>OX155659.1:7585000-10315000 GCA_944567765.1 Carterocephalus palaemon
AACGGTTCTAACGGCCGCAGTGCTACGTTTGCACCGTTTATTAAGGCTATACTGTTTGTTAACGCGCTGGGAGTTGAGGGTGCCTATTCAAATAATATTTTTCACATTCACGCCGTGGTTTCATTTGTTCGGCGATGTAAATTTGTGAACATCACTTGAAATTTTAATTTAATGTACCTTTGTATGTGATTGATACTATCTAAATATCAAAATATCTTGGATATTCCCACACACGGCCATCTGACCCCAAAATAGGCGCGAGCATGTGATATGGGTGTCAGAGACTGATATACATACATAGATATTTTTAAATACATACTTAAATCTATACTTTTATACTAATATTATAAAGAGGAAATATGTGTTTGTAATGTTAAAACACAAAAACTACTTCAAAAATTCTTTCACCATTAGAAAGCTGCATCTTCACGTTCTGACATAGGCTATATCTAGAAACATCTAGAGGAAATTTAACATAACAATGTTAAATTTCCTCTATTAGTACGCAGTCACGATTCCTGCCAGTTTCAATTGGGACTTCCACCACAACTCTTTCTTTGTCCCACTGTTGGGCACGGGTCTCCTCTCGAAATGGGAGGGGTGGGACTTAAACATTACTTATTAAAAATTTAAGTAACAATTGCAACAACACTCCTCTGGCTCTCCTTTGTAGCAGCTTGGTGAAGTATGCTCTAGACGTTCCGCAGTGAGAAAGACCCGTGCCCAGCAGTCAGACGTATATGGGTTGCAGCCTAACCAAACGACGGGAAATATATTAAAAAAAACATCATTTATTTTCTATACATGAAATGCAGTTTTTGAGACTTATTATAAGCATTAGAGAAAGCTTGTAGTAGGAACTCTTTCATTCCTACTTCAGTGTGACTTTTAGTAACAATTTTGTATACAATTTGTATTTTACTGCGTAATATTATTGTTACTTCGATCTTGTATCTACAGGCAAGAGGCAACATTCTTTTCGCGTTCCTCCCATTAATAATTATGGCGCAAGATTGATATCATTTCCGTTGCAGTGATTGTATTTATAAATAGATTCAGCCCCTCACGTTGCCTCGTATTACCTTCCACAGTTTCAGCCGGTACACTGTATTGTTTAGACTGTACTAAACAACATTGTACGGGTGACTAATGGTATCGAATGCGCCCACTTGCATCTATTTTGCGTGTTTACAATCGCTTTTAACGTCAGGAAAAGCGACTAGGGTCGTATACGACGACGTTACACTGAGTTCCTACTTAATTATATCACGCGTGACAAATAAGTCACCAATGAATTTTGAATTAATTTATGAAGCGCCTTCTATAATGTCGAAGGAAAATATCGTGAAAAAAACAACATTCCTTAGAGTTTTTCATCTAATTCCGTGAGAAGACTCATGAATAACAGTGGGATATTGAAAGAGTTGTGGTTGTGTTGGTTATACTTTCCAGCTTTTAAAGGTCCACTATTGGACATAGACCAACCTCATCGATGCCGATTCGTCCAATACTTAGCTCATAAAATAACAATTTTCCTCATGAAAATCTAAATTTTCCGCTGTATTTTGTACCAAATACTAAGACCTCTGACTATATCCAATTTTCTGCTGTGTTTTTAACCGTTTTCGGCGGGCATTTGAATGGATGAACGCTAGAGGCAGATATTTCTTGAGTGCGTCTTGTTTTTAAGGCAATCTCATATTAAATCTGTAAACAAAAGTCAAGATCATTACCAATCAGTTGATGACTCTCATATAACAATTATTTGATGGACAGTGGACTTCTAAAGGCTAATGGATGGATGGAATATCCGAAAGTAGAGTTCATGCTGTTGTATTCAGCGTATTCAGCAGTTTAAGCGCGCGAAGTGATACAAAAACATCTCAATTGGAACGTTTTCTGCTATTCTCCGTCGCGCAGGGCAACGAGTACAACACCATGTTAATTAGTACCATTTACCATGTGCCCATTTAGCACTGAATTCTATGGAGGTGACATGTCTTGTATAAAAACATTGCTTCAGACTTTAAAGTTTACTTTAAAATAGCAAACGAGCATTCACTAATATCCATCCACTGAACAAGACTCATAATTATAGCGACGGGCTTAACTTAGTAGATGTTAGTTACGTGAACCTAACTATACTAACTCTTTTAGGCGTTTTTTTGTGGATACAAGATAGCAAACGAGCTTGCAGCACCACCCAACCGCTGCCGCCTATGACAACTGTAACTGACTTTGAACAATACTCAATTCGATGCTGTGATGGTTAATCCAGATAGCTGAGAGAGTTCATTAGAACATTAGTTGGTCAGTTCGTTTTAATATGCACTTGCATCACAGAACATTGCTCTTACTTTTATCAGGCTTTATATTGCTTGACTTCGTCGTCTTCACAACGATAAACGGTTTAGGAAGCCGAGTGCAAGGCGTCCCAGATGACAATATTTCCCAACTCGTATCCATCGGTTCATTTTTCCGATAATAGAACGTTCCGTCTCGCTCGCGGTCCCGACGCGACGTTGCGCAAACGCTAAGACCCAGAGCTAAAACAGAGCTCGGCTAAATTTAGTTCTGCAACACTGCATCGCATCGTGTCATGCCCATAGAAAACATTAACACCGTTAGCCCACGATATATGGAGACCGCATATTCGCAGCCAGATTTTCGGCAGCACAAATTGCTGTATCATATTCAATTAGGTCGGCTATATTGATGGTGGTTACGCCGGCCCGCAATTTTGGTTAGCGCATCTGCTGCCGTACACGCGTACGGATAATATACGATTAGTTTTCCGATCGTTCCCCCCAGCCTCGCATGCGCCATTATCCGGACGGCACGGCGCTCGCCCGGCTCGGCCGTCCCTCAAGGTGCGCCGCGGCCGCTGCGGGGACAGACTAAATATAACCCGCACGCGGCTGTCTGACAGATTTTTCCTCGGTCCACTCGCCGTACGCGGCCGGCACGCTGCCAGACCTACGTCACACCTCTATTACCTCATAAACGCTAAACTTTTGGAAAGGACTTTAAAATTAGCAAGGACGCCGGCCCGGAACGACGCCACCGAACGATATTTCTGTGCGACACCAGAGCCCCGATAATTACGCAAGCCCGCATCGAAGATGGCCGCCGAATCATGGCGGCAAAAGACGCGGGAGAGGAGAGATGAGCTGTCACGGGATATTTATGAAATTCGAACTAAAATAGATCCAGTAGTGGCTACGAACGAGTCACCTTGACGGGCGTGCGTTATATAATCGACGCAGCATGCGAATCGAACGTACACACTCCGAAATCGATTTTCGAAATGTCGAAAATTCCACGCAATCGATGACGTATCGACGAGTGACGTGGGTTTAGTGTTGCCACTCCTCCGTTCGACTAATAAATTTATTGTTTGGCATGTAAACGGATGCGTTCGAGCCAAGAAATTACAGCGTTCGGTAAAAAAAAATATTGAATGAACCGACAGAATGATGGCGCAGTCTAATCGGACGCCTTGCACCATTGCCAAACACTATCTTGTTTATAGTTCAACACTTGCACAAGATTTTTGATTATGGGATGTTCGCTGACACCTCCGGTGCCGCTTCTGTTAGTTCTGAAGCGAGCGTCGACTTTTTCTTGAGATTTTTTATCGGACTTTTAATTACTTCTTTCTCCCTAACGACGCCGACTCTATTGAAAGGAGGAAGCACTAGACTTTAAGTGTAGATGCGCCTGCTTTTCTTTCTTTGTAATGGCTTCCAGATTTGAATTATTTTATTTTGATCGTAGGTCATAGCGTAAGAATTACAACTCAGAGCTACTCGATTGCCTGTATGTTGGTATGCTGTTAGTGCATCAGGATTGGCATTGCATTACAAGTGTTTTCTCCGAGTGTGATCTATGTGATGAATTAATGATCGTTGTTGTTTAAAATGTATGATGCGTGTGGCGCCAAGTCTTTTAAGTTTCTCGTGATATGATATTATCAATAGTTTAACGCTAATTTAAATATGATAACAATCATAACTTATTTTGGACTTTTTATTAATAGCCTGCGTAGTTTTGTTTCAATTAAGACAGTAGCAGATGCAGGACGATGTAATTGTAAGGTTGCTAGTGTCGTCAGACATACAACGGCTATCTCGACATATCTACGAGTATAATATTCTTGTAGAATACACGATTGAGAGCTGATGCGTCATATTATTTTAGACAGTCACGTAGTGTCCAATAAATATAGTAAGACTTAAAAACTCTCTGTTAAAATAATTCTCTCTTTATGCTGTTATGCATTCCTTCGCGTGCGCGTTTCCTTAGGTAGGTACTTGTATATAAGGTATTGTCAGATTCAAAGGGCGGTTTTCCATTACCCGGCCCGGCACCGGCACCGACGCCGGCGCCGGCGCCGTGCCGGTGCCGGGGAAGCAAAAACGTATAAAAATGTATGGCTTGCTTTTACACCTACCGGCACCGGCGCCGGCCCGGCGTTGAGTCCCGCCGGTGCCGTCGCCGTCGCCGGGGCAGCAAGCTTCCCAGTCGTGCCGGCCCGGCAAAACTGCATGTGTGTTGTATCCGTCTGCGTGTGTAAATGCGCGGGGCGGGTAGGGAGACGAGGAGCGAAATTTTTTGGGGTCCATTTTCAACTTTTCAAATAAGGTATTATATGTACCTTCTAGGTATCTGACTTTTAGTATTGGATGAATCCAAAATTTGACGTCTCTTCGTCGGTGTCGGCGTCGTAGATGTAAAAGATATAACAAATATAGTCGACGGCTTGACGATACCATTTTGTAAAAACAGCCTGGTAAAACGCGTTGTACTTTACGTGTCGTCGTGCTGAAGTTCGTGACAATACTGTACCACTCACCGGCATCAACAACCGGCGCAGTGGAAAAACGAAGCCCCGGTGCCGGTGCCGGTGGACAGCCATGCCGGTGCCGGGCCGGTGACAGGCCGGGTAATGGAAAACCGCCTATAGGCTTCAGAAGCTCATACGTCACCAGTATCAGAGATTAAGCCGATCCACAGCACAAATCACGAGCCAGCTATACTGTCATAATTCGATGTCACAGCTATATTTACGTATCTGTATGGACATTACTCCGATATTCAAACATACTAGCTCAATATCTTACGCTAAGCCTCGACAACAAGCGTAAGCTAACTTACACGAGGATTAGTGATGTGGGTAGTAGTAATCCCGTAGTATCCCGGGCAACACCGGGATGTATTTGCATACGATTGTCGTTAAACGTCATCCGTTGCTATTCGAGACGTCGCCGTCTTAGCCGAATTGCGCTTCAGACTGCATGTGAATAATTTTCGACGATATTCGTCTCCTGATTGCGGGATTTGCATGTTTTTGATGGCGTTGCCGACGGGTCTAACGTCCATATTCTAACTCAGCTAATTCAGCTACGCAATGGATTAAACGCCTTGCCATCGTTAATGAGTTAGCGATGAGGATGTGAGGCACCTATTTGTATTCAAAGGGAGGCGCTGCGTTGTATTCTACAACCGTCGTATTTAACAATAAAGCGCTTGTAGCAAGTGCGCTTTTTAGCTGGATTTTCAAAGTGTTTTCAATGAGTTAGTGTTTATGTTGCAGTTTTCGTTGCTCTTTATTTGTTGGGGCAGAGCTTTGCTGCAGTGCGATATGTGATGCATATCTTATCTCATAGAGATGGACGATGAGTGATCGTCCTGTACAGAAATAAACATTTTATTTCAAGTGAATGAGATGTAAGAGGAATAGATCATTGCCACATAGATTGCTCTTTGGATTAGCGATGATCTAAATACTTATGCTTTAGTGTACATATTTCTTACATGTCCAGCTAGATTTAATAAACAAATATTGTCAAAAACTGCATCAAAAACCAAAATTAATTTGTTGAACTCCAGTTTAATTCGAAATTCAACAACGAGTGTCACGTTAACTGCAATGATAGCTAGTGGCTATCGATCTCGCCTCTTACTCGAACGGTCCGGGTTCAAATCCAAGTGGCAGGCGTCAATTACTTTTCTAAGTTATGTGCGATTTAAGTACTTACCTAATTATATGTCGCCTGCTGTAACGGTGAACGAAACATCTTGAGGAAACCTGAGAGTTCTCCATAATGCGTGTGAAGTTTGCCAATCTGCACTTGGTGGACTAAGGAGAGACTAAGACGTATTCTCTTTACTCCCATTACGACTCAGACAGAAGACTGTCAACAGTGGGATACAGAAAGGGGGGGGGGGGAATTTGGTGTGTGTTACGTAGCTTAGAGCTTTTGGCTGACCAAAGACATTGTTGTGTCTATTAATTACTCTCAAACGGCATGGCATCCTAGAGTGTGCATATTTATATCAGGATCAACTAGTTTGGCCTAGCCTAAACTGGTTTATCCTATCGGGCTTAGGACAAATTAGTTTGGACTAGGCTATACTAGTTAATCCTATCGCGTATAGGAAGAACTAGTTTAGCTTAGGCTAAACTAGTTTGTCCTGAAATCGGGTTTGGCCAGTAACATAATATATGCGGCGACCGGAGAAAAGTTACTTAAGTGACAATTCTATATTAATTTCAGCTTAATGGTCGTTAATAGCTTCTCTTCGGCGGTAGATTGAGTCCCTAAAAGGCTAACGACAAGCGTTGGCATGTTGTTATGTAACTTTTCTGCCTTCAGCCCATAATGTACGGTTATATTTCCGGGCATCTGTATAAATAAGTGAAATGAACCAGGCAGTTGTGTGAATACTCGAAATAAAGAAACATAAGCTGATAGCTGATAGAATTGCATGAAAATATCTTAGTATAGACACCCATTTTGAAGTTAACTGTAGTTTTTTATGAATGGTTTGAAGTTACTCGGATAAATACTAATTTTAACTGATGTTAAATAATTGCATATTGCAAATTTGTGATTATACATTTCGCTGCGACCCATAGACGTCCCACTACTGGGCACGGATCTTCCCCACAGACGCTGCTGCGTCTGTGGGAGGTTTAGAGCATACTCCATCACGCTGTTCCAATGCGGATTGGTGGAGGATTATAGATATACAATATACTCATCACTACATAGTATAAAACAAAGTTGCTTTCTCTGTCCCTATGTATGCTTAAATCATTAAAACTACGCAACGGATTTTGATGCGTTTTTTTTTTAAATAGATAGAGTGATTGAAGAGGAAGGTTTATATGTATATAACATGCATAATATGGTAGTATCAGCTTTGCACCCGTGCGGAGCCGGGGCGGGTCGCTAGTTAGGTATGTACTTATAAACAAAATTGATATTTTATCTGAACATTTATTTATATTACACAGTATATTACTATAGAAATATGTTCATAGAATATAAGTGAACTCCAGAAAGCAATAAATAAATCTATATTCTATTCTATTCTATTCAATATCCATCCATCCATCCATCAGCCTTTTGAGGTCCACTGCTGGTCATAGGCCTCTCCTAAACGACACTACCGACCGGTCCTGTGCGTGCTGAAACCTGTCCTTTACCGTCTGCCTATTCCACAAGCTCAGAGCAACTCAACGCGCCATGGAGCGAGCTATGCTCGGAATCGCTACATGACCGATTCAGGAATGATGAAATCCGTAGACGAGCAAAGCTCACCGACATGGTTCGCAGAGTTAGTGCGTTGAAGTTGCAACGGGCAGGCCACGTTGTTCGAAGGACTGAAAGCGATATACTTCATACCAATTAGACCAATGGCGATTAAATCACTTAATGTGAAGAAGAAGAAAACATCAGGAATTCACTAATTATTTCAGTCTCCACCAAACAAGAGAAGAAATCGATGACCCGAATTACGTTAAAAGCTCACCGACCGATCTTAAACTGTTACGCAACAATGACACAGTAGATACAAACAATAGCAATTACAATACATATTGTATTAACATAACATTTATTATACAACGAGACGTCAAAGGCTCACAATCCGGAGCCATTGTGAAAAAAGCGTGGCGTGATTAGAATTTTATGTGTTTATTTGCAAATAATTGCGAGCCCGGTGCATCGTACTGTAGTCACCTTGCGCCACGTATAAGGAATATAAATAAGACGGTTGCAAGGAAACGAGGAGTTTTCAATTCGCCCGTAGTAGTAAGCGTGGGATTCCTACGTTATATCATTTTACTATTGTGTATATGGGAATTTAATAAGGAGACCATAAAATGAAATTCTTGTCATAAAATTACGCCTGTATTTTCCTAAGGTAGGTGTAGGTGTAGCGGCCATAGCCCTCGCTCGTCGTTTCAATGTGATCGAAAGAGTTAAGCAACGACGGGCGCGGTCGGTTTGTGGATGGGTGACCGCTAGTGGCAAAATTTCATGGACGCTAACGTTACCGGGCACGTGGCTTTGACTAGTGGACGCCCGCAGCTTCGCTCGCGTGGAATTAGACATAACAATGGTATTGTTTACACCTATTAATATTATATAGCCTATATAGATAAATAGTTATATAGGCAGTTAAGCTTTGCTCAATTCGTCTTTGTAATGGATAAAAAACATCTTAACAGCATCAAAACTATTCCACAATAGTGAACTTTTAACATTAAATGTTACTTGAATGTTATCTAAATTTATAATCTATCCTTGTATAGGAGTTCTGAATAACAAATGTGTTCTAGATAAGTAAGGATTGCCATTTAATTTTAATACTGTTACGTGAGTGAAGCCTATATAGATAAATAGTTATATAGGCAGTTAAGCTTTGCTCAATTCGTCTTTGTAATGGATAAAAAACATCTTAACAGAAGCATCAAAACTATTCCACAATAGTGAACTTTTAACATTAAATGTTACTTGAATGTTATCTAAATTTTATAATCTATCCTTGTATAGGAGTTCTGAATAACAAATGTGTTCTAGATAAGTAAGGATTGCCATTTAATTTTAATACTGTTACGTGAGTGAAATAGTCTTATCTTTTCGGACCTGTTGTTTCCTAATAGAATTAATCTGGCATTCTCTTTGAATCATTTGCCAAAGCTTTCATGTTCATTTGATAATTTTGATGGGAGCATCTAGTTATTAAACTATTATGAGTAAGGCTGCCCATTAGCGTCACACTGCAGTCTTCTAGCAAGAGAGACGACGACGAACGATTGCTATAGGGTGGCTATGGGCGATTGTTGTAAAACCTATCGATAAATCAACAATTTTTCTCACGCATATTCGAATTGTCAAATTCATTCATTGCCGCCGATAAACTATCGATAAGTATATAATCGAACTATCGATTATTTTTTGTCCTGGACTAATAAATACCATAGAATTTCTTTCATTTAAATTTTAATCCTGCTTGCATTAAAATTTAAATAAAACAAATTATACGTCTTCTATTACAAGCCAACAAGCCTAAAACAAATTTAAGAATTTATAAAGCCAATGAAACTGAAAAGTCTTATGAGCGATATTTAATTTTACTCTACTTAATTTCAATATCTAATTACTCAATTAATACCATTTATAATCCGCGCATCCACAAAGCAAAGTTGAATATAAGTATAGTTGAATTAATTGTACATACGCATTGAAGACCGCGCGATTCCCGATAGCTCGATAGTAATGCCGCACGCATCTTGTATTCGAAAAATGATATCGAAATCGGTATCGAATGTATTCGAATAGCTGGAACTATTGAGGAATTTGATAGTTTTTGGTAACTATAATAATAATAAATAAATATCATGGACATCCTCACACACGGCCACTTGACCCCAAAATAGACGCGAGCCTGTACTATGGGTGTCAGAGACTGATATACACACGTTGATATTTTTAAATACATACTTTATATAGATAGTAACATCCAGACACAGAACAAACACAAACTTCATCGTTTGTTCTGAGTGGGATTCGAACCCACGACCCGTGGCGCATAAGGGTCACTACTAATTGCGCCAACGGGTGCGTGAAGCAATAAAGAAAAACTCGTGGAAAATTGTCGTTGGGCGTGTTAATTTTTCACGATAACGCTCCTGCTCATGCATCGGAAATTGCGCTCATCGCAATCCACTGCGCTGGCTTCAATCTCCCTAACCACCCACCTTATTCATCGGACTTCGCTGCGACCCATTGACGTCTCACTGCTGGGCACGGGTCTCCCCCACACACACGGGAGGTCAAGACTCTAGACCTCTACTAGACTGGAGCAGCGTGGTGGAGTATGCTAGACTCTAGAGCATACTCCACCACGCTGCTCCAATGCGGGTTGGTGGAGGGGTTAGTGGCCAACCCAGTGTCGAATGTTCTCAAGCCACCCGAAGGTCTTCGACAAGTCTTAACGATTGTTTCCACTATTGAAAACAACCGGGACCGACGGTTTTACGTTCCCTCCGAAGCACGGTAGCGTCCATGAAATTTTGCCACTAGCGGTCACCCATCCACAAACCGACCGCGCCCGTCGTTGCTTAACTATTTCGATCACATTGAATCGAAGCGCGCACTTGGGCTACGGACGCTACGTGATGGTCACATATTCCCAAAATTATTACAGCATAGTTGTGGAACTAAATATCACAATGATAACGCGGTTATGGCTGCCATAGAGGTCTTTTTCGAGAGTCAAAAATTATTTCGCTAAGAATAAGAAAATTAGAAACCCTTTATTTTAAATGCATTAAATATATATTATCTTTGTTTAATATTTTTGAATTTATTTTATATTGATTCAAATAACTTTTTGTTTCACCCATATTATCGTAAATGCATCGGCAATTTTTAATTCTTTACAACAGTAAAGTTATAATAATAACGCAACGCTATAAACTCTCAATATTTTATCAATTATGGCCGTTACTGAAAATATATTAATACTTTATCCCACCGGATACCGCTAACTACGAAAGTGACCTTGAAAAACTTTAGTCACTCGATTGACTAAGTGCCAAATAAAATGTTATCTCATCTGCAGGTTGTTTGACTTGGGAGTTTTTGTAAGAAATCTTCATCTACAGCCGAGATGGCAAATTGGTTCACAGTTCAAGTCCCAATACGACTTTTCTTAGTAATGAGCGTTTATGTAATTGAATGTTCTGTGAAATGCTGTAAAGTTAAACTTTTTGTAGATTCGGTATGTAGGCGACAAATCTAATATTTTAATTTAATTTTAATTACAATATTAAATCAATTATTTTAATTACATAACACATTTCTAGAGGGAGAATGTTTTTAGTTTAATATTTATCTCGTTCTATTTTATTTTGTACTGGCCGTATACAATGTTACTTTTTTATTTTTGATTTGAAATTTGACATTACTTTGGTTCTGTGAAACAAATGACAGTGAAGTCGCAATAAAAAGGCGTAGAATTGTAATACTCAAAACAAAGTTTATTTTCGAATTTCCTTCCATTCCGAGAGGAGATCCGAGCCTAACAGTGAGACAGAAAGTTAAGTGGTGGTCCCAAACCCGTAAGACTGGTCTTGCCCAACCCCAAAGGTCTGTAAAGCGTTCAATTTTAAGTAATAACCCGGCACCAACCTAAATCGAATCGCACAGTAAATCGCTGAATATTTAGGTAAAATTTCGCCTAAACTAAAAGCGCATTACCATATTTTCGATTCCGCCCTATCATTACCGTCCCGGCACGAGAGCGAAGCGGCGCGCCGAACATTTTGCCGGGATCTGAAAAATTTCACAGATGTGTTACTGAGTTTGAAATGTTAACGAAACGAGCATGCAGTGATGTTGAATGGTGAAAAGCTATCTTTGATGTGTGAATTGCTTCAAAAGCGGAGCTATGATTTTAAATGTAGGACATGAGAGTATGGTAGGTACGATGTAAAAGGCCTACTTGATGATAAGCCGGGCTTATAAGAACATCCTACTTCTTTATTTTCTTAAAAAGTCAGTCGCAGTTGCAGAGTATGGATATGATAGTTTGGGAGTTACCTATACCTATACCTACCTAGTTTGAACTTGTTTGAGCTATACCTAGTTTGAACTTGTTCATGTACCTTCTCTTCGAAGTCTGCCCTATTCGTATTCGCGCCGGTGGCCACTGTTACCTCATGACATTAGTATTTAGAACGGCTAGCACAAGATACTCATCTTCATTGTATTATGTATATTTAAGGACGTTATGACTTGGGATCCCTTATAGGGCATTTTAGGCTTGAAGTAATTTAAGTCTATGTAGGCTATATAAATATATCTCACTTATTAGACAATGGTTTTATAGTAAACTAGTGGACGCCCGCAGCTTCGCTCGCGTGGAATTAGACATAACAATAGTTTCGTTTACACCTAGCAATAATAGCCTATGTTACTAAGTGAAGATGCAGATTTCTAATGGTGAAAGAATTTTTGAAATCAGTCCAGTAGTTTTTGTGTAAAAACATTACAAACAAATCTTTCCTCTTTATAATATTAGTTATAGATAAACTTGTATTTTACATAATATGAACGAATATATCGACCTATAGATATAGTATTAAGCTGCCCGATTACTATCGAATTATAAATGCTTAGCGGATTAAGCATAGTTGGTTGTCTGGACTGGAAGAGATCGCTCTAAGCGATAAGACCGCCAGTTGTCTCACCTAGGTATATGTTTTTTATTCCTGTCTCTGTGTCTTTCTTTTTGGTATACAATAAAGTATTTTTGAAGTGAAACTTCTTTAGGCGCATGAGGGTAAAAATTTTTACGGATGAAACGGAAATGCGTCACGCAGCATGCAACGTTCGATGAAACGGAAATGCGTTCGTATGCGTGAGATAGAGCGAACGTTTGTAATAAAACAACAAGACTTTGAAATGAATATTTATATTTATTCTTTTTTTGTGTATACATATGTTATATTTCGCCAAAGAAGTTTCACTTCTGACATGTGTACTTTGTACGCACACACTTTTTTGTATTGTGTTATTGTATAGTATACTATTCTTGAGTTCCGTGTTCGATCACCTAAATCTAACGGGAGGTGGCCACCGATCACACTTATGCAAACGCTAGTAAAGTTAAGCGAGTGACAGTCATGCTCCCGGATACGTCTCGGGGACTTTATGTCTGATGAATGCAGTTGGCTCTCCCAGCGAAGGCTTGCACGTACCAAACATACGAGTGTACGAATAAACACATTGTACCGCAGGAATTCTAATAGAGCTGATGCGTTTTAATGTCGTGTAGTGGATTGCGGATTTTCTAAGGATCTCGATAGCTGTCGTTTCGCGTAAAAGGGTATTGGATTGCGTTTTAGGGATAGTTTACGAAATTGTTAGGCGTTTTTGCGGAAAGTTGTATTGTGAATTTGTTATTTGAAAGGGCCTTTGAAGAGGTCATGATTAAGCGACTTGATGCATTACCAACCGATGGTTATAGCTTCGTTAAAAGATTCTTTAAGAAAATGTTTTGGAACACCTGTAATTTTAGGATTTTGAATCCTTCATTGTAGGCCAACCCCGGATCGTCCACATGCCTTTCTGTTGATTTTTTCTTTCACCATTACAGGGAAAGATATTCATTTCCTTATAACGTACATTCTTATCTTTTCGAGTCCTTGGTAAAAAAAAAGAAAAATTATTACAACGTTTATTAAAAATTATTTCACCACTAACCAGACAAAATATAACAGTAAAAGTACAATAATAATATAAGTGATAATTACAAAATGGACCCAGCATCGTGCTGAAGTCCGGAGACGACGACGTTTCCGAAGTTTTCCGCACGGAGGTCCGACTGCTGGGCACGGTTTTAATATTAAAGTAAAAATTAAGATTCTTACTTAAAATTTTAAACATTATTTTAGGCTTTAATTTCGACATCAGGCATTTTAATAGCGATCATCGGTATTTGTGCTGCCTAATCGTAAAGCTTAATTCCCCATATACCGAGCAAAAATCCAGACAGTGAAGTTCGAACCCAGAACCCTAGCTCACGCTTGCGACTTAGACCAAAGATATTGTATACATCAGCATTAATAATCACGATCTAATGGGTTTCCAGCTCATCCAATATCGGTCGAATGCGTTCCCAGGGCAGTAGATCCGCTTGGCTTGCTGCTCGCTAATTGTCGTATTAGTTCTGGGTATCATCCTGTATCATCAAGACGATGAGCTTAGTTACAAACCTTTATCTATCTATATATATAAAAGGAGAAGCTGAATGACTGACTGACATATCAACGCAGGGCCTAAACTATAAGGGTTAGAAACTTGAAATTTTGCTCAGGGGTTCCTTTTATAACGTAGGGGAGCACTAAGAAAGGATTTTTGAAAATTCACACCCTAAGGGGGTAAAACGGGGGTGCAAAGTTTTTGAAGTCAAGTGGGCAACCCGAACGCGGGCAGACGTCGTTAATGGGTCTAATTCTACGCGAGCTAAGCTGCGAGCGTCCACTGGTAATTTCGTAAATTAAATAAGTTAATCGCAAAGTCATTTTGATTAAGACTTGATCAAGACTTTGCGATTAACCGTCGTGGAGTCTACTTTACCTGAGGATGCCTTGTTTTGGGGCGAAACACGTGTTGGTTTGGTGTTTGTGTATGTATTCGTTGATTGCGTGTGGGAGGGAGGGGGTGCTGCGTGCATGAAGGTATACATACACCACCATACATTTTTGTTCGCGGATTGTTGCAAAGTAGATGAATGCTTGGTTTGTACTTATATTGTATTTAAAAATATCTATGTATTTATATCAGTCTCTGACATCTAATTACATATATGCTTTTGACAAATAAAGTTTTCAACTAGGAATACCTAATCCCTATACCAATCCGTATTGGAGCAGCGTGGTGGAGATTTGTCTGTAGAGAAGACACGTGTCCAGCAGTGGGACATCTATGGGTTGGTTTTTTCGACAAATAATGTATGATTTTGTTCATCTAGCAAGATCTCTTCGATATATATGTTAATAACCCGCAAGTTCGAAGCTATCAAATGCATCAATTTTACACAAACATACTGAGTGTTTCTGCAGCCATTGCTCCATATCTAGACGTTGAATTGAATTGAAGTAATAGAAACAACTCCAAGACTTGTAAATACAACATCAATCAGTAGGAATAATATGCCGGCTGCATTAGCGTCGGTCTTTGAATGGAGCACTCTGCTAAGCTTTTGTGCAAGGTCGATCGGGCTAGTGGGTGCGTTCGTGGTTAACGGTGTTTGATGCTGCTATTTCTGTTCTAAATTAACAGTAACCAGTTACAAAGCGGTGTCAGCCCAGTGGCTATCAAACTCGCTTCGAAGCGGTCCGGGTTCAAACTGGCACGCACCAATGACTTTTCTAAGTTAAGTGCGATTTAAGAAATTAAATGTCACTTGCTGTAACGGTGAAGGACACATCTCAAGGTGAGAAAACATGCATGCCTGAGAGTTCTTCATAATTCCTTTGATGAACATGGATTTGCTAAATTTGTCATTAGAGAGTAGCACAGCTCCTTTCTTAAGAAATATATGAAAACTATGAGATTGTCAATGTCAGTCGTAAGATTTTGTTGATAGTATCCGATCAAGTTACGCAATTACCGAAGGAAACTTGAATGGAATGTTATTTTCCTACCGGAAACCACTGAAATAATTGTTGACCGCTACTTGTAAGAAAAACGCGGGAAACCGTTGGATTCAGAGGGTGCAGGATCGGGAGGAGTAGCGACGATTGAGGGAGGCCTATGTCCAGCAGTGGACCCAAAAAGGCTGATGGATGGATGGATGACTTGACAAGATTTCTCAAGAGCTTCAATGCTTCAAAACCTGAACCTCCTTTCTGTCGTCAGAAAACAGACGTTATGCCTTTAATATGTGATATCAAAGTCAAATCTAGGTGTTCGGTGTGAACATGCTTGATGTCGGAATCACGACTGAGATATCTGACAAGATTCAGTACGACATCTGACAAGACACTCGGATCACATAATACAGCCTTGTTTGCCTGTCTATGTATACCTATTGGATGATAAGTGTCTATTCTGATGTAAGTATGTAAACTAACTGAAATTGTATTTACATGAACAATTACAGTTAAAAATAAATTACTATAAAAAACATTACTGCACCACTTCATGCAGCTCCACCCGCTGAAATCTGATTTTGTTGCAAATTTTGAACAGTATTGTAGCAAATGAATTGAGTTTTAGGTATTAGTCCAGATGTCCCCATAGCCCGGTACTAGAAAATAGTGCTACGGTAGCCCCTGCCTGTCGGAAGAGGCGACTAAAAGGAGACTGCTGGGGTTTGCAGGCGGCAAATCTGGAGCTCGAATCAATCCTTCTCCTGGGCAGGGAAATACAAAGCTGATTGTATTACGTTGTAGATTAGCGTAAGAACTTTTAGCGTAACATAAGCCTATAAAATATACCTGCTAATTATTATGCTGCTATAACCTACTAATTATTTCTGCATTATTTATAAATACTGCCACTTTTTGCCATATTTATAATATGGCAAAAATATAAATATCAATTTTTATTTCACACAGTTTATCAAATTGAAAACAAATATACGTAAGTTGGACGTTAGAAGGAGAATAACAATTTATAAATAAAAAACAAAAATATCTTTGTTCGTCAATTGTGTACATGCAAGTCGGGACACGTGTATCAAATTCTATAAATACAGTATCAGCACCATCCACGCTGTCAGTGACGCCCTCCCCGCTGTAGTTCTTGAAACTATTTTCTATTTCTGCACAAACAGTTCAGCTGTTACTGGACTTCAACTTATTGGTGATGCGATAAATATACGAGTATTCTAGTCGGGGCATCTGTATGGTAATAAAACTGAACGTAAACTCTGGATTGGACTTTTGCGTAAGATTGCGTGGTCTGGAAATTGAAAGTTAAAAGCTCAGATTACAGAACATTGGTTCATTAGTCTGATGGTAAAAGATAATGGTTATTTGTATAACGAATAAAATGATTATTTTTAAAACGATTCAGCTTGTCTGTCTGTCTACTCTGATGTGTTTTTCAGTAGCTGGGATGGAGTGTGGTATCAAAAATCTGTCTCATTTACTTAGATGGTTAATTTTCAGGAGTGATTATTATGATATCTATACGGCAATAAAATTTGGTCAAAATCTCTATTTAAAGATTTGTAATGAAGTAATGATAGTTTTGCTTATGTTCTTGAAAATGTTTTCCTTGAGTCTAGACTATTAAAGGTAGGTATGCTAGTGATTTTCTGTGGGCGTGTATATTGTATAGTAAATAATATAAAGATGAACGCATTTTTTCGTCCAAAACTTTGGCCTACATACGACAAACAACAGAAAAGATCAAGGCCCGGGTCGTCTTAACAGTCAGTGAAATAGAGATCGTGAAGAACACCGTGGCCTTTGATGGTTGGTTTGCAGACCAATTTCGAAACAGTAGGTATGTCTTGACACCATGCTGTTTACGAGTTAGAACTCGTAAAACAGCGTGTGCTATCAAAATTACGCATCCGATTCATGCCGTTCTACAAACGAAAATAGATTTAAAAAGCCAGGTAGTAAACCACTCGTTCAAAAATGCACGTATCCATGCAAATTTTGAAAATTGTAAGAAATTTATAATTCACACTGCGTCCGGGTTAACTACCTAAATGCATTTAATCGAATTTTGCATTCAGTTTACAACAATGGGATTTATTGTAGAATTACGTGCGTTGTCCACTAATGTATGCGTTTCTGGGCGCATCACTTGTTGCGCGCCAAAACGGCGCGTGGCAAGATGGCGGAGTGCGTGATTTTTTTCATGGCGTCTTTCCGCGTGTGTCGTGATTTTGGCCAGTGTTCCTGTGTGACGTAGGCGACCCAGTTAGGTACGCCAACCGGTGCCACGGCCAAGTCCAGACGGGCATCCCCAATGAACCAGCGCCAATATCTATAAAATAAATTGGACCGACGCGAAATAAAGACAGAAAAAAATAATAATGAAGGAATCGTCAGCGCGTGGTCGGATTTGCCGCCAAAATTTTCAGGGTGAACGCACTCCAGTGTTTTGGCAATGTCCATCTGTTGGAAGTTGTCCTAATAGTTCGTGATTCGATAAGGCACACCTAGCTTAATTTTATGTCTATTTAATTTATAAACACTGCTTCTATATCTGATCCTTTTGGCTTTTAACTTAATAAATAATTAAATTACTTTATTTATATGAGTTACCAACTTGTGTTGTGGTATATTTTAACTTTTGGTTCAGGTTGATATTCAACTTAACTAAACAAAAGACAATTTAAATCATCTGATTCTGTTAAAACTGAAATTTTTCATTGTAATTAATACTTACCCGATAAAAATTAAAGATTGATTTATTGAAACTTTACGATAGTGGAATCGAAATAACGTGATTCCCCAGATGATATCATCCTAGCATCATACCAGATTGTACGGGAAAGCTGTGCTTCTGCCAACAATCTTACTATTCAGCATTTGTTGTTCTTATATTATGCCAAATATTTTGCACCTTATCGCCGGTGTATTGTGATAGTTTTATGACGCCATTTTGTATATTTTCCCGCGTTTTCACTAGCGTCTTCAATATTGCGTTTGATTCAGCAACGCTGCACATGTATAGAAGAAGTATCTAAGCGAGTTTCTTCTTTGTTCACTTCCTTCAGTGAGGTGAAATTGTTATATTGAAAACAAAAGGCACTTGTACAGATTGTCAATGCGTTTGAAGGCGTGTTTCCAAGAGTAAATCCACCCAACAGATTATAAAGAATCTGATATCTAACCATAAATGCAAGTTTACACCTTAACTGAGTATAAATTTACTAAAAACTATGTTTAATGCGTTTAACGTTACAAAAATTGCTCACAATTAATTAGCCACATATCTATCATACCGTGAACCTATCCTCCACGTGTTCCACAAAGCGAAGTTATTGACCTTAAGACATGAATCCAGTCCAAACTTTCATTCAATGCCACGCGTACGTTCCTGGCCGTTGCTCAATTAACAAAAGAAGCACCCAGGAGGGCGGCATCCCCCGGGTCCTGCCAAGTGCCACCAGCTAGTGTTGGCAGCGCGTCTGAGATGATAGCCAATTTACTGTTTTGACTGGCTCTTTGTTTATATGACATACAGTCTAGCTAGATGTTAGTCCAAGTTCTACCGGTAGTGATAGGCTCATGACAATCTACATACGTTTACAAAGGTACATTTCCGCTACTATGAACCAAATATCTTGGAATGTTTTGCATTTTCAAACAAGATGTTTTTTCGATTTAATTGTCTTGTTTGCCAGTTACAATCGTAGAGGCAGTGTACGAGTATGCTGCCAGAAATTAAAATTAAATTGACTATAGCGCAAGTCTTTTTTTCGACTTTTGAATTTAATTCAACTTCATTATGTGCCGATTCGAATTGAACTGTTTGCATTTTTTGATTGAAATCAACTGATCGATACTGGAAAATGTATGCACACTGAATGTACACTAACTTAATCAGCTTATATTTGTGCTCCTTATATTGCACTAAATATTATGGGTAGGTACTCGTAGAAGTTTATATTTTACTTTAGTTATGTTTAGGTCGTTGGTGAGCCTTATCTTTCCCAAGACTTAATCCAACTAAAATTCAGCTTTGCTGCTTAACAGTGAAGCGTAATCGTATGAACGACGGTCATTACACTTGAACATGCATTCTGGGTGGTGTTCGCGTGGAAGTTGTGGGCGTTTGCAGGCCAAGTTGAACCGAGTTCCGCATTGAGTTCAGACACAGGTGCGTTGCCTACACGTAATGTAGTGCCTCCTCGTCCTACATATGGAATGGAGACGCCGTGTGTAAAAATACTGATTTAGGATTAGCGTTGCATATGTGGACACCGTTTGAGGTAATTTATGCAGTTAGTAAAGTAGTAATAGTAATTATATTCATATTTATATTCTTTATATAGAACAAAACTATTCTAATTAAAATTAATATATAGTAAAATTTAAAGGATGCTAAATTGCCATGACAGTGGTATAGCGGTGACAGCCCAGCGGCTGTCGAACTCGCCTCTCACTCGAGCGGTCCGGGTTCAAACCCCAGTGGCACGCACCGATGACTTTTCTAAGTTATGTGCGTTTTAAGAAATTAAATGTCACTTGCTATAACGGTGAAGGACACATCGTGAGGAAACCTGCATGCCTGAGAGTTCATCATAACGTTCTCGAAGGTATGTGAAGTCTGCCAATCCGCACTTGGCCAGCGTGGTGGACTAAGGCCTAATCCCTCCCATTTTGAGAGGAGACCCGTGCCCAACAGTGGGACGTCTATGGGTCGCAGCGAAATTGCCATGGGTCTATTATACGCAATTATTGGAGTTCTAAGAATACTGAATATTATTATTAATAATATTTAGCAAGAAAAAAAATGTAGGTATTAACCTCTGCCGAACATTTTACTGACCAATTAACACTGCCGAACCGTGAGTCCCACCTTCGAATCCCGGCCACTCCTGTCCTATGAGCTCCTGATATCGCAGATAAATATTTTTTCCCGGATCACGGAATGTTCATGTCTCATTAGATTGAAATGTTACTAGTTACGTAGTAATAAAGAGAAATAATAAAACAAAACTCAATGAGTCCAATCTGTACTTTCCTTCCCAATAAACTCAAGATAAAGAACGAATTTTGGTTCATTAATCATTACCATTATTACAATGCTCTCATGCATAATGAATTCAAGATGAAATAACACATGAACCCGGGAGCGTGAAGCTCTATCGATCCAACGTTACTAGCCAAGCAAACCTAGCGGCAGTTCATCAAAACTGTTCTAAATGGACCTTAAATAAAATAAACAATCGCGAATTCTGATACATGGCTCGCTAAACTGGGCACGCGATAAATAACGACGACACATTTGCATATATTATGTTATGATTCAAGGCACAACAATACAGCATTTGTTCGCCGGCGCCGCGATGCATACAAGATTAACGCGATTTTTAACATGACACATGTCAATATTTTGTGTTTTTTTGTCTTCTTTACCGTTAACGACAATGCAATACATTTGGTTAAGTTAAAATTCACTTTAACGAAATAAAATTATTAGCATTTTCTTGTGTTTTGTACGCGTAACACGTTTCTTCCAATATTCTGTTTGTATAGCTGATACTGGCCTTTATTAGATTTGATAATTTAATTTATCTTTAATGAACCACATACAATATGTTCAGGATACAAATCTATTTAAGTTTAATGCTTAAAGTATTATCTAGCAGCCAACCATATTTGTTACTTACATGAAACTTGATGTAGCGTTTCTGCTATCGTTCTCCTTTTATGTATCTACCAAGAGCTTTATTTTGCTTAGTGCTACTACAGTGATAAATTTGTATACCTAATACAATTTATTAGAGTAGTATCAAAGTATTAGTACGGATTTCTGCCGATAGTAAGAGGCGACTAAGAGCTTCAGAGGTTGCATACGGCAAGAGTTATCTCGACACAGCGCGTGGCGACCCCGGCAATTCGGATGTGACTTGGCTGTAACGCCTTAAACATGTGGGTGATGGAAAGAAGACTTTACGTCTCTTTGGAGAGGAGCCTTCAATGAGCACAGCGCTGTAGAAAACCGGTGCGTTCTTACAGGGATCCCAAAGTCCTCCACAATCACTGAGGAAAGGAACCGAGGGGGTTTTAGTGAGCAAAATGCTACATAGCCCGGCTTTCACGATATTCCGGGTGTCTGTTAAAGGTTTTCCTCTGTTAAAGAAAACGGATAGAATCGATATCCAACCTCAATTTTATATACAAACGAATTGATTTATGTACGGAGCCTTACATTTTTATTAGAGGCTTCAATTGTCTGTGGATGAGTCAACAAGGGTATTGAAACGTTTGTCAGAGTAGGTTAAACACATGCACGCCCTAACATTCTGCGGTTTGGATATGTACGTGGTCAGCTATTACTGTACATTTTATATACGAAACAAATACTTTCTAAGAAAATCTTGATAATTTAATATATAATTATAATAGTAACGACGTGAATTACATAGTAACGTCAAATAGAAATGGTGTACTCTCAAAGATATTTGAGGTATTAGTCTTTCCCTATCTATATGATTCGTTGCCCACTTTTTTCTACATTTGAAATAGTTTTAATGGTATTACTGTTTGTTTATTATATTGTGAATATAAATAAGACAACGTGTTAAGATTTTAAATTATTCTGGACTTTTGCTTATAATAATTTAATTTAAGAAAGCATATATATGTGTATTTTATGTATCTCATTTTTAAATGTTGCATCCTATTGAAAGCCATGTTCCGATTTGTGTGTATATTTTTCAAAGCCCGATCCTTTCGAAGACATTGTATAGTCCTTCAGAACAAAACACTGAAAGGGTACCTACTCCGCTACTCGTCGCTTCCGGATGTTTCAATAGTATATTCATAGACGCTTAGAATGTGGATAGCTAGACTGAGGTATAAAAGTTTGAATAGAATCACAAGACTTATCTTTGGCCTTTGGTATTTTTTGATGTTTACGAATGCTTTGGATGTAAATGTCTAATTATTCAGTCTGCATAACTGTTTGTGTATCCTCCCAAACGGGACAGAGGACGATTGAATGTTACAACTGTAGAGTTGTAAGGCTCTATTAACAACATGATAATCAGAACTTCATATTCAATGTTTTAAACAATATTTGGACGCTAATTGATAATGGAGAAAATAACTAGACTACAATACTTAATGGTTGAAATTATATTTTGAGTCCCACGTTGGGCGCCAATTAAAAATGTAATTTTGTAGTGTTTAATACCCGTTGATTATTTCAATGTTCACAGGACGAGTTCCATCCGTTCATAGAGGCCCTGATGCCTTTTGTAAAGTCCTTTTCGTACACGTGGTTCAATTTACAAGCGGCCAAAAGGAAATATTACAAAAAACACGAAAAACGGATGAGTCTCGAGGAGGAGCGACACACTAAGTATGAGTTACAGGTAATGTTCAGATTATTTATTAACATGTAGTTTTGCCATTTTGAAATAACATAACTTTCATTAGTTCTTTTAGTTCATGTAGAGTTGTAGATAGATACATTTTCATTATTATGTAAAATTAAATATAGTCAATGAATAACCGAAAAACATTCATTAATATTGTTTTAATTTTTATTATATTCAGAGCATTATTGTCATAGGCAAAAACATATTATGGATCATTTAAGATGAAATAAAGTATAAAATGTCCTCAAGTTGGAACACTGCATGCTGTCCTGTCACAAAGTTTTCAATTTCGTATTATTTTTCATATCAGCTCGTATTTTGGCTTCTAAGGACTAACATGCCTATCCTTTTATTATAACAGAAGAACCGTGCTTCGTGATGTTATGTTATGAACCGTGCTTAACAAACGATGATACTTTTTAACCGACTTAGAAAAAAAGGAGGTTCTATGTTCGACTGTTTGTATATATTTTTTGTGTATGATTTTTTTTAATGAGCGATAACCTCATCGTTTATTAACCGATTTTTGATTATTTTTGTGTTTGGTAGAACATACCCCTAGAAGCAATGTAAGCTAATATAAGTTGTGTTAATTGCCCCGTAGCGTCAGTGTTTGTGTATGAATTTTGACGATTCGTTTTTTATTTGAAAGGCCTTATGACAGATTTTATATAAATTTCATTAAAATAATTACACAATTCGGAATACGTGCTAATTTTGTGTATCTATCTCTCTACAACGGAATGAAAGAAAGAGGTTAAGAGGGGTGCGAGGGCGAAGCCCCCCACTAAAGTAATAAACTAACTCAAACTATTGTAATATAAAAAAAATTAACTTGAAAACCAAAAAGTCATAATAACTTTTGATTAGTTATGTTTAGGTTCCATATCATAAGTTAGACAAACCCATTAATGGCAATATGAGCCATAAATCGAACCCACGTCCTCTAGCTTGCTAACCACTAGACTAACGAGGCAGTTACGAAACTTCTAAATAATTCTAGTTCAAGATAAACCTGTTTTAATCAAAAATGTCATAACGTGTGATGTATTCCGTACGGAGGAGCAAACTGATAAAACAACTTTTCCACAAGTTGTCGAAAAAGTGGGCTTCGGCAAAACTTTCATGTGCGACCTAAATCTTCGCTAGGGGCTACGTAAGAGGATTTCATATCGAAAAGACGTAGTTTGTCTGTCTTTGGTACGAAAGTTTTCATGAAAATTAAGTGCCTAATGGGCTTGTTCAACTTGTTTTAAGTGGCAATTATTATGATGGAATGGTACGGACGGTATATTTATTTTTCTTCATGGTTTCAACATCTAACATAGCGCTTATACTTTTAGATATACGTAGTATATTAAATTATCTGTGCTTTTACTGAGAAAGTTACATTAAATTAGGTTGATTGTGACTGTTGGCGGATTTGATCTACTTTTATTTGCATTATAATGCTTTTTTCATATGTGTATTTTCTTGAATATAACAAACACAAATAAAAAAACGTAATTATTGTTGTTTATGGTATTCCAATTGTTTGACTTAATTCAATTATTTCAATAAATTTTTCCGTCATCTGTTATCGAAAGCATTTTTCGAGTTTTAAATCGGTTCGCAATTACAGGCGTCCTTGAACCACTACTTCAGCTTTTAAAATCTCAACCTACATTAACACTGAAAGGGCGGTAACAATCTCTTCGAACACATATTTACGTTTAAGAGCTTTTACCGTAACTACCCGTTGCGGTACGTTCGCATTCTCAAATTGTGATGTTCACTGTTTCACCTAGTTGTTATGTTCACTGTTACGTTGAAGTTCGTCTTAGAAATTGGGTTGCAATAAAGGGCACATCTTAGTAATTCACATCAATTGGTAGTCAGAGCTAAGAGAACATCCAATAGATTCTTTGACTCAAAAAGTATTTTTGTTTATGTCATTAAAAAAATTAATTAATTAATTTTAATGGTAGGTACATTTAAAATATATTTACAAACATAATTTATTAACTAGCTAGCATCAGTAAACCACACAGGTTAGGTTAGCATGTATTACAGCTAACTTATGGACTTGAGTTAAGTATAGGGTATAAGTAGGTCCACTACATACCTACTAGCTTTTGCCCGCAGCTTCAGAATAAAGGTGGTGGTGGTATTTATAATATTAGTAGGATATGATATTAATTCAAATATTCAATAATAGTTTAAAATATAGCGTGTGCAAACCATTAGCAGCCCCCTACAGGGCACGTGTTTCTTCTCACAGGTGAGATTGGAATATAATACAATTCGCTACTCCAGTGCGGATTGGAATAATTAAATTTATAGTTAACTACAGCTTAGATTAAATAGAGTAATTAGTTACTAATAATTGGTATCAAAATGATTCCAGAACGAGAAAGCAGAAGTGAAACAAAAATGGGCGTCACGGTTGCTCGGGAAACTGAGGAAGGACATTACCCAAGACTGCAGGGAGGATTTTGTGCTCAGCATCACGGGGAAGAGGCCCGCGGTCTGCGTGCTGTCCAACCCCGACCAGAAGGGGAAGATGAGGCGGATAGACTGTCTAAGGCAGGCGGATAAGGTACTCGTATTTATCATTTTCATCTCACATTTTATTTATTACTTTATTTAAGACTAGTGTCCGCAGATTCGCTCGCGTGGAATTATACAACAATAGTTTCGTTTACATCTAGTAATGTAATATTATATAGACAATGTCACACAGTAAAGATGCAGCTTTCTAATGGTGAATTTTTAAATCGGTCCAGTAGATTTTGTGTGAAAACATTACAAACAAATCATTCCTCTATAATATCTATAAAAATATATCAGGGCCACAGGCTGTCAGGCATTTTTTTTTAAATTTTGTGTCAGTCTGTTCCTATGTACGCCATGGAATCAAAATGAAACTTGGTACAGACATGCACTGAATCCCTTTGAGAAATATTTTTTACTATTCATCCCGAAAAGTTCAACCATTCAACTTCACCTTCCACTAAGAGAACCTTCAACTAAACCATCCGCATAAAAATTGAAGAGAGAAACAAGAAACGGATAAGGAGTATTGCTCCGGGAAACTATTTTTAACCTTAATCTAACCACATTTTAACCATATTTTAACCATATTTTAACCACATTTTAACCACATTTTAACCATATTTACTTCTCAAATTCCAGGTGTGGCGATTAGACCTGGTAATGGTGATCCTGTTCAAAGCGATACCGTTGGAAAGCACTGACGGCGAGCGGCTGGAGAAGCACCCGGAGTGCACCCAGCCCGGCCTGTGCGTGAACCCATACCATATCAACGTGTCCGTGAGAGAACTGGACTTGTATCTCGCCAACTTCATCAACAGCTATGGTAATGGGACCGACGGCCTACCAGGTCTCTCGCTCTGTTATATTGTTATCGCTTTTACCCGTAGTTCGGTTGTTGGTGGTACAAGTTTTCGTTTGGACATTAGATAGCTAACGAGCATGCCATCACCCAGCCCATGACATCTGTGACAAACTTTGAATAAGACTCAAGTGAGACTTAGTTACTTCAGTTTTAAAGATGTTATTAGAAATATTGTAACGATGTAGTATTCTTACCATTGTGGCGTGCAAATCCACTGAGTATGTAGGTAATTATTACCAAAAATAATAATTCCCCGAATCAAAGCAGAGGTTACCTTCAAATACAGATATTGTTGTTATTAAGTTTATGCTCAGAAGTTTGATTGTGTTTGCCAGTTTCCAATGAAATTACCAGTTCTTTAATAGAGTCCTGCTGCTTATGGGGCTGAACGCATGGCTTATCATAAATTCTGATGACAAATTATGATGAAAATTATACAAATAATTATGTAATTCTTCATTATACGAATGCAGCTGTGAAAACTTGTACCTCCAATGATTCTATAGAATTTCTTTTGCGTACATTTAGTGAAAACACATAAAAAAATCATAACATTTTTGTGAATACCTGTTTAATAAATATTAATTCATCGTTACATTCCGATCCCTAGAAAATCGCACTACACATCATTTTTTAAAATGCACTATTGTTTTTGTTATTACCAATACTTAGGTCATTATTGTATTTAATTAATTTTCAATTTTAAAATTGATGTTATATTATAGGTTCCTTAGTAAAACACCAATTCCGTGATTTATCTATAAATTGTGCATGGTTTTTTTTTGAGTTCTCCAAACTATTTTGAAGGTAATGCAAATTCGTCATTAACTGAATTTCCTATTGTGACTTTAGGTGAATTTTGTTGTGAATTTATAACATTTTGTAACTATACTCGCATATCCGTCACTGTTGAGACAACCAGCGACAACCTATAATACCTAACAAACATTTCTTAAGGGTAAACATGTCCTTTTACAATGACAAATTGCTTCACCAGTTAAAATCTAAGTCAAATAAATTATCATTTTATTTCGCTATGAAGTGATTGGACACGGCTAACGAAAGTCTAAGTAACTACAAACTACATATAATATAAAGAAAAGAGATATTATGCTATTCTATTCCAAATATTTACATTAGTTTTTAATTTTACTAAAGAAGTTAATCACATTTTTAGCTAAGTAAAGGCATGGAATACATTAAAGGTCTCATGCTAGCAGCATTATGTGATCAAAGAAAATTTGAACAAAATAATATTTGTTTTTATATAAAACACTCAATGCACAATATTACAACTCAATATTACAACGTAGCCTAATTATTATGAATATCAAATTTTATTAAATATCGGGAACAAATTATCCTCTTGTTACGGCCTTAGTATAGATAGTATAACTAACCCGATATGTTTCAGATATCCTTAGCGGTTCTCTATCGCCGCACACTCCTAGAGACAAAGAGAATGAACACGAAGCTAAGAGCAAAGGTAACCGCGACCATCGGCCCGATGTCGGTGTCGTGTCGTGCTCGTTACGTCCTCTCTTCATTCGTAGGAAAAAATGGTGTCGATATTAGAAAATTTTAGTACGAGAAGCGACCGCATAGGAATTTTGTTAAAGATTTTAAAAAACTGAAAATGAATGTACATTGTCACATTAGGTACTTTTAAAAGGACACTATTCAAATCTTTGTTTAATATTTTAAATATTATGACTGAAATTGCTGTATAAATTGTGTGAAAATCCTTGAGGTTATTGATGTATAAACTGCGATGTCAGACGCCATTTTTTCCCACATTTTGGTGTCTGATGAGAGGAACACTTGTGATTGGTATTCGCACAAGACATGTTGTGTTGACACCTTTTTATTTTTTTATCTGCATTTGGACGTTGATGTTAATCCCAGCATTGGCTTGCACTCACTTTATCATGCTTTTGTTGGAATTTTTTGGAAATTTGACGTGTTGATGTTGTTGCTCGATTGTTGTTGAGATTATTTGTATCTGTAGTCGGTGTTCCTTCTCTTTCACTCTTTCTCTTCTTATTTATCGATGCTCTTCTACTACTACTCTATTTTTTACTATTAGCCACAAATAGCAATGAACCGAAGAAGTAACCTAAGTATCGTATATCCGTCACTGTTGAGACAACCAGCGACAACCTATAACAAACATTTCTATAATAAATCAACAAGGTTGGTTTCTCGCAAGATTTTCAGAAAATGAATTTTCTTAATTAATGGTTATTGGTTATTGGTTGTTATCAGTGTTCTATCTATATATATAAAAGGAGAAGGTGACTGACTGACTGACTGACTGACTGACTGACTGACTGACTGCCATATCAACGCAGGGCCTAAACTATAAGGGCTAGAAACTTGAAATTTTGCACAGGGGTTCCTTTTATAACGTAGGGGAGCACTAAGAAAGGATTTTTGAAAATTCACCCCCTAAGGGGGTAAAACGGGGGTGCAAAGTTAGTATGAAACTTTGCCGTTTTTGAAGTCGTTAGACGGGTAGACGTCGTTAATGGGTCTAATTCTACGCGAGCGAAGCTGCGGGCGTCCACTAGTTTAATATATTTGAGTCCCCTGAAAATTATCACACACTACATTGCGATAGTATGCTAAAGCCATAAAGCAGTTCTAGAATAGCATCGATCATAGATTCATACTTTAATTGTCTTTACGTGTATGTACTTATTTTAAATATTGTCATGCAAATATTGTATATACTTTAGATAATTTAGATGTATGTCTTCTAAATGTGTAGGATATTCCTCTGCAATTTATAAAATTCCCCTTTACAAATCTATATTTAGTCCCCGTATTTTAGAAAATTCTAGTGATCTCTCGAAGTGTAGCTTAAGAAGATGACTGAGTGTGTTTAGATCTTAAACTGCATTTATTAGTTTAATTGAAATAAAATCACACATATTATGAACTAATATCAATTCTTGTTTATGTCCTCATTTTTGTTTGTTCTTTATCGATATCTAGTACTTGGAGTAATATGATGTTAGTGATTTAGTTATGACAATAACTATTGTGAATGGGTTGCAGGCTATACCCACAATCCGTACAACGGTGTAATTTGCAACGATATTATTCTAGCAACTGGTGTCTTCTCGTCGAAGGAACTTTGGAAGTTGTCTAAAGGTAAATTTTTAATAATTTTGATGTTTTGATTAAATAACTAATATATTATATTTCTGAAGTTTAATACCCATTGCTGCTAATGGAGGTATTTACCTCAAAGAAATGTAAGAAGAAAACTAGTACCCTTTTAGTCTACGCCTTATCATAATAATATTAAAATACTTTGTATTCACAAATGTTCTGCTTAATAAACTAGTTTTACTTAAACATTTAAAAGGACAATAAACTTTAAGTTATTTTCTAATAAAATATAGTTTATTGACCTCATTTAATTGTGAGTGAATATAAAACAAAAAAACCACCGAATTAATTTAAATTATTTAGTCAAAATAAAATCACGCATACTTTGCTTTTTCAGCATCGATCCTTCAGGAAACGGGTTCAGAATCCCCTGGTGGGTCCGGAGGCGGTATAAAGCTGGAGTCAGGCTACTACTGCGGGTATAATAGTCCGGCTCCCCCCGCCTTCGAACCCCCTTCGGAGAGAGCCACCCCCTCTGCTATGCTTGTTGGACAGTGCTTTAGTAAGTTTGTTATAAAATCTAATTAGTTAATTCGCTGAGATACATACCAAATTAAGTGAGAAAGTTCATTAAAATATTTGAATTTGAAGTTAACCAAACCCAAACGTAAAGGTAGTGTCTATAGTCAAATGGCTCGCATCGATTCAATGTGATCGACAAAGTTAAGCAACGACGGACGCAGTCGGTTTGTGGATGGGTGACCGCTAGTGGCAAAATTTCATGGACGCTACCGTGCTTCGGTGGGCACGTTAAGCCATCGGTCTTAGTTGATTTCAATGGTGAAAACAGTCGTTAAGGCTTTTCGAAGTCCTTCGGGTGGCTTGAGAACATTCGACACTGGGTTGGCCACTAACCCCTCCACCAATCCGCATTGGAGCAGCGTAGTAGAGTATGCTCTAGACCTCTCGCAGATTCGTCTGTGGGGGAAACCCGTGCCCAGCGATGGGACGTCTATGGGTTGCAGTAGCAAAAGACCACATACCTAGAAGCATAGCGTAGCATAGATAAATATTATGACTTCATGAATTCATTTCAAAGTTGGTTGAAGCTGTCACTTGTTTATTACAGTAGTCAAACATTCGCCGTATTAAGTTTCTTTATAAATTTGGTTGAAAGACCTGTGACGCGCTTAACATCAGGTGTACGTACGTACGGTCATCACGTACACAGAATACGTCGTACGAGTACGTCGATACACAAAGAATCAATAAGACATCCATGCAATCTCGATCAGTCGAACTCAGTGTGAATAAACTTGAATAAAAAAGGCGATCTGATTGTTATTCCCGCGACGCGCACGTCACGACGGACTGCGTGTACTAAATATAGGCATCTAAATTAGTTGCGATGAATCGACACATGTAATTATATAGTTATTAGGTCGATGACTGATTCACTAAGTTAATGGCTTATTGTTATTTTGTTTTTATAGTTAAAAGTTATTTTAATATCTATTAAAGGTAGAGAAAGTAAAAAAATTAAGTTGCATATGAACTAGCTCGCTTGCTGTATTAATCATTTTAGGATTCAGTGATTTTATTCATGTTATCAGATGATCAGAAATAGGTATAAATAGGTATAAATAAAAAAATAGGTTGTGTATAAATGATTTTGAATATGTATTGTCATTTTTAATATAACTGACATTAAATTTTGTCCTGTAGAAAGGCCAGTAGAAATGGAAAAAAAATATCCAAATGTTTCGACTCGATGCAGATTTGATAGGATCACATGTTACAAAGACGTTACGATGTTCATGTACGTTCGAACAAGTATATTTAAATTAATTGGAAAAATGTAATAATTGCAGATTTAGATAGGGATCACATGTTACAAAGACGTCACGATGTTCATGTTCGTTTGAACAAGTATTAAAATATTAAAATTATTTAAATTAATTGGAAAATGTCATAGTGTCTATCTCGTTCCAGGCATCCCCCACAGCTCGGCGGGGCTCAGCGCCGCGCAGCCGCTCGTGCCCTCCAACACCATATTCTACCAGCACCCGCCGCCCGCAGACACCCACCCCACTGGTGAGGACGATTACTGTAAGAATCTTGACTGTGTTACGTAGTCACTCGTCCATTCCATCCATCCTTCAGCCTTTGGAAATGCTTTGAAACAGCAGTAGCTACCTACGTAAAAACTTTTACGCAATCGCTCGGCTGGATCATATTAGAAATTCCTACTCATACCTCTCACCTATCATCAATATATACGTGAAAAGAAAACTACTTAGATTAAATTAATATAGACATGAAAAGCAAAAAAGTTGAATAAGTACCTATAAGAAATTGTGTCTACTACTTACGTTAAGTTCACAATGTGCTATTAGCGCCATCTATGAGGGTGAAAGGTGGTCACTGGTCACTGTTTTGGAAGCTTATGTAAATGTTAACTTAAATCAGATGTCTAAAAATATTAAATTATTCGTTACCTAACTATAGTGTAAATAATTATGTAGATACGAATTAGCCGTAGACACATAGATTGGTAAAGCGAGTTGGTTGGTTACCTTAAATAGATTAATGTATTTAATTATTCTTTAACTTAAGGCAGCACTTCTTGGCCAACTGATTATTATATTTAAATATAACAACAAGATTGCCGGCATGTGCCAACCGAATCAAGAAAACGCTTATCTAAAAACGAATGTATAAAAGAGTCAGTTAAATCGGTAGAATAGGTACCTAATTAGTTTTGAAAGGCTCCTTTCACTTAAGTACATACAAAAAAAATTCGTGCTATAGCTACTCATCTCAACATTATTTACAACATAACTACTTACTATGAATTATCGAAATGTTTAAAAATGCTTTAGAGTCCAAAAAATTAGTAACGCAAATAATTTGTATCACTCACGTTTTAAGTATTTCGCGATTCATCACATTTTAACAAAACATTAATTGTTTGTTATTCAAATCGCGTGTTGCAAACAGCTAATGTAAATATACAGCTAGACGTTTACCTGGGGCTTTCAGCTTCGGAGGGGCTGTCGGGGCAGCACGGCAAGTACGACGGCGCGCCCCAGGACTCGCTGGGGGACTTCGTCACCTTCGTGTGCCAGGAGCCCCCGACCGATGTGCAGCAGCTACAAGTGAGCAGTACATGGATTTATTTGTTTTTCCTAGGTTTAACCACGGACAAAATAAGTTGAGCCAAATAGAATATAACTAGTGGACGCCCGCAGCTTCGCTCGCGTTGAATTAGACCCATTAACGACGTCTACCCGTCTAACGACTTCAAAAACTGCAAAGTTTCATACTAACTTTGCACCCCCGTTTTACCCCCTTAGGGGGTGAATTTTCAAAAATCCTTTCTTAGTGCTCCCCTACGTTATAAAAGGAACCCCTGTGCAAAATTTCAAGTTTCTAGCCCTTATAGTTTAGGCCCTGCGTTGATATGTCAGTCAGTCAGTCAGTCAGTCAGTCAGTCAGTCAGTCAGTCAGTCAGTCAGTCAGTCAGTCAGTCAGTCACCTTCTCCTTTTATATATATAGATATTCTACTACAAGTGAGCAGTACATGGATTTATTTGTTTTTCCTAGGTTTAATACGGACAAAATAATATATCAAGTTGAGCCAAAGAGAATATAATATACTACGCATAAGTTTTGATTAATTAATGAACAACCTGAGGTTTAATGATTTAAGCTAACTGGTGGATGAATGAACGTCCGGGACGACTTGCTCGCTGCGACCCATAGACGTCCTACTGCTGGGCACGGGTCTCCCCCACATATTCTGCTGCTAGGTCTAGAGCATACTCCACCACGCTGCTCCAATGCGGATTGGTGGGGTTAATGGCCAACCCAGTGTCGAATGTTCTCAAGCCACACGGAGGTCTTCGACAAGGCTCAACGACTGTTTCCACCATTGAAAACAACCGGGACCGACGGCTTTACGTGCTCTCCGAAGCACGGTAGCGTCCATGAAATTTTGCCACTAGCGGTCACCCATCCACAAACCGACCGCGCCCGTCGTTGCTTAACTCTTTCGATCACATTGAATCGACGAGAGCCATTGGGCTATGGACGCTTTTTTTTAGTATTACCACTGGTATTACTGTCCAGTTATTCTCAGTAAACTTTGGCATTTAATGAGCTATTAAATTTGAATTTCCAGGTCCACAGCCTGTCAAGGAGTCCGAAGCCTTATTTCAGCAGCTCTATGCTGCCCCCGCCCCCGCTGCCGCCTATGGCTAGGCCCGTCGCTATCATAAGATCAACAGGTATGCATCAGATACCATGATGACCGAGTGGTCTGAGGTTGCGGGTTTGAATCTCAGCAGTGGCGTATATATATTTGGAAGGTAGTTTGAGATTATTTGTTAGAAGTAAAGTGGTACAGTACTTGAATCAGTATGGTAGCAAACGATAAAGACTATTTATAAATTACAATTATACCTAGCTGCGACATACGAGTATAGACTTCCCACTGTTAGGCTCGGGTCATACATACACAGCTGCGGGAGGTCTAGAGCATACTTCACCACGCTGCTCCAATGCGGATTGGTAAAGGGGTTAGTCGCCAACCCAGTGTCGAGCCACCCGAAGGTCTTCGACAAGGCTTAACGACTGCTTCCACCATTGAAAACAACCGGGACCGATGGCTTTTACGTGCCCTCCGAAGGACGTAGCGTCCATGAAATTTTGCCATTAGCGGTCACCCATCCACAAACCGACCGCGCCCGTCGTTGCTTAACACTTTCGATCACATTGAATGGACGCGAGCCATTGGGCTATGGACGCTACATATTACAATTTGTTATTGATGATAACAGCCGAAAGCAGTGACAGCCCAGTGGCTATCAAACTCGCTTCTCACTCGAGCGGTGCGAGTTCAAACCCCAGCGGCACGCATCAATGACTTTTCTGAGTTATGTGCAATTTAAGAAATTAAAAGTCACTTACTATAACGGTGAAGGACACATCGTGAGGAAACCTGCATGCCTGAGAATACATCATAATGTTCTCCAAGGCATGTGAAGTCTACCGATCCGCACTTGGCCAGGGTGGTGAACTATGGCCTAATCCCTCCCTCTCTGAGAGGAGACCCGTGCCCAACAGTGGGACAAAGAAAGGGTTTTTCAGATTTCAGATTCATTTATTTTTCATTATATGGTATTTTGTATACGCTTAATGAACGTCATAACATTTTTTATCTACCGCCGGTTCACAAAGTTGATGCTACCGAGAAGAACACGGCAAGAAACTCGGTAGTTACTCTTTTCAAAATTAACAATTTTTATAATTCACGCTTTTGTAGGCCGTAGATACTCCTTATGGCTTGTTTTTGTAAAATAAGATTGTATCAATGTCGGCAGCACTACCCCACAGTAAGAGGTTGTGATAATAATGATGATGATGATTGATGACAATGCTTCACTAGAAGTCAGGGCTCACTCTTATGTAACTTTTCCTTTATAATATACTAGTGGACGCCCGCAGCTTCGCTCGCGTAGAATTAGACCCATTAACGACGTCTACCCGTCTAAAGACTTCAAAAACGGCAAAGTTTCATACTAACTTTGCACCCCCGTTTTACCCCCTTAGGGGGTGAATTTTCAAATATCCTTTCTTAGTGCTCCCCTACGTTATAAAAGGAACCCCTGTGCAAAATTAGCCCTTATAGTTTAGGTTCTGCGTTGATATGTCAGTCAGTCAGTCAGTCAGTCAGTCAGTCACCTTCTCCTTTTATATATATAGATGCTTAATATTTAAGTACATATGTAAATTCTAGAGGTCCCAATAAAACATTCTTATTCTTATTCTTAATGCTGGTGGTGTTCCAGCGAGCGAGGTGTCGAGCGCGGGCGTGGGCTCGCCGGCGTCGCCCGAGGTGCGCTCGCCGCCCGGCTCGCCGCGCCGCCGCTCCCCGCACGCCTACCGCGACCCGCACCCCCCGCTCAACCACTACAACCACTTCCACGCGCAGCCGCAGCAGGTAAGAAAGAAAGAAAGAAAGGAAAAGCTTTTATTTCGTATTTTTTCAGGTACAGTTAGTGGCGCGAAAGTGGAGCTATGTCTTAAGCGCAAGCGGGTCGTCAGTCGTGAGCGCTGATTGGTTCGCCAGACATTATGTCCCCGCATCCATACCCCTTGCGCAGCTATCCTCTCTGAATTTCGTTTAGAGGTACACTTCCGTGCTGACTTTTATACCGCGTAGTCTGTTACTGACGACGTGCCGCCCGGCTGCCCACGCCGCGCAGGGCATGATAACTCATATAAATTTATAACCCAAAAAAGGAGTGGCAATGACCTCTTTTGTTTTCTCTTTATTGGGGTAACAAACAGTAGGTACATATACATTACAAGTAAAAATAATAATTCTTTTTTTGCACCGTTAGCACCGTTAGCACCGTTGATACGACCACTAATTTAACCATATACCAATAATATATCCAAATATAATTTAATATAAATTATTAAAAGTGGAAGGACTTATAGTTTATACTTTTGAGAAAAGTTTATAATTTGTGTGAGAAGAATAAAGTAAAAAAAATTATAAAGTCGTATCAAGTGAAAATAACATTAAAATGAAGCCATGAACTCCGTCTATTATTATTATTATTGTAATTTTTCAGAAAACAATTATGAACTGAAGAATTTTTGATGATAAAGCTCATCATCAAAAATTTTTCAGGCCCGATTTCACCAACATTGAAATTACACTAGAGTAGCTATCCCAGTATAACTGTCTGTACTCTGTCGATTTATTCGATGGTTAACTTCAATTTCGTTTCACCACGGTAATCTAGAGATATCTTAATCCTGCATATTTACTCTATGCCGTTGAACGAATGAATTGAATGTATGTGTAATGTAACCAAGTAAAATAGACAGTTTGGCTCATACTTGCACAATAGCGCTGTGTATTCTTTTATTTGTTCGGATAATACGTTAACTTGACAATTGAGTTGACAGTGAGTGAATCCGTGCGCGCGTGCGCGGCTCTAATTTAAACAGTTTAAAGTTTGGTTTTGTTTTGTTTTGGAACTTGGAACTTTTGAACTATGTAGTTTTATTCCGTGTAAACAGATATATAAAATTGTTTTATACAAATCGTTGATTATAAACAATGGCAAATGAAAAGCGAAAGCGATCTGTTAATTGGATGGCATCATAAAAGTCATTGCTGGTTGATCTCGTTACTGAGCATTTTCATGTGATAGAAAATATAAGGACGGATGGAGTATCAATGAAGCAAAAGCTTGGAGAATAGATAACAATTTCAAGCAAATATAATTCGCAGACAATGCTTTCTCATCGTACTGCCGATAATTTGAAAGCCCAGTGGGAAAACTTATAGAAAACTACAAAAAAAGAAGCATCTTTTAGAAGGATGCAATTAATTCAAACAGGTATTTTTCTTTGTTTCCTGATAATTTTTACAACTTCTTATATATTCCTGTAATCATATTATAATAAAAAAATATATCATAAAAATTAAAAGTTGTGATGAAATTAAAACAATGTGATTTTTTCAGGTGGTGGACCTCCAAGGTCAGTGATTGAAGACCCACCACAACAGAAAATACTCTGCCTTATAACGCCATGTTCTGTGGGCTTGCATAATCCTTAGAACAGTATTAAAAAGAGTGGTGTTATATGTTTTTACAGTCACAGATACAGTTGCTGGCCCTGAGGTACAAAATAAATATTCAACTGATTCTTGCCCCTTCTGCTGTACATGTCATTGAAGATTGTTTATTGGTACATACCAATATCTACATAGATAATAAATAATTTGTTGGTTAAATTTACACTTTTCAGCAGGTATCAACAGATATTTGTCCACCTAATATTGTATGTTTGCTTTTAGAATGAAAACATAGTTCCAGTTGTGTTGGTTCCAACATAATAGTTGGAGCAAATCATCTTTTAACTGTAGTACATCCTAAAATAATGTTATTATGGTTGGAAAAATAGTAGAGCATTTATCTTGTTTCAGGATTGGGGTGATTACACTCCCAAAAATTTAAAAACGCCCATCTCCAAGCTGTTACAATGTAGTACAGAAGGAAAAAGGCCTACTGCAGGAGAACGGCTTGAATGTATGTCCAAAAGACGGCCACAGCTCTCTACTTCTTCACTAGAAAAGTTAATGAAATAAAAGGGAATGCTCTCACAACTCAAATGGAGCGTGCAGCTAAAGAAAGAGAAGAAGCTAAGAATTATTTGACATTCAAATGGAAATTCAGAGTGAAATTTTGAAACAGGAATAAATTAAAACCAGATTATTACTTTTGGAGTTTATGCGAATAAAAAAAAAATTATAATTAATTCAGTTGTTTTATTACAATAAGCTTTGGAAATAGTCATTAATGATAGCATCTCGCGCTACGCTGGGCCTTATTCCTGGTATGCTTATTTCCTGGTATGTTGCTGGAAACCGTAGTCCTTGTGCAGAGATGCTATTGCTGTACTGACTTGGTGGATAATTCGGTGTGATGTTGGTGCACTCATTCCGCCATAGTCACCAATGCTCATTTGGGTGTTGTTTGTTGCATAGAACCTTAATGTAGCCAATAATTGGTTGACAGGCGATATTGACCTATTTCTGAAACAATACAATCAAGGGGTAAAATTAGGCTGATATTTATTAGATATTGGGAACTAATATTTATAAGAAATGGGATACAACATACATACATAATACATGGGTGTGTGATTTACACAGCAAGAAAGCAAGTTCTTAAAATACTTAAAAATACCTAATCAATGGATATAATAAAATTTAGAACACTCACCTGTCTGTTGGATACTCCAAATGATGCTCGATTTTTGCCAGTAAATTCAATGCTGCCTTCTTTGATAGACGAAATCTTAACACGAAATCGTGGTCGTCATAGTCTTCAAAATAATTAGCCCTTTCTTTAAATCACCGTGGGCGAGGAAATAAATAATCATCGGTTTCTTACAATAATACATTCAAACGACGCGCCATTTTTAAGGTTATATCCTTGAAGAATATATATATATATATATGTATATATATATATAAATTGGTCAATCTTAAAAACTACAATACTACTAATCTACGAGTAGCTGCTTACTCGGCCGAAATCGGCGGTGTATGATTTTACTCTAGTGTAGAGATTTTATCCCTAGGTTAAATGTTGGTGAAACGTAAAATGGGCTAACTCGCGAGTAAATAACAACTTATTCCGGGCATAAGATTTACACGGCGTTGGTGAAATCGGCCCTAGTCAGATAACTTGTAATTTACACGTCTCTTAACTCGCGAGTAAATAACAACTACTTAATTCTGGGAATAAGATTTATATGACGTTGGTGAAATCGGCCCTTAGCTTATCTTTCTTCTTAATTTAACGTGTGATAGTATGGAATCCATACCGATAAAGACTGATTGACTTCGTATCAGATAGAATGATCCCTTTACGTTGACTTCCCAGGTATTCAGCTACGGGTCGCTGGGTGGTGTTGGTGGTGTCGGCGGGGGGGCGGTGCTCGCGGGCGGGGGGGGAGGCTCCCCCCCGGGCGGGCTCGGCCTCTACGCCCCCCGACCCCCGCCGAGGGCTCCACCGAGGTACTTTGCCACTTTGCTGCGACCCATATTAGTCTCCCACGCTCAACAGCGGGGATGTCACCGACGGGGTTCACCCCTGGAGCAATTGCCCGGATAGAAGGACCATCCTTACATCCGACTACCCTCACGCAGGAGCGCTCACAGCGCCGCGAAAGAGGAGGAAAGGTTTCGTTCGTGCGACCCATAGATGTCCCACTGCTGGGCACGGATCTACCCCACAGACACTGCTGCGGGAGGTCTACAGCATACTCCACTACGCTGCTCCAATGCGGATTGGTGGAGGGGTTAGTGGTCAACCCAGTGTCGAATGTTCTCAAGCCACCTGAAGGTCTTCGACAAGGCTTAACGACTGTTTCCAGCATTGAAAACAACAGGGACCGAGGGATTTACGTGCCCTCCGTAGTACGGTAGCGTCCTTAAAATTTAATCCACAACCGCGTCCGTCGTTGTTTAACTCTTTCGATCGCATTGAATCGACGCGAGCCATTGGGCTATGGACGCTACACTTTGCCACTTACACTAAAGTTAAGATAAATAAATAAATATCTTGGACATTCTCACACACGGCCATCTGACCCCAAAGTAGGCGCGAGCCTGTGATATGGGTGTCAGAGACTGATATACATACATAGATATTTTTATATACATACTTAAATAGATAATATTGTTACGAAGGCACAGGGAAGCTAGCGCCATCTAGCGCCGCTGGTGGAACCACTCAGTGAACGCACGGACAACGTGATATCCCGACTCGATACTAGATGGCGTTAGTGGATCTACATTCTCGCGTGTTCGGGAATACGCGGTATCTTTCCAGAATCGTCTAGTACTCGCGACGGCACGTATAAATAGTCGCGGGGAGCGCCGCGAGTTCAGTTCAGTTCGAGCTACTTTCGAGGCGATTTCGAAGTGAAAACTAGTGATACCGGAGTGATACAAGTGAAACCTACGACTTGGCTTACGACCTAGGACATCGTTAGTGCTTTGTGTTGGACCTAGTGTTTAGTGTTTGACCTAGTGCTTTGTGTTAGTGCTAGTGAATAAAGTCTTCATTGAGTCAGCAGGGTCTTTCTCTCCAAATCCTTCGAACCCTAACACGTAACAATATTAACATCCAGACACAGAACAAATACAAGTGTTCGTCACACGAATATTTGTCCTGAGTGGGATTCGAACCCACGACCTTTGGCGCAACAGACAGGGTCACTACCGATTGCGCCAACGGGCCTGTCAAGTCAACGGGCCTGTCAGATAGTCAGTAACTCCTGATAATTTCACCGACACCTTGAAATTGGAGTGCGGTTTCTATATTTTTTATTGTTCATTGCTTAAAGTTCATTTAATGTTTCGTTAATTTTAGTTGCTTTTTGTTGTCGCGCCGCAAATACGACAATTCGAATAAAACGGGGGCTACGCTGAAAATCAGCAGCCATGGTTCAATACCACGGCCCAGACTGAGAGTTATTTTGTCTTATGTTGTAATTTCTATGTCTGGTTTATTTTTTTTTTACTGTACCTATTTGAGAAAAAAAAAATTTTTCTTTCTTTTTTTAATTTATTGTAAAATTATAGCCTTTTGTTATTTTTATTTCGATATTCAATTACATACTTGAGGATTTAGTCAATGTTAGACATTAAATAGATTTAAGCACGTCTGTGGACACATTTCGACCGTATTTTTGCAAAAAAATTGCGAGCGGTCCGGGTTCAATCCCAGGCGGCACGCACCAATGACTTTTCTAAGTTATGTGCGATGAAGAAATTAAATGTCACTAACTGTAACGGTAAAGGACACATCGTGAGGAAACCTGAATACCTGAGAGTTCTTCATAATGTTCTCGAAGGCACGTGAAGTCTGCCAATCCGCACTTGGCTCGTGTGGTGGACTAAGGCCCAATCCCTCCGATTCTGAGAGGAAACCTGTGCCCAACAGTGGGACAAAAAAAGGGTTGTGGTGGTAATAAGTAAGACAATCAACATCTCGCACAGTATTCGGGAGACCTTATTACGCCTACTCCCGCCTACCATCTTAGGGAGAAGGGTGTGTCTGAAAAACAGCACTGTGTGGGTCATAAGCCATATTCAGTTATTGCTGAGACACCTCCTTTTGCCCAGAAACAAGTTCAAGTTTTATTAGGATATTTTTATTTTTATTTTGGTGTGAATTGGTATTTCAATGTGTTTTTGTCCATATGTCCTTTGTTGTGTTTTTGTGGTAATAAATGAATTTGTATTTGTATCTCTTTTCAGATGGAACGCCCCATTCCCTACCTTAGAGGATGAGTTCAACATCATGACGGCGCCGTCGGGCCCCGAGCACGTGGTGCTGCTAGACGATGGTAGTTCTTTCTTATGCTGTAACGGTATTTTATCTGAACATAATCTATATTTTATTAATTTTAAGTTTTTTTTTATTTTATTCGTGAATCAAAGGCGAGTTTTGAGCGGCGATTGGATGATTATCCTTTAATCTATATAATAATATATAAAAGGAGAAGCTGACTGACTGACTGACTGACTGACTGACTGACTGACTGACATATCAACGCAGGGCCTAAACTATAATAGTTAGAAACTTGAAATTTTGCACAGGGGTTCCTTTTATAACGCAGGGGAGTACTAAGAAAGGATTTTTGAAAATTCACCCCGGTAAAACGGGGGTGCAAAGTTAGTATGAAACTTTGCCGTTTTTGAAGTCAAGTGGGCAACCAGAACGCGGGCAGACGTCGTTAATGGGTCTAATTCTACGCGAGCGAAGCTGCGGGCATCCAATAGTTTTACATAAATGCTTAAACGAATTACTCCGATAATTACTTTACGCTGGATTTCAATAACCTATCTACAGATAGATTTGGCTATCAAAGATAGAAATTCGACACATTTTATGAAGAACTTATGTCAAATTTCTATCTCCGATAGCCAAATCTATCTCTAGGTTAATGAAATCCAGCGTAAACGATTACTCTAATCTTCAGATATCATTGGATATAACTCTTCAGGTTCAGGTTTGGTACTAACTTGAACATGCAACGGGTTGTGATGAGATTTGGTAATTTTATTATCAAAACTCATTAGTGTTATTATGAAACGTAATTTTGATGCACGCAGAGATGTAGACAGTAATCCAGATATTGTGCGGTATATCTTTAGGAGTAGCCGTGATCACAATCAGATGCTGGTGTTGCCATTGCTTAGAACTGGATGGATCTTGTATGTTTTAACTGAAACATCAATATTAACTTTTAAAAGGAATATTTATTTATGTGTTTACCAAAAAGTCAATTATTATTTTAAATTATTGTTTTAATAACCTCCTTTAGTCTTTCCGAATCTAACAATCTTGTTATTGGCCAGAAAAACAAAACTTATAAAGTGGTGTTCTTCACAGAACGCTTCTTCCAATCTAACGTGATAACGTCCGACGCCACGGCGATGGACACGACGGGCTCGAATGTGTCCCAGCCGGTGGGCGTGGACACGTCGGACGACATCGCGCCAGACAAGCCGGCGCCCGACCTCCGCTCGCCGTGATCCACGTCCGACGCGGACGACGCGTCGATCGCCACTGTGCTGCGATGGACCCCCGCGCCCCTCCCGCACTGGCGCCCGGTCATACATCGAACTGTTTAAATTCAAATATAAGTTCCAAATTCAAATTTGGCAGTTATGCGTTTCGTTTTTATTTGGACCGACAATGTGCCGGCTAGTGTAAATATTATTCAAAGGATTGTCCTCGGCAAGGTTGTAGATGAAATTTAGTTTTACGACTCGCCGTATTGACCGTCCGCAAGTGAACAGCATAGATGACAGTGACTTTGGGCCGACGTACGATTTTACTCGTAGAAGTTTACGCTAGATGCAGCGCCATCTAGGCAGAAAAGCCAAATAGTGACGGACGGTCAATGCAGCTTCCATTTATTACTTATTAAGGCGATAAAATACTCCAACGATGATTACCGTGTAAAAATATGAAGCTAATAAATAAAACCAACATATTATATTCTAATATTTTTATAGAATATAAATCAAGTATGATATGATCAAGCCTTCCAGTAATTTAGTGAAATAAAGATGTTAATGAGAATGCAGCTTATAAATTATTATTTTGCTGACCTTATAAGGCAGTTAGAAAGCGGTTATTGAAAACAATGCTTCCAAATCTTGCGTCATAATAAATTCGATTGACGAAGTGTGATATTATAAGTTGTTTTTGTTTCGTTGTTGTGTGTTTTGCATTGAAGATAAATAGTATAAGCGTAATTATTTAAAAAGTTTTTTTTTTAACTTATTGTACGAATATTTAAGAAAGACGAGCCTTGCTTAAATTAGTTTAGTTGTAAATTAGAAGCCTGCAACTTTATTGTTGCGTTTTCGATTCGAAAAGTACAATTTCACGAAAACAAGTGACGTTTTCATATGGAAACCTTTCTGTGATGTGTTCAGATTTCGTACTATCTGTCTATATGACGATAAAGCATCTAGCCCAGTTATTCAATGTTTTGATACTACGTAATAGAAAGATTTTGTCAATTAAATAGTTAGAAGAATCGAATGCAACAATAGGTTGTTATATATAGTACGATTTGTCAAGGGACATTTTATAGGTGCCTTTCAAAAAATGTACTTAATATAACTTACTTAATAGGGACTTGTAAATTGTAGTGTTCCTTTTAATCCATCCTGTAAAATCGGACTTAACATTGGTCCTCATTTAAGACTAACATATTTTGTAGCCAAAGAGTAACAAGTCAGTGAATAAACCTTTTGGTAAAGTCAAAATACATCATAAAGTGTATACTATGGACAATACTCTGGCTGCAAAATAATATTAAGTTCACATCCTTTTATAGTATTTTTTTCTCATTGTTATCAACAATATTTTGTTCGCGATCCCGTGGCCATACGAGAAAAGCTAGTCATTAGAGTTACATTGTAAATTTAATGTTTCTTACAATAAAGTAAAAATGTATTTACAATTATAGGACCCCTTAACTTTACTAAGGGGTCGAACCTAAAATTGTGGCCAAATTACTCTTAATGAGATCCAAATATATATACACGATTTTAATAGATTTAGAGTTATGTAAGGGTATGATTAAGTTGTCGATTTTTAGCTTTTAAAAATCATACAGTATGAATGTATAAAAAATCGGACAAGATAATACCGACTAGTCTAACATGAACTCTTCAAATTTGGTCAATATTTCGGTTCCTACTGTAACTTTTAGGAAACCATTTTCAATTGAGAATATAAATTAAATAATTTCAAACAGGCTTGTAGCCTCTTTCCTAAGTTGAAGTTTAAATTGATTTGAGATTTTATCATCATTGAAGTTGCCCTAAAATATTTATGAAATTAATTAGGAGATAGATTAAAGTAGGAAACGTAGCAATAAACGACAAGCAATAAATAGTAAAAATAATATAATAATAAAAACAGCTTTAGTGAAGCTAGAAATTGGTACTGAGTAGTTTGATCCTATATTCATAATAATTCGCAGAATATTTTTTCTATAGATGATAAATACTGGACTGGGTTCTATGTAAGAAATTCGATCTAATATAGTGAAGCCATTTGGTACAATTGATACATAGCTATTACAGAACAAACTATAGAGGTATAATTATTATAACAGCTATTAATAGTTCAACTAGGCAGAGAGGCGAGAATTAGTCAATTGCTAGCTATAGACATTATTAGTGATTACGAAGAAAACAGAAATAGTGTCATTTAAGGCTTGAATATATTCGGGATACCAACTATACTTCGTCATATATTGCAGATGAAAGTGAAACTGGGACTTGGGCCACGGGCAAATTGACTAAGGATGACGAATTACAAGCTCATTGGTGCCGAAAATTCTAGACTGTGATTAAAATGTTCATTCTGGACGTGTCTTATATTGAAATAGTTGTTTTTGTATAATTGGCAAATGTGCACAGTAAGTGCTAAAGGAAAGAGATAATAATTATTATGTATTTGTATAAGACAGACATGTTTAGAGGTCGAAGTTGTTATATGGTGGCAAAATTAAGGACTGTTTCGGTCAAGAAAATAACTGAAAGGGATACTATTTGTTGACAGCGTCGTCGGTAGAATTGGTAGTATTTTTATTACTAGCTTTGCAATAGTTCATGTGTGCGATAAACACAATTACAATAAGCTTTGCTGTTCAAATGCAACGGATTGTTAATAATGTCCAAATGTAACGCCAGTAATGTGTTTGTCGCGACACAAAATTCGTTTAATTCTTTAATTAGCACCATTGTTACGATATGGAGTAATAATTGAAAGCCTAAACATTATGTGCCTTAGATACAACAATATTGTATATTTATGATGCGTTCTATACAACGTGCTAACTAGAAATAAATGATTAATTACTTAATATTATTTGAAAGCCTGAACTATTATACCTTCATGTTAGACTTCATTTATGCAAAGGCTTGTCTATGGATCTCTTACAGTTTTGTCTATCCCTACATCGCTAATTTCCTATTTGAATTTTAAAATAAAAGTTTAATGTATGGGATGATTTAAATCGTGCTAGTTTGTTTTCTATTTTATTTCACTCCTAAATATTCTTCGTGTTTTACTCCACCAAAATTATGTTGTATCTTGTCTAAATTAAGAAAATATACTGGGCACCCAGCAGTCTGGAAATTGTTTTCGAATCCAGAGTTTTACTGTAACCCCTCTTCTAATAATTATTATAAAATTAAGTAACGCTTCATTGCGTAGTTTTGCTGAAATATAAATACTTCTAATATATTCTATAATTTTAGTAATTACCTACATTATACCCACTTACGTACCTATCATATACTTTACTGGCATGTATATCATAATCTATGCAAATTTTGAATTAGGCTCGCTTTTATTTTGAAAACTAGTTACATTTTTAATTCTTGCGAGGCTTTTTAATATTAAAGATAGCGTCCATTAGAAGGGTCTAGCTGCGCTTAACGCTGTGTGAATTTCTAAAAATGTGCTTAAATCCTCTATGAACATGAAGACCTTTTGCATACTATCCAAGCGAACCCAGCCTGATAATGACCTATAATGGACGCGATCCATTATACCACCTTTAATTCTATTCTGTAATACTTAAACTTCCACTTTTTCGACCTTGTTTCTGAAAATATTTATCGATGTTTGCTAAGAAACTCAAATCCGTCTTACTACTTTTTTTGGAATTCAGAATTGAAATAACATACGTAACTAATTCTTAATGATAAGGATAATTAACCCATAGAAAAATACTCCTAGTTATGAATTTCTTAGTTCATCAATTCTGATGTGCAATTTTAAATTGTTTAGCGAATTTATTAATTATTTTAGTGTATTATGATTGTGTCCATGACAATTGTTTGTCTGTAAATATCTTTCGGAGTGTATTTATATAATTCTTTTTGTACAATTAAATGTAGTTCGCAAAAATTTTAGTTATATTAATAATGTTTGTCCTTAATAAATTTTACACGTTTATATAGTTTTTTTATGTTTTTCAAGTATGTGTTTAAACTGCACATGCATAAATCAAATAATTTTTTTGCGACAAGGTCGCACCGTAACTAAGCACGAATAACTTAGGAATGTGTCAGAGGTTATTTGATTTAAGCATGGATAATAATTAACTAAAGATAGACTTGTAAAAATGTTATAACATGTATTTTTAACCTATACATAGTAAGATATTTATAGAATTTTAGTCGTTTAATTATTTCGAACGACTTGTTATAAAGAAAATTGGTGCTTAAAGCTTAAAACAAATATGAAATGGCACGATTATGGTGTCGTGTGTGTATTGTCATGGTGGGGTCGAGCATTTTGACATAGCATGCGTTGTTATGCTCGCATCTCGAGCCCAATTGTTTAGTATGTCATTCTCATTATTTAGGTAGGTATATTTTTTTAAATTTATATATTGCATATTCAGTTTCATAAAAAAGTATAAGAAGTTGATGCAACTTGGTTATGAATCAATATTTTTGGTACAAACAATCTATTTCATGATGAAGTTTTGACTATGATTGTTGTAACCGTGTTCATACACATTGTTTTTGTGTGCGTAACCTGAGAAGCGCCAAGTCAATCTGTTGCTAGTGTCATTCTGCACAAAGTAGGTACCTACAGACAGCCTGGTAACTAAACGTAGAAAGGTCGTCCGAAGTGAGGCAAATGTACCTACATTTATTTTTGTTTCAGTAAAATTTATTATTTGTATTTTCGAAGGTTTTGAATTTTTTAAGGTAATCTAAATTTAAATTCCAACACAAACTTGTTACTGTAAAAATATCACATTAAAATGAGTGTGTGAGTTAATTTATGACAATCTGCGTCTACTTGTTATGGTTTTATCAAACAGCTTCATCATTTATCACAACTTATCTATAAATAAAAGGTTCATAATTATTATAACAGCTTATCTAATATTCTTTGTTAATTGTAAACTCAAGCAATTCAAAAATGCGTTACAGATTTTTATGCTATTTAGTTTACACCTACAAACGCGCTTGTTTGTAGACGTATATACTAAGACCACGGTCAAACCTTCATCGTGAAAAACAAAGACTGTACAATAAAATATACTTAGTTATATTCTAAAGTGAAACTACCCATTTTTATCAACTAATAAAATTTTATATTAGATGCACGTTGAATCTAACTTTATTTAATTGTAATAAAAATGTTGTTTGTTTATTATTTCATCAAAATTATGGAACTTTTTAGTTCCGTTAATCAAGACGCCATGACAAGGTTACATTTTACGCAACGCACAAATCTTCGCACAGTTGTAGCTATTTTATTTTCAAAATGGCCGTTCACAATGACATATAAACAATTTGGCGCGCAAATGCAAGCAATTATAATAATGTAGGTAAACTTTGCTCAATATCGATGAAAACTGAAAGTGTTACAGTTGATGCAATACAAAGAAAGAAACAACAGTTGTGTTTTATTTAATTTCAGCCACTAACCAATACGTCCATCATGATACCAAAGACACTAGAGTTTCTTTTTTAATATCGATAGTTGTGGCGATGTTGATGATGGTCTCATTCACAAATTAATCATAGAGGTATGTTTTGGCCGTTGACTGAACTGACAGGGCTTAATTGATCGACGCTTCAGTACACAAGGTCGGCGTAGTACAAAAATCAATGCCTCATTTTAGCCGGACATGTTATTTCAAGTTTATTAGATAAAAAAAGCAATTGCTAAGCTGGAGGTCCTGGGTTTGAGCCCCGGGTCGGGCAACAACTATGGGTTTTTCTAACTTGAATCTGGATTTGTCCATCCATCAGCCTCTAAAAGTCTACTGCTGGACATAAACCTTCCTTAATCGGTGGCACATCTTCTGGTCCTGTGTTGATTCCGCCATGATAACTATATCATTGGCAAATGGAAGGTGAGTGAGGCGTTTGTCATTGATGTTAAGGTTTCAGGATATCGTAAACTATAGTAATGGGTGTAACAGAAAATGAGTTATGACCTTTTTTAAATAATTTGGGGTTTTTGAACATTGGGCCTACTAGGCAAACTCGCGTTTAGTTTCCCTGTTCAAGCTACTGTTGGTAGTTTAGGACAAAATAAATTAAAAATAGTGCTGTACAGTAAAAAAAAATGTAGTTTAATTTTTACACTTTCGTAGTAGTGAAGTTGTCGAATGGTTGAGGTTAGGTTAGGGTTAGCTTAGAATTCGTAGTTAAAATTTTTGTAAGAAGAGCATTAAGCAAACACATCAACTGGTAATTGACCTGTACCTACCATACCTGACGGGCCCATTGAAGCAATCGGTAGTGACCCTGTCTTGCGCCAGAGGTCGTGGGTTCGAATCCTACTCAAGACAAATTCGTGTGACGAACGAATGTGAGTATTTGTTCTGTGTCTGGATGTTAATATTATCTTTATTTAAGAATGTATTTAAAAATATCTATGTATGTATATCAGTCTCTGACACCTATATTACAGACTCGCGCCTACTTTGGGGTCAGATGGTCGTATGTGAGAATGTCCAAGATATTTGATACCCAATGTCCCTAGTTTCACGTGTCCTTAGGTGACAGTGATCATGAAAGATAGTGGTAAAGATAAAGGTAGTGGTTAAAATATCGGCCTTTGTTCAGAAAGGAGTCAGCACATGACGCATCCAACAAACAGCAATTCATCCTCGTGGTGAGGATAGTGAACTGAAGATGGCTGAAAGCAGCATAGGTGAGACCTCCAAAGCAAATAAATGATATTGGGTAAGATCTGAGATATAATCTAGCTTTTGCTAGCACATTTTAGTGCTCTATAAGATAAATACGTCTGCGTTAACAGCAAAGTTTTCATTTTCTAGGGCTCATGAATTTGTGTAGGAAAGGAACATGGTTACCAATAAATCGAAACTTCTCAAGCGATCGCAGATAATTTTCAATAGTCGATGTCATATGACGCGACAAGCCTGCAAGGCGAACCGTATTTACTTTTACATAACTTACCAATATCGTAAGTTCTTAAACAAACTCTATCCCTTCAAGTGAAAGTTCATAATACTGAAACAACAGCATAGACTTGTTACATTACTCTATTAGAGACGCCCAGAACGGATAATCGACGCCTAGCCTTGTGCGATATCGATTTTAGCAGGGGCTGCTGTATTTTAAGCGAAAGGGAGACTTTCCCCGTCACTTTCTCGCTTTCATACAAACTTGGTGTGAAAAAAAGAGATGGTTGTGTTTTGTCATTGTGGCGTGGTTGGTGTCGTGCGGCGTTACCATGACAACGGGTCGTTCGACGAGGGTGAAGATTTCCGATATTGTAGGATCGTAGTTATCAATTTTCGATATTATTCTGGGTCACGCTCGTATTGGATGCGAATAAATTGTCTATGAGAGGTATTTGAATGATTATCTATATTAGAAGTACGTACTACTTAGTTGGTACTACTTCTCTGTATGAATAAAACCGTTTAAAAATGGTACCTACTTATGTAATATGTTTAAGAAAATCTGCATATTTAATTCTAGTTTCACCCGGCAATTAAAGCTGTTTGTTCCTTCAGTTGGTGTAAACGGGTACGTACCAAGAACAAAAAGGAATTTTTAATACAGTTGCTCAAAAAGTGGCGTATTACAGGGACGTATAGCGTTCGGGAAGTGAGCTATTACACACTCGTGCTTTTTCTTTACCTTTTCCGAACTCGTGCGTTCTCTTTCCCAACTGTCAAAATAATGTCTATTAAAAAGAAAAAACCAACCACGAAGTTTTTACTAAAAAAAAATTCATAGAAGTTTATACGATTCATGCAAATATTTCTAAAAAGAAGCTACTAATTTGTTTCAATATCAGATTTAATTATTTGATTCAATGAGTTAGGTTAGGTTTCACTTCATTTCATCTCATTAAATTTCATGTCAATAAAAAAATTCTACTGAAGACTTGGCTGTATGGGCATAGTTCCCTTTGCCTACCCAGAATGGGTGAAGAAAACAAAAAAAAATCTCTGCAATACTCTGTATTCTTATACGGTTGGCGCCATTTTCCAAAAATGTTCTTTGCGAGTTTAGTTTGTGTTTTTATTATTTTATTAAATTGCTTAATTTTTTCGCAACTGTATTAAAAATAGTTGTTCAGTACACGTGCGGAACCGTCATTGCAACTTGTTCCGACTGTCAACCCTCGCCTTCGGCTCGGGTAGACATTTGTCGGAACTCTTTGCAATGACAGGCTTTCCGCACTTGTAGCGAAATATACTATTTCCTACAGAGTTTGTCGTAGGTAACCTTTTGATAAAGCATAAATGTCTGTAGTTTTGCCTGTCAAATCCACCAATCCTCATTGGAGCAGCGTGGTGGAGTATGCTCTAGACCTCCCACAGCTTTTATGTGTCTGTGGGGGAGACCCTTGCCCAGCAGTGGGACGTCTATAAGTTACAGCAGCAGCGGCAATGGAATTGGTAGCGTATTAATTATGAATAGGTAAACATCTAATGAAACCTATCAGTACCTCCGATAAAAATACGAATAAGTTGAGGATGGATGGATTTTACTTTGTAGGTAACGTAGTAAGTACATGCTTTGACTGTTTTGCGGTGTGCAAAGGGATTTCAATAAAAAGAAAATGAGCGCCCCTCCCGCGATGAGGCAAAGTAGACATAGCTGTGGCATATAACACAACACAACATCACGTAAGTATTTCCCGAAAGGGATAGGCAGAGGTGAAACACCCACTTTTGACCAGTGTTTAGGCCCCATTCCTAGTGGTGATCCTATTGCCATACACTAGGCACAAATCCAGACTCCCAGCAGCTACCGAGAATTTCAAGTTAGAAACCCAATAGTTGGCAACAACTTGCTGTCCGACCCGGGGATCGAACCCGGGACTTAGCTTAGCAGTCGCGGTTACGAACACTAGACCAACTAGACAGTCATTTCACAATATATTATCTTCATTGAATAGAATAATTTCAATTACGTCACAATGCGGTACCTACTGTCCCGGCGAACTCTAAATCCATACTAACTAATAAAAACAGAAAGAAAGTAACTCTGTCTGTCTGTCTCGCTTTCACGCAGAAACTACTGAACCGATTTAAATGAAATTTGGTACACAGATAGTCTAGAGCCTGAGAAAGCACATAAGCTTTTAATTGGTAAAAAGTGTTGTAAAGGGTTGAAAAGGGGGATAAAAGGTTGTATGAAAGTATTGTCATTTTCAGAAGTAGAATCATAAATTTTTTATTTTATATTTCTAAATTATGTCTAATTCCACGCGAGCGACGCTGCGGGCGTCTACTAGTATAACCTTTAAAGGTATAAATGTAACTTATGTATTACCTATTAAAGTTCTATAGGCTTCATCACCTATTAATGTGCAAAAAAGACTGATTGAGGCAAGCAGGTTGTAGAGAACTTTCGTTTTTACTCATAGAAAAAAGCGTATAATATAATTTAAGTTCAAAATGTTCTAGCACCCTACTCATTCAGACTTTTGAGGTAGTCATTGTACCTCGATAAGTACCTAGAGTGGTAGACCCCTACATCACAGCTGCATTCACTTCCTCATAACGTGCAAGGGTGGGTGTCGGTGGCTTCACGGCCCAGCCAACATCCTATCGAACAGGACAAAGGAATAATGAAACACACTGGTTAAGGGAGATTCGGTATCGCACCTATAGGGTTCCGTTTAAATTTTTTGTATATAAGGAGGTGGATATAAGAAAGCAAACAAGCATGCCTTGAACAAGACCGGAAACAAACGGAATGTTGTTTTCAACTTTACTATTTCAAATCTAGTATTCTTGGTCGAGATACGATCGAGACCTGATGGCAAAGATGATTGCGCTATAATTTATATAGTGTAGGTACATCGGTCAGACCGACGATGCATTGGCGACTCTTCTGGTGTTGCCATGTTCTTGGTTCTTTACCATTACGTGGTCTGTCAGGCTTTTTGTTAGGCTATAATCTACTAAAAAATGTAATTAGGAAAAACGGGACCCTAAAAATATGGTTCGAACCAACTTCCTCAGCACCTTTTAATAACAATCGAAACCTTACAAGTATTTCATATCCTAACCAGAGTTTGACAGCGCAAACGATACCTTACAACGGATAGGGGTAAAGAAAAAAAAGAGGTCAACGCACCCGGATGTTGGTGAGTGGCACGAGCTATACAGGTGTGCGGTCGATACGATCGATTTTTGAAAAATCGATGTGACGTCACTCCAAGATGGCGGCAAGCGCGTGCGCAGCGCAGCTGTCAGGAACATGTTATGCTAATTAAATAGGGTGATATACCGAGGGGTGATAAGGTATTGTTCTAGACACGCAAATACGCATTCTGTGACGTAGATTTGAATCTGCATTTGTACGTAGGGTTGTAGCGATTGGGTTTTTTATTTTTAAAAGTGCATTTCAATAAAGCCAAACAAAATTAATGAAATCAAATTATTAATAATTAATGAAATAAAATTGATGAAGGTCAGTATTTAATACGAACATTTGGTAATGTACTTTTAACGACTGAGTGGCTAAATGTAAGAACTCTAAAATATTTTTTTGCAAATGTAACATGAAATGATTGGTAGATTATTTACTATTTTCACAACTATTAAGCCATAGAACTTTTTCTTGACCAAATTTTGAGTCAAACAGGTTTTGCGTATACTTTTACATATTATAATCTGGATTACCAATTTGTTCCGACCTCTGAGTTAAACTAAACTATATTAATGAGTATTTGATTAAAAACGAATGTTCTAATTAACTCTCTCAGCTAACTGGATTAACCATCCCAGTCCCAATATGAGTCTTGTTCTAAGTCAGTCACAGTTGTCATGGGCGCAGCGGATGGGTGGTGCTGCAAGCTCGTTTGCTATCTTAAATCCATTTAAAAAAGGTCTGGATTTGTACCCAGAGTATGGCATATTACATGGGACCTAGACGGAACTGGTGAAAAGTGGGTGTTACACACCTGTGCCTACCCCTTCAGGGAAATAAAGGCGTGATGTTAGATTTCGTATCAATGATTCCTTACTAGGGCTACATACATACTATCTGTGAAAATTTTGTTAAAAATATTAACAACTAGTGGACGGCTCGCGTGGAATTATATAGACATAACGTTTATATTATTATAACGAACGTAATAGTTTCGTTTACACCTAGTAATATTATATAGCCTATGTCACATGTCAGTGAAGATACAGCTTTCTAATGGTGAAAGAATTTTTGAAATCGGTCCAGTAGTTTTTGTGTGAAAACATTACAAACAAACGTTTCCTCTTTATAATATTAGTATAGATATATATTCTCTCGAGTAGGTACGAAACTGAGCAAGTGGTAAGTAGACAGTACATACTTTGTGGCAGTCTTGCCACGTGGCATCAGGAGGTAGCATGTGACGACAATGTTTGAGGTAACAACGGCTACCGGCCGTGCAAGCGGTTCAGGGGTGGTACAGAACAGGCCCTTTGTTAGAGCCGCAATGTCGATATCGATATTTATTAACGGACAGGTAGAGTAGTGAATGGATTTGAGAAAAAATCATGTAATAGTGATCGGATACGGAACATATTCCGAAACGTTGCAAAATATTCATATCGTATCAATATTGCACTAGGTACCTGCATCGTTCTTTCAATATAATTTGAATTACAAATAGATAAACTGAGAATATGGAAGGATTATGGACGTTCCTAGGATGAAAAATTATTTATTTATTTATTTATTTATTAAACGCTTTATTATACCTAAATATGGTACAAAAGGCGGACTTAATGCTAAGAGCATTTTCTGCCAGTCAACCTTTGTTAAAAATTATGTGTTAGACCTCCGTGGCATCACCGTGTCCTGCGGAAGACTAGCGTTGGTTGTCTTCGGACTCCAGCATAATGCTGAGCAGAGCCCATTTTAGTAAAGTGTAACCTGTTTTATGTCATATTTGTGTTCTAAATTAAAAAATTTAAACTGTTTGTTTATGTTTGCTTTACTAATAATAAATAAAAATCAAAATCAAATGTTACTTATTATAAGCATTTTGTTACTTGTCTATGTCTGTTCTTTTTCATATTTACAGCGATCGTTACACAAAATATATCCAACTTATTCATAATCACCAATTGACAATGAATGTCATACTAAAAAATAGAAATTACAGATCGGGTAAAATTATTTTGGTATTTTGAAAGATTTTTTTTATTTTGTAAACAAAATAAGAAAAGAATTTTGTGATAAAAATAAAAAAAAGAATTTTTCCCGGGGAGTAAATTATCCATATAAAACGCGGAGTAAATTATCGATATAAAATGGGGAATAAATTTATCGATATAAAACGCTGAGTGTCATCCCTAGCAGCCCTTTGCCGGGGCCAGGTGTCGCGCGGGGTCACACGATCGTCTACAACGCGTACCTTTTCAGGTCGCTAAGCTTGTAGATTTTGCACTTTAGCTCTACATTTGCCTTTATTTCGCATCACAATGCCTAGATTGGCTGTTTTGTTAGTAAATTGACAAGTAGATGTTATAATGGTATAGCAGTGTTTGAATGTAGGTACTTTTGTTTTCTTTCCCATAAAGTCCATTCGTATTCAATTAATTACTCGTATCACCTAAGTGGTTAACATAATACTTACTTACCTGTAAAAAAAGGGTTGCAAAATTGTTTTTACACGCTGTGCACTTTTATAACACAGTGTGCACTTTTGTTACTCGGTGTGCATTTTTTACGTAAAATGTTATTATGGTTTTCAACATGAAAATATGTAGGTACTACTGAATTTTAAGTTTTACTTTTTCTTTGTATTATCCTCATTTTAAAATTTTTATTTAAAGTTTCAATAAAACATACAACGTTTACATTATGGTTTGACGCAACGGTCTTAACCTGAGGCACAGAGATTGTGAATTGTGACGGATTGTTATTACACGTCTGCATATTCGAATTATCTATGTAAATAAGATTTCTGTTAGGCTTGGGCCCGGCTGGAAGTTCAGTCCGGAGGTGGGCAGGCAAGTAGCCAGCGATATTTGAACGAGGGCACGCTCGTCACCACGTGAGACAAATCATCCCTTCAACCCCTAAAATTCCTTTCTAAACCACGTCCATCGAAGATCCAAGACTAGCTTTGAACACACCACATTAACTCGACGCGCAATGAACGTTGTCCAATGAAAGCAATCAGCGCTCTACCGCAGCAGGGTAGGTTAAGGGTGCATTGTAGAGTGTTCACGTCACACAGCCAGGCTATTCAACTACCAATCTGAAGGCAACTTTAACGTTTGTGTTTTAAGATTGAATTTCACGTGACGGGTCAGGGAGTTACAGCGTTCGGGGTTCGGCGTTCAACCAGGGGTGTTTGCAGGACGCGGCTCGCGGGGTGGAGAGCAAGAGTAGGGTGCGTCGCGCAGGCGTGCTTCAGTCGCCCGCGCGACCCCGCCGCCGCCGGCCGCGCGCCATGGACGAGGCAAGAGTGCGCGACCGAGCGCCGCTGACCGTCATCGTTGCGCCGAGCAACGCGTCGCCCCCCAGACTGTCCCCGGACCTCCTCCCTGACGGCGATGCCGCGTTCCACCCGCTCGCGGCCGTCAACGGACGCCTCACGCCGCCTGGGCTCGAGCCAGCCAGCTACGCCACTCTCACACCGCTCCTACCTTTGCCACCTATCAGCACGGTATCGGACAAATTCGCGTACCATGCAGGTGGAACGTTTACGGTCATCCAGCAGCAGCAGTCGTATGCGTCGCTGTCTCCGGCACCTTACAATGAACCCCTGTCTCCTCAGTCGGCGTACAGCAGGCGGAGTGCGTCGCCCAACTCCTTCGAGAGGCGGTCGCCCACGCCGCCCATACCCAGCCCGGGCTTGGACATCAACGCCGCGCTACTGGCACGAGAGGAGCAGGTCATAACTCAGGTCCCGGTCCAGAATGACACCGAAGAGATAAATACGAAGGAGCTGGCGCAAAGGATAAGCGGGGAGCTGAAACGATACTCGATACCGCAAGCGATTTTCGCGCAGAGGGTCCTCTGCAGATCGCAAGGTACGCTCAGCGATCTACTAAGAAACCCGAAGCCGTGGTCGAAGCTAAAATCTGGAAGAGAAACGTTCAGGCGGATGTGGAAATGGTTGCAAGAGCCAGAATATCAAAGGATGTCGGCGCTAAGGTTAGCAGGTACGATGCATGGCTTTTCCTTACTTACCTACTATGAATAACTAGACGGTTTTTTGTCTGAATTGATATTATTTCTTATATGTCAATGAAAATTAAATCTATATCATTAGGTACGTTTTGGTAAGAATATAAATTGGGGTTAAGCGACTTGTTTTGCTACGAACGAGGTCCAACTTGTTAAGAGATTAGTCGCCTTGCTCATGCAGTTACCATTGATACAATTTATCATGTCACGTTATCTTTTGTAGGCCTAAGTATTGTCTATAGGATTTACACATTATTTATTTTCCTTAACATTACCTAACATCAAAACTGTAACCTAATATGCTAGTAGGTCTACCTTTGTTCACATTTTATTTTATTTTCCTTATTACAAGCAACCGGTCTATGGTACCATGTTGGGATGATACTCTTTTGGTCTATTTCTTGATAATAACAATGACCTGAAACATATCTTGACGGGCCTGTTGGCGCAATCGGTAGTGACCCTGCCTGTTACGCCAGGGGTCGTGGGTTCGAATCCCACTTAGGACAAACATTCGTGTGACGAACTTGTGTTTTTTATATGTCTGGATGTTAATATTATTTAGTTATGTATGTATTTAAAAATAAACATGTATGTATATCAGTCTCTGATAGTACAGGCTCGCGCTTAATTTGGGGTTAGGTGGCCATGTGTGAGAATGTCCAAGATATTTATTTAATTTTAAAAAACAATTAGTACATACCTAGTTGTCGAGTGTACCTATTAGTCAATTAATAATCGTGATAGTAGAGGAGAGAAAAGAGGAATACTTTTAACATAATACTATACAACTCTAGGAAGATTGGGCATGAAAGCAGTTATAAATTATCCTTAATAAAATTATACCGTTAAAAACATTTTTTTTAAAAAAAGCTTTTTAAAATTTTTTTTTTATTTTCATGCATTGTCATCAGAACCAAATATGTGTGCCAAATTTCAGCTCGATAGCTTCGGTGGAAGTGGGTGAAATATTGATTGCAAGATTCCAGGACATACATACATACGAGTGAAGTTAAATAAAAGCTTTTAAAATGATTAAATATCTTTCACATTTAATCATTTCATCCTACAAATTCAAATAAACGGAAAGGATCATCATAAAATATTAAAAAATAATGATAGGTAAGTACTTAGTTGATAAGTAATTTAAGACATTACCAGCATTCTTTCCCATCTTCCATCCATCGAACTTGATCTATATTGAAGGCTTAGGGAATGATTGAGTAAGATAGATAGGACAGGCCTATCGAGTGATGGAAGAAGAAAGACCTTTAAAATGAGCTGTGATCATATTTGGTGGTGCAAAGAAAGACGTTTCTGGTCATATGAAATTTTGTCTCATTTTTTTTTCTCATTTGATCTCAAATCGAAGTTGGATGAAGATTTGATCTCTTTAGTAATTTGGAGAGTATCAGTTTTTCTATTCTGTTACATAATTTCGGCCTTTATGGGATTAAGAAGAATACTTAAAATTTGTGCCACTCGGGTTGCCCAATCACAGCCAGCTGAACAACGCTCTAGGCTCCAGTGCTTGAGGAATGCAAAATTAATGAGGCCGGTTCAAAATAGAACCTAGTGCATTTCCGGCTCACTAAAGGATTCATTCTCGAAAAGGTCATTTTCGGAATGTCGTATTAGACTAGATTTATTAAGCTTACAAGAAGATCATTTCCTCCTAGCCACAACATGGAGCATTTCAAGAAGAGTGTCGCGTCTTCCAAGTCCGGCAACGCACATATGATGCACGTTTTCATAGGCGACGGTCAACCTTTACCATCAGGTTTATGCCTGTTTGTCTGTCAATATTAAAAAAAAAAATATTTTGATGTATTTTAAGCATTTAAGCTGAAATACTGGCAACCAGTAGGTAGCATTAAAGTACTAAAAACTTAACTTATAAGTTTAATATTTCAGCAAGAAAAAATAAAGACAAAAAAGCAGTGCTTGGCTCGATGTTTCCCGTTTACAAACAATCCGTCAGCTGCCAGCATCGATTGTCGACGAATCGATGCCGGCTGTACCGCGTGGTCGATACGGCACGTCACTAGCTGGCGTTCGATATCATTTAGCGTTGTCGTGTCGTGCTGTGTCACGTGGGCAGAGATTACTGGTGTCTTGTCGTAACACCACTTAAGTATTCAAGTGGAACAAATAAGGTTGTTTAACGTTTTAAATCTTGTTAAAACTCTTGGTCGGTTTTTATTTTCTTCAGATGATGAGAAAAGTAGATGTTCAGCTTTAAAAATAAGTTGATCACTTCAAACAATTTTGTAAATCCACAGTTACTCATAATATTTTTGACTGCTAATGGCAATCTCAACTTAAAACTTATTCATTTTGTTCTGAAGTCTATCAAGTCCAGTGCAACTGCATTCTCAACTAAACAACAAATATTTAAATACTGTGACAAACTTTATCTTTAAACACATACCTAATATTTAATATCAAATATTGTTAAAGCTAGTTAGTTAAATCTACACAGAAAAATCTTGAAATATGAAACTGCGCTACAGTCTGATATCGTATTATAGTTAGATAAAAAAATCTCTAAGATCCTCAAGATTGGTCTCAGCGGCAAATAGATTATTTTCGGCTGGTTTTACATATTTTTGCACATAAGAAAAAAATTTAAAATTATTTTTCAAGACTTAAGGGTAAGACTTACACTTATCTCTTATAGTACGTATAAGTATAAAGGTCTTTTCTAATGAAGTATTGTCAGTTATACAACCAATTAACAATGTCGGATAGCCGACATAGTTAATTTGAAGAGAAAACTGTACCTACTTTAAGACATTTTCTACATGTTAGAACATAATATAATATACTTTTATTGGAACAGTTATTACAGCATATTTAACAATTTTTTGACTTAAATTAACAGTACATTATTACCACGGGTATTACAGTTGCTCCATGTGTTAGTCTTACCCTACATCACTGTACCTATTCTAAAAGCTACGTAGAATGTCTATTTTGTATATTTTCTACGTTTTCTACAAAAATAAAATTACAATTGTAGTTATGAATTGGCAAGTAGTTAAACATTGTTTTCAACATTTTTTTCATGTCTCCCAGTGGCCAGTACGTATAAATTTAATTTATTGAAACAGTGTGGCAAATAATTTTAAGATCTTGGTGTCGTCCTTGTGATTTCAGCGGTAGTTAGTACACACTACTCTCAATGGTTTTAGATACGCAATTTTCCAATATAACGTGTATGTATTTCTAAAATAATTTATGCTAATTCTATTATCTTTTGATGTGTTTTTTGTTGGCAGTTTGTTTTGACAGTTTCCAATTATATTTTTACTACCTGATGATTCTACTTATGTATTAACTTCTATACCTGCGATAATACATATTACTATATTCATGTTATTCGTGTGTTGTTTTAAATTTAAGGTAAATTAGATATAAGTAATACCACTACGAATCAATAATAAATGTAGTAAAGATCTTCCTTATTCTTTTCGCTATTGAATTGTTAAATTGTTACTTACCTATTTTGTTCCTAAATCTTGAAATGGAGTAACAACATAGGTTCTGGTTTATGTTCAAGGTGCACTGCAGTGGCATTACACAGGAAAATAGTTATTTTTTGCTTCTATTGTGCCATTATCAAGCAAATAATTACGTACTGCACTCTTTTTCATCAGTTATGTCAGGTTCCTATAATGTGGTGAGGCGGTGAGGTGTATTTCCATACACCGGGGGCAGATTCAAACTCCGGCAATTACTGCGAATTTCTAGTTAGAATAATCCAATAAACTAAGCCCAATAATACATTTCTCAACCCCCTGGTTGAGAAATGTATTATTTATCGACTCTGGAGCTTAGCAGTCTCGTTTGCGCCCATAAGATTCACGTATAGTTAATGGAAATTACTTTATTTCTGAGGCTTAAACCTCTGAATCATTTGCTTTTTAAGCTCTACTATCTTCACGCATCTGCCGAAGATGAAGAAGAGTTGTCATTCAAAAACTATAATCAGGTGGTCGAGATGAATTATTAAAGCAAGCTTTAAATTACACTTCAAATCATTTATCAATGTTTATTGAAATAACCGTAAATTTTTAAGTAGACATCAAAAATGTGCCTGAGTCCTAGACTTAGTCGATGTGTGTTCCCATTGAATAATTGCGTGTAGGTTTATAATTTTACTAGTTTTATAGTTACCTCAATCTTCTGATTAAATAATTCATTGGATTAGTAGATATAGCTGGCCCGTTGGCGCAATCGGTGGTGACCCTGCGAGCGGTCGTTGGTTCGACTCCCATTCAGGACAAACATTCATGTGACGAACACTGTTTGTTCTGTGGCTAGATATTAATATGTTAATAATATTATATAAGTATGTATTTTAAAATATCTATGTATCTTTGACACCCATATTATAGGGTCATTTGCAGTATAAAATGTCCATGATATTTAATAGGTATTATATTTAATTCATTATTTGGATATACATATTTAGATTAAAAATAGGTATATGTACCTATGTTATGATTACAAAAATCGGTTTTCATTCCTTCCGAGTTTATTTTAGATTAAATATGTTTGGTAGAACTATAATATAAAGAAATGAAATACATGTTATGTCATCGGGTCTGAATTATTTTATTTCGTCTCTAATCTTTCGTTTGTTTAGTCCAATAGCGTCGTTTACTAGAATTCAAATGGACACAAAATACAGAATACGACATAATGTGTAAATTAAAACATTTCTCGCACAGCTAGGAAAGCGGCACATGCCGTCCCCCTCGTGACGTCACCCCCACGCCCGCGCGCCCGCTGTATCGATCGTCCCTCCCTGCGCCTCGGTAGACCGCGCGTTATGTAGGTATTTAGGATCCGTTGCTGGTGGATCGAAACGAAAGTCGATTTTCAAATTCAAATTGCGATTGTACTTGTTAAATAATCAACTTTAAAGATAAATCTCCTACATGAGGTATTTAGATTACTTATAGCTTTGTACTATATAATTAAATATTAAAAAAGAAATGAACTTTATTGTAACTTCAAACAATAAGCAGATTTAATGTACCCAATATAGTACACGGTCACATTAATTTGATTCCTAAACAAAATGCCAATTTTAAACATAAGAAACTAATACCGAATAACTAAATTCATTCCGGGATCTTATCAATTCAATAACAAAATTACTATTCACGGATGCAATACACAAATAGATCAAAGTCGTAAGTCTTTTCGATATAAATGAGATAGATGTAATCGATCTACAGCATCAGATAGATAAAGATGAAGTTAAACAAAAATTAACTACAGAAGTCGCACGCAAGGTTTCTTTCTGTTTCTTATCCGATACAAATTTTGCAGATTCTCCGAACCAGCAATCAGTAAAGAGCGACAATGTAAACAACATGACGCAGCAGGCTTACCAGCCCAGGGAATACGGCGCTCCCGTGCCCCCGGGCCCAATGTACCCTGGGCCTCCGCCCCCCTGGGATACACCGGCATACGAACCCGCCGGGGACGTGTCTTGCTTGTGAGTCCTTCCCCAATCTTGATTTGGTTCCTTACTCCTCTCCTCACCTATTCCAAATTCCCTTTTGCATTTTTTCTGGATTTAATTTTGTTGTAAGGTTTTCTGATTTACGAACAATTAAGATAGGTATATGACTGTCTGATTGTAAAAATTCATATGATTTTATTTGATTTCGTTATTAGTTTTTATAATTCAAAGCAGCTTATTATCTTTTTAATTAATAATGAAATACCTCTTATAATACTTTCATTCCAAATTTGTTCTGGAGTTATAATATAAGGTTTCCAATCTCAATGTAACTTAATAAAATTAGTATGATTTTGATTAATTTGTTATTTTGATGATTATGAATTCGAGGTAGAAGTTATTCTGTTTCAATTTCTCCTCAATCCTTTCCTAACAATCCTTGGCTGCGTAGCAGTGGAATTGGTTTCTATTGAGAGTTACAAAATCTGATAGCTTGTAGCAAAGGTAATAATATCATTAATGTGTATTTTATTTTACCAATATATCTATATAGAATTATTTTGAGTGTTTTAATTTTATACAGGTCGCTTTGTGACATGCCCCTGAAATAGAGGGTGTCTGAATGGATTACTGATTAACTTTCGTAATAAAATTGTAAATTACATAGACATTTGCTCCTCATAGATGTTTGTTTTGGATAGGCAGTATCTATTGCATTTCTCTCGTGTAATATATCATCTCTGGCAATGATACTGGCTAGACAATGACGGATCACTGTTATCGTTTTAGTTTTTATTAATATTTTTTTAGTAGTAGGTAAGTGTATTTTGTTAGCTTCGAGAAGCCAAGATGAATGTTAGACTGCTAACGCTGCCCTTCCCTCCCTTTTTGTTTTCCCCCGCGCCCGGGCTGTCATAGTTTTTGGTATAATTTCATAGGTGCCTGCGAGATTTCAGAACCCTTTTGTTGTTTACATTGTCGCCAGGTATACAATTTTGATTAATACGTCTACGTTTTAGCTATAACGGCAAGTTGGTATCAGTAACCCATGCGCCTAATGTTTCTAGTTAATTCATTTAAAGGCCACCAAATTTTCTACTGATCCAACGTGTCAATTTAGATTTTAGTCAAATGTTTTATTGTAAATTTGTCTGAGTACCTACTAATGTTTGGTTAATTTTACGCTGAAATGTATTAATGATGTTAAAAGTTTCAATGTTTTATATTTTAATTTGATCGTTGTTGTGATGTTCTCAATTTGGTTTCTAGGTAACAAGTCTGCCAATAAGTCTTCTTTTGTAACTGGTTTTCAATTCAACTATTGTTAAAAAGGGTATACAAATATCAACATTACTATCAAAAGAAGGCTTTGAAAGCAGTTTGTGTTTAGAAGCATGGTTGTTGTCCTTAGGTATTGTGAGGGCTTAAGGCAATGGTCATAGACCATTTCAGCATTAAAAGTGTTTTAAGTTGTATTAAGACTAACCAGATTGGTTTTATTTGTTTCAGCGGCCCAGATTCCTCAGAGAGGCAGTAAGAATCTTTTTATTATTATTTAATAGAATGTAAGTTTGAATTTAAAACGCACAAGACTCAGTTAGGACTATAATAAGAATACCAACCTTATATTTATTACTGAAACTAAACAGATAAATATGGCAAATCTGAAAAATTATAAGCTACGAAAGTTGAGCTGTGTGAACGTTTACCGAATGGTCTAATTTTTCCAATATACATAAAAAAATAACCTTTTATACCACAGAACAGATAAAACTCTTTTATCTGTTCTGTGTCTTATACTATACCTTTTACTTAGCAAAGAAAACCTTCCTATGGTACTTAAACGTTTTGTCTTATTAGGATTTATTAACACGTCCCGGACGGTCTATGAGATACATTAGAAATTTTATTGATAACACAGTCTAGCCTTGCGCGAAAGTAGAAAAAGCTATTCGTTAAGTTAAGTTAAGTAAAGCTAAGAATTGCAAGTAGGCGGACTTTGGTGATGAAGATAATTTAGCTAGTAGCTGCAACCCGTAGGCGTCCCATTGTCGGCGTCCCATTGTCGGGTACGGACTCTCCCATATCCACAGCTGAAGGAGGTTTAGAGCATACTCCACCACACAGCATAATGGATTGGTGGAGGTCGAGCTGAAGATGTAGATGGTAACAAAATGATAGCTCTTCTCGGTAGCATCTACTTTGGGAACCGGCGGAAGATGAAAACTGTAATAATACAAATACCATAAAATAAATGAATGAATCAATCAATCAATCAATGGTGTGATTTCGTTGCAGCTTGCAAACGCAAGGAGGACCTGGACTCGGGTACTCTCCCTTCGCCGAAGAAGCCGCGTTTGGTTTTCACAGACCTCCAGCGGCGTACACTACAAGCTATTTTTAAGGTAACAATGTTTTATAGTTAAAAACAAAACTTTAAATTATCTATGGTTATTATTTACAGCTCGGATAAGGTTAGGACGATAAGGTTAGAGGAATCTGATAATGATGATTATTTAGCCAATGAATTTTCGCAAAGAATCATCTATAGTATAATATGCATGTCAAAGGGTGAGCTTTGTTCGTCTACGGATTTCATAATTCCTGATTCGGTCTTATATCATTAGTATTATCTTCGCAGAGTTAGTAAGTTGAAGTAGCAATCGGCCACGTCGTTCGAAGGACTGATAACCAGTGGGAAAGAAAAGTCCTCGAAAGAAAACCACGACTTGGAAAAAGGAGTACAGGTCGCCCTTCGACAGGTGGTAGACAGACGCCCTGTCCATGAAATTTTGCCACTAGCGGTCACCCATACACAAACCGACCGCGCCCGTCGTTGCTCAACTCTTTCGATCACATTGAATCGACGCAAGCCATTGGGATGCCAATAAGGACGCCACTAGAATGCTATTTAATTTTCGGTTCGGTCGGTCCCAATGCGGTTTTGATATTTAACGTTGGAAAATCCTTATACCTATCTACTGCGAGATATTTGACTTTAGTCATTTAGTCGTTATTTCTATTGTTACTTATTTTTATAATATAGACGGACAAACAGACATACGGCCACCTGATGGTAAGTGGTCACCGTCGCCTATGGACACGTGCGACACCAGGGGTATCATAGGTGCTTTGTCTGCCTTGAAGGAAGCGTTTCATACTCTTTTTGAAGCGCTTGTTGATGATATTGATAAGTAAAAAATGTACTAATAAAAAACGCGTTCAACGTTTCAGGAAACGAAAAGGCCATCGAAAGAGATGCAAGTGACGATAGCGAGACAACTGGGCTTAGAGCCAACGACAGTCGGCAATTTCTTCATGAACGCACGGAGGAGATCTATGGATAAGTGGAAAGACGATGATGCACCATCTGGGGACATGGACCCGAACTGCGATAGCCACGACTTGGACCACGTGCCCAGTCTAGACTCAGGAGAGTCGGAGGAAGACCACGACGACCAAGACGACATCTTGTGACGCCGTCTACCACAGGCTCACCTGTTAGTGCTCTGAGATGAGCTCGGCGTTGTCAATGCTAAAGACCCTGATACCAATAGCTACGAAGACTTGCTTTTTACGTAATTTTTTTTAATTTGTCAATATTTATTTAAAGGTTTACACAAGCTTTAGAAGTAGACTGAAGACTTGAAAGATTCTCAATTGACATCAAAGCTCCATTAGTTGGTGAACAGTAAGTTTATGACATATATAACAGTAAGTTGGTGAATCTAGTTTACTATTTGTATTGATTGATATGTATAAATACATACTACCCAGTCGGCTTTTGTAAGCTTAATATGAATTAGCCGAACCAAGACCTACGTTATTTTTGAAGGACATACCTACTCGTATAATGAATCGTATATTCAAAATAACTGTAATCATTCACGTTACGTTTAATTTCATGTTGATTCACCATTTTTACGTAAATTTTTGACAATTTTCACTTTAAATTTCAAATTTATTTATTAGATCTTACCTCTTTTCTTGTCTTATAAAGTTTAATTCTTAATACAGTCCCAACATACTAAACTGATTGATGTGTTGGTTTGAGGTCGGTAATTTTACCGTCTCAAACAATCTGGATGATTGTTTACTTTTTTGGCTTGTACTTTTGGTTTTAAACATTCATTGTTTCAAATGCATTGGGGTAGCTCACGTACAGCATTGACAACGGAGAGCACAAGTGTACCCACTAGTGGGAATTAACATTGGTGGGAAAGTGAATGGTGTCCAGGATTGACATTTTTATATCGGAATAGCAGACATGCGAACCTCGTGATCAGTTTCTCTATGGCCAATCTCTAAGAGTGAGATTGGTCACATCGTCTCAAAGTGGAACTCTTGTGCTAGTGGTAGAAGTTATAAGCTGATTGGCAGCAAATTGCTGCAGACCTTCAAATCGAACAGTAATGGCACATACGATCTCTCATTATATACATTTCTAGTCATCATAATCGAATAGGTATATATTATTTAGTATTTTTTAGCGCAGCGATTTATATTTTTCATTGTTAGTTTGTTTTGAAATCACTCGAGGCTGCCCTTCAAGAGATAGGCATAGTAAAAGACTTTCTTAGTAAAGGATAAAACATACTGCACGTATACATTTTAAGCATAGAATATTTTCTGTCTGGTGTTACAACTTTCAATATGACTTGTCTGAGCTCCTCAAGTGATTTCACAGCTTTTGGCAAATTGACAATGCAATAACTAGGAGTCATTATTTCGTCGATGCAAAAAGGTCTTGCCCATTACTATTGGGACTCAAGAAAGATGCATTCATTCTTTACCTGCAATGTACATTTTTAATAACAAAATTGACAGCACTGATTAATATTTAGCAAATTTACAAAATTAATTACTAGTAAAATCCGATGAATAAAATGTTAATTTCTTCAAATATCTCTTTTGTAATATTTAAAAGTGTTTACTCCTATTAAGGAAAACTATTTCTTTCAGTTTCTGATACTTTCATTATATTTCAGTATGCGTTTTTCTATATTCTTATTACCATCAAAGAACTAGGCATCGACAATTTATGACAGTAAATAGGATAAATGTCCGATAAAATCGGGCTTTTCGCGATTGTTAAACAGTATTTAGTATCGGCAGTGTTGCCAGGTCAATAAATATGTACAAAATTGATGTGAATTACTACTAATATGTATTAATCATGTGATTGTGTCCAATCTCTAGGGTGTTCAAAAAGTTTATATTTACGAGTCATTTTGACGCATCTATGGCGATACAAAACTGTTTAAAGCAATATAAACAAGTAGACTTATTGAAAGTTACTCAATTTACATATCTTTTTGAATACCCTTTATTTTTTATTTGCTTTGAAAATATATGTACCTAAATCACTTATTACACTATAAATATAATTATATAAAACCAAACAATTAAATTATCTACGTTATATTATATACAATTTCTTGCTTTGCATAAAAATAATTTATCTCAGTACCTACTAATTTATTGAACACACATTATTACACCAAAAGATGAAATAAAGTTGATAGAAGAATAATGTAAAACACGTAGATGTTTGAAATATATTAAGTGTATTATATATATTATTTTAGATTTACGTTGAAAGTTTTGTGTATGTAATTTACCGATACATGTAACTTAATTTTAGTTTGACTCTAGTCAAGAGATCTCTCACACATTCCAGTTAAAGACAAAACTGTAGAAAATATTACCATTGAGGCAAGTTCGTGCGTGATATTACGTAAACTTATTATAATTAGATATATAAATAACTTATTTAAGCGGCTTTACTAAAGAGTAAGGGATGTTGGGGAATCTAGTCCAAATTGTGTTAATGTAGAACAAAGGTGTCGGAATACATCTTTGTATTCTTGCTTGATACTTGTTATTAAAACTATAAAAAATATTACAACTTACCTGAACCAAAATTAATATTGAATACCCGAATTTATTTAAATTACATAATTAATTCTGTGAGATTTTTACAGAACTCCCGTAAGTTTTTTCAGGCTCAATTATTTGTAATGATAATATTTACCTATGGGATTTTAATCCCCATAGCCGTAGGACAACAATTAAACTGTTATACATGCGTTCAGTTCAGTCCTTCTTGCAGTGTTACAATGGATAGAAAGTAATAGACAAGTGCTGATGAAAAAAACAAATTGTTGTTGTATGTTTACAAATTAAATGAATAAGGTATAGATAAGGCGGGAAATTGCTTAACTTCATCGGATACGTTTACCAGACAAAACTTACGATTTAATTTGATTAACTGACTCCATGCTGACTGCACTCCAATCCATGCTAAATGTGATTATGCAAGTTTGCATAGAGAAATGGAGTGCAGCAGCCAAAGGTATCCGGTCATGTAACGCAATTACGCAGTTTCTATGTGATGGGGTAAAAAGGTGATGATCACCATTCAACACAACCTTTATTAGGTCGTACGTAAATATTGCTCATTTTGGGTAATGTGTTTCTTGTCTTCGGCCACGAACGATGCTGTAAAGCTGCGATATTGTTAAAGCGATTTTAGATGAATTAAAAATCTCTTAGTACTGGAAAAAATATTATTTCGGTACCTCAGGATTGATTAAATAATATTTTTTGGACATAATGATGTAGAATGAGGTATATGAAAGTTTAAACTGTTTTATAAATTAATCGCAACTTCTACATAACAATAAAAATTGGTCGCCAATGAAAATAGAGCTTGAGGAAATAATTAGAGCTCGATAAATAAGTAACAGTACTAATTTAAATATTATCGGGAGATTTTCTGAGACAATTGTAATAACGGTTTAAGATGAGTATAACTTGTAATACATCACCACATTCTACATAAACTGGAAGTTTATTTAGTTATACACTGTAGTAAGACTGTGTACTGTATAATTGTAATTTCAATCAGTAAAGATGTATAAACCACTGGCTTATTATATATGCTTTCGTTTTAACAAAGCACAGTAAGGAAGATAATGAAGGAAAGGTAATCCATTATGTTATCATAAAATGTGATTAGAATATTTATTTTGTCTGTAGCTAAATATATTTTGTTTAATTTATTAGTATTTGAGTAGGTAATACGTTTTTACGTAGTACTAGTGGACGCCCCCAGCTTCGTTCGTTCGTGGAATTAGACAACAATAGATTCGTTTACACCTATTGTCACCCTCCTCAAACACACTACCGATCGAATTCTGTCCTTTGGACTCCTGTGGAAAATCACAGGGATAAAAATTACCTACTTATCCTATATTTGTATTAACATTTGTTGGAAATTTAAAGCAATACTATTGAAATTTATGAAATATTCAATACAACGTCAATCCCGTATCCCAAGGGACCTTCAATATTTTCCGGGCACGCCTACTACTACAACGTTAACTCAAAATATAGTATTAAGTTGGTCAAAATGCGTCAACAGATTTTCATGTTATGTCTAAAAAATACTTTTGACCTTCACGCTTCTTGTTAGAATTTTCCTCCAATTTTCAACCCATTGTGGATTGAATATACAAAACGCTGAAATTTTATTGGAGAATACACATTATTGTATGTTTCGTCTCAAATTCAGGACAAAAGCACGCATAGTTTACCCATGAACGCCTCTTGAAAAACTAAAGTTAGGTATTTACAGTTATTTAATTTTTTTTATATCTTTTAATTGAAAAATACGTTTTCTGTTAATTTATATGACAAACCTTTGCTATAAATTTCAAATTTATCACATAATGTTTGAGAAAAATTTCATGCAAACTTTCATCCCATATTCCAAGAGAAAGACTTTACTTTTCAGGATGAATAGTAAAAAAGATCCATTTCAGGGATTCAGTGCATGTTTGTACCAAGTTTCATTAAAATTGGTTCAGTAGTTTTTGATTCCTTCGCGCACCTAGGGACAGACAGTCGGGCAGACGTACGTTACAGTTTTATTATAATTATGTATAGATAATTTATTTTTCGAGATAAGCTAGTCAAAAGGTTCCGTCGCTGTGCGATGGTAATAGTTTTGTTTAATTTAATATCTATTTTTCACCAAAGAAATATAATATGAAAGTGCAATTTTATAGAGTTAGTTTTACCATTGCAATTCATATGTACCTACTCGTACCTATTAAGTAATTTTCCGTAAACACTTCATGCAGATGAAATTAATTATCAGCTATATATAAGTTTAATTTTAACAAGTAGATACATTATTTATTTATGCAATTTTGTAAAATAAATATTAAATGAACACATTCCACGTATTTTCTATTCTAGGTAATGACGCGCAGAATTCGTTTTTGTAAGAAAAAGGCGCACAAGAATATTAAAAAAAAGTAATAAAAAATATCTATATATTTTTTATTACAGTCAATTATGTTTGAATAATTTACATCAAAAAGAATATTATTTTCACTGCTGGTAACTTTATTTAAAAGTTTTATTTGGAAACGTGGATTATGTTTTACAATATTTGAGAACAAATCATATTTTTGTGCATGTCTAGTGCGCTTTCCTTTCTATCTGTACATAGTACGTGATTTTGAATGTAAGAATAAATGTAAATTTTTTAAAGTGTTCTATATTTTATTTTTCAGCCTAATTTGTATACAAATACACTGTTTGAACCCCAATTGGGTATTTGAAAAAAAAAAAAAATTATTTTTTAAAATTAATTTTAATACTATGTTAATAATAATATTGATATTTAATGCAAAAAACTTAAAATAAATATTTTCCAATTAATTATAAACAATTAAAAATTGATGAAATTTGAATAAAAATCACGTGACTATAAACGCGCCATGATTGGTCACCATATTTGTGACGTCAAAATGTTATATAAAGGAGGATGGCCATTTTGGTACCCCATGTCCAATCAAGATGAATCACGCACCGGTACCAGGTTCCATACATTTTTGTCCATCATCCTTTAAATATTTAACAATGAAAACTAACATTATGACGTCACACGCGCTCGGGTTTGTTCGGGAGTTGTCGGCGTGTCTTCGGTACTGGATTCAAAAATTATTGAATTGAATTTTTATTTTGAAATAACTTTTGAATTATTGCGAGAAAAAAAGAAAAAAAAATAGTTTTGTTATAAAACTTATATATGATCTTTTCATTTATCACATAAAAAAAAAATATTCAAATACCCAATTCGCTGCTTAGTAGACAAGACAAGACAAGATAAGACAAGACAAGACAAGTTTTCTTTATTGTACACCAAAAGGACAAAAACACAACACACATCAAGTACCAACATACAAAAATATTAGTAAGATACAAAAAGAGACTAATAACAAGGTATTAACAGGAGGAAGACTAATAAAATTATAGGACAGTCTTATTATCCCAAAATAAATACTTTATTTTGTTAACCAACATTTTGATGTCATGCTGTTATATTATTATAGGTATGTCAAAAATCATATTTTTGGTCCTTCTCTACGATATAACTCTATGATATAACTATAATCGTACGTAAAGTAAACAATCTTATAAAACCCCACTTTTAGCGATGGGGGTTAAATATATACTTACGTCAATTTTGAATCAGTACATGTTAGATACCTATGAAAACTAATTTTTCAATTTTAACTGTTAATTCTATGAAGGTTACATTTTATCTACCTCTTACACCCTATTATAATTCATAGATCAATGTACCAAATTTTGACATATTTAGTTCACCAAGTTCTCGAGTGAGAGACCTCAATTTAGAAAACGTGTAGATATTGGGCGTTCGTTGAGCAGGTGGACCGAATGACCTTATGAAGTCAGCGTGAAGCGAATGTCTTCTTCATAGGGAGGCATATGATAAATACATTTCTGCAGTGCATTCTATAGGCTGATGGATGGATGGATTCAGCGAGACAATCCTCATCACAACCACAGCAAAATTTTAATTGAGCATTGAAAACATTACTAATGCCCTCTGTGGTTTATTTCGTGAACTAAAAAAAGTATTCACATATTCGATACACAGATGGCGTTGAAATGAAAAAAAGTGACAGCATAATGTCTTACTGTTGTAACTGGTTATATAAAGTTGTAAGCAGTTGGATATTACTTACTTGATTGCTACTGACTGTTGTACATAATCTTAAAACACATTTCAACATTTTATAACCAGAAATAGAAAATATAATAGGAAAATGTTCATTTCCCATACTACTTAGCTACTGCAGCGAACAACATAAAATAAAAAAGTAAGGATTATTGTAAAACATGAAAAAAATGCGTTAGAGATCATTACGATGGCTCCTAAGTATACTGAGTCAACTGTACTTTTAAGAACTTTACAGGACGGCGTTATGAAGTGCGAATGGTAATATTTAAAATTTTGATAAATTTACGAAAAAATAACTAATCAAAGTAAATTCAATATAATAAGGCCTATCACCAGTGCAAAAAAAAATTCATATTATTTTATTAATTTATGAGATAATGTAGATACACTAGTATACATCGATTATTTGTATGTTAAAAATGGATCAACTACCACTTATATTTTTATACGTCGGATTATTGAATCTACGTATTGGGGTAATATTATTTAGTAAATGTGGTATAAAGTATTTTTAAATACTTATTAGAATTCTTATATATTATAATTTCAGTCATGCATTTATATTTCGTTATAATATAATAAGTTGACTCACTATACATGGACATCATTTTAGAAGTGAACTATCCTAATATTGAGTCATAATGTGTGTTTAAAAATAGGTAAAATAATTAAAAACTCCTTTAATTGTTTAAAATTTAATTCTAATTATAGAGATCTCAAAATAAACAATACTAGACATCAATAACAAATTTTTAGTAGGTCTTAGATAGTCTTAGAAAACAAAAATAGAAAATATTTATTGTATCACTTGCACGTTTCTGTACTTTCCAAAAATAGGAGATAATATTATTATTATTATTATTTTTCATTATTAATAGCAAATTACAATAATTTAGGGACAGTCATCTTCGCTGCGACCCATAGACGTCCCACTGCTGGGCACAGGTCTCCCCTACAGACCTGCGGGAAGTCTAGAGCATACTCCACCTAATAGTCTTAATACAGATTGGTGGAGGGTAAGTGGCCAACCCAGTGTCGAATGTTCTCAAGCCATGTTGCGGGAGGTCTAGAGCATACTCCACCACGCTGCTCTAATGCGGATTGTTGGAGGGGTTAGTGTGGCCAAACCTGTGTCGTGGTATCTTGTCTCAATGGTCTCGAGCCACCCGAAGGTCACTTACAAGGCTTAACGACTGTTTCCAGCATTGAAAACAACCGACACCGACGGCTTTACGTGCCCTCGGTTTCGTTTTCTTACCATATCCTTCCAGTCCTTCAGACAATGTTCTCTTTGTCTATCTTTGCTTTTTTGTAGTTCCTGAAATTCGTTTGCGGCTCCGACAAGTTGGACTTAATATTGGAGATTTAGTTTCATTAAAATTAGTTACAGGCGTAGAGACCGGACTTTCAAAACAAAGGGCGTTAACGCAAAATGGATCTAGCGAAATGGGTGATGGACAAAAATCAACTGCCTTGAATAGGGGAGGGGTATCACAGGTGCGTTGGCTGCCTTGAAGGGAGCGTTTCACACTCTTTTTGAAGCGCTCCATGTCGTAGCTCGAAGGGAAAACCTCAGTCGGAAGCTCATTCCACAGAAGACCAGTTTGCCGTAAAAAAGACCGTGGGAAACGTACGGTGGTAGTAGGCCATGAGTCGATTCGGTGTGGATGAAACTTCTGACCTCGGCGTGTAGTGCGATAGTTGAATGAGGTTTGTGGAATTAAGTTATGAAGTTTTCGAGCACTCACCATGGTAAATACGGTAGAGGACACAGAGAGAGCCTATGTCTCTCCGGAGACTGAGGTCCTCCAATTTACCGGTAAGATTGGAATCCCCAACAACTCGGATTGCTCGTCGCTGTATGGAGTCAAGTGGATTCAGCTCGTAAGCCGAAGCACCCGCCCAGAGATAGAAGCAGTACTCCATGTGCGGCAGAACTTGGGACTTGTACAATAGAAGCTGGTGTTTGGGCGTGAAATACAACAATGTTTTAACCAATTATGAATCGTACAATCTGTTTGAAGAAATCAGTATAATGAGTCAAGTGAATACTTCGCAAATATTGTTTCGACGTATACTGAGTCAGGTTCAACTTGCACCAAAATGACCGCATTCGCGTCCCGCGTATACTAGTATTGGTACACTTGACTCAGTATACTGTATACAAAATAAATATATGGTACACTTGATCCAGTATACGCCATTTTATTTTTGTTATTTATAGGGATACGATTTTTTTTTTACACGGAATGATAGAAAATGCTTTAATTATTGTTAATATACAAAAAAGTACATTTGTCGAAATTTGTTAGTTGACTCAGTATACTTAGGAGCCATCGATTATATGTGTTAGAGTTGGTTTGTTGGTTGTTTTTATAAGTTTGATAGATGTAGGTAATGACTCAAATTAATATTTTAAGTGACTAGTAACTTTAACCCTTTATTGGACAGTTGTTCCTTTGTATTATGACAAAGGAACAACTGGACAGTAATCTTAAGGTCGATATTTCTATTCGATTTCTATTAGATTGATGAACCTAAAGAAAAACGGACGACTCTTCTTGCTGCACAGTTTCCCGTAAACTGGCCAGCGTACAAGTACTCCGCGCACAGTAAGTAATACCGGCCTATTTTTCTCATGGCCTGCGAACTGGCTGAGTACACGTCACGACTTTATGAGTGTTAAAATTATAAAATATCTTAACTAAGTAAACGTACGTTGATGTTTTATGGAAAAATGCACAATAGTATTGGCAGAATGAGACTGCTAAAAATTACACTGAATTTTTATTTTTGTTGTGAACAGCCCAGCCCAAGGAAAAGTTAATATGGAGGCAAGGTTTTTGACACATGAACTGAAAGAAACCTTAGAATCTTCAAAAATAAAAGGACATACAGACAGTAAATCTAATTTTGCCAATTGCCGAGAACTTCCCAAGACAATGGCCTGACATTTAGTCGGATTGACCTTAATTCCAAACTCACGTGACCACGACTCACGAAATTAAGATTTTTATTTGCAGCAATAAAGCAGCATAAACGCAGCTAATAGCAACGTGAATATTCTACACTTCACCCTGCGCATAGATTTGCAAATCGTCTGCATATAAGAGCAGTCAAGCGAATATGTAAGAAAATTTATATAAATAGAAAATAGAATGGGAGACAAGATGCCACCCTGAGGGACACCGGAGCTAAAATCACACCAATCAGAGAGTGAGCGTTCAGCTCATACGGATTACTGTCGCCTGTTAACCGGACAATGGCTAGTTTACCGGCCACTATATTCTGTTGATATTAAATAAAATAACCTTTTTTCAGGGTTTTTTTTAAACATACAAGATAGCAAACGAGCCTGCAGCACCACCCATCCACTGCCGCCCATGACAACTATGACTGACTTTGATCAAGACTCAATTAAGGACTGGGATGGTTAGTCCAATTAGTTGAGAGAGTTAATTAGAACATTAGTTGGTCAGTTCGTTAGTAGGTATGAGGACTGGGGACTGTTAGTGATAGTTAGTCCTGTTAGTTGGTTTTAATAATAGTCCATTTAGTACTTGTTAGAAAAATATAATGTCAACGTCAATATGTCATGAAAATATCACTAAGTAGGATACATTAAAGGAGTATAAGGTAAAGGGTTAATTACTTAAATTCGCTTAAACGATCTTACACTATTCAGACTGCTCAAAGGAGTGGGATATTGTTCCAACACTTCAAATTAGAGGCTAGATAAAGCTCTGCGTAACGCCGCAGAACAAAGTTTTAGGGTTAGTTGACTCAAGATTGTTGACTCAAAATTTTATCTAGTGTTATATTTTCTATATATTTCTTTAATTTTTACGACATTTTTCTCAATTTGTTTTTCAATTTTGTTGTACTTGCTTCCTAACAGTGGGGATAAGAAGTTGGTGAACTTCTCAGTAATTTGTGTCAAAAATATAAAGTGTGTACAGTTCTCGAAACAGAATATACGAAATTTGTATTAAGAAAAACCAAGAAATGACCAGCTAAGCTTAGAACGGACCATAATTACTAAATCATTCAATCACGTATATGAGCTAAATCCTGCAACCTACCCAACCAATCGAAGCCCTTTATGTCATTAACCTCAACCACGACCCATTTATATAAACGCTCTGAGAAAACGGAAGCAAATTTATGAAATAAGAGCGCCTTCAGGCCGTTTTAAGCCTTTTCACTTCCCAAGACAAAAGCCTTAAAAAAACTCTTTAGAGCAGAAGTATACAAAAGGTCACCGGAGCCTAAAGGTGTGCGAGGTAGACGGCGTGCTACCGGACGCCTAGAGGTAGAGTGAGACAGGTAGCTGAAAATCAATTTATTAGACAGTGACGTCACGGAGCGCGCATGCGTAAGGCTTTCAGTCCCGGAATCGGGTTGCTAGGCAGAAAACTCTTGGTGGCTGTTGCAGTCAAAAGCAATATGAAACGATCTTGACGAGTTAGGTTTGAAAATTGAAAATAATGCCTCTACACGTTCAAACTGATGCGTATAGAGAGCGTAATCATACAACAAAGACCAATTTTGTTTTATTTTCTTAACATTCAAACTCATTTATCTAGTGAATATGACGCTGTAAATATAAAATACAATTAGTCTCTTTCAACCTTCCTAAAACCACACTATCTTACATCATTAATCCCTAAAACAAAACATAGAACAATAGAACAATTGTTATGAAGTGCATCGCGCGACCGGGCTATTTCGGTTCCGACACTGGCAACACACTTCACATCTGGGCGGGCTCGAAATAGCCACGGGGGGACGTGAGAGCAGTTGAGCGGCGACGGTGGCGCCGACAACACGCGATGGCGTCGGTCGCCGCATGGCTACCGTTCGCGCGCGCAGCCGCCATCGGCTGGGTCCCCATAGCCACCCATCCGCTGCCCCCGCCACCGGTCCCGAAAGACCGACGGCGCGCCGAGGACGAAAAACTCCTCATCAACGTCTCCGGACGACGCTTCGAAACCTGGCGAAACACCCTCGAGAAATACCCTGACTCTCTCCTCGGATCCTCCGAACGCGAGTTCTTCTACGATGAAGACAGCAGGGAATACTTCTTCGACAGAGACCCAGACATATTCAGACACATACTCAATTACTACAGAACGGGCAAGCTCCACTACCCAAAACACGAGTGTCTCACGGGATACGATGAGGAGCTCGCGTTCTTTGGCATACTACCAGACGTGATAGGCGATTGTTGTTATGAGGACTATAGGGATAGAAAGAGGGAGAACGCCGAAAGGCTTATGGACGATAAGCTCAGCGAGGCGGGCGATCAGAGCCTACCTCAGCTCACAGATTTAAGGCAGAAGATGTGGAGGGCGTTCGAGAACCCTCACACATCAACTGCCGCGCTAGTATTCTACTATGTAACTGGCTTTTTCATTGCGGTATCCGTGATGGCAAACGTCGTGGAGACGGTGCCATGCGGGCACAGGCCAGGCCGTGCGGGCACGCTGCCTTGCGGGGAGCGGTACAAGATAGTGTTCTTCTGCTTGGACACCGCATGCGTGATGATCTTTACAGCGGAATACCTGCTGCGACTGTTCGCGGCTCCGGACCGCTGTAAATTCGTGCGGTCCGTCATGTCTATCATTGATGTTGTCGCGATCCTGCCCTACTACATCGGATTGGGGATCACCGACAACGATGACGTTTCCGGAGCGTTCGTGACCTTGAGAGTGTTTAGAGTGTTCCGTATCTTCAAGTTCTCGCGTCACTCCCAGGGGCTGAGGATCCTCGGGTACACGTTGAAGTCTTGCGCGAGCGAGCTGGGGTTCCTCGTGTTCTCGCTCGCGATGGCCATCATCATCTTTGCGACTGTCATGTTCTACGCGGAGAAGAATGAACAGGACACCAACTTCACATCCATTCCTGCCGCCTTCTGGTACACCATCGTAACCATGACAACACTGGGGTGAGTGCTTACTTTGTATTGTTTTTCCAATTATTATATCATCGCAATTAAATGTACGTTCGCTTCGCACGAGCTGACCTGACGTTGCCATTAAAAATTAAAGCGGGAAAAGCGGTGTCATGGCGTCAAAGATTTTCCTCATAAAGAGCATACACGTTGAAATATGGACGTTGGCAACGCGTTGAATTATTTTTATTTGTTTAGCTGTCGTCAAAGTCCCCTCGTTAGGTCGTAAAGCTTTAAAACGAAGCGGAGCTGTACATTTTAAGGCTCGGAGGCATTTAAATCATATATGCACCTATAAAATTGGGTCAAGCGAACTGCTATTATGGTAATGAACGAAATTGATTTCAAGCAGGTGGATAGCGTAACGACCTGCTTAATTATGATGTATTAATAGCGTATGAAGATATTATTATTATATGATTTGAACCAAATTATATTAGAGATAATTTCGTCGGTTTTTGAAGTTTTATTATATATAGATATTAAGAATTCTTCAATATAAATAAGAAATCTTCAATATATATATAATTTGCCCCGGCTCCGCACGGGTGCAAAGCTGATACTACTATATTATGCATGTTATATACATATAAACCTTCCTCTCCAATCACTCTATCTATTAAAAAAACCGCATCAAAATCCGTTGCGTAGTTTTAAAGATTTAAGCATACATAGGGACAGAGAAAGCGACTTTGTTTTATACTATGTAGTGATTTCAGCATGTCTTCTGTTCACTTGACGAATCCGTAACGCAGTGGTGAGAAAACTTGACTGCCAAGCCGCTGCAGGTCCCGTGTTCGAATCCCGTCCTGGGCAAATATTTATTTTGCAGATAAATATTTGTACTCGGGTCATGGATGTTAAATAGTTTTGTTTTCGCGGTGTGACAAATTTTAGGTAATCCACAATAGGCCAGGATGGTACACAGACTCCCCTAACTTTCAACAACTGACGTAATGAAAGAGTTGTGATGTAAGATACTTAATATTGCAGTTTGCAGAATAACAACTGATATTGGAAAGAGAAAAAAACTGTCAAAACCGCGCATCTTTGTTATTTTCTTACTTGTTTTGCCTTTCCTTGTATAACCTATCTGCTGGAATTTTGCCAAACTGCAGATAATATCGCAGAAGAGATACGAGCGCGTTTAAATCCATCTCGTGTTACGTATGAAGAAGTTGAATATGTATCATCAAACCACCCTAGTTTGGAAGATATCCCATTAGCCTCCGATAAGGCTTAACATTTAACGTTATCGTTAATATTAATAATTATGTCTTTACTTTAAAAGCTTTTATTTAACTTCACTCGTATGTATTTATGTATGTATGTATGTATGTATGTATGTATGTATGTATGTATGTCCTGGAATCTTGCAATCAATATTTCACCCATTTCCACTGAAGCTATCGAGCTGAAATTCGGCACACATATTTGGTTCCGATGACAATGCACGAAAATATAAAAAAAGTTGTACAAGCTTTTTTAAAAACAATTTTTTTTACAGTATAATTTTTAAGTTTCACTCACGTCAAAATTTACAAACTAAAAAATTACAAAAATTCATAATTTCATGCGTTTATTGCAATGCGTCACATTCATAGGGAATGTGGCGCCTTTGTTTGAAATAATATTATTACGAGTATATACCTACCTGTTATCAGACAGGTGTAGTCTGAGTAACAGCCATCAGTAACTCATCATCACTAACTCATTATCAGATTTATCAGAGCCGCACACTGTTCTCCAGAAAGTGGTGATGACTATGTGGTATTGACTCATGGCATGGCTTTGTAAGACAAAGTGTTAAAAATTATTTTCCACAAAATAAATATCTTTAAATTAGAATAGATCCTTAAATATTGATCAATATACATTATTTACGAATTAACCGAAGCTCTCAGCTCTATGCAATGACAAAAGATCTAAAATGTAATTAGATGTAGTAAGAGTAGATGAAAGTGCAATAGTTACATATACCAAATCACAATATTTGTTGCCTTAATTAATGTTTGGTCATTTCACCAGTGTTGGTAATGTCGTATTATAATCATTACCTAATTGAAATCATAACCAAATCAATGTTAATCCGTAAACTTATTTTTTTGGATTAAACAGAACCTCCCTCAACAATCGAATATTACTTCGTATAGAAATTTCTCACTCACTTCTGCCCACATTAGATTATTGATGAAGCTGCTAGGCCTCTTTTAAGCCACTCTTGATTAAAACAAAAAAAGTAATATTATTTGTTATGTTCTCATATACATACGGCTACACACCATAGACTTCCCACTGTTAGCCACATGTCTCCCCCTCTGCCACAGCTGCTGGGATGGCATGGCCCTGCTCCAATGCAGATCGGCGAAGAAATGCTTGTGTATAAAACTACATAATTTTTTTTAAAAGGATACGTACTCGTATATTATGACAACCTCTATCTTACCTTAGTATGCTGTCAATATTATAGAAGCCAGATTGTACCTATCTAAATATACCTAAGTACTATTATTATAAGGAGATTAAGTATGTAAGTTGGGATAATCTCTAAATCTGATTCTAAACACTCCTAGCATTCTCGAGAACTATTTTTTATTTCGATTAAAACTTGTTTAGTTCAGTAAACATGGAGTACTTTAAGAAGAGTGTGAAACATGGAATACTTCAAGAAGAGTGTGAAACATGGAGTACCTACATCAAGAAGAGTGTGAAACTTTCACGTTTAAGACTGGCAATGCACATGATGCCCCGGTGTCACACGTGTCCTTAGGCAACGGTGACCTCTCACAATTTGTCCGTCTGTTATAAAGAAATAATCATCACTAGAATGAGCCTCTAGTAAAAATTTAAATACGTAAAGTGTTGCCAACACTAAGACAGTCGACCCTGCACGGCCCCCACCAATAATCTATAATATTTATTAATTTTTAATTATTTCGCATGGCGTTCCCCGTACAACTGAGCGCCGAACTGCCAAACTACTTTTATTTCAAAGTACCTACCTTCGCGAAGTACCTATACCCTGTACAAGATAGCTTGATCTTTTTGACAGACTGGCTAGTGATGGGAAACAGAAAATATCTAGTAGGTCCAAAAAATAACGTTTTAAAATACTTGCAACTGTGACGAGATGGTGTGGGTGTATTATGTAAGAAATTATTTATTGCACTAGACATATAAATGGCTTAACTGGCCAGTCGATGGAACGATGGAATTCGTAAATAAAATTACAATTCAATATTTTTTTACCTTAATTTTCTAAAAAGAGTTATACCACCTAAAGAGACCCCAACCACTAGCCAAAGAAACCCCAACCATAAGGACCCCCGTTCGTAACAATAACTTAACAATTATCTTTAATAATGTTTTTTTGTAATCGATATTTGTAACGGTTACTGCCTGTTATTCGTGTCCCATCCGTCCGACCGATGTAACATTGTACAAACGTCTATTATTTTCGGTGTTCCTATTTAAATTTTACTTTGAAGCAATAAAAAGTCTTAAAATTTTCGGATAACGCTTGAATCTTAAGGGACTTTTGTGTTATATGTATATTTTTAATATTTTTACAATTTTTAAGAACCTTTAATTAAGAAAATAATACGGTCGTCATTGCAAAGTTATGTCGATCACAAAAATTTACATCTGTCAAAAAGATCAAGCTATCTTGTACAGGGTATAGTATTATTGTACAGACAGTTGACAGGCCCGTTGGCGGATTCGGTAGTGACCCTGCCTGTTACGCCGGGGGTCTTGGGTTCGAATCCCGCTCAGAACAAACATTCGTGTGACGAACTCTTGTATTTGTTATGGTTCTGGTTGTTAATACTATCTATTTAAGTATAAATTTAAAAATATATATGTAAGTATTTATATCAGTCTCTGACACCCATAATACAGGCTCGCGTCTAATTTGGGGTCAGGTGGCCGTGTGTGAGAATGTCCATGATAATTGTGGCTTCACTTTTGGGCGCTTGTGGTTTCTGGAAATTTTACATCCGATCCCGACTGACGCATGTGGCGCTGGCATGGTACACTCTGCCTTCAGCCAACCAGCGTTAGCTCCCCCAGGCACAGTAGAACATCTCCCTGCAAACCATGGCAAGGGCGGGTCGCTATGGCGCACCCTCAAGGTCAAATCACGCTCAATTCAGTACAGTTGACCCGTCATATGTATGACCGTGCCGATAACAGTACCCACCCCTCTTCGCGGCATCGCGCCTCTGCATGCGCGGCGCCGGAGGGGCGTCCTCTCCCTCGGGAGATATTGGTTTGATCTAGCGCGCTTACCAATTCGCCAAACAAATAACGCACGGCCCAATTTCATTACAACCCCTTGAGAATTGCTCGAGAACCAGTGAACCTGCACCTCGAATTCCCTCGCGCAGGGGACGGCAGGAGCTGGAAAGGAGTATTTTTATTAATTTATTTTAATTAGGAGTTTTATTTAATTTGAATTTGAATTTGTTACCAGATTGAATCCAATGTAGCAAGCTCGTAGCATGCCGTAGCCCACGTAGGCTTTCTGTAGAATATTCGTAGCAAATAACATTTTGTTAAACAATTCAAATGACATGCAATAACTAACACATTAATCTACGAATGCAACATAATATACATGCCACTGAGCCCGATGTTGGGCTCTCATCAACGACTTGTTCCGATCGTCGCGCCACCTAGGAGGAGGTCGTCCCACGTTTACATAGTTGTGATACTGATTACTCCAATGAATATAAGTTGGTCAGCCTGCTATTAAATTATGTCTGATTATTATTGAAAAACCAAATACCATTTATTTGTACATACGAATTTAGTTCTGGATCCGAATTGCGTCTCTTTCCGTAATCCCCATAATCCATATAGGTAGTTAACCTTTTAATAATAACTAGTTTTATCAAACGAACACATTTTCGATGTCATTCTACGTAACGTATAGAACTGAACTCGTATATTAGCTTAATATATGTCTTTATCTATCTATCGCTTCAGTCCAGTTAGTGTGAGATATTAATAGGAATATTAGTAGACCAATAATTCGTCAGTATGGAGAGACTTTCTACTGATACTCCCGGCTACTTTGTTTGTATAAACATCGAATAACATTATTATATATCACGGTCAAAAGCTAGTTCCCCCGCCCACGACTCCAGTTTCTGGGTCAAACTATTAGATTATGACAGACTCATAGTCGCCCATACTATTTCTATCGTTTCACCGTGTATCGTGTTCTCCCACGAGCGAATAGTGATAAGCTATACATATCAATAAGAGGTCGACGACCTGTAATTAATAATTATATTTTTGTTGTCTATAAATCCATTACCTACATAACAAAAATAAAATGTCAAAAATTATAAAAGTATTAGGTATGTAGGCTCGTCCCTGTAGCTCGGGACCAGAATAGTGCTACGGTAGCCCCTGCCTGTCGTAAAAGGCGACTAAAAGGGGACTTCTGGGGTTGCGGGCGGTGAGAGGGGGAGCTCGAACCGTCCATCGATGTGACCCCGGGAAAGACGACGCTGTTTGTGGCTGCACAGCTTTGTGAAACCGGGAAGAGCCCGTCTTGGGCGCAGCGCTGGAGGGCACCGGCGCGTTCTACAAGAGATCCCGGAGCCCTCCTGTAGCGCCGGAGTAGGCCACCGAGTGGGTTTTAGTGGGTGAAAGTCCCACATAACCCGGCGTCGCTCCCACGACGTCCGGGTACCTTTTCAAGGTTTCCCACTCGTAAAACAAAAAAAAAAAAAGGTATGTAGGCTATATACAGTACAAACATAACATAAATAAAAGTAATTAAAATAAATAGAAAATATAAAAACTCATATATGTATATATTTTTTTATTTATAAATGCTTTATTTTGCCTAATTATTATACAAAAGGCGGACTTAATGCTAAGAGTATTTTTTGCAGTCAACCTTTGGGCTTGCAAACCTTGATAATGGTGACAGCGAAGTAATTAGATGTGATAGAATGTGTGTATATGTATATGTATATTAATGATATGTCATCATTCAAATAGTCAATTGAATTCCAACTTAATGATTACAAATTTAGTGTTCCATGGAAGGTCATACTTATCGAATACTAGCGACTAGCATGGGCTCTGCACTGGTAGCTTTTTATTAGCAAAATTTTTAATAATTATAACCCATTTAAATAGATAAACCCACATTATTTTGTAGGTACATGTATGAAATTCCGTAAAGAACCTCCATAGTGAGACCCCGAACGAACATCGTCTTGCAATATGGTAAATTATGTAAAAACTTTGAGACATGAAAATTACTCTGGAGCGTGTATGTGGATTGTATAATTTAATTAGATATATTTATTCTTATAACTAAATTGTTTGTTACTTTTGTTTATTGTAATAAAATACTCTTACATAATGATAGTAATACATTAAACCTCGTCTGCAAATACCATCTTCCTTCTGTTTAATAAGAGTCGTTCAGACAATTGCCTTAGCATGGAGGGAACATAAATTCATGTAACAAGTAATCTTCTCGGAGCCCAACGAAATAGTTTAGATTGGAAAAATTATTTAAATAGCTGAGTTTAAAAGCTTATCTCAATTTATATGAGTATCGTTAAATAAACTAATGTGTTTTAAATTACCCCTCGTTGGTTAAGTTGCAATCGCAACAGTTGTGTATAAAACCCTGGGTCAAATTCCAGGGTAATATACCATAATATAATAACCAATAATACTTGGTTATTTAACTTTAAATACTCAGTAAATATCACGGAGTCTGGGTTTGTCTTGATATATGTGAATCATTTTAACTCTCTTTTACATTGGACGTATAACATTGGCAAAGTATTTTATTTATAAGTGATACATCTCTGCCTTCCACTTCGGGGAAATACAAGCGTAATGTTATGTTTATGTAAAAACGTATAGTTTAATATTTTCCTGTGGGTTTCTTACGTTGAAGATCAAAGGAGTTCTTCAAAAAAAGCGAATGAGCTATAGAGCTATCCTAGTCTAGACTTTCTGGCGTTGCTCGTGTACATAAGCGAAGGTGACCACTTAACATAATTATTCAAACAATTAGTATTAGTAGTAGTAGTTCCTCAATTAATATTAGTAAAAGTGTAAGTCGCCATGCTAAGTGGTCGAAATTTCGACCCTTAGTTTTAGTACCTACGCAGTTCAATTTCTAAGAAGTAAAGAAATCTCTCCCATTTAAATAAGTAAATTTAATACAGATGAACTTTTTATAAAATAAGTATTAAATAAAATAGTATGCAATGATAATGAAAGTTCTCAGCAGACTAATAAAATCCAGAGACAATTTAGAGAAACAACCTTCAAAGTAGAATGTTCTTGCGGCTATAAAGAATCATTAGGCTCGCCTCTTACACAAAACTAAATTGTTCTGTGTAAAGTCCTGAAATTTCTGACGTTGTTATGTGCGTTGTTCGCCTCAAATTCAAATTCTCGGTGAACAATTTGTATTGTTTGGGACTCGCGTGTTTCATTTCCCTCGAGTTTCGTTACTTATTTGTATGTGGTAGATACTGTAACTGCTGGAAACTAGGACTAATATTGGTTCCAATTCCAATCTGTATTGGCCCGAGTTCACCCCAAGCAGTATAGCCACAGAACAGACCTCCTTTATCTGTTCTGTGAGTTGAGTATAGCCATCGCCCATTAAAGTCACAAACCCGTTATTTCGTTTTTCCGCAATACAGGATGAAAGTTTTAAACATTATGTGATAAACTAGTGGACGCCCGCAGCTTCGCTCGCGTGGAATTAGACATTCACTAACTTCAAAAACGGCAAAGTTTCATACTAACTTTGCACCCCCGTTTTACCCCCCTAGAGGGTGAATTTTCAAAAATCCTTTCTTAGTGCTCCCCTACGTTATAAAAGAAACCCCTGTGCAAAATTTCAAGTTTCTAACCCTTATAGTTTAGGCCCTGCGTTGATATGTCAGTCAGTCAGTCAGTCAGTCAGTCAGTCAGTCACCTTCTCCTTTTATATATATAGATATGAAATGTTCAACAAAGGTTTGTTATTATTATATTATAATAAACTTGTATATCAATTCATGTTTATTTTGTAAGATAAAGTTAGAGAATAACTGTAGGTAATTTTAAATTTTTCAAGAAGCGTTCCTGGGAAAACAATGTATGTTTTTGTTCTGTATTTAAAACGTTTTTAAAATGTGTGTTGTTTAATACAAACTCAAAGTTTTTATATATACAATCAACAAAGGGTTAAAATTGTAAGGAAATTTCTAAATAAAGTGAAGTCAAATAACTATTGTTTACAAAACGTGAAAACCTGTTGATTTTAAGTTAACATTGTAGCCGTTCCCTGAAAATAATGAGTCCCTTGGGTTATGGGGATAGAAGTTTGTTTCAATATTTCATTAATTTCAATAGAATTGCTTTATAACTATTTTCAACAAACGTTCACAGTTGAATGAATAAAAATATAGAATATGTGTGGTAAACGAAACACATTGGTATTGTCTTTGAGGAGGATGCATCTAGGTGTAAATGAAACTATTTGTGAGCGAATCTGCGGGCGTCCACTAGTACATGCACAGATGAATCTGCGGGAGGTATAGATAATACAGGTATAGATACGAATAATACACCACGTTGTTCCAATGTTCTGAAGCCACCCAAAGGACTTTGACAAGGCTTAACGATTGTTTCCACCGACCGACGGCTTACCGTGCTCTCCGAAGCACGGTAGTGCACATGAAAATTTGACACTAGTGGTCACCCTTCCGAAACCGACCGCTCCCGTCGTTGCTTAACTCTCTCAATCACATTGAGTCGACGCTAGCCATTGGGCTATGGACGCGCATAGGTATATCTAAACTGGCTAAGTCTTACGAGATACTCTTAGGTCAAATTAGGATCACTAGTATGTAATATAGCAACATTTAAAATAGTTGTAGTAAAATTAAACATGAACCTGTCTAGTTTGTAGTAACTTAGTTACTATACGGTATGGAAATGCAGTTCAGACCACGCTATTAAACCTTATATCCAGGATTAACTAGTTTGACCCAGTTTGAGCCAGCCTGGGCCGGCGGTCTCCGGAACTAGCTTCGAGCTATTAGTTTGACTACCGTGGCATTGGTATCATGCTGTGGCGATGTTTATAATAATGTGATGGTGGCACGGTGAATGACCATTTATACTAATCATATCCTTATAGTGTGAACAGTTTAACAACGAAAATAGAAGAAAGAAAGAATAAAAGAGAAGAAATAAAAACTTTAATCACTTTGCTTGGATGTGGATGTAAAGCTCGTGTATAGTACACGAGCTTTACATCCACATCCAAGCAAAATAAAAATAAACAAAGAAAATTTTATGAAAAGGCTCAGATGAATAAAAAAAGGATATTTTTTTATTCATCTGAGTGAAAAGGACTACGATCGACATTTAATAAATTTGGACAAAAAGTAAATAAATACACAATAAAAAATAATAAAAACTTTACATATTGTACATTGTATGTTATATGATGTGTATTTTAGTTTAAAAATGTTATATGCGCGAGAATATGTAGGTATGTGAAATGGTTTCCACTCAGTGTTTACCTTAGAAGCGGCGCTGGTTTTCAGTGGAAACCATGTGGTTAGGGGGACGATAGCGAGTGCGATAGACATCAACAAATAGGTACACTTAATTTGCACATAAAAAAATGTTTTACAAGTAATACTGTATTAATAACAATTAGGAAATTAGAAATTGTCTGCGCAATTCCGTGCATGAAAAATTGGCAAGCCAAATTCAAGGGCGTACTGAAGTAGCTATTTGAAAATTAATTCAGATCATAAAATTAAACAGGTTTCCAATATCCAGCGAATCTTGGCATACTTTCAGGTTTAGATTCTAATAACCTGGTTTTCACTTCAAGTTCATTCTCTCTGCCAATATCTATCGATCGTTGTTATATGTACAAGAATAAGTATATATTATAGGTAGATAAATTATTGTATTATAGTAATCATTAGATTAAATAAACATTTATAAATTTTTTTCATATATCCCACAAATTAATGCAAGTTAAATAACGGGCAGTTTTTCATACAAGGTTTCGGAGTATTTTGAATTATCTAAAGTGAACCGACAAAAAATATTATTCTCTCTCGCATCCTAGTCAACTTTCTATGAAAACCTAAGCTGCGTTTGTATACTACCATTTGGCGCGAAAATGTACGGTTTTGTGAGAGAAAACGAAGCTTTTAAATCGCAGTTATTCCTGCACGATAATTGCGTAACTTAGTGATAGCCCAAGTCAACCGCTGTCTTGGTTCTGATTGGTCACCCGAAAGCATGGCAAGGTGACCTGTCTTTGTTTTGCTGGTCTTAACATAAAAGATATGCTTCTATTAGTCTAGAAAACAAAAGAAGAAAAAGAAACTTATTTATAATCTGACGAATCTAATAATATCTTCCGGAAGATTGGATGCATGGGTTGGATGGATTGAATAGACAATACTCTAAGGCTAACTGGACTATCGATGGTCAGACCAGTTATGCAGTTCCCATAATTACCTATGTGTCTCGTTCAGAATTTGTTACAGATGTCATGGGGTAGCAGAAAGGTGGTGCTGCAAGCCAGTTTGCTATCTTATATCCATAAACCACCTATATAATTATCATCCTTATTAATAGTCCATTGACGTTGTATTGATAGCAGGTAATTTACTGTGAAGCTTTAACGACAGTTAATATTAATTATTCCCTGTCCACTAAACGATTCACCCGTGGGAGTTCCCAGCAGTATATTAACAACAAGATCACGTGTAAACTGACGGTGCTAATGATTTGTACTGATTAATGATATCAGGAAACCAGGAGATATACGTAAGTGCTATAAATATTCAAAAATTTCCAGCAACGAGTCCCACGGTAGGTACCTACTGTTTTTTTTCGCGTAAGTTACAACCTAGAAGTGTTTTATCTATACTAATATTATAAAGAGGAAACATTTTGTTTGTAATGTTTTCACACAAAAACTACTGGACCGATTTCAAAAATTCTTTCACCATTAGAAAGCTGCATCTTCACTGAGTGACATAGGGTATATAATATTACTAGGTGTAAACGAAACTATTGTTATGTCTAATTCCACGCGAGCGAAGCTGCGGGCGTCCACTAGTTTATAATAATTTGTGATTTAAATATAAGTGAAATACAAAATGAATAGGATTACAGAATATTGAATTATTTAATTAAATTTATTTGGTTGTATGAAGCTTGAAATTTATTAATTTGAGTAGTACCTACGGCCGCAAGCCAATTACACTAATTAAACTTAACATTACCAAACAATACAACTTACAGGGTAATAACTAAACTACGTTTATAAAGAAACCTAGCACAGTGACTCCAAGCAAAGACTTTCAACTTACCATACTTAATGCCTTCACCAATCCGCATTGGAGCAGCCTGGTGGAGTATGCTCTAGACCTCCCGCAGCTATGTCTGTGGGGGAGACAAAATCGCCTTCGATTCATCCGCAAACACATCACAGACTGGTAGGTCTTCAAGAGATCGTTAAGTCACGAGAGTTCGGGGAACGGGAGACTTCCCGCGGGAGACGGTGCGGCGTCGGGGAACGAAAGCAGTAATAACGAGTGTAGATTTGGCGCGTCAACCCTGCCGTACAAAATTTTGCCCATGGTTCTAATCCCATAATCAGAGTATCGTCCCAGGCAACTTATGAGAAACAATTGTGTTTTTTTTGCATTGTAAAATACATATTATTTAATTTCGCACTTTATCTTATTATATATATTTCTTGTGTACGTGTGTATGACAGTGAACTCCTCCTAAATGGCAGGATAGATGTTGATTAAAAAATTTTGGGTGTGTTCAAGGATTCGAGAATGGTTTAAATTAATGAAATGAAAATGAAATGAAATGAAATGAAATGAAATGAAATGAAATGAAATGAAATGAAATGAAATGAAATGAAATGAAATGAAATAAAATGAAATGAAATGAAATGAAATGAAATGAAATGAAATGAAATGAAATGAAATGAAATGAAATGAAATGAAATGAAAATGATTAAATGATTAACAATTTGGTAAAATGGAAAATTATTTTTTAACACGATTTTAGTATTTTTATGACCAATATCCAGATATTTTAACCGTCGTTCACTTTGAAATTCACGCGTCACTTTAACATTTCATATGGCAGAACAACGTTTGCGGGGTCAGCTAGTTTCTCTATATACAAAAAATCTACGTAACTTCCCTTGAAAACTTACGAACAGAAAGCCAGCGCGACACGGAGTCGTTAATATAAAATGAAGCTCGTAAATCTGCAGAAGCGCCATTGAATTCGGTTGGAACAAGAATATCAGCGTTAATAACAGATATCCGCGAATTGCAGAACGATTGTTAACGCGCGATATCATGCGCGTAAGGTACCTGTCTTACAATATAAGCTACTAGTGGACGCCCGCAGCTTCGCTCGCGTAGAATTAGACCCAATAACGACGTCTGCCCGCGTTCGAGTTGCCCACTTGACTTCAAAAACGGCAAAGTTTCATACTAACTTTGCACCCCGGTTTTACCCCCTTAGGGGGTGAATTTTCAAAAATCCTTTCTTAGTGCTCAGTCAGTCAGTCAGTCAGCTTCTCCTTTTATATATACATATATAGATAGTATAAGTATGCTAAAATGCAAGTTTTATTTTATTTATTTATGTTATTAAATAGCTTGGAAAATATCAGTAATAAATATGAATATTCTGTTCTATTTTCGTTTCGTTCGTCTATTATATTTTAGTTCTATTTAGAATTTGCCAATACCTACCACCATCACTCAAGGTACGAAGTACCATTTCTGCCGTCCGGTTGAAAGTGTGCGTTCCAGTCAAATTTTTAGTTACTTTTGAGGATTATAATCGATCGATCGACTTTGAACGATACTCTTAAGATTCTTGACCAAGGTCTGTTCTAGGTTGTTTTACATAGTCCAATATTAATATTATAGCTATATATATATAGACTAGCTTTTACCCGCGGCTCCGCCCGCGTGGGAAAAGGGAATTAACAATGCCATCTGTTAACAACATCCGGAACTAAATATCTAGCAAATAACAAAACATCGATATCTTCCCATGGGGATGTTTTACCGCGCTAAAAAGTAGCCTACGTCACTCTCCACCCTCCTCACTCTCTCCACACATAAAAACCATACCATATAATAGCTTCGTTGTGACGTGAAAGCCGGACAAACAAACAAACACACTTTCCCATTTATAATATTAGTAAGTATGGATATCTGACTCCTGCAGCTGTCCTGGGTTCAATCTTCGGATCGGGCAGCAACTATTGGGTATTAAAGCGAGATGTGATTTTTTATGTTAAAGGACTATAGTAAATTCGAATATGAAATTTTAGATGTTAGGTCTCATTAGACAAGCAGAACTGTAAGTATATACCTATAATTCTGGAGTAAGAGACTAATGAAAAATGGGTTGAAATGGTTTGTTTAAATATTTCACTGCCGTGTCGCCGGTTCGTCCCAATAAAGAAGTATCACTTTTCGCTCATCGCTGCCGATGCTACCAGGCAGCGTGACCGTACTAGTGCGTCAGACGGCGCGTCAACGCGGTATAACTGCGAGGAAACACTTTGCGAACAGAACTGTAATAACAAACCCACCTGTGCGGACCCGATGTGTTCGCGAATTGAAATAGATCTCGTTAATTTGGGTGATCACGCGTAACTATAAACTTGGCTCACAATAGACATAGACAAAGAAACAAAACCAACTAGCACGTAACTAAATCTAATAATATCGTAAATCTAATAATATAACTATGACGAAATAGGACGACGGGTTAACTTTGGGTTAACTTATGTAATTTATTAGGAGGGATTAAGAGCCCACTAAGATTCAGATTTAAATTCATTTATTTGTCATTAGTGTAGGTACATGAAGTCAAATATGAGGTAAAAATTATTAATGAGTACCTACTTACACTAAGTCAAACATTAAGTTATGATTAATTAAATTGACAGTTAAACTATGTCAATAAATAATAGAAATAAAATAAAATAACAATAACTCTACTCAAACTAGGTGTCCGAATGAAGATTTATATTTTAGCCCTGGAAATGGCACCACTACCAACTATAACTAAGGTTGTTAATATTAAGTATAATTTCTGTCATGTAGGTTATTGTTTTTAAGCAGTTATGTCCACCAGTTACGCGGGTTCCATACCCATCGATATCAAATACACATAGACAGGCCATATACAAACAAAAGTTTATCGAGGTTAAGTGTTTTATATTACTAAGCGCTAAATTTATTAAACTTAATTAAAGGGCCTGTTTAATCCTTAAAATTAAATAAGGTCCGGATTATGCTGGAATAATTATACAATAAATAATACATATAATGGTCTCTTAAAATTGATTTCCAGTCAAAGCTTGTCAGTTTTACGCATAATACAATAATTCCCACATTAAACTGTGTATTGGAATATTGCAGGTCAGGATGATTAAATTTTAATTACAAACATAATGATTACATGCCGCTCTGTACAAACCGCCCCTGGTATTGGGACGGTTGAAACAAAATTTGTGTGACCCAAATTTAAAAACACCAAACACTTAAATGACACTGCCAATTGTTAGATTTTTATTGATAGATAAACATATTTGAATTTGAAAATTTGATTTAGATAGAAACACGCCGCATTATACAAATTTAATTCGATTATCGGTTTAGTAATGTCGATGATATGGGCAATAGAAACTTAATTGTTTCAACCTTAATTGTTAAATTTTGCATGCCATAATAATGGCAAATGTGAGGCACCTATGTAACTGACCATCCTAAAGATGTAACCACATTTTTGCAAATAAAAAATCATTATAAAAAATCATTATCATTATCATTAACCGTCCGGTCTACTTAAGGCACCCTAGCCTTCGAACGAGATCGGCTGAGGGTCTCATGCTGCGCTGACTCAGTTTCCGTTCGAGATGTTTACTTTTCGCTTAGACGCAATCTTTATCGTTATTATGTCAGCTTTCACAAGAGAAACGCAAAAAGATAATTTCGGCCTGTGTGATATTTACTTTTTAACTGACTTCAGAGAATACAGAGATTCAGATTCACTTATTTTTCATTATATGGTATTGTGTATACGCTTAATGAACGTCATAACATTATTTTATCTACCGCCGGTTCACATAGTTGATGCTACCGAGAAGAACACGACAAGAAAGGTAGTTACTCTTTTCAAAATTTACAATTTTTATAATTTGATCAAGGTACATTATTATTGAACAAGTGGAGCTGGAGATACATCGCACCAAGCGTTTCTATCGTTTTTTTCTTGGTGTATTTATCTCCCTATTTCTCTTACATTTGAAAGGGCTGCAAAGTAACATTTTTAATTAAACCAGGTCACATCGTTAATATAATTTGTACAGGGGAAAGAAAGCTCATCAAATGGTGATCACGATTTGGTTAATGAGTACTCGTATTATCCAACTAGGAAAGTCGGTTATTTAATGACCCGTTAAAGACTTGAGCGGGATTTTTATGCGAAGCGTATTAAATACAGCTGACCTTAATACATGAATATCCTGTCTTGCAGATAGTGGTCCCACTAACGTTATAGAAGACTATTAACTTTTATATAAACACTAGCTGACCCAGCAAACGATGTTCTGCCATATGAAATGTCAAAGTGACGCGACGCTTCACGTCAAGTAACGACGGTTAAAAATAAAAATACTAAAATAGTGTTTAAAAAACATTTTCCAGTGGGCCAAGTTGCGCACCTAAACCATTCTCGAATCCCCTTGAAAACACACAAAAAATTTCATCAACATCTATCCCGCTGTTTAGGAGGAGTTCACTGTCATATACACGTAGGTACACAAGAAATAATATATATATATTAAGATAAAATAGCAAACTAACATAAATCAACAGCAAGTAAAACCACGGATTCTGCATGTTAGCGCAATTCGTGTCACCACCAAAGAGACTTTCAATCCAATAATTTTTTGCCAGTCTGAGTTGTTCATAGAATGAACAGTCAAACTGTGACTACTCAGCGTTCCCTTGTTCAAGTTAAAAGCCGCTTCTATATTTTCTGTGCCGAACGTGGCTGACATATGAATGTGACGTCAACAGCGAAGAGCGAAATAAAAAAAAAAGTAATAATAAAATCGCATTTGAACCATTGAGTTAAATATACTAGAGAAGCAAACTTCATCAGAATGCCTCAAATAGAGCGTAACCACTTTTTAAACGCGACGACGTAGCTTTGAAATCACTAAACATTTGAATGTAAACATATATATGTCTCACTTACACAAGTCACAATAACAATACCGTCGCGTAGATTAGACAAAGATCGCAATATTAACATGCAATTACGGGAATCGGCGCGACAGGGTTGCCTACCCACGCGAAGTTTTACCCAATTTTTTTAAGCCATAGAAAAGTTTTAGTACTAAATTAAATTAACTTTAAAATATTTGAATTACATATGTAAATAGAATTTTGATGATCTGAAATTAATGAAATCATACTCCGCTTTATAACATAAGTTTTGTATACAATTGCCTTTTAGACTCTTTTTTGTAAGTTTGAGTAAATAATTTCCTTTCGTAATACAATCTTATTTTAAAATATTTGCAAATTATGGAATCTATACTAATATTATAAAGAGGAAACATTTGTTTATAATGTTAAAACACAGAAACTACTGGACTGATTTCAAAAAATCTTTCACCATTAGAAATAATTTCGACAATAATCAAACCATTATTATTCATAACTTTGAATTAATCCTTATCCCATTAAATATTATTATATTAAAGACCGTTTCAATACCTGTTAAATACTTATTAAATTATTAAAATCGAATAACGAATAAAAAGATATAACGAATTTAAAATGTCAATCTAAAGAAAATAATGCAATAATAAAATAATACGGTGTGGGTGGCGCCGCGCAGCGTAGTCTTAGATATATTACTTAAAAGATGAATAGAATTGATGAATTGCTTCATATTAGCAACAAATGTTTACAGTTGAATTAATTAATTAAATTGTAGGATATGTAGGTACTTTTCATCTCGGAGGGTGGCAACTAGGTGTAAACGAAACTATTGTTATGTCTAATTCCACGCGAGCGAAGCTGCGGGCGTCCACTAGTTTGCCACCACTAAAAGGGAATGATCAACTAGTATTGAGGATATGTGATCTCCCGGGTGTATCGCAAATTCTTTTAATATTTTGTAAGTAGCCAGTCTGTCTCTTTTCTCAATAATCGAATTATTTCCACCCACTTATCACGGCGTGCTGCATCTTTAGGTACACTGCAACGTTGTTATTATTTAAAAAAAAATATATTCACTTATTCCATAATTTAAAATTCTCCCAGAATTGTGGGGATCTAAAACTAAGTTTTTAGTGGTCACACTGAACCTATATTTCAAAATTTTACAATTTATTTATTTTATTGCGTTTTTACGTTGATGTAAACACAGAAATAATAAAATTACGTGTGGAAAGTAATTCTAGTGGACTTATTAAGTTTTTGTGATCTTGAATCGCACATTTACACTGTGCATTTGCCCATTTTGAAAATATTTTCTGTCAGTTCAACTCGGCCGGCGTCACACAGAGCACTGAACTGACGTTAGCTACGCATACGCCAGTTGGCGTATGGCCTGTGGCAAGGCATAAGCGCGGTGATTGCTAATCTAGTGGTAACATATATATCAATGATTTGAACATGAAATATGCAGAACTATATCTAGTTTATCTTCCTTGATCGGAACCACCCATTATCTCCCGTCAATGACAAATCAGAGTTTGAACAAGACTCAAACAGGGACTAGGAATAAGTGACAAAACTTCAAAAATTTAAATCCCAATATTCAGATATCATGAAAGTTACTAAAGTAGTTTAAACTTTGTTAGTTCACAAAGTTTAAGTTTAGTTGAATAGTAACCAAATAAGGGATGAATTGGCCAGCAGCCAACTTGTTCGACTGGCTGGATGTGAAAGCGAAAGCAGACATCCTAAACTCGGAAACCTGTAGCTTTACCTAAGTTAATGTTTTAAGCACTTAGGTAAAGTTTACCTAGGTAAAGTTTACCTCACTTAGGTAACACTTAGGTAACCTCACTTAGGTAAAGTTTACCTAAGTAATTTTTACAGCGGTTATAGCCCAGAGGCTATCGGACTCGCCTCTCACTCCGGGTAGAAATCCGTGGCACCCAATGATTTTTTCAGTTATGTTACTTGTACTATTATTCTGTGGTTATGTGCGATTTAAGAAATTATATACCTGCTGACACGGTGAATGAAATGTCGTGCGGAAACCTACATGCCTGAGAGTTCTTCATTATGTTCTCGAAGACATTTGAAGTCTGTCAAACCGGACATGGCCAGCGTGGTCATTGAGGCCCCACTCCGAGAGGAGACCCGTGCCGGCTGGTGGTAGTGGTGGTGGGATATAAAAAGCGTTGCCCGAAATGTTTTAAAATAATATTTATTTTATACCTTTTGGAGGTTATATGAGTGAATAGGATTGGAGGAGTTAGGAAGTTATTTTTTGACGATGATGCAACTCTCTGATTAAAAAAATGATGGTTCAAAAAAATCTACGAAAAATTTATAGCAGTTTAAGTTAAAAATTTATAACTTATTAGTCTATTTTTAAAATGACCAGACTTGACTGTACTAATATAATAATTATACCGTTAAAATTTTGTTTTTTTTAAAAAGCTTTTTAAAACTTTTTTTTTATTTCCATGCATTGTCATCGGAACCAAATATGTGTGCCAAATTTCAGCTCGATAGCTTCAGTGGAAGTGGGTGAAATATTGATTGCAAGATTCCAGGACATACATGAATACATACGAGTGAAGTTAAATAAAAGCTTTTAAAAATGCATTCAGTGCTTTACACAAACACATTTTTGAAGCCTTTGCTTGTGTTCGTTATTAACCATAATGTTTACACTCTTTACGAATGTATTATTAATTATTTTTTTTAATTTGCTTCGCTTGACCTTGACAATTTTTGTCGGAAAGTGTTGTCACCGTTCCGAAGTGCTCCCTCGGTCGCTGTTCCACTGACACGGTGAGCGAGTGTCAAGTGTTCTCGCCCTGTTTACTTTTCATCAGGCCGGGATCTTACGCCTTAGCCTCTTTGCGATATAATCTGACTGTTCATGAACGCCTGGTACTTTTATGAATTGTCAGTTTATTAAAGTCTTCCCAGTCAATCTATCTATATAAAAAGAGGAGCTGACTGACTGACTGACAGACTGACATACGAGTATCAACACAGGGCCTAAACTATAAGTGATAGTAACTTGAAATTCTGCACAGGGGTTCCTTTTATAACGTAAGGGAGCACTAAGAAAGGATTTTTTAAAATTCATCCCCTAAGGGGGTAAAACGGGGGTGCAAAGTTAATAGGAAACTTTGCCGTTTTTGAAGTCAAGTGGGCAACCCGAACGCGGGCAGACGTCGTTAATGGGTCTAATTCTACGCGAGCGAAGCTGCGGGCGTCCACTAATCATTTCATAAATTTGAGAAGGTTTTACTTACTGGCCTTTTAACGTTAGATGCCCAGTTATTTATGTACCTTGTACCACTGTATTTAGTTTAAAATCCTCGCAAAACTAACGAGTATAACGTGAGTAAAAGTTTTAAACCACAGCTCCCAGTGTGCATGTTTAAACCTAAATATTACATCGGCTTTAGAAACGTAAACAAGTGTAACTTCAGTTAGACCGACCCGTGTAATTCTAAATTATGTACACTTTCTTTGCTTATAGCATGTAAGCGATAAGCGAATAATCACAATTTGAGTGACGCAATACACTCAAACATCTAACTAGTGAGTACGTAAAGATACGTAACGATAAAGGAAATCCGCATATGAACTTTGGCTTAATGACATCTAATTCCAGGGGAATTCCCGTGCTCAGTAGGCAGTTGTACATTGAACGGTTCATGGTGGTAGTAGGGTTACCACAACCTATAAGTTTGCTATACTATGTCTTAGTAATAGGGTAAAATAAAAAAAAACAACAATGGTAGTAAGATTGTATCATGTAATATTTCAATGTTATCTTTTTTAAACATATACATATTATTGGAACGAAGTTCCTTATCGCGCGTTGCGAAAGGGGGCTAGACGGAAAAAATTAAGACCAAAAGTTGTAACGACACTTTTTGCTATAGGTGTAAGCCGTGCGGAGTGCGCGAGTTTCTCCGTCTGTCTCTCTCTCTCTCTCTCTCTGTTAGAAAGCAAGCCAGTTATTTTCGTTTCGCCTTTCTATTTCGCATTGAACAGTGTGGTGTCGCGACGATTATTTTTGTTGAGTGTATACAGGTTTTTTGTACATAATAAATAATAAAAATAACAATAACAATAACTTATAATAACTTATATATCCAATAACTTCGTTCCATCCGAGTGTCCCTTGACAGCTCTCAAGTTTTTTTTTCTTTCTTTTTATTTTTGTTTTCTTTTGATATTTGGAACGCTAGGGAAGGCACTATCCCTCCATATCCAGTGCAAGCTAAAATCGAGGGAAGGGATCCAACTCTAAATATTTTTCATTGAGTTATTATAGATTTTTTTTAGATGATATAAATACAGTAAATTAATTATTTTCCTATAGTCGGCCAACTATTAGCTCTAGTGATATAACGCTGTACACTACTGTACAGCCTTATATGAGACAGGTGCTTTACCGTCGCGTGTTGAGTGGAGTCGACTGCTATTATGCTGTGCGTGATTGTTCGTCCCGAGTATTTTAGACATCTAGATTTTAAAGGCATGGCTAAGTCCATATAGGGCTATTTTGTTTTGCTGATTAGGGCTTACGTCCCAGTATTATTATTTCCAAAAGAATCATTTTTTTATGTGGATCTAAGTATGTTAAACATATTCGTAATTTTGAGCCTGTCTCGTTCTTATTAATGTAATAATGGGAGAGATATATAATTATGAACTAAAGACTACTTAGGCCACAGGCCTCTTAGTCCACTGGTCATAGGCCTCTTCTATGGTTCGTCCAAAGACTGAGTCGCCTGAGTTCGTCGTTAAAGTAATTGTGTGACTAAACATTAAATATCCACCAATTCTATTCAAATTTTACGTAACATTTCATAAAATGATACGTTGTAGTCACGAGCGATATAAGTTTCATTTTCATTTCATTATATTTTAATTGTTACATAAATGATTAATAAATTAGGCAGTACCATTTATATGCAACATGCATAAATATTTTAAAAACGGTTTTAAGGTTTAGAAATGACATTGTGGATTTTTTTGTAGTTGTAGCGGCCATTACATAAATGCGCTAAACATCCGCTCATAGATAGAGCTGCACAGAGATTTTTAAAATTTCAAAACTCATCGCGATAAAAAGTGTTTTGGGAACTTTCGTTTCCACCCAGCGCGGGCAAAATTAATACCATTTAGGATCACTAAAAATACACTTCAGACCACAGTGAGATTACAAGTGTTTTACTTACATAGCGGTGACAGCCCAATGGCTATGAAACTCTCATCCAACTCGAGCGGTCCGGGTTCAAATCTAAGCGGCACGCACCCTGCTAAGTTATGTGCGTTTTAAGAATTTAAATATCACCTTCTGTATGACCTGCATGATTGAGAGCTCTCCATAATATTTCCTAAGGCATGTGAAGTCTGCCAATCAGCACTTGACCAGCGTTTTGAAAGGATACTTGTGCTCAACAGTGGGACAAAGAAAGCGTTGTAGTGGAAACTAACTGTAACAAATCTAGAGACCTCCCACAGCGACCTACTTTAGGTATTGAGTTAACCTTAACACTGGAGCACGCTGGCCGATCTAATGAATTGGTTGCGTCGCAGCGTCTCTGGAGAGCGGCCAAGACCCACTTGTAGAGTGACCATGTCTCACCAGTTTCAACAGCTCCGTAATTACCTTCAATACCTACAAGAAAATAGTATCAAATCTGCTGTTACACTTCGGTTCAAGGTCAAATTCTGGGCTTCATCCGATGAATTTTGAATTGAATGAAGTTTATACGTTCCTTATCGCGCGTTGCGAAAGGGGGCTAGACGGAAAAAATTAAGACCAAAAGTTGTAACGACACTTTTTGCTATAGTTGTAAGCCGTGCGGCGTGCGCTTATTTCTCTGTCTGTCTCTCTCATAGAAAGCAAGCCAGTTATTTTCGTTTCGTCTTTCTATTTCGCATTGAACAGTGTGGTGCCGCGACGATTATTTTTGTTGAGTGTATACAGGTTTTTTGTACATAATAAATAATAAAAATAACAATAACTTATATATCCAATAACTTCGTTCCATCCGGTGTCAAGGGACACCTCTCAAGTTTTTTTTACATTTTGTTTACTTTCTTAAAGATAGTGAACAAATATGTCTCTCTTGTCTAGTCTAACATGTCGAAACATTTTCTTTATGACACGACCGAATTGGGTTATGGCGGTGATATCTCGGCGCTACTGTAGGTATCCAAAGATATACGTTATAGATTAGGTGTGATATAGATTTAAAAAAGAGGTTTGAAAGTGTTTATAAGAAAAATCTAGCCGAACAAGAAAGTATTTTTTATGATACTTTAATTAAAAATTAGATCTGAACTAGTAGTTAATTGAGTACGTGTTCATTCGATAACGGCGGTGCGATATGCATATTATTGCATATCCCTGTCTGAAAATCTGTCATTTGAAACTATTTCGACACTCGTTTAATCGATCGAATTAAAATTAAGTCATTCTATAAATCAATTCTATCTATATATCTAGGGATTTAAATGAATCTAACTATGAATAATTTTTTTTTATATATTTTTATTTTTTATATCTATGGCTTTTAGTCAATGTAGCGTGTTGTGAATTTGTTGAATGAAAATAGGCGATTTTTGCTCATAGAATATAATAAAAATAAAATGAAATAAATACAACAAGGCGGATGTATGCGAATTATGGACGAAGAAAAAAGTAATATGGCGAATTTTTGCAAAGGCGAAATTGCAGACACGTAGAGGGCCCAGCGGGGCCGCGCGATTGGCTGGCGATGACGCGATACTTGGTTTCAATTGGTCGGCGGTTCGCGCTGATTATTCCCAAAGTGTGCATGCCACTGCCATCTGTTGGCGGGTGGCGTAAACATGCTCCGGGCCTTGAAAGCTGGCTGGAAGACAGACTTTCAATGTTAATCTTCACTGACAGGTAGTGGGCATATTTTAGAAAAGGCACGTCGAACTACGCCGGTTGATGTCTTGATATCGGCTACCCTTGAGATGCCGTCATGGCCTGGAAATGTCTTGATGATGCGCCCAAGACTCCATTTTAAAGGTGGGAGGTGCTCGTCTTTTATGAGGACCAGAGTATGCTGCGATAAGTCATCTTTGTTCTGTTTCCATTTGGTCCTTGTTTGAAGCTCAGATACGTATTCCTTGGACCACCTGGCCCAGAAGTGCTGACGCATCTGTTCCGCCCGTTGATACCGCGTGAGACGATGAATGGGCTTGTCGATCAGGTCTTCGCCAACCGGAGCTGTCAGGGAGCGGCCGACGAGGAAGTGTGCTGGGCTAAGCGGCTGCAGGTCGTCTGGATCTGTCGATAAGGGACTGAGAGGACGGGAATTCAATACGGCCTCAATTTGAATTAAAACAGTATTGAATTCCTCGTACGTTAAGTGCGCGTTGCCAACGACGCGTCGCAAATGATGCTTGCAACCTTTGATCCCAGCTTCCCAATACCCAGCAAAATGACTGGCGTAAGGCGGTAAAAAGTGAAATTTGATACCTTGAGAGGCTACGTAATCTTTAATGTGTTCTGAACAAGATTTAAGAAATTTAGAAAAATCGTTTTTTAACCCAATAAAGTTTCTTCCGTTGTCTGAGAATATATCGCTAGGTTTTCCGCGGCGTGATATGAATCTTTTAAGCGCAAGTAAATAAGCATCTGAAGAGAGATCGCTGACCAATTCGAGGTGAACCGCGCGTGTGACAAAACATATAAATAGACAAATATAAGATTTAATCATTCTCGCGCCCCTTCCTTTACGGTTAAGTATGAAAACGGGTCCTGCGTAATCGACTCCGCATTTCATGAAAGGAAAGCCTGGTTGTAATCGTTCAGCGGGTAAGTCGCCCATTAGTGGACTTAAGAATTTCGGTCGCGTACGTGCGCACTTAATGCACTTGTGCACTACCGTGCGAGCCAAGCTTCTACCGCCCACTGGCCACCATGTTTCTCTGAGTGAGTATAAAAGTAACTGTGGTGCTGCGTGCAATAACGTTTTGTGTGCCTCTCTTAAAAGGAGTAAGGTGAAATGATGTTTTGCTGATAATAAAATTGGATGTTTTTTGTCAAAATCAAAATGAGCAGAGTTACGGATACGACCACCGACGCGAATTATATTTTTATCATCTAGAAATATATTTAAATTTAATAAGTGATGAGTACTGCGTAATTTTTCTCTTTTTATAAGTGTCTCATACACATCAGGATAGGCCTCGCGCTGAGAGAAACGCGTAAGCATCAGTAGGGATTCACTCAACTCGTCCGCAGTCAATTCATCGCGCCGCCGCGTTTCTTTATTGCGCGTATTGTGTATAAAGCGAAGTGCATATGCGGCCGCACGCTGCATGCGATTGAACTGAGAGAATCTAGAAAATGTAAATAATGCGTCATTAGTAACCTGATTAGAAGCTAATACCTTTATTGCGTTTGATTTAGTTTCAGGTAAATCGGCAGGATTCGAATCCATATGCGCGCAGGAGGAATTATATAGGAGTTCATGGAGGAATGACGGTCCATTCCACCACAACGTTGAGTTAGCCAATGCATCTAAATGTACTCCGCGTGAAATAAGATCAGCAGGGTTGTCACGGCCTTTGACGTGCCGCCATGAACAATCTTTTGTGAGCTCGTGTATCTCTGCGACTCGATTTTGCACGTATGTTTTTAATAAATTAGGTGACATCCTTAACCAGCCTAAAACGATTGTAGAATCGGTCCAGAAAATCACTTTATCAAAATGACCTCTGAGCGATTCTTTAAGCTTAGCGTAAAGTCGAGCGCCCAAGCGAGCTCCACACAACTCTAACCTGGGTATAGTCGTGGGAGTGAGCGGTGCCACCTTGCCCTTTGAACTTAACAATCGAACCGTCACAGCTGATCCCTGGCTAACACTACGAATATAAGCGCACGCGCCGTACGCTACCTGTGATGCATCGGTGAATATGTGTATTTCTTTGTAAATAGCTTCCTCACAAATGACGTGACGCGGTACTCTTATACTGTCGAGTATGGAGAGATTATTCACAAAAGTATACCATGCTTGTGCTATGTCGTTAGGTACTTCTTCATCCCAAGTTAATTTAAGTACCCACAATTTTTGAAGCAATATTTTCGGTAATATTATTGCAGGGCTCAACAATCCAAGAGGATCGAAGATCTGTGATGTAACAGATAAAATTATGCGTTTAGTAGGTTTAATTTTACAAGTATAATCGAATTGCGTGTTAAAATGTAAATAATCAGATTTATTATGCCAGCCTAATCCTAACGTTTTACTGTGCGCGTGTTCTCCTAAGGATAATTCCTTTACAGTGTTATTTGTTGCGTAGTTACTGTGATCAAAATTAAAAACCCACTTGCGAAGGGGAAAGCATCCTTTATTTAAAGTTTTAGCGGTTTCTTCACATAGAAATAATAATTTATCAATGCTTTCGTCTCCACAAATCAAATCGTCGACGTAAAAATCATTGTTTATGATTCTTGCAACATCGGAGTTATCGGTCTCGTTTGCTAATTCTTTTAAACACCTGCAACTTAAAAATCCCGAGGAGGCATTACCATACGTCACGCGTTGCATTTGATAAATACTAATGTCCTCCGATGGACTATCGCGCCATAGAATAAGCTGCAGATCGCGTTGTTCAGGATCAATGAGTACCTGCCTGTACATCTTTTCGACGTCAGCGCAGGCGACGTACTTGTACTCGCGAAATCTTAGTAAAATAGAAATTAAATCCCCCTGTAAAGGTTCCCCAGTGAGCTGTAAATCGTTAAGCGATGTTCCGTTCGACGTCGCTGCGCTGGCGTCGAATACTACTCTTAAGCGCGTCGTAGTACTATGCTCGCGGAACACGCCATGGTGTGGCATGAAGTAGTGAGGGTTGCCATGAGCGGTGATGCGACTCATGTGCCCCAGCTGTATATATTCATGAATGAAATCATGGTATAGCTGTTTGTATGCGGGGTTACTATGCAATCGTTTTTCTAACGCTAAAAAACGACGCTCCGCTTGAGAGTATGACTCACCCAGCCCGTCGGGTGAACGTGAGAACGGTATACGAACGCAGAATCTTCCATCAGCAGCGCGCGTAGTTGTATATAGGAAGTGCTCTTCACACTGTCGTTCGGTCTCACTGCGCGAATCCCCCGACTTGCGATCGCTGGGCAGCTCTTCGAGCTCCCAAAACAAACGTACTTGCTTGTCTATAGCTTGCGTGTCTAATGTGCTATAATTACAAGATACAGTTTTTGAAAATTGTTTGTTTTGATAAAAAGGACCGGATACAACCCAGCCTAATTTGGTGTTTTGAAGGAAAGGGCCACTCGCTAGTCGCAACCTTCCTTCTTCTAACAGATCCCAAAAATAATCCGCCCCGATCAACATATCAATAGGTTGACACTCATAGAACGTAGGGTCTGCGAGTTGAATGCGCGTAGGTATGTTTAATTTATTTTTATGAATTGAGAAAGTTGGTAAATTGGAAGTTATGTGTGGTAAGACTAAACATGAAATGCGCATGCTGAACGTCCCACATAATGCCTTTAATTGTACATCACTAGTTTGCGTGCTTTTAGTGACAACATTACCAACCCCGTGTATTTGTGCAGTGGACTGTATTGAATGTAGATTTAGTTTATCGCTTATATGCTTTGAAATAAAACTTCGTTCGCTACCGCAATCTAAAACGGCGCGAATCCTGTGGTAATCGCCTATCCCGTCGGCAATCTCAACTATCGCAGTAGATAAGAAAACAGATCGTGAATGTGTGTGTATATGCAACGTCCGAGCTGATCCCGCTGCAGGTGTGTTGTTGTTTACCTGATGCGCGGGCGCACGCGGCTGGCCCGGCTGCGCGCGCTCGCCGGCACCCCTTTCGCCCGCCTCATTAGCTAACAGCAACGACACGGAGCGCACCTCCGCGCTGCTCCCGTTAACCTCAGAATGAATCAAAGTATTATGTTTTTTATCACATTTCCTGCAGGGACCATAACGACACTCACTCGCCGTATGACCTGGATGCAAGCAGTTTTCACATAAGTGTTTATTTTGTATGAAATTAAATTTATCGTGTAACTTTAAGTTGAGAAATTGTTGACAGGAATATAATGGATGTTGTGCGTTACACAGAAGGCAAGTATTTGTGCGTGGATTCTTATAACTAGTGCGCGGCTTTGTGTTGTTAGTTACTACATTACACTGTAGCTTTGAATGATTTTGTGTTTGCGGATTAAAAGAATGACGCTTGAAATTTGATGAATGTGAATTGTGAGAGGATGAATGTGAGGTTCCGGGCTTTGAATGTTTTACAGATAATGTTTCCAATATATCAGCCTTATCTCTTAGAAACGTAATCAAATCTTCTAATTTAATTTTAGTAACGCTGTCAGTGTCTGCAGTGGGCGGTACCAGCGTGCCTTTGTAACGTTCCCACTCGCGTTCCGTGGCGGGATCTAATTTGCTTACCACTAAGTAAATGACCAGCGTGTCCCAGTGCTCTGTAGGTTCGCCGAGTAGTTTTAATGCTCGAATATTTTTTAATATTGTGTCGATTAGCTTGCGAATCAACGACGGCGACTCTTTGTTTACACTGGGGATATTGAAAAGGGACTTAACGTGATTATGAACCAGTAGTCTGCTATTGTTATATCTATTTAACAGTAATTCCCAAGCTATCGAATAATTGCGTGCAGAAAACTCAACTGAGTCTATTACTAGTTCCGCGCTGCCACAAAGCGATGATTTGAGATAATGAAACTTTTGTATCTCTGAGATTTCATGTGAGTTGTGTACTAGGGCCAAATATGTATCACGGAACTCTAACCACTGATCATAATTACCGTTAAAAGTAGGAAGCGAGATAGTAGGTAACTTAACCGATTGAAATGAATTGTTTATTGATAATGACTTGTCACAGGCTGATTCCTCATCATGGATCATGCACTCTGTCTTCGCGATGACACTGTAATAATTATTTTCAAATTCCTCACGAACTAATAATTGCGATTCTGACTCAGACTCCGGGAGTAAACGTTCTATTTTGTTTTGAACATCGTTAAATTCACTATATAAAGATTTTGCGCCTTGTAGCCTTAAGTTTAACTCTATTCTTTGCGTGTAAGTTATTTCTGAAGATTTAAAGGAATTAACGTAATTTTTAAATACCGTAAGTCTGCCTTTGATGGAACCTCTTAGTTTATTTAAGCCTTTCATCGTATCCTCGTTAAATTTATCTGAATCGCCCTTTGTCATTTTGGACGGTAAGGAAAGCGGGAATACTTACAGTTTGCAAATACCAAAATTAACACGTCTCGGGCAACTACACTAGTCCGTCGACTCCTTTTACACTGCGATGGTCCCGATGGTTCAAATGCCGACTGGAATCCTGGGTCTTGCGCGTTGGATCCAGGGTTCTTGTCGTTGACGTGGACGTCGAAGTACACGTAGATTTGCGAATAGTCCGGTCTTCTTGTAGAATCCGACTCGTAGGTCCAACTTTATGTAGCGTGTTGTGAATTTGTTGAATGAAAATAGGCGATTTTTGCTCATAGAATATAATAAAAATAAAATGAAATAAATACAACAAGGCGGATGTATGCGAATTATGGACGAAGAAAAAAGTAATATGGCGAATTTTTGCAAAGGCGAAATTGCAGACACGTAGAGGGCCCAGCGGGGCCGCGCGATTGGCTGGCGATGACGCGATACTTGGTTTCAATTGGTCGGCGGTTCGCGCTGATTATTCCCAAAGTGTGCATGCCACTGCCATCTGTTGGCGGGTGGCGTGAACAGTCAACAAACGAGCTTGCAGCACCACCCATCCGCTGCAGCCCGTGACAACTGTGACTGACTTCGAACTACTAGGTTATTGGTTAGTCCAGTTAACAGACAGAGTTAAGAAGAACATTAGTTAGTCAGTTCTTTAGTGGGTATGAGGATTGTTAGTTACAGTTCAGACTAAGGCGGTCTCTAGATAAGTGTACCTAACCGGAAGCCATAATAAATTGAATGTTATTATTATGCTGCTATGTTATATTGAAAACAGCGCCCATCATCATCATCATTTTTGGGTCCACTGCTGGACATAGGCCTCCCTCAATCGTCGCCACTCCTCCCGATCCTGCGCCCTCTGAATCCAACGGTTAAAAATAGTATGTTTTGACCTCATATATTCCTAGTTTAGCTATGCTTACCTGAATGCAAATAAAAGTAGCTTTGTAACAGAAATAGGCGTGACATTGGCGTCACCGCACCCCCGAGTCAATGAACTGTAACAAAGTTTACAAAGGAAGGTTTTTTTATCATCAAACAAAGCCAGTTCATTTATAAAACTTTCAACCTTTAACTACCTTCACTGTGTTAGTTCAGTGTTAGAAAAACATCACTAAGTATGGCTTTATTAGCTGTCCCTGTGGGTTCCGCCCGCGTTAAGTCGTTTTCCGTTCAGAATCAAGCCCCGAAATACTTCGATCAATAATTAATTGATCGAAGCCGAAATATCATTTTTTTCTAATTTATTTATTTACACAAAAAATGTACATAGCTATTATATAAATTTCTGTGTATAGGTGTTATATAAAAAAAACTGTAGGCCAGTTTGTCGGCAGACGGTATTTTACAGTTCTCGAAACTTAGTTCTTTAAACTACTCTACTTAAGTGTAGTTATTGTGGCATCACTTTATGGTGTGCTTACGGTTTCTGTTTTTTCTGTATTCTGACTTATAACCATATCTGTTGGCCGGCATAATTTGTGATAAGTGTCGTTGCGTATATCCATTAGCCTATATGACGGTCATAACACACGTACGTATCTCTTACGTAGGTATAAATAAAACGCTTCGTGATTCATTAGACACGCAAAAAATGTAAACACAATCCGTGCCAGGCAGACAGCGGCAATTTTTGCGAATAGAAATATTACACTTTTAGGATTCCACACATGAATCTTAGGACACGTTGATATTGTGTATGTGTGTTTGCTAATTTGCTGAGACGTTTTTATTCAATTCGATTTTAAAATTGAATAGGCATTTGAATAATCGAATTATTCTGGAGAATTCCTCTATTTTAATTTAATTTCACAATGTCACTTAAACTCTGAAATTAAAACACCGCCTCCTTTCTTATCCCCACTATTGGGCTTGGGCCTCCTCTTGTTCCTCTCAGAATGGGAGGGTTATTGTCATATGCATTTAGTTCGTCAGCACTCGCTAAAATTACTACGGAACCCGAAATATTGTTCTACTTACGAGTATCTTCTCTTTTTAAAGCTATGAGTTTAGTCGTTTAACGTTCTTTTATGATTTATGTATTAGTGTGTTCAGCTAGGTACCTACTGTTTTTTCCGTCTGGCTTTAGGGAGACAATTTTATGGGACTTTTAGAAGCTCATTATTTAGTCGGAGTATATTTGAGTATGAGTAGAGTACCTATTTGAGTATGAGTACCTATTTCAATATAAATATAAAACATAGAGTTTTTCATACTAAAACTTTGATCTCAATTTTAGTTCGCAAATGTTAGGACATAAAACTATAATGTGTGAATTTTTACCTTGAGGGTGCTTGAGGTAACAATTACAAGCCTAACAAGCAGACATATTGCCGTAGGTATATTATTTCATTAAATTAAAATATCTTAACACTTTAACTGCCCGAGAAATTATTATACTTACTTGAGTTTTGGGTTCGCTAGGAGAGAATGCCCTAAGGTATCTGTCTGTCCATTGTATACTTTTATAAGGTAAACTAAGGTGGTACAAGTGGTGGTGGTTTAAAAAAGTCCCCGAACCCCTCAATTTCGCTGTAGAGAAATAAACCCACAAAATTTGCCCGTATTCTGAATTGTAACTACTTTAAAGGTAATTTTTTTAATGAAATTTATACAGAATATACTCTGTGATAAAAATCCACACACAAATACGGCTACAGTGCAATAAACACGAAGAACACATAGCTTGCTACCCTTGTTACGCATTTTACTACTCTTAGGGGTCAAATTTTACCTTAAAATGTATAAAGGACCTATTCTGTTGTGAGAACTTTCAAATAAAAGAAGAATCATGAAAATCCATACACAATCACTGACGCTACAGAACAATTAACACAAATATCCCTAATATTGCTATTATGCTTGTTTACTACTCTTAAAGGTAGAATTTTTTCATGAACTTTATACGAGACCACCTTCAATCTATGTTCTACTAATCACAAAAGGAATCATCAAAATAAATTCATAAACGATGAAGTTATCGCTGTACATACATAAAATAACACAAACAGTCGTACATAGAACCTCTTTTGACTACTCGTGGGTACAACCAGAGTCCTCATCATGTCCTCAGGCGCGTAGTGTGCCTCACAGATGCCGTGAAGAGCTCCAACCAAGCCAACACCCGACACAACTGCTCACCTGCAAGCTGCAGGTGTTCAACGCTCAGTCATTGCCTGGCGATTTGCCGCGTGTCATGCACATCAAATATATTTATTTTAGTCCTATTCAACATCCGTACATATTGATTTCACGTTCTACATTTCTTTTATCTAAACAATAATTAGGTTATAACAAATGACAGGCCCGTTGGCGCAATCGGTAGTGACCCTGTCTGTTGCGCCAAAGGTCGTGGGTTCGAATCCCACTCAGGACAAATATTCGTGTGACGAACACTTGTATTTGTTCTGTGTCTGGATGTCAATATTATCCATTTAAGTATGTATTTAAAAAATATCTATGTATGTATATCAGTCTCTGACACCCATAACACAGGCGCCTACTTTGAGGTCAGATGGCCGTGTGTGAGAATGTCCAAGATATAAATATTCATTGTTTTATATCTACTAAAATAATGATTTTACTTAATCTTTAGGCGGTCGAGCTAATTGAATTCTGATTAATATTCCAGTACAACAAATCTAATTAGCTGTCCTTCTGAATAAGTAATTAAATTCACGTAGATGTAATTGTTATGGCATTTCATGGTCTTCGAGGCAATTAAAGTCTTAGCCTATGGCTTATATAGACTGCGATCGTACAGAGCAAGGAAAACAGAGAAAGTTTTTAACTGATTTAAATTTACAAAATTGTTTTAATAGATTGTAATTTTGTAATTTAATTTAATGTAATTTGCAAAATTTGCTAAATGTATAGTAACTTTAAGTTTCAGTATCCTGTACTTACTTACTTACTTACCTCGTTTCTTAGAAATGCCTAACAGTGGAACAAAAAAAAGATTTGTCATAGTGGTGAATAGTAATTACTAATTACTCCTATTGTATTGACACAAACTAATAAATTCTAAGCCAACCTCACATGTATTCCTATTGGTAACTAAAGACTTGACAGTGTACGTCAGTTAAACCGTTTTAATCTTAGTTTTAATCAACACTTAACTGTCCTCTTGGAAGTTCAGCGTTAGCGTTAGAAAGAAAGTTAATCAGAGGTTTAGATGACAAACATGTCGCTAATGTCCTGCATCAAGCTGCCTGACTTTTTACCCAAAGCTAACATGCACAGTGGCTATCGAACTCGCCTCTCACTCGAGCGGTCTGGGTTCAAACCCAAGCGGCACGCACCAATGACTTTTCTAAGTTATGTGCGATTTAAGAAATTAAATGTCACTTGCTTTAACGGTGAAGAACACATCGTGAGGAAACCTGCATGCCTGGGAGTTCTTCATAATGTTCTCGAAGGCATGTGAAGTCTGCCAATCCGCACTTGGCCAGCGTGGTGGACTAAGGCATAATCTCTCCATTCTGAGAGGAGACCCGTGCCCAACAGTGTGACAAAGAAAGGGTTGTGATGAACATGCACAGTACAATTTTTTTAGACTGTCATAGCATCAAAGGTCTTTGCTCTACCGTAACGTATGATTTATTTATGAGATGTAATTGGGGATCTGCCGACCCCATGTAAAATTCAAGGCGCAGTGGCTCCGCCACAAACATTAATGAGTTTAATTAATCCCCATCTTCTCGGTAGCCAGCTTTTAATTAAAACGCTCGTTGCTCAATTATTCCTAGAATGCAGGTAGCCCTAATGTGTACGGGCCGCGTTTCGGTAAATTTGTACGTGCGCGATATCAAATGTATTTACTAAAATTTATAAAAAGTACCACCAAAGTACGATACATACAGAGTTTAGAGATATTTAATAATAATAATAATGAATCTTTATACAGGTTACGTGACCCATTTAAAAAATCTATATATATAAAAGGAGAAGGTGACTGACTGACTGACTGACTGACTGACTGACTGACATATCAACGCAGGGCCTAAACTATAAGGGCTAGAAACTTGAAATTTTGCACAGGGGTCCTTTTATAACGTAGGGGAGCACTAAGAAAGGATTTTTGAAAATTCATCCCCTAAGGGGGTAAAACGGGGGTGCAAAGTTAGTATGAAACTTTGCCGTTTTTGATGTCGTTAGACGGGTAGACGTCGTTAATGGGTCTAATTCTACGCGAGCGAAGCTGCGGGCGTTCACTATCTTACAAAAGATTACACATACAACTCTTAAAATTCATATTATAACTATCACAATTACAGGAAAACTTAAAAATATATTTCATTACAATATAATTTACAAAAACTGACAGTAAAATTTAAAACACAATAATGTTAATAAAATAAATTAGATATAAGTAATTTAAATACATAAAATAATAAAAAACTGAATTACAATTTACATCCAAGTTCATCAAATTAGTCTTGCAGATAAGTAAAAAATCAAGAACATTAGTAACATTAGCATGGCATATCAATTGTTTTTTTATTTATTTATGCAACTTATTTTACGAGTGACTACTCATATAAACAACACAAAATAAACATGCCCAAATTAGTTTAATTCCATGTAGTGGTTAGATTTATGGCACCAATTATACCTTTAATATTAAGAAATCACGAAAGTGTTGAGAAAAGAGGTCACCAGGCTAATTAAAGATTTTATTTTCATGTATTTAAACTAGCCTCTTATTGTACTGTAGCCTTACGTTGAGCCGTCGATCCCAGTTGTTTTCAATGGTGAAATCTATCGTTAAGCTTTGTCGAACTTCGGGTGGCTTGAGAACATTCGCCACTAACCACTCCACCGATTCGCATTGGAGCAGCGTGGTGGAGTATGCTCTAGACCTCCCGCTGATTTTGTCCGTGGGGGACGTCTATGGGTTGTAGCAGAAACAAAATATAGATTACCAGTGATTTTACGTGGACAAAGTCGCGGGCATCAACTAGTATTTGATAGTTTGTAGAAAATCCAGCACGCTCTCACCTATAGAAATACCAGTAATGAGAAATTTGAGAGCCGAAATTGCTAGGTTTTCGTAATTTCTCGCGAAAATACAGTGTTCATTTTAGCAAAATCTTCATATATTTTCAGCAGAAATGCTTGGTGTCTACTGAAATTTGGGTAGGGTTCCTTAGTATCATACCAGGGTTTGCACATTTTTATAAAAAAAACCGCTATCAAGGCTTGTTGTTTGTAGAATCAATTCATAACGGATTATTCTATCTTGAAATTCTCACTCTCTTCTCTCTTTCTCTCTTCAGCCCACATTAGTCCACTGTTGGACTTAGGCCTCTCCCAAGGCACGCCACTGAGCCCGTTCTCGGCTCTCCTCATCCACTTGCTGAGATCTGAGAGAGCCGCAGATCGTCGCGCCACCTAGCAGGAGGTCGTCCCACACTACGTTTGCCTATTCGCGGTCTCCACTCGAGTAGTCGTTTACTCCAACGATTGTCGATCCTCATGCAGATGTGGCACGCCCATTGCCACTTCAGCTTACTAGCTTACAGAGCTATGTTAGAGACTTTTGTTCTCATACGAGAAATTCTCAGTAGTACCTCGAAATCTGTATTTTTACCCGGTGTACGGCAATCACATAGGGTAATGAACTCACCACCATAGCGCAATACAGAAAACTATGACCATGAGATCTATATAAACATAACTGGAGAAAAGTGGATGTACTTACTAGTTATCTTTCCTGATTATGTTACCACTTTATTCAAATATCATTTTGTCCGACAGAGTTTCTCTAGGCATTATATTGAATAATATAAATTGAATTGAAAATGAAACCAGATCCGTTCGCTACGATCACTTCCAGGTTTTTTCCATAAATATTGAAAATATAATCTTTCATCTTGATATCAATAAGGTCACCCGGGGCGAATGCAACTATGAGGCTAAAGTGACTAATTGATTTTTTTCCCAATCTAACGATGTTAGTAAAACGTGCCATCTGTTAAAGAGTAGAGCAATCATTGTTTTTTCGTATAAAGTGCAGACGCACTTCTAGGTTGCTAATTGTTGCACTGACAGAGCATTTTTTGACTACCGTCATTTTGGAGCAACGTTTTGCGGCGTCGTGTGTTTATTTTGGTGCCATAAAAAATAGTTCACGTCGTTTGCAGCAAAATTGGAAGTTCATTCAAATGAAAAGATAAAACGTATGTGCTTTTGGTATATTTGGTTAAGCGCTAGGTCTTATAATTAACATTTTATTAATATAGTTACATTAACCTCAAATTTTTGTGCAGATGGCCAATTGCAACTATTTTTACAGTTGCAATAGCCCCATTGTATTTATATGAAAAATTCAAATCACTAGTGACGTTCCGTGTCGATATTTCTTTAAGTGAATTTCACTTAATAGGTACTTATTTGCTTGAAATGTTTACCTAGAAATATGAAATATTTATGAACCTATGAAATATTTTTTTTAATTTTGCAATTTGTTTATTATTTATAGGTACATTATTATTGTTTATTTAAATTTTATTAATTTATTTACAATTTATTGTGCACATACAAAGCAGAAAGAAAGCCTTATAAAAGAGACACGATAAGAACATCAAGTGCAGCTTATTTTTAAAAGAAATCTCTTCCACCATACCTCTAGAACAGTGGAAGTGACATAGAAACGCGGACTAGGCGTACGCGTAAAATACATAATTTCCTACTTATAATAAAAACATAAAATACACTACATGATCTAAAATTTACTAATACGTTATTATAATAACTACTTCTACATAAATAAGTATATAATTATAACCTACACTGCTTGGCCTCCCCTAATGAACGCCATCGCGCCCTGTCTTCGGCTCGACGCATCCAGTTTCTACCTGCAGCCTTTACTACGCTTTCCAAGTCATGGTCTCCACTCTAGAACTCGTTTTCTCCAGCGGTTATCGGTTCTTCGACAGATATGCACAAAACTCCAGAATAAATAAATAAATAAATCAGTATAAATAATTAATTATTAACGACTAAATAAATGTGTACTATAACAATATCAAAATTTTGTTACTTATTCCAGATGGTTCGAAACTATAAAAGAAAAAGGGAAAAAGCTTATACGCGAGAAAAGCTTGTTGTGATTTTTTTTTTACGAAATTTTGTCGATATGTAGTATGTACCTATCACAACACTAGCCAGTATGGAAGACAGTCGCATTCGCCCCAAAAAAAACTAATATGGTTTTTTCTTGAATCTGAACCCTATTCCCATTGACTAGATTCCATTTTTGGATAGCTGTTGTGTGAAACTACATGTACACTTATTCCTAACATCTAGATAATGATTGCAACCAGGTTATTTAACTGAAAGTTGCATTAGCCCCAATGTGGGGCGAATGTAACTTTGAGTGTTCTTAATCAACAAGCATATAAATTACTAAAAAACCTAAGCCTATTTGTAGCGTACTTTATTTTATTTATTTTTTATTTTATTTATTAATTTTTGGGAAACATACAATTATTATAAAACATATAAAACAGCTTATAGTATAGTGCACAAATCAACAAAGTTTCCACTAATAAAAACATACATTAATAAATAAATAGTTACAGCGATTTGGAGCAGGGTTAAAAGATATAAAAATAGTGACAAAGTCCAATAGAGCAACATTAAAATTTAGCAAGATGAGCCAAAAATGAAGGATCCTCAAAACTAGATCAATTCGGATATTTTATCTCGTATATTCTTTTTATATACACCAATGGAGCTGCTAAAAATATCAAAATTTTGCAAATGTTGGTTATAAAAGTTACTAGAGCGATATATGAAGGTGTTTTTTACATAATCTCTTCGAGCATTAGAAGTAAAGAAAAGGGTTCTGCGACGTGAGTTTGCACGTTTATTTACGTATGGGCATTTAAAATTAATGCAACTAAGCAGAAAGGGACTGTCTACATGTCCATTTATAATTTTATACAGAAATAGTTGGTCTCTCTCTGCACGTCTATGCGCAAGGGTTGTATTTGATAATGAAGATTTATATCTATATTTCATGTGTCTGATAAATAAATTCAATATCCTTTCCAGATTATTTTGCTTTGTGACATGTTGCGGATTCCAAACAGTAGAACCATATTCAAGGATAGACCTTACAAAGGCGTTAAAGAGTAATAAGAGGGTCGCACTATTTCTAAAATCTTTGCTTATTCTTAATATGAACCCAAGCATACGATAGGCTTTTGGGATAATATGATTTATGTGTTCATTAAAAGTTAACTTACTATCTAGTATAATTCCTAGGTCTCTAATTTCGGTAACACGTTTGACAGATATGTTATCTAGGTGGTAATCGAATTTTATGTGTTTCCTGCTTCTAGAGAAGGAAATTATATTGCACTTGCTAATATTAAGTTGTAAGTGATTAATTCTGCAATATTCAATAAATTTATCAAGATCACTTTGGAGATCTAAACAATCGGAAGTACAATTAACCTTTTTAAAAATTTTCATGTCATCTGCATATAAGAGTATTGCCGAATGATCAAATACAGATAAAATATCATTGATAAACACATTAAATAAAAGCGGGGCCAGGTGAGAGCCCTGTGGCAAGCCTGACGTAACCGGGAGAAAAGTAGAGCAGTAACCCTTTACAGTAACAGCTTGGCTACGTTCGCGGAGGTAAGATATTAACCACCTTAAGAGGTCTCCTTGTATTCCAATTGTTACAAGTTTCCGCACCAAGACCGAGTGCCTAATTTTATCAAATGCTTTTGAGTAATCTGTGTATATGGCATCTAACTGATAACCATTTTCCATTGCTGAGGCAACCTGGTGGACAAATTCGCAAACATTAGATTCGGTAGACCTTTTTGAAATAAATCCGTGTTGTTGACTAACGATTATGGGCCTTAAAAATGGAGTAATATAATCATAAATAATTTTCTCAAACATTTTAGCTATAGTGTTTATTTTAGAAATTGGTCGGTAGTTTTTAATATTCTGTTTGTCTCCTCCTTTAAAAATAGGTACAACGTATGATTTTTTCCAAACAATCGGCATGATTCCAGACTTAAAAGATAAGTTAAATAAAATGGACAGAGGCAACGCTAAACTCGTATGGCATGACTTAAGGAAGATTGGAGGCAAACCGTCTGGGCCGGATCCTTTCGATATGTCTAAATTCTTTAGGTACTTCTCTACTATTTCACTAGTGATATTGATGGAGCTGATAGGTGATAGCGTGGATCTAATAGGGAGTTCTTGCATAGGATTAACCGAAGGTGTACTGACTGAATCGGTTTCAAAAACTGAATGAAAACATTTATTAAATAGATTACAAATTTGCTCTGCGTTTCTGGATACTTGATCGTCCAAAAACATAGAGTCTGGTAGATCGGGACCAGACTTTTTACTTTTAACGAATGACCAAAACGATTTACAGTCCCGTTTTATTTTAGATTCAGCATTAATAATGAAATTATTATAGCAGATCTGCTGAACCCGCTTTTCACGCTCACGTAGTAACTGAAATGTATCGTAATCTCTAAGTCTATTGTATATTTTCCATTTCTTGTGATATTTAAGTTTTTCTTTGGAGATTTTAATCAGAGCTTTAGAGTACCACATAGGGTAGTGTTCGGAGCTAATAATGTGCTTCGTAGGGACACACCTTGTGATCAAATCATTAATGGCTTTATAAAATATAGAGACACATTCCTCTACATTTTCTGACTGGAAGATACTTGACCAGTTGAGTTCTGACAGGATTTCATTAATTTTACTATAATCAGCTGAGTGGAATAAACGGGCTGTGCGTGAATTAGGTTTTAAGGTACGATTACATGGTACTTGCAAGAAAAATTCTAATGCTGGGTGGTGTGCATCCTCGGCAATAATTGGCAGAGCGCAGTGAGTAACAGTACAAGAAGACTTACACAGAATAAGGTCCAGAATTCGACCATTTTTATTTTGTATATTATTATGTTGTGTTAGATTAGAAATGCATAAAAAGTTTTGTAGAACACTGATGGAATAGTCGTTACTGGAGGAGTTTGTTAGAGACTTATCTTTTAGGGACCATTCTGCTTTAGTAATATTAAAATCTCCGACAATTAGATATTCATCCATCGGGTTATTGAGAACATCGTCTGTGACTGAATCGAAAAATTGAGTTAACGACTCTTTATAGTAGCAGTTGTGTGGAAAATATCCGCATAGAATATGTAAACGTTGGTGTGATTCATTAGAGACCACTACTTCGATACCTTCCGCGGAGTCATGCTCGAAAGATATAGGTTTAGAACTGTGAATGGATATATCTCGTCGGATAGCAATTAAAACACCGCCTCCCAGACTGTCGCCGCGAGACTCATATTTACGATCACACCTATATACGTAATACCGATTATCGAATAATTCGGAGTCAAATATTCCCGGTAATAACCAAGTTTCAGTTAGGCAGATTAAATCGTAGTTAGTAAGCAGTAGATTTTGATAAAAGGTACCGGTCTTAGTGCGGAGCCCGCGAACATTTTGATAGTAAACTTGTAAATTTTTAATTACAGCCATTTGTAACAGAATTAGTTTTATAACATAAATATAACCTTATTCTTGAATGTATATAGAGAACCCATAAATTAAAATAAAATGTTACACTATGTAAAACGTTGAGATACAATATTAAAGTTAATATATGACGAAATGAGACTATCACTCCTGTAATTATTATTAAGAATAGACGAGATACCCTAAATAGGCTATACCCACAAAGAGACACTGCTTTTATTTGATTCTGTTTAAATCTTGTTCACAGGTGATTGCAATGACAGGACTTGTGTCATTACGACGAGCGAATACGGCACAATTTTTTACCCATACGAAAGAATATTGTTTTTCTTTAGCAATCGTTTTTGTTTTTTGGAGTAGTGCCTTGTTAAAACTTGTCAAATGCTCGTTGAAGTAGATTGGATTATCACACCCAGCGTAGCCGATTTCATGCGCTTTTAATTTTAGCTTGCGAACTCGTGACAAAAAGTCGTCTTTTTTATATCGTGATAGGAAGCGAATTATAATAGGTTTAACTTTCTTGGAGTCGGATTTTTTGGGTGCTACCCGTGTAATGAAGTCAATGTCGGATGCAGGGTTGATGGTAAACTGCGCACGATCAGATATGATTTTAAGTATATCGAATAAATTTTCACTTTTCTTCTCAGGAACTCCATATATTTCAATGTTAGATCGTCTAGACCATTGTTCACTGTTATTATTGTCTTTTTCGATCTTCTCCATCGCAAGCTTGAGGCTACTCATATCTGAAGTGCTTTGTTTGCATATCTTCATCTCCTTCTCTACTTTATCTATTCTTTTTGAGAGACCTTCAAATTGATCATTGAAAAGGTTCAAAGACGATTTGATATCCGCAATTTCATCCTTGATCGGTTTTAATTCTTGCATTAATATTTTCTGAATATAAGAACCAATGTCATGCCTAATCTTAGCAACCTCAGATGCTACAATTTCTCTTATGGTTTCGGTACTAACCGCCTCATCAGTAATAGTGAGGGAGAGAGGCGAAACAGTGCTGGAGCCGCCACGTTCGGAGGTGATGTTGTCTGTATCATGCTGTTCCGGTGACGAGACTTTGACCGGTGTATTATCGTTTTTTCGCTGCCTAGGTTGCTTCGAGGTGCACTCAGGACAAACCCATGATTTTTTAAATTCAGCTGTTACAGATTTTTTATCAGTCGGATAAAGGCATTGAATGTGGTAGTTGTTTTTGCATTTAATACAAGTGATACTTCCAGCAAAACTGGAGGATGCCTTGCAGCACTCGAATTTCATTTTTTATTTTTTATCGTCAACACCGCAGAAAAGATGGGTAGTGGGTAGATAAAAACAATTTATCAATTATCACGGTTTTCAGATTGATTCAAATACAATTATGACGGTCGTTTTGGAATCAAATAAAATACATTGTTTACTGTTTATTACCCACACTTAAACTTGTTGTGGATATTAATCGCACGGGAAATTCAAATATTTTGTCACAGTGTACACTATTTCCTAGCTAATTTTGTAATAATTTTGTAGTATTTGGTTCAAATTCACTTCTAAAATGCACTGATTAAACTTTAGGAACTATATGAACGATAAACTAATTTTAAAACGCTGCGACTATAAGTAGCGGACCTGCTCCAATCAATTGCGTGACGGTACTTTATGTCGAAAATGTTCAATGAAGGGTGAGGAATTAATTAAGTTTGTTTAAATAACCCTCCTTATTAAGTAGCTAAGGGTGGAAGGAAGCAAAGTCATAATATAATTTTTTTTAGTCGCTTTCGCCCCGGGTGACCTTACTTAATAACAAAAGATGATCAGATAATAAAAAATGAAGTCACAATTTAGTGTTTCGTAATACAATATCGAAGGTTTGTATTATTTTAGACTGTGCTGACACTCAACTAACTATGTCAGAGGAGAATTTTTTGTATAGCATAAAAAAACCTTTTAGTCACTGTTGGGCACGGGCCTCATCTCGAAACGGGAGGAGGAAAAGCGATTTATTCCCGACGCTGCTGGCCAAATATTGGAACACCATAAACCAATAATGATCTCGATGTTTCCTTCGCAGTTGCAGCAAATCAAATTCAATTTTTAAAGACGCAGATAATGAGTTAAGCTGCAAGTTAGGCTATGCGCACTGATCCTCCAATACCACGCCCAGTCGTGGGTCGATAACTCGCCGCAGTCCACAATACCGATGAAAGAAGCCCTCTCCGTACGAAGTCATAAATCACACGCTTTTCGCTTCAGAGAGTAGGTACAGTCGCGGAGAAAACGCAGACTGACTCGTGCCTTTAATTAATTTATGATAAGGAAAACCTATTTTAATACTATTATTTTAAAGCAGTAGAAAGTGAAGTGCAGAGCAGTAAGTATGCTTATTTCGAAATTCAAGGAGGAAAAGGAAAAGTTCATAAAGGAAAAATTAATGCAGATTATTGCACCCATCCACAAACCGACCGCGCCCGTCGTTGCTTAACTCTTTCGATCACATTGAATCGACGCAAAAATGCACAGTATATACACATTGAACTTTTCACCAAATCCATTCAATTTCACTTACAAGATATACACAGCACTAATGTTGCACATAGATACTGCTATAAGCATGTCGGTGACGCAAATCCATAAGATTTTCCCCTACCAAAAAGTGCACAAGGGACTAAAGAAGTTTTCACTTCAATAATGAGGATAGCCCTGTAGAGAATAATCCTGCCCAGAGTATACTTACTACTTACTTCTTTTCTTTCTGTAATTATTTCCAATGGGGCTATTCTAAAATCACTCGTTAACGACGATCGTTCCTGCCATCTTGGTGTCCACCAGCCACCGAATTCAATGAATTCCCTTCCCCATTCCCCCACCAATATACCCTTGGTATGTAGATAAGTTTGTTTGTAAACAGGAATGACAAATGATGTTGTTCCAGAGTCATTAGTATTGAGTTACACGTATTTGCCAAGCATCACATTAATCAATATTCTGGCTTCAAAAATGGGTGTTTCGTATCTTTAAATAAGAGTGTTAAAAATACAATATTATTATGTACTAACTAAATAATGTAACGAAGACACTTTTATAATTTAGGTGTGTGATATAATTTGTCTTCCAGATAATAATTATTTAATTATTCTTCTCAGAATACGTACGAAGTCTTTTTCAATCAAATCTATTAACGTTTATGTCAAATCTAAATATATAGTGTAGTGTACTCCTAACTATGTGAATGTAGTGAACGTATATCTGATGCACTTTACGTAGTTAATTATTATATCGGCTCGCTGCAAGCACTACGTCTTTCACCCGCGCCCGTCAGTCTGTAACTGCTCCACCCCGCGCGCCCGCGCAATGCTTGACCGAGACGACAGAGGACTAAGAGTATATTTATTATTTACTAGTCAATATACTACATATAGATTGAAGCAAATACTTTTAAGCAAACTATAAACAAACTTATGACTTTCACAAGAAACTAACTAAGAAAAAATATTAATAATAGGAGTCAGCTGCGAAAATTTATTTATTTGTCAAAGTGACTCTCCAGTCGAGTGGCGCGATTCGCGGCCCTTACACTAAGTTTTATTGTTCGTTTTTTACCGCGACTAAGCTTTGTCGAGCTTTTTTTCGTGTTTTTAAATAATTTGCAGCTTTTGAATAGTTTAAGCTCCGCGACTTAATGAAACCGCTCAGCCGGTCAGCGCCCCGGGCTGTGTCTGTGGACGAGTGGTTTATGGGAACGATGAATAAATGCTAATATGTCTAACATTGAATAGGACTATTAATAACAATTACTAACTAGACTAACTTAAAGAAATTACTATGTAATAGGCTGTACCTACTACACCCTAAAAGTCATTTGACTAAAACTATTCGATTCGTTTGCTATTCTCATAAAAAGGAGTAGGTACCTACAATAATATTATTCTCCAAGATCACAAAATTACAACAAGCTGTTAGTGCTGACAGCGGTGATTGCTCAGTGGTTAAATATTCTTCTTAAATATATGTGAAAAACTGTACATTTTGTCCGATTTTATAAAACTGTACAGTTGAACGGAGCAGTATGAAATTTTGGATAGATAAATCAGAAACGGAAGAAACTGTATAGGTATATAGTCTGTCAACTGTCAGTCGAAGCCATAGCTCAACGAATTAATAATCGTAAAGTTTTCTAGTATCGTGTGTGGGCACTACGAAAACTGTACAGTTAAACTGTACCGTCAGACTGTAATGATTTTTTGTAAGGTATGTAGGAGGCAGGTTTGAACCAAAATGGACACCTTTCTCTTCAGCCCACATTAGTCTAATGCTGGTATGTCCAGCATGATTAATATTAATAAATGTTAGATAATAATAACTGGCACTGATTTCAAAGCACTGAAACGCGCTGAAGTAATTAATTAATTGGCATGAGCGCCAACTTGCACCAACTACACCAGGCTACATAAAATATCTAACTTTTTCATCTATCATGAATATTTATTGGAATAGATATCTATCTAAAATCCAAACTATATAGACATCTGTTTACCGCGATTTGAAGCCATTGGGGGGTCTACATTCCCGCCATGACAGCAATAAGTTCCCATAAAAAGTATAAAGAGGGTACTTTCAACCAAACAAACAAACTTTAATACTTACCCGACTGCGCGACAAAGGAGGGTATTGTGTTTATTTTTAACGGAAAGATGGAAACAAACTTTATTTCTTTTTTTCCCCTACTGCGCGACGCACGGTATTGCGTTTATTTTTAACAGTCTATGTATGTATGTTTGGACCTCTATGACGTTCTAGAGACCTAAAAGGCCCCATACACGGTACAATTGATCTGTCCGTTGTTTCAGAACGATCGGAAAGACGAATTGATAGTGTATGTCAAGATCGTTAAAAATCGATATTTTACGATTTCCGTCAGATCGATCGTACAGATCAATCGTACCGTATATGCCCCCCCCCCAAATGTAACTAATTCACACCTCGCGACAATCAGACGCTTTATTGTCAAAATGAAAACAAAAAAAATCAACTAGCTATATCAAGCGGAGTATCATGATATAGGTATTTAAATATCATTTTATGGTTCCTTTTATCATTTTTCAATTGAAATAACAGTTTACGATATAACGATTTATATTCGGTTAAAAACCATTCTCGCTGATTAACCGACTTCGAAAAATGGAGAACAAAGTAAATGAGAAATAAGTAGTTCCTTTGTACACCTGTTTCTATTTGTTTGTACCTTTTTTATTTTGTTTTGTTTATTTTTATCTCATGTACTTGTGTACGTAAATATTAAAAGAAATAAATTAAAAAAAAACCATCTATGTTCGACATCACCTTTGCTAAATCGAAATAAATGTTATAAGTACTATATTTATTTTTTTAAATAGTAATTCCCAAAACAGGAAAATGGAAAAGACCTTATCTCCTTCAAACAGAGGGGCTAGGAAATATCCGAGAAAAACACGCGCCTAGAGAGCTTTACGATCGCGTGCGCAAATCAAAGATAAGGGCTTATACACACTACATATTATTATTACAAGCGGACTATTTTCATGTTTGTCCCAATTGTTTTCTCTAACAATTCGTTGCTAGTAAAAACATAACATATTATTATTGTGACGACTTCGTAAAAGTGGGAAGCTCTTCGCGTACATTTTCCGTGAAAATGTCCCTCCATAACATTATTATAAATGTTGACGCCAATTAAATCATTTTTATTATATTTAAATGTGGTAAATACAATGTATCCCTTTTCATAATCCCTGCTCCTAAATCGCACGCTGATTGGCCAAGTGTCATCATTCAAAACTTCGCGCTCTGCGGCCTTGCTAATTTGAAGGCCCAGATGACATACAAATGTCAAATTAATTAACGTGATTGAGGGATGGTGCGCGGACGCATCGCTGCCTAACCGTCCTTGAAATATCGTGTTAAAGTTGATGTGCGGTGTGATTACCGGTGAAGAACGTTCTCCAAACTCATAGTAAAGACAATTTAAATCGAAGATTGAATGTGTGTTGAGTGGGCCCCTCAAAATAAGTGGATTTATGGTTCTACAACGGCGGTTGCGTGAGTACCCTTAAAATCACCTTCCTACCTGGTTTTGCATTTACCACGTTATACTTTTCTAACTATTGACCATATCGTTAAAAGCGAAGGCTTCCGGCGCATACAATAAACTTTAATTTATTTTTGTTGTTTTTTATCTTACAAGATCGACCCGAGAGCAACCTGACTCGACGATCTTATTTTTTTATAAATAGACATCAATACATACAGTGTATTCCTATCTATACTTCAATACTAATATTATAAAGAGGAAACATTTTTTTTGTAATTATTTCACACAAAAACGAATTGACCGATTTCAAAAATTCTTTCACCATTAGTAAGCTGCATCGTCACTGAGTGACATAGGCTATATAATATTACTTGGTGTAAACGAAACTATTGTTGTCTAATTCCACGTCAGCGTAGCTGCGGGCTCCACTAGTCAGTTTTAAATTCTAATTGAAAGTTCTATTATTGTCCTCCTGGTAGAATAAACAGGATTATGTTTTTCATTTTGTTGTGTTCATTGAACAAATTAGAATTTATTTTTCCTCAATATTTCATACTCAGATCAAAGAAATCATCAAATCACGGAATTTTCCGATTTCCCTTGTTGACAAAACAACCAGATTATGAATGTGTTGGTATCTGGCGAATAAATATTTGCCGTTTACACTGACTCACAGAATATAATAGTTATTAAATAGATTAGATAATAGTGTAATAGATAGCTATAAAGTAAGACCTAATTTGTTAATTTTAAAAGAGTGACAACCGAGTTTCTATTTCGTCTCTGTAGAATCAACTTATTGAACCAGCAGTAAATAAAAATGTATTGACTTTCATTAAGCGTATACAAATACCATATAATGAAAATAATGTGATTAATAATTCAAGAATTCCGTATTCTGTCTCAGTCCCAGGAAGGTTATAATTAAGCTCAGTTCAACAAAAGGCGTGTCATGCCAGACGTGTGTGAACCAGCCTAAAGCTAAATGATTATGGCAGCGTAGCTCAATAAAAATTGACTTTACTTGCCAAAGCTTTGATCTTCGTTGTTTACAAGCTCGAGTTTACGTAGCTTTTGCTTCGGTAGTGCATAACACCGATTATACCTTCAAAGGTGTTTAACAGTTAAATTAAAATTTAAATGTGTTTATTTAAAAAGGTTTAGACAATTTATGTCCGGCATATAAAATACTTTCTTTCAGCTGTTTAAGTTGGTCTTCGCTGCGACCCATAGACGTCCCACTGCTGGGCACGGGTCTCCCCCACAACATTGCTGTGGGAGGTCTAGAGCATACTCCACCACGCCATTGAAAACAACCGGGACCGACGGCTTTACGTGCCCTCCGAAGCACGGTAGCGTCCATGAAATTTTGCCACTAGCGGTCACCCATCCACAAACCGACCGCGCCCGTCGTTGCTTAACTTTTTCGATCGCATTGAATCGACGCGAGCCATTGGGCTATGGACGCTAAGTTTGTCTTAATCATTCGTAATTGCAAGATTATTAATTAAATAACACATCAGATTTTTTCCATCGTCACACCAATAAAACCCTTTCATTGTCCCACTGCTGGACACGAGTTTCCTCACGAAATGGGAGCTCTTAGTCTACCAAGCTGGCCAAATGCGGATTGGCAGACTTCATATGCATTATGGATAACTTTCAGGCTTGCAGGTTTCCCCACTATATTTCCTTTAACGTTTTAAGGCGACATTTATAAATCGCACATCATATTGGAGAGTCATTGGTGCGTGCCATTAGGATTTGAACCCGGACCGCTCGAATGAGAGGTGAGTTAAGCCACTGGGCTTTGTCACATCATACAGTAATTAGTATATGTAACATTATTTAATCAAACTTTAAACCAAATAATGATAAAAAAGAAATGGGAGCCGTCACGGGACGCCTGGCAGATGTGAAACATCGAAATTATTTTGTACAAATAATATGCACAAAAGTACAGATTATTACAGGAACTAAACCATAACAACAAATAATAACAAAAAAACAAAACAAAAAAAGAAACAAAAAAAAATAATTTAATTATTATATTTTATTAATAAAATAATTTCCGACCGTCATTTGTCGGAAATGTATAGTATATATATTCCATATTCGCCACGCTCGCCACGCTCGCCACGCCAATAATTTGGTTTGCCCTCCGCCTAAAGATGTTTCACATCAATAATAATCGTATACGAATGAAATTCTAAAGTACGCCCCTGCTTCGCAACTACGACGTAGGAGGAGCTAAAGTTAACCGCTCATCTCTTACCTCTCATCATTCTTTCATCAAATGTGGGCGTAGAAATTTCAATCAATGCTAATGTCAAATTTTTTTTTAATTTACAGTTACATCATATTTTAAAAATATTATCGAAATGAATCAGTGATGGAACGCCGCCGTCCATGCGGCCGTGAAATAATGACCCAGCATAAATATTCTCAGCATAAATCTATCAGCGAATCAAGTTCACTACACTTTAGTAAACATACGAAGGGATATTGTGCACGTTCACGTTGATTCCAACATTTCTTAAGTAACGCAAAGGCACCGAATTCCGACCGCTTATCGGCGTTTTATGTTTGAATCCCAAAAAGATAACAAAATTCAATTTATGAAGTTTAAAAATTAATACGTTTTTGTGGTCATATATTTTTTTTAACTAAAATATTAAGACAAAGTAGTCTAAGTGGTACATTTTATATCAAAATCTTGACTTTTCAATGCAGATCAAATGAAATACTAAGATCCCCGTTTTCCGACCGCCCAGTGGTGTTTTGCGTGAATCCGACCGCTTAGGCGCCGAATTCCGACCGGTCCGTGACGTTTTGACTAAAATGAACTTAATTGTCTACCAATACGGTGTGAATTTGTTTAAAAATAACAAGATTTTATTGTTGTAATTTGTTTTTTGTTTTAACGTTCTTAGGTTACGTTTTTACATTTACATTTTAATTATCCGATAATTATCGGATAACTATCAATGAACATCTTGATAATTTCCAACCCTGGGCAAGGGGATGTTATCTCCCCAAAGCTTTTCACCGCTGCATTGGAAGATGTGTTCAAGCTGATGGAGTGGAAAGGTCACGGCATCAACATCAACGGAGAACGCCTCACACACCTTCAATTTGCCGATGATATATATAGTCATGTTGGTGGAATCGCTGGACGACCTCAACACCATGCTAGGAGACCTGAACAGCGCCTCGCAACGGGTGGGTTTGAAAATGAACATGGACAAAACTAAGATCATGTGCATGTCAAACCTATACCGGTTGTTGTTGACGGCGCTGCTCTCGAAGTTGTTGACGAGTACGTTTACCTGGGACAAGTGGTCCAGTTGAGTAAGTCCAACTTCGAGAAAGAGGTCACTCGCAGAATCCAGCTCGGGTGGGCAGCGTTAGGGAAGCTACGACATATCTTCACATCCAAATTACCACAGTGCCTGAAGACGAGAGTTTTCGAGCAATGTGTGTTCCCAGTGATGACATATGGATCCGAGACGTGGTCCTTTACCGTCGGTCTGATCCGCAAGCTCATAGTCGCTCAACGCGCTGTGGGCAGAGCTATGCTCGGTGTTCTTTACGGGACCGAATTCGCAACGATGAAATCCGTAGACGAACGAAGGTTACCAACATAGCTCGCAGGATCAGCGGACTGAATTGGCAATGGGCAGGCCACGTCGCTCAGCGGACGGATAACCGTTGGGTGAGAAAAGTCCTCGAGTGGAGACCGCGTCTCGGAAAACGAAGTATTGGCCGCCCCCCGAGGTGGACTGACGACCTGAAGAAGATAGCGGGAAACCGTTGGATTCAGAGGGCGCAGGATCGGGAGGAGTGGCGACGATTGAGGGAGGCCTATGTCCGGCAGTGGACCCAAAAAGGCTGATGAATGGATGGTCGCAATCAAGTACATTGAAAACGTGATTGCGACCTGCACGGACGGAAACGGGGAAGAGGCAAATAAAGTGTACCGTATTTCCGACCATTATTAAAGTTTGTCTATTATTCAACTAAAACAATGTATGTGGTTTGTGTTTAGTCAAAAAAATGTCATGTAAACCTTAAAACGCTGAATATCATCAAAGAACACCCCAAAAACTTGATATGTTAAGTAAAATATTTATTTATAACAACACAGATACTTTGTAAAAAATCAAGAAAGTCTAGAAAAATCTTTATGTTTCGAGTCAAATAACATTGAATGTAATGATTTTAGAGTAGGTCGTATACAGGTTCCCTAAAGTATCACAAAATTTACTTAAACAGTCGAACGTAAAAAATAAGTTTTTAGTGAAAACAAAGCTAATAATTAACTTTCAGTGCGAAGTACAAAAATCTTGTTTCCGTCCAACCGGTCGGATTTCGAAACTTACGATTTTTAGAGAGACCTCATTCCGTCCAATCTTAATAACTTGATAAACCTATCAATTTACTAAAATTCGGAGTTTAAACTTTGTAATTATGATCACTGTAAGTGTATTTATACGATAAAAACACAAAATACTTACTGGTAGGCATACTTCCGCAAAAATCGAGATTAGTATGATTCTACACTTTTAACTTTTTTTACATTACGAAACAATCAAAATGCACCCTTTCGCAGTTTTGAACCAACTGACGTTTTGTTTGTTACGATTTTAAAACCGTTTTTTGTCAATTGACGCACGAATATTGAATGAATAAAATGCGTTAAATTTCGTGAGTCTTAGGTGTGAAATTTAAAACTTATAACGACTTTTTCGAAATGGTCGGATAGAGGAGGCCGGTCGGAGACCGGTGCCATTGCGTTATCATATGACTATGAATATGGTTACGAACTACAATATGTTATTAGTAGACTTGTAAAGAAAAGTTTCTTTATTCGGCCGAGACGGATTGAAATGTATGAGCCTACCACAATATTATTGAGGGTAAGGCAACCAAAGTGATGGAGTTTTTTTTTAGGAGAACTTATATTTAGTTAATCTACTGGGCAAAAAAGCCAGGCTTACCACCGCTTTTATATCGCGACGGAGATGTTCAAAAAATTTATGGGAGATGATACAGAAACAATACAAAATATGGATGTGAACGACCATTGGTTAAAGTATATTTTGGCAACAAAAATATCTTTATTTTGTAATAAAAAAAATAGAAAGCTAGATCTCAGCTTTGTTTGAAATCGTCTAAAAACTATCATACTTGTTAGAGTATTTAAGAAATACATAAATAACAACGTATAAGAATAATTAAGTTTTTTTTTAAAAACGGAGGCGTCTTAAAATATGCTTTTTATTTTTATAATTCAAATGACCCATTTAATAAGCTTTCAAATGAGGTGTCATTTCTGTTCGAATTTTTTCGGAATTAAGTACAACTTTAGGACTCCAATCTCCTTTTATAACACATAACATTATTGTTAAATGTGTGTAATTTTCAGATAGATTTATCTTACAACAAAGGCACATTATGAGCGTATTTCGGCGTGAAACGCGACCGTAAATTCCAGCTCCACATGTTTTCCTGCCAAGGCCAACCCTTATGGAGCATAAAGGAAATTTGAGTTTTATTGTAATGGAATAGAACTGTCATTACTTTGTCCGTGTTTACACATTTACATCTTTACAGGCTTAGGGTAATTGTTTACATTGTGAAGTTAGTGTGATGTTCCTTCCTGTTTTTGTGGAATTTTAATAAGGTATACGGTATGAGAAAAGCATAGCGACCTTTGAACTGTTTTCATTAACGGGGTTCTGCACAAAATTTTGAAAAATTACGTGTTTTTAAACCACTAGTAACTATGCGATAAATTACACATAAAATGTCTTGTTGGTTACTTCGGTCAATTAACAAGGTAATTCTCACAGGCAAAGACAAACTGAAATCATTTATTTCACTATGAGGTGATAGGGCACGCTTAACGAAAGTCCAGGTAACAAATAAAAGGAAAATTTTCAATGCTGGAAACAGTCGTTAAGCCTTGTCGAAGACCTTCAGGTGGCTTGAGAACATTCGACACTGGGTTGGCCACTAACCCCTCCACCAATCCGCTCTAGACCTCCCGTAGCAGTGTTTGTGGGGGAGACCCGTGCCCAGCAGTGGGACGTCTATGGGTCGCAGCGAGCCAGCAGCGAGCCAAGGTTCAATGTTTGCGAGGCTTTTAAAGTGACGCTTTGATTACATACATGTTAAATGTCAATAAATAAACTCTTTTTTATGAGAGGGAAACCTTTTAGTGATTATCGTGTGAGTTACAAAGTGTTAGGTAAGTGAGAATTTCACGATTTTAAACCCGTTCAGCAACTTTTTAGACCTTGAACCGGATTTCAGAATATCTTATCATATATTAAAAAAACGGATTTCAGAATATCTTATCATACTATTATAAAATTACATTATGACAATGAATAAATGAATATGAGTTTAATAATAAGAATAAGTAGTACCCTTGTACCATTTACTTCCTTTGTTACTTTATTAATGTACTAGTGGACGCCCGCAGCTTCGCTCGCGTGGAATTAGACATTCACTAACTTAAAAACGGCAAAGTTTCATACTAACTTTGCACCCCCGTTTTACCCCCCTAGGGGGTGAATGTTCAAAAATCCTTTCTTAGTGCTCCCCTACGTTATAAAAGGAACCCCTGTGCAAAATTTCAAGTTTCTAACCCTTATAGTTTAGGCCCTGCGTTGATATGTCAGTCAGTCAGTCAGTCAGTCAGTCAGTCAGTCAGTCACCTTCTCCTTTTATATATATAGATTTTATGCTGAAAAGTGTGTACATAAAATATTAAATAAATAAATAAGCCGATAAATAAATGAATATGAGTTTATTAATAAAGAGGAATAAATTAATAATTGGAATAGACGAAATCGCAAACTTGTTATAGCTAGCTATATCAGAATTCTTAAGGTGTCTAAAGAGCTGATCTAAAACAGTTTGTTGTTTACATGCTCCCGGTGTAGCTAAAATGTAAGAGTTATGAGAACTTTAACAATGCACATGTACCACTGTTTAATAATAAAATTATGTACTGACGTCATTCACACGGAGATGAGTCTTACGGTTGAAATATAATATTCCAGCTGAGCAAGGACAAAAAATAACTTAACGCCTATATTTCCTCGAAGGGGTTGGGCAGAGGTGTACCTACTACCTACTTCGCCGGTTATATTTAAGGTATCATTTCCATATAATATACTTATAGGTGGTGAGCCTATTCATCATCATCACAACCCTTTCTTTGTCCCACTGTTAGGCACGGGTCTCTTTTCAGAATGTGTATTAATAGACACAAATAGTTGCAGTAGGTATGTAAGTTTTTTTATAATCTAGACGGACAAACGGACATACCTGATGGTAAGTGGTCACCGTCGCCTAAGCTATATAATACCTATATATAATTATGTATATGCAAACTCTACCCTATGGGTGAGATATTAAATTTTAGCTTCACTAACAGTGGATGAAAACATCTGAGGAGACCTGCATGCCTTAGTTTTCCACATGAGTTATGCCTAAATTATTGTCATGTACCAGACTCCGAGCTACTAGGTACTGGGAATTTAATGTTAGAAAACCCAATAGTTTTTTTTCCCGACCCAGGGGACCCAGGACGTCTAACCGAGCAGTCACGCTCTTGACCACTAGACCGTCGAAGGAGTTTAGCTACCTGATCAATGTATAGAAAGTTATTTAATCACAGGCTAGAGCAAATTGAGTCATGGGGGAAATACACTCAACACGGCAAACTAATATGATTCGATAACCTTGTTTACTTACCTCATCTCGCAAAATTTGCTGGCTCCTAAGATCAATAAGCTCCGAAACTATCTAGGTTTTATTATACATTGTATACTGTATATCTATCAAGTGAAAACATTGACAGTTATTAACAGACAACTCTGCAGTGACGTCAAGATTGTGCTCAACAATCAAAACACTTGTATATAAAAATAGAAAAAACTTTATTTCACATTTACAGCAGAGTACAAACACATAACAATAAGCTATAAAATTATACAAGTACATATAAGGTTACTGCAGTAGTAATGTGAAACACGTAACGCACTCAGCTTTGCTACGGCATTAATGCCGCAACGCTGGTTTTCAGTGCGTCCGTTTTTGTCGCATATGACTTCACAATTTTATTCTACCGAAAAGTGAAATAAATTTTGAACTAAAATAGCACTAAGTTCAATGTGTGATCACAGCAGCCAATTTGTTTTTCTACGACACTTGAGGATCGTATCTACAAAACGATACATTGTTGAAATAACAAAGTAATACTAATAATAAGTTATAGTCGCCTTTTGGTATAGTCGCCTTTAGGATCAGAACCCAGGACACTGCTAATCAGCTAAGCTACCCATTGACGTCCCACAGCTGGACACGTGTCTCCCCCAGACATGGCTGCGGGATTTCTAGAGGACATTCCACCACGCTGCTTGCAATGCGGTTTTTTTCGAGGGGTTATTGGCCAATCCAGTGTCAAATGTTCTCAAGCCACCGGAACTAGGACCGGTTTTACGTTGTGTAACAAATTACAGTCAAAATAAAAATAAAATAATGCTACACAGTTGCTACAAGTCTGAATAATAGGTTTCATCAAGATCACATATTTTCTGCCCACTCAAAAAAACGATAAGTTATCGTAAGCAATTCAATTGCCTATGAAATACGGAATCAGTTTTATTACGTTAACGTAAATGATAGAGATAGCCAATGAAATACGCCCGATCGCACGTGGCACGGCGGTTTGTGCAAAATTGAGTTCTATCGCCACCGTTACAAGAGCAAATTATAAATAAATCATTAATCTGAGACCTGTATACATACTGTTACGTGTTAGGGTTCGAAGGATTTGGAGAGAAAGACCTGCTGACTCAATGAAGACTTTATTCACTAGCACTAACACAAAGCACTAGGTCAAACACTAAACACTAGGTCCAACACAATGCACTAGGTCCAAACACAAAGCACTAACGATGTCCTAGGTCGTAAGCCAAGTCGTAGGTTTCACTTGTTTCACTCCGGTATCACTAGTTTTCACTTCGAAGTCGCCTCGAAAGCTCGAACTGAACTGAACTCGCGGCCCTCCCCGCGACTATTTATACGTGCCGTCGCGAGTACTAGATGATTCTGGAAAGATACCGCGTGTTCCCGAACACGCGAGAATACAGGCCCACTAACGCCATCTAGTATCGAGTCGGGATATCACGTTGTCTATGCGTTCACTGAGTGGTTCCACCAGCGGCGCTAGATGACGCTAGCTTCCCTGTGCCTTCGTAACAATACGATAACATTTTATATGTCACATTTCAGTTTTCACTTTGATCTTTTATTAGTTTAAGCTAATGATAATAGAGATAGCTTAAAAACAAAATAGATTAAAGCTTACTCTCCCTATTTTGTTTTGCATGTTGTCTATACCTGTAACTGCAATAGCACTTAGAAGGTGTTATGTCTAAGATAATAATTAATTTTAATATAGTAAATTATGTTGGTGTTCAATAAATAAATAAAAACGTTAACAAATAAAAATAAATTACGTTCGAATTTCGACCACTCGGCGACGTGTAGTAGTGTAGTAACTATTAGTAGGTATCTACGTGTATAAGCCATACACATACATTACAATAACAATTACTAATGAATATCAAGTAATAAGTTGAGCTGCTAAACTAATACAAGTTGTACACTTAGTTGAGTCTTGATGTCTAAAGGAACAATGTCCTATCATGTTTAATTTGAATGTTGGTTATATTCTCTCCCTCTTGAAATGGAATTTAGGTCCTTTCGACACTTTGATTATATTGGTCTCTCAGATATGTCTGAGAGGTTTTAATGGTATTTCTCACTGGTTAACTTTATTTCTTAATTATATGCCAAATAAACTGTTAGTATTTTTGGAATACTTAGATACATAGTCAATAACCAATTATTACCAAAAGCGGTGGCTATCGAACATTCCTCTCACGTAGGTACACACTTTTTCAGCATAAAATACATAAATAGAGTAATAATTATATAAATGTTTCAAAACATTTTTTACCAATAACGTTGTGTTAATTAATTTTCACATCTTGTTCTTATGTTTCCCTCAGTTGAACATTATTTGGGAAACTTGGCGTAGCTCAGGGCTATCACAAATGCGCGCGCGCTAACTCGTCCGTTCCCCAAGGAGTGTGATGTATGTGCTGATGGATAGAGGGATATATAGTCTGTTAGTCAGAAGTTCTTGAAGCGTCAAGTCTGAATGTTTTGTCTTTGACTAATGTTATTGGTATTGTACTGTTTTAATTAATGTATATAGATACAATTAAATAAATAGCAAACAAAACAAGTTACTTTTATTTATAGATTTTAGCCGAACAAACAAGCGGACGTAAGCCACCTGATGGTAAATAGTCACTGTCGTCTATGGACAAGGAACGCCAGATTCCAGCCTACTGGTGATCTTGGGGTCGTTGATCAATATACTTATAGGTAATTTCCCAAAAAAAATAATCTCTCTATCTTTATGCAATTTGGCATAATAATTTTGAAGTATTATCTTATACTTACCCTTCGCTGCGACCCATAGACGTCCCACTGCTGGGCACGGGTCTCCCCCACAGACACTACTGCGGGAGGTCTAGAGCATACTCCACCACGCTGCTCCAATGCGGATTGGTGGAGGATAGGTATACTTACCCTTAATATGGATTAAAACAAAACGGATTAAATGAAAAAAGATTTTTTCATAGGAACAAAAATAGAAAACCTCGTAAGTTCCAGTTCCGTTTTCAGCATTTTTTATTCTTTCGTGATTTTTAGACTACCAGGTGCCAACCCTATAGTCAGACGAATCGTAAACAATGACAGACAGACAAGAAAAACAAACTCGTGCCCCGTGATACGTTTCTTTTGGCGGCCGGTAATATAATAAATCGGAGAATGGCAAGTAAGTCGGTTAAAAACGATTCCTACGTTTTATTAGGTACTAGGGTTCTACTCGTATATGATATGGTTTTATGGTTTTCACCCGGGGCAGTACCACGGCCCTCCACGGTACCTAGTATCATTCCTGCCGTGTAGTTATTGATTTTAAAGCAATTATGGTCCGGTTGGAAAGGTGTGGTTTCTGGTTACACTTCTCAAGAGGCGACCATCTTAGTCCTCAAGGGTAGCAACACATCTGTGACTGACTTAGAACTAGACTCCTACCAACAAGTACTAACTGGACTATCACTAACACCAACTAGAATGACTAACTATCACTTACAGTCCCCAGTCTCCATACCTACTAACGAACTGACCAACTAATGTTCTAATTAACTCTCTCAACTAATTGGACTAACCATCCCAGTCCCTAATTGAGTCTTGTTCAAAGTCAGTCACAGTTGTCATGGGCGGCAGCGGATGGTTGGTGCTGCAAGCTCGTTTGCTATCTTATATCCATAAAAAAAACCTTTTTGCTAGTTGGGCTGATGGCAGGCTTTAGTTAACAGGCCGCAAGTCACCACCACAAAGCATTCTTTGTCGCACTGTTGGACACGGGTCTCCTATCAGGATTAGGCCTTGGTCCACAAAGCTGGCCAAGTGATGATTGGCAGACTTCACATGCCTTCGAGAACATTATGAAGAGCCCTCAGAGATGCAGAATTCCTCACGAGATGACATTTTTTGCACATAACTTAGAAAAGTCATTGGTGCGTGCTGGGGTTAGAACCCGGACCGCTCGAGTGAGAGGCGAGTTCGATAGCCACTAGACTGTCACCGCTGCCCCATATAACTTGAGTTTATTACTAGCAAACTGGAGGTATTCCAAACATTGTGGCCGACTGCATCATTGCGTTCCGTTGTGTGGCCATAAATTACACTGTTGGATACCGTATCTGCGTTGAGTTGAGAGTATTGAAGTGTATACGACGTGCGTCTTGCAATACTACATACTCGTAAATGTGTGTTTGTGCAATATCTATATATGTAAAAGCAGAAGATGACTGACTGACTGACTGACTGACTGACTGACTGACTGACATATCAACGCAGGGCCTAAACTATAAGGGTTAGAAACTTGAAATTTTGCATAGGGGTTCCTTTTATAACGTAGGGGAGCACTAAGAAAGGATTTTTGAAAATTCACCCCCTAGGGGGGTAAAACGGGGGTGCAAAGTTAGTATGAAACTTTGCCGTTTTTGAAGTTAGTGAATGTCTAATTCCACGCGAACGAAGCTGCGAGCGTCCACTAGTTACATATATGTGTGTTTATGCACCCTACCGTTTTATTTTATACTTGTACCCTCTCTCTCTTTCTCTCTTGTTTGCCAGGCTGTCTGGAAGAAATTGATCAAAGCAATAAGACAGCCTTTTGCAAACATTTTTTTCTTTATTGTTTTATCTTGTTATTTTTCTGGTGCAATAAATTATATTGTACTAGTGGATGCCCCCCAGCTTCGCTCGCGTGGCATAAGACAACAATAGTTTCGTTTACACCCAGCAATATTATATAGCCTATGTCACACAGTGAAGATGCAGCTTTCTAATGGGGAAAGATTTTTTGAAATCGGTCCAGTCTTCGATCAATAATGCACTGTCCAGTACATAGTTTTTGTGTGAAAACAATACAAACAAATGTTTCCTCTTTATAATATTAGTAGGTATAGATGTATCCCCTCTTGTTTGCCAAGCTGTCCGGAAGAAATTGATCAAAGCAATAAGACAACCTTTAGAAAAACTTTTAGGCACTGGCCTAATAGTATGTATCGATTTATGAGCCATATTTAAGCACCCATATTATATTATAACTCTTATAGTAATCACATCATCCATACTTCCATACTAATATTATAAATGCGAAAGTGTGTTTGTTTGTTTGTCCGGCCTATCCCTATGCCATGGGAAGATCGATTTTTTGTTATTTGCTAGATATTTAGTTCCGAATGTTGTTAATAGATGGCGTTAGTAAAATTCATTTTCAAGTTTTGAATCACGCTAACAAAATGTTACTCGATACTCGATTATGTAATGGAACGATATTTCGACGACAGAATATAGTGGTACTACCACCATCTTAACCCTAGGTAAGGGTGAAAATGTAATGATCGCACGAATCCATAAAATTCCACAATCTTCACCAGCACACTTCTATTGAAGTTAGCTTAAAGCTCCAGTATGTCAGTGTACGTACACTTTATCTGCGGTCAGCATTACCTCTGGTTCCCCTAAGTATCTTTTAATCGTGAAACTGTCACTATTCATCCACAACAAATGTGTCATGTATATGATAAAAAAGTCATTGTTAATTCCCTTTGACCACGCGGGCGGAGCCGCGGGTAAAAGCTAGTTATCCCCATAAGCGAGGTTCTTATCACAAGAGGGGTAGGAAGTGGAGTCCATTCTTTCAAGGATCGAAGAAACCTTTTGCCCCCAGTGCAGTGGTTCCGTCCCTTTGAAAACATTAAGAATACCTACTGTGCAGAAATCCTACTTATACGCGGTTCTTTTATTGCTGTTTTATTCAGCTTTCGTGATTAAATTGTTCAGTATTTAAATTTTCAGGAATAATTAAGTAACCGCTCACCTTAGGAGGTTTTATACTTACTAGGTAAGTACTTAAAAAGCTGCAACCCATAGACATCCCACTGCTGGACACGGGTCTCCCCCACAGACAAATCTGCAAGAGGTCTAGAGTAGGTCTAGCTAGAGCATACCCCACCACGAAAAAAAATGATGAACTAAATTCGTTTTTTCATACATTTTGTATGGGACGGCTTTTTAAATCATATCCCGAGAATGGATTCACCAATTATTATGATTTATGATTTGTTGGATTTACCTATGCTATAACTATAAGTGCTATTAGTAACTATCAATGAAATATTTTAACGATGCTTTTATGTTTATTGTTTTTTTTGTACCCGCTGACATGATTTTGATTAAATTTTGGTACAGAAATAACGTTAAAAAACCTAATTCACGCTGACTAAGTATTAGGGCGTAACGAAGTTCGCGGGAACAGCTAGTTTGATGTAAGTATAATTAATTATGCATTAGTGTCTTCATACATGCTCGCCGATTGGCTATCTAACTAAAGTAAGATGAATATGAGCCTATCACCGCCTTTGCCGCTGTATTTATTCTTATTAGGTACAATGTAAAAATAATCAATATCACCAAATAAACTAAATGGACACAGAGCATATCGTTAGCACGAATATAATATAAAATTGCATATTCACGTTTCAGTAGGTACCGCTGAAGTTCACGCTGAACCCAGTCAAAGCATTATCTAGTTCTAGGAATATCAGCGCCTATCTAGGTCGCCTGATTCCCGGTGCAATTGGCGGCTCTATCGACCGGTGTTGTGCAATCTGTGGAATAGCTGTTGACGTTCGTCTGTTTGCTTATAATCTGTAGCCAGCTTTATGAGCAAATTATCTGCACTTCAGAATGCTTGGAACGTGGATCCGTAGAGAAAATTGATTCTCTTTTGTCTCAGTGTTTCTGGCGTTTGTGCGCCAATTGTAATGTTATTAATCTGTAACTGATTTTTTGACGTGATAACGTCTTTTATATCGATGAACGCTGGCAACACGCACGAAAAAGCGTGAGTTTCCTCCCGTTCCGCCAATCGTTCCGAGCGTGCATTCATTCAATTTTAGTCTGTAACCTATTAGCAATATAGTGAATCGGTTGTACTAATTATAGTAGTGTACATGGAAATGACGGCAACTGAAATTTGCAGTGGTATTCCAACAAGATACAGTATATAAGTTGTTGCAGTCTTTAATCTATTATTTAAAGTTTATAATTGTATTTGGTACCTTAATAATTAGCTTTATTTATTTATCAGTTCAGGTAAATGGTTCACGTAAATCCTAAATGGCTTACCGATTGTTATATTTCGATAATTAAAGATAATTAAATTTAAGGTTGCTCGGAAACATTAAGTATATTACCCAAGTTTGTAAGTCACCCATTCATATATCCCTCCGAAGTAAGAAAACGCCCAACAAATGCATGTAAGTATGTTTTATTCGTCCATATGTTGGCTGGCAGTGACCACGAAGTATCTTGAATGTAACATTGACTACATTGTATCTATTATTCCATGTCTGTTTATTATTCCCGATCCGTTAACCGCATAAAATCGTCTCGTCCGTTTGTTTGTCATGTGACCGGCCCGAAATAAAATGTAACACCAACGACCTCAAAGCTAGGAGCTGCTCGTAAATGCGTTGTAACTGGACGATAATAAACATGCCGCGGACACAACCACTTTACTACGTAGTACCATGTTGTCTAGTGTTCATTTCATTTGTTCTTACCTCAGCCCGACTAAGAACGAGACTATGAGCTATGGGGCTCTGATGGTTATTTCCGAACGCGACATATCCGCCCTACCCTCATCTTAACTTCCTTCCCGTCCAAAAAAACCATAATACTTCTATATGCTACGGCATCCACTATCTTATTTAAGACTAGTGGACGCCCGCAGCTTCGCTCGCGTGGAATTAGACGTAACATAACCTAAATACAAAATTTCATTGAAATAATGTAGGTACCTATATACGAAAACCTTTTATACCTACTAACTTTGCACCCCGCTTTTACCCCCTTAAGAGATGATTTTCGAAACTCAATAAAAAACCTTCATAGGTACTGAATTTCATTCGAATAACATCAAAAACGGCAAAGTTTCATACTAACTTTGCACCCCCGTTTTACCCCCTTAGGGGGTGAATTTTCAAAAATCCTTTCTTAGTGCTCCTCTACGTTATAAAAGGAACCCCTGTGCAAAATTTCAAGTTTCTAGCCCTTATAGTTTAGGCCCTGCGTTGATATGTCAGTCAGTCAGTCACCTTCTCCTTTTATATATATAGATAGTTAGATATTCTATATTATACTTGAATAAAGATAGTGGATGCTGTAATTAATGCCAGCTCGGCAGTCAGTATCCCTGTCTACCTCACCACGAAGTCGTCGAATAAAAGGGTTTAACTCATGATATCCGGAAACCATTGAAATATATGTCTCTTATAAAAGAAAAGGCTAGACTGATTTTTCCTGCCAGGCTACGATCTCCTGAAATATATACATTCTCAGTCCGAAATGGGTGTGTATTCTTTCTCAGTCCAAAATAGCTGTGTATTCTTTGTCAGTCCGAAATGGGCGTGTCCGTTCATACGTATAATAATACAACGTCACGATATACTGGCGCGATCTATTCCAGGAAGGTTGGGCCGGCAAATGAACGCGGTAAGTAATTGATACAGTGCGTTATTTCAGTGTGCGTTAATATTGTGCGGTCAGGCGTTGACGTCAACGCCACCTGTCGTGCGTGCGTTAAGCTGCATTCACACAGTATTTCTAATGATTAATTATTATGATTTATCTCAGAGCAATTATACTTTTATCATTAATCTGAGTTATTTATGTATATTTTTACTTTATGTTAGGTAGAGAACGCGCCCGCGACTTCGCTCGCATTATAGCGTGCAATATAGCGACAAACAGCGACATATAGCGTGTAATAGCGACAGTAAAAATATTATACATTTCTGTCTTTACTTCTTCTGCAGAAAAATCTCAAAATTTCCATTATAATATTTTAGTACCCTTTAACTAGCAATTTCCAATCCAAATAGCCAGTTCAGCCTATTTAACAATAACAAACTCGAAGGCCCAACACTCGTGATGTAAGTTGGAAATCAGTTGGTATAGTTTAATGAATAATAAAAACTAGGAAAGACAAAGTTACTATATAAATTCAGAGCAAATTTTTTTAACTTGTCGACGCCCTTCTGCCGCTGCGACATGTCTTTGACACTAGCAAAGCCTTTGTCCTCTTAATATCTCCTAAAGTGAAACAGCCCAAAAGTTAATGACCAAAATAATCAAAGTATTTAGCATCGCCCTGAGCCAAGATTAGTCAAGTCATACCGCTATATTCACGTCATTAATTACGCAGGATCATTAATCAAATTATATTAAGCGATGATGGGATGTTTGTACTTAGATTATTAAAAGGAATGCTCATACCCACATCTGTAACCGAAGCAAATACTAAGCCAAAGCAACAACCCATAGACGTCGCACTGCTGGACATGGGTCTCCACAGACTCAGCTGCGGGAGGTCTAGAGCATAAGTACCTACTCCAATGCGGATTGGTGGAGGGGTTAGTGGCCAACCCAGTGTCGAATGTTCTCAAGATCCACAAGGCTTAGCGACTGTTTCCACCTGTGTGTTTGAAAACAGGACCTCCGGCTCTGCAGTCAGCCGGAGGTCCTGAGTTCAACTTTATTAGGTTATTTTATTATTATAATATTTTAAAAAATATTCAAACGGCGTCTAAAGTATATATCTTTTTTTACAACTTATTTAATCTATGGCGTAGTCATTATTTTACAACCACCTTTTTAAATAGTGACTTAATTTTGACATAACTTCCCTGGTCCAATAGAGGCGCTGATAAGCGTTGTACCTAATACCATAGAGTAAGGACCAAAAATATAGTCCATGCTAATACCTAATTAGAATACCATAATTATATTACGATAATTTTTGTGTTACGTGTGGAACTTATTTTCTCGGTCAAGCGGTTGTTATACATATCGTTATTATTAATTATTCAGGTCAATATAATTCTTCTACCGTTCCATTCCATGTATGGAAAAAATATTTAGTTCAGCTGAATTTGGTCTAATTAATTAAAAAAAGTACCTAATATATACTTAGTCACGTATTTTGATGAAACCTTATGTGTGCTAAAAAATGTTATCGACCGAGTTAAGTAACGACCAGCGCGGTCAATTAATGGATGGGTGACCGCCAGTGGCAAAATTTCACGGGTGGTACCGGTCACACATCCACAAACCGAACGCGCCCGTCGTTGCTTAACTCTGGCGAATTGATCGATGAGCCATTGGGTCTCTGGTTGTTTTCAGTTGTCCCGCTTGTTTTCAGTGGCGAAAACAATCGTTCAAGCTTATCGAAGACCTTCGGGTGACTTGAGAACATTCGACATAGGGTTGGCCACTAACCCCTCCACCAATCCGTATTGGAGCAGCGAGGTGGAGTATGCTCTTGCCCTCCCACAGCTGTGTCTGTGGGGGAGACTCGTGCCCAGCAGTGGGACGTCTATGGGTTGCAGCAGCAGTAAAAATCATAATTATGAAAAAGTAAGGCTATGGATCGTCCTTGGAGGCATGCATCTAAGCTGGCTGTGCGGAGTAACTTCGGAAATGGAACGTGAGCTGAAAGGTTGGGACAAGTTGTCTTTGGGTTAATATTTAAAAATATCTTATAAATAAATATTTCAACGTTCCAATATTTGCCTTTTCAAATAGTAGGAATTGACTTTGATATTGAATCAGCCAGTTTGAGATTGAAGGAGAATATAATAATTATTAAATTTAATAAATAATAAATCAGATTTCAGCGAACAACTGCTAGCTTTCAAAAGTCATTATTTGCCTACTCTCTTATTGACAAAGGGCACGTCAGTCTGATATTGTAATTGACGTTTGTTGAATATTTTAAAACAACCTCCGCTTGCCATGCTACACTGGTAATTTCACGAAAAAGTCCTACTGAAAATTAGCACTGTCGTTTCCCGCAGCCTTATAAATATAATATAATATAGACGGACAAACATGGGACAAACAGACATACGGGTCACCTGATGGTAAATGGTCACCGTCGCCTATGGACACGTGTGCCACCGGGGTGTATCACAGGTGCGTTGCCTGCCTTGAAGGAAACCTTTGACACTCTTTTTGAAGCGCTCCATGTCGTAGCTCGAAGGGAAAACCTCAGTCGGAAGCTCATTCCACAGAAGATCAGCCGCCTAATTCACGTAACTTAACAAGTTCGATTGCAGTGCAGTTGCAGTGAAGTTTCGATCAAAAGAAGACATTCGGTATTCTCTTAGCTTTTGCGAGCGCCGTCAAACACGCTCGCGTGACGCGAACGTGTTCGACGGCTGTTTGACGGCAAAATGGTATTCTACTGTTGCGCGTCAAGAAAGCGCGTTCTCGATCGCCGAAAAATCGGTATTCTCTTATGCATTTGACTTTTAAATGTCATCTCGGTACGAGTTTTTCTGCAGTTTTGTTGACGCTTTCTAGAAGTTACCCATTGGTGCCTTTTGTCGATTAAACGTGTGATAATTGTGGATATTTGGAGTAAGTTTAAGTAAAATTGTATTTCGTAAGTAAAAGATTAATTATTTAATAGACGTTTATCATTTTTAATTGTTAATTATCGTTGTTTTTGAATACAATAAATACCTAACTGATGTAAACTCCTTAGTCAAGAAAAAGTTTATATCCACTTTCGTTTTTTATTGTCAAATGTCATATTATTGTCAACCATCAATGTCGATACTTTTCTGTTAAACTTCTATGTATTATTTTATATAGATAACGATAGAAGATCTAACCTAATTAATTTGATTTGTATCTAGTGAAAATGAGTTTGCGCCTTGGATGGAGGATGTTAGCCTTAGCTAACGAAATTGATGAACGCGATCGCCAGGCTACAGCCTACAGCGCGAACACGCAGCCTAGCGGCTACCGGCGAATCCTCAGCCTTATCGGAGCATGAGGAGCATATTCACTGAATGTCACGTTACCGATGACAAGGGAAGCCCGTGATGAAATAAAAAGATGGTACTTATTTCTTTTTTTTACATACTTATCATAATATATTACTCAAAGAGTTACCAATTCAGTTTTTATAGGAATTTTAAGCTATCCGGGGTAATTGGCTCTATAGGCCCCGTGCGCATCGCATGTGGCGCCGCCCTCGCGGCTCAATCGGAAAGTTAGTAGATGCCCGTGCGGCCATGTGGTGACAACAGTCGTTCGGAGTGAGCTCGTGCACACGGATTGAACTTGTGAAAATACCTAAAAATATCGGAAAATAATGCCTGCCAAAAGATATTGTTGTGTTATTGGGTGCAACAACTCCGAACAAAATAGTCGGCAATTAAAATTTTACTCGTTTCCGAGAAAAAGTCATGAAATTGACCGAAGGAAAAAGTGGATACAAGCTGTGAGACGAGTGTGAGTAAATTTTACTCAATATTACATTTATTTATTTATTTCAAAAAATTATCGTTGTATATGCAACGATAATTTTGATTTTGATGAAAATGGCAACAGCAGCGACGTGCTTACACCCTCGAAGCGATAAGCCGGCCTTGCAGCCACACTGCGTCGTGGATATTTTGCGGTCCCCATTCAACTATAAAAATGCATTCTTATTATTATAACAATAAAATAGTGTAAGAGTTAAAAAGCCAAGCGATAAAGAAATTGATCCTATGAAATATTCAGTGTTCACAGGATACAAAAAAATATCGAATGGTTCATTAATTTATAGCTATGAACAAAACAACACAAAAATTATGTGTTTAATCACACAAGGACCACACCATCAGTGCCATACATCATGCTTTGAGGAAAACGAAAGAGCAAAGCATTAATTTATTAGTGCAAGAGGCTAGTGAAATTCCTATGAAACTAGAATCGAAAATTACTCTAAAAATACTTATTTAGTTTGACTGTACGATCCTGCATATTTGCTTCAACGAGTTGTTATCCTTATACAAGTAACTGTAAAAATTCATGATTTAGTGTCGTTTGCATCAGATCTTAATAATACATTTTCAATAAAAAAAATTTTTTCATATACCTTCAACGTAACAGCGTACGGAGGGTTTGTTACCCTAGTTTGTGGTAAAACTTTTCCCTCGATGATACGTTTACCATCTACATCGATGATTTCTCTCACGTTGGAGACATGTCTGCTTTCAAATAGTTTTTTACCTAAAATTCAATTCAATAATAAGCGGCAACACCTTCACTCGGAAGGGTTGGATTCCTAATTTTTTTTGTTACATTACTTACCTTTTGATATCGATTTTCCACGAAAAAAATGTAAGAAGATTGATTGAAAACCACATTGGATTATCGTCGTGGTCATAACGTTAATTATTGTTAATTATTTTCGATTAATAATGACCTCGGAGTGCGTATGAATCATATGCTACTTGGGAAGGCGCCAGTCAGCTGGGCATCTACGTATTGTCACCACTGTTCCGCGAGATGGCGCAACAGTAGGCGCATCGCGATACGCACGGGGCCTATTGATGGGATCCATATTGCCATAATAAGACCGAGCCAACATGAGAGATATTACATTCGTAAAGGCTATTACTCTCTGAATGTGATGGTTGTATGTATCTTTTTAAAATCAAATATGTATTTATATATATCTGTAAGGTAATAATTTTGGGAATTTGGTACTAAAGATATTTTTGTGGGGTAAATAAATTTTACTATCAACTCTTAAAATAGTATACATTAATAGTAATTTACAATAAAACCATCCATAAATGTTTCAATGTTCTAGGTGACAGTGGCTAGCCATTGAGAAGGAATGCGACGAAGGCGATGGGGATTTCGCTGTATGGCTGGTGTAACCTCTTGTTCACTGTAATAAATTTATTATATTAAGATTGTTAAGTAAAAATGTGTTTTATTTCCTTGATATTTAATTTACTTATAGGTACCTACTAATTAGCTCCATCTGTCTCATAGAGACACATTTTCTGGATGTCGAAGACATTCTATAGTCAGAAAAATAAATTTAGGTAATGCACTACATGCGATATCACCTAGGTACTTAGTGGTAATAGGTTAAATATGTACCAACAACAGAAATCAATAATCAATCTTTAAAGGAGAAACTGACTGACTGACATATCAACGCAGGGCCTAAACTATAAGGGTTAGAAAATTGAAATTTTGCACAGGGGTTCCATTTATAACGTAGGGGGTGCTCCCCTAAAGAAGGATTTTTGAAAATTCACCACCTAAGGGGGTAAAACGGAGGTGCAAAGTTATTATGAAACTGGCGTTTTTCAAGTCGTGGGCAACCCGAACGCGGGCAGACGTCGTTAATGGGTCTAATACTACGCGAGCGAAGCTGCGGGCGTCCACTAGTTACCTTAAATAACATAAATGATAAGTTCCCAAAAATCCAATACTTTAAAATAAGTAGTACCATTCGCAGTCCCCTTGAAGTTTGAATTTTTCGTTAATTAATGACATTAGTGACGCTCTTCTTGTTTTGGCACTTTTATTACTAATTGCATTACGAGGCAAAGAAAATACCTTCATTCTGCCAAATTGAAGAAACATATGACGTTTTTTGTGAAATGAATCACAAATCATTATTTTCTATTATAAGAAATATCATTAAAATCATTATTGGGATATTAAGAAAATATTCTTTCACGTTTTTGAATGGAAAAAGAATCAATTGTATTTGATTATTTAATAGGTTTATTTGTTCTCTCATATCACAACACTGACACAGAGTAATAAATAGCAGTAGAAATGTTTGGCTGGCGTGCAGCTTACGTGCAGGAGAAGTGAAGTTGACGCGCAGTAGACGTGCAGTTTACGCGCAGTTCAAAAATTACAAGAATACGGTTTAGACGCTAAGCGTCAACTTGACTGCAACTGCACTGCAACTTAATCGATGCGTCTTAAATTACGTGAATTAGACTGCAGTTTGCCGTAAAAAAGACCGCGAGAAATATGCTGCAGCGCACTTTTTGTATGTTCATTTTTTAATCTGTTTTCGTATAAGATACGAGTATATCTTAGTTTTGCTGTTGAAATCAAGTTAAAAAATGCTTTGCATTAATGATTTTATACTATAGATATGCCACTTCTATAGATTTCAGTGCTAAAAAATGTGCTCATAAACAATGAACATGGGTTGTCCTGGACCGACGCTGGACTGGACGCTGTGTTGAACGCGACGCTGAGAAAACAAAACATTACAAGTTATACCAATGCTCTTCATAAATTCATCATTGACCCTTCGCATCCACTTCCTTTCGCCTCCCCGCCGCCTTGTGCAAATCTAGCAGCATTTAATTTTCTTATGCGTTATATAAGAAATTAAATTCTTCATTGGATCGTTTAATTTGTAACTTCAGATCGGAATTTATTCAATTTTGAAACAGCTGACTGCCGTAGACGCGCGTAGACCGGCAACTTTGTAAATGGGTCACGTCTGAGCGGTCTTTGTTCGAGAGGACAAGTTATGATAGCGATACACATTGAGTTAAATATACTAGAGAAGCAAACCTCATCAGAATGCCTCAAATATAGCGTAACCACTTTTTAAACGCGACGACGTAGCTTTGAAATCACTAAACATTTGAATGTAAACATATATCTGTCTCACTTACACAAGTCACATTAACAATACCGTCGCGTAGATTAGACAAAGATCGCAATATTAACATGCAATTACGGGAATCGGCGCGACAGGGTTGCCTACCCACGCGAAGTTTTACCCAATTTTTTTAAGCCATAGAAAAGTTTTAATACTAAATTAAATTAACTTTAAAATATTTGAATTACATATGTAAATAGAATTTTGATGATCTGAAATTAATGAAATCATACTCCGCTTTATAACATAAGTTTTGTATACAATTGCCTTTTAGACTCTTTTTTGTAAGTTTGAGTAAATAATTTCCTTTCGTAATACAATCTTATTTTAAAATATTTGCAAATTATGGAATCTATACTAATATTATAAAGAGAAAACATTTGTTTGTAATGTTAAAACACAGAAACTACTGGACTGATTTCAAAAAATCTTTCACCATTAGAAAGCTGCATCTTTACGTTCTGACATAGGCTATATATTAGTATTATACATTTGTGTTTTTGAATGTATGTTTGTAATGTTTTCACACAAAAACTGCTGGACCGATTTCGAAAATTCATTCACCATTAAAAAGCTGCACCTTCACTGAGTAACATATATTACATTTAAAAAAAAATAGGGATCCTTAATAAAAATGCAATAATATTACCCAAGGTGTGAAAATTACCTAAAATAATCTTTACATCGCGTGCGCTACGAAACTATTGATGATAGAATAAAATAATGTACTACGACTTAGCAGATCACATCATTATTTACAAAAAGTCGCGATACCATATGTCCAACTACTGTAGTTATGCCACTATAACTACTTTTTTACATTTTAAAAGTTGATAACAGTGCCGACAATAATCAAACCATTATTATTCATAACTTTGAATTAATCCATATCCCATTAAATATTATTATATTAAAGACCGTTTCAATACCTGTTAAATACTTATTAAATTATTAAAATCCGAATAACGAATAAAAAGATATAACGAATTTAAAATGTCAATCTAAAGAAAATAATGCAATAATAAAATAATACGGTGTGGGTGGCGCCGCGCAGCGTAGTCTTAGTTATATTACTTAAAAGATGAATAGAATTGATGAACTGCTTCATATTAGCAACAAATGTTTACAGTTGAATTAATTAATTAAAATGTAGGATATGTAGGTACTTTTTATCTCGGTGATTTCCACAAAAATGAAGTTCGAAGGACAAAATTCGATCGATAGTGTCTTTGAAGAGGGTGGTAACTTAGGTGTAAACGAAACTATTGTTATGTCTAATTCCACGCGAGCGAAGCTGCGGGCGTCCACTAGTTTACTAATAAAAGGGAATGATCAACTAGTATTGAGGATATGTGATCTCCCGGGTGTATCGCAAATTCTTTTAATATTTTGTAAGTAGCCAGTCTGTCTCTTTTCTCAATAATCGAATTATTTCCACCCACTTATCACGGCGTGTTGCTACTTTAGGTACACTGCAACGTTGTTATTATTAAAAAAATATATATACATATTCACTTATTCCATAATTTAAAATTCTCCCAGAATTGTGGGGATCTAAAATTGAGTTTTTAGTGGTCACACTGAACCTATATTTCAAAATCGTACAATTTATTAATTTTATTGCGTTTTTACGTTGATGTTAACACAGAAACAATAAAATTATGTGTGGAAAGTAATTTTAGTGGACTTATTAAGTTTTTGTGATCTTGAATCGCACTTTTTCACTGTGCATTTGCCCATTTTGAAAATATTTTCTGTCAGTTCAACTCGGCCGGCGTCACACAGAGTACTGAACTGACGTTAGCTACGATTAAGACCGTGGCCATAATTCCAGTGACAACGCTTTGGCGCGGTGATTACTAATCTAGTGGTAACATATATATCAATGGCGATACATCTCAAGTTTCATAGTTTGCATCAGTTGTTTTGATCTCATAGTTTGTTTAGTTTGGTTGGTGGTAGAATATACTGCTATGCTAAAACATAGGTAGGTATACAGGGTGGATTTTTGAGACGGGTCAGTAAGGGCAGGTACCTTAACCGTTATAGTTACAGGAAAACGTTCCTAGGAGACTATCCATAACTTTTTAAGATATTCTGAACTGCATTCACAGATTTTTGAGAAAATGTACTGTCAGTGAAAAAAGTGCTTAAATAAAAAATAAAAAAATTGTATACACACACCACCGTGTATAAGCGGTGACAGCCCAGTAGCTATCGAAATCGCTTCTCACTCGAGCGGTCTGAGTTCAAACCCAAGCGGCACGCACCAATGACATTTCTAAGCTATGTGCGATTGAAGAAATTAAATGTCACTTGCTGTAACGGTGAATCGTGAGGAAACCTGCATGCCTGACAGTTCGTCATAATGTTCTCGAAGGCACGTGAAGTCTGGCAATCCGCACTTGGCCAGCGTGGTAGACTAAGGCCTGATTCTTCCCATTCTGAGAGGAGACCGTGCCCAACAGTGGGACGAAAGGGCTGTGGTCACAAGCGGTCACCTTGGTGCTAGCCAGGCAGCCAGACAGGTGGCTTACGCTGGATTTCAATAACCTATCTACGGATAGATTTGGCTATCGGAGATAGAAATTTGACACATTTTATATGGAACTTATGTCAAATTTCTATCTCCGATAGCCAAATCAATCCGTAGATAGGTTATTGAAATCCAGCGTAACATGTTCGATAGCTTGTTAATGTCGTTCGGCGCTTGAACATGTTACGTTACGCCACGTCACTCACTGTAACTGTTACTCGCGAGTTATTAATTGGCGAGAGATGTCAATAAAATCCAATTTAGCGTGCCCTCGGACCGCAGATGAATCTCCTCGCGGGACTCGCGTGACGTTGTAACGAGTTTTTATTGTACTCACATTTAGTGTTATTTTACGAGTCGATTTTACGGCGGGCGCGGCGCGCGTAAAAAATATGTCGAGATGATTTTTACGAGCTTTTTATTTTTTTATGAGAATATCGAAAGGGCATGCTGCTGCGTAGCGTGTAAAGCCCAATGGCTCGTATCGATTCAATTTGATCGACATTTAAGCGTTTTGGGCGTTTAGGCCTTCCCAGTTGTGAAGAATAGATCCGTACCCTGCAAAGTGATGTATATGACCGGTGGTTAAGCAGCCTAGTGGCTATCACACTCGTTTATCACTCGAGCGGTCCGGGTTCAAATCCAAGCGGCACTTATGACTTTTCTAAGTTATATGCGTTTTATGAAATTAAATGTCACCTGCTGTAACGGTGAAGGAAAAATCGAGAGGAAACCTGCATGCCTGATAGTTCTCCACAGTGCTCTCGAAGGCAAGTGAAGTTCGCCTAACCTCTCAGTCCGAGAGGAGTTGCCCACGTCCAACAGTTGGACAAAGTAAGGCCACCATGGTACGCATAATACAGAACAAAACCAAAGCTTCCAGAAATGAAATCGCGCTTATAATATAACCTTTAAAAAGTATTTATAATACTGGCCCCGTTACAGATAATAAAAAAAGTTTCACCGATTTTTCGGCTTTATTGACTCGACTTTAATACATCCTGTGTTTCAGCAAAAGTATAGTCAATGCCAGCGAGGGTCTGACCCATTTGGCAACGGAAGCGAACGCTTTCCCTCTCAATGTTGATTTCTCTACCTACATATACTCATCGCTGTGTGTACGCGAATGTACCGATGGTATAAAAATATAAATAGGGAACTGGGCTTATATTTTGATTCATCGTCTATTTTATTACATCATCACTTTTATTATTCTTGCACATGACCATTTCTCATTCACCTTGAGGTTGGCAGAATTGTACAAGTATATCGCATTCGCTGAAAATGTTCACAAGATAATTTTAATAAATAATTTTCTAAAGAACGCCAAAATCAAAAAACAAATGATAGTCGCAAAATTTAAAAAATTTAATGTTAATTTTCGAATTAGGTTTTCTTTATTTTGTTGTAAATGGCCAGTTTCAGAAACTTTCAGTATGCCCCGTAGCAACGTAGCAAAGATGAAAACGGACGCACTCAGCAAGTCAGTTATTTTGTTGTAAATGGCCAGTTTCAGAAACCTTCAGTATGCCCCGTAGCAACGTAGCAAAGATGAAAACGGACGCACTCAGCAAGTCCAGTTTTGAAAATATCATACTCTAAAATTTCATCATTCAACTAATTTATAACAAGCATATGAAGGTGTCGTTCACAATCGCTCGATGCATTATTCCGATAGTTCTCAGGCTAATCAATTCCCAACTTACTCGAAAGCCCCTGAATTAGATCGCGCTAAGTGACAATGACCCAATTCCAGCAACTTGAGTTTTCTGTATACTTTCTTTATCTTCTTATTCTCTTTCTACGTTTATACGATTCATCCACCACAACCCTATCTCTATCCCACTTTTGGGCTTGGGGCTTCTCTCCGAACGACATGGGTTAGGCCACCACGTTGGCCGAGTGCCAATAGAATGACATATACTTTCGAGAACATTATGTAAAACTCTCAGGCATGCAGGTTTCCTCAAAACATGTTTTGACGTTTCAGCAGGTGACTTAGAAAACGTATAAAAGTCATTGGTGCGTGCCGCTTGAATTTGAACCCACGCCCCATCGAATGAGAGACGAGCTGGATAGCCACTGGACTGTCAAGATCCACCGCTATTCATCACAAACAATTATTGAAACACTACTCAGTAACTAACAAGTGTGTTCTTGAACTGAGACGGAGGCCATAGTTCGCCACGCTGACCAAGTTCAGGTCGCCAGTATTCACACAAACAATATGGAGATTTGAAAATTGAATAAAAAATATATTTCTCTAAGGTGTGCATGTTAACGAAAGAGTTAGAACACTAACTAGATGAATAATCTAGAAACTCATCCACCAATGCAACAATTAAAATTGATTGAAACATTTATTTCTTCAAACGCACTGAATTGCAAATGAAGCGAATCATTTTTCAAACAAATTGGCTCGCAATTTATTTGACGTTGTAGGTATTCGGAATATAGTTCGGTATTAAGATTTAATATCGTTTTGCATTTAATTTGAAGGGTTTAATTTTAAACTATCGATATGGGAAAATAATAGTATGATAATATTCGGGATTTTTATTATATTTTATGGATATAAGATAGCAAACAAGCTTGCAGCACCTCCCTCCCATCCGCTGCCGCCCATGACAACTGCGACTAATAATTTTTTTTAAAAGCTTTTTTAACTTTTTTTTATTTTCGTGCATTTTCATCGGAACCAATTATGTGTGCCGAATTTCAGCTCGATAGCTTCAGTGGAAGTGGGTGAAATATTGATTGCAAGATTCCAGAACATACATACTCGTACATACGAGTGAAGATAAGTAAAAGCTTTTAAAAAGGCTATGCAATTACGCTTGGCCAATGCAAGTTTGTTTCTTTACTCACTTCACTTACTATCTTGGTGGTAATGAATAAAACATGAATGTAAAGGCTCACGTTTTAAAATGCCTGTGAAGCGGTCGACTCTACCCCCGGCAACTCAACGTTACGTAACCCAGTCGCCCCGGCCTGTTCCAATATAAAGTCCTAGCAAAGAGAGCAAATACTCGACGATATGTGAGTGAAAATAACTTGAACTTTACAGCTGTAACGTTCCAACTTTTCTGTTATCGTTTTATTGGTTCACTTTTTTGTAACTGGATGCATTCCACAGCTCCACTTTTGCCAACGCTAGATTTTTTGTGGAAAGAATAGCAAACGAATATTTTTTTATGGATAAAAGAAGCAGTCCAGTCCCTAATTAAGTCTAGTAAGTTCAAGGTCAGTCACTGTTGTCATGGGCGGCAGCGGATGGGATGGGTGGTGCTGCAAGCTCGTTTGCTATCCTGTATCCATAAAAAAAAGCATGCATATATTTAGTATGTACATCTAATTAATTTGCTTGTAAGTACATAACAACAGTATACAATTACATTAAATAGTTTCACGAAACGATAAAATACAATATGGCACGTTCGCCAATCAATTATTCCGCTTGTGGAGCAGACGGTAGGTTCTCGGTATTCTGTTACGCGTTGTGGTCCATTGCGGCATTGCCATGCAGTCCGTAAACTAGCCAATTTAATGGACGGCGCAGTGCAACGTAAATTCAGGTTAATGTTTGTTAAATGGACATTTTATTACACTCGTATGTATTATTGGTACCGCTTGGTATGAAACGACTATTTGCAACGTCCCGATAGCGGAAATTAACAACCTTAATACGGAGGCTGTGGATTAAATTTGAGTTCTGACTGGATTGTATCCGGGTTCTATATTGTGTGTGAATTTTCTATCTATTAGCGCTGAGTAAATAATGTCGGAGAGAGATTTAATTGCTGTAATTATTGAGTACCATAAATCACGAAGGCTTACTGCTCCCATACCGATAGGATACCCATGTCCAATAGTGGGGCAGCTAACTACAATGAGGCAAGAAATATTTTATTTATTTTTATTCATTTAAACCTTTTATTGAATGTAACAATATGGCGGACTTAATGCCTTATGGCATTATATATTATAAAAATAGATACATACACAAATATACATACTTAATTAAAAAAATCACAAACGGATAGTAAGCAAACCAAAAATAGTAAATAACATATAGTAAACAATCATCGACGTTTTTATAAATATCTGTGTCGAAGTTAAAAGAAGGATAAGCGAATACTCGCTTTCCAATTTAGGGATTTTGCAAGCTCGACATAATAACCGCTTTAGAAGATTAATTACATTGACAAAAAAATAAGTTTCCTTGTAACTGTGTGAAAGAAAAGTTAAAATACAATGGCATTACACTCTGTGTCAAGAAAAAGAAACATTTTAGGGATCAGAGTTGCTTTGATACATCGGAACTTGGTACGCAAAAGTACTTAGTGGACCAAAATAAAACGAATATTACTATGTTAAAAATAAGACCTAAAGCAACTTATAGACAGCTGGGCGCGGGTCTCCCCCAAAGACAAATCTGCGGGAGGTCTGGAGCATACTCCACCACGCTGCTGAATGAGGATTGGTGGCGGGCGAGGGCTTAGTGGCCAACCCAGTGTCGAATGTTCTCAAGCCACCCAAAGGTCTTCGACAAGTCTTAACGATTGTTTTCACCATTGTAAACAACCGGGATCGAGCGCCCTTGAAATTTTGCTACTAGCGGTCACCCATCCACAAACCGACCGCGGCCGTTGCTTAACTCTGTCGATCACATTGAATTGACGCGAGCCATTGGGCTATGGGCGCTACAATTTCACAAAAACATGTTCGCAACGAATTTGGTTTGTTATAATGAGGTAGGCATTGCCAGTTTACCAATTGTAAGTATATGTACTGTATTTGACATTTGCATGCCTACAGAGGTAGAACATTATGTAAAGCATCAACTATTACTTTGTTCTTGCAAATAAATTATGATTATGATTATGATTATGATTATGATCAGGGAATGCACGCCTGCGCCCCAACCCCAGAAGCTTCCGTTGAGCCTCTTCCTCTTCCTCTTCCTATAAGGACATAAACTGCATAATTTTCCGGTCCCGAGCTACAGTTACAATTATTATACTAACTATTAATTATATGTACTAACTATAGGTACTAACATACACAGCGACACGCACCAATGACTTTTCTAAGTTATGGGCGTTTTAAGAAATTAAATGTCACTTGCTATAACGGTGAAGGACACTTCGTGAGGAAACCCGCATGCCTGAGAGTTCTTCATAATGTTCTCGAAGGCATGTGAAGCATGCCAATCCGCACTTGGCCAGCGTGGTGGACTAAGGCCTAATCCCTCTTCTGAGACCCGTGCCCAACAGTGGGACCAAGAAAGGGTGATGATGAATGCTTCAATTGATGCACAATAGGTACATTCGCAGTAGGTATAAATATAAATATTCAACTGAAAAATTCTACCTTTCTAAACTTCATACCATACATCTCTCCACGTCCCCTCATCCATAAATTTATCGCAAAGCTTTCTACCTGATGGCATTATTCCCATTATTTTCAGTGCCATATTTTACTTTCACGGCACGCGGAGCGATTTGCAATTGGGCCGAGTGTGGCCTCGGGAAACAAAATGCATTGGCTATAAAATGCACTGAGCTTGTCATGTAAATCAGAACTCAGAATGCCACGACACGGCATATCAGTGTGGCGCTTCAGTTTTAAGAGGACGTCGGGGGGAATTTTTTTCAACCAGACGTCCCCTGTTTCCTCCTTGTGAAGCTACAGCAAAAATAATATAAGCGTACGATATCTTACATACGTTTGCCGTGAATGTACGTTTTGATTTTTTTCCTATATTTCTATTCCAAAAAAATCTTTTATAATCCCTAAATTCAACCAATTTATTTGATAATTTCAGACACTAGACTATTACTAACATTAAGTAGGTACATAGCCTAAGCTATGTAATTAATACTAAAGCTAATTTTTTTATTTTTATTATAGAAGACAATCTAAATTGTCTTCTATAATAATACAAAAAAAATAATAATATTGAAATCGGTTCTGACTCAGAGGAGGAAACAGGGGTCTACGAGAGTACGATTTACTGAATTTTACGAAGGTAAAATTCAGTAAATTGTGAAAACAATCGTTAAGCCTTATCGAGGGCCGTCGGTCGGTTGACTTCAGAACATTGGGCACTGGGTTGGCCACTAACCCCTCCAATCCACATTGGCGCAGCGTTATGGCGATGCTCCCCTTAAGGACTAGGATAGTTGCCTCTAAAAAAACAAACCACATATTCAAGTCCATTGTAATATTCCAGTATAGATAGTTGATTGCCTCGTGGTCTAGTGGCGACCGTTAAGCTAAAGGTCCTGGGTACGGTTCCCGGTCGATCAAAGAATGTACGGTGTATGGTAAAAAGCTAGAAGTAAACTATAAATTCTAACCTTTTACATTGCAACTAAACATAATGGTGAAAAGAGACAAATATACTACTTTGTTACTAAACAGGCACGATACATACATAACATATGTAGTTGACGAGGTTAGTTTTGTAAGTTATTTAAGACTTTTACTCCCAAACAAGACGATATGGAAATTCAGCGCTCTCAACAATTCTTTGGGTGTGTAGTGTTGCGGGTAATAAAATTAAACGCTTGCCTTAAACTCTATTGCTCTGTGGCTTCCAACGAATGGGAATGAAAGACTGCTGACCTGGTTACGAGATGAATGGCTCCGAAATAGGCCCCCAGCGAGACTAATATTGACTTTATATTAATGTTTATACGTATTGGTATATGTTCTGATGTGGAGCGTTAAATCTGTTTCTATAGATAGGTAAAAGGTTAAGGCTTTAAAAGATAAATAAAATAGAGATGTGGAGAATGGTAAAAACTATTTCCAGGCTAAAAGATAAAAAGGCCTAAAGGTAGAAAAAAGAAGCTGTGGTGAAAATGAAAGGTATAAGCAGTTTTAAGAGGCACTAAGGGCGGATGCGACCAAACGAGAATAAATTTTATCCTTAGAATAAGGCGCCATATGATCGCCTACGCGATTTTTATGTTCTATCATACGTCAGAAGAAGCTGTCATGTCAAGGCAAAATTAACACATGATTGACAGCTTTCAGCTCGCTACTATTAAATTATCCCTAGGTATAGTTACGCGCGTGTAAGTCTATGTTTGGTCGAATCCGCCCTAAGATGGATAGTTAATTTTGTATCAAATATAGATGTTATTTCAAGCTTTATACATAAGGCTTATACATATCTATAAAGTTGTAAAATAAAACAACCATTGCGGCTTAATGTGCCCTCATAACATTAAGCAAGGAAGCAATCATAAAATTTCGCCTCTAGCGGTCGCCCATCCACATATTGACCTCGTCCGACGTTGCTTAACTCGGTTGATTACTGCGATCGACGCGGAGCGAAGGGCTTTGGATATCGGGACATGCACGCTTCATTAATTCTCCATGCGTATTGTGTCCCAAGTTCGATGCCCAACTGATATAATCTGGGGAATAGTAAAATCCTGGGGAGATCGTGTTTCACACCACTTTTCATAAACATAAAATTTAGGTGTTTCATAAAACGGAAAATAATCTTAAGCTCCGTAGCTCAATGTGCTTTATTAATTATACGATTATGTTTAACAGGGTCATGAAAAAAACATGATTTAAATGTATCCTCATTAGTGGGTATATAAATAAGAAATTAACAAGAGAAGAATAACCACCCTGCCCCCGGTATAAATAAGTTGCGGATTAAAACGACTTAACGAGGGTTAGACTTGGGTCGGGCGGCGACTCTCAAAGTTTTATGAATTATCATGTTGCTGAAAATGAATAATATTATGTCAAGATGCGCTTAGCTACTCGTAGGAAAACGTAATAAGGAAACTTGTTTTCTTTCCTTAGAGTTCTTCAAAATGCTTTCGAATGCATGTGAAGTCCGCCAATTAGCATTTGGCAACTGTGGACCAAAGTTAGACCGACTCGTACATAACCGTTTTATGCCATCGCCCTTAGCAAGGAGGTAGTGATATTCAATGTGTAGTGGATAACGATCTTATTTTAACGCTTAAAATTGCGTTTTTTTTTCTTTGTGAACATAGCACAGTAAAAATTAAATTTTAAGAACACTTTAGACAAGAAGAAAATCTATTAAATCTTTAATACTACTAATTCATTCTTTGTTTCACTGTTGGACCAAAACAAAGAAAGAGGAGACCCGATCTCCGCTCAGTATGGGAGGGTATAGCTGGTAAAGTGGGGATTGGCAGACTTAACAAGCCTTTGAGAACCTTGTGGTGAATTCTCGGGCATGCAGGTTTCCTCACGTTGTTTACCTTCACCGTTACAGCAGGTGACATTTTATTTCTAAAATCTGAGAAGCAAGAACGCCACTGTCCTGTCATTGCTTTAAATATTTTAAACATAGAAAAAATTGAGAACCAACGACCTAGTATCTCAAGGCTGAATCAAGGAACGCCGCAAAATCTTAGTAAATACCACAGTGGTAATACCAACGATTAAGTCCACGGCGACATGAAGAATGTTTCTGAACATTTGTCTGTTGTCTATGGCTTCAGCGCAGTCTTAAGTTAAGAGCCCCGGAAAATTGGTTTTTCTAGTTCTAGAATAGAAGAAGGATAATCCTAAAAGTCAATTTATTGACTTTATTTTTTGCATTAGTGAATTTAGATACGCATGGAGTTTATTCTGATTATAATTGTCAATCGGATTGTAACATTTCAAATTATTAACTGCGTATCTCGTTCTGGAGAATTATTGCGTAACTTATACGATCAAATCTTCTCAGGAGTTTTATATAATTTATGAATTTTTTAGTGAAATGTATTGTCAAATCGATTAAATTCAAAAGATTGTACTATGTAGATATTACTGTAAGCTATGTGATTAAGTAAATAAGTAAGATATTGTAGCTTGGTATTGCAATTTTTTATTTATTTGTGCGAATGTTGTGCACCCAATAGTTATAGCTCGAGCCGGGGATCGAATTCAGGACCTCTAACTTAGCAGTCGCACCTGCAACCACTAAAACATTTCTCACCTAATATGATATATATACAGGGTGTCCCAGAATGAATGGATAATCCTTGAGCCCCGCACAGAACAGCTCTCCAGCGCTTAGAAAAAAATATCCAAAAAAAAAAATTCCAAGTGATACCCAAAATATGATTTTTTTTAGAAAAACATACGTTATTTTAGCTTCACTTCACATTAATTTACACAACTGCCACAAATTAATGATATTTTTGGCGTTTTTGGTGTCATTTTATTCCTGATAGACTATACTACTAGAAATACATCAAATAATATAAGTATCTGTGATACTTTTTTTATAAAAAAAATAAGAACTTGAATTTTTAACATGAAATTTGATACCAAAATAATTTTGACATAGTTTGAGAGTGTTTCATGTAAAAAAAAGTATGAAAACGTAAGTGTCCAGCTATTTTAAAAACATGCGCAGTTAATACAGATTAAATAATGGTATAATACATCATTTTATCTAATACTACTACGAAGTTATTGCTATTGAGATGAAAAACGAGTAAATACGACTAAAATTAAAAAGTTAATGTCTTAATACATTTTAATAATAATAAAACATTTCAGGTGTCGCTGCGACCCATAGACGTCCCACTGCTGGGCACGGGTCTCCCCCACAGACACTGCTGCTGCGGGAGGTCCAGAGCATACTCCACCACGCTGCTCCAATGCGGATTGGTGGAGGGGTTAGTGGCCAACCCAGTGTCGAATGTTCTCAAGCCACCCGAAGGTCTTCGACAAGGCTTAACGACTGTTTCCAGCATTGAAAACAACCGGGACCGACGGCTTTACGTGCCCTCCGAAGCACGGTAGCGTCCGTGAATTTTTGCCACTAGCGCTCACCTATCCACAAACCGACCGCGCCCGTCGTTGCTTAACTCTTTCGGTCACATTGAATCGACGCGAGCCATTGGGCTATGGACGCTACATTTCAGGTGTACATTACATCAATCTTTATTCACAACAGGTGTTCAAATTGTCTGCCACCGATTCTAATACACGCTCGACATCTTCTTTTATAGGCTCTACTAAGAAACCGTGCGTAGAGTCATTCATTTATTTTTGAAGCGGCCTCTTGAACACGGCTGCGTAATTCCTCATTTGAAATTGTTTTCGAGTACACTTCTTCCTTTAGACAGCCCCAGTAAAAAACATCCAGACAGTTTAAATCTGGAGATCGAGGAGGCCACAGAATAGGACCCAAACGACCAATCCATTTGTTTGGATACGTGGCATTTAAATAAGCCGGGACGTTTGTACCATAATATGCAGGGCAGCCATCATTCTGTAACCAATGGGATTCCATTACCTCCTACGAAACAGTCGTTAAGCCTTGTCGAAGACTTTCGGGTGGCTTGAGAACATTCGACACTGGGTTGGCCACTAACCCCTCCACCAATCCGCATTGGAGCAGCGTGGTGGAGTATGCTCTGGACCTCCCGCAGCAGCAGTGTCTGTGGGGGAGACCCGTGCCCAGCAGTGGGACGTCTATGGGTCGCAGCGACACCTGAAATGTTTTATTATTATTAAAATGTATTAAGACATTAACTTTTTAATTTTAGTCGTATTTACTCGTTTTGCATCTCAATAGCAATAACTTCGTAGTAGTATTAGATAAAATGATGTATTATACCATTATTTAATCTGTATTAACTGCGCATGTTTTTAAAATAGCTGGACACTTACGTTTTCATACTTTTTTTTACATGAAACACTCTCAAACTATGTCAAAATTATTTTGGTATCAAATTTCATGTTAAAAATTCAAGTTCTTATTTTTTTTATAAAAAAAGTATCACAGATACTTATATTATTTGATGTTTTTCTAGTAGTATAGTCTATCAGGAATAAAATGACACCAAAAACGCCAAAAATATCATTAATTTGTGGCAGTTGTGTAAATTAATGTGAAGTGAAGCTAAAATAACCTATGTTTTTCTAAAAAAAATCATATTTTGGGTATCACTTGGAATTTTTTTTTTTTTGATATTTTTTTCTAAGCGCTGGAGAGCTGTTCTGTGCGGGGCTCAAGGATTATCCATTCATTCTGGGACACCCTGTATATAAAGTAAATTCAAATCTATATGATATTTCACCCTTTAGTACACAAGACAACATATTTGCCCTGTGCCACGTTGAGTAGGTAAACAAAAAACGTACCAATTGGCACGTATTTGTCGATTCACTTTTAAAGCACAGATCTGCTTCTTTTAAACTCCTTCTTATATCTATGAACACGACCATTTCAACTGCTAACAATTCTTTTTCTTTTTTATTCTGTTAAGAAACTCCCACAGATGAAAAATTGAGGAAGTTTCCATTCCGAAGGCCCATAAATATGTAAACGTCCCTCGAGTTCAGAGTAAAACGTGTCCGCAAATTAATTCCATACCATTTTTTGTCTTTCTACAAACAGCAGGAGTCTTGCTTGAAACTTGGCATACATAATTACTTGGCATACTAGCTTAGAGTTGTTCTGGTCGTCACTAGCTGTATTTCGCAGAACTGCCGCTAAATATTTAGAATTAGTTACTTATAAAATAAGTTCAGTGTCGTAGGTAAACGGATTGGGAACTTACCTATTATGTTAACCTACTTTCTATTGTATCGTTATAAACACATGTTTCCTCTATATATAATATAGTACCTAAATAGTAATATAGAAGTATAAGATACTAGCTTTTGCCCGCGGCTCCGCCCGCGTGGTCAAAGGGAATTAACAATGAGTTGTTTATCATACATGACACATTTATTGGTGGATGAATAGTGACAGTTCCACGATTAAAAGATACTAACTACTTAACTGCTATACTAACTACTTAACTAAATTTTCGCTAAATAAACGCCATCTATTAACAACATCCGGAACTAAATATCTAGCAAATAACAAAACATCGATATCTTCCCATGGGGATGTTTTACCGCGGTAAAAAGTAGCCTACGTCACTCTCCACCCTCCTCACTATCTCCACACACAAAAACCATACCATATAATAGCTTCGTTGCGACGTGAAAGCCGGACAAACAAACAAATAAATAAACAAACACACTTTCACATTTATAATATTATATTAGTATGGATATGGATTCATATAGTACATGGAAAATGTTATACTTTAAATTTAAATTATGATCTATGTTTTTTTCTATCGAAAATAATCTACGTGACCTTTACAACGCGGCAATTGAGAATAAAAATTGTATTCGCACATCGTGATCGTATCAATGAACAACTGCGTAGAAATGGGCGCGGCGCCACCATACGCGCCGCGTGCCGCGTGCCGCGCCGGTCACCCTTCTGATGAACTGAAATAATTCATCTGTAGAGTAACAATAGTGACACGGAAGATGTGCACTAAGTAGTTTTTGCAGTGCTGAAAATTGTATGCAATTGGTTTTATTGCTATTCAAGAGTAGGTTATTTACGCTAAACCAATGCACCACTTCAGAGAGAACATTGTTCACATCGTCATAGTTACTTTGTTGTCCTGAGTTCTTTCGCTGAGATAAGAAATCAGAAGTTTCAGTGCGGTATTCGTTATTTCCTATGGCATAGTGAGTAAATCCTGGGTAAAATGGCTTTAAAGAGGTATACGTTTTTATCTGCGAAAACTTTTCTACAATTTCTTTCATACAATTAAATACAATACGGCTAATCGTGCCCTCTTCTGTGCTTCTGTGTCATGCTGGCAGCATTTCCTTTAATAATCGATAACCTGATACGGTGATTGAAAATCTGCCAGTAATCTCCTTGAGTTTTGTACCATAGTACGAAATATTTATAGTTAATAGCTATTTAATTAATATTACATGCCCATTCATCTTAATTTAACACTTTTAGTAGGCAGATTTATCTATTTATTTGATAAATGAGGCAGTCCAATAGTGGAAATGAATAAATACGTGTTTTAATGTTGTACTCCATGTACTCAGTCATTGCTCCCAGTATCCAAACAGAGAAACAACCCGGTAGTTTATTTGGCTTATGTTTAATGATAGTATCGATGGATCATTTTTAGCCGATACAAGATGGCGCTGGCTGCGTGCCAAGCCCGACCGCTCCATTAAATATTAATTACTTTCTAGAGATTGTAATTATAAAATGTTTAATGCTCGGTTGAAGTTTTCAGATTAATTTTTTATAGTATTCTTTATTTATTTATTTATATATTCATGTACACGACAAACAGCAAAAAAAAACAGAATTAATAGTAATTTTGTACATAGGTCCTACTTATTCCAAAAAGAAATCTCTTCCAGCAGGCCTGGGAATGGAGCAATGATTGAGAGTGAAATTAGCGTGCACCAAAAAAGAAATAATGAGAATAATAAAGATAATCAAAATCTATTAAATAATAATCCAATTTTAATGACAATACATACCATTACTAGAAACAAACTAATACTATAAACCTACATATAATAATAATATAATAAATAATAGGTAAATAAATAATATTTTTCTACTACATATACTTTAAATAAACTAAACATAAATATATGAAATACATACATACGTATACTACTAAACATATATGAATATATATAATATATATAAATTATAATTAATGGAAGAACAATTATATCAGTGATGAGATAATAGAATACTAGTGTGAACTCATAAAAGGACAAAGAGGATATCAGGATAATGCCAAGTAGTGTTCCTTTACCATCTTTTTAAATGAGTAAAGCGTTTTAGCTTCGCGGATGTTAACTGGTAAAGAATTCCATAATCTAACTGCATGAGCAGAGAATGAACGGGAGTAGGATGCGGATTTGTGTGTAGGATAGCTGAGAAGGGATTTAAGATGTGATCTACAAGGGACATTTGAAGGACGACTGTAGGAAAAACGATTCTTGAGGTAAGAAGGAGCTGTAGGATTATTAAGTGTTTTAAAAAGCAGACAGAGAACCCGTGTATTCCTGCGAAAGCGGATTGGGAGCCACTTGAGATCCTTGCGAAGATGGGAGACACGATCATATTTTCGTAAACCAAAGATGAATCTAATTCCAAGATTTTGCAAGCGCTCAAGCTTATTTAATAGCTCCTCCGTGGCATCTAAATAACAAGCATCCGCATAATCCAGTATCGGTTGAATAAGAGTTTGCGCTAGTGTTATTTTAGTTTTAAAGGGCAGGAAACTTTGGAGACATTTAAGTGAGTGAAAAGTATAATGTACTTTACGGCTAACTTCCTTAACATGAGCACCCCAAGATAAGTTGGAATCCATAATAACACCTAGGTTCTTAGCCGTTTCGGAGTATGGTACTGGCGTCTGATTAATGACTATTGACGGCAGGTTTAGGTAGCTTAGTGCATTACGAGCATATCTATTTCCTATTATCATAGCCTGTGTTTTCCTAGGGTTAATCAAGATACCATGTGAGTTCGCCCAACTACTAATACGGTTTAGATCTTCATTAATAGCTAAGATTGCAGTTTCAGCATTTGATACTGAGAAGTGTCTGTAAAGCTGCAGATCATCAGCGTAGAGATGGAAATTGGAAGAAAGAAGTTTAGTTACAGAGTTTATGTATAAAGAAAAAAGCAAGGGAGAGAGAATGCCACCCTGAGGAACGCCACTATGCAGATCACACCAGTCTGAGAAATTATCAGACTGACAGATACGCTGTGAGCGTCCTCGAAGATAGGAGTCAAACCATGAAACGGTAGAAGGCGAGACGTTAATAGATTGAAGAATCCCAGTAAGGATGTCGAAATCAACAGAAGTGAAAGCACTGCTAAAGTCTAACAAGACCAAAACTGTAAGACATTTGTCATCTATTGCCTTACGAATGTCTTCTGTGACGTTTAGCAGCGCAGTCACTGTGCTGTGACCGGGTCGGAAACCAGATTGGTAAGGACTAAGAAGATCATTGGAGAGGAGATAAGAGGAGATTTGCTTGTGGACAATGTGCTCCAGAACTTTTGAAAGAAAAGGTAAAATAGAGATGGGACGAAAATCAGACACAGAGATGGGATTAGCAATTTTTGGTAGAGAAATTATATGTGCCCGCTTCCAGGCCGTGGGAAACAAACAGGTCTTTAAGGAGAAATTCACTACATGTGTAAGAATTGGAAGGATTGTTGGAAGGATAAATGAGATCATTTTAGAGCACAATTTGTCATTTCCGACTGCGGTCGAAGATATAGACTTGATAGATTTACTAACGTCTTCTGTCGTAACTTCCGTAAAGTCAAAAGGAGAACCGGTAGGTTTCGGTAAGCGATTAAGTGACTGTAAGGTCTGTTTTTTAGTGATAAGATCTAAACAGGCAGGAGATGAGGAGAAGTGATTGATTAAGCTGTTTAGATCTATCCCACTCTTAGTAATATTGGAAGTTTTACCTACTCCGACAGATTTTAAAAATTTCCAGACTTCGACGGAACTACGATTTACAAGAGAGTTATGGAAGTGGATTCTCTTAGCATCTCTACACATCCGATTGCAGCGATTACGTAACAACTTGTATCTTGCTAAATTCTGTTCTGATGGACAGCGTTTAAGTTTTCTTTTAGCACTGTCTCTCTGAATCATAAGCTTCTTCACTGCAGGTGTAAGCCAAGGGGCAGGGTTACGCCTTATTTTTACACGTTTTACAGGAGCATGACGATCATATAGATTCAGTATTAATTCGTTAAATTTTTGTACCTTGTCATCAACACTTGAACTATTAACAAGCGGTAACCAATCGATGCCATCAGCATCACGCCTTAATGCATCCAAATCTATGCCTTTGTAACTGCGAAGTAACATATAATGCGGAGAACGTTTTGGAGTACGAACCCGGTACGAGAGATACACTAGATCATGATATGAGAAGCAAGAAGTAAGTTGACCATGTGTGTCGACGTTACCAGGTGATGAAACTATCATGAGATCAAGAAGAGATGGATTGCAGTTAGGAAAGTGATGGGTAGGTTTAAGAGGTAAAAGATACAAATTATAGGAAGTAATTATTGACTGCAATTTAGAAGCTCGATAGTCGTTTTTCAATAGGCAAGTATTAAAATCTCCCATTAAAATCGTGTGATTAAATATTGGGCATAAGTCATTTAGAATGTCATCAAGAGTACTAAAATAATCAATAGTGAGATTTGGACTGTATAACACACCTAATAGAATTTTTGTATTTTTAACTGTTACCTCCAGAAACAAGTACTCAGCTGCTTCGGAGTACTGCGATGGAGATGCCCTGATGACCTTGTACGGTAAATCCGCACGAAGGTATGCCGAAACACCACCACCGCCGCGTCCTATTCTGTCGTTACGGATTAAGACATATCCTGGCAACGCAAACTGGGTAGAAGAAAGAGAGGGCTTTAAAAAGGATTCCGATATTAGTAATGCGTCAATCTCTGCAGTGTTAAATGATGCCAGAAGATCGGAGTAGTGAGCAGGAATACTTTGTGCATTAATATGCACCACATTGAAATTCTGAATAAATCCTGAAAAGATACTAGAAATATGTTCACGTAAGGTAAGACCTTCATCGAGGTCGCTTACAGCACTGACATAACTGCTCGAAGAGGAGCAAGAAAAAAAACTATCATTAATTAAACATAGATCATTATTATCTTCCATTTATGTATAGATATTCAATAATACTATATACCTACAAATACACTAATATAAATATATATAATATATATAAATAAATAATGAAATATACCTAATTATTATAATTATACCTAAATAATTTTAAATTTAAGAGCGTTTTTCTATAAACCCTGTCCACTCACTGCTTTTATTACCACAGATGTGATGGAAGAGATTGTTTGTCAGAAGTTATAAGATAGGTGAGATAGTTATTCATGTTCAAACAAATTATATATGTACTAGACCCATTATAAAGATGATGATACATCAACAGTTAACAAGATACAAGGCCAATAAAACAGAAATGTGTTATATATACTATTCAACTTAAACCTTAACTACGAATTTACAACAAACGGATATCAAAGAGAAAAAAAAAAAATACAGTTAAACATAACCAATAGGTACTGGTAGGTAGGTTCACGACTTTCATAAGAGAGAAAAAAAAAAAAAAAAAAAAAAGATAGAAAGGAAGTTAGAGGTTGCATGCTGAATCACAGAAATGCAGGGACTCTAAAGTTTTAAAATATCTACCTAACCAGGTACTTATTTTATTAAATAAATAATGCACATAGACATTTAAGTAAACCGACTGCGCCAACCAAAAGAACCATTATTTACTTTATAATTAAGAACCCTTGGATTGTGTAAGTATTCACAAATAATTAAGTAATTCCGTATAAGGTACCTATTAGGTACTGATGTATAAAGGTAAAAAACTATGTACCTAGATTTTACTTATAAATTGCAGTAACAGACGAATACAAATACATTATGTTGTATTGTAATTAGGTACTTACAGACTAAAAATTATAAAATAACATAATACAGTATTAGAGGCAAATTTTGTGAATAATATTAAGTAGCACAGTATGATTAATTGTGAGAAATAAAAGCAATCGTAAGAAAAGAAAAGGTGAGCACAAAACCAAAGAGATATCAATTAATTAAACTACCTATATATATATATATTAAATTTACTATCAGGGAGAGAGTTATTTGGTAACTTTTATACCAGCTAACTAGGTTTGTATGTGTAATTCAATTTGAAGATGCATAATTTAGCTAGGTATATATTTAGTTTAAGTAAAGATTATTCACACAGATAAATAATAACAATGATCTTATCCTGATAATTGCCAAAAAGTAGCAATGAATTAAAAATACTTTACTTAATCCTAACCAAATTGTTCTCAGACTAATTTATTGTTTATGTACCTGAGTGACGTTATTTAATAGATTAAATATATATATATTTAAGTACCTGTTTAGCATCTACACTGTATCATCAGACACTGCATGTTTTCATCCATAATCTTAATCCAGGGATCCAGGAAAAATAATAAAAACAGTCTCATTAATTATAACCTATAGCTAACAGAATACCTACCTACCATAGTAACTTGGAATACTGATGATACACAATTTATGAATGCTATTTCTATCTAAATAATTTAGTAGCACTGATATAAACCTGCACACACACAGGGCACAAACAAACACCAAATAATTTATCATAACATCAACAGTAATAACCAAAGCTATACGCCCATTTTAAGAGGTCGGTAGGCTGACGGTACAATTAGTGGTATAAAGTTCGCTTGGTTTTAAATGCTTGATCAGCGGCGTTTTTTCTTGGTAGCATCCAAGGAAAGTTCTTGTTCATCTTTCTTCTTATCTTTCCTAAAAGTACGGCCCTTTGTGGCCATCTCCTCCTTTCCCGAACCGCTAGCAGCTTCAGAACTCGATGGATACTGGGCGATAAGTGTCTGTAGCTCAGCCATGAATTCCAACTTCTTACGTGATTTGTCAGGAAGAAGTACTACTATTTTTCCTTCTGAAGTCCAAGATTGATTCACACCAAAATGCTTACGAGCTGCTATAAACACGCGATACCTTGTTTGGGTTAAAAACTCAGAAATGGTGATGCCGGTTCCTTTTAAGGTGGTTTTCATTTCCCAAACTGACCGCCGGTGCTCCATATCACAAAATCGGACCAATACTGGACGGTTTTTGGTCTGTGGTGATCCAAGGCGATGGCAAACTTGGAGGTTATCCATGGAGATATTACTCACATTCATTTTGCCGGATATAACCTTAAAAATAGTTTCATGTAATTTTTCCTGTGGGTTTTCAGGCAATCCGTGGAATAGTAATATCTTTCTACGCATCACCGTCTCATGTTTATCGTACCCGTTTGATAGTAATTCAATCTGAGATTTGAACTTAGCCAGCACTTTCCAGATGAAGGTTTTAAATTCATTGAACTCATGACTCAATGTCGCAATCTCGGAGTTGCCTGAGGTTGAGCTGAGGCCCTCAGCTACCTTCTGCAGCTTTTCTTCATGTGCAGCAATCCGTGACACAAACATTTTTTCCAAATCCTCCAGATTACTCACCATTTGACCTTCCATAGTGAGGGCAAGTAACAATGTTAAACCAATATTGAGATAAAGGAAAGTATACAAGAAATTTTTAGATGGCAGTGAGTGTTGAGGGTTTTAGTATTACTTTACCACATTTAAAAGCTAAAAATCCACTTATTTTCAACTAAAAATTAATAAAACTTGGCACACACTAAAATTTGCGTGTTGGGTTGAAAGTACCCTCCACTTATTTTTGGAGTTTGTTTCCATGTTTCCAGCTACGGCGACATGGTGCCGGGCACGATCGCCGGCAAGATCGTGGGCGGCGTGTGCTCGCTGTCCGGAGTGCTGGTGATCGCGCTGCCCGTGCCCGTCATCGTGTCCAACTTCTCCCGCATCTACCACCAGAACCAGCGCGCTGACAAGAGGAAGGCGCAGAGGGTACGGACTTGCTTTTCTTGCTAAACTACCTTTAATTTTTAAAAGCTTTTATTTAACTTCACTCGTATGTATTCATTCATGTATTGTATGTATGTCCTGGAATCTTGCAATCAATATTTCACCTACTTCCACTAAAGCTATCAAGCTGAAATTTGGCACGCATATTTGGTTCCGATGACAATGTACGATTCAATAATTTCCACCATTTTTAATCCAATATGGCGAACGATACAAAATGGCGATTTATAATTTTTACAGTAACCCCTATGATATGGGTCTGCATTTGCTTATATGTACAGAAATGAGAACAGGAACAGAAAATACTAATGTAACTCATGTACCTACCTACAAAAGTATCGCTTATTTCCCTTAAGAATATCTACTGTACCTGTTACTGGAGACAAGCAATAAAATACTAAACTTAGGTACATTGTTGTCATTCGTAATATACCTATCGTAAATATTTAATATATTCGTAAATAATTTAGAAAAATATCTATGAATCTATGTTGATGTTACTGACGTGACGTTCCTGATTTTTATATCAAAAGTCTTTTTTTTTTTTAACATTTCTGTTAAATATTATCCAGACGATGTTAAGATAAGACAAATGAGTTTAAATAACCCTCTCAAGGTTTGCATGACTTCGAAATCCCACTGAAGTACATAAAATTTCAAATCATTCGGATCTGTGAGAGTTAGTTAGACCCTTTTGTCAAGTTGAAATTGAGCTGATGATTATCAAACGCCTAAATAGATCTTCATAAATTGTAGCTGAAGACCACCGCGATCACGTCAGCTTTTAAACAACAAAAAATAACATTTAAAAAAAACCGTCCATTCGTTTATGAGCTATGATGCCACACGTCAAACTAACACTCCTCTTTTCTTCGTCGGCTTAGAAATACAACGCATGATTTTTTAATGATATAATTGTCCTGCCCATTTCAGAAAGCTCGACTCGCTCGCATCCGCATCGCGAAGGCATCTTCGGGAGCTGCTTTCGTGTGCAAGAAGAAGGCGGCCGAAGCCAGGCTCGCTGCTCAGGAGTCGGGTGTGGAGCTGGACGACGCTGGCAGGGATGAGGACATCTTCGAATTGCAGCACCATCATCTGCTGAGATGTCTCGAACGGACCACGGTAAGTCACGATATTTTATCTAGCTCCATCATTCTATCCTTCCATGTTAATCGCTCCAAGTCTTTACTAAAAAAAGAAGTTCGTCGAAGACCATCGTTGCTAGAGAACATTCGACGATGGGTTGGCCACTAATCCTAGAAGGATTGGAGCAGCGTGGTGGAGTAAGCTCTATATGCTTCAGCTGTGGCTGTGGGAAAGACCCATGGATGCCTATGTTTTGTTGTTATAAAAGTCGGCTCGAATGTGTAGCTCTGAACGAAATTTATAGGGGATAGCTGAGCATGGGGTATGAATGCGGGGACGTAATTCGGAATCAGCGCTTACCTACGACAGACAACCCGCTCGCCCCGACGCAAGACGACATTGACTTCTGCGCATTCAAGGTCAGAGCTAAACTTTCGTGTCGCTAACTATACAATAGTGTCAATGTGTGTAATCTAGCGTCCGAAGACCAATGGCTCGCGTCGATTCAATGTATCGAAAGTGTTAAGCAACGACGGGCGCAGGCGATGACGGATGACGGACCGCTAGTGGCAAAATTTCATGGTCGCTACCGTGTTTCGGAGGGCACGTAAAGCCTTCGGTCCCGGTTGTTTTCAAGGCTGGAAACAGTCGTTAAGCCTTGTCAAAGACCTTCGGGTGGCTTGAGAACATTCGACACTGGGTTGGCCACTAACCCCTCCGCTTTGGAGCAGCGTGGTGGAGTATGCTCTAGACATCCCGCAGCAGTGTCTGTAGGGGAGCCGTGCCCAGCAGTGGGACGTCTATGTGTCGCAGCGAGCTATACAATAGCAGACGATCAGCACAATCTCATACATCCACAGGACCGGGAGTTCGTGGAGATGGAGAACCCGTTCAACGGCGCGGCCAAGCGGCCCGGCTCCCCCTCCCCCCTTGCGTCCCCCGCGCACTCGGGCCGCGCGCCCGCGCTGCTGGCCTGCTGCGCGCGCTGCGGCTGCTGCCCGCAGAAGTACCAGGTGTGTTGTCTGTGGTTGCGGGTTTGCTCACATGAGTCACAGTCACAGCCCAGAACAAGTAGTAAGGCTTAAGATATGGTCGCAACTTGGCCCTGAACAACAACTTAATTTTTTTTCTTATATTTCGGTTTAAGTTATGAAAACTAGCTTAAAAAAATCTCTTAATTTGGTTTAGGTTAACGTTTCTCACGGCCTTTATTTTTAAAGCTGGTCTAAAGTGTATTTATTTTAAATGTACTTTTACTGTTGGCACTCTTGGCCTTTATAGTGTCAATTGTAAGTTACAATTATTTATTTTTTCGAATAATAAATAAAATAAATAAAATATCTCTACGGCGTCACCGAGTTAGTTGCATAAAGCCGGCGTTTGTTGTCTATGGTCACATCCATGGCCCCACTGGCTCTTAGCGCCGATTAACAAGATACATTTTAAAGATGTTTCTTTAATAACAAGTAGGTACCTACTTCGTTTACAAATAAAATATGGTGTTGGTTCTTCTGACGCCGTGAAATATGTTACGAGCACATTCTTTATTATACCAACAATTGAATTACAAACGTATTATTCTCGAAGATACTTTATATCGAATCAAATTAAAAATATAAATAAGAACAGCATAGTAATAAATAGGTATATTTATTATAATATTTGAATTCTGGTTTTGTAAGCACCAAGTCCCAATCAAATTGCTGAATTTTTTAACAATTTTTATAGCTCTTCATTTTAGACTTCAGTCATTTAATTTACTTTTTATCTTTTTTACGACGGTAACCAGATGGCTGATAATTATTGTAATATTTTTTACCTTCCGATGGAATAATTTATATTTGAATACGATTTATTCCTAACAAATGCAGAAAGAATACAACTTTTATTCGAATTGAACCCAATACACCGTGCATTGGCAGCAATAAAGCCATCTATTCACGTACAGTATTACCCATTACGTATTCAGATCTACAATTTCAGTCTTAACTTTGACAGTTTCATCGTTTTACGAGCTTTGTAGTAATGGGGTGTTCTAAAAAGATATACTTATTGAGGTTCGTTATATATAGCCACTGGAATGTTTACTTATTACGGAATATAGACATTAGTTTATTTAGTGGTCAGTAATTTACTTGTATATGGTATTTTAGCCAAAAAAAGACATTTTGTTTCAATTTTATTTTGTTGTTATTTTTATTTATAGATACATAAAATATATTAAGCTTGTTATAAAGATTTTACTTGCACTCTCACTAGAACTCTTTACTTTTTCTATTAAGTCTTATGAATAACCATAGTTTACGATACATGTAAGTAGCTGTTATTTTAGGTTTGTGAGTATTGTAGTATCTACAAATATTTAATTTTCTCTTTCACATATTTTTATTTAATAAATCAATTTCACATCATCACGACATTTGTACAACAGAAACGCAGACGTTCCGTACGGTGCGTGAGTCCGATCGGGCTCGCGACGTGCCCTCGTCGTGAGGTATAAAACTCTCGACTTTTACTGTCGGTCTTGTTACGTGTCGCTTTATTTCTATGGCCGATAGAAATTACAACAAATTGTTATTTCATACAAAATGTACCGCTTGCTTTTTTTATAATTGCGCGTTTAATTATTTTTTTGCAGCGATAAACTGGATGCAATATTGAACTAAATAATTTATGTTATTTAAATGGTTGGATATTTTGAAATTTCAATGTTTAATTATGCAAATCAATAGCTTACTGAAATAAATGAACTATAAAATTTATTTTCATATAAGAAAGATGGCAGTTAGATGAAGATATAAGGATATGGCCATAGAAATAACATAGGTACTGTGAGCACACGAAACAAAGGCCTGTATTAGTATCGCTTGTGTGGTTATATGAGCTAGACTGTCATGCTAAAGTTATAATGTAAATATGATAAATCCTGTGGCGCTTGAGATAGCTTGCACCATACAAATTAAGTAAAAATGAGAAATCATCAATTATGGTGATTGAAATTTGTTTCAGGATAACTTGAATTAAATTGATCAATTTGAAAATTATATAAAAAACATAGACCTGGTGATTTTCATCTGATCTTGTAAATTTCTTCCTGCTGTCTGTTTTTAACTTTAAATGGTGTAATTTAAGTATAAAAGGTACCTAATTCGTTTAAAAACATTTCATCCTCCAAATGGTGAGATAAATCAGTGTGATATCCTACATTTCAATAAGGAAAGGATAAAAAACAAAAAATACTATATTGCATTTTACCGCTTAAATATTATTAATTATTTATTATTTTCAACGCTATCCACATTGTGCTTACCAATATCCTTGAGTAGCGAGTATATTATATAATATTGCTTACTTGAATATTCCTGTGGTAAGTATGGATTGTACAAATCCAATTAGGTTATAACTGACAGTTGCTAGAATTAATGAAGTTAGGTAATATTAATGTTATATATTTTAAAATAAAATTTGAGGTAATATTTTAAAACCGCATTTTGTATGTATAACACAATTAAAAAACTTATGTATTTTGTTCTAAGTTTTATGATAATATATTTATGAATACAGCAGAAATACTTTGAAGACTCTTTCTTACTCTGAACATCAACTTACAATCTCTACATTTTATTACTTTAATTTTTGCACATTCTATTCAATACTTACACTCACTATTTACACGTCATTCTTTTCTCCAAGCAAAATTACGAACTTTTGTACCATCAGAAAAAAATACGCTCAGTTAAAAATTGGCTCTAACAGGTCCTGCTATTAGATTCGAGTAGAAAGCGAACCCGGGGCGTACGCCGGTACACGGCGACTTCGCGACCATCCGACACCTCAGTGTCTGCCGCGCCCAGCGAAGATCCCTTACCAGTACGTTCGTCTGGTTTTACCACGCAGCGATGTCGGGGCGTGAATAGCTTGCTTTATTTTATTTTTTAAGTTGAATTGTTATTTTAATTTTTCGTTATAATTTTTTCAAACGGTTGTAATATAATTTTTTAATAAATTTAATATCGTATTAATTTGAAAAATGTTTGTAATAATTTTTTTTTTATTTATCGATGTAATTTGTCGCTGTGTGGTAATTTCCTAAAATTAAGGCTTTTTATGTCTGCAGGGTGTTGGCTGCTAAACAGTGTTGCTTCATAAAGTATTGTATTTCAAAATAAGTGTATCACATTATTATTATATTTGTAATTACTAAATGTTCAATGTATTATTTTGTAAGCTTGTGCTGTAATGCCGTTGTCGTATGTATAATACCTACCCCCTATCTCTACTTTAAATATCAATTCTTAATTGAATATTATATTATACAACTTGTTTAGTAAACATGGATGTGACTTGCAGCAGTCAGAATTTTGCATTATTTTTTAAATTAAATATTTTTTCATTTAATTTTATACAAAACTTATTTTTGAATTTAAATAAATTAGGTAAAATATAGTAAAAAAATTATGCGATTTTCTAAGACTTACCAGTAGATCCACGAGTGTCGTAATATATAGAAATAAATGTGTATGACAGTAACTATTGTGCTACTGAGTATGTCGTTGTATATACTTATAGATACTTATTTTTATACTGTGGCATGTTAAGAGATAAAATGGAAAACAATTTGCCAACACACTGCACATATGGCCAAACAGGAAACGAAAGTATATAACTTTAGACACGTTGTGACGTATATACTTAAGTACTTGTACATACTTACAATATATCGACATCCAAAATTATATTGATAAGGATGCTCATTTTTAAAGTAGTCGATCAGCTCATAACCAACTCAATATCATACTACATAGAACCTAAATTAAATCTGTGATTAACGAGTTAATATACCTAAAATAATAATCATTTTAAAGATATGCGATCAAAAACAGTGGTGTCTTAACCAAGATAATATTAACAACGTTTCCCTCAACGTTAATTTAAGAATCTCATCCTACGAGCCGTGCTACGAGTATGTCAAAAATCTTATAGAATAAGACTTAAAATTAAATAAATTCACTTCTGGGAAAGAACTCAAAATGTGAAATATACTAATTAATTTTAATGAAAAAAAGAATAATTCGTATGTTAACGAGTTAAACTGAACCCAAAATGGACAGAAATAAACGAGAGTTAAAAAAAAAAACATGATAAAGTGCACCTGTTCGCTAGATAAATAGGTAGGTACAAATACAGACAACTTAATGATACTCGTACACAAAATTTAACACGAATTACACACTACTGGGTCTACATTATATACCTAATCTTTTTTACATCTGGCATGCTATATGCACACTTTTCAGTCCATACACTTGACAAGCGCTACATGCTCACATGTGTTCGTATAATTGTATAATACTTATGTTTATTTATATTTATTTCGCCAAATTGTTCAATGGACTTGCTTCTTCAATGTAAAGCTTCAGCAATTGTTTCTACAATTTGTAAGTAGCTCGTATACCTACTCGTACCTACGTATTACACAAGCTGTAGTAAAATTATCTGATTATGTTATTATTTTAAAAGTTTTAACAGTGTCTACTATTTATACACTGTAAGAATGAATAGATAGAATAAAATAAAATAAAGTTAATTATCTGAGTGAAAACCATTTATCAACATAATTATTCATGAGGAATCGAAGAATACGAGATGATATTTCTATGCTAAAAAGCAAATTTTATAAAATATCAAAGATAAAACTCGCAATCAAGATGTAGCGAGATTCTTGTTATGCACTAGTAATATTACATTTAGGTACATACCCATAGAAAATTATCATGTATCCATTACTTATGTACATAAAGTAATTAGTTTTGTCTTAAGTTACACAGATAAAGTTCAAAGATAACATTTACCATAGCGGACTAAAAATTTGAAAGACAAAAAGTGATTCGATATTTTTTTTTTAATTTCAGCAAGCGTGTGGCAAATACATTCCAGCAGGCAGTACTGTGCAAGGAAACCAGACTGGAGTGGCGATGGACGGGACCTATCTAGTGGAGGCCTCTTTCTAGGGCCCGTCTACCAGCGCTCATGTGGAGAGCTACGTCTAACCAAGCTGTGGAACAAAATTCAAAATATCAAATATATTTCCTATTTCCACATGAGTTACAAGTGAAGAGACACTAACTAGGCTGTAACGATTATACAATTACTAGGTGTAAATTTAATTATTAATCTATAATTAAAACACAATACTGCCTAACTATAACGGAATATCATGTGTATAGATAGAATGGAGGAGTTGATACATCGTGTCGACCAATTCGAGGTTGCTCCTTTAGGTTTCTTTCAAATTATAGTTGTATTAAATTAAAAAGGTAAATAAGGTTTTAATTATAAATGAGTGTTGGAATTCTCCGAAATATTTAATAGGTGTTTAATTGTCGGTTTTGAGAGCGTTAGAAAAGACAGAAATAGGTTTGAAATTAATGTTATAGTCAATAGTTTGAACCATATCAATTTAAGATCAGATTAAATTCTTGTATCGCCGTTTAGGGTTGACTAACGTGAACTCATGTTCCATTTTCATAATTTTTCTGATAGAGAACAAGTGAATTAAGTACGGGATAGTATTATTTTGATGTGAAATTATCAGAATCACTCCAGGCAATCGGAACGCTTAAAGGTATAACAAAAATAACTTCAGACATTTTCGTTGGCATTCACTTAAGTTTTGTCACTTATATTTATTATAAGTTCGCTAAGTTAAGAAAATTGAAATTAAAAACTATTTATTGTTGACAAATAAAATTAAATTTGACAGTGCAACTTGAACTTGTTATGAAAACATGTTCTCCGCAAGACGAAAAAAATCCCGACATACGATAATTTAAATAATCTTTCCAATTTCACTAGGATACTAGTGCCTTCGAAAGTTCATAAATTAAAAATTAATCATAGTTAACTGTTGCTCTGTGTTAGTGAAGTATAGAAATATATATTCATGTATTGAAGATAAAGGTAGATATTATTATGTAATAAATTATATAGTGAGTGGGTCTGTGTTGTCAATTTTCCTACAGATACGCTCGTAGATATGTATGAAGAGGGGATTGCAATAAATGTAGAAATGCTACTCTTACCATATTGCAGTCATTTTTATGTTCGGAAGGTTACGTTAGTACCTTATCGTGCTATAGGGTTACCGCGGACATTTTTTCTTTACTTTTCTCAATTACATAATAGATGGCGCTGTTTGCTTACAGTCTGTTGTCAGAAGAAACCGCTTCTACGAATTTAAAAATGGCAATTGTCTTTCATTTTTATGACTGACTATTCAATGTACTGTTTACTTTGTAATATGTTAAAAGTTTTTATTCTTTTTGTAGCTGCCAAAACAGTCATGGGGAAGCCCAAATTAGTGTCTAGTTATTTGATAAATGTTCCATTTCAAATCAATACTTATTACAATTAGTGTGTAGTCCGTGGATAAATAAAATCCTTAGTTAACGAGAATCAATTATAATGAATGTACCTATTTAGGTCGGTTCGTTATTCCATTGGAAATGTTGAACTGGTTTTCATAGACGATACATTTGTCGAAGAAGAATTAATAATTACGATTTAATAATTACCTATTCACAATACATCCATCCAGATGTAAGTTTTACCCAAATACATTAGCATTATCTACAAATCAATTAAATGGAAGATTTTTTTTCTCAGTGGGGCTAGTTACACAACTAATACGAAAGTATCATGGTATCGATAGGTAAATGTATGAAATCATATAAGTATAAATTGATAACTATATTAATTAAAGACTTAATAAAAAGTATTAACGAGTTAAAATTGGTAGTGTAATACGCCCCAACTTATGGTTTAATGGAATGTATTTTTGTGATTAGTTAGATAGGTAGGTGTTAGATTCAATAATATTAGAGATACGCATCTCGAGGTTTTCAAATTTACTGTATAGTATAAATATTGTTTAAGTAGATAGAAACGATAAATTTGTCGTGTTAAACATCCATTAACATTAATGTCTGTATAGTGTTAAAGTAAGTTTTTTGGCGCAAATTATTGCCAATTTCAGAAAACGTAGGTATATTAGGCCAAGGCATTGGGCCAATGTTGGTCACACGAGCAAAACGATTTATAATGTACTGGATTTTAAAATATTGGGACATTATGATACGGAATGAAGTCAGACAGAGAAAAATTGAATTATTATGAACAATAAAAATTCTACTGTCTGTAGTGTGAATGGTTATGTCATTAGAGTAGTCACTCTAACGAAAATTTTAATATTATTAATTATGATCTATTATTAAATAAACCAATGTATAATTGTCAAAAAGTCTATGCTGATTTGTATATGTGGTATATAAATAGTTACATACAATATTAATGTGTTTAAATTAGAATTTATTTGAAATATGTATTTCCTTTTATTTAAGATGTAAGCAATTTACATGCGTTCAATGGATCGAATGCAAGATTCGGTTAGTTTAGAGTAAGAAAATTTATTTTTTTAGTTATTTGAAAACCGAATTCGCAGTGAAAATGTCTCTTCCAAAATTTTGCCACTATTTCTACTAAATTAGAAGGAATAAAGATAATGTTCAATGAATTTGATATAGGTATGTAACTAATATAAATTATTATAAGTGGGTTATATATGGATATGTAAAGTAAACGGTTTTTCGTGGAAATTTGACAAGCTTATATTTCCTAAGATTTTTCACAGCTTTTCCATTCACTAAATTACATACCAAAACAATCTTTATTTCATGAAACACGTTATCTGCATAGCTGCGCATTGAACTGCTGTTAGGTACTTAGTAATCAAAAACATTTAATAAGTAATGGGTTCAAATGATATTTATTCAATTATGATATTTTGATTGAATATGCTCACAAAATATTTGTTATTACGACTTAAAATTACTACCATTTTTTAATTTTATATAATTTAATAAATTTACATACTGCATTTAATTTTAAATTAAGTAAGTTTCTTTTTAAATGTTAATATGTATATGTTCTTACATTATTATTATTTAATTCAGATTATAGGTTCTTCGAAATATTTTAACGACAAATTTAAAAGTTTTATAAACTTTATAAATCTGTTTTGCTTTTGACTTTGGTTTGAATGATAATGTTAAATATTTATATATCTCTAACATAACTCATAAAAATGTAAGTTAACTCCTTTGTATAGTAAAATCCCTGTGATTCTAATGGCTGTTAAAAGTTATTGTGTTATTTTATTTTAACTATTATTTTCTTTGTATAAAACTGTATTGTTTTTTTGTTTTTAACAGTTATTTTATTTCGGTTCATTGTTACTACAATTGATAGTAGCTGCAGTGGGTTGTATGGTGTTCCATAGCCATGCTATACGAAGGGAAAATACTTTAAACATGGTCTATAGGAAGTTTTTCTGAAAGAAGACTTCATTTTGTTTAAAAAAAATTGATTTGATTTGATTGAGGACTCAAATATTTTCAAATAATCGTCGGCCTAACCCGGTATCTAACCCACCAAAAGTAATTTATGATGATGGGTCAAAGAGTTAATTATAAAAACTACTTCTTTCATTTTAAATAAAAGGAAGATATTGAAATTTAACATTTAATTTCAAATTTTCTGCAGGAAGACATGTTGTATTATAATGGAAGCATAGTTAAAACACAAAGACATAACATTGAATTTTAATTTAATAAAAGGTTTAAATAGTGTATAATGTAAGTATATTAGAAGATGCAAAAGATAAGAACCGGTATGAACTTTCATACTGGATCTTATAAAAGAAGTTAGACGTATTCTTTTTAGCAAAGATAAGCAACAAGCAACGTAGCTTCTACGCTATGCTATATTATTGTGGAGCAAATAATCCTTATTATCTCTTATACTCTTTATACCATCGTCAAACTTAAAATAAGTGTTTTTTTTTACATTTGGTAGATTTGATTCTCGGTTCATTCAGAAGTGTTTGTGGGGGAGACCCGTGCCCAGCAGTGGGACGTCTATGGGTCGCAGCGAGCAATTCTCGGTTCAAGCAGACGATATTTTAAAAATCTTTTATAAAACCCAGATTTACGTAATTATGTAATTTTAAAATAAAAATGAAGTCTAGTTTCAGTAAAATTTCCTATGTGGAAATGTAACGTTAGGTTATTTTTACCTCCATGTGACACAGCCGTGGGACACCAGGTATAAGTAAGTCTTTATTACAAAACTAAGTAAATAAATTTTGAATACACAAAATATAAAATTATGATTCATGTGGAATGGTGCCCAAAAACACTAGCAAGATTTTTTGTCCCTAAGCTGATATGATTTATGGGACATATTTTCAAATTACAACAAAACAAAGATTAATTTGGTTGCTATTTAAAAAAAATCATTTTGGAATAAGTTCCTGTAATGTCTTTTTTTAAAGACATTTTTAGAAATACTGTTGGTTCTGTATTGCCCAACGCAGCTTTGAATTTAGAAAAAAAAACTTTGAACATTCTGATAGCTGAACAATACCCTAACCGAAGACTAAAAAAGGAATTAATTTAAAACATTAACATTCAAAGCCCAGAAATTTGACTCCAAGTTTAATTTAAGTCTTTGTTTTAATTTTATTCTGTTTGATTATTCTTAATTATAATTGTAAGTATTAATTATATATATACATACTGCTACTACTAGTTACATTATGCTGAGTCCAGACATGTATCATTTTCCAAATCTGATCAACGTATCTGTATATTACCTATCGCGTATCATATTCGCGTATAATTATGTCGACGGCGATCAAGATGACGCGTTCATATACCCGGAATTATAATATTTACATAGGATATAATAATGTCTTCTTATCTCTTCGAATCAGTGTCTGTCATGGCGGTGTATGGTTTATTAAGGTAATGTCCCGATAATATAATAAAAGACATTTTTAATAATTTACCTACCTACCCAATGAAATATTGAAAACACGTTCGAAACAATGATAATAATAATAATATATTAATCGTACTATACCAAATATTAGCTGTAAACTTTTAATATATAATTTGTTATGTCCTTTTAAAGCGTAAGAAAAATGTTAAACATTTTTGTAACGTACTTGATTGCTACATTGTAAGTTTGAAATTTAATTTGAATACCTAAGCTAAGTATGAATAAAACGCAAGACTTTATCATACTCATAGATTATACATTTATAAAGTCAAAGTCAAAGTCAAAGTCAAATAATTTATTTCGCTATGAGGTGATTAGACACGCTTAACGAAAGTCTAGGTACCTAACTAAAAACTACTTAAACTACTAACTGATCTATATAAGGCAAAGGATTAGCTATTGATTATTGAATGAATAGCTAATCCTACACAGGTGTCTAACTTGCCTTAAGATAAATTTACAATAATTACCTACCACTAAGCTAAGCTCTAAGTCACGATAGACTATCTATATGGTCATCGGCTTTAGGAAGAATTTACAATATTCTTATCCTATGCCCTAGTGTAGGCCGAGAGAGAAAAAAGCCGGAGGAAAAAACTCTCGGTACTCTTTTAAAATTCAAATTAATTTTTACAGAAAAATGCACAGTATGACCATGACATGATTAAGTCAGACACGAGACAGCCAATCGTGTATGCCAAGAATCACCCCATATGCCACCTGCTTACAATTTTTAGTATAATTAATACAGAAGCATAGTGATAGCCTGTCAGAGTTTAATTCAGTCCCATGCCTTTATATCATCCAAATACTCCTGAATATTATAATAAGCTTTTCGACATAATGTTTGTTTGATGGTTTTTTTAAACCTTTGTAAAGGCAGAGACTGAACCGCAGCCGGGACTTTATTGAATATTAGAATAGACATTCCTATGAAGGAACGACTTTTCTTACTAAGCCGGCATTTAGGAAACGCTAATTTGTGGCCGTTCCTTAGTGTTACATTGCGTAAGGCATTTAGGTCACTACGACTTACAAACCGATGCCTATTTTTACGAATATACATAATATTCTCATAGATGTACTGCGATGCAAGGGTTAGGATGTTTATTTCCTTAAATTTTTCTCTAAGGGAGTCTCTACTTTTCATTTTGTATATATAACGGATAGCCCTCTTCTGCAAAATAAAAATAATATTAGTATCAGCTGCATTACCCCAGAGTAAAATGCCATAGGACATTACACTGTGAAAGTAACTAAAATATACCAATCTAGCGGTATCGACATCCGCCAAACAGCGTATCCTTTTAACCGCGTAAGCTGCAGAACTTAGTCTATCCGCCAGTCGACAGATATGGGGTCCCCACTGCAACTTCGCATCAATGGTGATTCCAAGGAAAACAGTCAAGCTAACTAAGTTCAGTTTTTCACCATTTAGTTCCGGTTGCTTATCTACTTGTTTCACATTAGGTGCTGAAAATTTTATGCAATTGGTTTTATTGCTATTTAAGAGTAGGTTATTTACGCTAAACCAATGCACTACTTCAGAGAGAGCATTGTTTACATCGTCATAGTTAGTTTGTTGCCTGTTTAATTTGAAAATTAATGAGGTGTCATCTGCAAACAATACAATCTCGTTATTATTCTCTACCATATAAGGTAGATCGTTAATATATATTAAAAACAGGAACGGACCCAGAATCGATCCTTGTGGGACCCCCATCTGTACTAAAGACCCAGACGATCTTGTACCGCTTACTTCGACTTTCTGAGTTCTTTGTGTGAGAAAATGTATTGAGACCACCATGACACCTTTACGTTATTATTAACCTTCTCTCAATATTTGTGTGTCTTTTTATACACGTCAATATATATACGAGGAAAGGCGAGCACGTCATATTATAACCGAACAATGAACAATATTGAATTGTTAACTTATTTTACACGTCACATATTTTAATTAGGTTGTATTATAAGTTTATTACGTAACTTTCCTGTCTCAATTTTATTTTAATAAATGTTAAATTGTACCTATCTCACTTATGATAATAGATATTGCTGTATTAATAATTAGATAATTAACTACTTGTAAAATAGAGTCCTGTGGTGTTTTAAATGTAAGTTCTAATTTTATCGTGTTGTGAATGATAGAATGTTGTTGGACCAATCAGGAGATTCAAATTGTCGTGTAGGTAATGTGAATATTGGCAAAGGTACAATTATATGGATGCTTTACCAGCGCCAAAATTAAATTGATTTAGTGATAGTCAATCAGAGGGTGAATCATGAAACCTCATAATATAGCCTAGTCATTATTATTGCAAGGTAATTCATAACCTAAGAATGCTGGTATGCATCTATATAATCATACCAAAATGTGACTGTTATATTGTGTCGCCATTCTTAATTCTGGCAATTCAAAAAACCAATCGAGGGCACTCCTTGAGTTTTTAATATTAAATTACAAGCAGGTACCTACCTATTTACCTATTTTTACTCTTTTAAAAACGGGAAAAAGAGCAGATCTAACCTAGTAAACGTATCTTCCTTCGTATACAAGATCCAAGAAGAAGAAATGAGGGAATTTAAATACTTATTTTGGTATTTGTAGTTCGATTTAAAATCAAAAAATGTAATTGAAAACTCAGGTAGATATACTCATGCCCTGTGCCAACAAAGTATCGTGTTGTCATAAGAATCTATACCTAATTTATTAGATCTATAGACAATTTTTTATTGACTACATATACTTTTAAGTACCTAAACATCTCTTTGTTAATAATATGTCTAAACAGATTTAAACAGAATATGATAGAAAAGTAAATGTATTTTACTGTATCTGTAAAAATTCTATTTGTGACTTGATATAGCTGTCATCATCAAAGATGATTTAAAATGTGTGTAATTTACTTAAGACTTTATCACACTGATTTACTTTAATTATACAGTTCATAAATTATTGTGTAGATGGCGTAACTAGCCAGTGTGTGAAATTACTATGTAAACGTAACGTAGGTATGTTTGGCCAAGCAATTGGTATATTTTCAAATAAGAACTATTATAGTGAAAATGAACTTCGGTTGAGAACCTTAGCTAAATCATTCTTTGTTATATTGAAAAAAAGAAAATAAACTTAAATGTATATAACGATCAATGTGGTTTACTTATATTATTTCATTAAAATTATCATTATAACCCATAAACATTACTGAATTACTTACCTTATTACATTGTCAAGCCATTTCTGAGTTTGATAAGTTCATCATCACAACCCATTCTTTATCCCACTGATGGGCTCGTGTCTCCTCTCAGAATGGGAGGGATTAGGCCTTAGTCCACCACGCTGGCCAAGTGCGGATTGGGAGACTTCGCATACCTTCGAGAACGTTATGATGAACTCTCAGGCATGCAGGTTTCCTCACGATGTGTCCTTCACCGTTATAGCAAGTGACATTTAATTTCATAAATCGCACATAACTTAGAAAAGTCATTGGTGCTTGCCGCTGGGGTTTGACCGCTCGAGTGAGGGGCGAGTTCGATAGCCACTGGGCTGTCACCGGTTGATAAGTTACATAATCCATAGTTCAAGAATCTGGCGTAACTGAAAGCAGAACCTGCATGGATTTTTTAAACGATCATGGTAAAAATATAAAGGGATAGAAGAATTTGTTTGGGGTAGTTATTCTCGTATGTTCAATGGCGATGGAAAAAAATAATTTGAGAAATAATACATGTTATTTGACTATATTATTATGCAAAGTACTACATTGGAATTGTCTGATTAACAAAAAAGGAACCAGTCGTAATGTACATTTTCATTTGTACATTACATGTTACGTTTCATGAAACATAATACAATTTATAAGTAATTCATAATTATAGCTCATTTATTATTAATATGTTGCAAGCATAAGCTTCATCCCAACAACACACTGACAGAGTCATCTGGCAATTAGATGAAAAACTTTCTGAAAGTAGTGCATGTACCACTACCTAGTTCATAATTCAATAGATGTGAAAATAGCGCCATCTTGTTGAATTAGCAAGCTTGTCGAGTTTTTCTATGGTACTACAACACAGAGTAGGTATGACACTGTAACATAGATGGCGTAATTTACACATAAGTCGTGCGTGTACCGAGAAAATCCACATTGGGGATTTGTAAAATGACGAAGGCTAGAATATCGTGCTTAAAACTTTTAAAACTTAACAGCTTGACTGCCCAAAAAAATGTGAAGTGACCCGGCCCAATTTTATTTCTTGTTTTTTGAATTTAAATTTATTAAAATTATAAAAAAATATATAATATTAAAACAACAGTATTAAAAATTATCAACTTTAACATTTTAAATGACACAATCAGATTTAAATGACAACATCAAGTAGGTACTTATAAGTGATTTTTGGCGATATTTGTCCACTATTTTTACATTTGCTAACACTTTACCTACTTACTTCGTTTTTCAAATATATCCAATTTGGTAAATAGCCCTTCATTGTCTTTGAGTAATTTATATACCTACATAATCAGTATTTCCATGTTTTTTTTTTATTAAAATAACATTGACAGAAATAAAAAGGATTATCACGATGAATATTCATATACCTAATGCAAAAACTAATAATAATATTATATATTTCTAAGTACATAGTTAATAGATTATTCTTAGATTTGTTTTTATGTTTACCGAGACAATTCGACACAAATTTTTTAAACAGTTTTATTATCATTTTAATGTTACAATGCTACTGCTAGGTACAAAAATTAAGGTTTTTTTCTGTGCATTAATCGTAACTCTACGCCTATTCATTTTTGAAATATACAAATGGAAAAACCAATAAAAAAATTAAAGATTACCGACAAAAATAAATGTAACTGTATTTACAATATAAAAAATACTGCGAATATCAAATCAATGAATTACCTACTACAAAATTGTAACTACATATTTAAATTTTTTGAACTGGATAAATTATGAAGTAATAACACAAAATATAATACAACTTCATTGTAACTGGAGTTACGAAGTTATTGTGCGGGTAATATATAGGTAAGTTTACATAGGTAAGTAACATTTTACCTGTATGACGTATTGCAATTATTGCGATTTAGTCGTTCGACAGCTTACTGAAACATTGAAATTAGTGCAGTTGCGTATACTAAGTGAGAAGTGCGTATTATGGGGACTTTAGTGTGCATGTAGTGCATATTATGGTGACTAGTTGCCAGGGTCGGCACGGGTCTCTTGTGTGACACGTGATATCAAAATATTGTCGCGCAATTTTTTTTCGTTATAATTAATAACCTAACATGCTATCGATACTATTTTCCTGACGTTTCTGCATAATAATACTTAACAAAGTATTTGCGCAGACAGCATAAATTATAAAACGCATAAGGAAAGAAGAAATGCAATCTGAATCGATATATCATCTGTGGTCAGTGGCCCGTCACGTTCCGATTATTACGCCCTGGCTGTACCTAGTTTACCTACTGCGTTAATGAGGTATACTGTGCGCCAGAGGAGTCGCAACGAATTTATAGCTCATCAAGACTTGTTGCGTCCATCACGCATCTCCCACGCTCAACAGCGGGGTTGTCACCGACGGGGTTCACCCCTGGAGCAATTTCCCGGATAGAAGGACCATCCTGACATCCGAATTCCCTCACGCAGGAGCGCTCACAGCGCCGCGAGAGAGGAGGAAAGGTTTCGTTCGTTTCGTTCGTCCATCACGCTTGTATATTCATAATTTGACATGACGCTTCCGCATAACTGTTTCCGGCGACTTCATCCACATAAAAAATAGAGTACCTATAGCACTTCAATAATGCAGCTTTCTGTAATATAAAAGATTTTTTAGAATCGGTCTAGTAGTTTCTGAGATTAGTAATGTCTAGAGACTTTTTGGAAATACATATATAGGTATATATAAAAGGAGAAGGTGACTGACTGACTGACTGACTGACTGACTGACTGACTGACTGAATGACTGACTGACTGACATATCAACGCAGGGCCTAAACTATAAGGGTTAGAAACTTGAAATTTTACATAGGGGTTTCTTTTATAACGTAGGGGAGAACTAAGAAAGGATTTTTGAAAATTCACCCCCTAAGGGGGTAATACGGGTGTGCAAAGTTAGTATGAAACTTTGCCGTTAATTAGTCTAATCCTACGCGAGCGAAGCTGCGTGCGACCACTAGTTATACTACATCCATATTGTTTACAAAATGTATAAGAAAGTTGATTAACTCTACAAGAACCCGGCCAGTACAGTTACAGGCAAAGACCGCACATAAGACACACACACATGTAGTCGTTGTAGAGAGAATAAAAAAATCGCGCTAAGTGTGCCTTACTTGCGCACTGAGGTTGTACACCCACTGGCGTTGTTGGATAAAAAATATTTTAGATATGAAAAGTTGAACATTTTATACATTTGTTACCAGTAATACTTCGTAAGGAAATAAATTAAAAATGTAATTATTTGTTGTAATTTTACACTTTAGTTTTGTTTCAATCAAATTGAACAACAACATTTTGATATTTTGCCTGCTTCTGATCGAACTGTGGTTCTAATTAGAACTAAAAACCCATAATTCAAAAATAAATTGAATGAGTGGGAAATATGACCATATTGACCATTGATTTCATCATTCTAACGTGGGGCAAATGTTTAGTGTAGAAATACAACAATTAAGTTATACTTATTAGAAATGAAATTGATATTAAAATCCTAAATTTACAGATTTAGACTTTGCCATATCAAAGAAAGAGAAGAAAGAAAAACGTCAAACATTTGCTGTGTGATGTGATGAACGAGTGGAAACCGTTTTATTCTATTAGATATGTACCTAAAAGCATAAAGTGTATAGAAACTTATTCTAGTTGGCATTAATATTTTTAATTAGTAATTAAGATACTTTGACATTATTTGATTCACATAGTACATAATTTTAAAAATCTTTACGTCAGCTACGATAGTACTTATAACGTATAACGTAATCATAACATCTTTTATTGTTAGTTAAATTGTATACCTATGTATATTTTCAATTAAATATTGTTTTAATAATGACGTTGTAATGCAAATGATTTTTTTTATCTATTTATTTTAGAATTTTTATGTAGGGTAGAGTAAGGTATTTTTATATACGGAAGAGCGAAGTCCCCAAATACAGGTTAATTTAAAACTTAAAAGGTATTCCCAACCAATAAAGCGTTACATGCAATGACTATACAGCGTAATTGTTTATACAATAAATTATTTTTGTTTTTTTTTCTTAAGCGTGATTTTTATTCACTTAGTTACACAAGTTTTACACTGTGGCTGACGAGTGCTAAATTGTCGTGCGGCTGTACATAGCGGGCAGCGTTCCGGGCTGCCACAGTTGGCTGGCAGAGCGAGAAGTTCAAATCTCCCACGTAATTGATAAATAAACGGCACGTGCGCTCGGGTCAACACACTTGTACCTAACGCGTTGCTACCGCTGGCGCCAGTTTGTGTCTGAGAGTTCTAGGACCAGAACTAGAGACCAGAAGATTAAGGGCTGCCTGTCACGAGAGGTGACTAAGAGAAGGAGAAGAATTAACTAAGAGAGGAGAAGAAAGAAGAAGTAGAGCATTTTAAGAAATCGTAATATGGAGTTTATGGAACCTATAAAGATTCTCTACAGTTCGCGGGTGTGGAGCAGTACCATAGCCCACTCCGGTACTTAGTACCATTTCTTTCGTGTAATATTTGTTTTAAAAACAATTGTGTTCCGATTGGAAAGGCATGGTTTTCGGCCCTATATTCCGGCGTTCGAGCCGATTTGAGGGGGTGAGGTGCGGGGCAATCCGCGGGGAGCTGTCAATGTGTTACACGCCAAAAGATCGGCAGGCGGCCGTAACACAGATGTCACAGTACAGTGATATCAATATGACTACAGTATTCTAACCTCAGATGAATAAAAAAAGGTAGATGCCGCACTTCTAATAAGAAACTGTAACCATTTTTTTAACTATGTGTGAGTTAACGAAGTGTTGCCACTTTTTTTAAAAAGTCCCTGATAATTACTTAAGTGGGGTAAATATTACCTCATCATAACATAAAAATTTAATTTAATTTAATTTTAGTTTTAACCTAGAATCCTCTATGCTGTATAAGTTTTTTAAATTTTTGGCGCTTAGAACTCAGTGTCATCTTTATTGTATTCATTTTAGAAATATGATGCAGTCTTATGTTCAAATATTTTTCAATAACTAATCGTATTAAATTTACTTTATGCCCATGGCCAGCATAATCGTGGTCATTTTCTAAGTTATTAAAAGTTCTATTGTTACCTGTAAAAGAACCTAAAATTTGCGTGACTATATAGGTATGCTGACTTTCCCTCACCAAATTTATATTCTCTATAGATATTTTTCTTAATATTACTTCGCAAGTTGCGCATATATCGAAAACATCTTGGTTCATCTCGGCTCATTTTTATAATAATAATAATAATCGTTTATTTCAGAAAAGGTATATCCATAATTGTGTTAGTATGTGATCTTATATCTAATGTTAGTAAATTATTATTGTTCATATTAAATCCCAAAATACAATATCATAGTTACAAAATTAAATTAAATGTCAAATTCAAATAAAATAAAAATAAAATGCAAATAAAAATAAAAATAAACACATGTCACATCAAATTAAATGTCCACTAATTAGATCCAGTGGCAAGCATATATAGCAGCATATTATAGCAGCTACCTACCCATTCATCTCTTACAATAATATCCTTTGGAAATCTAAAACCATAATATTTGATAGTAAAAAAAATATTTAGGTACATAAGAATTTAAACGCGCGAGTTAAAATATAAATGTATATTTATCTTGACTTCAATTAGATATAACACACAAAAACAATAATTACGTGCAATCTACATAATTTCTCCACGACTTACCCAAATTTAGGCAATTCGAATTAAGGGAACTTGGCAACACTCTCCCGTTACGTCACCTCCCGACATTGACCCGAACAACCTCAAATGAAGTAGTGTTAACATTAAAAAATATAGTTTTGCTTGTACTTATGTGTCAAACGATATTCCTTGACCCTTATTGTTGCGTTTAGTGTTGTTTTTGCACCATTTAACTACACAGGACGGCATTTTGTAGGCAAAGTTATTGTACGGCGCTCCGGGAGGTACTGACGAAAATGAGCGTAGTTTTAATGCATCTGTGTGCGTGATCGCGTGTGTTTACTTTAAGGAGCCGAGTTTTTTGGCTTCACCTGTAACTAAGGCCGCGCTTTATCTACCTTTTTTTATTCATCTGAGATTCTAACAGAAGGAAAGATAATACAAATGCAAAAATATTTATTTGTAAAAAAGTGTATTTACTTCAAATGGTACAATTTTATAATATCTAATATTCTTAATCTTAATATTCTATACCTTTATTTTATTATATTGTATGTTTGACGGCCGACACCCAAGGAAGGGTTCCCGGGTTCGAATCCCGCCTTGGACAAGACATTTGTTTCTGTAATATAAAATTTCTTACATTTATTTCCGTTATCTGATACCCGTATTACAAGTTCTTACGAGCTTACCACGGGACTAGGTTAACGTGGTGGGATTGTTCATAAATATTTATTTATTTATGTATGTGGAACACAAAGAAAGTTTAGAGAAACTAAAAAACTAACTTCTATGGATAAAATATTTTAATTAAATCTTTTCAAAGAACCCTCCACCATCCTCTTTACAAAGTTTCATGGGTCTGAACCACTTTTCGAAACATTTTTTCCAGTCGCCGCAGACACCCCTTCCACTGCCTTCTCGAACGCTGTTAGCGCGTCTTCCAGCAATAAAAACTGTATCCCTTTCAGCAGATTTTTATTTTAGAGAAATATAATATAGGATAGGATTAAATAGGAAATTTATTATACGAAACAAAATAAGTCATACGGTGCCAGATCAGGACTCTTTCTCTTGAAAACAACATCAATTATTGTCCAACATCAATGTGATTCCAATCACATCTTGAGTGTTATTTGGTTTCATACTCTTGAATACAATTGCGTTTGAAATTAGAATTGACGTTACATTGTCCAATAATTGCGTCGTAACAAGGTATCTTGCTAAGCAGAATGCCATTTCTCACCTTCTTTTAATAGAGTTTACTTCTTGGGCACATTGTGGAAACTTAATCCACTGTGATTGAGAACTTGTTGAGCCATACTACAACAAGCGCTCTTCAAGAACAATTTGTTGTTCTTCCTCAGTCCTTTGATTCGCAATGTTTCGAATCCTATTTGCATTGCGTCTTTGTCAGTAAAGATTTGACCGTCTTGGTCGCAGTATGGTATTGTTAATGATAATATCGGCTCAATTATTAGCCTATAGAAACTCGAAACAAACACACCTGTCGACTTCAAAAATTCAAATTGTCAAATTTTCAACTGACATAAAAAAAAAACAAACGGAACGTGATAAAAAGTATCCTGGTTCTAAGCTACCTCCCCACAAATTTTCAGCCAGATCGGTTCAGCCGTTTTCAGTTATAAATAGTGTAACTAACACGACTTTCTTTTATATATATATAGATTTAAATATGTTTAGTTTGATTTGGATTTTTAGTATAATACAATTAATTTATTCTAGAATTCCTGGAGATGTTGTTAGGTTTCATAAACATTAATATTTTTAAAGAAATCCATCAACATTCTCTAGAGTAACCAGCCATATTTAACCACAGAGTAAGTTTTCTGAAAGCTGTGATTGAAAAATATGAATACGTGAGAATGCACTATATTGGAAAGAAGAAAGATAAAAAAAAGAAATCAAAACGTCAACTATATAATAAATTAAGAATTGAAGTAATAAAGTGTAAAAAATTTAGCTATAGTCAACATTGTCAAAAAATGGTTTGACAGTGTACACTTTCAATTGTCAAAGTCTGCGGGCTCATTCCGGTGATTTTTTGTGATATTTAAATAAACTTTATTTAACTAGATAGTTAATGCGTTATAATAAAACTTTCAATGTATTAAATACCTTGTATAGCCTAGTTTCCACCTCGAAAATTATTTATTTTCAGTTGTTCTTCTTGTGACAACGTCAATGTCATGGTGATTGAAATAAGACATCGACAGTGCAGGTTGTTCTTGCAAAGGTTATACAAAGAAGTATAAATTCTAACGCGTGTACATAAGTACACACAAATTTTTTTTAATGGATACAGGATAGCAAACGAGCTTGCAGCACCACCCTTCCACTGCCGCCCATGACAACTGTGACTGTACCCTTGAGGACTAAGATGGTCGCCTCTAAAAAAGTGTAACCGGAAACCACACCTTTCCAACCGGACCATAATTGCTTTAAAAACAATTATTACACGGCAGAAATGGTACTAGGTACCGTGGCGGGCGGTGGTACTGCCCCGGGCGAACTCTATATGGAACCAATTAGTTTTCATATAAAACCTATTTGGTTCCCTATAGGCTCTACCACCTACCAACTACTGTTTTACTTTTACTGTGGCATTTTATTGACATGAGCTATGAGCTGCATTTGACGGATTAAATATATGATTGCGCGGAAAAAACTGACACAGGTCCACCGTCTAAGAGCGCCGACGCGCGACTGAAGTATGACTCGCGATTGGGCTGCTTGGATTTCTCGCGCATTTGATAGATATTTCAACGATAGTAATTATTTTAATCATTTTATCTAGATAAAATCTACGACTGGATCTAGACAATCTTACTATCTTTTCATTCATATAAAAATAAAAATTAAACGTTTGTTTTGTAGCTGATAAGATAGATTAAACATTAGAAAAAGGGGTAACTTTGGGATTTTTTTATATCGAGTAAAGTTAATCTAATTGTGTTACTGAACCCGACTGGATGTTCGACAGATTCTTAAATAATATATTATTTTTAGAATTTTAAATCACTGTTTTTTATGTTTCCCATGGATTCAAAAAACTAGCAAACGCGGTCTCGGCGGGTCTACAGCGTCTTAATTAACAGAGGGCCAAATATTTTGAGAATTAACATCTATTATTATGTTATTACCTGTTATCTATATATATAAAAGAAGAAGGTGACTGACTGACTGACTGACTGACTGACATATCAACGCAGGGCCTAAACTATAAGGGCTAGAAACTTGAAATTTTGCACAGGGGTTCCTTTTATAACGTAGGGGAGCACTAAGAAAGGATTTTTGAAAATTCACCCCCTAAGGGGGTAAAACGGGGGTGCAAAGTTAGTATGAAACTTTGCCGTTTTTGAAGTCGTTAGACGGGTAGACGTCGTTAATGGGTCTAATTCTACGCGAGCGAAGCTGCGGGCGTCCACTAGTTTGACAATAAATATACTTATTACTGATTACTGAAAAAAAAAGAATATAGGTACCATTTATACCTACTCATTTAGTTCTCCCGCCATTATTCAAGAAAACAGTTACCTGTTATTCAAATAGGTTAACTTAGTACAAGTGCCTAGTTAATTTATTCACATAGAATTTATCCGTTGTAATATTTAATTAATATACCTACCATAAGTCACGCTAATTGTATAATGGAAGCGAGCAATATTGCACGCTTACCGTTTTAATAAGGAATCGAGATCATTGCTCAGAAATAAGTTAAATAAGTACCGTATGCTGGATGCTAACAGTAATGTTGCGTAGGTTATTACTTTCATACAGTTTTTATTAAACTCTGCAAAGGTAAATATTTATTAAGCCAATAAAATTAGAGTTCGCCTCGAACTCCAATTCTTTTTGTATTCAATAACTAATAGACGCTCGCGTGGAATTAGATTTGTTCCGCCTTATAGAAAATTAATGAGCACTTTTGGTTGTTTTTTTTTTTAGTATTAAAACCTTCCGTGGACTCTAAGGAACATACAAAAAAAAATTAGCTGAATTTGTCCAGCCATTCTTGATTTATGCGCTTACAACATTCATTTTTATTTATATAGATAGAAGATAATAGTTGAGCTACCAGGCAACCAGCACTGAGCTGATAGCTGAGCTACCAGGCATTTCATGTTACATAAACCCAATTAATTGTTCCCCACCGAGGACAATAAACTAAACATGATACAAGATGACTGACTGTCAGTTCAGTCTGTCCGTCTGAACGTAGACGGATTCTTTACAGTTTAAGCTTTCAAAGTAAATTGCTACTGAATTTAACCGGGTAATTAGAACCAAAATAATATTTAATTCGCAAAAAAACTGAATACGAAAACATTTTCTCACTCCTATGTTCTTATTACGCCATTAGATGGAACAGAATCAAGGGATGTTACTGAATATTAATTTTAATCCACTTTACTACCCCTATTTCATAGGTCCTGACCACTAGTTCGCCCGTGCAATTGCTCTAAAAACAATTATTACACATCATTTCTGCCGTGTAATAATTGTTTTTAGAGCAATTATGGTCCGGTTGGAAAAGTGTGGTTTCCGGTTACACTTCTTTAGAGGCGACCACCTTAGTCCTCAAGGGTAGCAACACATCTTAGAACGAGACTCCTACTAACAAGTACTAACTGGATTATTACTAACACCAACTAACAGGACTAAATATCACTAACAGTCCCTAGTCCTCATACCCATTAACGAACTGACCAACTAATGTTCTAACTAACTCTTTCAGCTAACTGGACTAACCATCCCAGTCCCTGTTTGGGTCATGTTCAAAGTCAGTCACAGTTGTCATGGGCGGCCGCGGATGTGTGGTGCTGCAAGGTCGTTTGGTATATCTGCTATCATATATCCATAATTTTTTTTTTAATGTTGTTCTACCACAGCCTAATAAGTAGGACTGCTGTTGTTCTACAGTAGGTAGATAACGTAATGGTGCATTCCGTCTATCGATACAATGTATTGATTTAACATAAATTTTGCAATAAACTATACTACTACTTCAGAAAACTAGCATTAAACGTGTGTAGGTAGGTATCGGTAAGGTAGTTAGATTCTACCTACCTTACTTCAGGAAGTCAGTATGTTTTATATGGCGCGTACTATATATCCTATCTAGAGCCATACCGTGATCATTAAGCCATCTCTCTGTCATTATAAGCAATTTTCAGATGTCTATCGCTTCGTGATGTCAAGTATAACATTAATCATGACAGGAGTACTAGAAATTTCTGTGATACATACATACGTACGCACACATACGCAGTCCGTCTCATGTTCCACATGCGTGTGCGCAGCATAACCGGCTGAAGGCAGATGCGACGCACACACTAAACTGCGCCTGTCTCGCTCGTACGTATCGAGTAACGAATACGCCTACCTCCCTCGCACTTATGTAATTAGCGCCCGTACAATACCAGTTCCTAGTGTGGCCGGTATTGTAATATACAGTGATTTTGCTATCTATATGTTTTATGAGTCTTCTGTGCTTTAATTGGGCGTTGTAAAAAGTATGACGGAGTGGCCAGCGGTGAGTAAGCCGTTATGAAATAATTAGAGGCTCCTTGTGTGGATTTTAATGCATAGAACGATCTATAACGTTTTAATAAATGTATAGATATGTACATAATATGTACATTAATTGCATCCCATTGGGAATATTGTTTTTTTAATATCAAAAGGTTATGTATAATTTGAACAGTTCCATGTTTAAATATTTTATTCAGCCATTTCCAGCACTCCTTCCTTCCAGTCCTATTTCAGTAAAAAACTAATAATCATTTATCAGAGATACTCATTGAATGTCTGATCCCGAATTCAACCAATCTCTTTAATGTTTTAATAAACATAGATACGTATATTATACACATTAATTGAATCTCACTGAAAGTCTGATTCAATCACGAATTCGACCAATGTAACTATTATTCTGTGTACTTGTACTATTATTCTGTGCTCAAAGTTCATGGTATTGTTATTAAAAAATACAAGATACCTAAGCTTTTTCCCGCCGTCTTCTTCAGGTCTGTCAATCTTGTCGAAGGGCGACCTGTACTCCTTTTTCCGAGTCGTGGTCTCCATACGAGGACTTTTCTTAGCCCACCGGTTATCAGTTACTACCATATTATAGAGTAATAATTATATTACAGACTGTTGTATTATTATTAGAGCTATTATATTTATATCAATTATATGATTACATACATATACCTATCTATACTAATATTATAAAGAGGAAAGATGTGTTTGTAATGTTTTCACACAAAAACTACTGGACAGATTTCAAAAATTCTTTCACCATTAGAAAGCTGCATCTTCACTGAGAGACATAGGCTGTATAATAATACTAGTGTAAACGAAACTATTGTTATGTCTAATTCCACGCGAGCGAAGCTGCGGGCGTCCACGAGTTTATAATATAGATGCTAGAGTATCTATTCCGTTTTTTAGTCAATTCGATCCACCCCACTAAATAATTCTAAATAAAACATACGTATTAATGTTCGCTGCGACCCATATACGTCCCACTGCTGGGCACGGGTCTTCCCCACAGACACTGCTGCGGGAGGTCTAGAGCATACTCCACCACGATGCTCCAATGCGGATTGGTGGAGGGGTTAGTGGCCAACCCAGTGTCGAATGTTCTCAAGCCACCCGAAGGTCTTCGACAAGGCTTAACGACTGTTTTCAGCATTGAAAACAACCGAGACCGACGGCTTTACGTGCCCTCCGAAGCACGGTAGCGTCCATGAAATTTTGCCACTAGCGGTCACCCATCCACAAACCGACCGCGCCCGTCGTTGCTTAACTCTTTCGATCACATTGAATCGATGCGAGCCATTGGGCTATGGACGCTACGGTATTAATGTTACCTAATTGTAACCTTCATCTGTATGAATCATATTTCATATAGCTTAGGTAGTACTTTAATGAGCATTATAAATGTTCTAGGTAAGCCATTGAAGAACCTTATAATTTCTTCGGTGAGTGTCGGCCGTTACGACGGTTGTGCTTTCTTCGTCTCGCTCCGCCGCCTGCAGCACCGATAAGGATGTGCCTGGATTTTATCGATATCGACATCTTAACTTATCATTATATGTGTTACATTAATACATATGTTACTTTAATTGTTTCACATTATATAAGTTCTAACTATCTGTTTTTTTCTTTCATAGTTTATCAGAAATAAATTGTTGTTCATAGTATAAAGGTGATATTCAAAAATGGCACTTAATTCCGAGAAAATATTGATCAGTTTGAAAACTTATTCATTTGAAAACTTGAAAACTCATGTGAAAACTCATATGAAAACTCAATTAAAATTAAATAAATATTTTATAACGACTCAGCTTTTAAAAAAAAAAATACTTTAAAATGGGTAAATACCTTATTTTAAGGCAGTTATTTATGTATTTCTCTCTTCTTTACTCTTTATTCTAACATGTATGATTATTTTTCAACAATTGGATAAATAACTGAGTTCTATCTTTCATGTCATATTTTTACTGTATTTATAATAATGTAGTATAATTTTGGCTTTCTTGTATTGTTTCGACTTTAGTATCTACCACCTCCAATACGTATTTGAACATCTCATTTAACTATAGCCAGCGTATAGTTTTTGAATACACTCAATAAAGCAACTGGTTTGTCAAATTCTCTGATATTGTATGGGAAATTGCCTATTATATCACATTGTAAAATAGCCAAATTTATATCCATCCATTTGCAGTCCATAGCTGGACTTAGGTTGCGCTGCATTTATTCCGACTAAAAACTAAACACAACTCTCTTAAATTATATTATTATTTCAGATTTCTACTATAAGCCTGTATTAAGACATAAAAAACCAATCAAATACTTTGAGATAAGTCAAAATTTCAACTTATCGACATCTAACATCGTGTCGCAGGCACATCGCTAACGTCCTGCAGCGGAAGTACGATAATTGTGCGCCGTCTTCCCCTCACTAGCCGGACTCCTGACGATAGCGAAAGAACAATTCATTCTCTTATTATTATAAAGGCTTCGTACGTACACAATGAACTTTACGTGCAGTCTGTATGCAGCAAATGTGTTCCTAAGAAAAATTTGATAGATCATGACCATTAAAGGAATACATATTATTAAAAAGCAAATAGGTTGTCTGCGTTTTGTTTTAGTATTTAGATCAAACTCAATATTAAATGTATACTTTTTGGCGAGCCCGTTGGCGCAATCGCTAGTGACCCTGTTTATTGCGCCAGGGATCGTGGGTTCAAACCCCACTCAGGACAAAATTAAATATTCGTATGACGAACACTTTGTATTTGTTCTGTGTCTGGATGTTAATAATGTATTTAAAAATATCTATGTATGTATATGTCTCTGACACCGATGTTACAGGCTCGCGCTTACATTGGGGTCAGATGGCCATGTGTGAGAATGTCCAAGATATTTATTTATTATTTAATTAAACATTACATAACATGTAACTTATCACCTCGTCTGTATTTCGCCGAAGAGATGTGTTGTTACATCCATCTTTTATCAGTTATGTTCGGGTCCCATGTAATAAATAGGTGGTGATCCTAATACTACTCACCGCACACTCCGAGCTATCTACAATTAAAACCTTTCTAACTAGTTCAAAAATGTAATTAAGTATTTTTAAAGAACGCACGTGTCCACGGGTAGGTACCGGTAACCGCTTAGTATCAGGTGGCCCGTATGCATGTTCATGTCTTCTACATTATTAGTATTACAAAAGCAACTTACTACAAAATGTCGCACGGTTGATCTAAGCAAGCTTTTCAAATTAGTACTGAGTAGAATAAAAAATATTTTTGTGTTGAATAGTTTATTATCGAGGTAGGCTCCATATTAACAGTTGAAAACCTTAATAACGTTCAAACTTGAAATTTATTATAATTATAGTCGAATTTCACCGACCACTAGTACTTAATAAATACTCAAATAAGTTACAAACTCAATTAATAAGAAAAAAAATAATTGTTTAATTGGCTGTAGGTACAGCTTATGGCTTATAATTAATTATAATTTGGGGGGAATAATAAATATCATTTAGGATTATGGCAGTCACATGAAGCGCTCATAAGCCATTGGCTCGCTTCGATCGTACGTCATCAACCGAGTTAAACAACGTCGGGCGAGGTCGGTATGTGGATGGGTGAGCGCTAGTGGCAAAATTTCATTGTCGCTACCGCTTTGGAGGACTCGTTTTAATTGTAAAAAACAATCGTTAAGCCTTTTAGATACCTTAGGGGGTTACCTTTGCCCAGCCCGAAGCTGCGGGCGTCCATTTCGCTGCGACCCATAAACGTAACACTGCTGGGCACGGGTCTCCCCCACAGACGCAGCTGCGGGAGGTCTAGGACATACTCCACCACGCTGCTCCAATGCGGATTGGCGTCCATTAGTACTTTATAAATCAATGTATCACCAGTACTATTCTTATAACTACCCTATGAGTATTATTTTTCCTTAAAATTTGAGAACAGCTGTATAACTAAAGTCAGTTGCGACATAGCCGTTACAATTTCTTCACCAACTACTTCTTCCGGTCGAGCGAGAGGGGTGTATCGGGCTTTCAAATGTAAGAGGGAGATGGCAAGCATCAACCTGCTGCTCGTGCCATCGCTCTTTATTCTATCCTAGTAATAATAATTTAATCACTTTTGTAATTATGTTGGTTAGACTTTAGTTGTATCATTTCGCTGAAAGATAGCAAACGAGTATGTAGAACATTAAGAAAATAGATCTGTGACACACTTTGAAGAAGACTTAGCTGAGGACTGGGTGAGTTAGTCCAGTTAGTAAAGGATGTTAATAGGAATATTAGCTAGTCAGTTCGTGGGTGGTAGGGTATTTTTATATACGTATAGACCTATTAAAAATTCTATTTAGAGTTCGCAAAAAGGAAGTCAAAAGTTAAATGTCAAATCATTTATTTCACTATGTGTCTAACTACACTACTACTTAAAAAAGGAAATATGTTGCTATTCTATATTGACTAAGAGCAACTAATGATTTATTTACTTCGTTTATATACAGTATGTACATTACATACATCTGTTTTTGTGTGGTTTCCGGTTACACTTCTTTAGAGGCGACCATCTTAGTCCTCAAGGGTAGCAACACATCTGTGACTGACTTAAAACGAGACTCCTACTAACAAGTACTAACTGGACTATTACTAACACCAACTAACAGGACTAACTATCACTAACAGTCCCCAGTCCTCATACCTACTAACGAACTGACCAACTAATGTTATAATTAACTCTCTAACTAATTGGACTAACCATCTCAGTCCCTAATTGAGTCTTGTTCAAAGTCAGTCACAGTTGTCATGGGCGGCAGCGGATGGGTGGTGCGGCAAGGTCGTTTGCTGTCTTGTATCAAAAAAAAAATCATAACTCCCGGGCCAATTACTGATTTTACCTTTCTATGGGTGATTAGTCTTCAATAGTAGCAACGTATCTGTGACAGACATGCCTGAAACCATACTTCTGGCTCTGTCACGGCTGTCAGGGGTGGCAGTGAATGGTTGGTGCTGCTGTATTTGCTATCTTTAAAAAAAGTTATGAACACTATTGGAGTAGTAGAAGATGTAAGAGAAAATAATTATTAATACCTAATTGTAATTAGTGTGGTCAGATTAAGATTTTTTTTTATAATATATTACATACACTAAATGAAAATAATTATTATTGCTAAGAAGAGTTTTGTTATAAGTCAGTCAATAACCTTAAATACTTAAATGAAAAAATGGGCCAAAAAAGCATTTATTTGTATTTATTTAGTAGAACACACACCAAGATACAACAATAATTAAGCACAATAATAAAATAAATATAGGTGGTACACTTTACCAAAACGATGAATATAATGTTTGTTACTGGCCAGGGCCACGCAACCATGCTTATAAATCAGTTAAATTTTTTTTTTAAATTAAGTCTAAAACAATAAAAATTGTATTCTATAATTAAATGACCAATGCGTCTTTTATGTATAATGTTAAGTATATTTTATAAGCGAAGGGTTAAGATAGTAAACTGAGAAAGAAATATAAAGTTAGTTTTTCTAGTAAACACACTAGAATAACTAACTTTGTTATCATTTCACCCATGGTACGCGTTGAAGTCTTTTAGTTTATTGCGCTACGGCAGTAGATTTTTTATCTTTCCCTATTACCATCATAACCGTTTCATTGTCCCAATGTTTGGTTCGGCTCTACTTCGGGGTTAGGCTATAGTCCACCAGGCTGGCCAAGAGTAGATTGGCGGATGCCCTCGAGAATATTATGGAAAATTCCCAAGCATAATAATATAGGTTCACTCGTGATGTTGTCTGTTTATCACTTACCGTTTACAACAGGTGACATTTTATTACTTAAATCGCAAATAGTATAGAAAAGTCATTAATACGTGCCACATAGATTTGAACCTACACCCTGTCTGTCGAGCTGTCACCGCTGCTACTACTTCTCCTAACCTATTATTATGTTTTTGGAGATCTGACATGCATAGCGTATTTGAAATATTATAAAAATTATATAAATTACGCTGCGACCCATAGACGTCCCACTGCTGGGCACGGGTCTCCCTGAATTTACCCGTGACTAAAGGGCTGGCCGTCCATAGCCCAGTGGCTCGCTTCGATTCAATGTGATCGAAAGTGTTAAGCAACGACGGGCGCGGTCGGTTTGTGGATGGGTGACCGCTAGTGGCAAAAATTTCATGGGCGCTACCGCGCTTCGGAGGGCACGTAAAGGCGTCGGTCCCGGTTGTTTTCAATGCTGGAAACAGTCGTTAAGCCTTGTCGAAGACCTTCGGGTGGCTTGAGAACATTCGACACTGGGTTGGCCACTAACCCCTCCACCAATCCGCATTGGAGCTGCGTGGTGGAGTATGCTCTAGACCTCCCGCAGAAGTGTCTGTGGGAGAGACCCGTGCCCAGCAGTGGGACGTCTATGGGTCGCAGCGAAAGGGCTGGCTAACTCCTCGTCCAGCAAATTGATACAGCAAGGTAATGCTGCTAGAAAAAGTTGTGATTATATTTGAGTGAACAAAATTAGAAAGTAATTGTTAAAATTTATAAATTTCATTTATGAATTGAGATGATATAATGAACAAAATAAAATAATACTATGTATCTTATTAAGTACATATATGAAACTTGCCATAAATCTTGCTATGGTTAATAAACGTAAAAATTGATTACCTTTATTATAATTTCCCGCCTGAAATTTGCCACTAGCGGTCACCCATCCAGAAACCGACCGCGCCCTTCGTTGCTTAACTCTGTCGATCACATTGAATCCAGGCGAGTCATTGGGCTATGGCCGCTACGACTACCTACTACTACACTGAATGTATAAAGTAATGAAAATATGCTATAACGTATTTTATTCCATTAGAAAATCAGTCTTAGCCTTCATATAACTTTAAAACCACCAAACATATCGTTAATTAAAATCAAAGCCCATCAGAACTGTCAACAATCACGAAATCCCACTTTAATGACGCTTTTCCGTTTTGACTCCAAATAATGTACTTTATATAAGGACTTACATAAGCGCTAGTGTGTGTGGAGGTACGCGTGTGTTTACACATGAGCCGCGGCCAGTCAGCGATGCGCGGGAGTCGCGCTGTTCCACTCAAGCGCATTTCTTAGTCGGTGGCCGACGCGCGCGGACGTCTCGCGCTCACAGTTGTAATAAAATAAAAGTGGCGGTGTCAGTGCTGACTGTGACTATTCCTGTGTCTAGAAAGTCTTTGGCGTTGTTTCGTGAACAGCCATTTGCTGACGAGGTATGTCCAACATTGCTTTGTTGCGTTATGAAATTTTTCAGTCGATGACCGATCGAATTCGTTTGATTCGCGATTTGTTGGTCGTTTTGTTAATTGCTCTTTGTGAGATGTCAATAGTTTTTGTATGCAAATAGGTGGAAAGTACAGGAAATTGGGACGTTTGTACGAGGAACTATGCTTCTGTATTATAAAATGAAACGTTTTTTTGTACCTACTGCCAACTATAATTCCGTGTTCAAAAAAGTAATAGGTATCTCGAAACAAGCTGACTCTAAGAAGGAAGTGAAACATTGAAATATTCAAAACTGTTTGGGTATAGTTAACTTAAAGGAGAGTTTTAAACTGTCTTCGCATTTACTTCTCAAGTATAGAAGTATCTCTAAACAAGCTGACTCTAAGAAGGAAGTGAAACATTGAAATATTCAAAACTGTTTGGGTATAGTTAACTTAAAGGAGAGTTTTAAACTGTCTTCGCATTTACTTCTCAAGTATAGAAGTATCTTTAAACGACGATGAAATTGCCATCATCCAGCCTGAATGTTTGCCCTGAAGGCACAAATGGAAATACCTGGCTGTTTTTCGAATATCTATCCAAATTAATTCCAGACAAATAAACTCTTATACTCTTGCATCAAGCTCTTATTCAAAGGCTTTCATTGCAATGTCTTATAACTTGTCAAACTATTAACAGTGTAATTTATAAGGGTAAATCTTTAACTCCACACCCCTTAAAGAAAGATCTAATTAGATACTAATAAGTCTCTTCTTTAACAACCAGAAATGTTCACGATAAGGTTTTTGCGAGAGTTCTTACATTAAAATGTGAGCTCTACGTTAGTAGAGTACAATTTTCCCGTCGGTATTTCGCCCGAAGCGACCTGGCTTTCAGTCTGAACTAAATAGGTTGAGCCTTACGATACCATAGAATAATAAATACACTTACAATGCTCAACATTATCTTGGAATATAAAAATAAATTAGACAAAAGCAACGACAATGTTTTGTGTGTCCTTTTTCTTTTGTTAAAATCGAAATGAATTTGTTTTTCAAACTGTCTTCAAACATTGTCAATAAATTTCATATTTAAATGAAGAAATAGAACGTTCTGTTTGTCAATCAAATTGTGTAATGTATCAACGGCTAGTATAAAAAGATTGTGCTTTCATTAAAGTATAATCAATTACTGTATAAATTCAGTAGCATAATGCGACGTAACATGAAATACTTAATAGACATTAAAAGAAAACTTAAATAATAAAAAGGCTAAAATTGTCAACATGAAATCAATTCAATTAAATACATCCATGCATATGAATCGAACACTGAATTCGTGTTACTGGTAATTTTTAAGATGAAAAAACCCAACAAATATTATATGGAATGACGACAATACTTTTCCATACGAACAAGGACTTCTTGCTAACCATTACACCCAGGAGGTAGTTAAAAAAAATCATTAAGTGATTAAATCAATAATTATACAGGGTTTTATTATCTTAATAGCGGTAGCTTGATTTCAGTCTGGTGTATGGGAATAGGCTCGATACATATTAAGTTGAATGATATTTATTCTTTTTGTAAAATCTTTGATATTTCTGTATGTGGTATAATAATTAAATAAATATCAAATTTATACAAGAAAGATAAATAGGTTCCTTACACTAATTTCACAGATATCATTGCTGTACCTAATACAAAAAATCGGACCGTCAGCATGTCCATAACCAGAATACAATAATGCTGATTTTCAGTGCGACCCGAGTTAAGCTGCCGCCGTGATGTTATGTTAGGTTTAAACTACGTGTATTCCTAAAAGCTTACGTCAGTGGGCAAGTGAAAACATAACTTTTTATCTAATCTCCAACTTCAAGTGTGGGAAGGCCTATTGTGGCTTGGTCTAGGTTACGCTGGCTTTGTTATGTGGTTCCCATGCCGTTACCGGTTATAAATTAACCTTTATAGGCTTTGTAACGATGATTCTTCGACGGTATTTTGCTGGCGTACGTTTCCTAGAATACTATGAAAAATAAATTGATAGCACGCTTTTTTTGCTTAATCAATACCTACATACTTTAAAACAATATAGTTATATATTTCGTAACAATATAATAATCGGATGCTCACTCATACACCTCGTTTGTGTAGTGGTCGCAAGCGACTGCTAAGAAATGAGTATTGGAATCGATGCCCGGACAACAACTATTGGGTTTTTCTAACTTGAAATGCCCAGTAGCAGCTCGGTGTCTGGATTTGTGCCCGGTGTGTGGCTCACCACCTACATGGGACCGAATAATTGGTTAAAAGTGTGTGTACTTTTGCCTTTGCTTACCACTTCGGGTAGATATAGGCGTGATGATAGTTCATAGTTTATAGTAGTTCATAGTAATTTATTGGTAAAATATTTTTGAAGTTTCACCCATTGTCTCTACTCTACATAATGTTATCTCCATTGCATTTGACTGACTGCCCCTTGAGTTCAAATAATGTTTAAAAAATTATTAATAATCTGAATAAAAAGTGGGATAATTTATATTCAGATTATTAATAGAAGGACTACTAAAATAAAAGAAGGACTACTGCCAAACCTGTAGAGTGTTACTATGTCAATTAATTACCTCAATAGATAATCAGTTTTGGGTAGACATACAATCCAATGACATATTGGTTTTAAAAGCTTTTTATTATTTTTAGTTTTAATTATTATTTAAAATCCTCGACTGTTTCGTAGGTAAATAAAAAAATAACATTTATATTTCGGATTCCTACGCGCGCTATCAGTGCTAGAAATTTAACCAAAGCTCTCAATTTTATTTTTATTTTATTTTTTATTTTTATGAAGCGTTTCGTACACAAATTGGTACAAAGGGCGTACTTAATGCACGGCAACCTCGAGTCTTCCGTCACAGGGTCTACCAACAAACATGTTCTATTACGCCGCCCGCGCCCGTCGCCGGTGACAGCGGCACCTTCTAAACACTTTTTGTCGGCAAAAAACGGGACAAAAAGCACCGCGGTTACTTTCTAAACCAAACCGACGCGAGTCTCCGGCTAGTCATAACATCACCAGCTCGCTACCGAGTTATAGTGAGAAGAGATGGGCCACGGTCCGCCACGCTGGTCCACTCACTTTCCTACTAGAGCTGTTGTGAACTCTCAGAGAGCCAGTTTGCTCACGATGTCTGCCATTGCCATTACAAACGCACATAATCTAAAAATTTTGTGTGACTTGAACTCCAGACCATCAAGTAATTTTAAGGATTTAAATCTTATCCGACACTTAACTGAAGATGAACGCCCTTAACTTATGCTACTTAACTTGTGTTTTCAAAATCTATAACACTAAACAGAACGCGGTTATTTTTTGCATATATTTTTTATCATTCTAAAAACTAAACAATTCCATTAGGAGATGAGTTAATAAATTCCTTTTGAACTAGTTCCTACTTAGTTTTTGCAGAAAAATGTGACAAAAGTAGGTACTCGAGAAGCAGGCTGTTGTTAAAACTTACAACTTGGAACAGGGCAATACTAAGTTTCAGACTTTGTAAATAACATCATTCTGTAAGAGTTTTTACATTTAGTATCGCAAGTATCATAACATGATAATACAAAATTATTCGTACAATATTGATACACTCAAATTTGTGTATTCGTTTTTATAAGAAAATACTAACAGTACCTGCCGTAGTCCTCATAGCCATCTACTAACAAACTGTCCAATTAACCCTTTGCTAACTCGACTAACCATCCCAGTTCCTATTTGAGTCTTGTTTGGAGTCTGTCATGGTACTCATGGGTGACAATGGATAAGTCTTCACTTATCCATTATAGCATACTTATTTTCTATGATATATAAAATTAAATAAAAAAAATCATTTGAAGATATTGTTAGCGTAAAATTATAAGTTGCAAGAGCTGTAGTTCCGGTTGGAGTTACTTTTTCCGATTAAATAACGTCAACTTGTTCGATCCAAACAATGTTTGGTTCTGAGTTGCTGGTTTGTTGGTAAAAACACTGCTCAAGTGCAAAGTAGACTCGATTGGGAATGGTTCCGTACTATACAATTTCTTCTGTATGAATTTGAATATCAAAATAAATTTTCGTGACCTACACGTAGACAACCACGACAAGACCACACTTATTTATGGATGTAAGATAGCAAACGAGGATGCAAATACAAATTCAAATTTTAAAACAACACAATTCAATAACGGTACGAAATAATAGGTATGACTGATACCTGATACCTTGCGGTTGAATTCTATTTAGTATTTAAAACAAGTAAATTAGGTAACCTAAAGGTAATTAAAGGCTGAAATTACCACCTAAAATAAATAATAGGTACATAGTAATAGACTTTGTGGTAATAGTATATATCCTTAATTTAATAATATTTAAAATTAATGCATGTAGGATAAATCTAAATCTAATTTTTATTCGTTTTACACATGTAGGCACGGAACTCTAAAAATAGGTAACTACGTAATTGATAAATAGAGTTTCGTGCCTTTTTGGTGGAAAGTTCCACTGCTTTTTATTTACGTTTTTAGATGGTGAGTATAAACTGTTAAACTGTTATTAGTTATCAACTGTTTTTGTTGTATTGTAAGTTGGTAGGGTACCCTCTACCAAGCTGTGGGGGAGACCCATGAACAGCAGTGCGACGTCTATGGATCGCAGTTAATTTGGTAGGGTACAGCTTAACTACAGTTTTTCATTTAACCAACTCTTTTAAACGTCAGGGGGTCACTTTATATTGTTTGATATAGTGGGTGATACGTGAGACACTAAATTCTAACTTAATTATCGAAATTATACGTTGTACCGAAGAAGTTTTTTGATTACTGAAATATTTAATAATACTTCTGAATATATTTGCATGTTAATTTTTAGCTGAATACCATGTACAACTAGATAATATGTATTGTATGTGTGTTTTTTTTCAAAGCAAATAAATAAATAACTAAATTGCAAAAAGGATATTAGCACCCCGAGGTTAGTGAACTACCAGTTTACCTGAATTTTATACTCGTATATATTAGGTACGCTGTACCAATAATATATACAGCTACTTTTAGTAGCAACTTAACTTGCGTCTTCACACCGGCCTGGCCACAGCTGGCCGAAGCAGACCGTGACAGAACCGTCACGGTGTGGACCACTGGCCAAACATCTTCGAGGGAACTTTGTTATTAAAACTACACTTTATTACTTCTCACCCCTTGCCCTTTCGTTAAGCATAGGGCGAATTATGGTGACAAAAACCCAATAGCAGTTGCCCGACCCGGGGATGGAACCCAGGAACTCTAGCTTAGCGGTATCGCTTACAAACACTAGGTTTAGTTTTGGTACTCCAAAACTTATGCTTTATTGACTGTGGAAGCAGTTTAACAATTGCTTCTGATCCACTCTAAATCTTAATATTTCTTGTGTTAGTGTGTATGTCACTGAACTCCTCCTAAACGGCTGGATAGATGTTGATGAAATTTTTTGAGTGAGTTCAAGGGAATACGAGAATGGTTATTTTAGTATTTTTGCATGAACAATATGCAAATATTTTACCGTCTTTGACATTTCATATGGCAGAACAACGTTTGCGGGGTCAGCTAATATTATATAAGTGGCATAAATAGGAAGACTTTGAAGCGAGCAGTCCACTTCTGACCTTCGGCTGACCACGCGGCCTGCTCCACTGGGCCCGAACGGGACGCCAATGTTTGATTCGGTCGATAGATTCATTTAGAATCAATTTAATTTAATTCCATACGTCGTAATTGAAGGAAAGGACGAGCAACCTCAAGTCCATAATAGACTGATTTTAATTATTCACTCAATAACAGCATAATATTCACGCCGGTATAGCATGAAATGTTTTTTTTTCTTTTTTTTTTAATAAGTCTCAGTTACATTATCTTTGTATGCCAATTAAGATGATAATTAATAGAGGCTTAACTTAAAAAATTACGAGCATACCCTACACTAAAAGAGAAACCTTGTGTTGTCTGCATACCCTTCGAATACACTATGTTAATTATCAAAATTGATCAACAGCTTTCAGTAGTATAAGCCGTCAGCAGTGACACAGCCAGTGGTTAGCATTAATTAAAGTTGAAGAAGACAGCGGGAAAATGAAGGGAGGAAAATTCAGAGGGCAGAGGATCGGGAGGAGTGGTGTCTATTGAGGGAGGCTTATGTCCAGCAGTGGACCTCGAAAAACTGATGGATGGATATTATTGGATACTAGCTTTTGCCCGCGGCTCCGCCCGCGTGGTCAAAGGGAATTAACAATGACTTTTTTATCATACATGACACATCTGTGGTACACCAGTCTGTTCTGTGTCCATTACTGTGTCTATTGATAAATATTCTGTCGTATCTCCTGCTACTTCACTCAATATGTGTGAATTTATTTTGTTTACAATATCGTTTTTAGGTGCTAGAATCCCCCTTTGACATAGATATTGATCTTCATATATATTGATTTGTAAACCTGGATAAACACTTGCAATCAGTTCTGAATTACTCTGTATTAAGTTACAAAAAATTTCCGTTAGTGTCACACAGCCCTCGGCATCAGTTTCCAGAAACGCCCATCTCCAATTTTCAAGAGTGTTTCAGCATAGTTTCCAGCATTCATGTCATTGTACAGATAAACCCTCATATTTGTTGTGAGACTGATTTTTTTCTGAGAGTTCCATAGAGTAGACGACTTATATTATTATTATTTTAAGCCAAAACAACAACAGTCGACAAAACCAATTCAATAAGCGAACCAAAACCAAAATCAAAGCGTATGTCCTTTACCATATTAATTTTAAACCAAAACAACAATTTATCCAGCGCGAATTCAAAATTCAATTCAATTTATTAGTTGCCTATGACTTAATTAATTTACATGTATCATTTGTTAGCGTGATTCAGAACTTGCAAATGAATTTTACTAACGCCATCTATTAACAACAACCGGAACTAAATATCTAGCAAATAACAAAACATCGATATCTTCCCATGGGGATGTTTTACCGGGGTAAAAAGTAGCCTACGTCACTCTCCACCCTCCTCACTATCTCCATACACAAAAACCATACCATTTAATAGCTTCGTTGCGACGTGAAAGCCGGACAAATAAACAAACAAACAAATAAATAAATAAACAAACACACTTTCACATTTATAATATTAGTATGGATAGCTGGAGCATTATTGACACCAAGGGTCGATTATCGTTTATAGTCATCCATATACAGGGTTATTGGTAATTCGACGTATTCCCGTTAGGAGGTGATAGGGGTGACTATTTGTGATAATTTTAACCCCCATATGCATTATGCAAAAGTGAACCATTTTTGAGTTATCGTGGTTTTTAACTTTTTTCAAAATAAGTCGAAAATGCAACATAAAAAATTTATTTAAAAAAAAGTATCAATTTAAATCTAATATTTTCTTTTGATTTGTAAAAACCATTAAACAATGCTTATTTGTCAATATTAAGACAACAGTTATCGGTCCAACTTTAAAAATGCGAGACGACAAACGATATAATTTCAATATTTTTTGAGATTTTCGTCCACTAAAATGCCTTACAAACCAAAAAAACTTATATCAAACTTGGCTTGCAGATTGTTTTAAAAACATAACCGTTTTCTTAGCTCTCCAACAAGGCATAACAACTAGGAACTTATTTTAAAAAAACTGGAAATAAACCGATCACAAAGGCAGCAGGCGGAAATTTGTATTCGAAATAAACTTAAGGTCGTTCTTTAAAATTTCCATAAAATTAATTAAAAACAATGCCCAATGTAAATAAAACAAAAAATACAAATTTAAAATAAAATTTAGAACCAGTAAAAGTTTAGTAATACCTAATAACAATTAATAATAAGTAACAATTAAGACATTTTGTAATTTTGCCTAATAAAGTTCTTGCTCGAAGGGACTTCCCCTCTTGCGTACGCAAAGTTTCATTCTTTTTCTGAGGTGTAACATAACTACCGAAGTAGTCAAATTTGCTGCGTTTATAATTCTTGTTTTGAGTTCTTCCGCGAATGACACAGGGGCGAGACGTCGTAAACTAGGGATTTTATGTGACCCCAGACATAGAAATCAACCGGCGTTAAGTCCGGACTCCTCGCAGGCCACGGAATGGGTCCTTGCGCTATCCAACTATTATGAAAATGGCTATTAAGTCATCGCCTAACATTGACACCAAAATGTGCAGGACATCCGTCTTGTGTCATAGGGGAAGTCCCTTCGAGCAAGAACTTTAATTAGGCAAAATTACAAAATGTCTTAATTGTTACTTAATTGGACTAACCATCCCAGTCCCTAATTGAGTCTTGTTCAAAGTCAGTCACAGTTGTCATGGGCGGCAGCGGATGGGTGGTGCTGCAAGCTCGTTTGCTATCTTTATTCCATAAAAAAAAAATACTTATTATTAATTGTTATTAGGTATTACTAAACTTTTACTGGTTCTAAATTTTATTTTAAATTTTTATTTTTTGTTTTATTTACATTGGGCATTGTTTTTAATTAATTTTATGGAAATTTTAAAGAACGACCTTAAGTTTATTTCGAATACAAATTTCCGCCTGCTTCCTTTGTGATCGGTTTATTTCCAGTTTTTTTTTAAATAAGTTCCTAGTTGTTATGCCTTGTTGGAGAGCTAAGAAAATGGTTATGTTTTTAAAACAATCTGCAAGCCAAGTTTGATATAAGTTTTTTTGGTTTTTAAGGCATTTTAGTGGACGAAAATCTCAAAAAATATTGAAATTATATCGTTTGTCGTCTCGCATTTTTAAAGTTGGACCGATAACTGTTGTCTTAATATTGACAAATAAGCATTGTTTAATCGTTTTTACAAATCAAAAGAAAATATTAGATTTAAATTGATACTTTTTTTTTAATAAATTTTTTATGTTGCATTTTCGACTTATTTTGAAAAAAGTTAAAAACCACGATAACTCAAAAATGGTTCACTTTTGCATAATGCATATGGGGGTTAAAATTATCACAAATAGTCACCCCTATCACCTCCTAACGGGAATACGTCGAATTACCAATAACCCTGTATATAAAAGGAGAAGGTGACTGACTGACTGACTAACTGACTGACTGACTGACATATCAACGCAGGGCCTAAACTATAAGGGTTAGAAACTTGAAATTTTGCACAGGGGTTCCTTTTATAGCGTAGGGGAGCACTAAGAAAGGATTTTTGAAAATTCACCCCCTAAAGGGGTAAAACGGGGATGCAAAGTTCGTATGAAACTTTGCCGTTTTTGAAGTCAAGTGGGCAACCCGAACGCGGGTAAACGTCGTTAATGGGTCCAATTCTACGCGAGCGAAGCTGCGGGTGTCCACTAGTTTATTATATAGAATGCTTTATTGAGGAAGAGGATACTTTTAAATTTAGAGATACATACACTTAGAGATACATTTAAATCATAAATTAAACAAATTTAATGTATAATTACACCGGACGGGATCGAACTAACGGCAGAGGAGTCATCATTCTTATGATGACGACTCCTCTGCCGTTAGTTAGATCTATGAAAAAATGCTACACGACCAATTTACTTTTCTCACCCACCAGTTTCACCCAGTGGGCCAGCATGGATGGCTGCGACCGCGTGGCGCATGCTCCACTGAAGCAGGACTTCGTACGTTTGTTTGATTCGCACGATGGCTGCGTCCGATGCTCTCATTCAAGCTCTTAGATAGGACGTGGACCTGAGCTCGTTACGGCCGCCAATGATCGACATGGTCTGCTGATGGTTGAAATTAATTTGCTATTTAACAATTATCTATGTAAAGGTCGAGTTTTGGAAGTTTGATTAGGTAGAACGCACGTTAAGGTTTTCTGTAAACTTAGAAGTTGTTACCAATTATTAACAACCGCTATGCCAACCAAAGCACGGACACGCTCAAAAATGTTGCCACTCTCATAGAGTAGTATTCATAGAGTCATAGAGTAGTAGTCATAGAGTCATAGAGTCATATTTGTATAAGACAAAGGTCTCATACAAATACTGGCCGAGACCGGGGCAGCCTAACACTTTATCAATCTCTAAATGAATTGAATTTGAAGGTTTCAAGGGTCAAAGTGTTGAAAGTTTTCAGGGACGAGGGCCCGAAGTCCTCCGACATAGCTTAACGACTCTTGACTTCATTTCGCTATGACAAGCCTTACCGATCCAAACATGCCCTAATGAAGCGCTCAAGAATCATGGATCTAAAGTGAAATTGCTGGCTTCTACATCTCAGCAAAATCTTTTCTGGAAGGAAGCGTTTCACTCTTTTTGAAGCGCTCCTTCGTAGCTCGAAGGGAAAACCTCAGTCGGAAGCTCATTCGACAGAAGACCAGTTCGCCGTAAAAAAGAACGCGAGAAATGCACGGTGGTAGTTCTGTAGTAGGCCATGAGTCGATTCGGTGTGGATGAAACCTCACGGTCACTCGCATGGATCGTGGCGTACCGTTCCGTTCCGGTCAGTGTCAGGCCACGTGGCGCATGCTTCAGTGAAGCAGGACACAGGACCGCCACTTGTTTGATTCGCTCGATGGCTGCCTCGAGCTGCCTGCGGAACGCCTTAGCCAGTGATGCAAGATGGGTGTATGCTTACGTCTTCATTTAACGGTTTTTGACGGTAGTATTTTTTTTTGTTTAACTTATTAATGAACGTGGGATGGCAGACGCGAATGCAGAACCATATTTTTTCTGCTGCCTGTCAAAATTGTGATAGGTTCAGCATATAACTCAAATTGGGACTGGGATGGTTAGTCCAGTTAGCAGGGTGATAATATTATGAGTGAATGAATGAATGAATATAAATTTATATCGACAAATTAACACAAGTATCGTAACAATATGCCTAAAATAAGTAATATCTATGGATCTTCCGAAATAGGGCCGCTCTCAGCTATGGTCGCAGCGAACCACGACCGCTGGTTTTCAGGGTCACCCAGCGTATTGAGCAGTTCGGACAGTAAATGAACATTACTCGGTCAATTCATTAGTAGTAAGAACTCGGACAGGACAATTAATAAAAACTGACAGGACAAAGTAAGACAGCTAGTCCTAAATCACCAGGTCATCGGCAACTTCGGCCTGAAGTAGTAATGCGTCTGTAACAAATTTGGATTAGCGCTGCCCAGTACCTACAATATTTTCAAGAAATACTTCCAGTTAATTAAGCAATAATTGCATGAAGATAACGAATTGACGTAACCGAATTGAATGACGGTGGCTCAGAATAACTGGACGTGATGGCAGTATGAAGTAACAATTAATCGGTGGATTTGTTACATTTTATTTTTAAACGTTTTTAGAACAGACTGATGAATAGTTGACCTAATTGCTCAGGAAATAAGTCTTCTTTTAGCTAACTTACAGCCTGGGCAAAGTGAGTTATCTATAAAGTTAAGTTTTCGTAGTAATCAAAACAAATTAAAACGGTCTACAGACTAACTAGATTACAGGTGTTCTCCATGAATTTAATTCTTTTTAGACTTTCATTTATGTTTGTTCGCAAATAGACTTTAGGAACGAAGAGTTCACTCGCTTACCCAACTAGTAATATTAAATGTGTAGTGGTTAACACGAAAAGGTCATGTTTTGTAACCGTTTTTAAATTCCTCTACTCATTTCTTTCTGATATTCGCCTACGTATCTTGTTGGATTCATAGAATTTGAGTAACTCGTAATACTGTCATGTACGTCGGTCATATCGATCCAATATTTGGTCGATTAATATGGCCGAACAGATTGAATATAAACAATAATAAATATATAATATAAACAATAAAAAATATAAATATCATAGGGCTATATAGAAATTTCACTTTAACGTTTTAAAGCAGCTGAATAAGACATAATTTATGACAGTATACCATCCGAATAGGACCAAATACAGTATACGCGCTATTATACACAATATTACCATAACAGAAATCATGTTAGAGCAAAATTATTGCGTAAAGTTAGCTTATCTAAGGCCTCGGCGTCAAATCGATATCGACAAAAAACTGTTAGTCAACGCGACCTCCGAATTTTTTGTCGATACCTAGGGATGTTCAGCGATGGCCGTTTTTTTCACCGATTAAAAGATTATAGGGTCACTCATTAAAATGTAGAGTAGGTCACCAGCCATGACTCTATTTGGCAATTAGAGTCAAGTGATACTTTATGAATTCTATTCATGCAAAACCCGGAAATGCACCAGTTAGCCTTACCTCGCTTATTGACCGAGGAAGGTTAAAGAATTTTCGAGATTTACTTAGTGAGAAAATAATAAAGTAGCCTATGTCAGTCAGTGAAGATGTAGCTTTCTAATGGTGAAAGAATTTTTGAAATAGGTCCAGTATTTTATGTGTGTGTGTGTAAAACATTACAAACAAATCTTTCCTCTTTATAATATAAGTATAGAAGTATAGATAGAACGGCAATCACGTATTATTTTGATACAAACGGTGCGTGTCAATTTTTTCGTCAGCCCTGCCCATGTCCCGCCTACTATGTGACGTCACACTATAGTAATTAGTGAGGTGACACACTCGTTTTAACTGTAGTCAAATCTATTGATAACGTAACGTTTCGATAACGTAACGTGCCGTAACAAGTATCGACGCGCACTGACCGAACTCTTGTTATACTGACTGACTTGACTGACATATCTTTTCCTGTTGGGATACGAACCCACGACCCCCGGCGCAGTAGCCAGGGTCACCACCGATTGCCCCAACGAGCCAGTCTACACTATCAGTCATACTCCAATTAGTATTTAATAGTATGAATCCAACTGTTGAAATTGTCTCTACGAATCGACAGACGCTCAACCAACATCATCTTGTGCTAAACCAAGTGATACACAATAAGTACACAAACATTATTTGTTCAACTTACAAGCACTTCGAGGCTAGGCCAAGTTCGCATAGCTTAAGGTTAAATGATTGTCAACGCCCGTTTTTTTATAATTTTTTACATCATCAAATTCTATTTATATTTGGTATTAAATTAAAAACTTGAACCATTGTCGCTACAGAGTTGTTCTTTGAGTCAATTGTTTTTTCACAAGGTCGAGCAAATCGATGACTGGTGCTAATAAACACCGTTTTGATGTTATAATAACATAAATTTTTGTTTGGTGACGTTTACAGGAAAATGCTTCAGAGCTGCGAATTTGTAGGTAGATAACAAATTAAGTAGATTTAAATTTTACTACTCCCAATTTCTTTGAGCAATATGATTGCTGTGCAGTGTATATTTCAGCTTATTTTTGTATTCATAGTTTATGCATATCTGTTATGTAAAGTAAAAGATAAAACTACGTATCACAAACTTGTTGGTCTGCCATACGTTCCATACAGACTAAAATTTTGATACAATTTTAACTTGTTCATATAAAAGATCTATTAAGAATAAGAATGATTTATTGCTATTATTCTAACAGATTTGAGTATTTTCGAGGCTCGTAACATTCTAAATCCAATCAGAGCGAACGCCGTACATAATTGTACTCCATGATTCGCAATTTACTGTCTGTTCTTTAGTCTGTGGTCACGTTACTCACGTCACGACCCACAGAAAACAGAGAAAATTCCTCGGCAAAGACCAAACTAGATGTCTTTAAGCCTTAATTCACAGATTTACTGCTCTTCGACCAAGTGTTGTTAAATAACTGGTCATGATTAATTCGAAACAAAAGATTTAATAGAATGCCTAGTAAAAAGTTACTTGTAATAGTTATGTACCGCAGTGTAGAAGGCATTTTAGAGATCCACAAAAACATGATACGAAACATGCGAAAGAAGAAACGCACTGAGCCTTGCCACGTCATTAATGCCACAACGCTGGTTTTCAGTGTCGCGTAGTTCGGATGATGGTTAAATTTAAGTTGTAGTGCAAGTGTTATTGTTTTAGTTGTACTTAGAGCAAATTAAATACAGTAATATTAAAAGCATGTAATAAAACGACGATAACAGGGTATCGGTCAGCATTCACACTTGCAGTAACTAGACTGATTGCTACAATTTGAACTAACGGGAAAGTCAACTTACGAAAATTAAGTAAAAAAAAATTAAAATAAAAAAGTTTATTAAATCCTCCAAAATTAAGTTTTACTAAAACCACTGGATTTCTTTTATATTTACTACATAAGTTTTTTAATCTACTCCTAATAACACTAGCACGAGGAAAACGAGTAACAGAAAAGAGAGTATAATGTTATTATTACGTACATCTGTAATTAATTCTGCCGGTCGTGTTATCTCGATCTGGACTGGATAAAATAATTCATTACGAAACACACGGTCCGGTGAGCATGTTACTATTTTCGAAATCTGTTCTCCGTTACAGGTTAGTTGTATTCGAAAATCTGGTATTGGAACATGTTAATGAATGAATTAAACTTTATTCCGGGTAATAGAATAGAATAGAATATATTTTTATTTCATTTTTTAATACAATTAATTACGACAATTTTAAAACTACATACATACAATTTATTACAAAGTGAAATAGGACCGCACTCAGCTTTTGCCATAATCCATAGGATAGGAAATATGGCTGATTTTCAGTACCGCCCTATTGCGAGCTAGTTTGATCGATAGACGATATTGAGAGCTATAATACACTTGTAAATATATTAGTAGTACTAAAAGTACGTCAATGCCGGCATGATTTTAATAAAAGAGCTCGTAAAACTATCTACAGCTACACTTTCCAGGATTTAAGTAGCAATAACATCCAGTGAATTATTGAACGTCGTACTACGGTCGCATTTATACCAATACTTATTCGAATTGTTTCAATAAGGATTCAAGGGGATTTTTCGACGAGAAACGGTCTAACTATTTGAAATCAAATTCCAAATTCAAATTCAAATTTATTTACACTTTGCATTTATTGTAATTACTGCAATCGCTTTGGTCAAATTCCGTTGAGTCATCACTTAATTCAGCTCAAATAAATAACTATTCCCGCTACCTCATCAGCACAAATAAATAAACATAAAAAATTACAAACCTAAAAACTCCCCCCCATTTCCGTGGCCATAGGGAAGTGCGTCGCCCGCGCATTTCCCATGGCTCGTTCGCTGCGCAGACGCAGACGACAAAATGGCCGGCGCTGACGTCACTCCGGAAACGCTCCGTTCTGAATTCGGGACGGTCGAGCGAGCAATGGCGGTACATCCGGCGAAGACGTTACAATTACAATGAGTGAATGCCGCCGTTCGTGAGCATAGTGTGCGTCTCGCCCAATCGTTGATCTAGTTTGATCAAGTTCGTTGATTGATAACTTAAGCCGTTTTTATAATTATAAGTTTAGCCATTTCATATTTTATCTTATTTCTGCTCATTAGCTAGCGTTTAATACAAGCTTAACAACCGAATAGACTGATTTATTTATAAAGGTCTCATTGCTCTGAGGAATAGGCTGTATTTATGAGAGTTTAAAAAATATATGTTCCTGGTATGCATTGGTGCCGTATGTATACAGTGCTTCTTGACGACCCTTTAACTGAATTGTACATAGGTGGTAGATTATAGTTTCGTGCTTCACACACCACAGTAATTTCTGTCTTGGAATTAATATTGTTTTTAGAATTTGTGTTAGCTAATAAAATTCGCAAATCCTTTGTTTCCATGACCAGTATTTATGTATCCAAACAATATCTAACAATGTAACTAGAACTAATAATATACCAATCGGTATACCTTTAGAATGAGTAGAAAATATTATATTGTTCGAGACTGCGTTATAAGCGGACGGTACAATAATAAACACTGCGATGGAATTTCCATTCCCCTCCACAGCAAGTTCAGCGATGCGTGTGAAAAAGATTCACCCTTTTCATGTTTAATGCGAAGGTAGCCGTGAGGTAAAGATCCTGACAAACTAATTGTAGGGTTTAAGGTTCAAATCCTAATGTTTTAATTAGTCTAATATTAATACTGGACTAACCGTCCATCTTTATATTTGAGTCCTCAATACCTTTTAGTGAATTCTCGTAGCTAGTGCACGATCTGAAGAGATGTTAAGATCGTGCACTAGCTACGAGTGAGGTACCTACTATTAGCAAGGCCCTTATGTGCCAAATCTTAAACAAGATCGAATCAAATTAAAAACATCTTAAATCTTCGGAATTATTGCTTTAATGGTGACAGAAAACAGACCAGAAAGAAACAGAAACCACCTCATAAAGTATTAAATATCTACATAATATATTATTATAGTTTACCTACATTTAGTTATAAGTATTTATTAATTTAATTAAATTATAATGAATTAATTAGCACGTCGCACATTCATCCATACGTGAGAATATTCATTTCACACAAACAGACAGGTAGCAAATGGTAAGAAATAGTAAACCAAACGCTAATACTTGTGGTTTACCGTAGTGATGTAGTGGTTAGTATCGATGAATATCACATATAACAGAAAAATGTACGATCTTATTTTTTGATTGGTGTATTTCAGATTAAATACTAATCTGAGTTATTTTCTGCCTTAGAACTTAACATTAAATCCAACTCTACCAGAAAATACAATATTTTGTTGTTTTGTTTGGATCCCAAACAAAACAACAAAATATTGTATTTTCCGTCCGGTAAGTTTAATAAAATATGTGTTAGGAGAGTCCCTTTACCCTGAGTGGGTTATTCTACTGGTATTAATAAAGAATTTACAATTACATACGTGAAAATAATATACTATATAATATTAATTTACATGAAAATACATACATAGGATAGATAAATAGTTGTATAAAATCATATATAAATATGATAAATACTTAATATTTGTTACTAATGATTCCTATAAATCGGTATATTTATTAATTTAGATACTGTTAGAAGAGGAACATCACTATTCAATTGTATCAATGGCTGCCTTTGCAGTGGTAAATCAATATTGGATTTCTATCCCATTCTAATAATTTCACTGGCACTTTAGAAATAATGTTTTTATCTAATAGTAGCAGCTGCCACTGACTTGTAGTATCATCAACATCACCATTACTAACAACGACAACCCGCGACAGTCATAATATCATGAAATTCTTGTATTTAAGTCTTTAGAACCTTATCTAGCACACAAATAACTAAATAAAAAGTAGGGCCAAAAAATTGCCATAAATAAATTATAGACTTCAAGTCATTCACCATACTATTTTCAAACATTGCCTCATAACAGAACCAATATTAAGAATGGGTTTAGTGTATACAGGTCATATACAGGTCATCTGAAGCTAAATGTAGTTAGTATTATTTGTCTTCCAAGTTAAATAGAATGACATTTAATTGCAATTTAAATATACATATAAAAAAAGTTTTTTTTTAAAAAAGCTTTTTATCACTTTTTTTTATTTTCGTGCATTGTCATAGGAACCAAATATGTGTGCCAAATTTCAGCTCGATAGCTTCAGTGGAAGTGGGTGAAATATTGATTGCAAGATTCCAGGACATACATAGATACATACGGGTGAAGTTAAATAAAAGCTTTTAAAAAGCAAATTTTTCTTCAACATTAAAGCTAGTGTATCTCATTGCATTTGAAAGTAAAGCCTCTCATGAAATGTCCGACATTATAGCAATACTAGATCTTCTGCAAAACAAAGATTTACAATGGCGGGTTTCGCTTTTCTTATTCCGCGGGACAAGCTATGATGTAAATACAGTCGGTAAGCTGACCCCCTTTGTTGTCCTCTGAAACAATGCCGGGGATTTATAGCGCCAAGATTTTAATAAGGTGTGGTTTAAGTTACAGCGATTTCTTCTACTTTCTTCTTTTTCGACCGAGTACCTAGGTGTAATGCAAATTGTCATTGCTTTTTTGTCATTGCTTGCATTTAAGGTATTGAAATCAAAATTTCAACACAATATGATTTTATTTTATTTATTTATTTATTTACGTACACGTACGTATGGTACAAAAGGCGTACTTAATGCTAAGAGCATTTTCTGCCAGTCAACCTTTGGGCTAAGCAGAGAGAAGCTAAGGCGGTATATTTTAAAAATGTGTATTTATCAGTTATGTATTCGTACATTTTCTGATTTGTACACGATGCAAAATTTAGATCTTTAGTACATACAGTACGCAGTTTGCTATGAAAAACCGCTTCGATAAACTTCAACTTCAATTTCAATAAACTTCGTTTTTTAACAGCGGATCAGATAGAGCCAATCCGCATTGGAGCAGCGTGGTGGAGTATGCTCTCTCCACCAATCCGCATTGGAGCAGCGTGGTGGAGTATGCTCTAGACAGTTGCGTCTGTGGTGGAGACCCGTACCCAGCAGTGAGACGTCTATGGGTCGCAGATACAGCAGTCGCAGCAGCTAATCGCTCCCACTGGGGCCACGCGGCACACGCCGCGGAAGCGGTTGCGGTCAGCCCCACCTGCGTCCGTAATCTCGCCACTTCGGCACTCTGACCGCAGGCTGAGATGTACAGCTATCGTGTTTGATTTCCGTTCGATCTAGTATTGGTTAATGTGTCCATTATGAGCGGTAAGGCTAAATGGTTATAGGCATAACCTCAACAAATATCGATTCAATTTTATGAAGCCGTTAGGTTAGCATCCAATGGACTATAGAGCCGACGTGAATCTGTTAATGAAAGCCTAGTTGCGACTAATCTGCTTGTGCAGTTGGACCAACTAATAACACTAGAGCGTTTATAAGTAGATAAATTATTAGTTAGGTATAGTCAATTTATTATTGCAATATATTTCCTTTTTTATTTATAGTTAAATAGTTTCCCGCCAAGTTGCCCGCAGCTTCACTCGCGTTGAATCAGACATAATAAAAGATTCTTCATAACGCGTTTAATGTTTATTTTACACCCACACAATTTATTTATATCTAATCAAGTCTCTAAAATATAAATTTTATAAAAAAAAGGAATAAATAGTATTCTCGTAATTGTTACTTTAGACCACAATATCTTAAAGTTAGTATCTCAACATTTTTAGTAGAGTAGGTACTAAGAAGTACCATGTCGAGTAGTTGGGCCTTCAACAAAAGAAAGTCAGCCCTCAGGACCCGATACTTACACTTTGCTAGCGTGCAATTTGCTGGCATCTAGGTCGTTCGGTCTAGCCCTAGGCCGGTCCCAAGCATCTGCTTTTAATCTGCAACCGATAGTATCGATTTTATTTATGCATTTTGATAACATAACGGATCTTTACATCAGGTGGTAGACCCTACATAGAATCTTTATTGGTTATTTACGGGACCTATTTCGAGTTCGCTCGGGGTAATTCCACCGCCACCCAAGATACTAACTATTTTTATACAGGGTGTCCCAGGAAATAGTGTCAAGCGGTAGCCTAGAGATAGAGCACCCCTAGGGCTACCCGAATCACCCCCATGTATGTTCCGCAACTTTTCGTAGTTTTCGAGTTATGATTTTTTTTGTATTTTTTTTTGATACCTTGGTTTATTTGACATTATTGGTCACAGAGGGATAAATTGTTGAGATACAAGCTTGATTTTTTTTTCTGAAATAGGTGAATAGTACTTATTGCAGATACAAAAACAATTGTGGGCCCATATGCTACTATTAAGCCATAAAAAAATGTTGAACTCTAAGTTTGTTAAAATTTTAAAATTAAGGATCTCTTTTAGGACGATTTAAAAAAAACTTATTCTAAAAATGTTTCCAAAATCTCTTTCAAAAACTTCCCAATTTCATCAGCTATTTGCCATGTAAATTTGATTGAGCTATCTCTACGGCTTCATCCTTGAAAGAATGTTTTAAACACAGTAAGTCGAAAAAACTTAGTTAAAAGATCGGGCTAAATAAAACTAAAAATTAATTATCATTGATTGTTCATTATTAAATTACAAAATGTCTCCCTTCCTGCGCAATGGCAATCCTACATCGCCTTAAAAAAGTCTTTATTTTTTTAATACGATTTTGTGAACAGACGAATCTCATTTTAAACGTTGTAGAAAGGCGATGTAGAATTGCCATTGCGCAGGAAGGGAGACATTTTGTAATTTAATAATGAACAATCAATGATAATTAATTTTTAGTTTTATTTAGCCCGATCTTTAAATTAAGTTTTTTCGACTTACCGTGTTTAAAACATTCTTTCAAGGATGAAGCCGTAGAGATAGCTCTATGAAATTTACATGGCAAATAGCTAATGAAATTGGGAAGTTTTTGAAAGAGATTTTGGAAACATTTTTAGAATAAGTTTTTTTTTAAATCGTCCTAAAAGAGATCCTTAATTTTAAAATTTTAACAAACTTAGAGTTCAACATTTTTTTATGGCTTAATAGTAGCATATGGGCCCACAATTGTTTTTGTATCTGCAATAAGTACTATTCAGCTATTTCAGAAAAAAAAATCAAGCTTGTATCTCAACAATTTATCCCTCTGTGACCAATAATGTCAAATAAACCAAGGTATCAAAAAAAAATACAAAAAAAATCATAACTCGAAAACTACGAAAAGTTGCGGAACATACATGGGGGTGATTCGGGTAGCCCTAGGGGTGCTCTATCTCTAGGCTACCGCTTGACACTATTTCCTGGGACACCCTGTATATTACTAGCTGTGGCACATTGTGATTGAATGGTTGCGAAATGATAAACAAAACAAAGAATACATGTCATATAAGTTTAATTTTGCAATACTTGAGGATATACAATATTTTTCGCTTTTAAGTGACTGATGCAAAAATTAGATAAAAACAATCCTCGATGCGGATTAATATATCATGCTAAAATTTCAGCTCGATCGGTGCAGAACTATTTAAGTTTTTGAAGCGTACACAAACCAACATAACATTTTTATATATATATAGATTAAATAACAAGTATTTCATCCGAGTAATAATTATTTTTAAGCATTTACGAAACCTTGCCTACATCCATCTTAGTTCAAGGGTTACTCCTGCTATTTTCTATCTTATATTGACACAACGTAAAACAAGCAATCACTTATTGTATATATTTAAACAACTGTATGTGTTTTACTACAGTAAAAAAAGTTGGTGTAACATAGTGATTGTCTTAAGGCCTCTGCCCACTACACCACTTTTGCCAACTAGGTATCCATAAAAACATAGTAAAATGTTCATAACTAGAATGTCATCCACCAAAAGATTCCTTTCGAGTTAAATGAATAAGTCGAACGATTTATTTGGCAGATAAATATTTATTCACGGATTTTATATGTGATTCCTATTTGCATAGTTTCTGAAAATTTACGATTGGTGCAATCTTAGTTGTCTTAATAAGCCATCCCATGAAATCCGTTGATAAGTGTCTTCGAGGTCATCAAACTCTCTCTGACCTGTCAGGACAGGTGGCATTCTCGTCCGTTACACGACCTCCCCTCCAACCTGCAAGAAAAACCGTCTAACCACCCCAACGATCAGCTGTTGCAACTACCAATTTAAATTCAACCTCACAAAATTAACGGTGTCCTTATGGACTCGTGATAAGGATGATATTGTAACGTTTTTAGCTGTTTCGGTTGTAAAATTAATAAGTCAGTCGAGCCCTTTAGAAGATAATTACAAGGAAGTAGTAACAGACAAGATTGGTCTATTCCTAGTGTTTTGTAGCAAGGTTGCGTGAATGTCTTAAACTACCGTTTTTTAACCTGTTTCGTAAATGTATTTTAACTTGTATTATAACTTTAACCACATTACATATTAAATTCCATATTAAATGCACAGAATAATATCTATTCATTTCACCGGGCTCACCCGGGTGTTGGGTAACCAGTGGCAAATTTTTTGAGCTTTCGTGCTTCAGATTATTCCTTACTAGTGGACACCCACAGCATCGCTCGCGTGAAATCAGACATAACAATAGTTTCGTTTACACATAGTAATATTATATAGCCATATAGCCTATGTCACTCAGTGAAGATGCCGCTTTCTAATGGTGAAAGAATTTTTGAAATCGGTCCGTAGTTTTTGTGTGAAAACATTACAAACAAATCTTTCCTCTTTATAGGTAGGTACCTAATATTAGTATAGATCAATGTAAGATCTTGCTTAGCCAAGATGGAGCTTTGCGTGGCCTGAAACCATGGCCACAAACCCATCCCATAATGTGACGACTCCGTGGCGCGGTAGTGAGTCACCCTGACTGACGGAACGCGGGTCCCGGTTCGAATCCGTGCCCTGGGGGTGAGAGTGTAGTATATTTTTTTAGCTCGAGGTTTTTATTGTACCTACTGATAAGAGACCCGTGTCTAGTGGGGTTAGGGAGTTATTGTCTAGTCTAGGTCTAGGATTATTGTTAATTTCGTTGGTCAAATTTTACAACTGATGTGTACTAACTAATACTAACATAACATAACATCAAGCCTGTACGTTTTAGGCAGAAGTGTGAAAGATTAATTAGAAAGTACATCCACTTTTCACCAGTGTATCACCGAGTTACTAGTAAAAATATCGAGTTAGAAAAACCCAATAATACTTTGTTCGACCCAGGAAATGAACTCAGAACATCTTTTTTTTTAATAATATAGACGGACAAACATACATACGGGCCACCTGATGGTAAGTGGTCACCGTCGGCTATGGACACGTGCGATACCAGGGGCATCTAGTTAAACATTCGCGTTTGCGAACACTAAACCAACGAGGCAGTATTAATAATAATATTTTTGCAAACTGATACAATACTTGAGTTCACGAGCGGCCATTACGAGCAAGAGAAAGGAGGGAAAAAAATTGTGCCAAGCGGGAACCGGACAGAGATGACACAGATAATTAAAATGCAGACAAAATAAAGGTTATGACTGCGTTCAATTACACAACACGGGAAAATACAGGCATGATATGCTATCTATTGAAAGCAATTCAAGTACCTGACGGTTATTTCGTAAATTCTTTATGCTCATGTTCCTTTTTAATTTCCCGCCAAAGCTTCCCTTACAACCTCTAAACGTCGAGGCACTTTCGATATCATTGTCATCGCAGGAAATGACTTCACCCCTTATAATTGGGCGTGATAACACCACGCGTCGAATTTGAATAAAAACTTATAATAGACATCCATTGCCGACGCGGCGACGGTTCAAGCTGTCGTTTCAGTTTGGATTCGTTTTAACGTTTTTGAATTCAATTTTATTAGGTAGTTCTTCATTTAATAAATTAAATGTGTCTTGCTATAAACAAGGACACATCGTGAGGAAACCTGCATGCCTGAAAGTTCTTCATAATGTTCTCGGAGGCATGTGAAGTATGACAATCCGCACTTGGCCAGCGTGGTGGACTAAGGCCTAATCCCTCCCATTCTGAGAGGGAGACCCGTGCCCAGTGCGTTGTGATGATGATGATGATGAGGTATAGCTTCATAGTACTAACCCATAAGCTGGCCACTGCAGGGCGATCTCTTCTCTGATTTGAGAAGACCTGAATAGTAATCTACCACTCTACCACGCTGGTCCAATGCAGATTGGCGGAGTTAGTCACCCACGGCGACCACGGCCTCCACTATAGCTAAGCTTACAATGTATCAAGCACCATCACAATACTTCAGAATAGTATAATAAAATAGCAAAAATCGCTTTCTTGGGACTTCGAAACAACAATACTATAAACAAAGTAAACAACTCATAGACGAGTCACTATAGGTCACAGGTCTCTCCCACAGGAAGAGCTGCTTGAGGTTAGTCTAGAGCATACTCCACCACGATGCTCCAATGCAGATTGGTTGAGTACACAACCAACTATTTACTGCCATAAATAACTGACGTAACACGTAAACGTAACGTGGTACACACGTAAATTACTAACATAGTATGGCGTACTATGTTAGTAATTTACGTGTGTACCAACAAAATAATAAAGTAGTAACATTATTTGTTTTACAATATCCATAACCTTACGCAATAATAATAAATTGTAATTATCAATAGTGAGAAAAACCTCGCCTTAAAGACTACCGCACGCGACGACTGAATGAAAGGGCGCCAAGCGATTAGCGAAAAAAACCACAGGCCTAGGGCCACCGCACACGCGACATTCTAATTCAGCTGCACTGCAGCGAAACGCGAAAGTGAAAGTTAAAGTTGCTAATATGAATGCACTTTAAATTTTATGAGTATTAAGTGTGTTTATGCTAAAGTATTGCGCATGTGAATACAACACTATTTAGTTTGAACTGCCCAAAATCTGTTTCTTTTTCTAAATTTTTCCATTCTTTTCAAAAATTGACTTAATTACATGAAATGTGGTCAAAAATATGCTACTTAATTATCTTAATTAAGCTTTTTGTTTGTTGTCATAATTAAATGCACCTACTTTTTGAGTAGTAAAAGTGTATTCTGAATCGCAAAATTTCCATTGCTTTGAAATAAAATTCACTTATACGTTATGACAGTGCAATATTTGCGCTACTCACACGGCTCCCGCCAAAAATTTGGAAATATTATTTAAAGCTTTTATTTAACTTGCAATGTTTGTTTTAACTTATTTAAATTCTACAATTTTTATTGATATTTTTCTTTATAATAACATTGTAATTAATATATGATTTTTGTACTATTAATGTTTTCATTTTTATTAATACATATATATAAACACTCATGCTTTATCTACCTATATATTTTTTAAATTTTATACTGTAATTATCAGATAATTATTATAATTTAAGTTTGATATTGCATGTTTTTTTTATATTTTACTTTGGTCCTATTCAGATTTTGTTTAGTTTTTAGTTTAGTTTACTCTCTCTTTTGTTTGCATGTTGTCTACACCTATGATTACAATGATACATAGAAGGTGTAACGTATGGTTATAATTATTAAGTTTAATTGTGAACATTATGTTGGTGTTTAATTCATAAAATAAAAAATATTATAAATGTAGTGTGCGACAGCCCTAGATACGCCAGTCCTACGGGACAGGTGCCTCCCCACGTGCTGTGCGTGATTTTTTGCATGCGTAAGCAAATGTCAACACGGGTCGAGCGAGTTTGTTAACCTGCAAGATGTTTTATTGACCTGCAGACAGACGAAAAATGTGTCAAAATAATACATACTAGCTGAACCCGTAAACGTTGTTCTGCCATATGAAATGTCAAAGTGCACAGACGCTTCACGTCAATGAACGACGGGTAAAAATAAAGATACTAAAATCGTGTTTCAAAAACATTTTCCAGTGGAGCAAATTGTAAATCTAAATCATTCTCGAATCCCCTTGAACACACATTAAAAATTTCATCAACATCTATCCAGCCGTTTAGGAGGAGTTCACTGTCATATAAGTACACGTACACAAGAAATATATATATTAAGATTTCGTTAAAATAGGATACGTGACCACTCCGTGGTGCGGTGGTGAGTGACACAGATTGTGTTCGAACCGGGTTCGAATCCCAGCAGATATTTATTTTACATATAAATATTAGTAGGTACTTGGGTTATGGATGTTAAGATGTGATGTTTTCTGCGTGTGTCCCGCCCGCAACATATGCGGGAGTGAGCAGTGGAGTAGCATTGTTTTTATCAAACGAGCATGTAAATTCAACTTCTGTCATTTATGAAATTTTTGACCAAAACGACTTTATCTGGGCTTAAGAACTGAATAAGACGGCGGGAAACTGTATTCAGGCACAGGAGCGGTCGGAGTGGTGTTGTTTAGGAGAGGCCTATGTCCAGATTATCCAGCAATGGAGGATAAAGGATGATGGACAGATTAACATTATCTTTATCTAGATGTTGGTGTGCATTAACTTGCGCTGTGTTTTGTAAAGAATCTTTACCCAAGTGTTAATTACAAATAACACTTCATGAAAATCTTCTAATGGGTACTACACCTATTGTCTCGATTCTCATTCATGAAGGTTACGTTCCTGGTTATAGTTATCAAATAAAAGTAATGTCTGACATAATACAGTGCAACCTCGATATAACAAATCGGAGGGGAACAAGAAAATATTCGTAATATCAAGTAATTCGTTGAACTGAGGTTTGTTATGTTGAGGTTAGATTGGTCTAAACAAAAGCGTGTCGAAACATGTCGAGACATGAATCACATTATAAGATTAAGAGTTATATTATTGGTGGAAACTTTATATAAAGGTTTTGGGTTGGCAAAATTCGTTAATTAGAGGTATGAATACTTTTTCTTGATAGTTGAAAATTCGTTATAAAGAGGTTGTACGCAAAGAATGTTCGCAATGTAAAGGTATATTTTATATTGACTCTTATGGACAAATTCAAGGGGATTACGAAGAATTTGTTAAATCGAGGAAGTCGTTATATTGAGGTACGTTATATTAAGGTTGCACTGTATACGCACTCGGAAATAAGTTGTACCTATCTTAACTAATCGAATGTTAGGTTCCTGGTTATAGTTATCAAATAAAAGTAATGTCTGAAAAAATACTCGTATATAATGCTTAATAATTCATAAATTCCCCCGCGCATGCAACAGGGTTGTCTCGGTTTTAATTTAAATAAATGAATATTTTAAAATGTTTGTACAACAGGTGCGCAATGTATGTGGGAATCGTTACTTTATTTCCATATGTGCCAACATTTTTATTGACAGAATAATAAAGGAATTGAAATTATTTCATAATATCACGCCTCTGCAGCCTCTGTGTGTAGAGATGCTATAGTACCTACCTACATCCACTTTTCACAAGTTATGTTTAGGTCCCAACTAATAGGTGGTAAGCCTGTTGACTAACTATGGCAACAGGCATAGAGTTAGGTATAGGAATAACTAGTGGACGCCCGCAGCTTCGCTCGCGTAGAATAAGACCCATTAACGACGTCTGCCCGCGTTCGTGTTGCCCACTTGACCTCAAAAACAGCAAAGTTTCATACTAACTTTGCGCCCCCGTTTTACGCCCTTAGGGGGTGAATTTTCAAAAATACTTTCTTAGTGCTCCCCTACGTTATAAAAAAAGAAACTTTTCAAGTTTCCAGTCAGCTTCTCCTTTTATACAAGGTGTCCCAAAATTCAACGATAATCCTGAGCCAGAGGATGGACCTGCTAATGACTACTCCAGGAAAAAAAAGAAAAAAAAATTATCTCGATTTTTTTTCAAGTTACTTAATAAAAATGGAAATTCTTAGAAAATTGACACCCCTCATGATATTTTTAACTACCATGACCGCAATTTTTGAGATATTTCTGATATTTTTTTTGTATCCGTGACCTAAGTAGTACTGCTATCTACCACAAATCTTAAAATTCCTATAATGTCTGTAGTTTTCACACAATAAACAATTAAAATCATTGTTTTCCCTAAAAATTTTGGTCAAATTTACTTTCTGTCCACTTTCATTCACTGTGGTGTAAAAAAAAAGTATGGACACTACTATGGCAAGTTTATTAAAAAGTTGACGCAACTAATCAAGATTCCAAAATGGTATAATACTCTCGGAAAACTAGTCACAAAAAAAAAGTATAATATTTCTAAACAAGAACCATATTTCAAAAATTGTTCTTGTCGATTAGTAATAACTTTTACTATGTGCTCAAAATAGGTTTTTTGGTGGTGAAAAATGTTTGAGTAGATCCTGTCTTTAAGACAACCCCAATAGAAGAAGTCTTGGGGGTTTAGATCGGGTGAAAGGGGTGGTCATAAGATAGGACAAAGTCGCCCGATCCAACGCCCTGGATACCTACTCTTGGTTTATGTAGTCTCGCACAGGACGGGCATAGTGAGCTAGGCGACCATCATTTTAAAACCACATGTTTTGTAAATCACTTAAAGGCACGTCTTCTAATAAGTCTGGTAAGTTATTTTGTAAAAAGTTCAAATAATTATTTTCATCTAAGTTTCCTTGTAACTCAAAGGGCCCAGTTAAAGTTAAACAGTCAAAAATAATGCAGTCAGTTCAATTTGCAGATTACTTGATTCACACGTCAATTGAATACATAACGGTGTACAGTAAAGAAAGAAGCAGAGCGTACTGACTGCTGAGAACAGCAACTTCTCTACCTGCCCTATTGTTATTTAATAACGACATCTACATCTACCTCTGACTAACATGTAATCTCTCTCTATCTATCTCTCTCTTCTAAATTTGTTTGACTACGCACATGTCCCATTTAAATCCAAGAAACTTACAACAAAAATCATATTTTGGGCACATGATAACCATCAACATGTACAATTTATGAAATTTGGTTCTTGTTTAGAAATATTATACTTTTTTTTTGTGACTAGTTTTCCAAGAGTATTATACCATTTTGGAATCTTGATTAGTTGCGTCAACTTTTTAAAAAACTTGCCATAGTAGTGTCCATACTTTTTTTTTACACCACAGTGAATGAAAGTGGACAGAAAGTAAATTTGACCAAAATTTTTAGGGAAAACAATGATTTTAATTGTTTATTGTGTGAAAACTACAGACATTATAGGAATTTTAAGATTTGTGGTAGATAGCAGTACTACTTAGGTCACGGATACAAAAAAAATATCAGAAATATCTCAAAAATTGCGGTCATGGTAGTTAAAAATATCATGAGGGGTGTCAATTTTCTAAGAATTTCCATTTTTATTAAGTAACTTGAAAAAAAATCGAGATAATTTTTTTTTCTTTTTTTTCCTGGAGTAGTCATTAGCAGGTCCATCCTCTGGTTCAGGATTATCGTTGAATTTTGGGACACCTTGTATATATAGATTTCTGGCCAGTGTACTTCTAGTAACATGAAATAATTATTATTTCAGTCATTTATAATTGTAATGATCATTATATAAGTGTATGACTTATATTTAGAAGACCGTGATCAATGTCAGATATTCTTTAATATACAATAAGGTATTAATCACTAACCTACTTAATTTTCATAGTTGAAATTACCGGCTTACTCAAGTGTGATTAATCGGTGAATAGTCGGAAATAGTCCAACTAGTTTCGGTCGATTACGATGACCATCTTCCGGGATAAAAATGCAATATTTCCATCGGTCCATAAAATGGAATAAGCAAGAAAGTTTACAATAACTATATTTTTAATCTATACTAATACATAATTATAAAGAGGAAACATTTGTTTGTAATGTTATCACACAAATACTACTGGACCGATTTCAAACATTCTTTCACCATTAGAAAGCTGCATCTTCAATGAGTGACAAAGGCTATATAATATTACTAGGTCCAATCCGCATTGGAGCAGCGTGGTGGAGTATGCTCTAGACCTCCCGCAGCATAGTCTGTGGGGGAGACCCGTGCCCAGCAGTGGGACGTCTATGCTATGGGTCGCAGCACAAACGAAACTATTGTTATATCTAATTCCACGCGAGCGAAGCTGCGGGCGTCCACTAGTTATTATAATAAACGCAACCCAATCCTAAGCAAACGCATTGCGTGTCTTATCTTACCTACAAAGCCGCTAGCAACAAGAAGAGGAAAGTCAACATTTTTCCTTTCTACACTATCACATGACATAATGTTATGGCATTTTGCATATTAGAAAGCTGCATCTTCACTGAGTGACATAGGCTATATAATATTACTAGGTGTAAACGAAACTATTGTTATGCCGAAGTCCACTAGTTATTATAATAAAATGCAACCCAATCCTAAGCAAACGCATTGCGTGTCTTATCTTACCTACAAAGCCGCTAGCAACAAGAAGAGGAAAGTCAAAAATTTTTCCTTTCTACACTATCACATGACATAATGTTATGGCATTTTGCACATTAGAAAGCTGCATCTTCACTGAGTGACATAGGCTATATAATATTACTAGGTATAAACGAAACTATTTGTATGCCTAAGTCCACTAGTTATTATAATAAAATGCAACCCAATCCTAAGCAAACGCATTGCGTGTGTTATCTTACCTACTAAGCCCCTAGCAACAGAAGAGGAAAGTTACACATTTTTCCTTTCTACACTATCACATGACATAATGTTATGGCATTGTGCACTTTCGCACGGCCCCGACATTGGCTCGTGGGAGCATTCGCGTCGATTTTAGATTTGTAGGTTACACTTTGTTACACTTACTTAACATTAGCGACTATTATGTATTCTGTGACATTTGTACTTAACTACATAGAGGCTAAGGTTATGGACGCTAAAGTCTGCGTACTTAAACAATAAATTTACTTGCTAAAACTCAAGCATAACAGCGCTCTGTTCAGTACGGGAGCTGACAATAAATTGATATCAATATTAGGTATTTATTTAATTAAGTGGTATACACAATATGCATCTATGTATTCGAGTCACGGAAACGTTAGATAGATCTTTAACAAATCTCCCAAAGCAACAAACTTCTGGCATTATTTAGTGGACTGAGTTTAATTAATAAATAAATAAATAATAATAAATATCATGGCCATTCTCACACACGGCCATCTGACCCCAAATTAGGCGCGAGTCTGTACTATAATGTCAGAGACTGATATACATACATATATATTTTTAAATACATACATACTTAAATAGATAATATTATCATCCAGACACAGAACAAACACAAGTGTTGCACACGAATGTTTGTCCTGAGTGGGATTCGAACCCACGACCCCAGGCGTAACAGGCAGGGTCACCGATTGCGCCAACTGGCTCGTCAATTGACATCATAGGATGCGCTGTAAACGCTGAAACTATTCATGCATAAAGAAGTACTTATGGGGTCATAATAGGGTTCTTATAAGGGTCATGTACCCTCTGACTAACTCCCCCAATAAGTCTATCTTGCCGCGCATCAGTTAACGTTCCTACCGACTTTTAGTCAGGATACCGTTGCGAAGCGAACCACCTGTTGTGGTCAGAAATGGCGCGAAGAGTTAAACATCGAACGATATCAACTCTACCTGTTACCAAGATAAAGATTTCGAAGATAAGTTACTGTCAAGATAAGGGTACGGTGTTCATAGTGTTACGATTAGCTAGGGCCAAATTAATTAAATGTAAGTTTCGCATTACAATGGCTCGCATTGATTCAATGTGATCGAAAGAGTTAAGCAACGACGGGCGTGGTCGGTTTGTGGATGGGTGACCGCTAGTGGAAAAATTTCATGGACGCTACCGTGCTTCGGAGGGCACGTTAAGCCGTCGGTAACGGTTGTTTTCAATGTTGGAAACAGTCGCTAAGCCTTGTCGAAGACCTACGGGTGGTTTGAGAATATTCGACACTGGGTTGGCCACTAACCTATCTACCAATCCACATTAGTGCAGCGTGGTGGAGTATGCTCTAGACACCGCAGCTTTGTCTGTGGGGGAGACCCGTGCCCAGCAATGGGACGTCTATGGGTTGCAGCAAGCAAGCAAGCATCAAGGTAGTTGTTAAATATTACCTTCATTAGTTTATTACATATCAATTATTTAGTATGTTGCTGATATGATGGTGATGGTAGCGAAACTGGATTATGTCAGTGATGTTATGGGTGCAAGGGGGGAGGTGGAAATGTATACTCGTTTGCCACCTTCGCTTCGTTTTGCCTACTTTATTAATCCACTTTCTTAAGACATGCAATAGGATAGTAGGTACTATACCGGTCCCTACTCAAACTATCAAAACAGTTCTTTTAACTCTCACAGGGACCTCCAGAGCCTGAACATCTAATAGACACTTCCTGACTATCACAGACAGGAAAAATGCAAGCCGTAAAGTATTATTTAAATGTTAATTATCGTCTTTCCTTATTCGATAATTAATGATGAGTTTTTTCCTATTGTATTACAATAAGGCAATTATAAAAGGTGAATGAACTGCTGATACCTAGCATCTTAATTCACGTTAGAGACAGCTCATTCGTTGATTGGGTAGAGTCTGATTTTAAAATCTAGATATAATGCATACGTATCTCTACGTATAATTAATTTTGACATGATAATATTTAATTAGGATAGAGTTTAAAGGTTTTTAGTCCTTTTTTTTTAACTTACGATCTGCTTTCTATTTAGACAGCTCTTCATAAACCAGGATAAAAAATCCACGATAGCTTAATAAAGAAGATAGTATAATGCTTTATGATCTAGTTCAGAAAAGATTAAGTTGTTGCGGTAGATTAACATTTTATAATACTACAATCCAAAACGTGTTATTTATTCAACTCACTAACCACCCCAAACAAACGAATCAATTTTTTTAACTATTCCACATTTGAACTAAATAAAATAATCATAGACAAGCCCCGGAACAGAATTCCGGGACGAGTTCCCGCTACAAATTTTAAATTTCACATTTAAATAATTACATAAATGATCATAGACAACTTCGGAACAGAGGCGTCGGCCGTTGATTTTTTACAACCTGACCCTAAGGTCATTACCCACCTGCGGGGTGGGGCGCACCTGACGTAACGGATCCTGCGCACGCTCCGGCTTCCCGCCTTTTATGTTGATTTATGTTTGAAAAAAAAAAATCTCGACGGAATTTGTGCGGAATGAGCGAGTACGTGGCAAAGACCCAGACCAAAGAATGTAAAACAAAATATATTTCTTTCAAAATTTTACTACCTAATAGTTTTTGAATAAAATGGTGGTGTTATTTAATTATTTATTTGTGTTTTTAACACCTTTTATGTTTAAATTTACCTGTTTAACTATTTTAAGTAATAATTATTAGTAATAATAATAATAAAACACCTTTTTTAATTTAAAAAATTAATTCGGAAACCCTTGCCTTAAAGTGAAAATAGTATTTAATTGAAAACTTGCAGTTAAGTAGGCACATGAAATAGTTCCCATTTACCCATAGCACCTACAGGCCCACAGATTATAAGATTATTTATTAGAAATAGTTAATTAATTAACTATTTCTAATAAATTGTTAAAATTGTTAATTTATTTAATTTAGTTACCTACTTGTAATACTTACTCAAAGACACCACTGTTTAATGCAATGAATGGGCCACCTGATGTAACGGAATCCTGAGCAGGTGTTCGTTTAATATTAGCGCCAAAGTTAGCCATAACGTTACTTAACCATAACGATTTATTTGTTCCAGATTTGAGTTCCTACTTATAAAAACGCGGGATTTTAATTGACATCTGACTCAAATTATGGAAAGAAAGCATTACAAAAGGAGCTATCGTTTCTTCATTTGAAAATAGTGAACTTTGTGACGACATAGCATTAAAAGTGTAACAAAATATAATATTTTATCTTTGATAATTTTAACTTGTTGTCATGATCTGCGAGTCTGATTTGGCGCGGATAATTATTCTTATCGATAACTTACGGACTCTAAAACCTCCTATGTGGCATACCTAACGCACGAGGACTCCGGGGTCTCTGTAAGAACGCACCGGTGCCCTCTAGCCCTAAACCCAATACAGGCTCCTTCTTGTAGAGACAGTTATGTCGTCAACATTAGTAATAATAGATCTATATCTCAGGCACAGAACCCATATACATTTCATTAATTTATCATTTCATAATACTAAAATAAAATAAAATCTAATAATAATTCACTAAAATAAACCAACAAAATACATTAACATGAGTTTAGAATAATTTAAAATAATTATATAGTAGATAATAAATAATAATCAAAAATATATATTAAACAACGTTTTGTGACCACATTCAGCGTCATCTTTCCTGTTGTCTCTGGATTGACAGTTCGAGCAGAGCCTTCCCTGATTCTTGTCGCTCGCAACCCAACCCCCTTTCAGTCGCCTCTTACGACAGGCAGGGTCTTACTTTAGCATTCTATTCTGGTCTCGAGCTACAGAGATGCGCCTAATCAGCTTTATTTTTTATTTTTAGTAAATGTATGCAGCATTTTGACTGTTTTTGGAGTGAAACTTGAGGTGATATTTAGTAATGTCCGTTAATTCATTGGCGTAGTTACTCTTCACTTTAACGCTTTTCAAAGTCACCGACTTCTATTGTGGTGAAACTGTCAATTAATTTATTAAATAAAAACTGTTTTCATCGTTAATGTTTCCCACTTGCGCGGAAATCATGACTTAATGCGCTTTATAGTGAATTACAACTGTTTGTCGTCACGCAATGTAAAGTCAAAGGGTACCTCTGACCATTGGAATTCAGAGGGTTGGAACAATTTACAAGTTAAATGGGGTCAAAATTATCAATTAAATTTTAACATGCAGGTTAGTTCTTATTATCGGCTCTCGAAGCGTTTGCAATGTAACCAGACTAATAGGTGGAAACGCTATACGTACTAGAATACGCTTAACTTCCGTGATACTGATGAATCATATAAAATGAAAAATTTATTAAATAAGCAATTATAATAAATAAATAAATAAATAAATAAATAAATATCTTGGACATTCTCACACACGGCCATCTGACCCCAAAGTAGGCGCGAGCCTGTGTTAAGGGTGTCAGAGACTGATATACATACATAGATATTTTTAAATACATACTTAAATAGATAATATTAACATCCAGACACAGAACAAATACAAGTGTTCGTCACACGAATATTTGTCCTGAGTGGGATTCGAACCCACGACCTTTGGCGCAACAGACAGGGTCACTACCGATTGCGCCAACGGGCCTGTCAAATATAAATCTTTAATATCTGGAGCGTGCATCCGCACGGGACAACATATTATTATTATTTATTTTACAAGTATATGCCTCTGGGATTCCGGCAGTCAAACTATTAATATCGTTGCTAATAAATACAAATTAGTTCATTAGTAACGAAAAATTTTAATTGATTGATGACATTAAGTATTCATAATAAATATGTATTTAGAAAATACAACGAAACTGACATACAAATTTTTTCATCATTAATCTTTTAATAGTTTTAACATTACTAGTCTTCTACATAATTACTTTCATTCGAGTTTCGCTCGAGTTTGAACCCCAGCCCGGCCCGGATGTGGGTACCGTGGGTATGGAGGTACCGCTACAAAATTAGGAACGTAACCCTCCCAATTACCATTGTATTTTTTCAACCTGCGCTTACGCAGGGGGTCAGTTCGTCAAATCTACCGGAAAATTGCTATTGTTTACAAAATAACTCATTTTTACGTTTTTCATCCAACCGTCACGCACCAATGGTAATTGGGGAGACAGCTAGGTTACTATAAAAATATACCTCACCAGAGAACTATTGAAACATATAATTGTGAAAAGCCTGTAACACCCAGTTATCTTAAAGGCAAAAAGTCTTGTGCTGTTTCCATTCAACATTTAAGGTTATTACACAATAACTGGTGGTCATACTTGCTTATTTCTAATCGCATAACTCTGTCTGACAGTTTTTGTTACACGAAAGAACTATTTAACAGTGACGTCTAAACTTTCGTTATAAAATCAAACAATAAAATTATCTACATAAGTACTTTTGCAGTCGCTATTATATTTACTGTGAACTGTTAGCGTCCAAAGACCAATGGCTCGCATCGACAGCAACGACAGGCGCGGTCGGTTTGTGGATGGGTGACCGCTAGTGGCAAAATTTCATGGACGCTACCGTGCTTCGGAGGGCACGTAAAGCCGTCGGTCCCGATTGTTTACAATGTTGGAAACAGTCCGTAAGCCTTGTCGAAGACCTACGGGTGGCTTGAGAACATTCGACACTGGGTTGGCCACTAACCCCTCCACCAATTCGCATTGGAGCACGGTGGTGGAGTTTGCTCTAGACCTCCAGCAGTATTGTCTGTGGGGGAGACCCGTGCCCAGCAGTGGGACGTCTATGGGTTGTAGCTTAGCTCAGTGAATTCAATGACTCCTAGTTATCATTTATTAATTTTGCATAATAAGTACGTTAGTCTTCAAGACTAAGGTTAACCTTTCTGATAAGTACCTACAATATTTTCATATATAAATTAGATTGCAAATTATTTATCTACATTGATCTACATAATGAATAGATGCTTCGGCCCAGGCATCGAACCCAAAACTAGGTAGGGATCACTGGTAAACGCGTCACGGAGTCTTTAAAATACGGTCGTTTAAAATACTACTTATTTAACAATGAGTTTGAAACTAGAATTTACTTAGGTCTGTATGTAGGGTGACAACTTGACAAGGCTTGAATAAAAATTGTTTTAAGACACTCACAGAATTGATATTCCCCTTCATGTATCACTTCAGAGTGCGTACAGTAATAAAAAATATATCGTCGGTACAAAAGTCAACTAGCCAAAGTGTAATTTTGGCAGTAAACTAAGAAAACTAATCTCACATATATTAGATTACCTATCTAGAATTTTTACTTTTTTCAGTTATGCAGAAAAACGATTTGTAATAATAACATTTATATTTGAAATGCTAATATACAATATTTTGAGTTTTTATTATGAGTTGTGTCAAGTCATACTGTAGAAAAATATTGTATTGATTGATGTAAAAAACTGCCAAAACTACACTTTGGCTAGTTGACTTTTGTACCGATGATATATAGGACCGTTTACAAATCGATAGTAATATCTGAAATACGAATGAACGTATTCCAAGTTCAATGATAATTATCAGTAAATCAGTATGCATGAGCGCAGTAAAATTACCTATCCGATCATCTATTGTACATAATTAACATAATATTATGTTAGTTGTATTTGTATTGTATTGTAATTTTTAATTGTATTGTATTGTGATTTTTAATTGTTTTGTATTGTATAATATACAAAATTAAGAAATTATCCGATTAAAAATATAACAACTGCTTAAATTAAATTTATAACTTGATGGCCACCCTACTCATAATTAATTCGGAAGGTTCGTCTGTCTCGCTTATCTTGAGGTTCAATGTCAAGTTTTTTGCGGCGAGAATCCTTGAATCCTTTGGCCATCATTGGATTTGGATGATTGTATCTTGAAATTACTTTACTAGTACATGTGCAAAACATTTGAAAGGTAATTATTTAAGTTTTAAGTAGATGCATGTACTTGATGGTGTTTGTATGACGTGTGATCTGACCAGTGAGATGGACCTTACTACTCTTATTACGAGAGGAACTCCATAACCAACTTTTCCCCACTCAACGAGGGGTTGACTGGTAGAAAATGCCATAAGGCATTAAGTCCGCCCATTGTATATCTCATTAGAGGTGTCAATAAAGTTGAATAAATAAATAAATAACCTTAAGTGAATGAATGAATGTATGAATGGATGTATGAATGAACGTTTATTATTAGTAGTATAGTAACTGCAAAAACAAAACTAAGAGAAATTTTAAAAAAGACAATAACATAGGACAGTGAAGTTGTAATTATGATAATACCTCTTAATATAATAATATGACTGGGATTTTGCTTAGATTTGAACCCAATACCTCTCTAGCAATAGTTCTTAACCACTCGGCAATAGCAGTTATCATAGATATCTCCGCAAAATTTTCATACATTAGAACTGTACCGCGCAAACATAAATCAGGTGTTTCCGTTTTGCAAATAAAATGTGTGTGTATTTATTTAAACGGAGCGGTCCCAGGTTCATGCCCCGGCCAGCTATTGTTTCCATTCTTGCGCCATAGATGTACGAAAGTCGTATACAGGACTTTTAGATATTATTGAAATATTTAAAAAAAAATCTCGCCTTTATTTCCCCAATGAGGTAGGAAGAGGTGTATAGTACACTTTCTTTATAAAAGCTTTTATTTAACTTCTTTCGTATGTATGTATATGTGGTCGGTTACTTTCCGTTCTACAAACGTGAAGTAGCTAAAGTTTACTTTAGCTACACTTACTTTAACTTACTTTAGTAGGTAGTACAATAATACTACTATATTGTAGCACAGAATAATAGTACAAGACTGTAGCAGCTATAGTAGCCAATTATTTTTCCAATCTATATGAAGGATAATTTAATAAAAATAAATATATTTTTTACGAATGCTTACTCTAAATCTTTCGTAGCTTCACTGTCAACTCTATTATTTCGTTTCTGGTCAGGATGCCTTTTGTTCATATTCAAATGTTGTCACTGCATTTTGTACAAACATTTAAAATATACTAGTAGATACTTTTAGAGAACAGGAAGCTGTGAATTCGCTAAAATATTTACTCACTTGGCTTTGACCGTGGTTTCGTCTGTTAAATTAGTGTTAATCTATTTCCTCCTGGCTTTACCTGCGGGCTGCGGCTCTGCTTGTGTAACGTGCAAAAGTTAAGCAATAACACTGCCATTAAAGGATGGTTTAAAATATACAAAAAAAAATATTAGCCAGTTAGCTGATACATTTTGATTCATAACCTTTTATGGATGGATGGATGCCTACCATCTCTTTTTAGTTTAGACTGACTTGAATATTGAGACATTTCACAAAAAATGACAGCAGTTTTTGCATGTTAAAAATATATCATGACGTCATAAAGATGAGTACCTACCTACCTACAGATTGCACCACGACATTTCTAGACTGAACCAGGTAAATTAAAAAAAAACTCAAGGCAAAAAGTACCCACTAAAATAAAGAAATAAGTACTGGCCTAATTGAAAAAAAGTTGCATAAACTTTTTTTTATCCAAGCGTCGTTCCATCGTGGGACCGCAAAAGTTATGATTTTATACTTATGGCACCATCGTTATGTTATTTTTTTGATTGGCATAATGTTTTCCAGTGCTGCACCTCCCGCATCCACGGATATAATAAACCCGTCCCTATTTAGGTATAGTTAACTTACATTACACTTACAATTTACTTTAAATCCGTTTTAATTTCATTTAGTTCCCCACCAAACACACAGGGATGTGCGTGGGTGTAAATGTTAGCGTTAAAACATCTTACAAACAAAGTCAGATAAAACAATTCAGGCATTAAGCTTGCCAGTACGACGCACGGCGCAAAACACGGCGCAAACAAGAGTCTGCCACCCCGCGCAAAAGGTTACGGACGAACAAGGCTGTGAGAAATATTCGACAATACAATGCCGTGTGGAACACAACCGGTAAGATCTGACGATACGTCTTGGGATATTGCTGTTGTCACAAAGTGAGGTTTATTGTTGACAAATTTTTAAATTAATAATATTAATAATAAATAATAAGATTAAGAATGAATGTGAACTTTTATGTTTCTATACAAATGTTGACTTTAAATTAACTTTTTCTATTTTTTCCATCATACTTCTTTTCAGTCTTAATGCTCTTAGTAGCTGGGATGTACGATATTATTAAGTGTCTCTTACTTGGTCCACTATTAGATTGAAGCCCATTTATTTAATTTTATGGAACACACATGATTTTATTAAATGTACATTATTAAATCATGATTAAATATGATCTTTATAGAAATAGTATTATGTAATTCTAATTACAGGCATGTACTCTACGTTCAATAATAATGTGGAATTTCAGTTCCCAACTAATATATTCTTAGAGTAAGGTCTACTTTTATTAAAACTTATTAATGAAACCCAGAGTTGAAGAAATAAAAGGAATCGATCTTGATATACCTACAAAGTGTAAAGTCCTCTCCTATCTAGAATGAGAAAAATCATTGACTAAAAAGTTATATAATAAAAGAGGTCATCGTGATTTTTCTTTAAAAATAATTTAATTTAATTACAATAATGACAATAGTGGACACAATTCCAACTAACACTGCGTTATCGTCACACGAATCGCGACATATTGTTAGCGTGTGCGACATTTTCTCACGGACCATTCACACGTACATCGTATTGTGGATGTATATTTTTATATCCTCGCCTCGGTATATTTAATTATACATATTAGAAGCTGAATATGTTCGTTGAAGGAAATCCGTCTTTGACTTTTTTAAAGGATACATGGTTATGATAGAAATGACTCACTTGAGATTCTTCCAATTTGACCCATGGTGAGAGCAGTAGGTACATAAACAAGTAAATGCATTATAAGAAGGTTAAAGGTTCGTGTTTAAAACATTTTTAAAAACAATTATATTATCATTCTATAAAGCAATTATAATTATTATATGAGTAATTTTAAACGGGTATCATTTTTTTGTGTATGCTGTTGGACGTTATGGAAGTTAAATTTAAAATGTAGTACTTCACCTAAATTATATAAATATTTTTATATCACGATGTTGACTTAAAATATGTATGTTATACAATCTACTTGTCTATTCTAAATTCAAATAAATAAACTGAAATTTAAAAATGAAATTGAAATTGGAATTCCTCCCTACTAACCTAACCTAATCTAATCTGGGGGTAGAATCAGGTCATTCTGAACAGAACGTACCTAAGAATGCATTGTTATCGCGACTTAATTAATATTTCGAATTCCAAATTAGTAGGGTATAATGTACCTACCAGTAGTCGACCCGAATTAAAAAACATTTAAGTGAAATAAAATCTTGTACAATTAATATACCATGTACCTACCTACTTTAATGTGTGTGATATTTAAGATTTTATGTCCTACATACTCTTATTAAAGATGAATAATAGTTGAAACAATCATATCCTCATGTGTATTAAGACATTTAAGACGATGTTAATTTAAAATCGTATTCCTTAACGTAATTTGTTGCTAGATTGTAGTGAGGATTATTTATTCTTGTGAGTTTAAATCTGTTCTCTTTTTAATATAACGTACAGACAGATGTCCCTTCAAAACGTAAACAAAAAGTAATTTCAATAAAAACACCATAACGATGTAATGACGTGGGAAAGGCTGGACGTCTTCACACCCACATGATAAGACACTACTTAGTAGTGACAGCATAAAAAGATGGATAAAATGGAAAAGGAACTAAGTAGCTACCCAAAACTATTCCAAACATAACATAATATCTAAAACAGATACCACCTTTATCTACCAACGAATTGACCAAGTAATGTTCTAATTAACTCTCTCAACTAATTGGACTAACCATTCCCCAATTGAGTCTTGTTCAGAGTCAGTCACAGTTGTCATGGGCGGCAGCGAATTGGTGGTGCTGCAAGCTCGTTTGCTATCTTGTAACCATAAAAAAAAAACTAGGTACCTATGCATTTTTTAATGCTTTTCTTCTCTGAAGCACGCTGTCGTGCACAATCGCTAATGGATTGAAATTACCTCGTATGGTTTATGGTTTAAGACTTATTTCTTAGGTATAAAACATAATATACTAAAAAATTAAGACTTCTGGAAGGACTTTCCATCCTCAAGCTCCTACTCTTGCCGCAAGCAACCCCAAAAGCCCCCTTTTAGTCGCCTTATGCGATGCAAGATACCGTACCACTACCTACTATGAATTTGAATTGGAAAAAGAATAGAGTTAGGTCTTGGGTTCAATCCTCGGGTCAAGCAAAGTATTTTTAGGTTTTTCTAACATGTAATTCCCAATGGAAATCTATTGAATGGTAAGGGGCTAGCCTGCTACAAGGGATAGGGTATCAAATTTAAACATAATAGCTAAAAACGTATAAACATAATAGCTAGTAGCGTCCATAGCCCAATGGCTCGTGTCGATTCAATGTGATCGAAAGAGTTAAGCAACGACGAGCGCGATCTGTTTGTGGATGGGTGACCGCAAGTGGCAAAATTTAATGGACGCTACCGAGCTTCGGAGGGCACGTAAAAGCAGTCGGCCCCGGTTGTTTTCAATGCTGGAAATAGGCCTAGTCGAAGATTTTCAGGTGGCTTGAGAACATTCGACACTGGTTGGCCACTAAGCCCTCCACCAATCCGCTGTGTCTGTGGGGGAGACCCGTGCCCAGCAGTGGGACGTCTATGGGTCGCAGCGAGCTAAAAACGGGCTTTCTATCCCTACGGGGAAGTACAGGCGTGACGTTAACATTGAGTGATATTTTATGATGAAAACCCTATTTATATGATTATGACTCCTAACGAATACTATATCTCACTTGTTACAGATCAAAATGGTGAACCTCAGATTGAAAATACGGAAGAAAGAACGGTGAACTTACCCCTCAGTGTGTCGTGACTTACGATGTGACATTAACGTGAATAGGACAACCCTTACAAAGTTCCGATTACCCAAAAATACTCAAGGAAATTCTCTTTTAGGATTTAGTTTCACAGTGCCAATAATAGTGCAAAGCGACCACAGATCAAACAAAAAAACAGAACTGTCAACAGCAACGATATTGCAACGATTACGTGCGTGCCAGACGAGTGAGAGTTATCTATAGTTAGAAAGGACAATAGGAATTAAAAAGTGTATAACTTGAAGGAAAAAAAAAAAAAATTTTGTCGTGTTTAAAGTTTATCTGCAATGGATCTGCACGCTCCTCCTTTGGTCGTGCACGGTTACGAGCCGCATGCGCCCTTGCTGGAGGTAGAGGGCTTGGACCCTCACAGCCCTCAGCAGAAGGTCCTCATTCACGCGCCGACGTTACAAAGCCAAGAGATGATAAACGACCACAGGAATGGAGGTAATCGTGTTTCTCATGTTTAGTTACATCATCATCATCACAACCCTTTCTTTGTCTCACTGTCGGGCATACAGTTTCCACCAATCCGAACTGGAGCAGCGTGGTGGAGTACGCTCAGGCCTTCTCAGTAGTGAGCGGCACGGGTCTCTTACCCGTGCCCAGCAGTGGACCGCTAACATGCCACATGTGGGCACTGAGGTCAGATACTTTTGAAATCGAGTGATTGCCACCTTACAAGCTGCACTGAGTCAATATTAAAAATACATCTTTATAGTACCTAAGCTATAATTTTATTAAGATTAAATAATATTTATGTCGTGCAAACCTTTAATTTAAGTGCATAAAATAGTAAACGCCACTGTATTGCTAATTATTGCAAAACATTCTTATGTACTTAGTTGGTATGCCTGTAATAAATAAATGTATGTATTTGTGTTGAGAGCAGATGTATTGACCTGACGTAGAGTATGACTTTTCAGACGAGCAGTACCACGCGCACAGCAGCAACCAGAGCGGGGATGGTGAGTGTTTTATATCATACACTAACTGCTGTCCGCGACTTCGCACGCGTGACATTTTAGTATTTGCTGAAAAAAATATTGAAATTAATTTCTTATCCCAAGGGAAATCAATATTGGGATAAAAGTTGTCCTATTATGTTAATACATGGTGTCAGCTACCTCCATACCAAATTTTATCAAAATTGGTTTAGTCGTTTGAGTGTGAAGAAGTAACAAAGCTACAAACACAATCTGACGCAGGACGAGCGGTTATCAGTCGTGCGCTGATTGGTTAGCTAGTCGTAGCATGTCCCCCGCACTGATACCCCATGCACAGCCTTCCGGATTTCAACTTTTGTGCCGTGAAGTATATCTAATTAAATATGTAGGAGTAGTTTCCTCGTAAAATATTATTCGCATTAAATGAAGCAGGTGATATTTAAGGCAAGACTGTAACGGTCATGGAAAATTGTAAGAACTAGCATGCTGCATCTTCTAGAGGTTACTATACTGCAATGTCGGAAAAACCAGGATGGATGACCACCTTCTTAATTTTATATTAAACTACAAAAGATCCTTTTGAGGTTGATTTAAAACTTGAATAAATTAATATTGCAATTATGTACGTACCTACCAGTGTAGTAAATTGAAAGCAATTTACTCATTTTATTAATTATAACCACAGAATAATAGTAGAAAGTGTTTATTAGGTAACAACTGTTTCTGTAACGTCCGGTTCTAAGTCTGTGTCTAAAATTCCACGCGAAGTAAACACTATTTTAATTGTTGGTAACACAGAGTAAAACAAAAACTAAGGTTGGTACGCTTGGTAGTCAATACTATAATAAATTAAATGATAAGTATATGTATTAGAATATACAATAGATACCAGCAAAACATGCTGCACTCAGTCCATATGTTATTAATACTAATATTATAAAAAGGAAATACATATTTGTTTATAATGTTTTCACACAAAAACTACTGGACCGATTTCAAAAATTCTTTCACCATTAGAAAGCTGCATCTTCCCTGAGTGTTATAGTCTATAATATTACTAGGTGTAAACGAAACTATTGTTATGTTTAATTCCACTCGAGCGAAGTCCACTAGTTATTAATAAATTTTTAAAACTAAACAACTGTTGAACACAGTAGCCGCTTAAATCGTGGGTGATAGATTAAGCATAGATAAGATTGAGTTTGGTCGTCGTAGTGATGAGTCAGTCGTTATCTGTGATACACGTATCGGTTGTTTAGACTGTGGACGGGTTCATGAGCGGAGCGGGTAGCGGCTTGTCACACGCGTAGGTGCAGGTCAGCGTTTCAAAAACGTATATGTAGATATGCTTCAGAATGTTTTCTGTGTACGAAATCTAATAATAGGTTTTGATTCACTTTTAAAAATAAGGAAAAAGAACTTTACATTTTTTTTTTCCTTGTGATGTTATGTTTTGCTAAGGGATTTGACACATGTTAGTAGTTTTTTTAGCTATTTATATCAAAATGGATTAAGTTTGGATTTAACTATTTTTGTACTATGCCTATTAAACTGTTTGTATTTTGTTTTTATAGTCTGCTTTGGATTCAAGCGAAGGTAATATGAAATTGTTTACTTATATAAAAAGACATTTTTTTACTTAATTACTTTTAACTTAATTTGTTTAGTTACTCACAAATTATGTTTTTCGTGTAAAGATTTACAACTAGTATTTCAAAGAGATACAGTAGATACATTGGCATTCAACCAATCGTCAAACTAAATGCTTAGAAGAGAACAAATACGAGTATTTCGACTAAGAAAACTACTAGATAGTTATTAGTTCCTTCTCCAATTGCCAAAATACTTTTCATTTAATAATGCTGTGTAATTGAATCTGTTAGAATTATCGCAACACATTATAAATAAGAAAAGTGCAACCATTTATTAATAAAAAAAGAGATCATAATTAAAGATAAAAAATGGGCACTGCTCCATTATAATTCCTTTGCTTGAAATACTCATACGCATCGACTCTCGCTAATATTTTATGTTGGCCTTTACAGTATATTATTCGCTAACATTATTATTATTTTAGCACACAGTATTATTATAGCACACAATCGCTAACACTGAAGCCATACGCGTTTCCTAAGAACTGGAGCCACAGACCGCCGCCGGCCCAACTAATTTCACACCGATTTAGTCAAGTGTACTCGCACAAAAAACGGCCCATTCACTCGCCCGACTACTCGCCCGAGAACCGAACGTGGCATCGAGTTTTTGAATGAATTTATATTTAGATCGAAGCATGTGGAGAGAGTTCTGTACAACTTTTTTGATGGCGGTAGAAAGTGATCACTTCGATTCGATATTCAGTTGCTACGCCGCTGTTTGGGCTTGCATTTATCATAAAATTATTTCTTTTGCTTATTATCTACCTTATTGTATGATTTAGAATAAAATAAATTCAAATTATTTTAATGAAATATGTCGTATTTGAGTGCTCGTTTAAAAACATCTTTATATTAGCCCGGCTTGGCATATTATTATGATCAATGTTCTAACAACATATTGCGGCAAGTGTCGCCCGTTCAGAAAAACGAAAGACGATACTCGTCCCCCCTCAACTGTCTTCCGTTGATCGCTGAGTTTCAGGGCTATAGATAGTTCTGTTGACAATACCTACTATTAGCTACCTCACACCTGATGCGCTTTACTTGTCTGGACGACGTCATTGAGCCCGTTGAACAGTATTTCGCTAGGCTATGTTTCTAGAATGACCCATTCAGCCTTCATTCAGCGGCATAATAAAGTTCCAAATTGACACAAGTGACGTAATCATGAATAATCTTAGTTGCCAATACAAGAGAACAAACGAGCTTGCAGCACCACCCATCCGCTGCCGCCCATGACAACTGTGACTGACTTTGAACAGGACTCAAATAGGGACTGGGATGCTTAGTCCAGTTAGTTGAGAGAGTTAATTAGAACATTAGTTGGTCAGTTCGTTGGGTATGAGAACTGGGGACTGTTAGTGGTAATCCTGATAGTTGGTGTTAGTGATAGTCCAGTTAGTAATTGTTAGTGACAGTCTCGTTCCAAGTCACACACAGATGTGTTACTACCCTTGAGGACTAAGATGGTCACCTGTAAAGAAGTGTTACCGGGAACCACACCTTTCCAACCGGACCACAATTGTTTTAAAAACAAACTATACGGTAGAAATGGTACTTGGGTACCATGGCGGGCGTTGTACTGCCCCGGGCGAACTCTATATGCAACAAAATAGGTTTCATATAAAACCTATTTGGTTCCCTATAGGCTCTACCTAAATTATACTGTTAATTTTTTTTTTAAAAGCCATTTATAACTTTTATTTTTATTTTCGTTCATTGTCATCGGAACCAATTAAGTGTGCCGAATTTCAGCTCGATAGATTCAGTGGAAGTGGGTGAAATATTGATTGCAAGATTCCAGGACATACCTATATACATACGAGTGAAGTTAAATATAAGATTTTTAAACAGCACACATAGCAATAAAAGTATTAATTAGTAAAGGTAGGTTTGGTAAAGGTTAGGTTATTTATTAGTGTAAAATAGTCTTAATTGGCTTGGCTGGACGATATAACCACTGTTGAAAAATTTTAGCCTTTATTCGGCAATATTAAATCTCATTGTAGCTCATTGTGTAGCGTCCATAGCCCAATGGCTCGGATCGATTCAATGTGATCGAAAGAGTTAAGCAACGACGGGCGCGGTCGGTTTGTGGATGGGTGACCGCTAGTGGCAAAATTTCATGTGCGCTACCGTGCTTCTGAGGGCACGTTAAGCCGTCGGTCCCGGTTGTTTTCAATGCTGGAAACAGTCGATAAGCCTTGTCGAAGACCTTCGGTTGGCTTGAGAACATTCGACATTGGGTTGGCCTCTAACCCCTCCACCTATCCGCATTGGAGCAGCGTGGTAGAGTATGCTCTAGACCTCCCGCAGCACCGAGGGAGACTCGTGCCCAGCAGTGGGACGTCTATGGGTCGCAGCGGATTGGCTTTAGATGATCCACCGTTGGAAAATGTTAGGTTTTTTCGACAATAATAAAGTCCATTGCGGTAAAAGTACGGACATTTCTGATACACGTTAAAGCCCTTAATTGACTGCGACGTAACCGGCCCGCCCTTCACGCGGCGTCTGATCACGTACCGTTTTTTGCGCCCACAGCTGGGGATTTCGCTTTCGACGCGCGTGATTGACAACGATACGATACGAGAATGCTGTGACTGGAAGTGGTTAAGACGACGAGTGCGGGTTCAAATCCATTATATATATAACATGTCACGACTTTGGATAACGTATAAGCAGAGGTATCTATCTATATATATAAAAGGAGAAGCTGACTGACTGACTGAGATATCAACGCAGGGCCTAAACTATAAGGGTTAGAAACTTGAAATTTTGCACAGGAGTTCCTTTTATAACGAAAGGGAGCACTAAGAAAGGATTTTTGAAAATTCATCCCCTAAGGGGGTAAAACGGGGATGCAAAGTTAGTATGAAACTTTTCCGTTTTTGAAGTCAAGTTTGCAACCCGAACGCGGGCAGACGTCGTTCGACACACGAATATTTGTCCTGAGTGGGATTCGAACCCACGACCCCTGGTGCAACACGAGACAGGGTCACTGTTTGCGCCATCGACCCCGTCAAACACTGGTCAATACTGGTTGCAACTAGACTATATCAGATCCTAATTGATTTTAGATCGAAGTATTAATAAACTAAATATACCTACCGTTAAAATTAAAAAAAATATATCTTTTTATAACTTTTATTTTATTTTCGTGCATTGTCATCGGAACCAAATAATTGTGTGCCAAATTTCAGCTCGATAGCTTCAGTGGAAGTGGGTGAAATATTGATTGCAAGATTCCAGGATATACATACATACGAGTAAGTTAAATAAAAGCTTTTAATTTAATAAATTACACATAAATCCCTCTTTATCCCACCTGTGTTACAAAAGAAAGATCCCAGTGTGTAATGAGAGCAGCTCAGTTCCCAAGGAAGTGGCTGCGGTAAGGGTGTCGATTACCGCCGCGCGCCGCCCGGGAATCGAACATGTAATTTTTCACTTATTAATCTGTGACAGGACTGTTTCTATTCCTTTTTTAAATCACTCTGAAAAAAAAACTTACAAGATGATTATTGCTCTGCTTGTCACAACGAGTGTTTTCTGGGTTTGGGTTAAATGGGACATATTTTACAGACATAGATGAGTTCTACGATTTATCAGGTACCTAGCTGCAACCTATAGACGTCCCACTGCTTGGAAGGTCACCTTAACAAACTAAGCTGCGAAAGGTATAGTGCATACTCCACCACGCTGCTCCAATACGGATTGGTGAAGGGGCCAGTGCAGTGTCGAATGTTCTCAAGCCACCCGAAGGTTTAAGGATTGTTTTCACAATTGAAAATATGTAAAGATGTATATATTTTTTTATGTATGCAATTTGGTTCATTATACTTAATCTGTTAAAATTTTAAGTTTTTTTTTTCTTTTTCTGAATACCAAAAGGAAAGAAGCAGAACTGTTCACATTTTCTTTACTTGGCAAAATCACCTTGTCATCCTTTATTCTTTTATAGCTGACATACCTACATAACATCCACCTACCGCAACTTTTCCCCACTCAACGAGGGTTTGACTGGACGAAAATGCCATAAGGCGTTATGTCCGCCCTTTATATTTATATCTGTAAAGGTTTCAATAAAATTGTATGTTTAAATAAATAAACAACCATTGACGGCTTAACGTGTCCTCCAAAGCACGGTAGCGCCCATGGAATTTTGTCACTAGCCGTCACCCATCTACAAATGGACTATTTTGGTGTAGCAATAATAATAGATAATATTAAATAATATGGTTTGATGCGAAGGTTTGATGTATACGGAAAATATTTGAATTTAGAATTTTAACATCGGATTTGGTAGTATTTCTTGGTAGGTAACATACTTACTTGACTCATTTGAACGTTATTTTTAGTACACTTTAGTGCAATAGGTACAAGGTTTGGTGTTTTCCTCGCAGTGCATAATTAAATCAACTTGGATTTGAACCCTGGCCAGCATCTAAACTTTAAACAACGCTTGCATTAATATTTAATTCTATCCCGGAATATCCGAGCCAGCGCAGCGGGTCGCGGGTTCGGATCCCGGCGGAACGGATCGCGATGACTGGCCGCGAGCCTACAGGTTTGGCTGTGAGAACACTCCTTCCGAACAGGCATTTGAAAACCATTTGGATATTACTGGATGCCTGCGTGAAAGAATGGTATGAAGATAATACTTGTAGGTACCTACAGCTTACTTAACTTAAATTACTTAAATATTATGCATATACTTATTATAAAGGAAAAGTTTCCTAAGAATGAGCACTGACTTCTAGTGAAGCGTGAGCTGAGTAGGTAACTAGAAGCCAGTCTCTTCCCAACGGGAATGTTTAAATTAATTAGTACTTAAATCTAAATCTAAACATGCATCTGACATAACTAACTCACTTATTTTACAGAACCGTACACATTAATTAAAATTAAGAATTATAATTGGAGGAGCGTGTAAATAGCTCCTCCAAGCGGAAGGGAAGAAACTATGGTAAATCTGATGATGGCTGCGGAGCGTTGCGGTGCGGAACAATACACAAAGTAAATCACAAATAAATATGCACATCAAACGACTTACCAGTCTCACACGTAGCTGTAATCACAAAGACAGTCCAGCCGCGCGGCGGTATGGTGAAAAATGGCACTCACAAAAATGTTTTAATGTTAAAAGCGGTTTACACAAATTATACAGCGAAGCGGTTGAAACAAAAACAAATATCCAGGAGCGGTGATGCGGTCGGGAAAAATTGTTCACCAGCTCTCTTGGAATATTTTTTGACACTCTATTTTGCAGAGAAAATTCTTGAAGTATTCAAAAATTCTTCTTGACATGTTTTGTTTCTTTTATGAAATACTCCTTGCCAGTAGAGGCGCGGCAGAGGTCGATTAATGGCATAACTATTAAACAAACCTTGTGTATTGCACGCGCAACCAATAATATTAAGGTGACAGTCCACTAACGGGGTAGAGAAGACAGGGGTCGTGACTCGTGTTTGACATAATTATCTAATAATACCTACTTACTAAAATAATTTCAATAGTTTTTCAATTAACCCCGACCAACGTGTAAAATTCCACTGTTTTATAAACAAACAGCATACAAACTAATTATAAACTTGTATTTGTTACTTTTATACGTATGATCTCAGTAGCTCAAATGAGCTCAAAGCTCAGTGTTTAAATAAGAAAACAGGTTCCTCAGTGCGCTAGTAGATGGCGCCACTAGCTCTTGAATAGAGATACAGCCACAAAAACGGTAAGTCGTAAATGTTTCCAACACAATAACTAATAAGTATTTTGAACAAAATATCATTCTTTTTGGTAAGTTAATCAACTAAAAGCTTAGTACACAATTAAAATTACACACACACATAAGCAAATTTAGGAAGAGACAGGTATACGTCGCGTCTGTTCCGCTCCATTACACCGCCTTGGTTCTAAATTTGACAGCTCACGAACCAATCAGATCTCTTTGCTTGCGCATTTGAAATTTCGTCCACAGTTCAAAATGTCTTATAACTCACGGTCAACTAAACAAATATAAACTTTAAGATCTTTACTTAAGGTTTATTTTGATGTATTTGATACTGAGGTGATATTATGTCTTGAAATTGTGAAGGCGTTTGTGTCAGATTTGTGATAATTATTTGCGCCGTAAACCGCGGACGTTAGAACTCATTTTAATTTATCAAGCCTTACTCAAGACATTTGGGACTAAATGTAACGTGTACTTTATGGATATTTAAGAAAAACGATTCTACAACAAAGTATTTAAGGTTTGTTATTGCTAGATTGAGTGTCAAGACTTGAGGTTTTGATCGATAAGTATGCACAAACTTTTAATTAAAGAACTTGTTTTCTACTTCCTAAAACAGAACGCTTAATCAGAAAATGTTTACTTAAGTAGGCAGGCGGGACACCGCCTACTTATGTAGGTTGTCTAGGTATTACTTAGGTTCTATATTTAAACAGTATTTTTTACGTAAGGTACCTATTTGTGACGGTAAGTTACTATCGGAGGCAGGCTTGTTGGAATAAGGTAGTCGTGACGGCTTTAAATACATATTAACTATTATTATTCCCTTAAATAGAAAATCACATTATTTTAATACTTATCTGTAATTTTTAATATCTATATATTGAATGTTAGGTATCTGCAGGGCATGATTTTCTTCATACCTGCAGCGATTATTTGAACTCAGAGGGATTTTAATATTGGCAGATAGGTACATAAAAAATAACAGGATTTAATACGCAAGACTACATTTTACAAAGCCCTTATATAATTACTTATGATAGAACTTCACGTGCAGGTTCGTTTAATCAATAAATATCTTCTTTTATATTATTATACACGTTTTATTTGTTATATCAGTAGGTACTTAAGTACCTATAGATATAAATATCAACTACATACTAAGGCAGTACGAAATGACAATCTATCTATCAGTATAACCTAATAGATAGACTAATGATCCGTTCATATATACATCAATTAAATAGGTAATCTTGTCAGAATGGGCATGTTATCTGTCTGCAAGCTGACAATAATAATAGCTGCGTAAGCTGCGAACTTCAGCCAATACTAATTTGAATTTCTATAGGTAATGCGGCGCTGACCAAAAATATACATCTTGAAGAGTTACTGTAACATACATACTGTGTAGATAAATAACATTGTGGTGAACTGTGGCTTTTACTTTGTCATCATGAATAAAAATTCTGAGATTTCATTGAGAAGATGTACCTACATAATAGTGAAAACACAGGCAAATTTTTGTAATTTGTTTATTCATTTATTTATAACTTTATGTACAAATTAAGCGTACAAGTGCGTGTTCAGTGCTAAAATTACTCCCAACTTTTACCGATGAGAAAAGCTGGAAACGGTAAGCATAAGCAGAGAAATAAAAATAATGTGTAATAAATAAGTACAGACAATAATGTTACTTACGGTGAGATACTCGTAGCATTATTTTTATTACTTAACTAAGGATACAAAGGATCTATTAAAACCAAAATATTAGCTATCAGATCCAAAACTCCTTAATCAGGAATACCTGACTAGTGAATAACTTTTGATTGAGTGTAGATACTTCGGTAAAAATAGTGTACATACACTCTATCACATTAATATTGAAGAATGTCTGATTAATTATAAAAAGGTGAAGCGAAAAAAAATTGCACTGTTATCTATCTCACATTACGATAAAAAATAAAGGAGTTAAGTAAGCAAGAATTCATTCATTCATTACAACCCTTTCTTTGTCCCACTGTTGGGCTCGGGTCTCCTTTCAGAATGGGAGGGATTAGGCCTTAGTCCACCACGCTGGCCAAGTGCGGATTGGCAGACTTCGCATACCTTTGAGAACGTTATGATGAACTCTCAGGCATGCAGGTTATAGCAAGTGACGTTTAAATCTTAAACGATTTTATTTAAAAAAATGATAGCTTTAAAATTATCAACATTATTTTCCTAATTAAGTCCTAAGTCTACCCAACCTCCCGTAATCTACAGATAACACGGTGAATCTGTTTTGAAGGCAATTTGTCAACAAGATTCCACTCATGTACCTGACAGGGCGACCATACATTATAGTATCAACAATGATGATTCAGACAGTAGTCCACTCAGTTTTGAAGCAATGGTACTAAGATAAAAAAAATATTATCTACTTGTGTGGAAAGCATAAAACAATTACTTATTTTCAAAAGCAGTAAGTACCAACGATCACAAACAAATTCAAACAAAAAATATAAAGCTACCAATTCATAAAACACCTTTTGGACATAGTATGTAATTTTTGAAATACACGGAAAAGACAGTGGCCAGATACAGATAAAAGTGCAGCAGGATCTAAATAATTTAATAAAATGGTCCCATGACAATGGTATTATCATAAACTTGAATAAAACCAAATTTATGGTAATATCATCACCCTATAACCGATATATAAAAACTGCACATGTAGTCCTCACAGGTCACACGTATGATTGCCTGCATACTTCTCAGTGGAGCCCTGTCTGCCAATGCGAAAAGCTACAATGTGTTACTAACTATAAATACTTGGGGCTGGTTATAGATAATCGCTTTACATGGGACTTACATGTTGAAGTAGTGTGTAACAGGCTTCGGGCAGTACTAGGTAAACTAAACCATATAAAGTATGTTGTGAATCGAGGAATCATGTATCTACTGTATTATACACTGGCAGATGCAACGATTGGATACGGCTTAGGCGTATATGGACTTACGTTCCCAACGTACCTTAACAAAATTAAAAACATACAGATGAGATTTTTAAAAATATTTGTTGATTCCAAAACAAAAATGTTAGTTGATAAAAATTATGAAAAACTATTTAAAATTTGTAAAATTATGCCCGTAAATACTAAAGTTAATCCGTAGTAATAGTAGAACAGCATGGAATGGCTACATTTAAGAAACATAAGACATATGTAATGCCGAAGCGCCAAACTACACAAAGGAGGAAATATCTCATACCCAGAGCCAACAATTACTTTGGACGACGGACAAGGCAATGGATAACTCCAACTTTGTGTAATGAGGTGGCCGACGTTTATAATGAAAACGTAACTAAATCACAGCTGAAAACTATACTACGGAAACATTATCTGTCACTGTGTCCATAGTTGATACAAATATTTATACTTATTGTTATTAATGTTCTAATTATTTAAGTACCTACCATTTAAGTTAGAAGGAGTGAGACATGAGGAACTGTTTTTGTTGCCGACAAACTGGCCTACAGTTTGGCAAATTTTAGATATTATAAAATTTTGTAACTCTTTCTTTGGATTAATAAATAAAAAAAAATAAAAAAAATTTGTAATAATATACGTGTTATATTGTGCATAAGCTAAGAATATGTAGTACCTATTATTTAAGGTGAGTTCATGGGTGAAATGAATTACATTAAGGGGACACGTAAAAAGGATAATATCTTAAGAGTTAAAGTTAATTTTTTTTGTGTATTTTGAATGAACGAATCTAATTTTTGTGAAATTAGTTGTGGCTGTACAAGGCAGCAACAGCTAGTAGAATTGCATTTTACCAAAAAAGAAAATATTTGCATGTATAGTTTGCAAGTGGATGATCACCTTTTGAATTCGCGTCCAAAGCACAATGTCCATCCCTAAAGTGACATACAAATGACATACGACCTTCATCTATGTTGATGTTGACCATGTGGAGATGTTTTGGCCATGGAAGTAATATATCATTTTGAGACAAAGGAGACGATCAATTTTGGGCCAAACGATGTACCGAGGTACAAAGTATTGGTAAAAATTCCTTACAATATACTAAAACTAATGGTCGATCAATTATTTTTAGAATCCTTATAGTTATCTTGTAATAAAATAATAAAAAATACAACATTTCGTACCACAAAACTTCACATAGTAGTAACCACAAACTAATAAGGGATACTACGTGGTAACTACTCTTCACTGTTTATGTCATTTGCCAACTTCAGTTTTAGTGACAGACGTCAGTCACACATTATAGATCTACCTGTATTCAATTTACAAATTATTAGGTATTAGTTTAAAAACGATTTCAAAAAAAAATTAGCCTTTAATGGTAATTAATAGAATATTTAAATCAATATAGGATACTATGATTCTGTTTCTTAAAGTAGTTTATTAATACAATGCGCTTATTGTATATTTTATAAATGGGTATAGAGTAATTACAGATTTAGTAACAACCGAAACGCAATGTTATGATAGATTGAATTAGATTGCCATAACTTGCAGTGTTGCAATACATAAATTATCTTCTAAAGTTAATTTAAGGTGGTACAAATGCAGTAAAAAATCTAATTTATTTTTTTAATAAAATAACGCATTTTTTTCTCCAAAAATCAATTTTTTTTCCCGAGGTACATCTCATGGCCCAAGTTGTATGGAAAGATAAACGTGTCCTTTTAATAATTTGTTTGTCTCCTAAAGGTTTACAAAATAGGTTTAGGGTTAAGTTAGGGTTAAGGTTAGATTTTCCTGAGTGGGATACGAACCCACGACCTCTAGCGTAACAGGCAGGGTCACTACCGATTGCGCCAACGAGCCCGTCAAGTGTATGAAACGAAAATCTTATTTTCCAATATCAAAAATCGCTAATCTTATCAGCAGAGTGAAAGAGATAGCAGATAAATAAGGGAGGGATTGGCGATGATACGCACGTTCGGATATCTCGCACCAGATTTTTGTGATACCTAGGTATATAATTTTTTTACATCGATTCACTGTCTGTTTTTCACTTCAAGTTACTAGATGTAATTACCTAGTGCTTCTTCGATATCATTAAATTTTAAAAGATTTTGTTTATAAAATCTGTTACAATAAATATTTTTTAATAAGATACAAAACATCTTTTCAAATTTAAGACAGATTCAAATGTCTTAAACTTTGCCAGTTTTATTAATGGTGTGGGGTGGCCTAAGGATATGAATATCCAGAGGACTTTTAATTTTTAAAGGGCTCGCGTAAATGTCCTTGCATTATTATGATAAGAATTTAATAAAAATACTGGTTGTCTGTAAAGTCGGTTTACGGGCAATAGATTTACGTGATAACGTCTTAATCATTATTTTATACAATACAAAAATAAAATTTATTTTGACAGCTCCCGCCAATGTTGTCGTGTATAAAAATTAATTTATTGAAAATAATTTCTCTGCAGAGAACCGCTGATTTAATATTGTTTTTAATATTTTTCTGTGAATCAGTATATTTTTCTCTTTTTATGCTTGAATGTACAAAAAAAAACAAACATTTTCATATGCGCTGTCGATGTTCATCAATTTATAAGACGTTATCACGTCAAAACACACATATAAACATTTTAAGGAAACCTTATAAGCTCCAAAGATTCAAATCCTTGTTCACCTTAAAAGATAATATTAAGCAGAATAATTTGAGCATATTCATCGTTAGTAATAAGAACAGTCACGTAACTCAGATAATCCCCGGCTCTCAGGGGTTGTATCCGAGTATCCGGGCGTTCCCGCCACGTGCCCAGACAGAGGGTGTTTTGGGCCCGCGCCGAACGGACCAGCGCGACGCGCGAATCTCGAATTTCGAATCGCGGATTTTGAATGCTCTCGGATTTATTTTAAACTCGCGAAAATGTGTCTGTGATTTGATGAAAGTGGATTTGAAATGACGAATTCTCGTGATTTTTAATGTGTGTGATGTAGTGCATTTTGAAATTTGAGTGATAATTGGTATAAAACTCTTCGTCTAAACTACTTCTTCTAAAAATTGTATACCTAAATATTGAATTCGCTAACAGTAGTTAGGATTTGCTTCGCAATTTTTCTTTGATTTTTTTTTCGTACCTACTCTACACTGAAATTCACCTTAATTTTCTCCACAATCATGATCGAAATTACCTAGGGACAAGTATTATAATATAATTATACATAACTAGTAAAATAGGTTGACGTGTAAATGTTCAGACTATCTATGTTCTACTTTCACATAGGTACCTAAATATCTTTGTCAAGAACGATAAGGTTTTTCTACTGAACAAATCATTAATATCTCATTGGTCAACTCTGTTATCAGTGTTAAGCAATTTATTCAATTGTTATTGCATTTACCAACCAGTTAAAGTTATTTTAAAAAACTACAGGCAAATGAGCGTATTTTCAAGGTACCTACTAGTATCTACGTTTCCGTTTTCATGTGTCAAATGTATAAAAATTACGCTACGCTCTGCAGATCTGTATCTGTTAAAACTCATCCTCTAAATAATGCACACAGAGACAATGTGCACGTGCATCCAATTCATTATGGCAATTCTGCAGTTTTGCAATAAAAAATCTATATATATGGCCACCATATCAATCTTAGAATATCTATTCTAAGATCATATAGGAAGTTGAGCGTTTAATCTATAATAAACTTCGGTATATAGAGAAATATATATATGCATCATATTATAGTCATCATGTGTATGTAAGTTAATACGGCGTGTAATTCTAATACCGTAAATAAGAAACCGCGTGTCGGGTAGCAGTCCGTGTGAACGCAATGAATACTTCAACTAGTCAACGGTTTATCTTGCTACAAATAATTAGTCATAATAATATAAGGTACCCCTGAATGTATAATCATTTAGAATAGGGAAAGTCTCGATGATCGCTCGGATACTATAGCGTCGTTTTTCAAACGCTTGCAAACAGCCTCACGCCTTAATTTCCTGTGTTCCGGATAACGCTCATACGCAAATGCATATATCACAATCATAAAAATAATGTATAAGAGAAACAAATCTGTCTGTAAGTCGATATACCTACGGAGTCACTGAAATGCACCACGGCATCACTCATTTTCCTCATCGTGGATCCCAAACGTACAGACAGAAACATTGTGTGCGGATTTATAACGTCGAAAAAATGAAGTCTCGTATGGCCAGAACCACAGTGTACACGTAGAAACTAAGAACAGTATGATCGCTATAAGCTAATTTTTGAAAGATTATTAAATAACCATTTAAAAAAACCCAGAAAATAAAATCCAATTCAAATATAAAACTAACCTAGCTCCCCAAAGAGATTCTTCGAAGAAGAAGTAACTGTCTTCTGTATCGGCTAGTAGTAATACTAAGTAATACTAAATAATAATAAGTGGTAAGTGATTCCCTTCGCCTAACATGTAATAATCTGCTTTTAAATGAGTTTTGCGAGCAAACGACCTTCGTAAACATTTTTTGTCTCTTCTACTTAGAACAGCCTCGGTTGTGTAGTGGTCCCAATCGGGACTGCTAAGCTTGATTTCTGGTTTCCATCCCCGGGTTGGGCAAAGTGTTATTGAATAGAATTTATTAGAAAGAATAATAAAAATATTTTGTTTATAATACAATGCACACACAGATTTAACATAAATTTTTTCCATTATAAATATACATACATATATGCAAAATAGGGGCGTTCTTAGCATTATGTCATGTGACTCGAAATGAAGCCATGGCGCTGATATTCGGTACGGACCTGTAGTTTTCCAACTTCAAATTCCAACTCGGAGTCTGTATTTTTGCCCTGTGTATTGCGACATGATTACAATATTTTTCATGGGACCTAAACATAATTAGTGAAAAGATATATAAAATTCACACAGTAGGTATTTGGTATAGGTAATCACACCACTCTGGCTACCAATTCGTGGAAATAAAGGCGTCATAGTGTGTTATGTTATTTTTTACTGCGTTGTAATGTAATCCTTTAAAAGTCGGGTGACCTTATCAATCAATTAAAAATATTGACTTCTCAAAACTCGCTGAAAAACTAATAAACTTTCAAGTAATTTAATATTAAACGTTTCATTAATAATAGGCAACAAAGAAAAATTCAAAAAATTCCTAAAAGAACTGACCAATCCACATATTATAACAACCCAGCTTCTGTAAAAAAAATTTCATATCCTCAGTATTGTTCCACTCTATCTCTCTATACTGTGGTACTGTGCTTATCACCTTACTCTACGGTACTTAAAACATAATATCCTCTTTCTACCTCTACCTTCCTCGGCGCTTATATTTGAGTCGTGATCCCTGTAATATTATTTTATTTATTTAGGTATCGCCAGCCCTTTAAATAATGTAATTAACTGGCTTTGTTTACTTTTTGACAACCCTTGTTGATTAACCCATATTATTATCATCGATTCGAAGTCGTAGCGCAACTAATTTGCAATTAAGCAAAATCTAAAGTTTTCGCGTAACAGCCTGTCTTTCCTTAATCTGAGGGTGAAAGAATACCGACTTATTACTTAGGGATAAATGAAAAAGTATCAAAGCAGTATATGATTATGGCTATGTGAATTTGCAGGGGTTTTCCCCTCGATCACTCAAGAAGTTTTTCCTTTGATTTTCCACATTTCAAAGCTATGCCAGGTATGCTGTTGTAGGTATTAGGTATGTATTTCAGAAGATTTTTTACCGATTTAACTACAATTTAAAATATATTTATGAAGGTTGTCATGTTTTGTTGTGAGAAGTGATTATTTTTCGTTATAATTTGTCATATTATGAACATTTATCGTTTATTTGCCATCTATACATACAAAATAAGATCGCTTGATGCCAATCTCAACCTTATTTTCAATCGTGTCCGATGAGACCATAGCCTTAACGCATCTGGATTAAAAAAAAGCAACTGTCACGCATAGGTAAATGACATTTCGTTTCGTAATTAAAAACAATAAAATCCCACGCGTTCAACCATCTTGGATGACAGAAACCGATCCTCTTGTTACAATCCATCGGTCCGAGCGACCGAACCGTAAAATATACCTCAAAATCGACACCAAGCCATCTGTGTCCAGCCATCCCGCGAACGATTAAGACGTATTTTAATTAGAAATCGGAAAAGTTATTCGGAAGTAAATTAAAACGATCGTGAGAGTTTTAGTTTTGGCAACTTGTACTTTTAAGTATTCTGTGGTTTTGGAGGATGTTACGAGTACGTATTAGTGAAGTGACGTGAGTTATGCTGTGATGTCAGTGATTCATATTATTTTTTTAATTTTCGTGGTAAAATAAATAGTTTATAGGGTCATTGCACTTAACATTTATTGCGTGAGACTAAAACTAAATTATGTACTATCTTAATTTTAATTTATTTAATAACATATATTAAATTAATACAGTTATCATGGAAATCAAAATAACTTTAGAAAACATCATGAATTTAATTTTATTACAACCACATTATTAAAACTATAGATGGGTAATGAAAGCTGTAATACTAAACAAGATTTTCAGTTTTGTATTGTACTTCATTGAATTAATAATTTCAATAACTTTGAAATAACTAAATCGAAATAAAACATATTTTTAAACATACTAATTCCGCTAACTCTTAGTAAAAAATATGCGTTAGAGTAAATGTAAATACCTATATCTTATCAACTAATAAGGTCTCACTAGATACATTTGCAGCAAATATTTGTTAGAATTTCGGTAGTTGTTGATCAATTTTTATAGACGGGATCAAATAAAGGGTGATCCAAATTACATAACTTCCTCATTAACGGCGCCAACCATTTAAGGCTATATTCTCACGAGAAAGGGTCTTATGGACCCACCTGTCCCTGACCAACCGGAAAAGCCGTGTTCAAACACCGGAAAATCGTCCAAAAACCGGCAAAATTAAACTAAACGAATCGGCTTTACATCGGCCAATCGGAGAAGGCATAATTTTACGCGCCTTTCACGGTGATCACAGTTTTTTCGTAGAAATCATTAAGGCATTGAATTATCTCGCTTTGGACAAACGACAAATAAAGCCGTTTACCGTCTTTTCAGTGTAAGAAATAGTCCCTTTCTCAATCTTCTAAAAGAAAGGTAAAAAAGGCTTCCTTTAACGGAAGAATTTATTCCATAATTTCCTGTTTCAACGGGTATAAATATAAATTGAATATAAAAATATATGTTCATTCATATATGTTCTTATATGTTCTTTAAAGTAGAACCAGTTTGGTATATACAGTCTAACAACATAAATAAGGTAGGTACCTACTTCTGATATAAAGAAAAAATCAAATGCACGATTTGTAAATACATCTAGGTACAATATGCAAATATCTACAAGTGCAAGTCATAAAAACAGAAAAGAATGTATAATTACGTACTCAATACAATATTCTCACATTCCTGTAGCAATGTACAAGTAAAAACAATTCCGCAAAAGTTTGTGAAATAGAATTTTGATAAATTCCATATTTACAATGTGATTCTATTGTATATCCTACAGGAGTATAGGATCATAATGTCCAAACAATATCTCGATATGCTAATCGAGCGGTGACGACACCCGCCCTTTCCAATTTTGAACTTTAAAAATGACGCTGTAAGTCATAGTGTAAGTGTAGTGTAGTTTCGAACTTAGACCATAGACAGATTTTTGGTACAGTGTTAAAAACTGGCATAAGTAGACAAAATTTTTTAGTTATTTTTTATGGAAAGTGAGTGGTAGTTTGGGATCCAGTGGTAGTGGGGTGTAAAGCTGGAGGGCCAGAGCAAGGCGACGTTCGCGGCCCTATTCGGGCTGCGGGCCGGCGTGGACCTCTCGGCCGCCTACAGATACAACCAGAATATGATGGAATATTACACCTGTAAGTGCATTTTTTGTGTAAATTTTCTATGAAATTTTCACACTGACTTTTTTAAAGGTTGAGCATATTGGTAATCTCTACCAATCCGCATTGGAGCAGCGTGGTGGAGTATGCTCTAGACCTCCCGCACCAATGCCCAGCTGTGGGACGTTTATGGGTCGCAGCGATATTGTTATAATCTGTTAAGCGCTAGCTTTTTTTTTCTATTGATTGGTATGATGATTTATGTGCTGCATTAAATCAATGGCAAATTTTACCAATATGCAGCACCCATCCATGTAATTGCCAGGTGAATTATTTATACATTTATTCATTCTATTATTGGGAGATTAGTACCTGCCTAATTGTTTAATTAAGGTTACTTTGTAGATAGTTATAATTAACGTTATTCCATAATTATTCGCTGATCCACCGCTGGACTTTAAGTAGGTACTGCAACTACTGAACACAAGTTTACTTAAGAAATTACAATAATTGTAAATTGCTTTACCTTACTGCCCGCCAGCAAATGTATCTCACGCACTATAAAACACAAACTACCATAATTAACTATGACGATATTAGGTTAGTATCTACCTCAGTTGGTCTTATTATGCACATTTACAAATATTAGGTCTTTATCTATGAAATTGGAGATTTGTTTGAAAATTTGTTGTTTTTTTTTGTATTCTAGCTATTCAAAGTACTGGCCCAAATAATCTACAAAATTTAGCCATTTTTATGGCAGTTTGTTTATCTCTTCACTGTAGAAGTCTATCGGACGGGAGGCGATGAAGTCAGCGAAAGCGTTTTGTACTGCCTCTCGGGTGTTCAACTTTTTCCCACTTGCCAAATCTGTTGGGGCAAGGTTCGGGGAGTACCTATGGTGGGTGAGGTAGAGCTTTCATCTGTAACTCTTGTAGCTTTGCGATGGTCTGTCGTGAGGTGTTAGCTCGCGCATTGTAGTGGTTAAGCAACGGCGAAGACCGCTTGACCAGTCTTGGTTGTTGGATTGCGAGCTTCTTTCCAATTCTTGGCAATAGACATCTGACATCACTGTTCTGTAATTCGGTAAGAAGCTCTGTTGTAGGTACCAGACCAGATATTTCAATGTTGTTTTGACTCCAACTCCAAAGCTCGCTGCAAGCTCAGCCGTAGATTGAGTTGGATCCTCTATCACTATCGCCTTCAGTTCGTAGTTGACGATAGTTAGCCGACCGCGAGGCTCGTTCTTCAACTCAAAAATTTCCAGATTTAAAACGATTGAAAAATTAATGGACCATGTTTATACAAACAGTATTAGGCCTGTGACGTATTTCGTTTATGTTTCGCGCTTGTGTTGTTGCGCCAAAAACTATCACAATTTCCCAAAAAAAAATACAATCAAAAAACAAATGATTGAATTTGAAATTAAAATAATGCGGCTTTCGATTAAAATCTATTTGAATTTCGAATTGAGCGTCAATCCACAGATAATTAAGTCTGAAAATACTGGATAAAACATGTCCAATATCATAGGCGAAGACCTATTAGGTATTAAAAAGCTACACACAAATCTAAATAGCAGTGTGATGCTATTTCAATTTTTATTTTTAATTTACTGTAGGTATTAACATTTCACATTATCACACACGTACCTACTTACCTATATTCATTTCTATTAGAGCTGCAATCAAACCCATTATAGACTCACTGCAGTGTAGGTAGGTATCTCTTTTACGAATGACAAGGCCTAGAGCGTAGCCTATTCTATCTCACTGTTACTGTGCGTTTGTGGTTGTGAAATTAAGTACCTACTGCCTGTCTCGTTTCTCTGAAGTCCTTAAACAACGCAAGAACATCCGACTAGGCTAAATTTCTGGTCTAATCAAATTACCTGCGTCCTTATGTACCTACGGAAGTGTTTGTAATAACCCTCCTTTACCAGTTGCATTAATCTATCCAAATGTATACTGAAACCGACCTAGCTTTACATTATCCCTCGATTGACTCGATAACTCAATGACTGTATGTTTAAATCTGTTCTACTACCTAGCGTTACGTGTAGGTTATCTGTACAAATTAGGGTATCAAAACATGCATCCCTTAACAGGCTTTCAAGCTACCCCTAATCCTATCCGCCATGTTACATCTCAGCCTACACGATACAGCCTCCACGACGCATGCTCGTAACGCACACCAGCGCAGCGCCCCGCCTCGGCGTGTCAACCAATCAGGAAGCCACGTCGACCCTCCCGCACCGCAGCGCACTCCGACACTCGACGCCGATTGGCTGGCAGTAACGATCTCGCATTCGGAGGGAATTTTTCGGGTGTTTTATGAAATCACGGGCGCAGATGTGTTGTGATGGAGGTATTTTATGGAGGCATGAGGCTGTATGCGGTTTTTATGTTTGTCGTTATGATAATCTTGTTATGGATCGGGCGGACGTTGTTTTTTGCATAATGGAAGCGGGGTTTTATTCGGCGGGGCGACGGTTTAGGTAATTGAGACGTTACTATTGACGTTGACAATGAGGGCATTTAGGTCTCTTATATCACCACACCATAGTTATTCTATTTTTTATGGATATTAGATAGCAAACGAGCTTACACCACCATCCCCTGCCGTCCATGACCACTGTGACTGACTTTGAACTCAAATGGATACTAGGATGGTTAGTCCAGTTAGCAGAGAGAATAAGAACATTAATTGGTCAGTTAGTGGGTATTGTTAGTCATTAGTACTTAAGTCCTGTTAATTGGTGTTAGTAGGTATCTACCAAATAGTCCAGTTAGTAGGTAAGTTTCTAAGGTTCGAGATTGAATTCAGTTCATTTTGCAAAATTAAGGTTCTTATAAAATTTCATACGTTAGATAGCTTAGGCAAGCATAGACTTTCAAGGTTTCCCACTCGTTAAACAAAAAAAAAAGGTAAGCATAGCCTACCATGTCTTTGATGCAAGTTCCCATGTAGCATAAATGAATAATATTCGTCTATGAATTTACCTCGGTAAAGAAAAGTAGCCTACCTAAGTAAAATGACAATGGAAAAATCGTAAATTCGTAACGTACTTAATTTGACTATACTCGACCGGTCGTATTAATAAACATAGACTAGAGCAAGAGTAACTTTAAACCTTGTCGTAAATAAGATTTAATGAAATTCATTATTAATAAACATGGAGTAACGAAGAAGTAAGCTAATCCAAGTCTTTTCTCAGAATCAAAGATAGTCCATGTCGCTACATAGTTTAGCGATGGTTTAGCGAGCGATTAGGCGTGCATTGACAACATTGACGTTGACTTGACGCGTTCTAAACGTCATTGATATTTATTTAGAAACTTTGATACATCCGTAGGTTCTGGTTCTGTTCGTTTTTAGTTGTTAAAGATGGATAGAGATTATTTTATTGATGATTTGATGGTGATAGACGAGATACGTGAGATGGAAAACCAAGTTCCACATTTACTGCGAGACGTGTGAAGTTGTATAAAACTCGTCAAAATCTATTGGAACTTCATGGTGCATGAAACTGAGCTTAAATCTAAATACCGATTTTCAAGATAATACTGAGAGGGAAGAGATGGACAACCGGGTACATAAAAACAAGGAACTCAGTTGAAAGATGTTTTGTAGTGTGGAAGTCCTGATTTAAATGTTTACTTCGAGACTTCACAACAAAATTAGAAAATACCAAATTGTACATTGTTGCATTAACAGTACTGCACAATATAGCCATGTACAAGTATGATATGCTTGAGGGTGTAGAGGAGGAGAGCATTGTTCCTGTGATGCAGGCCTTAAATAACTGTGTCAGAGGTAATGCAGCACGGGCAGCATTTATCGAAGAGAATTATTAAAATAAATTGACTAGAATGTGAAGGAATAAATATGCATATTTTATTGAATAATTTGTTATTGGTTTTATTTCTTCTACCTTTAATGAAAAATTGAAACCACATGCATGTGACATTAGACCTATTATTTACTTTTTGCAAGGAATTTCGTGATTAATAATCAATTTAACAAAAACTGTTTCGGTGAATACTTATTAGGTACTTATTCTAAATTTCTTTTTTTCATAAAATTTCTCTTCTCTTTCCAAAATTGCTGCTTTTAGATTTTCTCTAAGAATTTCCATTTATATTAATCGCTTTTTCGCCATTTCTCTTAGATTTTCCATTTTTAGTGCACGCTTCTCTTCCGCAATTTCCAAAACTCTCATATTATGTTGTTCATCTTTCAACATTTACCTAATTAAAGTAAATCAATTTTAAATTTTACAAGTAACAAACTGCGAGGAGCGAGGTTACGGTTAGAGTATGTAAAATGTACTCTGTGGTTAAAAGCGCTTTAAATTGACTGAGCTGCACTGTCACTGCATGTCCAGTTTGATGTTGTCAATCCCAAAATATGAGCTATCACTGTCATTTTAATGCATGAAGTCGTTCACTGACTCACTCTTTTTACTTTTAAATTTTAAAGGTTGCCATATTTTACTCGTTAAACCCGGACTAAGAAATGTATTGTTAGTCCGAGGCTATTCCATGTTTATTAATAGCATTGCAATTACGAAGTTATTACTAGGTTAATCAAGAATTAACTAGTCCAAGTGTAACTTCGGATTACGCTTGGAGTAAGCGATTTTTATTAATAAGGGTGGACAAGTTTAGTTCTAGATTAACATAAACTACCTACCCGAATATAGTGATTAAGGATTTTATATTTTTAAAGGAACTTGGAGTCCTTGGTAAGCAAGAGATGTGACGACTACATCTGTAGTACCTAGGTATAGTAAGTATTTTGCTCCTATAATGAGTAGTCCTGGCTTCTCATCGAGGAAACCGTTGGGAATTTGGTCACGATGTGTTTGATATTTGAACTTCAAAGATTAGTTTGTATGATTGTTACTTCTTCACGCTCAAACGGCTGGACTAATTTTGATAAATTTTAACACCCATTAAACATATAGGATACATTTAATCCCGATACTATGTTCCCATAACATAAAAAAACATTCAATATTTTTCCAGTAAGTACCTACCTACTATAAATGGCACGCGGGCGAAGCGGCAGCAGCTAGTTACTTCATGAATGTACTCGTAGCAGTTAAAATACATAAGGCTACAAGGCGTTGGCTCCATTGGTTAGATTCAGTTCTCATTCTATGAATATATTAGATCTCCCAATAGACAGATACTTAACAGCGCGGCGCGTGGCGATAGAAACTTACACCTTTGACCAAACCTTATGCTTCCATGACAACTAGCCAACGGATAGTTGAGTAGGTACATCCGATTCATTATAGAAGTACTACTAGACAATGGTACCCGCTTACATAAGTACCTACTTACATAAGTAGGTACCATTGTCTAGTACCTACATAGGTATACCATTGAACTTAGGAAGGTATCTTAATGATTTTATAAGTGGTGTTCATTCACGCTCAACCTTGAATTAAAATGATTTACCCTACCTCAAGGTACCTATGTTATACGAAAGTATGAATTTATTCGAATTAATTAAAAAAAATACCGTTTGAGAATTTTTCGGAATGTAGTAGGTAGAGCTAAATTTACAGAACTAAAATGTTAAATAATGGTCAGATTTTTATACATTTTAAATTTATGTATGTAAGGCACTTGAAAAACATATAAATAAACACTATCAAAACGAAGTTTCATATCGAGCAATCTTAAATATGACGACAACGCGAGGTCGGAAACAATTAATTTGTTTTTTTGTCCAAAAAAGTTCATCAGGCCCACTCCACAATAGAACTGTGATTTAAACAACTTCCTGGTAGGCATTCAAATTCAAACCTGAGTCATAGCATAGATCACGTTAAAATTATTCCCTGAACACAATGGCGTAGGTACGGAGTAACATACGTACCTACATACATTATGTATGGCACAAGACGCTGCGCCTCAGAAGTGAATGACATTCGCATAACCAACTAAAATCGTATCCAACAAACTAGAACATACACTTAATTGAATACGGGATAAGGTTCAATCTGGCACGCGCCGATGATAAGTAATAGCAGGCGTGTGCGCCGTAACCCGAGACTAATTACATACACACTAAGGTTTCATATATCACACGCACACACGCGCGCTCGACAAGGTATGCTGTATACACCGAGCGTTACGCACACGTCGACCACCGCGTTCTAATTGGTCGGCGGCTTGCGCGGGCGCATATATCACGTATAGATCTTCGTTTTGAAACCAGTTGCGGGTAATTGTGGAGATTTTAGAAAGGTGGTCGGTGCGGTCTGTTGAAATAGGACTAGTTACCACCTAGTTGCGTGGGTCCGATTCGCGTTACGTTGTAAATATAAAAGTATTCGCTAATCATAACGTCTATCTGCATAATTTATCTGCGTTGTAATAAAATATTTAATTCCATGTAGTTTAGCGTTATGGTTTTATTAGGGGGGTTTCACAACGACTTCCTGTTTTGATTGGTCTGCGCACATAACGGTGACTCTACCTTATTTTTATTCCCAATTTAACCGCTGGAGGATGATTTTAAAATATTTTTGAAATATCTTTTTAAAGTGGCTTAGATCTTTTTCGTTTGCTGATATCTTAGAAATATTGAAAGTTTACATTGTTATCAAACATTATAATTATAATATATTGACTGTACGAGAAATGTTCGTTTGAAATTTTCTAGAAAATGTTACCACGTAAGACGTAAATCCAACAGGATCCATTAACTTTTTCCTTATCTAAAGTCCAACATTTTTATAGAATATTGTTATGTTTTTAATTCAAAGCTGTGCGAGAGGCAGAGGAACAAAATTATCATACTGGCCGGATGCGCGCCCGCCACCAGAGCCGCCATGTTGCTTTCAGTTTAAAAAAAGAACCCGTTTTTATTGTTGCCATTATGCTTTTTTTGTTTCTATATTATTAAGCTTCATTTGTCATTTCAAATAATGTAATTACAAAGTACCTAATCTAACTATAGGTAGGAATGGCAATCTTTTTCTAGTTCTAAGTTTTACAAGATGGACTAACTAGTCCATATTGTAAAACTACATTTCATATAATATTCAATACATATATACGTATAATATTCAATACATATAAATCGTATTAATGACTGGAGTCGATTTTATGGCTTAACTGTTAACCCTGTTAAATGCCAAGCTATAGTTATTGGAAGTTCCAAATTGATATCAAAATTAAATAAAGCTCAATTGAATCCCGTAATCTTTAACGGCACCAAAATCCCATATAGTGACACGGTTAAAAATTTAGGAATAACAATAGATTCGAGTCTTTCTTGGACCCCGCAAATTAATTCTGTATGCCGTAAGATGTATGGGACATGTCAAGCTTTACGACGGTTGAGAAACTTCCTACCCATTGCCACTAAAATTGCGCTGGCACAATCTTTAATGCACCCCATCCTTGATTATGCTGACATATGTTACCCCGACTTAACTGAGGAGCAACTAAATAAACTTGAGAGACTTCAAAATCTCTGTATAAGGTTCATATTTGGACTTCGAAAATATGACCATGTCTCCGAATTTCGCCGTAAACTCAAGTGGCTCCCAATCCGACTTCGCAGGAATACCCATATTCTTTCTGCTCTCTACTGTATCTTGTTCAATCCCTCTAGTCCCTCCTATTTGAAAGAGCGTTTTGAATATCTGGGGTCTTCTCATGATCGCCCCCTTCGGTCCAAAAACAGCCTTGCCCTTAGTTGTCCTGCCCACTCAACTTCCTTCTACCAGAAATCCTTCTCTGTCCTTTCTATGAAACTTTGGAATTCCTTGCCTCTATCCATCAGAAGTGCCCCGTCCCTGCATTCCTTTAAAAGCCAAATAAAATTATATTATATGTCACTTTAAATTTTTCTCATGTCTAGTAGTAATTTTAGTCTTTGTATTCAGTGGTTCCTGTTGTTGTTATATATGTCATGTTCTATATACAGGGTTATTGGTAATTCGACGTATTCCCGTTAGGAGGTGATAGGGGTGACTATTTGTGATAATTTTAACCCCCATATGCATTATGCAAAAGTGAACCATTTTCGAGTTATCAAGCTTTTCAGCTTTTTTCAAAATAAGTCAGAAATGCAACATCAAAAATTTATTTAAAAAAAAGTATCAATTAAAATCTATTTTTTTCTTCTGATTTATAAAAACGATTAAACAATGGTTATTTATCAACATTAAAACTACAATTATCGGTCCAACTTTAAAAATGCGAGACGATTAACGATATTACTTCAATATTTTTTGAGATTTTTGTCCACTAAAATGCCTTAAAAACAAAAAAAACTTATATCAAACTTGGCTTGCAGATTATTTTAAAAACATAACCGTTTTCTTAGCTTTCCATCAAGGCATAACAACTATGAACTTATTAAAAAAAAACTGAGAAAAACCGATCACAAAGGAAGCAAGCGGAAATTTGTATTCAAACTAAACTTAAAGTCGTTGTTTAAAATTTCAAAAAAAGTAATTAAAAACAAGGCCCAATGTAAATAAAACAAAAAATATAAATTTAAAATTAAATTTAGAACCAGTAAAAGGTTAGTAATAATAACAATTAATAATAAGTAACAATTAAGACATTTTGTAAATTAGCCAATTAAAGTTCTTGCTCGAAGGGACTTCCCCTATTGCGTACGCAGTCTCCTTCTTTTTTTGTAGTGTAACTTAACTTAGTAGCGTCCATAGCCCAATGGCTCGCTTCAATTCAATGTGATCGAAAGTGTTAAGCAACGACGGGCGCGGTCGGTGGATGGGTGACCGCTAGTGGCAAAATTTCATGGACGCTACCGTGCTTCGGAGGGCACGTAATGCCGTCGGTCCTGGTTGTTTTCAATGGTGGAAACAGTCGTTAAGCCTTGTCGAAGACCTTCGGGTGGCTTGAAAACATTCGACACTGGGTTGGCCACTAACCCCTCGACCAATCCGCATTGGAGCAGCGTGGTGGAGTATGCTCTAGACCTCCCGCAGAAGTGTTTGTGGGGGAGACCCGTGCCCAGCAGTGGGACGTCTATGGGTCGTAGCGGGCATTGTTTTTAATTACTTTTTTTGAAATTTTAAAGAAAGACCATAAGTTTAGTTCGAATACAAATTTCCGCCTGCTTCCTTTGTGATCGGTTTTTCTCAGTTTTTTTAAAATAAGTTCATAGTTGTTATGCCTTGTTGGAAAGCTAAGAAAACGGTTATGTTTTTAAAATAATCTGCAAGCCAAGTTTGATATAAGTTTTTTTTGTTTTTAAGGCATTTTAGTGGACAAAAATCTCAAAAAATATTGAAGTAATATCGTTAAACGTCTCGCATTTTTAAAGTTGGACCGATAATTGTAGTTTTAATGTTGATAAATAATCATTGTTTAATCGTTTCTATAAATCAGAAGAAAAAAATTGATTTTAATTGATACTTTTTTTTAAATAAATTTTTGATGTTGCATTTCTGACTTATTTTGAAAAAAGCTGAAAAGCTTGATAACTTGAAAATGGTTCACTTTTGCATAATGCATATGGGGATTAAAATTATCACAAATAGTCACCTCTATCACCTCCTAACGGGAATACGTCGAATTACCAATAACCCTGTATATTGCTCTATATTTTATATGTCAAATTTTTGTTCCTTTAGTATTATGTTGATGTTTGTAATTATTGTTATTTGTTTACCTGTCTTTGTTTGTGCACCCTACCGTTTTATTTTATACTTGTATCCTCTCTTGTTTGCCAGGCTGTCTGGAAGAAATTGCTCAAAGCAATAAGACAGCCTTTTGCAAAACTTCTTTTCTTTACTGTGTTCTCCTGTATTCTTTTTCTGGTGCAATAAATGATATTGTATTGTAAGAAATTAAAGATTAGAAGCATGACAATTCGATTTATTCACATTTATAGAATTAAAAATTAACATTAACAATTTCACATAATCATTTAAACATTCACAATATCGACAAAATATTAAATCGGGCAGAGTTTTGGTGAGATGTAATTTATCAGACGACTGACGACAAAATGTGTACGAGGCGCACCCATCGCCTTGCTTATATAGGTTAGGGAGAGGGTAGCTCTTGAATTATTTTCTTCATCTCCAAGACGTTTTGTGAGTGGGCGCTAACACGGCCTCTCCTGACAAGGCGGCGTCCTCGCAGCCACCAGCAGACCAGCCAGCAGACCAGGATCCCAGGATCCAGCTGACCAGCATCTGACTGGGCCGGGGGTCTGTTGTCAGTCATCAATGCCTGGAGGAGAAACCACACTTTAGTCCTATTTCAAATATATCATATGAGTATTTGCATAGGTAGTACAACACTAGTAGTCAGAAGCTAAATGAAAACAAAATTAAGTTTCGGAGCTATACTGTACAGCAATAATAGTTGAACTGAAACATAAGAACCAGTACCACGGGCGCAAGCGTGCACTCAAGCGCCCGCCACTAGAGTTCCTTGTAACTATGTAAGCTGAAAACATAAAATACGAAAGACAAACAAACAAAAAAAAAACACTTAGCTTCAGACTTATGGATGACATAGCACAAATATACACAACATATGGACAACAATAAAAATACAAGGCATTGCGAATGATAGCATTCCGGACTACAATCAATCGCACTGCAATGCAACAATTAAAAATGAGAGATGTTGTGACAAGCCCACGCTGTCCTGTCGAGGCATTATCTTGTCTCCTCTCCAGACAAGCTCACGTCCTCCGGTACACCTGGGACTTCTTCAGACGTTGGCAGGTACGACAAGGGCACCGCTTCCGCCTAGCACACCTGAAACATGACGCACCGCGTGCGCCTGTCCGACTATGCATCTTGTGCAGACACGGACCGTTCCCACTATGCATCTTGTGCAGAAAGGGAACATGGTGACTCATCACCCACCCGACTATGCACTCTGTGCAGACACGGGTGTTCCCACTATGCATCTTGTGCAGAAAGGGAACATGGTGACTCATCACCCACCCGACTATGCACTCTGTGCAGACACGGGTGTTCCCACTATGCATCTTGTGCAGAAAGGGAAACAACATGGTGACTCATCACCTACCCGACTATGCACTCTGTGCAGACACGGGTGTTCCCACTATGCATCTTGTGCAGAAAGGGAAACAACATGGTGACTCATCACCTACCCGACTATGCACTCTGTGCAGACACGGGTGTTCCCACTATGCATCTTGTGCAGAAAGGGAACATGGTGACTCATCACCCACCCGACTATGCACTCTGTGCAGACACGGGTGTTCCCACTATGCATCTTGTGCAGAAAGGGAACATGGTGACTCATCACCCGATGCGCGCAGACAGCACATGCCCTCCGGCAGCACCCGTGGCGCGCAGACAGCACACGCCCTCCGGCAGGCACCCGTGGCGCGCAGACAGCGCACGCCCTCCGGCAGGCACCCGTGGCGCGCAGACAGCGCACGCCCTCCGGCAGGCACCCGTGGCGCGCAGACAGCGCACGCCCTCCGGCAGGCACCCGTGGCGCGCAGACAGCGCACGCCCTCCGGCAGGCACCCGTGGCGCGCAGACAGCGCACGCGCTCCAGGCAGCACCCATGGCGTATACGCGGTACGCGTCCATGGAGCAATAGCCCCCTCCACAGCAGGTCATACGCGTGGGCAGCGTCCGCAAGGCAGGGCCCACACGCGTCAACGACACGTCTGCAGGGCTCGCTTTTGCGTTGCATGCGCAATGGAAACATTTTCTGAAACATAAGCATAGGCGTAAACTCACTTTCAAAGAATGCGGTGCAATGCAAGGCACCCGGTATTCAGCTGCGGCCTATGTTATTTTTCCACGTGAACCACTAAGCAGTTTAAACTCATATCGGTAGCTTGGTAACACTTTAGTTACGCGGTATGAACCCCTGGGTCTGGTATGCCAGGGTCGAGCTTCCCAGCGGACTGAGAATAAGTAGTGCTTCAATTTTGTGCCGACTCGGCCTAACCTGACTGTGACTAATAACGCGAACAGCTGCGATATGCTCGTGAACCAGTTATGTCGTTACATTAACGCGAGTGAGTCTGTCACAACGCGAACACAAACGATTTCTACTATAGCGTAAACGTGAATGAGTTCAAATACGTCGCGAACGCGTGGCGATCGTGAACCACGCCTGATGACGCATGGTGTTGTTGTTGAAATTCACTGCGACGGCTACGCCTAGCCCCAGAGCGAGGCGGCGTCCTAACTAGCTCTTCTCGTGGCATTCTTATTTGAAACCAACGGTAATAATAATAATATCAAGGTAATAATTGTGAGCAAATAAGCCGAATCCCGCGAGACCAAGTAGTTGGCGCACTTGCTTCACGTTTTTCGGTGGGACCGTGTTAGCAAAGGCTTCTTCCTTTCGTGGGCTTGGTCTCACCTGACCCTGACTAATAATTCTACCTAAATATTCGACTTTACCAGTAAGAAAAGAGCATTATTAAAAAGTTTTTAAAACAGAATCAAGCAAAGTAAGATTTTCTTCTACACGTAATTTTTCATCATTGATAATTTGTACGGTCAATAGTACACGGGTACATCACTAGTTAATTTAATAACGAACTCACTATCTTTAACAGTAGTGGTGGCAGCAATACCACTTAAAAATAGTCAGAATACTCGGACAGTACGTTTAGTAAGAGCTGTTTACTATCGGCAGACACTGGCGTATTTACTTTTTAAAGTAAAAGCTACAGTCATCTCGTCCTTGACCGTGCTATGTACAATACGTTGAGTCGTCGGTTCGAACATAAGCAACACTTCCCATTCAAAACATCCGTACCAATTATTATTATGGAGGTATTTAAAAATTCGCTGTTTACTTTATAGAAATCTACCTCCAACGTAATATTGAGTAACTCCACCGGTAAAGTATAATAGCATTGACATCTACCTCAGTTCCTCCTAAATCCCGTAATAATAACAAAATGGATGCGTCGTTTTCACGTAACACGCGAAGTGCTTTGTTAATTTGCGAGATATTAATAAAACCCGTGCCCAGCAGTGGGACGTCTATGGGTCGTAGCAAAATGAAACGCACGCAGAACTTCTCAACTTTAGACGCAGTTAATGTAGAACTGTTATTACTGGTATCTGCAACCGTTTTCATTGTTTTAGGACAAGTGACACTTTTATGACCGAACCGATTACATTCATAACAGCGTACACTTGTAGAATCGATTGTATTCCGTTTTAAAGTATTTCTTTGATTAAAAAAACATTGGGGGTAGCTTTTCTTGCCAGTATTATTGGGATAAGCATGAGTGCTCTTTAAAATAGTTAAGTTAAGTTTAAAATGACTCGGTAAGCATCAAATCAAACAGAATGTTCGCAATGTCTGAGTTACGTGGGCACAATGTTTTTAATTCTTGTTTGAAATTAGAACAGGTACCTACATGTAGTGCTTATCAACTGACTAAGCCAGGTGCGAGACTCACCTCACCCTTTAAGCAATGACCTACGAGAGCAAGGCATTCACTATCACCCAGCGGTTCAAAATAAGATCTTTATCGACTTCACTGCACCATAATATAAGTATGTCGACATCATGAACACTCGGGTCGAAATCGGACACAAAATATTGGTTTGATCTCACCGGGAGAGAGCTTATCACTTCCAATAGGCGCTCACGGCCTTGTTCACGTCGCTCGGCGGCGATGGTGCTGGCGCGGCGGCATGCCCGCTCGGTTTCTCGGGTACCAGGTGTAGCGGCGTAGCGCGGGTACGCGCGGCTGGCGCCAGAGCATGGCGATGCGCCTGGCACCGCCAAGGCGTTGCTATGCTCCCCGCTTGAAGCTGCCGACGACGTCTCAGTTTCCCCATGTGATCGCCTGACTTCTAGGGCCTGTAATCTTTTCAAAATCCATTTAATTACTAGGAAAGGGAGTACGTGTATATCTAACGCCTGATGGCATCGCACCAACACTGCCCGATCGAAAAATAAAGCAATGAATATGGCTTTTAGCGTTTAAAAGGCATCCGTATACCACTTCTGATGTAAGAAATTAAAGATTAGAAGCATGACAATTCGATTTATTCACATTTATAGAATTAAAAATTAACATTAACAATTTCACATAATCATTTAAACATTCACAATATCGACAAAATATTAAATCGGGCAGAGTTTTGGTGAGATGTAATTTATCAGACGACTGACGACAAAATGTGTACGAGGCGCACCCATCGCCTTGCTTATATAGGTTAGGGAGAGGGTAGCTCTTGAATTATTTTCTTCATCTCCAAGACGTTTTGTGAGTGGGCGCTAACAGTATTGTATTGTATTGTATTGTATATACATTTCAATATGGGCTAGTTAGTCCATATTGTAAAATTACATTTAATGCTATGCTTCATGCTATGAGATAGCAGCTAATCTGAATGTTTCAGTTTTTATTAATTAGCAGTTGCTAATTTATATTATTTCAGATACCAACATTACTACTGTACCTAATAAAATAGTCATAGTTTAGATTCAACAAACGCAAAATGCATAAAATCAAAGGGTCAGTCGTCTGCATTCCTATATCCTATAGGTACCTACCTAATTAATTCAGTCTCGACGATCCCATACAAAAACTATAAAAGCATGGGTGTGCAGCGCCCGTGACGGCTGTGGGGTACAGTGTTCGTCCTTGAATGCGTGATCGGTTGAGGCATGTGAATTGTTGTTACTGTAGAGTTATGTAGAACTTTCTAGAATCTTGAGTTATTATTTTTGTTAAATTGTATCGTGCGCTACTTTGCAAAAATACATTATAAAAAGTGTTTTAATGTACTTTGCAACATTCCGCAAAAAAGGCGTATGATGATACTTTCATGCTTACGACTATATCACCTCCCATCCCAGAGTAAATACGGCCACTACAGTAGATTAAAACTACCTTTATTTTTAAATTGTTGGAATTAATGTGTTGGAAACGAACGCTTGGATAAAAATTTAAAATCTCAAGGGAGTAAACTTTAAATAGATATTTCACTACAAACATCTATTTAAACCTTTTTTTTTTTACATAAGTTATTCAATAATTTTGTACACTCCTTTTTATCAACATCTGCTAAACTGTAAGACAGTTTGTCGGCAGTAGCTCCCGTGGATACAGTGCAGTAGGTACTTAATTACTAGCGACTCTATTTAACGTTATGTCCTATACTACTAATTAACTACATTACTAACTTAAATACATATTAGTACATTGCTATTGAAGGGACATAAGTAGGATATGTACCTACTAACAAGTAGGTATGCACGTCATCAATAGCTATCGTAATGCTATTGATGACGATTATTATTATTCAAAATCATGAAAACAATGCGCCAATTACAAATGTATATTATACATATTAAGTATAAATAAACGTGTAATAGTATGTTACGTTTATTTATTATATTATTATGTATACCTACTTCCGCGCGCATGTAGCGCTCAACATTCAAAAACTCAATTTTATCTGTGGCCACAAATTCAAAAGTTAAAAAGCGAATGGACATCCTCGTCCAATTTCGAACGAGAGGGGAGGCCATCCGGGCGCGCTTCCTGCGGGCATTTCAAATTTGAATTCCGAATGGCGTGATTTGTCGACCCCGCGAATGGACTGACCTCGCAGCTAGGATTTTGTCAGTCGTGTTTTTCAATAGAATATTTTAGTGTTCTTTTTATGCTGGATAAATTATACAGATTGGTGATTATTTTTCTAAGACTTTCCCAAAGAAAAGTTAGTATGGATTATTACTAAGTTAGTAAGTGTTAGTAAGAGTCTCGTTCCAAGTTAGTCACTGATGTTTTAGTACCCTTGAGGACTAAAACCACACCATTCCAACCGGACCACAATTGGTTTAAAAAAATTTATTACATGATAGAAAAGGTACTAAACAGTTTGCGCAATCCTTTTTACCTCGCACTTGTCAACTGTGGAAGAAACTTTCTTCTGAGGTCTTCACGGTAGGCTATGACATGGACTTGTTCAAAAAAGGAGTACAAAGAGCTCTCCTTCAGGGCCGGCGACGCATTGGCAACTCCTCTGGTGTTGCTTAATATTATGTTCATAGGCGACGGTGACTACTTACCACCAGTCCGCTTGTTCGTTTGGCTAAAATCTATAAAAAAATAGAATAGAAAGATAGTGGGAACCGTGGCGGATGGTGTTACTGCCCCGGGCGAACTCTATAGGTATGGAACAAAATAAGTTTCATATAAAACCTATTTAGTATGTTATGTTATAGGTACTTACATAAAGAACAACCTACATTATAATCTTTTCCCGCCCTCCCAAAAACAAGCCTGTAGAACCCAAAGCGCCCTTGTTCCGTTGTAATTAAGCGTAATGGCAGACAAGATGGCGCACCGGAAACGGGACGCGAGCGTTGCAGGTGTTTCCTCCTGAGCGGAGAAAAATTGCCACTTACCCTCCTGGATTGAACATTTTTATCTCAGTATTACTTGGTTAATTTGATGGGCTGTATTTCAGTACTACCTATATTCGTGTGTAGTGTAGGTAGGTAGCGTCCATAGCCCAATGGCTCACGTCGATTCAATGTGATGGGCGCGGTCGGTTTGTGGATGGGTGACCGCTAGTGGCAAAATTCATTTCATGGACGCTACCGTGCTTCGGAGGGCACGTAAAGCCGTCGGTCCCGGTTGTTATCAATGGTGGAAACAGTCGTTAAGCCTTGTCGAAGACCTTCGGATGGCTTGAGAACATTCGACACTGGGTTGACCATTAACCCCTCCATCAATCCGCATTGGAGCAGCGTGGTGGAGTATGCTCTAGACCTCCCGCAGCTGCGTCTGTGGGGGAGTCCCGTGTCCAGTAGTGGGACGTCTATGGGTCGAAGCGATAGTTAGGTATAGTAGTACCTGTTTTTAAGCAATCTGTAATCCCAAAAAAACTGGTGTATAATGTACCGGTACTGCCAATGCTATATGCCTTTTGTTGCTTCTGACTGCGTGACTGATGTGCGTGTGTGTGTGTACAAACAGTGGAAGAACCTGTTGTACACACTATGTTGATTGACTATGAAGGTATAATATCATAAAATGTAGGCGTGTGCTGTAGAATGAATGAATCAACCCAAATTTCAACAGTGAATAGAAAAAGGAAATCTTTGAGTAGAAAAGGGAGTAGGACTTTGTCTAAGAAAAGATGACTTTCATCGAAGTTCGCTTTTTCAATACTGAGCTTGCGATGGGTTATCGATAACAAACAGGCTGCCATAAGCCAGGTCATTCACAGCCAAAATCGCAATCCCCAAGACATTCGCAAGCCCAAGGCGGGCAGAACACTTTCTCGGCGGGGGAACGAGGCGTGACGCGATCGATCGGTCACGCCCCTCGCCCGAATCGATACCGACTGGCTGTTTGTTTTGATATCCGCGGCCTTATGAGCTCCTGGTGGTTGAGAGAGGATTATCATCCAGTTGGGTGGGTGTTACTTGATGAGTTCCCATCAAGTCAAATGGTACCTAAGTAGGTACCTACTAGACAACACAGTCAGCGACAGTACCTAATATGTTGTCTTGACTTTATTTTACACTTTTTCATGGAATTGTTCGGTCAATTCCATGAAAAAGTGTAAAATAAAATTCAAATTGCTAGTTATTCAGTTACTTAATTGCCCTTGAAAGGGTTGTTATTAAAGCCTCCCAAAGTCCCAATATACCTACAATAAGTTAAAATGGTAAACACCTCACTGGAAGGATTCACCTCTGCCCGACTTTAAGTTTGTTCAATCCTAGAGATAAAACGAAGGATAATGATCTATCTCGATCAACTTAGTAGGTACTGTACACATAGATCAATTGAAAGAGTAAAGCTCTACCTTCTCGAAATGTGAGGTTTTAGTGTGTAGTCGATTAATCATAAGGAGCAACGTGGTATAGTATGTTTCATGCCCTTAGTGGGGTTGTGAAGACCAGAAGCTCGCAGTAGTCACAGTGAGACTCAAACGGGTTGCATTCGACTGCAGTCAAGCAAACTTCATATATGCATCGTCATTTTAATTTTCTAAGTCTGTAGCTTTTGTTCTCCTGTTGACTGATACGGTCGTATTAATAAACATAGACTAGAGCAAGAGTAACTTTAAAACTTGTCGTAAATAAGATTTAATGAAATTCATTATTAATAAACATGGAATAACGAAGAAGTAAGCTACTCCGAGTCTTATCTCAGAATTAAAGATAGTCCATGTCGCTACATAGTTTAGCGATGGTTTAGCGAGCGATTAAGCGTGCATTGACAACATTGACGTTGACTTGACGCGTTCTAAACGTCATTGATATTTATTTAGAAACTTTGATACATCCGTAGGTTCTGGTTCTGTTCGTTTTTAGTTGTTAAAGATGGATAAAGATTATTTTATTGATGATTTGATGGTGATAGACGAGATACGTGAGATGGAAAACCAAGTTCCACATTTACTGCGACGTGTGAAGTTGTATAAAACTCGTCAAAATCTATTGGAAGTTCATGGTGCATGAAACTGAGTTTAAATCTAAATACCGATTTTCAAGATAATACTGAAAGGGAAGAGACGGACAACCGGGCACATAAAAAAAAAGGAACTCAGTTGAAACAGTTGAAAGATGTTTTGTAGTGTGGAAGTCCTGATTTAAATGTTTACTTCGAGGCTTCACAACAAAATTAGAAAATACCAAATTGTACATTGTTGCATTAACAGTACTGCACAATATAACCATGTACAAGCATGATATGCTTGAGGGTGTAGAGCAGGAGAGCATTGTTCCTGTGATGCAGGCCATAAATAACTGTGACAGAGGTAAAGCAGCACGGGCAGCATTTATCGAAGAGAATTATTAAAATAAATAGACCAGAATGTGAAGGAATGCATATTTTATTGAATAATTTGTTATTGGTTTTATTTCTTCTACCTTTAATGAAAAATTGAAACCACATGCTTGTGACATTAGACCTATTATTTACTTTTTGCAAGGAATTTCGTGATTAATGATCAATTTAACAAAAATTGTTTTGGTTAATACTTATTATTTATTCTAAATTGCTTTTTTTCATTTATAAAACTTCTCTTTCCAAAATTGCTGCTTTTACTTTACCATGTATGTACATCTTAGAGGTGGCTTGTTTTGTAAAGTTCCATCCTAACCTATTTTTAAGGGCTAATGATAAGTAGGTACTCTAGGGCAAATCAAAGGAATACAAACCGAATTGTTCTCCCTAAAATCCCGAAAACTGCTCATTATCAGAGAAACTGTGTAGCCATGTGTGTTTTAATATATAATACTATCCCTACTGAAATAAAAGACTTAGACCACAACCTATTTAAAGTTAAGTTAAAATGTTGGCTACTAGATAAATGTTTTTATTCAATAAAGGAATTCTTAGGTTCTTAAGAATAAGGTACTTGTTTTACAGACATTATTTAGGACATGATTTTATATGGTAGGAATTAGTGTAAGAATTTGTGTAGGTATGTGACTAATTGAATTATAATTTTTGTGACTACTTTTAAATTAATATTTTGAATAATATGACGAGTGTAGTTAAGTATGTGACATAATTTGAATTTGAAAGATTGAAAGGTACGCCGCTAATTGAATTTATAAAGATTGACCTAATTGTAGTTTTAAGAAAGATTTATAAGATTTGTGTTGATGCCGCATCAGGCAAAATATGGCGGACAAATGTTTCCCTGTTCTTTACCACCAGCTATATGTACCCATATTTATGACAAATAAATGATTTGATTTGATTTGATTTGATTTGATTTGATTTAGATTTTCTCTAAGAATCTCCATTTTTATTAATCGCTTTTTCGCCATTTCTCTTAGATTTTCCATTTTTAGTGCACGCTTCTCTTCCGCAATTTCCAAAATTCTCATATTATGTTGTTCATCTTTCAACATTTACCTAATTAAAGTACCTAAATCAATTTTAAATTTTACAAGTAACAAACTGCGAGGAGCGAGGTTACGGTTAGAGTATGTAAAATGTACTCTGTGGTTAAAAACGCTTTAAATTGACTGAGCTGCACTGTCACTGCACGTCCAGTTTGATGTTGTCAATCCCAAAATATGAGCTATCACTGTCATTTTAATGCATGAAGTCGTTCACTGACTCACTCTTTTTACTTTTAAATTTTAAAGGTTGCCATATTTTACTCGTTCAACCCGGAATAAGAAATGTATTGTTAGTCCGAGGCTACTCCATGTTTATTAATAGCATTGCAATTACGAAGTTATTCCTAGGTTAATCAAGAATTAACTAGTCCAAGTGTAACTTCGGATTACGCTTGGAGTAAGCGATTTTTATTAATAAGGGTGATAGAGTATTGTCATAGAATGGTTGGGAGAATGATGGCGTTTTAACGAGCCCCGACGATGTAGGGCGTTATAAAAGCCAATATCATCGTAAAAAGCATTTGTCTGTGTCTTTTTTTTTGTTTTTCTTAGTAAGCACTACCTATAATTTTGTTGTATTTTGAGTCACGTTATTTTTAAAATTTCTTCACGCCATCGTCCAGACAGATTCAGTTTTTATTAGGAGTGTATCCGGTAGGTATACCTAAAGCGTGCAGCGTGATGTTGAGTCAGAAGCAAAAATAATTTTGAGATCACAGAGATAGAGAGACATAGACAATTTTGTATAAGTATAGATAAATAATCAATAAGTAAGATAGGTATATTTCATTACTGAACGATTCGTGAGTGTCTATATTCACAGTTGAAGTTACCGGCTTACATACATTTCAATTTACGTACTTGCAACCTATTGCTTTCTACTTAATTCTATATATTATTTTACCATTACATACATCTCAGAAACAACCTACTGTACGGATATTCATACAGGTATTTTTCATTTCAGCAACAAAAATGCGTGTTATCGTTTAAACAAACTAAAAGATAAGATACGAAGATCGTAGCCGAAACAAGTCGTTATTTTAGTTTGCAATTAGAAGACATTAGAAGTAGGATTGTTTAAATACCGTTTCGGATCTTGGATCAATTAATAAGTAGGTACCCTTTGGCAGGTACACTTTGTAAGTGTGGCTGCTGGCAGTGTAGAAATTAAAAAAGTACCGTAAGATACCGTAAAATGTCTTTTCTGTAGATGGTAGGTACCTATAGGTAATGTTAGGGAACTGAAATAATAGGCTACATCTGGCTGTTATCCATACTTACTAATATTATAAAGAGGAAAGATTTGTTTGTAATGTTTTCACACAAAAACTACTGGATCGATTTCATTGGAAACTGCTATATTGACTCGTTCCTCAAGACCATGAGCACTTCAAATGATTACACACAGTAACGTAACTCCACCTTCATGCCTGTTTCCGTAATGATGTAAGTCGATAAACGCATGGAAGCATGCGATAATATAGTCTGAGAATGTTGCCTGTACAATTACCTATCTATCACGCGACAAGGTTTTAGGACTTCAATAAGTATCTATCGACAGACCCGTTGGCGCAATCGGTAGTGACCCTGTCTGTTGCGCCAGGGGTCGTGGGTTCGAATCTCACTCAGGAGAAATATTCGTGTGACGAACACTTGTATTTGTTCTGTGTCTGGATGTTAATATTATCTATTTAAGTATGTATTTAAAAATATCTATGTATGTATATCAGTCTCTGACACCCATAACACAGGCTCGCGCCTACTTTGGGGTCATATGGCCGTGTGTAAGAAAAAAAAATATTTATAGGTAGGTACGTAGCAGAACCTGAATAAATATTTGTCATCATTTTTACTTTTCTTGTTCTTGTTCTTGCTTAACTGAAGTAAGTATAGGTTATAATAAGTATTTGTGTCATTGTTGTTTATCAATAATTTTGTATCTTATAAAATCTGAAATTAATATTTTACGATTTAGCAACATTTTCGAAATCACATAACACCTTTTGAGGTCCTGGATACAAGCCACTTTTAATCGACACCGCTCAGACCGAACCTCTGCCTTCTGAATCCTACGGTAGTCCTGCAGTCTTCTTCAGGTCGTCTATCCACCTCGAATACGCATACTTCGGCATACAATTGATGCGCGTGTTATGTGCTCGAAAATCTATTCCATCCTCATCTTATCAAGCGTCGTATCAAAATCTATCCGGTTCCGGTCTCGGACGCGCAGCGTGGCCGGGTATACGAGCGATGCCCGTCCCACGGTAGGATGATCCGGGTGCGATCAATACCCGGTTCACGGCCGCTACCACGCCTCATTGATTGTACTCTTACAATATTCACACCGGTCTCAATCGACACGCCGAAAACAATCCGATTTAGCAATACGAATCTATCGTAAATCTAATAAATACGTTAATCGCCCTACTCGGAAGAATTCGTAATTTCTTGCTCCTCACACAAAATTAAAAATCTTGTGTGCAACACGTGATCGTAGGTCTACTTCGGAATTTACCGGTAAAATCGGTATATACCGCTATAATTAATATCAACATAAGTTTAAAGGATGTAATCACTCGAATATCACTAATCAATGCTTTCCTTGCAGGCCATGGCGGGGTAAACCAACTTGGAGGTGTGTTCGTCAATGGGCGGCCGTTGCCTGACGTGGTGCGGCAGCGGATCGTGGAGCTGGCGCACAGCGGCGTACGGCCGTGCGACATCAGCCGCCAGCTGCGCGTGTCGCACGGCTGCGTCTCCAAGATACTATCCAGGTACCTAAGCTAAGGCTATAACCCCTTAGCATCCCACTGCATGCCCCGAGCTGTAAAGTGGAGACTCGAAGTATTGCAGTGTAGTAAAAGACTTTGCTCCAGGCCTAACAATGACAACTAGTTTCTTCGCCTTCCACATCCATGAAACTTACACAATCACCGTCAAGGTGTGACTTAAAACATATCAGCTCCAATATTTCGAGCCGCGCTGCTATGAGCACATTAAATAAATTATATCAAGGAAATTATTAAAACAAAATCACACTGACATCAGCGCAGATTATATTTTTAAATCACAACCAAAATGGTCATTAAGATGCGACGATAACGACCCGACACGACGACGTGACTTATGCTTTTGAAAATCAGTCGTGCGTTGTCGCGCGATATAATACGCCCGTCCACCATTGAAAATTGCACTTAACAGTGGACAGAATTGAGTTGGAAATAGTGTATTGTTGTGTAAACATAGGTACAGTTAGCAAGAACAATGGTAAATGACATAAGTGTAATGTCTAGCGGGCGGTAAGTGTGCGCACGCGCCGCGCTCAGGCGCTGGAACGGGATCGTACGGTCTTGCCAGATAAAGAACGTAATGTTCTACGATACAATAAGACAATCAAATATTCTGTGAATCCAGAGTGATTGCTCCACTATTTAATTTCTTACAATAAGAAGCTAAGTTATCAAAAGTAACATTATGTAGTAAAATAAAAGGTGTGATGTAACGTGGTCATCTAAGATTGTTTTGAAAATACTATAACTACAGTATATAAATAAAAATGTTAAAAAGTTTAAATAAGTGGAGCCATTGAAAACTTCATATAGGTACAATAATCATCACCACCATCACAATCCTTTCATTGTCTCACAATTGGGCACGGGTCTCCTCTCAGAATGGGAGGTATTAGTGAATGTCTAATTCCACGCGAGCGAAGCTGCGGGCGTCCACTAGTCGCACATAACTAAGTCTTTGGTGCTTGCCGGTTTGAACCCGGACCGCTCGAGTGAGAGGCGAGTTCGATAGCCGGCTGTCTCCGCTTTAATTTAGTATCTAAGATTTATTTTAAATAAGTTACGACTTAAAGACACTCTGTAATGGCTTAACTGAATAGTGGGTCTATATACACACGAAAGAAATATTATAGGCATAATAATCTGAGCTTCGACTACCTAAAATATTATACTGAATTAGTAAAATTAACAGTTGTATCTCTCAAGTTACCAGCGATTAGGTTAAACAGCTGTCACAGTAAACACCGGTTAACCGCAAATGATATCATTAACCAGAGGATTGGTCGCGGCCTCACTCTGTTATAGGTACGATCTTGTACTTGTTATTATAACTAATTAATTACATCATTATTAGTTACACGGTGTAGTTAGTTGCAATAATTGCTTGCTAAAAGGGGCAAATTTGCATTTTTGCTCCTTTTAGGCATGCTTAAGAGTTGTGATGTAAGTACCCTTGTCGAAGGGTCTACCAACCACCCGAATTAGGATTACAACAGACTTTATAAAGCTTTGTCCAAACCAACAATCTGATGCACTGCTCCAATAAATATCTGATGAATCAAAATTAAAAATTACGGACGACAATTATTGTATAGCCCTCGTAATACATCCCAACAGGGTTAATATCGTCCGCAAACGAATGAGGCCCCGGCGACAAACATATGAAAAGTCAATAATTTCAATATAAATGCACAATGATATGAATGGGAGAGGTTTGGTCGACGCTATTGTCTGATTTAAATTGAAACTGACCGACTAGTGGTGGTCCGCGATCCCGCAGAACGGGATTCCGGGGTTCCGGGACTCCGGTATTTAATCATAAATGTTTGGTGGTAGCTTTTCTTATTAAAATTTAGAATCAGTTATAAAAGAAATAATTTAATGCTTTCTTGTCTCATAAACTATGAAAAAATTAATGTATTGTATTACCACACCACCATATCTACCAGAATTAAATAAGAAGATATATTTTATTTTAAGTTTTACAGCAAATAATTTTATTTTTCTAGTCCAATTTATCTTTTGCATTTCGATTTTTTATGAGTTTGTGTGTTTGTGTGTGTTATGTGTTTAATTTAAACTTACTGAATCATGTTATTAATCTGTAATCTCTTTTTCTGTTCTTCTGTCAAAGTGACATTTAAATTAATACTCGTTTATTCTTCATGTCCGTGAACCATGTACATCACTATTCCCTCGGGTGTCTGAATAGAACTCGCCATCGCTTTTCAATTTATTTGCCTGGTCCTTTCCATCACACTGTTTTGAATTTAGCCAGCACTGCAGCAGTGTGTTAGTTACGGATAAATGTGTTAGAATGACCAATTTTATTTCCAACGATACGTGGTAGATATCAAAGAAGGGCAACTAAAGTATTTTGCGTTTCGTTTCAAAGTCAAATCTTTTCTTTTCTTGGCGTTGGTAATAATGCCTACGTGAATTTGATTCGTCAGTAATCCTTTGATAAAAGCTGTCTTTACGTGTATTAGGAGTTAAATACACCATTAAACCTGTAAACAGTTACTCAAATCTTTTTTATTCGGGGCTACTGTTATTTGCTACTTGAATTGGCTGCTTATCTAAGTAAAGTGGCAAATATAACTGCAGGGACACTTGACTGTCACAAGTTTTCCGACATATCCAGCCAGATATTCAACAAGAAAAAAAGAAACTCAGTAAAACTTTGTTTAGTAATCCAACTCTCCGGCAAGATATTAAGTTTAAATCAATCGTTTACCTAAACGATGTTAAACCTACGATAGTTACAGCCGCGTGTCCATGAGCGCCTCACGATCGTCCAATGTTTGATGATGACATTTCGGGTACATTATCCCGTCTTTACTCTGGTTGCGTTCTTGCCAACCACTTGTCATCTGCAGCAATAAAATAGTTTTTATTACAACCGCTGCTGTCTCTGACAACGAATGTTCTTTCGGTTTTAAATGATTGTAAAATAAATTACATTGTACGTATACCTACCTAGTATTCTATTAGCAGTGTATGGCTGTGCTACATTGATCTGCCATTGAATAATTAAATAATAAAACTACATGATATAAAGGATAGATTCTTCTATGCCGGCTCACTAGCCGCGCTGCTTCAGAATATATTGTGATCTTTCTTGCTAAGCAAAGGAGAGGAGGTATAAAGACATAAAGACTGATATGGTCACATAAAGTTTCTTACGAATCACGAGAAAATGAAAATAAAAATCGCATAATTTTGTCATAAGCTTGTTTGTTTCCATAAACAAGCTTATGACAAAATTAAGCGTTTTTATTTTAAAAATAATATAATAAATAAAATAAATAAAAATAAAATAATATAATGTTTGTTTCCTTAAACATGCTTATGACAAAATTAAGCGATCGTTATTTTCATTTTTTCGTGATTCGTAAGAAACTTTGTGACCATATCAGTCTTTATGTCTTTATACCTCCTCTCCTTTGCTTAGCAAGAAAGATCACAATCTACTCTAAAGCAGTGCGGCTAGAGAGACGGCCTAGAAGAATTAATCCTTTAAATAGATTAATGATGGTAGTTCTGTATTGTAGTACCACCATCTTTAATCTAATATTAAACGCAGCGAACTAAGCAAGATATGTATCACAATTGCAAGTCTTTATTTTTAATTGACTATTAATTCAGTAGTAAAAGGTTAATTGCTACCTTGTTAAGGAAATAACAGTGTTCTCTTAATGACATAAACATAATCACCAATTAACAATGTTGAGACGAACGGTTAAGTTCATCTTGCCTATTTACATAAAGTAGTGGTCTAGATCTGATTCGAGCTAAAACCAACGATCCGGCTTGCTCTGTGCTCATTGTTAATTGTAATTATTTCTCAAAATCATTAACACAGTACACAAAACGACTTACAGATGCACAAGTGTACGATTTGTATATACAGATCCAAGCGTTGACCAGCTAACTTGTAGTTGAAATACAGAGTCTACTCCAAGTGAATTAAGTCAATTTTGCTTTGTTGATCACAACGGCATTGTTCTGTGTGCTTTACTGTAAAGTCTCTTTTTCCGTTCCCCGTAATATGAACTCTATTTCAAATGTACTAAGGTTCAAAGCGACGTGTGAAAATACTAGTTCTAACAGCGGAAGTGTGGCGGGCGTCACGCTTTCTGCGTGCCGGCATACGGACAGAAAAAACAGACTAATTATTATATACGGACACAGGACCGACTGTGTACTACTTTCATTTGTATGTTAGGTGCTGTACGTTTTTAATTTTTATCCGGAAACGATGTGTTTATCCCTGACGCTTCCATTTTTGAATGGTATTTTATTTTTGAAAGTTAAGTTGCTTTTATAAATTTGGTTTCAATTGATAAAACATTTAGGTACAACAATTAAGTATCTCATCTGTAAAGTACCTAATAAAACTATTTTTCCCACTTAAGTTAGACATGTAGGTAATTACCCACATGATGTGGCTTATGATTCAATGACATAGCCTATCATGTCATTGAATCATAAGATTGTTGAGTACTGTTGAGCACGGGCACGGCTCTGCCAGAGCATCAGCTTAGTTGTAGAACATATTCCATCAGCGTGGTTGAGCATAGTATAGGTAGGTATATGTATATTACGGAGCGGATTGTGGGACAATACATTACTTCTCTGCATTACCGGCTCCTAATAATATAAAAATAAATAAAGCTTTTACCTAGCAATAAAAATCAAACATTGCACTAAAAACATAATGATGGAGTAGATGAAATTCGATGTTACTTAATTCTATCCAATAAGAAAATCATGAAACCGATCTAAAATAGTCAAAGTAAATCTGTCTGCACTGACGCAGTTTATCTCAGCGTTCTATGGCTCCCACGATCCCCATAGCTTCAACTCGCTGATACTGTAGACTGTAACCCTTCACGACATAATATACGTAGCAGAAAACGTTAAACATAGCTCCCATACGATCTAAAAACCGATGCGGGTTGCACGAATAATGCTGGACTAAATCGATTCCATCCGAAGGCCGCCTATCGAATAGAATGCCAATTTGTACGGACATCGGATATCGGACATATTGCCGATCAAGATATCGGCGAGTTGCTCTAATAGGCTCATGTCGGTGCAAACGGGATTACGGGATACGGAGCGTGTTCGAACGGAGTCTCTTGACTCGTTAAAATCAAACCCTTTTTAAAATCCGTTAATGATTTCATTAACTATTTACCTACTCCATTATAAAAACCAGTTTGTAAAATTTATAACCGGTATAATAAGTATTTAAATATAATTCAAAGATGGCAAATCTGATATGCACATGATTGGACCTTTGACTTTTAAGTTACACTGTAGTACACTTTGGAAAAGTCTATTCTCGACAACAGAATTAATTAAGAGACATTCACGTTGTGAAAAAAGGTAGATGTGCAACTTTTACATACCTACTCTTTCATAATTTCTCATTTTTTTTTATAATGTGGTCACTTGAAATAAAGCCAGTTCTATCTCAACTGGTGACACTTCCAGTCCAGCAAAAGGCCAACAAAATAATATTAAAATTTTGCATTACACCGCCCTAAGCGCCTGCAGAACACTACGGTGGTGTATCCCCACGGGCGAGCCATAAGCACCCTTGTTCAACCCTCGTACAATGGCGTTGAAAAGTGTACAATACGGAAAATTGCTGGAAAAAAGCAGAATATAGAATTTCCTATGACTTGAAAATTAAATCTACACTGGCTTCAACTTAATATCGTAGATAAGTAGAATTATATCTAACGTTTCCCATCCCAGACGATGCAAAAGACTTAACAAACAGTAAGCTAATCAGTATTATTAAAGTGCATGAAACTGTTCATCCTTACTCATACACAGTCTCGTGATAACGTCTTATAAATTGATGAACAGCGCATATGAAAAAGTGTATCCCGTTCCGCTTCCGTTTCCGTTGTGTTTTTTAATTTTTTTTTTTTTTTTTTTTAATTAATTTTACACACGACAACATTGGCGTTTCCATGGCTCCGAAATAGGGAACTGTCAAAATAAATATATAGACTTCTGTTGTCTGTTATCTTTGTATTTTCAATTCTCCTTTTTTGTATTGTATAAAATAATGTTTATGACGTTATCACGTAAATCTATCGTCCGTAAATCGACTTTACAGACCACCATTTTTTTTTAACAATCCTCTAACGATAGTTTTACCATTATTTGTTTATTAAGAAGCTACTTATTTTATTAATTTATAATTTTAATTAATAAAAAATATATATAACACTTTTCAACACAACCCACTCTCTCATCTCCACCTCACTTAGGGTGTGATCATTCTCCTAATTGACTTGTCCCAATACCAGTACATAGCGAAGCTACCCTCAATTCCAAATTACTTAAGTGCAAGATCCGATTGAGTTATTTTTTATCTGTATAATCTTGTTAATACTCTTTTGGTTTCTGCACTTAGGCTTAGAGCAATTTAACGGTAATAAAGTTATTGCCACACTCATGATTACCTTATCTTCGCGTACAGTCCAATTATTTATTGCTCTATTTAATTGGTTTTTACTATTTTACCGATTTTAATATGGAAGGCCATAATATAGTATGAACTACATATGCATAGTGCACACACATTTACTTTTCTACCGCCTTTGCGCTTATCTACTTGGGTCGACTGGTAGATATTGCTTTTAGCATTATGTCCGCTATGGCTAGTGGCCAACCCAGTGTCGAATGTTCTCAAGCCACCCGAAGGTCTTCCACAACGCTTAACGACTGTTTCCAGTATTAAAAACAACCGGGACCGACGGCTTTACGTGCCCTCCGAAGCACTGTAGCGTTCATGAAATTAATGTTACGTTATTAACTACATATTTCATTTCAAACTTTCATCAACTATGTGTTTTCTGAAAAAAAAAAAAGCATTTGCGATCTGTCAACAACAAAATAATGACATTCAACAACTCCAAACGACATTCGGCGACATATCATTTGTTGGGTCGTTAATGAAAACAATCTATTATGACAACGAGATCCCGGGCCCGTGTCTCGGCGTCCCGCGGGACGGACCCATCCCTAAAGCACTCCGTCAGTGACAGTGTTATTGTCGCTATGACTGAGTAATACTATATTACACTATAAGATAGCAGATTCGTTTAGTAAAATTTAAAGTTTTACTGTAAGTTTAAACTGGTGAAGTAAAGAATTCAAGAGTCCTTCTTTTCAGTAAATTCACGCACTGAGAATAGAGCTTGTGCGTATGCCATTGGAGCAGCGTGGTGGAGTATGCCCTAGACCTCCAGCAGATTTATCTGTGGGGGAGACCTGTGCCCAGCAGAGGGACGTCTATGGGTCGCAGCGAGCGATGCACAGATGATATTTCAATAACAATAATAGCGAAATCACATCATATTGCACGACGATCATCCGCAATCAGCTTGTATATTCCCAAATCAACCATAAACTATGACCCTTTCCATCGGCGCTCCTCACGCCCGTCCCATGGGGTATGGCATTAGGCTGACGAAAATTAAATTCTGCTCAATAAAATAATAGGACTGTATTATGGCAATTCGATTAGACAGACACCCTACCCTTTAGAAGCCCTTTTGTTTGCGGGTGATTTATTTTTTTGTGTCGCACGATTTTTGATTGGAAGCAGGGATGATTATGGCCGGTTAGAATTGGTTGCTGACTCGGAAATTTAAAAAAGAAATTAGAAAAGAACGTATTACTAGCGATCATGGAATCAATAAATAGGTAGGCTGTACCTACTGAAGGTACCTGTACTAGATACCCATTTATAACCTGAATAGGTACCAATAAAACTGGCAAGCGATAATTTACCTTTTATTGCTATTAATATGTACTTCCATTACTAACCATTAGGTACGATCTATATAAACAATTAAATGATGTTCAGAGGGCTTATTCAACACACTTTTTTTATTGAAGTTATACTTCTCTTGGCGCGTTAGGGAAAAATTATGAGAGTAAATTTTTACGATGCGCGCGCACCGTCACAAAAAACCGACACCATGAAGTTAGCTATAGTCAACATTGTCAAACAACATTGTCAAAAAATGGTTTGACATTGACACTTTCAATTGTCAAAGTCTGCGGGCTCATTCCGGTGATTTTTTGTGATATTTAAATAAACTTTATTTATCTAGATAATGCGTTATCATAAAACTTTCAATGTATTAATTGTTAGTGTCGTTTTTTCTACAAACGTAGAATAAGGCGAAAGATAAAATTTTTGAAAAGATTTTTATCTTGTTCTAACGCGTGTACACACTTTTTATTTTTTTATTTTACTGTATTATATTTTAAATGTATACTTGGGTCATTGGCCTGAAATTAAGATAAATTATTATTATTGATCTATTCTAAAATATATCTGTCCCATCTGTTATCCTTGAACACTAACATAAAACAGCCTGTCTGCCGCCAGGTACTACGAGACCGGCAGCTTCAAGGCGGGCGTGATCGGCGGCTCCAAGCCCAAGGTGGCGACCCCGCCGGTGGTGGACGCGATAGCGGCGTACAAGCGGGAGAACCCCACCATGTTCGCGTGGGAGATCCGCGACCGGCTGCTGAGCGAGGGCATCTGCAGCCAGGACAACGTGCCTTCTGTATCAAGCATTAATAGGTAAGTGCATTGCAAAATAGTCCAAGTGGTCGAAATTCGACCATATATCATTGTTACATTTAAAGTTTGAACGTTATTAAGGTATATCTATAAATGTATGATAAAATGCTCAAAATAGATCCGAACCAATGTGGAAAGAGACATGTGACAAATAACATGCCGTCGTATCTTTTTTTTTTTTTTTTTTTTTTTTTTTTTTTTTTTTTTTTTTTTTTTTTTTTTTTTTTTTTTTTTTTTTTTTTCGCTGGGAAATGCAATTACGCATCCCACCCAACCTTTCGGACAGGTGGGTATGTGGGACTCGCTGATATCAGAATACCCACTAAAACCCAGCGGCACCCTCAGCGTTGATAAGAGACGCCACGGGATCGCTAGCGCATTACTACCGTGGCGCCTCAACGCGCACATTAGCTCCTGCTAATTATTATGGGGGAAGGAGGAGGCGCTCATAGCGCCGCCTTCTTATCCCGGGTCTCCTTCTGCGAAGCGGGTCTGCGTGGGCATTTGTCTCTCTTGCCCGCTCCGCAGCCTCCTTGTGCGCAATCACTGACTCGCAAAAGGTGCTCATTTCTGTCCAGCCTGTCTCACTACTGAGCATAGTATTTATCACGCTCTGCAACGTGAGATCCGCTCCCACAATGGCGGCAAGGGCGTGTCGTTGGGGTCCCCAGGCTCCACACTCGGCGAGAGTATGTTGCGCCGTGTCCACAGGCGCACTACACTCGTGGCAGGCAGGTGTTGCCTCCCGTCCCACTACTCGATGCAGATACTCACCGAAGCATCCATGCCCGGTAAGTATCTGCACCGTTCTAAAGCTCAGTGAACCGTACCGTCTCGATAACCACCGATCGAAGTGTGGCCGGATAGCTTCTACTGTACTGACACCAGCGACGGGGGATTCTAGATCCTGCCTCCATCTTTGAATTAACGCGTCATGAGCGGAGGTTCTGGCTCTTCGGACCTGTTCTGCAGTTGGTCGCTCGCCCCTGTCCCTCGCATCTGCCCTGAATTTGTAGACCTTAGCTAATGCCTCTGCTTGGAGCTCCCATGGAGGGTCGCCTGCAAGGAGTGTTGCTGCCGTCCATGACACTGTGCGGTAACCCCTGATTGCTCTGATCGAAATGACCCTCTGCGGCCTGCGTAGTAGGGCCCTGTTATGGGGGGTAAGTGCGTCCACCCAGACTGGGGCTCCATACAGGGCCATACTGCGAATAATGCCGATATACAGGCGTCTGCAAGGCGATCCAGGTCCACCAACATTGGGCAAAAGTCTGCCGAGAGCAGCTGCTGCACTAATCAATTTAGGAGCGAGCGTGGTAAAGTGAGCTTTATAGCTCCATCGTCCATCTAGAGTGAGGCCAAGGTATTTGATATGTCTCTTGAGCGTCACAGTTTCACCATTAATTGAAATCGTCGCACCTCGGGGGGGGCCTCTATGAGAGCCATGGAATAGGAGCGCTTCAGTTTTCGGAACGGATACCTTTAAGCCTAACATTTGAATTCGGTCGACGATGAGAGAAGTGACGACTGTGGCCAAGCGGGCAGCGGCTTCATAGTTTCCCCCACGCGACGTAACAAGGGTATCATCCGCATAACAAATCACCTTCGTTCTTGGTAAAAGTTGCCCACGCAGGAGCCAATCATATCCGACATTCCACAGAATCGGCCCAAGAACTGAACCTTGTGGAACACCGCGATTTGCCGTCGTATCTAGGTAAACAACTATTAAATTTTTTTTTTTTTTGTGTGTTAAACCATACCATTGGTTTGTGTAATGTTGCTTTTTTCATTCATTATAATTTCTAATGCTTTATTAAATAAATAAAATTCCAAAAAAATAGCTTTTTGCATTAATTTTACGTCTCAATTTAAACTGTCATTTTCGTAAAAAGGGCGCTTTTGCTTTTTTATGGAAAAGACCATACTCACTATCGAACTGACCAACTAATGTTCTAATTAACTGTCTCAGCTAACTGGCCTAACAATCCCAGCCCCTATTTGAATATTATTCAAAGTCACAGTTGTCATGGCGGCAGCGGATGGGTGGTGCTGCAAGCTCGTTTGCTATCTTATATCCATAAAAAAAGGACTATCAATAACACCGACTCTAAATGCGATTTGTGAGTGTTTAATTGTTTCATTAATATTATTACAAATAGAGTATATGACCTCTGGCAACTTTATAAATACAGTTCATCATTACATCTCAATAACATCCACTTCAGTAACAAATCGTATTACTGTAGCGTACTCGGGCGCCCCAAATGGAGAGTAGAATCGGGTGCAATGTTTATTGATACCAATAATCCTGTTTTATTGTTCGATAATGGACCCCGGCGTCCCCTCGCCTACTTGAAATGGACCGGGGCCTACATTACTCGAGCTTACTCTAATACGAAATTGAGCGTTTTGCGTGCATGGAATGGTTTTCAACTCTATCGTCAATAATCCGAGTACTATAGATATAGGTACCTATCATTAATTCATCAATAAATAAATAAAAATTATGGTTGGGACGAAGGCTGCATCAGCAGTCGTGCTAAAACTAGACTAGACTTGGATGCAATTTAAGATCTTTATGAAAAAATACATAGTAATACATAATGGTATACATAATTGTACTACGTACCAGAGTAGATCAGAAGGCTCCACGTCGATATCAGAACGGAAGTTTATAGGTCACAATATGAATGAAATAGACAGGGAAAACCTAACAAATTAAAATGTTTCACTCTAAAAAGTCAGAAACATTTATTAGATTTCAAATCTTGTCTAATATTGATATCTGATATCAAATCTGATAGGACATTTATGTCTAAAGGAAGTGCAGGATTTTTTTTTTTCTACGACGGGCAAGTTACTGCCTTTTATTACATTTTATATCAATAATAATACGAAAACACTGACATATTTTATCAAAACCCTCTTTAGTTCGAGTGCAGGTAATACTAAAAAATCCACACATCTAATTACGCGTGGTGTTGTCAGATTAGATAAAACTCCCCGGTTTTACGTGCTTATTGAAGTCCCTGTCAGCTTTGTTATCTGTGCTACCGATTATTAAATTAGGAGTTATCTGGGTAATTTGTGTCTGTCATTTGTTTATTGCGTGTTTCAGGCTTAATATGTTTTTTACGATAAATTGAGTAACATTAAGCTTAAGACATTTACCTATTTATTTCGTCAAAATGCATACACATTACAGGCAAGTGAAAGAAAAACAGGAATAGGTAATAATAATATACAAAAGACGAAATGGGACACTTCAGCAACTAGTCGTGGCAAGCCAACAGCCTCTGGTTTTCAGACAGTTCTTTAATAGTTCGTGCTAGTTGTCTTACACTTAAAATTAATTGTCATAACTATTGTATTTAAACACTAATTTGACAATCAAATTATATGGATACCTTACCTTAAAGATATTATTATTGAAAAAGTTATCTGAGTCAATAGTAATCAAGTGGCAAGTTACGAATGATATTAAGAAAAGCATAGTTCATAGTAACTACCTACACCGACTTATATCGATGAACAGTATCAATATATCAGTTTACCGAAACGTGCGTTGCGTACCTACTGCCATGAAAACTATCTATCAAATTATACAAAATCATAAAACCAAATCCATTTCCCTCCCGAATCTAAGCGAAAAACGTTGTAACCGAACATTTCGCAAAAACTACACAATGCGAAGAAAGCGAGCGAAGGAAATAGGAATAACCATGAGATAGTTTATATGATTATTATTGTAACTGGAATGACAATAATTCAGTGGATAGAGGCAGAGGATTTCCGGTGCGAGGAGCACGTGTCTCTACTTCCGGCACCGCCATCTTTGCTTCCCCACCCGAGATCTAGCTTCCGGTAAGCTCTTTCGAGTCACGCAACCCCTTGTTTGGGGCCATTAAAATTGCAAAAGTAAAGAAATACGTAAGTATTTTATTTTACAATGACCAACAAGTAGTTCCAGTTCTAAGTACTCAATTTTAAACGATATACATATTTATATTTTACTAACTGCTGTTTCAAGTGTTATTGTAGATTTAAATGTTCTTAATTATATAAATAAAACTTAATAAATTAATAATGAATGAATAAAATTAGTTCCATGATTTTAAATCAATTCAATTTAATATAATAATTTACTGAACTGAGAGAATGTACAAAAGTAAAAAAACTTCAGTTTAAAAATTGGACGAAAATAATTTAAAAAAATCTCTAGTCACGTTTACATTACTTCTAGGTACAAGTGCAAACCAATTCTTCAGAAAAATATACTCCCAATCGCTTATTTTAGGGCCCTACGAATCTTCTTTGTTCTGCACTCAATCAATCGAACAAAAATAAACTGTAATATAACACAAAAGGGTTGGTAGTACAATAAATGTTGTTCTGAAACTTTTAGCAAACTTTGTAAAAGGGCCGGAATGGCTCAGTTCCTCGGTAAAAATATTTATTCTTTCTGTTCCCAAGTTTTTCGTTTAGGCATCTATTCTAACTACATTTATTTAATCGAAATAGTAGTATAACATTTAATAACTCCAGTGGCAGGAATTGAAAATGACAGAAATAAACAATTTGATATTTTTAAATTCATGATGATCATTTGATTGATGATTAATTTTCTGGATTAGCTTACATTATGTTTCGTATACAATCCGCATTGGAGCAAGTGGTGGAGTATACTCTAGACCTCCCACAGATGTGTCTGTGGGGTGACCCGTGTCCAGCAGTGGGACGTTTATGGGTTTCATAACTTTGCATCCGGCAAGGGTCAATTCTCACCAGTACCAGTAGTTTCTACCGAATTTTTGTAGAATTGTTAGTTCAATTGCTCAAATTAAAAAAACAGTGTGTGGTATATCCGACCCAGATAAACTTTATTCTACCACACAACTCACCTATATTGCACACTATCTAGATAAGCTGGGTGCGACTCGAGCAACACTAATAAAGGAGCCACTAAACACATGATACCATCTACAATTGTATCGTCGAGCCAAAACATCCAGAGTCAATTTTAAAGCAATCTTGCAATACGAGGGCGATTCGCACCCCACGACACGTGACCAACGCGTGCCGGTAATGTACCGTCGGCGACCTTCCTGTGGTCGCATGACGGGTAAATAGAAAACTATTTAAATGTGAAGATGGTACGAAAGTGATGAGTTTGTACAAGAAAGGCTCTGAATTCCGATTTTTTAATTTGACCCATCGGACTAGATGTGCGTGTACCTAAAGATACATTTTCACATTCGAATTTTATACGAACAATATAATAAACATATAACACAATAAATAACATTTATTGCTCACATTCTATCGCCAGAGTAATTTTTACTTCGAGTGGTAAGGACCGTTAGACGATCTACAGATTTTGAAAAATAGATACAACGTAATACGATTCAAAAGTAAGGCCTTACTAAATTTTGAATTAAACTTTACCAGGTTACCAATTAAGTTTTTATTTAAACATTCAATCTCATTCACTTTAATTTCTTACAAGCTACTGAAAATTATAAAATGTTTTTTCATTGTTATCAGAGTAGCAAATAAAGGAATATTTAAAGATAACTTTAATTAAAAAACCAATATACATTGAAAAATATGTACCTATCTAAAACAAGTTTAAAAAAAATAACATGTCGAGTAATATTATTGCTTTGTTCAAAACGTTCAGTGTAAAATCCACAGGGCGAAACGAAAATCATAACCATAAAAATGCCCTCCAAAACAATAAAATAAAAAAGCAAAAGCACAGAGTAAAAAAAACGCCAAGTTGCGAAACGTCAAGACATTTTTAATCGGGGGCGGTGGCAGCGGGTAATTGAAGTCATAATTCTGGCAACCCTCGTTTGACATTTGAGTTTTTGCCGCGCAAAACTGAATAATTTGTCCGATAGGATAATTTAGGCTGGATTGTCGTAGGGTACAGTTGTCAACGAGTTTGGGGTCGCTTTATTTTTTGTTTGGTCGTTTGTGATTTTAAAGAATTGCCTTATAGCCTTATTCTTTCTCGGTGAGCGAAATGTAAGGGAGTATACAACGAGAATTAATTAATAAGTGGTAAATCTCTTTATTTGAAAGTTCTGCGGGCCAGTTTTATATTTAGTTGAGTCACTGCTGTAGATCATCACAGATAGTCACTGGTTTCATTTTTTGTTAGAGAGGATAAAATTATTTTTGTGATATATGAATCAGCCAGGTTATAATTAGTGAGTAAAACATTAATTAAAATAATTAATTAAATTTAAGGTATGACATCAACCATATTGAAATTAAATAAAACATTAAATTACTAATTCACTAAGTTATAACTAATACTTATGATACTTTTTACCGTAATAAATACTCAATACTATTATAGCATAGATTATTCAAGTACCTACGTGCTAATATGCATGCTTTGCCTTACAGGTTATGGCAAAGAGTATGAGCAGACCGATATTTTCTATCATAGTCGTTATTTCCTTGAAAATTAGGTATTTGTCACAAACGTATAAAGGGAAGGTATTCATCCTGTGTGTAAATCCTATTCGCAAAGAAATATTGTACCTAATGTACCTACGGGTACCTAAGTACCTACTATGATATTAAAATAAAATTTACTGGTAATGCTATGGATGTATAGATTTTTATAACGTTGATTTTATTACATACGTAGCATTTGTAATGCTTTACAAAATACAGGGAGTATCGTGGCATTAGTGGCTATATTTTACCTCGAGCTAATAAATCAAAAATATTCGCCTACAATGGCTGCGTTCTTCCGGCGAAGAAAGCGCGAATAATAAATTTATTGGGGCAAAAATGAAGGCCAAGCTGGTAACCCTTCCCGGATATGAAACCTGTCCTCTTGCTGAATTGTTATCATAAATTGTACAGTCAAAGTAAGTAAAAAATATTGTACACAAATATTATAGTAGGTAGATAGATGCCTTCTTGGTCTAGTTAACGGAAGCTCGATTGTTGTGAAAGGTTCTGGGTACGATCTCGGGTCGAGCAAAATATTATTGGATTTTTATCCGGTTTTTATGAGTTTCAAATCCCACTGTTGTAGAAAATTATTTACCTCAAAACGAAGTAATGTATTTTTAGGTCGTATTATCAATCAATTATCATATTATGTATAGGTATATCAATTATCATGTAGAATTTAAGCTGAAATTTTAAGATTTGAGATTTTTAATATTAATATTTACTCTTAGGAGATAGAACTATCTCCAATATCTCTCTAATATAATTAACTTTAATAAATGTACTTATTATAATACTTAATACGACGAAATACCTAATAACGCCTTATAAATCACACGCGATCCCAAAAAAAAACTGATAAGTCTATTATTAGTTACAAAACAATTTTTGCATATGTCAACCCGGGCGAATCTGGCTATATTTTACCGCGAAGCCGCCATCATCCATCATGGCCGCGGAATGAACTGTCAACCCGCGAAAATTGCGCGCAACAAACTAATGACGTCATCGGTCTTGCTGCATCCCAATGTGGGCTCGTTCGTGATTTTGGGCTTTGTTAGACATTATCTAGAGATTTTGTTACGTAAAGCACAGCTGAGAATTTTATTTTTATTATTTGTGCTCGTAATGATGCTTTTAGGTAGTCACTATGTATAATTAAAATATTTGTCTTCGGATAGAAGAGTTACATATGATACTTTTCATACCGGAAAATTGCACGGTTCGCGTGAAAGACAAAACACTGAAATAATCGTTCGTTTTTTAATCGATTTCTAATTGATCGATATATCTATGTATCAATTATCTTGCATAATGATCGGCCGGACTGTGGGTAGACTTTGATAAGTGGTAATCTCAGGTGTAGCTTGCCGTTGATAAAGACTATATCTAATTATCATTATTTTATTTATTTAATGATGACGAAGTTCTATTACCTTTGGAAATCTTTAGGTACTTACTTAGCAAATTTTTATTCATAGTAAAACATAGATATTAAGACAGTGCAGTGCATCCAGAATGACTTAGGCCATTGAGTTAAAATCTTTAGGCGGTAGTTGTGTTCCAGAGTCATAAATAAAACCGTCAAAAAGAACCAATTTGACAGCACCTACCAAACTGACAATAAAGCAATTTACAGTCGTGCGTTTTTTACGAAGGAAGGAAGCGTTACAAATCGCGACGGCCGCGCGTATATTGCGGTTGGATGTCGCGGCACGTGTCGCGTCGGGCGGTCGGACGCGTGTCGCGGGCCTGTCGCGTCGGTAATGGAATATTCATGTTGTGGCGTAATTTCTTTTCAGTGATGATGAGTTACTAATGTTTTAATTTTGATTTGGTTAAGTTTTCGAATTTTATTCTCAAAAGTCTGTCAAATAATAGGCAAATTGTATGGTTAGTGTTATTGCATACCTACTGGAGGAGCGTGTAAATAGCTCCTCCAAGCGGGAGGGAAAAGACTATGGTAAATCTGATGATGGCTGCGGAGCGTTGCGGTGCGGAACAATACACAAAGTAAATCACAAATAAATATGCACATCAAACGACTTACCAGTCTCACACGTAGCTGTAATGGTCTTCCGTAGTGTCGACACAAAGACAGTCCAGCCGCGCGGCGGTATGATGGAAAAATGGCACTCACAAAAATGTTTTAATGTTAATAGCGGTTTACACAAATTATACAGCGAAGTGGTTAAAACAAAAACAAATATCCAGGAGCGGTGATGCGGTCCAGGTAAAAATTGTTCACCAGCTCTCTTGGATTATTTTGACACTTATTTGAAGAGGAAAATTTTGAAGTCCTTCTTGACATGTTTTGTTTCTTTTATGAAATACTCCTTGCCAGTAGAGGCGCGGCAGAGGTCGATTAATGGCATAACTATTAAACAAACCTTGTGTATTGCTCGCGCAACCACCTACCTCACAGGCTCACTCTTCTGCACAAAATCTGTATCGCCACGCGCCTCTTTTGGTCAAGGCGTGAAAAAACTGTTTTCTTTTCTATGTTAGGTAGAGCTTCCAAGTTGTCAAGGCTTAAACCATTATCTCCCCCTCTCACTCTCTATCTATACTGTGATTAAACCAAAATCTCCTTGTAAGCTGCGGAGGAAATCTCTGTCTGTCAACTGATCCAAAACTGTTAACTGATTTCAAACTTCAAAAGATATTGGAAACGGTAGTTCCACCCAAAGAAATAATAGTCCTTGAGCTAAGTGCATCTCGTAGCGGATTATAGTTACGGCTAACAGTTAGTTAACTGTTCCGAAGGTAGTAATATAACTCTACTATTTATTTTTTTCTCCCGGATTTAGTGTTTCTACTTCACTGCCAACTTATTTGATTCTGTTGAACGAATAATGTCAATGACACATTTTTGAAGGCAGAAGATAACCACCGACAACATCAGTCAATCATACGTCATCTACACTATCATGTCATGGTGAAATTCTGTGCATTGCAACAAATTAGGTTCTCACTGATGCAGAGCACAGAGTACATTTTATGATGCAGAGCGTGGAGTATAATTTCTATAACAGTTAGCCAGTTGCATTTCATTTAAAGTGATTGAGTTCAAGCTAACTCCAAAGAGTTACAAGTGATACAAGAACCAGTACTCTATATTTAGTATTTGTTACTGTACGGCATTGTTATCCAAAATCATCAAAATTTAACCATACCAGTTTATACCATTTACGTGTACCATGAAGCTTTTTAGCACTATTTAAGGCGGAAAAAAAATGCGTTAGTTGTAGCGCGAATAGTTTTTGTTATAATGACAAGTTTATGGTAGATACTGCAATTATCTGATGAATGATAATGTTTGTCTCAGGATCGTACTCGTTAGTATTAAGGCGGAAAAAACGATGCCGTATTTATATCTATGTATGTGTGATGTATCAGATCGGATCTGTGGTGTTGCATATGTTATGTTATGGCATTTATTAATCGTGTTTGTTTACGAATTTGTATGGAAACTTTAATAATTTTTTTCTCATGAACCGCGCGTCTTCGCGCTGCGAAATTTTGTGAGTGGACAGGACATCTATTAACGAGTTCTAGCTGTAAAAGAAGTACATAGCCGATCTGTAGTATTGCATATTCTAACGTGCTTCCGTCAAAACACGTATCAAATGATTCTCATTCAAATTCTCTGATGATAATGTTTGTCTCAGGATCGTGCGCAACAAGGCAGCGGAGAAAGCGAAGCACGCGCACAACCAGCAGCAGCAGCAGGAGCAGGAGATCAGCTCGGCGCAAGGCAGCGTGGTCTCCGTAAGGCCTCCCAATTTTTTTTTATTATAGCCTAACGAACAGGCTGATGGGCCACCGAATCTTGACCGTCGCCTATGAACATGAGGAGACGCCGAAACGTCGCCGGCCCTGAAGACGAGCTCTTTTTAAACATCTTCAGACTCACTGGGACCACATATAGACAAAAAAAAAATATTAACAAAAAAAAACTAATAATAACAACATAAAAAAAACAAGTGAATCGTTTTGAATGTTTCTATCTCTAACTAATGTTTCTATCTGTGTCGCAGTTGTGTGAAAAGGCCACTCTCAGCATGTTCATTTCAAATAAATCAATGGCGCTGGTTTTCAGTGAAGGTTGATTTTCAGTTTCATCATTTAACTTAGAATAGATAAGAATATACATTTACTACGAGAAATTTACACTAATTGAACAAAATAAATTGTAGTTTAAAAATAATAATAAAATACATAATGCCATTACTTGCTACCTTTGTATAACTAAAGTGAGAACAAAATACTAACTGGTGACAAGTGGGTGATTTTTTACACAGGTCTGCCTAACCCTCGGGAAAATAACACATAAATCAATCATTAATGCTCTTTTAATTTTCTATGTTTCTCTATGTCAATCTCCTGATCCTTCTTCACTTCACCACCAGGTCATAACCCACGCTGGCAACGCGCCGGGCACGACGGCGGTCCTCTCCCCCGTGACGGAGCAACACGTCACCAACACCGGCAGCTACAGCATCAACGGCATCCTGGGCATCGAGCAGGTGGAGGGGCTGCACAACGGCAACGGGCTGAAGAGGAAGCGGCACGAAGACCAGGGTAAGACTCTTGACACACTCAGTAGCACCAGACAACTCTATTTTTGTCCTGGGCACAAGTCTCCACTCGGAATAGGAGGCGTTAGGCCATAGTCTACCACGCTGGCTACGAGCGGCTTGGCAGACTTTACAAACCTTATTCTATGTGAGCAATAAAGTGTTAGCTAAATACATAAATATTAAGGAGAACTAAGGCTAGTTAATTTCTTCACCGTCACACAGGCAAGGTAGTCTTACGCTGGATTTCAATAACCTATCTACGGAGAGATTTGGCTATCGGAGATAGAAATGTGACATAAGTTCCATATAAATTGTGTCGAATTTCTATCTTCGACAGCCAAATCTATCTGTAGATAGGTTATTGAAATCCAGCGTAATCTTTATAATTTATCCGTTTCTCGCAAAACTATTCTTAGAAAATTTACCTTAACTGACTAATCAACCCAGTGTCGTAAAAGTGGCAATGATGTTAATGAGCAACATATTTTATAAGTAAAGAAATCGCGTTGAATTTCAGACCTAACGTAATATCCCCAAAACTTTTCATAAATTATTGCAATACACTTAAAGTTCTTCCAGAACCATTACCTTATAATAGCTACCACACGAACATAAATTAAGAAGTTTAGCACTCCTGACACTGCCCAACTTCGCAGGCGCCACGTGGGCCCGATAACCAAACCAAACTCTTTCGCAAGGGTCCAAAAAAGTTCCAAGTAATGAAGCTAAAGTATATGAATTAAAATACTACTGAGACCATCCGCCTAGTCCTGCGGCTTATCCCCAATTCGGGTGTAGTGTTGTGCTATGTTTTTGGCATATCGATGTGGGCTGTATTTTGTCACAGACTAATATAAATACATATATATTTTTAAATACACAATTAAATAGATAATATTAACATCCAGACACAACAAACACAAGTGTTCGTCACAAGAATGTTTGTCCTGAGTGGGATTCGAACCCACGATCCCTGGCGTAACAGGCAGGGTCACTACCGATTGCGATAACGGGCCCAAAAATAGCATAAGAAGATTAATTTTGAACAAATTTAAGCAGATTAAAACTTATTGGTATGATGTTATATTGTTAAAAAATATCGGTGGTAGGTAAAATATTTAATTTAATAATAATTGCATATTTTTTTAAGATATTAAAGCGTGACATAATATCAAACAAACTTAACTATTGTACCTTGTAAAACTGAGAGGTCTTTAAACAAATAACGAACTGATTCTTTGGAAATTAATCAAAATATACTGATGTTATGTTTTTATTGACACCATTTGTTAACTGCATTAATCATCCCAGCGCCTATTTGAGTCTTATTCAAAGTCGGTTTAAATTGTCAGGGGTGTCAGCGGATGGGTGGTGCTGCATGTCCATTTGCTATCTTATATCCATTAAAAAAGAGGCCTTTGCATTTATACTGATTTTTCCACATAATGAACTGAAACAAACCTGCAACAAAAATACACAGCGGTTGTTTTATGGTTTATCGACAACTACAACCCATTTAATTCCCATCCCTAGCATCCTTTTAACCATAGTGGCGAGCGCGGAGCGGAACCGTCGAGATTTACTGTGCTATTAAGTCTTGCACAAATTGTGGCCATATTATATTAAGTTATTACTCCTCTTTAAATACGCCGCATATCCTACCCAGCTCTTATAACATATTCTACCTAAGTAAACTTATAAGTTTTCAAATTATGCCTTCCTTATTCTGACTAAGGTTTTAATTTTAGTAGGTAGGTTCAAAATGTTTATGAAACATTTTCCATGATGATGTTTTAATAATATCTAATATTTTTTAACTTACCTACTTTACAGTTTTGTTTCAAAATTAAACTATTGTAAAGGGCTTCTTTTATCTAGATACAAACTAAAAACTAGTCTTAAATTCATAGTAACATGCTTACTCACGTGGAATGAAATCGGTAAATGGCCGACTAGTCACGGTCAATTACGCTGACAACGTTCAGGAGTGACAGGCTCGCGGCGTACGTACGTTCGTACTCAACGACAGTCACCAATTATTCACTAATAAGTCTTAAATTGACGTTTGAACAAAATAATATCTTATTCTAAAAACTAATTTTTTTTTTCTCAGACGAAAACCGGGACTTCAACAGCCATTCGGAAGACGACGTGAAAAGACAAAGAAGTCATTACAATGGCGACCAAATATACTCGAATGTAAGTTATTTACTAACTTAATTATGATTTGCTTAACTTTTTTGTGTGGGGCTGAAGCTTGGTGAAGTACCTACGTCCAGGCTATCTTTGTTGTCAAAAGACACCCGACCCCTGTTGTGTATGGGTTGTCTCTTGCTAAATTGTGTAAGTTTGTAAGATTCGGCATTAAACCAATTTTTCATGCATCTGTTGCCTTCATCGGCAACATTTCATAGAAACATCTCCTACCTAAAGTTGTGGCCTTTATATAGGTACTAGTGGACGCCCGCAGCTTCGCTCGCGTAGAATTAGACCCATTAACGACGTCTACCCGTCTAACGACTTCAAAAACGGCAAAGTTTCATACTAACTTTGCACCCCCGTTTTACCCCCTTAGGGGGTGAATTTTCAAATATCCTTTCTTAGTGCTCCCCTACGTTATAAAAGGTACCCCTGTGCAAAATTTCAAGTTTCTAGCCCTTACAGTTTAGGCCCTGCGTTGATATGTCAGTCAGTCAGTCAGTCAGTCAGTCAGTCAGTCAGTCAGTCAGTCAGTCAGTCACCTTCTCCTTTTATATATATAGATTAATAGGCCACAATTAATAGTCTGACTGTTAGAAAATGTTATACGATAAAATAAAAATCTCTTGTCAGAATCGGCATCTAACCAACTTTGATCGCAGCTGTGTTCCTCACTCAACATCTCATAGCTGCAGCTGTACTAGTCATCATATAACGAATCAGCGCCATCTCGTATCACAATTCGGAACTAACCAAGGTCTCCTTGCAGCTGTGGTCGTCATCGAAGTGGAGCCTGAAGGACGAGTACAAGCTGCTGTCGGAGCTGGGCGGCGGCACGGGCTACTACGGCGAGCTGTTCGACGCGCCGTACGAACACGCCGCCCACCCCCACTACACCCCCCACTCCGGTGAGTACTCTTAGTTCACAGAAGAAATAATATGGATACCTACTACATGTTAGCGTAAATCGTGCCACCTAAAGAACTCTCGGTTCAAAAAGAGATTATTTTTCGCGCCGCAGTATCCACTCGAGGACTTTTCTTATCCAACGGTTATCAGTCCGTCGAGCGACGCGGCCTGCCCGTTGCCACTTCAGGTTGCTGATGCTGCGAGCTATGTCGGTAACATACACTCTAATATACACTCCAGGCACGTTTAAATGTTGAGCATAGGAACTGCCTAAGTTTCGCAGGAGGACTACAGTATATTTTTATAATGTATTTACTACGCAACAAGAAAACTGATTCTATCCTTTAATATTTGGCAGATAAGCTGATTATCTGTCTATACTCACTGGTTTCGTTACCCCTTTCATCCCACCAATCGCAAGCCCTGTCTCCAGCTGTATCCATTTGCTTCTAAAATATTCCTTATGTGAATCAATTCCGAAATAAAACTAAAGTATGGTCTACTCTATTCTAAATAAAGACTGAACAGCCAGAAGTGGTTTCTAAACCATGTCTTCAGTTCATTCTATGTACTTAACTGTTCTTCACTCATTTTCCAACTATAACCAAGTCAAATACAACATCCTAACATATCCATCCTCCATAACATGATACAACCGGTTGCATCATGTTATTCCGATTCAACATATGTTTTACCGCCAGTATGCCAGTAGGCTCCACGGATAAACTACTGTATCGCGCCCGCGTTTCCTGGGCGACACAAAATAATATATTTCCTGCTAATTGGATCACTGTCACTGCACTAATCGCTTTCTATTTTTCCATTCGCCCGCCGCCTGATTTACAGCCGTTTAATTCCATTTCCGTGGACGTTTAACAATTAAACGTAGTGGTAGCAGAATTGTATGAATCGTGTGAAGTCAAAGACAAGTCAAAGTCAAATAATTTATTTCGCTATGATTTGATTGTACACGCATTACGGAAGTTTAGGGCTACAAACTACAAAAGAAAAGAGATATAATGGAACCTTCTGGAACTAATTTCCAAATCATTATAAACGCTTACACACTCATACCTCTGCGATAGGCCTTTTTTATCGCTGAGAAATGCAATTGTGCATCCCACCCATAACCTTGTCACACACTGCACTCTCCTCCTTGCTGATCCATTGCGGATTGATTGAAGAATGCATCGTTTACTATTCGAAAAATAAGTTAATTAATTAATAAATAAAAAAAATACAGTAGGTACAAAAAGAGCTAAACACGCATACATCTCAAGCTCAAACCAATCCTTCAAAACAATAAACTATCAAAACACTTACTTACTAAGCAGTCAAGGCTCGTGACTAGTCGTGACTAACGGAAGCTGTCCCACCACAAGGACTATAATCAGCAACTCCGTGCAGTAATCACCAAGTTATTAGTCACGCGCTGATTTGCCTGCGGTCCCGCCAGAGACGCTATGGCTGCGTGATTGGTTTAACTGTTCATTGAATTCCCTCTCGAATTTCTAGGTGTTAACATTGTTATCAGCGTCTTTAATAGAAAGTAGCGATGTAAAGATGTAATTTACATGTAAACAAATATAATTTTACAGTTTACAGTAAAATGCCATATTCTGTAACTAAACCTCGCTTCTCTCAAAAAATTATGAAAATGCACTCACTGCATCCTAACCATTTTCGTGTTCCATAAACCATACACGTACACACTCATTACACATCACAGATAACATCAAACCCCGAGAACACAAACCATTATAATACTTTTGACAATCCCAAGTATACATTATTACCTATAGTTTAAATTTTACCTAAACCAACTCTTTAAATTTTTTACGAACATTTTATTTTATTTATTTTAATTTTATGTATCCGGCACACCAACTTATTTAGTAACCATGGATCTTTATTCATATTCATATTAATTTATTGCAGTCATGAATAAAATGATGAACAACACTTTTAACATGAACCTTATAGGGCACGGCAATATATCTGGAGTAGAAGAGAGGAGGACCAATATATTTACGGTATAAATAAGTGTTGCAGTCGTGTACACATAATTATAGGTACCACAAAATCCACATTGTGACGCCCAGTTACAATTTTATATGTTACAAATTTAAATTTAAATTTAAATTTTAACGAAAAGTTAGAATAGTAATAATTACATTTATGAAATAAAAAAACAGAGTACCTAAGTTAACATTAAAAACAATCAAAAACAAAACTCAACATTGCATGCAGCCTATGCTGTAGGTAAATATTGAAATAAGTAGGTACGTCAAAACCTCAGATCCAACACAGCAAGAGCAGTCCTTCACCAAAATCTCTGCCCTCGACCACAGACATTCACAAACCTTTCCTTAAACTAGATATCAGTAGAAATTTCCAGTGATTGTACGACTCTCTAAGGATGATCATTCATTCTCTTCTCTTCCGCGTTTCAACATCGTACTACAAACCACACGTTCGTCACGACCACAGCATCATGAATGGCCCACGGGTCTTACTCACCACAACAGGTGTATATCCATCCGAGTCGTTGACCCACGAAACTAGTCCATAATAGATGGAGTGTCGCATTACACCTCTCCAGTTACTGGGAGGGCGCCTGCGCTCCTTTCACACCGGGATGTGGTCGGTGCAGACTCTTGTGTCGCGTTGATGATAGCTGTGGTTTGAAGGTGTTTCTAATGTTTTCAATGTTTCATTAGCACTCAAATCAATTATTCATTATAACTTATTTGTGGTGACTAATGGTGACGAATAAACCGATCTTCATTTTGTCTCACCAAATACATTCTTCCATTCACTTTTAATAAGAAAATTCAAAGAATTCAATTTTATCCTTTAAACCAAATTCCATCATCCACCATAACCTTTTCACGGTCACACTTTTGGGGACGGGTCACCTCTTGGAATGGGGTGGGTAATCCAACTTACTCAAAAAATCGAGTAAGTTAAACATACTGTGACTTTAGAAGAGTAAGATACAGATAAAATAAGAAACACTTCAAAGAAAACTGCAGGCTTACTCTTTTGTCTGATGAAGCTGTGAAAATGTCATCACGGAGTAAAACAATCCGTGATTATTTTCCTTCACCGTTACAGCAGGTGATATTTAATTTCTTAAACCGCACGTAACTTGTAACAAGTCAATGGTGCGTTCTTCTTGGATTGAACTCGAGACCCCATCGAGCGAGAGGCGATTTCGTTAGCCACTGGGCTGTCAAGAAAACAAGACAAACATTTAAATATGTTTATCAAGTTACTTTCAATAGAATCTCGTTCACTCGATGAATGGTTCCCATATTCCCATCCCATGGCCGCGCCGCGCCGACCGCATATCATCTTGCGGTCGCCATCGTTTTATTCTCCAATCGCCCGACATGGGAATCAATGGCTTCCGCTTGTAAATGTGGATGTATTGAATTGAATCTATTTCTGTGAATGCAAGTGTTGATTAAATATACGTTTTTGTGTGAAAAAAATTTAGCTACGTAATGGAAATAGGTGACGCGCAGTTTTACTCGTCCGATGATATCTGTTGCAAAGTATATCTTTAGCTTTTCACTTAGAGCAACATTTGTATACATTCTAATGTAACCAAATCTAGTGAAGTCTCTATCGTCATCAGGCTACAACCCATAGACGTCCCACTGCTGGACACGGGTTTCCCTCTGAAACAAATCTGCGGGAGCTCTAGAGCATACTCCACCACGCTGCTTTAATGTGGACTGGTGGAGGGGTTAGTGGCCAACCCATTGTCGAATGTTCTCAAGCCACCAGAAGGTCTTCGACAAGGCTTTACGACTGTTTCCAGCATTGGAAACTGCATATTGGCGTATTTCATAGGTATAACTCGTGAATCTGTTTTAAAAAGGATAACATTATTTTCTATGGTTCTGCCTTAACCAAAGGGCAAAGTTAACGTAATCCTAAACTCCGCAGCGACCAACGACTCGACGGGGTCGGCGGCGGGCGCGGCGGGCGAGCCCCCGTCGGCGGCGGGCAGCCCGGACGCCGCGGCGCTGGTCGTGCTGCAGCCGCCAGCGCCGCCCTACCCCCCCTACGCGCACTACGATGGTAAGTCACCTTACTACTCCCCCTTAGGACAACGAGTCTGTTCCTAGCGTAGAAGCGAGTGGTCACCCAATTGCCCGGATAGAGGAGATCTCCCCTACTCCGAATTCCCTCAGCGCAAGATCGCCTACAGCGCCGCGCAAGAGGAGGGAAGGGTCTGTCTGTCTGACTAGACTAGACTAGACTAGCTTAAATATGCTCAAGAACGCTAGACTCGATGGGCCACGCCCGCTGGCGCCGTTGGCCGTGGGCTGCCTGCATGTTGGTACGTCATACTGCTGCCCGCACCGCTCTAATATGCGAACTGTGACACTAGGTCCGGCTTCAAACCCAAGCGGCACGCACCAATGACTTGTCTAAGTTATTTGCGATTTAAGAAATTAGATGTCACTTGCTTTAACTGTTAAGGACGCATCGCGAGGAAACTTGCATGCCTGAAAGTTCTTCATAATGTTCTCGAAGGTAGACTCTCAGTCTAAAGGTCTCACGGTATGTGAAGTCTGCCAATCCGCACTTGGTTGTGGAATAAGGCCTACTCCCTCCCATTCTGAGAGGAGACCCGTGCCCAACAGTGGGACAAAGATAGGGTTGTGGTGGTGGTGGTGGTGGTAGATACTAGGAAATGGCTATGGTAGTGGTAAAACTCCGGGAAAACTACGAGTATATTTATATACTTACAAGTAAAGTATATAGTCACCACCTTCGACACCCTATGCAAAGTCTTTGTAGTTGTGGGTAGATAATAACGCTCTGAGTGATACTAATAGAGCCCTATTTGAAAAATAAGGCCTACCTATCTCCAATCTAGACAATTCTATTGGAATAAGTGTTCATAAAGATCTTAAGGCGTAATAAACTCAAACGAACCACGAACTCGAGAAACAAAAGCGCCGAACGAAGAGTCACTCAACAATAAGGAGAAACCGAAATGGAATTAATAAAGGAGCCTTTTTTTAAACACGGAAAAACATCAATCGCGGCCCCCATTCAGTGGGACGTTGAAATAAAATAATGGAGGAATTCAGGAGTGGCCGGACAGAAAAACAGTACGGAAAAAAAAAGAAACTTTAGACGGTGTCTCGACAAACTGGAGCACTAGCAGGCACTCCGGCGAAAATCCAATTTTCTCTCGCGAGGGGGTGGCGCGGGAGAATCGTAAACACCATACGGAACCACGGCATTTTCGCACTTGCGCATATTAATAGCAAGCGCGAAATCCCCGCCGCTATCGGCTGGAGGCGACGCGTCTTTATGCCTTTGGTCTTTAATCCACCGCAATCTGCTTACTCCGGGGGTGTTTGGAGAGGGGATCTTTAATAGCTCATTCGGGGCTCTATGCAAATAATTTTCGAAGGGGAAATCATACGGGCTTTGTCTGAGCGGTTAACGAAGCAAGACAAGTCTGATGGCACGGAGTGGGTCTACTTCAAACGGGTTTGGAGGTTTTCGGTTATAAATATTAAACTGTCACTTGAGGGTGGTGGGTGGGACACGGTTAGGGGCGTGCCGATGTGAATTCTAAATAGTCATCCCTAGGCGTGTCATGGCTTGCATATGTTTGGTAACGCGATATCACGTAACAATATCGTTGGCAGTGAGGATAATGTTTCTGTCCCGCGACCGTCCTTTGTTTGATCTACTATTACTGTGATGTACGAGCGGTTCGTGAAACAACTACCTAGTAACTGTAGTAGTATGACATAGGACATTGTAATATTTGGTAATCCTTATCTGACTGTCATGCACTTACATAGACTACCTCGTTGGTCTAGTGTTCGCACCTGCGACTGCTGAGCTAGAGGTCCTGGGTTCTATCCCCAGGTTGGGCAACAACTATTGACTTGAAATGCTCTTTAGCAGCTCGGAGTCTGGTTTTGTGCCCGGTGTATAGGCTCAACTTATTACATAGGATCTAAACATAACTGGTGAAAAGTGGGTGTACCTTACCATACCTTTGCCTACTCATTCGGGGAAATACAGGCGTGATGTTATGTTAAGTTACCTATATCTTGAAGTCTTTCACAGTCTTCGAAACTCAAAGAGTAGTTCGACCTGCTAGTACCGGCCGAATGGCTATTTGGTACTTCGGTACGGCTATGTTCAGTTCATGCTACCCCTTCTTCCCACGAACCCTGCTCAATTGCTCTATCTAGATTTTCGACCGAGCTCAAATCTAGACTCTGAGCTACTTAAACGACCGAGTAATAACTGTGTAAATAACCCTTCCAGGAACAGCTACCCTGGCCAGCGAATACGCGTACGCGGCACCTTACTCCCAGTACTCGCCCTACGGACCGTACTCGCACTCCGCCGCCACCGGCCTACTGTCCAAGTGGTAAGTATGTGTGTCTGTGTTTTACTTTGATTTATCAAGAGAAAAAGGTAGATTTATTATTAAGTATGTTTCCATCAGTATTCGCAAATAATCTGTCACAAATATCTCACGGACACTATTTAAGTGTAAAATTAATATCAGGCTTATTAACTGTATTGATGGTGTTAGATGGTGTAGAAATAAAACCAACAATATAAAGGCAAAAAAGTCAGTTTTTATGGTAATTAACGAAAACACAGTTAACTCGATCTACAAAACTTAAATAACAGTTGCTTTATTAAACAGGGTTTTTTAGTAAGCAATGGTAAATTAGCAGATGTTTCTACACGAATATTTTCAACCACTTGTAAATTCAAATCAACATAACTCAATTCGCATCACACACGAGCTAATTGCCTCAACACATTAACCTACATTCAACTCCCTGGAGAATCCTGACTTCACACAAGCCTTTGACCACACGTACATTACGTCTGTGCCCAGATTTTACAGCCTTTAAAACGTTCACCCATTTAACAGCCGCCGGGATACAAATGGCCCTGTGTACTGAATAAATCTGAAACGTTTTATCACTTGGTAAAACTGGACGAGACAGCTTTTAGAGGTACGCCTCAGGGAGATATGTTAGCACCTGTGGTTTTCATGTTCTGTATGTGCTTTAAATCTTTCCGTGTTAATACTCTGTTTTCATTTATTGGGTCAGTTTATTTTAAATTTTAAGGTATAGTTAATAGAAGGAGTTTAAGAGTTAATGGATGCTGAAACAAAACTGAACACAAAAAACATTCTGCTTCTTTGGCTGCAATCCAATAGCTTCTCTTTGCAGGATACCTACGGATATTATCTAAATACTGAAAAGATCCAAAGCTTACTCCTCCCTGTTGCTATAGTGCGGATTGGCGGGAGGGTTCGAAGCCAACCCCATTTTCAGTTTTCAGGCTACACGAAGGCCCTCCGACTTTGCTTAATGACTTAGGATAGCAATAGCTACAGAAAGCCTCATAGTATTCCCACCGAAAAAAGGAAGCGCTCATGAAATTTTGGCACTAGCGGTCAGCCATCCAACGGCTTAAGCCTATTACTAACTATTGCTTAACACACAAACATACAACTACCTATTTAATTATAATTTATTATTAAATAATTAGCACACAACTTATTATTGGTTGATATCGTTCCGGGCCGCGCTAACACATGCGTTTCTTATTTCTATTTAATTGCTCGCTTTTGAATAATTGAATTGGAAATATAAAACTGAAGCGATGGGCTATGTAATACAAATCACCATCCAGAGCTTTTACAAAGGCAGGAGATATCTATCTTAGAAATAGAAGAAATCCAGATAGAATAGTTATAGGTAAAATACCCAGAACACAATTATACCTTTAAAGCTGTGTAGTTATGTGCGGGAAAGTATATAATAAAATTCCTCGTGAAATTAAAGATGTCCCGACTAGACTTTTTAGGAAAAAACTAAAGCAAATTTTAATCCAAAAATGTTATTATTCAATAAATGATTTCTTAAATGACTCGAATGTAATTTGTAAGTGAAAGTTAAAATATGATATACATAATAATAGAACTAATAATATAATTTATAACTAATATAATAATTATACTACTTGTACTATGTCATAAAGCCATACATAATTATAGGTTACACATACCTACTTTATATATTATCTCCTACCACCCACTATGTTACCTATACCTAATGACAAATAAAATATTTGAATTTGAATTTGAATTTGAAAACAACAATTAATGAAACTACTGGAAAAATGAGCTAGGGTCGTGTTCACCGTTAGCTAGCCCTAATTATAGTTGTCAACTTTAAAACCATCAATCTATGCTTCATTGATATACAATAGCGAATTCTTTCGCACATTTTGTAGATTCGTCCCTTAAGCCTCCCAAGGGGCCTTCGACAAAGGGCAGGGTCGCTCCCTTGGGGGAGGGAGTAACTTATAGGGCATTAAATCTAAGTGATTCCACTGCGATCGCTTTTAAAGTTTTCGAAAGTTAAGGGGAATTGATCTTTGATTCGATATGGCCGACTTGGGAAATGGGATCACAGGTATTCTCCGGAATCCAATTTTGAATCGTATTGTCTGGTTTTACTGACATGTTTATTTTTGAAGACATGCCATTGTTTACATTATCTTACTACAAAATATCGCTTGGTATCATCATCGATTTAGATATGATTTACATTAAAGTCTGTTTTTCATTTAATGTAGTTGAAATTGGTTATATCTAAGGTTAGATACTTATTAGGTATTATTTTGCTTCTCAGTAAATGAATGATTTACTATTTAATTATATGAATATTATGTTCATTATCTGGCATTAAAAGAAGAAAACTTTTATATGTTTTATGAGTGAAAGCGATATCGCTTGCTTGCTAGGTACTAACCTATCAGGTACAAACTAAGTACCTCAAGATTGTTAAATGTTGAGGTGATTGGTATAATGTCCGAAATAGTGTAAAAATGTCGATGCTTTATTCACAAACCTGTAGGGTAGGTACGTGTCTTATTTAAATTTTGTTGTTCCAATAACTTGATGTGTTTAGTTTTCATAATAAATGAAAAGCAAATTAATATGTATTAATAAATGTACTTATTTTCAGATATCAACGGACGCCGTGCGAGCAGTAGCTGGCGGCGCGCCACAACGAACAAACCAAGTGATAACGGACACTATAATGATAAATTGTGAGAGTTTTAGTTCATTGCCCTTTTCATTCCTTTAGAAAATCTCAATATTTGTAGATAAAATAAATAATAATTATGTACAATCGACAATTTTTAATTCCCTATATTCTATTAATATATTGAGGTCAGTACATCGCTTTCTTTTTGCTTTTCGATACATTAAATATATATTTTAATAGAAAATTAAAGCCAGCTATTCATTTTATACTCATTATTTTTAGTTAAACGAAAGTAAATGAATGAGAGAGCCAAAGTGTTAATAAAGTCTCATAATGACTAAGATGTAAATAATGTATTTTAATGGAAATTAATGTAAATCATTTAATGTCATTAATAGGATTAAGAATGTCTTTTTTTACCTCAAAATACAAAATTACTGTGTATTATTTTATGTTGAATCCGTACATAATACTTATTGTGAGTTGATACTTTTTCGTAAAAGCTGTCTCATAAGCACAATGGCATAGATACTTATTACATATAAAGTTGTTATTGTTCACTTAAGTTAACTTATTATTTTATTGTTATACTAGGTACATTTAATATAATATATATTGAAAAAGTTTCAAAAATGAAACATCAGACCTAAATAATAGAGTGAGACCACTTGATGTATCTTGTACATTTATTTGAAATTACAATGAGATTATTCGTGTTTTCTTTTTTTTTACTTTTTATAAAAAAGTGTTAGTTTCTAGTTACTCATCGTGTTCTAAATAGAGTTGAAATACATTTGAGATCCGAACAAGATGTGTCATAGATAATTATAATAAATGTTTTAAAGCGTATAAAATGTTCAAATATTATTATTTCATGTTTATTTTAAATGAACATAAGTTTGAAAATCTTATCGTTTCCGTCCATGTTTTTTTAATTATAAATTATTTTGTAAATATTACCCAGTGACACCCTTGCATTGTCGTTCCATTTTTGTAGCTTACGTGAAAATATTATGTGTTTTTATTTCAATACTAATACATACAGTTTAGAGACACGCCAAAGACTTGTTGTACGTCTTTTCATCCCAATTAAAATGTAGCTTATTTTATGTAAAGCAATAATTTTATCGCCAAAGATCCAGTGGACTTTTTTTTGAAAAATAACTGTTTTGTAAAAATATCGAACAATTACAACTGCATTTGAGATCTTTAAGTGTAAGTTTAAATAACAATGCTGCAATGCTGTCAAGATCATGTTTTAAAATATTAATAGTAAATATAATAGTAGTAAAAAAATTACACGTAAATAAATAAAACAAAAATCATATCGCGCTCTTCGACCTTCCAGTAACAAGATCCTGAAAACAAAACAGTTTTATTATTTCATTTATATATGACAGTTTGTCTAGTTAGGCATAAGTCTTTGCTTAACACTTTCTCCCTCTAAAAAAGTCCACATATTTAGTACGATTTTTATTCATGTCTTAATAATTTTGATTGTTTCCTACTAAGATTAATGATTGATTTGAAAACCAATCATTACTCTAAAGTTTCCTATTTATTAATACGTCTATACCGGTGATGCTTTTTTAATGTGAAAGCATATTGATTTAAGTGATACATCACGTCATATTGATAATAATAGATGAATAAAGGAAAATAATAGTTTTTGTTTAATTTTAAATAAGTATATTTGTAAGGCAAACGCACCAGTACGAAATAAAGGCATATGAATTTATAATATCTCGTTTCACTGTAGAGATGTAAATTATTTAGTATTAATAATTATATGATTCCGTGTCCCGTACTGAGAGATCCCTCGCAATTTTTCCTTCATTGCAAGAATGTGATAGCAAGTTGGAAGCGGCGACAGCCCAGTGGCTATCGAACTTGCTTCTCACTCGAGAGGCCCAGGTTCAAACCCAAGCGGCACGCACCAATGACTTTTCTAAGTTATGCGATTTAAGAAATTAAATGTCACTTGCTGTAACGTTAAATAACACTTCGTGAGGAAACCTGCATGCATAAGAGTTCTTCATAATGTCCTCGAAGGCATGTGTCAACGTCATGTCAAGTCTGCCAATCCGCACTTGGCCAGAGTGGTGGACTTCAACCTAATCCCTCCCATTCTGAGAGGAGACCCGTGTTGGGTGGGACATAAAAAGGGTTGTGGCAATGGTGGTGGTGGATAGAAAGTCATGCTGCATTGTGCCAATAAGTAAATACTTACTACATAATAATTACATAACATATCATCACGCCTGTATTTTCCCGTAGTGTTAGGCAGAAGTATGTAACCACTAGGAAACGGCGTGTCTACACCCACTTTTATCTTTTTTATTTAGGTCCCATGCCCAATAAATCTGCAGGCAGGAATTCGAGCTACTACTGGGAATTTCATATTATCAAAACTCAAATACTTTCCTCGATCTGGGAATCGAACCCAGGAAGTCGCGCTAACGACCACTAGACCAACAAGGCAGTCTTAAATGTATATTAAATATTATTAGTTTATTTATATGAAACGAGGCTTTTCATGTAAATAAGAAATATTGGAGTGTACTCTATCAAACTACCCGAAATTGATGGAAGGGTCAGTGGCCCACTCCGAAAGCCTCTGACATGGCTAAACGACCGATATCTTACAATAACAACTGATGCAAACGGTAGTACTGACGGCACAGATGCGCTTAGACTACTCAAAAGATCAAACTATATATCTATTCTGTGTACAAACAGTACGTGCGCTTAGACGAGGTCGTAATTAAATATCTTTTTTTATTACAAAACCAATAAGATGACAATCAAGAAATTAAACATTATGCGCTTGAAAACGTCACTGTCATCAAAATTTTATGGAAAAATACATAAGTCATTGAAATAAATTTACCATATCAATAAATTTTAATATGTAATTCTCAAAAGATTTGGACCCCTAACGACGGACACAAATGACACAATGCAGTTACAGATATGAAAATTCAGTAAACAGACTATGAGTTCCAATAATTTATCGAGAGAATCCGGATCATTAGACGTTTCTTCTGAGGCTCTAAGTAATAAGGAAACTCAAACAAGTTCTGCCTTTATCACTGATTCATTTGATTTAGTAAAAGGCCCATCACGCCCTCTCCCAAAAGGTATACATAAATCTGACGCTGAACCACCGGTAAACATAGTAGATTATCGGGTTATAAAAGTGCCAAGTGACTCAAAATCATTAGAAATTGTAAATGAAAGCTTTGTTAAGGGTATTGTGAACACCAATTCCAGTAACAGTGATGATATTGTATCCGCCAATTCCCAAAAACACTGCGATGAAGTCGGGAAGCCTCACTTGAATCCTCAATTAAACGAACATGAAGACGACATTAAAGTACTAGAAAAAATCAATCACGACTCTCTCGTTATTCCTGACCTGCCTCTCGATATTCCTGACCAGCCTTGCAATGATAACGAAACAACGAAAAATATCGAATATAAATTAGAGAATTCTTCCACAAACAACATGGATTTCATATCAAAGATTAAAAATCGCAAATCTTCTGATGATAAAAAGTCAAGTTCTGAAACAAAGTCTGAAAACTCAGATAACCAGCCTAATCTCAAGAAATTATCAACATCCAACAAAGATAATTGCTCTGATCAGATTGAGGTTCCGGAAAATGAAACTAATGGTAATAATGAAAATATAGAACTCAACAAAAGTATATCAAAAGAGTCCATTGCGAAATGTGTCGAAAATAGCCTAACAGCTATTAAAAAGACTGCAAGTTCTTGTTTTGAAAAAATTGAAATCATAATAGGTATTAAAAAACCCGAAAATCCCAATGAAAAACCTACATTCTATGCTGTTGAGAAACCTACATGTAATGTTTCTCATAACGTTGAAACAGAAACAGGCCGTAGTTTGTATAGCATAAAAAATATGATAAGTAATCCAAATGAGACTATGTGTTCAGTCAAAGAAACATGTAAAGATTTAGCTTGTAAGCTTTATAAGACTTCTAATGATGCAGTCACATTTTTAACTTCAGAAAGTGCAAAATTGCTAAATAAAGCAGTTAAAGAAAACAATAGTGATGGTATTTCAAATGAACAAAATGACTCTGATAGCTTTGTTGAAGAAGCAGACAACGATATTCCGTCAAATGAATCAATTAAAATGAAAATCATGGGATGTGCAAATATTACAGATGCAGTTCCACCAGCAGTAAAGCTCAGCTTTTGCAAGCTTAGAGACAATATGGTGTCGTCAAAGTTCGATAAAAGTTCACCATACGACAAACCAGTGGCCAAAGAAATATCGAATGAAGTTTCTCAGATATCAGAGACAAAAATGCCGTCTGTGAGTGCGATAGATCACCCAGACTCTGCTGAAACATCTAATATGTTTTCAATCTTAAAGTCGAAAATACTTTCAATGTTTCACGATGAAGGTGAGACAGAACCAGTTATTCAAGAAAATGCTCAAGATGATGAAGAAGAGGATCCCTTTGAAAAATTTATGGAACAGTAAATTAAATTTTTGAGTGAATATTTATTTATTACATAATAGAAAATAAATAAGAAATAATACATATATATCGAATTCTTCTATTTTATCTTATTGAATTTGAACATTGCTTAGGTATTGTAAAGAACACCTTAATTATACAGATTGCCGGTAACATATATAATCTGAAGTAAAGGACATTGACCAGCGCCCATACAAAGTTCGCCTACGAACCAACAGTCATAAAACATCCTATAACGGATCCAAAATAGATCCTATATACTATTGAAAGTAGATTTAAACAACGGACACTTCTGAGAATTTATTTATTACCAAAAATATTTTTGATTTTGAGGTTATATATTGAATGACATCGCTGTTCGATCAGTCGGTAGTGAATAGTTAGGCCGGGTTCCCACTACGCCGGACTGGCAGATTTGCCGGAAGCCGGACACCGGACAGAGATGTTCACATTACACGGATCCCACAAGAAAATCGAACAATCAAGTTCAGTTGAATTTAGACCTGTGCGCACAATGGATGACGCGAGGTGAGTACGGGCGGGGCGAGCGGGGGACAGATACCGGCGCAAGCTCGTTCACTTTACTCCGGTCAGGTGGTTTTACCGGCATTTCACAGTGACAAAACGCTCGCCGCCGAGCTTGGTATTTTTGCCGGATCCGGCATACTGTGAACAGCTTCATATGAATTGTACAGCCACTAGCCCTTCCGGCAGTTTTACTGGTCCGGCATAGTGGGAATCGGGCCTTAGAGAATATTGTGTGAATGTGAATGATGACATTGACAATGAGCGATTCCGTCTGTCAACCAATACTTTGATACAAAATGGCCGATGCTAACCTGTCAAGTTAGCTGTCTCTGCTTTTAGAGCTGCGCACAGCGCGGCAGCGCTTTTATTTGCTTCGGCAAGTTTTTATTACCTACGGCTCAAGCGCTGCAGCGATGACTTTGAATATTTTTCGGAGAACGGGAAATCGGCGTGAAGCGAATTAAGTGTCCATTTATTTATTTTTTAATAATCTGAAGTGTCCGTTAAATTGTAGCATATGGAATAACGAGCATTAAATAAGCTAAGAATTACTGTATAAATTAGACGTCTGCAAATTCTTAGGCGAAAAACGACAATGTCCTTTGCTTCCCAGTATTATGTCAACCACACAAGTATTTTTTTGCCACCTACACAAGGTTTGTTATTATAGAAACCAAACGTTTACCTAAAAAAAATATCGGAATATTTATTATTTATGTTGAAGAATACCCAGTAAAATTATCTTGAAGACATCCATAGATAACAAATTGGATATAGATAGGTACAGAGTGTATATATACAGGACCCGTATGGGAATGTCCCTATCTGTATCTTCTATGGTTTCAGATTTCTCCGTACGGCCCTTTAAAAGTAAGTAAACACTGTATATAGTGGTCATCTATAGTTGTTGTATGTATAAGCAAATATAGTATTACTGCCTACACTCACCAAAATTTTATTGCATGCGTACTCAAATTAGGAAGTAGTACATTTAGGTAATTTTCACACCTTGGTTTATATTATATAATTTTTATTAGGGATCCCATAAATTAATATTCAGAATGAAACATTTAAATAACACACATTTATAAGATCCATGGTACAAAGAAATGCAAAGAGAAAGCAAATAAATAAAATCTAATCTTATCTTATCTTATCTTAAAATGCACATTTTGAGCTTTATGATCCTGTAGGAGAAAAATTTTACTTTGGTTATGCATTGTAGTGGAATGTATTAAAACTACCAATCCCATTGATATATATGTTACCACTAGATTAGCAATCACCGCGCTTATGCCTTGCCACAGGCCATACGCCAACTGGCGTATGCGTAGCTAACGTCAGTTCAGTGCTCTGTGTGACGCCGGCCGAGTTGAACTGACAGAAAATATTTTCAAAATGGGCAAATGCACAGTGTAAATGTGCGATTCAAGATCACAAAAACTTAATAAGTCCACTAGAATTACTTTCCACACGTAAATTTATTATTTCTGTGTTTACATCAACGTAAAAACGCAATAAAATAAATAAATTGTAAAATTTTGAAATATAGGTTCAGTGTGACCACTAAAAACTTAGTTTTAGATCCCCACAATTCTGGGAGAATTTTAAATTAGGATGGAATAAGTGAATATTTTTTTTTTAATAATAACAACGTTGCAGTGTACCTAAAGATGCAGCACGCCGTGATAAGTGGGTGGAAATAATTCGATTATTGAGAAAAGAGACAGACTGGCTACTTACAAAATATTAAAAGAATTTGCGATACACCCGGGAGATCACATATCCTCAATACTAGTTGATCATTCCCTTTTAGTGGTGGCAAACTAGTGGACGCCCGCAGCTTCGCTCGCGTGGAATTAGACATAACAATAGTTTCGTTTACACCTAGTTGCCACCCTCCAAGATGAAAAGTACCTACATATCCTACATTTTAATTAATTAATTCAACTGTAAACATTTGTTGCTAATATGAAGCAATTCATTAATTCTATTCATCTTTTAAGTAATATATCTAAGACTACGCTGCGCGGCGCCACCCACACCGTATTATTTTATTATTGCATTATTTTCTTTAGATTGACATTTTAAATTCGTTATATCTTTTTATTCGTTATTCGGATTTTAATAATTTAATAAGTATTTAACAGGTATTGAAACGGTCTTTAATATAATAATATTTAATGGGATAAGGATTAATTCAAAGTTATGAATAATAATGGTTTGATTATTGTCGGCACTGTTATCAACTTTTAAAAGGTAAAAAAGTAGTTATAGTGGAATAACTACAGTAGTTGGACATATGGTATCGCGACTTTTTGTAAATAATGATGTAATCTGCTAAGTCGTAGTACATTATTTTATTCTATCATCAATAGTTTTCGCAGCGCACGCGATGTAAAGAATATTTTAGGTAATTTTCACACCTTGGGTAATATTATTGCATTTTTTATTAAGGATCCCTATTTATATATGTTACTCAGTGAAGGTGCAGCTTTTTAATGGTGAATGAATTTTCGAAATCGGTCCAGCAGTTTTTGTGTGAAAACATTACAAACATACATTCAAAAACACAAATGTATAATATTATTATATAGCCTATGTCAGAACGTAAAGATGCAGCTTTCTAATGGTGAAAGATTTTTTGAAATCAGTCCAGTAGTTTCTGTGTTTTAACATTACAAACAAATGTTTCCTCTTTATAATATTATTATAGATTCCATAATTTACAAATATTTTAAAATAAGATTGTATTACGAAAGGAAATTATTTACTCAAAAAAGTGTCCAAAAGGCAATTGTATACAAAACTTATGTTATAAAGCGGAGTATGATTTCATTAATTTCAGATCATCAAAATTCTATTTACATATGTAATTCAAATATTTTAAAGTTAATTTAATTTAGTATTAAAACTTTTCTATGGCTTAAAAAAATTGGGTAAAACTTCGCGTGGGTAGGCAACCCTGTCGCGCCGATTCCCGTAATTGCATGTTAATATTGCGATCTTTGTTTAATCTACGCGACGGTATTGTTATTGTGACTTGTGTAAGTGAGACATATATATGTTTACATTCAAATGTTTAGTGATTTCAAAGCTACGTCGTCGCGTTTAAAAAGTGGTTACGCTTTATTTGAGGCATTCTGATGAGGTTTGCTTCTCTAGTATATTTAACTCAATGACCAATCCTATCAAAGGATACATATCCAATACTGGCTTGAATAAAATTCAACTATGAACAAATTTTAGCACATTAAGAAAAATTAATAACGTTTGACAACATGACAATTCATTAGATCTATCAAAACCGAATCCAAGATGGAAATAGCAAAACACAAAATAATATGAATGTAAAAAAATGCACCGTCGAACCAACGCCTGAACCGCCACCACCTGACCCCTGCAAGCTCCAACTTATACGACAAAAAGAAAAAGCTGGTATTAAAATATGTCCTAAGCCACCCATTGAACCCCCACCGCCACCACCAGTCTGTCACGCTCTGTGCATCGAAAAAATTAAAAATCCTCCTGTTAAAATCTTGGATCAACAGCCTATTGTATGCGTCGTTGAAAGAGAAAAAACGGGAACTGCAAGGTGTGATGCAATTAAAGACCTCACTGCGGCACATCCAGATCTCCCTTGGCCCGGCTGTCCACCACCAGTAATAGTCCCACCACCTCCAGGACCAACCCCGTGCGAAATACAGAATAAGAAACAAAAAATAGCAGAGTGCAAAGAAAAAATGAAAAGATATCACGAGTAATCTGAGCGAGTAACATGGATAGCTGTAATAAGTGTCCTAGCCCTCGAGGCCCTATTGAAGACGCAGTAATAGAGAAAATAAAATGCGAGATAAAATCGGACGAAGAACTCACTAAAATTAAAAGTCTCTGTATTCAAGCTTCAAACAGATCTAAAGAGTGCATGGAATCAAAACGTTCGATCGATTCCAAGATTTCAGATCTCGAATGTCTCATAAAAAAGCTACAAGATGAACTTAATGAATTAGCGTGTGCGAGTAAATCAGCACAAAGTTGTTCACAGTCATGTGAGCCGGAATACGATCCGTGTGACCCATGCAAGCCTGCACCTAGGCCCTGTTCAAACGAACCTTCGCTTTGTTTTGAAGAACAAATAGAGTGTGGACAAAATCACATTGAAAAAGAAGATAACTGTTCATCTAAAAAATCAAATCCATGTGACAGGGTAGATGAGAAGAAAAATACAGAGACAGTAAAGAAGTCACCCAGTAACCGGTTTCCTATAATTCTGAGAGATATTGGTCACATTTCAAAATCTGAAGATATGTCTAATAACAAAGCACCGACTAGACAATCCACAGAAAACGTAGCCAATACTAAAAATGACTCATGTGATTGGAAATATTGTAAAAAAGATACAAGAGAAGAAGAAAACCCTATTGTTGATAGTGACAGCATTACTGTTATGATTGCTGAATTGAGAGCAGAGATCAACGACACGATACACACATTAAATAAAGACAGCAACTGTAAATCTAAATAATCACATACTCACACACATAGGATATAACGTTTCCGTTTTTCTGTTATTGACATTAAAATATGTAAAAGAAATTCTTCTTTTGAAAATAAATGTGTTAATAGCATTTCCCTATTGTGTATCTTAAATAAAACTCCTCAATTAAAATTTGTTCAAAAATTATATTTCAGTAACAAGTCGGATAATATAATTCATAAAAAATACAATATGAATAAAATACTTATTTCTATATAATATGCGCTCATATATTTTTTCAAATCAAGCAATTCATTACAATATTAAACTTAATTTTATTCACTGTAGATTTTGCTTATTTTTAAATGAATATATGAAAATACTTAGGTATTTAACAAAGTTTTTTCAACAAAGCAATGATTACGAAACCTGGGTAAATTACCACACAGGTCGTAACGCGGGTTATACAGCTTATTCCAGTTTATGAATATGTACGAGTGACAATATTACATCCATATTATACCACATTATGTACTTAATATTACAATTAAAGCATTTCTGAATCCATCAAGGCTTCGTTTTTCCACATATTATAACAACTTTTGAAAAATCCACGGATACCTTAGCTGTGAAACGGTCCATTTTCGTAATACATATAGATTATAATGCCATGAAGCCAGTAAAGCCGAGCAACTTAGTAAGAAAAGCAAATTTTATATTAAGGGAAAAAATCTATTTTTTTATTTCTTAATATTTAGAATATCTTTTCTGTTTTGGCATATTTTTATTAAAGGTTTTGGCACCGATAAACTCAATCTTGTTTCTGGTTCTAAAAATGTGATTTCATTCAATCTTTTTAATTATTCTAATATACTATCTGCAACTATCTGCGAGTGTGCCTTGGCGCTTTCATCATTTACGCGTTATAAATAAAAATTTAATATGTAGGTATTCTTTCACTTCCGAGAATGTTAAATGTAGTAGATAAATTTATAATCATTGTACCTATTATATTATAATAAGGCACTATGTCAGTGCCCTGATATTTTAATTTTACTTACAATTCAATTTATACATAAGTTTCAAATATTACAGCCTAGTACCATATTTTGTATTACTAGATAAAAGTGACGGAAGTACATGCTAACGAGATAAGCAGGATAAAAAATATATTCAATAACATTCCGAAGCATAATTTAATTATTAGTTACGGAAGAATAGACTCGTCCATTTTGCATATCAATTGTTAATACTTTATTGATATAAGAAAATATTGGCATTTCATATGTACGTATTGAGAGCTAATAAATATTTAATCATTATTATTAATCAAATTAATTTATGGAAACTAGGTTGGTTACAAAAAAATTAATGGTAAAAATATTGTCAGACTAAAGATACATTTTAAATAATTCACGGTAATATAATATTAACGTTACCTGAAAATTATCTGACGTTGGTACTTATCAGTATCTGTCTCACTTGGCAACATTGATTTTCATATAGTATTCCTTTATTTGGACGGAAATAAAAATGTTTCTCCACTTTGTTCAGCATGGTTAACCAGGTATTAAAATCATTGAACATACCAAACGACTAAACTCAAAATTACTGCATTGGATCATTTACGAGTTATTCTAAATAGAGTTAAAGTTAACCCTGCACTTCCAACTTAGTTTTACTCTTTATTATTATTAAAGTGTTAATAATTAATAACATATATATAATAGTATGATAGATAAAACATGTAATTCATTATGAATGACGATCCATGTTGTTACAAATTTAAGCTTGCAACTTATATAATATTACATTACCAGAAATTCATATCGAAAATACTTATCTTGGAATAAGCACGACATCTTATAAATAATAACTAAAATCATTTTACCATAAAACATAATTTCACAAATATAACAAACAGTCCTCTGTACAAAACACTATACAAAACTGCAACAATAAATTAATAGTAAACATCTATACAAGTATTTTTTACAACATTTTGCCACGAAACTCCTCACCGTCAGCCTGTCAGACGACGGTGTGACGTCACAAGCCCTTCTAAAGGGGAAAAGGCCTAAACGGGAGTCAACCCGTATAGGAAAAATTGGACCGGAGGTTATAAGCGCTTTGAGTTATTTTTTTCGCGGTGGAGGTTGCATCGGCGGCTGGTGGAAGGGATGGTACTGCCGAGACAGTATACTTTCCTGAAAATTAAAAAGAAAATATTAGTATATTGTTAACATTATCATTTAAAAAAATTGCAGCGGTATTTAGTAATTCCGCCCGGTATTCAAGAGCCTATGTTAGACCTTGTAAGCTTGCCGCACACGTGGTTGACGTGACAAATAATTATCTACTACTAATACTTAACTATAGGTACGTAGAACAAGGTTTCGAAACAAAATTAAAATGCAAGTAATTCGCCGGGCTCTACATTCCTACTCTGTTTTAATCTCTTTCATCCTCCAGTCGTGGAGTTGTGGTATCCATTCGAAGACTTATTTAATCAATGTCTGTATACATTCCTTTTACTATGTAAGCTGTCAAAAATTGTTCTGTATCTCGTTTAATCTAGTTTTTTATTTTACTTGGTGGACAGCAAACATCAAAATTGTACTTGTATGTACAAGTAAAAACATGTAAGTTAAAAAAATATGTACATATTTTTAGTTTTTGACTAAATCGTGACTCACCACGCCGCTCGTGTTGTTCTGGACACTGTGCATATTCCTTTCTTGTAAAATAATTTGGTTTGCAGCGCTGTAACAGACAAATAGGTCGGAAGTTTAATAGTAAGTAATAAATCAGCGATCTGGAATTTAACTAAATCTTAAAAGTAGTCGTGAAGTCTAAAAAATATATGAAACGACCTTCTTTGAAGTGAAGTTAGATCATAATTGTGCTTGATTGCATACAAAAAATTCGGAAAAATTCGGATGAGCCGCACTGTAGGTATCATTGAAAGCTAGTCATGTGATGCCGATCTAAGATGCGGCCTTTCCTTACAAAAACTTTAGATTCCAATTACCAATTCCCATACTGTCAATGGTACCTTATAATTTGATACTTATCCATTGAGTGAGGAAACCACAGAACAGATAAAGGAGGATAGAAAGGCCATCGAGTCAGTTTTGAAACAAAACCACTGTCGCCAGTTACCCACACTTAGATACACGTTATTATTACCTTTACATAAAATATTCATCAGCCATTGGTCAAATTGCACGAGAATCGCAACTTTTAAAAACTAACCTTAGCATTAAATCAATAAGGATACTTTTTGCTCGCGTCAAGCTGTAGAATTGTGCAAGTTTTGACCTTGTCGACACTTAATGTTGCCAGTAAGTGTTTTGCACAAATTTCGTGCAATAATAAGATTTTAGAGGTTCTTCATAGGATTCATAATGAAACTCGTGATCTGTCCGATTGTCGAATGAATAATTTATTTGTAAAATCACCTATTTATATTTACATTTTCTTTCATACATACTACACTATTTAAAACACTATTTTGACGACCGCGTATATGTTTCATATTAACAACGTAGGTAACTGGTAACTGGTTCGAAGGTATGAGGTATCCGTGTGAGGTATTCTTGAGGTATTCGGAGGTATTCGGAGGTAAGGTAACTGGTAGGTACTGAACCACTACAAGATTAGTAAAATAGAGTATATTTTATTTTACTGTATTATTTATTTATTTATTTAACCTTTATTGAGCCAAAAGATGCCTAACGGCGGTGAAATTAATAAATAAAAGTGAAGAAACAAAATTTACTGCATATTTGAGAAAATTGATCGTGCAATTTTATATGTTATTTACTGGTAACCCAACTAGAGATGTAAACATATTTATCGATAAATATATTTTGAAACTTGTTTAGAGTTATGTAGGTACCTATAATGCTACATCCGCATAAATGACTCTTTTAAAAGTAACACTGAAAACATATGCAACTTGAGTTTTGCTTCCTTTAGGTGTTGCGCCTGTTCCATACATCTTATTAACATGCATTTTTTTTATTATCTTCACATGAAAAATTACATTATAATTATTTATTTTATTAAAAAGTTTCAGAGTGAGTGTACGTACTTAAATAAATACACAGGTACAGTTTTAATATATACAGTTGCGCGACGAATGTACTTGTGCAGAGCAAAGATGGGGACTCTTTTGTATTCGAATTTTTTACAATAAATTAATGCAATCTTATATTTAAATTATTTTTCTTTAATAGCTTTGGTAAAGTCTGTAATATGCTTCTCAGTAGAATATAATACAATCTGATGATAAGTAATGTTGCTAAATAATTGAGTTCCGACAAAGTTGCGCAAAATCGAGTACAGTTGTTCCAAAGTGGTACATTGTTTTTTAGGGATCCAAATTTTCTACCCGTTACATTTATCCAATGCTGGTTATTAGGATCCTTTGGAAACCTAAAATAAATACATAATATAAATTAGTACTAAATTACTTATTTAGTACTACACCTACTCCTTGAAATTAAGTATTTACACCTGAAACTACTTTAATTACGTACTCAAGATCAAGACTTATCGAAAAATTTATCTTATACTTTCACAACACTATCTCGCTGCGAACGAACTCGACAGAACATCGTGACGTCATCGCATTCTGTAGGACAGAATACATTGCGCACGAACTATGTGTTCACGTGGATTACTTGCGTACTTTACCGGCAATGTATATTTTTCGTGCAGCTCTTCGCACCACCGCAGTCCGAAAGCGACTAAAAGTATGCACGCGTGATTTCAGTTGAAGTATGATTGTTTAATCATACTTGTTGGCGCGCCTGTCACGCCCACATTTCCATTCTATCCTCCTTTATCTGTTCTGTGGAGGAAACTAAAAAAATAACTATCCATATGGGCTCGGATTTTTGTATTTGACAAAAATCTAGCAAGTCAGTGCAAATCAGTCGCAGTCAAATCTTACGCATATGAAGTGCAAGCATATCTCCAGTAGAGTAGAAATAATATTAGCTCAGTATTTCATGCATATTATGTGTGTACAGACATGTACAGAAGTGTACTAAGGATATGAGCTCACGTGTCCATTTCCTCCTGCGAGAGGTCGAGCGCCTCCTGCATCTCGCGCGCCGTGCTCTGGATGAAGTCCCGGTCACAGTACTTGCCCAGGCCCTGCTCCGTTAGTACCTGCAAGGGTTTATTAATATTTCCATCCATCCATCCATCCATCCATTCATCCAACAGCGTTTAATGGTCCGCTGCTGGACACAGACCTCCCTCAATCAACGCCAGTCTTCCCGAGGCCCTCTGAATCCAATAAATTCTAATGGTGCCATTCTATAATGTAATAAAAGTTCTTTATTTTTGAAATCGGTCCAGTAGTTTTTGTGTGAATACATTACAAACAAATCTTTCCTCTATAATATTATTATAGATAGATGATGCAGTGTTCTGGAGCCAAAAGGTCTACTGTCTGTACTTGCGGTTCAACATTCAGTATTACATTGACTGGGAACCAAACCCAGCTCATACGTCAGCCAGAACCACCTGGACTGACCATGGAACTGCTGCATGCTGCAGAGGATCTACTCACTCTCGTAATGAGGTGCTCCGCTGGACTCTCCACGCAATAAGCCACGGCGTCCGTCTGTCGTGGCTGTTTGTCACGATCTGTATATAAAACAACACGACTAAACAAGGGCTAACTACCAAATCCATCGCACTAGAGGTACTTACACTAAAAAGTACGTAGAAAATTCAAAATCGTTGTTTGGGTGAAACTTGGGATTGGGAGGCACTAGGATACAATTATTGATAAATCTACATTCAAATCTAATTTAATAAGCATGCAAAATATACGCAAATTGAAAAAGGTATTACAATAATTAAGTAGATTATATTAAACTGTGTGGCCGGTTAATATTAATAAACAATAATCAGTAAAATTTTATAACATATGCATTTTTAGTGTAACAAATTGCAATTACAATTAAAATACACACAAAATAAGTAGCATAACTATTCAAGAACGTAGGCTTTAATTAGGTTAATCTAAAACATGTCTAACATCTACACACACATTATTAGTGTAATTATTATATAGCGGGAATTAATAATTAATCTAACAGTAATTACACAATCACAACACACTAAAACGAACTTACAGTTGTTTCTCATACTCTGCATTAAATCGTTGGACGTTTTTCTGTAAACGTTCACTCTGTTTACTATCTTTATACCAGTGCCAAATTACAATCAATTTAAAGGTTAATTGGAATTTAAAACTTGTTTCAAATGATTGTGCCACCATAAATGTACAATAGGATGATAGACTACTAAATAAATTTAAATATTTTCAATGGATTAAATTATTGTTTTTGATAATAGTCTTTTCACAATCCAGCCAGTCGCCATCAAAGGTACTCTGTGGTCGCCATATATGGAGTAAATCATGTTTTCAAACTGCATAGACAGTTTATGGACATTGTCTGTCAACAGACAAACCTTTATTTCCAGAAGCAGCGCCATCTAGTTACGTTTATTATGAACTGCTCAAGAGCTGGGAGGTGTGGTGGTAGAACTGTAATTTTTCACGATCAACATAATAGTTCCAACGACAGGCTATAGATGGCGGACAAAGTACAACATAATTTGTTCCGAGTTACATCATTATACGTAAAATCGTGATATCACAGACTAACCTACATAACCCTTCCTATAATAATGATAATAATATTATTAGCTAACTTCATATAAAAGTTATCACGAGAAATAGCAATGGTATTTATATGTTTCTTTCTATTCTACTGTTACTATTCAGATTCAGCTAAAGTCGTGCTCTACGATAACAATATTTGATGCAGTGCAGAATAAACAAAAAAAATAACACTATTTTTTACATAAAATGCAATCAACAAAAATCCTATTTAATATAAATTATCGAGCTCAAAAATGGTTTATAATAACTTTTTTTACTTACATATTGACAGCTGTTAAACAAAAAATGGCAAGGCAACAGTATAAAGATAGTGGAACATAATTATAACGTTTTCAATGTGCCATGATTAAATTAAATTAAAGGAAACGTCTACCTTTACGACACTGAGCGATATAACATTAAATAAATAAACAAATAAAAATAATTGCACTGATTATAGACATAATATAATATCCCACCTTATAAATTATATCATTATAAATACAATAGCTACCTTTTGTTATAATAAAACTAATAATAGGAACTGTAATGGTCTGCTGGGTCGCCATAATTATTAATTTTTAGGTAAAAGAAGAAAGGACTTTGAAATATGATTTCTGATCTGGGGATATATAAAAAAATCGTTTTTGCTTTGATTCTGGCGTGATTTAACCCTCAAATCATCAAAATTACATTATAACAGGTTCCATTTTGAGTTCGCCCGGGGCAGTACCACCGCCACGGTGTGGTTTCCGTACACTTTTCTAGTGGTATACTTAATCCCCAAGTGTAGCAACGCATCTGTGACCGTCTTTGAACGAGACGAGTATGACTGGTTCAAGCTCAGTCATGGGCCGCAGCCGATGGGTGGTGCTGTGCTCGTTTCCAGGAGCCAGAAGGATGAGAAGGCTACTCACTCGATAACCTTGAATATCCTCTCGGAGTCCTTGCCGTGCAGGAGCGGCTGCATGGCTATCTCCTCTTCGCCGTCACTGGTGTTGGCTTCGTCGAATTTCCTGCGACATTTCATTTAGTTTAAATCCATACTAATATCATAAATGCGAAAGTAACTCTGTTTGTCTGTCTGTCTCGCTTTCACGCCAAAACTACTGAACCGATTTAAATGAAATTTGGTACACAGATAGTCTAGAGCCTGAGAAAGGACATAGGCTACTTTTTATTTGGAAAAAAAGTGTTGTAAAAGGTTGATAAGGGGGATGAATTAACGCGTTTAGAAGAATCTATTGTTATGTCTAATTCCACGCGAGCGAAGCTGCGGGCGTCCACTAGTAATCTATCTATATTAATATTATAAAGAGGAAAGATGTATTTGTAATGTTTGTGGCTATCGAACTTGCCTCTCACTCGAGCGATCCGGGTTCAAACCCCAGTGCCAAACCGGCACGCACCAATGACTTTTCTAAGTTATGTGCGATTTGAGAATAAAATGTTACTTGCTATACACATCGTGAGAAAACCTGCATGCCTGAGAGTTCATTATAATGTTCTCCAAGGTATGTGAAGTCGGCCAATCCGCACTTGGCCAGCGTGGTGGACTAAGGCTTAACCCCTCCCATTCTGAGAGGAGACCTGTGCCCTACAGTGGGACAAAGAAAGGTTTGTGATTATGATGATGATTTCCACATTTGCGTATTCAAGATCACAGCTAGACTTTCATTCCGATGTTTATACTCGTAAGTCTACCTAAGTGCAAATAATGACTCACGCTTCTTCCTCGGGAGGCATCTTGCCGTCCATGCCCAGCTCCCGTTGCATCATCCAGCTCAACGTCGGTCCCTCCTTTTTATCTGGAAACGTAATTAAAATATCAAAAAAACGACTTTAAAACTAAAAAAGTCAGAAATAACAGTAATTCGTTTGTGGGCATAGGTCTTATTTGAGGAAGGTCGAGAGAATACTCGACCACGTTTCTCCAATGCGGATTTATTCGTTTATTCGTGTAATATTTTTCAGTCAGGCCGGCAGTTAATTACATATCAACATGAAAGTTGAACATCAAAATATTACATCAATAACCGAAAAAAAAAGCACAAACATAAAAAAGGACGCACAGTCGAGTATAGAACCTCCTCCTTTTTCGAAGTCGATTAAAAACTATTTTTTTTTTCTTGTGAGACAACAATTCCACGCCTCGATCACACGAAGTCGTTTCAAACTTATACGACTATAATTCACTACGTACTAAAATTCAGATCTGAAGATAAGACTAAAATTAAGGTCTACCTTGAGGACGCTCCATTTGAGGGCAATACACAGGTGTTAGTGTACGTCAACTGGGGCAAGACTCTTAAAGGGACTAGGATATTGTTTAGTCCAGTTATCTGGCGGAGAGAGTAAAGAGCGGTGATACTACCCCGGACGAACTCTTTAAAGAACCAAAAATTCTATAATGGACCCAGTGTTCTTGGAATGAAAAGCCTCGATTTTATCAATGTTTTATTATTTCGACTCACTGTTTTTCGCTGTATGCCTGGTTGGCGGCGGCGGCGGAGGCGGGTAGAACGTACCGCGCCCGTGCTTCTTGATACTCGTCCAGACAGCTCCGAACAGGGTGTGGTTGCGCTGAAATATCATCATCATTAGCTCTATTATGAACTCACACGACGCCCGACGAAAAATCACGAGTCTCAAGACAGGGGCATTTGCAATTTCTTATTTTCGAGTCACTAGATGCATATGCATGCATTCGCACATACTGTATTGCATTCCATTTTTCGATCTATGCAGATTGAAAAATGGAATACAATACAGTATGAGCGCAAGTTAAAAAATAATGTAACTATTAATGTTTTAAATAGTTAAAAACAACAAAAATATTATTTTTTATTTAAATTACCCGCCACGGCCAGATCAAAGTGTTCTTGATCTGAATTGTAATTTCATTTGAAGCCAGCGTTCCACAAAAATTATCTAACTGTGGTTTTAAAACAGTAGGCTTCAGATTTGACCCAGGTGCATTACACGAAGGTAAGTAGAGAGTTGCAGCCAATTACTTCTTTAATGGTAACGTCAGTGCGAAGAAAAAGAACTTAGGGTTCTCTAGCACATTAGGGACAACCAAAAATCAGTTTACGGCCGATAGTTTACGTGACAATGTCATAAGAAAGATCGCAACATTTATTTACACTCATTTTCCAATGTCTCTTACAATCTATATACATACATATATGTATTTAATAGATTGCGAGAATGCAAATTAGTATCAAACAAAATACAGCGATGAGTCATGCCTCTAAACACGCTCGGCTTGATTCTTACTCTCGGCTCGCGCGTAACGGGACACCGATCGTAACGGGACATTGAGTCATACTTTTTTGCGAATGCCTCCTAGCGTTGTCACGTCAAAAATGAACTTACCCTATGCATAGGCTCGACCACCTCCGCGACAACCTCGTCCAGGTTCCCAGAGATGGCTCTCTTCAGCTCCGGGCCAGCCTCGTGCAGCGTCCGCAGGCCGGCCTGCAGCGTCATCTGGTTGTTCTGCGCCGCCTCCTCCGCCTTGCGCTTGCGGAATCTGCATTGTAGTATCATGAAAGCAAATACTATACATTTTACGTCATTCATTCAACGAACCTGATTTTCAGCTGGGAAATTATATAGTTATAAGGAATCGGCAGCAAACTTGGTAAAAAATATATATGTAAAATGAAATAATAGGCGGTAAAAAAGTCAAAAAAATATTTTTTTAAAAATCGATTAGTACTTAAATTTCAAACGCATTGAAAAACTATAATTCGAAAAACTATACTTATCTATATTACAAACGCATTGAAAAACTATACTTCTCGAGTACACTTCTTGAATATTTAATAATAATAATAATATTGAATAAGCTAATAAGTATTAGCTAAATACCATTATATTGTCCAATTTTATATTTTGTGTGTATTCGAGGCAAATATTGCAAACAAATCACTATGGTAATGGCTATCCTAGGATATCCTGTGTACAACACTCTTCCAGGGGTCACTAAATAATAATAATTTTATTTATAGATCTAGTGCAAGATTGCCTTGCAAGAAATACAACTCAATATATATATATATAGCTAAATAAAAAAACAGCTGCGTACTAAGGCTGTGTAAGATAAAGATTTGAGTGTTTTCTAATCACCAACCTATTATGATTTTCAGTCAGTCTATTGTTCGAGTTAATTCGCTAAATTAAATGCTAAAATTCACTTGTTTCATTCAATTTGATTTATTCAATTAATTTGTACGGCAAACTAGGACTATGGTTAAGGCTAAAAAAAACTTGAAATCCCAATAACATGTCTTCTCAATGTGAATTTCGTAAACACATTTTTTTTTAAATGTTAGAAAAGCCAATCGGTAGGTAATGTTGACATGCAACTTCAAAAACATCTGTAGTCACAAAAAATTTAACACTCATTTATGATTGTATTAATTTGTATTGTAAGGTAGAATGAATAAGGTTATGTCATGGAGAAAACATGCTTTGGTATATACAAAAAAAGGGTTTGAAAAATCATGCTAATAAGTCTGTTCATTGATCGGTATTGAAAAAAAGCTCAAAAAACCTGCAAATCGATCACACAATCATCTAAAAATACTTGATAAAATTCCATATTAGTCCTCCTACTAGAAAAAACACAGGGTAGAGAGAAAATGGAATAGAATTCATGTGATGTGTGATTGATGTGATGAAGTAAGGAAGTATTTAAAATGAAAAATAATGGAGTCGCAATCAAAATTCTCAGGAATAAAGTAATAAAATATTTTAAGCAACAATCTTGGCGATCGATGAAACGCCAGGTACGTACGCAAGCAAAAAGTACAGCGCAAATTCCTTTCGGTTGCTTAAAAATTGAATGTAGACTTACGCATGGTTCCTATAAAAATAGAAATGTTCTTGTTAGTTAAAGGGAAAATCATAATACTATTAACCTACCTACAAAACACATAAGTGTAACAACAAAAGCCAACTTAACTACCTAAAACAACTGTTTCTACATCTAACTACGACAGACCAGACTAATGAATTATCGACTAACAACTGCAGTAAATCAATATGAGTAGTAGAAAGGTAAATAAATAAAATAATTAAATATGAGTAGATCATTCATAATATTAGAATTTTACTTTGAACTTAATTAAAGCCAGTTTCCAAAATTTTTTTTACAAGTTAATTATTATCGTTCAAATTATTCTATTAAATTATAATGACCCAAGTCATGATTCTTGTTAGTCCACGACTCAAGTTTAATATTATATGAATATGTTTTTTAAATCCTTGTAAAAATATTCCATAATTTATATTACCTTTAACTTATAATCTGATCGTAAGATAATTTCAATTATAAATCTAGCCGTGAAGATTTTTTCACACAATTTGCAGGTTTGGCTTTATAAAATAACAATAACAATTTAATTCATAAAATTAAAGTCTTACTTTTTTTAATATTTGAAAGGATTTATCTGGAAAATATTTAAATTGTAATTCCTGTGTCAGATCACAGAAGTTTATAGATTACGGTGAATGTAGAGAAATAGGATTTACCGTCTGAAATAGTCCTGAATGAGGAAGGTGGCATAGAACTTTCCAACGGTGATCTCGTTGGGGTCCCCGGGCGGCGGGACCACTTGGTCCAGCAGTTTGGGGGAGGTCCGCTTCCACACTTTCTTGATAATTGCACGAAGTTCCGTGTTGCATTCGTCTATCACGCCTGTTTGAAGAATTAAGTAACAATTTATAATATAAATAAAGATCTGTACACTTCTGTCTGTCTGTTTCTGTCTGTTAACGCCGCAATGGAAGTAGGAAATCTAATCCATCACAGTAGATACAAAATAGTTTTCATTCATTTTCAATAGTTCCTGTGCATCTGGCTGGGCCCACCTTCGGGCGTACCAATTGATGGTGCAGTCGATCGAGGGTGGTATCCGCCACGCGTGCCATATCGCAACTCATTAAAATGTCTCAAAGGGTCGTCTACGTGTTGGACCTGCGTCCCCACGCAAGCCTTCCAAATTTCCGGGTCCACATCTGGACTCGTGAAATTTAAATAAATCTAATAATAAAAAATAAAACTTACCTGTGGTCTTAATCTGCAACTGCGTGCGCACCACAGCGAACAGCGTGGCGTTGAAATTGACAGTTCCGTCGGAATTGAGCGGCATGTTCATGGACACGAGCCGCTTGCACGCCGTGCGGTGCGGGCACAGCTTGCCGAAACCTGACCAATCCACCAATTACAATCACAAACATTAAATAATTCAATTCAACAATGAGAATATACGTTATAAAAGATCTTCCTTTACCTATACTACAAGTACCTACAACAAACTATAGATATCCGACTGCTGGCTGCATTTAATTTGTCATGACTGCCTTCAAAGTAAAATACAAAGAAGACAGGAAAAATTCATCTGCAAATTTTGTAAGTCTCAAGTCTTACCAAGCGGTGGACTTATTTTTCGCAGTAACGTCACCACATCTAAATGTTTGATCCTGCCTTTCGCGTCGGGATCGTACTCGCTCCACAGCCTGGAAATAGTCAAAATTAAGTCAATAAAAGTAGCTTTTTTTTTATTACAATGGCGGACAAATGGGCATAGCATTAGCATTCGCAGAAATTAAAAAGTAAAATCAAAAATTTCATAGCCATTGCTCCTGATATACTGAGCCTCCACCATAACCCTTTCTGTTGGGTATGGGTCTCCTTTCGCCCAGTCATATACAGAACTGGAGTACATACATAATGAATAACATTCCTCCGCACTTACCTTACAAATTCGTCAAGATGATGTGGACCGAGAATAGACCAGTCTCTCGTCAAGTAGTCAAAGTTGTCCATAATGACGGCGACGAACAAGTTGATAATCTGGAAGATGATAAAGGACTCATCGGTGGTATTTGTATGAAAGGTGAAGATTTTTTTATTACTTAGCTCGGAAAACTTACAGCTAAAATAAAACTTTAAGTCTCTCAGAAACTATTAAGTATCTTTGAAAAAAATTAAAATTAAATTTATTTCGCTCTTAACTGCTCTTAACTACAACGTAACATGCAAATAAAAAAATAAAAAAATGTCAAACATAAGCAAACAAATCATGGCATTGCAGTTTAGGCGAAAAACGCAACACAGTCAGCATTAAGCTGCAGCGCTGATTTTCAGTGTGCTTGTTTTGTCGCATATTTCGGACGATGATGAAATGCGAACTAAATACATACAATGAGGCACAAGGTAAGGTAGGCTAATAACAGATACAAAATAAAATCTTTCAAGTTTTCCCGTGAATGATTGAGTTACTTGATGAGAGTAGGGCTATGGACTTCAATCCTTACCAGAAAAGTACAGAGAAGCGAGAAGGAGATGAAGTAGGGAAAGGCGAGTCTGGAGCCGCAGATCTCCTCAACGCCGTCATCTTCCACCAGGTCGGACTTGATGCAGCGCTTGTGTTCGTCCGGATGGGCGTAGTTGTACGGGGCGAGAGCCATCATTATCTCCTGCCAGGCTTCCCCTGATAACATTCAGATTTTTAGACATTATCAGACAGACAGACAGACCTTTCCTTCTTTTTCGCGGCGCTGTGAGCGCTCTTGTGTTGAGGGAATTCGGAGTTAGGGGAATACTCCTCTATCCGGGCAATTGCTCTAGGGGTAAAACCCGTCGGTGAATTCCCCGCTGTTGAGCGTGGGAGCCATTATTCGCGAATTCCCCCCTGATGGACGGGGGAAAGAAGGTCCAACAACTCTTTAGAGAGCGGTTGGCTTTCATGAGGCACGCGTGCAGCAACGCTATCCCCCTTAGATGGGGATGTGGCCCATTGACATACAAAACACGCGAGAACCGGACGCGCAATTCAGGATTTCTGAATTGCGTTTACCTTTAAAGATCAGTACCTAATGTGTCACCGGCAAACAAACCAGAGGATTGACACCCGTTTACTTGAATTCATTGTAGGTACTCTATTTGCTAAGTAAGATCTAACCAGACTTAGAAAATATCTTTGTAAGCTATAGTATTCCAATTTTAATATTAGATTTCTATTATCCACGCAGTCAAAGGCGCTTGATACGTCACAGAATATACCTATTGCAGCGTTTTAGTTAAGAAATTTACTTTTTATTAAACATCTATACCTACCCTCTCGGGAAGATACAGGCGTGATGTTTTGTTATGTTAACTCATATTAATTATTTTCGTTTTTTTATATTTTGTACCTACCTTATTTTTATTTTATTTTTCTATTCTATCTATCTCTATCTCTATCTTATGTATAATGATGTTAGGGTTGAAGTGTAAGGAATAAATTAATGATCCTTATTCATATTCTTATTCATATATTCTTATTATCTTAATATAAGAGGTGAAAAGAATACACGTTACCCGTAGCTGATCTGAACAGCACCATCAATGCGCCGCCAAATGTCTTGAAATTATTGTTTTCCGTCAGTATCTCGTCGTCCAAAGCTATCTTTCCGAATAACTGCAATTCATACATTAAACTCATAAATAAATAACAACTCATATTTTATACCTCCTTTACTGCGTTCTATTTAGTCCTATTTCTCCTCTTTACTTGAAGAACCATTTCAATTTTCTACATCAATCTCATGAACGCCCCTTGCGTTCGTTACAAAATCACTCAAATTTTTATCAATAATTTACATTGTGAATTATTTTGAAATCAGTAATAAATTTTTTTATAATTTGCATTATAATTATTTTTTTAATGCTTACCTGCATCCCAACCACAGCGTAGATGAAAAAAAGTAGTACGATGAGTAGAGCCACATACGGCAGTGCTTGGAAAGACTTGATGAATGTCCACAGCAGGGTACGAATCCTCTCGCCTCTGGACAGCAGCTTTATCAGCCTCATGGCTCGGAAGAGTCGGAAGAACGTTATGTATTTGAGCAGCTGTGTCGCCTGCAGAGTACAAAGAAGGATCATCTTAATAATTATTATTTATTTGTATTTATCGCGATTAAGTTTTTACCATTAATAACATACATAATCATCGTTTTCTTTATTCATTTATTTGCGTTGAATAGATTACAAAATAATATTCAGTTATATAACAATAGCAGACAAATTTTAAGTTGCGTATTACAATTCTACATTTCTACTATGTTCCTACTAGTAATTTCAAGTAAAATAAGCCTTAATATAATTATGTTTCTTTCGGGAAATGAGGACCTGTAGCTCAGCGGTCGTTATCTTTCAGCGGCTTTAATTTTTATATTTAAATAAACACTAACCTCCTTGTTCTTCGACGAATCGCCAAACTGAAAAATGAAAAATAGAAATGATTAAAATGCAATCCATACTAAATTTCCTAAATTTTAATTTTATTTATAAATTCCATCCTAAATTATAATTTTATTATTTATTTTATTTATTTAACATTTATTGCTTTACACATATTTGTAACATACAATTGATACAACATACAATTGATACAACAAACACGTGCACCTTGTTAAGGCATTGCAAGAAAGAAAAGGAGAGAGGCAGACATTTTAATTTGTATTAATATTAACATTTTAATTAATTTAATTTGTTATTGTAATTATATACCTAGGTCAATTTTGTTTAATAAATATGTCATATACCTATGTCATATACTGTTTTATTTATTGATTATTTAACTATTTATTTTTTATTTTTTGTCATGTCCTTGAGGTATTCATCTACGCTGTAATATGCTTTGCAAATTAAGAATTTTTTAAGTAAATTTAAAAACTTACTATATTTATTTTCGCTTTTTATTAAGTCCGGTAGGTTATTGTAGATTGTTATAGACATAGGGTAGGGGCCAGAACTATGTAGTTTTAGTTTAGACGTTGCTGTCTGTAAATTATTATTTTCATAACGACGTTTATAGCGGCGAGGCATATCTTTTACTTGGTAGTATAAGGTCGGATTTTTTTTTACAAATTTGCATAGCTCAAATATGTATATACAAGGTAGGGTTAAGAGTTTTAAGTTACTGAAATGTAATTTGCAACTTTCTCTTGGTTTGATGTTGCAAATAATTCGAACACATTTTTTCTGCTGGATCAGTAGATCGTGTGCACTTGTACTATTTCCCCACAAAATAACACCATAACAGAGCCATGCACTGGCATAGGCGTGGTATGCCGATATTGCCGTTTTTAAATCTGTCGATCGTTTGAGTTCTCTAAGCGCATATATAAATTGAGAAAGTTTCGTTTTTATTTTTTGTATGTGGGCATTCCAATTAATGTTAGAGTCTATTTCAATCCCAAGAAGTGTATGGGTTGGTACGCAATCCAATTTAATACTGTCGAATATAAAGTTAATATGTAATTCTTGTTTTTGTCGCGGTTTGAATTGTATTATTTTCGTTTTATTAAAATTAATTTCCAAATTATGGTCGTCCATCCAATTTTTTATTTTATTTACTATGTCATATAATTTGTCATTTAGATTTACATTATTATTACATGAGATAATTAAAGAAAAGTCATCAGCAAACATAACACATGGGACATTGATTATTTTAGGGAGGTCATTTATATAAATCAAAAATAGGATACATCCAAGTACACTGCCTTGGGGTATGGAGTTTTTTACAAGCTGGCAATCCGATCGAACGGTTTTTATTTTTCCTAATTTTTCATCAAAGTGTTCTACTTCTACATATTGTTTACGGTTTTGTAAGAATGATCTAAACCACTTATGTGCAATGCCACGAACACCTATACCATTTAACTTGTGTAGTAAAATGTCATAGTTAACCTTTTCATAGGCTTTAGTCATATCAAACATAATACTAATGGCATATTGTTTATTGTTAAGTTGTTATTAATAAGTTTATGTTTTGTTTATTAGTTTAGAATAAGTTCTCTCAGTGTTCTTAGTTAAATTCGTTAACATTTTGTATTTCTTATCACGATGGAATGGAATTATAAGATTTAGATAAATTGGATTTTATAAACAAAGTATCAGTTAATTTCTATTAGACTCACTTGTATGGGAGGCTTATTTTCGTTGACCTGCGTCACCACTATGTCTATAATACTTCCAACGACCAATATAAAGTCTGTGGTATTCCAGGCGTCACCAAAGTAATTCTGCAATCAATCAAATCTTTGTGTTAACTTGAAAAGTTTAACGAATCATCTATCTAACAAGAGATCAAAATCTGTATGAAAATCGCTTTTAATATGACGATATTCCAGTCATCGTGTAATATCTTTTAAATCTAACCACATCAAATTATTTTTATTGGCAAAATTATATAACATTGATCTTAATTATAGTGACAATTAAACCTGTAAGGTCTGCTTGAGACGTGCAAATAATCTAATTCAATTATTTTAATATGCTTTAGTTAAAATTAAAATTTAGTTGCCGATGTTCTTTAGCAAGAATGAAAGAAAACACACATTTATTACAGCAACTTCATCTTAACGTTAAAACTAAGCATACATACCTTAAACCTAAAGGCAGCTAACTTAAACACGAACTCCAGCATAAACACGCTTGTCAACCCCATGTTTAGGTAGTCAAGAACCTAAAAACAACGTGATATTAGTATTAAATAAATTAGGCCATAGGTTCCAGGTATATCAAATATACACTTAGATGTACAAATTCATTCAAACAGCAGTGAATTATAAATGGAAGTTTGGGTAGCATATTTTGCTTGAAAATTACTAATAAAATCGGCCAAGTGTGAGTCGGACTCGCGTACCAAGGGTTCCGTACCTACTATATTATCTATCGGCAAAGAAATCATGTAAGTTGTATGGGAGCCTTGCATTTTTAGTTTTTTCTTCTCTTATTCAAAGTCTTACATAGTCGTCATAGGCGGGATTGGATTGGTGGTACCTACTGTGTGATCTTTTACCATCTTGTCGCACGGCTGCTCCTATGCGGATTGGTGGAGGGGTCAGAGGCAAACCCAGTGCATGTCCAATGTGAGAACATTGTCCTTGTTCTTCTCAAGCCGAATGTCTTCGACAAGGCTTAATAATTGTTTAATGTTTCCATCTTTTAACCATAAAAAAAGGTAACCTTCTTGTACTCCGGGTTGGCATTGTGATACTTCATCATCAGCGCGACTGTGTTGAGGACGATGAAGCAGAATATGAAGTATTCGAAACGCTGCGACGTCACGAACCACCACGTCTTGTATTGGATGCGGTGTTTTGGAATGTATCTGGATACAATAATTTGATCACTATCATTTATTTATTTATTTATTTATTTGCATTTATGTACACATAGGAGAACAATATCAGGAAATACAATCTTATTCTAATTCTAAAAGTTTTAAATTATGCTAAAATTGTTATAAAGTATGCTATCGTATATTGTGAGATGGGGTTACACGTACCTAAGACTGATAGTTTTTAAAAAGTACATGATTCTAATCTAACCGTCTTTAATAACTAAGAATAGAAGATATATATTAAAGTGTTAGTGTTGCCCTTTGCGTTAGTATATTATAAAGGTGAAACTATAGATTCTGCCCAAAAATAGATGTTTTCTATACTCCAGAACAGTCATTATATCTGCTTCTAACTATTAAATAATTATTAACAGGTTTATGATTTTTTTAATCCGAATTTCACCTTCTCACTGGCTTGGCTTTCAAGGCGAACTCAATACAATTCCTCTGATTCTTATCCAGTTCACAATCCTTAAACTCCTGTTCACCCTCCTTTTGAAACGTTACTATGACAAAACCAACGAATATGTTTACCTAAAAAGAATATATACCATGTTTAGATAATTATTTAAGTCAGAATAAACTTCTGATATTTATTCATTTGTAAATTAATTCTTACCATGAAAAAGGCAATGACAATGATATAACTAATATAAAAAAATGCAACAAGTGGGCGTGAATTTTCGATCGGACCATGATTCTCTTCGTTAGAATCCATAGACGTGGAAAGGAGTCTGCAATAAAAATAATTATTAGTTAAATTTGGCTTTTGATCTAAAAACTGAACGTTCAATCTAAGGGGTTGAGAACATTCGACACTGGGTTGGCCACTAAACCCTCCACCAATCCGCATTGGAACAGCGTGGTGGAACTCTAGACCTCCCACAGCTGTGTCTGTGGGGGAGACCCGTGCCCAGCAGTGGGACGTCTATGGGTCGCAGCGATATCACAAGACCCACCCAGGCCAGCCCTCAAAGGTGGAGACGGTAAAAAGCGTAAGCATCCCGTTGGGGACATCATCGAAGTTGAACTTGTTCAGCACCCACTCTCTGATCTCGATTTTCGGTTTACTATTTTGGAAGACCAGGTAAGTCCCTCTGAAAAATAAGAATCATTAATTGATACAACAGAATCAAGTGATGACAGATCTATTTGCACTGTTAATTTATAATATTTCCTAGATCAGAGATTAGAATCTATATAATAGTCGACAAAGTAAATTACATTCAGTGGAAATTTGTTAAGTCTACATGAAGGTTAGTGTGCCTCTAAGCAGAAGGTAATGTGGGTCTCAGATAATATAGTTAGATACAATGAATTTTTTATTATTCTTTTCTACAGATTCTTATATCTATGGTTATATAGCTGACCTCTAGTATTGAGTATTGTAGTAGGTAACGCTGGAAACATATAAAATTCCTTTGGAATATACTATTATGTCGTTTATCACATTTCAGTAGATTAGCTAGGTAAAATAAGAAGGCATCAGATCTTTTGGCATGGTTATTGGAGAACTAGCCAAAAATCTAAGTTCAAATATATTTATGTTTTATTTATTACGCTATTTACTTTAAGTTTGATTTTTTTTTATTTCTTTTTTCGCTAATTAAAATAATAGGTACTCAATTAATTTTTGTTTTTTGACACCTATCACCAGCTCTAAGAATCACACTAGCTTTACTGGTAGAAAATGACTTGTGGCCACCTTTTGTAAAATCTTTTACACAGGATTTTTCAATAAAGCCTTAAATAAATAAGTAAATAAAAAAAATAACATTCTAAAAAGGAACTTTTTAAAATACTCACTGACACTCCTCCTTAGTCACCTTAGTGATGTCAGTGCAGCTATAGAACTTGCCCTGAAACCAAGCTTGATTTAGTGCGAGCAAACATATAAAAAATGAACATACAAGACACGTCAAATCACCTGACCTCGCCTCATTTCACAACGGTAAAGCTAAGCACAGAAAAAATACTAAATTAGCACAATATAGTTAGGACACCGCCATACTATCTACCTAATGACAGTTTATTACCAACGTTACGTAACGCAGTATGTGGTATCGTTTTGATAAAATCACAGTAAAAATTAGAAAGTTACAAAAAAATCGCTTTTGAGGCCAGCCGCACTTTGCAAGTGATTTATAATAAATTATTTTTGCGATTTACGTAAATGTAAGTTTTGAACGTACAAATTAAGCAAAAATCTTATAACACAAGCCTATGACCCTGCTTTTACTTACTGACCCACTGTTAGACTCTGGTCTCTTGTAGGAAACTGAGTGCATGCGTATTGCACGAAAAAAATATAATGTTGATTTTGCTTCAAAAGAACTGTTCTGATTCGGACCGTGCTGATCGATTGTGCGCTGAATTTGTTATTTAAAAGTCTGAATTTTCAACGCACCTAGGATAGAATTCGGACGAGGTAACAATGCGCGCTTTCTTATTAATGTATGATTATACATTTTTGTGTACGAAGTAAGAAAGACCGTTGATGCTGGTACGAAGTAAGGAAGACCGTTGATGCTAGTACGAAGTAAGAAGTAAAAGTGGTGTAAACGCTGCGAGAGTTTACGAATCCCGAGTCAGATATGCATGATAACGTGATTTAATTGTGCGTAAGTGTGGCCGGCCTAGTGAAATACTGCATGATACGTCTCACTGGTAACTAAACGCCAGAATTGGCCACGTCCATGATACATTTATCGATGAAATTATTATTAATAATACATAAAGTTCATAACTATCCCAAATATCGATATTATTTTAAAAACTATTCATCATTTAAATGATGAATAGTTTTTAAAACCTACCTACCTGTCTACTTTCAGTTGATATAAAAAAATGATTTTTTAATCTTTAACATTTCAGAGTCGATTTTTTTATTAGGTATGTTCGAAGTGATTTCGATAGGCCTCAGTCTAATGGTGAAACATTATGAAAATCCTCTGCTTGAGTTTCTAAGCCAAACCCGAGTAAACGTTTGGAAACCTTGCACTTTTATGTACATAACCAAATATGGAATAGTAGGTACACCTAATATGGAATTTTGTTGTATGTCCTACCACCATACAGGTTAGATTCCATATTTTGGGTACTATTACATATTTGGTTACTTTCCCCTAATGACAATTCGTATACTTTTCAAAACAAAAACACAGATATCGATCAATATCAATAAAAAAACTACTTTAGGTATCACATTACGATATCGAAATACATTAAATTGCTTTGGAATATTAATGGATTAACTTCAATACTTATACCATGGACTATACGCCTTTTATAACGACATCAAAGCTACAAATACATATAAAATACATAAATACCTTAAATAATTGTATGCCAACAACAGCAAACATAAATTGCAATATGTGATTGATAAGAAAAATATTTCCGATTGATTTAATTGAAGCGAAAACACACTTAACGACGTACTGGTAGGTACACAAACAATTCGTTAATACAATATCACACCCAACGATCACGTCATCAATATATTCACCCATTTTCCAAACCAGTTTTGTTGAGTGCATGTTGCGTGGAACATTATGCGTAAAAGAAAAAAAAACATAATATTAGGTGATAAGTATGCATTTAGTTACAAATGACCCATAGTCGTACGGCATTAGTCCTCGATTGACAAAAAAATTCGAAAAACAAATTCCAAGGTCGTCATCTGACCGGATTAAAAAAAAAACCAAACCACAATAATGAACAAGTACCTCACTTCTAGAACGAGTGGAAATGTCAAGGTAGAGGGAGGTAGGGAATGTGCAAAAGAAACACACTGAAGCTCTATTGAGTCCAAAAAATCACAAAAAAAATGTATTATGGACAGCACACAACACCTTTGGGCTAATATAGAAATGAAAAAGAAACAGCAAAATCCATGCATAATCCTAATAGCGAATTTTTGGACCCACGGACAGAAGCGAAAAAAAACTGGTGTTAGTAACTAGTTCGTGGTAACAAAAGCCTCACACACAGATAAACGAAATCAGATGATTCATATACGAAAATATTCTTTTGATATCCGTTATTTTTCTAATTTTACCGCAAACCGTGCTGCCAATACTTACTTTATGGTTTAGCGAACAATTGACCCAAAGGTGTCGAAAAAAAATATTTAAAAATGTAAAAAAATTTAAACAATTGATATTTTTTCGATACGCCTATTTTTTCCCTACCTTGAACATTTGCACTCCCATAACAGCGAACATGAATTGCAGAAGATTTGTCACCAACAAAATGTTGCCAATTGTTTTTATAGCAACAATCACACATTGTACTACGTGCTAGAATTGACAAAAAATGTTTTCACTGTTAAATTATCATTTGTATCATATAGTGAATGTATCAATAAATTAATGAAAGTATCATAAAGTACTGACCTTCAGTCCTTTAGCCCTATTGATAGCTCTGAGAGGCCTGAGCACTCGAAACACTCTCAATATCTTTATGAAAGATACATTACTTGATCTGTAGAAAAAGAACAATTATTAAGATAAATTCATATTCATATTAAGATTTAAAAAAATAAAGTTTGAATTTCCCCAAGTGCTAGAGACGTGTAAACCCACTTTTCACCAGTTATATTTAGGTCCCATGTAATAGATGCCTATTGCCATACACTGGGCACAAATCCATACTCCGAACTGCTACCGGGCAGTTCAAGTTAGAAAAACCCAATAGTTGGTGCTTGACCCAGAGATCGAACCCAGAAACTCTATCATAGCAGTCGCGACTACTAGACCAACGAAAAATCGTTTACAACCAAAAAATAAATATTTAAGCAGAATTTAATTTGATGCGTTTTTATTTAATTTTCACAAAATATTAATATTTTGAGTACATAGCTTTATCAATTTGTTATTTAATCTAATATATCTAGTATACTAATATTATAAAGAGGAAACATTTGTTTATAATGTTTTCACACAATAACTACTGGACCGATTTCAAAAAATCTTTCACCATTAGAAAGCTGCATGTTCACTGAGTGACATGGGCTATATAATATTGCTAGGTGTAAACAAAACTATTGTTATGTCCAATTCCACGCGAGCGAGGCTGCGGGCGATATATAATCATACGAAATAATGTATAAAATTATACTTAAAAAAAATGTCGCCATGCTTACCCAGTCAGTGACACTAGAGACACGATAACCACGAGCAGATCAAGAATGTTGAAGGCAGATCTGCAGAAAGCATCCTTATGTAGGACAAATCCGTAAGTAATTAGCTTGAGGACTAATTCTATTGTGAACACTGTTGTGAAGAAATAGTCTATTTTCTTCAAGATCTGAAATAAATATTGCATTTAATTTAATCATTGTTCATATTTTTATAGGTAGAGGCTATGGGGAAACAAAAAGGTTTTTAATGAAGCCTATTTTGTTCCGTATAGAGCTCGTCCGGGGCAGTACCACCGCCCGCCACGGTACCTAGTACCATTTCTACCGTGTAGTTATTGTTTTTAAAACAATTGTGGTCCGGTTGGGAGGATGAATCACGCTTTTTCGTGCGTGTTGCCGGCGTTCATCTATATATATAAAAGGAGAAGGTGACTGACTGACTGACTGACTGACTGACTGACTGACTGACTGACTGACTGACTGACATATCAACGCAGGGCCTAAACTATAAGGGCTAGAAACTTGAAATTTTGCACAGGGGTTCCTTTTATAATGTAGGGGAGCACTAAGAAAGGATTTCTGAAAATTCACCCCCTAAGGGGGTAAAACGGGGGTGCAAAGTTAGTATGAAACTTTGCCGTTTTTGAAGTCTTTAGACGGGTAAACGTCGATAATGGGTCTAATTCTACGCGAGCGAAGCTGCGGGCGTCCACTAGTCGATTTATAAGACTTTATACGTCAAAAAAATAACCTTTTCGATATACTTAATGTTACAATAATGTTCAAATTTAAGTATTTGATAACTTACCTCATTAATAGATTCATTAGCTTTTGTTCCCACGGGATCCTCCATGGCCAACATAAGGGATGATGCCAAGATGCAAAGCAGAATCAGGTTTTTGAACCAGGAATTCTTCTGTATTTTGTAGCACGTCACACGGAACCTGGTTCAAATAGGAACTTTAATCTCCAAAACTTACTAAATGGATGGGAAATATTGTGGCAACTTAGTTTATTGTTGCTACCTAACATTACTGACAAACTCTACCCAGTAAAACACTAGACTAGAGAATCATCATCCTTATTTTCTAGGGTAAAACTTTCATCCTCTTTTTATTAATTTGTAAGTATTAATTCAAAAAGGCTGAATTTGTATTGGAGCCCACTTATTAGAGTGCTATCGCTCCCAATTTCAGATAGAATAAATGTTTCGTCCAGTATCGTGTCTTGAAAATTTATAAATATCCACATTCATCGCACTTTTTTTTCCTTTTATATAAATTTATTCATAATTCATTTTATATTTTACATTTTAAAACAGTTTAGGATAAATAAAGGTTTAAAGTTGCTTAACAACAATTGTCGCAAATTTTCTAACTTATATCATTTGTTTCGCAGTGGTTTTAATTATGTAACTTGTCATTTTGTTGACTTACCAATTGGTCTTTGAAAATATGAAAAAACTACTGCCTTCCGGTATAGGCTTGTCTTGAGACTTGATCTCCACTTCCGACAGCCGTCGCGGTCGCGCCGACATCACCGGCTGCCGTTTCTGTGGTTGGTTCTCTTCTTGCTTTATATCACCTGAAAACATTAAAAATTATGCTTACAATAGTTTTTGAGCTAAGACTTTTAAGTTCAAACGTTTATTTATTCCAATTAGATTTGGTCTGAATTTGTTGTTAACCATTAATTGAAAAATTTATTTAAATTAATTGTTTAACATGCTGTAATATCTCTGCTCTAATTTATTAATTTTAAACCAATTCGATTTGGTTGTATTTAATTTAAATTGATTCATTTAATTTAATTCATTAATTTAGTTGTTTTGTGACGAATAATTAATATAGATTTAAATTGTTCACATCTTGCACTGGACAAATAACTGACTGAAGCTAACAACCGTTGTTAAGTTTACCTCTAGAAGTTTGTTAAGATTAATAAATGTTAAACAATTAAGTATGTTTTTTTATACCATTTTGCTTCTTTTCGTTGGCTACAAGGATTTCATTGACGTTTTCCCCCTGCTCTGGTTCTTGCTCATTGATTTCCTCTTCTGATCCCGTCTCTTCATATTCATGATCTGACCTATGAACAATCAAAACGTTTTAAGTATGGGTACAAGTTTCAAATACAAATCCTTTATTTATTTCTTTTTTTACATCATTAATTACAAATATGAGTACATAGTCAACATTCAAAAGTTCAAATTAGGAACCAAGCAATAATAAGTAATATAATTTTTATGTTATGCAAAACTTATTTGAAGATTGAATTACCTTGCCACAATTTGGTACGATTTGTACTTAGCGCTGCATGCAAGAAAACAATATTATCGTTATGAAATTTAGTCATTTACACATTTGTCGACACAAACAGACAGTAAGTAAACAAGTAATCGCATCCATAAGATAAATAAAAAGATATTATTAAAGGTAGATATTTTAGTACGACCTAATGTTTAACAGTTACTACCTAATTAAACACCGATTACTTTTTATTATTAACACGCTTTAACACGCTTTTTAATTAGCTTAGTGAGTAGGTATGTTTGTATGTATGTATGTAACGGAATCATTGAACGTGATTCAAGCGGTTCAAAACGTCTAAATATTAATATGTATCTAACTTAACACTTATCGCAGACCGATGATAATGACCATTTACAAAAGAAATTACATTTTAGTTCGACTATCTACAAAAGCGTGGTGTTAGTTTTTTTTAAATGATGTTGTTATAATCGTTTAAATTGTATCATATTATTTATAAAACAGAATAGAAAATCTAGCCGATGCTTAATTTATGTTTATAAGCAGTATCAGTTGGAAGCTACCAGGCAACGATGTTGGACTTTATCTCCAATATTGTTTCTTCAATGCTGTTCATCCTTACCCTTCGCTGGAATACCCTTCCTCGTCGTTGGCATATTCATCATCATCTCCTCTCTCTTCATCCAACTGCGGGTTACCGGCTTCAGGGTTGTCAGCATCCTGTAATTAATGTACATCACATAATTTCTTTTAATGATATTATTTATTTTGACTACATTGATTGATTCGCCTACACATCTTACATGACTATGGTAAATGTTTTTTGATGCCTCATTAGTTGATAGTGGTGACAAGCGCGACTGTTGTGTAACAGGTCCTGGCTAAGTATTAGTATTTCTAAATTTAATTTTCTAGTGAAAGTACCTCCGCTCTCCGCTCTCCACCGTTTCCTAGATAGTAATAATTATCCAGGTATTATTTTTACCTCTAATTCCTTGACAATCTGCTCCTGATCCATATCCTCAGCGTCTCCCAAGTTATCGACGGCGATAGCCAAGAACACGTTCAGAAGAATATCTGTTTGTCTGTTAAGGAATCATTATCAAAAGGAATCATTATAAAACCAAAAGACAACATTCTTTACTTAGTTAAAGCAGAATAATTTTAATTAATATGCTTTCTAACGTGAGATGTCATTAGTTCAGGTACGTGATAAGCTTCGGATGCGAATTGTACTAGGATAATTTTAAATTAAAATTAATATCCTAATGTTAAAAGTGTTATAAAAAAATTTAACTACGCATATTTGCTCACACAACTCTGTCGCAGAGTAAACAGATTCTTTTCAATTTACAAAAGGATACAATTACCACAGATGAATATAATAATAAAGTACAGAGACGCCAGCATTCCGGGCGTTCCAACGCCACCATACGCGTTGATTCCGTGGTACATCACCACGTTCCAGTCCTCTCCCGTGAGGATCTAGTACAGAAACAAACCATTCATTGACTCACTTTCCTCATGTCGCAGAGCAGAAATTATAAACACAGACGGATACATTTGGGAGTTGTCAAATTTAGAATTTTCTAACTTAACTTTTAACTTATAATTTTGATAATTTCTGCAAGACAAATAACTAGAATTTATCTAAATTTAAGAAAATTACCGAAACAAATCCAGCTAACCTGAAACATGGTGAGAACAGCCTGCCAGAAAGAGTCGAAATTATGCCTCTCCTTCTGCGCTTCAGCGGCGTAGTCAAACCTGCCGCCGAACACCTGCATGCCGAGGAGCGCGAAGATCATGATGAAGAGGAACAGCAGCAGGAGTAGGGAGAAGATGGACTGGATGGAGTTGAGCAGAGACGCTACAAGGTTGGAGAGGGATCGCCAGTATCTGAAAACAAAGCTCTGATTATTAAAAACATTGTTCATACTGAACTGGGCTAGGTTTTTCCTATTGATAGCAGTCATTCGCTGAAGCCTAAGACAACTGTGATAGATTCTTCTATGGTTATTTTTGGAGGAGGAGGAATGGCGGGAAAGGAGAGGAAGGCGCTTGCACCACGGACGGGACGAATCGTTTATTCTAACGTCGTAAAGTTATTTTGATTACTATTAACAAAATGCATTTCAATTACAATATCAGTGTTGAGTTAAGTCTAAAAGTTAAAAAGGAAAAAAAAACATAAAACTTACTTGGTGACCTTAAACACTCTGAGCAGCCTGACACACCGCAACACGGATATACCGAGCTGCGGGATGGTGTCGGTGATGGTGAGGCCCAGCTCTACGATGGAGCACACCATCACGAAGCAGTCGAACCGATTGAACAGAGACACGAAGTAACCCTGGAAAATTATAGTCGGATGTTAGTTTATTAATAGCTAAGAATCGCAAGGTCAATGATTTGATTACTTTTCATCAGGATTAGCTATCTGTATCTAGCTATACATTTAAATTGACTTTGTTATCTGAATGCCAATGTTGTTATGGTGCCAATCTTGTTAAGGTTTCATACTGACTCCTTAAACTTTAATAAAACTAATTAAAGGCTTCACAGCTGGCTCATTATCCTTACCTATGTAAGATTTTATGTAATGTTATGTTAATAGTAGAGGCAAGTCATTTAAACGATTTAACGCAGGCGAAGCTGCGAGTAAAACTGGTGTTTGTTTGCTATAAATATCTATTTTAGATATTTTACTATTTATTTTAGATAAAATGTAACTTCTTTATTTACCTGAAAACCCAACGCGTACATCTTCACTAACATCTCCATAGTAAACAGCGCTACGAATAGGAAATTCGCATAATTCTGGAAATAGTCCAGCCATTTCGGTTGTCTGGAAGAAATTAAATTAAATTATTAAACATATTTATCAAGTTCCTTTGCATAATATGTACAATTCTTATAGAAAAACAGACGTGATATTAATGTTCTGATAAGTTTATGACTTTTTAATTATTTTATTCAAATTTAAAAGTTATAGGTTACATTGAATTTACTCGAAAGTTTGTACTCGAACAGTTCGATTCTACTTGGATTCTATCTTGAATGAAGAATTTTGATTTAAAACTTCTTCATAAACACTTACTCATGATGTTCAGTGGCGAGCACCAGCGTGTTGAGGAAGACCAGCACAATGATTGCCCAGTAAAACGTCTGCGATTTCACCGCCTTCCGACAGGCTCGGCGCATTCGACGATTTACCTGAAATTGAGAGACCATAAGCGGTGACAGCCCAGGCTATCAAACTGCCTCTCACCCGAGCGGTCCGGGTTCAAACCCAAGCAGCACACACCAATGTATTTTCGAAGTTAAGTGCGATTTAAGAAATTAAATGTCATGCTATGCTGTAACGGTGACGGACACATCGTGGGGAAGCCTGCATGCCTGTGAGTTCTCCATAATGTTATCGAAGGCATGTGAAGTCTGCCAATCTGCACTCGGCCAGTGTGGTGGTCTAAGGCCTAATCCCATCTGAGAGGAGACCTGTGCTCAACACTGGGAAAAAGAAAGGGTTGTGGCGGTGCTGGAGACCACTGGGACACCATTATTCGATAGTTTTATTTTGTTTGGTTCATGAATTGAGCTATGGACACATTTATGCGGAGACTACCACCACAACTCTTTGTCCCCTGTTGGGTGCGGGGATCCTCTCGGAACGGGAGGGATTAACCCTTAGTCCACCACGCTGGACAAGTCTAAGGCCTAATCCGTCCCATTCTGAGAGGAGACCTGAGCCCAACAGTGGAACAAAGAAAGGGTTGTGATGACGATGATGTAGTACAACCTGGAGCAACGGCTTCATAACATTACCTTGTCAAATCTCTTGCAGTAAACCTTGCACGTGGTAGTCTGAGCTGGTTCCCCAGCGGCGTTGATTTGCGATTGAGATCCTTCGTTGCTTTTTCTGTCTTTTGTTGCTGTAAGTTAATTATCACCTTAAATAAGAATTCCGATCTAATTCTACTTATTCACCTCCCATCTCCCATCCCCAGCTCTCATCTCATCCCATATTTATTTATTTATTCATATGATTCAGCTCGAAAGTTTAGCTCTGACCGAAATTCGGAGGAGAGAGCAGCGCATCGGATATCAGTGCGGGGAACATAATACGGCTGGTGAAGCACTCAGCGTTTAGGAGTGACAATCCGCCCGCCCCGCGAAAGATGATACCCCTTTATGTTTGAACCGCTCGCGTAACTTAATCGCTCGACTGCGACTCATTATCTCGATCGACTGGAGAAATACCGTATTTTTAAACCACTACTACTAGTAATAAGTGTTATCAAACACTCGAATGGCGGGCCAAGAGATAGAATAAGTCGTGAGGTATTGTTTCTATTTAACGAATATGAGTCGCATACGAGCGATTAAGTAACGCGAGCGGTTCAAAAATAGATCCCCAAAGCTAGACTTTGATGCCGGTCCGTGTACCTTTTGGAAGCCAAAAATAATGCGCTTCTACGGTAAATTCAGTCAATATACTTACTTTCTGGTTCTGCCGAGCGCAAGCATAACAAAGAGAGTCAAGTATAAATTATTCTGAACATATTATTTGACGTTAAACTTTGTACAGCAAATTTTTCTCGTACACAAAATTTATGTATGTGTTATACATGCACCATGTTTCGTATTAAACAGGAGCATTAATTTCGAATCACCTATGAAATTTTGCTATTAACGGTCCCCCATCCACAAACCGACCACTCCCGTCGTTGCTTAACTCCGTAGATCACATACACTGGGCTAAGGATGCTAACCAGATTAATATGTAACAGCTGAAAGTAAGTAAATTCAACATCCTGCTAGATTTAAGCTAAGTACGCTTACAAACCTTGACTATCCTGGTTCTCCTCCTTCTGCCCCTGGTCGTTCTCCAGGTCCAACTCCTCGGCCACCGTAATCCAGTTGAGGTAGCCCTTCAGGTCCTCCTCGAACTGCTGGCGCTCACGAGACTTCTGGAAGTCTCCGCGGCTCTTGGCTTTCTCTCTCTCCTTGGAGAACTCTCTGGAATGTTAAATAGAAAGCTAGCTAAGCTACAACCAATCATTATATTTTATTAGTTCACCCTAATTTTATTACATTTTGTCTCCATTGACCTAAATAGTAATAATATTAAACTACACCAATCGGCATTGGAGCAGCGTGGTTACGTGGTTATTACTTCGGTTATTTCTTTTGATTATTTCTGAGGTATTTCCTTCGAGCTACAATATGGAGTTTTAAAAAATCAAAAATCAAATCAACACGAAACTCGCAAACGCGTTCACTCCTGAAACTGGTCATAGTAATTGACCAAACGATTGAATTGGTGGGTGGTCCTGTACATGAGTGTACCAGACTAACAGCCAATAGGGAAAGATGGCGAGACATCGTGAGGCGAGTTACATCAGCCCCAAAAAGACTCACATGATGACCACGACCGTTCTGTCAAGAACGCATCGACTAAGAAGAAGAAGAATTGACCGAAACTAATTGGCTTATTTCCGACTTCACACGTGAGTACGCCTGTAATTTCAACTATGAATACAGACACTCACGAATCATTCAGTAATAAAATAGATAGAAACTTACCCAGACAACACACCGAGAATCAAGTTCATGACGAAAAAGTTCCCGAATATAACTAACGTGACGAAGTATATCCACACCCAGGTGTTGCCTTTCACGTCAGATATCTGAAATGTGAGGTAAGAAGGTAAGGTACTGTTTAGTGAATCTAGTGAATTATACTACATTCCATCTACCCAAAGCTTTCTAGAGGTACAGAAGAAATTTGAAATAGCCTCAAGCTTATAATTTATTTATGTGTTACACTTGGACAAATTTACTTAAGTCTGTAATATTGTAATTTGTTTCACAAAGCATGTTGAACATTAATAAAAAAATAAGGTCCACGTCTGGCCTTCCATGCAAATAACTAGTCTAGTGGCCTCTTAATCCAGGATTTGCTGATAAGATATGGCACATTGTCTGATTGTTTGGTCTGGGTATCTACCACCACCTTTTATTTCCTACATAAAACTCAATCAATATTGTTTTTAAAAAATAAATGTTTTTTTTAAAGACAATTACTGTAACTGTACCTATAAGACGTAGGTATTTTTTATGGTGTTCTATAAATACTCGACCTTGGACCTTCCAAGCACCAGACCAAAGAAAAACTGGGACTTGCCTATGCCTTGTACTGGCTTCACGGAAGCGCTCAAGAAATTTTTTCACCCATCAACTATTCAGCAGCTTAACTATTGATTCGTTGATGTCTCAAGCGAAAAGCGCTTATATTATTTAAAACTATACTTGAACAAAAGACAAGTCCTTACAGCATACATAATATCAGTCCAGCCCTCAAGCGTGATACACTGGAAGACCGTTAGCATCGCGTAGCCAATGTTGTCGAAGTTGGTGATCCCAAAGTTGGGGCCTTCCCAGTAGTCCTTGCAGATGAGCCCGTCGCCGCACGGGCTGCCTAGGTCGGGGTCCCGGCTGCAGGGGGCGGGGTCGTCGACCATCTCTCCTGGAAGAACAGACGCTTGGATTCATAATCAGCACTATCTGAACATGAAATAGGCATATGAGGCGGCACAAAAGTAGAGCTCTGACCAATGCGCAGAAGTTTAATATAAATACATACACGTATATATGTAAAATACTTCAAAAATTACTGTACGGTACATCATACGGTAATCATCCATTGCTCAAAAAACTTTACCTGTTTCATTAGAAAAGCAGGTGTCATGCAGAATGCCTGAGAAGAGCTCTAGCCCAATGATGGCGTAGATGATGATCACGAATAACACGAGGAATGCAATGTGGAATAGAGGCACCATCGCCTTCAATATGGAGTTCAGCACGATTTGTAGACCTGGAAAACGAGAAAAGTAGAGATGGCACGATGGTTGCTGGTTTTGTAGGACGTAGAACGACTTCCAATTTTTGCAGCTTTTGCATAGCGCAGCAGAAATCTAGGCCGCTGCCTATGAGTGCACAAATACCTTCTTTCAAAGCCTAAAGCCTACTCTTTACACTCTACAAGCTAAGTACCAAAATTGGTGACCACCAAAGGAGGTTTTTGTTGGGTGAAAAACCCAAATAACCAAGATTCGCCTCACAAACCCAGGTTAAAGATAAAAAATAGGTGACAAATGTGTTGCCAGAAACCAACAAGCCAAATCTAATCTAATTTATCCATAAAATTACTGAGGAACATTCTTTACTTCTCTATCAGCTACTTACTTGGGACACCTGAGACCAGTCGAAGAGGTCTGAGCACCCTGAACGCCCTCAAAGCTTTCACGTCGAATGTGTCCTTGAAGATATTCTGGAGCACTTGACTTGCGATACTGCGGATGGATAAGAAGACATTATTACAGTCACTCGGTTTTAGAGCGTCCTTATTTTAAATACCCAATACAATAATACAATTATACAGTGTACCCGTGCCAAGTTGTGGGACGTCTATGGTTGGTGGCAGCACTCCTCTAATCGCGAGGGAAGATTTATAGAAGCTTTCTTTTGGAATGCTGGTTTAATTGCCTTAAATCCAGATATACTCCTTGAGATGGTCGATAGTCCTCGGATTGTCGATGTACACTTTTTGTTAGAGGTATCCACAAAATAAAATCGACGGGTGTAAAGTTTGGACTGCGTGGGAGCCAATGTAAGTATGTCACCTCTTCTGGAAATTAATTTGCCGTGAAACATTTGATGTACTGTATATCTCTGTTTTACTGTATTCTCTGTTTGGCCTTAATTTTTATAAAATTTATAATATAGACGGACAAATAGACAGAGCCACTTGATGGTAAATGGTCACAGTCGCCTATTGGTGGAGAATGAAGCATATTTCAGTATAAAAGCTTATAACTTGTATAAGTATTTAAACTTTACCGACAAAAAACCCGAACCTATATATAGCCTTGACCGAGCCCCTGCCCCTGCTATTCCCTAAGCGGGCAGCCTCCAAATTTATGTCGCAGGTCACAACCTTGAACTAAGTTAATTATATGCAAAACTCCAATTTTCGCGCTGTAGTCACAGTATATAGATAAACAGGTAGTCCTTACAGCGCGACGGTCGGTAACCTAGTAATAACTGTTTTTCTGATCTTAACTATGATTACTGACTTTTTTTGTTGTTGTAGACATTTGTTTAGAAGATAAATATTCATTTTTAACACACATACCATGTCGCTAAATTTTAAGTGCACTCGCCTATAGTGCCACGCGACTTGGATGGTCCTATTGATGTTTTAAAAAATCTAGGGCTTCACCAACATAACACCTATGTAAGTGAAGCCACTTGCTCAATACAAGATGTTTCTACTGTCAACCTCACCCGACGGTGACACTGGTGAAGTCATGATTGTTCCTTTGCTCAGGCACGTACAGGGGTGGAACAGCAAGCCATATACGAGTACGATTTTCACTCGAACTAACCAAATAGCGACAGTGCTGAAGTGCCAAACTCACCCAATAGTAACTATGGTGAAATCGAGGCTGTTCCACGTGTTGCGCAGGTACGCCCCAGGGTGGAACAGGAAGCCATATGCAATAATTTTCATCACGCACTCGCACGTGAAAATACCCATGAATATCCATTCTACTTTTTCCTGAAAGACGAATAAATTATACGGTTAATCAACTTAATAGGAACCATTCCCGTTTCTACTTGGGGTTTGTGGTGGTGGGTTGTAAGTAATCCAGGATACATATTACATACAAATCTTAATCTTTTTATGGATCATGTAAGATTTAATCTGCGATCATTGATCATTTGTGATTTGCTTCCAAGGTTATTCAAGAAAAAAGGCTTATCTATACTTATATACTAATATTATAAAGAGGAAATTTTTTTTAAAAATGTTTTCACACAAAAACTACTGGAGCGATTTCAACAATTCTTTCACCATTATAAAGCTGCATCTTCACTGAGTGACATAAGCTATATACCTAATATTACTAGGTGTAAACGAAACTATTGTTGTCAAATTCCACGCGAGCGAAGCTGCGGGCGTCCACTAGTTTAAAATAAAAAAAGCATGATCATTGAAATAACATCTATGAATCAAATAGATGCGTTCGGCTGTCTGTTATATTGTACTGATTCAAAATACAAAGCAACATAATGAACGGTCAACTTACCAATATTTGATTAGTGTTGTTCGTGTCCCCAGAGGGATACGGCGTGAACACGGCTAATGCTATACAGTTTGCGAAGATGGTTGTGAGTATCATATACTCGGTTGGCCTGAGATTACGGTTAAGAAACTATTCTACTTGTAAAGTTGTACCTTGGTACAATGATTCATCAGCGGTGACAGCCCTGTGGCAATCGAACTCGCCTCTCACTCGAGCGGACTGGGTTCAAACCCCAGCGACACGCACCAATTTCTAAGTTATGTGCGCTTTAAGAAATTAAATGTCGCATGCTATAACGGTGAAGGACACATCGTGAGGTAACCTGCATGCCTGAGAGTTTTTCATAATGTTCTCGAAGGCATGTGAAGTCTGCCAATCTGCACTTGGCCAGCGTGGTGGACGTTGCGGCGTGAAAGCCGGACAAACAAACAAACAAACAAATACACTTTCACATTTATAATATTAGTATGGATGGAACTTAAAAAAGGATACTTCCATTCAACAATATCGTAGCACAGTTTCCTGAGCGGGTTCTTAAGCTGCAGGCACAGGAGACTCCGCTTGGGTTTCTCGGGCTGCGGTTTGCCGCGCGGCCGCATCTGCTTGCGGGGCGCCGGCGCCGCCTGCGGCTCCGCGTCCGCGTCCGGCGTCGCCGCCCCCGCCTGGGGCTCCGCTGACATCTTCGCCTGGAAACATCATCGTCAACATTACACATAGCGGCACGAAGACTACCATACATATACAAATCCTACTAATATTATAAAGGGGAAAGTTTGTAAGTATGGATGGATGGATGGATGTGTGTTACTCTTTCACGTAAAAAGTACTGAATGGATTTTAATGAAACTTTACAATAATATAGCTTATACATCAGAATAACACATGGGCTGCAAATTATAAGGATATTGTGTGAATTGTCCAAAATATGACGATAAGTAAGTAGTAGTAAGTAGGAAAATATCCACCATCTGCTAGCTATTCTGGCGTGCGCTGCCAAAACTACTGGACCGATTTCAAAAATTCTTTCACCATTAGAAAGCTGCATCTTCAGTGAGTGACATAGGCTATATAATATTACTAGGTGTAGGTAAACGAAACTATTGTGTCTAATTCCACGCGAGCGAAGCTGCAGGCGTCCACTAGTACCATATAATGAAAAATAAATAAATCTGAATCTGAATCTTAGGTCTGAAGTTAATCCGATGGGGATAGCTGCGCATGGGGTATCAGTGCGGAGGACATAATACGGCTAGCGAGCCTTCCGTATGCAACCCTAATTAATGAAAATGTGAACCGATTTCTTCGTGTTTCAAAAAAATTACCCTTATCAATGAAAATATTTAATTCAATTTCTTAGTAGGTATTAAAAAAATGTCTAAACAAATCAAATCCAGAATAAGTGAATCAATAGTTTTAGGGGTACCGATAACGTTCAGTTAAGACCAGTTAAGTAGTGGTCGCCGAGTTTACGTAGCAACTATTTAGTTATCTGGCGCCGGTTGGTCGAAATTCTACCATAAATCAATAAATCTGGGGTATCTCCGAATCCCTAACAGAAAAGTCTGACTCCGACTTCCACCACTACCACAATCTACCACAATCTGCGCAACTCGTCGGTCGGTTAGTCCCGGTCAGTGTCACTCCTCTTTGAGACCTCATTCAAACTTTACCACCGCACCGCCACGGCCCATCACCAAAAGCACGAATAAGGCACGTATAAATGTGTGTGATGTACGGCGATGGAGCATTATCATCATGACCATTACTCCACCTCCACCACTTCTTTGGCCAAAGCGGCTATTAGCGGATTAGCAGAATTCACTAGCCTACGGGAATATTAGGAAGAACTTTCAGGTTCCTCACGATGTTTTTCTTACCGTTACAGCAGGTGATCGCTTTGTAATAGGTAGTGTTTAGTTTTAGTATTGTACTGATTAATTGTATTAAAAAGTGAAATAAAAATTTATTCTATTCTATTCTACATTACTAGTACTTAATGGCGTAAAGCGCTACATCATAAAAAGTTATTCAAATCCTGTTGTTGAATAATTAACCACCCCTATATGGGAAACTATCGCCGATGTACCATGCCATTTTATAAAGGCCATGCTGGGGTCATAGGGGTCATTCCACCTACGTGTCAACGTTTAATTGACACGAGAAATTTCAATATTTTACGAAGTCGATTGGACCATAAAATTGTTTTCGGACGTCTATTACGGGAAATTTGCATACTTTTACGACACGCCGTAAACGTTGCGCGCGAATAATTGCACACGTAAATAAATTGACGTAGTAATTAGGGCTGCCAACTAAAGTCATAGAGATAGTTCAATTTTATTAACTTGAACTGTTTGTTAGGCAACTCAGACGTGCTCAACTTCTTATACTTACGAGTAGGTACTTCTTATATTACTACCAGGAACCACTTCTTATACCTACTACTAAATGGAAATCCGTGCTTTCCAATGAAAAATATTGGTAGACTAGACTCTAACTAAACCCAGGCATAAATCCAGAGGAAGGAATTCCAAGGCATGATCTCAGAGGAAATATGAGATGGTATATTTAAAATAAATCAGTAGAACATATCAATAAGAGGCGTTGGCATGAAATAAAAATAATAACAATAACAATGAAAATGTTTTTATTGCCACACACATTTGCAATACAAAATACAGGTAGTACTAAAAACAATGGACATAAAATAGGCTGAGTGGGCAACAGGAGTTGACCAGCTTCAGCTGACATAGGCCTGCAGGTCCTACGCAGCGCTGTTTTTCAGCCAACCCCTGTCCCTGTGTTGTTGGGCGTGACTAAAGGGTTACGTGCACCTTCTCCCTCCACCATAGAACACATTCCCTACATGGAGGAGCCATTACGGCTAGCGCAAAGACGCCGCGGTAGTAATGCCAAGCGATCCCGTGCCGTCTCATATCATCGCTGAAGGACCCGCTGGGTTTTAGTGGGTATTCTGGCAAGCCGATGTCGGCGAGTGCCACACATCTGGCCAGGCCTCTAGTAGCTGGGTAGGATGTGTAAAAGCATTTCCTAACGAGAAAATATACACAGTCAGTCACAGTTGTCATGGGCGGCAGCGGATGGGTGGTGCTGCAAGCTCGTTTGCTATTATTATTAATTCTTTATTGTACACAAAAAAACAACTTAATTTAAAGATAAGTAATTACAAAGGCGAGCTTATCTCTATAAGAGATCTCTTCCAGCTATATTATATCCATAAAAGTAAATGCCGTAAGTGTAAACCCTAACAGTAATTGTTTACTGCCCCTACACACAGGCAGGTATACTGTATGGGGAATGTTTAGACTGCATAGAATTCAGTTTCAGACTGACCGGAAAATAAGACTTGAGAACTTCCTACACTATAAATATCTTAAATAAATAAATAAATATCTTGGACATTCTCACACACGGCCATCTGACCCCAAAGTAGGCGCGAGCCTGTGTTATGGGTGCCAGAGACTGATATACATACATAGATATTTTTAAATACATACTTAAATAGATAATATTAACATCCAGACACAGAACAAATACAAGTGTTCGTCACACGAATATTTGTCCTGAGTGGGATTCGAACCCACGACCTTTGGCGCAACAGACAGGGTCACTACCGATTGCGCCAACGGGCCTGTCTCTAACTATGTTCCACCAATCCGCAGTGGAACAGCGTGGTGGAGTATGCTCTAGACCTCTCTCAGCTGTACCTGTGGGCCTACCCGTGCCTAACAGTGGGACGTCCTATGACGTCTATGGGTTGCATCTACTTGATGTCTATTTATAGATTTCTGATAAACTATGCTTGTTTTTTTGTTTTGCGATGCGTAAATATACAAATATGATGGCTTTCGACGCGTAAACACGCAACATATAATTTATATTGAGTCCAGTGAGTTGAGGCGCGGAACAGGGAAATCCCAAGTCTATTCCGCAAACATTTGGAGAAGCTGTATTTATAATGTAGGCCAAGAAATTATAAGTACCATTTCCCATCCTATAAACCAATGAGCGTAATGTAGGGTGGTGGGAACAATTCTCGCAATTTTAATTTTCCATCTGCACAGCACAAGTAGATTCACCGCTGTATTTCATTCTCCAATTGAAACTGATTTGTCTACGTCATACTTGATTTCCGGATTGTGAAATGCCTCTCGTTCCAGGTTTCCAGGAACACTGACGGAGCATCGACGGAATCACTCGTGTTATTTTGTCGTGCTCGTTGTTTTTGTATATGTTGTGCACGAACCGCGATTGTGTATGAAATCGTGTATGGACATGAGTTACAGATCATCTCCTATTCTTCTATGTACCTACATAATATAAATCCTACTAATATTATAAAGGGGAAAGTTTGTAAGTATGGATGGATGGATGGATGGATGGATGGATGTGTGTTACTCTTTCACGTAAAAAGTACTGAATGGATTTTAATGAAACTTTACAATAATATAGCTTATACATCAGAATAACACATAGGCTACAATTTATAAAGATATTGTGTGAATTGTCCAAAATATGACGATAAGTGTCAAGTAAGTAGGAAAAATTATACCATCTGCGAGCAATTCTGGCGTGCTCTGCCAAAACTACTGGACCGATTTCAAAAATTCTTTCACCATTAGAAAGCTGCATCTTCACCGAGTGACATAGGCTATAAAATATTACTAGGCGTAAACGAAACTACTTATTGTTATGTCTAATTCCACGCTAGCGGAGCTGCAGGCGTCCTCTGGTATGAAATATGTGTATTTGTTAAAAATCTACACCTCTTTGGAAGATTCTTATCTAAACGTCACAAAAACCAAATAACAACATTTCAAGGTAAAACAGAACATTTTAGAAATAACCTTTTAGGAATGGCTACACTTTTATTATAATAAACTGCCTGACACAATTTTAAACATGGAAGAACATAATTTTATAATTAAACTTCAGGAATTTATAAACAAATATAGATGAATATCTAGCCGACAGTCCCAATGGCTGAAATATAATATGTAGACTATAGATAACGTTGCCAAATAATATTTTATGTGGTTTATTATAAATAGTTACGTATTGTATTGTTTTCGTGGCATAAAATGTAACATCTGTTTCAGTGACTGTTAAAAGTTATTGCGTTTCAACATAAACCGAACGTTTTTAAATTATTTCGTACGCGTAAATCTCTGAAGCCATTAAAGAAACATGGAACATAAATACTGATGTTATATATCTAAATAATACATAAATTTCTATAGGAAAAACCATGTTGTTTGGTAGGGTTTTTCTAGTCCTGTATTCTTTGCCGGCATCCAACATTTCATTGGCCTTCACAAGTCCACTCATGTATATAGGAAATTAAATAGCAATTGTCGGTCTTTTGGAGTCTGGTTGAATTCGCAAAATGTTGAATCCCAATACGCTCAATTCGTAAAAGTCAAATGTAAGTATACGAGCCAGCATCAAAGTCAAGCGGGTAGTCAGTCGCAAGCATAGATTTATTACTCTATACTAGAGTCGCAAGCGCCAGTCGTAATAGGTCCCCGCACTAAACTTTTGTACCCTGGTGTAAAATTAAACACATACTATTCGTATATGTTTATGTTTACACCAGGGGTAAGCCTTTATATTTATTTTTATGGATACAAGATGGCAAACGAGCTTGCAGCACCGCTGCCGCCCATGACAACTGTGACTGATTCTGAACAACACTCAAATAGGGACTGGGATGTTAGTAGATAAGATTTAGCTGTGAGAGTTAATTAGAACAATAGTTGGACAGTTCGTTAATGGGTATGGGTGTGGGGCTCAAAGACTCAATAGATAAAAAGAAAACGTGCCTTAAAAAGCACAAAAGCGCTAAAAGATTTACGACATCACCCAGCGGTCACCGGTAGAACCAATACACAGCTCGCCAGAAGCAATACCACCACCAAGAGCCAAGGTACCAACAAAAATCTAATCACCATATTTTATTTATTCGCGTAATAAATTCTATTCCTTGATATACAAAGCCCATCCAACCCCAACAAGTTCACCCAACCCAAGCCTAAGAAAGAAAGATTTGCTAAACCTTTTTCTATAAAAGCTTTTCTTTTCAATCCTGCCTAGCGATACAGTGTAAAGAAACCAATGGCGTCATGCCGTGTAATGGATACCACCGGGGCTGTTTACACGAGTCAATATGAGCGCAGCTTAAAAGCCTTGAGGATAAAACGCGATATAACTTTTTACTTGCTTTTTCGATGTAAGCAGTCTGCTATCGGCAATTTGGCATAAAAACCGTACTGGGTTTGGGTAGCTCGTTGCTCATTTTTAGGGTGCCATACCCTAAGGGTTAAACGGGAATAAGGCTCCGCTGTCCGTCTGTCCGTCTGCCACTAGGTTGTACCGAACCGTGATACGTTAGATAGTTGAAATTTTCACAGATGGTGTATTTCTGTTGCAGCTATAACAAACCCTTGTTCGCCTACGGACTTCGTCATCACGAACCCTTTCTCATTCTATAGCTCACTGATTGACTTTGAGCTTACGAACGAGGCCGACTGTAAAGGACCACTAGGTTATTTTGACTATAACATCTAAAGATGATCGACTGCCGTAGAAATAAAACAAAACCATATAAAATTCTAAAATACCATACGAAGGACCATACAAAAATTTTCACATTAAAAATATAAAATCTTTCATGATAGAAAGATTTTCAAACCAGTCTTAGGTATAGACATGCCGACGGCGCCATGCCGTGTTAATTATGACCACCCAAGTTGTTCTAATAGCGAGATAACTATATTTAATCGCGAACTCTTGAGGGTCAAATCAAGGAGGATATCATCCATCATAACAGTGGTTTCTAACTTCATGACATTAGAATCCCGCAGGACCTACAGCCCCTAGTGATATATACTAATCACTCTTAGAAGGCTTGGAGCAGCCTGGAGCGTATTCCAATAAGTTTAACGACTGTTATGAGGCTATGACTACACGACACTACTACAACAATTTCAATGTCACACTTGGACACGTATCTCCTCTCGGAATGAGAGGGGCAAGGCCATATTCCACAATCTGGCTTCGGATTGGTTCAGATCAAAAGCATTGCCAATATTTGCAAATCATCATTACGTTGAACAATAGCGCGCGGTGTCATTTCCATGTACTATGATTAGTGCAACTAATTATTCGCTCTATTGCTATGGGTTACAGAACTTACAAACAAAATATAAGACGTTATCACGTCAATAATGTTTTTTATACCTTTATAGTAATAAGTCCATCCACTTTCAATTTTATATACGTTACTAGTAATATGTTAACGTTGATGGTTCGCGGTGTAAAAATATGTTTAGAATATTTTTTTTCACATAATGTATATCTGTGTTCTGTTTGTTAACCCAAATAAAGAGAAAAAAAATTAGACTAGACAAGCTTTAAGCATAATTCTTTTTCATCTGACATACCACAAAACAAAATCAAATCAAAAAATAATGTATTGCCACAAAAAAAATTCCATGCTTAAATTATAAAAAACAATTTTGTTTTTTATAATTTAATTTTTTAAAGTAATTTTTAATTTTTTTACAGTAAATGGGCAATAGGGGGTGGACCTCAGCTTTAGCTGACAGGATTGATTCTTGACAGGATTGATTCCATCTAAAATCTATATATATAAAAGGAGAAGGTGACTGACTGACTGACTGACTGACTGACTGACTGACTGACTGACTGACATATCAACGCAGGGCCTAAACTATAAGGGCTAGAAACTTGAAATTTTGCACAGGGGTTCCTTTTATAACGTAGGGGAGCACTAAGAAAGGATTTTTGGAAATTCACCCCCTAAGGGGATAAAACGGGGGTGCAAAGTTAGTATGAAACTTTGCCGTTTTTGAAGTCGTTAGACGGGTAGACGTCGTTAATGGGTCTAATTCTACGCGAGCGAAGCTGCGGGCGTCCACTAGTTCTACATAAAAATAGCAATATTTGATCACACGAGTAGCCAATGTTTTTTTAATGTTATACAAGTAGTTACTCACATGAGTTCATCAGCAGCGCAATTCAATAGCCTCTGATCGCACGTGTAGAAAATTAGCAGGTACTCCAACAAAGTTTCCGATAGCAAAGATCGATAAAACTTCCTATTACGATTGTACCCGCCCGGCGATAAGATAGCGCGGCGTTGCCAAAGCGCTCGCCGATTGTCATCCCGGCTACTTCTATCAGACTAGGGCTTCTGTAGTTCGGGAAGAGTTAGGTCGCCCCTGCCTGTAAGAGTAGAAGGCTTCTGGGGTTACGGACGATAAAAGTGCCTCACGTCACTTCTTGAGCCCCCGAAAGACGACGCTGTGTGCACGCACAACGGTAGAGATGTTGATAATTTTAAAAATATGATGAGAGGTGTCTTTATTCATTGTTCTTTGTCTGGATGTTAATATTACCTATTTAAGTATATGTACAAGGAGACCCGTGTTTCCCCCACAGTCCCAGCTGTCTAGAGCATCCTCCACCACGCTGCTCCAACGTATAAATACTCGTAATCTACGAATATTCATGTTGTCAACATAATATATTAATTTCTTATATCAATGCTGAAGCTTGGGATTTGAACCTAGACCTTTCAAATGGCAAGCCAATGTCGACAAAGATTTAATAATATTCATACGTCTATTAATACGTCATCCACCCACCCATCAAAAAAGCTAAAAAGTCCACTGTTGGGAATACGAGTAGGTACAATACGATCCCGAAAGAAAACTTGCAACACATCTTCATTTGGAGGTTAAAGAGATTTCTCCTAAAAGATTTTCTTGTGAAAGCACACTTCAAATCTAAGAGCTCTATTTGATTACTGATGGCTTTTAGGTCAATTGATACGGTTCAATCGACCTAATTTTAACTGGGACTATCTAGTTTTTATGTGTGAGCATGTGAATATATTTGTAGGTTTTTATACGTTACATTTAATGATTCATGTAAAGGTTGCCAGTTATATGATATAACCTTACTCCTGAAGGGTCAACAACTCAACAACACAGTTGACCCTTCAGATGACCTTCCATGGAATGAATAAGTACAAACAATCATTCTGCATTAGATCAAAGAACCAATTTCTTTCGATCAAATACTATTACTCATTTAGTGATATCCACTGACAGAAATATTTTTTATCCAAAAGATTAATGTTAAAGTATACCGAGACAAGTATTTATCTACATACTTGATCATGACAATGTATTTTAAGAATGTACCTATTATGTGAATAATTTTAAAAATTCTTAATCTTAACAATCTTATTAAAACTTTTCTAATTAAGTAATTACTTTTTCAAAATCAAATTTTAAACTTTTTGTATGAGGACCTCACTCCAATCCAATCCTTTTCCAATTCCGTAGTCTGATCACGAGAAAATAAAAAGATCATACTAAACCGACGCATAAAATTTTATTGTTGACTTCATTATCTTTAATTTTTTCTTTATACCCCACTACAACCCTTTCTCTGTCCCACTGTTGGGCTCGAATCTCCTCTGTGGAATATTTTTCCTTCCCCGTAACAACAGGTCATATTTAATTTCTTAAATCGCACATAACTTAGAAAATCCATTAGTGCATGCCGTTTGGTTTTGAACCCGGGCCGCTTGAGTGAGAGGCGAGTTCGATAGCCACTTGAGTGTCACAGCTATTTGTGTACCTGTGGTGTACCCATACCCACACAATGTAGAAACTTTATTATAGGCTGTGGTATAACCATAAATAAAGAACATCCGGGTTAAAAGAGCAATTTGAGTATTTATAGCTCGAGTTCATGTTCGCTGCATTCCGGTTACGTTTCCAGCGCGGCTTGCGGCTTGCGGCTGCCGGCTGCGGCCTGCGGCTGTGACTGATTTTGAACAACACTCAAATAGGGACTGGGTTGGTTGGTACAGCACAGAGAGTTAATAAATATCTTGGACATTCTCACACACGGCCGTCTGACCCCTAAGTAGGCGCGAGCCTATAATATGGGTGTGAGAGACTGATTTACATACACAGATATTTTTAAATACATACTTAAATAGATAATATTAACATCCAGACACAGAACAAACACAAGTGTTCGAACCCACGACCCCTGGCGCAAAAGACAGGGTAACTATCGATTGCGCCAACGGGCCTGTCAAATAAGAACACTAGTTGGTCAGTTTATTAGTGGGATCGAAGACTGGGGGTAGGGACTGCTTGTGATGACTATTAGTTATGTGCCACAGATGCGTTGCTTCCTTGAGGACTTAGATAATCATATCATCATCATAAAATAAGTCTGTAACTGCAAACCATACCACTCCAACCGGACCACAATTGCTTTAAGAACAATTTTTACACGGTAGAAATGGTGCTAGGTTCCGTGGCTGTAGCTCGGGACCAGAATAGTGCTACGGTAGCCCCTGCCTGTCGTAAAAGGTGACTAAAAGGGGACTTCTGGGGTTGCGGGCGGTGAGAGTGGGAGCTCGAACCGTCCATCATGTGACCGCGGGAAAGACGACGCTGTTTGTGGCTGTACAGCGTTGTTTAAACCGGGAAGCGGGATGCTACAGCTATTGTTATAGCATCAACATACGAGTAGGTACGTTATTTGATGTTGATTTGGTACCATCTATTATTATTATTTGAAAGGATAGTGTAGCCCCTTCATCACACAAGAAAAAGTTTAGCCCAAAAGCCAATGCGACCTAATAAAATCTATTGTAACTAGCCCTCATTAATTCAAACCTTATCTTAAAGGTCAATCGTTTGGATAAACCGGAGGACGTCTTTAGGGTGTAAGGTGAGTTACATGACAGTGTAAGGTTAGAGACTAGTTTGCCGCCCAGCTTGCGACTTGTTATTTATTCCGTCATTACTGAGACCTTATTATTCAGACTCAATGGTCATGAATATTATAAAATGATGATCCATAATAATTTGGTCTCATACATATTTAATGCCGTATTTTCATAAAGAGACAGAAAGTACTTACTATAAAATATTCACTCGAAGTATGTAGATATGAAAACGTGATAGAAATATTAACGCCACAGCAACTTAAGTATAAGCCTAGAGCGTGGTTTCTACGACTGATCAATTTTATGTACCTACCCACCGTTTTTAGTTTCGTTTCAGCACACGTATTCTAACCAAAGAAATTTGAGTCGACGAAATGTGTCATTTGTTAGCACTAAATACTAAACTATAGTAAATACTACATAATATATACTCACGCTGCGACCCATAGACTCCCACTGCTGAGCACGGATCTCCCCCACAGACATAGCTGCGGGAGGTCTAGAGCATACTCCACCACGCTGTTCCAATGCGGATTGGTGGAGGGGTTAGTGGCCAACCCAGTGTCGAATGTTCTCAAGCCACCCGAAGGTCTTCGACAAGGCTTAACGACTGTTTCCACCATTGAAAACACCCGAGACCGACCGTTTTGCGTGCCCTTCGAAGCATGGTAGCGTCCATGAAATACGCTTTTCGGAAGTTTATCCGATCGGGCTCAGTGGCGTGCCTTGGGAGAGGCCTATGTCCAACAGTGGACTACTGTGAGCTGTAGAGAGAGAGAGAAGGTAACGTAACCAAGGTAACGTAAAAGTATAATATTATAAATGCCGCCTGTTTACCTGGCAACGTGGTGAAGGGCGGCTATTTCCGTGACCGGTGACGCGACAGCACCAAAACTTATTTTTATCAACATCTACAAAGAGTGCGCATCAGTGTCCTTGCAAGCAATACAAGCAATTTTTAGCAATACAATATTTACTGTCAAAGCCTACTACAGAGCAACTAGGTGCTTCATTCTTGAACCGTTCGTTGTGCGTCGAGCGATTCATTAGAAGACGTTATCTTATTGACAGTGGCACGGTAAAACCGTTTTGAAACGTTTAAATGCAACGGCCTAGAATCTGGATCATTCGATTAGCACAAGCTTAATACTACTTGAAAGTACGGAATTTCTTTTAAGGGACAATCGAAGCATCGTGGCGATTGAAGAGTTACACCAAGACAAAAAAGCAAAGGAAAATATTTTATTTTCTTTTTTAAATACTCGTAAGTACCTACTAAAATAAGTTTTGCCATAGCTTTTCTCCTCCTTCTGATTTTGTACCTCCTGATTTTGGCAATCAAAGGTAATTAAGTACATAGTAAGTATTCGTATAAAGAAACTTTATTAGCGCCCATGTTACGAGCTATTCGCAGGTTTGCTAAGTAAACAATATGTAAAGCTTCCATATTTTATAGAAATAAAATTGTCCCTCTTAATGCCTAAATCCCAAAACGTTGGAAGCGTTGCCACTTCCCCGCTGTATCGTTCCATATAGGTAATTTATACTATCTGTACTAATATTATAAAGAGGAAAGATTTGTTTGTAATGTTTTCACACAAAAACTACTAAACCGATTTTAAAAATTATTTCACCATTAGAAAGCTAAATCTTGACTGAGTGACATAGGCTATATGTAAACGAAACTATTGTTATGTTTAATCCCACGCGAGCGAAGCTGCGGGCGGGGAAACCAACGGCTGAAAAGTGGTCGCAGTACACACCTACGTCTACCCCTACGGCAACCATAGGCGATTACTTATGGATCGTAAATTATGTAACTAGACAATTTACAGGTAAATGAGAAACTATGTATCCAGGTACATTAAAATGTAAAGTATGTGATACTCTCAAGGGTATCGGTAAAAATAACCTAATTTGTCGATTATCTATCGCCTCTCATTGTTATAGTGTCAATTTGAAACTTTGCCAATGTATATCAGTTTGTGGACATTAACTACATTGTAACATAAAACGAACAAAGCTCACCGACGTAGTTCGCAGTTAGTAAGTTGAAGGGGCAATGGGCAGGCCACGTCGTTCGAAGGACTGATAACAGGTGGAGAAGAAAAGTCCTCGAATGGAGACCACGACTCGGAATAAGGAGAATAGTTCAAGACAACGCCCTTCGACAAGACAACATATGACCTGAAGAAAACGGCGGGAAACCGCTGGAGTCAGAAGGCACAGGACTGGTCGGAGTGGTGTCGTTTAGAAGAGGCCTATGTCCAGCAGTGGAACTCAAAAGGCTGATGGATGGATGGATGGAACTACAATATTACTATTTACTATTGAGCGACCAAGTAATGGAAGTATCTGGAAGGTTTATTAGAAGTTTATGATTTGATGTAAATAAAGTAGGTGTTACTGTGGCATCCACAGCCCAATGGCTCGCGTCGATTCAATGTAATCGACAGTTTTAAGTTCCTGGAAAATAATGAAGCTCCCTTGGGATACGCGAAGAATAGAATTGCAACAGTAAAATTACTTTTAACCCGCATCTTAATTACATTACTTCGAAGGCCTATCGCATGCTTGGTTTTATTCTAAGAACAAGCAAAGATTTTCAGAACAGTTCAACCCTAGCAGTTCTTTTTAATGCATTTGTTAGATCTTTATTAGAGTATGGATCTGTCGTTTGGAACCCGCAATACAAGATACAAGAAGCTAAACTTGAAAAAATATTCAAACTTTATATTAGAAATCAGAAATATAGATATAAATCAGTACCATCAACCCTTTCAAAGAGACGAGCTGAGAGAGACCAAATTTTCTTATATAAGATTCTGAATGGATATGTGGATTCTCCTTTTCTCCTTCAACTTCTCAATTTTAGATGCCCCCCCATCAACACTAGAATTAACTCTCGCCGTAGACTGATGTACTATACTCCTCCAATTAAGAAAAAATACGTTGAAAACGCATTCATATTTCGCACATGCAACTTCTACAATAAACATCTGCAGAGCGTCGATCCTTTTAATTGCTCGATACAGGTGTATAAGAGGAGTATACGACAACCAATAACACATATCGAATAAGTAGTTTTAATTGTAAAATTTATACTAAGTAGTTTAATTTTTCTAAATTTTGTTTTGTATTCTAAATTCTAAATTTTGTTCTTGTATTTTTTTTTAATTCTTACTCGAAACTTAGTCTGTTTTATTTAATAGTGGAAACTTCGCTGATTTCTGCATCACTACTTTGTTCTATATTTAACATTTTTAATATATTGTATGTTTCCCAAATATTAATAAAATAAAAATAAATAAATAAAAAACAAATGCTTACAGTTGAATGAGTTTTTAATAAAGGATATGTAGTGTAGGTGCTTTTTATCCTGGTGATTACCCTAAGGATAAAGTTTGAAGGACACAATTCTATCGGTAGAGTATTTGAGACTAGTAAGTGTAAACGAAACTATCGTTATGTCTAATAGTCCACACAAGCGAAGCTGCAGGCTGCAGGCAGGCAGTCCATAAGTAATATAAATAAAAATAAAATATTTAAGTACCCTACCCCTTCGGGGAAATGCAGGTGTGATGTTATGTTTCTCTACCCAGTGACGCGCAAGGGAACTGCCGCTGGAAAGTGACCCTGACGAACCGTGGGTCCCAATCACGTCAATGAGTCTCAGGCCAATTAATGATTAAACGAACTTACCTGTACGTGAAGTTTATCATAATTATACGAGGGCTTTTAGGAGATTAGCAACTCGGTCATGGATGTTAAATGGAGGATACTAACTACATTTGTTACCTATATTAGTTTTTATTTCATGTAAATACATGTGGTTATCACTGCGAGAAGTTTACGCCACTTATTAATTTTCTAAGATAACGCGCAGCGTGACGTCACGACTCGTGTGTCGTGTCGCTTGCCGGGCGCGCTATACCATAGCACAGAGTAATAGTACAAGTAACCATAGTGAAAATCGTACAAAAAAAGCGCGCGCTCTTTATTTTAATCCTGATATTTATTTATATATTTAAAAAAACTTTAATGACACCTTATAAATGTAAAACGTACAAAAGGCGAGCTTAATGCCTCATGGCATGGCATGCTCAGCTAACCCTGGATGGTGTTTATAAGGTGTGGAAGGTGTACCTACTAAATTAGAATATACATATAAACCTATTAGACTAATAAATACATGTATAATAAATATATTTATATAGATACATTAACGTTAATATAACTTACATAGAATACCTACATAAATATATACATATACATAATATTTACATCAAACATTTTCAAAGAAAGTTTTATTTTCTGTGTGTTTATTTAATCTTTATGAACAGCTAAAAATGTGCATAAAGTGTACAATAAAGAATTAATAAAAAAAAATGTACAGTACAAGCGGTCTTAATACTAAAAGCACTATCTACCAGTCAACCTTAGGTAGTAGAACAATAATGAAGGCGTGGCTATTTATATTGTATGTATTTTATATTGAAACAAAAATAACATAGGTGACGGTAAAAGGCTCGAGTATAGTCTATAGGTTACGTAGGGTGTTCGCTACCCGTAACAACGAAATGTAGTGCGTGGGGGTGAGTTGGTAGTCATATAAAACAGTGAAATTTATTGTTTGAGCCAGCCCTGCCAGCCTTTAAACTCGGAAGTGCGTGTTGGCACCCCAGGCCGTAAGCTGGACGTCACGGCGGCACGGCACGGCATAAATGGGTGTGACTGGAGGTTACCAACCTACCTCCAAGGAACCAACTTTGTGAACCGGCGGTAGATAAAAAATTGTTATGACGTTCATTAAGCGTATACAAAATACCAAATGCTTTGTTGAATACCTTAGAAGTGGCTCGAGAACATTCGACACTGGGTTGGTCACTAAACCACAGATTACTAAATATTTAGTTACTACAAAAACTGAAATAAAATGAAATGATTTATTTATCTGGTTTGCAGCCAGTATTTGCATTAATAATTAAGTAGTAAGTAAAAACCTTGTAACATACGTTAGAAAAAAGCAATATCTAGTTTTTTTTGTGTTAAGGTAAAGGATACGGTGGCAAAACTGAACAAAGTTTTATTTTTGATCACATACACTCTATTTTCAATTCTAAAGATAGGACTATGATATAGTTGTAAAATTTCACTAAATATACAGTCATGATCTCGATAGTAGAGTTCATTATATTATACAAACTAGAACGAACTTTATTGCAAAGAAATAAGGCAGTCAACAAAACGATACGTTTGTCAGATTTAAACTTGGAATAGATTGATACCGGTAACGTAAACACTTTCATTCATGTTTGACGTAATGCTGGAATGAAAATTCACATATTTACAAAATCATTCCAGTAGTGGAATGGAATGTTTTATGTAAACAAGGATTAACCTCTAGTGTCGGCATATAGACAGAAGCACCATCTATTGTCTATAATGGATAATCAATGGAATGATCTTCTAATGTAAAGTAACTTCAACCATTTAAATCACAGTTTCTGAAAAAATCCTTGATAATAAATGCCTACGACATTTAACTTTCTCCTTGGAACATCGTTAGAAGTTAGTCGCTTGATTATATTATTTCTTTACATAAATTTACAATTATTTAAATAAAATAATATAATGCTCCACGCACTCCGAATAATAGTTTTAGGCATTGACCGTAATAACCACTCAATGAGCAACTAGTATAATAAAGAAAACCATAAAAATCCGCATATATACCTGCTTAAACTACGTATGGAAACTAGATCGTGTGGCAAAAACAGAAATAACTACAATAGATAAGTGTATCTAGACATTTACGCAAACATTGTAAAAGTTTCACTCACCTCGTCGCTCAGAATGCAATCCAAAAAAATTAATCACTGGCCTTACATCACTATTAACACAAGCCGGCTGCACAGAAATAAAAAAAATTAAAATCACAAAATACCGCCAAAATAACTGTCTTCAGACGCGGCTCGAGGTCGAAGCTATATGTCACCGAAAAGCGGGATTTTCGTCTGAACTGGTACGTAAAGTGAACACACTATTTTTAAACATTATCCTTTCAATCACAGCACAGCTTCTCCTAAGCACATAAAATAATAATGGTTTGATAGGTTGGTTTGACGGAATGTCGATGGTCGAAATGTTTTATTTTTAAATTGAGTAGCGCTGGCTGGGCGCGCGCGTCCGCGGAAAGCGAAGCTCGAAATTCGAATTTAGGTTAGAATCCGCGGGTCATGGCGTCACGCACACATGCGCAGTACATGTTGTTTGTACACGCGCAAAGAGTACTGAAAATTCAGCGCGGCGATACGAAATCATTATGAATAAGACTCCTACCAAACCTAAATGCAATACCAGTGGATCTTCGAACAATTCCTAACAAGAGCCCTATCTTTGGAACCTCCTTTTCCTATTATTAATTGCGAGTTCAATCTAACCAAAGTTCTCATTGCTCTGGGATCTAAACTATACCAAAGTACTTGTAGATATAAAGACATTAATTTAGATCGTCCCTAACTCTACGCAACCAAAAATAACTGAGATAACAAGTTCAGCTTTACTCCATCGACACTATTGAAGACTAGCGAGCTTCTGATATTCAGCAAATGCCTACTTGAAGTTCTGTTTCACAACTCTGTGGTACTCAACACAGCCAAAAGCACGTTCAGCTGGCAGACTCGCCGGCGTTTACGTAGATTGCTGCAATATTACTGAAAATACGCAAGATGATTCGACATCGCGGCACGGCCAGATTGGTCGTGGTCACTTGTCACTGGTATGGCACGGATTTCCATTGATGATGTTCATGACTTTGGCCACCTTGTCTATGAAATCTATGACTGGAAAGGTATACTCGTAATTTTCTTACTAAAGACAACCGTCCTAGTCCCCAAGGGTAGCAAACCTATTTCACAGTTCTAATTGTAGTTGTCACGGGCGGCAGCGGATGCGCTGTACCACAGAACAGATAGAGCGCTGTACTATAATTATAATAATAATAAATATTCATTTATTCATTTATTTTCAATAATGTAATTGTATACGCTTAATCAACGTCATTAAATTTTTTATCTACCGCCAATTCACAAAGTTGGTTGATGCTACCGAGAAGAAAATTATAGTTTCTCTTTTCCAAGTTAACAATTAAATAATTTGGTACATTAATAGAACTTATAGTGGAGCTGGAGATACTTTGAACCAGGCGTTGTATCGTTTATGTAGGTAGATCTTTATTTTACAGAACGCTTTTTAATAAGTTTTTGTTTAGGTTAAGATTTAAATTTATTCCCTGAGAGATGTAACAGATTTTCCGGTATTTTATTGTAGAATCGATCAATTTCATCGATAAAGGACTACACCAATATGCACTAGTACTATTATTCTGTGCTACAACAGAGTGGTAGTGTATATCCCAGGTGCTGTTAGTCTCGGTACCACTATAATGGGTCAGTTATAACATAGGCAGGTGTAGTTTATGCTCCAGTTGTCAGTTAAGGCCACAATGTGTCTTGGAATTGAAGCTATCAATCAGAATTGTTTGTTTTTGTTTAGCGCGAACCTGAATTTAATGAGTTGGGTCGGATGATTTATGTCTTCAACGATGTATAGGTCGTTGGTTTAGTGATCGTAAGCGTGGTTGCTAAGCTGGGTTCGATCCCCGGGTCGAGCAAAGTGTTAATGGATTTATGGATGGTTTTTTTCCCGCCATGGCAAGAGGCTCACTATTTGTTAAAAAATAGACATAATGATACCTTTGGAGACAAAGGTGAAATCCTGTAACTAAAGTATATCCGGAAACCACAGCATTATCGAATCACAATTGAGTTTATACCATAGCTGACCACGTCGGTCGATCACGGGTTGGCAGCCTCCTCATGCTTACGAAGAATATGGAGAATCTGACAGAGTCTTCATCTCCTGAAGCGTTATTGGCTAGGGGCCAGTTTTTCTGAAAGCTAGAAAGCGATCTATGTACGACTAGTGGACGCCTGCAGCTTCGCTCGCGTAGAATTAGACATTCACTAACTTCAAAACGGCAAAGTTTCGTATTAACTTTGCACCCTCGTTTTACCCCCTTAGGGGGTGAATTTCCAAAAATCCTTTCTTAGTGCTCCCCTACGTTATAAAAGGAACCCCTGTGCAAAATTTCAAGTTTCTAGCCCTTATAGTTTAGGCCCTGCGTTGATATGTCAGTCAGTCAGTCAGTCACCTTCTCCTTTTATATATATATATAGAAGTATAGACAAGTGGAACCCCGCAGCTTTGCTCGCGTAGGTTTAGACCCATTAGCGACGTCTGCCCACATTCGGGTTGCCCACTTGACTTCAAAATCTGCAAAGTTTCATACTAACTTTGCACCCCCGTTTTACCACCTTAGGGGATTAATTTTCAAAAATCCTTTCTTAGAGCTCCCCTATGTTATAAAAGGAACCCCTGTGCAAAATTTCAAGTTTCTAACCCTTATAGTTTAGGCCCTGCGTTGATATGTCAGTCAGTCAGTCAGTCAGTCAGTCAGTCAGTCAGTCAGTCAGTCAGTCACCTTCTCCTTTTATATATATAGATAGAAGATAGAAGATAAGGAACTTTTAGGTAGTAAGCGTGTTTGGATTGTATCCCATGCCGAACAATATTATCGATGTATACGAGAAACTCGGCGATTTTAGCCGAGAACTGAGACCGAGTTTCGCGGCTCGATTTGAGGCTTAAAATGCCGAGACCGAGATCTCCGTCGAGCCTTTTAACTGAGTAATGGCTATTCAAAGTTGTCAAAAACGCTTAACACTTCGTTATATGTATATTTAACTACCATGAGTACATTATACGATGTATTTTGTTATGTATTATTTTTACATTTATGTACTATTGTATTTATTATATGTATTTAGATTTCTTTGTATTATTGTATTGCATTGTCCTGTCTAAATAATACCTAAGTGTATTGTATACACTTTGGTCTACCGTCCGTACAAAATTTCCTGCCTTGGTTCTACTGGAAGAAATTTCATAAGAAATAAGTTAGTAGGTACCCTTGTACCATTTTCTACCTTTGTCATTCTATTTAGTATTTTACGCTTAAAGTGTACCATAAATTATTAAATAAATAAATAAAATAAATCAAGGATTTCGATGCGAATCTACAGACACATTTTCGTGGAGTGATTTCATCGAAGGCTGGCCATTAAACTATTAACAATTAGTATTAGATGCTAAGTAAATTGACGACTAGCTCAGGCGTTAAATACACAGCTGCGATGAATCAATGCACGTAGGTAGGAGCTACGAACGTGTAAGGCTAGGTACAGACAGACCTGTGGAGTCATAAAAATGTGAATTGAGTAGAGCCTTTATGGATCCTATATAGGTTCTTTTGAAATTCGCCCCGCGCCCGCCGCGAGATCTACTCCTGGATACACTTCTAATGTATGTAATTGTTTTTAAAGCAATAAAAAAAAATCCGTTTAGAAGCGTGTGGTTTCCGGTTACACTTTTCTAGAGGCGACCTTAGTCCTTTAGGGTAGCAAAGCATGACTGACTTGATTTGATAATCTTACTAAAAAATACTAACTGTTACTAATACCAACTAACAGGCATAAAATGTAGATAGTTGTAATTCTTGCCGTAGCGAATCTGCTCAATTATACTAAGCAATACTTCGTCGACCTCCACCACAACCTTTAACAGAATTATTCCATATTTGTGGGACAAACCCACAGCTGGGCACGAGTCTCCTCTAAGCATGGGAGGGATAAGGCCTTAGTCTAACAAACTGGCCAAGTGCGGATTGGCACCTCGTCGGCCTAGTTACAATTGAGACTGTTCTGGTCCTACAAATGTCGACGTAGCCTAACTTTGAAGATGTTGGCAACTAGTCAGAATTTAGCTACTTATAATAAATAATTGTACAGTACGCGTATTAGCGATGTCAACAATATTAGGACTGATTACAATTTTATTCAGTTATTATTATTATCATATTCAGAAAGCTTTTAATTGAAGAGCCAAGCAAGGAAATTGGAAAAAATGTTATCTATTGATTCTATTATAATCGATATACATCAGTGCACTATGAAATCTATGGTATAATTAACAGAATTATTCCATAGTTTGTTATTGACGAATTTTTTTTTGTTATTTTAGACAGGCCCGTTGGCGCAATCGGTAGTGACCCTGCCTGTTGCGCCAAAGGTCGTGGGTTCGAATCCCACTCAGGACAAATATTCGTGTGACGAACACTTGTATTTGTTCTGTGTCTGGATGTCAATATTATCTATTTAAGTATGTATTTAAAATATCTATGTATGTTTATCAGTCTCTGACACCCATATCACAGGCTCGCGCCTTCTTTGGGGTCAGATGGCCGTGTGTGAGAATGTCCAAGATATTTATTATTTATTATTATTATATAGCACGCTGGCCAAGTTGAATTGATGGCCAAATATTGGCAAATAATTAAACGGGGGTTCATAACGCAAAGCACACAGTCTCTGCAGTCTTTCGTTTTCCAGTTTTTTTTTAATCGAAACAAATAAAACTATACTGGAAATTCGTTTGTAATTATGTAATTCATTTTAATATCCTCATTTAAAAATCCTCGTTATCGCCTAACCGTAATCGTCTTGCCCTAAATCAAATTGGATAATTGATGGTTTGATTCTGATTGATTGACGAATTAACAATTCTTCTCGTTCTCGCTTATAATACAAGATTCAGATTCATTTATTTTTATACATTCACACGTTAGGCCTGCGACTTACACAGAAAACATAATTTCAACATCCATTACCCGAGCACAAATATAATAATAATTATATTTTATCTGAGAAATAATATATCTGCCATAACCACCCATAGCCGGAATTCGAACCCGCAGAACCCGGTTTGGCAGTGGACACGTCGACGTCACCACCGTGCCTCGGGGTCGAGTTATTTTTAGGTTCGAAAAACTAGGATAAGCGAAAAACGACATCTACTATTACTAACCGGAACTACGTCCCTCTTGACTATTTAGTTCCCATCGAAAAGACAAGCATCAAGATGGAGCTTTTTATATAAATCTTCTCGTCTTCGCATAGATGGCGCTGATAGACTTTTATTTTGTCACTATTCTTTTTGCGTTTTATTAAACTAACATAATAGATGTTACAACTGGTAATTGATGCAAATGATGCAAATATCAATACATATTCATAGCATAATTATTATTATTTTGTTCGTATTCTACAAGTTACCTAGCTACTAATTAGATGTCTCGAGTCCTCGTAGCATATCGTAGAGCTAGAAAACTTGTACTAGTAGAAAAGCCAAATTATGAAAACAATAAAAGCACTTACTAAAATAGTATTATTAGAAATCCGTCTCTCTAGGGGTTGTCCCACTGCTGGGCACGGGTGGAACCGGGCACACCCACACACTCCGCTGCGGGTAGTCTAGAGCATATTCCACCATGCTGCTCCAATGCGGATTGGACAAATCCCTTTCAGGATCATTACATTTATGGGCTACAAAAAGTTAATTCCCTAATAGCAGGAAAGAATAAAACAGTCATTGCGCACACTTTATTTCTGGTCGGTTCTAATCTTACAAAGCTACCGAACGATCGTTGAATACAAATACATAGTAGAGAAATTTCCTTACAATAGGGTTTCTAAGCTACTAGATTGCGCCGCGGCTTCGCCCGTGTCAAGTCGTTTTCTGTGCAGAATTACCTCTACAATCAACGGATGTTTTAAATATAATAAGTTAAGCATTTATCAACGGTAAGCTACTACAAAAATTACCATTTATCAATCAATATCTTCACCCACAGTACGGCCGATCATAATCCGTGAGCCATCATAAAAATCGATCAATTGGTAATTATCGTAGTTAATTGTATCAAGCGTTTCTTTGCGGAAACCAACAACAACTATAATCCGAGATAGCTATCAATCAAATAAAAATTAATTGTTTACTATACTTGTTACTTTGCGGAAATAAGTCCTTACTCTATGGTTTAATTACTTTTAGTTTACTTTGCAACAACCTGCAAGGCGTATGATGGTGTTTAACTTTAATACACACAGCACCTCCCTCTCTCCCACATAATAAAGCATGTACACATACAAAAATAAATATACACCAATTCAGATCATTGGTAATTAGAATATACCTAACGCAGTATTGTTGAAGTAAAGTATATGCAAAATTTCGAGTATTATAATACAGCCTAGTAAGCATTGTGTACAATGAAATCAGTATCAGATACTCTTTTCTTACAGTCTCGAGCAATACGATTGTACTGCGGTAACGGCATGGGTTCGAATGCCTCTAACTGCATTGCACCAACCTAGCATTGTATTTGGGGCAAGTTAAATATACCTATAATAATCCACAAGTGTCTGTCTCTGTGTAAAATGAATTAAGTTGGAGATAAATAAATAATTATAAACGGAATTCGTCGGATGAAAATATTCTTAGTGTCGTAGTGGTATGGAATAATAAGTATAGCCTTTTCCGACGGAAAGCTACACCAATTGACTGCACTGAAAATCAGCGCTGCTGGTTTCTTTTTCAGAGCCAGCAGCATAATGCTGAGTGTAGGCCATTTTGTTGCACTCACTGCAACAAGGATAACGTTTAGGCATAAGTTATCTTTGTAAGTTAGTTATAGTCTGTGTGTTATCTTTGTTGCAATAATGCACAAATAAAGTTTTTCTTTCATTATTTCTTTCTTTTCTTTCAATTATTAACATTACCAAAAGCTATACCACTTATCAAAATGTAGCCTTACCCGCAGTTTTACGATTTTTTTTGACTCCTAGCGATCGATCAAATAAAATCGATTAAAAATTTAACGATTATTAAAAAAAAAAGACTACTTTACGTGTGAACCATGACTACCTAGAAAACATCAGATAAAACCTCATTCCACATACTCGGCAGAACAAATGCGCGGCAAAAATTAACTAGCACATTTTAAATTAATTAAAAAAAACCGTTTCTATCTCAGAGGCCCGTTACATATAGTAAGGACCATACAAACAGCTGACGGTAAAAACAGATTTAGTTACGGCGGTTAGTCACGGCAGATAAGTTTTTGCTATAAGGAGTATTGGCTGTTAACAAAAGTTAGCACTGCCAAATACTTACTGACCTCAACGCAAATTGGTCAGAAAGGAATTAGCCAGCCGTATTTCCTGGCATCTGGCTTAAAACCGGTAATTAGCATTTGAATATCTACCAAAAACAGGTAGGTACATCACCCAATTTCCATGACAATTACTAGTTCATAACCCAATGGCCCGCGTCGATCGTTTGTGATCGACCAAGTTAATCACAAACGACCTGGCTGAATAATCACATTCCTATGAACCTCTATAAATCCAATTTCACTTCCAAGTCTCACTTGATACACCGATATGGTAGCCATGATAGAAATAAAGGCGAACAAACCCGTATTATGTGCTATGCGCCTAATCACCCCCTGCGTCCTGCTGACCCCATGTCGCAGTGTCACCATAGAGGGCGCTGATCCGATTTGACGTCATTAACGTCGCCATAACGTGTCTTGTATACGGCCTTCTTTAATTATCTCTAGCCTATAAATTACAAGCCGTGAATATGTCCGCGTGGTTTATTGAGAATGGAGCTGATATTAAAACCTATCTCAAAAATTGAATCTTTCAATCGAACTATGAATTTTTCAAATCCGCTCACACTTCCAGAGGTGCGTTTAAAAAACAAACTTTTTCTATAGCTGTTTAAGTATTAATAAAAATAATAACGTTTTGACTTTTTACCATTATTATTTACTAGCGGATGCCCGCAGTTTCGCTCGCGTGGTATTAGACAACAATAGTTTCGTTTACACCTTTATACATAATTTATATAGCCTATGTCACTCAGTGAAGATGCAGCTTTCTAATGGTGAAAGAATTTTTGAAATCGGTCCAGTAGTTTTCGTGTGAAAACATTACAAACAGATCTTTCCTCTTTATAATATTAGTATAGAAGTAAAGATTCTCCAGTATGGAAAGGCAAATCATCTACTAATTATGTGGTGTGATGAATTGGGTTGGTGTAATGAAATACCTTAACCATTAAAGGTTGTAGCTCCAGGAAAACGTGCCTAAGAGCCTGCCCTTTATAACTGTAGATCTGATAGCGCGACATTCTTCTTGGGATACGAGATAGAATGGCAAGAAATTGTGATGCAAACCAGACAATGTTTTATCCTTAAATATTTTTATGTATATACCTACTAGTAGACACAGCTTCGCTCGCGTAGAATTAGACATAGCAATAGTTTCGTTTACACCCAGTAATATAGCCTATGTCACTCAGTGAAGATGCAGCTTTCTAATGGTGAAAGAATTTTTGAAATCGGTCCAGTAGTTTTTGTGTGAAAACATTACAAACAAATGTTTCCTCTTTATAATATTAGTATAGATAGAAGATAGCTAATATGCATTATTATGCATGTAGCTCCCATGCGCGGCCAGGCTGCCCCATGACTGTAGTCTGTGACCGATGTAGAACACGGCTGAGTTGTTCGATGTTGTTTGCAGATGCGTTGCTACCTTGAGGACTAAGATCGTCACTTCTTGAAAAGTTTAAATGTAATATTCTTAATTGGAGTGACTTTCGTGTTCATAAAAACCTTTGGAAACCCCACACAACCCACACCGCCTACAGATAAAAAAGGAACTAAAAATATCATATTATATTTATGGAATAAATATCACATTCACAATAGGCATTATACCTCTTGTGTATGAACACAATATAAAGCTATCCTCAATATCCGACTGAGTTGTTCATTGATATTTTTGACAAAAGAAATTTTTCTCGTTGCCGGCGACATTTTCACTCCAAGCGCTAAAAGTTGCTACTAAGAGTTTTTATAAGAGTGGTCAAGTATAACAGTCATTATTAACATTGTGGAATGAAAACGACTCTTGGAGATGAAAGAAATCCGAACAATTTAAAACAGGTTTTAAAACGTTGAAAAGGATTATGTAAGTAAAAAATTGGATCTATGTCTAACACTAAATACTCATAAAATTTCTAATCACTACCTACTAGATGAAACGTGAACTATTCTGCATGCAAATCCTATTCTAACTACAAATAATTACAACAACAATACTAGTCAATATACTACGTAGGTAAGACCGGCTTGCATTAATTAATCCTTATCAAATTATACTAAGCAAAATTTAAGTGAAATGTACAATGTCAACCATCTACCATTTTATTACAACAAATTGTTGCATTCTGAATACTGTATATCCATTTAAATGAAAGCCAGTCTGAATTAACTTCAAAAGATCTAAAACATCTATCAGTTCTATTTACGAACCGATCCATAAAATGTCTGGTTATGCCGATTTTTGTGGTATAAAATCATTTGGTATTCGCGAGACATCATTGTGCATCCCAGGTGCAACGCCCACTATCCTCCACTATCCTGCAAATTGCGTCGTGCGTTACGTTATAAGCAAACAAGAGACATCGATAAATGCATTTGATTAGCTAGCTAACTCATAAAACATTCATCAACCTGTCAATACTAACAGTAATTTACATTCCAAGAAATTGAATATGGAATACAAAAACAGTGTATGTAAACTAAGTTCATATTGATTTGCCATAATTCACATCGGAATCAAAATGAAGCGGTAAAATCGATTGAAGGCCAATTCCGATGCGAGTAATCACTGACACAAATGTCAGTTTTCGCGCCGAAACGTCAAATGTCAGTCGGCCATTTTAAGCGAGGCGATTGGCGGGCGGCGAAGGGTTGTTTATGCGATGTAGGTTGGAAGAGCAGTGCATCCCTGTCTCGCACGGTTACATAATAAGGAAATGAGTGAGCAGTGTTGGATGTCGAGCAGAGTTCCGCATGCGGGACCGTCCTCGGGGGTTGCTATTGATTTTTCACGGAGTTTGCGGCAGTCGCTCGACAAGCCGGTTCCGAGCGCGAAAAACACATCTGTATCGCGCCTTGCGACTCCAAAAATACCATTCCGCATTCAAAATTTTGTTTTAGAACGCGAATTTAAGTTCAACGTATTGATTCGCGGCAAACGTATTTTAATTTTTGTGCTATTTTTGTGCTGGGAAAGGATTTTCGTAAGTGTAAAACATTTCTAATATTCTGTCTACATATAAAATCTCTCGGGTAGCGCTTGTGGCCTTCCAACCACTATTTTGGTTCTAGCAATAATTGGCTTAACATAATTAGTTTTGGATATTAAGTAATCTCCTTGCTTTAGCAGTAGTCAGCTGATTGGCACTCCTCATGGAAACGTCAAGTTGATAAGTTGATAGTGATTGTTCTCATCAGTCATTACAATGTCTGACAGAATATATGCTATCGATTGCATGTTTATCGATTTTTAATTTGAGCTAGAATATTATAAGTAGTTAAAAAACATACCATTCTTTCCAAAGCTAAATTTGGTCTAACCCCTTTCAACCGCACGGTGTGATACACGTTCATCTTGCTTGCTTGAACTGATGCGAAAAGATGAGGTTTTAACACTGAAGGCTTTTAAACTATTAAAACAACTTTGCGAATTTAATTTAAACGGTGATTTCTAAACATATTAAAAAACACGTGCAAATTGGTGCGCAATCAATACGACAAGTGGTACATCAGACTGGACGGACTCTCGAGACTAAGCAAAGATGTCGAGGGATCGTGACGTCATGGATCGTTAGCACCATGCTGGTGACGTCACCCGTCCTCGAACCCCTCGGATTCATTAGATCTGCTGCGGCATGAGCAATTACTAGACATATTAAAATATCGCACCATTTATGGTTCTAGCATAGATTAACGATCTCAATAAAACCTTAATAGGAACTAACTAAAGGGATTTCTCTTAGAGCTAATCTTAGCTCTTAAGAGCTAATCGCAGGCAGGGGTTTTGTAATTTTTTTAATGCAGTTTTTTTTTTCATCATCATCAATATGCCTCCAAAGGTGGTCATTGGCTCCATTCGCTGTGACCATTAACCATTAAATGCAGTGGTTAAAGGGGTGTTAACTGCAGAATTACGTTTGGCCAATGCGAGTGGGTCAATGCAGTTGGAATATCATCGCTTCCTGGTCGCTTTTACGAGACCGGAAGATGTAGGTAAAAAAAAAATTACCACCCACTACTGGCATGAGAAGAAAATGAACGTTATTTCTTCATTAATGTTGAATATCTAATCGACTAATTTCATCCATCCATCAGCCTTTAACAGGCCTCACATAGGCCTCCCTTAATCGGTGCCATCGATCAAGAAGTTGGTCTGATAGAATATTCCTTACTGACTAGGTGGATATCAGGTTGTCTGATATAAATGATATTTCCCACCTAAGTGGATGGATAGTCTTCAAAGTTGAAGTTACCGGGTTACTCACGCGTGGTACAAGTCGGAAAAAGGTCGACTAGTTTCGGTCAATTACGATGACCATCTTCAGGTCACTCACGTCATTCCTAAAGGTCATAGTAGTTGACCGAAACTAGTCTAATCCGCTTAAGTCGGTAGCTTTAAATATGAATAAAGTATAACGAAACATACCTTTAAAATAATTATACTGTTATTTTTTTTTAAAAGCTTTTTAAAACTTTTTTTTTATTTTCATGCATTGTCATCGGAACCTAATATGTGTGCCAAATTTCAGCTCGATAGCTTCAGTGGAAGTGGGTGAAATATTGATTGCAAGATTCCAGGACATACATACGAGTGAAGTTAAATAAAAGCTTTTAATAACATAATAAAACGGTGCCTGTCTCCCTAACGTGTTTTAGCCGCTCGAGTCACCTTCATAAAGATTATCCTGCGGGACTTTAAGCAGGCCTAGGTAAGGTCTCCTGTAACAAACTTCGATGCTAATACGATTATATTATTAGGTCATTCTTTTTTAAATAGCACCTCGTATCGTATTACGTAAGCCAAGGACAGTTTAAGAGAAAGAAAGAAGAAATTCGTATTAGATAATATAACATTGCGCCTGTGTTTCTCCGAAAGGGTAGGTTTATACACCTACTCTTTCACCAGTTATGTTTAGGTCCCATGTAATAGGTGGTGAGCCTATTATTATACGCTGCGACCCATAGACGTTCCACTGCTGGGCACGGGTCTCCCCCACAGACGCAGCTGCGGGAGCGCTCCAATGCGGATTGGTGGAGGGGTTAGTGGCCAACCCAGTGTCGAATGTTCTCAAGCCACCCGAAGGTCTTCGACAAGGCTTAACGACTGTTTGCACCATTGAAAACAACTGGGATTGACGGCTTTTCGTGCCCTCCGAAGCACGGTAGCGTCCATGAAATTTTACCACTAGCAGTGGATGGGTATCCACAAACCAACCGCGCCCGATTTTAAGCCATAACTCTTTCGATCACATTGAATCGACGCGAGCCATTGGGCTATGGACGCTACATTGTTATACACCGGGCACAAATCCAGATTCCGAGCTGCTGCCGTGCATTTCAAGATAGAAAAACCCAATAGTTGTTGCCCGATTCGAAGATCGAACCCAGTACAGAACCAGCAGTCGCGGTTAGACTAGACCAACAAGGGTTGGGACTCAAGCAGATGATGAGTCTCTCTACCTATCGAACTCGCCTCTCACTCGAGCGGTCCGGGTTCAAACCCAAGCGGCACGCACCAATGACTTTTCTAAGTTATGTGCGATTTAATTAATTAAATGTCACTTGCTATTCCGGTAAAGGACACATCGTGAGGAAACCTGCATGCCTGAGAGTTCATCATAATGTTCTCGAAGGCATTCACAATTTACGATATCGCGTGGCGATGCCGCCGGCCGCGAGTGGCAGACGTTGTATTTGGGTCGAAATATCAGCATAAAAAGCTGTATTCTGTCTGTTTATACTATCACTGTTTATATACTGACTGTAGGTATATATGACGGGCCCGTTGGCGCAATCGGTAGTGACTTCTGTTGCGCCAGGTTTCGTGGGTTCCAATCCCACTCAGGACAAATATTCGTGTGACGAACACTTGTATTTGTTCTGTCTGGATGTCAATATTATCTATTTAAGTATGTATTTAAAAATATCTATGTATGTATATCAGTCTCTGGCACCTATAGAACAGGTTCGCGTCTAATTTGGGGTCAGATGGCCGTGTGTGAACGTCCGTGGTATTTATTTATACTGATAGTTTCACCGGTACAACAACTACTTAATATCTATCGAAAGAACCACTTTAAACGGTGGAATTTGGAGAAATAAATATCTGTATATAAGTAATATAAGACCTGTATCTCTACTCGTTCTCTGTGCACGCAGTAAGACTGTGGAACTCGCTACCAGTAGACATTCGTGAGTCTAAAAACATTTCGACATTTAAATGACGTCAAAGAACATTATTTTTCCTTAGGTAGCTTACTATTGTTTATGATTTTTTTGTGTTTATGGTACGTATATATTAATTATTTATTGTATTATTTATACAGTTGGTATTTAGTTATATAGCAGTATGTATTATTATTTAATTGTAACTAATTAGTAGGTATGTGTTTTATAATGTTATATTTAAGTATAATATATCTTTTGGTATATTTATTCTGTGTAATTCTACATGCATTGTACATGCTTAGACCTACCGTTTATTACAAATTTCTCCTCTAAGGTGTACTGGAAGAAATTTCAGAAGAAATATATAGCACCCATGTACCATTGTCTTCCTGTTTTGTATTCTGTACTTACGTCTAAGTGTGTACATAAATTATTAAATAAATAATACCGAACCAACCAACGACTACACCGTGGACCAACGGTCTGGAAAATGTAAGCCCACACTTATCATGCCAGTCACCTGTTATATTACTTTGGGCTCAATTTACTGTATTGATTAAATGACAGGGTTAAGCTTAAGTTAAGATAACTCATTAAAGTGACTTCATGAAAATATATCATGAAAAGTTAAGCAATCCTATATGTGAGTAGGTACTATTACCATGATCATGAACTCATTTCATATTACATACATAGTTTTTCTGTTTCTGTATTTCCATAGGTACATTCAGAGAATATAAAATAGAATAGATTTAAAGCTTCAAAATGCACCTTGCGCTCGTGAGACCGTTTTCATTACAAAGTTTCTTGTCTACTATATACTAAGGTTGACTGGGAGAGAATGCTTTAGCATTAAGTCCGCCTTTGTACCTACGTTAAGATTGTACATTAAGATTTAAATAAATAAATAAGACCATAACACCACCATAACACCACATCACTACATCAATTTTAGCAGAGTTTGCATAGAAAGGTAAATGTGAATATAATTTTCTTCCTAACTCAAAGTAATTAACAACCAAAAACTTAACTTAATTTCATCCGCCTTCTTACTCCGGCAGAATTAAATCGCTCTATTCCGATTTAATTTTACGGGAGAAAGGAAAAGGCGGAGGACGTTATACCCATAGTCCACGCTGGTCAAGTACGCAATGACAGACTTCAAATACCTTCGAGAACTCAAGCATTGTTGTCTTTCACAGTAACCAAGGGTGGCCATTTGTCTGACACACAAAGTTCATTAGTGAGTACCGCTAAGATTGGAACCAATCGAGTTCCAGTCAGTGGATTTGTTTGCTGCGACCCATAGACGTCCCACTGCTGGGCACGGGTCTCCCTCACAGACACAGCTGCGGGAGGTCTAGAGCATACTGCACCACGCTGGTCCAATGCGGATTGGTAGAGGGGTCAGTGGCCAACCCAGTGTCGAATGTTCTTGAGCCACACAAAGGTCTTCGACAAGGCTTAACGACTGTTTCCACCATTGAAAACAACCGGGATGGACGGCTTTTCATGCCCTCCGAAGCACGGCAGGGTCCATGAAATTTTTTGCCACTAGCGGTCACCCATCCACAAACTGACGGTGCCCGTCGTTGCTTAACTCTTTCAGTCACATCGGATCGACGCGAGCCATAGGGCTAAGGATGGACCCAGTGGATTATCACCACTGTATTCTGGGCAAAGCCTTGTTAAATATCGATATCTGAGCGCCAACGTCTGGCTTCCAGCTCATTACGTCTTGTTAGTTCGTGAACATAATAACATAATAACGTTCTGAAATACGATGGTAATGGGAGAATGTTCGCTGTAAGCATCGTTCGAACACGAGGGAAGTGTTATCGACTGAGTTTTCTTCCAGAAAATATTACTCTAGCAGTCTTTTTGCTCAAACACCCTGTATTTTTGGTCACGTGGCCGCAAGCGCTATAGTAGGGGAGCCCAAGAGGGGATTTTGCGGGATACTCAAGCGCGTCAGTTTAATATACAGTGGGATACCTTGTACCCGGTTAAGTACCTCCACCAAATATGAGCCCCATATATAAATGGGGCCGTCAAGGATAAAGGATCAGAATAAGAAAAAAATAAAATCTGTCATCAGAAATTTTTGAGCGCGTCAGATTAAGGTAGGGTGAGTTAATTACATGCTAAAAAGTGTATATTCCACTAATCTTACAATTTGAGAGTAACGTAAAGAAAGGGGAGGGCTACAACTTTGTAGCAACTCACCCTACCTTAATCTGACGCGCTTGACAGTATAGGTTTTTTATGTGTGTTTAAAGAAGTATTACTGTTTATCTAATAAACAGTAATAGCTTCAATCAAACTCAAAGAAATTGAATGGATTTACTGTTGGTTATAAAATTAATAATTTAAATGTTTTTACTTTGCAGCCTTCGATCAATAGGATTATTGATCGAGGCTCATAGTTAATACAAATTGGGAATGCTATTTGACTATTTTAAGTATGTCGGTAATAAATTGACAGGTTGTCTAAGTATGGTATTTTATTACAATCAATGTAACAAAAATCAAATAGCTGATAAATATCCTAATAAGCTTATGTTTACAGAATAGGTTATTCTAATGTTTTATCTTTGAAGTAGATACAAATTAGAAATGTCATTTGACCCTTTTATGGCGATAACAAGTGTTTCACGGAAGTTGTTTTGTATGTCGTTTATTAAATATCAATGTAATTAAATAAGATTTCATAGTCGCAATTTCTTAGATGTTAATGTATTTAATTTAATAATACTTACAATCATTTTGCAAGTATTGTAAGTATTATTTAACGATATATATTAGAAATGTCATTTGACCCTTTTCTGGTGTTGACAACTGTTTCACGGAAGTTATTCTGTAACTATGTGGTTTATTAAATACCAATAAAACAATGTAATTAAATAAGATGTCATAGCCACAATTTCTTAGATATTAATGTATTAATTTTGCAAGTATTGTAAGTATTGTTTGTAGCGTAAATTAATATGGTAGATACATTGCCATTCGATATAAAAGGGCTGGCTGTGATCCATCGGCATCTTTTTGGTTCCGACCGTCACACTGAAAGCAGATGCTGTAGTTCCGTAATTTAGTGTAAAGGCAAGTTCCTACTTGCCTAGAGGATACTTCGCTATAAAAGTTAAGTATATTCGTTTGACCATTTTGTTGTTAAAGTCCTTAATGTTATTATGCTTGACCAAATGGAAATATTGTAATTTATATTGAAAAGAGTTACTACCGAGTTTCTTGCCGTGTTCTTCTCGGTAGCATCAACCTTGTGAACCGGCGGTAGATAAAGAAATAATAATAAATGAATCGTAAACTGAATTCTGCATATTTCATTAATACGATACTAATTGGTCTGGAATAACAAAAGACAAGAGAATACTTATTCTCTTGTGATAATAGACTTATATTATCATAGTTTTCCTTTAACACCTACAATTAAGTAATGATTGTAGTTTTCATCTTAAATCAACTTAAATGAACATACATCCTGACAATCGTTTTATTATGCATCCTGACATCGTTTTATAATTTTATTGCTTATTTGACAGTAATTTAAATATACATAAATGAACATCCTGACATTGTTTACATAATTACCTATTTGACAGTAATTCCATTTAAACATACTTAATACATACTTTTCTGATAACTGATATTATACTTTTATAATATCTTTATAGTTTTCTACATTTTTTAGTATTTGACACGCTCAAGAATTTCTGATGACAAATTTTATTTTTTTCTTATTCTGATCCTTTATCCTTGACGGCCCCATTTATATATGGGGCTCATATTTGGTGGAGGTACTTAACCGGGTACAAGGTATCCCAATGTATATTAAACTGACGCGCTTGAGTATCCCGCAAAATCCCCTCTTGGGCTCCCCTACTACTACACCTGAGCTGTTGTGTTGTGTTCGAATCCAGTGTCGTGTAAAATATTGTTGATTTTTTTTACTTGATATTCCCAGTAACAATAGTGACTTTAATGTAGCGTCCATAGCCCAATGGCTCGCGTCGATTATATGTGATTGAAAAAGTTAAGCAACCACGGGTGTATGTTTGTCAATGGGTGACCGCTAGTGGCAAAAAATTCATGGTCGCTACCGTGCTTCGGAGGGCACGTAAAGACGTCGGTCCCGGTTATTTTCTATGGTTGAAAGACCTTCGGGTGGCTTAAGAACATTCTACACTGGGTTGGCCACTAACCCCTGAATCAATCCGCATTAGAGCAGCGTGGTGTATTATGCTCTGAACCTCTCGCAGCTGTGTCTGTGGGGGAGACTCGTGCCCTGAAGTGGGACTTCTATGGATTGTGCTTATACCGGAAAATATTAAAGCCTACTGTGGTATGAGAATTTTTGCGTAGAAGCCACAGAGAATGTCTAGACTTTAAATTATCTAGGTACGTCCAGTTACATACACAAGGCTTTCAATCAAAGAGCAGTGAAACGACGCCGCGACCCTCTATCTCTCTCTTTGGCTGCCTTTGCCACAAATCTCTGAATACCTACGCAGTGACGTTTCATTGAATTTATCTATACTTCTATACTAATATTATTAAGAGGAAAGATGTGTTTGCAATGTTTTCACACAAAAACTACTGGACCGATTTCAAAAATTCTTTCACCATTAGAAACCTGCATCTTCATCATTAGAAGGCTATATAATATTACTAGGTGTAATCGAAACTATTGTTATGTCTAATTCCACGCGGGTGTCCACTAGTAGCTCAATAAAATGAATTGTTTGCAATGGAAGGGTCTAACTACTAGCTATTTACTTTACTAACTTACATATTCAACTCACCTAGCTCTGATTTAGTATATTTATCTGACTATTATTAATCGATAAGTAAGACAAATAATTCAATTCATTACAAGCCTGATGACGTTTTTGCCCCGTTGTTTTCGTAGACTATTTCGGGACAAACGGGACCCTATTACTGAGGCTCCGCCGTCAGTCTGTCCGTATGTCACCAGGCTGTATCTGCTGCTACTGCCGCTATAACAACAAATACTAAAAAACAAAAAAAAATGGAGTGATCCCATACAACAGACATGATTTTTTACCGTTTTTATAGAGACGTGCGTAAGACAAGTCCTATTCGCACTTGGTCGGTTATTGTACTGTAAATAAATATTATGTACCTACAAACCAAACTGCGTATTTAGATATGAAGTTATCGACTTTCCAAATCGAACTTTAAAAACCAAAGTGCGTTGCCCTGCTCTCCCTGGCATTTCACTTAGCTTCCCTTTGCCAAAAATCCCTGGATGAATACCCAGTAAGGCAGCGTCCAACTCAATTCAATTATACTTTATTTGCAGACGAGGTTTTAACAGTTTTAATTTTAAATGCGATCCGCTGAAAGCTGAGGTTTTAATTTTTACAGGCTTTTTCATAATAGCAAGTACCTACGGTCCTTTTAAAATTTGAATAAATTTATTAATTATTAACAATTTATTTTTAAGAAAGAAAGAAAATCTCTATTTTGTCTCACATACAATACACACAAAGTACAATAAATGAAAAGAAACAAAAATAAGCCAAACATATAAATTAAGGCGACAAAATAGAACTACTCTCAGCCTGCACCGTGATACTGAGAGAGAACCGCGGCAGCTGGTTTTCAGCGTAGCCCCCTTTTTTTTTCCGAGCAGTCATGTTTGCGGTAGAAAACTAAAATAACTACATAAAACAATAAAGCAATGACAATAAAAAAAAGGAAAGGAAAATAAAACAAAAATAGAACACCAAATATTTTTATTACTTTATTAATCTAGATTAAAAGTACCTGGTCTTAAACTTAAGCTGCAATTTCACATAAACACCTCGATCAGGCTCAATGCAAAATTTCGCGAATTTCGGATGGTTCTTTATAAACCTAAAAGGAAAGTTAGTTCCAAAGAACATTTTACGCTTTCAATTCCTCCACAGTCTTCGAAAAAACTCTATAAGTACTGTTTAATAACTTTGTAATTTTTGTAATAGGTTAAGAAAATCAAACCATTCGTGATATGACATTTATTCGAACAGAACATTTTATTCCTTTTCATGCAACAGATAAACAATGCACAGTATTCCACAGATAATAATTTATGGTAGGTAGCTTTTCCTAGAGATACTTATATGAAGCACTTGTATACTTATATTTATTTTATTTGATTATAATTATTATGTAATTACTTTAATTAGACATTCCGCCCACCAAGAACATAGTTCTTATCTCTACAACGAGGAACTTTAAATATGTGGATGAAACAAAGCAAAATTTATGTAGTACTAACTCCAATCTAATAAGGACCCAAGGTATACTAGGCAAAACAAATTGAATTCTTGGGTCATAACTCAAAACAAGTACTTACTTAATACAATGCAAGATTTTAACTAAATAAAGCATCTATCTAAATAAATTTAACTAAAAAATTGAATGTAAACTCTAATCAATGATTTACATATCTTTAGGTAAAGAACTCAATTAATTACAAGGGCGCAAAACAAGTACTAACTTAATACAATGCAAGATTTAAGCTATTAAATTATCTATCTATATAAATTTAATTAAAAAAAATTGAATGTAAACTCGAGTCAAATGATTTACATATCTTTAGGTAAAAGACACAATTTATTACAAGGGCGCTTCAAGAGACCATTTTTAGTTTTTAATGTAACAACACGGGTTATATTGTCTTTTCCAGGGTGTTTTTCAACAACTTTTGCCAGCAACCACTTGGCTGGTGGGAGATTATCTTCCCGGATCAACACAATGTCATTTATATTTGGCTCAGGCAGTTGTGTGGCCCATTTATATCTTTGGTTAAGTGTTACCAAATATTCATCGGCCCATCTCTTCCAGAAATCACCAACCATCTTTTGCGTCATCAACCAACGATTTAGGCCAGTAATTTTTGTATTGGACAGATCTTCATTAGGTATGGTTATGAGAGGTTCACCCACCAAAAAATGACCAGGGGTTAGGGGCAACATATCTTCCGAGTTATCACTTAGTAGTGTTAAGGGACGGGAGTTTACGCATGCTTCAATCTCCGTCAACACGGTATACAATTCTTCAAACGTAAGAGTACTCTCTCCGATCACCCTTTTTAAATGGGATTTCACCGAACGCACCCCTGCCTCCCATAGGCCGCCAAAGTTTGGCGCATGTGCTGGTATAAAGTGCCAGACGGTCCCTTCTCTGGCAAGCAAGTCTTCTAATTCACTTTTGGCTTGCGATTTGGCACGATTATGCATGTCTTGGAGAACTTTACAGGCACCCAGAAAATTTGTGCCGTTATCACTGAACAAATCCGAACAATGACCCCTTCGTGACACAAATCGACGAAATGCGTTAATAAAACCTTGCGCCGTGAGGTCTGATACAGCTTCTAGATGAATAGCGCGAGTTGCCATACATACGAAGAGGCATATGTATCCCTTATATGACTTCGAACCTCTTCCAGGCGAGAAACGTATTTTGATGGCTCCAGTGAAATCTACACCCGACGATTTAAATGGTCTACTGGGTTTCACTCTAGCTTCAGGTAATTGACCCATTAATTGACTACTTTTACTTTTAGAGTGCCGTACACAGGGTACGCAGTTTCTATAAAATTTCTTCACTTGCTCTCGTGCTCTCAAAATCCAATATTTACTTCTCAAGTAATTTAGCATTAGCTGCGGTCCTCCATGTGATGTCCTTAAGTGCGCATCCGTAATTAACAAGTTAGTAAAATGAGTTTTACTGGGAATAATTATTGGATGTTTCTGGTCATAATCCACTTGAGCTCTCTCAATTCGTCCACCAACTCTTAAAATTCCTTTCTCATCAAGAAAGGGATTAAGTGTATGAAGCGGATTTTTATTTGATAAATTATGCTGCAGTTTCAACTGCTTCAATTCTTCAGCAAAATAGAATTCTTGGCACAGTCGAATACACATATCCAATGTATTATTTATTTCGTTAGGCTTCACAATTACATCATTTGGTTTCTCGTGACTAAAAACTCTTTTACAGTAAGATAATACACGAAGCATTCTTGGTAGAGATGAAAACCTAAGCCATAAGAATTCTGTTTCTTTCTGCACTATTGATGAAGTAACTATTCGTTTGATAGGCTTTTCTTCCTCATTTGTATTGTAATTATGAATGTTACGAGATATGTAAGGGGCTTGAAGCCAATCTGGACCATTCCACCACAGAGTATTCTCAGTCAACATCTTAACGGACAATCCCCTTGAGGCTGCATCAGCCGGATTCTCATTTGTAGGTACATGGGCCCATTGATCGTATTCTATCATGTTCAGAATTTCTGATACTCTATTGCTCACAAATGTGGTCCATCTATTTGGTAATCCCCGAAGCCATGCTAAGACCACTGTTGAGTCCGTCCAGGCAAACAAGTTTTGTTTAGGAACTTTCATTATTATTGCAACCTCATTCAATAACTTTGTTGCTAGAAGTGCACCACAAAGTTCCAGTCTTGGTATGGATATCTCCTTCTCAATTGGCGCTACTTTCGTTTTTGCAGTTATTAAATTTACATATATTTTCCCATGAGGTTGGATTACTTTCATATAAACTGCACCTGCATATGCAGCTGAAGATGCATCTGAAAACGCATGTAACTGTACCTCACACTTTTCTGTTAAGTTAAGCCATCGAGGAATTACTATATTTTCAATTTGCATAAGACTATTCTTATAATTGATCCACTCATTTAACAGGTTGGAGGGCAGCTCATCGTCCCACTCTAATCTGGCCTTCCAGAGCTTTTGAATAAAGATTTTTGCAGTAATGATAACAGGAGCAATCCATCCCATTGGATCATACAAACGTGCAATATCAGACAGAACCTTTCTTTTTGTTATAGGAGCACTGACATCTGGTAACTGAATTGTATATTCAAAACAATCACTAATTTTATTCCAACAAATTCCTAACACTTTTAATGTATCACTCTCTTTTATTGGTATGTGTTTCTCAAATCTTTGACTTTCTTCAATTATATGTTCTTTTAATTTTTGACTATTAGTACACCACTTTTGTAACTCAAATCCTCCAGCTTTCATTAAATTATTTATTTCCTCATACAACTCAATGGCTTCTTCTTCAGTCTGACACCCACTCATCATGTCATCCATGTAAAAATCATTCAATGTTATTAGTGCAGCCTTTGGATAGTTCATTTGTTCATCCTTTGCTAGCTGCTGCAGTGTTTTAACGGCTAGATACGGTGAACTTGCCATTCCAAAACTCAATCTCAATAGTTCATAATGTTGCATAGCATCTTGATGATTTGAACGCCACAAAAGTCTTTGATATTTGGTATCTTCATTGTGTACCAAGATTTGCCTATACATTTTTACAATATCGGCCACCAGGCAAATGGGATGGCACCGCCATCTCATTAAAATATGTCGAAGGTCTTGTTGTAGTTTAGGCCCAATACCTAAACAATCATTTAATGAAACATTGTTAAGTCCTTTCGATGATGCATCCCAGACTATTCGCAGTCGGGTAGTCTGTTTATCATTTCGGATCACCGCGTGGTGGGGAAGATACACCACGTGTGGATTATTCAACTCGTGCTCCTCAGTGATTAACTTCATATGGTTCAAGTCTACATATTCTTGTAGCACTTCTGCATAATTTGCACATAACTTGGGATCTCTCATTAACTTCTTCTCTAAGAAATTGAATCTTCTTTGTGCTATCTTTTGTGACTCCCCATAAAGGCACTGGGGGTCCTCTTCTTTAAAGGGAAATTTAACTATGTATCTTCCATCATTATCTCGACTTGTTGTCTTTTCATAAAACTCCTCACACATTTTTTCCTCATTTGTCAACCTTCTCTGTATGCTTTCTGGTTCTTGCTCTATTTCCCAAAATTTCTTTAATAACTCAGTCTCATGTGACATCTTAGATGTAATATGAAGATTGACAACTTGAGTTGATGATTGATTGGATACTCGTCCTGATACTATCCATCCTAGTCTCGTGTTCTGTGCTATTAATTTCCGGTCAGGGAATCTCTTAATTCCTCCAAGTAGTATCTCACTATACACCTCTGCACCCAGCAATATATGAATCCGTCCAGGTGTGGCATAGTGAGGATCGGCCAGCGGAAGTGCATTCATGTCTGGCCACAATGCTTCGGATGTGGGGATCTCTCTTTCTGGCAAAATTGATGTCAAACTACTCAATATGAATGCGTTCACTTCTATAGAAAACTCAGTATCATGGTAGGATTGGATGTTGAATGTAGCCATATTTTTTATTTTAGTTTTCGATTCGCCTACACCAAACACAATGCCAGATACAGGTGTTTTCTTGATTCCCAGAAACTGTACAGTTGTTTCTGTAATAAACGACGCTTGTGAGCCTTGGTCAAGTAAAGCTCTGAATGAATGTATATCTCCATTTTTTGATTTGACCTGCACCGACGCTGTGGCCAGGAGCACTTGGTCATTATTACTCGAATTAGTAAAATGGGATATGACTTTTTTCTCTCTCTCAGGATCCTCTGAATTATTTAGATGGTTGTCATCCTTAGCTTCCACCTGTGTTGCATTAGAATTGCCTCTCTCTAAATGTAAAATAGTGTGATGTCTTCGACCACACCGATGGCAACAGGTGGATTGATGACAGCTCCGTACATTGTGTGTTGGAGCCAAACAATTAAAGCACAGCCTGTTTGATTGTACATACATCACTCTCTCTTCTGGGGTCTGAGCATTAAATTGTTTGCACTGATATAACATATGTGCTCCTGAACATAACACACAATGGATTCTGTTCTTTTTCTCTTCTCGAATGGCGGAGTGGAATGATTTTGATACCTTTCGTATTGAATTAATATTAGAAGATGACTTAGGTTTAGATGCATCTATCATTTCTAGTGTTCGAAATCGGTTTTCCAGAAATTTGACCATTTGGTCCCATGTGGGCAGTTTATCTGACTCTGTATCGCATACCTGCACTTCCCATTGCCGGCGCGACTCAGGGTCGAGCTTCGAGGTAGTCAAATAAATTATGAGCAAGTCCCATGACTTGGTATCAATTCCGAACGTGTCCAATGATTTTAAGCAAGTAACTGTGGTGTCCAAAAGTGTCTTAATTGCATATGAAGACTCAGTTGATAATGGCTTTTGAGAAAATAATGTTCTCAGGATTTCATTTGTGTTGTACCGTTTATTATTATACCTACGAGTTAATTGTGACCAGGCCTCTTGGTAATTACTTTCTGTTGTGCTCAAGTTTTTTAGAAGCTTCTCAGCCTCTCCTGTTAAATTGCTCTTCAAATAGTGTAGTTTTTGGACCGCACTAATAGAGGAGTTGGTATGAATCAATGATACAAACATATCATAAAAGGTTTGCCACTCACCATAGTTCCCAGCAAACTTAGGCAGCTCTATTCGGGGTAACTTAATCTCGTTACCTGGATTTACTGATGGCATGGCACTTGGACAATCCAGATAGACCGACAAGTCTTCCTTTAAACGTATTTTGTAATCTTCATAGCAGGTTTCAAATTTATCATAGAAATCTTGTGTAAAATACTCCATTTTTTGCTTGCTTTCTTTTTTCACACTTGTTACAATCTTCTTGTGCACCTCGCAAAATTCCTTCCAAGATTTCTCTATGTTTTCCAATTTAGTTTCTATGTAATTCTTTGATAACCTTTCTTTCGGACTTTTTTTGTAATTTGAATAAGCTTTACTCAATCTTTCCAACTTGTCTTCCTGGTATGCGACTAACTCTTCCATTTTTAAATATAACTAATACGACTTCACAACACTGAGACAGGACAGGTTAGGGTTAACACGAACACGACACCGGCCGGCCCCGCCCAGATCACGCCACTACGACACAACTGAATTTAACGAGTTTTACTGTTTATTTTCACAACACTGCAGTTTACACTTGTTTGATACTACTTTATACTTATAATTTCACAACTTTTCCCTGGTTTCGGCACCAAAATGTTTAATAACTTTGTAATTTTTGTAATAGGTTAAGAAAATCAAACCATCCGTGATATGACATTTATTCGAACAGAACATTTTATTCCTTTTCATGCAACAGATAAACAATGCACAGTATTCCACAGATAATAATTTATGGTAGGTAGCTTTTCCTAGAGATACTTATATGAAGCACTTGTATACTTATATTTATTTTATTTGATTATAATTATTATGTAATTACTTTAATTAGACAAGTACTTAATATTATACATAACATCTCTGAACGTTTTTATTCCAATTTTTATTCCTTGATATAGCAAACGAGTATGAAGTGGTGGACGCCCGCAGATTCGCTCGCGTGGAATTAGACATTCACTAACTTCAAAAACGGCAAAGTTTCAAACTAACTTTGCTCCCCCGTTTTACCCCCCTAGGGGAATTTTTCTTAATACCCTTAGGCCCTGCGTTGATATGTCAGTCAATCAGTCAGTCAGTCAGTCAGTCAGTCAGTCACCTTCTCCTTTTATCTTTATCATTTAGTCACTGTAGCGTCCACAAGCCGACCGCGCCCGTCGTTGCTTAACTCAAGTCAAAGTCAAATCATTTATTTCGGTATAAGGTGATTGGGCACACTTTACGAAAGTCTAATCTTAAACAGTAGTCTAAAAATGAATGTTATTGCGCAGAGTAGTTACATAATTAGTATAGAGTAGTTTAGCAAACCGTATTGTTTTAGATGTAAGAAGCTACCTTATTATGTTTGTTATATTATATACGTTGTAGCATTATGCTCAAACAAACAGCCTATCTATCTTCATAAATGGTCTGAGGATTCACCATCCCCACAAAACTATTTATATAATGTACCTATAAGTCCTAGCCACAATCAACATCGCGTTAAAATAATTTGATTTAATTGAATTATCATTGCATCTACCAGCTTGGACCAAAAGGTTGAAATCGAATACAATACAATTTAAGTTATTATGATTAGGAGTAACAAAATGAATATCCACAATTGTTACAACTAAAACTCAAACAAAACCTCTCAACTCAACACAACAATAATCAGAATTAAAACACTCTATAATCACTTTAGAATTTACCACTCCAACCGACCAACGTCTGGCTGAAACGCCGTTTAATTCAGTTCGCTTTAATCTTCTATTTCAACAAACCATTTATATTTTAACATTATTAAGCCAAGTTCTCTTGCTTTGAAAATAATAAAGTAAATGAAAAGTTGAGCGCTGGAGGAAAGCTTTCTGCGGTGAGTGTTCGCATGAGCAAGATGAAACTTTCTCGTATAAGTAAGGGAAATCTATAATATTTTTGTTTTAGAGTTACATTTAGATTATTCGAAAAATACGAGGTTGTTCGTATAAATTAGTTCAATTTTATTAATCTGAGGTTTTTCTACTTTTTTCTACGTTTTCTACATTGTGAATAGAATTTATAACGCATCAAAACATAGCAAATAATTCTAGTAATATTATAAATGTGAATGTTTGTGTGTTTCTTAGTCACTTTTGCTAAAATGCCCGGTAGCATCTCGGCTCTGAGTCTGAATTTGTGCCCGGTGTATGGAAATAGGCTCACCACATGGCTGAACATAACTGGTGAAAAGTGGGTTCCTCTCCATTCCTCTGCCTACCCCTCCGTCTGTTCTATTCTGATCTATTCTGTTCTATTCTATTCTGTTCTAAAACATTCAATTTCATTCCATAATACAGTTATAAGAGTTCAATTAGGCTTTTCATTTATTAATGCGGTACAAGATAAAGGTATTTTCCTGCGGTGTGGAATGTTTGGCGAAGGTTGAATTGTAAATGAAGTAACAAATTAGGTAATAGGTTACGTGGGTCGAATAAATCTCGGGGAGCCACAGTACCTACTAGTTGCCTGCCAACATATAGGTAAACAAAACACGGCTAGGCGTAGGTAGTCAAACGGCTACTTCAATCCATAGATCAGGCAATGAGACCTTTTTAAATAAATATCGGTTGACAATCGATTTGTGATAACTTTTTACTATTTTACAACTAGGTACATAATGCGTAGTACGCACATCTTACATCTTGTATCTGAAAGAAACAATTCAGATTTACAGTCTAAAAATTTTAAACCAGATTTAATGACAATAATATTAAAAATTATTGTTATTTATATAATTTATTTATTTTTTTTAATCAACCTTTTATGCCACAGGATATTTTTATCCCATGTATAAATCATAATCTACAGGTAAGTACTTTCACTTTAATAAAAATTAAAAAAGGTTTGTATGTTTACCTTCTTCAAATATAAATTTTGAATTGAAATTGTAGTACGCGTTTTTATTTTTACTTACATTTATTTTACAAACAGCGCCCTCTTATGGACATAAAGGTTTTTTTATGGATATAAGATAGCAAACGAGCCTGCAGCACCACCCATCCACTTCCGGCCATAGCAACTGTGACTGACTTTGAACTAGCCTCAAATAGGGACTGCAATGGTTAGTCCAGTTAGCTGAGAGAATATTTTTACACGGTAGAAATTGTTGTTATGTTTAATGTAAAACCTATTTGGTATATGCTGAGGCTCTACCACCTAAAAAAAAAAACAAAGAATCTCAGAGCAATGGGTAAGCTCAATATTCTTAACGACTTGCAACAGCAATTGAATCACCATTGTGTATTATCTATTGTCTCAGTTAGAACGTAGGTACATCACATTACTGAAATGCAAGTGAGAATATTAAAAAGAATCATAGCATTTTAAATAATGGAGATGTCCGAGGGAATATAATGCAAGTTCGCCAAGGCCGGCGGATTAATTAAAGCCGGGTCTTTTGTTTGAATATTTTTTATACTTTACACACTCACGCCTAGGTTTCTTTAGCTGCAGCTAAGCGCATTTGTTTTACTTATGGAATTAACTTTTACTGCTATATTAAACGTTAAACCTTTTCTGGGAAACTCAAATACCTACCAGACTTTACTTCACGTTATTGAAACGTCATTCAAAGAACTACCTCCACCGCCATAACACTTTGAAAATCCCACTGTTGGGCAGGGTCTCCTCTCGTAATCTGAGGGGGCGCTGGTCAAGTATGGATTAGGCTGATTTTAATCAATGGATAAAAACATGTTATCTTTTAATCGATTTAAAGAAATCGGAAAATGGAGTACATACTGGCTGGCCACCCTGAATACGAAAAGACGATTCAAACATCGCAATTTGCTGCTGGATTTAGAGGCCATTGGACCCATAAGCAGTGACAGCCCAGTGGCCATCAAATACGCCTCTCACTCGAAAGGTCGAGGTTCATATCCAAGCGGCACGCACCAATGACTTTTCTAAGAAATTAAATGTCACTTGCTGTCACGGTGAAGGACACATCGTGAGGAAACCTGCATGCCTGAGAGTTCTTCATAATGTTCTCGAAGGCATGTCAAATCTGCTGATCCGCACTTGGCTAGCGTGGTGCACTAAGGCCTAATCCCTCCCATTCCGGAGTACCGTGCCCAACAGTGGGACAAAGAAAGCGTTGTGGTGGGGGACCCGAATTGAGAGCTAGAGAGAGATTTTCTTTACAGAGGAACCGGATTACTCTCCACAAACTTGGCTACGAAATGAATAGCTTTAAAAAAAATTCTTCTAGTTTCCATAAGCGACGGTGACTTACCATCAGGCCTGCCTACCTGTTTGCTCGTCTATGTTATAAATAGCTCACTGATGTTTTAAGATCTATTGAAAAGTGTCATAATTAGATCATCGACACGATGCGCAAAGGAAAGAGAGTATGTTAAGTGGATAGAGTGAAGTCGGGTGCGATCGGATGTAACATTATTCGCATTAATTAACTTCACTAGGGTTGACAGTCGAGTGGTTAAAACATCGAACTCTAAGATGGTTCTAAGCGTGCCTTCTCCCTCCGCTATATCATTTTGTTCAAGGAGGCAAGGTTGTAATGCTTGGCGATTCCATCGCGTCTCATGTCGTCGCCGGAATACTATAATATCTATATTATAAAAATTATACTGTAAAAAAAATTTTTTTTTAAAAAGCTTTTATAACTTGACCTTGAAACCTAATCGTGGTCAAAGTTCATTACAAGACTTTACCACAAGTGAAAACACGACTATGATACGATATTCCATCATGAAGTTCCAGTTAATATCTTCCGGCTCCATCATCAGATCAGTTCGACAGTACCATATTATTGCATTGTCATCGGAACCTAATATGTGTGCCAAATTTCAGCTCGATAGCTTCAGTGGAAGTGGGTGAAATATTGATTGCAAGATTCCAGGACATACATACATACATACATACATACATACATACATACATACGAGTGAAGTTAAATAAAAGCTTTTAAAATGAATCGCAAAATGTGTTGGTAAACGCATAACTCAACAACGCCTGTACCAATTTGGCCAATTCTTTTTTTTAAATGTTCGTTGAAGTTCAAGGATGGTTTTTACGGCGAGAAAAATTTGAAAATTCATCCCCTAAGGGGGAAAACGGGGGTGCAAAGTTAGTATGAAGCTTTGCCGTTTTTGAAGTTAGTGAATGTGTAACGCGAGCGAAGCTGCGGGCGTCCACTAGTTAATAATATAAAACCCTTTTAAACCCAGTGGGTTTCATTGGGTATTCCGGGACGCCTGACAGTGTCTGGCAGGATGCGGAAATGCGACATAAAATTCCCCAGCGACAAAAAAGGGACTATGCTTCGACTATAGACTATAATGTATTCTGCATGAACACACAATTCTTAGTCTATACTAATATTATAAAGAGGAAAGATGTGTAATGTTTTCATACAAAAACCACTGGACCGATTTCAAAAATTCTTTCACCAGTAGAAAGCTGCATCTTCACTATGTGACATAGGCTGAATAATATTACTAGGTGTAAACGTAACTATTGTTATGTCTAATTCCACGCGAGCGAAGCTGCGTGCGTCTACTCGTATAATTAGATAAACATGGGTCCGACTTGTACAGCATGTATAGCAAGGTACATGGTACACAGTCCGTACGTTCTCGCAAACATCGTTAACGCTACACGGCGCAGCTGGCGTGTAAGTGGCATAACAAGTGTACACAACATGGAGGTCAAACTTGGCAGAAAAGCTTTAAGTATTTCATGTAAACGTTTTAGAATACCAAGGACGTTGAAATAGTAGCCGGACAGATCGCCATTAATAAACAAATGAAGCCACCATGATAAGCCAGTCCAATCATAGATACACATGTCACACACACACTCGCAATTTAATAAGCCGATCGCTCCGCCATTACGCTATTTGCCGCCAAAGTGACGTTACGTGTTTTGTAATTACAGAATTAAGTAAAATATGCCTTCTTGTGTTGTAAAATGGTTTAAGAATAATACAACCTTAAATAAAAAAAATCAAGGAATAACCTTTCACAGGTAAAATCAACAATTTTTCGAGTAGATAACTATTTTGAAATAGAAATGTCATTTTGAAATAAAATAAATTTATCGCTTGGAACTCAAAACCTCAACTTCAACAGGCTAGCTAGAGAATAGTTGGTGTTGTCATAAAATTGTAGGGAAATTTACCCAAAATTGATTTGATTTGATTTTACAGTCTTTTATTAAAAGTAAAATTTTGTTTATTTGATCTACTCATAACGAGTACAATAATAAGATGTTACTTATTATATTATGGTGTTGGGTTTTATGTTTAAATTGTTTAGTGTTATAAAAGTAGATACTGTTTTCATAGATTTCCTTCTGCTAATCAACCATGGAAAAAGACTGGATAGATGTTTTAAGAGAGTGTAGAGCTGAGCTTTTTCTGTTCGGAGTGTTCAGTGACGCTGTAAAGGTCGGCGTGACCACACAGTAAAAGGCCACTCGAAAAAAGAAATCAACAACTGTGGATGTTTGTTAGTGCTCCTTGGTGTATATCTATTCTGTGAATTAGTGTCATGGCATTTATTAATCGTGTTTGTTTACGAATTGGTATGGAAACTTTGATATTTTTTTTCTCCTAAACGGCACGCGCGTATTACATGTTCCACCCACGCTAACATAATGTTTTAGTACAGTTGATTGAAATTAAACCGAACTCGCAATAAAAGTGTTTTGATAAATTTATTACGTATTACTTTTTTTTTTCTAAATACTTTCATTTCCCTTAACCTAATAAATACACACTCAGTTGGGAAAATTTGGTAACATGGCAACACTACATTCACTCACACTTCTGTCGCCGCCGCCATTGTTATGCTTCAAATGTCAGTCAATGGCGATCTGTACGGCTATTTCAACGTCCTTGTAGAATACATGTATTTTGTGTATTTAAATCAACTACCCTTGACTGTTCCTAGCGGATGTGCCTCTTAAATATAATGATAATGTTTAACAAAGATTATTGTTTTCAACAGCAATTTTGATTGAATTTGAATGTGTATAGGTATTATTATTATTATATAAATAAATATGGCATTAAAAATGATACCCTTATGGGTGTAGAATAAACATAGGGGTAATAACACATTAAAGGATTCATTACAAAATTGGAGTGGAGCTAAAGTTAACACGTTAAGAAGAATCTATTATTATGTCTATTTCCACGTTAACGAAGCTGCGGGTAATGTCATAATATTAAAATGACAGTACTAACATTAACTGTGAATCGACTTCGGAACCAATTAAACTTAACTAGTCCTTTAAGCTTACAGTGTTATCATAATGATTTTTAGTCCTGTAATCTTATCATCAATAATATATTATATCTTATATCTTATCATGAATAAGGAACTATATTAATAAACCTCCCTCTACTGTCCACAGCAGCGTCACATGCGCCAGCCCGGGCGCGCGTACACTCGGACCGCGTAGACCAGCCGCGAGGCAGCCCCCAGATGATCGGCTCCTTCTGGAACCTGTGCCGTGCGTGCCCTTCGATGCCCGTTGATAAGGTAAGGCTTTTCTAGTTAGTTGTACCAGGCGTTACTTTGCGGAAATCAATTGTTATAAAGTTAGTTTTAACCCCACTAACCGTCGGAAAGTCAACTTACCCTGAGCATCCGTTTGGGGGCGAAACACGTGTTGGTGGATCGTATATTGGTGTGTATTTTCATCTATACTTCTATACTAATATTATAAAGAGGAAACATTTGTTTGTAATGTTTTCACACAAAAACTACTGGACCGATTTCAAAAATTCTTTCACCATTAGAAAGCTGCATCTTCACTGAGTGCTATACGCTATATAATATTACTAGGTGTAATCGAAACTATTGTTATGTCTAATTCCACGCGAGCGAAGCTGCGGGCGTCCATTAGTTGTTTGTATAAGCATGCTTTCTTATGTGGGAGAGAGGGAGGTGGTGTATGCACGAGGGTACCTATACACCTATACATCATACGCCTTTCTCGCCTGTTGTTGCAAAGTAGGTTATAATTAAAACAAACTTTATAGGCTTGACTGCTACGGTTGGACCTCTCCCTCTTCCTTCGCAGCAATCTTAATACTTGACACCTTGCCTCAGGGAACGAGTTTTGGGAAATCCTACTACCAATTGCTTCAGAGGATGGTACAAGCCCCACAGTTGATTGGGGGGAAATAGCAACCTCTTTAGGTTGTTTAGGGTGCCTTTATATAATTCTGATTGGCGGTTGTTAGACTCATTCTATCGAGCTTCTAGTGGCATAATTTGTATTACATATACCAATTTAATTACACTACATACTCTGTTATATTACACTATACTTATACACTGGACTAACCTAACCCCGACAGCAGTATGTATGACAACGACTCACGACTGCGTGATGTAAAAAACAGTATTCCAGACACAGCTAAAACAATTTAGCTGTGTCTGGTCCAGTTTTGAGCTTTATTGTTTTGTTTTCTGTCTGTACCAAATAAAAAATATTGTGAAAATCGGCAGAAAGAGTAATTTTGAGAAGCTGATTTTGTTTGTGGTAAATCGACACGACAAGTGTTGTATAAACTCATAGATTCGCAATAAGAAAAATCATATATATCTTTTCCCTAATAAAAATGGTCCTCAAGTGACGCATTGCTGTATTTTATGTCTACGTCCACATTTTATGAGCTAGATTTTTATAGGCCCGCGAAGTCAACGCTACTCGGTCGCTTACGAAGAAATTTTGATTAATCGCTTTTGCAAAAATACGACTTCATACTAATGCCCTTGGCCATATGGCCAAGACATTAATTCTTAGCCTAGCTTTTTATGCATAGTGGATAGGATAGTTACACGACTACGTTGCGTGTTTTTTTTTTATTTGACAGTTTTCTAGGCTCAATATCTGTACAGTCAATCTGGGTAACTTTGGCCGTAGTTATAACTTTGGCCCAAAATTATATTTCCGATTATTATTATTTTTTTACAGATTGCCTTAATTGATAAAAAAATAATTTTACAAATAAAAGCTAGAAGGTATCTTCGTAAACGTATTTCACCCGCCGAAATGTGTCATTTGTCAATGACAAAATTCAAAAGTTGCCTTTTTCGTGAGTGCAATAAAGACGGTACTTTTCTCAGTGTTAAAAAGTAGCATTCAGCGCTGTTCTTATTAGGTTTTGAATGTTAAGTTGCAATGTATTGTGTTACCAACTTGTCTGCCTATCATTTAATAAAAAATTTTAAATATATAATACAGTATTTTTTCTAGAAACATCTAAAATATTTTAAAACTACTTTGGAGTTACTATATCAGGGTAACATTGGCCCGGGATAAGGTTACACTAATATTTTACTATCATACTAATATGTTGCCAGATTTTGGAAAATGTGTCGAATTTGATATAAATAGGTATGTAGTACATTCGATATCGTGAAAAAATCTTTTTTTCCATATAGAAAAAGATATTATGCCTCAGGACAAATCTCTTTTATGACAAAGGCTACAGATTGTTGGATTTGGCTAACGAATCGACCAGAAATAGTGCTATTATCAATTAACAATAATCATAAGTCTTAGATGAATCGTAAATAACTCGAAAAGGCAGTTATTTAGAGATAAATGATGATTTTTGGCGATGGAATGGGATGATTATAAAAGGATGACTTTACAGCATTTTTTGATAATTAAGTAGTTACTTTTCGGTTAAAATTTTATTTTTTAACAATTATTTAGATATTTTGAAGGGCCATAACAGCCTGATTTCCTATTTTTTCTATCAATACCAAATAGTAAAAGATTTAATAAAAAGCTATGTTTCATAAGGCAACATTTTATTTCATACCTAAATTTTCCTTACAAACCTTAACTAAGGTACAAAAAATATTGACTTTGGATGTAGACTATATATTTTTCTGCTAGTATTTAGTGGCCAATGCTACCTAGTTCACTTATTTTGCGAGAAATCATAAAAAACATGCACCAGGCCAGGCCTGGGTCAATTTTACCCCAACTCTAATTGTAACTTTGACCCATCGGTTTTATTACTTTTTCATTTCTTTTTTCTAAGAAACTATCATTATATTGCTAGGTTTATAGAATCAGTGGCTCTCAAAGCCATCAAAAAGTCTTCTTGGATGAGTCTTCCTCACTAATTTAAACATTTATTGCATTTTAATTCCGAAAAGTGGGCCAATGTTACCCAGGTTGACTGTAGTTCATTCGCAAAGACATTTAATATTCTATCGGAAATAGAGGGGCCATAGAACAAATATTATGCTCCTTACTAAGAAATTTTACATATAAGTAATTACTTATGATTATATTTGCATGCTAATTTTTTGCAGAATAGGTAGGTACCATACCATGTACAGCTCGATATGTATTTGTATGTGCGTTTTTTCAAAGCAAATAAATAAGTAAATGACTCATGACTATTTGTAAGCAGATAACAAGGCTCTCAGTGTAAAACTCAGACATTCGTGATTTATAATTGGAATCAAAGTATTTAAGTCTGTAAAGGCTACAAAAGGCAAAGTATGAGAAAAGCTTTTCACTTATGTCTTTGTTTATTCATAAGTTAAATATTTGTTTTCTAACTTCATGTGCCCGTTATTATGATAAAACAGACACAAAAGCCTTTAGGACCAACCATTTGAACGTCTGGCTGAATGTACGATTCGCTAAAGCTAAAATGGTGTTCCAAAATTGAAAAGCCATTGCGGCCATTACAGCCGGCTGCAGGAGGTCGATAAGGCCTCTTCTCGAAACAAAGGCGGGCATAACGTTTATGCGCTCATGAGTCAGGCAATGTGATTTATGAGAGGACGTTAGCCACAGCATCGCTCGGTTTCTAGGGCATTTGATGAGCGACATCTCTTGACGCCTGTTGCAAACCATTGTTTGTATTGTTACGAAGGCACAGGGAAGCTAGCGCCATCTAGCGCCGCTGGTGGAACCACTCAGTGAACGCATAGACAACGTGATATCCCGACTCGATACTAGATGGCGTTAGTGGGCCTGTATTCTCGCGTGTTCGGGAACACGCGGTATCTTTCCAGAATCGTCTAGTACTCGCGACGGCACGTATAAATAGTCGCGGGGAGCGCCGCGAGTTCAGTTCAGTTCGAGCTACTTTCGAGGCGATTTCGAAGTGAAAACTAGTGATACCGGAGTGATACAAGTGAAACCTACGACTTGGCTTACGACCTAGGACATCGTTAGTGTTTAGTGTTTGGACCTAGTGCTTTGTGTTGGACCTAGTGTTTAGTGTTTGGACCTAGTGCTTTGTGTTGGACCTAGTGTTTAGTGTTTGGACTTAGTGCTTTGTGTTAGTGCTAGTGAATAAAGTCTTCATTGAGTCAGCAGGTCTTTCTCTCCAAATCCTTCGAACCCTAACACGTAACAACTGGTGTCGGAAGTGAGATTTGGAGATGCCATTGACTCCGAGAGAGGACTTACAGGAGGGCGTCAGGACAAGGGCACAACGAGCTGCGGAGGCCACAACTGGGAACCAAGCTCCGCTCACTGTGGGCCAAGCCCCGCCCAGTGGCCCCGCCTACCAGGCCCCGCCCACTGAACAGGCCACGCCCACCAGTGACACCGAAGCTTCTACAGCCCCTCTTCAATTAGGAAGTTTGTTTGTATTGATTCGGGAAATGAAGGAATCACACGAACGCAGGTCACACGAACAAAAGGCTGAAATGAGAGCGATTCGAGAAGCACAAGAACACAAGTTCGGCGCTTTACAAGAGCAACAAAGAGACCTCCAAGAAAAAGTGCTTGGGGCTATAAATGATGTTAGTGGCACGGTGATTAAGCTTCGGAAAGATGTCGACGTAGTGGAGGAACGAGTTACCGGGTTGGGATTGGATGTGGAAAATGTGAAAACCGGCCTCACTGAATTACAGAAGAAAGTAGTGCGCCTTGAAACCACGGGAGTTGCGATGTCTAGTGGAACTACCGTAGTGGCGCAAGGACCAAGAGTGAAAGTGCCACCATACGACGGCACTACTTCTTGGAACGCTTATCTTCAGCAATTCCAGACTGTCGCTACTGCCAACGGATGGACAGAAGAACAATGCCTGACCGCTCTCACTGTTGCGCTCAGAGGGCAAGCTTTGTCGGTCCTGGAAGCACATACAGGAAATGGGTTCAAAGACCTGATGGAGGCACTTGAATCCAGATACGGGGAGCGACACCTGGAGCACGTGTTCCGTGCTCAACTGCGTGACAGAGTCCAACGCTCAGGAGAAGGACTACAACAATGGGCGTTGGAAATTGAAAAACTAGTCAGGAAGGCACACCCAGGAGCCGACACCAAGATGGTGGACACGAATATTGTTCAAGCATTTGTCGACGGAATAAAAGACCTGGAGGTCAGAGCTGCAGTGAGGCTTCGTCACCATACTTCGCTAAAGGAAGCATTGGCGCATGCCTTGGAGGTCGAGGCAGTTCGCCATGATATACGGCAGACCCATAAGATCCGCGAGGTCTCTGAGGAAGTCAAGGAGGTTAAGGCTCCTACGAAGAAAGCTTTTGGAGCCATGTGCTATAAGTGTGGCGAGAGGGGCCATCTTCAGCTCAACTGCCCGCAGAAGGAGACCCAGATGGCATGGAAGAAAAGGATCGAGGAACAAATAGAGGAGCTGAAGAAGCAAGGGGCTTCGTCCCCTACCCGGGATCAGGGAAACGAATAAAAGCCAGGACTAAGGGGCGAGTGCTGGCTGACGCGGAGGAAGCCCCGATAACTGTTATCTCCCAGGCATGCAGCGGGAATAGTCTTGTGATTCAGGGGACTATTAACGGGACGGATTGCAAAATGACTCTAGACACAGGAGCCTCTAGAACAATAGTGAACCCAAATCTGGTAAAAGCCGCAAGGGGACACAAGAGGAGAATTAACTGTCGGCTTCTTACTGCCTCTGGTCAGCCAATACCCGTCCTGGGAGAAATGTCAGTCACGATGTATGTAGGGGAGTCCTCATACTCTCATAACGTTATCGTGGCTGAGATTATGGATGATTGCATCTTGGGTTTGGATTTCATGAAGAAACACAACTGCAGAATTAATGTCGCTGAGGGAGTATTCAAGTGCGGTGAAGAAGAAATCTTCATTCTTGGAGGCGCTTGCGGGAAAGTTGCATGTGTAAAGAAAATCACTATACCTGGACGAGCGGAAGCTCAGGTGCTGGTGAAACTGCCGCCAGCTGGAAAGAAAAAGTCAAACAGGTGCGTGTTGATCGAAGACACACCTACCAAGACATCAGCGCAAAAACTGATGACGGCGAGAACCCTTGTTAGTGGAAGCAGTAACGCTGTGGTCAAGGTATTGAATCCTGGTGATCGCGAGATCTGCTTGAACGAAGGTGACGTCATTGGAAAGTGCGAGGAAGTTGTCTGGATGAAAAAGTGTAGTTCGACGACAGGCGCAAACTTAGCAAACAGCAACAACTACGGATTAGTGACTGAGCTACTCGATGACTGCAAGAGTAATCTGACTTATTCGCAGAGCATGAAAGCTAAGAAGTTTTTACAGCACTACGCGAATATCTTCTCCAGTCAAGAAGGGGACCTTGGAAGAACGTCGATGGTTCAGCACAGGATAGATACCGGAAGCGAGAGACCAATTCGTCAACGAGCAAGACGGATACCAATTGCAAAGGAAAAAGAAGTTGAAGGCCTTTTGGAGGACATGAGAAAGAATAAGATTATTGAACCGTCTGCAAGTCCGTGGTGCTCACCTGTTGTATTAGTGAAGAAGAAAGATGGTAGCACGAGATTCTGTGTGGACTATAGGCGTCTCAATGATGTCACTAAGAAGGACAGTTACCCGTTACCTCGAATCGACGACACTTTGGATACCCTGAGTGGCATGAAATGGTTCTCGACCCTAGACCTGAAATCTGGATACTGGCAGGTGGAAATTCATCCAAAGGACAAGGAGAAGACAGCTTTCTCGACCGGAAAAGGTTTATGGCAATTTAACGTCATGCCCTTCGGATTGTGCAACGCACCTGCCACATTTGAGCGACTCATGGAGTGTGTACTGGCAGGCTTAGTTGGAGAGGCTTGCTTAGTCTACTTAGATGACGTCATCATTGTCGGCCGTGACTTCGAGGACCATTTGCGAAACTTGGAGCGAGTTTTCACCAAAATAGAGGGAGCCAAATTAAAGTTGAACCCGAAAAAGTGTCGTTTATTCAGGAGTAAGGTCAATTATCTCGGCCATGTTATCTCCAGTGATGGAATCCAGACAGACCCGGAGAAACTGGAAGCAGTACAAAAATGGCCTACCCCTAAGGACAAAACCGAAGTGCGGGCATTCCTCGGCCTATGCTCATACTACAGGCGTTTTGTTCAGGGATTTTCAGAGATAGCCAAGCCATTACATCGGCTGACAGAAGATAAACGACAATTTAGTTGGGATGAGACTTGTGAAGATTCTTTTCAGAGACTGAAGAAACATCTATGTGAAACACCAATCCTGGGGTATCCACAAACTGAAGGTCGGTTTATAGTCGACACGGATGCAAGCAACACGGCCATCGGAGGGGTGTTATCTCAAAAACAGGGTGAAAGAGAAGTTGTTATTGCATATTTCAGCAAATCTTTATCCAGGCCAGAGAGAAACTACTGTGTGACAAGAAGAGAACTCTTGGCGGTTGTAAAGACGCTACAACATTTCAACAAATATCTCATCGGCAGACCGTTTCTACTGCGAACTGATCATGCAGCCTTGAAGTGGCTACTGCAATTCAAGAACCCAGAAGGTCAAGTAGCTCGATGGATTGAACAGCTCCAGGAGTATGACTTCGAGACGGAACACCGCAGCGGAAAGACGCATGGGAATGCTGACGCACTCTCACGAAGGCCGTGTTCGGAAGACTGCAAACATTGTGTTAAGCAGGAATCTCATGAAGTAACATTAAAATTAACGAGAACAGGTCCTTTGGGTCTCTGGGAGAACGATGCTATGAGGGAGGCTCAAGAAAGAGATGAAGACCTTCGGCACATCATCACATGGAAGAAACGGGGTGACGTAAAACCAATCTGGAGCGAGGTTGCACCCACTGGCGCTGTCACTAAGGCGTACTGGGCGCAATGGGACAGTCTGATACTTCAAAAAGGAATACTCTACCGGAAATGGGAGAAGACTAACGGCAGGGAGTTCCATCTTCAGATAATTGTCCCAAGAACGAGAGTACCAGATGTTCTCCGTGAAATACATGATGGCGTATCAGGAGGTCATCTAGGTGTCAAGAGGACGTTAACAAAAGTGCGAGAACGATTCTACTGGTTGCATTGTCGAGATGATGTACAGGATTGGTGCCGCAAATGTACTACCTGCGCTGCTGTAAAAGGACCACAGACCAGGAGCCGTGGGAACCTGCGGTTGTATAACGTCGGTGCACCGTGGGAACGAATAGCAGTTGACGTAGCTGGGCCATTTCCTGTAACGGAATCGGGAAACAAGTATTTTATGGTCGTCATGGACTACTTCACCAAATGGCCCGAAGTGTTCGCCATACCAAACCAAGAAGCTACAACAGTCGCTTCTAAGTTAGTCGAAGAAGTGATATGTCGCTTTGGTGTGCCTCTAGAAATCCATTCTGATCAGGGCAGGAACTTCGAATCGCAAGTATTCCAGGAAGTGTGCAAAATTTTGGGCATGCATAAGACGAGGACCACCGCGTACCATCCACAGTCTGATGGAATGGTTGAGAGGTTTAACCAGACTCTGGAGAGGCATTTGGCAAAAGTGGTAGACGACAAACAAAAGGATTGGGACAAGTATATACCACTCTTCCTTCTGTCGTACCGAACCGCCGAGCATGAGAGCATTAAAGCTACCCCGGCGTATGTCAATTACGGTAGAGAACTACGAATACCAGTAGATCTATTGACAGGAGGGTCACCGGAGGGACCAGAGACCGTACAAGACTATGTTTGCAATTTAAGGGAAAAAATGCGCTATATACACGCCTTGGTACGGGAAAATGGGTTACAGTCAAGTGAGGGCATGAAAACCAGATACGACCGGAAATCGAACACGAGCGGCTTCGAGGAAGGGTCACTGGTGTGGCTGCATAACCCAACTCGCCGGAAAGGAAAATCTCCAAAGTTGCAGACCAAGTGGGACGGTCCATACAAAGTGGTTACCCGACTGAATGATGTGACTTATAGGATTCAAAAGCAACCAAGAGGAGCATTCAAAGTGGTACACATAGACCGTCTGGCGCGTTACCATGGCAGTAACAACGATGCTCGGGACGAGCATCGCTAAGAGGGGAGTGGTGTTACGAAGGCACAGGGAAGCTAGCGCCATCTAGCGCCGCTGGTGGAACCACTCAGTGAACGCATAGACAACGTGATATCCCGACTCGATACTAGATGGCGTTAGTGGGCCTGTATTCTCGCGTGTTCGGGAACACGCGGTATCTTTCCAGAATCGTCTAGTACTCGCGACGGCACGTATAAATAGTCGCGGGGAGCGCCGCGAGTTCAGTTCAGTTCGAGCTACTTTCGAGGCGATTTCGAAGTGAAAACTAGTGATACCGGAGTGATACAAGTGAAACCTACGACTTGGCTTACGACCTAGGACATCGTTAGTGTTTAGTGTTTGGACCTAGTGCTTTGTGTTGGACCTAGTGTTTAGTGTTTGGACCTAGTGCTTTGTGTTGGACCTAGTGTTTAGTGTTTGGACTTAGTGCTTTGTGTTAGTGCTAGTGAATAAAGTCTTCATTGAGTCAGCAGGTCTTTCTCTCCAAATCCTTCGAACCCTTAGCACGTAACAGTATTAAGTATGTATTTTAAGCAGTGAATTTTCAGTGAGTAAAGTACCGGTTACAGCTTAAATTTAGGCACTGAATTCACTGGAGAACAATGTAATTTAAGGAATGCAATATTATGGCTTACATTTGACATCATTTTTGGGAAACAAACGTTTTTTTTACGTGTCGTCTACATAACTACGTGACTAACATTATTTAAGTTACAGACTAATATAACTGTCTTAATTATTTGACGATTTAAGTTATATGCCTAGATTCACACGTAGGTACCTATAGAATTTTTACGTGTCGGCTACGTAACCACAGTATAGAGAGAGCCAGGGGGAAATCCTGTATTGTGATGTAATTTCGTGACTAACATAACTTTCTTCGTTACATTTCAAGTTAGAGACTAACATGACTGTCTTAGTTAAATAACGATTTAGTCGTCTACTTGTCGTCTACGTAACTGCATGACATAAATTTTGTTCATGACGATTCAAGTTAGAACTTGCACGTGTGGTAAAAGTTGGAAATGCGATTACACTGCCTTTTATAAATGCAGTAGAAATATGATAGAAAATCTAAAATGCATTGAAACCAGGAAGCACTATTCGCGGCTTGTCCCGGGGGGCGGCCGACCGCTGCGCTGTTAACGACTGCGAGTTGTGGTTGCATGTTTTATTTCCTATGGATACTAGATGTTTGCAATCTAGCATCACATCATCACACCACAACCCTCTTTTGTCCCCTGCTGGGCACGGGTCTTCTCTCAGAATGGGAGGGGTTAGGGTCCACCGCGCTGGCCAAGTGCGGTTTGACAGACTTCACATGCCTTCGAGAACATTATGATAAACTCTCAAGCGTGCAGGTTTCCTTAGATCTGTCCTCCACCGTTATAGCAAGTGACATTTAATAACTTAGAAAAGTCTTCGTGTAATATTTGTCCTGAGTGGGATTCGAACCCAAGACCCCTGGCGTAACTGGCAGGGTAACCACCGAGGCGCCAACGGGCCCGTCATTATTATACTCAAAATAATTCACCCGAAAATCTTTACAAAGTTCATAAAGAAAGACCGGAATTCGTTCATATTTCAGCGACTTCGCCGACTATAGGAGGCTCACCATATGAGGCCATATTTCCCATAACAGTAAACCATTGTGCTATCACAATGGTCTTATGTCAATAAAGGGTACGAGAAAATCCACATAGCGTTTAATATGTATTACATTCATCCCATACCGGGTTAGTTAATAGTATTTCGTTTAACGTTATTGGATTTGTAGCGTTCATTGTTGATTGACTCTATGCGTCCCGGCTAGTAACAAATTTCATTATTTTTTCAAAAATTTTAGTACTTACCTATACATATATAATTTTTTTAATTTGTAACAAGTCGTAGGTATCCTGATATGTATGATTGTAATGATTTCTAATACCGTTACTGCTGGTGACATTTTATATCTTAAAAAATCCCTTAAGGACATTCGCTGCGACCCATAGACGTCCGACTGCTGGGCACGGGTCTCCCCCACAGACACTGGTGCGGGAGGTCTAGAGCATACTCCACCACGCGCTGAGATTACTAGTGAATAATGGGTGTACAACACCTCAGTTATGTTATGTTATGATTTAGAACACTGAGGCAAAAGTAATTTTGCTTAAAAATTCTCGGGAAAAAACAAATATACATTACAAACTTGACACTCCCCGGTCAAGGTCGTCAGATCTCCGCTCACTCTCCCGCATTTTCCGCAACGTGACCCTCTGAAGTCTTTTTCCGGTTACGGCGCGGAATCTCTTTAGGAAACCGCTGGGACGTTTTTTATTTGCTGACGGAAAAATAAAGAATTTTTGATGCGGGAAAAAATTATTTTACGTTATGGCTGGCCGTAATATTTCACACTGTGTATTTGTGATGGAGGCTTAAAATAAAATCTCAAACACGTGTACTTACCAACCAATTATAATTTTTATTGAAACGTAGGTACTTTCATGGATTTTTTTACTTTCATAGATTTATTAGCTTTTATTCAACTCCTTCTTGTTTTCAATATTATTTGACTCAACCTGATCGCTAAGATATACCTACACCCGGGTTTACGAAGTAACTGTTTAGTCATCCATCCATCCATCAGCCTTTTGAGATTCACTGCTGGACGGACATAGGCCTCTCCTAAACGAAACCACTCGGGTCCTGTGCCTTCTGAAACTGAACTTGAGATCGTGTCATCCCAAATCCACCAAGGTGTAAGAGTATACCATCAATCCTATTTAGCACATATGAGCTGAGCCTGAATGCATCCGTGGGAATTCTAAATAAGCTCTGACGACGAAACTCGATCAATCAATCAATATTCCATTATGAATTTCTCGTGAAAACAGACCCTTTCAGCCCACAAAGTTTAATAAAACTGTAATATATACACCATTTATACGCTCCGCTATCGGAGTCAAACTTCTCGCTTTGTGATATCAGCCAATAACGTTGAAGCGCGCTGAACGCTGATTGGCTGGAATCAGCGTTTATTGCGGTGCGACGCTGCGTGCCCATTCGTCAGTTATTCGGGGCAACGAACCTATTCTGCGTTGAACTCTTATACAGGATGTTCGTTTTCGTGGTTCACCTTTCCACCCTAAATACACGTAGTAGTTTAATCACTTACTACAGGTGATGGTGTGTTTACATGTAATAAAAGTTCTTAGCACGGACATTGAATTTTATGGCACTGTGAATAGACTGTGAACTAGGTAGGACCTTAATCATCTTTGAGAGGTACGCAATAGCGTAGTACTCTATGGTACTAACAATAGTTAGTACCACAGAGTAATAACAATAGTTAGTACCATAGAGTACTACCTACTTATAACATATGTCTACAGATTAGTAAAGCAAATATTAGAAAACTTTTGAAATAGGGTAGTTTGAGAGTAGGTATGAGTATGAGTTTATGTTACACCTTTTTTTGTTCAATTAAATAAAACTAGAGGTAGATTCCATCGTAATTTTTTGAAACGAGTTTTAAATATCTATAAAGCTATCATAAACAAGAACACTAGGTACAAATACAAACTACTTTCACAATCTGTAGTACTTACCTATCTCCTCTATCCTATATTGTTTGTCATCCATCTCCGAGCAATATCCTCTCCTAACGTTAGTTGAGGAAGCAGTCTAGGAAATTGAAGAGAGATGATTGGCGGTAGAGTAGAGCACAGTAAACAATGTAACGGTAGAGATCCACTCTAATCTGCTCAGATGGGAGTAAAGTTTTACAGAAAACCTTTTATTACGGGTCAGGGATAGCAATTATTTGCTATCAGTGGAATAGGTGGTAGAGCCTATAGGGAACCAAATAGGTTTTATATGAAACCTAATTGGTTTCATATAGAGTTCGCCCGGGGCAGCACCACCGCCCGCCACGGTACCCAGTACCATTTCTGCCGTGTAATAATTGTTTTTAAAGCAATTATGGTCCGGTTGGAAGGTGTGGATTCCGGTTACACTTCTTTAGAGGCGACCATCTTAGTCCTCAAGGGTAGCAACACATCTGTGACTGACTTAGAACGAGACTCCTACTAACAAGTACTAACTGTACTATTACTAACACCAACTAACAGGACTAACTATCACTAACAGTCCCCAGTCCTCATACCTACTAACGAACTGACCTACTAATGTTCTAATTAACTCTCTCAACTAATTGGACTTACCATCCCAGTCCCTAATTGAGTCTTGTTCAAAGTCAGTCACTGTTGTCATGGGCGGCAGCGGATGGGTGGTGCTGCAAGCTCGTTTGCTATCTTGTATCCATAAAAAAAAACCCTGACCCGTAAATCTATAATATCCATGCAGCACCACCTACCACATAGATAGCCCCTCATGTCCCTTCCAGCTAATTATAGGTTAAAGATGGAAGGTAGATAGTTTTCTAGTTTTCCAACTAACCATCGATCGATACCTTTAAAATTGGAACGTGTTTTCCAGACGATATCGTGTCGGAAGATCGCCTCTTATCGGATTACTTACGCACGTACCTAACCCTCGGAGATGGGTCGATAGCGTACGTATCTTAAGTTAACATGTGATACGTGAGCAAAAAGGTTTTTCTCTTCTGACCTATATCTTAGCAAGTCAATGAACGATCTTATTTTTTATAAATCAGGTATCGTTCACTGTAGAATCATCATTATCATCACAACCCTTTTGTGCCACTGTTGGTCTCCTCTCGTAATGGGAGAGATTAGTCCGTTACGCTTAGTCCACCACGCTGACCAAGTGCGGATTGGCAGACTCCACATGCCTTCGAGAACATTACGATGAGCTCTCAGGCATGCTGGTTTCCTCACGATGTGTCCTGCACCGTTATAGCCAGTGACATTTAATTTCTTAAACCGCACATAACTTAAATGCGATGACAATAGAATTTCCTTGAAGAATATTATATCAGCTGCTACGGATGACGCTTCGGCAATGGCAGGGTGTCAGGCGTATTAAAAAAAAATTCAGACGTGCTGTGTGTTTTGTATTGCGTCAATCATCGGCAACATTTGGTTGCTATAAATTTAAATGAACGTCTGTTCCAATCATTGCAATTCGACTCTGAGTTGGCAATTAACCTACCACCAATCCGCATTGGAGCAGCGTGGTGGAGTATGCTCTAGATCTCCCGCAGCAGTGTCTGTGCCCCGTGCCCAGCAGTGGGACGTCTATGGGTCGCAGCGAAATAAAGTAATAAATGTCATTGTGGTTTTTATGGTGAGTACTTAGGCAAAGTGGAGGACATCTTGAGCGGCTTTTTGCCTAAATGCTGAACTTCATGTTTATTAAATACTACAAGCTGAAGGCGGAGATAATTTGATATCTCCACAAGTAAACTCAGCAGTTAATTGGGCAGCGGCTCAGCAACTCAGCTCGGGACTCAGCAGACGGGAATAATTAGCTTTCAACGAAAGATTTGCTGAGTGTCAGACGCAACGCAAATAGACGTTAGACAGACCATTTGAATATGCAGTTGAATCGGTCTGCTCACAATTAACAGCAGAAGAAAATGAAATAAGTCTAATCTAATCTCAGATCATTGTAACTTGCATAAAACTAATTTTATACTTTAAAAACAAATAAAATATTAGTTCAGGAACACGGTAACCGACATGGTGAACAGCGACATTTTAATATCGAACAATGCGTCAACAACAAATTGCGTCCACCAAATTCAGCTTATTTATGGCATGCAATAAAATATGTAAATAATAATATTCTTAGATATGTACTATGATGTAAATAAATTATTTTGTTTGAGTTACTGTCATTGATTTTATCACTTATTAAACTTTTTTTTTAAATACGCTTTCTAAACTAACCTACCTATTTAGTACATACCTTATTTAGAGATTTTCTGATGCTAAAAGGGAAGTTCGCTCAAATATCTTCCTAATTTATTCATTTAACCGCTAGATGTGAAGTTTTACCCAGCATATCTTTTTTCTTGATGACAATATGTGAGTTTCCCATGTGTAAGTTTAAAATACAAGTAGTTAACATTCGTTTCGCTACTTGTACTCAAACTATATTCGCCGCCGATTGCCGATCGCCGATCTCCAAGTGGTTGAAAAACGAATATCCAAATAATCAGCTTATGCACTCATAGATGGCGCTAGTTGTACCTACATTTAAAATGTTATTAATTAATGTACTAAGTAGTTTACGTACAGTTCATATTTTTCATGCTCATATTAATTATATCCTAAATGATTGTTTTTTGTCTGTGGGTATGGGTGGTTCTGCGTAATCTCAGAAGACTGGCAGTGGCCCCGTTTCTGTTGATGGATTCCATTCCATTCCAAAATTTATGACTACATTATATTACGAAAATTCTAGATAAGCTTTAACAATGGCCCAAATACTTATTATAATATTACAATTATATACGGTTACACTTCTTTAGAGGCGACCATTTTAGTCCTCAAGGGTAGCAACACATCTGTGACTGACTTAGAACGAGACTCCTACTAACAAGTACTAACTGGACGATTACTAACACCAACTAACAGGACTAACTATCACTATTAGTCCCCAGTCCTCATACCTACTAACAAACTGACCAACTAATGTTCTAATTAACTTTCTCAACTAATTGGACTATAAAATTCTCGTTTTAAAAATTACCTTCGATAACTTTTGAAATGAAAAGAAATAACCAGAATTAGGACTTGAACATTGAACAAATGTTATACTCATAATCTAGACAGTCGTGTCAGTCAGTTTCGTAAAATTATAATGTACAGTGATCACGAGTGTTTACAGATAGGTCCTTACCTAATATATTTAATTTTACACGAATCATTTTGAGATTCCCAATTTATTAATGTTTATATTTTAATTTATTTAAACTGCATGACTGCAACAGTGATAACACGGTGCACATACAGTTATAATTTAGTATTATAAAATTACAGCTAACTTATCCCTGTTGCAGTGAGCGAGTAATTGAGAAAAGCCAGCCGCGCTGATTTTCCGTGCCGCCCGAATAGTTGGGCAAAAAGCTTCTGCCATATAAGTGACACTGAAATTAATTATCATTATGGAACATAAGTAAAGTAACGACAGTAAAATATCAAAAAAGCGTCGATATACACAGTCGATAAATGAAAAACTGCGTGTAAAGAAATTTTATATTTGGTTCAGGAATAAATCCTGTATTTCCAGAAGCACCGACTGCCAAGAGTATTACGTCACTTGGCCAGGAGTGCGCCTTACTGCAGGGAAATTGGTGCATTGCCTCGAGCACTTCCTTCAAGAGTATCTAATACGGCTACTACCTTGAAATTTATCTGCAAGGAGTAAAATTTTTACGTGTCTGTTAAGCTTGAAAAGCCAGAGACTTTAAAGCTACATTTTTAAAATGGTAAAAAAATCGGCTTAAAAGTGCTAATCATGAAATGTTTTTACGTAACATAACATTACCTCAGTATGTGTCTCAAAGGGTACGCAGAGTACATCCATTTTTATGGAAAACATTAATTTGTTGACGTAACTATACTGAAATTGTATTAATACGTTGAACTTCCATGAAATCATGCATTTTACATGTTCAATACATGTTTTTGTAAAAGTGCCCAGTTATCTATATACATATATAAAAGGAGAAGCTGACTGACTGACTGACTGACATATCAACGCAGGGCCTAAACTATAAGGGTTAGAAACTTGAAATTTTGCACAGGGGTTTCTTTTATAACGTAGGGGAGCACTAAGAAAGGATTTTTGAAAATTCAGCCCCTAAGGGGGTAAAACGAGGGTGCAAAGTTAGTATGAAACTTTGCCGTTTTTCAAGTCAAGTGGGCAACCCGACCGCGGGCAGACGTCGTTAATGGGTCTAATTCTACGCGAGCGAAGCTGCGGGCGTACACTAGTTTAAATTAAATTTACATATCCATTACATAAATGTGACTACTACCATTCTTATGGTCTTCGGTGACCTTTGTATAGGTCATTCGATCGTTAGCTAAGGCTTAGGTCATGGTCGTTGGTAATGGCCAACTTTTACCACTTGACAGCTCTGTTTCCTGGCGAATACCTTTGAAGAACATTAGTGATATTAAGCTCTTGGGAAAAATTTACATGATATTTTTCACACTCACACACAGTAGTGTAGGTAGTTTATTTAAAAAATGTCAAGGTAAAATAATGAACATTATTTTACCTTGACAATTTTTACCACAGCTGAGATTCGAACCCAGTCCCCATCAGTACTGGGTATGCTCTAACCACTGGGCCACCGCGGTTCGTACCGCAGCGGTGATTTTGTTCGGGATATTTTATTATTCCGTTTTAAGCATGATCAGTCTTCGATTATTAAACCTTAGCTTAAAAATTATATATCGATAGTTCAGGAACTGGTTACCCACGAAATATACATTCCGAGATTTGTAAACGGACTACACATAGAGACATCTGTCGACAGAATATTAAACTTTACAGAAAATAGGTTCTAAAGCTCTTAATAATAGCCCGTTTCTACACTCCAGACCAGACATGTACCAGACGATGCAATTCAAAAGCGTAGCCGTCTTTGAGCTCGTTACCCGACGTGGAAGCATGGTATTCTTACGGGTGATTTCTTCCACAAAGTAAACTTGTTTCATCCTTGGCTTAGGAAATGGTTTCCTACATACTCCTAGAGATACTCTTCACTACTTTATTGTTCCAAATTAAAGTCTTTTATAACCTTTTTTGAAAACAATAGGTATTGCCGTCACTGAGATCTAAATTAAAACTAATTTGTTCTAATACTTGAGGATTGTAAGTATAGATTTAACAACCACACAAATATTTATTTGCGAAATCAATATGTGCCCCGGCTGGGATTTGAATCTCGGACCCCACAATTCGACAGACACGGAGAATTCCGTGCATTTAAATTATATTGCAAGCAGAAATCTATATGAATCCTAAACAGCTCTAAACAGGAGCTCTAGCAGCCTCAGGCCGAACTATATCTAATTAAGCATCACAATTGAATTAATATTATGGTTAGCGATTTCATTAAATTTAAGCTTATGTGACTAATTGCTAGCTAATACAGCTCTTCATGACGTTAATAATTATTGTTTCTATGGACCCGTTTGTTGCGAAACATTCTCAGCATTGCGGCTTGTAACTTTGTTATGAAGGCAGCATACCTACAGAAGAGCACTGAGAGAAATGAAGTTGAGAGAAGATAGGGTGAGAAAAAAGCCGGTTGTACGGTTTTTTCATATCTTGAGTGCGAGTTAGACTTGTACATAGGGTTCTGTACCACCGGTCGATTTTTAAGATTACTTGTATGGAGACATACCTAAGGGCCTATCCCGCAAATCCTGAAGACCAAGCTCTTCAACCAGGGTGACTTACCAGTATGACTTGAGGAGCTGAGACGTGGACAATCACGGCGGGGCTGCTCCAGCATAAAGTCGCTCAGCGTTCTATGGAAAGAGTTTTGCTCAGTGTCTCCCTGACAAGAACCGGAACGATAAAATTCATGCATCCACACCACATCTGCTGGAGGTGTGACGCTGCTAGAGTGAAGACCGCATCTAGGCAAACGTAATGTGGGACGACCTGCTAGGTGGCGCGACGATCGGCGCAAGGCGTGGAGCAAATGGATGAGAAAACCCGAAGGTAGGGCTCAGTGGCGTGCCTTGGGAGAGGCCTATGTTCAGCAGTGGACTAGAGTGTGCTGAAGAGAGAGAGTTTGGGGGATATTGGAATACATTTCAACTTTTTGTGACAGAACAGAGGCCACAGAAACACGCATTCTGTGAAAATTTCAAGTGTCTACTTATGTCTCTTAAAGAGTCTCTTAAAGAGATGAAGCCCTGTGACAGACAGATAGACGGTGGAAGCATTTATAAGGGGTTCTGTTTGTCACCCTTTGGGTAGGAAACCCTAAAAATTGAGGTAGAAATTTTGATGTCGCGGATACAAACCCAATTTATTCTCGAACATTTATTTCAAGAATCACTCTCCAATCCGCTTTGTGTAAGTACAACTCTGATACAAGTTTTATTGCTTTTTAAAATAAAAAGACGCCCCAAGAAGTTTTCAATTTGTCGATGTTTTTAAATTGAAGTGTCACTTGCGCAATAGAGAAAGAATCTGCAAGCGGGTTCCCTACACACAGTAACATTGTACCGAACTAATGTCTTCATCCATCCATCCATCAGCCAAGACTGATATTCATAAAATATAATATAGATACATAAAAATATTTATCTGGTAGTGGTAATGTACTCGTAGATGTCACTGCGTGTTACAAGGATTTTGGCTTATGATATATTAAATATTTCATTTTTAATTTAATACATATTATAATTAAAATAAATAAAAAGAGAAGCTGATTGACTGACTGACTGACTGACTGCAGGGCCTAAACTGTAAGGGTTACAAACTTAAAATTGTGCACAGGGGTTCCTTTTATAACGTAGGGGAGCACTAAGAAAGGATTTTTGAAAATTCACCCCCTAAGGGGTAAAACGGGGGTGCAAAGTTAGTATGAAACTTTGCCGTTTTTGAAGTCAAGTGGGCGAACCGAACGCGGGCAGACGTCGTTAATGGGTCTAATTTTACGCGAGTGAAGCTGCGGGCGTCCACTAGTTGTATAAATATGATAATATTGGGAACCTACCATTTACAAAGTAATTACTTGGCTGTATAATCAACGTTAGCGAGCGTAGGAAAATATTTAACTTGAAACTTAAAGCTGGGCAGCTACAGCTACTATTCATGAAGTAAACATCATTTTTAATTCAAGGTGTTTTTCATAAACACAAATATGACATTGTAGTGTTGAGTTGACGTCATCAAAATGGCTGCTAGGGTTGTGGAAGCATTTCGTTTTACTTAAAACGTATTAAAAATTAAATTCTTTTTTTTTAGCAATACCCTATTATTTTGTAATGTCAAGCATGTTGTAGCATTAAGGAATAAAATAAATTATTTTCTATTCTATTCTATAATAAAAATCAGAGTGCCCAAATATTCGTTCGGTCTCATTCAGAATCTACTGTTGGTACGTATTTTCATATTGTTTTTATCAATAATAACAACATCGATAAAAAAAACTAAAACACACGCTTTGGTAGATAACCGAACTAAAATATATTTTTTTAATTATTACATGTCAACTGTCCTTGATAAGTGTGCAAAGTTTCAAATTAATTTGACGTTTTGAAGTGGACGAAAATCACGTTCAAAGATTCCGTTATATGTACATAAATACCTATGTACCTACGTGCCAACATGTTACAAAAAGAGGTTTCAATTCAAAATAGGTTATAATTTTTTTTTAAAAACTACCTGTTCAAAGCCGAGATGGGTTAGCTACATCAAAACTCACTAAGATTTCCTGAGCCTAATATGTCATCAAAATTTAATGAAACAGGTAAATATGACACCGCACCCCTAAACAGTAGCTACGAGTATCTTTCGTACCAAATATAGATTCAAAGTCCCACCGCCACGCGAGCGGTCAGTGCGTGCGCCCCAGTCTGTGGCGATATTGATCCCACCACCACCTACCCAACACCACTCCCTCGCTCCACTTCTTGTCGCTTACTTCTAGTCGGTCATAGCTCCGCGACATGAAATCATGTTACACACAACGAAACCGTTTTAAAAAATAAAAACAAACCATAGCCAATCACCGAATACGTTCGAAATTCGAATACGCGGCGCGCGTTCCAAATGCAATTGATGCCAAATTTTTATCACGTAATTTCCCGGTGCCATAACTTTTGTATTGTGTCGTGAACAAGTTAAGTGTCCAAACAGTGCCTAGTATCACCTCGTTCTTAATTGTACATGACTCACGGTGGCCTGGTTCGGGGATAACAGACATTATCTCAATTTACGGCATTAAATTTCATAATTGCGCGCTCGATAGGCCAGAACGAGGTAGAGTAATAGAGAGCGGCAAAAATTGAAATGAATATCGACACGAAAACTGTTAGATGTACCGTCATCGGTTGACACCGAGACTGACTCGTCGGTGCAGCCTGCAGCCGGATTCTACTACCTTTCGGCTTTCTATAGAGTGCTTTCACCGTAATAATCTCTAACAATAGGATGCAAAAAAGGAAATTATTATCAGCCGCCTATCAGATGCAAATTATCACGCCACTTATCTAGCAGTCCCCTAGACAGAGCGAGACGGGCGATGTGGACGTCCCTGTCGACACACTAACCCGATCGAGCGTAATATCGGAGTTTTCTTACTGCTCTACGTACCTATCAGCTGATTTAGTGATTACTGCCGCGTCCGAGAGGTGTTTAGCGATGGTGAAGTGAAAAATGTAAGATTTGCATAGCACCGTCACGTTGTAACTGCCGACAGCGTGACTCAGAGCGTAGTCTACGGCGCAACCGCTCCCCGACGAACGACAATACGTTTTTTCCCAACGTTTTTCTAAAAGACGAAACGAACCGATTTTCCTCGAGTTATTTTTACGAAAAATTTATTTATTACATTGAACTATATTAATATATCCGAACCGAATAATCTATACCCGAATTTGAGTGAAGTGTGAGTGAGATGGTGTAGTGTTTAACTGTTCCTTATCTTTCTTATAATGGAAAGAAGCGTTTTGGCGGATACGAGGCACGTCCACTGGGCTTCTGAAGTAAGTGTTTTTTTACTAAGCTGAATGTACGTTGACCTTTGACCTTAGTTTGCGTGCGAAAGCAAGGCGACGCGACGGAGCGGCGTTCGAAGCTGAAGCCATTGCCGCCCAAATCGAGCCATTAGATCACTGTGCGACCGACCTGCAATTGTGTCAAAATATTCGCAATCACTGTGTATTTTTGTGAAATAATACTGTTGTTATTGATTTTTTTACATATAAAATTTGTTTCAAACAGCTTTTCTTATATTTTACACTTATTAAAATACTGTGTATAGTGCACCCATTCAGGAATGACTACTGAAGCCTCTGTAGGGGTAAGTTATCTTCGTTAAATGATTAGTTTTGACAACAAGAACCAGTAATAGTATCTATGTGAATCACTCAACATGTGACATGTTATCGAATTTCTTATAGATATTTTCTCTGTTAAAATGGAAACTTGAGACTAAGATTGATACTATTAGCTTGGCTGCATCTATCAAAGAATCAAAATAACATCGACAAAAACAAGTCATTGTATTATGTGACTGGTACCTACTTTTTGCATCAACAATGAGTATCACGCTACGTCTATTAAGTTTTTTTTTGTTACAAGGTGTCGTTCCATTTATATTATTAGAGACTTTCTGGTGCAGAGTGACCACTAAATAGGACATTGTGTAGGCTTATTCAATCCTAGAGTAACATCTAAGGTGCGTTAGAAACATATCCTATCATCACGTCTTTATTTCCCCGTAGGGGTAGGCAAAGGTAAACCAACATATCACCAGTTATGTTTCAGTCCCATGTAATAGATGAATAGCTAATGAATAACTTCGAGCTACTTCATCCATCCATTTGAGGTCCATACCTCTCCTAAACGACACCACTCCGACCGGTCCTGTGCCTTCTGAAACCAGCTACTTACCTACTGGTCAGAAATTGATTGTTTAGAATTAAAGACTTGCTTGGAAATGATTAGAGGAAAGGTATATGACGGAAGCCAGTCAAGCTGATTTACCTCTGGGAAAACTGGGATAAAGGATTACTAAGCGATTACAATCAATTAATGACCGTGGCGATATTGCTTAACGAAGTAGTTTCCATTCCATTCATGTAACCTTGAAAATAAGAATAAGGCGTATACGTATAGCTGATTCATTTAAAATATCATTAGCTCTTTGCAAAAACATCAAACATGCTCTGAACTGAATATAGTGAAGTAGGTACCTACCTACTTAAGTTTAATATAAATCAATCAACTTGATTGCCTGTCTATATTGCTTTCGAGAGTTATGACGCAGTATATTTTAATTTATTATAAATTTTATGTAACGACGGGAATTCTGGAAAAATGGCATACCTATGTGAAAATCTACTGATATATTAAAGTGGTCGATTTTAGTTAGATTTAATTGCTTGTGTTTTTGTTTGTTTAACACGCTAAGCTTTGGATCACCGATGTTGAAAAATCATATTGAGTATTATGATAGCCAGATCCATGAGGCCTAGTAGGTGTAGGTATCTGGCACTAGGTTACACATCTTTGTTAAAAATAGAAATATAATTTTCACGACGATAAAAAAAAAATACAAAAAATAAACACAAAACGTAGCTGCGACGTATATGGATACGTGCCACTGCTGGGCACGGGTCTTCCCCACAAACACAGCTGCGGGAGGTCTAGAGCATACTCCACCACGGTGCTCCAATGCGGATCGGTGGAGGTGTTAGTGGCCAACCCAGTGTCGAATGTTCTCAAGCCACACAAATGTCTTCGACAAGGCTTAGCGACTGTTTCCACCATTGAAAACAACCGGGACCGACGGCTTAAAGTGCCCTCCGAAGCACCGTAGCGTCCATGAAATTTTGCCACTAGCGGTCACCCATCTAGTACAAACCGACCGCGCCCGTCGTTGCTTAACTCTTTTATCACATCGACGCGAGCCACTGGTCTATGGACGCTATAATAAAACGTACTAGGCTTTAAAATATTAATATTCTAAAAGCAACAGATAGACATTATTATTGTGCAACTTTAATTGGACTACCTACTTCCTATAAATCTACATCAAAATGGTTCCAAAATAGCACTCGTACGTTCCGTTCCACATTCGTGTTTGTTCTCGTCAGCGCATAACTCAAGCATGCCGTAATAAAAAAAAAGTTTAATTACGTCTTGCCTAGCCTACTTTTTGTATATGGAAAGCGGTGCCGATGCAGATACCGATCTGAGAAGCGGCCGTATGACGAGTATGACGTCTTTTCTAATGTGCCAAACTGCAATATTTATGTAAATTTAGTGTGATTTGAGATGCAGAAATGTAGCGTAGTTAGCAATACTTAAACGACTAAAAGTGGTAGGTAACAATGTGACCTTAATATCTTAGCCTCCACATGTTAATAAAACCATTGCTTTAGTTATAATCCATGATAGAAACCAACGCACTTGTAGGAATTTCCCCATTTTTGCGCACCTGTTGAATCTACTTAGTTTTATACTCCTGGAAACTTTATTTTTGGTATCGGGGAGAAATCTTCAATAGATTCCTTTCAAAGAAAGATTCAAAAGAAGCCTCAGGGGGTAGAGGCCGCGGTATGTGAGATGTTTATTCACTAAAACCTACTCGTCAGCCTTCCTGCGCATCTGGGAAGGCTGCGGGATCTCCTAAGAACGCACCGGTGCCCCCTATAGGACACATAATTCCCACAAAAGTTCTATATAGGCTCTACCACCTAAATACTTACCAATGAAACACTTAGAAGCAAAATGTCGATACTCTGATAAAGTGAAGCAATACAGTGAAGCAGACAAATTGCCGAAGGAACCGCATGACACCAGACGGATTACAAACCAGATTGGTTGGATGTATGTACGGGTAGACAATCTTTGGGTCCGGACGGTAACCCAATCAATGTCTTTGTACGGGGTAACCACTTAATGTATAGAATGAGAAATAAAAGTTTTTATTACGTAAAACTTATTAAAATGAGTGATGAAATGAGTGACGGACGCTCTTCGCATAGTGCTCTACCTTACCTTACCTTACCTCCCTCTACTTCACATACCGGAGGCGATCAACTGACTTGAATATTGAAATGAAATGCTTAAGGAGTAACATACTTACGCTGCATATGATTGTATAATTGTGTTGCTCGTACAGTCGGCTTGGTGGTACTACCCCTGGCGAACTGCTCCCTTTTTTTTTACGAGTGGGAAACCTTTTTAAGGTAACCGACATCGTGGGAGCGACGCCGGGATATGTGGGATTTCCACCCACTAAAACCCCCTCGGTGGCCTTCCTCGGCGCTTGTGGAGGGCTCCGGGATCTCTGATAGAACGCACCGGTGCCCTCCAACTCTGTGCCCATGACAGGCTCGTCTCGGACGAATCATCCAAAGACGTCGAAACCCATCTACAACGTTGTGCAGCCACACACAACGTTGTCTTTCCCGGGCTCACTGGATGGACGGTTCGAACTCCCACTCTTGCCGCCTGTGAGCCCAAAAAACCCCCTTTGAGTCGCCTCTCACGACAGGCAGGGGCCGTACCATGGCCCCAGGCCATACCCAGGCCATACCGTAGCACTATGCTGGTCCGAGCTACAGGGACAAGGGTGAACTGCTCCCTACTTACCGTTAGCTATAGACATAGTTATGTTCGTAAGAGTAATTAAGTAGGGCTATGAGGCTACGGGGGCGTGTATACCATTAATCCTGGTAAGCCTTGCGTAGGCGCTAAGATGGGACTGTTAATGGCCGTTTCATTGTTTGCAATGACTTCTGATGGCACTTCACTTGGCCTATAGGGTTTATAGAATGTAACTACTCTCGTAGCATCCATAGCCTAATGGCTCGCATCGATTCAATGTGCTCGATAGAGTTAAGCAAAGACGGGCGCGGTCGGTTTGAGGATGGGTGACCGCTAGTGGCTAAATTTCATGGACGCTACCGTGCTTCGGAGGGAACGTAAAGCCGTCGGTCCCGGATGTTTTCAATTTTGGAAACAGTCGGTAAGCCTTGACGAAGACCTATGGATGGCTTGAGAACATTTGACACTGGTTTGGCCACTAACCCCTCCACCAATCCGCATTGGAGCAGCGCGGTGGAGTATGCTCTAGACCTCCCGCAGCTTTGTCTGTGGGGGAGACCCGTTGCGAGCAGCGGCACGTATCCATATACGTATATTGACTTTGATTTTTTTTCAATTCTTCAATATTGACATAACCCACAATGCAGCGAGCGCTTCAATGTTAGCCCAGCAACGCTGACTTGGTCAATCTTTCCGCTCCGGTGGTACCTCGCCGTTAAATTGCAACCGCGGAGTTATAATTATTAGACACACGATTAATTACTCCCGATTGCTTTTAACGTTATGTACCTACTATGGTAAAGTAATTAGTCTAGTGGTCGCAAGCGTGACTGCGAAGCTGGGATCGATTTCCGGGAGAGGCAAACTGCTGTTGGATTTTTAAAAGCTTTTATTTTACTTCACTCGTGTGTATGTGTATGTATGTATGTATGTATGTATGTATGTATGTCCTGGAATCATGCAATCAATATTTCACACACTTCCACGCTATCGAGCTGAAATATGGCACACTTTTGGTTCCGATGCCTTGTCTTCGACAAGCCTTAACGACTGTTTCCTACATTGAAAACAACCGGGCTTTACGTACCCTCCGAAGCACGGTGTTGTCCATGAAATTTTGCCACTAGCGGTCACCCATCCACAAACCGACCGCGCCCGTCGTTGCTTAACTCTTTCGATCACATTGAATCGACCCGAGCCATTGGGCTATGGACGCTACAGCGGCAGTGAATATCGCAAATATAATAGGCCTTAAAAACTATTCTACCACGCTTCGGCCTATTCACTTCGCGAATAATAATTCTCCCACAGCTTTTCCCAAGACAGTGAAACTCTATTGTCTCCCGACACTGGGAACAGTAAATTGAATAGGCAACACATGTCCCTCACCTGTCCGAACATTGAAATGCGTAATATGAAATTTAATGTTTGTCGAGCGGTGTGTGTCTATCTTAATTTTTAAGGTTCCGTACGCTTAGGAAAACCTCCAAGGGGTATAAATTAAAAGAAAATTTGGCACAAGTATAAATAAGTTACGAGTAGATTTAATGGGCGGAAATTATATTTAATTCGTTATCGCTCCCACGTTACCCTACCTTTAAAAGGCTTCCCCCGTAAATGGTGGAGTCAGAGAGTGAACAAACCAGCCTTTTTATTGAAATTGAAACATAACTGTATTTCCCCAAAGGTTTCGGCAGAGGTATAGAACCTGCATCCACTTGTCACCAGTTTTGCGCAGGTTGTAATTATTTAAAAACAAAAACATATATGTATATTGATATAAGAATAATTATTTATTTTTCTTAAAAAACAAGAATTTGATTGAAATCTAAAATCTTATAAATAAAAAATTATCAATGAAATGAAAATATTTTGATTTATGATTAAACGGTAGTTTAAAACTATTTATTTAAACATTACCCAGCGCACAGATTACAGCAGCGATTATGTACGATAAAAAGCTTTTTCCTCGCGTAGAAATGGCGGTTATGTCACGTAGAATCAGGTCAGGAGCTCTTGGATGAAAGGCCTTTATGCCTTATAATCGAGTCGTTTTGACTTAATGCGTTCCTTCAGCCTGCAGGTCATCTGTTGGACGCGGTGACAGCAAATCAGCTAGGTATGCCCAGTAAACGTCCCACTGTTGGGCACGGGTCTCCCCCACAGACACAGCTGCAAGAGTTCTAGAGCATACACCACCACGGTTTTTCGGAGGGCACGTTAAGCCATAGGTCCCGGTTGTTTTCAATGGCCGACCTTCGGGTGGCTTGAGAAAATTCGACACTGGGTGGGCCACCAATTCGCATTGGAGCAGCGTGGTGGAGTATGCTCTAGACCTCCCGCAGATTTGTCTGTGTGGGAGACCCGAGTCCAGGTGTGTTGCAGCTAGTATTGAATGTAGTACTTCGATGATATTAATTGGCTTCAACCATTTAACGGCCCAGAGCACAGCATAGCTCTTCTCACAACTGAAGCGTAGTCCACGCTGCTCCAGTAAAGATTGGTGGAGGGGTGAGTTCCCACCCGATTGACAGAAGTTTTTGGCCAGCCGAAGGCTATATAAACTGTTATCGTCGGGGCCCATGGTAACGTGCTCTGCAGATCACGGGATAACTAGTTCGATTAATTAACTAACAGGTGCCTATTCAGGTAGTAGTGGGCTAATAGGTACTAGTCATTAACCAAAGTTTCTCTGGGAAAGCGGATATTGTATTACGTACTCCCAGGAAATTGCTAACAAAATCGATTTCCGGTGTGGTACATAGGTACTTCCGTTACTCTTGGAGGCGAGTTGGTTTATAAACGCGTTATCTGCCTTAATTATCTGTGCAAAATTGTTTATCTACATACATTTATTACTTACAATAAATCGAAAAAATAATAATAATTAGGTAGTGGAGCCTATACGGAACCTTGTTTGTGGTTAACTGCCTACTACCTCTGCCTACGTTATAAATACATTCGTGATATGTTGTGTCATAGATTTGAGATAGACCTTTGAGAAATATATATGGAAAATATATTTTTTCCCATAATTTCTTTTTTTTTTCTTTTTTTTTCTCCCTAACTTCTAACCAAACAAAGTAATGATAAAATAAAAACAAAATATCAAATGATTTTGAAGCTACACACCGGTTTCAATAAATGAGTACATAGATCTACACAGAAATATTTTAAATCGAATCTGGAAAATGGAAAACTAATCAAAATAAAAGCATTTACCGTACGCGAAATGTTCTCGCGGACGTACTAGTGAATGTAATTTCCCGGTGTTTTCAACGGTTTCCTATTTGCATTGACGACTTTGTTTTTGGAAGGAAAATTCGGCGCTATGATTGTTTTGTGGTTTTGCCATAGTATAATGAATTTTTTTGTTAGATATTTGTTAAACAAATAAAATTAAGTAGTTTTTTCTATATTATTATAAAATATTGTGTAAATTTGCTGTATTTCATCTGTGACAAATAAAATTTATTCAACTTTAAAATAGGTACTATAATAAAAATAATAAAAATGACCATAGCAAAGGCGTTGTGCTCATTGCTCTGCGCGCCGCCTACAATACAGGAAACGTCCCAATAGGGACGTTTTCGGGGCTTCTCTTTTACACCTACGGCAAATCTGATTCTTTTTTACTACTGCTTATATCAACGTCGTAAATATTTTCGCTAGCAAAATCTATTATATTATAGTAGATATCTTAATACTCGAATACAAACAGTGCATTCGATATCTCGTATTTGAAGTGTAACAAGATAACGAAGTATCAAGAAGATTGACGTGTGAATGCGGACGGGAGGGTATTGTTTTTCTGAGATTGCCGAAACCGGATATAGTGTGTCGTCAGCTTTATTTTGATTTTTGACGATCCGCTGGCTTGGTGGTAGGTACTCCTTTGCTTTAAAGGAGTACCTACCAATAGAAGCTCGATTAAAATTTGTTGACAATTTCAATTCAGTAACATCCCTCGGTACTGGTCTAACTTATGGTAATGGCATACTAATAGATCTTTATCTAGGAAATTCGACACTTTATTACGAGCATTTTCGGATCTAATTATCTCTGGACTGGCGCGCAATTCGAAATTCAAATAAATTTTATTCGTATGCCGTGTTATTTTAATTTCACATTCAGTCATTTGTTTTTAGATAGTGTTCGGAATGCCATTTGGGAGCCTTTTTCCACCACGCATTTTTGAGAAATCTCAGGCATGCAAATTTTCTAACAATATTTCCTTCACCGTTACAGCAAGTGACATTTATGTATTTTCATATATCGCACATAAATTAGAAATGTCAGGTGCGTGTCACTTGGCTTTGAACCCGGACAGCTCGAGTATGTGGCGAGTCCGGGCTCATCGCGTTCAGACCGTGGCTTAGCACTCGATTGGTAGATAATATCTCAAGCCGAATGTTTGTTACATATTGTTACATGAAACATGAGTAAACTAAAATACATCGCGAGAGAAATGCCGCTGTGGTTACATAAAGCTCGCGATGTGGAGCAATGACGACATCACACGTCTGCCACCTCAGACAACGCCGAGTGTCGGCATTGTCGTGTTACCCTCTTGAGTGCACGCTTATACACTCGTGAGGTTACACTCACACTGGTACAACAATCATGGTGACAGGGTAAAGGTGGTTAACATTTCTTTGGTTAAATTCAGATTCATTTATTTCAGATTATTATTTACTAGTGGACGCAGCTTCGCTCACGTGGAATCAGACAACAATAGTTTCATTTACACCTAGTAATATTATATAGCCTATGAAAGAATTTTTGAAATCGGTCCAGTAGTTTTTGTTTAAAAACATTACAAAGAAATGTTTCCTCTTTATAATATTAGTATAGATTATAATATTATAGATACCAGAGACTATGCCATAAGGCATTAAGTCCACCCATTGTATATCTCTTTAGAGGTGTCAATAAAGTTGAATAAATAAATAAATAAATAATAAACGCCGCTCGATTTGAGGTCAATGCCGCTACTACCCCGGATTAGAATACAGTTCATATAAACACTACCTAGATATAGTTACTAAGTCAGACACTTTAATCCTCCCCTAACCTTGGGGAAGTCTAATAACTGGGGATCAAACGCGGCCGGACTAGGTATTGGACGGGGAAATAATTTTCCGACTCATTTGTTTGATGCCTTAGAATATCAATAGTTGGGGACGAAATGTTCGCTACGAATCGATTCATAGAGGGCTAAACGAAGTACATGAGGTACAATTATACTAAGTAATAAATGATAGTTAAAGCGGCGTAATCTGGGTGTATTATACGAGTACACCCAGGCCTATGACAAGGGCCTTCGCATTCGTGACAACTTTATCTATTTACATGTCACTCGTACGTTAATAACAACATAAAGACCATTAGCGAACCAGAGGTATAAATATACAGGGTCACAGGTTAAGTCGACCTATTCCCGTTAAGGGCGTGTAGTTTACATCGTTTCTGACTGATCTGACTATGAAGTACCCTATCCTAAATGTAACCGTTTTCGAGATATTTGAATTTAATTGTTTTTTATAAAATATACCCGATTTTCGGCTATCAGCTTAAATATTTTGAAATGTGTATGTCTTATTACTACTATTATTTGAATTTTATATGTAAAATAAGATTCTTTATGACCTGAATAACCAATGTTGTACGTAAAATGATTAAATAAGTCATTGTAGACGATTAAAACTTATAAAAACTAATAAAAATTTAGAAAGTTTATTTTTCTATCAATAAAATCTTAAAATAATATTATGGCCCCCATTTGGCAGATGTACTTAAAAATATCTACGTTTCATCAGCTATCCAACGAGGTATAGCAATCTAGGGTTATAATAAACATTCATAGAAAAAACTTAGTTTCATTGGCTACAGGGAAGGCAAACAAAAGGTAAATAAAACGATAGTAAGTACAAGATACTACATTTATTAAACTTTAAAGTTCCACACATCAAACACATTTTTGCACACATCTTCGCATTCTTTTACGAAGTCCACTTTTTACTACACCAGTAGTTAATTTCCTTCTCATTTCATTCGCCGCATCAATTATCCTGTCTCTCAATACTAGGAGACTCAATACGAGGAGAGCAAAATGTTTTCAAATTGGTTTGGTTTCGTGCAAAATCATTAATTTGTAATAGGTACTTTTACTTGACAATCTTATGTTTATACAACACTGAAAAATAACATTAAAAATAACACTGGCTTCTGGCTTACAGTTTTTATATCTAGTAACACAGTACGGTAAATACTACTGGGTAAATACTAACACTTACCACAAGCGCCGCGGTATAAGCGCTTGATTGCAATATTGTATCGTCGACTGCACGCCCCACATTGAGTGCGCTAACCTGTCTATTGGTTTCATCCTCTTTAATTAGATTAGGCATGCCACAGCACCTGTCTATGGCACGGTTTTTCTATGAAAACCGTGTCTATGGCATGGAGTGCTTCAAGAGTGTGAGCTTCAAGGCAGGCGACTCACCTGTGATGTCCCCGGTGTCGCACGTGTAGGCGACGGTGACCACTTACCATCAGCTGGCCCGTATGCCTCTTTGTCCGTCTGTATTATAAAAAAAAACGTTGAGTGACCCTAACTGCTCGTGTCCGGGGTCTCAAATACTGGCCGGGACAGATATTTATTTCAAAGACAATGAAGAAGTGAATGTGAAAAAGAATGTAGCTTAATTAATACTAAAATATTTGTAGGCTTGTATAACCAGTAGAGTATTTAGTTCTAAACATATTTCAATAACACCTAATATGTATACATGCTTGAACAAATAAATGCATTAATTAATTAAATTCTTTACATTCATTCACAGATAAATATTTGTAGGAACTTAGGTCATGGTTGGTAAATTATGTTGTTTTCTGTGTGTCTCTGCCACCACAAAGGAATGGTGTGAGTTTATAAGCGTTTAGTTATATTAACAGTCTAGATTGGCGTATACGTAGATAATTTAGATACGACATCAAAAGACAAAAACATTGAAACCATGTTTCCATGAACCATTGAAAAATTGTTTATGGTAGAGTCGATTTATGGTATGGTAGAGTCGAGGCAATACAGCTCTCAAATAATTTTTTTACGGTCAGGTAAAGAAATTATTTGAGACCTGTAATGGTGTCCGATTTCCGTAAGGGATTGATTATAAGAAAAGCACGATTTTGCAGATCTGCATTTTAGTCAGTAACTGAACTAAAATGCAGATTTTCTTTTAATATTTTTAAATTTTAATTATTTCATTTTCACCGGTCCCTGATAAGTGTGCAAAGTTTCAAATTAATCCGACGTGTTGAAGTGGGCGAAAATCACGTTCAAAGATTCTGTTACATACATACACACATACACACATACATACATACACATATACATACATACCAAGGTAATAAAAGGTTGAAAATGAAAAACACACGAAGAAACAACAATTCGAAACTATCCCGCTTACTATCAAAACGGCCCAGCAACAAGTAATGATATAATAGCGGAGATAATTACAAGCATCCATTCGCGTAATTAACAATTACTGTTTACGAGTCGCCCGTGGATCCAGGTTATGGGCACAGTGCTGGCGGCCATTTTACCACGAGTCAGGGTGACCATTAGACGCTCGCATCTGTTAACCTTTAGGTATTAACCCCATACACAGAATTAGGAGTTTCCTATTGACTTAATAAACAAACGATAGGTACACTCTTTATTTATACACCGAAAAGACATATGTATATATCTGTGAGGTTAGTCAGTTAGTTAGTCTAGTTAGCTGAGAGAGTTAATTAGAACATTAGTTAGTCAGGTCGTTAATGGATATGAGGTTTGGGGACCTTAGTGTTAGTAATAGTCCAGTTAGTATTATTTGTTCGAAAGTCTCGTACCAAGTCAGTCACAAATGTGTTGCTTCCCTTTAGGACTAAGCCTCATATGAGTCTGCAGACTGTTAGGGGCTGATGCCCATATGGGCAGCAGTGGATGGGTTGCTACATCTACATTATTTGCTGTCTGTTCTGCTATCTTGTGCGGACGCCATGTTTCCTGTCATAGTGACCATTAGGATCGATTCGCTCCCGAGGGAGCAGCTGATAGCGCTACACGCGCCTGACCTAATTCCGCCAATCAGCTGGCTGTTATTGTTGGAAAAAGCAAAGGAATTATTTCTGACCGATGGCTCTCTGATTAAACACAAAGCCGATTTTTTAATTTCACTGGTATGTAGGCAATCGTATACGACGCGTATCGATTAGAACCGTAAAAATGAAACTGAAATATGTACTGCACTTGACATTATTTTTATAACATAAAATCTATCGCCAGGCTAAATTAGAATTCGAGTGGTAAGGATAAGGATCACTAGGTCAGATAACACGCCCAAGTAAATTAAAAAAAAATTTGGAAAAAAAAGTTTGACAACATATTGTATTTCATATACGCTTTGGCTACTTTCGTATACGAGCTTCTTTCTGGTACGCGGTCGATCTACGTTAAAATTCTAATGCCTATCTTAATTTTTTAAACTTACTTTAATAGTAGGGGAGCCCACGATGCTAAATGGGTTTTTACTCGAGCGTCATAGAGACTTATTGGGTTGAAAGCTTAGATGATAAGAAGAAAAAAATGTTTTATAATGTGTACCTTTTCATCCGTGGGGGGAGCGGCTATAGATCTTCAAATATGTAAAAAAAAACAGATGCATGGGCATACTTGAGCGCGTCAGATATTGATAGCATCAATGTCCTACGTATTTTTAATATTGTACGTATGTTAATCTGATCGTTTGCATTATGCGGGTGGTCGTACGTAAGGGTTGAAAATGAAGAAAAAAAAAAATTAATCGAGCGCGTCAGATTTTCTAGGAGGATGTTATGTGAACCTAAAAAAAGCTCTCATTCAATAATCTTACGATTTCGATGTGACGCAAACTCGCGGCCATCATTGTGATGTGCAAAAAAAATCGCCATTTTGAAATACTCAAGCGCGTCAGATTAAGATATATATGGTTCATCATTATGTGCTAGACATGCTGTCTCATAATCTAACGATTATCTATAAGGATTCGCCTAATCTGACAAAAAAAATTTTTTTTAAATCATTGAACATTATTTATTGAAAATCTCAGAAATAAAAATGAGTATGTTCTTAAGTAGAAGACGTATACGTAAAATACGTTATTAATAATACCAAGAACGAGTCTGTGTTATGGCGTCATGGCAACAGAAACCAGAGTGGGGACGGAGTGAGAGAGTAATAGCTCATTTAGACTCGCGTACGAGTTGCGAGACGAGGTGCGAGGCGAGCCACGAGAAAGGAGTGTGAATAGACGCTCTCGGCTTGTCTCGCAACTCGTCTCGCGACTCGCAACGCTCGCGCCCGAAGCGGTTTTTTGCGGAATGCGAGATTGGTGTTTTCGTTCGCGGTCTCGCTTCATTCAAATTTCAACGTTGTGCCACTCAGGTTATGTGTTTACAGCAATGGATTGGTCGCACTAATGAATAACACACACATAAAGTTATTTTCTAGAGCTTCATGAACCAAAATTTTCTAAAATACGTAAATGTCTTAATTTTCATTTATTTAAATTAATTGCGTAGTAGTAGAAGCAGTAAGGAAAGGCTTGTTGCCGCTAACACTCGACGTCCTCCATTGTCGCTAACTCAAACCCAACTCCAACTATGAACTCACAACGAGAGTGTAAACAGGAAGCTCATTTACCATCAATCACGCGAGGTGCGGACCAAAGCACGAGATTAATGAAGCATAATAGATAGAGAAATAAGTGAGAGAGGAATAGAAACACGGAGAGGGGAATATAGGCATCACGCAGCTGCACGCATTTAACTTTATCGACGAATTTTTGTTACTTCGGCTTGTGGAAATCGTCAGATTGTATATTTTTCGTTATCCTTGAATTATTTCCTTTAAAATAAAAATAAATTTAGTCACGCTGGAGAATGCCGAGATGACGTTTTTTTTTTACAACTTTGTAGCCCTCCCCTTTCTTAACGTTAATCTCAAATTGTAAGATTAGTGGAATATACACTTTTTAGCATGTAATTAACTCACCCTACCTTAATCTGACGCGCTCAAGAATTTCTGATGACAAATTTTTTTTTACTAATCTGATCCTTTATCCTTGACGGCCCCATTTATATATGGGGCTCATATTTGGTGGAGGTACTTAACCGGGTACAAGGTATCCCACTGTATATTAAACTTACGCGCTTGAGTATCCCGCAAAATCCCCTCTTGGGCTCCCCTACTATAAAGGGTAAAGGTACTTTACATACTGATGAGTCCAGCAGTGGACGTGGACTGAAGAGAGAAATACTATCATTTTCATACACGCGCTATCTACTAACGGTCGCGGAATTATTTACGAGTTGCCACGATCCACTGTTTATGGCTCGCTGTTTATTTATGGATCAATCTCATCTCGTTCCATTTTGCATTGTAAATTAAACGTTACATGCAAGTCATTAATTCATTTTAACATTAACTATTGATTAACGGTGAATATCTTGCTCTAGACCTCCCGCCACAATGTCTGTGGGGGAGACCCGTGCCCAGCAGTGGGACGTCTATGGGTCGCAGCGAACCTAGTGGGTAAAACTGAGCCTCTCGCTTGAGAGGGTTCGGGTTCAAATCAGTAGCACGCAATTACTTTCAAGTTTCTTGTGAATATTGTTCTTATATTTTATTTCTTATACTTAATAATTTTTCCTTAAATTTTTCATTAGTATCATGAATTTCATTAGTAATTTTCTCTCGTCGTGTTCCGTCTCGAATTGAACAAACAAAATAGCTCTTAATGGAAAACAAATAGATGGGAAAACTACTGAAATGAACTTACCTCGTGAAACCATCGCCGCTAACAAGATTAATGCTGGATTTCAATAACCTATCTACGGATAGAATTGGCTATCGGACATAGAAATTTGACATAAGTTCCATATAAAATGTGTCACATTTCTATCTCCGATAGCCAAATCAATCCGTAGATAGGTTATTGAAATCCAGCATAAAACGTCTCCAGTGATAATAATTAACGATTAATTCCATTAGCGCGGCGCGACAAGATTGCCGGTTTCCAGTCGAGATCGCGCTGAATGTTGGAACGATGTTCGCTACATCGCCCACAAAATCTTTCTCGTTTATAGAATTACCTTCGTGTATATTTTTAAAGCAGATAATTATTATTTATAATAAAAGCATTTTTATATTTTTTAATTTATTTTTGATCTATTTGCCGATGAATGTAGGGATATATTGTTAGTACCTAGGTCAGAAGATCAGTGAGCGTGAGGAATGAAAGAGATATCTTTAATTAATGTTAGTTTTGTACCACCGCCCGCCACGGTACCTAGTACCATTTCTGCCGTGTAATAATTGTTTTTAAAACAATTGTGGTCCGGTTGGAAAGGTGTGGATTCCGGTTACACTTCTTTAGAGGCGACCATCTTAGTCCTCAAGGGTAGCAACACATCTGTGACTGACTTAGAACAAGACTCCTACTAACAAGTACTAACTGGACTATTACTAACACCAAATAACAGGACTAACTATCACTAACAGTCCCCAGTCCTCATACCTACTAACGAACTGACCAACTAATGTTCTAATTAACTTTCTCAACTAATTGGACTAACCATCCCAGTCCCTAATTGAGTCTTGTTCAAAGTCAGTCACAGTTGTCATGGGCGGCAGCGGATGGGTGGTGCTGCAAGCTCGTTTGCTATCCTGTATCCATAAAAAAAAAAACCGTTTTAATTAAAGTAAATAACTAATCTATACTAATATTATAAAAAAGAATGATTTGTTTATAATGTTTTCACACAAAAACTACTGGACCTAAAAACTAATGTAATTTTGTTCCAGCTGCACTCGGAGTACCGCAGCACGTACAGATGGCACGAGTACAAGGAGCAGCAGCAGGGGGGCGTGGTGAAGCAGCCCGCCCCCACGCCGCCCACCGCGCTGCCCATCCCCAGGGGTGAGTACGGGCGCCACGGGGTATTGATCCCAGGAAGGTTACCGGGATCTAAGGATCAATGACACTTGAAAAACTTCGAGCATAATTTAAGGTCCTTTTTCTTTTTAATAAACGCCTTACCTGTGCTTCTAAGCTCAGAGACTCCAGGACTCCAGGGACTCATTCCAGAAGGCGATTAAAGAGCATTTTTCAAAGGAATAATCAAATTTAGGTTTTATAGAAACTGAGTTAAAAATAAGTCAAAGTCACACATCCACAAACCGACCGCGCCCGTCGTTGCTTAACTCTTTCGATCACATTGAATCGACGCGAGCCATGGGGAGCCAAAATATACATAAAATTGCATTTAACTTTAATAATTTCACTCATAAAATAAATGAAGCTTGGGTTATCTCTTTCGCGTTCCTGAAACTTGAGATAATTCTTAATTTCCATTCCGGCCTCATTAGTAGGTTGTTATCTGAGGAGGGCGCCACTTTCATTTCACGACTGGAATTGCCTGGAATTATAGAAATAGCTTGGAGATATTTCGTTGGAAAAATTTAACACTTCCTACTTTAGTATCTCGAGCTCTCGAGAGAGCTGTTCCAGAGATGTTTGTTTTAGACTAGCATCCGCATTCTTACTTTACTTATTTGATTGATTTAGTCGATGGATATAGATATAGACAGATTAGAGATAGATGGAGAAGTGAGAACTCATATAGAATTTAAGAAATTAAATGTCACTTGCTATAACGGTGAAGGACACATCTCAGGAAACCTGCATGCCTGAGAGTTCTTCTAATGTTCTGAAGATGTTTGTGAAGTCTGCCAATCAGCACTTGGCCAGCGTGGTGGACTAAAGCCTAATCCCTCCCGTTCTGAGAGGAGACCCGTGTCCAACAGTGGGACAAAGAAAGAGTTGTGATGAGAACTCAGTGATACAGCTCTCCTTATTATGTTTTCCTTCAGTGCATTTGACCTTTTTTATGGATGAAAACGAGCTTGCAGCACCACCCCACTGCCGCCCATAGGACAGGGGTCGCCAACCTGTGGCTCGCGAGCCACATGCTGCTCTTTGTATGTGAAGCTGCGGCTCTTTAGTTCCATCATCACAACCCCTTTGTCCCACTATTGGGGCAAACTTTAATTGCCAAGTAATTCCCCAGGTCCAATGGAGCCGGCGATGCCTCGGCGCAAGAAGTACCCCGGCGTGGCGTACAAGACGAACGAGCTGTTCGACCCGGCGCCGCTCGACGACATCCGCCCGCAGCAGAGCTCCGCCTTCGACCGCGCTCGGGTGAGGCCACATACATCCTAGCACGAGACGAACCAGCTGAGCTGCTGCAGCAGATCTTCACAGTTAGCTAAAGTAGGTGAGGCACCACGTTGACCTTGGTATTATCAGATGAACAACCTTAACATAACTCCGCATTTGATCGCGCTCGGGTGAGGCCATATTCATCCTATCACGAGACAAACGCTGAGCTGCTGCAGCAGATCTTCACAGTTAGCTAAAGTAGGTGAGGCACCACGTTGACCTTGGTATTATCAGATGAACAACCATAATATTATAACTCCGCATTTGACGGGCTCGGATCCGGCTATCGAACGAACGAGAGGTTCTGCAAACGATCTTCACAGTTAGCTAAGGTCAGTGAGGGTCTAATTAATCTTCGTTAAACAAACGAACAACCTTAACTCGTCTCGAGTGAGGCTATATTCGATTGACTAGATCTGATGGCAGCAGAATTCCTTCTGCAAATGGTGGCTAACTAAGACAATATATCATTTCCTTAACTCTAACACATACATAAATCATAAATAATTCACCGGTCACTTTTATTGAATTGACAGTGTTATAATAAATACGAATTTGCACAAACAGTTACAATCGCAAGTAAACCCATCGCATCGTAATTCCATCTATAAAACCTTACGCAATTGCCCGGCTGGACTTGACTCTGATTCCAACCGACATAATATGTAGTAAAATTTGAACTTGAATTTCACTTGAATTAGCTTTAGATGATTTCCCGTTGCTTGAGTTTCTACAAGTTTGCATAGAATCACCTCAGTTCTGTAATCACAGAGGACAATTTACATACTTACTGAAATACTGTCTGTAATCTGTGGGAATTAGTAACAATCACCTTGCGAGTTTGCTTGACGATTGACAACATAAAAATAAATAAAGTTGTAAGGCCGCTTTGCGAGGTCTAATTGGCGTCTGCGCCGGTTATTTAGAAACGGTAAGCCGTTACGGCGGATTGACTCAAATAAAATTAATCGCGAACCGTCGGAGCCAGGTCTACTGTTTCATAACTAATTGGTGTTAAAAACTAAAAGGTGCCAACTCGATTTGCTCGATCGATAACGACGGACAGCCGCTCGACGAGAGAATTTCCAAATTTAAACGTGAAAAGTTGCTTTATTTTTTTTTCTGTACTACTCCTGTAAGATCCTAGGTAATGCACGTTTCTATCAGCAACCTGTATTATCTAGGATGTTTGGGTTCGGTCTCCTGCTCTTTTAACTTTAAAATAACTATTTTGTTATAAGTCGATGTACCTTTTTATAAGTAAAATACTTTGCAAAACGTTAAAATAATAAAGTTTAGATCAGATAATCTTTAAAGAATTGTGAATCTTTGTGAAGCCAATCGACAAGCTAAGAATTAATTTAGGAAAATAAACCGTCCGTTATTGATATAAACATTGCACTTGTATCTAAACCGCTGTCTCATGTTGTAGAGCGCGCAGAGGAACGACGCAGACCGCGCCGGGCGGCGCAGCAAGTCCGAGGGCCCCCGCCAGCCGCGCTGGACTGACACCGTCGAGCCGAAGGTATCTCCAGCCATCGTCCATCCATCCAATAGCCTGCAGAGTTCCAATGATAGACATAAAGCTCCCATAAACACACACACTCCGCTGTCAGTTTGCGCCGTATGATATCTTAGGGTCGCACTCAAAACCGATCCCATAGTGGCCAATCGAACTATTCGCAAGGTATAATAATATAACATCACGCCTTTATTTCCCCGAAGGCGTAGGCAGAGACTATTTGCCTTGTATTTTAGTTGCTTTTTAGCTATTTTAGTGTATTTCAGTTTTTAATGTTCTATTTATATTTTCGTATGTATACAGGCATCGACAGCCCTGGGCGAGGTCCTCGCGGCCAAGGAGCCCGAGGTGGTGAGCACGGAGTACCGCAACCAGTTCGCCTGGCCCAAGGACAGCACCGACGCGGCGCCGCGGAAGAGCATCTCCATGGGCGCGCTCAAGAAGGCCGCTGCGGCTGAGGGTGAGCTCTGAGTGGACGTCGCTTGGGCATAAGAAAAAAATGCTTTAAAAATGCTAGTGGTCGATATTCGACCATAATTCATTTTATTAATTTTAAGTTTAAACGTTATCAAGGACCAGTGAATTACCAGTGGACGCCCGCAGCTTCGCTCGCGTAGAATGCGTTCGGGTTACCCACTTGACTTCAAAACGGCAAAGTTTCATACTAACTTTGCACCCCCGTTTTACCCCCCGTTTACCTTAGGGGGTGAATTTTCAAAAATCCTTTCTTAGTGCTCCCCTATTCTATAAAAGGAACCCCAGTGCAAAATTTAAAGTTTCTAACCCTTATAGTTTAGATCCTGCGTTGATATGTCAGTCAGTCAGTCAGTCAGTCAGCTTCTACTTTTATATATATAGACTAGTGGACGCCCGCAGCTTCGCTCGCGTAGAATTAGACCCATTAACGACGTCTACCCGTCGTTAGACTTCAAAAACGGCAAATTTTCATACTAACTTTGCACCCCCGTTTTACTCCCTTAGGGGGTGAATTTTCAAAAATCCTTTCTTAGTGCTCCCCTACTTTATAAAAGGAACCCCTGTGCAAAGTTTCAAGTTTCTAGCCCTTATTGTTTAGGCCCTGCGTTGATATGTCAGTCAGTCAGTCAGTCAGTCAGTCACCTTCTCCTTTTATATATATAGATTTTTAATGCAAAAAAAATTCAGCTTTCTGCACTTCTTCATCCATATAAACTTTAAATGTCTTTAATCCAATATTATACACGAAACGAGTCGAAAGTTTTCGCTTTACGTATTTATGTTATCATTACAGTCTACCGTGTATAGTCATTCCGTACGCAGGTTCTTCCTACTACAACTATATTAAGTACGAAGCCATTCCCATTTCAATGGAAATAAAATCAATTGGCAATTCCAAGGTTTCTCTCGGTCCTGTGCCAAAAACACATTTACCTAAATCCGCGCCACAAAAGCGAATCACGTCTGGTGAAAATTGCTTGCGCGCGAAATGTTTTATGTATGAGAAAAAGTTGTGGCAAACAATAGGTATAGTTATTCAAATTACTCTAAACCCCATCATACTCTAGCGGAAGGCATGGGTGATATTCTCACCTTACAACTTGAGGCCTCAAGGAATCCACAGGAGTGGATAGGTTAGTGATTAACCCCGGCGTTGAAAATATTTGAACTTCTACAACACACAAACTTTAATTTTTCAAATTGAAAAACTTAAACTTAAAACTACACGACACTCCACCAATCCGCATTGGAGCAGCGTGGTGGAGTATGCTCTAGACCTCCCGCAGCTGTGTCTGTGGGGGAGACCCGTGCCCAGCAGTGGGACGTGTGTACGCTAACTACACGACACCGACAGAAGAAAATTTTTATGAATAAAAATGAGTTTTTATAGTTTCGATCTTTCTGAGCAAAAAAAAGGTTACATTAAATGCTAAAAGGGGAAAGGGTGCAAAATGATTCGCATTCAGATCAAAACAAAAGCTCTACATTGCTGAAGTCTAAAATTACAGCATGACCAACAACTGCTGAATTTTTATCACTCTAAATCGAGCGCTATTGTTTGCTATCCGAAGGTTACGAAATAATTTTCAGATGTACAAAAAAGGCCTTAGCTTATAGGTACTTTATAGCTATTGTACCAAACAAACCTATAAAGACATATTGAAAACATCTCATTATTCATACCTACCGTGACTACGAATTCTTATAAATTTGAAAATATTTTAGACATACATTTTTGCATATCTAAATCATACTCATACATCCACTTAGGTAACTCTATGGTTGAACTATTTGAAACAATTCAACCATATATCTGTTCCATACATTTTCAAGATTTACTCCGACTTATGCTTCATTTACTATTTATTAACATGAAACCATTTAAATTCCAGGTTCAGTAGAAGCGGAACCGCTAATGAACCACGTGGATGGTGACCACGATGATGGGCCGAAACGGTACATCGAGGATTATCTTTGGAACGGTCAAAAACCGGGCGTCCAGAGGTAGGTCGGATACAGGCACAGTATTGATTCTTGAAGCAGGTCGAATTTAATTCACGTTGAATGTTAATAAAAATGCTAATGTATTAAAAATAAGTCATGAAAACTATTAGACACTATTAATAAGACAATATGTAAATAACGAATAGGTCCTAATATTCCCCCTTGCACTACACTACCTAATCTGATGTACCTAATGTAATGAAAGTAATATTATAAACGTGAATTAAATATCAACCATTCAATTAAAATCTACTTCCATTATACAGAATCTGTTTACAAAATACATTCTACTTAGATACTTAAGTACTTACAACAATTTGACTTGTGAAGCTTTTGTAAATAGTTTCTGACAAAGATTAGCTTTAGCTTGACCACGTCTTCATTCAAGCTTTCCATAATCTTGTCTTTTAGTCCAAAAAGTTATAGATTGTTTCAAATAATTCGTATTTATAAAAAAATTCATTTTTGCATGCTCTCATTTAACTTTTATATCAAAAATATTCGTTTGAATCGACATACATTCACGAGGAACAGTCTATAAACTAAATTACACTAACATGATGTTTCATAAAAACGCTTCGCTTTTGCTAAGGCGCTTATTCGCAAGCCTTCATAAAAATTGCCACTAATCGGGTTTCCAAAAAAGCTCCTGTGTTCTGTAGTGACACCAAATTCACCGTCAACACACACAGACACTCACACAGTATTTTTAAATCCGTGAAAGGCCGGACTACACCAATATTTATTATTATGAACGAAGAAACATACTGTAAAATCATATTTGTATTTAAACAAACAATTTATAGTGAATACTTTAATATTTAATCATAAAAATATATAGTCAAATGTTTCTTTTGTAAAGTTATATTTTTGAAATAGTAATGTTACAGGTGAAGATAATAATATTACTTATCAAAATCCCTTTTTGGATTCACTGCTATGCTTCTGATATTTCTATGTCTAGTTTTGTGTATACGCGGAGGAAACTTCTACGTAGACGATCTTTTGTAAGTTTTTCAAGTTTGCTGAAGCAGCTACTACTAATCTACTCTACTACTATACTACTACTAATCTACTATATGACAAACATCACAGAGGCATTTGAAGCTAAATCAAATCTTTTGAGCCATCAACCAACTTCCTGTTACGACCAACTTCGTGTCTTCCTGCATTATTTTGACTTTGTGACGTTTTAAACAAAGGTAAACCTAATGCAATGTAGCAGAATGTAACCAAATTACCTACTTTGTTGTAGTACAAAACACAAATATTTACTAAGTATCAATTATTAACTATTAGGGTTTGATTTAGTTCTAAAAAATATAAGTTTCAGCTAACTTATGTCACCTTGACCTTGATTTCAAATTGGTTTACATTTCCCTGTTGGTTTATTTATTAATGGTTATAAAGGAACATTTTACCCAAGGCCACTTGATACGTGCGCTACTATTATTTTTTCACCTTGGTTTATTATTACATATTGATATGACGGGTACTTCGACACAATCGATCGGTTAGCCAGTTGACGACAATACTTTGATTGGTACATAGACTTTGTATTGCTTTATTTAGGCTCTGAGGATTTGAACTACTGAACTAGGCCTTTTGAACAATTTTTGTTTCGTTTAGACATCTATAAATAATTATTTTGTTGAAAAAATATCAAGTGATACTCATATTTTGGTAGCTCAATTACAAGAACTGTTCTGACCAAATATGATTACAATTTCGTAGTACTAACTAAGTAACTTACTAAATGAACTTGATAATATTTTGTGAATTAGACGTATTGATAATACAGAAAAGATTTTAACGTCAAAGCTAAAATAAAGGAAAAGTTGAACACAAAGTAGAACCGAAGAAAACAATTTGAAATTCGAATAGATATTTTTATTAAATCATGAACAAAAATTTATTGAACCAATAAGCATATGAACAGAATAATAGGCAAATACCATACGTTGAACTTCTTAAGTCTTATTAAAGAAAAACGTTTTTTGGAAAATACCAAATATGATCAAAATAAATGTTCTAATATACTGATTTACAACAAAAGCTGGTAATAAGCTCATGGAAACGATAACAAACTGAGCTTTTTATAAAAAAAATAATTAAAACTTTCACACGTAAGTAAGCTTCTGGAAATGAGTTTTAAATTAAAACTGGAACACGTGTTATTATATAATATCTATAGCGGCATCTGAACGAAATGTAGCGTAACTTAATTATTCCGCAAATGGACGGGTTTCTCAGAATCGTTAACCGAATATCGGTGTTTTCAAGAGGATCTCGTAGAAGTTTCCTGCGCGCTGTTCTGCCCTCTCTGTTTTTCAAAATACTGAGTACTGCAGAGCAAGTCTAAATTTCGTTTTTGGTATTTGCTTACATCTCAGTCTCCTCACGGTGGCGGTTCCTAGGCCGAGTAGAATTAGATCTGACTTTATTAGTTCGGAATGAAGCTAATAGACAATTTTTAATATCGATGTGTCCTGCACTTTTGTCGATGTGAACGTTAATTCAGATTGTTGTTAGATTGTATGTCGATGTATCACCTAACACTGTCGAACACCGCAGGGCGCCGCGGGGCCGCCCGGCGCTCTAGACTCTTCCGGGACTAACATCCTAACCTCACCATTGCGAGCTTGACAATTATTTGAAGCATGTCTACTTACTAACCTGGCTCGGCGCGAGCTCCTTGTTTTGCCGCATATCATCGTTAGACAAACGTCCAGCCGTCTAAGATTAAAAATGGAATTTTCCAGAAAATCAACGTTCCGTAGCGCGCTATCGGCCCTCATATACAACGGGGAGGATCGTTCCAAAGATAATAGGAAACGTTACAAAAGCGAGTACAAAAAGAAATTTAGACCGTTCTCTCAGTACGTGTACGAGGCGTCTAAAGGGACATTTACGAAATGCAGGGGGAAAGGAAAGTCGAATGAGGAGGCGAGCGAGAGGTTGGTGGGGGAGGCAGAGGCAGGAGCGGGGGCGGGAGCGGGCAGGAGGGCGGGGGCGAGCGCGGGGGGCGCGGGGGCGAGCAGGGGGGAGGACGCGGCCAGCACGCTGCGCGCGGCGGGTCTGCAGCCGCTGGGGCTCACGCAGGGCGACTCCTGGTACCGGGAAGTGCTGGACCTGCGCAAGCGCGCCGGCGAGTACAAGGTGTGCGCCACTGCCATTCCACCCTATCACTGCCCCACACCTTGCCCACACCGACCACCGACCCACCATTACCGACCACGAGGCAAACGCAGCAGTGGTTTGTAGATGAAACCCTACATTTGGGCTAGTAACCGAATTCAGTACAACTTAATTATCGATACCTTAATATATCAAAGCAGTTTTAAATTAGGGTTTTTGCTCCTTCACTCTGCAGAAAACTGCTTATTGATAATGTATTTCTTCAGAACGAATTTTAGAATTTAATTTGAATTTAAAGATTTGAGCAGTTTGAACACCTGAACAGAACCTTAACTTCTCCAAAGGTAGATTCACGCAAATTAGCAACAGAGCTGGTCCCCGCCTGTCAAATATCACATGGCTAGTTTGACAGGTGGCGTGACACGATCATGCTTAAGTCATATTCAAAATTGCCATTAATTCGACAGTACCGCGGCTGGGGAACCGAACTGGCTCCCGAACACATCACTCAGCTTTACAATAAGCAAATCGAGCTCTGGTACCAAGTCTCCCGCCGGTCCTCGCTGTCAGCCCTATCACTCGCTTCCACCAGTCACAAGTAAGTGATGCACTAGATATTTTGATGGCAGGTGGCTCTGGCATCTGGCTCGAAGGACCAAAAACGTAACCATATTATTGTATTATATTTATATTTTTTATATTATTTTGCTATATATTAACGAATTATGGCTGTAATTACCTTATTAGTTCAATCGAGTGAATATTTTCAAGGAGCAATCAAAATTTTTTTTTTTTAACATTATGTACATCGGGAAATCCGTTCTACAGAAAGTTACATGAAGTCTTCTTTGTTTAATACATGATTACAATGCTGTAGTAGTAATGCTAAACTGTATTGCATTAGTTAGTAGAAAAGCAATAAAAACAATTTATATATTGTATAATTAAAAATCTTTAAACGTATTTTTTCAAATGGAATACAGTAATGCTATACGAGCTCAGTAGACGTAAACTGGTGGTCCTGGAAGTCACCCGCTTGAACACTGTCATGATAAGTTAGTTAGCAAAGTGGCTGATGCAAGCAAAGAATGGCTTGGACTGCGAAGCCATCTAAGCTAGTAGCGTAGATAAAAGACAGATTTAGATGAAAGTGCTGAAGACGAGATATTATTTGACATAAGATATAAGACATATTATATTGTTGTATAACTCTCGAATCTCCATTCAACCATCTACAGCCATTTTGACGACTATTTTCAGGGCATTGCCGCGAGACGAGAAAGATGGGAAGGAATCTCGAAACCACTCACCCAAGAAGTTTAGGTCCTTCCGTTCGGCGCCTCACCAGTCAATCCACGCCAAGCTGCAAGAGACCAAGGCCCTGGAGCGGTCTCCTCACAAGACCTCGCCACAGAAGCAGCGGAAGAAGTTGCAAGGCCAGAGCTTTGACGAGGGAACCGCTCAGGAAGGTAAGCTAAGATAAGCTATAACTTATAGACATCCCTCTGTTGGGCACGGGTCTCCCACAGACAGTTGCGAGAGGTCTAGAGCATACTGAGCTACTCCAGCACGGTGCTCCAACCAAGGAGTTCGATTGAGTTTCGATTGTTCTCAAACTACCCGAAAGTATTCGATACTTAGTGATTGTTTTTACCTTTGAAAATTTAATTTAATTCAAGCACCGACAGCTTAACATCCAAAGCAAGATAGTGCTTATTAAATTTTGCCACTAGCGGTCATCCATCCACACACCGATCGTGCCCGTCATTGCTTAACACTGTCGATCAAAGGAAGGTAAGGTTTACATTATTTTAAAGTCAACCATAGAAGCTACTCAATCATCAGTGTTATCTGTAGAAAAAATGACGTTCTAATTTAACAGCAATAGGGAATTCTTCAGAAAAGGCGCAAAAAGAGAACACAATAAAATTTTTGGCACAGCTTTAGCTTTGTTAATGGGCGGCGAGGAACATGGTTTCGTTGTTTATAAGGTTTCAGTCAATGGTATTCAATATAAATAAAGGCTTCATACAGACTTCATACAATTAAAATTAAAACAGTTTTTACGACCACTTGATTTCATGACAAGTAATGTAAGAACTTACCTCTTTTCTACGAGGTAGAAATCTTCTGAAGATTCCCAGCTTCCGGAGATAGGGGTACTTATGTGAGATTTTGCTCACTAAAATTCATTGTTTGAAGAAGGTGTCTACTGATATTATAATGGAAATGAATAACCAATTTTACGAGACTTCATATTTAATAATCCAAGTATTTTGTTGTTTTAGTTTTATGATAGAGTTATCAAGAAATTATTTTCTTGGATTTAATTGCTAAAATTGATATTTTTTCAATCGTTCGATTTCTATCACGATTTTCAAATAAATCAGATGTACAGGTCAATAAACGAATTATATTTTATGAATCAACGTGAACAATGAAAAAATACATTTATTTTAAACATTAATCCCCCGCCTCGTCTTTGTTTCGCCCCAAAATTAATCGCTCTCTTTGTTTGTAATCCGATCGTGAGAATTCCGATCGAGGTTAGCGCATGGTTCCGGTGTATGCGTTTCGTGCAGCCTTGCAGCATTAGACCATTTTACATTATCAAGTTACTTGACAGGACAGTCAGTAGCCGTAGAACTGTCGGGCCCACGGGAAGTGTTGTCTCGTAAGTCCTTATTTTTAAATTAAATCTATCGTCAAGTATTAAGTTGGTAGTGGTACGAGTAGATGTCCGAGTGGATAGAGCTTCGGCCTCTCAATCAATAGCTATGACTTTTAGTAAGTAAATCTTAAAATAAACCATTTATATTCAATACATAACTTGGTATTCGTTTGATTTTTTATTTATATTATTCACAATCTTACTTGTCATGAATACTATAGGGCAAACCAATTTATTTTGAGTAACAAAGGAAGACGCTGCAATTATTTTAATAAAGTAAAAAATATCAATAAAAATTAAAATTAAAAAAAAAATCTATTATAAATAAGTAGAACCTTTGTTCTAAAATTTTGTTATTTCTTTTTTTTTTTTCTTTATATAGGGTTTGTGTACATAAACTTATTTATAAATAAACTTACATACGCTAAGAGTTCTTATTTTATTGAAAATGTCATGTTGTTATATAAATATCCTCATCATTATGTAGGTACATATTTAAAAAAATCAATGTTCTATAAAATAAACTGTTATTCTATTATATTTATGAAATTACGATATAAACCCTTCGTCGTTGTCTCTCCGCAGGGGCGAAGTCCGAGGGCGCGTTCCGCTCGCCCCGGCGGCGGCCGCGCTCGGCGGACCCCGCGCCCGCGCCCTCGCGCCACCTGCCCAACGGCCACGACGCACACCCCCGCCCTGCCAAGCCACAAGGTACCGACAAGCCTACGACAAACACACAAACACACAAACACCTAAAATTCCCCCACACGAAAGCGTCTATTACCAACTTCGATTTTTTATGTCCCAAACTCGCATCTCCGACCTGCCAAACCAGTAGCCAGTAATCCTACGACAATACAGACAATAGATTTATCTCTAGTATAGAGTAATGATAAATCTATGATACAGACAAACAATTAAAATACCCTCACACGTAGCGAGCACGACGCACAATGGCTCGATATGAACGAGCTAAGTGCGGACAACGGCGCCCAAAACCCAACAAAAATCAACACTACCCTCATATGAAAATTTAAGCAGAACACTGCATAAGCCAAGCTTTCCTTACTCGAAGCTCCTATTACCAACTTCGATTTGTTATGTCACCAATGGCCACAACGCGCACACCCGCCCTGCCAAGCTACAAGGTACCCTACGACAAATTCGGCCGGTCACGTGACCACTAGCGCCATACTTATACTGGCGATTGTAAAAGGGCGTCATACAGTGCTCAAATCATACAAGTGTTAGAACAGTTACATACTCCTAAACTACCCTCACACGTAACGTGATCGTTCCGCGAAACCTTTAGAGACACCAGGAGGATACTGCGCTTCTGTACGGAGCAAGGCTGGCTCGGCACTAGTCAACTAGTGTGAGATCTAGGATGGTCGTCTCTAAATAGTGTACCTAGCCTCAAACCGGTACCGGTTTAAACCGGTAACAATGATGTAGGTTTTATGTTAAAAACTTACAATTGACTTGTCTTCTTACTCATATCTAACTGTCAACTTTTTACCAAATATTAATTGGGCCAGAAGTTAGTTTAACGCTATGCTAGATAGGTACTACATGACACTATCACGCCTACAGCTCGCCTTTAAGATGATAAAGCTAGAGTAAGCAAACAAGGTACCCACATTAACTGCAAAATGCTCTTATTGACAAACCTACGCCAGACACCATTTTTTTAATACAGATATACCGGTCACATTATAAATGAGAATATGTGACAATTGATGCTAATTAAGCCACAATGTAACCTTTGCTAAGCATATATAACTACTGCTTTTTTTTATTCCCATAACCCGCACCAGAAGATACTTCTGTGACAGTGAAAACTACATCAGAAGTACATACTTTTTCCATTTGTATCTTGTATAAATACTTACTTAAAATTTTTAATATTTACCTAAGTCGTTTTAGAAAAGTGTCTTATCTACTGGTTTATTCCCCTTTGATATTAGATACTAATGCTAATATGATGTTACTATGCATTATGCAAAAGGAAAATAAGTTATATGTTCTATTAGACTAACGAACGAGTTATCGAATGTTTCCAGAATAAAAAAACGAATGAGAAGTAAAAATAATAGTCTTTATACGCTCATGCACTTATATATCTTATACTCATACATCTACATCGAATTAAAAGCACCTTTTTCTTAACAGAAATGTAACATTGACTGTCAAAATATAGGTAATAGAAGACTGGTTGAAGAAATTACTATCATAATAGACTTACCAATATTACGGCATATAAATATCATAGGTACAGTATGTTATCATCTGTGCACCCATAGCCCATGGCTGGCGTCGATTCAGTGTGATCGAAAGAGTTGGCAACGACGGGCGCGGTCGGTTTGTGGATGAGTGACCGCTTGTGGCAAAATTACATACGCTACCGTGCTTCGGAGGGCAAGTTAAGCCGTCGGTCTCAGTTGATTTCAATTGTGAAAATAATCGTTAGGCCTTGTCGAAAAGCCCTTGTTTACTAAAATCCTATAACTCGAGTTTTGTTACTCGAGTGTTTTAAATAAAACGTTGTCTTAAATCTGATTAAATCAAAACATAAGGTGTGATTTAAGGACCTTAATATACTTTACTTAATTTCTTCAGAAATATTAAGTAGGTCTCACTAAATACTGAATATTGTATTTTGAGGGGCTATTTAATTCAATATTATTTGATGATTGGAACTTTTTCTTATTTTTTTTTTCAAAATTTTTAACCTTTTAAATGTGTAGTACCTACCTAGATAGTTACTTCTGAATGGTTTAAATTATGTGTAACCATTAGATTTAAATAAAATTTCTATAATAATTGTTGTAATCCTGCCTGATGCCTGTACCTCAACCATTCGCTGTTAATGAGATATTGGCCCTGATTCCTATTTTTGCCATGATTTTTTTTTAAACCTTGCAAATTTAAACTTTGTTCCGTCATGATCACCGCATTTTCATTTCGTTATCTTTATCTTCTTATTTTATTCTCCTTTTTTTGTTACGTTCGAACAAATTTATAATTTCAATCAGAGCCAATTCTCTACCAAAATTTTTAGTGTGGCAACATTTGTTCTGTAGGTTTGCCGTTGAATAAGGGGAGTAGTATTAGGGTTAGGTCGAGCTCGCGGGGCGGCCGGTCGCCATCCGCGCCGGGCAAGCCGGGGCCCGCCGAGCCCCCCGGGGCGGAGCCCGCCCGACGCAGCCGCAGCGTCTCTAAAGTTGGCATTAAACTGGGTGCGTACTACCGCCAGGTGGCAGTTGCGTCGACGCTCTGTTCTCTCGATTGGCAACGACGCGCCGTCCGCTTTTTCGGCATCTGTGGCGCTTTGTGTGAATGTGATTTTTTCGATTGGCAACTCGCAGTGTGCAAAGGAAATTTTTCATTCAGCTTATCGTGTAGCTCAAAAATTATTTAACCTTACTCTTACGCTTCTGTGTTGTCAGCTTTGGGTTAAATTGTTTTCGAACGGAAGTTTTTTACGTTTTATTTGTCAGTGCGTCTACGCAACGTAGTCACATCTTGCGCATTGGCACCACCTGCGGGAATGGCTTCCACACGGCACTTGGAGTGTTGCAGCGCGTCTTGTCCGTGTGAACACCCTCGAGCACCGAGAATCAATTTGTGAATATTTGTAAATCTAGGACCCTGCATCTTACTACGAAATGTTACTTGTATAAAGTCGATGCAAGCTTAGAGTTCAGTTTCAATTATATCAATTTAAACTGACACGAATTGCACGTTATAATGTTAAAATCCCCCACCTAATTCTTAGGTTTACCTATGTATCGCCAAAAGTATAATAAAACTAAAGATCCCCGAAATAGTTTAACTGGATATAAAAGTATTTTTTAGTTAGAAAATGTGTGTTGTGTTTGATGTGGTAGAGTTTTCACTAATTCTAGTTTATGATTTTTATATGAATGCATGCAATTTCTCTTGGATCCATTATCCATTATTGGATCAATACTTTATTTCTGTTCAAAAGTAGCTGATTCCAATAGAAATTATGGTGAGACATGTCATCGTCCCGGTAGTCCTAAATGTTTAGATACTGTTATTTCTGCCTGTGTTTGTAGCTAGATAATCAGTGAACGTGCCAAATTAGACTGTTGGATTATTTTCAAAATTTCATTTTTTTTCTTCCTTTTCTCTCCTGTACTCAAATACTTATACAAATTTCAAGTTGACTTATGCTTGGATATGAAAAGTTAAAAAAATAGACATTAATCTGGAGCGTTGCACGTATTGCAATTTCCGCTGTCTGACGTCACCAAATTCAAGATTTTACCGGTTAAACGGTTCCAGACGACGAGATCCCGTCGCACCGCAGCGCGTCGGTCGCCAAGGACCACTTCTTCGACGACTCCCCGATCGTCAAGTCGCCGCCGGAACCCACCCGGGTGAAGTCGCCGGAGCAAATGAACATGCGCTCGCCCGACCCGGTCAACTGGACCGTGCCCCTCGACACCGGCAAGACCTTCACAGTCACGCAAAACGTGAAAAACGGTGAGTGCAGTCTCATAGGCAGGTTGGCTGCAAACATTATAAAACTTAGCTAGATTTGGTTAAGTATTCGTCGAGTATCTATAGCGTAGCGTCTCCCAGTCGCCCTGATCTGACTGAGCCCTGTCAAAGTTCTTTAAGATGTTGTGTATTCCAATTCTGTAAAGAGTATCTTTTTCCCGAAGACTGACTGGACTTTTATGATGGTGGCACGAATAGTTGAGCACTTTGATTCACTGGTGTGGGCACAATAATATATGGTAAAGGGCAATGAACTCACGCAATATTACTATCTAAAATATTCATAAATAAATTTGTGGCTCTGTAGGTAATTTCAATATTTTTAAAATTATATTTTATGGAATGTATAAATGCTGATGGCATTTACATATTGATATTTGCGAACAAGATACTCTTTATCTCTTATACCTACTCATGACATTAAAACCTTGTTGGTTCACCTGAGATACAACCATCGCAATAGGTAGGTAACCAATAAGTAGAAGCAGGTACTAATAAGAATTTGATTACCCATAACATAAATATTGTAATAATTGTGTATAATTAGTTGATAGTCAAAATTTAATTCAGAAATAAGATTCTTTAAATAATATTACTGTCATTATTCTATTAGTTTTACTATATTCCGACTGTTGATATCATTTTAGGCTCTGGTGTTTAAAAAGTTATAATGTTCTCAGCTGGTCAGTCTAATTGACAATATTTAAAAATTGTAACAATGAAACTAAAAATACCGTTTGTTTTTGCACCTTGAATACGAATATAATTTATTTAAAAATTTTATATTACTTCGTTTTGGAGAAAAAAAACTAAATAAATGCAAGATGACGTCATTGCTACGGCAGAATGTTTTAGATTTTCTTTAAATAGATTGACATCTATCTTCGATCAGTACATTATTGATCGAAGACATCTATGAATAGAATAGTTTGACAAGCAAGTGACAACCAAAGAGGTTATCTACCTGCATTATATGTGCAGCTGCACCAATGACGTCATTTGGAGTTTATGACTTTATAGAATGTGATGATTTTTAAACTCGAAAATTGTAGTAAAAACGAAACTTTTTTGAAAAATGAAAAACATGTGTAGATTAGTTTTTCATTTGATTTTGAATAAAATAATAATAATGAGTATGTTAAAAAATTAAATGTTGTCAATTCTGTAATTAGGACCACAACCAGCCAAATTAAAAATTGATAGAGATATTTTTTTCTATGAATACTATGCACGGATGTGAACTAGGTAAACATTACTTTGTGTAATTGGCAAATTTGTATGGGTGATTTAATTCGTGATTCAAAAGCCATCACACTATCACGCCGTTCGAACCACGCGGCATATAATAAGCTACCTATACATACTTACATCTACTGCAACTACCTACATGTTATGTCTATCATCCTGTTGTGTCATATTCAAGGTGTGAATAGCAACCCCACACTAGTCATCGTAGAAAGCTTGCAACACTAACACTGGTTTCAATCAACTAAAGAAATCATGCACTCAAAAAAATACAAGCAACACTACAAATTGTTTTTGAAAAATTTACATCCATCAAACAACCATTCGAGTTCTCATATCACGATTTATTTTATGAGATTCATTTTTTTGTACATTGTTCACGTTCCACAAATATTGTTTTATGCCTTTATACACGCATACAATGTTACTGACTTATTTATTTAAACCTACAAATAAATTTTGGAGAAAATTATATTAGATATACCTATTAGAAATTCAAAAATATGCCAAGTATGTATCTCTTAAATTCAAATAGATCCGATGGATATTATGTTAAAACTTTATCTGTGGACGTGGACCGTAGCGATGTTGTATCACGCCATCCGACCATACGACTCACCATATTTCAGATGAGAGCCTTAAGCGCCCTAACTCTGAGTTTAAGAGTGGCTCCGTGGCCGAAGACGGGGTCGCAGGGAAGCAGGCAGGTACGCCGGCCATCGCCACCGCCTAGTCCACACGCGACACGTACCGTGCGACAGACAGCCATGCGACAGTGAACTCTACGAGACACGACTCTAAGTCCCATATAGAGGTCACTGCCACATAAGCACGACACACAGTCGACACCAGAAAATATATAATCTGTTTTTTATAATTATATCTATTGAATAGTTCATGATTAAATTGTGTTAATCCAATAACTGAGATGCTTTTATTTATTTTGACCGTACTCCGCTGCGACGTCGACCACGTATGTATTCGCTCGCCTGTGCGTGTTTGTTTCGATGTTTGCGTACACTGTCTCTGTATGGCACTCCAACCTTCCTATTATTTGTTCATGTCATTTATCGTTCACTCTTGCATGCTGCCTGACCCTGTTGCGTTGGGAAGATGCCATTTCTTGCCAGTCGACTTTATGAGCTAAATATAGTACATGGGTTTCTATATTTTGAGAGCAGCGCTGGCATCTTTCTATCCCACTCCCGGCTACCATAAAACGAAAGGCTTATAGGCTAAACTCCCTAATTAGTTAATAACAAACGAATGTGGTTAAGATTTGTATGATAAACCAAGAATATTTTGCATGTTGTTCAGAAAGGGAAAACTATGTACATAATTATATAGTTAGCACAAAAGATCATTTGCGGGGTTTATAATAATACTCCTACTTTATAAGGAATAAATAGATAGCATGCTGTTACAAGATATTGACGCCAACACGATGTTTTATAGAAGGTAATCAAACTACTTATAAATCCGCACATAGTTAGCGAGATTATCTGAAAAGAGGAACCACCGTTTAGATACCTCACATATTATTATGATTCTTCCTCATTATAGATTCTTTCATCAAAATGTTTTTCACAATAATAATTTTACTATTTTCCTACCTACCCTCATGCCTGAAAACAATCTTCTAGTTTTCTCTCTTCTAGCATGTAGACATCTAGCAGTGTGTTGGTGCCAATATCTATTAGAACGGAAGCATGAAAATAATATTATGTGAGATATTTAAACAAAAATATACTAGACAGGTACAATAATAAATTGGCAAAATTTCTATTGAATGACGAAAACCGATGCGATATTGTTAAAATTCAAAGAAAAAGTGTTTGAAAATTAATTGGGAATTCTGATATGTCAGTCGTGGTACCTAATCACGTAACCTAAGCGTAGGTATAAAACATTTTTTTTATAATCGAGCAATCGATTCATTGTTATTGTGCTTTCGGTGTTCAGTTGGAAGTTTCAAATTTAAACAAGTACGTACAGAAAATTCTGTATCGATTGGGCATCAAAATGCCGAAAAAATTTTTGAAACTCCCAAGAAACATTGCGTCATAAACGAAAATAAATTGTCCGAATGATGTTCCAGAAATCGCTCCGATTCACCATCAGCAAATGTCACCGATTCGTTCGCTGAAAAAGAGCGAATCGCCCACAAGCCTGAGCAAGCGCACCGACAAGACTCCCACCACGCCCACCAGCCTCACCCCCATCGACGAGACCAGGGCCTTAGACATGAACAAGGTGAACGGGATCAACGGGTTCAACAGCAACCAGCTGACTCCCGAGACGCCCGTACCGGAGTCAATCAAAGAGAAGGAGGTGGTTAAGAAATCGACTGAAGCCACTCAAGTGGCGCCGGGCGTGGTGGACACGACGGTGGTGAGCGAGCCGGCGGGGGGGCTCACTGCGGCCGAGGTCCTCGACCGCGCGCGCACGAGATTCGACAAGTTCTGGGGAAAGAAGGAGGACGATGTTTAACCCGACAAATTAGTCGCTGCTCCGTGAATTGTGACATTGACTCGACTCAATGCGAATTTATCCCATCACTAACGAGTTATTCGAAAGTATCAAAATGCCACAATTCGCTGAGGAGTTCAATGTAGGGAAAGTTAATGCAGTATTTAAAGCTACTAAGCTTCGCTTGAACGACGACTGTAATACGTATTATTTATCAAACGATGATGGTGTCAGATGGTCACTGTCTACGAAACAGGAGTGTGGTGGCTTGTGATATGAAAGATGGAGTTGAGTGGACAAGGATTGAGTAATTTGGTTGCAATGGAGTAACGTCGGGAAACTTAATTCCTTATTATAAATAGATTGTGTTGCGTGAGAGAGAATAGAGAACCTATTAAACGTTAATCTGTTAAAATATTTGTGGCTTCTTATAAATTAGGTATTTTGGATGATAATTTGTTTTAAACTAATTCTTATTCCGGTACCTAATCTTAATTAAGATTTTCTGACTAAATAAAATTGTATCTGTTTGTTGTAATTGTATCTACCGTTATGAAATTGTTATGGACATGTTCATATTACCGATGTATTACAAGGTTAATTAGGTTCAGAGCTATGTACTGGAAAAGACAATAACTATGAAATGTATGTTCATTAGGCATACTTAATGTTCATAGTTCATTAGTTAGTTTTCGATGGTATCTAAGTAATCATTTTTACTAGGTCTTTTTTTATATTCAATATCGGAAAGAATGGAAAGACGTTTAGGAAAGCTTCTTGAATTTCACTTTTTCTCACCAATTTATGAGGGTCAATTTTATTGCTCTACTTTTATTTAACTTATTGTCTACTACATAAATAATAGTTATACATACCTACATATAGTATTATTTTTATAATTTTCAAACTAGGGGTGTGCGCACTAGAAACTTGCGTAATTTTTTTTTGTCTTTTTTTAAGGGAATGTATGCGCGGGTTTGCATTAGGCATATAAAAAAATATTTGCCTTATATGCTTGCTTTGCTTGTTGCCTGATAAAAAAACCTAATTAAACAGGTATTTAATCAGAAAATGATAATAATTAATTCTAATTATCATAATGAAAAATAGAAATAATTGTTTTTGATTTATTCTCTATGATACGATAATCATTTACCAGCTTTTTTCGAATGAATTCTTCCTGTTGGCCCACTTGGCCTCTACAGCGGCACGGAAGTCGTAGATAAATAATTAATGTTTAACATCAACTCCTGAATCAATGTTACCTAATCAAATTAGTGAAATGACTGGATGGGAATGACGCTTGGATAAAAAAAAGACAAATTTAATCGAGCTTCTACTTCACAACTCCAACTCTTTGTAAAACGAACGAAACCTTTCTGATATAAGGATTATTCTTATATCCGGGCAATTGCTGTGAACCCCATCGGTGACAGCCTCTTTGTGACACACTGTGCATAGAGGCTGTCACCGTATGATAGTGCGCGCACCTACTTAAAAAAAAATTAAAACCATAAAGAGCATAGATCCAAAGCTCTATCAAAAGAAGTTTGTATTTTTGTGGATTAACCAAACAGTTTTTTTCATACAACACATATACACGTAAAAAGCGTATCACGATTTCTAAATTTAAAAATTTCATTTTCACATGCTAATATCTACCTATCCATCAAACCGTCCAAGGTAGTATTTATTGCAAACGTATTATTATTAATGCCTGTTTACTTGGCTTTTATTCATAGATCTAAATGCAAATAATAATATTTTTTTATCAACAGCCCATTTAAATTTTTTATCTGTAATTGCAGAAATTCATAATTTTAGCGGGAAACTTAGATTTGTTTTCTGTACTTATTCATAAAAAATTAATATTCATAAAAATGGATATATCTCGTCGACCTTGCCGTCTGTGTCTATCAGTATCAGAGTTTAACGTATCCCTATTCGGTAATTACTGTCGTAATACAGGAATGCTGGACAAAATACTAGTTTGTCTAAAAATATTGGTTGAAGAATCTGACTATTTGCACACGATTTGCTACAAATGCGCGGACAGTGTTGAGAAGTTTTACGATTTTACTACCTTCGTGAAGAAATCGCAAACAAAATTATGCGGCAATGAGAAGCGTGATACAAATTCAAAGGACCGGCTTCACTTGACTAACTTCAATTCATATGCGCATAACAGGGTTATAGAACCTGATATTTTTTCTGTCCTTGAAGTGTCTGTCTGCATTGATGAGAAAAAGGAGACAAAGGCTTCTACTAGTCCATACTTTAATTACTTTTCGCCGCCCAATGTAGTGCAGAAACAGTCCGAGCCAAGTGTATGGAAGACGCCGCGACCGCGATGCAGCGGTGACGTCCAGAACTCGAAAAAAAAAAGTCGATTTGAGAGGCAAAAACTGGATAAGCCTCGACAACTTTCCAGGGATCTGTTCGAGTCGCAGTCTCAGGAGACTGAAGAGGGAGAAGCGAAGTGTCTAGATTGGAAGTTGTCCTCGGAAGAAAATACCATACGACGTGTCCGAGAGAAATGCTTTGGGCCGTCCGACTTTTGTTAGTTGCCCTAGCTAGATTTTATATGGTTTGGTCGAAGAACCTCTTTAATTTTCCTTTGTTCATTCTAACCGTAGAAACAGGGTAATGTTATAGTTCATTTGAAAAAGTGATTTGAATATTAGTAATCCTAATAGTACCTAGATGTCTGTCATGTTCCATAAAATAGTAATAGGTATGTACCTAAAGTATCTAAGCGGAGGTATCATCTGTCACATTGGGTATCGACTCTTTTCCTAATCCTCCTGTCTTCTGTACGCATTACTATAACCTACGTTTATTTATATGATTGTACTTTAGAATGAAGAAACCCTTCCAACTTATTAGTGTGATTTGTTTGTGGAATTAAAGTAAACCGTTAGATAATTATTATATAATTTATTTTAAAGGAGTGTTGATGTTTTGCTGATAAGTAGGTATATAATAATGTTTGTCTAACCACTTTAAGCCGATTGAGTTAAAACTCGTCTTTAAAACTTGTAACACCAATAACTGCAGGGGTGTCATACCACCGATACCGATACCATGCATACCTACCGATACCTCCCTAAGAAGAACGTTTTTCACTAAATGTTATCAAAGCTGTTGGACTAGCAAGCTGTGGTTACCAGCATCACAAATCATTCCCACAAGCTCCCTGCAGTAATTGGTGCTAAAAGGGCGCCAAAACAACTCCACAATCACTGTAAACCACAGCAGTTTAAGTTCCTATCAACGTCGCCTTATTACGTCGTATTATTTTTCCGCGCACAAAACCACATAACATTTAATAGTAAAAGCTGACCCGGGTGTTAGGTAGTCCTAAAGCCGGTGATAATGGGACGTATAAGCTTTCCTACGGGTTTATGATAGCGTGTTTTGGTTTTAAGTCGTTACATCAAATGGACACCTCAATAAAATTTAATTTGAAAAACTGTTACGTTGTGTTTATTACATTGATTTCCTTCCTTATCGTAAAATAAAATAGTGTAATATGATTGAGAAATTTAATAACGGCTAGTCTTAGGTACATTTGTCGTCTATGGGGGATGTTCGCAATATTTTCTTGAACTTAGCAGGTGATTTTTTAATTGCGTGTCTATTTCAAATAGGTATTATCTGAATTCATTGGGTCCATAACCATTTAATAACCTAATCGAATTAATAAAAGATACCGCTCAAGTCACTTCCACTGCTGATGTTTCCTCCATTTGCGATTTACAAACCGTTAGAGTGGTGAGTATCTCAGCACAAAGACAAGAATGTTATTGGTACGTAAATAAATAGTTAAGTGTTACATAAAAGTAAATATACAACCAGTTTATTCATGACTTTATTTCATATCAATTCATACACATTATATTAGTCGAGAAAATATCCATTTACTCACTGTTTATTACAGACATTTGTTTATTTATAAATCACATTCAACATTTTAAATACTAATTTTTAAACTTACTTTAAATTAGTACTTTTGCATTCATGTATAATTTTTATTATGGCGGGCAATATAACACAATTATGAAATAATACTACAGCAAAGCCTACTGCCAAACTACACGATAGTCTGGTGTCTCAACCACAAGACTATGATCACAAAAGCAACGCATATCTAGTCTTTGAAAATGTTATACAACTTATCGCACTAACAATGAGTTATACATAAAATTCAGTTTGATTCAGCCGACATAATCCACAAGACGTTTACGAAGCTTAAATTGACTACAATGGACAAACACGTTTATTTAATATAATTTGCTAAAATTATAACATCAATTACAACATACAATTTTAAAGGCATGGTCCCAAAACAATGTATTAATTAAAACTAATAAAAAATCCTTGTTTATTGGTCTCTAGAGCACTTCGTAATTATGTGGATATTCGTTATAGGTCAGATTCGCTGACCTACAAACTGAGTACATATTAAAAGACGAAACAAAATATGTATGTAATAAAAACTGTTCTGATAGCTTGTTTATAGCTTCTTAATTGTTTAGTAAGCTAATCAATTTTGCATTAAGTTAATTAAACGAATTTTGTGTCTGAACATAAGTACCTACCTACTTCAGGATTTTAAAGCGGTTGAGTGGTCCTTGTAATAGATATAAATAAAATGTTATCAAACATTATGAGTATTAATTACACAATTTAATTATCATTAGATGCAGAGGAATTAATTTGGTGAGCGGTAGCAACATGGTGTGTGGTACAAAGACTACAGACAGTGACAAATCTCTGTCAGGCACAATAATAAACAACTCCTTGACATTTATAAAGGAGATGTTTCAGGGATGTATGGAGCTCCGGCCACGTCTATGTACACCATACTAAAAAATGGAGAAACACAATTAAAACAGTTTTCAACTATCCAATTACTTTAAATTGGCTTAGTTTGGATGTAAAGCACAAAAATGTACACTTGAAATTGCAACACAAAACATTAATCCGTCATGGCGGTAAGCTATCGTGTTGACAGATTTGATTGAAGTTTGACATTTGCATGACATTTATTTGTCATAATTGTCTATGATTCAAATGGATTGTATGTAACACTGAGAACGAGTACATACCTATTTTATTTTTCCCTCTAAAGATTTTTATATTATTTAAGTTTTTATATAAGTACAGAATATTCAATCGTCGGAATATTAACTAAGTAAGCTAAGTTAGCTAATTACCAATGTAATTCGCGATGTTTTGATTCAACTATCAAATACACAGCTGATATGTTTTACTTATGTAAACAAAAATCCAAAAAACGAAAGCCAGGTTGTTAAAAATAACTCAAGAAATTCAAACGAACGGAACATCAAACCACGATCGGCAACGAAAGCAATTGAAGTACGTAGTATCCCTTATTAGTTTGTGAATTGAAGTGACACTAGACGGTTCACGATCTATGATCAATGGTCGATCTATGTTTACTGATTTTTTTTTACCACAGAGTAACCTAAATTGGCGGGACGCCATGTTGAAACTCGATAAAAATAATTGATAAGTATGAAATTATTACAAGAAAAGTATGCATTTAAGCAATTTATCTGTATTTTTCCCAAATTTCACGGATTTTTCTCGATTTTTCGAGGTACTGTACATATACTGGGCCGGATTTGAAACATCTCCTTTATAAATTGTTTTTACTGTTTTTTTACCAGCTAAAATGTGTTGGTTATAAACACTACTCCTATGGAATGTTGGGAATATTATTAATTAAACAGTAAATTTTGACACTACGCAAGAGACGAAATTCTTGTACCTAATTTAGAATTTTAAACATTCTAAATAAACTAATCTGTTACGAAATTTATAATATTTTAATTCATTCTCGACCTGCGAGTGTGTTATTTAATTCTCGTTAGTTCCTTTTTAAATCGAAGCATTTAAAAATATGATTCAGTTACGAGTAATTTCATTGTACGGAAGTAATGTACTCTTATTTAAGATTTGTTGTCATTTTTCATTTTTAACCAAACAATGTCAATACCGCTTATGTAACGCTGAGAGATTTAATGAAATTAATTAAACTGAACATGAAGTCAAGGAAAGAAAGGAATTTATCGAACCTCCCGTCGAAAGGTTATTTCGAATTATGTGTTCTGATGTTAAATTATGAATGATTTCAATGAAATATGATATATATACTATCTATCTATTAAACGTAATATTAGCTCTGTGGATTGCGCTGCAAAGGCCAGAGGGGCCGGAAAAAATATATTGAAAACCTAATGAATAAGTAGTAAAAGCATCAATAATCTTAGGGCCATTCAGTGACGGTTGTAAGTGCGTTGAAAGACTCGTTCAAAGGCGCTCACAGATGCGTTGCTACCCTTGAGGACAAATAGGGCATCTGCTTTTAGAAATCCGGAAAACATGGCTAAGGAGCTTCTGCTATGACACTTGAATGGAATATAGAATATTAGGAATATTGAACTCTGTTTAAATTAAATTTTTCTGTAGACCTGTAACCACATAGACACGGAACACAGAAACTATTAGACTAACTTATGAGTTCGTTCTACTCTTATGGAGTATTAAGATAATTCCTGTAAACTGCATAAAGAAATCATTTTCAAATGTAAGTCAAATCACTAACGATGCAATGAAATCGGATGGAACATTTAAACAAAATATTTTATTTCAGAAAAAGAGCAAGTATTTGCTTTGCTTTTCTTAAAACATAATTTAGAAGTTAATTAATCGATTGAAGAATTTATCTACATAATCGTAAATGCAAAATCAAGTATTCAATTTCAATACAAAAAAAGAATTTTATGCCTTTTTTACTGTATGGGGCCCGAAAAATCTAATTCTGGCTGTTTACATGAATTTAATGAAAATAACTAAAATAGCATGCAATTTTATAAACTTCCACAACAATTGCTTTAGTTTATATATAGAATATATATAGAAAACCTCCTATCGGTACATTTATCAAGTAAATGGTAGTTTATTGACAGTTAACCGCGACTGAAGGCTCATTAAAAAAATAAATGTACAAAACAACAGTAAACAGAAAACAAAAAGAAATCGTTTAACCTACAAAACACAAAAATGAGGGTATATATGAAACAGTAGCCAAAGCGGCGCCTAAGGGCTAGATAAAACAACTAATAGGATAAAATATTGCATTTCTAAAAAAAAAACATCTATACCTACTAAAAATTATATCACAATACGACTCTAAAGCCTACCAACAACTGTATGATCGCCGTCTCTCTCGCCCAGCTTAGTTGAGATTATAAACAAACATATACAAATAATATAACATCCGATAGTTAAAACTACGGGAGCATAAGTTCATTATATTACTACTAAAGAGAACTGAAAGTTCTGCGCATAATTGTTTACAAGATTTATAAGGCAATTTAGCTATTATCTTATGTATTTAGTGATATTAAAATATATTGCTTATTGCATAATTTAGATAATGTATAAATGACGTGATAAAGCCAGACAAAAATTATGTCCAGCAGTGGATTTAATGTGTACTGAAGGGAGATAGAGACATATATTATATATTTATTAAAGTAGATTTCATTCAGTTAATACATAATAAGTTTATAATAAACAAAATTAAATATTAAAAATAATAATAAAAAAATATATAATAAGTTAAAATATGGGTGCAGGAAACTCTTCAAATATCTCAAAATCAAACAACATATTTAAAATTACACGCTCTCGTACTTTTAACACTCGGACGGCACATCTCACAAATTTATATTAATAATTACAACTGTTCACGTGGCCAAATTTGGACGCAATTCAGCAAATTTAAATTATTATTTATAAAACATTGAAATAGCCTTTTATCGCATCAACATTGTAATACTGGAAACTTAAAGATGAATTCAAACAGTCACAGAATCGGGTCAGGTCTGACCGGAGAAGTTGATAGAGATATTTATATTATAAGTCTATTCTCAATATAATGTAAATCCACTCAAAACTACTACAGTTAAACCTGATTCCAACTTGTTTACATCAGACTTAAACTATACACAGTCTAACGGAAGCTTATAGCGATTTTTAATATAACAATATATTTTTTTTATTATTTTTAATGTATTTATTTATTGTACACAACATCGAACGCAGAAAATATCCTTTCCGACATAATTCCTCTGGAAAATAAGCCAAAATTAAAATCGATACTGAAAACCTATTATATTCGAATAATCAGGTTTAACTCGTTGATTAAAGGTGACAAATGCAAAGAAAAAAATTCTTTGATATTGTAACAACATCACGGCTTTGCAAAGTTACACATCGTCAGTACAACTCACAAGCAAGCAATTTCATAATAAAATTATCTGTATTCGCCTTTTCCAGGGACTTATATCAGAAAGGTGTGCTATCGCATAGAGTACACTTTTAGGGAATAAAAATACTCACACATGCCTTATTAAGTTTCGCCAACTTACCATTGAGTTACAATAATTATGTGTGCATTACATATTGAAAGTAGTGATCGCACGGTTAATGACAATTTTAACATTGATGATGTTAAGCAACTCTAATCTTAGCCGATCACTAATCATTAAAAAAAAAATCTTGAATGCTTTCGCACTAGCTACTTGTCCAATTTTCGTCAGTGACCCAAAGGGTCAATGACCCTTCCAGTTAGTCAGGACAGGATCAGCGTGGCATCTACCTACTCAGTTGAGAAGAGAGACCGTGCCCTTTAGAATAAATCGCAGACATGTGTTTATTTCTAGATTGCAGATAAAACACGTTTTTTTTATATTCAAAAAAGTGTCAAATAAAGTTGACTACCTAGCCTTTGGGTCCGTAAACTCATTGGTAAGCGGGTGAAACTACACTTATCATAAGTTACATACAACACAGGCCTACATGAACGCGAATCAGAGCCTACGAAGTTGGCTATAAGGATTAAAGGCTTGCTAAGGATTAAAAAGCAAGATTATATAAACAACGTTACAATAATTATTGAAGGCATTTTTCGATCAAAAAAAAACATTTCATAAAATTTCTACGACACTTGTCCATTTTTTTTTCATTTGTTACAAGAAAGTTTTGTGTATTAATCCAACATTTATGAGAAAACAAAAAATATTATACACCTCTCCATTAATACTCTAATAATTTCTGCTATCGCGCTGACCATTCATAATAACGTGCAAGCGAACATAGACCTATGCCTTACTCGATCGATACGTGCAAAATTGTACTCTATAGCGCTATCTTAAACTACATTATTAAAATATGCACGACAATGGCTTCATAAATTCTACAATTAGAGGACAATATTCCTTCCGACTCAATGTAAAACGCTTATAATATGATAAAGAACACAGATATAGTAGAGAAGTGATCAAAATATATACTCGTCGTTATAATAAGTCTCACTATGTTATCTACTGTCTAATTTGAACACGCGAGCGAGCGTGCGCGCGCGTTTCAACCGCTGCGTTTTTAAAACGATCAATTCGGAAAATACTGCCATGTAAAAGATTGATAAAACCTTTGAAATTGTGACAAGAAATAACTCTAAGAAAATATGTCATGCTTATGATAGTGTTAAAAGAAAGCATATAGATATTTATAATGATACACATTGATTATAAGTAAAATGAAATAAAAAAATAAACTATTTATATATAAGAAGAAAAGTATGTAATTATAATTATCTAAAAATAAAACCAATCCAATTTCAAAGGTTCAGAGATTTGGTAAGATTCTCCATTGATTTATTGACAGCTTTTTGTACTCAAACCGTAAAACAAGTGTGTATGGCGTACGTCTTATTTATTAATATTATTTATTAAAGTATAATAAATAATACTAATAAGTTCGGTTCGCGAACGGTAGGTGAGACCAATTAGTTTCGTTCAAAATACACGAAAACTTCACGGTGGACTTTCAGCGCGGCTGACGTTGTCTATCATTTGCCAGCCACTCGCATGACACCAAGTATGAACCAGTACTGTTGTTAATTATGTAAAGTATTATTTTATAACTAAAAACCTTTATCTGGCAAATAAATTATTTAATTGAATCTGAATCAGTTGCAATCTTTTGTTTTGTCTCAGGTACCATTTTACGATATCAATATCATATCATAATGCCTTTTTCGTTCACTACTGATCACTCATTATCATGTACGATTGCGTGTACTGCCGGTACCGGACGGGGGAGATATTATTTCGCAAATAAATATTGGCACTTGGGCTATGGATATTAAATTGTGTTATTCTCTGTGTGTCCGCTACTTAGGCCTACCGCTGCGGTGTGAGTGTGAAAGCATTTATTATCTACGCACGCGCACGCACTATGAGTTACGATCGCGAGTTGCGACGTATACCCATCTCGCTCGCTCTTAAGCTAGTCGTGCGTCGACTCGCTCTCACTTCTCGGCGGAGGAGGAGCTAGAGGCGCGGCCACGCCCCTTCCTCGCCTTCTTATCGTCGTCTGGCTTGTCGGTGCTCTTGTCCATCGTCGGGAACTCGCCCTGTTTGCCCGAAGTCGGGGTCACCGCCGGCGGTTGGCTAGAACTCTGAAATAAAAATTGATATTACAAAATGCATCTGGAGGGAAGAGTACCAAATGTGTCTTCAAGGATGGCAAAGTACATGAAATAATTGTAGGTGGTACATGAAATAATAGGTGGTACATGAAATAATTGTGTGAATAAATTTGTAGGTGGTAGAGCCTATAGGGAACCAAATAGGTTTTATATGAAAGCTAATTGGTTCCATATAGAGTTCGCCCGGGGCAGTACCACCGCCCGCCACGGTACCTAGTACCATTTCTGCCGTGTAATAATTGTTTTTAAAGCAATTGTGGTCCGGTTGGAAAGGTGTGGATTCCGGTTACACTTCTTTAGAGGCGACCATCTTAGTCCTCAAGGGTAGCAACACATCTGTGACTGACTTAGAACGAGACTCCTACTAACAAGTACTAACTGGACTATTATTAACACCAACTAACAGGACTAACTATCACTAACAGTCCCCAGTCCTCATACCTACTAACGAACTGACCAACTAATGTTCTAATTAACTCTCTCAACTAATTGGACTAACCATCCCAGTCCCTAATTGAGTCTTGTTCAAAGTCAGTCACAGTTGTCATGGGCGGCAGCGGATGGGTGGTGCTGCAAGCTCGTTTGCTATCTTTTTTCCATAAAAAAAAAAAAATAATAATTTCAGAATTAGAATACTTAATAATACTTTTTTAGTAGAAGGTATTTTTGGCCTTTCATTGAAAAATTTAAGAGAAATTAATAAATATTTGACTTTGACTGTCGCTCATGCCCATATGCGACGGTGACCTTTTTTTTTCAAGAAATATTCTAGCATTACGGCAAATTAGCATGGGTCATGTTAATGACCCATGCTAATTTGTTGTCTTTTTTGATGTTGATACAAAAATATACACACACAAAAAACACAATTTAACATTCATGAACAGCCTTAAATAATACACACAGAGACAATGTGCATGTGCATCCAACCGAGCTGCCGAACCACGGGTCCCAGGTTCAAATCCCGGTCGGGGCATCTGATAGGGGAGGTCATATGATATATATTTATTAATAACAAGTGTACCTTCTTCTTGGCGTGCTTGTCGGCGCGCTTGGCGGCGCGCGCGTCGTCGTCGTCGCGCTTGCGGCCCATCACGCCCAGCAGCTTGCTGACCATGCTGCTGCTGCTGCTGCTGCTGGTGCCGCGCGCGCGCGCCTCGCCGCCCTCCGTGCTCTCGGCCGGCTGCGATATTGAAAGCTGCAAGTGTACCTTCTTCTTGGCGTGCTTGTCGGCGCGCTTGGCGGCGCGCGCGTCGTCGTCGTCGCGCTTGCGGCCCATCACGCCCAGCAGCTTGCTGACCATGCTGCTGCTGCTGCTGCTGCTGCTGCCGCGCGCGCGCGCCTCGCCGCCCTCCGTGCTCTCGGCCGGCTGCGATATTGAAAGCTGCAAGTGTACCTTCTTCTTGGCGTGCTTGTCGGCGCGCTTGGCGGCGCGCGCGTCGTCGTCGTCGCGCTTGCGGCCCATCACGCCCAGCAGCTTGCTGACCATGCTGCTGCTGCTGCTGCTGCTGGTGCCGCGCGCGCGCGCCTCGCCGCCCTCCGTGCTCTCGGCCGGCTGCGATATTGAAAGCTGCAAGTGTACCTTCTTCTTGGCGTGCTTGTCGGCGCGCTTGGCGGCGCGCGCGTCGTCGTCGTCGCGCTTGCGGCCCATCACGCCCAGCAGCTTGCTGACCATGCTGCTGCTGCTGCTGCTGCTGCTGCCGCGCGCGCGCGCCTCGCCGCCCTCCGTGCTCTCGCCCGGCTGCGATATTGAAAGCTGCAACGAGATTTAGATTCATTTATCATAATGAACGTCCTTACTTTTTAAAAATTTTTTTTTATTTAACTTCACTCGTATGTATGGTATGTCCTGGAATCTTGCAATCAATATTTCACCCACTTCCACTTAAGCTATCGAGCTGAAATTTGGCACACATGTTAGGTTCCGATGACAATGCATGAAAATAAAATAAAAAGTAATAAAAGCTTTTTAAAAAAAATTTTTTTTTACCGTACTATAATTTTCATCTACCGCTTGGTCACAAAGTTGATGCTACCGAGAATAATACGGCAAGAAAATGGTAGTACTCTTTTCAAAATGTACAATTGAATAATTTGATACAGGTACATTGTTATTGATCTTATAGTGGATCTAAAGATACTTCGCAGCAAGCAGATTTGTTCTTCTAACCCGCAGTCATGTACAAAATTATTTACAAAACGTACTATACTTATAAAACAAGTCCATCTTTACTAAAGAGGATAGATTAGCTTTTCTGGCTTCCAACGAAGGATAAAACAACACAATAATCATTAAAATTGCAAAAAGTATCTATATTGTATGCGAGAATATGCGTGATAATTGGTTAATCAATTTTGGATTCGTTTAAAAATATTTTAGTAGGAAATGCGAAGAGATTCGTCTACCGATATGTTGCTGTTAAAAAAGCAAGACATGACAAGGTAGAGACGGACGATCTTAAGACAACGCGGGGAAACCGGCGGATTCAGAAGCCACAGGACCGGTACAGAGGCCTTAGTCCAGCAGTGGACCTCGAAAGGCTGATATTTTTAAATATTTTTAGCCCAACAAACAAGCAGACGAGCCAGGCTGATGAATGGATGGAATAAATGATTTTCACTAATCGCGTGTGCAGGTCCAGTGTGGGAGGGAGGGTGGTGCTGGCGTGCATGAAGGTATACACCACCATACATTTTCGTTCGCGGATTGTTGCAAAGTAGATTAATCCTTGGTTTGTAATAATGGAGTTTAAGTAAAAAGTAACGCCTGATACAATTAGTTTTAATGATTTATTTATCATTGGATTCGGGTTAGATGTTGATGACGATGCATTCCCATTGCAAATTGAATAAATTTCGTGCAGAACGCACTCACCAATTACCGGACATCGGAGGCCGAGGGAATATGTCATGTCACTTAAATACTTGACCATGTCGCTTTTATTTTATAAAAATATATCTGTAAAGATTATTTTTCAATGAAGATTGTTATATTCGAAGCATAAAAAATGGGTCCATGCTGAAAATCATGTTTCGAGTAAATTAGGGCTATCGATTTATAGGTATTTAAAAATCTCCTAAAGTATTATTAGTATTAAGTATGTACCTACTTATTTAAAAATCTAATATTAATCCATGTACATGGATTAATATTATAATCCATGTAAATAAAAATTTTAAAAATATCTATGCATGTCTATCAGAATCTGACACCCATCTCGCACCTAGTTTAGCGTAATATGGCCGTGTGTGAGAATGTCCATGATATTTATTTATTTATTATGTTCTGTAAAGAGTTACTCACCTTATTAGCCTCGACAGACTCCTGCCTCTTGAGTTCGATCTTCTTCATCGATTCCGTTCTCTTCGCCTCGACCTTCTCCATTTTCTCCAACTTCTTCTCCGCCTTCTCCTGCTTCTTCGCCTCTGCCTTCTCTAGCTTCGATTCCCTCTTTACGCTGCCACTTCGCTCCATCAATTTCTCTTGCTTCGCTTCCGACTTCTTCACTGACCCACTTCTCTCCATCGCCTTTTCTTTCTTCTCTTCTTTGGTTTCTGGAAGCGGTTTCTCCTCTTGCTTCGGTTCTTTCTCTATCTTCTTTATCGAATCCTGCTTTTTAAGCTCCGGCTTATCTTTCTTAGTCTTTTCCTTTTCTTTTTCCTTTGGCTCGTCTTTGAGACTGGAATCGGATTTCTTCCTGGCCTTAGGCTGAACCTCTATGACGGGCGGCAATGCTTCTAGTATGGGGTTCAGTTTTCTACTAATTTCCGATGACGTGATACTGGATTCTGTACTTGAACGGCTGTCATCTAAAATTAATAAATAATATAAAATAATATGTAGCTCCAATAATAAACAAACTTGCTTGCTTGCAGGGTCTGCTCCACGGGCTTCCACCACCACGACCCTTCTATAGGGGTTAGTTCATAGTCGACCACGCTGGCCAAGTGCGGATTGGCAGACCACACATGCCTTCGAGAACATTATGGGGAACTCTCTGTCACAAGAGTTTTCCTTCACCGTTACAGCAGGTGACATTTAAATTCTCGAATCGCACGTAACTTTGCACAGCACAGGATTTGAATCCGAACCCCTCAAGTGAGAGGCGAGTTCGATGCCACTGGGCTGTCAACGTTGTCTACGGGTCCACGGGCATACTTGACCACGCTGCACCATCGCAAGTCTCACCCAGATTGATCTCCCTGGAGGTGTCGACGTTGGAGGCGTCGACGGATGTGTCGACGACGCACGAGTCGTCCGAGAGAGACAGCGAGGCGAGCGAGGCGTGCGCGTCGAAGGCGGGCCGCTGCGCGCTCGCCTTGGGCGACGACGTGAACATGCTGGGCGGGGCCTGCTTCGCCGGGGTTCTGCGGACGATACATGCTCAAGTTCAATAACAATAAAAACAATAGGCATGATGACAGATTTTGAAATTGCCTTGTATAATGTAGGTACACATCCAATATTTCGAAAAAAAAAACATTACTTCAGCAATAAATTGAGTTGTAACGCTAATTATTGCAGTTTTTCCTATCTACTTTAAATTTAGCGCGAAAACGCTCATAGGTGTCATGGCGTCCGCATCGACGTCACGACTGGATATCATAAAAGAAAATGCCATGGTATTTACATGAGAAGCCCAAGCGGCCGGTGCATTTTTACTCAACCATGACGTCATCCGCTCTGATTGACATTTCCAGGCGTTTCAGTCAACATGGCCGATTGCCGCTAAAACCATTTATTCTTTATTTTTTTAATACTGTCATCATGCCTATTAAGTGTAAGACTTACGGACCTTTAATGCGCAGAGGTTCCTGGCTCAGACACCAGACGCTGACATTTTTTACAATTGCCTGAATTTATTTATGTATGGTGTAACTTAGCTATAATAATATTTAGTATGTTTATTAGTTAGTTAGCAAGTTAGTTTATTTAATTATACATGTAATGTTTTGGCCGAAGCTGTTAAATTACGTGTAAATATGTATTTAAATAAAAAAATAAAAATAAAAAGTAGTATTGTATTGCGAGGGGCGAGCGGGTTGTCGTTGTAAGCGCTGATTGGTTCGCCAGTCGTATTATGTCCTCCGGATTCATACCCTATGCGCAGCATCTATCATCTCCAAAATTCGTTCAGAACTACACTTTTGGGGCGATGTTTATACTTTGGTTGCAATGCAAAGGTAGCTGGATCCGGCTTGAAGGATCAAATATATCACGTCGCGTGATACAATATTTAATAAGCAACAAGGGATGAACCCAGTATTTACGTATCTTTTTTGTTTTAAATTGCGTTTGCTTAATATTAATATCAATACAATAAGTACCTTTTGGAATGCGAACATGTTGACGCTCCGGCAATTGGTCCGCGCGCTGTATCAAGTCCCAAAAAGTCCAAGTTGCTTAAAGATTCATAGTTGAAGTTACCGGCTTACTCACGTGTGATTTAAGTCGGAAATAGGCCGACTAGATTCGATCTATTACGATGATCATCTTCAGGAGTGAACGCGCTCGCGGCGGGCACGGCGTACGCTGCTTAACTGACTGTTTACTGTTACTGTTCTTTTAAGGTGGGTCTACGCTAGACGAACCGAGCACGAGCGAAGCACAAGCGGAGTTCGTCGTTCGCGGCGTCAAGTGTGGACGTACAACGAACCTACAACGATCACTGTCCTCGAACGTAGTTTTCCGCAGTGAGCTCGCGGCTCTTGGCGAATATGGACGATATTATTGCAGCAGCCGCTGCTGCTGCAGCGATTATTATAGCGGTGGTCAGCAAAAATAGAAAAAGGCCAAGACGATGGGGATCTACAAATCTATATAAAATATCAATGGATTATTTTGATATAATTCAATTAATTGCAGGGATGCATCTTCGGTCCACGTTTCCATGATGCTCAGCTCGAGCGACCGACGTCTGTAACTAAACACGTCCACGAGCGCACTGCGAGCGCGAAGCAAATCCCTTTGTGTTCGTCAAAAAACCGACAACAGGCGGAGCGCAGTCGAGCACGAGCCAAACGCTCGAAGCGCGCTCGTTCGAGGCTCGTAAGTCGGTCCACACTACACGAATTTTGGCTCGGCTCGTGCTCCGCTCGTGCTCGGCTCGTCTAGCGTAGACCCACCTTTAGATGACTGTTCCCTCACCTGGTGGGGAGCCGCGCAGCGTGGTGCGTGGGCGAATCCTTCTCCTCCGCTATCCGCGGCAGCGGCGGCTCGTCCGGCTTGTCGGGCGGCGGCGGCGTGGGCGGCGCGGGGGGCCCGGCGGGCGCGCGCCACCCCGCCCCGCGCCGCGCGCCCCCCGCGCCCCCGCCGCCCGCGCCCGCGCAGCACAGCGGCGATATCGAGCACTTGGCTTCGGCCGAGCGCGGGTGTAGCCTGAATTATAAACGTATAATTTAATTGTGAACGCAATGACAAAACTTAGATGATTTAATCCGCTAACCTTCTGTTTGATTTTAAATAAAAATACAATAGAAAAAAACACTTTCACAAAAAAAATTATAACCGTCCCATAATGAGGATCCGTAACGTTTTTAGTTTAGAATGCAGATTTATAGAGCTAAGAAATCCTTAACATACAGTGCAAAAAGTTTTGTTCTACGACAAAAATTGACGAAGCTATGATCAAATTACTAGCGGAGTTCATTTACGGCCGGCGCGGTAGGCTCTGACGTCACTCTGACGGTTCACGGCGGTTAGCCGTTGGCAGCGATAAGGCGCTAAGGTGTTTTCATTGGTTAATTGTGTCTTTGAAACAAATTAAGTGTCCGATTTGTATCTAATTCACCTTTCTAACTATGTATAAATATTGTATAGTGCCAAAGTGTACAAATACTTCATTTAAAACGCCTGACAAACTCTTTTTTAACGTGCCGAAAGACCCAAAACTACGTAAAAAATGGTATGCCGTTGTGAAAAGAGATGATAAAACTCCACCTTCTGCCCAGGCTACAAGACATTGTTGCGAAGATCATTTCGATATAAGTACCTACATAACTATACCTACCTATTATTTAGTTGATATGGAAATAAGTCGGTACCTACTATTACGTGTAGTGTACTTAAGTATTCTCTTATTAAGCCTGCTGTATTAATAAAAATATACCTAGTTACTTTTAATTGAGTTTTGTGGATAAACCTATGTACTTACCTATTCACCTGTTCCGATTTCTATATAATATTCCAAGGTCAAAACATTGACACAGGGACGTACTCGGGTAAAAAGCAAGGAGTAAAAGATAATATTTTTTAATCATTGACACAACAGCGGTGCATTTATAAATCTGCCTCAGCTATGCCATATTGTTAGAAGAAAATAAATTGATAATAGTTTTTATATTTCAGTTGGAAGAAGACATGGAAAATTACATAAAGTTTAAGTTGGTTGGAGGAAAGCTTAAACTGAAGAAGGGAGCTTTGCAGTGTGAGAATCAAGACTCAAATAACGTCCAAAACAATGATCCCCTTCACATACCTGAAGAAATAGATGTATTATCAAAAAAAAATGAGACGGGTCTAAAAATACAAGCAGTGCAGGTTAATATGAAACCAAAAATGAAAACGAAATCTAATAATTCGCCAATCAAATGGAAACAACGCATAGTAAAAAAGAAAGAAATCCCTATAAATCTTGATCCAAACGTTAGCTTCACAATCAGCAACTCAAACTCAAGTGACATTACTCGTTCTTTTGGTGTTAATGTTAGTGATATCGAGTCGAATGATTTGGAAATAACAAAAGAGATGAACAAACATTTTTTCAATAAGCATATGCAACAGGGTGCTCTAATGGCCATATCTCGAGATCCAAAATTACTGATAGGAATTTCTGGCCATTCATACTTTTGTATTAAACATTTACAAAACTTCACGAAAACATCATCTGTTGAAATCCTAGTGACTTTACGAAAAATTCGATGGCATGAACCTAACTCAATGCTTGCAATACATTTTGGCCTCTCTGAGAGTTCTGTACCAAATATTTTAAAAAGACTTCCAAAAGTAGCACTATGCCTGAATCAGCTTATTACGTGGCCATCAGCAGATGATGTCAGGGAAAACTTGCCGATAGCTTTTAGGAAGCGTTATTCTAAAGCAATATCAATAATCGATTGTTTCGAAATTCAAATCGAGAAACCTAGCAACGCTTTACACCAAGCGCTTACGTGGTCTCAATATAAAAGCTGCAATACTATAAAGTACTTGGTTTCAATAACACCTGACGGTTTGATAAACTTTATTTCTGAGGGATATGGAGGGGAGGACCCCTGACTCAACTATATTTGAAGAAAGCAGATTTCTTGACAAATTGCCACAAAGAAGTATTGTGTTAGCTGACAGGGGTTTCAAAAATATTGCCCAAACAACGAGGTTGCACACTCCTGAGGCCGCCTAGTGTGAGTTCCAACTCAAAACCTACAGAAGTTTTGCAAACCAAGAGAATCGCTGCTATTAGAGTTCACGTTGAAAGAAGCATAGGGAAGTTGAGAGACTTTAATATGATCGGACCTCACGCATGTGTCGATATTTCATATATAAATATTTTGGATAATATTGTAACAATAGCCTGTGGTTTAGTTAATTTACAGGATTGTCTATTTAGTAATCAAGTGTAAAAATAAAAATGCTTTCGTTTCTTTTATAGAGTTTTATTTCGACAACCTTGCTTAATAAACAGCACATGTAATATAAGAGTAATTTTAAGTCTCAACCAGTTTCGGAAACAGTGATGTTTTCCAAAAATTCGTAGACTTCTCTAAAAGTTCAGTACAATAGTTTTTATCATAATCTTCTTCGAATATTTCTACTTTGTTATTGCTTTCAAAATTTTCATTAGCTACACAAAACAGTCCCTTGACTTTATTAACTTAACTTACATTGATTACTTAGATAGTCAAATACCATGAAAGAATCCACTTTTGGAAGATTATCACTCTATTACACTCTTTATCAACACTTTATTTAAATAAACTGCGAATAAAAGACCACCCAGTCGCCGCCGCCCCGTGAACTATGAGTACCAACTACCGACTGCGCTCGGACCGTCACAGTGACGTCAAACGCATCCGCGTACACTGACTTAGCAGCAGGAACGGCATAAAGTTTATAATTTAATATCATCGTAAGTAATGGTCCGATTTGGATAATTCAAAAAGAAATATCATTCTTATGTCCTAGAGAATAACGTGGATACTAGTTCTATTGAATTTGCTATAACTGTACTGATCCTCATTAATTAACTACGCACTTTTTTACTAAAAGTTAAATAAATACATGAGAATCGTAAATAATAATATTTTAATTCAGGCAACAAGGCCCATAACATAAATACCTTAGAACAAATCTTAAATTAAATACATCAAATAAAGCAGCAGCTGCTGCAGCAAATAAATTATAAAACTAATAAAATATAAGGTTTAACGTCTAGTTACAGTATTGAGTCACTGTGTAGTGTGGGAGGACACTCAATACCAGAATAAAATTAATCACAATATTCAGATGAAATAATGTAATGACAGACTCATGTAAAAAGCAAACACAAGCACACGTAAATAATGTTGGTATAATACGAGTATTTATATTACTGGCTAAACCCGATTTAAAGCCGAACCGATTTACCTGTTGTTTTCTAAACATTTTTGAAAAATGGAACCCTGTCAACATTTTTGACATGTTCCATTTTGCCGTTTAATTTTTATCTTATTTGTATTACAATATTACTAGTTTAGTTTAGGACTAACACATTTGGCCTTAAATCGGGTTTGGCCGCTAACGTAAATATGAAAGAAAATGAAATATTTACCGCAAGCAGCGTTGGACTGCGTGCGTACCGCCCGCACCATAACGTCACCGCACACTGTCATTAGTCAGTCGTTTTCATCTCAACGACGGCGACGATGAATTGCGAGTGCTCTAGATCTCATACCATACGAACGAAAACCTTTCCTCCTCTTTCGCGGCGCTGTGAGCGCTCCTGCGTTCGGATGTAAGGATGGTCCTTCTATCCAGGAAATTGCTCCAGGGGTGAACCCCCTCGGTGACATCCCCGCTGTTGAGCGGCGCACGCAAACCGCGCGCGCGGAAATGCAGCCGTTAGTCGCTATTTCCCCCTTGATGGTCGGGGGGAAGAAGGTCCAACAGCTCTCTAGGCTCTCTAGGGAATGGTCTTCAGGGGGGCGTGCATGCAGCGGCGCTATCCCCCTTAGATGAGGACTATACCATTCGCTGCGACCCATATACGTCCCACTGCTGGGCACGGGTCTCCCCCACAGACACTTCTGCGGGAGGTCTAGAGCATACTCCACCACGCTGCTCCAATGCGGATTGGTGGAGGAGGACCATACCATACCCGGGCAGAACCGTCGCGGCATCGGTGCAGTGTCGTCTCACCTGTCGGGCGAGAGCGCGCGCCGCAGCAGCGGGGAGGCGGGGTCGCGGCGCGGCCACGCCCGCCGGCAGTCGCGCGCGGCCAGCGGCGACGGGCTGCGCGCCTCGCACCCGCGCACGCTGCACGCACCGTAGCGTTACCACACCACTCTACACTGACCTTTACTATACCGCGTCACTTGTAAATCATACCATACCCGGGCAGAACCGTCGCGGCATCGTTTAGTGTCGTCTCACCTGTCGGGCGAGAGCGCGCGCCGCAGCAGCGGGGAGGCGGGGTCGCGGCGCGGCCACGCCCGCCGGCAGTCGCGCGCGGCCAGCGGCGACGGGCTGCGCGCCTCGCACCCGCGCACGCTGCACGCACCATAGCGTTACCACACCGCTCTACACTGACCTTTACTATACCGCGTAACTGGTAAATCATACCATACCCGGGCAGAACCGTCGCGGCATCGGTGCAGTGTCGTCTCACCTGTCGGGCGAGAGCGCGCGCCGCAGCAGCGGGGAGGCGGGGTCGCGGCGCGGCCACGCCCGCCGGCAGTCGCGCGCGGCCAGCGGCGACGGGCTGCGCGCCTCGCACCCGCGCACGCTGCACGCACCGTAGCGTTACCACACCGCTCTACACTGACCTTTACTATACCGCCTCACTGGTAAATCACTTGACATACTTGATACGGTGCATGTTTGAAGAATTTTGTCAAGTCAAACAAACTACGCACCTTTGGTGACGTATGCCGTGACGATAATGCCATAACGCTCTCTGCTGTTATAGTTCTGTTACATTATTTAAAGAATGAAATAGACTGACTACTTTTTAATTACATTCAGACGACTGTTTTTCCTAAAAACCAGTTGAATTGTTTTATCATCCCATTCATTTATGATAGATTTTTTAATTTTCGGGAGTTGAATGCATTCTTGTAAACTACACGTTATATTCTGAGATATAATATAGGTCAGTGTAACTCCGCTAGCTGATTGATGATTGGAAAGCTGGGCTTATGAAGAGACATCATAATATTTTCATCAGAACTCAAAACGGCATATATGTATAACCAATAATATGTTTATAAACCAATAGTAAGAACGTCCTATGTCTTGTTATAAGACATCGAGACCATGTGTCTTTCTTTTCCATGTTATGAGAGAATTTATACTGCGTTGGATAACTGGTGAAAAGTGCTTGTACTACAACACACATCTGCTTACCCGTCCGGGGCAGGCGTGATTTTATATAAAAATGTTTCAGAATATAATCTCCAAACCATGGTATTCATTTAAATTGGTCAACAAATTATTTATTTTGCAAATGCAATCAATCTAAACATAACATTGTGATAACTCAGCATAAACCCAGAATTTAGTTATTATGGACACTAGTAATAGCAAAATGAGAGAAATTAGTTCACAATATTTTGTTAAATTAGCACATATTCAGACTTAGAATGTTATTAAAATATGTTTAATTGTGATATACAAACATGATATTTTATAAACATTTCATTCAATCATTCACAGTGTGACCTTTATTGTGACAATAGCACAGCACAAACAGAAATTAGCACAAAGTGGACACAAGTTACACAATGAGGCGAGTATGTAAATGAGTATTGTATCTGATTAGATTTGATTGTCATTAGAAAACATATTATAAGTTCAGCAACGGCGACGGAAAACTTCACTTAAAATTGCGGGATAATATTGTAATAGTAGTAAATAATAATGTAATAGTCCATAGTCATAGAAACCTCACACAAATCCACCTGCTTAATTGGTTTTCGTTGCAGGATGACATTTAATTTATAAAGGCCCGGGCATAAAAGTATAATGATAGGCGTTATAAATCCATTTTTAGTAATCCCAGTTATTATGTGCGTTCTACCGTGTACTAAAGTATTTTAGCTTCAGTGGCGTACACGTTTGACAATGTAGGTGCGTGCGTGTACGTACGTTACGTACACATTCCGTTGTGTGTACGCGAATGGAGTATTATGCAAACGTACGAGTCCGAACCAGGGTTGTTGCGAATATCAGCATCAGCATCAGCGGATTATCAGCATTGGTTTCAAAATCAGGATCAGCATCAGCATCAGCTGATATTAATTTAAAAAATCAGCATCAGCTGATATTGAAAAAACCTACATCAGCAACAACCCTGGTCCGCACCTACACCATGTGTAAGCTGCGTGTGTGTGTGCGTCTGTTATGAGCGAGTGTTTGAATGTGTGTGTGTGTGTGTGTGTGTGTGTGTGTCACCTGGTGGGGTCGGCGGGCGGCGGCGCGGGCTGCGGCGACGGCGATGGCGTGCGCGCGAGCGGCGACAGCGGCATGTGCTGCAGCGACGCGCGCCGCACCTCGCCGCTCGTGCCCGCGCCCAGCTTGTGCTTGAGCCCGTGGAGGGATGACGGCCTGTGGACGATGAATAAATAAATAAATAAATATCTTGGACATTCTCACACACGGCCATCTGACCCCAAAGTAGGCGCGAGCCTGTGTTATGGGTGTCAGAGACTGATATACATACATAGATATTTTTAAATACATACTTAAATAGATAATATTGACATCCAGACACAGAACAAATACAAGTGTTCGTCACACGAATATTTGTCCTGAGTGGGATTCGAACCCACGACCTTTGGCGCAACAGACAGGGTCACTACCGATTGCGCCAACGGGCCTGTCAATGCTTTGTGTTTATTTTCGTTGTATGGGCAAAGTACATTTATGTAACGTGAATCAGTTATAGAAATTTACGCTACAGCGATGCAATTTGAATAAGTGCGCATAATTCAATCTGGATACAGCAATTGACAACATTTAATTTTTTTTGCAGACTCATATTGTTTTATTAAAAAATCAAATGAAAAGCAAAGGTACATATATGTTTTTGAATTTTTCGAAATTTAAATTTTCAGGTTTGATAATCATCACATTCTAAAAAGTAACCATAACTCTTTGGTTGTGTTTAGCTTTTTAAACTCTATTCGGTTCATGGATATGATTCGGCTCAAAGATGACATTTTGTGTCATTAGACTTTTTAGTCACTGACATCAATTTAAGACATTAAACATGGTGGCAAAGAAAATATAATACATTCTGCCGTAGCAATGACATCATCGGGCATTATTCCTTTATATTTTCTTCTCATTATTTTACCTTTATTTTGTTTACTTATAAATTTACATAATATGTTAATGGAAAAAGGGATAATATAAATTATTTTCTATGTCGTAATACAGTGTTGCGTGGTGGAGTATGCTCTAGACCTCCCGCAGTAGTGTCTGTGGGGGAGACCCGTGCCCAGCAGTGGGACGTCTATGGGTCGCAGCGAATACAGTGTATTGGGAGAGTGATATAAAACCCTCACCGTTGGTAGTGCTGGGTGGTGTGCAGCGGGCTGTCGGCGGCGGGCGACGCGGCGGGCGACGACGGGCAGTCGCTGCTGCCGCCCGACACCATCTGCACACACATAATACACTCAAAATACACACACAGTATATACATAATTACATATATGCGCGGACGCGTGAATAGCGTGTGCTCAATATAATATAATCAGTTTCACAATATCAAATCAGTTAGCAATAAATCAATCATAGTGCAGTTACATCTTGCATTACAACAACAAACTCTTCGTGTACCGTACCGTACACATAATACTAAACTACACTAATCTTTTATGCGTCGGTTACACATGTCTACATCAGGACAAGCAGCTTTTGATTAACGAATTATTATTTCCTTCCACATAGATAGATCGATTATACGCAGACGTAAAGAAAGAACATTTTGACGTACTTGTATTATAAGATCGTCGGATAAAATATAGATCTGAATGGTTCAGGAATACGGTAATAATAACGGTAGCGTTCGTCCGTCAAACATTTTCAGAATTGTCAGTCCAGTGGAGAAGTCGTGTACTCAAACCAATGATTGTCTTTGTTTTGATTCGCTGCTACCCATAGACGTCCCACTGCTGGGCACGGGTCTCCCTCACAGACACTGCTGCGGGAGGTCGAGAGCATACTCCACGCTACTCCAATGCGGATTGGTGGAAGGGTTAGTGGCCAACCCAGTGTCGAATGATCTCAAGCCAACCGAAGGTCTTCGACAAGGCTTAACGACTGTTTCCAGCATTGAAAACAACCGGGACCGACGGCTTTACGTGCCCTCCGAAGCACGGTAGCGTCCATGAAATTTTGCCACTAGCGGTCACCCATCCACAAACTGAACGCACCCGTCGTTGATTTGTTTTGATTGGTCACGCGAAAATAACGACGAGTCACATGGGATTTTTGACTTTGACGATGGGTAGGGTTATCACATTACTTTTATTTATAACTAGTGGACGCCCGCAGCTTCGCTCGCGTAGAATTAGACCCATTAACGACGTCTACCCGCGTTCGGGTTACCCACTTTACTTAAAAAACGGCAGTTTCATACTAACTTTGCACCCCCGTTTTACCCCCTAGGGGGTGAATTTTCAAAAATCCTTTCTTAGTGCTCCCCTACGTTATAAAAGGAACCCCTGTGCAAAATTTCAAGTTTCTAGCCCTTATTGTTTAGGCCCTGCGTTGATATGTCAGTCAGTCAGTCAGTCAGTCAGTCAGTCACCTTCTCCTTTTATATATATAGATGACACTTAGTGCTATGTCCAGTATTGTCACGGCTAGAGTTGAATCCCACCACACTAGTGGAGTGTGAACTAACCTGGTGCATCTCCTGCGAAGCGCGCTTGGTGGAGATCCTTCGGAACAGCGAGCAGCGGCGGCGGGGGCGGGGCCGCGGCGGGGCCGACGCCCTGCGCCCGCCCGCGCGCCGCCTTCCGCCGGCCTACGACATTAACAAATATACGCTACACTCACACACACACAGTATCGCGGTAGGGCTAGGCCTGTGTTGCAGGTTCCAGGTGAGACGAACAATAAACAACACAATCCATATCCATACTATAATATTATAAATGTGAAAGTGTTTGTTTGTTTGTTTGTCCGGCTTTCACGTCGCAACGAAGCTATTATATGGTATGGTTTTTGTGTGTTGAGATAGTGAGGAGGGTGCAGAGTGACGTAGGCTACTTTTTACCGCGGTAAAACATCCCCATGAGAAGATATCGATGTTTTGTTAATTTCTAGATATTTAGTTCCGGATGTTTTAATAGATGGCATTGTTAATTCCCTTTTCCCACGCGGGCGGAGCCGCGGGTAAAAGCTAGTTAAAAAATAAATGATATAGGTGCTAGCAGTAGGGCTAGGCCTGTGTTGCAGGTTCCAGGGGGCCTAGACAAGTGGCAAAAACGCTAGTAGAATATATTAACAAATGTATGGGATTGACATTCGCTATCGACTAATTAGTCGTAAGCGAATGTCAATCCCATACATTTATTAATCTATTCTAGTTCTATTCTACTAGCGTTTAGCCACTTGTCTAGGCCCCCAGGTGAGACGAACACATAGGAAACAACAACAAATACTCTTTATTTCTACACCGAAGAAGAACATGTTACAAGTACAAACAACTAGGGTATACAAAAAGGCGGCCTTATCGCTTATAAGCGATCTCTTCCAGGCAACCTTTGGGTAAAGGAATATTAAATAGTAATAAGAAGACTAGGTAGGTGCACATAATATAAATATATACTTAAAAAGGACAACATGAGTAATGACATACAACACATAGGAAACAACACAATTTACCATCCATCACACAGTACAAATATTTATCTGCGAAATAAACATTTGCCCCCGTAGGGATTCGTACTCGGGACCCGCGATTCGGCAGTCGACAACGTATCTAAGCAACGCCAAATATAATTAAGCTTGCAAACGAACGCTCTCGACATCTATGGCAGATAAGGCGTTACCAAATAAAATTGTACAATATGTTAATAATGAATGTGTTAACATTCTGTTGTCAATTTACAACATTTTTGTTTCATTGTTTCTATAGGTAGGTAATAATATTAAGTATGTTGCGATTTGCTCGAAATCAAAGTCAAAGTCAAAGTCAAATAATTTATTTCGCTATGAGGTGATTATACACGCTTAACGAAAGTCTAGAACAAACAAACTACTTAAAGAGAAGAGATATAATGCTATTCTAAACTGATTAATATAAAGTAAAGGATGAGCTATTGATCCTTGAATGAATAGCTAATCCTACACAGGTGCCTAAGGCTAATTTACAATAATTACCTACCTCTAAGCTAAGCTCTAAGTCACGATAGACTATCTATCTGGTCATCGGCTTTAGGAAGAATGTACAATATTCTTATCCTATGCCCTAGTGTAGGCCGAGAGAGAAAAAAGCCGGAGGAAAAAACTCTCGGTACTCTCGCTAGTCTGAATAAACTTATCCAGCTATCACCAATCTTTTTTCGATCCTGTTTAGATATTATCACATACATCCATAGGCAACAGTGAATTTGAGCAGTTTCACTTGGCTTCATTGACAAAATGCGTCATTTTATTTCAGAAAAAAATATATTATCTAAAGAATATCGACTTTTCATGTCCAAGTACCTGAATAGTGGTTTGATCGAGCGGAGTAGCGCGCAGCGTCGCGTGTGGGGCCGCCAGCAGCAATCTCAGGACCTACAATATACAACACCATATTAAATACCATTTGTATACCTACCATTGTATATATCTTTAGAAGTGTCACTAAAATTGAATAAATAAATAAATAAACATTAAGTTAATTTAAAATTTTGAAAAACCCGCTCCAATCGCATCAATAAAAAATCGTGGTTTTACGCACAAAAGGCGCGCGTGTCTTTACTATAACTGCATACTAACTTTTTGTGCAGTTTTAAAACAAAAACAAACATACCAGCCAGTATTTGGCCATGTGTTGTGATGATGATGATTACGGTGATGGTGATATGATGATAAGCGTACGCGTGTACCTGCGTGTGCAGCAGCCCCTGTACGGACTCGCCGTTGAGCTGCGTGATGAGGTCTCCGGCGCGGAGCCCGGCCGCCCACGCCGCGCCCTGCTCGCTCACCGCCTGACAACCGAATTACATTAAAACATTACTTTATTATATTTTACTAGTGGACGCCCGCAGCTTCGCTCGCGTGGAATTAGACATAATAATAGATTAAAAAGTAGCCTATGTCCTTCTTCAGGCTCTAGACTATCTGTGTACCAAATTTCATTTAAATCGGTTCAGTAGTTTTGGCGTGAAAACGCCACAGACAGACAGACAGAGTTACTTCGCATTTATAATATTAGTATGGATTGGAAAGCATACAGTTACATATCAAGTATAACATTTACAAATAGAAAGTTTTACACCATTTAATTGCTTCCACATATTACTTGTACAGCTCAAATGCCTTTATAGCTTAAACAAATAACTAGAAAAAATTAAATTAAATTAAGAAAACAAACTGCAGACAGATAGTTTCGTTTACACCTTTAATATTACATAGCCTATGTCACTCAGTGATGATGCAGCTTTCTAATGGTGAAAGAATATTTGAAATCGGTCTAGTAGTTTTTGTTTGAAAATATTATAAACAAATTTCTCCTCTTTATAATATTAGTATAGAAGTATAGATTTGAAACATATATTTTTTTGAAATTCGCTGATCTTGCCCAATCATGTGCTATAGCGAACTAAAAATATTGTTTTCATTTTCTTTTCAGCGCTAACGACTGCCAACCCACACGCCCCGCGCCATACAATACCATAATTTCGACGTCTGCGCATTCACAGACCAGACTTGTGATGTTCTAATTAACTCTCTCAACTAATTGGACTAACCATCCCAGTCCCTAATTGAGTCTTGTTCAAAGTCAGTCACAGTTGTCATGGGCGGCAGCGGATGGGTGGTGCTGCAAGCTCGTTTGCTATCCTGTATCCATAAAAAAAAAAAAACTTTGATGCCGGCACGTATACTCACCGAGACGAGATGGTGCATGGTATAGTAGTCGGTGTCGCCGTAGTACACGCGCACCGTGTGGATGGTGAAGCCGAAGCCGCGCGGCCCGCGCCTCACCACTATGGGCGGCTTCGACGACTGAATCAATGCCGCCACGTATACTCACCGAGACGAGATGGTGCATGGTATAGTAGTCGGTGTCGCCGTAGTACACGCGCACCGTGTGGATGGTGAAGCCGAAGCCGCGCGGCCCGCGCCTCACCACTATGGGCGGCTTCGACGACTGAATCAATGCCGCCACGTATACTCACCGAGACGAGATGGTGCATGGTATAGTAGTCGGTGTCGCCGTAGTACACGCGCACCGTGTGGATGGTGAAGCCGAAGCCGCGCGGCCCGCGCCTCACCACTATGGGCGGCTTCGACGACTGAATCAATGCCGCCACGTATACTCACCGAGACGAGATGGTGCATGGTATAGTAGTCGGTGTCGCCGTAGTACACGCGCACCGTGTGGATGGTGAAGCCGAAGCCGCGGGGCCCGCGCCGCACCACTATGGGCGGCTTCGACGACTGAATCAATCTGGAACAAACATCACATTGTATGGAGCATTTATTTTGTAATACATGCTTTAAGAACTTTTTAAAAGCTTTTATTTAACTTCACTCGTATGTATGTATTTTTTTTTACCCACTTCCACTGAAGCTATCGAGCTGAAATTCGGCACACATATTTGGTACCGATGACAATGCACGAAAATAAAAATAAAGTTGTAAAAGATTTTTAAAATAAATATATTTTACAGTATAATTTCTCATTAAGACTAAACGTCACTTACATTAGAACAATACATTTTACCAATGAATACAAATAAAATACATATGTGGTAGAGCCTATATAACCGGGACAGTTCCACAACCACTCACGGTACCTAGTACCAGTTTAAATTGTTTTTATAACCAATAATTGTTTTTATAACAATTGTGTTACGGATGGAAAGGTGAATCACTTTTTTAGAGGCGACTATTAGCCTTCAAGGGTAAATCAACGCATCTGTGACGGACATTGTTTGTTCGAATGAATATACTGTTACGTGTTTGGGTTCGACTGATTTGGAGAGAAAGACCTGCTGACTCAATGAAGACTTTATTCACTAGCACTAACACAAAGCACTAGGTCAAACACTAAACACTAGGTCCAACACAATGCACTAGGTCCAAACACAAAGCACTAACGATGTCCTAGGTCGTAAGCCAAGTCGTAGGTTTCACTTGTTTCACTCCGGTATCACTAGTTTTCACTTCGAAGTCGCCTCGAAAGCTCGAACTGAACTGAACTCGCGGCGCTCCCCGCGACTATTTATACGTGCCGTCGCGAGTACTAGACGATTCTGGAAAGATACCGCGGGTTCCCGAACACGCGAGAATACAGGCCCACTAACGCCATCTAGTATCGAGTCGGGATATCACGTTGTCTATGCGTTCACTGAGTGGTTCCACCAGCGGCGCTAGATGGCGCTAGCTTCCCTGTGCCTTCGTAACACCACTCCCCTCTTAGCGATGCTCGTCCCGAGCATCGTTGTTACTGCCATGGTAACGCGCCAGACGGTCTATGTGTACCACTTTGAATGCTCCTCTTGGTTGCTTTTGAATCCTATAAGTCACATCATTCAGTCGGGTAACCACTTTGTATGGACCGTCCCACTTGGTCTGCAACTTTGGAGATTTTCCTTTCCGGCGAGTTGGGTTATGCAGCCACACCAGTGACCCTTCCTCGAAGCCGCTCGTGTTCGATTTCCGGTCGTATCTGGTTTTCATGCCCTCACTTGACCGTAACCCATTTTCCCGTACCAAGGCGTGTATATAGCGCATTTTTTCCCTTAAATTGCAGACATAGTCTTGTACGGTCTCTGGTCCCTCCGGTGACCCTCCTGTCAATAGATCTACTGGTATTCGTAGTTCTCTACCGTAATTGACATACGCCGGGGTAGCTTTTATGCTCTCATGCTCGGCGGTTCGGTACGACAGAAGGAAGAGTGGTATATACTTGTCCCAATCCTTTTGTTTGTCGTCTACCAATTTCGCCAAATGCCTCTCCAGGGTCTGGTTAAACCTCTCAACCATTCCATCAGACTGTGGATGGTACGCGGTGGTCCTCGTCTTATGCATGCCCAAAATTTTGCACACTTCCTGGAATACTTGCGATTCGAAGTTCCTGCCCTGATCAGAATGGATTTCTAGAGGCACACCAAAGCGACATATCACTTCTTCGACTAACTTAGAAGCGACTGTTGTAGCTTCTTGGTTTGGTATGGCGAATACTTCAGGCCATTTGGTGAAGTAGTCCATGACGACCATAAAATACTTGTTTCCCGATTCCGTTACAGGAAATGGCCCAGCTACGTCAACTGCAATTCGTTCCCACGGTGCACCGACGTTATACAACCGCAGGTTCCCACGGCTTCTGGTCTGTGGTCCTTTTACAGCAGCGCAAGTTGTACATTTGCGGCACCAATCCTGTACATCATCTCGACAATGCAACCAGTAGAATCGTTCTCGTACTTTTGTTAACGTCCTTTTGACACCTAGATGACCTCCTGATACGCCATCATGTATTTCACGGAGAACATCTGGTACTCTCGTTCGTGGGACAATTATCTGAAGATGGAACTCTCTGCCGTTAGTCTTCTCCCATTTCCGGTAGAGTATTCCGTTTTGAAGTATCAGACTGTCCCATTGCGCCCAGTACGCCTTAGTGACAGCGCCAGTGGGTGCAACCTCGCTCCAGATTGGTTTTACGTCACCCCGTTTCTTCCATGTGATGATGTGCCGAAGGTCGTCATCTCTTTCTTGAGCCTCCCTCATAGCATCATTCTCCCAGAGACCCAAAGGACTTGTTCTCGTTAATTTTAATGTTACTTCATGAGATTCCTGCTTAACACAATGTTTGCAGTCTTCCGAACACGGCCTTCGTGAGAGTGCATCGGCATTCCCATGCGTCTTTCCGCTGCGGTGTTCCGTCTCGAAGTCATACTCCTGGAGCTGTTCAATCCATCGAGCTACTTGACCTTCTGGGTTCTTGAATTGCAGTAGCCACTTTAAGGCTGCGTGATCAGTTCGCAGTAAAAACGGTCTGCCGAGGAGATATTTATTGAAGTGTTGTAGCGTCTTTACAACAGCCAAGAGTTCTCTTCTTGTCACACAGTAGTTTCTCTCTGGCCTGGATAAAGATTTGCTGAAATATGCAATAACAACTTCTCTTTCACCCTGTTTCTGAGATAACACCCCTCCAATGGCCGTGTTGCTTGCATCCGTGTCGACTATAAACCGACCTTCAGGTTGTGGATACCCCAGGATTGGTGTTTCACACAGATGTTTCTTCAGTTTCCGAAAAGAATCTTCACAAGTCTCATCCCAACTAAATTGTCGTTTTTCTTCTGTCAGCCGATGTAATGGCTTAGCTATCTCTGAGAATCCCTGAACAAAACGCCTGTAGTATGAGCATAGGCCGAGGAATGCCCGCACTTCGGTTTTGTCCTTAGGGGTAGGCCATTTTTGAACTGCTTCCAGTTTCTCCGGGTCCGTCTGGATTCCATCACTGGAGATAACATGGCCGAGATAATTGACCTTACTCCTGAATAAACGACACTTTTTCGGGTTCAACTTTAATTTGGCTCCCTCTATTTTGGCGAAAACTCGCTCCAAGTTTCGCAAATGGTCCTCGAAGTCACGGCCGACAATGATGACGTCATCTAAGTAGACTAAGCAAGCCTCTCCAACTAAGCCTGCCAGTACACACTCCATGAGTCGCTCAAAAGTGGCAGGTGCGTTGCACAATCCGAAGGGCATGACGTTAAATTGCCATAAACCTTTTCCGGTCGAGAAAGCTGTCTTCTCCTTGTCTTTTGGATGAATTTCCACCTGCCAGTATCCAGATTTCAGGTCTAGGGTCGAGAACCATTTCATGCCACTCAAGGTATCCAAAGTGTCGTCGATTCGAGGTAACGGGTAACTATCCTTCTTAGTGACATCATTGAGACGCCTATAGTCCACACAAAATCTCGTGCTACCATCTTTCTTCTTCACTAATACAACAGGTGAGCACCACGGACTTGCAGACGGTTCAATGATCTTATTCTTTCTCATGTCCTCCAAAAGGCCTTCAACTTCTTTTTCCTTTGCAATTGGTATCCGTCTTGCTCGTTGACGAATTGGCCTCTCACTTCCGGTATCTATCCTGTGCTGAACCATCGACGTTCTTCCAAGGTCCCCTTCTTGACTGGAGAAGATATTCGCGTAGCGCTGTAAAAACTTCTTAGCTTTCATGCTCTGCGAATAAGTCAGATTACTCTTGCAGTCATCGAGTAGCTCAGTCACTAATCCGTAGTTGTTGCTGTTTGTTGAGTCTGCGCCTGTCATCGAATTACACTTTTTCATCCAGACAACTTCCTCGCACTTTCCAATGACGTCACCTTCGTTCAAGCAGATCTCGCGATCACCAAGATTCAGAACCCTGACCACAGCATTACTGCTTCCACTAACAAGGGTTCTCGCCGTCATTAGATTTTGCGCCGATGTCTTGGTAGGTGTATCTTCGATCAACACGCACCTGTTTGCCTTTCTCTTTCCAGCTGGCGGCAGTTTCACCAGCACCCGAGCTTCCGCTCGTCCAGGTATAATGACTTTCTTCACACATGCGACTTTCCCGCAGGCGCCTCCAAGAATGAAGATTTCTTCTTCACCACACTTGAAAACTCCGTCAGCGACATTAATTCTGCAGTTGTGTTTCTTCATGAAATCCAAACCCAAGATGCAATCATCCATAATCTCAGCCACGATAACGTTATGAGAGTATGAGGACTCCCCTACATACATCGTGACTGACATTTCTCCCAGGACGGGTATTGGCTGACCGGAGGCAGTAAGAAGCCGACAGTTAATTCTCCTCTTGTGTCCCCTTGCGGCTTTTACCAGATTTGGGTTCACTATTGTTCTAGAGGCTCCTGTGTCTAGAGTCATTTTGCAATCCGTCCCGTTAATAGTCCCCTGAATCACAAGACTATTCCCGCTGCATGCCTGGGAGATAATAGTTATCGGGGCTTCCTCCGCGTCAGCCAGCACTCGCCCCTTAGTCCTGGCTTTTATTCGTTTCCCTGATCCTGGGCAGGGGACGAAGCCCCTTGCTTCTTCAGCTCCTCTATTTGTTCCTCGATCCTTTTCTTCCATGCCATCTGGGTCTCCTTCTGCGGGCAGTTGAGCTGAAGATGGCCCCTCTCGCCACACTTGTAGCACATGGCTCCAAAAGCTTTCTTTGTAGGAGCCTTAACCTCCTTGACTTCCTCAGAGACCTCGCGGATCTTATGGGTCTGCCGTATATCATGGCGAACCGCCTCGACCTCCAAGGCATGCGCCAATGCTTCCTTTAGTGAAGTATGGTGACGAAGCCTCACTGCAGCTCTGACCTCCAGGTCTTTTATTCCGTCGACAAATGCTTGAACAATATTCGTGTCCACCATCTTGGTGTCGGCTCCTGGGTGTGCCTTCCTGACTAGTTTTTCAATTTCCAACGCCCATTGTTGTAGTCCTTCTCCTGAGCGTTGGACTCTGTCAAGCAGTTGGGCACGGAACACGTGCTCCAGGTGTCGCTCCCCGTATCTGGATTCAAGTGCCTCCATCAGGTCTTTGAACCCATTTCCTGTATGTGCTTCCAGGACCGACAAAGCTTGCCCTCTGAGCGCAACAGTGAGAGCGGTCAGGCATTGTTCTTCCGTCCATCCGTTGGCAGTAGCGACAGTCTGGAATTGCTGACGATAAGCGTTCCAAGAAGTAGTGCCGTCGTATGGTGGCACTTTCACTCTTGGTCCTTGCGCCACTACGGTAGTTCCACTAGACATCGCAACTCCCGTGGTTTCAAGGCGCACTACTTTCTTCTGTAATTCAGTGAGGCCGGTTTTCACATTTTCCACATCCAATCCCAACCCGGTAACTCGTTCCTCCACTACGTCGACATCTTTCCGAAGCTTGGCCCACAGTGGGCGGAGCTTGGTCCCCAGTTGTGGCCTCCGCAGCTCGTTGTGCCCTTGTCCTGACGCCCTCCTGTAAGTCCTCTCTCGGAGTCAATGGCATCTCCAAATCTCACTTCCGACACCAGTTGCTACGTGTTTGGGTTCGACTGATTTGGAGAGAAAGACCTGCTGACTCAATGAAGACTTTATTCACTAGCACTAACACAAAGCACTAGGTCAAACACTAAACACTAGGTCCAACACAATGCACTAGGTCCAAACACAAAGCACTAACGATGTCCTAGGTCGTAAGCCAAGTCGTAGGTTTCACTTGTTTCACTCCGGTATCACTAGTTTTCACTTCGAAGTCGCCTCGAAAGCTCGAACTGAACTGAACTCGCGGCGCTCCCCGCGACTATTTATACGTGCCGTCGCGAGTACTAGACGATTCTGGAAAGATACCGCGGGTGCCCGAACACGCGAGAATACAGGCCCACTAACGCCATCTAGTATCGAGTCGGGATATCACGTTGTCTATGCGTTCACTGAGTGGTTCCACCAGCGGCGCTAGATGGCGCTAGCTTCCCTGTGCCTTCGTAACAATACTGTATCTAGAATATCGCAAGTAAGATTGCAATTTGATCGCAACTAAGATTGCAATTTCCGGTTACACTTCTTTAGAGGCGACCATCTTGGTCCTCAAGGGTAGCAACACATCTGTGACTGACTTAGAACGAGACTCCTACTAACAAGTACTAACTGGACTATTACTAACACCAACTAACAGGACTAACTATTACTAACAGTCCCCAGTCCTCATACCTACTAACGAACTGACCAACTAATGTTCTAATTAACTCTCTCAACTAATTGGACTAACCATCCCAGTCCCTAATTGAGTCTTGTTCAAAGTCAGTCACAGTTGTCATGGGCGGCAGCGGATGGGTGGTGCTGCAAGCTCGTTTGCTATCCTGTATCCATAAAAAAAAAAAAAGAATTTTGTGTAATGTGCTACGTCACAGTCACCGCGGCACATGGTCTCCTCCATTGCGCACGCGCAGCACATACTCACGAGTGGTTGGCGATGGCGAAGGGCGAGGGCGGGTCGCGGCAGGGGGAGGAGTCGCGCGACGAGTTGGTGGAGGACGTGTTGCCGGCGCACGGGGACGCCGCGCCGCCGCGGCACATGGTCTCCGCCGCTGCACATACTCACGAGTGGTTGGCGATGGCGAAGGGCGAGGGCGGGTCGCGGCAGGGGGAGGAGTCGCGCGACGAGTTGGTGGAGGACGTGTTGCCGGCGCACGGGGACGCCGCGCCGCCGCGGGACATGCTCTCCCCCGCAGCACATACTCACGAGTGGTTGGCGATGGCGAAGGGCGAGGGCGGGTCGCGGCAGGGGGAGGAGTCGCGCGACGAGTTGGTGGAGGACGTGTTGCCGGCGCACGGGGACGCCGCGCCGCCGCGGGACATGCTCTCCCCCGCAGCACATACTCACGAGTGGTTGGCGATGGCGAAGGGCGAGGGCGGGTCGCGGCAGGGGGAGGAGTCGCGCGACGAGTTGGTGGAGGACGTGTTGCCGGCGCACGGGGACGCCGCGCCGCCGCGGGACATGCTCTCCCCCGCAGCACATACTCACGAGTGGTTGGCGATGGCGAAGGGCGAGGGCGGGTCGCGGCAGGGGGAGGAGTCGCGCGACGAGTTGGTGGAGGACGTGTTGCCGGCGCACGGGGACGCCGCGCCGCCGCGGGACATGCTCTCCTCCGCTGCACACGCAGAAACAACGCCATATTATTATAATAGAAAATACTTAATTATTACTAGAAAATACTTAATTATTACTAGAAAATACTTAATTATTACTAGAAAATACTTAATTATTACTAGAAAATACATAATTTATTTACTATATGTATATCAAATGTTTCCTAGTTGTTTATTTAATGTTTCTGTTATTATTCACATAAATAATATTTATTTTAGTTGTATTTCTGTCTATCTGCAATCAGACTTTTTGTTATAATCCGATTTGTTAAATCGTCTCCATTGTCTTGTGTGGAATGCCAAATTCCAATGGATTTTTTTATATTAACCTATGTATTTGCCTAAGCAAATCAATATTTGCGTAGGCAAATAGGAGTAGTCCTATAATTGTTGCAGTATTATCGATAGTATTTTAAATACAGGCCGTTCTATGTCAAGTATAAAACATAGAAAATATGAAGAAATAGTTTGGTAATATCCCTGCTTCTACTTTGGCTGAAGGGAAGCAAGCAAGGGTTTCTCTTTAAAATGTTGTAGTTTTAGTAGTATGAAATCTGTCTACATTATTAATTTTCTCGTCAAGGAAACCTTAGGAGCATAATTTAATGTTATTATTTTTCCAATGGATAAGCAATTATGTCTTCGAAATTCTTGTTGGGTTTTTTTTGTTGATGGTTTTTCTTTTGGCCTTTACAGTGTCACTTGGGCTGATTGAATCACCACTCACCCGGATGTATAACCAGAGACAACCCCGAGGTGCTGGCGGAGCGGCGCATGGACTTGGGCGCGGCGAGTGCCATCGGCTTGCTTCTCTCCGGCCTATCCGCCTTGTCTATGCCCCTGTCCTCCCTCTTCGACAAGTCGATGCTGGAAAAGTAATAATAAGCATTTTTAAACAAATTGAACTCGTTTGAATAAAAAACTGTCTAATAAGGTTTATATATGGTGTTAAAGAGTTTATTTAATACATCTGAATTTGTATGTGAGTGGATGTCGATCAGTTTGATAGATAGATAGAGATTGTAAGGTACAAAGAAAGAAATAATTTCTATGCCGAACGTGGCTGACATATGAATTTCACATCAACAACGGCAGAGCGAACTTGCATTTTAACACGAATGTAGTATGAAGCACTGTTTCTAGTTTTTTTTCCGTGATCGAAGATGTAAATCTATATATATAAAAGGAGAAGGTGACTGACTGACTGACTGACTGACTGACATATCAACGCAGGGCCTAAACTATAAGGGCTAGAAACTTGAAATTTTGCACAAGGGTTCCTTTTATAATGTAGGGGAGCACTAAGAAAGGATTTCTGAAAATTCATCCCCTAAGGGGGTAAAACGGGGGTGCAAAGTTAGTATGAAACTTTGCCGTTTTTGAAGTTAGTGAATGTCTAATTCCACGCGAGCGAAGCTGCGGGCGTCCACTAGTATGTATATAATTTAAAAAAAATGCACTCCGGGAGTGCCGGCAGAAGTGAAAACTTGATTATTAACGTTGAGCATGTTTGATATTTTGGAATGGTTAGGGAATAATTTTGCACCAATTGCTTTATCAGTATAAAAGTACTATCATTTATGTGGTAGAATACAATATTCATTTATTGCGCTATCGTACACAAACATGACAATTTATTGTAACACTTTAAAACTATTGCAATTATTTTACATTAAAAAGTTTATCTCTCCGAAAAATCAACTTTCATCCATAATTTCAACGACTTTTTCCTGCCTAAACGAAACAGTAGGCCCAGGCATACATTTTCGCCGCGCCGTAGAGAGGGGATAGCTGTCTACTCTCCATCCGTCTTACGCTTTTTCGATCAGGTCACGTGTCCTGACGCGAGTTTAAGATTTTATACCCATTACAGAAAAGTGCTCAACGCCGCTAAAGAAGTTTTCACTTCAAAAAAATCCAACAATACAAATACGCACAGTCTGGAGGGCGCAGGCACGGGCACGGGCACGGGCGCGGGCGGCGGGTGCGCGAGCGCGCGCAGCGCGGCGCGGCGGCGGCACGCGGGCGACACGTCGTCCGAGTCCGTCTGCGACGACTCCGCCGTCGAGCCGCCGCCCGTCGTCGCGCAGATCGCCTTGAACAACACCTTTATTCTTCGACATTCTAACTCACGGCCATCTGACCCCAAAGTAGGCGCGAGCCTGTGATATGGGTGTCAGAGACTCATATACATACATAGATATTTTTAAATACATACTTAAATAGATAATATTAACATCCAGACACAGAACAAATACAAGTGTTCGTCACACGAATATTTGTCCTGAGTGGGATTCGAACCCACGACCTTTGGCGCAACAGACAGGGTCACTACCGATTGCGCCAACGGGCCTGTCATTATTACTTTCCATATACTTGCCAACGCGGATAAACGGATCTTTATAAAGAGCCAATTGCGGAAACCGGAGCCCACCATACATACATACATACATACATACTTGCCAACGCACAAGGCGGTGAAGAAGACCACGCTGCTAGTGCTCGATGGGTACAGTTCGCGGCGCGAAAGTCTAGCGCTTAACTAAACCCGGAGGGGGTAACTGCGCATGGGGTCCCCTGCACTGATGGACATAATATGGCTGGCGAAACGATCAGCGCTTACGACTGAAACTCGCTCCCCCAGATAATGCGCAGATTTGCTTTCTGCGCAAGTTTAGCGCTAGATTTTGACCCGACGGGGTTTACCCCTGGAGCAATTGTCCGGATAGAGGAGGGGATCTCCCCTAACTCCGAATTTCCTCAACGCAAGAGGTCAGTCTGTTTGTGCGGCATGTCCGTCTGCTCGCAGTGGATCGCACAAACCATATTTGTATACACTAACGCAGACGGCGACGCGTGCACGAGCGGGGCCGTGTGCTTGTCAGACGAGGGTAGACGCGGTTTTTTTTTGACTCGCAGTCAGATAGGCCGCGCTTTAAATGTAATGTGAATCACATTGGATCCGCATTGGAGCAGCGTGGTGGAGTATGCTCTAGACCTCCCGCAGCAGTGTCTGTGGGGGAGACAAATGCCCAGCAGTGGGACGTCGATGGGTCGCAGCGAGAATCACAATGTTACTTACAGGGCACTTGGGATGGTGATGCAGGGGCGCCGTAGGGGTGGTGGGCGGCCCGGCGCTGTCGGGGGTGCCCGGCCAGCTGTCTGTGCTCTGTTACAGGTACAAAGTTATATTAAATTTTGTTTTGTTTTTGTATTGGTTTTGTTCATGTACTACATTATAAAAAAAGATGTTTCTTTTTTTTTTTTTTTCTTAGTGGTACCAATGTTGTGTTGTAATATTCAGAGCAAAATAAACTTTCATTCTTTCTTTCTTTCTTAATTCGATCTCCTTTACAAAAACACAAGAACAGTATAGCAAATAACTCTACGCAATGATTTGTTTAAGACACGCATATCAAGCGGCCGTCGGTGTTTCGTTTACTAATCTGACAAATTAAATAACATATTTGGACATACATGCAGGCATTGCTTGAGTACCTGATACCCGCCTGAGCCTTGGCAAGGAGAGGTGGGATGCGTAAATACATTTCCCAGCGATAAAAAAGGCACGAACTCTTGACACAAAGGCACGCCCACTACGTACCCTAGAGTCGTGCTCGTGGTGGTAGTGGCGGCGCCACTGCGGCGAGGTGGAGGAGAAGGCGGCGAACAGGCTGGCCTCGTCGCCCGCCTCGCCCGTCTCGCCCACCTCCGCCGCCTCGTCCGTGTCCACCTCGCTGTGGTTGTAGCGGTCGCAGCGGCCTAGAAGTATATAAATACTATTTATCCGGCTCAAAGGACCAAAACTAACATAGTAAATTCGTCATCATAAATCATCATAATTCACACCTATGACTGGACCAGACCAGATACAATTTCTCTGAATAAGAACCTTGACCAAAAATAGGACTAGACCTAGAACTGGTAATATAGTAATTAGTAATTACGTAAACAACCCTTACATAGCCCAGTATTGAGTACGTCTGTAATCTTAAAATGAAAACTAACTGTCAGGCTCGAAGGACCTAAAATGCCGTAACGGCCATCATCATTGTCACCATAACAACCAATCACTGGTAAAAGCCGGAATTTCTCTTCGTAAGAAAGGCCACCAGGCTGGCTAACTGCTTATCGAAAACCTCCGGGAACTTTAGAACAAGCTTACAATGTATAGCTATAAAAAATATTAATGTTAAATTATATCATAACTACTTACTGTCAAAGTAACTGGTATCCTCGTCGTTTTCGAGTTGCGGTATAAATTCCGCTTTTCTCCGCAGCAAGTTATTCCAATCCAACCCATAAAAGTAAATATGTTCCTGTAATAAAGAGTATATTAAATAAAGCTAATAAAATGTACGCATTTACCAACAGAACTTCGATTGAAAAGCCAAATACGAAAGCCACTGATATAAGGAATACCTTTTTTTAATTTTTTTATTACTAACTAGCTGTACCCTGCCACGCCTCGCTGTGGCACATTGTTATTGAATGGTTGCGAAATGAAAAACAAAACAAAGAATACATGTCAGGTCATATAAGTTTAATTTTGCAATACTTGTGGATATACAATATTTTTCGCGGATATATGACTGATGCAAAAATTAGATAAAAACAATCCTTGATGCGGATTATATATCATGCTAAAATTTCAGCTCGATCGGTGCAGAACATTTTGAGTTTTTGAACAACATTTTCCTTGTTTATAGATTTTAATTTTTTTTTTCCTAAATCTATATATATAAAAGGAGAAGGTGACTGACTGACTGACTGACTGACTGACTGACTGACTGACTGACTGACTGACTGACATATCAACGCAGGGCCTAAACTATAAGGGCTAGAAACTTGAAATTTTGCACAGGGGTTCCTTTTATAACGTAGGGGAGCACTAAGAAAGGATTTTTGAAAATTCACCCCCTAAGGGGGTAAAACGGGGGTGCAAAGTTATTATGAAACTTTGCCGTTTTTGAAGTCGTTAGACGGGTAGACGTCGTTAATGGGTCTAATTCTACGCGAGCGAAGCTGCGGGCGTCCACTAGTTTAATTACATTTACTTACTACCTTAAGGGGTAACATAACCTAACAAAACTTACCTTAACCTGGTGCGTGCCGCCCGTGCCGAGGCGGTCGCGCGGGTTTCGCGCCAAAAGTTCCGTAATAATGGCGCGCGCTTCCACCGCTATTGGGAAGTCCTCTTCGGACGGCCACTCTATATCATCTGAAATACGAATAACATCAATGGGTCGTCAATGAAAATCAGCACTATTACTGAAACCCCATAGTATGTGAGTAATTTCCTTCCCCATATACGCTGAGTGAATTCCTTTTTGGCCGGCTTAAAAAAATAGCTTTTTGTAATACCTCCAGATTAATAACCTTAGATTAATAATTAATAACCTTAGATTACTTTACTATGTAAACGGTTTACTGTTCGAAATAAAAGTATTCGATTTTATTTTATAAAAATTACCTTATTCAGAGTGTATTCCATAGATTCATCCTGGGAAAAAAAATCTCTTATAATTAATTTAATTTTTCAAAATTGGACCTTCTCACCATTGACAGTATGAGCGAAGAGTTCCTCAGGCGTATCCCCGAAGAAAGGAACGCAGCCGACTATGAACTCGTACAGAATGACGCCCATAGACCACCAGTCCACAGGTTTGCCATAGCCCTAGTAACAAGATTAATAATTATTTATTGAACCGGCGAGGGACAACACATAAAAATAAAATTAGGCGCGCGCTAGCCCGCAGTGTACGCCGTGGTCATCGTAATTGACCGAAACTAGTCGGCCTATTTCCGACTTAAATCACACATAAGTAAGCCAGTAATTCCAACTAAAAATAAAAATGTTTATTTTTGCTATGCAGAATTTACGTATTGTATGTATATAAAATTTTAGTGAGGCGAGCGGTTGGTTGTAGGCAACTGAAAATTATTGACAATTACCATATTCAGTGCACTGTATTGTTTTCGTCACGAAAGTTTAACTCTGAACGAAATTTGGATTAGTTGCCATTGGAGGTATCAATCCCGGGGACATAAGCGAACCAATCAGCACTAACGGCGGACAACCCATTCATTCGCCCCGCACAACGCTATCTTAACGACTCCTGCGCATTCAAGATCAGAACTACACTTTTGTGCCGCTAACAAACAGTACGTACTTCTACTTCCTTGCAAAGTTTAAAATATCTTTGACATTCTCACACACGGCCATCTGACCGCAAAGTAGGCGCCAGCCTGTGATATGGGTGTCAGAGACTGATATACATACATAGATATGTTTAAATACATACTTAAATAGATAATATTAACATCCAGACAGAACAAATACAAGTGTTCGCCACACGAATATTTGTCCTGAGATTCGAACCCACGACCCCTGGCGCAACAGACAGGGACACTACCGATTGCGCCAACGGGCCCGTCAAGTTTATCCATACTAATATTATAAATGTGAAAGTGTGTTTGTTTGTTTGTTTGTTTGTCCGGCTTTCACGTCGCAACGAAGCTATTATATGGTATGATTTTTGTGTGTGGAGATAGTGAGGAGGGTGGAGAGTGACGTAGGCTACTTTTTACCGCGGTAAAACATCCCCATGGGAAGATATCGATGTTTTGTTATTTTCTAGATATTTAGTTACGGATGTTGTTAGTAGATGGTATTGTTAATTCCCTTTTCCCACGCGGGCGGAGCCGCTGGTAAAAGCTAGTATATTATAATCATAAGACAGGCTCACCTGACGCAGGATGACCTCCGGCGCGATGTACTCGGGCGTGCCGCACACCTGCTTGTCGGAGAACTGGCGCGCCTCGCGGTCCGCGTACTCCTCGTACAGGTTCGTTGCCACTGCGCAATGTATTGCCACACTTCATATGCAATTTTTGCCATTCCAAAATGTACTAACGTTGCTTGCGTCTAGGCTGTTACAATACAACACTACAGCGCACGCGGTGCCGCGTTTTTTAAACTGTTTTTTAAACGTCGATCCAAAATTATATCGGTTTTTTAAAGATAACCTTGCTCCACCACGCTGGCCAACGCAGATCGGCAGACTTCACATGCCTTCGAGAACATTATGAAGAACTCTCAGCCATGCGGGTTTCCTCACGATATTAATAATAATAATAATAATCGTTTATTTCAGAATAGGTATATCCATATTGTGTTAGTATTTATTATGTCCTTCACGCGAATAGGATTCAGAAGGCACAGGACCGGTCGGAGTGGTGTCGTTTAGGAGCAACCTATGTCCAGCAGTGGACCTCAAAAGGCTGATGGATGGATGGCTGGATGGAATAGAAGTGAATACTCACATGACATGAGCCCCATCTTGCTCAGCCCGAAGTCAGTCAGCTTAATGTGGCCGGTAGCGGTGATCAGTAAACTGCGACAAACAGATTGGCTCAATATAATGTTCATTAGAACTTTGTTCTATAGGAATTCATCCGTATAAATTATATTGATACAATCATTATAAAAACTACTTTCGATAAATAAAAAAATATAAATTTGGATTTTTTTTCTATATATTACGATCGATCTGTTTGAATATGGTCTATACTATACTGTAAATGAAGAAACTGTGTATCTACGCCAGGTATTAGTGTCGTAGCAAACCTACTAGTGCTAGTGCTTTGATAAGAAACGTCGAGAATGTTAAGGATGTGTCAGTGAAAAGATATTTTTTTAATTTTATTTAATAGGTATTTTGTCAAAAAAATAGTCAGAAGCATATGGGATACATGTAAGTATATCGATTTCCTTATGAAAACTCTTCTTAGCCTTAGCGTTCCTGCCACTAGACATCCTTGTCTAATGAGTGGTAGAATAAGCGTGCACGCAATAATGCAATAGTTTTTTTAAAGACAAGAACTTTTTTAACCCACTTTTCTCCAGCCCATAAACCAGAACCAAGGCCCCCGCCTTGGTTCTGATATGACAGTCCCCCTCATATCCCACTCACTTGTCCGGCTTCAGGTCGCGGTGCACGATGCCGTACGAGTGCAGGTACTCGACCGCCAGCACCGCCTCGGCGAAGTAGTGGCGCGCCATGTCCGGCGGCAGCGGGCCCGCGCGCAGCAGCGTGGCGCAGTCGCCGCCCTCGACGAACTCGAGGATGAGGCACAGGTGGCGCTTCCTCTCGAACGAGCAGTACTCCCCCACTCACTTGTCCGGCTTCAGGTCGCGGTGCACGATGCCGTACGAGTGGAGATACTCGACCGCCAGCACCGCCTCGGCGAAGTAGTGGCGCGCCATGTCCGGCGGCAGCGGGCCCGCGCGCAGCAGCGTGGCGCAGTCGCCGCCCTCGACGAACTCGAGGATGAGGCACAGGTGGCGCTTCCTCTCGAACGAGCAGTACTCCCCCACTCACTTGTCCGGCTTCAGGTCGCGGTGCACGATGCCGTACGAGTGGAGATACTCGACCGCCAGCACCGCCTCGGCGAAGTAGTGGCGCGCCATGTCCGGCGGCAGCGGGCCCGCGCGCAGCAGCGTGGCGCAGTCGCCGCCCTCCACGAACTCGAGGATGAGGCACAGGTGGCGCTTCGTCTCGAACGAGCAGTACTCCCCCCACTCACTTGTCCGGCTTCAAGTCGCGATGCACGATCCCGTACGAGTGGAGATACTCGACCGCCAGCACCGCCTCGGCGAAGTAGTGGCGCGCCATGTCCGGCGGCAGCGGGCCCGCGCGCAGCAGCGTGGCGCAGTCGCCGCCCTCCACGAACTCCAGGATGAGGCACAGGTGGCGCTTCGTCTCGAACGAGCAGTACATCGTCACCTGCGGTCGAAGGGAACGTCAAGTTTTAGAAAGATAGAAAAAAACAATTATTTTCATCAGCAATTAGGTACACTAAAATACATAGATACAAGTACCTAATAGATTTAAAAGAATGAAAATTTGGACGCCCTCAGCAAATGGCCGTGGAGAACCAACAACAGCTGATTTTATTTTTAGTATTGACGAGCAGTACATCGTCACCTGCGGTCGAAGGGAACGTCAAGTTTTAGAAAGATAGAAAAAAACAATTATTTTCATCAGCAATTAGGTACACTAAAATACATAGATACAAGTACCTAATAGATTTAAAAGAATGAAAATTTGGACGCCCTCAGCAAATGGCCGTGGAGAACCAACAACAGCTGATTTTATTTTTAGTATTGACGAGCAGTACATCGTCACCTGCGATCGAAGGGAACGTCAAGTTTTAGAAAGATAGAAAAAAACAATTATTTTCATCAGCAATTAGGTACACTAAAATACATAGATACAAGTACCTAATAGATTTAAAAGGATGAAAATTTGGACGCCCTCAGCAAATGGCCGTGGAAAACCAACAACAGCTGATTTTATTTTTAGTATTGACGAACAGTACATCGTCACCTGCGATCGAAGGGAACGTCAAGTTTTAGAAAGATAGAAAAAAACAATTATTTTCATCAGCAATTAGGTACACTAAAATACATAGATACAAGTAGATTTAAAAGGATGAAAATTTGAACGCCCTCAGAAAATGGCCGTGGGAAACCAACAACCGCTGGTTTTCTTTTTATTGTTGACTAGTGGACGCCCGCATCTTCGCTCGCGTGGACAATAATAGTTTCGCTTTCACCTAGTAATATTATATAGCTTATGTCACTTAGTGAAGATGCAGCGAACGAGCTCGCGCACGCATACGAACGAATACGCGCACTCAAGAACGAAAAGACAGACAGGGCAATATGTTTCAAATAAAACTACGTTAAAAAAACATAACATCAGGCCTTATTTCCCCGAAGGGACAGGCAAAGATGTGTGTACACAGACACACCCACTTTTCACCAGTTATGTTTTAGCCTACCATGCATTTCAAGTTAGAAAAACTCAACAGTTATTGCCCGATCCGGGAATCGAATCCAGGACCACTATCTTAGCAGTCGTAGTACGTAACGACTACTAGACCAACGCATTCTCATTAACTAAATAATAAAATACTCACCACAAATGGATTGTCTGCGAAACTCAAAATGTCTCTTTCAGCGAACGCTTGCTCCACTTGATTCCTCAGTATTAAATTGTTTTTACTAATCTTTTTCATTGCGTACCTGCAAACCATAAACTAATTATTTTGCTTGTCGTATTCTAACATTTTAAAAATTTAATCTACGAGGCATGTCTCGTACCGTTGGGGAAGAAAAGTCCTCGAATGGAGACCTCGACTTAGAAAAAGGAGCACAGGCCGCCCTTCGACAAGGTGGACGGACGACCTGAAGAACGCAGCAGGAAACCGCTGGATTCAGAAGGCACGGGACCGGTTGGAGTGGCGTCGTTTAGGAGAGGCCTATGTCCAGCAGTGGACCAACAAAGGCTGGTGATGATGATGATGAATCCGAGAGGAGACCAATGCCCAACAGTGGGATAAAGAAAGGGTTGTAGTTAATATCGGTAGTACAGCGAACCAATAAAGTATGATAATGTAGAATAGTACAATGTAATACATTATTATCATAGTTTATAGTCTGTGAGTAAATGTATGCTACGTCAAGTTGAAGTATAAAATGTACTCTGTGGTTGAAGTCTGTCAGATTGCCTTCAATATAATATCCGGTGTTAAAAAGAACGTTGTGCCTTGTGCTAAATTAATATAATAAAACTTCTACTCTTCTCAAGAATCTTTTATTTTTATCAATCAAGAACAGATAACTCACCTCTGCCTCGTCTGTTTATGCTTGACAAGATACACCGCTCCGTACGCGCCGTTGGATATGAGTTTGATCACCTGGTAGTCGTTCTCGGTGGGCGGCGCGCCCGTGCCGCCGGCGCCCGCGCCCGTGGGCGGGGACTGACGCCCGCGCATCCTGACATCATAAAAAAAAACAATGCACTCCGGGAGTGCCGGCAGAAGTGAAAACTTGATTATTAACAGTAGGCCCAGGCATACATTTTCGCCGCGCCGTAGAGAGGGGATAGCTGTCTACTCTCCATCCGTCTTACGCTTTTTCGATCAGGTCACGTGTCCTGACGCGAGTTTAAGATTTTATACCCATTACAGAAAAAGTGCTCAACGCCGCTAAAGAAGTTTTCACTTCAAAGATTACATCAGGCCTACCATTTTTTAGGAATGATTCAACATACTTGTTCCGCTAAAACCATTTAATCTTTATTTTTTTAATACTGTCATCATGCCTATTCGATTACGATAGAAAAACATACATACTTCAATATATACATACTTCAATACATGCATACAATGTAAACTCTTTATAACGTCATTCATTGTAACTAAAAACTTTCTATAACGTAGAAATTAGGTAAATTTGGTTGGTTTACCATAAAACCCATACTTTAATTTACCCTTTATAACGCAACAGCCTGTTAACTTTGCCTGTCGTGATCGTTCTAGCGAATAGATCTGGGGGCCTAGACAAGTGGCAAAACGCTAGTAGAATAGAAATAGAATACATTAACAAATGTATGGGATTGACATTAGCTCACGACTAATTAGTCGATAGCGAATGTCAATCCCATAAATTTGTTAATCTATTCTACTAGCGTTTTTGCCACTTGTCTAGGCCCCCAGATCTATTCGCTAGAACGATCACGATAGGCGAAGTTAACAGGCTGTTGCATTATAAAGAGTAAATTAAAGTATGGGTTTTATGGTAAACCAACCAAATTGAACTAATTTCTACGTTAGAAAAAGTTTTTAGTTATAACGAACGACGTTATAAAGAGTTTACACTGTATGTATGTATTGAAGTATGTATATATTAAAGTATGTAGGGGAGAGGGGGGCACCTTTGAACACTTTTTAGTTATTAAATTATATTTCTCATATGGTGGTATAAATCAGGATGTATTATATTTTATAAATAGATATGGGGTTCATACAAAGTAATAAAAATGATATTTACATATTTATTTTGAACCATCAAACTAACGCAATTTACATTTTATTAAAAACCTTATTTTGTTAAAATCTGCCCCATCTGCGGGGCACTATTGAAACCCCTAGGGACAGTATTGAAAAACCAGGATAAAATAAAAACCACGTACTTAGAATATAATCAACACTATATTTAAGTTATTTACATCTTATATTATCATTGAACACTGACATTTATACCTACACTAGTTGTTACTTAAATAATTTGTATAAAACTCTAAACAGTCTGGGACAGTCTTGAACAAGATTAAAATAACTTATTATTAACTTAGCCATAGTTGACAACACACAATACAGCTCTTTCGGCATCGTCTTCATTAACAGAATTTTCTTTTTTCTATATGTAATTTCTTACCATGATGACTGAAACAGGAAACCATTAAAAATTAAAAAATCTCACGATGGGTGCGTATTTACTTTAAGTACATATTCAAAAGTGCCCCAGCAATTTTTTTCAAATCTGCTCCAACACCACCTTGCCTAAATAAACATATCTGGACAAAAAACTTACTTGAGTTCAAATTAATTTTCATTTGTAATACTCAGGATATAATATAAACAACGCAATAAAATAATAACAACTTGAAAATAACACTTACCTTGTCAGTAATTTGCTTACATATGAAAAAAAAATTCTTTACTCAGGACTTCGTAAACAAACCGGCCAATGATTTTCAAAATGACACTGTTATTGGCGTTAGTTGGGAACTGACAGATGTTTAGGTTGGTTTTACCAGTATTAAAATGGTTTCAGAGGTTAGGAATGATAAAGGATCCGTTCATAAAACAGATAATTCAATCCTGCCTCTGTTCTAAACTGCCTCCGTCTCCCCTAAGTTTTTTTATTTTATTTAACATTTATTGCTATACACATATTTGTAACATACAATTGATACAACATACAATTGATACAACAAACACGTGCACCTTGTTAAGGCATTGCAAGAAAGAAAAAGGAGAGAGGCAGACATTTTAATTTGTATTAATATTAACATTTTAAATTAATTTAATTTGTTATTGTAATTATATGCCTAGGTCAATTTTGTTAATAAATAGGTACCTATGTCATATACTGTTTTATTTATTGATTATTTAACTATTTATTTTTTATTTTTTGTCATGTCCTCGTCATGTTTTTCTTCCGTGATCGTAGTATTCTACAATGTAACGTCCTAAAACAGCGTCCGCACGACTCACTTGGAGGGCGAGGTGGAGTATGCTCTAGACCTCCCGCAGCAGTGTCTGTGGGGGAGACCCGTGCCCAGCAGTGGGACGTCTATAGGTCGAAGCGAACGCCCTAAAACAGCGTCCGCACGACTCACTTGGAGGGCGAGGTGGAGTATGCTCTAGACCTCCCGCAGCAGTGTCTGTTGGGGAGACCCGTGCCCAGCAGTGGGACGTCTATAGGTCGAAGCGAACGCCCTAAAACTGCGTCCGCACGACTCACTTGGAGGGCGAGGTGGAGTATGCTCTAGACCTCCCGCAGCAGTGTCTGTTGGGGAGACCCGTGCCCAGCAGTGGGACGTCTATAGGTCGAAGCGAACGCCCTAAAACTGCGTCCGCACGACTCACTTGGAGGGCGAGGTGGAGTATGCTCTAGACCTCCCGCAGCAGTGTCTGTGGGGGAGACCCGTGCCCAGCAGTGGGACGTCTATAGGTCGAAGCGAACGCCCTAAAACAGCGTCCGCACGACTCACTTGGAGGGCGAGGTGGAGTATGCTCTAGACCTCCCGCAGCAGTGTCTGTTGGGGAGACCCGTGCCCAGCAGTGGGACGTCTATAGGTCGAAGCGAACGCCCTAAAACAGCGTCCGCACGACTCACTTGGAGGGCGTGGTGGAGCATGCTCTAGACCTCCCGCAGCAGTGTCTGTGGGGGAGACCCGTGCCCAGCAGTGGGACGTCTATATGTCGAAGCGAACGCCCTAAAACAGCGTCCGCACGACTCACTTGGATGGCGATGTGTTCTGCGGCAAGGGCGGCGGCGGCGGCGCGTGCAGCTCGGCCAGCGGGTCGCGCGATAGGCCCAGCTTGTGGATTATGTACTGCGGGATGTCCGTCGACACGCCCTGGAAACAACCAGATCAAAGTCAAAGTCAAAGTCAAATAATTTATTTCGCTATGAGGTGGAAACGCTTGGTGCGATGTATCTCCAGCTCCACTAGTTCAATAATAATGTACCTAGATCAAATTATAAAAATTGTAAATTTTGAAAAGACTAACAAAAGAGTTTATAGCCGTGTTCTTCCCGGTAGCATTAACTTTGTGAACCGGCCTACCGCCGGTTCACAAATTTAATGCTCACAAATGTTCACAAAAAAAAAACTTCATTTCAAACGTTCATTAAGCGTATACAAAATACCTGAATTTGATTCTGAATCATACGGAAAGGACCGATTTGGTTGAAATTTTTTCAAGGCAAATAAACATATAATTAATTAATATAACACTGTGAGTGTGAAGAATATCGAATTATAAATGGTAATTGTTCCCAATTCACCTGCAGATGGCGCGCGTGCCCCTCGGCCGCCTCCAGCAGCCGGTAGAACCGCTCGGGGTCGAACTCGAGGCACTCCAGCAGGCGCGCCGGCCGCGCCATCGCCAGCGTCAGCCGCGTCACCAGCGGCGCCACCTGCCCACCCGCTTCCGCCGACTTCTCCCGGGTCTGAAAATATCACATTTTTTCTCACTATTATCATAATAATATACGTTGCGACCCATAGAGGTCCCACTGGACACGGGTCTCCCCCACAGACATAGCTGCGGGAGGTCTAAAGCATACTCCACCACGCTGCTCCAATGCGGATTGGTGGAGGGGTTAGTGGCCAACCCAGTGTCGAATGTTCTCAAGCCACCCGAAGGTCTTAGACAAGGCTTAACGACTGTTTCCAGCATTGAAAACAACCGGGGAACCGTGCCCGTCGTCGCTGAACTCTTTTGATCACATTGAATCGACGCGAGACATTGGGCTATGGACGCTACATATTACGTCGTATTTTAGTAATATTTTATTATTAAATTAATGATGTGACATGCCTGCGGCAATGAGAACATTTCGCGAGTCTTCAAAGGCGAAGGGCTACTGTTAGTACAGCTGTCGGCACGAAAGTTTACCTCTGGACGATATTCGGAGAAGCCAATATCTAGACTTTGATGCCGATTCTTATAGTTCCGTCGCTGTAGTCATAGGCTGTAGGTTGACTCACCTCGGCCAGCAGTCGGTCCAGGCTGTCCGCCATGTCGTAGAAGTAGCTGCTGGTGACCTGCTTCGACTCCGACTTGTGCAGGCAGTCGCGCGCCATTTCCAACACCTGCAAGCAATATGGAAGATGATATCGCTATATTTAAAAGGAGAAGCTGACTGACTGACTGACATATCAACGCAGGGCCTGAACTATAAGGGTTAGAAACTTGAAATTTTGCACAGGGGGTTCCTTTCAAAAAGTAGGGGAACACTAAGAAAGGATTTTTGAAAATTCACCCCCTAACATGGTAAAACGGGGGTGCAAAGTTAGTATGAAACTTTGCCGTTTTTGAAGTTAGTCAATGACTAATTCCACGCGAGCGAAGCTGCGGGCGCCCTCTAGTCGCTATATATGCAATTGCATAAGTATAGACCAGGAATTTAATTAGATGAGCCATGGGGCGCTATTATCCAGATTAACATAGTAGCACATAAATCCATCATCATCCGTCAGTCAGTCGACATAAATATATATATGATTCCCTGTCAATTCAGGGCCCTTTAACTACGATTTCACGCCAATGATTCCGAAAAGATTTCACGCCGAAAACCACGTGACGTTTAAACTAGATTTTTAATTACATATCTACAAATTCAGGATCCTAAAATTAATATTTTTTTCTTATTATATTTTTATAATCTAGATTATTAACGAATATTCACTCTCATATTTGATTGTCTGTCACGTTATGACGATACATACCTGTCTTTGTACAAATCTTTCGATCGGCGGTCGGTCTGGCTTCTTATCTAATTCAGTCAGTTCCTCGATGAGTGCTCTTAATCTGAAAAATCAAAAAAATTTAAGTACACGTACACGAAACACTAAAATTTTCAGAGGTCTGATTTTATTTAAAAAGTAGTGGAATTAGACATAACAATAGTTTCGTTTACACCTATAAAATATTATATAGCCTATGTCAGTCAGTGAAGATGCAGCTTTCTAATAGTGAACATTTTTTTGAAATCGGTCCAGTCCAAAGACGAAAGTTTTGTTTGTAATGTTTTCACACAAAAACTAATGGACCGATTTCAAAAATTCTTTCACCGTTAGAAAGCTGCATCTTCACTGAGTGACATAGGCCATATAATATTACTAGGTGTAAACGAAACTATTGTTATGTTTAATTCCACGCGAGCGAAGCTGCGTAGACTCATCCATCCATCCATCCATCCATCAGCCTTTTTGGGTCCACTGCTGGACGTAGGCCTCCCTCAATCGTCACCACTCCTCCCGATCCTGCGCCCTCTGAATCCAACGGTTTCCCGCTGTCTTCTTCAGGTCGTCAGTCCACCTCGTCGAGGGGCGGCTGATCTGCCGGGGATTTTAGCACCCCTTGCCCCGCCGTTACCATGGCCGCCACCGTAGCCAGGAATAGCAGGGCCGCCGGGGACTGGGGGCCGGGGCCTTGGTTGTGCTAACATTTGAGGGGGCGTCCACTAGTATCATAACACTCACTTGTCGTCCATGGCGCGCTGCGCGGCCGGGAAGCGCGCGGCGAACAGCGAGGACATGGCGGACACGGCGTCGTCGCGCGCGCCCTCCGCGCCGCTGCCGCCCGGCGACCGCGACGGCGAGCTGACCGGCAGGTAGCGAAGCTGCGGTCGTCCACTAGTATCACAATACTCACTTGTCGTCCATGGCGCGCTGCGCGGCCGGGAAGCGCGCGGCGAACAGCGAGGACATGGCGGACACGGCGTCGTCGCGCGCGCCCTCCGCGCCGCTGCCGTCCACTAGTATCACAATACTCACTTGTCGTCCATGGCGCGCTGCGCGGCCGGGAAGCGCGCGGCGAACAGCGAGGACATGGCGGACACGGCGTCGTCGCGCGCGCCCTCCGCGCCGCTGCCGTCCACTAGTATCACAATACTCACTTGTCGTCCATGGCGCGCTGCGCGGCCGGGAAGCGCGCGGCGAACAGCGAGGACATGGCGGACACGGCGTCGTCGCGCGCGCCCTCCGCGCCGCTGCCGCCCGGCGACCGCGACGGCGAGCTGACCGGCAGGTAGCGAAGCTGCGGGCGTCCACTAGTATCACAATACTCACTTGTCGTCCATGGCGCGCTGCGCGGCCGGGAAGCGCGCGGCGAACAGCGAGGACATGGCGGACACGGCGTCGTCGCGCGCGCCCTCCGCGCCGCTGCCGTCCACTAGTATCACAATACTCACTTGTCGTCCATGGCGCGCTGCGCGGCCGGGAAGCGCGCGGCGAACAGCGAGGACATGGCGGACACGGCGTCGTCGCGCGCGCCCTCCGCGCCGCTGCCGTCCACTAGTATCACAATACTCACTTGTCGTCCATGGCGCGCTGCGCGGCCGGGAAGCGCGCGGCGAACAGCGAGGACATGGCGGACACGGCGTCGTCGCGCGCGCCCTCCGCGCCGCTGCCGCCCGGCGACCGCGACGGCGAGCTGACCGGCAGGTAGCGAAGCTGCGGGCGTCCACTAGTATCACAATACTCACTTGTCGTCCATGGCGCGCTGCGCGGCCGGGAAGCGCGCGGCGAACAGCGAGGACATGGCGGACACGGCGTCGTCGCGCGCGCCCTCCGCGCCGCTGCCGCCCGGCGACCGCGACGGCGAGCTGACCGGCAGGTAACGGATTTTTTTTTTAATTTATTTCACCTTTTGAACGATAAACCCCTTGACATCGTGTTTTGTAGAAAATAATATTATAAAGTAAAAAATATTTTTTAATAAAAAGCTTTTATTAAACAAATGCACAAAAAATGCACTAAAAAGTAAAAAATAAGTTGTTGCTAAAATTGACTTAGACTGAAAATAACTGAGCTATAAATTTTGGGTTTTAAAGGGTTTTCAACCAAAATATATCTTTGACGTATATATTCCTTCACGGTATTTCTATATTCATATTACCATAAATAAAAGCTTTATTAAAACGTATGTCAAGCATAGTAACCTCAGGCTGCGGCTGCGCACGCGCCGCGGCACCGCGCGCGGGGAGGGCGCGCGCGCCGCGTGCCCGCTGCCGCCGCTGTCCGACAGCGACGCCCAGTTCATGCCGCTGCCCTGGGAGCTGCTGCAGGGGGAGAGAGAGAGAGAGAGAGAGAGAGAGAGAGAGAGAGAGAGTTCATTAACAAGATAGGGATTGTAGCGTCCATATTCAAATTCAAATTCAAATATTTTATTTGTCATTAGGTGTAGGTAACATAGTGGGTGGTAGGAGATAAGATGATCCATTATACCTAGCCGTTTTAAGGCGTACAAATATATAAAGTAGGTATGTGTAACTTATAATTATTATGAATAAACTGAATAATACGTATGGCTTTATGACATAGTACAAGTAGTATTATTATTATATTAGTTTTAAGTTATATTATTAATTCTATTATTATATCATATTTTAACTTTCACTTACAAATTACATTCGAGTCATTTAAGAAATCATTTATTGAATAATAACATTTTTGTATTAAAATTTGCCCATAGCCCAATGGCTCGCGTCTATAATAATGTGATCGCGGGCGCACTCAGTTCGTAGATGGGCGACTGCTATTAGCGAAATTTCATGGGCACTACCGTGCTTCAGAGGGCACGCTAAGCCGTCGATCCCGGTTGTTTTCAATGAAAAAAAAAAACAATCGTTAAGACTTGTCGAAGACTTTCGGGTGGCTTGAGAACATTCGTCAGTGGGTTGGCCACTAACCCCTCCACCAATCCGCATTGGAGAGGCGTGGCGGAGTATGCTCTAGACCTTTCGCAGACGTGTCTGTGGGGGAAACCCTTGCCCTACAGTGGGACGTCTATGAGTTGTAGCCAGATTTTACTTAAGACATTGATTTACCATGCAAAAGAGACCTGCATATGGTTACCTGCATTCTATTCAGTGATCGAAAATAACACAATTCGTTGACGTTTCATTGTCACTTTGTAAGTGCTGGAACACTTTAGGTGTTGACTACTCTAAGTAAATGTGCTACTTGCACATGTAGGTACTTGCACATCCCATGGAATCTCACTCCGCAGCTCCGCTGAAATGTTACGCTGGGTTGTAGTGGGCTGACCACTGACTCCGAAACACTTGTCTGTTTCGGTTTTCTACTGATACATTTTCCAGCCTTAGAAAAACACACGAGGTGTGTGCCCCCCCCACAGGCACCTTTTGCTATATGTACTAAGATTCCTTACATACTTCGCTTTCATGTTAACAACACTGGAGGTGGACTGGGAACAAGGGTCCAAGTTCCAACCGGTGGACAAAGGTTAAGAAAAAGTCTACTCAGGCGGACTACTGAGGTGGTTAACGCACGGGCAATACCCGAAAAAAAAGGTGATGGAGACGTACTTGAGCGAATTCTGGTGCTGCTGGCAGCGCGGGCAGGTAGCGCGCGGCTGCGGCTCGCACGCCGCCTGCACGGCGAGCAGCCGCTCCTGCGACGAGCATTGCGACTGCAACACATCGGAAATGACACCTCAATAAAAATACATACTGTACTGTAGTGTATGTGCAGCCGGACAGTCACGCGCTAGCTGTGAGCAAGTTCGGACGTGCGCCGGACGCATTACCTACTCCCCCTATTGAGTGATCAAAGCCGTGTTTTATTTATCCGCAGGCACAAAAATTTATCAAGATAAAGAACGCTGAACTGGGCGTATACTCCGTGCCGCAATCTTGCAATATACTGCAAGATATCTCGCAAGTTCGAAAATTCATATTCGGTCGCGTCCGGAGTGCCTGACCTATCCCATCGGCCGTCCTTTAGCCGTCAAGTAACACAGCACTGAATCTGCCCACGCACTAATAAAAATACAAGAAAATCGTCTCGTACTAGTTTTATATCAATTTATTCTTAGTATCTTCTAAGCGACTAGTGGACGCCAGCAGCTCGCGTGGAATTAGACATAACAATAGTTTCGTTTACATCTAGTAATATTATATAGCCTATGTCACCCAGTGAAGATGCAGCTTTGTAATGGTGAAAGAATTATTGAAATCAGTCCAGTAGTTTTTGTGTGAAAACATGACAAACAAATCTTTCCTCTTTATAATATTAGTAAGTACCTATAGAAGTATAGACGACATATTGTCGACGTGTACGCTTGTATGTCGGTCAGGTAACCAATCGGTGCAAAAGTTGCAACTCTGCTAGTATTCGGTAGAAACTTCGGAATAAAAAAAATAGAACATTAGAAACGGTGACCAAACGCAAAAAAACACAACATTCAGAAGAATGTAATGAATCCAACCTCCTCCATTTTAAGTAATTCAATTCAATTCAAATTCGTGTTTGTGTGCGTGTGACATTGACATGTATATGCGTCCCCAAAAACCTCACAAGTATGTTTCCATAGGCACCTATCTATTATCCACGTTATGTTTATCTCTATAATCCCTCTATAAAAATTCACGCTGGACGCACTTAGCGCATGAACGTACGACCTCAGAGAATGCGTGCAAACACGCCTTATCAGGACGCAGCGATGTGTCAGCGAGCCCCTATAAGTATAGGTGTCACAATGCACTATCGACCGCTGATCACCTAATGTACCGAGAAGCAGCGATAAAAATATGCTTCGATAAAATTGAAACGATACCTACTATCTATGACTACGTGTAAGTGGTGATAGCCGTAAAAAAATCAGAGCAAATTAAATTTCAGTTTCACTGAATAAGTGAATACATACTTCATAAGGAGCTTGCTTGCCTCATCACCATCATCACAACCCTTTCTTTGTCCCACTGTTGGGCACGGGTCTCCTCTCAGAACGGGAGGGAGTAAGGCCTTAGTCCATCACGCTGGCCAAGTGCGGATTTTCAGATTTCACATGCCTTCGAGAACATTAGAAGTACTCTCAGGCATGGAGGTTTCCTCACGATGTTCCCTTCACCGTTACAGCAGGTGAAATATTTTTTTTTAAATCGGACATATATCGTAAGTTGTATGCATAAAATATAAAGATAAGCTAATAATAAAATAAGTGTGAATCGAAATCGATTTGTCGATGTCACTCAATCTGCCGGCATGGCGGCAGTAAGAGCGTTTCGGCGAACACGGTGGATTAAAAAAACCAGTTTGCCAGCGAAAAAAGCGCTAACGCGTATTTTTCCCGTTTAGGCCGTAGCGAATCGGAGGTAGAGTACCTAACTTGTTTCTTTCGCAAGTAAACTCTCCTCGAGACAAGCGCCTATAATATTTGCATTTGTCAATGTTATATTTGCTTACGTGCTCGTAAAATTGTTTGACGATAGTCGTTAAAGATACTTTCCGATTGAGACTTCCTATTCCTGGCCAGATACAGCATTAGCTTAACAGCTTTTTCTTATACAAGAATTGTTTAAAACGTAAAACGCTCATAATTTAGAAAAACTACTATTAATCTGCTACTATTGTCAAAAAAGAGGCAATTTAAAGTAGGTACCTACATATAAAACCTTTTTCGCAACATAGATACCAAATTAATCCAGAATCGCGAGCTCTCCAGTGCCTCGGCCAACACGACACGTACATCCCGTATTCGTCCCCCGCCCGATGTTTATCAGCGATCAACAACGCTAACGTATTGCTATCTGAGAATACTTGGACGACATTCAAAATACACTATTACGAGACACTCCATTTTGAATCTCAACACCAAGTCTTGAAAATCGACAATCGACTTGTGCAATGAGAGATGAAAATACAGCACTGGCTCGCAGAAAATGTTAATTCCGTTGCATGTTAGAATTCCACGATTGCAAACTGTATTTATTCTAATGTGTTTAAATTTAATAAGAATATCAGCTGCACACATTCACAAGTTAAAAATTTAAATTCAATAAATGCAATAATGCAACGCCCTATCAAATCAACCTATGAAAATGTAGACTTTCAAAGGACTTTACACATGGTTATTAAAAACATCGTTATATATGACAGACACCCTCTCATACAACTTAAAACATCGGATCTGCACAGCGTAATAGTATAATGCAATATGTATATCACGTTGTCAGTATTAATTGATGATCTGGTAAAACAAGAGTCCGGTTACAATGCTGCGAATGACTGAATCACACGCAATACATACTCACATTTCAACACGCTATTAACACCGCAGCACCATATTCAACTAACCAGCATGTGGCCCCTAAAATAGCGTGCATAACCAATATTTACAATTATATAACATAAATATGTCTGCTAAGGAAACTGAATTTGAATTAAATTACTGTAACATTATTAAATGCCATTAGTTTCCATTTACGTAACTGTGAAGCATAGCATTAACGTTTTTGAAAAAAAAATTTTTGCATAGGTGGACGGGAGATTTGAAGAAAACGGCGGAAAACCGCTGATATCTGTATTATTCCTAATAATATAATTGTATTTATAATACTATCTAATACTTGTATTTATTTTTTTCACTTTTGAAGTAATAAAGCAACACAAACACAGAGTTGAGCTCATAAATTTCCTTTCAATGTTTTATTGCATCTGGATGCGAATGCTTATCGTAATTATAATACATGAAGCAAAAACTTTGTATCCCTTTTTACGAAAATTATGAGTTTTGGCATAATTACGTTATCCATACATATAATAAAACTCTCTAACTTAATAATTAATAAATCTTGAAAAAACTATCAGGAGTTGATAAGTAATCGTTAAAGATAACGGAATTCTTTATTTATTTTTATTTTTTATTCAAATTTAATGTGGTCTGTCTATCCCTATGCGCGATGGAAACAAAAACTAGCGAATCAATTTTAATGAACACAATTATCAAGGACCGATGACAATACAATAATTAACAAAAACAACAATCTAAATTTTAGTTCGGTTATCTACAAAATTATCATTTTATTATTCTGAAATATAAGTTTAAAAGGTAAATAATGACAAACATAAATTTGTTTTTGCGTTAATATAAATCCTTTTCATTTGTGTGTTTTAACAACTACTACAAAAGAAACTAAGATTATATCTATATATATAAAAGGAGAAGGTGACTGACTGACTGACTGACTGACTGACTGACTGACTGACTGACATATCAACGCAGGGCCTAAACTATAAGGGCTAGAAACTTGAAATTTTGCACAGGGGTTCCTTTTATAATGTAGGGGAGCACTAAGAAAGGATTTCTGAAAATTCACCCCCTAAGGGGGTAAAACGGGGGTGCAAAGTTAGTATGAAACTTTGCCGTTTTTGAAGTCTTTAGACGGGTAGACGTCGTTAATGGGTCTAATTCTACGCGAGAAGAAGGTGACTGACTGACTGACATATCAACGCAGGGCCTAAACTATAAGGGTTAGAAACTTGAAATTTTGCACAGAGGTTCCTTTTGTAACGTAGGGGAGCACTAAGAAAGGATTTTTGAAAATTCACCCCCTAGGGGGGGTAAAATGGGGGTGCAAAGTTAGTATGAAACTTTGCCGGTTTTGAATTTTGAATTGAAGTTTGTGAATGTCTAATTCCACCCGAGCGAAGCTGCGGGCGTCCACTAGTGAAAAAACGGAGTATACGTATATCAAAACATTACAGGTGTATTACTCAGCACTTGACCTAGATATAGGCCGACCGCAGAGTATCAATCTCATCTGCCAAATGACCATGTTAATCACTCACTCATCACTCATCGCGCTCTTCATGGCCCCATTGAAATGACTATGATGTTATAAATACAATAATTTGTAGATAAAATAGTTTTATTTGTATTGTAAGCATTTATGTTAAAAAGAGTTAAGCAACGACGGGCGCAGTCGGTTTGTGGATGGGTGACCGCCAGTGGCAATATTTCATGGACGCTACCGTGCTTCGGAGGGCACGTAAAGCCTTCGGTCTCGGTTGTTATCAATGATGGGAACAGTCGCCAAGCCTTGTCGAAGACCTTCGGGTGGCTTAAGAAAGTACGACACGGGTTTGGCCACTAACCCCTCCACCAATCCGCATTGGAGCAGCGTGGTGGAGTATGCTCTAGACCTCCCGCAGCTGTGCCTGTGGGGAGATCCGTGCCCAGCAAAGTTGCGTCTATGCAGCAATGTATAATTCGGCTGTAATGTTTTTTTTAAATATTTACCAAAACAGTACCTAATGATCTTTATCAACAAATGTTTTCCATAAAATATATATTTTTAAATACTTAATTACACTGTATTGTAACTCGAAACTGAAGATTAAGATCACCTGTCAATTTGTCATAATATAGCACGCGAAGAACGAGTTGTGACTCGCGAATGTTTTGAGTCACAAATGACAAAAATATACAGTTCCTGCAATTTTATTGTTGGCGGAGTGAACTAAAATATGCAAGCGGTGTAACGGAGTCACGTGGGTGTGACGACATGTGAATTCAGTTCGGATGATTATCGGACGTGTTCGGCGTGATACGGACAAGCGATTTTATTTAGATACTAGTGGACGCCCGCAGATTCGCTCGCGTGGAATTAGACATAACAATAGTTTCGCTTACACCTAGTAATATTATATAGCCTATGTCCACTCAGTGAAGATGCAGCTTTCTAGTGGTGAAAGAATTTTTGAAATCGGTCCAGTAGTTTTTATGTGAAAACATTACAAACAAATGTTTCCTCTTTATAATATTAGTATAGATAAATTATAAACAATATGGCTTTAATTTTCCCTTGTACTTAAAAAAGCAAAGTGCTGTCACGAATGGATCTCAACTAGTTTTCCAATGAGTCTGAGTTGAACGGGGGTGGCACCACTTCCGTTCCATACCGACAAGGCTTAACTTTATCGATTCAACGATAACGTATTTGTAGACGGTGTAGTGTAGTGCCTAAAAGAGGACTCTGGATACACGTGACGTCACTGCGTAATTTTGTAAAAATTCCCTGATCATAGAGCTCACATCCGAGAAGAACCGTCCGGCGAAATTCCACAGATGTTTCAGTTCCGATTTTATGGGTCATTAGCGTTGATAAATACATTATCACACCATCTATTTCTGTAGCGGGGTGGGGACCTATTAAGAGCAGTCGCGTGCGCAGCGTGCGCTACGGCTTCCTCTATAGAACCGCGCCAGTGACATACTACCCTATTTTTATCTTGAGAACCCGATTATATCATGTTTATCAAAAGAGCATCGTAATTTTTTTTTCAAGCTCAGTGTTGGACCGGAGCGGACCAGTAAGCAGTCTCTTTACTGCAGAGAGCCAGTGTTTAGCAAGCTGGAGAAATGAGCTCTCAGACCTCAAGGGTCTGGCCTGATCATGTTAAATTGGTTCAGCTTGGCAACTGCTCTAAGGGCAGCTCACTCCGTGAGTTGTACGGAAGTAGACCATAAGGGCAACGTGGTGTGCCGGAGTGCACCAGTATGTCTGTTTGTCCGTCTATATTATAATTTAAAAAAAAAATGGTGCATCAGTGGTGGGCCAGTGTTTGGCAAGTTGTAACCTAACAGCTTCCGACAATCGGATTGGTAACTAATCCTTCCGACAGTGCATGCTCTAGACCTCCCTCAGCAGTGGCTGTGGGAGACCAGTGTCCTTCTGTAGGTCGCTGCAGCCGGTCGACCAGTGAAGCAGTGGTACGAGACACTTACTGACAAGCTGGAGCTGCCTGGAGTGGTCCCGTAGCCCGAAGACGGCAGCGACGCCACCGACCACCGCCGCCCGTCGCTGTGACAAACAGACATGGTAACGTTGAGTGATTCTATGTAAAGACGGCAGCAAGTAATGTAAAGTGGCAAGTAATATATGTCAAAAAAAATACCATACATTTTTCATAATTTAAAAAGTTTTTTGAAGTAATCTAATTATGTCTGAAATTAGGGAAAGTTAAATTATGTTCAAGCGGATGTAAAACATTACATTATGTAATTACGGTTTAGTTTAGTCGTAGTGAACTTGATGAATGTCTGACATCATTACATGTCAGACATTCATCAAAGGATAACAATTAAATAACACAGACGGGCTAAATTATAATTCAGTATTCAATAAAACAATCAGTACAAGGTCTGGTGACCTACACATAAAGCGCGCGTTCATTTGCAAATTTTTTACATTTCCTCGTTTCAAAAGCCAGGGCCGGTCGACGGCCGTTATCTAATAAAGATTATCAGATTGACGAGTTGTTCGCACCGAGTAGACTGAATCAAATTTTGAAACGAGACAGGTTTCGCACATCGGTCCTCATTTCCCACGGAACTACGAGTAGGTAGGTAGTCAGTCGTCTAAGCAGACGGGGTTTTTTTTTAAATTGTAAAATACCGATCTTAAAATATAAAAAATACTCACTTCAAAAAGTTCAAAACTTAATCATCATCATTATCATCAGCCTTTAGTGGTCTACTGCTGAACATAGGCCTCTCCTAAACGACGCCTCTTCAAAACTTATGAGTAAACAATTAAATCGGATAAAACGTAATATTTAAAATTATTAATTATATTATAGTAGCTATGTTGAGGCACTGCTTGAGAATAGGCATCGTCTAATCGATCATGTATATATAAAACTATATATTTTTTCATCTCAAATTTCTTTTAAATTATGTTTTTTGATTTTCAAATGACAATAATATTTGAGATCGAATGAAAGCATTTTATAATCTTCAACTTACATGTCCTTGTTCCTGGTATGTACAGACATGAAAGATAAAAAATAAAAATAAAAAAACGGCACACCGAGGTCGCTCCACGAAGTCATTGGGGACATCAGGAGGATCCTGTGCTTCTGTACGCAGCTAGGCTGTTTACACGCCAACACCTATCAACGCAAAATGGCACGTTTGTGCGAGCCCATAACCATATTGTTGCAGGGTAGATTAATCCTTGGTTTGTAGTTTAAGTGACCTATTAATCTACCTATATGACATTTGTATACCACCCAGTAGTTAGGAGTGAGGGACTTACCTTTTATTGTAAGATCAAAATGTACCACTTTAAGACAAATAAATGATTTATGATTTATGTATGATTTATTAACAAGACAAAGAAAAAGCATCTCATAAAACATAACTGTCCCCTGAAGTATCTAGTAGTCTAATGTATCTATGTTTTGCGATCCGCGCGATCGATCACTGTGCTTGTTGATATTTTTTATTACTACCCACTTTGTTTTAAACAATATTCGCAGTAAATACTATTATAAGAATAAGATACTAAATGTTTATAATTATAATTTCTCATGTAAGTGAATGTGTGAATTCTTAGTGAGAATATAGTTTCTTTAACCATAAACATATCCATCCAAGACCCGTCTTACAACTACCACGGGCAGGTCGTGAGCGTTACTCACAGGTCCTTCCCCCGCTTGACGCTGGACGACAGCAGCGCGTGGTGCAGCGGGTGCGCGTGGTGCGCGTGCCAGCGCGGCCCGTCCGCCGGCGACAGCGGGCCCGTGCCGGGGCTCGAGCAGCGGCCGGATCCCACCTGGATACACAACATTTAGGCTGGATTAGAAGCTATCTTTAGAAATTAAATGTCACTTGCTATAACGGTGAGGGACACATCGTGAGGAAACCTGCATCCCTGAGAGTTCTTCATAATATTCTCGCATTTGAAGTCTGCCAATCCGCACTTAGCCAGCGTGGTGGACTAAGGCGTAATCCCTCCCATTATGAGAGGAGACCCGTGCCCAACAGTGGGAGAAATAAAGAGTTGTGATGATGATGAGAAGCAATCTTTAAATTATACCGTTAATTTTTTATTTTTTTTAAAAGCTTACTATAACTTTTTTTTTTCGTGCATTTTCATCGGAACCAAATATGTCTGCCGAATTTCAGCTCGATAGCTTCAGTGGATGTGGGTGAAATATTGATTGCAAGATTCCAGGACATACATACATACATATTTTTTTTGTAACAGAAGACAGAACATGATGAGGCTACACGAGGACCGACGACGACCTGAGAGTCGTAGAGATAGAGACAGAGACACAGAGAGAAAGAGCAATACTGTTGACAGTCAGAATACTGACCAGTGTGGAATGCGAGGCAGGTACAGACCTGAGACATTCGCACAATATGTCAGTGGCGTGGATCGTTGCGTAGTCTTCTAACGAATGGAAAACCAAGAAGAGATACGGTGTAACTCGCACAATTTTTTTCTCGCAATGTTTCATCTGCGCTGGGGTTCTATTTTCGAACCACTCGCTTTAATCGCTCGACTGCGACTCATATTCGTTAAAAAGATATAATACCGTACTACTCAGTATATCTCTTGGCCCGCCAATCGAGTGTTACATTGTAGTGATTTAAAAATACGGAATTCCCAGTCGATCGTGATGAGTCGCAGCGATTGAGTCTCGCGAGCGATTTAAAAATAAAACCACTGGTCTCTACATTAACAAGCGATCTTCGTTAGTGCAAAGATAAGGAACATACAATCCATACACTAACAATTGACGTACTAGCTACGTTGATTGAACAATAGACCATTTTACGTACACAAAACTTCCTTGAGTCCCAATGAGATCGTGCTAGATAAATAGGTAGTCTGAACGAGATATCCTCAACCGTAATAACCGTCTTATTATGCCAGCCACACAGTCTACCTGACAGGTTTACCTGTGCAAAACTTTATTGAAACCTTACTGCCTGATGGCATTCTCCACCAGCTACCCCTGGATGGTGTATAAAAGGTGTAGTAGGTGTACTAAATTAGAATATCTAAATATATAAAAAAAGGAGAAGGTGACTGACTGACTGACTGACTGACATATCAACGCAGGGCCTAAACTATAAGGGTTAGAAACTTGAAATTTTGCACAGGGGTTCCTTTTATAACGTAGGGAAGCACTAAGAAAGGATTTTTGAAAATTCACCCCCTAAGGGGGTAAAACGGGGGTGCAAATTTAGTATGAAACTTTGCCGTTTTTGAAGTCAAGTGGGCAACCTGAACGCGGGCAGACGTCGTTGATAGGTCTAATTCTACGCGCGAGCGAAGCTGCGGGCGTCCACTAGTATTATATAAAGTACCTGCCTGCGTAGTACCTTTTTTTTTTTTTTTTTGTTTAACGAGTGGGAAACCTTGAAAAGGTACCCGGACGTCGTGGGAGCGACGCCGGGTTATGTGGGACTTTCACCCACTAAAACCCACTCGGTGGCCTACTCCGGCGCTACAGGAGGGCTCCGGGATCTCTTGTAGAACGCGCCGGTGCCCTCCAGCGCTGCGCCCAAGACGGGCTCTTCCCGTATTACACAACGCTGTGCAGCCACAAACAGCGTCGTCTTTCCCGGGGTCACAAGATGGACGGTTCGAGCTCCCCCTCTCACCGCCCGCAACCCCAGAAGTCCCCTTTTAGTCGCCTTTTACGACAGGCAGGGGCTACCGTAGCACTATTCTGGTCCCGAGCTACTGCGTAGTACCTATGTCTAATAATAGTGAAGACCTATTGGACAGGCTGAAGGTTTCCAGTAGTCCTTTGGTAGTATATTGTCCGCTTCGCTTAACAATAAGATTTGGTGTGGCCCTGAATAAAAACTGACACCTTAATCCATGGATGACAAAAAATTGTTAGATAGAGCCTTTTTAGATGGCCTTTTAGATAGAACCTAACAAATACAAATACAAATATGCTTTATTATACACCACAGACATAAAAAAAAAATAACATTATAAGAAAAAGAAACAATAAACATTAAACCTTCTTACTTAATGTTTTATACTATTGACGAGTTTTTAACTGACAATTTTAAATAATTTTATTTTTTTAATTACATAATCCAATTCTTTGTATTTAATAATCAGAATATAGAACTTAGTTAATGATAAGTGACATTTGTACACCCATCATGGGTAATGATAGGCGATATTTAATTTTATATTTACCATCTATTGTACCTTATCATACAAATAAATAAATTGATTGATTGATTGATTGGTTTTTATTTTATTTTTATTTTATGGATACAAGATAGCAAACGAGCTTGCAGCACCACCCATCCGCTGCCGCCCAATGCAAGTATAACTGACTCTGAACAAGACTCAATTAGGTACTGGAATCTTTATTCAAGTTTGCTGAGAGAGAAAATTAGAACATTAGATGGTCAGTTCGTTAGTGGGTATGAGGACTAGGGACTGTTAGTGATAGTTTTGTCCAGTTAGTTGGTGTTAGTAGGAGTCTCGTTCTAAGTCAGTCACAGATGTGTTGCTACCCTTAAGGACTGATGGTCGCCTCTAAAGAAGTGTAACCGGAAACCACACCTTTCCAACCGGACCATAATTGCTTTAAAAACAATTATTACACGGCAGTAAATGGTACTAGGTACTGTGATAGTGCCCCGGGAGAACTCTATATGGAACAAATAAAACCTATTTGCTTCCTTATAGGCTCTACCACCTACAAAAGTCCGTAACTTCTGATAAGTAACTGCCTTCCTTCCGTCACGTTCAATAACTCCGCTCGGGGTCTTCTCTGAACTCACCGACCATAACATTTACGCTTTATTTATTGGACGTTTGGACGATAAATTAGCAATTGACGATCCAAATGGATGAGACAACAGATCGATTTGCATACACAAACAAAACACCGTCGAGACGAGCCGATGACGACGTCATGATATCAAGGACTACTAAATAAGTCTAAATGAGATCGTCAATGGGAGTGCTCCTTGCCATGCCATGCCAGCATTCACACTGAACGGCAAACCTTGCATTCATTTTTGGGTGACAAGAAATTAAAGCTTCATTGGATGACAGTGGACAATTTTACTTATAAGTTGGAAGGCAAATTCCTTGCATGTATTTTTATTTCAAGCGTTTCTCGGCCTAATAGGATCAGTCTTCTGCATTATGTAGGTATAAAAAGTGTAATATTTACTAATTACTCCTTAAACGAAATTGTGTGTTGATGTTGTTTAAAAAATAAATAAATGTACTTACCTACTGTGACATAACTTTTAGAAGTATCTTCCCTCAGTAATAATGTTCAAGACTAATGTGTTCATTAAAACAACAAATTACGTATAATACGTTTATTGCGAGGTAGGTAGTGTTTTATACTCGTATATCCTACAACATAATCAAAGAATCAAAATAACAAACATTAAACTACCTACTTCTTAACTATCATCGCCTTATTCACTAATAAGGCGATGATAGTTAAGTTAGTTACATCTCAATACATCACAAAGACCATTATTTTTAAACACCGCTCATGTTACGGACCATTTCAAAGCGTACTTAGATAGCCAATTGATGTACCTACCTACTGATCACGTATTACAATTTCCGTATACAAAACTTCCTCCCATGAGATCATATTCACTAATAGTGTGACTGAATGAGATATCCTCAACGGGAGTGCGTCGCCCCGCCTCGGAGGCACGATTGCTTTTGTGCGCCGCTCCGCATGACAATAGGTTTTCGTATTATGGTTCTTCTACGGCCGTAATTAATTTGACCACGTTCCTGCGACTTGATTTGCCAGGTGTTTACTCAAAGGCCATTAGTGATTTAATAGTCACAACCACAGAAATTAATTAAGATAGAACGGTGAACTGGGCGTATTATACCCCGTGCCGCAATCTTGCAATATTTTATTTTTATTTTATTTTATTTTATTTGGAAAGCATACAGTTACATAACAGGTTAACATTACAAATAGATATCTTTACACCATTTAATTGCTTCCGCATATTACTTGTGCAGCTCAAATGCCTTTATAGCATAAACAAATAACTAGAAAAAATTAAATAAAGAAATCAGACTATGAATTATACATAAAACAGTTTAAATAAGAAATATACTGCATGATATATCGCAAGTTTGGTCAGTGCGCGTCGATACTTTTACGGTACTTACGTTATGTTATCGATAGATTTGATTACAAAGAATCGAGTGTGTCACCTCACTAATTACTATAGTGTGACGCCACATAGTAGGCGGGACTTGGGCAGGGCTGACGAAAAAAGTGGCACGCATCGTTTGTATTTGTATCAAAATAATACGTGATCGCCGTTCTATCTTGATTAATTTCTGTGGTCACAGCCGTGCTTTCAACAATTGTATAAATATTTGTAGTTTTGTGTTTGAATGTTCGTATTGTTTTCACTGTGTTTATGGACAATGTTAGCAAATCCTTCGCAATGTCTCGGCAGATACAAGTAAGCCTAGTCTGTTAGCAAATGAGCTTGCGCATTACCACCCATCCGCTGCCGCCTATGACAACTGTGACTGACTAATCTAATAGGGACGACGATGATTAGTCCTGTTAGCAGAGATAATTAATAAGAACATTATCAAACTTATGTCAATTTTATCGCAATCGATGTCGGATTCCGCACAACATAGTACCTAACGGTAGAGATACACCAAATCATTTCATTTATTTATGTTTGATTTGATCGGCCGAGTTCGGCCTTTGCGTACGAGCATACTTCGGCCGATGACGGATTTGGTGTACGCGTACGGTAAGCCTGGTAATCCGACATACACCTGTGTATCTCGGCAACAGTTTCTGCCGCAGTCGCCTTGGTGAGGATTTTGACACTGACCGTTGAGTCATGGCGGTCACAGGCGCGGCCTTAGCTGCCAAATACTATTAGAGTTCTTTCACACAGCCAGCAGGCAATACGCATCTTTTAAACAGCTTGATTATCTTCCTTTCAGTGTTTCAGAATCAACTAAGCATCAAAATGGAATATCAGCACGGAATTTCACCATTGTTACATATTTTATGTAAACAATATAATGACGTTCATTTAACGAATAAAATGGCCTAAAATTAAAAAAAAAACAATCTGAATCTGCTTGAAGAACTCGTTTAATATTTAATAACAAAAATAAAAAAATATTTTCGTATTACCACGGACTACATTACTAATGGTTAGGTACTATATTACTTTGGTCCTTACTCAATGCTATTGACTTATGTTAAGCGAAACTAAAACTAGACCACACAAATTCGAAATGTAGCCGATTAGAATTCGTTTGTATAGATTACTGACACTAGCTTAGTTACAAAACAGGTGTTCAGAGAATTCAGTAGAAACTTGAAACAAGCTCCTTTGTAACTTTAATAAGATCATAATAATCATCGTATTTCTTTTAAAATTCACCATGATTTGTGCTCTGATGTGTGAAAGCGTCTATGGTTATCGTTAACGCTAGTCGCATGAACACACCTTTACATCCGAACGCACGCAAGGTGAGCTCTGCTGTAAAACTAACGACGCACTTAGCACGGGCGCGCGTAGCAATCAAATTTGTAAAAGTTAAATACAAATAAATATACAGGATAATCTAAATTGACGTGAAAACGAGAAAGTTGGTCGAAAATCCGACGACCAAAGTTATACGAACGACGGTGATTTAACAGTTACACAAGAAGTCTACTCGTATGCTCGATGCCTTACATTACGTATTTGCAAATCTCCCATCAAAATATAAAGGCTAATGTCATCTTCAACTAAAGGTTCAATCAATAGACTCCAGTAGAAATGTTTAGGGAAGGCTATTTACTCTCAGGTCTCAAGCTTTCTAACAACATATTAATATGTAAAACGCAAATACTATAACAGCGTGGTCAGCTGGAGGTTGGCATTTGAACTAAGGAACATACGAGTGAATACACATGTCAAGGAATATAAGCATTTTATAACATGGCAAGCCCGATGGGCAAAATATTCCAATCAGAAGCGAAATTTTCGTAATGATCTCGAGATTTGCGAAAGAGGCAGCATGGAGGAAGGTATTCTGGCCAATTTCCCGTCTCAAACGGTCGGCGGAGTTGTTTGTGAGGCTGCCAAACGGCTTTCATAATACCACATTAATCACCGAATATGGGGTGTATATATGGCAGCGGTGCCAGCCCAGTGGAACTTATTCGGTGACGCCGTTAAGGTCTGTATGACCATACAGCAAAAGTCCATTCGAAAAAGAATGCCCAGTGGTTAAGAATACGACCTTCTTACTCAAGAGATCCTGGTTCAAATCCAGGCGCTTCCGATCCTATATCGCTTCTATGTTCTTCAATGACTATTGTCCGCGTATAACGCAAAGTCATGTAACTACATAAAACTACCTTTTACAGTCTGTTTATTGTATCTTTAATGCAACGGTCCAAATCACAATCACCTTCACTATGAGTCGACAATTTACAAAAATACACTTAATCTAAAGTGCATAATAGCTCAATGAAATCCAATTTACTGCTTACTAACTCGGACTACATCCGAATACAAAAAATCTCTGAATTTGGGTATTGATTTCAGGAAGGTATAAAATATGAGCCACATCATCCATCAAAGTCTACGTAACACTTATTCTAGAATCCTCCGGCCAAAATAGGAATTTAAAAGTCTAAGCCTAATTAAAGGTTAATTTCTTAAATCGCACTTTCCTTATAACTTATTAGCACGTGCTGCTTGGATTTGAACCCGACACACTCGAGTGTAATGCGAGTTCGATAGCCACTGGGCAGTCATCGCTACACCCGTATTAAGTTAATCCTGGGCATAACCACAATAACATATTATCTGCAAAATCTGATTGTATTCCAAATTATACTGATATATATTTTTTTTATTTTAAAAAAAGCTTTTATAACTTTTTTTTTATTTTCGTGTTTGTCATCGGTATCAAATATGTGTGCCGAATTTCAGCTCGATAGCTTCAGTGGAAGTGGGTGAAATATTGATTGCAAGATTCCAGGACAAGATACATACGAGCGACGTTAAATAAAAGCTTTTAAATAAAAAAAAAAAGACAGAAGTAAACATATTATGAAGAATCGAAGCCTGTCAAAGGCAGCGGTAACGTCGATGAGTTATTGCCGTTCGCGTGTAAGCAAGCGGTTGTTCGTGCGTACATAAGCGCACTTTATAGACGTCTAAGCCGACTCGTCTTATGTTCCTGCGGTCCGCGTATCAAGGACGTTACCAGCTTCAGTGATACGAACTAGTATATCAAGCTTGCGGAGTAAACGAACCGTTTATAGCATACTAGATTTCACCGCGGCGCCGTCTGCGTCAAATCGTTTTCCGCGCAGAATGACGGGCCCGTTGGCGCAATCGGTAGTGTAGTGACCCTGTCTGTTGCGCCAGGGTTCGAATCCCACTCAGGACAAATATTCGTGTGACGAACACTTGTATTTGTTCTGTGTCTGGATGTTAATATTATCTATTTATGTATGTATTTAAAAATATATACAGGGTGTCCCAGGAAATAGTGTCAAGCGGAGGCCTAGAGATAGAGCATCTCGACAATTTATGCCTCTGTGACCAATAATGTCAAATAAACCAAGGTATCAAAAAAAAATACAAAAAAAATCATAACTCGAAAACTACGAAAAGTTGCGGAACATACATGGGGGTGATTCGGGTAGCCCTAGGGGTGCTCTATCTCTAGGCCTCCGCTTGACACTATTTCCTGGGACACCCTGTACATATGTATGTATATCAGTCTCTGACACCCATATTACAGGCTCGCGCCTACTATAGGGTCAGATAGCTGTGTGTGAGAATGTCCAAGATATTTATATTTATTTAATGACCTCAGGGATTTAAAATAGGTTATAAATATTAATAAATATAGACGCAAGCTACACCAAAGATTAGACCACTCAATTTAAGTAGTTATAATCTGTGCTGTTTTGACTGCGATCAATTGTTAATCGAAGTGTTTTGGTTACGAAATTAAAAATAGCGCAGTAAATTGTTTTGTTTATGGACTAATGTTCGACTTTTAATTGATTCCGTTATCATCCAGCTTTGATAGTGGAAAATGTTCACCTTCTCTACTGAATAATTATTTTGATCAAACAAAGTCTCTCAAAGAATTTCTAGCAGCCCGATTGCTGTGAAATCTAAACGCTGCATCGTCGCATTCACACTTTCCTTTAGTTAGTGAGTATTGGCAAACTAAATTACGAAGTTTGTATGGCTCCACTGATTTTCGTCAACTTTGGACTTTCTTTACTTACTGCGGATTTTCTACGATTGGCTCAATTTTGTTGCAGTCCTCTTCGTTACGCTCACATTTACATGTAAACTTTAAATCATCAGATACTTGACTTGACATTGAGTAAACTCTTGTGTTGAAAGTGGACCTGTCTGACAATGTAACGACCATCCTTAACCATATCTTGCTACAACCCATAGACGTCCCCCTGCTGGGCACGGGTCTTCCCCACAGACACTGCTGCGGTTTAGAGCATACTCCACCACGCTGCTCCAATGCGGATTGGTGGAGGACCTTAACCATATACTCGAATGTAATCCCATCATCCACTGATTGTAAAACTTCGCGTACAGCTGCGAAGTACATAGAGAACATTGTGGGAGCCAGAACAGATCCCTGCTTCACTCCACGAGAACGCCTATGAGCGGGACAAGCTAAAGATTCGTCCGCCTACTGCAATTCCTTACAACTATTGTGATGGTGTACTCACATGTACTCCTGGACGTACTTTTAGTGCAAAGATAGGGTACATCAGTCACATGAGAGAGCACAACAACTAAGGTTTTAAATTCGAAAGTTCTAGAGAGTTCAGAGTGCTGCAACCGAAACGGAAGGTGTATACCCGAACCTATACAAAAACCCGAACCTATACTTGCCAAAAAATAAATTTTGAAATAGACTTAAAAAAATCCGTTTGACAACAGTGTATTATAATCTTGATGAATTTTTTAAATGTGACAGTATAATTTAAGTGACCTATTTTGACATTTGCATACCACCTGTGGTTAGAGAGAGGGACTACCTTTAATTGTAACATCAAAAAGAACTACTTTATGGTAAATTAATGATTTATGATTTATGAAAAGGGCTCTGAAGAATCCAAGTATCAAGTTTTAAGTGTTTTATTTGCTTTGAATACATACATAAAGAGGTCTTAAAATAATGAAGTAACAGTCATTTGTATTCAGCTAACTACATTAGCATGCAAATATTGTTACATGTTATTACTTATTAGTTAACATAATAAAGTAAGACTTATAAATTAAATTAACGGTCAATGTAAAGTAAGTTAGTCAAAAAAGTGTGAGAAGATTGAATTTCGTGATTTAGATCTACATCTACAACGACGTACCGACAGATAGTGTTATTGTTCTGTCTGCACAATCATTTACATTTCATTCGTTCATTCGTATTTACTTCAATCTGAAAGCGATTCACGCCTATGCGAATGTTATTTACTCGTACTAATATTATAAAGAGGAAATATTTGTTTGTAATGCTTTCACACAAAAGCAACTGGACCGTTTTCAAAAATTCTTTCACCATTAGAAAGCTGCATCTTCACTAAGTAACATAGGCTATATAATATTACTAGGTGTAAACAAAACTATTGCTATGTCTAATTCCACGCGAGCGAAGCTGGACGCCCTCCACTAGTCGTAAATAAGTCTTACCCAACCAGCTAAATACTCAACAAGTTTCCATGAAAGCGTTAGCAATCAAGTTTGTCCACTTTCATTGATAAATCTACAAGTAACGTACCTACTCGTACCTACAACATCTAAAATTACCAAGCGATCCGCCTTGAGCTAGAGTTTCACCAGGCGACAGATTATATATGCATGCCAATAAGCATACATACCACTTGAAAACATCACTCGGCTCGACCCTATCTATCCATACATCTTGTGATGCAATATCCGGATCAAATAAAATATCTGTATAATTTGATCGAGATAGAAAACAATAATTATTTTTAAACCGGACACCAACCTGATTTGTTTCATAAGAAAAAAATGTATTGGTAGCAGAAATAGAAATTGCAAATGGATGGTTCACCAGGAGCGGTAACACTGCCGTAACCACTGCCTTCTGACAAATTGACATACGGAATAATTGACATATTGAATTAAGGGACATTATTGATTCGTGCAATAATTTATACCGCAGTTGTGTGAAAAGGCCACCACTCAGCATATGCTTCGATTCATTTCAATAAGTCGAAGCGCTGGTTTTCAGTGTGGGCCAACAGCAAGGGTGGATTGGTCAATTCACAAACTCATATTTAAAAAAAATTACAACAATAATTCAGAGTTATTTTTTATGACGCGGATTCTCGCTTCCTTTATGACAAAGGAATATTCACGATAATTTGGAACTTAGCCTACTAGGCATAACATAACATCACGCCTGTATATCTTCAAGGTGTGTAGTGCCTACCACTTATCAACAGGTATGTTAAGTTGTTGCCACACACCGAGCACAACTCTAGACTCGGATCTACTACTTATAATTTCTGGTAATAACTGGTTAGAAAATAATAGAAAAACCCAATAAATCTTTGCACGACCTGGGAATAGAACCCAGCTTTTAGTGGTCGCAAACACGACTGGCAGTCCATTACCATGCCCACTTAAAAAAAAATCAACCTTTATCAGACAAAGTGCAGCTTACCACGAGGGAGAGGCGATGGTGCGGCGGCGCCGGCGGCAGGCGCGAGGGCCGCCGCGACACAGCGCATTGCTCCTTCTGCAAACAATATCAGCTTTAGATACACTCATTTACATACACGAGCGGCGCGTGCGCAGCGCACGAAGAGTTTCGTTCGTCCTTATGACTTTGATACACGTTTCCTACATTTGTCATTTAATTCTTAATCGTGTAGAACTTTCAAACACGAATGAATTTAATAATTTATTGTATTTTGAGAAGAAACGGGATACTATGCCTCATCATCATCACAACCCTTTCTTTGTCCCACTGTTGGGAACGGTTCTCCTCTCAGGATTAGGCCTTAGTCCACCACGCTGGCCAAGTGCGGATTGGCAGACTTCACATGCCTTCAAGAACATTATGATGAACTCTCAGGCATGCAGGATATGTCCTTCACCGTTACAGCAAGTGACATTCAATTTCTTAAAGCACCGGTGTAAAAGCTGCCGAGGCGACATCGCATACCCCTGGCCCCGAGGTCCAGGTATCTTCGATCACCTCCTCGAAACAAAAGGAACTCTCGACTCACCACGTGAACGGAGAGCGTTGGAGCGGACTTGCCGAGCGCGGAACGGCGCATGCGCACGAGGTTACTCGCGCGCACGCTTTTGCCCGCATCTGCAACAAACACAAAATAAATGTAGTATGTATACATAATTTATGATTAAACTAGACTTTCCCGCGGCTCCACCCGCCTATAAGTCTGTTTTAAATAAATAATTATCGACACCTATTCTAACATTTAAGGGATGGTTTAAGATCGAAACAGTTGACAGTAAACGAAAGTGCATCATAAAGTCGCCACCGCGTTTCAGAATTACTGTCAGCGCCACCTGTTATCCCTGTTCCAAACAGCTTTCTACAAACGTGCGAAGCGTCCCAAGGGAACATATTTCCGGGATGAAAAGTAAGTATCCTATATTCTAATCTAGGTTGTCTGTTTTGCGTGTTTGAGTAACAAACATACAAACTTCCACATTTATAATATTAGCAAGATTAAAGGACTTAGTCTAGTGCGGGGCACAGTCGTAAGACTTTCGACAATTAAGAACAAAACCTTTGAGCTAGTTAGTACTTCAAAAAAATGGTAGCATACAAGCAGCTCAACACCGGCGATTCGATGTAGTTTTAAGCTTCAGCATCTATTTGTATATCATATTGACATCTACGAGTATAACTCCAAAGTGATTTCGGCAGATACCTGTTGCAATAACTAGATTCATCATGATCTGCCAGGAATTCTTGCACTAACGCCTACTCAAATCCTATCCCAGGAACCCCTACTGAAATCTTAACAGGACCTGTATGTTTCTCTGATTCGTATGCATTGCTACCCGTAAAAATGTTAGAATAAACCATATTATCTTGATATTATAATACATCAAATAAACAATAAAATTGTGTCTATGGTTTGTAGGTTGATCTATGTTCTATGATGAATGTCATCGTTCCTTTTGCTTCCCATGTCTCTAATAAATGGCGTGCGTTGCTGAATCTAAAACTTGTTTTATTAAAAAAAATCCATTGCTACCAGTCATTGCTACCAGTCATTAAATTAAAACAAATTAAATTAATTATAATCTAATTTATATAATCTCAAAAGACTTGATATACGATGATAATATGATATGCAACTCTTTGAAAACACTGACATCGAGAACGATAGAAGTAATCAATGGCAGTTACATTGACGTATGCTATCAGGCGTTCAACGCATGCCAATTTGCGATTCTTATCTCGGCCATGTTTCTTGCAACCTTATGTACTACAGTGTTATGGTTATGGCAGTACGGGCAATAAACGGGTTAACTTTTCTAAAACGGTAGCGTTAATTTAGTTCGCGCAAACCGAAATGAACCTTACAGCCGCGAGTAATACCGAACATAATACAATGGCATGCGTTCGAGTATGAACACTTCGGAACACACTGTAGGTACCGCGTGAATGGATTCATTAATATATGTATTGTTTGTGGAACTGTGAGCTGGTATAGACTGCAGCCGTGTTCATTCATTAAATCTGCATATATCCAGAAGCGGTGACAGCTAGGGAATGCCCTTTTCTGCGAGATTAATCTCGGCCTAAAAATGGGCGAGATCTCGCGAGATTAGCGAGATTGAACTCTAGCATGAAAACGTTCTATTTGACGCGCAGCAGCGCGCGAACTGACTCCGGGGGGTCTAAAGGAGAACTTTTGCAGTTCGCTGATAACTGCCTCACAACTATAGTAGTAAGCGTGGAATCTGAAAGGGCATTCTCAGCGGCTGGCTATCTAGCCTGCAAAATAAGGTGTAGGTTAGGTGACGATACCTTAAATACGTTGTGCTTTCTAAGAAGCTACTTCCAAAACAGTTTGTAAATAATTGTATAGCGAGATGTTGCTAATGTTCCTAATTTGATTGTTTTTAATTGGTTTTCACTTTATATTCTATTTCTCTTTTTAGTTTGGCGAAATGAGCCTTTGATTTGATTGATCTCAACTCAAATTCTATTATTTTTGTTAATTAATCTTTTTGAATTCGTAAAAATAAATGTTGATTTCAAAATACCTATGGTTCTTTTTCTTTCAATGTCCCGGGAGTTCTATATCTATTTTATTAGTGAAATTATTTGCAAAAATTGATAATCTTAACTGCCAATCTCGCGAGATCTCGAAATTGCCGAGATCTCGCGAGATTGATTTTCATAATCTCGCGAGATCTCGTCCGATCCTCAATCTCGCGAGATTGCATTCCCTAGTGACAGCCCAGTGGCTATCGAACTCGCCTCTCACTCGAGCGGTCCGGGTTCAAACCCCAGCGGCACACACCAATGACTTTTCTCAGTTATGTGCGATTTAAGAAATTAAATGTTACTTGCTATAACGGTGAAGGACACATAGTGAGGAAACATGCCTGAGAGTTCATCATAACGTTCTCGAAGGTATGCGAAGTCTGCCAATCCGCACTTGGCCAGCGTGACTAATCCCTCCCATTCTGATTCTGAGAGGAGACCCGAGCCCAACAGTGGGACAAAGAAAGGGTTGTGATGATGATATCCAGAACTAGTTAACGTGCGCTGGTTCGTGCGCCGTCTGATGGTGCTGTTGAATTGATTTAGTCAGTGCTTTACTGACCTTAACCCTGCTTTGGGTCTCAAAGTGTTGTTTAAGGACCATTATTGAACTAGTTGTCCCATGTCACAACACAAGTAGGTATCGTATACTTTGAAGGTTAAAATTCAAGGCATCAAATGAAAACATCAAGGTTTTCAAATCGGCACAATGACAGTGTTCAAGTATTCAACTCATTAGTTTAATTAGTATTATATCTATATAATGCGTGTCCGCACATTGTAATAATATTATATATATCTATATAATAAAAATGAATCGCAAAATGTGTTGGTAAGCGCATAACTCAACAACGCCTGGACCGATTTGGCCAATTCTTTTTTTAAAATGTTCGTTGAAGTTCAAGGATGGTTTTTACGTTCTAAATAAAGTTTTTCTACTGAACGATTCGTGAGTGTCTATATTCATAGTTGAAGTTACCGGCTTACTCACGTGTGATTTTAAGTCGTAAATAGGCCGACTAGTTTCGATCTATTACGCACGGGACGTGCCCGCCGCAAGCGTTCACTCCTGAAGATGATCTTGGTAATCGATCGAAACTAGTCGGCCTATTTCCGACTAAAATCACACGTGAGTAAGCCGGTAACTTCAACTATGAATATAGACACTCACGAATCGTTCAGTAGAAAAACTTTATTTAGAACAGTAAATATACAGCAATCAGTTCTTTATTACGAAATAAAAATCTACTATAAAAAAAACTACCATACCTATCCCCTTATATATTCCCTTTATTTTCTAACAATTCCAATATTTGTCGTGTCCAATATTTACTTTTCTATGAACCAATATCATATCGTATACCGTCACAGCCTGTACATGTTTGTGGTCCCTCGAGCAGGGTATATATTTCAATTCACGTTTCTCGATACACAGACTCAATCAATATAAAGTCAAAATTCTTTTCACCAAAGGAATCGTGACTCGAGTGACTTTATCAATTGTCATAAAATTGACTAACCTTTAAGGCGCCTAGTGGTGCAAAATGACCTTGAGAATCGGTGCACACATTCTCACAAACGACAACAGCGCCTCTAACGGAAAACCTCAGAACTACCTTACAGAGCATACAATGACATGTCATGAGGTACTGTATTAATCGCCTGTATAACCCGCGCAGATAGAGAATAGATCTGAAAATGGCACTTAAAATACAAGCACAACACACAACACAAGCAAGGGTACTTAAAACACTGGATTGTAAAATTTGCCTTTATTAATTGTGACATTTCAGAATCAGATTATAAAAATAAAGAACAATAGGATGGGAATGGTATCAAAGGTTTTATAAACCGCTTGGTCCAGCAGTGTCCTGGTCATCTGTACCCATTACTGGTTCAATTCCCTCCATGAATTGGTTAAAATCTTCCATGGACTGGTCAATTGTAAAATTTGCCTTTATTAATTGTGACATTTCAGAATCAGATTATAAAAATAAAGAACAATAGGATGGGAATGGTATCAAAGGTTTTATAAACCGCTTGGTCCAGCAGTGTCCTGGTCATCTGTACCCATTACTGGTTCAATTCCCTCCATGAATTGGTTAAAATCTTCCATGGACTGGTCACTTTCACAGTCCTGGTCTTCAGAGTCGTCACTTTCATCTTCGGTGTTGCTGTTCAATTACATCACAAAATGTCAACGTTCGTAACAAAAACTTAACGAAAATAAATAACAATCAAATGTAACGCAAACAAAAACAACAATATCAACGAAAACAACAATTACTCGGAGTGCGTCAAGTAGCTTAGAAAGCGAATCCCGACTGATTATTTGTTTGCAGCTCGTACTTCACTGTGTGAGTATAGACAGCGATAGAGAGTGAGCGAGAACGCATGCGAGAGGACGCCATTTTCAAATCTATTCTCTATCTGCGCGGCTTATACGGGGAAGTGTTTCAGTAGATGGCGTTTATTTTAAGTAATAATTGACCTAACAAAAAATTTATAGGAAGGTACGACAACGTAATGAAATTAGATTTATGCAATTTTTTTAGTTACTTAAAATAATAACAAAAAAAAGTCATAAAAAAATAAAGAAAAAATTGAAAAAGAAAGGAAGTGTAACTGGAATTTGAACCCGAGTCTCTAGAGCGAGATTCTTACTCACTGCTAATGTCTATAATTTCCCCGTTATTGATATTATCTTTGGATTCTCTTTTCCTGTAATAAATACATATTATGACATATATAAATATTATTAGCTTTTTATTTCATTTGCATAAAATAATAACAAAAAAAAAGTCATAAAAAATAAAGAAAAAATTGAAAAAGATAGGAAGTGTAACTGGGATTTGAACCCGAGTCTCTGGAGCGAGATTCTTACTCGCCGCAAACTCCAATTACGCCATTTACAGCTATACGATTAGGGTTGAAAAACTGTGTACGTATCTATCTTTTTGTACTCTGCAGGATTGCAGAGAACAATGAAAATTAATAAATGTTTGACAAAATTTAAATCTTTACGTCATTCATGTGTGTGACGTTTGCTTTATATGAACACTTTTGATTTATTTCCCATGTTTATTTACAAAATAGGAGTCCGTTTACGCCCTTCTAACTTAAAAAAATACTTATAACGTTAAATTATTTATATAAATTAACCTAATGTAATAACCAATCAATAAAAGTAATGAAATAACGTTGGAATCTTGCAGAAATTTTGCGGCAGAAAGCGCGACACGCCCGTCTAGCAAGAGGCCTCAGCCGCGACTGTCGGTACACGGCGTTTACACACACATGCTCGCGAGTTATGTTCGAAAACGATGCGCAAATGAGAACAAGGGTTTTTTGGAAATTCTACAAAATGGATTTAAAAAGTGGTATAACTGATATATTGTATTTATTGTGATGAAAAATATATGTTAAATTGAAAAAAAAAACACGTATTTTAGAAGGGATTTGATTGTTTAGAAGATTATTTTAGAGGTATCTTCGTGATTTTTTTCTATCGAGTCAACATTAATGTATTATGTTTTGAAGGCCGTAGCAATCTAACATATATCCCCAAGAATACCATATATTTTTTTTATTTGATTCTCTGCAATGGTTCGTGTGATATCTTGTTTATAAAACTCGCGTTTAGCCTCTGTAGTCCTCTTAACTGTTACGAACAACGGCTCAAGCGAACAATAAGTCTATTGACTGTGAAAGTTTAATAAAACGTTACTCGCTCAAGGTATACGGAACATAAGTTAAGCAAGTTTATCCTTGACACAGTGCGAGTCGGCGACGATAGCGTTTCGTTTCCTAGGGAGCTTAAGATCGATTGGGTGTTAAGCCACCCGTCTCGGCTGGCTGTTGGATGGATGTGGCAGTGGCAAAACTTTTTCTGCGCTTCTGTGCTTCCTAGGGCACGTAACCTTCGATCCCGGGTGTTGTCGTAAGATAACAGTCGTTTAGCCATGTCGAAAGCCTTCGGGTAGCCAAAAATTTCAACACTAACCCTCCGCCAATTAGCCCTGGAGCAACGTTGTGGAGTACGCTCCTGGCGATCTCAGTTGTAGGACGAGACCTGTGCCCTACAGTAGGCTGAATGTTTCAGGAAGCCATTAACGCGATGATTTGCTAGGAGAAATGAATGGAAGAAATTATCTTGAATAATAAAAGAATGTAAAAGACCAGCAAACAAGGAAAGGAATTTCATCCTGTACCAGAACTAACCAGAGTCTGAACACATTCTTAGTTCCCGATACTGAGTTGTTCAAAGTTTGTCACAGATGTAACAGGCGGCGGCGAATGGGTGCAGCTGTGTGTTTGTTTGCTATATTTCCACATAAAACGCGTGCGGTTTTCGCGGGAAATAACTCACGTGAGCTCGCCTTAACCGCTCGCTCCCACTCCCCCCGATGGGCGTTCGTCCAAATATTTGTTTTCTAATATTACTTCTCGCTCGCTTTCCACCACTATACCAATACCAATAATACAAGGGTGGCAGCTTCTATCGGACGAGGTATATCTACAATTTGTAGCACGACATAACTCAGCTCCACCGACGCAGTTATATCTGTGACTGTGACATGCCCTGAACACGACTGTAAAAGAAACGACGTATATTATTCATAAATATGTAGTGTTTATTTGAAGCTGTGGTTTCAGTGACGCCGTAAAGGTCTGTATGACCATACAGCAAAAGTCCAAAAAACAAAAGAGGTACAGACGGCACTCGGCGACCACTTTAATCATTAAATTCGAAAGTGTTTGAATTGGAGGACCCCAAAATTATAACCAACGCTAGTTTATAAACTTATCTCCGCATAAAATTATTCGACAAGTCCTTGGATGCGAACCCAGGACTCTTAATAAGATACCGAAATCTACAATCACCGCTTGCGGTGATATAACAAGACAAACCTTTCCAAGTTGCGGAATCGCCGAGACAATGTTGTTTTGAAACATTTCTACTTGATTTAAATTCGAGTCACAAAGACTATTGTCTCGAATATTACGTCGCTCAATGCGCAGGCCCGGTCTGTGTATCCGTATCCACAGTAAATCTCAGGTTGCAAACACCAATTCTAACGCTCAAGGATTCAAAGGATCACGAAACTTAATTAAAGAATAATTTGTGGATTGCGGGTGGAATATGTCTGCCTTATAGAATAAATACTAATAGTATAGATGCATGTCTGTCGCGCGGCTATTGACGAATAAATGTACAAACCAATTTACCATAACATCATTCGCATAGTCATAAAGCATAGCACTTAGCAAAAGCCAAATGAGTTCGTCAAAATTCAAATGATACATCGGCGTATTTAATTATGCCGTGTGGAATTGTGGAGGTATGTTGTTCAGTCGTTGACGACAGGGGCAGGCGCGAACACTTTTAATTAATAACTCGCGTATAACGAGTACTGGAATTGTTCGAGTACGCGATACTTAGTAAGTCTATATTTATATTTGCATTGTAAATTTACTTAAGTTAGATCAACTTTTCCTAGCTTTATCCCCATTGGAGCAGCGTGGTGGAGTATGCTCTAGACCTCCCGCAGATTTGTGGGGTAGACCCCTGCCCAGCAGCGGGACGTCTATGGGTTGCAGCAGCTAGGTAAATACAGATACTCAAGGCATAAGCGACAACGGCGTCAACATGCATACCATGATATCACTACTCCTGATCGACGTTTCTTACTGATTACGGGCGGTAGTTGTCATGTATTGTGATGTTTCTTGTATAGGTATATAGCAGCAGAATAGCAGCAACCAAACCAAGCAATAAATCTTAACCAAAACCTGTCATTTGCAACCACGCTTAGACAGGCCTGTTGGGTTGGGCATGTCTGTCATTTCGTTGACAGGTAACAGCGGGGCGAGGCGCCCCCTCTCAATCACCTTCATTTAAACAGACAAATGTTAGGGACAAACAAAACATCCATTGTTATTGTTATCGAGACAAAATCAATAAATATCGCAGCTAATTCAGTTTTCAAAATCTCGTACTTAAACCCACTGAAAACACTTTAACCTGGACCATATTGAACCTTTTGGCAAAATTTCTTCGTTACGTTCTTAAAAAACCGAGTTCAATTAATGTGTATTTAATCTGACATATTTATAGGACATGTTATGAATACAAATTTATTTTAAATCCGTCTGCAAAAGAATAATAGGAACACAGAAGAGCGACAAGCGAATGAAAATTTTATCACTACGAAATATTTTCCGAACTGTAGCGCTCGTCAAGTAGTCTTGCAACATGCAATAAAATACATAATATTATTAACTTTCAACAAAAATCTTTCATATTACATTTGAGATGAAATTTTGAGTAAAAGTTGGTAATTTCGACTTGACCTTGTTAAACTTGTAGTTAGGCCTGGAGATTATAATGGTCGACCTCAGCTCGATACAAGGGCCACTATCGAGAAAATATTGAATTCCTTCTTGCCAATCATTTACTTTAGTTCCGACTGCAAAATTTATATATTATCGTAGACATAATGATTATGTGGTAAAGATAAAAATGTAATAATGAAAGTATATAAAAGAACGAGATGAAAAGAAATAGTGATGTTGAAACTAATATTATAAAGAGGAAAGATTTGTTTGTAATGTTTTCACACAAAACCTACTGGACCGATTTCAAAAATTCTTTCACCATTAGAAAGCTGCATCTTCACTGAGTGACATGGGCTACATAATATTACTAGGTGTAAACGAAACTATTGTTATGTACTCCACGCGAGCGAAGCTGCGGGCATCCACTAATTAGATATATAATTAGTGGCCACTAAACTTTAAAAAGCCAGGTTAAGCAGTCACCTCCCATCAAAACAAGATCATTAGATTAATCGCATTGCAAAGAAATCGAGGACGCACGCCTACTCGCCACCCAAGCGGGAACGATCACACTCATCAGCGGTGAATGTGGCAACAACAGTTATACCTATGAATACGCATCAGCCCCCACACTAGGATTCGCTGAGTCTACTTACAGCTCTCGCAAATCTCAATGAAGACCATTTAACATGTTATAAGTCTCTGTCCAAAGTCACACTGAACCACCCTTCCATCGTAGGCGCAATCGGTAGTGACCCTGCCTGTTGCGCCAGGGGCCGTGGGTACGAATTCCACTCAGGACAAATATTCGTGTGACTACCTGATACTCTTACTGTTAGAGTCTGTAGCATATTAGATGCTTATCTGTAGTAAGTTTCCTGCATCTGTAACCATCAATACTACACAATATACAATAATACACTCGACTGCCCTCTTCACGATAATTGTTTATTTGTTTAATTTTTCCGCGGGCGAAGCTGCGGGCAAAAGCTTCATAAAACTCCTATATGACTTCAAAATGTTTCAGTCGACCAAAGTCCACATAATATTGGCAGTTTTCGACATGCTCAGAATTGATGCCAAACCTATCCTCTATGTATCTATATACGTGTGGTCTCGTGAACGTGGGGCGTGGACGTGGACGTCACTTTCTTCTCTGGCACCACACGAGTTCGGACACCATGTGACAAGTAGATTTTCCAGGACTATCGTCTGTTTTATACTTAATTGTTATTATTGTTGAGCCTAATTTTATTTATAAACCAATTTTATTGGTGGTATTATTATTTTATTAAAATATAGTGATATTGGTAAGTAAAAAAACCGGTCAAGTGCGAATCAGACTCGCAGACGAGTTCCATTTACAAAACAAGAGTTCCATTTATTTAGGGTCCGGAACCGAAATAAGTAAATACTATAACCAACATAACTTTAGAAGCCAAGGTGTCCTCCACATTTAAGACGTAACTTATGCAATCCTTAAAATTATTGATCCTTAGATAACTAGTTGTGCCAAAATGTCATACGTGTAAAAAAAATGATCATGGAATTAATCTACACAACGACTGTGAGATAAACTCTTGACTCTTGACACAATGCTCGCTCGCTAATTGCTCTTTAGATTTGACAGAAAAAATTTCTTAGCCGTGTGGTCACCCTACCCCCGCGGCCGCAGACAGACAGACGAGCCGAGCCGACCGCCATTATACGGTGCAATGGGAGCGTGCGGTGTGCGCCGAGACGTTTTCACGCTCCGTCTGACGCCGCACTTTCTACTTGAACACTTGGAAGACAGCTTGAAGGCCTAGGCCAGGTTTATTATGCGAGTAAGACAGCAAGCAGCTCCTCCACCAATCCGCATTGGAGCAGCTGTTGTGTTGTGTTGAATGTTCTCAAGCCACCCGAAGGTCTTCAACAAGCCTTGTCGAACGACTGCTTCCAGCATCAATTGAAAACAACCGGGACGACGGCTTTACGTGCCCTCCGAAGCACGGTAACATAACTGGTGAAAAGCGGGCGTAATTACACAGTAAACACACATGTCTGCCTATCGCTTCGGGGAAAAACAGACGTGATGTTATGTACAAAGTATTCTAGCTATTCAATGGGTTTGGTTATAGAGCCCTAGAGACATCATAAGCGAACCGTTCCAATGGTAATACGCGACCTACTTCCCGTACATGGCACCACTTACCAACAATAAGTGATTAACTATGAAGACATACATACGTGATCAATACTTGAACTGGTAACCTTATAGAGAGGATTATTTTAGTCAGGTAAGTTTTTATAGATTATATTGCTTAGTTTCGTGTCAAATAGCTAAGACGTATTCTAGACAGGGTTCGAAAATCTTTACTAATATATAAATGGCACAGAGTGTTGGTTGGTTTGTCCTTCTTCGCTTCAACGGAATGATGGATGGATGTGACTTTTTGCATAGATGTTGTGTAGAGAAGATAGGCTGGAGCATTCTCCAGAGTCTCCAGCCTCTCTTCTCTATAAATGTGGCCTATGTCATTACATAGGCCACTTTTTATCCCGGAAAATTGCACGTTTCCCGTGGAAATGAACAAAAACCTGTAATCATTCGATTTTTAATCAATTTTTTGTTAGTTTGTTCTTCTTCTCCTGCTCAAAGAAATGCTGGATGAGTGTGATTTGCACAGATGTAGTACATCGCCTAGAAAGTGACATACTTATGCATTTCTTTATCCCAGAAAATTGGTGTGTAAATCTTGAAATAATTATATCAACTAGTATATCAAGACATAAATATAATAATATTACATGGATATAATATTACATTGATTCTAAAAAAATCTAATGTCTAATATACTCCACCAATCCGCATTGGAGCAGCGTGGTGGAGTATGCTCTAGACCTCCCCCAGCTGTGTCTGTGGGGGAGACCCGTGCCCAGCACTGGGACGTCTATGTGTCGCAGCTATAATAAACTACCTCTTTTTTACATGATAAATCAATAGTTTCGGCTGTAAACGCTCCAACTAGTCGCATTACGTTATACTTAATTACCCATCGTATAGAATGTAATAGAGATAGCAGCGGACATTCACTCCTTCGTATGCCTTTGTGATATTATATATATTGTCTATATTATTATATATATATTGTCCTTCATTCGGGTTAATTGCCTTAGTTTCGGTTAGTCATCAATATTTAACCGAATAACCTTCGAAACGTTAACCAACTTGAAAGGTTAAGCAGTAATATAAGCTAAGCAGTAATCTTTAACCTGATTTATCCGAATCTTAACATGTGAGCTTCCTTGCCAGAACCGTGCGTTAATGCTGTTACGCAATATTTACTATCTGGATTTTTTACGCCAACTTTTTTAACATTTTATTAATTTATTTATTCATTTATTAAATCTTTATTGTACCTATAAAATAGTAGGAACAAAAGGTGGACTTAAGCATAAAGAATTATGTGCCAGTCAACCAGACGCTATTCTATCTAATCAAACAAAAAATTATCTTATATTTATCATTTTAAAAAATAGCATTATCATTATTTATATTTATTTATAGTAATTAAATTATCGGTCGCAATAACAATATTGTATATCGTTATTATTGATCGAAGCGTTATTGTGACCAACCGCAAACTATCCGCGTAGTTTTTACCTACATTGGCGACCGTCCGGTTGACGGTGACGAGACGAGCGACCGGCCGGAGCGCGATCTCGAGCCGCTACAAGCAACCGGAACGGTTTGACGACAGCGGCGTCACAGTATGAATAGAAACCAAGGTTGGAAATTATCAAGATAATTATGTTCATTGATAATTATCACGCTAATATCCAACAATATAAGGTGTAATAAAACTTAATAAATGTACTTTTATTTGTTTTAACATTTAAAATGTTATGTTATTTATATGTTTGCACAAAAGATCACATCACACAAAATCTGTCAAAACTAAATATCGAAGAGCGGGGGAATTCGGAATCCGGACGCAGACATTTCTCGTGTTCGGATACACACAATCGACATGATAAAAAGTGACGCTAAATATTACCCGCGTTCGGATAGTATAGAGAAGTTATTTTTTTATAATCTCTAGGTAATATACGTTATTATCATTGATAATTATCCCGTGCAACCCTGATAGAAACTATTTCATACAGTGCGTTGGTACCCTAATAAGAAACAAAAGACAACTGTCCCCCCTTGACTTCCATAACATCCTATCTACGTGTAATATACGAAACATACAGACCAAATAGTTGACAAACAAACAATATTAAGGCTGGGAATACATTTCCGTTTTTTCTCTCCGATAGACTGATCAGACTATCGGATCCGACTATCGGAGAGAAAAATCTGATGTGTATTCCCAGCGTAAAAAAGCATTTATTAATTTATGTCCGTGGAGGGCAGACGTAGGCGAAACTAAGTCACGGTTTTCTTTTAATCGGCCTTGAACTGAAATGTGGTTAACGTGGTAACTAGTTGCACACGTTAGCTAACCGGGTCTTTAGCATAACCGGTTATGGTCAATTACATATGTAGCTGGTAGTGGTAAGACTCGCGGAGCAATTGTTGGTCTATGACCTCACAGACTAACGCTTGGATTGATTTGATTTAAAAAAAATGTTTCATTTTGAGTCTTGTTCAGAGTCAGTCACAGTTGTCATGGGCGGCAGCGGATGGGTGGTGCTGCAAGCTCGTTTGCTATCTTGTATCCATAAAAAATCTAAAATATTTGGTATAAAAAAATAATGCAGATTCCAAATCAAACGAGGGTGTTTGATAAGTCAGTATCTTTTTAAATAAAAGATGTTTTTCAGTTAAAAAAATGTTTTATTTCTCAACATGGTCTCCTTTGATACTAGGGCATCGAAACTCGGTTCAATTTTGAAAACCCGGGTTTTCGGGTTTAAAAGTAATCAAAACCGGGTAGACCGGTTTTTTCGAGTATTTCGAGCTTTTTATTGTGTAATTTTTTTAAAATACACTAATCTGCGTTTATATATCGATTTCCTACAATGAGTACAAAATATAAAGGATGAGGAAGAATTTAAATAAATGAAACAGTACTTTACAAATTACAAAAACAGTTTTAATGTTTAAAAGTGATAAAGATTTATTTTTTCTTCAGAATATCTTAAAACTTAGTAAGTAATCTAGTCTTTTTTAAATTACAGACTTGCAGAGATTAGTTTTAACATTAAATGAATTATTTTGGTAACATAGATACCAGAGCTTCGATGGGCAGTAAAGCGCATGGCTGCACGCAACACCGCTCCTGGGCCAGACGGAATCCCAGGTCATCAGGGCTTGGGTTATTGCTCACTCCATCCTATGTGACCAACTGTCTTCGCCTAGGATGTTATCCGGCAGACTGGAGGAAAGCAAAACTGGTGCTCTTGCTCAAACCAGGCAGGGCAACGGATTCTCCATCAGCCTACCGGCCGATTTGCCTGTTGTACGAGGTAGGCAAGCTCTTTGAGCGTATCATTGCCAAACGCATTAATGATCATCTTGCCAACACAGGTCCAAAACTGTCTCAACACCAGTATGGTTTTAGGCGACAGCGCTTGACGGTGGAAGCTATTCTACGGGTACGAACGCTTTCTGAGCATGCCGTTTCCAGAGAAAGAGTTGTCTTGGCAGTTAGCCTTGACATTGTTAATGCTTTTAACTCTGTTCCCTGGAAAGTGATCGAAGAGGCGCTCGCGTACCACCAAGTGCTTTGTTACCTGAGGAATGTTCTGAAGGTTTACCTTTCAGAAAGAAGCGTCTGCTACACTGGTCGTTATGCAAGCACACAGGAAAAGAGCGTCGTATGCAGGGTTCCACAGGGATCTGTTTTAGGTCCTTTGCAGTGGAACCTCGCTTACGATACGGTCCTGCGAACAGTACTTCCGCCGGAATTTAACATCATTTGTTACGCCGATGACACCATAGTATTGACCGAGGGGGAGGCATTCTTAAGGACGACAAGACTGGCAGAGCTAGTGGTTGCACGCATCATTGCTGCGATCCGCTCAATAGGGCTTCATTCGGCTCACATTCGGGCGTTTGCAGGAACCCCGGGCCATACGCCAACGGGTAATTAGAGCTATCCTGCCCAGCTTCGAGGCCTTTCTCAAGTGCGACGGACGTGTCACCTACCACACTCAGATACTTACCGGACATGGCTGCTTCGGTGAGTATCTGAACAGGATAGGCAGAGAAGAGACAGCACAGTGCTACCACTGTGGGAGCGACGAGGACACCGCGCAGCACACGCTTGAACACTGCCCTGCGTGAGAGTCAGAGCGGCGGATTCTCGTCCAAAAAATTGGACATGTCCTATTCCCGGAGGCTGTTATTGAAACAATGACGCATAGCGCGGAGGCATGGCGCAGCGTTCTTAAATTGTCTTCTGCGGCGCCGTCCCTGTAGCTCGATACCAGAATAGTGCTACGGTAGCCCCTGCCTGTCGTAAAAGGCGACTAAAAGGGGACTTCTGGGGTTGCGGGCGTTTGAGAGGGGGAGCTCGAATCGTCCATCATGTGACCCCGGGAAAGACGTCGCTGTTTGTGGCTGCACAGCGTTGCGTAAACCGTCTTGGGCGCAGCGCCGGAGGGGACCGGAGCGTTCTACAAGAGATCCCGGAGCCTTCCTGTAGCGCCGGAGTAGGCCACCGAGTGGGTTTTAGTGGGTGAAAGTCCCACATAACCCGGCGTCGCTCCCACGACGTTCGGGTACCTTTTCAAGGTTTCCCACTCGTAAAACAAAAAAAGGCATTATATACGCCCTCGCTATCGCATACCCCCATTCTCGAAGAGTGCCATTTCTATCCTCACAATAGTAAGCAAATCGTCTGATGGACAAGCTGATCCAGTTTGAGGAGCAGTATTACCAGTAGCAACAGCTTGATTTAACTGTCTGTTCAGTTCCTCTTCATTTGTCAAAGTAGACAACTGAATGTCAATTTCACGCAGGTCTTGGTCTGGCGCTGGCAAATTTTCAGCAGATTGCAAATTGGCAGAGTTAAACAAAACTAACTTAAATAACAAAAACAAAAGTATTAAAAAAAACCCGAAAAACCCGAGTTTTAAAAATAAAACCCGGGTTTTTTTGTAATCCTCAAAACCGGGAAATCCCGGGTTTTTTCGGTCCGGGTAAACCCGGGCTCGATGCCCTATTTGATACACTTGGTCCAACGTTTTTCCATTTTTTCATCCCTTCCAAAACATATAAAGCCAACAATAAATGTATTTTTTTATGAATCGGCATGAAAGTCTAGCTGTGACCTTGAATGTGCATAGGGTAGCAGCAGGTTGTCGGCCCTGATACCCCATACCCCATGCGCAGCTATCCCTCCGATATCATTCAGAGCTGAACTTTCGTGCCGCGAGCTGTACCACAATGTAAGTACACATGAACTGTGAGAACAGCTCAAACCGGATGGCTCAATCGTTCAATATAACATCGGCCTGGCGAGGCGCAGACTGAGAATGCTGTGAGATTATTGGCGGGGGATACAATAGATATGAGGGCACACTTGTCATAGAGTTATATTAACAGACGGACAAACAGGCATACAGGATACAAAAAATAGTTTCGTTTACACCTAGTAATATTATATAACCTATGTCACTCAGTACAGATGCAGTTTTCTAATGGTGAAAGAATTTTTGAAATCGGTCCAGTAGTTTTTGTGTGAAAACATTACAAACAAATGTTTCTTCTTTATAATGTTAGCTTATAAAGACAAAAGTACAATCTCTTGCTTGCTGCAACCCATAGACAGACCCATAGACATCCCACTGCTGGGCACGGGTCTTCCCCATAGGCAACTCTGCGGGAGGTCTAGAGCTTAATCCACCACACTGCTCCAATGCAGATTGGTGGAGGGGTTAGTGGCCAACCCGGTGTCGAATGTTCTCAAGCCACCCGAAGGTCTTCGACAAGACATAACCATTGTTTTCAGCATTGAAAGCAACCGGGACCGATTGCTAACGTGCCCTCCGAAGCACGGTAGCGGTATGAAACGTTTGCCACTAGCGGTCACCCAACCACAAACCGACCCCGTTCGTCGTTGCTTAACTCTTTCAATCACATTGAATCGACGCGAGCCATTGGGCTATGGCCGCTACTAATCTAATCTCATGCTTATCAATGCTTATCGATGCACATTGCTGACGACGGGCAGTCGCGTTATCATATCATGCGACATGTCGAACCCTCAATCGCGTATGTCACTAGTGCAAAATATACATATGTACATACTTACAAATAATTTACCGGTCAAAATAAAACAACAGCTTATACAAAATCCATCATTGTCCCCACACTAGGAAACCCTGTGTTGTGGGCATTGATATATATGGTTGTGGGTAACAACTCTCCTCCAGTTAGAACATAGTTACAATTTAATAATGGGTTACATAATACATCTAATATGTGTATTATAGTTAACTAAACACAACAATATTACTAAAATTATGTAGTTACTCTACTTACTATATTGCCTTTAGTGCTACGTGTAGAATTTAAAAAAAATTGATTGTGCTGATGCACTTTGTTATACTCAAACACAACATTAAATAACACAAACGTTATCTACATCGTTTTCGTTATAATACCTGACGCATCTTCTCAGCATCCCCAAGTTTTGACTGGAAGTACTTACAATTTTTTTTACAAAAAGTGTCCGAAGCACGAAGCTGCCTATAAAATTTTGCAAAAGACTCGCGTCTATCACATACGATCGACGCATTGGGCCATGGACATTAAGTTTGCAAGAAAGGATAATTAAATAACCTAAGACCTCATTTTTCACACCTTTTTTTTTTCACTTTTCTCACCTTTCTACCAGTTATGTTTAGGTCTCATTTATAATAATTTAATAATTTTAATAATAATGTTCTGATAAAAGTAAAGCGAAATAACTAATAATTGTCCCGTCTGATGACGTCTTTATATTTTATGTCATTTTATTCTGGTTAACATTAAGGTCAACGTATCATGAAAAAATAAGGATGGTTCACGTGTCAAAGGGTATAGTTTGTCCGGTCATGTCCATTATTATCTATGATTGAAATAGATAGCAACTATAAACAAAACTACCGTTCCTAATCCAAATTCACGCGAGCGAAGCTGCGGGCGTCCTCTAGTTATAGAACACTTTCCATTTCCCATTAGTTATACATATTTTAAAAGGTGCGTATTGTCCTTATAAAATATTGAACAAGCAGCATAATAAATTAAAGTTTGCCTTTACACTTACTGGTAATATAAAATGACATCATTTTATACTGCAAACACTTGTACAAATAAATGTATTCATAACGTATTAACTAAGCCTGTTCTGGCTTAGTACGTTTCGTGTAGTGTAATATCGTATCGTATGAGTGTAATGTACTATTTGTAGTGTACTATTTGTATCAAATTGTTTTGTCCACAAGTGTTCCTAGGCGGTTTTAAATTTTAATTAAAAAAATTAAAAATAAAGTGACTGTAACTAGAGGTCTTATGTACGATGCTCACTCAGCACTAAGTATTGTTGGGATATTCTAGCTTGAATCTCACTTGTAGTGTGGGTGAAGGTTGTTGTTATATTTTAATTACGTCATTTACGACACACTAGGACTTACTCTTTACCTCCACCTAGGGTTGCCAACCGTACTCTAAAATAGAGTATTGTACTCTATTTAATGTCACCTACATTACCTAAATAGAAAAATTATTTATGATCGGTAATACTAATAGAGTACGCTAACATACTCTTTTATACACAATGTTATACTAATACCAGTTATGCATACACATTTTCATCTCCCATAAATTGCACATACCATGAATTATTATATTTATTAAACCGTCCTTGACCAGAGATAATACAATTCCTTAATCAAAACATTATAAATTATAAGGAATCCATCCTTAGAAAAATCACCTGTTTCAAATTTGTGTTAACACCTAAATTTAATATTCTTACTTTATTTGACTAGGATTAGTCTGATTTTAGGTATTCACTAATGTAATTCTAAATTAGCACCCAGTGATTTTATTGTAACTGCCATACAAACACATTTATTTTTACTTGACAAACAAGGAAAAACCAACAGAATTTGAAACTCATGGTCTGCAATATTTATCTGTCGGCTGGGATTCAAACCCGGAACAACAGCTGGACAGTCTTACTGTGGTCAGGGTAACTGATTACCGCGCCGCGCATCGCCAGTTCCTATGATATGATAACATTGATAACAATAGTTAAGCCTTGTATAAGTCCTTTAAGCAGCCTAATTCAAAAGCATTAACTACAAATTACCAGTGTAGCGTCCATAGCCCAATGGCTCGCGTCTGTGGGGGGGACCCGTGCCCAGCAGTAGGACGTCTATGGGTCACAGCTCACAGCTAACTACAAATTAATTCACAAATTAAATTTTAACATAGGTACTCAATGTTTCTCGCGTGTAAGTTTTGTCGCGTTTTACTACGAAACCGGATGTGTCTAATATTTCACGTGGCCAATCTTAATAATGGAATTAACACCTTTTTATGTTTCTAGTTACCCTTTTTTTCGTTGACCCTTTCGTTATTTAAAGCCAGTATTTTTGAATAAATTATTAAATTTTTGTATTCTGTGGTAGAATCTGTGCCGTATACCTTCATATATACAGTGGTGGACGTCTAATTAGAAACACTACCAACGGTCCTTGACATTGTGTAAGATACTTCACCGCAATCGTTTTTATTTTGAAATTAAACAATAAATAGGGAAACAATATGTTCAACGATTTATCATTTATCAGAAAAGCAATATAATTCCCAGTACACAAGTGCAGTTTCAATATTACATTACTGACAAACATATAAATCAGTTTTAAGGTATGAACAGTAATGGTCAACTAATTAGAAACAAAAACAAAAAAGTATTAAAATCAATATATTTTTAAGTATTAGTAATTAGTATTGTTATTTACGAAATAGTTACTATCCACAGCATACCAATAGTTAATTAATATTTAGTGGCGTATCCCTTATTTTCAATAACAGCACTGCAACGACGTGGATATTGATTCAATCAATTTCATACATTTTTCTAGGGGGGATTGAATTCCATGCTTCAACAAACGCTTCATATCGTTCGTTTTTACTGGTGTTACGTTTGTTTGAGACTTTCTTTTTAACAATATACCAGAGATTTTCTATCAGGTTTAAATCCGGACTATTTGGTGGCCAGTCTAAAACGGATATACGCTGTTCGCTAAGGAAACATTTGATGCTATTGGCCGTGTGTTTAGGGTCATTGTCATGCTGAAAGATCCAGGTTACAGGCAAATGATCGTCCGAGTAGGGAATCACTGTGTGCTCTAAGATATTTTTGTATTGCCATTGATCCATTGTACCTTCAATCTTCCCAACGGGTCCAACTCCACATCCGATAAAACACCCCCAAACCGCCACCTTGCTTGACTGTATACTCCTTGTGTATTTATAATTAAAAGCATTGTTTACAGGACGTCTAACATAGCGCTTTCCATCGGAATTTACCATATTTATTTTTGTTTCATCTGAAAATAACACTTTTTTCCCATTCTCATACCGTTCACTTAACATATTTTTTAGCGAATAATAATCGCTTCTCTCGGTGTTGCTTGGTAAGAAGCGGTACCTATCGAGAGATTCTTCCAAACAATTAAGCTTCCACTAATCTTCGCCGTATCAGTCTTGACGAGATGTTTCTCGGGTCATCAGGCGAAAAAAACTTCATTTTTAATCTGGTTGGAGCCTTTACTTGGGTCTTTTTTAGCAACACGAACGATTAGCGTATCTTCTTTGGGAGAGGTTTTTCTTAGCCGAGCCTTTCTAAGAGCATTTTCAACAGTTCCATGTGTTTTATAATGATCAATTGCATTAAAAACTTTCTTAACAGAACAATTTAAATGCTCAGCTATTCTCGTGTACGCCCACTTATGATCGAAATGTAAAATAACAATTATTTGCCTAGTTGACGCGTCACAACTTTTATTTTTGCCCATTTTAAACAAAATAAAATTCAGATAAAATTTTGAATTACCGCCAAAATAATAGTAAAAGCCAAGAATTAAATGATATTGTCAAATTTAAAAAAAAAAACGAGCTATGGATGTTTTTTTATAATGTTTCTAATTAGGCGTCCAAGCGGCAATCAGCGGAAAATAAACTCCTTCATGTGCAAAAGACTCATTTTTTAATTAAAAGTAAAATAGGTTTTATATTTTATGCATTTAATGAGTTTTTTATTAGAGTGGCTATATTATTGTATGATTATTAAATATTGAATGTATATATTTTTTACGACCATTTGTACATTGAAGTTATACTTTCTTTATTCATAAGAAGTGTTTCTAATTCTGTGACCACCACTGTATATGTATATCTAGGCCTAATTTAATATGTTTTTTGTACAAATCCTACCATGATTCTTTCGGATTGTAATTTTTGTCTTTGAATTGTTCGCATGGCTTAACTATTATGAAAACTTGTAAAATATAAAAATGTTGTCTTATGTAAGTACAAATTATATAAAATAAGTAAAACTAGTAACAAATGTTAAATAATATTATTGTTAAGTCGTCTAAGGTCAGGAAATTAAATGAAGACAGCATACATACTGTAGTGTATGCGCCGGAGTCAGTCACGCGCTAGCGGTGAGCCAGTACGGACGTGGGCCGGACGCATTACCTACTTCATCTACATATTGAGTGATCAAAGGCGTGTTTTATTTACTATAATGGACACCCAAACACTACACATACATACATTACTGCTTTACAATCCACTACTACAATACAGACCGACGATAGTATTTTAAATACTATGCTATTGGTATTTGATACGAGTGAGGACGACGAGGTGAGGTCAATCAATAAAAAGTGACTTCTAATTCAAAACGGGAACCCGGTCATTGTATTCATGACATAAAGCTTGAAAACGAAATTTGCATGCATGCATATGCAAATTAATGTTGTTTAATAATCACAACCAAGTTTGCATACGCGTACAACGTAGAGTAAGCGGTGGAGAATAACATTTTCTCAGTTTCAACAAACAATGGTGGGCAACTGGGAGGCATGCAATGAATGGATTATACCGTCATAGCGCGATATGTTAGACTTCTGAGTAGATGGTATTCTGTGGTAGATGTACTGTATGTTTTTACCTAATTGCTTTTTTTTAATTTACTGTTGAAACATAAAACAACACAACAAAAATATATACATCAATAAATTTCAAAAGTTTATAGGATTGCCGATGCAGAACCACCATTCGCTGCCGTTCATGACAAATGGCCATAAATAATCTTTTATACTAACTACTTACTAGTATTATCGTTAGTGTTTTGTTTCTCGTATGAGTGTATACGGTCGTTTGACTCGCGGGAAAGATAAGATCCCTAAGAAGATAAGGCCCAGGCACAGAATACATAATAGTCTAGGCCGATTCCTGATCTCTCGGTGTGGCAGCGGCGCGGAATCGGTATGCTCGGTATACGCTGTACCGAAAGCTTGCCGAGCGCTTCTGTTTCAATGAGCGTTTCGTTTGTAGATGAAGGCTGTAACAAAAAATACTGTAACATTTCGGTAGGTACAGAGCTTTCCAATCGTACCGCTGCCGCATCGACAAAATCAGGATCAGGCCCTATTCAGATATAATATTCGTTAAAAAACCAAGTACTCGGTATACCTTTTTTTTTTTTTTTGTTTAACGAGTGGGAAACCTTGAAAAGGTACCCGGACGTCGTGGGAGCGACGCCGGGTTATGTGGGACTTTCACCCACTAAAACCCACTCGGTGGCCTACTCCGGCGCTACAGGAGGGCTCCGGGATCTCTTGTAGAACGCGCCGGTGCCCTCCAGCGCTGCGCCCAAGACGGGCTCTTCCCGGTTTCACAACGCTGTGCAGCCACAAACAGCGTCGTCTTTCCCGGGGTCACATCGATGGACGGTTCGAGCTCCCCCTCTCACCGCCCGCAACCCCAGAAGTCCCCTTTTAGTCGCCTTTTACGACAGGCAGGGGCTACCGTAGCACTATTCTGGTCCCGAGCTACAGGGACTAGTACTCGGTATACCTACTGTTCAATTTCAGTGACGTGCGTTTTTAATGGAATTGGAATTCATACAATACAACAAATACCCCACAGAACACGTTTCGTTACCTACAGAGTTTATCTCGTATATCTATCTGAATAGGCCTTTAGAAGGGATCATTCCAATTTTGTAACGTTTTAATATTTAGTAAGGTAGGTTAGGTAGTAACGAAAAGATGCATGCAACCTTTTGCATCTAAACAACCAGTCAGATAAAATACATTGCATAAAACCCGCACTTATACTCAGCTTATTTATAAGCGCTTCAACCCTCGTGCGAGTGTGGCAAAAAGTGCGCACGCGCCGACTGGCGCTTAATAACACGAGCTTTTAAACGCTCGTTTAAAACGCAGGTCTGAAAGCGCACTAATACTCGAACCAAAAAAAATTATAATTAATATGTTCTTGTAACATGAAATCTACTTATTTAAGCATCATAAGTAAAATATCCATCATGTAAAATTGGCACAAACGTGTTAATTAAACAGAGCTCTTTTAACGGGGTCAAGTGTTACTTCCAGTACTGTTAATAACAACAGAAGTTTGATAAGTTTATTGAATTAATTAATAGTGGTGATGGTTGAGTGGTTAATACTACAGGCTCTCGTTCGAAGGGTCCAGAGTTAATATTCCATATGATCCTTTACTTTTCGCATTTTAAATATGAGATTTACCACTGAGAGAAAACTGGGTGTTAAGATTCAGATACGCAACAATGACTTTTGGGGTAAAACAAATTTAAATTCTTAACTACCGTATACTTAAGGCGGTGGCGGTACACATTATCCATTACTGGTCACAAAAATCTGAATTTTTAAATGATATACATGACATACGCTGTGCCAGCATGATACGCTCTGGCGGAAGCCTCGCAGCAGAAGCGTTTTCAGGCCCAACAAACCCTCGCCCTGAGAGCAATCACAGGTGCAGATTACTGCAGATCTCAGTGGAGTCGCTGGATGGTTTCTGATTTACTCTCATTATGTAGTAAAAATACAAATTGTTAATAATTGTTTTGTTATATTACTTAACTGGTGAAAAATATTACACATCAACAATAATCTACATACAGATGTGATGATAAGTTTATGATATAATGTTTTTTGTATGATACAAGCAGCATGATCATAAGAACAGTTTTACTGGAACATAGTCGAATATACACAGAGAAGACACTTCTCACACAATAAGAGGTAAAGCACCACACTTGCAGGCCATGTCCTCATTTGCACTACACATGCCTTAAATGCTTGCATTGTGCAAATTTATAATTAAATACCTGCATTAAAAGTGATAGTAAATGTTTTAATAGATTAACCCTCATTATTTTTTCATGTTTTGGTTAAGATTGTTATCTCTATACCACATTTTCTCCTGACACTAAAAAATTATTTGTAATACCCCAATAGTGCACACCACAGTACACACCATCATAGATGGCCATCTCAAAGCAATACATAATCTACGAATTTCATAATAAACGACCGCGTTTCAGTCGTGTAGGCGGTCATGAAAAATCTCTCGAACAGATCGTAAAACTTATAACTAATTGACGCACTATCGCGCCCGGCCAATCGGCCGCGAGAAGACCATTCACGCCTCCGGAGCTGCCTCCGCTCGAATTGACAGCTGAGCAAAGTAAACCTTGAAAACATCACCGACTATAAAACATCTATAACAACAACGCTACATACACCATTAATTACTGCACTTCACTGACCTTCCACGCTCTGGTTCAGCGATGACGGGAATCCGGACGATGCCAAGTCCTTCTTCTGCCCACCTTTTGGCGGATCAGAGTCCGAATCGTCGAAAACTAGCGTCCGGACCGACTGCGAACACCGACGATCCATCCTCACTCACAACACAACACACAAACAAATTTTTTCGCCATTTATTAATTAGAAGACCATATTTAGATACGACATTGAGTTATCATGACTCCGCGTTGTATAAATAAGCCAGAAACGCGACTATAATCGCTATATTTTGAAGGAAAATATGTATATTTATGTATTTATGCCATCGTATTTCACGAAACACACGACTAGCACAGAGTACCTTTATATATACTGAAATAGAGGTTTATCTTTGCGACCGAAGTGGGTAATACAAGTGTCGCCCTCTGGACTTTTGGTTTGGAGCTAATGTCTACGTATATGCATGTGTGCATAATGCATTCGCGTATGTGTGCGTGTATACGTATACGGCCTAGTAGTTGGCATCCTAGTGTGCGTAAATGCATTCGCGTATGTGTGCGTATATACGTATACGGCCTAGCTGGCATCAAATAGTTTTTTTAATAACCTATCTTTGAATTTGGCTACTAGAAACTAAAATGGTCTTTATGTTCAAATATAAATCTCTAGTAGCCAAGTCCAATTATAGGTTATTAAAAACAACTGTTAAACTAAAGTTTACAAATAAATAAAACAACGATAACCTTACATGTAATTATTTACTTCTTTCTTTTAAAACACTTCATAAACAATTTCTTAGCTTTTACTTTATGCATATCCGTATCATCATCACACTCTCTCTTAAAACCTGCTGAACTATTTACACATCCGGGGACGCAACACTTTTTATTAGACATGTTTTCACAAAAGTAAACCTTAACACCCAACGATCGTCAGAGTCCTATCTTAATGCTAAACTTTCAATGCACGCACGTATGTACAAAATCAGCACAGCCGGAGGAGCAGGAACTCTTAGGTACAGAAAAAGCACAAGAACGCGAAACAAGCCATGACACCGAAAAACAATTGCGCAAATCGGCGGCCACAGTACAGATTTGTGACAGGCAGGAACGTAAATAACAACAAACGTAATAACGCCATCTTACGTACCATAGTATAAACTACGTAGTCCGCTAGGAGTTTTATGTTCTGTGCACTGCCATCTCTGGGTGTATTTGAGACCTAACATACAATCCTCGTATTAAAACCTATTTCTCGGTAGCCAATGAGAAGATTGTCAAGCCTGACGACTAGTACAAAACGAAAAATGACACTTTCACGTTTTGAATACTTTTGAAAGATAGTAGGGATGTTCGATATACATCGATGTATCGAAAACATCGATGTTTACCATTCGATACATCGAATCGATTCGATACATCGCTACTAGTCGATGTTTAACGATATATCGATGTATTTTATTCGATGCATCGAATAACCACCTCATTATATTTATAAGTTTTCTCTAATAGTAATTTACAATTTCAATAAACTTACACGGATAATAAAGAGCATGTCATTAATAAGATTCACACAGCGTTTTTAAAACTGAGAACGTTATACAGGATAAGGTTTACGTTGGCTTAATACATCACCCCATACCTAAATAAAAAAGGTTTAATTAATATGACCGCGAAAAGAGAACTTCCACTATGCCTGCACGGTGCATAGAATAATTTGGAATAAGAATCCGGAGTACCTTTTTGAAAAACTCCACTGGGTTAAAGATCATTCTTTTAGAACTCGTCGTCCGAACGTACAAACGTCACTCAAAACGCCAAGACATAGAACTGCCAGATTCAGGGGCTATTTCAAATTTGCTGCAACAAGAATATGGAACGACTTGCCTCCTCCGTTAAGAACTAAATAAAGCACAGAAACATTAAAAGCCAAATATAAATCGGCACTATTAAGAAAACCACTCCACCAATCCGCATTGGAGCAGCATGCTGGAGTATGCTCTAGAAGTCTAGATCTCCCGCAACATAGTCTGTGGGGGAGACCCATGCCCAGCAGTGGGACGTCTTTGAGTCGCAGCGATTAAGAAAACAGCTTGCTGTAGAAAATTTGAAACACGCGCACTGGAACTGTCTACAACTAAAAAAAAATATTTTCTTCCACTAGCACCTAAAAACTAACCCTTCCTTTAATAATTAGTTCGGACTTGCACATACACATATACATACCACACACACACACGCACACACACACACACACACGCACGTGTTAGATTTTATAAATTATGTATATGTATAATAGTAATTATAAAAGTTGTTAATATAAGCTAGAATGTATTTGTATGAAACGTCAAATTGGAAGTGGGTGGAAATTATAAAAACAATATCAAAATTAATAATGCTTTATTCATTTATTATCGATGTTTGATTCTACCACAGTTTCAAAAGGTGCTCTTTTTGTGGAGGAGAAGAAACTGCAAAAGAAACTCCCCCGCACATCTTTTTCAAATAAAATCATACAATATATAATATCACGTCAGTAACACACATTACACCATGTTACCAGTTTTTGAAATAGGAATGATCACATTGACAATATATTATTTTAATAATAAACCATTTAGTTAACTAATTATCTATGTACTTAACTTTGGTCTCGAGCAGCGTTTCCACACAACCAAGGTACCGTCTGTCTGTACCACTGTATTATTGCTACGAACAGAATATCGGAGCCACTCGCCAGCCAAGAAGAAGAAGGGAATGAATTGCCTCCACCCGGTTACAAGCCCCTTTTCTGCTCACCAGGTGGCGGCACGTCGTTTTATCAAAACAAACTTACACTTAAATAAAATGATACTTTTGTTAACAAAGGACATTGACAATAATAATATTAAATAGAAACATTAATTAACAGCTATTATTCGTATAGATAAAGCCTATTCAAACATTTGTGGTATGAAAATAATGTCAACACGTGTTTATTACGATAACGAAACTATTAACATTAAAATGATATTTTTGCTATAATTACTTTACCAATATTAATGTAAAATAAGTACATAAATTAAGACATAATACTCATATTTAAATAGGCCTTAATCACTTTAATTCCAATATCACACTAGACAACATTTCCGCTTTAATTAAACCAAACAATGATACTTAAATTACGTTCCATTTATGAATTACTTCTTTTACCATCAATAATTTTCCACATTTATCAACCTTTTTATTCAATAATATAATAACCTAACACGGCCAGACTGACAGTACTTCGCTCTCGAAGTACCTCCACAAACTCTATCCATGATCACAGTCACAGTCATCTTTTTTTTTTACTTTCCTTTCCTTCCACGTTTTCCTTTCCTTTTTATCTCATGTTTTTTTTTTTACTTTCCTTTCCTTCCACGTTTTCCTTTCCTTTTTATCTCCTTTTTTTTTACTTTCCTTTCCTTCCACGTTTTCCTTTCCTTTTTATCTCATGCTTTTTTTTTTACTTTCCTTTCCTTCCACGTTTTCCTTTTCTTTTTATCTCATGACCACTGAACTTCACATGTTGGCCTTACCCACCCGCTGCACCATGGTTACCAGACCAACACCAGATCAGTGGCCGACCAGCAGTTCCCCCGTCCATGGTACCAACGTGTACCAAGGCGGGAGCTTTAATCCTCCCGCCCAAGGCACGGTCCCGTCTATGGTACCATCGTGTGGCAAGGGCGAGAGTTTTAATTCCCATGACCACTGACCTTCACCAGATCAGTGGCCGACCAGCAGTCCTCCCGCCCAAGGTACGGTCCCGTCTATAGTACCATCGTGTACCAAGGGCGAGAGTTTTAATTCTCGCAGCCCTGCCGTCCATGGTACCAACGTGTACCAAGGCGGCAGTTTTAATAAATTTTTTTTTTCAGTATCAGTTTTTCAGTCTCAGTTTCAGTTTCAGTTTTAGTCTTTCATTATTTCTGGCTTTCGCATACAAATCGGCAATTTTTGTTTAAGTTAATCGTACCAAAGTAAAATAAAAATTGATAGTAACAGAAGCAATAGAAGCTGTGTGTTATTTCATAAGTTGATAGTAAACCGCTTCACTAACAATCTCAATTGTTAAACAATAATTCCAATAGTTAATCAATAAAGAAATAAAATAGTCTAACACGGACAACAAAACTAATACACTAGGTTTTTACCGTGTTACTTCATTGTTTCCGTCTAAAAGTCGCTCGGCCAATCTGACTTATTAATATCTGTATACTACACTGCTATCGACCCACTTAGATACATTTATTTACTTATTCACAGAATACTTAAACACACATTTTTACGCAAATGTGTACAAAAGAACTACTTATTTCTAAAGGAAATATTCTCCTAAAGTTATCTTATAAACAGAATAACAATAAATGTTTTGTCTTTTTACATAAATAAAGCTCACTGCAGACTTCTCCAGCTTCTATTCAAGTTCTGCACAAGCAGCTCGCTGTCAGCATTGGGGCTGTATGGTGTGCCGAATTCCTCATACTGCGTTTCCGGCGGTCAAGTTTTTCTTTAGTAGATGGATCAAATCTGAAACTTGTACAAAAATGTATTAGTGTGGGCAAAAATGGGTATTGTTGGGCAAAAATGGGTATTGTATCCCACTTCTGATGTTAGATTTTAATAAATTATAGGTATATGTATAATAGTAATTATAAAAGTTGTTAATATAAGCTAGAATGTATTTGTATGAAACGTCAAATTGGAAGTGGGTGGAAATTATAAAAACAATATCAAAATTAATAATGCTTTATTCATTTATTATCGATGTTTGATTCTACCACAGTTTCAAAAGGTGCTCTTTTTGTGGAGGAGAAGAAACTGCAAAAGAAACTCCCCCGCACATCTTTTTCAAATAAAATCATACAATATATAATATCACGTCAGTAACACACATTACACCATGTTACCAGTTTTTGAAATAGGAATGATCACATTGACAATATATTATTTTAATAATAAACCATTTAGTTAACTAATTATCTATGTACTTAACTTTGGTCTCGAGCAGCGTTTCCACACAACCAAGGTACCGTCTGTCTGTACCACTGTATTATTGCTACGAACAGAATATCGGAGCCACTCGCCAGCCAAGAAGAAGAAGGGAATGAATTGCCTCCACCCGGTTACAAGCCCCTTTTCTGCTCACCAGGTGGCGGCACGTCGTTTTATCAAAACAAACTTACACTTAAATAAAATGATACTTTTGTTAACAAAGGACATTGACAATAATAATATTAAATAGAAACATTAATTAACAGCTATTATTCGTATAGATAAAGCCTATTCAAACATTTGTGGTATGAAAATAATGTCAACACGTGTTTATTACGATAACGAAACTATTAACATTAAAATGATATTTTTGCTATAATTACTTTACCAATATTAATGTAAAATAAGTACATAAATTAAGACATAATACTCATATTTAAATAGGCCTTAATCACTTTAATTCCAATATCACACTAGACAACATTTCCGCTTTAATTAAACCAAACAATGATACTTAAATTACGTTCCATTTATGAATTACTTCTTTTACCATCAATAATTTTCCACATTTATCAACCTTTTTATTCAATAATATAATAACCTAACACACGCAATGCAAGAGTGACGTTCTTGTCAAAGTTTTTTTTTTGTTTGTTCTGTATAAAATAAAATAAAATAAATTAGGCTACATTTTAGTAGGTTAGTAACTTTAGTTCTTCTGTTTATCAGCTGGTATGGGGGAACAACGGACACATACCCGCCTTCCACCTCAGGGTATAGGGGCTGTCTGAAAACCAGCGCTACACGGGTCTCCTAGCCCTGCAGTAGCAGTAGTTATCTGTTTATTTACGAACACCAGTAAGCAGATCAAAGGAAAACCCCTTAGAAGTGTGGGATGATTTTAAACATCAATTTCCTAAATTATTTAAAATAGCATATAAATATTTAACCATAGTGGCCACCTCCGTACCATCCGAAAGACATTTTTCTAAAGCTTCACAAGTGTTGAATCAACAACGCACGAGGATACAAGGAAAGCGGGTAAATAAAATTTTATTTCTCCATAGTTTGGAAAGAAAGTATTGGGATTTTTAAATTAATTATAATTGTGTGATTACTTATAATTATTGTACTTGATTAAAATTGTTATTTTTGCATGTTTCTTAAAAAAAAAATTTTTATTCATAAAAAAAAAATAAAGTATTAAAATTTCAGAGTGTATTTCATTTTTCTGTCCTATATTTTGAGCTATAACGCTATTTTTAAGGGACACTTAAAAAAAAACGAGTTATATCAGAATCTATACTCATTTTTATCTATATATATAAAAGGAGAAGGTGACTGACTGACTGACTGACTGACATATCAATGCAGGGCCTAAACTATAAGGGCTAGAAACTTGAAATTTTGCACAGGGGTTCCTTTTATAACGTAGGGGAGCACTAAGAAAGGATTTTTGAAAATTCATCCCCCAAGGGGGTAAAACGGGGGTGCAAAGTTAGTATGAAACTTTGCCGTTTTTGAAGTCGTTAGACGGGTAGACGTCGTTAATGGGTCTAATTCTACGCGAGCGAAGCTGCGGGCGTTATTTTTAGCGATGTATCGATACATCGATGTATCAATTCGATATATCGAAAAACATCGATGCAAACTTTCCGATTGATACATCGAAAAAAACATCGATGTATATTTTAAATGGACATCCCTAAAAGATAGTAGGTTGGCGAAGATTGCAGTGTTGCTAGGTCAGTAGAGTTATTTTCCCTTCAATTTCATGATAATTTTTCGGAATCTAGTTTGTCAATCTCAAACAAGATTGTGTGCAATTGTGTGTCTTACGGGATGTTCGATATACATTGATGTATTGAAAACATCGATGTTTACAATGAAATACATCAAATGGATCCGATGTTTTGAAATGCTTTCGATATACTCGATGTGTTTTTTTTTTTTCGAATTTACTAGCAAAACATCGAATCGATTATAACCAATTAATTTCATAAAACCTCAAGTTTGATCAATAAAATTTTACTTTAAATCTATTTTCCTATTTATGTTAATTTAAAAAATAAAAGTTTATTATTCAATAGTGGACTGACAATATAATACCGTTGAAATATAATTGATCTCAAGATTCTGCTTCCTAAAATTCATACATTGCATACAAATACTTATCCATGGTAGAGACTTTAATCCCATCTGAACGTTTGATTTTTCAAGCGGCACAAATCGTCAATCAATAACGAAATAGACTGAAAGGCAAACGTTTTAATAAATTATTGTTTTTGCAAAGTCTCACAAAAGAACATTGGGTATAGGACATGACAGACTTAGCAAAATTTGACGAAGAAGAGGATGGGCGATAGAGAGAAAGTGAGATAGAGCGAACGTCGCACAGTACAAGTCAAATCCAAAGCTCCACCACAGACTAAATACGAGTAAAATACAGATACAAAATCCAAAACCAAAGATATACGACAGACTAAGACAAAATACAGATAAAAGATCGCAAAGGAACTGATGAACATTCGCATCGCTGAACGGAATCATCATTTAGAGATACCGTGCGGTGCGAACTTAAAACAACCCACTATTCTGACTCCGAATACTCTCTCTATCCACGAAGTACAGTATCTCTGCCCCGCGTCGCTGTCAAAGCAAAACAAAACCGTATGAGTCAAATAACAGGTGACATCTGGTCCCTGGTTTGCTATTTTTAATGTGACTGGATATTGTAAGTGTATATGGCAATAAATGAAAATTAAATTGAAATTAAAACTTATACACTTATAACATAACATATGTTTTGTAATAAAACAACAAGACTTTCAAATGAATATTTATGTTTATTCTTTTTTTGTGTATATTTGAATATTTCGCCAAAGAAGATTCACTTCTGACATATGTACTTTGTACGCACGCACTTTTTTTTTTGTTCTTACGTAAATTACAATAAAGATTTTTCTCAAACATGACCTTTACTCTTTTTAATAATACAATGTTTGAATTAGTGATGGTTTGCATGAAAAGGTGTGTTGAAGTAATATACCTGGTAACTGTGTCATGAGAATTCTATTTCTTAGTAGCGGAAACAGAATTAAATAATCTGAAAATTTCAACCGTCTAAATTATGTCGGTTCATAAGATACAGTCTGGTGACAGACGAACAGTGAAATCTTAGTAATAGGGTTCCGTTTACAGGTACTCGATGCATACAAAATGCCGATGTTTCACCCGATACGTCGAGATACATCGATGTACAGTTCCGATTTATCGCATCGAAAAAAAACATCTATGTTTTTTCAAGGTGGACACCCCGTCACAAGATTCCGGCTTGAATGTCGGTTAATTACTTTTAGATAATATCGTTTGTAAGTATTGGATTTTTTTTTCTTTCTCTTTTGATCACTAGTTAATAAAAGCACATTAAAGTGCTTTTCCGTTTCATCATAACTCACTGATTAAATCCATTTTAATAATGATTGCTTGCAATGTCTAGTTATCTATATATATAAAAGGAGAAGGTGACTGACTGACTGACTGACTGACTGACTGACTGACATATCAACGCAGGGCCTAAACTATAGGGGCTAGAAACTTGAAATTTTGCACAGGGGTTCCTTATATAACGTAGGGGAGCACTAAGAAAGGATTTTTGAAAATTCACCCCCTAAGGGGGTAAAACGGGGGTGCAAAGTTAGTATGAAACTTTGCCGTTTTTGAAGTTAGTGAATGTCTAATTCCACGCGAGCGAAGCTGCGGGCGTCCACTAGTTATTTTATAAATGCCCTGTTTGCTATTCGCTACGTACGACCCATAGACGTCCCACTGTAGTTTTATTTTGATGCGTTTTTGCAACCTTATGCTTCCTTCGGCCGGTTGGTAGCATGAGGTCAAATGCCTTTTTGTGTGCTTTTAGGACTGAAAATAGCACATAAAAATTTCTTACAGTTATTAGATCTAGTTACTCATATAGTTCTTCCATAAAAAATCTAAATGGCTTAATGACATACCTTTCAGAAGGCATCGTTGGCCTCTTTCAAGTTTTAATTTTTTTTTATTTAAGTTAAGTAAGTAATAACTGACTATGCTAATTTACTTTACGACGAGGTTATACTGCTATAGAAAAGGTGATCATCATTTCATTTCAGAAATCATTATATTATCTGTGATGAAGGACAATGAACAGGGACATATACACCCTAAAGCTTTGTACATATTTCCTTTACCTGTTGATTAAATAAGGAAAATTTATTCATTGCTAATGGCAACAAATAGTGCGTGAAAAGGAAAAAAGTGTTTGTCTCTCTTTCAAATTTTACACTGCCATCTATAGCCAGTTTTAAAAACTAAAGACAATAGTTACCATATCTCAAAAATAAATATTTAAAATGTTGCAAGCCTTTGTTATTAACAAGCGCCTGTTTTCCTAAATACTCACTATTTAAATGTTATTGAGTACAAAATCTTGAAAATCGTATTTTTTCCCAGTAGGAATAGAGTAGTTTGTAAAATAATATAGAAAATAACATTATAGATCCTAAAATAAACGCTGCCATCTACTGTCTTAATAGAGTAAACTACAAGTTTTCCCGTCAAAAGAAACGGAAAAACACGAATGTGCGTCGCCTCAGTAGATATCAGCTGAATTATTCGGCTAAAATGCCCTGGCACGGGCATACGTAGTCGTCGGTCCGCCATTACGACGCAGCCGAGACACGTATATATAAAAGGAGAAGGTGACTGACTGACTGACTGACTGACATATCAATGCAGGGCCTAAACTATAAGGGCTAGAAACTTGAAATTTTGCACAGGGGTTCCTTTTATAACGTAGGGGAGCACTAAGAAAGGATTTTTGAAAATTCATCCCCCAAGGGGGTAAAACGGGGGTGCAAAGTTAGTATGAAACTTTGCCGTTTTTGAAGTCGTTAGACGGGTAGACGTCGTTAATGGGTCTAATTCTACGCGAGCGAAGCTGCGGGCGTTATTTTTAGCGATGTATCGATACATCGATGTATCAATTCGATATATCGAAAAACATCGATGCAAACTTTCCGATTGATACATCGAAAAAAACATCGATGTATATTTTAAATGGACATCCCTAAAAGATAGTAGGTTGGCGAAGATTGCAGTGTTGCTAGGTCAGTAGAGTTATTTTCCCTTCAATTTCATGATAATTTTTCGGAATCTAGTTTGTCAATCTCAAACAAGATTGTGTGCAATTGTGTGTCTTACGGGATGTTCGATATACATTGATGTATTGAAAACATCGATGTTTACAATGAAATACATCAAATGGATCCGATGTTTTGAAATGCTTTCGATATACTCGATGTGTTTTTTTTTTTTCGAATTTACTAGCAAAACATCGAATCGATTATAACCAATTAATTTCATAAAACCTCAAGTTTGATCAATAAAATTTTACTTTAAATCTATTTTCCTATTTATGTTAATTTAAAAAATAAAAGTTTATTATTCAATAGTGGACTGACAATATAATACCGTTGAAATATAATTGATCTCAAGATTCTGCTTCCTAAAATTCATACATTGCATACAAATACTTATCCATGGTAGAGACTTTAATCCCATCTGAACGTTTGATTTTTCAAGCGGCACAAATCGTCAATCAATAACGAAATAGACTGAAAGGCAAACGTTTTAATAAATTATTGTTTTTGCAAAGTCTCACAAAAGAACATTGGGTATAGGACATGACAGACTTAGCAAAATTTGACGAAGAAGAGGATGGGCGATAGAGAGAAAGTGAGATAGAGCGAACGTCGCACAGTACAAGTCAAATCCAAAGCTCCACCACAGACTAAATACGAGTAAAATACAGATACAAAATCCAAAACCAAAGATATACGACAGACTAAGACAAAATACAGATAAAAGATCGCAAAGGAACTGATGAACATTCGCATCGCTGAACGGAATCATCATTTAGAGATACCGTGCGGTGCGAACTTAAAACAACCCACTATTCTGACTCCGAATACTCTCTCTATCCACGAAGTACAGTATCTCTGCCCCGCGTCGCTGTCAAAGCAAAACAAAACCGTATGAGTCAAATAACAGGTGACATCTGGTCCCTGGTTTGCTATTTTTAATGTGACTGGATATTGTAAGTGTATATGGCAATAAATGAAAATTAAATTGAAATTAAAACTTATACACTTATAACATAACATATGTTTTGTAATAAAACAACAAGACTTTCAAATGAATATTTATGTTTATTCTTTTTTTGTGTATATTTGAATATTTCGCCAAAGAAGATTCACTTCTGACATATGTACTTTGTACGCACGCACTTTTTTTTTTGTTCTTACGTAAATTACAATAAAGATTTTTCTCAAACATGACCTTTACTCTTTTTAATAATACAATGTTTGAATTAGTGATGGTTTGCATGAAAAGGTGTGTTGAAGTAATATACCTGGTAACTGTGTCATGAGAATTCTATTTCTTAGTAGCGGAAACAGAATTAAATAATCTGAAAATTTCAACCGTCTAAATTATGTCGGTTCATAAGATACAGTCTGGTGACAGACGAACAGTGAAATCTTAGTAATAGGGTTCCGTTTACAGGTACTCGATGCATACAAAATGCCGATGTTTCACCCGATACGTCGAGATACATCGATGTACAGTTCCGATTTATCGCATCGAAAAAAAACATCTATGTTTTTTCAAGGTGGACACCCCGTCACAAGATTCCGGCTTGAATGTCGGTTAATTACTTTTAGATAATATCGTTTGTAAGTATTGGATTTTTTTTTCTTTCTCTTTTGATCACTAGTTAATAAAAGCACATTAAAGTGCTTTTCCGTTTCATCATAACTCACTGATTAAATCCATTTTAATAATGATTGCTTGCAATGTCTAGTTATCTATATATATAAAAGGAGAAGGTGACTGACTGACTGACTGACTGACTGACTGACTGACATATCAACGCAGGGCCTAAACTATAGGGGCTAGAAACTTGAAATTTTGCACAGGGGTTCCTTATATAACGTAGGGGAGCACTAAGAAAGGATTTTTGAAAATTCACCCCCTAAGGGGGTAAAACGGGGGTGCAAAGTTAGTATGAAACTTTGCCGTTTTTGAAGTTAGTGAATGTCTAATTCCACGCGAGCGAAGCTGCGGGCGTCCACTAGTTATTTTATAAATGCCCTGTTTGCTATTCGCTACGTACGACCCATAGACGTCCCACTGTAGTTTTATTTTGATGCGTTTTTGCAACCTTATGCTTCCTTCGGCCGGTTGGTAGCATGAGGTCAAATGCCTTTTTGTGTGCTTTTAGGACTGAAAATAGCACATAAAAATTTCTTACAGTTATTAGATCTAGTTACTCATATAGTTCTTCCATAAAAAATCTAAATGGCTTAATGACATACCTTTCAGAAGGCATCGTTGGCCTCTTTCAAGTTTTAATTTTTTTTTATTTAAGTTAAGTAAGTAATAACTGACTATGCTAATTTACTTTACGACGAGGTTATACTGCTATAGAAAAGGTGATCATCATTTCATTTCAGAAATCATTATATTATCTGTGATGAAGGACAATGAACAGGGACATATACACCCTAAAGCTTTGTACATATTTCCTTTACCTGTTGATTAAATAAGGAAAATTTATTCATTGCTAATGGCAACAAATAGTGCGTGAAAAGGAAAAAAGTGTTTGTCTCTCTTTCAAATTTTACACTGCCATCTATAGCCAGTTTTAAAAACTAAAGACAATAGTTACCATATCTCAAAAATAAATATTTAAAATGTTGCAAGCCTTTGTTATTAACAAGCGCCTGTTTTCCTAAATACTCACTATTTAAATGTTATTGAGTACAAAATCTTGAAAATCGTATTTTTTCCCAGTAGGAATAGAGTAGTTTGTAAAATAATATAGAAAATAACATTATAGATCCTAAAATAAACGCTGCCATCTACTGTCTTAATAGAGTAAACTACAAGTTTTCCCGTCAAAAGAAACGGAAAAACACGAATGTGCGTCGCCTCAGTAGATATCAGCTGAATTATTCGGCTAAAATGCCCTGGCACGGGCATACGTAGTCGTCGGTCCGCCATTACGACGCAGCCGAGACACGTTTGTCGTATTTAGTTAAATATTTTCGTTTATAAATGAGTAATAACGCTCATGAGCTCAGTAATCGACTTCTGAATGCGTTGGATAACAATTACAATGTAAGTTTCCGAGTTTTGGAGATCCTAAGTCCGATAAGCGAGTCTGAGATACGGAAACGGTCTATACGAGCCTGTGACACCCGATTCGCGTTGCGATTCAGTCTCTTGGGAGGTTGCCCCGAGGCTTCCTAGTGGCCTATACAATGGCAATAGCGTAACAAGTATCGTCGGAGTCGCTGGATATCAAATAAAGCAAGATCGTGTTGAAAATGTGGTGTCTGTGTGGGGATACGTGAGCGTGAAGTGCGATGTACGGGGCCACTGACGTCGGCAGCGCTCCTCTCGTCCCTCCGTCCGTCCCTAGTGCCAAATGTTTTGCAATGTGAAAGTATAGAATTGTGCCACGCGCGACCTTTCCCGTAAATTTTAGTCGGATTGGTGATAGAATTGGTCAAAATGTGTTATTTCGTTTCTTTTGACCAAGCCTGTCGTAAGATTCCGTCGGCGGCCGTGTGTGAATACCTCATGCTCACATGGTGGGCGCCACACAGTTTGTAGCAGGTTGGAGATGTTAAGTTCCTATACGTTTTATTCGTTGTCGATGGTGCAATATCAGGTCAGTGGAGTTTTCGTAATAATATATCATCCTCTTTTTACATTTAACTGGGTTTCTCGAAATGGTTGCTGTGCTGTGGTCTGATAGTGTAGTTTCAGTGTGGACTTGAAATTATACTTAATGAAACATAGGTCACAATACACTTCCTTGTCAATATTCTATTGTTGGTAACTGTTTCAAATTTGGAAATGTGAGAGCAATAAGATGCCAGTTGATCGTTTTACAGACTGGAATGTTGCTATTGCAAAATGCAATCGCATATTTTGACATCAATCAAATACCTTTCATAAAACTGTAGACCATCAAGCTTTCAAAACCACATGGTATGATAGCAGTCTCCTGCCTGTCCTATAATTAGCATAGCATTGCACTTATGCATGTGGCCGCCCAACTAAATGTGTGATAACATAGGTAAGAGGTTGATATAGAATTGGTGGGAATTCTACAACAACGGTAAGGTTGGGTACTATTTTGGTTTATGATAGCAAACGACCATGCAGCACCATCCATTCGCTGCTGCCTGGATTGCTGGTTAATGACTTAAAATCATAATAGGTTTACAGCACAGTTTAGGTGTCTGAATGTTAATCTGGAGTAAAGTAGTAATATGATTTAAAAATATTTTTTTTTTACACTGTCATCAGATAGTCCAGTTCACACACACCCATTAAACTGGTTTAATTGAGAAAGTTAACAACTAAGTACTAAATTTTAGCAAAATGGAAATGGTAAATACTTAAACTACTGACTAACTTGTAACTTTTCCTTACTTTGCAATTTTTATGGCTACTCCGATCTTCTGTTAGTTAGTTGTGCAGTACACAAATTTCGGGTGCCATCTCCGACAGACAAGTGGAGTACCCCTATATCCCGTGATCAACTAAAATAACTGTATATGCTAAACAAGGGTGAACATATTATAATCTTGTTACTAATTGCTGTAACTCATAAAGTCAAAGTCAAATAATTTATTTTGCTATGAGGTGATTGGACATGCTTAACGAAAGCTCTTAGCTGTTAGTCACCAAGTGCAACAGCTAAGTTCAGAGTAGTCATACAGCTTTGCAAGCACTATAACCAGCAAGATGGGTGACTTGAGTATCATTAAACTGATTTTTTGTTATCAATGTGTAACCTAATACCAACCCTATACCACCGTGTTCATAATGGAATAATCTTCAATTCCATTTAATTTTAATTCAATAATCAGACCGGTGCAAAATGCGATATCGATCGATTTACCTGTTTATACCTGGCTACTCGAAGGTTGTGACCGAAAAAGAATAGACAACCTAACGTTTGCATAATCTGTGGGCTTCATACTTTCGATTGGTATAGAATTTGTCTAATAATCAAACCGGACGAATGTTTAAAAAAAATATTTTTTTAAATTATTAATTAATCATATCCTGGACTGAAATTAGTTAGCCAACCCATATGCAATATATTTATTGACATATTAAATTGAATATAAAATACGTTTTATTAAATAAACATCTCGGTGAAGGTCGATGTATAGCGGGATCTTAGACTATTGGCTGATTTGAGTTTAGAAATGTTTGCAACATACAAAATCTATTATATTAATAAGTACTATCAGTTTGGTTTTGGTATACAAATTATCATGTCTTGTGTGTTATAAATGGTGCAATAACAAGGCAGGCAAACACAATTTTGCCGGCTCAGTAGCTAACTAAGGTAAATGGCTTGAAGGTCACTCAATATGCTATCAAAAGAGTACCAATAACGAAAACATGACCTGGAAATTATTAATTGTAGGTAAAGAATTATCAATTGAAACATCCTTCATTCAAGTCCGTTGAAATAGGAAACAAATCATGGATGGAAACTGGTCATGTTGAAGAAGACTTCCTGACTACCTGACTTTTGTCATTAAAAATCCTTGATTAAGGCATATAAGTCCTGTTAGTCACAAGTCATAACATAAATAATTATTCTGAAAGGATTCAAGGCTTATCTGAAAGTTTTAGGTAGGCCAGTGATATTTATGAACTATTCAAATCGCTATTTAGTAATAGAATGAATCTAGGTTTCATCTCCCTTTAATAATTTGAAGTAACCGTAGTAGAAATGTCTAGGTAATTAATTCTAATTTACCAAAAAAGGTGACAAAGTTTACTGGTTCTGTTATAATTTAAGTTTTTTTTGCCACAAAATCTTCAATTTGAATAATTTCTTAGTTTCAGAAATATTGTTGCGCACACAATAGTAGGAAGTTGCAATCATTCTTTTTAGTTTTTACTGCTGTGTTCATTGATTGGCGACGATCGTAAAGTGCTTTTGTACGATAAACCGAATAACAATTTGAAATGAGATGCTTGATAGTGTTTTAAACTCAAAATTTGAATGTTCATAACTTTAAAATAATGAATTTTGATATTCAAATAAGTAAATGTTGTGTGCTATAATATATTGCTTTTTAAAATAATATTCCATTTTAATCATTTAAAGGTCATAGAACTATTTAGGTTGAAAGAGCAGTTGATAGTAATTATTCACCATAAAAAATAGTGATCAAACGCAGGTGGTTAGAGTTAACCAGTGCAATTCCAAAGAAGCTCGATACATTTACACACATATGTATGAAAAGTTTGTGTGTAAATCACTCCAAAACCTCTCCTGTGTATTTACAGGTTTACAGGACATACATCCTTGATATTGCATTTCATCAATTTTGTCATCTTATTATTATTCTTCCAGTCCGTATAGGGTCAGTATAGGGGCATACAGTAAATATTTTGTTAATAGTGGTTTAAGTTTATTAACAAATCCCTAGACTATAATAGATTGTATTAGGAGTTGTAAAGAGCTATGCTCATATTGTTGTTACTTTGGAGTTGAAAGATAATAATATTTTCACTGTCCTAAAACGAGTATTGATTTATCATAATTACATAATTTTTAATTTACCGAGCTATTTGAATGATGATTTTGGACTTAATTCTTCCTCTGGATATATCATTATTATATTACAATATTTACATATTATGCAGCTACCTCTCAATCAAAATAATTGCGATTAGGGGTGTTCTAGTGGAATACAATTCTTGTTCTTCATAACCCGTTGATCAAATCAGACAGTGTCACCAAGTGTCTCCCTTACTCACTGGAATGAAATATGGAACACCTGCACAAAGGATTACCAGAGCAGGCACAACCTTCAGCAATGGAAATACAACAAAGAAGAAGAATATATCTGTTGTGAAATATAAAAGTGTTTTACTTTAAGGGTTTTCCCGACAAATTCCAATAGTATTTTATTCATTAAAAAAAAAAAAAAAAGTAAGGCACTCTATTCAAAGGGCCACTATTGGGAAAGTATGATTATCTTGAGACCAACGAAAAATAAGCACAGCCCTTTAATGGTGACTGATAATGTGAAGAATATAGATAGCAGGAAACCACTGAATTCAGAGGGTTCAGTTTGGGTCGTTTTTGTGGGCCATATTCAGAATTGGAATTGTTGCCAATTCCAATTCTGAATTCTGCTTCCAATTAATGCATGTTCTATAATGTAAAATTGAAAATAATATTCACATGATAACATTTTATTTTCAGGTGGTCGACATGCAGGCTGTCAATGAAATCATATCCATTTTGGAGAAATTCAATATCACGAAAGAGCTGTTGGAGGTAATTTTATTATAACTAGTTGTTGACTTGACTGCATATTCCCCTGTAGAGCAACCCCAAGTCAACATGTAAATGACAGAAGTATAAGCTATATTAGTAGCGTCTATAGCCCAATGGCTCGCGTCGATTCAATGTGATGTTAAGCAACGACGGGCGCTGTCGGTTTGTGGATGGGTGACCGCTAGGCGCGGTCGCAGCCTGAAATTTTGGGGGGGTCACCAAAACTACGTAGTTCGGTTCGGTTCCTTGTTTCTAAACTAGATGTCATTTCCAAGTTATTTTGGCCATCGTACGTAGTTCATAAAAACTCGGCCGGACGGTAGTCGGATAGCTAGAAATTTTCTTTTATTATTTGGCAAATTATTGAGATTTTTCAATTTGACCTTAGATTTTGGGGGGGGTCATGTCCCCTGTGACCCCCCCCTTCGGACCGCGCCTGCCGCTAGTGGCAAAATTTCATGGAAGCTACCGTGCTTTGGAGGGCACGTAAAGCCGTCGGTCCCGGTTGTTTTCAATGGTGATAAAAGTCTTTAAGCCTCGGAGACCTTCGGGTGTCTTGAGATCATTCGACACTGGGTTGGCCCTAACTAACTAACGCCTCCACCAATCAGCATTGGAGCAGCGTGGTGTAGTATGCTCTGGACCTCTCGCAGACTGTTCTGTGGGGAATACCCAGCAGTGGGACGTCTATGGGTCGCAGCGTATATGCTATATTAAATAAAAACAAAAATAAATATATAAATGAAATTTTGGACGTTTGTTACTCAATCACTGCAAAACTACAATACGGATATGCATGAAACTTGGCACATAGGTTAACCTAGATTAGCACATACGATACTTTTCATTTCGAAAATATGTTCCCTTGGGATGCTTTGCAAGTTTACTGGAAAGTTGTCCGGCACATCGTCAATGGCGTCAGATGGCGTTGACACTAATGGTTAACTTGATTGTTACTTGTTGTGTTGTAATGGGTTGAAAAGGGGGATGAAAGGTTGTATGAAAGTATTGTCATTTTCAGAACTAGAAGCATCAAATATTTTAGGCTATTGATTAGATTAGGCTGTTGATTAGATCTACGGATTCATTGCAAATTAGTGGAGCTAAAGTTAACGCGTTAAGAAGAATCTATTATTATGTCTTATTTCACGCGAGCGAAGCTGCGGGCGTCCACTAGTATGTATATAAATAAAGCCTTGTCTTCCAGACCACCCGACTGGGCAAGCACGTGAACGAGCTACGCAGGAAGACCACAGACCCCACCCTCGCCCGGCGCGCCAAGGTGCTGGTGAAGCGGTGGCGCGACCTCGTCATTCCCACCGTCGCCTCGCCCGCACACACCGGTCAGTACTCACTCAAAGGGTTTTTGTGTAGGTGTAAACACGATGTATACAAATGAAATAGTAATACATATTTTCAAAATATTTAGTCTGCAATGGAATTGTAAATAGTAATAAAATAAAAACACAATAGTTATCAATAATTTGTACACAACGCACACACACACACTCTCAAACGTACATATACATACACTGTACATTTTTAGCCGAACAAAAATATCTGTGCTACCTACCTAATTTAAGTTTCTTATTTTAAGTGACTATAACTGTATGTCTTCTTATGAGAAATAAAAAAAAAATCTTTAAACCGAACACTCTGTGACTTTCTTCTGCGCTTGGAGGACTCCGGGATCCCGGTAGAACCGTTACGTACGGAAGCAAGAGGAGTAACCTTAAGCCTCAGATGGTGATGTCAGTCTAGTGGCGGTGACAGCCCAGTGGCTATAACGCACCAATGACTTTTCTATGTTATGTGCGATTTAAGAAATTAAATGTCACTTGCTATAACGATGAAGGACACATCGTGAGGAAACCTGCATGCCTGAGAGTTCATCATAACGTTCTCGAAGGTATGCGAAGTCTGCCAATCCGCACTTGGCCAGCGTGGTGGACTAAGGCCTAATCCCTCCCATTCTGAGAGGAGACCCGAGCCCAACAGTGAGACAAACAAAGGGTTGTGATGATGATGATAATGTGATGTCAACCCGAGAGGTCAGCCTAGTTTAAGCTAAACATTGTCATGAATTACATGACACCTAAACAGATGTTGATGAAAAGAGGGTTTACTACACAACGGTGCCTACCCCTTTGGCTTGAGGTTGTCATGAATGATTCTAAACGCCGTAAGGGCTATTATTAAGGCCAAATTAAAATAACTCCTCAACTAATTGCTAGAAGACACTTTACAGAATAGGGCTTAATGAAAACGGCTACCTGAACGATGTTCTGGCGCAAAGCCAACGCTCTGTTCCACGTTGCACGTGACCTGTTAAAGTTTGACAAGTCTTTTCGGTTGCAATTTAAGAGGGCTATTACTATTACAACATTATTTAATAAGCTGTCCCCTATATACTAACACAATATGGAAACAACTATGTCTGAAATAAATAATTTATTTATTATTCATAGGTATTAATAGCGGTGACAGCCCAGTGGCTATCGAACTCGCCTCTCACTCGAGCGGTCCGGGTTCAAACCCCCGCGGCACGCACCATTAACTTTTCTAAGTTATGTGGGATTTAAGTCATTTAATGTCACTTGCTATAACGGTGAAGGACACATCGTGAGGAAACCTGCATGCCTGAGAGTTCTTCATAATGTTCTCGAAGGCATGTGAAGTCTGCCAATCCACACTTGGCCAGCGTGGTGGACTAAAGCCTAATCCCTCCCATTCTGAGAGGAGACCCGTGCCCAAGGTTGTGATGATGATGATGATTATTATTATTAGGTAATGGACAGGTGGTGGTTCAGGATCTGTCAGAGGTGTTATGGACCGCAGTGAATGGGTGGTGGCTCATTTTCTATTTTCTATATTGTATTAAAAAATGTTCATGTAAGTATTGTAAGTTATATCATGTAGGTATAGCTCTTTAATATTAATTCCATAACATTATGTCAGCTCCTCTCTTTTTATGTGGTGTTTGCCACTGTGACGTCATGAGTTAACTTAAAATCTGTTATGTCAAGACAAAGTTGATTTTTTTAATTTTTTATTGTGTCTGTGATTAAGGCTTACAATTTACGAATAATGAATTTTCGCAAGTACAATATAAATTAAATAACTATCGTCGTCTCAGGTTCAAATCGGTCGTCGGCAGAGCGCACCGTGCGACGGCTGGGCGGCACCCCCCTCACCTCGCCCGCCCTCTCGCGGGTAAGTATTGAAACGTTTTTACCCAACTCTCATGTGTTCACCTGAATTGGCCATACATTCATTTGAAAATTCATTGATTTTTAAAATTTAAATTTGGTTCTAGAGTTCTAAGTTTGACAATACCTAATTAATTCGTCAATAAAGTTGTACTTTTAAAACTCCCTTCCGGATTCCTTGAAGTGCAATTGCAAATAGAAGAGTATAATTTGGTATAAGCATTGAATTGGCAAATATTTCCAGCAAGTGGTGAGTCCAGCGGTGCCCAGCCCGCGGCCTCCTTCCAGGCCAGGTAATACTTGCTTATATTATCTTATACTATACAAAATATACGATATAAGGGAACTTATACAGTATGAGATGGAATTTTATTGTAACTTATCATAGACGTGTAGGTGTACTAAGATCAAGCTGTACTTAAACTCACACCTAAATTTTATATTGAAGAGTAATTACCTCAAATTTCATGGTTAAAATGACCATGTACTAACTAATATCTGAAAAAAGTTAGGTAGTTTTAATTTGATTAGTGAGCTCAAATCATCAAGAACATTAAATTCTACTTTATCACGAGTATGTATAATACAAACAGTCGAACGTAGAACCTCCTCCTTTTTTCGAAGACGGTTTTAAAAAACACTATACAAACAGTCGAACATAGAACCTCCTCCTTTTATCGAAGTCGGTTGTAATGAAGCAGTTGTCATACAGTTTATAATTTAATTACTTTTTTATTTACTACCACAGATCAGCTTAGAACCAAATCATTGCATTGTCATTTAACTTATTTTAATCGTATTTGAACCTAATACCGATGAGTTGTATTAGGTTCAAATACGATTAAAATAAGTTAAATTTGACATCAAAGATTTGTTTACAAGCTTAGTTAGCTCATAAAATCGTGTTAAAAATTTAGGTACCATTGATTAATTAAAAAAAGAGGTAAGCTGTCTTCATAGTTATTCAATTTTCGCAAATGACACATTTCGTTAACATTAGAATCCGTTCTAAAGAGAAAGTAAGAAAAACGGGACACATTTAATATGAATTAGTGTTCCACTTTCAGAGCTCATATAAGTTGTCTATCATTTTTTACTCTTCGTATGGCGTTGGTTGGTTACAAGAAACTAATAAAGGCGTGCTTAAAAATGTATACACAATGTTTTGTCACTGTCTATTGTCGTTGCTTATAAATAATAAGTAAATAAATACCATGAACCTTCACACACGGCCATTTGACCCCAAATAAGGTGCGAGCCTGTACTATGGGTGCCATAGACTGATATATACATAGATATTTTTAAATACATACATACTTAAAAAGATAATATAGACATCCAGACACAGAACAAACACAAGTGTTTGACACACGAATATTTGTCCTGAGTGGGATTCGAACCCACGACTTCTGTTGCAACAGGCAGGGTCACTACCGATTGCACCAAGGGGTCGTCATATGCTTATGCTGCGGCCACATTATCGCGCGAATATTCGCGTCGCGTAGTCGCCATTAAAACATTGTAGAAGTAGCCACTCATGACGCGACAAAACCCTTTGATGTGTGTACGTCTTCGCCCGAATATATCGCGACTCGATGAATTACTAGGCCACATGTATCGATATAATGCGAATATTCACCGAATCCCTATAATGTAATTATTTATTTGTTCTTACTTTTATTTACATATCTTAATACCGCCATCGATGCTTTTCCCACCGCTGGTTGACTGGAAGAGAATGCTTTAGCATTAATGCCCGGTTTCTGAGGTCCATTTGACGGCAGTTTATCTATTCATTAGCGCTATCGGTTCGATAACTTTTCAAATTGTGTTTCTGAACAACCCAATGTAAGATAAACTCCGTTTATAGTTAGATTAACTTAACTGACGAAATATGGCCGTTTACCGGTTCGTTAACTTTATTTGACGTTTTTATGACAAATTACAAAAACTTTTAAGGTAGGTATTATTGCCTAAGTACGTGTTAAATAGTATTGAATTTTAGTCTAGAAATCCCGGTGAAACATTTTACAGTTATTCGTAGGACATAACAATAGATCAATACGAGTTCTAGTAAGGACATCGAAATATTGAAATAAATTATTTTACTTTGACTTTTGACTTTGTCAAAAGTGACTGACAATTTCGGTTATAAACATTAGAATTGTAGATATTGTTCACATTTGACTATGATGCACAGATGCTAATAAATACCAAATTACAATATTTGGTAAATAAAACAAGGTGTTACTACTTATTGACTATGGAAAAAATATTTCTTACAAATAAGACTATTCCTAGGGTACAAACTACAATGAATATCTATTTTAAACTTGATCTTTTGAAGAGACCCATCTAGTGGCAGTTTAAGGTACTCGTTATCGGATTCATAAGTTAATGGAAGGCTCTTCGCGTGTTCAGAAACCCAGTGACAGTTATCCGACATATATCTTACGTTTAACTTTATTGATTCAATAGCTGTTGATAATATAACTGAAGACTTCAGAAACCGGCCATAAGTCCGCCTTTGTACGTTAATATTGTACAATAAGATTTAAATAAATAAATTATGTAGCATTAATTAAGGCATCCTGTAAATTTTTGCTTTTGCAGATTGTCGTGTTTTATCGAATTTATCATATTGCCGATTGCTGATTTTAAGAACAAATTTCACCAATATGGACACCGATATTCAGCTGGGTGTCTTCTCGAATATTCTTGTAGTTTCTATCTTCCTCCTGGTGATACTGTACCAATATATCAGTGCAATCAGTTGTAATACTAATAATATAATAATATAATAATAATAATTATTATTATTATTATTACAACAAGTTAGCGTGTGTTGCAGCGTGGGGCGGCTATGAGTCCGACTCGCAGGACGTGATACTGGTGGACGACGATCCGCCCGCACCGCCCGTACCGCCCGTACCGCCCGTACCGCCCGCACCCGCCGCATACCTCGCGCCCCCCGCGCCCGCCCTCGCCGCGCACAAGCCCGTCACGCCGCGTGAGTTGATTCACTTTGATTAACTAGGTAGTGATTTATTGTATAGCTACAACCTCGTGCCCAACAATGGGACATGGACGCTCCACTGTTGGGCAACCAGAGATACAGATGCACGATCAGATCTAAACCCGTCACGCCGCGTGAGTTGATTCACTTTGATAAACTACTGATTTATTGTACATATAGCTACAACCCCGTGCCCAACATTGGGATATGGACGCTCCACTGTTGGGCAACCAGAGATACAGATGCAGGAGCAGGTCTAAACCCGTCACGGCGCGTGAGTTGATTCACTTTGATAAACTACTGATTTATTGTACATATAGCTACAACCCCGTGCCCAACATTGGGACATGGACGCTCCACTGTTGGGCAACCATAGATACAGATGCAGGAGCAGGTCTAGAATAGAGCATACTCCACCACGCTGCTTTAATGCAGATTGGTGGAGGGGGCTAACCCAGTGTCTTTTAGGAGAGGCCTATGTCCAGCAGTAGACCTCAAAAGGCTGATGGATGGATGGATGGGAGATTTGACACCGGGGGGCCTAGACAAGTGGCAAAAACGCTAGTAGAATAGATTAACAAATGTATGGGATTGACATTCGCTAACGACTAATTAGTCGTAAGCGAATGTCAATCCCATACATTTTTTAATCTATTCTATTTCTATTCTACTAGCGTTTTGCCACTTGTCTAGGCCCCCGGGTTGGCCATTGATCCGTCACCCAATGTGTATTGGAGCACCGTGGTGGTGTATGGTTTAGAGTCGAGACCTCCCTCAGCTGTGGCTGTGAGAGTGTGAAGAGACACGTGTAAAACAGCGGGATCCTGTTTGTTGTAGCTTTTATGTTTTGATGTTAAATTGAATGGCGGAGAATGGATGAACGAGTGAGTAATTAATGAATTCACAAGCATGCGTTTGTAAAAAAAGCTAAACTTAAAGGTAAAATTATAAAATACAGTGTAAACTCCATATAACGTCACTCGATTTAACGACAAATTCCCTAAAGCAACAGTTAAACTAACACTAGTCTGAAATGAACTTTTTAATACAGTTGCTCAAAAAGTGGCGTATTACAGGGACGTATAGCGTTCGGGAAGTGAGCTATTACACACTCGTGCTTTTTCTTTACCATTTCCGAACTCGTGCGTTCTCTTTCCCAACTGTCAAAATAATGTCTATTAAAAAGAAAAAACCAACCACGAAGTTTTTACTAAAAAAAAATTCATAGAAGTTTTTATGATTCATGCAAATATTTCTAAAAAGAAGCTACTATAGGTCTACCAGGATCTGATGGCAAAAAAGGAAAACATAAATTGACGCTAGCAATACTGGGGAAATTGGAGTAAAACGTTTTGATACTTTTTTTCTCTATAGCGGCTGATTCTGAGTGTGATACATGCAAATATAAAAATGTATCCAATGATTAAGGATAATTTTTGAAAATCTTACTGTGGCGAATGTGGGGTTCGAAATTTAGATGAAAACTCCAATTACTCGGTAATTCTTCGGTAAAGTTTATTAATTAATTAAAGGCTATCAGAACTTGAAAATGGTTCCAAATACTGCACATCCATAAAAGAGTCTTCATCGGAAGAGGAAGACGAGGAAGACGCAGTATTTATGATAAACCTTTCCTCCTACATCTCAATTAATCGATCTTGTTCTATGAACTGATTTTCAATTTATATTACATGTTCACAAGATTTTCGCGATTCATCGATCCCTATTTAGAGAAAGCTTCTTCTGTTAAAGATTTTATTTCACTTGCAGGTCTATTGACTTTTTTTTTTTTTGCCACCTTTCCTCTTTTTACCGGGCGTACTAAATATGCCTCTGTTAGATCTGCCTTCAGCAACAATTCGTCTTATGGTAGTATTAGAAACCCCTAAAATAAACCAAAGTTTAGTATACCTATTATAATACACACGAAAAATCCAATAAACCAAAGTATCAAGACGTGTCATTCCTACTAACCAGTCAACGCTTGCACATGGCTCAATATCGATGATTGTGTTTGTTCTGCACCTTGTTCATCAAGTATTCTTTGATAAAGATTGAAAACAATATTTCTTGCTTGCGATCGAAGAGGTTTCTTCGACATTTTCACCACTTTCTACAGAAAATTTGAAGCCAAACCAAAAACAATTCCTCGAAATTTCAGTCGACAGATGACTTTTTTTTTTTGTTGCCATATGAAAATCGCTATTTTTTATACTTTTTTTTTGCCATCAGATCCTGGTAGACCTATAATTTGTTTCAATATCAGATTTAATGTTTTGATTCAATGAGTTAGGTTAGGTTTCACTTCATTTCATCTCATTAAATTTCATGTCAATAAAAAAATTCTACTGAAGACCTGGCTGTATGGGCATAGTTCCCTTTGCCTACCCAGAATGGGTGAAGAAAAAAAAAAAATCTCTGCAATACTCTGTATTCTTTTACGGTTGGCGCCATTTTCCAAAAATGTTCTTTGCGAGTTTAGTTTGTGTTTTTATTATTTTATTAAATTGCTTCATTTTTTCGCAACTGTATTAAAAATAGTTGTTCAGTACACGTGCGGAACCGTCATTGCAACTTGTTCCGACTGTCAACCCTCGCCTTCGGCTCGGGTAGACATTTGTCGGAACTCATTGCAATGACAGGCTTTCCGCACTTGTAGCGAAATATACTATTCTTTTTCCGATACAGATTTTCTCTTCTCTCCATATAACGACAACTCTCTATCTATAACGTCAAAATATGCACAGTCTCTTGAGAGTCGTTATATACTTTACACTGTATATTCGTAAGCCATTTTACAATAAAATTGATTGAGCAAATTATTGTATTTATTTGTTCATTTGTTCAATCCATACTATAATATTATAAATGCGAAAGTAACTCTGTCTGTCTGTCTGTCTGTGTCGCTTTCACGCCAAAACTACTGAACCGATTTAAATGAAATTTGGTACTCAGATAGTCTAGAGCCTGAGAAAGGACATAGGCTACTTTTTATTTGGAAAAAAGTGTTGTAAGGGGTTAAAAAGGGGGTTGAAAGGTTCTATGAAAGTTTTGTCATTTTCAGAACTAGAAGCATAAAATTTATATTAAAGGCTGTTGATTAGATATAAATAAATATGGCATTCAAAGTTTGTAAAAATTTTGTAACGGTGTAAAATAAACATATATTATTATGTCTAATTCCACGCGAGCGAAGCTGCTGGGCGTCCACTAGTTATATGTATTTCGTAAAAAGATCTGAATGTTGCAGATAGCCTATTCCCATGAATAATAATTCATTCAGTTTGAGATAGCTTGTACTGTCTGATTGAATGTGCAACAATGAATGAACAATAGTTTCACTGTTGCAGATAATAATTAATTACTTTATTTGTTTATTACAATGTGTGCAAAGATATGACATAATATGTAATGGTGAAATATTTCTGAATCACAATGCAGATTGGCCGCGATCCACTAAATAAATGAATGACTGTAGTTTAAATTGCCAGAAGATAAATTTAAATATACCTAGATAAAAAATATAAAAGTTCCTAAACGTCTGATAAAAGGATCTGAGATATTGAAAGAAAGAAAGAAAGAATTTATTTGCCAAAAAAATAAATGACAGCAAATGGGTCTGCAACGCAACACTGATTTTCAGTACAACCTGTTTAATTGGTGAAAGTAGCTCGAACTGGCTAACAGTACCTGTTATTAATTGGTATTATAAAAGAACTAAGATTAAAAACAAAACAAAAAACGACAAATTACATACTTTCATTCAGTTGAAACTTCAATTTCTTGATAAGAAATCTTTGTTAATCTTAAACGTGAATCTTGTTTCAGCTGTGAAAAGGCCGCCCTCCCCCGAACCCTTGCACGATGACAAGAAGGCGAGAAGGGATAAGAAACCCAAGAAAAGAAGGTCAGTACAGTACCAGAAACCTGTCAAAGAGGAAAGACTAAAGAGAAAGTTCAAAGTTATATACAGAATCAAGTTTTATACCATTCGAACGATTGTTATTCGAATTCGTAATCTGCACTTGACAATACCTATCAAGACTCATATATTTTGATAGACCCAGGTGAGGTGGACTTTAGGCTTGTCTTTGCCCATTGTTCACCTGAGTCATTCGAGTTGGCCATGTTCATTTTTAGGGTTCCCGTACCCAATGGGTAAAGTGGGACCCTATTACTAAGGCTCATCTCCAGGCTGTATCTCATGAACTGTGATAGTTAGACTGTTGAAATTTTCACAGATGATGTATTTCTGTTGCCGCTATAACAACGAATACAAAAAAAAAAGAAAAAATATTTAAGGGGGGCAAAACAATACTCATACAAAGAAAAATTTTGGTTTGTAGTTAACATAAAAAAACTGATTTCGAGATTCCTGGTGCCTGAAATAGGTTCCTTCCATTAATAAATACAGGCCCGTTGGCGCAATCGGTAGTGACCCTGTCTGTTACGCCAAAGGTCGTGGGTTCGAATCCCACTCAGGACAAATATTCGTGTGACGAACACTTGTATTTGTTTTGTGTCTGGATGTCAATATTATCTATTTAAGTATGTATTTAGAAATATATATGTATGTATATCAGTCTCTGACACCCATAACACAGGCTCGCGCCTACTTTGGGGTCAGATGGCCGTGTGTGAGAATGTCCAAGATATTCATTTATTTATTTATTTATTTAAATATAATAATATTGTTGTCCCAGGGGTCACAGTAGAGCCGGCTCGGGCACGGAGACGACAGCGTCGGGCGCGGCGGCGGCGGTGGGCGGGGTGACGGCGCCAGCGGACGGGGTGACGGCGCCGGCGGCCGGGGTAGCGGGCGGAGTAGCGGGCGGGGTAGCGGGCGGGGTGGCGGCGGGTGGCGCGTGGGGCGCGCGCAACGGGTCCGCGCACGGCGAGCGGCGGCGCAACGGCTGGCGGCGGGACGCGGCGGCCGACTCCTACACCGCGCTCGCCAACCGCCTGCCGCCCGCCGGCGCTAAGAAGGTAGCTGCGGTCTGACTGCGGTCTTGATACGTCGTCAGGTTTAACTTGAGTAAATTTTGGTCACATTATCACGATTCAGTTTTCAATTCAACCATAAAGTATATATTGTTTAACTCTTTAGAGGTGTCAATAAAGTTGAATAAATAAAGTATGTATGTTATATTTTTTGTATAAGACATACAAAAAATATAGTATTTTAATCTATTTAATTTTTTTTTATCTTTTTCCACCAACCGCAACTTTTCCCCATTCAACCATGGTTTGACTGGTAGAAAATGCCATAAGGCGTTAAGTCCGCCCATAGTAAATCCCTTTAGGTGTCAATAATGTTGCATAAAAAAAAAATGTTATCACAACATAAACACACTCGAATGAAAATGAAATGAAAAAAATGAAAAATGATTTTATTCACCAACCAACAGATACAAATAAAAACAACTGAACAAATGAACCGCGTATTAAAATTACAAGTGTAATACACTCGCGTGGATCCGATCCACCGTACCTTAAAGAAGTGTAACCGTAACCGTAACCTGTAGCGTTCATAGCCCAATGGCTAGGTTCGATTCAATGTGATCGAAATAGTTAAGCAACGACGGGCCCGGTCGGTTTGTGGATGGGTGACCGCTAGTGGCAAAATTTCATGGACGCTACCGTGCTTCGGAGGGCACGTAAAGCAGTCGGTCCCAGTTGTTTTCAATGTTGGAAACAGTCGTTAAGCCTTGTCGAAGACCTTCGGGTGGCTTGAGAACATTCGACACTGGGCTGGCCACTAACCCCTCCACCAATCCGCATTGGAGCAGCGTGGTGGAGTATGCTCTAGACCCCCCGCAGCTGCATCTGTGGGGGAGACCCGTGCCCAGCAGTGGGACGTCTATGGGTCGCAGCGAACCGTAACCTGTATATATGACTGTATCCGTATCCGTGATATGTTTCCAGGTGAAGACCACTGCTGAGCTGCTGGAGCAGATCCAGTCGCGCGGGCGCGCATCGCCGCCGCGCGCGCGCCCGCCCCCCTCGCCGCACTCGCCGCACTCCCCGCACTCCCCGCACTCGCCCGACGTCATGCTCATCGAGCCCGACCGTGAGTGTCACACAACGTCTGTACTCTCTCCGCGGAGACCAGAGCTGATCTTGAATGCGCAGGAGTCGATATTAAGCTATCGTCGCGCGCGCCCGCCCTCCTCGCCGCACTCCCCGCACTCACCCGACGTCATGCTCATCGAGCCCGACCGTGAGTGTCACACAACATCTGTACTCTCTCCGCGGAGACCAGAGCTGATCTTGAATGCGCAGGAGTCGATATTAAGCTATCGTCGCGCGCGCCCGCCCTCCTCGCCGCACTCCCCGCACTCACCCGACGTCATGCTCATCGAGCCCGACCGTGAGTGTCACACAACGTCTATACTCTCGCCGCGGAGACCAGATCTGATCTTGAATGCCCAGGAGTCGATATTAAGCTATCGTCGCGCGCGCCCGCCCTCCTCGCCGCACTCCCCGCACTCGCCCGACGTCATGCTGATCGAGCCCGACCGTGAGTGTCACACAACGTCTATACTCTCGCCGCGGAGACCAGATCTGATCTTGAATGCCCAGGAGTCGATATTAAGCTATCGTCGCGCGCGCCCGCCCTCCTCGCCGCACTCGCCGCACTCCCCGCACTCGCCCGACGTCATGCTCATCGAGCCCGACCGTGAGTGTCACACAACGTCTATACTCTCTCCGCGGAGACCAGATCTGATCTTGAATGCGCAGGAGTCGATATTATGGTTTAAGAACTTTATTATTTCTCATAATATCTATCTATATATATAAAAGGAGAAGGTGACTGACTGACTGACTGACTGACATATCAACGCAGGGCCTAAACTATAAGGGCTAGAAACTTGAAATTTTGCACAGGGGTTTCTTTTATAACGTAGGGGAGCACTAAGAAAGGATTTTTGAAAATTCACCCCCTAAGGGGGTAAAACGGGGGTGCAAAGTTAGTATGAAACTTTGCCGTTTTTGAAGTTAGTGAATGTCTAATTCCACGCGAGCGAAGCTGCGGGCATCCACTAGTTTCTCATAAAGAATTAACAATAATTCACTTACTGAGAAATCAATAACAGTAACAAACTTATATAATAGCAAGCGTACAGAAAATAAATACTAATTATTGTATACAAAACAAAATATATAACATACTTATTTGAGATATTGAGTAGCTAGCGGGTGTGCTTAAGCTATCGTCGTTAGGCGTTGGAGCGAGCGTGTTGTCACACGTAAGCGCCATAGCTACAAGCCAAGACCTACGACATATCGTAGGTCTTCTCACGCGCCTCGTGGTGGGGAAGCAGGGCCTTAATGTCCCCCTGCCTGCAGTATCAGTCAGGTCCTCCAGCCGTTTTATATCCTCCGCACTGATACCCAATGTGCGGGGATAGATGCGCCCGGATTTCGTTCAGCGCTAAACTTTGGCGTCGCGAGGAATAGGGCTCTAACGTAATCCCACACAAATGACAAAGTAAAAAGAAATGCAGTAGGCACACTGCGTAAATGAATAAATTATGGTATTAAAAAAATATATGCATATAATTAATTTATTATAATTTACGTATTATCTAATTAATCTTTATTCGTCCCCCCCTCACTTGTTTAGTGTGCGGGTCATATATATATTCAATGAATATGTCAAAATGAAAGACGCGTTGATGAGGGGAAGCCTTTACTCGAACTGAACACAGTTAACAGAATATGCAAGTATGCAAAAATGTGCGAGCTGGCTCGTACATTTAGTTTCCTGTATTAACTACTATGTTACCAGTCATTATTTCACTAACCAACTAATGGATCAACGGATAAATAAGTGCGTCTGCACAGCACGGATAGCACGAACTGCCTAAAATAAACACGTTTTCTGTACACTGCCTTAGCATTTACGTAACGCTGATTAATCACAATAGGGCCAATGCTATCCCTGAGATAAGAGTATTTCTGTAGTCCGCCTGGAATCGTGAATCAATAAACATAAATCGTTGTTGTAGATGAATTGGTAAATTCCAGCGAGTCCTGTCGGCGGGTCGCCGCTGCGCAACGGCGGCGCCGCCCTCCCCGCCGCGCCGCCCTCGCCGCGCTCGCCCGCGCCGCCGCTGGAGGACGAGCGCGAGTACCACGAGTGCACGTGCGGCGAGGGGGAGGGGGAGGCGGACCGCGCGTGCCCCGCCGCCGCCCGCCTGCCCGTGCTGCCGCTGCACGTGCACCTGCTGCACAACGCGCTGCTGCCCGGCGTCAACGGCACGCGCGCGCCGCTCCACCCGCACCGGTTCGCCGTGCGCCGCGCCCTCGACCCCGACCGGCCCGGCCTCTTCACCACCGTCGTGCCCCTCTACAAGTACTCGGATTACGCGGACGACGCCTGCGTCAAGAACCTGTCGCGCGTGCCGCTCCGCCCGGACCTCCCCTGGACCGAGTTCGCGCCCTCCCCGCCCTCCCCGCCGCCCGCGCCGCCGACGCCCCCGCCGCGCCCCTACCCCGTCGACGCGGCGCCGCCCGACTCGAGCCCGCGACCCGAGGTCAAGACGGAGCCCCCCGACGACGACCCGCCCGACGACCGCGCGGACGTCGGGGAGGCCCGGCCCGAGCGGCCGAAGGTGGAGCCCGAGATGGTGGGCGTGCCCGCCCTCGAGCCCAGCGAGAGACTGAAGGCGCCGATCCTCGACCCCGAGGAGGCGTCGCAGTTCGGCGCGAGCGAGACCGCGCCCGGCCCGCCGGCGGTGCCGGAGCAGTTCGCGCTCGAGCCCAGCGAGCACCGCACCGTCGAGCGGACGAAAGGGGAGGAGCCGGCGTCGGAGGCGGGCGCGGCGCTGGACGGGCGCGCGCTGCTGGCGGCGTGCGGGGCGGCGCTGCGGGCGGCGCCGTGCACGTACGAGCACGCGCTGCCCGCGCCCGCGCTCGCGCTCCACGGCGCGCCGGGCGACGAGCGAGCGCTGCGGGCCAGCCTCGCGCCGGAGGGGGCGGCGGGGGGGCGGGACGCGCTGGGCCGGCCGCCGCGCCCCGCGCGCTTCGCCGAGTGGCACGAGTGCGCGCGCCTCGGCGACCTGCTCGCGCTGCCCTACGTCGTCATCGACTGACCCCGCCCCCGCCCCCGCCCCCGCGCCCGCCCCAAGTGTCCTTATACTATAAGAGTGACCGCGCGCCCCCCCGCGCGCGATTCAGTCGCGTATTTATTTTTTAATCGTTTTACGCGGAGTGCGGAACCGTGGACCGTGGACCGTTCTCGCGTTGTGATATTACCGATCCGCCGGCGCCGCCCGCCCCGGTCCGATTCCCGACTAAGACAAAAAAATCTCTACACTGTTTTTCTTATTGAGTTATCTTGTTACCGAATGTGATTTATGTGAGGTGGGTGAATTAGGTAATTAATAATAATAGGAGTTCCAATTGTATATTATACATATATATTGCTATATCGAGTCAAATATCAGACGAGATGTGTTCTCGTAGCGTAGCGATCGCCGCGATCGTTTCGCGAGTGTAAGATGGAGCGTGGAGCGATCGACAGTTACTGTGAGTACAATGCGCGCCGGTCTGTCTGTTGGTCTTGTCGTGTACAGGTTACGTTCGCGCGCCCGATGGATCCGTCTATATAAGTTGTGTGGACGCATTTATTCTCACCTAGCACAAATATAAGCAAATCATATGAAATAGTTTTATTATTGTATCGTTATCGAGGCGTCCAGGAGATGACGTTTTGTCGTTTTCTAGTATTTATTGTAAGTATAACAGAAGAGTTAGGAGGGCTTTTTGAAAATGTATTTTGAATATCGGAAATTAAATACTTATACAAATTAATTAAATTGATATCTGAAAAAGTACCTTGGAATTCGCATTTATCGTGGATATATTAAATCTTTAACACGTTATATTCAGCAGTCTATAATCAAATGTCAAGACAGATAATATCTTCAGAGCTTCAAATTTATCCTGATAAACGTTTTGTATGTTTTTCTCAGTTAATGGGCTTTAGTACGGCTTAACAAGATGCCATATTTCCCTCTGGATTGAGACATGATTGTGAAACATATCCTGTATGTTATTTACATTTGATTAAGTCCTGTATCATTATCTCCTTGTTGCCAAATTTCGTACTTGTGTAGTTCCTAGGTTAGTGACAATCTGAATATCATATTTGGTAGAAATTATGATTTCCGTTGTATCCATTGATTTACTACTGTAGTTATTATAGCACATCATACAAAAACGTGTTTGAAATGTGTCGCCTTATTGGCACGACTAAATCATAATTAAGTAAAGTACCGTTTTTACCAATTATTGTAAATCACTGTACCTACTGTGTAAAGTTCGCTATTTCATAACTAGCCGCCGACCCTATATTTAATTATGAATCATAACAAATAATGCGTTACTGCGGTGACTGACATTGACGTGAAACAATATGTTTATCAAAATTATTGATTTGATGGATTTTTATGTGTAAATAGCAATATTTTAATGCATGAAAAGATGTAGGTATAATGTGTTACACGCAAAATGTGAAATCCTATTCTTTTATGCGCCATTTAAGGCTTTTGTTTCGTCAATTTTTAACCGCACAAGGCATGCCTTCTCAAGCATGTACATGTGATATCTACGGTCGGTAGTAAATCAATGGTTGTATCATATAATTTTTTACTTGAAAATGTTTATGCACGCAAGTAAATCTTGCGTGCATAAACATTTTCATTCAACATTTCAACATTTTCGTATTCAGTTTTCAAAATCAGTACATGACAACAAAATTTTCTAGTACCTAGATAACTTTTAATTGTCCTATTAAGTTAATTTAGTCAACAATTGCGGCGTACCATGGAGTACCATGTTGTGCAGTTTGGTCTCGTCTCTGGTGCAGCCATTAGAAAAAATTTATGACGCTGCTAATTATTATTGAATTATTAAGTACACACTACAAATACATACAGTAAGTCACTTGTACATTAAATTTAAACCAAAAAAGTTCACGATTAAAATGTAACTAGTATCAGAGTTATATCAGTCAATTAGGCAAATTGTTGTTAAAAATTGTTTGTAAAGCAGTTACATTTGTTACATGTTATTTATGTAAGTGACTCGTATGTAAATATAAGAGCTTAAAGGCGTTTGCATACGCGTGCAATAGCGAGCTTGTTCGCGTTTAAAATACGCTCAGTATGAAAACGCCCCAAAAAATTTGCTTGCAAATGATCGTGCAATAAAAATAAATCATGTACATACAGTTAGTAATTAATTTAAAGTGTTTTAATTATGCGTTGCTCATGGAACGAATGTAATCTGTTTTAAGATCAGCTTGGAACCAACTTTATGACATTTTTCCGATAACCAACTGGGGGGCTGATTACCTTTTAAGATTGAATTTACCCTATTTTAAAAAAAATCAATGAATAGACATAACAACCAAGAAATTGTGGTTTGAATAGGTTGAATTCCATAAAATATTGCAGTGCAGCCACTGTGTGTATAACACAGTGACTATATGATAAATAAAATGTTGGAAATCTATTGATTGCTAGTTTGAAAGTGCTATATTTATACCACAACTCTCTCGTTGGTGTTGGAATAAGTGCATATACGTTAAAGTATTAGAGGAATGATATATCATCTATGGTGGGCATATCAATATAACTTGTATAGTCAAATTGTGTTAAGTGTAGTGGTTGTTTGTTTTGGTTGAAGACATTGTCCCAAAGACGGATCCATCGAGCCAATAGGCCCGAGCATACGTCCAAATTATACTGTGAAATTGGTGCAGGCGTTAAAGATATTCCGTTACTGAGATATTCCTATATTGAGTGTCTCCAATCTACCTTTATATACTATAGCATAGATAAAGCAGAGGATCTCATAATATGCCTTTAGGTTAGTCGATATTTAAATTGAATGAAAAATTGTCCATGTACTAAGTTTGGCTTACTGTTTGAGAGTCTGGGTCATTAACCTTACAAAATGAGTTTTGATAATTAAATGTCACAGAGTAATGGTGGCTACAATCAAGGATACAGAAGTAGTGGATATTTGTCTTTGTCTGGCTGGGCTCAGTAGCTTTACAGATGGCTCTAAGAAAACATTGTCTGGAATTGGATATCTTTGACGTCAGCACTGCTTTCACGGCGAGAGTTCAGGCCCGCGCCGGCCGCGGCGACGGACCCCGGAGACTGCCTTGTTGGACTTAATCCAAAATTTTGGTAAAATATAAAAGCAAAATATATGTGTTTTTATTACGATGCCTTGTTTTATTTGTGTCTGTCTGTTTTCCTTTTGAGATGCTGCTGAATATTGGATTTTTTTTTTCATGAACTAAGTACACGCTAGTAAGCATCTACCTCACCTTTGACTAGACGGGTTCTGTCTGTGCCTATGACTGACTTATGATAAGTGAATCCATCAAAGGCATCATGTGAGGTTGGGAACCATGAGTACCTTATCAAACTAGCAAACGGTTAAATTTTCTAAAGAAGTGTATATTCTTTTAACGAATATACATGTTTTGTAAATTGTTCCATGTACAATTTACAAAACGTGTATATTCGTTATTTTTAGTTTTTTGAAATATGGCCTACAGCTATTGGGTAGGTAACTGGATCAGACATGGCTCGAATATATTTTTATACATTAAGTTTATTCGTTGACTAGTTGTATAAACATAGTCGAAATGAGCCTACGCGCAGAGTCACCACGACCCATAGTAATTTTAAAAACAAAAACGACAGTTAATAAAATTTTATTAATGAAAATATAGGTATCGTCTTAACAAATTACATATATGACTGACAAATAAGACTTCCTTTACATTAGATTATTTTATAATGGCACGTTGGTTAGTTGGGGCAGACCAATAAATTAAATTACATGGTCACTCACACCTCTTCATATCATGACAAATATTCTAACAAAGTTGTTAAAAACAGTTTTATAATAGTTAGGTATGAATTCACTGAGATTCATATATTACGAGTTAATTTAAACAAATTATGGTACATAAACAAAGTCTAACCATTAATTATTAAAACTCCTTCCACTAAAAATTGCTTTATTTTCTATATTTGAAACTCATAGGGTTGGTTTTTATTCTAGCGACAGTTTTTACTTAGTAAAAAGTGACTGGATAGAAAATGCACCTAAAACCCTGCATAAGAAGTAACAATCTTAAAAAAAACTGAAATATCTGTGAGACGGAGCTATTGTAAATCTATTGAAATAAATATAATTCAGAAGATCTTGAAAGTACATATCCAGAAAACTGAATTAAATGTGCATCAATTTTTGGTTAGGCTCGTTGGTTTGTTAATAATAAATTTATTTTCATAGATTTACAATTACTCGTTTTTCGCTAAGCATGGCTATTGAATGTTCTATGTACTTTATAAGTTTGTATAATTTTTGTAAGCTCTTCAATACCTTCTTTTGAAGAAGAATTAAGACTCCCAGTTATAAATAGGGCGTTTACATCTTCATTATGCATTTTTACAATGCAAATTAAAAAAGTAATTACAAAATTTAAGCCCATTAAAAAATTCCAAGTTTAAATTTAAAAATCTGTTTACAGACAATATTAATTGCTAAACGCTCCCTAGCTTATACTTAAACATCCACATAGGTACTTAAGACAACATCAAGTGACCCTCAAGACAGAGATTACTACATTCTAAGATTCTTTTAGGATTTTCTGTTTTTTCTTACTACCTAGACATAGGTTTCGTAGTTTAGCAGTGCAACATCGTAATCTTGGATCGTACTGTAGTTAGTACTACCACCTTCCTCTATGGCACCTACTACTAAACTACAAAAGATCCACAGTTTTTCAGGCTTCTTATGTATATTAAATATAAGTGTATTTGTCATACCCATTTTCTACAATTTCGAAAATAGATCTGTGGTTGTTACTTTCCGCTCTAACGCATTCATTGGAAGTTCACTTGTGGACACGGCCTAATTGATAGGTAATTATTTATTAATCATATTAAAGTTTTTACGGATATGAGATAGCTCAAAAGCGCACAGTTTGACTGTACTGTATCACCCATTAGCTGCCTCCCATGAATACTGTAACACACTTTAAATAAGAATAAGTAAGATACTCTTTTTATTTTATTTTATTTACTCTTTCAAAGTTGGGCACAGATCACCTATTCGACTAGTGTCTACTGATGAACTTCCAAGCAATGGATGATACTGATTATATCGACGTGTCAGTTTAGACCCAGTATTTTTTTTGTGTGAACCTTATAATGAATAATAATCTCTGGAGTCCATTCCCACTCAAGGTGTCCAGGCCAGGTGTCCAGGCTACATGATGACGCAGGGCATGGCGCAGCACAGCGGCAGGCAGATGGGCACCGCCGTCTTCTTCTCCGAGTGTTTCTCCGAGCTGCGCGCGCCGGACTCGTACTCGTACATGCCGCGGCCCGACCCGTACGCGCCGCCGCCCTGCATCGCCTGTAACGATCAGTCACAATTTGTACCCCCGTGGTATGCCGCTGCGGTGGACATACAGAAAACATAAATTAGATTTAAATAAATCTATCTATATATATAAAAGGAGAAGCTGACTGACTGACTGACTGACTGACAAATAAACGCAGGGCCTAAACTATAAGGGTTAGAAACTTGAAATTTTGCACAGGGGTTCCTTTTATAACGTAGGGGAGCACTAAGAAAGGATTTTTGAAAATTCACCCCCTAAGGGGGTAAACGGGGGTGCGATGTTAGTATGAAACTTTGCCGTTTTTGAATCGATTGAATTTTGTTTTTTGACTCGAGTATTATTCATCTGTGAAATAAAGATCAGACCTAACAAACGATTTACGCTGGATTTCAATAACATATCTACGGATAGATTTGGCTATCGGAGATAGAAATTTGACATAAGTTCCATATAAAATATGTCAAATTTCTATCTCCGATAGCCAAATCTATCTGAAGATAGGTTATTGAAATCCAGCGTTACTGAATAAACTACACTGCGCTAATGTGACGTGGATATAATTCTCACCGTATTGTTGCAATTTCATTATATCTAGTAGACGCCCGCAGCTTCACTCGCGTGGAATTAGATATAACAATAGTTTCGTTTACACCTAGTAATAATATATAGCCTATGTCACTCAGTGAAGACGCAGCTTTCTAATGGTGAAAGAATTTTTGAAATCGGTCCAGCAGTTTTTGATTTGAAAAAATTACAAACAAATGTTTCCTCTTTATAATAGTAGTATAGAAGTATAGATAACGTAACAAAAGTTAATTTAAATATATTATTATGTATGTATATAGATACTCACACTGGCCTCATACCCAGCGCCCTCTTTCTTAGCGAAAGGCGTGTGCCCGGGCGGGTAGTACACGGCGGGGCCAGCCACGTTCTTGCTGCCCACCAGTGGGGCCGGCTTGGGCGTGGGCGAGGGCGCGTCGCGCGTGTCCCGCGCGGCCTGGCCCTGCGCGCTCTCGTGACTCACTTCGATCTTGCGGCGGACAACTCCATCTGGTTGCGACGTTGGGAAACGCTGGGGAAGGAATATATTAAAAAATTAATTTAACACATTTTTTAACATGCTTATATTAGGTCGACTTGTATGTAACTCACAATGTAAGGGAATCTAAGATAGTTAATTTAACCATCTTCCAAGGATCGTAGCGTAATGAAAATTGGCAGCTGTATGTACTTCTGAGACACATACAATAATATGGTACTGTCGAGCTGATCTGATGATGGAGCCGGAAGATATTATGTATACAGGGTGTAACTGATTCTCGGGGTGACGTCGTCTGACCGGTCTTATATTTGCGGAAAGTGAGCGACGACCTTGCACCACCAATCCGCTGTCGCCCATGACAACTGTGATTGACTTTGAACAAGACTCAATTAGGGATTGGGATGGTTAGTCCAATTAGTTGAGAGGGTTAATTAGAACATTAGTTGGTCAGTTCGTTAGTAGGTATGAGGACTGGGGACTGTTAGTGATAGTTAGTCCTGTTAGTTGGTGTTAGTAATAGTCCAGTTAGTGCTTGTTAGTAGGAGTCTCGTTCTAAGTCAGTCACATGTGTTGCTACCCTTGACGACTAAGATAGTCGCCTCTAAAGAAGTGTAACAGGAAACCACACCTTTCCAACCGGACCATAATTGCTTTAAAAACAATTATTACACGGTAGAAATGGTACTAGGTACCGTGGCGGGCGGTGGTACTGCCCCGGGCGAACTCTATATGGACCCAATTAGGTTTCATATAAAACCTATTTGGTTCCCTATAGGCTCTATCTATATATATAAAAGGAGAAGGTGACTGACTGACTGACTGACATATCAACGCAGGGCCTAAACTATAAGGGCTAGAAACTTGAAATTTTGCACAGGGGTTCCTTTTATAATGTAAGGGAGCACTAAGAAAGGATTTCTGAAAATTCACCCCCTAAGGGGGTAAAACGGGGGTACAAAGTTAGTATGAAACTTTGCCGTTTTTGAAGTCTTTAGACGGGTAGACGTCGTTAATGGGTCTAACTCTACGCGAGCGAAGCTGCGGGCGTCCACTAGTCACCTATAAAATTCTGCATACAAGGCCAGCGCTAGACTTCCATGCCGGTTAGTATACCTCTATTAGTTTGAAAAGACTTACGGCCTCAGGGAAGTCGGCCAGCAGGTCGTCCAGCTTCTTGGGCGGCTGCTGCACGCGCGAGGGGGTGGGGGGGCGCAGCGGGGTGGGGGTGGGCGACGGGGAGGGGGAGGGGCCGCCGGGGAAGCGCTGCGTCGCGTTCTGGGAGGAGTACGTCGTCTGCGAGTACTTGTAGCCGCCCGCGCCGCTCTGGGGGCCAGGGTTCAAATAAAAAATATATTAATTTTTTTTTATAAGCTTTTATTTAACTTCACTCGTATGTATCTATGTATGTATGATTGTCCTGGAATCTTTCAATCAATATTTCACCCACTTCCACTGAAGCTGTCGATGACAATGCACGAAATTAAAAATAAAAGTTAAAAAAAAGCTTTTTTTTTTTAAATTTTTAATAATTCATTTATTATCGAATTACTTTCGGTCCTTGATCAGTCCTTGACCAGCTTCGCTCGCGTGGAATTAGACAGAAGAATAGTTTCGTTTACACCTAATAATATTACATAGCCTATGTCACTCAGTAAAGATGCAGCTTTCTAATGGTGAAAGAATTTTTGAAATCGGTCCAGTAGTTTTTGTGTGAAAACATTACAAACAAATGTTTCCTATTTATAATAGTATAGAAGTATAGATTGTTAGGCTTGTCGAAGACCGCACGGTGGCTTCAGATTCGACATTGGACTGGACACTAACCATCTCACATTGAAACAGCGTGATAGAACATGCTCTAGACATCCCTCAGCTGTGTCTGTACGACCGTGCCCACTTGCCCAGCAGTGGGACGGCTAGGCTAGCGTATACTCACGTAGGGCGGGTGTCCGTTGTGCTCTGGCAGCAGCTTGGGGCCGTTGGCGGGCGCGGGGTACACCATGCGCTCGTTCGTGTGCTCTGAAGTGCAATACAATACAATACAATACAATATTATGTAGTACCTAAGATTAATGTAATTTTTTTTGTAAGGCCGATGACCTGATCGGTCAATACTAATATGTTTTATTGTACACAATATAATGAATAATAAATATGGTAGACATTCTCACACACGGCCATCTGACCCCAAAGAAGGCGCGAGCGTGTACTATTGGTGTCAGAGACTGATATACAGACATAGACGTATTTAAATACATACATATATAGATAATATTCATATCCAGACACAGAACAAATACAAATGTTCGTCACACGAATATTTAACCTGAGTGGGATTCGAACTATTCGTAACAGGCAAAAAAAAACAGGCATAGTCACTACCGATTGCGCCAACGGGCCCGTCACATAAAACCGGCCCGTCACATAATTTCTACACGGCGGTAAACAACTCAATTTAAAATCCATATATCCCTAGTTTATCTGCGAAATAAATATATATCCCGGCTGGGATTCGAACCCAGAACCAGTTCGGCAGGGTCACACCGCCGCGCACGGAGCAGAAGCGAAACATTACTAGACAAAAGACTGACTTGCTCGAAATAATTTTTTTTCTGAATTCTGAGAAGAGAGTTAAAACGATGATAGTTACCGTCGCTGGTGGTGCTGGTGGTGGTGCGGTAGGTCAGGCGCGAGTTGCAGTGCGCGCAGTGCTGGCAGCCCGCCGGCGGCGGGGATGTGCTGGAACTGATAAAACTTTTATCAAAACTCAGCACGGATATAGTGCATAATGTTGTGGATTACATGGATCATTGTTGTCCGCAAAAATAAAGTTTTTCATTTCATTTCATTAATTTTTTTATGGATACAAAACTTTTGATCGTAGATAAAAAATATATTACACAGAATAAGAAACACCTATAGAATATATTCACCTAATATCACCTACAACACTTATTTGTGATCATGATCTAATGGTATAGAATCTATACCATTAGATCTATACTATAAAATCTATACTATAGATTTTCATAATCATACGATTGTTGCGTATCTCTAAATCGTAAACCTTTTTCCACTTTGAACGTCAGGTTTATGCTCTGATGTTCATGGGCATGTACCCCACGTGTACGTGTACACCGTCGGATGGATGGATGGAAACTCACGCCATGGCCTCGGCCTCGCTGACGTAGGTGTGCGTGTGGTCGGCCAGCGCGGGCAGCGGCACGGCGGCGGGGTCCTGGCCGCAAGGCACCTCGTACGTATACGTCTTCACCGTCGTCGTCACCTTGTTCATGGGGGTGCTTGCACGCGGCAGCTGGAGACGAAAGACAAATTATAAAAGATTGTTGAAGGCATTTTCCGTACGAATTATCTGTCAGAAGGTCAAATATGACAGAAGGACTAGGCAAGGATGATTTATGAAAAATATTGCTCTCAAAAGAACGAAGTTCTTGCGAGTAATACAACATATGGTCTCGAAGCCAACTGAGGTACAATGGATGCATAATTAAAAGAGGATTGGCAAGAACCTAACAGTATTAACTGGGTGCAGAAACTAAGTGCATCTAAGAGGCATCTGAGAACTAAGTTTAAAGCATTCTTTAGGACACTTCCACACCACAATTGCTTCGACGTGCTGTCGTCCTGGCTGATGGCTCCAACCGCTTGAATGCGACTTCTTAAGCTCATTGAAGTAGTTAGTGAAGGTGTCGCGTGGTTCAATCAGTGGTGCTAGTTGATGGTATCAGCAGTAGAGGTGTGCTGGGGGACAGTGGGTGAAGGTGTTTAAGTAGTTTGTGGTTTTAAGTCAGTGGCGGAAGTGTGATTTGGATCATCAAAATTGTTCTCACGGTGTAAGATGTGGTGTGATGTGTGAATAAAACTGATGGTAACTCACAGTGCCGGTGGTGGACGTGTGGTGCGAGCACTGCAGGCAGACGGGTTGCGGCACCGGCTGCGGCAATGCAGGGGACACCTGCGCAGGAATCACGCGAGACTCTGCCGACCAACACAATAGCATCATTTTTATAGATAGCCTGACGAACAAGCTGAGAGGCTATCTGATGGAAAATATTCGGTGTCTTGAACACGAGCAATACGAGATGCCAATAAGACGAATTCGAAAAAAACGAATCCTTTTTTTTGTTGTTGCCTTTTGTTGCTGCCTTTCGAAGTCAACTACTGAAAAAAAAAAGTCCTTTCCTTAATGACTGGTCCGCTGTACCTTCTGAATCCAGTGGTTTGCCGCAGTCTTCTTCAGCTTATCGCTTGTTCCACCAGTCGAGTGTTTAATGCCAGTTTTCGTGACATGGAATTATTCCTTTCGATCGATCAAAAATATAACTCCTGGTCGACCGTCCACCTTTTCGAAGGCCGACCTGATCTCCAATGGGATCATTTCAAAGGATCCTCACCAGTTTTCTCCTCTCGATACACCTCCTGGCGCACTTCAGCGGCGCGCGTGATGGTGGGCGGCGGGCTGGCGCCCCAGGAAGAGCTCTCCAGCCGTTCCTCATGCTTCAGCGTTGAGTAGCCGCTGGAAGGTGCCTTTGCAGGGGTTCTGGAATGGGAAAACGTCTCGTTACAAATCAGTTAACAAACAGAGTGACAAGTCTTCACTCTTGTTAAGATAACATAATCACGCCGCTTGTATTTCTCCGCAGGCAGAGTGTGTAGTACATCCACAATGGGTACAGCGACCGAAGAAACAGTTGGGTACGGTAGGGTATACATATATCTTGTCAAGTGCCTAAAATCTGGCTGATTTGTTTATGAAAGTGACAGAACACTAGCGCTTTTAGGTAGGTAAGCGAAAAGCGAGGTATTGCTGTAAAATAGGTTATGTATTACTTTTGCGAGTTTTTCTTTTTATTTCAGTAATAATTAAGGTAATAACATGTAAGTATGTAAGTAATAATAATAATATACCTAACCTTGTATGACAGACATGATTGCATTATTACTTACCCCTTCCTGTAATCAAACGACGTGCTTTCAGCCGTATCTGAAGCGTATCCACCTGAAAAAAATGAGACCTTTATAGAAACAACTTTGTATAACACACAATAAGGCGGCTTTCTCGTGGCTGATCAGGGTTGTCATAGGTGTATAGCCTTGAATGAACTGAAACTTCGTGCTGTAGTTCAATCTAAGTGGGCGTTCTACACCCGTTACATGCAAGTCATCGAACACATCCATAGCGAGATTCATGATATCAATTATGCCATCCCTTACCACAAAATGATGATGAAAATTGTGATGACAAGAAGAGGAAGTTTCAGACAAACATTTAAATTTATGTTAAGAAATTCATACATAAACACACTCCTAATTAATCTAATATTCTCTCAGTATCTTAAAGATCATCATGCCAATTACTATTACCTATTTGTACCTAGAGGAAGTCACTCAATGACGAGGATCATTTCTACAAATTGCACGTGAGGATCACTGTCACAGTTGGATCGTAGTCACACACTATAGTTCAAGAGGAATTTAGGTACGGAGTGTTGTTGTTCAAGAGGAATTTAGGTGGGGATTGTTTTTGACTCTTTGTGATTAAGATTGTGATAATATGGACATTTTGGTCGGAACGAGAAAGAGAACACGCATGCTGTCTACCTGTGTTCAAGATATCGCCCACAGTTGCGGCTGTCCACATACGACCTTGAAGGAAACAAATATTGAAGTTGCTTCCACAGAACATCGACATTGAACTTTAGTTATTTTCTTAGCAAGTTGGACTAAGATTTTAGCTATAAGTCGAACTGTATTGGGCACTGAAGTGACGTCATCGATGGTCATTTGAATTTCGAAATAAGGGCTTTGATGACGTCATTTCCCAAAATGTATAACAAAGAATATGTACCTAAGAGACAGTTCGGGACACAGAAATAAAACTAAAATAGTTAATTAAGACTCGATTTCCTTCTTGAGCAATTCACGCACATCGATGACCTCACATCCGTTATCACAAACGGTCTCTCTACTTTTTTTTTCTCTTTCACAGTCTACTGCCGGACATAGGCCTCCCTCAATCGGTGATACTCTACCCAGTTCTGTTGTCGTTGATTAGCGGTTCCCCGCTGACTTCTCCGCGTCAGTCCACCTGGGCAGAGACTCCCTTTTCTGAATCGCTGTCTCCTATCGCGGGCCTCTCACCGGATACAGAAGCCGAATACTCACTCCTGCTAAGCTGTCGCTCCTGATCTTTCTGCAGGTCATCGAGCAGCGAGTCCAGCTCGTCAACGTTCTGCGTCATCTCCTTCGTCACCTTCGAGCTCTTAACCTTGGAGTAACCTGTAATAAGTGACAGTTTTGATTGATTTATTTATCTTATTGAACCATAATCAGTAGTAGTAGTAGCGTCCATAGGTCCAATGGCTCGCGTCGTTTCAATGGGATTGACAGAGTTTCATGGGCGCTACTACCGTGGTTTCCGACCCACGTAACGCACGTTAAGCCGTCGGTCCCGGTTGTTTTCAATGGTGAAAACAATCTTTAAGTCGAAGACTGGCGTGTCCAATAAATAATAAATAACATAGATGTGGAGAGCACAGTCCTGGAATGGAGACTACGACTCGGAAAAAGGTACAGGTCGCCCTTCGATTACTTATTACTTCGTACTTAATCGGCAAAGTGGACAGACGACCTAAAGAAGACGGCGGGAAACCGCTAGATCAAAAGGCACAGAACCTATCAGTGGTGTAGTTTAGGAGAGGCTTATGTCCAGCAGTGGACCTGAAAAGGCTGGATGGAGAGCACAAGCCAGCTCACCAGGCGGGGATCCCGTGGTCTCGTAGTTGTAAGTCCGCGTGCCCGTGGTTATGGCGGGCAGCTCCCGCTCCTCCCGCTCGTAGTAGTACGAGCTGCTCTCGCTCGCCTTCGGGACGCTCTTGGGCGGGATGGTGTACTCCTGGAAAATTTCAAGTGGCTAGTAAATATAACTTAAACTGTTATTGCTTCAAATAAAAACCCATTATCATTAATTAAAAAAAAATGCCTTGTTATAGAGAAGCAATGCTGCCCGCGTTCTGGGTACAATGCCACGATTTGTTTTGAATTTTGTAAATATATCTGCTTTTTTTTTCATTTTGTAAATAGTTTAACTCTTTAATAATACTACTAGTATTTTGCCGTATTCTTCTCGGTATCATCAACTTTAATTAGTATTACAACTTAACTTATTATTTTACTAGTGGACGCCCGCAGCTTCGCTCGCGTTACACATTCACTAACTTCAAAAACGGCAAAGCTTCATACTAACTTTGCACCCCCCTTTTACCCCCTTAGGGGATGAATTTTCAAATTTTTCTCGCTGTAAAAACCATCCTTGAACTTCAACGAACATTTAAAAAAAAGAATTGGCCAAATTGGTCCAGGCGTTGTTGAGTTATGCGCTTACCAACACATTTTGCGATTCATTTTTATTATATAGATATTAGCTTTAACCCGCGGCCCTACACGCGTAATTTTCCGTGTAGAACTTTATTACTAACCTCTTAAAATATAAAAAGACTTTTTCGACGGCAAGTTACACTAAAAATTCCACTCATTAAAATAAAACTTTACCCGCAGTTCTACCCATCAGAATCCAATAAAGTGGAATACAAACAAAACAGTGACTATAACTAACTAAAGCATTTCCTGACGCAAGGCAAGACAAGTTGGAATATTTGTTATTTCCATTTAGCACTAAACATTTTGCAACCAGGAGAAATGTATCGTCACACGAATGTTTGTCCTGAGTGGGATTCGAACCCACGACACCTGGCGTAACAGGCAGGGTCACTACCGCCAACGGGCCTGTCAAATATGTCATTATTAAGCTGTGTTCCTACCTCGACGGTGTGCAGGTCCTTGCGGTCATATTTCCCGCTGGGGTGCTTCTCCTCCCTGTACTCGTAGTGGTACTCGCGGGCGCCCGCGCCGCGGCCCAGCGAGTCCAGCTTGCTGCCCTTGGGCAGCAGCTCGGACTTTATCATGTCTGCGAGGGAAATTGGCATGTGTCAGCCAAGGCAAGGTTGTTACAACACACGTTCCACTGCTGGTAACGGATCTGCCCCACACACAAAGCTGCGGGAGGTTCCCATTCCAACCCATTCGTTGTAACTTTTCTATGTTTAAGAAATTAAACGTCATCTGCGAAACCTGCATGCCTGAGAGTTTAAATTAGGTACAAATATTCTCATTCTGAAAGCATCTTAAAGATACGTACGCACTTGGCTTATAAAAAGCTTTCAAATTACTTCCTTACCCTTACCTTAAAACAAATTACAATTTTAATTATATCCTATTTTATCTTATTTTCTGCATATGCTGCACTCCCTGTCCCAAAAAGGCATTCACTGAGCATTTTGTTGTGGCACTATTGCCACAGCGCTGATTTTCAGTGGTGCCTATGGCCTAAATACTCACCGAACTGTTCGTCAGTGTAGGGCACAGCTCCTCTGTTGCTGGCGGAGAATTCCTTGTACTCCTTGTGCTTGCTGTAAGACTTGGTCGCCATCTTGCCGCGCCGTGCTGCCTGCAACAGACAAGAGATGTGTTTTAATTAATACTGTGCGTAACCACAGAATACTTAATAGTACAAGTTTGCGTAACATCAAACCACTGCGAGTTACTGTGGTCGATAGCCCCGACGGGGCGACCTTAAATTCAAAATCTTTACTTCCAAAAATAATAGCACGGACTGCTTACTCTATGATGAAGTAATAGGAAGACTGAGTTTAGGATTACATATAGACCGACTATTTTATTTATAATTTTATTAGAGAAGTGCTTAATGGAATCACCCTTTTTGAGGCCTCCACTCTCGTTCTACCGACATTTAATTTCCAATCCTCACTGGAAAAGCATTCATAACATGTTTGAACATAACGACACCTGCAAGGAAGAACATCGTAACTCATTTTTAGTAACTTTACAGGAGAGCGCGTTAAAGTTTAAAAAAATTCTTAGTCAGTTCTGTTATGTCCTAACGCCATTCACACTAGAAAGTTGTAGTCAAAAAGGAATAATTTATATTACTGTATGATTAATATGCTATTACTACGTTCATTTTACTACCTTTTATGAGTTACAATGAGTTTGCACGTTATAAACTTTATAAAATGACATTGTAACTTAGATTTACAATTCAAAATTGTACGCCTATGTTTACTTCATAGAAAAAAAAAATTGTAAGTCTGACATACAATGCGCAACATGTATTTTAATTTGATTTGAAGTTACCATATAAGTAAAACAAGTGAAATAATTTAATTATTCATTATTAATTCCAAAGTGTTTGCTCGAGATCAATGCATTGGGCAAACGGCAAAGCCAGTTATCAAGGTTGAAGACAGATTCCGGTACCATAGTCTCGTCCAAACCTGAAGTTTTGATAGAAATTGAGAAGTATTACGGACAACTGTACACTTCCTCGCAAGCCCCAGCTCCAGCTGGCGCTCACGATAAGCGAGCTAGATTAACCCGGCACTATACCGAAGATATCCCGGACGTCAGCCTGTACGAGATTAGGGAGGCTCTCAAACAACTGAAAAACAACAAAGCACCGGGTGATGACGGAATCACAGCAGAGCTGCTAAGAGCTGGTGGGAAACCTGTCCTAGTGGCGCTCCAGAAGCTGTTCGATACTGTCATCAATAGCGGAACCACCCCAGAGGCGTGGCGCGCGAGCGAGGTTGTGTTGTTCTTCAAGAAGGGCGACAAAACCCTTCTTAAGAACTACAGGCCCCTTGCGCTCCTGAGCCACGTCTACAAGTTGTTTTCGAGAGTCCTTACTAATCGCATTGCGCGCAGGCTTGACGACTTCCAGCCTCCCGAACAAGCCGGTTTCCGAAAAGGCTACAGCACCATGGACCACATACAGACACTGCGGCAAGTTATACAAAAGACCGAGGAGTATAACCAGCCGTTGTGTGTCGCGTTTGTGGACTATGAGAAAGCCTTCGATTCTATCGAGACCTGGGCAGTGTTGGCGTCTCTGCAGCGGTGCCAGATTGACTATAGGTACATCGAGGTGTTGAAGTGGATATATGAAGCCGCCACAATGACAGTCCGAGTACACGACAGAAGCACGAACCCCATTCAATTGCAGAGAGGTGTTAGGCAAGGGGACGTTATCTCCCCGAAGCTTTTCACCGCTGCATTGGAAGGCGTGTTTAAGCTGATGGAGTGGAAAGGACTAGGCATCAACGTCAATGGCTAACGCCTCACACACCTTCGATTTGCCGATGATATAGTTATCTTGGCAGAATCGCTGGACGACCTCAACACTATGCTAGGGACCTCAACAGTGCCTCACAATGGGTGGGTTTGAAGATGAACATGGACAAGACTAAGATCATGTCCAATGTGCATGTCAAACCTATACCAGTTGTTGTTGATGGCGCTGCACTCGAAGTTGTTGACGAGTATATTTACCTGGGACAAGTGGTCCAGATGGGTAAGTCCAACTTCGAGAAAGAGGTCACTCGAAGAATCCAACTCGGCTGGGCAGCGTTCGGGAAGCTACGACATATCTTTTCATCAAGATTACCTCAGTGCCTGAAGACAAAAGTTTTCGAACAGTGTGTGTTGCCAGTGATGACATATGGATCCGAGACGTGGTCCTTTACCGTCGGTATTTCGCTACGAGACCGGATTCGAAACCATGAAATCCGTAGACGAACGAGGGTTACCGACATAGCTCGTCGACTAAGCACGCTGAAATGGCAATGGGCAGGCCACGTCGCTCGTAGGACGGACAACCGATGGGTTAGAAAGGTCGTCGAGTGGAGACCACGGCTCGGGAAACGGAGCACAGGCCGCCCTCCAACCAGATGGACTGATGACCTGAAAAAGTCAGCGGGAAATCGCTGGATTCAGAAGGCACAGGATCGGGAGGAGTGGCACCTATTAAGGGAGGCCTATGTCCAGCAGTGGACTCTGAAAGGCTGATGGATGGATGGATGGATGGTGCCCATATCATAGATCGTAAAATTATATGTAGCAAGTTTTCTTTTATAATAAAACAGAGATACTTCCGACTGTGGAGTATTCAAGTCTTCTTCTTTTGTAAGTCGAAACAAGCTGCTACAACAGAATCAGAGTGCTTGGCTCGGTGTTTATCGCTATCTTTTAAAATGTTACAATTTTGGAATCGAAAATATTAATCTTCGTTTGAGAATGAAAACATTGTAACTAAGATTGCAATGAAAGATTGTTTAACGTTCACGTTCACGTTCACAACATCTTGCGAAAGACAAGAGGGTATCTCGTATTGCAATTTTTTCTTAGTAATATTATCAATTACTGGCAAATTATCAATAAGTAACTAAATATACATTTTTATCATTTTCTGTAAACGTTGACTTACAATGCTTTAATACTGGCTAAAAACATAATTAGAAATAATTCAGATATGGGAGTGAGTGCAAAAAATAGAGCTTTTTTTTTTAATAAAGAATATGATTGTAACTCAAATTCATCAAAAAGTGAGTTACGATGTTCTTCCTTGCAGGTGTCGATAAATAAGATATTTGGACGAGACGCTTGATAAAATGAAATTTTATTTCTTCATTTGCTAAAAAGGCACTGCGAAAGATTAGGAATGCCATAAATTGCCAAACAAAATAAAAGTAACGTATTTGCCATGCAGACAGAAAAACAAAGTGGTGACATTTTAAATTTAGAACAACTCTTTTAGTTATTCGTTTTGTTTCGAATGCATGGCTAGTCGTGATAAGTTTAAATAATGTTCGAATGTTGTTGTGAATGTTGTGATCACGGGTTGTGTGATAACGCGGAATGTCAATAAATATATACTTATAGTTTATAATTCTATTGCTTCAATTTACAAGTAAAGATACTTGTAATTTGAAATAAGGCGTGTTCTGTGGTTCTATCGATTCGAGCTTAGAATACAGAAAAGAAAAAAATTTAAAAGACAACTTATTCTGAGGATTCGAACTACGTGTATGCTTGGCTGTTCGGTTTGAACAGCTGTATTGCGGCCCTGGCGCGCCAAATCCGGCGGTTCTGTGTCACGGCGAACTTATCTCATTCTCATGTCTTGTTATTTTTTATTTATTTATATTTTAAGGATATCCATGTGCACGCGAAGAGCCTACAGAGTTGTGACTTGTATTATATTGTACATAACAAGTCGCACGCTTAATAATAAACCGGAATAAGACAAAAATTCACTTTTTTGGGAAATCGCGGTCAAAGTTTTGAGTCTCTACCTTGTTAAAAACATTTTGATGGTTTTCACGTGTTTATTGTGCTATTTTTATTTTCTTGGTCTTAAATTTTAGAGAGATGTATAGCGAATATAACTGACATAATAGTTTAATTATATTATTTATATCAAATGAATAAATGAAGTTTATTTTCTAAAGTTTCGACTTACGTCAGTTTAGTACAAAATAGTTTGGTAATAAAGTGATATAAAATGAATTGCTTCTCGAATAAAAGTAATAATTTTATACTAAAAAGCACTAATACGAAATATTTCCTATCTATACAATTATAATTTCGTGATAAACTGCAACAAGTCTAAATAGTACATGCTGTATTATAACACCGTTTTCAACTAAAGTGAAGTAAAACGAAACATGCTAGTTTTGAAAAAAAGTTCAGTAGAATAGTCTTATCTATATTTTGTAGAAAAGAGAGGGTTGATCTAACAATCGGACATTTTGGTTTGTTTCGCATGGTGGGATTGTACCTATAGATTCATCAATTGGAGTTAGTTCGTTTTATTAACAAAAGTGGGAATCCTTAATTTTTGACTTATTCCGGTTTATTATTAAGCGTGCGAAGTGTCGGTGGATTGGATATTCATCGATCGTTTGCGAAATCATCGACGAGTATACTAATAACATTATGTTTGTAATGTTTTCACACGAAAACTACTGGACCGATTTCAAAAATTCTTTCACCATTAGAAAGCTGCATCTTCACTGAGTGACATAGGGTATATATACTTAATATTACTAGGTGTAAACGAAACTATTGTTATGTCTAATTCCACGCGAGCGAAGCTGCGGGCGGCCACTAGTATAACAATATAACGCATGTTGTATGTGAACGAAGGGGTAGACAGAAGAAAAATCATCCACTCTTCTCCCCCGGTCTAGTGGTCTAGATCGCGACTGTTGATCTACGAATAGAAATCCTGGGTTGGTTGGTCTTAGTTATAATTCCTTGTAGTAATAGTAATGAGAGAATCTCATGAGAATCTACTAAAATAGGTACAACGAAAATGACGTAATGATCTGACACCAAGAACCTAACTCAAACTTCCCACGGAAATTACTTTTCCGGTGAAAGACAATATTTGCTGATGCACTAACCGACAACACCTTTGCGTGTTATGTTAATATTTTGTTAATATTCGTGAACGTAAGACATTGAGCAGGACATCGTTTTGTCGTGTACTTACCATGGTTTTGTCATTTTGGATACAAACAATAATTACAAACATTAGTAGGCTCAACGAATAAAAAGTAGAAATAAGAAGTCTAAAATCCCAAGAGGACAACAAAAGGTAGTCAAAAGTATTTTAGGAAACAACTGAAGGATTCTTAATTGTAAACAAACAGTTACGTAAAATGATTGTTTGTATACCTACCATTTAACCACACTACAAGAGAGAATAGTAAAGTTGTTTTTAACACGAAATATTTGGTCTAAAACACGAAATCACTGTGCACACTAAGATTCCTACTGATACACTATAAAGTATTCTGTGTTGATACTGACGGATATCTTTTCGTAATATCTAATGAAATGAAAACTGTCAATTTCCGAATTACTACCCTCGTTTTTGTACTTCAAAAGTATACACAGGTCTACCGGTCTACCTACAGTCGATAGTTTTATAGATGTACCGTCAGATGAAACGGTATATATTATTATTTTATTGTGTATTTATTAATATTGGGAACGTGGGTCGATTCATATCCCTGAGGTACAAATTAGTTTTAGTTTTTGTAGTATTAGTAGTATACTGTGGTGTGGTGTAGATAACCTTCCTGTACTATAGGGACCTGGGTAGCTACTAGCACAATGTACCTAGTAAATTCAGAAGCACGTCTGACCCCTACCTCAAATTGCCCAATCAAAGCACGTAGCCTGCATCGCGCTAACATTATTTTTTATTATATTAGTTATTTTAACACTTGTTTGATCCGAGAAAAACATTTTTAACCAGACGCTCTATACAAATAAACAAAGTCCGTATCACGACGGATTAGGAAATCAAGGCATAGCAAAACTGTTTGGCATATGAAATAATCGTTTGGGTTATATGTGTGAATTAAGGTAAGTTAGTGTATGATTTCATCTGATTTCATAGGTTACTGATATCTTGCCGGAATGTGAATTATTTTCGTAGTTTTCATGTATACTGTGGTTTTGACCGTCCAAGGATAATACGAATATAAGCGCGGACTACACACTAAAGGTGGTCCTTACTCTATCGTATAAGCCATTGTTTTCGACTTTTCGATATTAATTTGATACCCCCTTAAATGTGACAAGATAACTTTGTAATACCATACCACGGACTACAATACTACATTATTTGTCGTTCATCTATACATATATCTCTCTATACGTATATACATAAATGATGCTGAAGCAGCTGGTCAGGTCCACCGCCACCACTACTTTTTTATAAGTGACAAATAAATCTCAACGGAATTTGTACTAAAGATATGTCACCTCCATAGAATTCCCCACTTCTGTGGAATTCCCTGTTGAAAATGGGCACATGAACTTATTATGAACATGGCGATGCTCGTTGCCCTGTGCGACGCAGAGTAATCAGAAAAGCGTCCCGATTGGTACGTAGACTGTAACTTCACTTTTCGTGCGCTTATATTTTACCTATAATAATGGGAATCGATAACGATCCAATTTGATCTGTAAAATGGAATGATTGCTGCTAATATAATCTATCAGTATCACACTGATTGCATGCATCATCCATTTTATTCATGATTTTACTGGCAGCTCACGTAACCTATATGCCAATCAGACAATCCTTTTTTGAAGGCCCTCGGAGTCTCTGAGCAGGTAGGCACCAGAGAGATATTTAATTGATCCTGTACTACTTATTATGTACTTAGATGTAAAATTGTTTAAAACAACAAAGACTGTACAATACGACAACAGGTCACAAGTTGCTACATAAGTGGAGTGAGCTGTCACACTAAGTTGCTAGTTGCTACTAGAGAAGGTTACTGACTGCTCGATTGAATAGACTGTTAGCGGTAAAAGGTTACCTTTTGCGATATGTCACCGGTTAAAAATGCCTTTCCTATAAAGGCCGGTTGTGTCGCAAGCGGTGTGGGCGCCACCGCGCCGTTGCATCATCCATTCAGTCAACGGTCCACCCACACGTCCACACCGCTACTGCCGCTACGCCAGCGGATATCGTAGGAGTCAGATCAAGTTTTTTGTATTTTACTTATCTATCCCGTAAAAAATATTTTTTTGAGATGTTGCTTTTGCTTATTAAACGTGAGTCGTGGGACTGACCGTACACGTCTGAATGTCATCATTCGAAGGTACGGCACGTTGGGAAATATCAGCCAGTATTGAGACTACACCAATCGCATTGATGCGGTGTGGTGGGGCATGTTCTAGACTTCCTTCAACTGTAGCTGTGGGAGAGATCCGTGCCCAACAGTGGGACGCCTATGGGTTGTAGGTAGATGTAAGCTAAGCTAAGCTTCGCTGAGCGAACCTTTTAGATTTTACGTACCTGCGGTTTAAGTACCATCGCAACCATATCGCAACCCTTTCTTTGTCCCACTGTTGCGCACGGATCTTCTCTCAAGACACCGGCCAAGTGCGGATTGGCAGTCTTCACATGCGTTCGAGAGCATTATGAAGAACTCTCAGGCAAGCAGGTTTCCTCAAGATGTGACCTTCACCGTTAGAGCAAGTGACATTTAATTACTTAAATTAAATGCCTGTCGGTTTGAGTAACGCGGAATTAACTGTAATTTTATTCGCGGGTAATCTAAGCTTTTGATATCTTTTTTTATAGAGATCTTCCCGAGTGTAGGCCAATTCTGCATTTGGATGAAATGGTGATACGTACAGTAATAAGGCTGACTCACCTATTAGCAGATGAAGGAGCATTTGTGCTAATTGGGTTCGGTTTGCGTATTAATTGGTCCGACACACTTCACATTTTGTTGACTATGTGTCTAACTAGTGACTAAGCTTCCACCCTAAATAAAAATTATTTAGGGTGGAAGCTTCGATCCGTGGCGGGAAATTTGATATTTTTTTATTTTCAACTACTTATAATATAAATAGTGACATTATTTTATTAATATGCGCTCATGCCGTACAGAATTGTATTCTTTAATGTAACATTTTGGTTCTGAAGTTAAGCCGAATTTTGTTTTAATGGAGCAATCTGAAGTTAAGCCAAACTTTTTTTTAATGGAGCAATATTCAAATTTGGTTTCAGATCCAAAATGGTAAAATTCAATAAGTACTACACGGAAAGTGCGCAAATTAGAAATTAATGTCACTATTTATGTTTTAAGTATGTAGTTGAAAACCACAAAAAAAAATAGAATTTCCCGCCACTGATTGAATCAAACACCATTTATAAAGGCGTTCCCTTGGAGAACTTGGAAACCTCAGGATTAATTTCGCTGCGACCCAAAGACGTCCGACTGCTGGGCACGGTCTCCCCCACAGATATATCTACGGGAGGTCTAGAGCATACTCCACCACGCTGCTCCAATGCATATTGGTGGAGGATAAATTAAGATGATGTTTATTTGTTCTTAGAATAACTATTAATCAAAACTGCGGTAATTTTTTTCAAAGTAGGTAAAATAAATTTGAACTTGATTGCCAAACACAACTTAGAATAAAAATATCATAATGAAATGAGCATATTTACAAACTTGTTTAATTATAACTTTGTAGTTCTTAATGCTTAAATTTCAGTTGATTCTTATTCTAACCTATGCCGAATTTCTCGATACCCATCCCGCACGAAACAGACCCCTTTGTGGCCGTAACCAAGGACCTTTGTTCCTTTGAATCCTGCATTTAATTAGTGTCTTGGCTCCTAGCGAAAGCGAGACGGCGAGTCTAACTGTACATGTCCGAAAGAGAGGCGAGAAGTGCAAAAATAAATGAAAAGGCAAGCAAACTACATTGATGATGTCATGCTTGCGAGGCGAATAGCGGTCAAGGTAGGTACATACATCTGCGAGATGTAAGATACATCGAGGAAAATCATCGATTCATCACAGATTCTGCGGAAATGCCCAAATACAGGCATATTTACGATAATTTAATACTCCTCCTGAACAAGATACAGCACTTAGTCGTAACATCTCACGTTGGGCCACAGAGAAACCTCAAGCACAGCTCAAGTCACGAAGTCACGATTAAGAGAGTTATAACCGGTTTACATATTAAAGACCGATAGAATAATAATCCTAGAGTTAGGTTATACGTACTTAGTAGAAACTCTAGCATTTATACAAAAATAAAACAACCTTTTTAATATATTTAAATGTCTAGCTACTAAGTTATAGATAGGTCTTAGCAGACGTTGTAAAAATATCTACTGGAATACTGACATGAGAGTAATTTTGCATAAAGAATTTAAACAAATGACTCAATTAACTCCTTTATCTGAATGGATGGATATGATAGTAATGCCACAAGGAATCGCTATCCATAAGCTAAGCTAAGTTGTACCCTATAGATGACCCACTGCTGGGCACGGGTCTCCCTCATAGACACAGCTGCGGGAGATCTAGAGCTTACTCCACCACGCTGCTCCAATGCAAATTGGTAGTGGCCAACCTAGCCTCGAATGTTCTCAAGTCACCCAAAGGTTTTCGACAAGGCTGTTTTTTCCATTGAAAATAGCCTGGGCCGTCGTCTTAACGTGTCCTCCGAAGCACGGTACCGCCCATGAAATTTTGCCACTAGCGGTCACTCATCCACAAACCGGCCACAAACATAACTGGTTAAAAGTGGATGTTTACACCTCTGACTACCACTTCGGAGATACATAGGCGTGATGTTGTTACGTTATATGTAACATAATATTTGTAAAGGCAGTTGAGCAAAACATTATTAAACCTGCTACCGTTCTGACATTTGGTATTTTGGATTGGCACCCAATCCCCTAACCGGTTGTGTAATAATCTAACGTTAGACATAAAAAATAAGATTTGTATGTTATTTATTGTCAAAAGATAGCAATCGGGCATGCAGTAGCATTGAGGGGACTTTTATTTATGTATATAAGATAGGAACGAACAGTGGTGTTGCAGTTTTGTAAATATAATTTAATGCTCAAGCTAATCGCTGCGACCCATAGACGTCCCACTGCTGGGCACGGGTCTCCCCCACAGACATAGCTGCGGGAGGTCTAGAGCATACTCCACCACGCTGCTCCAATGCGTATTGGTGGAGGGGTTAGTGGCCAACCCAGTGTCGTATGTTCTCAGGCCACCCGAAGGTCTTCGACAAGGCTTAACGACTGTTTCCACCATTGAAAACAACCGGGACCGACGGCTTTACGTGCCCTCCGAAGCACGGTAGCGTCCATGAAATGTTGCCACTAGCGGTCACCCATCCACAAACCGACCGCGCCCGTCGTTGCTTAACTCTTTCGATCACATTGAATCGAAGCGAGCCATTGGGCTATGGATGCTACGCTAATACAGGAAGCAAATAACTGATGGACTCAGTCACCAGCCACATACGGCATATGCAACAATGAGAGAATTGCTCATAATTTTATACAGCATGCAGCTCAATTTCACAGTCACGAATCAATTTAAATCTCATTGGGGTCTATGACGAAGCATGACGTCATGAGGTCACCAACAGGTTGACGTTGGCGGTAAACAAGCATGCATTTAACATGCAAGAAACCAGGTCAAGTTTAAACAGAAATCGTTAATGTGTTATCTCGTTGCGAATGTTGTCGTGGCACTGATAAGTTTCCTTCGTAATAAAAAACATTATAAATATGTATGTACCATACATGTCAGCTGAATGTCAACTTAATAATAAGGCTATAGTTACTCGTAACAGGAAAATTATACAGTAATGTAGTCCGTGGTATATCTAATACGGAAGAAGGGCTCCCGAGAGCAGGTTGATGGGGCCCAATCTTCCATAATCGGTGCCAGTTCTCTTTACATTAGAACCGATCCCCTGAAAAACGTCAATTTTTTCAGGGGATCGGTTTTAAAGAGAAAATTAATTTAAAATTGGCATAAGCCATTGATTTATTACGTAAGAAATTTAAATGTACCTAACTACCTATATATCTTTAATTTTTTAAGTTAACTGTGGTATTAAAAGTAGATAATTAAAGCTTGTTGTCTGATTACAATGTATTCATAATAACAATGTTGTGCAAACCTTTAATTGAAGTGCATAAAATAGTAACGCCACTGTATTGCTAATTATTGTAAAAGATTCTTATGTACTTAGTTGGTATGTCTGTAATAAATAAATAAATAAATAAGAAATAAGTGGAAGTAGCAGAGATCCGCCTATTATCTATGACGCTCGAGTAAATCCCTATTTATTTAGAATCGTGGGTTCAGTGTTCGCCATAGATTTATCATTACTATATCTATTGTATTCGCAAATTGCACATTTCTTTGACATTGACGTAAGCGGATGATAGGAGCGACATTACCAAATGTCTAAAGGAAGAAATATAAATTAACGTAACTTTCACATACTCGTTTCTTATTGATTAACATTCAAATCCCCATAGGCCCATAACGAATTCATTAAGTTGCAATTTGACGTAGAATTTTTGATGATATCTATTCAGGAAATAAGAGTGACATGATATTCTCGAACTTAATATTAATACTGATTGCATAAGAAGGATATAAATAAATCATTTGTCACGGCTACTCTTGCTTAACTTTTACCATTCTCTGATCAAATTGCCTGATTACATACATGCTTTAGGTAATTGAACTAACATTAAAATACTTTCTTTGGCGAATCTGGTTATTACAATTAATCTGATAGAATTCAATTGATTGGAAGGCTATAAAACCTACTTTCTAGTGAAGTATGTTGAATTACGATAGTTCGAGAGGATCAGAGGGAGAGAGAGAAAAATGAAGAATTCGTCGAAGAAGCAAAGGTCAGCTGATACGACCGATGCTAATGACCAAAATGATGTAATACGGCGGTTGAAGTGATAGGCACTAATCGGTCGATTAATTACAAGCAACCTTGTATGCCCCGGTCGTGGCTCTATGCCATTCGTTAGCTTTGGGGGACTCTCAAATCTAAACTTGTAAGAAAATTCAAAGTACCTACGAGAAAAGATACTTTTAAATTCGATAAATAAGAAATCAACGCTTTATCTGGTCAATAAATACGAATATCTGTCAGATTTTTTTTTATTATTTGTGGTTTTTTTATTATAGCAGCCACAATTAACACGCAGGTTTGAATATTTCGGGTTTCTACCTTCCATTAAACAGTCCTGTGACTGAAAGACGGTCAGATGGACGGACAGACAGCGGGGGCATATTAATAGAGTTCTGTTTGACACCCTGGGTAAAGGACCCTAAAAAGCATTATACTGGTGTCACTAGTTTTCCTACGATATTCTGGAAAGAATTATCCAGAACCGAAATGATGTCAAATTATTGAGTTCTATCTAAGATCACTACTCTACGCTAGCAGAGCGCTAGATTGTCGTGTAACTAATGCGGTACGGTAAATATCGTTTACTTAAACATTTTCAAGCAAATACGGCCTTTATGTCTGATGGTTTGACGGTGAATATTGTGTACGGATTTTAATATTGAGTGTAATATTGCCGTGGGTGTGCAATCATTATGTCAGAGACATGACATCAAACAAGTGGTGACAAGGTCGAACAGTAGGTATCAGGCTCAGATGAATAAAAAAAGGTAGATAAAGCGCTGCCTTAGTTATCGGTGAAGCCAAAAAACTCGGCTCCTTAAAGTAAGCACACGCGCTCACGCACACAGATGCATTAAACTACGCTCATTTTCGTCAGTACCTCCCGGAGCGCCGTATAGTAAGTTTGCCTAAAAAAAGCCGTCCTGTGTAGTTAAATGATGCAAAAACATCACTTAACGCAACAATAAGTGTCAAGGAACATCGATTCACACTTAAATACAAACAAAACTATATTTTTTAATGTTATCACTACATAATTTGAGGTTATTCGGAAGACGTAATATCAATGTCGGGAGGTGACGTAACAGGAGAGTGTTGCCAAGTTCCCTTTAATCGAATTGCCTAAAATTTGGGTAAGTCTTGGAGAAATTATGTAGATTGCAAAACTAAAATTAAATTATTTTTTTATTGTTAAGTTATAATTCTAATAAATATGCTATATGTATAATGTCTTATTGTATTTTTTCTCACTGCCGTCACGCTCACTGAACATACTATCAAAAAGACGCGTTATAAAGTGGTTCGCCGACAACCACCACATACGTTTATCATCTCTTTTTGAAGTTATCAATCTATACACGTAGGCAAATATTGAGTAAATTAAATTAAATAAAACAAACAGAACTATTACCTTTCGCTTATTACCTGTTTAATATTAGTAGGTAATATTTACACAGAGGTGACAGCCCAGTGGTTATCGAACTCGCCTTTCACTCAAGCGGTCCGAGTTCAAACCCAAGCGGCACGCACCAATGACTTTTCTAAGTTACGTACGATTTAAGAAATTAAATGTCACACCTGAGGAACATCTGAGGAAACCTGCATGCCTGAGAGTTTAACTCGAAGGCATGTGAAGTCTGCCAATCCGCACTCCTCCTCCCATTCTGAGAGGAGACCTGTGGCCAACAGTGGGACAAAGTAATGGTTGTGATGAGGTAATATTTACCCCGTGTGTACGCCGTGCCCGCCGCGAGCACGTTCACTCCTGAAGATGATCATCGTAATAGATCGAAACTAGTCGGCCTATTTCCGACTTAAGTCACACGTGAGTAAGCCGGTAACTTCAACTATGAATATTTACCCCAATTAAGTAATTATCAGGGACTTTTTAAAAAAAGTGGCAACACTTCGCTAACTCACACATAGATAAAAAAATGGTTACAGTTTCTTATTAGGAGTGCGTTATCTACCTTTTTTTATTCATCTGAGGTATCAGGTAGCGAGTTCTGTGTAGGTTCAGTAACTGTGGATTATTTATGTAATAGTTAAGAATGTGGGATTTCTTGTTTGGATGAAATGAGTTTAAAGATCATGATTCACCCGAATAATAGTTAAAAGGGGTTAAGTAGATCAATTTCAAGCTTGATTAAGAAGGAATTAAGGGCGTTATACTAACACCACGTGATACCATCTTTAAAAATGTATACCATCTTTAAATATTCCATGCCTTGAATTAAATTTGAATGTAGATGAAATGTAAATCAAATTCAAAAATTTTGGTAGGCGGGATGTTAATTGGTACGTCAGTACAACCTGTTACCTATCAAAAAGTGAGTTACTATTACAACCATTGATATATATGTTACCACTAGATTAGTAATCACCGCGCCAAAGCGTTGTCACTGGGATTATGGCCACGGTCTTAATCGTAGCTAACGTCAGTTCAGTACTCTGTGTGACGCCGGCCGAGTTGAACTGACAGAAAATATTTTCAAAATGGGCAAATGCACAGTGAAAAAGTGCGATTCAAGATCACAAAAACTTAATAAGTCCACTAAAATTACTTTCCACACGTAATTTTATTGTTTCTGTGTTTACATCAACGTAAAAACTCAATAAAATAAATAAATTGTACGATTTTGAAATATAGGTTCAGTGTGACCACTAAAAACTCAATTTTAGATCCCCACAATTCTGGGAGAATTTTAAATTATGGAATAAGTGAATATATATATTTTTTTAATAATAACAACGTTGCAGTGTACCTAAAGATGCAACACGCCGTGATAAGTGGGTGGAAATAATTCGATTATTGAGAAAAGAGACAGACTGGCTACTTACAAAATATTAAAAGAATTTGCGATACACCCGGGAGATCACATATCCTCAATACTAGTTGATCATTCCCTTTTATTAGTAAACTAGTGGACGCCCGCAGCTTCGCTCGCGTGGAATTTGACATAACAATAGTTTCGTTTACACCTAAGTTACCACCCTCTTCAAAGACACTATCGATCGAATTTTGTCCTTCGAACTTCATTTTTGTGGAAATCACCGAGATGAAAAGTACCTACATATCCTACATTTTAATTAATTAATTAAACTGTAAACATTTGTTGCTAATATGAAGCAATTCATCAATTCTATTCATCTTTTAAGTAATATATCTAAGACTACGCTGCGCGGCGCCACCCACTCCGTATTATTTTATTATTGCATTATTTTCTTTACATTGACATTTTAAATTCGTTATATCTTTTTATTCGTTATTCGGATTTTAATAATTTAATAAGTATTTAACAGGTATTGAAACGGTCTTTAATATAATAATATTTAATGGGATATGGATTAATTCAAAGTTATGAATAATAATGGTTTGATTATTGTCGGCACTGTTATCAACTTTTAAAATGTAAAAAATTAGTTATAGTGGCATAACTACAGTAGTTGGACATATGGTATCGCGACTTTTTGTAAATAATGATGTGATCTGCAAAGTCGTAGTACATTATTTTATTCTATCATCAATAGTTTTCGCAGCGCACGCGATGTAAAGAATATTTTAGGTAATTTTCACACCTTGGGTAATATTATTGCATTTTTATTAAGGATCCCTATTTTTTTTAAAATGTAATATAGCCTATGTTACTCAGTGAAGGTGCAGCTTGAAAAGAATTTTCGAAATCGGTCCAGCAGTTTTTGTGTGAAAACATTACAAACATACATTCAAAAACACAAATGTATAATATTATTATATAGCCTATGTCAGAACGTGAAGATGCAGCTTTCTAATGGTGAAAGATTTTTTAAAATCAGCCCAGTAGTTTTTGTGTTTTAACATTACAAACAAATGTTTCCTCTTTATAATATTAGTATAAAATAGATTCCATAATTTACAAATATTTTAAAATAAGATTGTATTACGAAAGCAAATTATTTACTCAAACTTACAAAAAAGAGTCTAAAAGGCAATTGTATACAAAACATATGTTATAAAGCGGAGTATGATTTCATTAATTTCAGATCATCAAAATTCTATTTACATATGTAATTATTTATTTATTTATTTAATCTTTATTGTACCTAAAAAAATTAGGGACAAAAGGCGGACTTAATGCTTAAAGCATTCTGTGCCAGTCAACCTTTGGGCAGTCATAGTACAGCGAAGGCGGTATTCTAATCAAGAAATAGGGGAAAAAAAAAATCATTAAAAACAAAATAATTTAAACCAAAAAGAAGAGAAAAAAAAATCAATTACGACATAGATTATTACAAATATAATAAGGATAACAAATGTATAGTATAATATATAAAAAAATATATAATATATATAAATATATATACATATATATATGTAATATAAAATAATATATAATATTATCAAATATATAATATAATACTGTGAATACATAAATAGAAGTAAATAAATATAATATAAGATATACCTACATGAAGAAACGAAGAAAGGGAAAACGAGAAAAGGGAATTCAAATATTTTAAAGTTAATTTAATTTAGTATTAAAACTTTTCTATGGCTTAAAAAAATTGGGTAAAACTTCGCGTGGGTAGGCAACCCTGTCGCGCCGATTCCCGTAATTGCATGTTAATATTGCGATCTTTGTCTAATCTACGCGACGGTATTGTTATTGTGACTTGTGTAAGTGAGACAGATATATGTTTACATTCAAATGTTTAGTGATTTCAAAGCTACGTCGTCGCGTTTAAAAAGTGGTTACGCTATATTTGAGGCATTCTGATGAGGTTTGCTTCTCTAGTATATTTAACTCAATGATTACAACACGGTCATAGTAGTAACCTGGTAGTAACAAGTTGTCTAGTGTGGGTGGGCGGGCGCGCAGTATGCCGCCCGCCTACAGCCAGACTGCGGCCTACATTGGTTTTGTAACTCGGCGCCACTCCAATAAGCTATGGGCTCCTGGTATCTCTGCTGCGTTGATTTGCGTTTACACCTGCACTAGATTCACAATTTCTATCTATGTTAACTTATTTACCTACTTATAATAAATACACTTCCCTACGGATCTAATACAATTAACATTATGTATTGTGCTAATATAACATATAGTAGGGGAGCCCAAGAGGGGGATTTTGCGGGATACTCAAGCGCGTAAGTTTAATATATAGTGGGATACCTTGTACCCGGTTAAGTACCTCCACCAAATATGAGCCCCATATATAAATGGGGCCGTCAAGGATAAAGGATCAGATTAGTAAAAAAAAAAAATTTGTCATCAGAAATTCTTGAGCGCGTTAGATTAAGGTAGGGTGAGTTAATTACATGCTAAAAAGTGTATATTCCACTAATCTTACAATTTGAGAGTAACGTAAAGAAAGGGGAGGGCTACAAAGTTGTAGCGTAAAGAAAGGGGAGGGCTACAAAGTTGTAGCCCTCCCCTTTCTTTACGTTACTCTCAAATTGTAAGATTAGTGGAATATACACTTTTTAGCATGTAATTAACTCACCCTACCTTAATCTAACGCGCTCAAGAATTTCTGATGACAAATTTTTTTTTTTTACTAATCTGATCCTTTATCCTTGACGGCCCCATTTATATATGGGGCTCATATTTGGTGGAGGTACTTAACCGGGTACAAGGTATCCCACTGTATATTAAACTTACGCGCTTGAGTATCCCGCAAAATCCCCCTCTTGGGCTCCCCTACTAATAGGAATATTCACGATACCAGACACCAATACAAAGCCTTACATGACACAATGGATTTTGTATTGCTCGATTAATACAAGTAAAAACACTTCATCCATCCATCCATCAGCCTTTTGAGGTCCAATGCTGGACATAGGCCTCTCCTAATCGACACCACTCGGACCGGTCCTGTGCCGTCTGAATCCAGCGGTTTCCCGCCGTCTTCTTCAGGTCGTCTGTGCACCTTGTCGAAGTGCGATCTGTTCTTCTTTTTCCCAGTCGTGTTCTCCATTCGAGGAATTTCCTTCCCCAAACACAAATAAAACATTACTATCATTAATTTCGTGTCGTACATTTTTTCTTCTCGATAGGTATGGCTACTCGGTAACTCGGTAAATTCAGCATTGCATCATTTTCTAACGTGCCATACACAATTTGGAATAAAAATAGATTTTTCACGCGGATATTCTTTAATACCAATGATTATATGTATAGATAAAAATGAAGTGTAATATGTACACAATACATTCCGCTCTACATTTATTTATGTGAAGGTTAAATACCAAACATAAATAGATTTGCTGGATTCAAGCAATGGATCTTTTTCATATAAAGTACTCGGGCTATCATAATAACTTTTGGTACAGCCGATTCATGAAACTTGGTCGATTGATCAGTTTTTTAGTAGAGCCACAGGTAGAGCCTACAAGTAGTGGAACTTTTAATTAAGTAAATGATCGATAGCGACATATTTAGTAAGTAAGAAAAAAAAATAGTTTATGGTCTTTATTTGAAGATCTATGAGGGATATTAGAATACGAGTAAGTATTGAATGGAGTCAAGGAAAAACAATAAATATTTGAAAATATAGAACCAAGTAAGATTTTAGTTAGTAACATACAAAGATTTTTTATTGCTGATTGATTCGTGAGTGTCTATATTCAGTTGAAATTACCGGCCTACTCACGTGTGATTTAAGTCGGAAATAGGCCGACTAGTTTCGATCTATTACGATGATCATCAGGAGTGAACGCGCTCGCGGCGGGCACGGCGTACACTCATACAAAGGTACTTAACCCGACCAACTCTTGTTAGTTTTGCTTTTCTATAGTTTTGAATTTATGACACGTTTTGTCAACGACCGCCACGTGCTCCATTATTATAGTGTGTCGTAAATTCATAAACTACAAATTACTCACTAAGGTTATTTTGGGATAATTTAAAATAGTCCAGCGGATGTGCGAACATCTCACACGTACGGGGGGCGAACCATTCGTACTTCTCTCGATTACCACACGATTGTTTTGTCCCATTCACACCTTTACAACTCAAGGAGGATTGCTTCTCGATTTTATTGAATGGATACATCATGAATATTATACGACTTATTACTGGAGGTTTACTTAATACGAGTAGCGGGTAGGTATATGACGACAAGTATTGATCTTAATTTTTCTACCATTGAGTTATCAATTTATTTGCTTTTCTTAATCACATATCTACTATTAAAATCTCACTTCCAAAACTGAAGCTGTGTTAACAGAATGTAGATGTAGAAGGTTAATCATAATTTAAATAATATGTATAAATTAATGCTGACGCAGTAATATATAGGTATACAATACGCCTACCCAAGTCAATGATGTCCTTATACATATTTTACGGGATAAAATAAATAGATCAATGTAAATTTATTCACTGGCATAGAATTTGGTTTCTATGTCTTATGGATGTATTATTATCATAAGTACTTACCTAAATTAAAGTAGGAAAAAATATAATATAGTAAACGAAAAAAGCAGATAGGAATCTAAAAAAATTATGTAAATTGACGAAGTGAGTATTTTAATGAAAACGCACCCAAAACTAACTTAGTAGGTACATAATTAATTCAACAATTAACAACCGTACCTGCTTCCATACTAACAATAAAAGATAATTTAGGACACTGAATAACGCCAAGGTTATCGCAGTCAGCGAAAAAATATATTTAGTGCAAACGAAACGGGTCAGACTTGTTTTCGGGTTAGGGTCGTCCGACTGTTTATATCTTTAGCTTTCCGTTGATACAGTGTATATTTACTTGGTTAACTCATTTGTTAATTCCAACTGAAGATTGCCATCTTATAAATAAGTAGTTCAAGAAATTGTAAAATCCGTATCATGTCTGAGTTTCTGATTCAAAAGACTGCAATTGAAACTAGAAATTATATGGTTGGTAAATTCATCGCAAAGATGTTGTTGGTATGGTAAGATTATTCACAAAGCGTCTATCTCTACTCTGCTTTAGTACCTTACCTAGTACCACAGAGAAAACAATACATATTGGGTGGCTAGCACCACATCATACTAGTACCACATTATCATGTCTGTAAGTACTAAGTTTAGTTAGTGGTTAAACTCCCACTTGAGGTATAAATCGGAGATACTCGTGTCTCTAGTGTAGGCTGGGCTAGTCTGAAAGGGCAGTGATGTAACTTCCTGAGTCAGCAGAGACAAGGAAGCCCAGTTGGCAGCGTGGCCAACAGGTATCGACGGTACAAATAAACGTGGCCGTTCTGCGAAAGCTAAATATAGCTTGGCATTAATATTCCGATATTGTATTTTGACATTTCATCGGGCATTTGAATCAATGTTGATTAAGAATTACTTTTGTTATCCCAGAAAATGTAAGGTAGTAACTCCTCGATCTCGATCTAACAAATTACGGGACATTGTATAAATTGAATCCTGTAAAAAAAGGAAAACAGCACACTATGGTATATCTTTATACAATGAATTGATATGTTGTAGCACAGGTCGACATAATTGTATTAAAAGGTTTCGTAAGGGCATAGAGTAAGGACTTAGTAATGTAGTCCGTGGTAAGGGTAATGGAAGGAAAGGTACAAAACATGTAATCTATGTAGTACACACAGAATGTTCAACCTATAACATAAACGATTGTTTTTTCCTGCATCAATTATCTAAATGGATAAGCTGGTTTGGGGTGTTCTACCACAAAGTAGATATTAGGAACTACTTTGTGGTTCTACGATTCTATAAAAATGTAAGTTCACTGAAATTGATAAAAACCATACAGTTTGCCAATGTCAGCCTAAAAATTAATGGCCTACCATTTCTTAACTAAATCCTTTTAGTTGGCCTGAAAATTAATGTTGTTGTCCCCCGTAACCCTGACATAGATAAATTGGTTTGAAAAGCGTCATTCAAAACAAATGACAATTTTATTTATTCCACGTAGTACATATGTAGAGGCACAGGTTGAGGTATCGAATATGACCTTAGTCGTGTAGTTGTAACTTGCTTGTGATGCATCGTAATACTGCTAAATGTTGAGGAAAATTTAGTCAGTCGTTTCCATCCATCCATCCGTCAGCTTTTTAAAGTCCACTTCTGGACATATGGTTCCCTTAATCGGTGTTTACATGACTTTTTTAAATCCGCAAATATTCAATAACAAGCTCAACTATGCCAAAATAGATATAAGTCAGGTAGATCCCAGAGACCAAAGTTTTCAATCTTTGACGATGTCAACGAACCAAAATCCGTTAAGCTAATTTTTCAACATTTTCTTGATTTCCAGACGACTCTATGATCCATGTCGAAGCCGGGCCGTGGATAGGCGCCAAGTTTTAATATTAGCGCACCCGAAAGCTGATGTCATCGTTTCCACACTGTTTACACGCGATTCCCAATTATATTGTTTTACTGGGAGGAAAGGATGTGAGTTTGTCTGAATTAAGAACCTTCCCACGCCCTTTGACGCGAAAAGTTAACAATACCGACATACGAGTGTGAGATATTGGTCCTTTCAGACAACTATTATTGTAAGTAGTAAGTAGTGCACTGTCGACTCGACCAGAGTAGACGACGACATGGCATTCCGTAAAAATTATAAACGCATTTATTTTATTGTATAAATTATTTTTAAGTTGGCCTATTTGGAGGTTTTTGATTTCAAATTTACACAAGAATAAAAAATGTAAATTTTTTTTTATAAAGCTTACATACTCGTAGTAGGTCTAATGAATTATAGTGCCAATATTATTTTGACATTTATATAAATTCTTCATCCCAGTTCCTTAGTTTTTCGCACTGCAGAGGAAAACACTTTGTATAGGCCCAATTAACCAGCAGAAAATAATTTTCTCTAAGAGCTCGAGTTTCCTTTATTGACGGAACTGTTGCATCTATGCCAATTGCATTTGGCACGCGGTGCGAGGAAGACGACTTGTGCAAGCGATATGCAAGGAAACTAGTTACTTGCATTTGTGTTAAGATAGACCTGTTTTGTTCTATCAAATACCCTTGGACCAAGCTTTTAAGCGATCCATATCATAATTTAGCTAAGATATTAATATAATTCATATAAAAATCAACCTAGGGTAAGTTTATCCAGATCTCTAATCAATCATTTACTTTCATCAATACAATTTTGTTGTTTAGTTTAGATTATTTTATTTCAATGAGTGTAATATGACTTTTTGGTTATGTGCGATTTAAGAAATTAAAGTCACTTGCTATAACGGCGATGGACACATCGTGAGGAAACCTGCATGCCTGATGGCGATGGACACATCGTGAGGAAACCAGCATCATAATGTTCTCGAAGGCATGTGAAGTCTGCCAAACCGCACCTGGCCAGCGCGGTGGACTAAGGCCTAATCATTAAGTCCGCCCATTGTATATCTCTTTAGAGGTGTCAATAAAGATGAATAAATGAATAAATAATCCCTCCTATTCTGAGAGGAGACCCGTGCCCAACAGTGGGACAAAGAAAGGGTTGTGATGGTGAAATTCTAACAAAGAAAGTCTGATTCCGACAATTTTTTAAAATATTTTAATACTACCAAGCGTTGCACATTTTACATAACACTTTAGTACTTATAATAACGTTGAAAACATGATAAAGGCTATCTATTTAAATCTAGGATCGTAACATTTTATAAAGAGAACTTTCAGTTCTTAAAGATTCAGCTCTCGTATTGTTGAATATGAGTAAGGGTCTCAAAAATAAAGCAAAGGTGTTCCACAGGTTAGTTGGTTGGAAACGTCTTCACTGAAATGATGAATACTCGTTCATTCACAATTCGACACGGTGCAGAGTGAAGATCAATCTTGCTAAGAAATATTTTAAACATATTTCTGCTTACTCATTCATCCACTGGAGACAAAATGAAACAAATTGTTTGGAAATTGCGACTCACACAGTTTGGTTCCGCACATTTAATAACGAAATAGGTACATAACATAGGTACTTACAATAGGGTTTACATTAGGTCGCTATAATATGGATGGATGGATCATCTTAACACTCTCATATTAATATGTTGAATTTTTATTCTATTAATTTTCTTTGCTTTTTTTAAATGGCAGCACATTGTTATTAAAAAAAACAATATGCAACAGACTCAAGATATTGATGCCGTTGCAAATCGCTGACGCATAAAGCCTTGCGGTTTTCAACATCTCATACTTACCAAAATAGCCGTGAGCAACATGGCATAAACGAGACCAAGGCGAGATTTCAATAAAAGTCCTGGAACTATTTGTCATTAGCATTGAATCATCCTAATTGTTATTATCGCTTATGACACGACGTGACACTGTAAATCCTTGAACGAACCTAAAGCAAAATTACGTTGATAGGGACGCGTAGGCAGATTTATTAGAACTGAAAGCTCCAAAACCAGCTCCACGAAAAATCACCTACCATAATAATTAATTTAATAAATAAACGAAAACTGAGTGATGTAAAACATCAATTAGGTTCAACAGCAACTGATGAAAAACGTATGACCAAGCAACCTACCTAAAACCACGATTCATATGGACTTAACTGTTTTAATTATTCCATTGAGCATTTTGCTAATTAAGAGTTAGATGAATGTCGGGTAGAGGTTTCATGTTTCATAACTTCCATCCAAAATCTGGGAAGGCTGTGCATTAGTGTGCATGTTGAAGGTCGAACCGAAGGCAATTCTATAGATTCCTGGTTTCAGTTAGCAGCATCAGCAGTGAGGATGTCTTCATGGAAGGTCAGCACAAGGGGTACTTACTATAAGGCATAGTTTAGATGGTTATACAATTAAGTACGTATACAGGAATTATATTGAACTTGACTTACCTTGTGACGTGTACTGTGATGTGATACTCATTTTCGTGAGAAAAGGGAAAATGGCTAGATACATACCTTTACTCGTATCCTGGACTTATTTTCTTAAAATGAATACACAGGTACTACATTAACTACCTATTTTAATCCATATCCATACTAATATTATAAATGTGAAAGTGTATTTGTTTGTTTATTTGTTTGTTTGTCCGGCTTTCACGTCGCAACGAAGCTATTATATGGTATGGTTTTTGTGTGTGGAGATAGTGAGGAGGGTGGAGAGTGACGTAGGCTACTTTTTACCGAGGTAAAACATCCCCATGGGAAGATATTAATGTTTTGTTATTTGCTAGATATTTAGTTCCGGATGTTGTTAATAGATGGTTCATTCATTTGAAAGTTATGTATTTCGCTAACAAATGATATACATGTAAATTAATTATGTCATAGGCAACTAATAAATCGAATTGAATTTTGAATTCGCGCTGGATAAATTGTAGTTTTGGTTTAAACTATTCATCAACCACAAATATGATAGACAACTCATTGTTAATTCCCTTTGATCACGCGGGCGGAGCCGCGGGTAAAAGCTAGTTCTACTATATACTTGACTCTAAGCACTCAGTCATACCATGATAAATACCTAGGTACTCAAAGCCTTGCAAAACTAATAATAATCATATCTAAAGATTTTGTTGTCTAATTTGGGCACCGCATGAGTAAACAGTTTGCTGAAAGAGTTCAAGACTTCTAGGATTCAGAGTGAGTTTAGGACAAACTTCATAAATGCTTTAGTTTATTTTGATGCTGTTTGTTAGTGGATTTTCGAATAAAGGATTCGTAAGGGTATATTAGTCTTTATTATTTATTTTTGGATAGATCCTCAAATATAATTATGGGTAAGGACAATAAGGCCACATAATGCCTACAACTACAAGAGACAAATTTTGCAAATAAGTGTGAGCAATTTAGAAAGTAATTTCACAATCTGAAGAATAAATAATATAAACATACAGATACAGATACAAACAAATACCCATCTAGGTACCTACATACATTCGAACTGTCATCTATTATTTTATTATCCTCAGCTAGGTCTTATTGTACACGGAAATAACGGGGAGCATATCTCTTTAAAAGGCAACGAACTACTTAACTTACTTACGAGTACAAGGTACACTCTACTCAGAAAATACTCATTTGTAAAGTACATACATACTTACTGTGTCTGAAAATATTTTGTCTCTTGAATTCCGTGAATAGTGCTAAACAATAATGCTGCATACATTAAAAATTGCTTATATTTACTTGGTACTTACTTTTCACCAAAATAAAACCGATTTTTAAACAGAGAGTTTGGCTTAACACAACACTTATCACTAAAATTTGAGCATAATATGTTATTTCATCATAATCACACACAGAGGTTTAAAATTCCATAAAATTAATAATTTTCGCTTCAAAGTCGGATCGCAACTGCGCGTTCGATTCAAAAACGTTCGCGCGCGGAATGAAGTTTACTTTTAGCGGCCACTTCTTGAATGTAGCGCGGGAAAACGTGAACGGTAACGTCATAAAAAATACTACTTCCATCTTGCTCCCACTATTATCTTTTAATGTAATAAACAAAAAAAAACAGCTATAAAAAAAGCAATGCTTAAAATATATATTTTGGTTCTTTTTATATTAGAAATAAAAGTATTTGATCAAATTACAAAACCATTTTACCATTTTGTTTAAAAATGACATCCGGCAACTATAAACTACACACTTGTATAATTCGTAGATGTCGCTTTTCACCCATTAAATTCCATGTGTAACGGTCTTCAGTCACCTTCAGTCCCAGCGTTCAATGCAGGAACAAAGTTTATTTACAGATGGCGCTGTGCTTAATCTATTGCTGATAGCAATATTTATTTGCTAGTTATTTAATAATTTAGTACATAAAAAAAACCCTAGACTTTATGCCATATAGCTAGTTATCTGAACTTTTAAGAGGTACTTACTTAGTTACAGGCTCTTAACATTGCTATCACTGATTGCTATATATATTACTGAAGTAATAAAGCTACCAGTACTACTTAAATGTTTATACTTCTCATATCAACTTCTCAACCCTTTCACTGTCCCAGTCCCACAGTTGGGACAAGCTGCCGAAGGACCACGCTAGGCAAGTACGAATTGGCAGACATTATTTATTAACTACATGCAGATGCACCCTTCATAAGTAGGTACCTGAAACCTACAAAGCTTTTGCATATATAAGTAACTAACTACCTACTAAAGTATGCACATCAGATGCAATACCTAATGATTAGTCAATGATATTTTAAACGTATTTAATATCATTGTCTTAAGTTTATTGAAGTTATTTTACTACGTGATAATAGTTCAATGTTATATTTGCTAGTCTTCCAGCATAACATACCTTAACACCTGGGTGGTACCTACCCGTGGTGTGGTGTTCAAATCAACAGCTATTTAACATGATTAAAAATTAATGGGCAAAATGTCATCATTTTGCTCCATTTTAGCTAGCTAGACCGTCGAGCGTCGAGCCGTCGACGAAGACCAACAACATGTCCTTTTATGGAATTCGCACACACACTGCAGCATTGACAATGTGTGCGTTATAAAGATGAATCCATTTCATGGCTTAGTAAGAAAAATCAAATGCTATCTTGATTTCGCTTTCCATGTTTTGAATAATATGACAAAAGTTATGTACATAATTAACGTTTAGTTATCGAAAAAAGGAAAATAGCCAGCCAGACTGTACCAGAATACTAACATGGTGTGTATAAACAAGTAAACGAAGAATAACGATATTCACGCACACAAGCAAATGCGACTTTATTGATTTTAGTGTTGTGCGTGAAAATAACTTATCGATGTCGATAATGTCATCTATCTGGTATTGAATCGAACTTTAAATTCACGATACAGAAATCTATATTCTCCATGACCTATACCCAACCATAAGTATTTTATTAAATATCTGTAAGTAATAATGAAAAATGCATGTGCTTATTACGCATCATTGCGAATTAATTATCCGAATTCTATGTTGTGACGTCACCTGCCAGTGTTTAGAACGCAGTGTTTAGCATGTTTTAAAGAGTTTTATGGTTCGGACTAGGACTAGGCGACGGGGTGGTGGTAATCATCAGCCTCGTACGTCTTGTCCATAGTCCTGGGCTATGGGACTAAACAGTCGCAAATTGATCAGGTGGTCGTTTGTACGACTGTGAGGAGAGGGCAGGTGGTACCGCAAACTGGCCTACCTACTGTGAAGGACGGGGATTATTCCCCCAAGAAGAGCCTTTCGGGTGAAGCGCAAGAGAGGCCTATATGCGCAGGAAGGCTGCCGATTGGGTTTCAGTGTCTAAAAATCTCACATACCCCGGCCTCACCCCCAGCGATAAGATTTCCCCAAAATGTTAAAAAAAAATGCTTGACACAAGAAACTTACGAATATCTTTGTGTAACTGACAGTTCACACAGGGATCTTACATTCAATTGTTACTTTTTATGGAATGGTATTGATAAATGGATCCAGCCGATCAAGTAATATAATTGCCCGGCCGGCCAGGCCTTAACAAGGATAACTGTTTTGACAAATTTAGTACTTGTCAGTTGTCAACTCTCGTTAAGCTACGAGAGATGACAGGCTACGACTTCAAAACTTCCATTCAAATTACATTAATTGACGGCTCCATCCATGTCTTGGTTGAGATTTACTGGATGCTGACTGCTAGGCTCTGGGTTCAAATTGGCAGGTAAATAATTGTGTTCTCATGGATGGTTAAATTGTGTTATTTATTGTGTATGTCCGCACTTGCAACACAGGATATCTTAGTGATCAAGTGTATGTTGTAAGTGAGTGAGTGTTAGCGTTTTGAGCTTATTGATGGACGATGTTTAACTGTCGATAACACAAAGTTCACGCTACGACATCCCTAGTACGAATGAATCACCAGCCCACATATTATTATTCCCGCAATGGTGAGATAATGCAGCTACGACTTCATTGGTCGATACGCCCATGCGGCAGTAAAATCAACCAATCAGACGTTGGTTTGGGGAGCGTTGGTCCCCCGTGACGCCGGTACTATAAAAGGGTGCCTAACGGAAATTTTCACCATATTACCCGTTCGGCAAGCCTCTTAACCGGTCGCGCTGAACGTCGACTGATTATTTAATTAATTTATTTGTACCGCTAAGTTCAACAAAACTCAATCAATATGGTAAGTGTTTTCTCTTTGCTATTTTCGTTAATTTCGTACTATTCTAGGTATTATTTTAAGCATTTCCTATCGAAAAGTGCCGGGAAGCCATCTTGTCGGCGTGACCGTTTCCAACATCCACGAGGCCGGTTACAGTGTTCTATTCTATTCTTTGATTTGAATTTCGAAGTTATGTCGTCTATATTGTCTGCTATTTTGTATTAACCTTGACTAGATGCGATTTTGTCTCCAGCTGTCTGACATCACGATGTCAAGTTATTGATTTTTTTCGAATCGTGGCTGCCCCGCCGGTAGCGGGCCACGCCCGGGTTCAAGCATCATTATGAGTATGACTGCATATCTTACTAACGCATAACATATCCCTTAAAATTATGCGCTTTAGTTAAAATTGCGTTTATTTAAATATTATGCTTATTTGAGATGATGACGTGTTGACCTCATTCAAGGCCTCTGCTATGATGTCACTTGTTTTGACTGACGAAGAACAGTAGATCACTTCATTTGCATTTTCCTGCAAAACTACTTTTGAATTATCTAAATACAACCAACATACAGCATCCCACGAAATATTAGGTCTTATGTAGGTACCTTTACATAAGGTCATTGTACTCTATCCTACCGAAGCATTTTGTCCAGTCCAGTTAGCTTTTATTTGGAGATAAAGGTTTATTATATTTTTAGAACAAATGTTTAGGTATTTATAGGGTAGATATTATACATATATGTACTTACTATACGTTAACCTTATTACAGTAAGTACATACTGCTTTCACCTTTCGCCGATAATGGCAGGTAGCGGATCGTGCATTTCATACTTTCTTTTTATCATGGGAACCATTTAATACTGCAACCTACTTCCATTTTCATTGTGATACAATCTTAAAACATGATTGGAAATTGAAGGATTGTTAGTAAATTGAAAGTAACTGTTTGCAATGTTTCGTCACTTGCAGTTACAGTAAAGAAGTTAAAAAGTTTCAATTTATATAAAATATTAGTAAAAATGACTTCCTTAGCGAACATCTGCTGATTTTCAGGGTGACTCATTGTAATGGGCACTTCATTTGCGAGTCGGTCTAAATTTAAATAAAGGTGGTTTGTAAAGCTGACCTCTTATTGACTGTTACATTACGTCTTGGAACAGGAATTGACTATGTCCATGTCTTGGAACAGGAGTTGACTGTCTTGACTAAACATAATCTTACTTTGTCAACAGCGTGAGTGCATCTCCGTACACGTCGGCCAGGCTGGAGTCCAGATCGGTAATGCCTGCTGGGAGCTGTACTGCCTGGAGCACGGCATCCAGCCTGATGGCCAGATGCCCACAGACAAGACCATCGGAGGTGGCGATGACTCCTTCAACACCTTCTTCAGCGAAACCGGTGCTGGCAAGCACGTGCCCAGGGCTGTGTTCGTTGACTTGGAGCCTACTGTAGTTGGTGAGTTTCATTAGGGTTGCTACTTTTTTTATACAAATTAACTTGGACTTCAGCAAACCTATCCTTTAAAAAGGGACCAGACAAAAGTTGACAAGACTTGACAAAAATAAAAGAATAGTTGCATTTGCTATAATTTATTTTCTTTGTTCACAGATGAGGTTCGCACAGGCACATACAGGCAGTTATTTCATCCAGAACAACTTATCACTGGTAAAGAAGACGCAGCCAACAACTATGCCCGTGGCCACTACACCATTGGCAAGGAGATCGTAGACTTGGTACTGGACCGCATCCGCAAGCTGGCCGACCAGTGCACCGGTCTCCAGGGCTTCCTCATCTTCCACTCGTTCGGTGGAGGCACCGGCTCTGGTTTCACATCCCTGCTGATGGAGCGTCTCTCGGTGGACTACGGAAAGAAGTCCAAGCTCGAGTTCGCGATCTACCCCGCTCCCCAGGTCTCCACCGCCGTCGTCGAGCCCTACAACTCCATCCTGACCACCCACACCACCCTCGAGCACTCCGACTGTGCGTTCATGGTCGACAACGAAGCCATCTACGACATCTGTCGCAGGAACTTGGACATCGAGCGTCCCACCTATACCAACTTGAACAGGCTGATTGGTCAAATCGTCTCCTCCATCACTGCTTCACTGCGCTTCGACGGTGCCCTCAACGTCGACCTAACAGAGTTCCAGACCAACTTGGTGCCCTACCCACGTATCCACTTCCCGCTGGTGACCTACGCGCCTGTCATCTCTGCCGAGAAGGCTTACCACGAGCAGCTGTCGGTCGCCGAGATCACCAACGCGTGCTTCGAGCCCGCCAACCAGATGGTCAAGTGCGACCCGCGCCACGGAAAATACATGGCCTGCTGCATGCTGTACCGTGGGGACGTGGTGCCGAAGGACGTGAACGCGGCCATCGCTACCATCAAGACTAAGAGGACCATCCAGTTCGTCGACTGGTGTCCCACCGGTTTCAAGGTCGGCATCAACTACCAGCCACCCACCGTGGTGCCGGGCGGCGACCTCGCCAAGGTGCAGCGCGCCGTGTGCATGTTGTCCAACACGACCGCCATCGCTGAGGCGTGGGCGCGTCTCGACCACAAGTTCGACCTCATGTACGCCAAGCGCGCCTTCGTCCACTGGTACGTGGGCGAGGGTATGGAGGAGGGAGAGTTCTCCGAGGCCCGCGAAGACTTGGCGGCCCTCGAGAAGGACTACGAAGAGGTCGGCATGGACTCCGCCGAGGGCGAGGGTGAAGGCGCCGAGGAGTACTGAGCTGGATGCGGCGGAGCACTCGCGCCGTTACATTCCAGTAATGTGAAATAAAGATTGAAAAAATTTCATACAAGTTTCATTTTCCTTGTTCCAATTTACTTTTCCTTTTCAGTACTTGTATTTTCATCATCATGGTTGCCACCTTCTTGATAGAGGCCTGTGTTTACACAACCCTCATCTCAGACTTACAGATTATTAGAATGTTCCGCAGATTTTTAAATTTGTTCCCTGGAAAGTTACTAGATCTAGATAGGTACCTACATTACATATACATATATAAAAAAAAGAATCTGGCTGGGGCACAATTCAATATAGTACAAGTCTGGACATTACATACTAAAAAAAAGCGAATCTGGCTGGGGCATAATATAGTACAAGTCTGGGGTAAAACGTGACGTTTGGAACTCTAGCTTCTGTTACTACGCCGGGTTACACAGGCTTTTCAGATATACAGGGACCTAGCAAAAATTTCCCAGCCGGAATTTGAATCTCCGAAACCACAAATACAAATTAGCGGAAGATTTACGGAAGCTCAAATTATGATAGGCGACAATATCTGGCTAAAGTAACAATGAACGGACGCAGTTGGTATATGACACATCCCTCAACACTATTAATAATCTTTTAGGGTTAATTACGGCACGCACATTTAGCACTCACACCAAATAAGCTGTCATACTGTGTTCTTGTATGGTGTACTCGTAGGTACTCGTTTTAATATACTCTGGCTACAGTAATAAATATGTATTTAGGTACAACATTAATAGCAGAAGTAAGTTATCAAAGTGCCTACGTAGGTGGTAACATTACCAGTTTGCAGCCTTGACGCCATCCTACATCATAACCAAGATGTAGGATGGCGTCAGGAGTCAATGAAAGTAATTATGGTAATAGGCCCAAGATCGACAACTCGCCGAAAGGAGTGGGCGAGCGGTATGACATCACCTGACCACATAACCACTGCCCGTAAATGGTTGGCATAACAACACCTTATCTGGTATTGTCGCCGTAGCTTTTTGACTTCGAAGAAGTCATATTACCTGTAGGCCTATTATGAACTTTTAAAAAACCATTCAAGTTCCAGGCAATTCAGTTTACGGGCTTAAACTGAATCGCTCTATTTCGTATTATGAGGTACCTACTTCTGGACGGCTTTTGGCTGGATAGTTTGTCTCTGGATGGTTTTATTTCAACAAGCGAAACGTTCAAAAACGTCATTTATATTAATCGGTAAGTTTACGGTTTCTTATTATTTATATATTTTATGCTCAAATTAGGTATTAATTTAAATGTTTCATGTGAAATATTACATGAGTAGTGAATATACGTATTTCGTGATGAAAAATAATGGAAAATTATAAAAATATGGAAAAAATTTAAAATAATTTTATATGATTTTAAGTCATTGATAATGAAATTATGTTTCTGAACGATCACGAATCCTCGGCGGAAATTCAACTACTTCTACGTTAAAGTTTTCGAGTTATAATTTTATTGATTTAGGTGCATTCTTAGATTCTACTCTAATAGAGTAGGTACCTAATAAATACAGAATTACACATTTGAAATAATTGGAATGGCGTAGGTTTTTCATTGTTTAATATTTCGTTAAGTACAGCTATTTAAAACCTTTCCATAGTTTTATAGTTAATTGGAAATGTATTGTGTAGCATCCATAGCCCAATGGCTCGAGTCGATTTAATGTGATCGAAGGAGTTAAGCAAAGACGGGCGCGGTTGGTTTGTAGATGGGCGACCGCTAGTGGTAAAAGAAGAATGGCAAACACCCGTGCATTATCAGTGTCGCACTTAGACTTCGCGTACATTGGTAGAAATACTTTAAAAAGATAGATCTAAGGCCTATTAAAACAAAAGGTAATCACAGCATATTTTTTTAAAATGGGGTTTTAATGGAAAACTAAGTTAAAGACTCATAATTTTTAGGTTAGGTTAGGCACACCGGTGCGTTCTTAGGAGATCCCGGAGCCTCCCCAGATGCGCAGGATGGCTGACGAGGGGGTTTTAGTGAGTAAAAATCTCACATACCCCAGCCTCAACCCCCCTGAGGCTGGGTATCTTTTGAAGATATCCCCCCCGATACAAAAAAAAAAAAAAAGGTTAGGTTAGGCAACTGTTATTGAGCAGGTGAGTTCAATTTGGAACAAATATGTGGGTCTTTAGGTAGGTAGGCTATAATTATTGTGTAAAAGCGGTGTGTGGCCTCGTAGTGAAGATATCGGCTTCTCATTCGAGAGGTGGTCAGTTTGAGTCCTAGGCACGCCTGACTGTACGGAAGTAGGTATGTGCGTTTTAAGCAATTAAATATCACTTGCTTTAGCGGTGAAAGAAAACATCGTGAGAAACCCTGCATAACTAAGAGCTCACCATAATGTTTTCAAATGTGTATGCAGGCTGCCTCTTACCTAGCCAGCGTGGCAGACTACTGCCTAAACCCTTCTCATTCCAAGAGACAGATGCTCGGTGGAGATCCAGCGATGGGTTGAGGTGATAATGATGATAATATGTATTTATCATGAGCTTAACACCCGGATTTGAGGGAGAGGGGAGGGGGTTTTGGAATTAAGTTGGTAGTTATCAAGGATTATAGTTCCATCCTTCTTATCTGTCTCAGTGTTTTAAAAATAGGCAATTATATATAATAATATATAAATATATATAATAAAAATAAAAGATAAAATAATTAAAATACAAAAACTCTAGATACATTTTTAATATTTTTACAACAAAGTAGTGAAAAGATTGCTTATATTTATTATTATATTATATTGCTATTTTCATCAGAGTGTAGCTGTATTTCACAATTGACACACTCATATTCAGTTTCCTCATGTTGAGGAGGACTACTGGTGCCTGTTACAGTCATTTCCTCTGTTGCATTACTTTGTGGCTGTGCACTTTGCATGCCAGTGTTGCGACACAATATTCTTTGTGCTCGCAGCCAACATGGCCCACATGCTTCATCGGTTGGAGAAAGCTACAACAATAATTAATGCATGAATAATTAGTAAAGCTGAAGATATTCTTAAAAATCTTGTTCGCAGTAACACAACAAGAAATTAATCATGTTGCTTATTTTAATCAGAATATATTTACTTGACGGTGGTGTAACCATTGAGAAATTATGTCAGCAAGTTGTCTTTCTTCATCTGTCCAGTCAGGTCTCAATACTAATCGGCTTCTGCTTCTCAAAATAGAACGTCCGTTGTCTTTCAGGAGCAACTATTTGTTCACTTGCATGATTCGATAAGTCCCAACAAGCCTGGCATATAAAGTCAGAGTCAGTTATCTGCAAGAAACACAATAATTAATCAAAATCTAATGATAAATACTCATTAATGAAAGTATATACTCATTAATATATTAATACTTAATTGATATGATCCAAATCAATCTACTATGTAACTGTTTGTTCTTTTTGTTGCCTTAGTCATTCTACAAGTCAACATAATATTTTCTAGGTCTAGACATTGAAATTATTTTGTTTTGACAAGAATCTAAATATTCTGGATGTCAATATTATCTATTTAAGTATGTATTTAAAAATATCTATGTATGTATATATAGTATGTATATGTAGCGTCCATAGCCCAATGGCTCGCTTCGATTCAATGTGATCGAAAGTGTTAAGCAACGACGGGCGCGGTCGGTTTGTGGATGGGTGACCGCTAGTGGCAAAATTTCATGGACGCTACCGTGCTTCGGAGGGCACGTAAAGCCGTCGGTCCCGGTTGTTTTCAATGCTGGAAACAGTCGTTAAGCCTTGTCGAAGACCTTCGGGTGGCTTGAGAACATTCGACACTGGGTTGGCCACTAACCCCTCCACCAATCCGCATTGGAGCAGCGTGGTGGAGTATGCTCTAGACCTCTCGCAGCTATGTCTGTGGGGGAGACCCGTGCCCAACAGTGGGACGTCTATGGGTCGCAACGAACGAAATGTATATCAGTCTCTGACACCCATAACACAGGCTCGCGCCTACTTTGGGGTCAGATGGCCGTGTGTGAGAATGTCCAAGATATTTATTTATTTATTATTTATTTATTTATATGATTATATTTTACTAACCTCCCTTGGATATGTCCAAAGCCTTATAATATTAACAAGGGCTTCATTTTCGTCAGCAAGTCGATGACGTGTTTGCGTCAACCGCAGTTCACAATTAATACACCGAATATTTAAACGAGACATGTTTCAATAATCAAAAAACAACAAAAATCCGTTAACAATAACAAACAATAAAATGGAGTCCTGTCTCAAACTAAAGAGTCCAATATCACAAATAAGTATTCAACAATAACAAACAATAAAACGGAGTCCTGTCTCAAACTAAAGTGTCCAATATCACAAGCATTCAACGCGCAGGAACTCAAAACTGTAAGCTCAACTGGACGCGGATTATAATTTACAATAAAAATTAGCATAACAGACAGAGAAACAAGCTCAAAAGATAAACAAGCGACTCGTGAGCATGACAGTGACTGTGTGACATTTGATTTGATCTGGCATTTGTCACTTCATTTTAATGTTGCCAGGTAAAAACTCTAGAAACATACTACATACATATAATAAATATTTCTTTAAATCAATTATACATTTTGTTTATCGCTATCGATAACTGGTTAGTATGTCCAAAATATCCTATTTTGTTTTATTTAGTAAAATAAAAGTGAGTTTTTAACCACTGGTTGTAAACTCACTGGCCATTGCCAATATTGATTTTCTACTAATAAGTATTGTGCTATTGAATATGGTAATAAATTACGTACCGTCGTTAATTTTCGTTTAGTTATTGCTACATTTACTTCAGGTTTATCAAAATATTTATTTATCATGGTTTTTCCTTACCCCATTAAATAAAAAAAAACGAAAGCTAAGAAAATAATCTACTGTAATCGTTCTATATAATGTACATGAAAATGAAATGAAATGAAATGAAAATGAAATTTATTTCGCTCAAACTACAACTATGCATAATAAAAATAAATAAATAAAAAAACAGAGAAATCAAACACATGAGCAAACAATTCATCGCGTTGCAGTTTAGGCGAAAAACGCAACACACTCAGCATGTGCCGCAGCGGTTAAGCTGCAGCGCTGATTTTCAGTGTGCTCGTTTTGTCGCATAGTTCGGACGATGGTGACATGCGTAGGTAAATACAAGGCACAAGGCAACAATAAAGTAGGCTAATAACAGAAACAAATACATAGGTTAAAAAAAAAAAAAAAATCTACGCTAAAATGAAATAATAATAAGTACACATACAGCAAACGGTTAATAATAATAGAATGAAAATTATGACAAGTAAATTAAACCAACGTTCTAAATAATAATATGCACTTATATCTAAAATTAATATAAACAATAATAATAATAATCATGTGAGTTTCTGTCTACTTAATATCTAACAAAGAAATAATTAATAAAGCGAAAATGAAAAATAGCTGGACTAACAAAAATAGCAGGAAGCAAAGGAGAACAATGGTGCGGCGGCAGTTTTGGGGTGAGTATTAATTTAACTTTTTATTGTATTATATATACAGGTATATTGCAATATATATATATATATATATATATATATATATATATATATATATATATATATATATATATGGCTTAATCAGGTAGTATAGGTATATCTAAAATAAATTAATATACTTGTGTGTGTTGTGTCTGTATGTGCATACGTGTGTGTGTGTGTACGTGTGTGTGTGTGTGTATATATACGTGTGTGTGTACGTGTGTGTGTGTGTATACGTGTGTGTGCACGTGTGTGTGTGTTTATGCGTGAGTGTGTGTGTTGTCTATAATATAGTTTCATCAGCACTTTGTAGGCGATCAATTTCTTTACTTTTTTGTAAATCAAGTAAATATAGCTTAAACTTAAGTTTAAAACGTTCAATTGATAGTAAGCTACGCAATGGCGGCGGTATATTGTTCCAACATTTTGTAGAGTTATACCTAAAACTACCTCGAAATGCAGCTGAACAGTGTTTAAGATTAATGAAATTGTGAGAAGAAGTCCTAGTGTTCCGTGTTCTTGTGTTATCATTGGACCAACGAAGCTTCTCATAGAGATATTCCGGGCACTTGTTTTTAATAATTCCAAATAACAAGGTCGCCAAATGTAGCTGCCTTCGTGACTTCATTTTTAACAGATTTGCATTGTTTATGTAAGGGGACACATGTGATCGCGGCGGTATATCAAAACAGTACCGCGCACACGCATTTTGCACACGCTGTATTAAATTTTGAGAGCGTACAAGAAGCCTCGGACCAATAACAATATCTGCGTAGTTGAGTTTTGAGAGCACTAACACTTCACAAAGCTTTATTCGTAAGTCACAGCTGATATACTTCCTTATTTTATATAATACTTTGAGTCGAAAAAAACAATTTCGAGCTATATTAATAACATGCTTTTCAAATCTCAAATTTTCATCCATTACTAATCCTAAATTTCGGGCTTCTTGCACTCTCTCAATGGGGATACCATTTAGAATAATTTGGGGATTATGTGCAGCTATATCACTGATCTGTTTTCTAGTACCCACAATCATAAATTTGGACTTTTGAGGGTTCAGCACTAGGGTATTCCTATCAGACCAATATCCAATTCTTTTAAGATCTGCATTCAGGTATTCAACTGCTGTATTTGTCTCTGATGGCTTGCACGAAATGTATAGCTGCAGGTCATCCGCATACATGTGATATTTACAATGCTTAATTTTTTCTACTATGTCGGCGGTGTATAAAATGAAAAGTAGAGGTCCTAATATAGACCCTTGTGGTACTCCCCTGTTTATAGATCTGCTTTGAGAATACTGCTTGTTTCCGCTTTCATCCTCCCGCCAGGTGGCGCTGTAAAGTAAACAACACCCGATCTGTGCTCTCTTACAGTAAAAAATATAAAAATATAAAAAACGCGTATTAAGAAACAGTTTTGTGATAATATTGCTCATCTGCTCTCAAATACTATGTGGTAGTGTTATCTGCAGTGAATGTGACTGGAATTAGCCAAAAGTGAAAATATATCACCGGAGTTTTAAACTCGAAGTAAATTTGTGAAAAGTGAACAAAGATAAAAAGTAACGTTTTAAGTGACGCGGCAGGATCAGTGTTCACTTATTCCAAAGTTTGTCGATGATCTTAGTCCCCTTAATTCAATTTAATCATTGTTCCTGTTTAACTTTGGCCGTTAGTGAAAAAATTTTTTAAACTAAGTCGTCACTCCCTTGGCGCATAGTGACATCTAGTGACAAACACAGATACTATTAACTCTAGTGGGTCTCTTATTCTAGCTAGCGCCATCTACTGGAAATCGTCAAGACTACGTCATTATCACGATAACTACAAACTAACATATCAAACCCATCTGCAAATCAACACTTGCTGTGATTCGAGTTAAATCTTACAAACGTAATTAGATGTCGCTTTAATCAACGTCAGGCGACTCAAAAATAAAAAATCGTCACATACGTAATACAAGAATACAAACGAGCGGCAGAGCCGGCGCGCGAGTTTATTTTATCTAGCTACATTACGAATAATAACAGAAATGCCTAATAACAAATGCAACGCATGTTGTACTTTTATATACAATATGTTGTTTATGGAATGTTCTAATGTAAAATGTAGCAAAAAATATGATTTGAAGTGTTTGAATATAGAATCGGACACATTCAAGACATTTACGCAGGCGTACAAAAGGAAGTGGATATGTCCAGAGTGTGTGTCGGCTAATCCCAAAAAGGGAAACACCTCTACTCCTGTGAGACCGGGTCCCTCTTATATTGAAAAGACTCCCTCGCCTGTTGATGGCGTCAACACTCAGCGCGGAGGTGGTCAAAAACATTTTTCACCTACAATGATGAATATTAATTCCGAATTAATGCATGAGCTTAAACAGTTGCGGACAGAAATGGTTAATCGATTGGAGTGTCAGGCAAACGCGATAGAGCAGTTGCAAAATCAATTTTGTGAAACCAAAGCCGACCTTGGTAAGCTATTAAGTATCTTAAGTGTGCTTGAAAAAAAGATAGATGCTCAGAATAGGGACATTGTTATTGAATTACCACAAAGATGTCACGAAACTCAAACTCAAGCTCAGTCGAGTAAAGAGCAAACCAGTGACAGTCAGCATCGACCAACTGAAAGGCTGACTAGTAAACCTATTTCGGCAACGGCGAGTTCAATTAAGAGTACTGAGCCAACTTCAGTTGTTGGCAAAACTGACAATAGGAGTTTTAAGCGCCCTAAGGTGGGATTAGGAAACAGTAGAGAAGCAATGAAAATTCAAGCCACGGAACGCAAAAAACACTTGCATGTTTGGCGTTTGCACCCGGACACCACAGTGGAAGCAATGACCGATCATATTGGTGGGATATGTGGTTCAAATGTCCCCATAAAGATTGAAAAAATCATTCATAGGACAGAACGAGATTACTCATCATTTATTATTGGTGTTCCGGAAACATGCTTTGATAAATTAACTCAACCTGAAGTTTGGCCAATTAATGCACAGTTTAATGAGTGGATTTGGTTTCGGAAATCAACTACAAGAAAAAAAAGTGTCGAATAGAACCATAGAAGTTTTTTATCAAAACGTGCGAGGTTTAAGAACAAAGTTGGATGTTTTTCGAAATAATATAGAGTTATTAGGATCGGACTTATTTGCTATTACGGAATCGGGATGTAATGAGTCTATAATGGATGCCGAAATTATACCACCAGGATATCAAATCCTGCGGTGCGATAGACTGGATGGACGTAAACAGGGAGGTACATTTTTGGTGGCCTCACATCGGTTAGAATTACGACCGGTGCTTGTGTCAGAGCTAGTAGACACCTGTTCATTTGAAATAGTTAGTGCTACGGTGTATTTAAAAAATAGGTTTTTAATTCTATGTAGTGTTGTCTATATTCCACCGGGCAGTTCGGATACTGACTATATGATTATGTTTAAAATAATTGAAGAACAATGTACTAAATATAAGGAAGTATTAGTAATAGGAGATTTTAATTTGTATTCGAGTTCTAGTAACATAAATAATTATTACGAATGTTTCATGTCCTTTTGCGAATTCACTCAAAGCAACAACGTACCTAATTGCTTAGGTCGTAATCTGGATTTGGTACTGAGTACAGGTTTTATTAGCCAGGTGACGGTGGAGGAATCGGACGAGGCCCCGGTGCCGGTGGACCCGCAGCACCCGCCGCTAGCGGTCCGCGTGCGCCTCGCCGCGCGCGCCCCCCCGACCTCCCCGCCGCCGCCGCCCTCGCCCCCGCCCCGCCCCGACACAGTTCACACCACTCTCGGAGCACGGCCGCGGTGGAACTTTTATAAAGCCGATTACCCTGCCCTGTACCCCATGCTAGCCACCATTGATTGGAATCCTATGTATGCTATGCAGGACTTGGACGAAATAATAAATTATTTTTATTCTAATATATATAGTACAATTAATCAATGTGTACCTAGAAAAAAAGATGGTAAAAATTATAATGGGAGATATCGTTACCCGGAATGGTACACTAGTAATATTATAAAAGATTTAACTACTAAGGGTCGGCTTCATAAGAAGTATAAAATCACCGGCCTCGATAGCGACTACGAGGAGTTTTCGATGTGCAGAAGAAAAATTAAGAAAGCTATAGAGGCTGCCCATGAGCAGCACAAGTATCGCTTGCAATGTCAGTTTGTCAAGGATCCGAAGTCTTTTTGGCAATATATTAGGGCTAATAGAAAGTCAAATAATAGGCAAACTATTATAAAAGATGGGCAACACTTATCGAGTGATGAGTGCGCTAGGCAGTTCGCAAAATATTTTGAGTCGGTGTATAGCACCGAACCGCCTAAGCTAGATGCGCGAGCGGCGGCGGCAGGGGCGGCACCGACTAGTGCCCGAGTGCACTTGGACACGTTGAGTTTGGAAGAGGTTAAAAGGGCGCTGACACGTCTCAAGTCAAAATTTTCAGCGGGACCAGATGGTATACCAGCGTTTCTCATTAAGGATTGTAGGAGGGTTCTTGCTGAACCACTGCACTACATGTTCAATGTCTGTCTAAAGTTAGCGAAGTTTCCAAGTCGGTGGAAAGTGACTCGTGTCATTCCAGTACCTAAGGGTAGAGCGGGATCGGATATTAGTGCCTATAGACCGGTGGCGGTGCTGTCGACCCCGGCGAAAGTGTTCGAATCTGCAGTTCAAAGCGGCGTGCAGGCGCAAGTGCGCGCGCAGCTATCGGACGCGCAACACGGGTTTCGTCCGGGGCGCAGTACTGCGACCAATCTAATTAATTTGATGGTTCAGGTCGTACCTTTCGTAGATGCTGGCGTGCAAGTGGACGCAGCTTACTTCGATTTTAAAAAAGCGTTCGACACTGTCGATAGTGACATTCTGCTAAGTAAGCTAGCAAAAATTGGATGCACACCTCATCTTTTACAATTCTTTGTAAGTTACATGCAGGATCGTCAGCAGTATGTGGATTACAACGGGTACGAATCTGAGCTATATTACACAAGATCTGGGGTGAGTCAGGGAAGTAATTTGGGGCCGCTCGAATTTGTTATAATGATCAACGATTTACAGAAAGTAGTGAAAAACAGCTCCTGTTTACTGTTCGCTGATGACCTCAAGTTGCTACACCCGATCAAAGACAGATTGGATTGTGTGCGACTACAAGACGACATTGACGGTGTGTTGCGGTGGAGTCGTGAGAATAAACTCCACTTCAATCTGGACAAATGTACGGTCATAACATTTACGCGTGCTCAAACTCCTATTCAGTATGAATACTCGATGGATACAGTTCCGCTTCAACGAGTTTCCCGGGTGCGTGATTTAGGTGTCTGTATGACGAGCGATCTACAGTTTCGGGATCACGTTGAAAAAATTTGTAGAAAGGCGTACAGGAACTTGGGATTTGTTTTGAGACAATCGCGAGGCTTCACTAACATAACTGCGCTTAAGGTACTGTATGATGCGCTGGTCAGGAGTCATCTGGAACACAGCGCTGTCATATGGTCACCCTATGAAGCTAAATACGTGGTTATGTTGGAGCGTGTCCAAAACAAGTTCATGAGGCACCTGTATCATAAATTATATGGCGTATACCCCTTTTATCCTCTGATGTACCCCACTCGTTTTGTACTGGGAATGGTGGGATACAATGAACTGCGAGTGCGCCGGGAGTATGCGCTGGCCGAGTATGTAGTTAAACTACTGCGCGGTGTAGCCCACAACCCGGGAGTGCTGCGCGGCCTGGCCCTGCGCGCACCGGACCGCTACGTGTGGAGGCGCCGGCGCCCGCCGCTGCTGGCCGCGCCGCATGCTCGGACCAATCTTCTGGCCAAGTCGCCTATGACGCGAGCTATTAACATTTTAAATAAAGTTCACGAGAGGCTTGATTTATTTTCATGCAAATTGAGTGAGTTCGAAAAAGTGACATTACACTTAATATGCTACGAGTAATAAAAAAAAAAAACTTGTTTGTTATTATAAAATATTATGTGCGTTATTGTTTATTTTATCGTTATTTTTTATTTTATTTTTTTAAGTAGGTGGTGGTATTTAGTCTTTAAGATTTAAATTATTATTGTGAATTATATTATTTTAAACGTGTCGATTATGCTAAGTGCCCTCCCTGTCGAATTGGATTTTCTTTCTGTAAGGACAGTGTGGGGAGAGAGACATAATAAATAAATAAATAAATAAATAAATCCTCTACCATAACACATTGCATCCTGTTACTGAAGTAGCTGTTGAACCATTTTACCGCTTTAATACTTAATCCGTAATAGGTGAGCTTGGATAAAAGTAAAGGTATATTTAAGCAGTCAAATGCACGCGTATAGTCAAGCAGGACCAATATGTTTCCCTCTCCCTCGGCCTGCGCAGCTAGGAGATCGTCCACTACGTCCATCAAAGCTGTGGTTGTACTTCGCCTCTGCCTGAAACCCGACTGGGTACAAGGTAAGATATCATTCGTTTCTAAATACAGCTTAAGCTGATCGCAGGCAAGCTTTTCAAGAATTTTGGATGCATTAGGTAAAATACTTATTGGCCTGAGATCCTTAAACTCAGTGGGGTTTTCTTTTTTTGGTATTGGCTTGACTAGTGCTTTCTGCCATAATTCGGGAAAAGTGCTGGTTTCAAAAGACTTATTTATAATGTTTGTCAGGACTGTAAGAGTCTCAGGAAGTGTTAAAAGTAACATTTCTAAAGATATTCCGTCAACACCGACTGCATTTGAGTGTAACGTTTTTATTGCCTTACTAACATCCGCTTCAGTAACCTGACGAAAATTGAACGATGCAGACAAACTGAAAGTGTTAAACTCAAAATAGGTAAGGTTCGAGAGGGGTGCCTGACTTCCCCCCGGTATGTCCAAAAAATGATCATTGATTTGATCAGGATTCCTAAGAGTAAGAGGAAGAGATATTTCTTTTTTTGCTTTCATTGTTATGTGTTCCTTTAGATACTTCCACATTATATGAGGCTTCTTGATATTTAGATTAATATAATGTGTAAAGTAAGCCCTTTTTTCAGTGTACAATGCCGTTGACACTATACCCTTAAGTTCCTTGTAGTATTGTATATGCGAGTCTTTTCCTGATTTATGTGCTCGTATCCCCGCCTTATTTCGGGTCCTCATCATTTGTCGTATGTTAAAAGTTATCCAGGGGTACTGGCGGTCTTTAACATAGCGAGTTTTCAGTGGAGCATGGCGTTCGAATAATGCAAGTATATTAAGTGTCAAAAGATCCGTCATTTCAGACACATTCAGACGGTTGCTGAAGCTCTGCCAGTCAATAGCTTTCAGGTCGACCCTCAAATGGCTTAAGTCTATCTCTTTAATGGGTCGGTATGAAATACGTTGTGGTCGTGCACGGCATTTTACAGTATTTAGTTTTACCGTTATGAAGGCGTGACTGCTTAAATCTGGTATGTGGTCAACCGTAATATTTGCGATAGGGGCATCTGTAAAGATCAAGTCCAGGAGCGTCTCACTGTGACCCGTGAAGTGGGTAGGTTCGTTCACTTGTTGTGTTAATTTTTTTACTGATAAGAAATCATAGACGATTTTAGCGTTAACTTGATGTTTGTTCAATAGGTCTACATTAAAATCACCCATTAATATGACATGATTATGCCACTCAAATGTAGAGAGGGATTCAGTGAGAGCGTCTAAGAAAGTTTGAAGCGATAGCCAGGGCGGCCTATAAGCGGTTCCTACAAGCAACGTTTTCGTGTTAAATTTAAGACTGAGCCACATCTGCTCAACATTCTCGGTTTCAGGGTGCGAGAGGACACGCACGCAGAGACCTCTTCGTATGAAGAAGCCGACTCCACCGCCACGGTTCCGCTGGCCAGCCACGCGAGGTTTATGCGATAGCCTGTATCCTGGGACGACAGGGGCTCGCCCCTCCTCCCCCTCCCGTAGCCAGGTCTCATTGACTGCCATAATGTCTATCGCTCTGTCTAACAAAGCTGCGAGGAACTCCTCGTGTTTGTTACCTAATGAACAAGGATTTAGTAAACCTAATTTTATAGCTTTGGACTTAATCATTTGATGCATTGATAGAAGTCATATAAAAATAAAATAAAAATCTAATGTATATAATAATTGTGTAAATATATCTAAATAAGTAATTTGTAAATAACATGCCAATGATGTATTTTTTGTATAAAATTAAATGAGTATATATTAAAAAAACTAATTGATAGCCATAAATAGAGAAAAATGAAGATACAAAATTAAAATTATCTATAAAAACAGATTTTATCAGTATTAATGCACGCCTTTTATTATTTAAAATTATACCTATGTTATCCCTGCTCTTGTACTTATAAGAAAGATTCCTAATATTATATCTGCCAAAATACACATGATCAATCCACAGTTTCTTATTACTTAATAACCCTCTCAATATCAGATTCGCTGCGAATACGAAAGGCCGGCGAGTCCTTATCGCGCCTGGCATAGACCTGACCCCCACGCGTCCACACCCAATTCCAACCCAAGGAGCGTCCTTGTGTGCGCGCGCTATGAAAAAGCTTCCGATTTAGCCACGTTAGCCTTTCATTGACGAAGAACCGGCGCGGTCTCGCGCCGGCGACGATCCCGGAGGTGTCGACGTCGCGACGCGCGCGGGCCGCGCGCAGCAGCTGGTCCCGGAGCGCCCGGCGCGCGAGCCGCACCGTGACGGGCCGCGCGCGGGCCGCCGGGGCCCCGTCGCCCCCGTCGGCACCTGTGTCGCGGCGCTTGCCCCTCCTCCACGCACTAATGGCGCCTGTACACTCTCGTCGAGGGACAGCGAGGCTGGGCGAGCGCGAGAGTGTACAGGGTACACTCGCTATGTCTCGCGAAGCCTCGCAGTCCCTCGTGGGCTCTCCATTCCGAGTCGGTTTTTTGAGCGCGAGTCAAAGGGCCTCGCTTACCCTCGCGAGTAGGTGCGAGTGCGTCACTGTACATTCTCGCGGCGTTCAGTTGAGCGCAAGCTTTCTAACTGTACGGACGTTTTGTTGCCTTAGATATGCAATATGTGGAATAACGAAGCAGAACTTAACTTCGTATGATATATGTGCACGTAATTATAATAACTGATAGCGCATAGGGTAACAGCTGCCGTAACTTGTAACGCGTCCATCTCCTCGGCGTTCCTCTGCTGTACTGAATAAACGAGTGTGTACAGGGTCGCGCTCGTCCCTCGACCTCTCGCGCGAGTGCTCTCGACGAGACATCGCGAGAGCACTCGCGCGAGAGTGTACAGGCGCCATAACAATATCTTCCTCATTTAAAGTGACCCCAATTTTTTTTGCAGCAAGCAAAACCAGATGTACAGGGTTTTCTCCATTGGTCTCTTCTATACCTGTAATTTCTACATCTGAGATATAGGTTTCCTGCTCCCGATTATTGAGTTGTCGTTCGATTTTGGCCTCTATGTCTATACCAGATACGAGTGCCAGCTTTGACTCGACTTCGGTCAAACGTTTACCGAAGCTACCGACTTTCTCCTCTACAACGCTCAGGCGTTTATTAAAGTCAGCTATTGTAGTATTTAATTTCAATACTTCCTGCCTGAAAGTCGCCATTTCCTGCCTACAACTTGATGTATCCTGCACGATGGTAGCAAGCTGCGATTGTATTAACTTGATTTCATGCGCCAAGTCTATAGTACAACTCTGCTTATCAGTTGCGCTCGGCGCGCCACAAGTTGGCGAGTCATTTGACTCGGTATCGGTGCCAGATGATTGCGGCGTGACATTCGTAGGATGCTTCGTTTTACAGTTCTTGCACTGCCATCTAGGCGGAATTCGCGCATCAACTCCAACGCCACTGCATGACCGATGGTATGTTGATTTACAATCAATGCAGTTCAAACCCTCTGAAGTAAATTTGCCACACTGTGCACATTTTGAGATTTGCGACTTAGGTGCCATCACGTCAATGTTATTGTTCTAGCAAGTATAGAAGTATTATTCAGTCGGCAAAAATATCACAGGTGTAAATTTTTTACAATAAAAGTTTGTTTACACTGCACTATTTTTCATAAATCAATGTTGTAGGTAGATAAATATTATTGTCCGGTCAAGAAATATTTATCTTGCTTGAAAACGACAATAATCTTATTTTTAATGTACTATTTGACCGTATAACACAGCACACCGTATTATATTAGTATATTGTTTAGTTTAAAACAGGTTTCGCGCACTTTAATCACAATAAACGAATTATTTTACGCGGACGTTTTACAAGCTACACTGTTCACCACTAGCCGAACTACCCGACCTCCATACATAATTTTGTTTCCGCTCGCTTCTAAAATTGTGCGACACTGAACTTGCCGTTCTTCTTTCATGAACGCGACCGTGCTTCGGAGGGCACGTAATGCCGTCGGTCCCGGTTGTTTTCAATGGTGAAAACAGTCGTTAAGCTGAAAATCTAAAATCCCAAGGAGACGGCGCATTTAAACTTCGAAGGGTTGGTCTAGTGTAATCTATATAATAAAAATGAATCGCAAAATGTGTTGGTAAGCGCATAACTCAACAACGCCTGGACCAATTTGGCCAATTCTTTTTTTTAAATGTTCGTTGAAGTTCAAGGATGGTTTTTACGGCGAGAAAAAATTGAAAATTCATCCCCTAAGGGGGTAAAACGGGGGTGCAAAGTTAGTATGAAGCTTTGCCGTTTTTGAAGTTAGTGAATGTGTAACGCGAGCGAAGCTGCGCGTCCACTAGTAGTAAATAAAAACTAATTTGACTGACTTCCTAAATCATCATGATAGGAAAATAATGATAGTGAAAAACCAATATTTTATTTATTTATTTAATCATTTATGTACATACACACTCAAAACAGGAATAAATATTAGAAACAACACAGGAAGAAAGGAAAATGTATAGGTAGTAGATAAATATGTACCTACGCCATACCTAAGCCCGTCTTTTTTCAGTATTGAGTAGATTACAAGGCTAAGCTGAAAAAAAGGGTTGCAACCATTCGGGCATCCAGCAACCGTACGGGGGGCGAGCCACCAGATGTACCACCATTGATAAACGGTATCTTTCTTGAAATTCACGGTCATGTAACTTATCGAATGGCTTACATTCTTCTCGGACACGTTTTCCGCGTACTCTTTTTTCATCCTTTTCGCGAGCGGCGTCAGCCTCGGTAAATTCGAAAATTTCCAGCTCGTCACACATTTAGAATTACCAAATTAAATACAAAAGCTGAGAAATAATTAAGAACAATTCAATAAAAGCTATCCTCGGACACCTCAAACTGAATTGTTATTTTTGACAGTTTAAAGACAGATAAACTTGAAAAGTAATGTCAATAGGAAGCTCGTAATACGGTATTGCCAGCCAACATCCATCCAGAAGCCGGTCAGAATCTAGCGAAGTGTCACGTGACCGCTGACTGGCTGGAATTAAGAGTTCGTAATACGTAATTGCCAGGCAGTTCAGTTTACGGCCGTAAACTGCCTGGAACTAAGAGCTCATAATAAGCCCCCTGTACTTATTTGAATACTTATCTTACCTCATACTTACGTAGGTAGGTAGGGAAACTACCCATCTTACTCGGGCTAAACTCCACGGAACTTGAAAGCCTTCAGCCTTATAAAGTAATTTAGGTACGTAGGTAGTAATGATGATTTAAGTAGGTAGATAAATTTCATTTTGGAACAGTGTTCCCAACTCCCAAAAAATATCACCCATAAGATCAAAATGAGATAACCCTAAATGCCAAATAGAAAAGCCCCAATAAAAATCCCTGTAGGTATTGTGTTATTATTCAAGAGTAGTGATTGCATGAGTTTCTCTTTTTATTAACGTAAATAAAATTTTAGTTCTTTTTAGTTCCCACTTTAGCTATCCGGTTAGATTGGGAGAATGATTTGAAATATTATTATTTTCTATACTTCTATATTAATATTAAAAAGAGGAAAGATTTGTTTGTAATGTTTTCACAAACACAAAAACAACTGGACCGATTTCAATAATTCTTTCACCATTAGAAAGCTGCATCTTCACTGAGTGACATAGGCTATATAATATGACTAGGTGTAAAAGAAATTATTATGTCTAATTCCACGCGAGCGAAGCTGCGGGCGTCCAATAGTTTAAAAATAAGTCTACTCTACTCGGTACACTGTGGTAGGCCGTGGTAGGAGCCTACTAGATTTTTAGTTATTTTTAGTTCCCACTACCTTTCCGGATAAATTGGGAGAATGATTTGAAACATTGTTATTTAATTTTATAAAGTGCAGTAAACTAAAAGAAGATACTCAATTGTAACAAAAACTGTATTCACATGAGGTCTGTCGGGCGTCGCGGCGCGCCGGCGTGGCTCTATTTCTGGTCAATGTTTGGAGCCGGCGATCATTGAACCGGTTAAAATTAACCCGGCGGCACTCCGCGTTGGTATTATCACCTAAAAACATTTTGGGTCCGCTAGCTAGCTTCTTATGCCCAATTCAACAGACCGGCCAGATTTTCTTTGTAATACTTGTTTTTGTGTGATAATTTTAATAGCTGTACTAACACTATTTACTACCAGTTGCGGTGATAGCAACTGAAATACTCGAAAGGTCCGAAATCATGGAACATTATAACTACTCATGTAAATACATTTTAAACTGCTGAAATAGTAAAGCGTTTATAGCCCAATGGCTCTTGTCGATGTATGATTGACCGAGTTAAGCAATGACGGGGCCGGTTGGGTTGTAGATGGCGGTTGACCGCTAGTGACAAGGTTTCATGGGCACTTCCGTGCTTTGGAGGGCACATTATGCCGTCGGTCTTGGCTGTTTTCAATTGTAAAAGAATCGTTAAGCTTTGTCGAAGACCTTCGGGTTGCTTGAGAACATGAGACGGGGTTTGCCACTAACCCACCACTAATCCACATTGGAGCAACGTGGTCTACGTCCATAGTAATATAAGTCAATGATTGTATTGCAATATAAAAGATGACATTTCTAAACCTACTCATGCATTAGAAATGCCATATTTTATAATTCACAAAAGTACGCAGGTTAAATAAAAAAAAAACAATTATCTAGATATCACTTAATTTATTTTATTTCAATAACAACTCAATGGAAATCTAATAATTCATAACTATAATAAATCTATACAATACAAACTCTGTGAACCTCTTGGGTAGCTGGTCTCCAAAGTCACTGAGGAAGCACATAGCCGGTAAACAGCCAATATAAGCTCCCTTTTTAACTTATTAAATAAATCAATATAATTGTATATTATTATTCCATATCACTACATGGAATTGGGGATCTCTAATAATTTAACTGTTTATTTTTAACGGTTAGGCACCGAATGAACTCATCGTCGCGATATGCAGGGAGCGTCGTGCGCTCGTCACCACCACTGCATGTGTAGTAGATATGCATGCATTAGTGTTTTACGTACATAAAATCCGTAGCGCTATCTATAATATAAAAATGAATCGCAAAATGTGTTGGTAAGCGCATAACTCAACAACGCATGGACGAATTTGGCCAATTCTTTTTTTTAAATGTTCGTTGAAGTTCAAGGATGGTTTTTACGGCGAGAAAAATTTGAAAATTCATCCCCTAAGGGGGTAAAACGGGGGTGCAAAGTTAGTATGAAGCTTTGCCGTTTTTGAAGTTAGTGAATGTGTAACGCGAGCGAAGCTGCGGGCGTTCACTAGTTATATATAATAAGGTACGAACCTACTGAAACTAACTATCAACAAACCCTAACATAAAAAGGAAGTTTATCACTATCATTATGATGATAGTGTTAAAATACTTGATGATTGGATTGATTATAAAAGAAGTTGTTCATATTTTATCCTGAGTACTTAGTAAGGACTTTAAAACTGATAAATTTTCTTAATTTGCTTAAAAATGTTAAAATAGCTGAGCTAATACGAATGTCAAATACTGTAACAATAATGATTTTGAGATAGCTGTTTTAAGTTATTAATATAAAACAATAATTAATCAATTAAAATGTTTACTAGTTAATAAAATTTATTTGGTGTAAGTATTCACTTCATAATTATAATAAAATCAATGGCATTATTACAAACTATGCATCACGCTGTACGCAATCATAAAAAAATACTGATGATATAAATAAATTATTCGATGTAATTACATTACATCTATTAAAAGTCATTGGAAGTCACGATAACATTAAAAAAAAATTATATTAATTTAACAGCATTCATTAAACGAACGCATATACGAACGAATATATTTTACAATAAGTTTTGATTAACACAATTAAACATAGGTAATTAGCTAACCTATGGCACAGAGTAGAGAAACACTGAATAACAGATTTTGTATATAGTGAGGTGAGGTAAGACTAACACTTAAATATCTCTCAAAGTACACATTGTTTTTGACGTGATAACGTCTTATAAATCGATGAACGCCTACACTTACGAAAGTGTGCATTCTTTCAATTTTAGTCTGTACCTCATAGAGCGAATAATCGGTTGCACTAATTATAGTACATGGAAATGACGGTGGCTGATATTTGCAATGCGATTCCAACAAGACACAGTAAGTTGTTCCAGGCTTTAATTAATTTTTTAAAGCATTTGGTACCTTAATAATTAGCTTTATTTTACTTATCAGTTCAGTTTTATCGTCCGTAAACCGACTTCACAGACAACCATTAATTTTTTTTACCGAATTTAGGTAACCGATATTCCGATTCCAATGTTTAAATAGTACATTTATAGTCTAGTTTTAAGGGGAAAAAATAGGATACTTCGTTTGTTGTGGGCATAACACCCTTTTTATTATAGTTATTAAACCTATTGAAGTCCTTATCTATACAGTTGTTTCGTTGTTAAATTAAGAATATAAATATTATTTTTTGGTAAATCATAGTCTACGTTAAATACTGCATACATTATTATAAAACATAGTGGCACGGTATAATGATATAACATACGTTCAGAACGTTGGTAATTGTCATGCATTACCGGTGAGTGAACGAGTTAGTGCACACTACCCGCATGAATTCAAGTAGTGATGGAATAAGTATTCTTAGTACATATTGATAAATCGTAGAGGGCATTTTAATATTAGATCATCTCTTAAATTGTTTATCGCATAAATGCTCAGCAGCTAGTTTATATAATAACATGTTTAATAATGGTATAAATGTTATAATTACATAGTTATATAAATTACTGGTGACCATTTTATTATCTTTCTCAAGGTATGTGAATAGTTCTACTTCGTTACAAAAAAAATCTAGCATTCCTAGTCCTATTAATAATTATTACATACACAGTACTACTAAAGTACAGTACACAAACTGGGAATGTTTCAATATTATTTTTTGCGAACACAACATCACGCCCCTATTCCCCCGAAGGGGTGGACAGAGGTGTGCACTCAGTGATCACCAGTTGATTAGGTAGTTGGGGGCGATCCTATTGCTATACGCCGCATACAAATACAAATGTCGAGCTACTAATGTGAATTTTAGGTTAGAAAAACCCAATGATATTTGTCTTGAATATTGTATAGTCTATAACAGTTGTAACGGGTAAATAACACGGTAGTCTATTAGTTAAGGTGATCTTCATGAGAAGCACTACATCTGCGCACTAGGTACTTATACAGACATATAAGATAAAGCTGCTTAACTATTACAATTTAACTTATAAATTAATAATTTATAGTAGAGTATAGAGTTAAATTAATTGTATCATTAAACCTATATAATTATAAAAATAAAAGAAATAATAACAAAGTCTCCCGAGTCAGTAACGCTCGTTCGAGAAGCTTTCGTAGATTACGGTACGTATTTTCATAGAGTTTTCACCAATAGAAATAAATTAAAAGTGGGCTATAATATTTTGCATATACTACCCGCAACAAGAGAGCATTTTCCAACACTTTCTTTATTAGAACTTATTTCTTTTTGGTGTAAAACATTTCATAGTATTGTACCCGCGTGAAGCCGGGGCGAGCTGTTAGTTACATCTAAAACACTATTGCTAGTGCCAAGCTGTGCTTGCCTGTAGCCATAAAGCCTTATGGCTGAGCACGCACCGAGGCGCCATCTACACGGACGAGACAATCGCGGCGATAGTATCGCCGTGCCACCGTATTCGATACAAATGGTACGGACCAATCTCGGCAATACGACGAGACACTGAACAATCTGGCAAGCTCAAAACAAAAAAAAATATTTAAGTAGGTAGTTAAAATGTTTGCATTGAAAAATAATTTAATTTCCAAATTTTATCTATAGACATCTTGCTAGGAAACTTTATAAATTCCAACCAAAGGACACGTTTATCTTTCCATACAACTTGGGCCATGAGATGTACCTCGGGAAAAAAAATTGATTTTTGGAGAAAAAGATTTTTTACTGCATTTGTACCACCTAAAATTAACTTTAAAAGATAATTTATGTATTGCAACACTGCAAATTATGGCAATCTAATTCAATCTATCATAACATTGCGTTTCGGTTGTTACTAAATCTGTAATTACTCTATACCCATTTATAAAATATACAATAAGCGCATTGTATTAATAAACTACCTTAAGAAACAGAATCATAGTATCCTATATTGATTTAAATATTCTATTAATTACCATTAAAGGCTAATTTTTTCTTGAAATCGTTTTTAAACTAGTAATAATTTGTAAATTGAATACAGGCTAATAGATCTATAATGTGTGACTGACGTCTGTCACTAAAACTGAAGTTGGCAAATGACATAAACAGGGCAGAGTAGTTACCACGTAGTATCCCTTATAAGTTGTGGTTACTACTATGTGAAGTTTTGTGGTACCAAATGTTGTATTTTTTATTATTTTATTACAAGCTAACTATAAGGATTCTAAAAATAATTGATCGACCATTAGTTTTAGAATATTGTAAGGAATTTTTACCAATACTTTGTACCTCGGTACATCGTTTGGCCCAAAATTGATCGTCTCCTTTATATCATAGTTACTTAATTATCTGTTTAAAGTAATGTTAAGATTTTTTTTAATTCTTACTGTTATGGTGAAACATTTCAGCAAATTGTTTATCTTTTACCATTTTATTTATTCTACGTAAATAATGTTAATTTTGTTATTGGCTCCAATTTATTAATTACTGCATGTCGTCCTCACCCGTAATTGTATTGGCACTTAGTGTGATTGATTTTTATGATGATCTTATAAAATAATATTATAAAGAGGAAAGATTTGTTTGTAATGTTTTCATAAAAAAACTACAGGACCGATTTCAAAAATTCTTTCACCATTAGAAAGCTGCATCTTTGCTGAGTGACATAGGCTATATACTATTCGAAACTATTGTTATGTGAAATTCCACGCGAGCGAATAAAAATGATTGAGGTAAAAACAAAAACACAAATTGAAGTATTGTAGAATACGATATCAAGTACCATACCTAGAAGATTATCCAATGATGGGACAAAAAGTTGCGACTCTCTCGTCCGTGGAAAGGCGCCTTAAGAATAAAAATGAGCTTTTCTCTACAAATACTTGTACTTAAACGGTACCGCTTAAGCTATTCTGTTATCTCTAACCACGAACCAACTTCCGTACGTACATATATACAGACAACTTGAACAAACACTATACTATATAAAACCAAGGACCTGAAATATAGACCATATTTACATGGAATATAGTTGCAATTTGCGTGCTTTGGCACTAAAGTCATATTTTATGCGGTCATCTACAGCTAGCCATGACACTTGCTATCTAAATTACGCGGGGTCGTCCTGAAAACCAGCGGTCGTGGTTCGCTGCGACCATAGCTGAATGCGGCCGTATTCCGGAAGATCATATGCTGTTATTTCTTTTATATACATATTGTTTTACCATACTTGTGTATCGTTAGTTTGGCGAAATAAATTAATTTTTTATTCTATTCTAAATTAGCTTTTTTCACGCTCTAAAATTTTTTATTGTATACCGCGAATAAGTGAAGAATATACTTTAAACAATACATAAGCCCAACTTACATACAAAAATGAATATACAGCAACATAAGATACCACATCCACTTGACATACGAACGTAAACCGTACAGTTTCACGCATACATAACAGGTCACCTAGGTACACATTAGTTTCACGGCGTCACTAATATTCTCCTATGATCCTATTCAATATGGTCTTAGAGCATTATGCACTGTACGGTCGATGTGGTGCGGCGCGGACAGTGCACACTGTCCTTTGCGGCTTGTGGGCAGAGCAGTTACTTCCAGCGCCGGAATTCCCCGTCTGCAATAACCATTTATTAATATCATCGTATATATTTTTCAATAAATTTTTTTCTATGCCGAACATACCTACGCTATAAGTCGCATTTGAACATTTTAATTAATTTATTTATTTAACAATTCGTGTTCACAACAACAATTTAAAATGACAAATCATTATGGAAAAAGAAGTACACAGTATTACTGAATGATTCGTGAGTGTCTATATTCATAGTTAAAATTACCGACTTAAATCACAAGAGAGTAAGCCGATAATTTCAACTATAAGTACACAGTACATTAATGAATAATTCACGTACTGTTTCTATTTTATCTTTCGTGATGGAAGTCTCATCACAACCCTTTTTTTGTCCCATTGTTGGGCAAGGGTCACCTCTCACAATGGGAGGGATAAAGCCTCAGTCAACCACGCAGGCCAAGTGCGGATTGGCAGACTTCACATGCCTTCGAGAACATTCGAAGAACTCTCAGCCATGCAGGTTTCCTCACGATATGTCCTTCATCGTTACAACAGGTGACATTTAATTTCTTAAGTCGCACATAACTTAGAAAATTCATTGGTGCGTGCCGCTTGGGTTTGAACCCGGACCGCTCGAGTGAGTGAAGCCTACGAATGTTCTATATAGGGTACCTGATGGGGGCGTGGTCGGCGGCGCTAGAGGCGCGTGCTCTATATGTGGATGGTGTAGAGCAGGCGGCGCTAGGGCGGCGCGGGCGCGGGCGCGGCCAGCAGCGGCGCGAACTGCAGCAGGGCGCCGCCCAGCGCGCCGCGCGCCGCCGCCGCCCGCCCGCCCGCCGCCAGCACCACCAGCGACGGGTACATGTCTGTACAGGGTACCTGATGGAGGCGTGGTCGGCGGCGCTAGAGGCGCGTGCTCTATATGTGGATGGTGTAGAGCAGGCGGCGCTAGGGCGGCGCGGGCGCGGGCGCGGCCAGCAGCGGCGCGAACTGCAGCAGGGCGCCGCCCAGCGCGCCGCGCGCCGCCGCCGCCCGCCCGCCCGCCGCCAGCACCACCAGCGACGGGTACATGTCTATATAGGGTACCTGATGGAGGCGTGGTCGGCGGCGCTAGAGGCGCGTGCTCTATATGTGGATGGTGTAGAGCAGGCGGCGCTAGGGCGGCGCGGGCGCGGGCGCGGCCAGCAGCGGCGCGAACTGCAGCAGGGCGCCGCCCAGCGCGCCGCGCGCCGCCATAGCCCGCCCGCCCGCCGCCAGCACCACCAGCGACGGGTACATGTCTGTATAGGGTACCTGATGGAGGCGTGGTCGGCGGCGCTAGAGGCGCGTGCTCTATATGTGGATGGTGTAGAGCAGGCGGCGCTAGGGCGGCGCGGGCGCGGGCGCGGCCAGCAGCGGCGCGAACTGCAGCAGGGCGCCGCCCAGCGCGCCGCGCGCCGCCATAGCCCGCCCGCCCGCCGCCAGCACCACCAGCGACGGGTACATGTCTGTATAGGGTACCTGATGGAGGCGTGGTCGGCGGCGCTAGAGGCGCGTGCTCTATATGTGGATGGTGTAGAGCAGGCGGCGCTAGGGCGGCGCGGGCGCGGGCGCGGCCAGCAGCGGCGCGAACTGCAGCAGGGCGCCGCCCAGCGCGCCGCGCGCCGCCATAGCCCGCCCGCCCGCCGCCAGCACCACCAGCGACGGGTACATGTCTGTATAGGGTACCTGATGGAGGCGTGGTCGGCGGCGCTAGAGGCGCGTGCTCTATATGTGGATGGTGTAGAGCAGGCGGCGCTAGGGCGGCGCGGGCGCGGGCGCGGCCAGCAGCGGCGCGAACTGCAGCAGGGCGCCGCCCAGCGCGCCGCGCGCCGCCATAGCCCGCCCGCCCGCCGCCAGCACCACCAGCGACGGGTACATGTCTGTACGCAACCACATTACAATACAGTATAATTTATTGCACCAGGAACAGAACAGAAAAGAAAACAATAAAGAAAAAGAGTTTTGCAAAAGGCTGTCTTATTTCATTGACAGCCTGGCGAACAAGTGAGGATACAAGTATAAATAAAATAAAACGGTGGGGTGTACAAACAATACATCTTTAGTATTCTAATTTCAAATTACAAATCATTTATTTTCGCAATTACACATGAATGAATAAATTAACCTTTTTTTTTTAAATTAGCAGCTGCAACACTTTACATGAGAAATTAAAAAAAAAAGGAAGGAAGAAAGGAGAGGATGGAAGAAGGGAGATCGTGAGAGCGGGGCTCGTGACAGGAGTGCCAGTCATATGTAGACTGTAGACTATCGTGTAGACTTCCCACACCCGTGTCTATTTGGTAGGCCCCCCCAACAGTGGGACATATATGGGTCGTAGCTAACTATAACTATGGATATACCGTATATCGTGTATGGTATATCCATGCACGATATACGGTATTATATATATATAATACGGTATACGGATTATGATATAGCTAAGTATAAAAATAATAAAATACTGTTAGCAAATGTAAGTAGAGGTCAATAATATTCAAATCACTTATAAGTACTTGATGTTGTTATTTTAATCTGATTGTGTCATTTAAAATGTTAAATTTGATTATTTTTAATACTGCGTAAGTTGTTAATATGGCAACCTTTGCATTTAAAAATCTATGGCATCGCCCCGGTTGAGGTTGTGTTCCAAGTGATTGTCATGTTAAGATGGCAGATATTTTTCCTTGGAGATTATTATAAATACAATACAAATACAAATTATAAGTGAAGTTATACATAAAAACAGCGTTAAATTGTAAAACAATATAGTGGTGTGTGGATGTGGTGCGTGTATATACCTATATAATATTAAAGTGTTTTAGTTAACAGTGTTTGTGTTTGTTTTCAATACCTATAAGCTTCTGCCAGGCGACGGCGTCGACCTTGGCGGGCGGCGCGCGCCGCATGGCCTGCGCGAGCGTCGCCAGCGCCTTCAGCACGAACGACACCTCCGACACCTGGTGCCTGAGGGCGGGAACACTTTTAAAATAACGTTATACATAGCAAGCTAGTGTAAAAGTTGCCCAAGCTGATGATTTTATTAGTGTTAATAGTAAATATCTAATATGACGTGCGCGTAAGTTATATACGCTGCGACCCATAGACGTTCCACTGCTGGGCACGGGTCTCCACAGACACTGCTGCCGTGGAGACCCGCGCCCAGCAGTGGGACGTCTATGGGTCGCAGCGATACTAGTATGACAAACGAGTATGGCCGCGAGGAAACGGCCTATCTAACCCAAAAACGGCAATGAATGTCCTTGTTTACATACTATCATTTCTGAACATTATGTGAGGAAAGCAAATGCCAGACTATTAGAAAAATAATAAAGAGCTAGAAGGAATTAGACAGAACTTCGTATTTATTATAGTTATAATGGTGTCAGTCTGTAGATGACCGCCAGATTAGATAAGGTTCCGGAATTCAACTGTAAACCAACTTAAGCACTTAAACGATATTTCAATTACAAAATGATCAGGGTAGAATAGGAAGGCGATAAACCTACCTTGCTAGGGGCTCCGTATTGTCTTCATCTTTCGTATACCTCGATATGACGTCCTGGAATCGGTCCAGCAGAGGCATAATCGCTAGGGGGTCGCTGTCACCTGGCCATAAGAATATACATAGGTGCTTCGATCAATTAATACAATAATACATAATACCCCGCAATAAAAAATATACAGTAAAATACAATTAATACAATACAGTGTGACGTAGTATCCACTGTTGCAGTGTTGTCTTTAAGGAATGGATTGTAATTGTTTTGAGTTAGCAATAAATAGTTCGTCACCTTAACTACACATCTTTCATTTACACTACATGGCGACCCTGCCAGGATAATATGCCGGCCACAAACAAACATAGGGTATCTATGCAGGGGACATAATACAGCTGGCGAACCAATCAGCGACTGACCGCACGCTCCGCGCATGACGATACCTTAAACATCGACTTCTGCGCATCCCAGGTCAGAGCTGAACTTTGGTGCCGCTAAATGTAGCATTATAGCGTCCATAGCCCAGTGGCTCGCTTCGATTCAATGTGATCGAAAGAGTTAAGCAACGACGGGCGCGGTCGGTGTGTGGATGGGTGACCGCTAGTGGCAAACATTCATGGACGCTACCGTGCTTCGGAGGGCACGTAAAGCCGTCGGTCCCGGTTGTTTTCAATGCTGGAAACAGTCGTCAAGCCTTGTCGAAGACCTTCGGGTGGCTTGAGAACATTCGACACTGGGTTGGCCACTAACCCCTCCACCAATCCGCATTGGAGCAGCGTGGTGGAGTATGCTCTAGACCTCCCGCATAAGTGTCTGTGGGGGAGACCCGTGCCCAGCAGTGGGACGTCTATGGGTCGCAGCGAAATGTAGCACGCAATATGTGTATGTTACCGTCGTCGGCCGCGACGAGCGAGTCGCAGTCCTCCTGCATGGAGAACTGCAGCAGCGTCTCGAAGCACGTGCGCGCGAACTCCTCGCGCTCGCGCAGCTCCACCTCGCTCTCTGCATTGTAACGTCCAAAATAACTCCACTGACACTGTCATGGCATCACAGTATGCAAGGGTAAAACTTGGTGGAGAGTAATTCATCAAAAATACCGGCCTAGTGCGAGTCAGACATAGGGTTCCGTATGTCCCTTAAGTTTTTATTTTTTCCGTTTTTTAGTATGTTAAGTGACAACCCTACACCTAATTTACACTTATTGCCAACCCTACATAATTTACACCACAACGCTACTTAAAGTTGAGCAACACCTTTATGCTGAACGCTGACGTCGCATCCGTGGGTGGCCCGCAACACCACAAGATTTTGGCAACGTTCAGGGAATGCTGACGAAGCAGCCACGGGTGGCTTCGTGGACCGAGACCCCCTGCGGATCGGAGAGTTCACTTCCATCGCGGACCGTGAACACACGTATAAGTTATTAATAATTATAATTAATTAATTCATGTTTGATTTTTTTTTAAAGTATTTTATTGTAAAAGTGAAGTAATAAATTATATTAGAATACATTTGTTTTTAAAAACATCCTACGGCGTCCAACTCATGTAACTGGCGCAGTCGGAAACGCGAAAGTAGTCACGTCGTAGTAATTCCTAGATAGACTGCGATAGTCGCATCGCGCGCGCTGACTATTCGCGAAGAACCTACGGAGTTCAAGACGCCTGACGAAGAATCCAGCTCTATGCAGTTCATCCAAAAATCGATGTCCCGCTACGAGATGAAACTCCTTCTGTGAGTAATAGATTCTAAGTTATGCAATAATCCTATTGGTTGCATTCCTTTTATTTTCCTTCCATTTTTTTTTATGTGCAGTGATATTAATTAATAATTTCCAAGATTTTTTCGAAACGGTCTAATAAGGGTTGTATACCCAGTTCTCGCGACATTAATCGCAGATTAATAAGAGACCAGAATCGTAACTTAGATTTATTTGATTTAGAAGAAATTAATTATTTAACGTTAAATATGACGGAGAATTCTGTACCGAATAGTGGATGCGTATCGAACGCAAGCCCTATTACTGCTACAGACAAAATCGACAAAATATATAGTGCTTTACGACTAGTTCCTAATTTTGATGGGAATTCAAATGTATTAATTAGATTTTTAAATATATGTGACCAGTTAGTATTAGCGTATATCGATCCAGCACCGGGAAACGAATTAAATAATTACGCAGTGATTAATGGCATTTTAAATAAAATCACGGGACCTGCGGCTAGAACTTTAGCTACAAATGGCATCCCGTCGGACTGGAACGGAATACGCACTGCTCTTATAAACAGTTTTTCTGATCATAGGGATGAATCGTCCTTATATAGTGATTTATCTGCGTTATCTCAAGGCAGTGACACACCGCACATATTTTATGAACGTATTCAGAATTTACTAGGAATAATTATGACCTATGTCGAATTGCACGACAATATCGCGACTACAGTTGAAGCTAAAAGAGTTTTGTATAAAAAACTTGCTCTACAAACTTTCCTCAAAGGCTTACATGAACCACTAGGCTCGCGAATTCGATGTATGCGACCCGAAACACTAGAAAAGGCCCTCGAATTTGCAGAGGATGAATTAAATATAATTTATCAACAAAATAAAAATTATTATTCAAGAAAACCACAGCATAATTTTCAAAATAAATTTGTGCGCGATTCACCTGCAACGACTTCAAATATCGAAATGAATCGGAAATCTTTTAATAATTATAGGCCTAATCAATTATCAAGAACACAGGAAATGTTTAGGGCACTTCCACGTTCCAATCCGCACAGGGTTTAAAATACCAAACCAACCCGCGTACCAGCGTCAACTCAATGCTCAACCTATGAGTGGAATAAGTCACCCCCGCGCACGTACCTTGCCACCAACCCGCAATAACTATCCTATAAATAATTTTAAAGAAATTAATTTTAACGACCAGGATTTTCACGAAAATTTGGACCTAGATGGCCAAAAATAGAATTAAATATTCACAATAAAAAGCGTGAACGAACTGAGAAAGTTTTATCGCGATTACGTACGTCCCACCTAAATAAAGAAGAAAGTGCAAAATTGTATACCTTATGTGAAAAATATGCCGATGTTTTCTACATTGAAGATGAGCCTTTAACATTTGCAAATCAGATAAAACACCGTATTAAAACTACCGATGAAATTCCTGTTCATTGTAAAACTTATAGATATCCTTACGTGCATAGACATGAGGTACGCCCTCAAATTAAAAAAATGTTTGGACAAGGCATCATTAGACCTTCCACATCAGCTTGGAGTGCTCCTATATGGATTGCACCAAAAAAAAACGACGCATCAGAGAAAACTAAACGGAGATTAGTTGCAGACTTGCGAAAATTAAATGAAAAATCTATTAATGACAAGTATACGATCCCTAATATTGCAGATATTTTAGACAAATTAGGTAAATGTCAATACTTTACCACCCTTGATCTAGCTAGTGGGTTAAAAAACAGCTCTTCTACGTTCCAAAGAGTAATGGACAGCGTCCTACAAGGCCTACAAAACGTAATCTGTGTAGTTTATCTTGATGACATATTGGTATTTTCCACGTCACTACAAGAACATATGGTAAACTTGCGTAAGATCTTTGACCGCCTACGAGAATCAAATTTCAAAATTCAGATGGACAAATCCGAATTTCTAAAACATGAAACCCTTTACCTAGGACATAAAATAACGCCAGACGGAGTAAAACCCAACCCCGACAAAATCAATGCTATTTTGAAATTTCCTCTACCAAAAACTAGCAAGCAGATCAAAGGATTTTTAGGACTACTTGGATACTATCGACGGTTTATACCAGATTTTGCACGAATAACGAAACCATTAACTTCTTGTTTAAAAAAAGGAGCAAAAATCACCCTTTCTAAAGAGTATATAGACTGTTTCGAGCATTGCAAGACCCTTTTGTTAAACGACCCAATACTGCAGTACCCAGACTTTACTAAGGACTTTATATTGACTACTGACGCATCGAACTTTGCTCTAGGAGCCATACTATCACAAGGACCGATAGGTAACGACAGACCCGTAGCTTATGCATCCAGGACACTTAATGAAAGCGAGATTAATTATTCGACTACTGAAAAAGAACTTTTAGCCATAGTATGGGCAACGAAATATTTTAGAGCATATCTATATGGGCGAAATTTCAAAATCGTGACAGATCATAAACCCTTACAGTGGCTTATGAATGTAAAAGAATCAAACTCAAGACTTACAAGATGGAAATTAAAATTAGCTGAATATAACTTCACAGTAATTTATAAAAAAGGGAAAAATAACACTAACGCAGACGCCCTTTCTCGAATTGAAATCTATAATGAAGATCTAAATTCCATCGTAGTTAATATTTCATCATCGTCTGAATCAACTGTTACAGCACCAGATGACAGACCCATCATAAGTCAATCTTCGACGGACACAGCCCCTTCTCTTCGACCCTTACGCAGCCCATCTTCTACGATAACTGCTCATTCAAATTCTCCACCCCTCTTAGTTACACACAAAAACCCCACTTCTGACAATGACTTTCTACTTGATCGACCACCTAGCGAAACTGGTGACACTATACATACTAGTGAGGAAGACCCTGTCCTTGGAATCCCTATTGTAGATCACCCTCTAAATAAATTCCGTAAGCAAATAATTTTTAACTTATGTGATCGAATGTCTAATCACAAACCTAAGATAGTTACACCCTTCGAAACATATCAAAAAATTATCATAGATATTTCAATCAAGGATTTTGAACAAGACCTAGTAGAATCAGTAAAAAAATTTGTTAACCCAAAAATTCTAACTGGTATTCTCGTAAAACCTCCTGAAAAAATGTTAAGTGTTATTCCTGTTTTACAGCACCACTTTAAAAATTCATCTATGAAGTTAAACATGGTTAAGCACGAAATAGAAAATGTCAGTGATTATTTCGAACAGCAAGATATCATCCGAAAATACCACGAAGGTAAAACCAATCATCGTGGAATTAATGAAACCTATTTATCTCTTTACCATCGTTACTTTTGGCCTAAATTAAAAGAATCTGTAACAAAATATATTAATAGCTGTTCCATATGTGGATGTGCAAAATATGACCGCAATCCATTACGTCCAGAGTTTCAAATTGTACCACCTCCTAGCAAACCATTCGAAACTGTCCACGCAGATGTATTAACTATTGATCAAGAAAAATATCTCACAATCATAGACTCATTCTCTAAGTACGCTCAAGCATATCGAATGCCAGATATCACCGCCCCTAATATAGTTAAAGCTTTTCTAACTTTATGCACCCATCATGGATTCCCAATTAATTTGACTTCTGACAGAGGCACAGAATTTAATAACCAGGTATTCAAAGAATTTCTACAACTACATAATATATTTCATCACACCACAGCTGCTCATGCACCCAATGAAAATGGTATGATTGAACGCTTCCACAACACTATTTTAGAACACCTTAGATTATTAAAATTACAACACAAAAATGAACCTGCACACAATTTAATGCCATACGCCTTAATAGCTTATAATAGTTCAGTCCATAGTTTAACGAAATGCAGACCTTTTGATTTAATATCAGGACATTTTGATCCACGGGACCCTACTGACCTAAATCTATCCGAACGTTTAATGCAGCAATACCTCCAAGATCATCGGTCAAAAATGGAAACCGTATATAAAATTATTCAGGAATATTCATGGACTAATCGAAATTCACTAATGTTACAGAGAAACAGCGATAGGGAACCACATTTAGATTATGAGGAAAATCAAGAAGTGTTCATTAGAAATCCTCAGGCCAGTAGACAAAAACTTGCACCCCGATACACACACGACAAAGTTATTTCTAACCTACCTGTACACATATACACATCGAAGAAACGCGGACCAATAGCGAAAAATAGGTTGAAAAGAAAACTTAAAAGTAATACGAGTAACTTGTTACAGATGCCTAATAACCTTGACGAACCTGGCCCGAGCACAAGACATACGACTTGACAGCTTGAATGACGGACCTGGCATTCTTCCATTTAAACTAGGACCTGCAAAGATAATTTCTCATCACCACACCTTTTTACAAGACATAAATCTCGACTTAATTCAAAAACAGGTTGACCTAACAAAGACTCAACTTAACGACTTACTTAACAACATAACTAATAGAGATTTTGCGTTATTTAAATTCCAAATTCTGCATTTATCCGGAAAAATTGAAAATATAATTTCTCAACTAGATACATTTCGACCGAAAAGAACTAAACGTGGCTTAATTAATCCTTTGGGTTCAGTAATTAAGAGCATAACGGGTAATCTTGATTATAATGACGCCTTGAGATACGAACAGATTTTTCACGTTTTACAGAAAAATAACGTGGATTTATCAAACAGTTTAAGCAAACACGTTAGCTTGTACAAGCAGATGACTTTTCATCAAAATGAAATACTTAATAATTTAACTTTAAATCAACGTAAGTTACAACAAGTTTTTACATATTATGTTAACACTGCTAATAATCATAGTGAACAAATATTACGTTACGCACATTTATCGCAAATGTTAGCTGTAATTACTGAAAATATTCAAGATTTACTTTTAGAAATAGATAGGCTAGAGAATATTGTAGCTTTTAGCCGCACAAGTAGTGTGCATCATTCTGTATTGAGTATGAAAGATATTAATGAAATGATAAGCAAATTAAAAAACCTTTATAATTCCGATCAGATAATTAACTTTAGAGACATTAGATATTATTACGATTTAATTAGTCTAGGTAGTTACTTCGTAGATAATAAAATTATAATCGTTTTTAAATTTCCTATTTCCACCTTACAATCCTACGATTTATACCATCTATGCCCAGTTCCTAATAAAAACCATGACGTTATTATACCCCCATCCCCCTACATGGCAACCAACACCAAGGAATTTGCATACATGGAGGCTGAATGCCCGAAGGTAGACACTGTCTATATTTGTAAGCAGCAAGTAAGCTATCAAAGAAGAGCATATAGGGACTGCATCTTCACTCTGATCCATTCACAGGAGATAGATGAAACGTGTAACCCCACGCCTATCTCTCTGTCAAGGGAAGCTCTGATGGAGCTGGATAATCAGCACTACTTAATCTCATTTCAACGACCCACTAAAATATTGATCACATGTGGACACGAACGCTATCAAACAATAGAAGGAAGTTTTCTCGCAACATTACCTAGAATGTGCAGCATAAGAACACCGGATTTCACTATCACCAACGTGAACGACAAAATTCGCGGACAGCATTTCGAAATACTTACCTTTCCACGGTCAGAATTGCAAGCTTTGTCATCTTTGAGGAATCGCAAACTTTACTTCAACATAACTTCAATTGAACTGAATAAGTTACACGAAATTCAGAGTCAGGTTACAATGCAAGTTCCTGAAAGGCTGAATGAAGATACTGCATATATTAACTACTATGTAACAATACCATTTATAGTGTTACTTATACCCTGTATGATTCTTATTCTTGCATACTATATACTCCAGCGGCGTAGAGCAATTGCAAAAAGAGATGGAAGCCAAGACATAGAACTTTCAGCTCAACCAACTTCAAGCAGCGATCAATCTATGAAGGATAGAAAATCCGCAATATTTGCACTAGACGTTGGCAAATAATTGCTTATCTTGGTTGGGGGGTGTTAAGTGACAACCCTACACCTAATTTACACTTATTGCCAACCCTACATAATTTACACCACAACGCTACTTAAAGTTGAGCAACACCTTTATGCTGAACGCTGACGTCGCATCCGTGGGTGGCCCGCAACACCACAAGATTTTGGCAACGTTCAGGGAATGCTGACGAAGCAGCCACGGGTGGCTTCGTGGACCGAGACCCCCTGCGGATCGGAGAGTTCACTTCCATCGCGGACCGTGAACACACGTATAAGTTATTAATAATTATAATTAATTAATTCATGTTTGATTTTTTTTAAAAGTATTTTATTGTAAAAGTGAAGTAATAAATTATATTAGAATACATTTGTTTTTAAAAACATCCTACGGCGTCCAACTCATGTAACTAGTATTTGTTGTTATTTATTTATTTATTAAACTTTATTGACACCTCTAAATGCCTTATGGCTTATGTTATAGCGGCAACAGAAATACATAATCTGTGAAAAATTCAACTGTATCTCATGAACCGTGATAGTTATATTTATTTATTTATTTTATTTGTTCAAATTTATTGACACCTCTCATCCCGTTTTATCGTTTTACTACTACTTCAATATCGTAGTCTACAGACATTATTTCAGAATCGGACGACAAATGCGGTTAACCGATTTGCGTCGCCGCTTACAAACCGTTTACAAACCGCTATCCAAATGTAGCAAGTTGCGTTTTTAATATTAGTCATTGGAATAATCGCTAAAGCTGCATCTTCACAGTGACATATGCTATACAATATTACTAGGTGTAAACGAAACTATTGTATGTCTAATTCCACGCGGGCAAAGCTGCGGGCGTCCACTAGTCCATACTAATATTATAAATGTGAAAGTGTGTTTGTTTGTTTGTCCGGCTTTTACGTCGCAATTAGCTATTATATGGTATGGTTTTTGTGTGTCGAGATAGTGAGGAGGGTGGAGAGTGACGTAGGCTACTTTTTACCGCGGTAAAACATCCACATGGGAAGATATCGATGTTTTGTTAATTGCTAAATAACCACCACAAATGTGTCATGTATGATAAATAACTCATTGTTATTAGACCCTTAGACTGCGCGGGCGAAGCCGCGGGTAAAAGCTAGTATTGTATAAGTCGGGCAACTCCAGCAGCCAATGGCTCGCATCGAATCAATGTGATCGAGACGTTAAGCAACGACGGGCGCGGTCGGTTTGTGGATGGGTGACCGCTAGTGGCAAAATTTCATGGACGCTACCGTGCTTCGGAGGGCACGTAAAGCCGTCGGTCCCGGTTGTTTTCATTGCTGCAAACAGTCGTTAAGCCTTGTCGAAGACCTTCGGGTGGCTTGAGAACATTCGACACTGGGTTGGCCACTAACCCCTCCACCAATCCGCATTGGAGCAGCGTGGTGGAGTATGCTCTAGACCTCCCGCAGAAGTGTCTGTGGGGGAGACCCGTGCCCAGCAGTGGGACGTCTATGGGTCGCAGCGAGCAGCGGGCAACTCACGCGCATGATGATCGCCGTGCGAGTGCATGGAGCCGGCGCGGACGAGCGCGAGCACGCGGCGCGCGGCGGCGGGGGGCGCGCGCGGCGTCCCGCGCAGCACCTCCTCGCGCACGATGCCCACCAGCTCCCGCCCGTGGGCACTGCCGCCCACGCTGCTGCGGGCGTCCACCAGTATTGTATAGGTCGGGCAACTCACGCGCATGATGATCGCCGTGCGAGTGCATGGAGCCGGCGCGGACGAGCGCGAGCACGCGGCGCGCGGCGGCGGGGGGCGCGCGCGGCGTCCCGCGCAGCACCTCCTCGCGCACGATGCCCACCAGCTCCCGCCCGTGGGCACTGCCGCCCACGCTGCTGCGGGCGTCCACCAGTATTGTATAGGTCGGGCAACTCACGCGCATGATGATCGCCGTGCGAGTGCATGGAGCCGGCGCGGACGAGCGCGAGCACGCGGCGCGCGGCGGCGGGGGGCGCGCGCGGCGTCCCGCGCAGCACCTCCTCGCGCACGATGCCCACCAGCTCCCGCCCGTGGGCACTGCCGCCCACGCTGCTGCGGGCGTCCACCAGTATTGTATAGGTCGGGCAACTCACGCGCATGATGATCGCCGTGCGAGTGCATGGAGCCGGCGCGGACGAGCGCGAGCACGCGGCGCGCGGCGGCGGGGGGCGCGCGCGGCGTCCCGCGCAGCACCTCCTCGCGCACGATGCCCACCAGCTCCCGCCCGTGGGCACTGCCGCCCACGCTGCTGCGGGCGTCCACTAGCATTGTATAAGTCGGGCAACTCACGCGCATGATGATCGCCGTGCGAGTGCATGGAGCCGGCGCGGACGAGCGCGAGCACGCGGCGCGCGGCGGCGGGGGGCGCGCGCGGCGTCCCGCGCAGCACCTCCTCGCGCACGATGCCCACCAGCTCCCGCCCGTGGGCACTGCCGCCCACGCTGCTGCGGGCGTCCACTGGTATTGTATAAGCCGGGCAACTCACGCGCATGATGATCGCCGTGCGAGTGCATGGACCCGGCGCGGACGAGCGCGAGCACGCGGCGCGCGGCGGCGGGGGGCGCGCGCGGCGTCCCGCGCAGCACCTCCTCGCGCACGATGCCCACCAGCTCCCGCCCGTGGGCACTGCCGCCCACGCTGCTGCGGGCGTCCACTAGCATTGTATAAGTCGGGCAACTCACGCGCATGATGATCGCCGTGCGAGTGCATGGACCCGGCGCGGACGAGCGCGAGCACGCGGCGCGCGGCGGCGGGGGGCGCGCGCGGCGTCCCGCGCAGCACCTCCTCGCGCACGATGCCCACCAGCTCCCGCCCGTGGGCACTGCCGCCCACTGGTATTGTATAAGCTGGGCAACTCACGCGCATGATGATCGCCGTGCGAGTGCATGGAGCCGGCGCGGACGAGCGCGAGCACGCGGCGCGCGGCGGCGGGGGGCGCGCGCGGCGTCCCGCGCAGCACCTCCTCGCGCACGATGCCCACCAGCTCCCGCCCGTGGGCACTGCCGCCCACTGGTATTGTATAAGCTGGGCAACTCACGCGCATGATGATCGCCGTGCGAGTGCATGGACCCGGCGCGGACGAGCGCGAGCACGCGGCGCGCGGCGGCGGGGGGCGCGCGCGGCGTCCCGCGCAGCACCTCCTCGCGCACGATGCCCACCAGCTCCCGCCCGTGGGCACTGCCGCCCACTGGTATTGTATAAGCTGGGCAACTCACGCGCATGATGATCGCCGTGCGAGTGCATGGACCCGGCGCGGACGAGCGCGAGCACGCGGCGCGCGGCGGCGGGGGGCGCGCGCGGCGTCCCGCGCAGCACCTCCTCGCGCACGATGCCCACCAGCTCCCGCCCGTGGGCACTGCCGCCCACTGGTATTGTATAAGCTGGGCAACTCACGCGCATGATGATCGCCGTGCGAGTGCATGGAGCCGGCGCGGACGAGCGCGAGCACGCGGCGCGCGGCGGCGGGGGGCGCGCGCGGCGTCCCGCGCAGCACCTCCTCGCGCACGATGCCCACCAGCTCCCGCCCGTGGGCACTGCCGCCCACTGGTATTGTATAAGCTGGGCAACTCACGCGCATGATGATCGCCGTGCGAGTGCATGGAGCCGGCGCGGACGAGCGCGAGCACGCGGCGCGCGGCGGCGGGGGGCGCGCGCGGCGTCCCGCGCAGCACCTCCTCGCGCACGATGCCCACCAGCTCCCGCCCGTGGGCACTGCCGCCCACTGGTATTGTATAAGCTGGGCAACTCACGCGCATGATGATCGCCGTGCGAGTGCATGGACCCGGCGCGGACGAGCGCGAGCACGCGGCGCGCGGCGGCGGGGGGCGCGCGCGGCGTCCCGCGCAGCACCTCCTCGCGCACGATGCCCACCAGCTCCCGCCCGTGGGCACTGCCGCCCACTGGTATTGTATAAGCTGGGCAACTCACGCGCATGATGATCGCCGTGCGAGTGCATGGACCCGGCGCGGACGAGCGCGAGCACGCGGCGCGCGGCGGCGGGGGGCGCGCGCGGCGTCCCGCGCAGCACCTCCTCGCGCACGATGCCCACCAGCTCCCGCCCGTGGGCACTGCCGCCCACTGGTATTGTATAAGCTGGGCAACTCACGCGCATGATGATCGCCGTGCGAGTGCATGGACCCGGCGCGGACGAGCGCGAGCACGCGGCGCGCGGCGGCGGGGGGCGCGCGCGGCGTCCCGCGCAGCACCTCCTCGCGCACGATGCCCACCAGCTCCCGCCCGTGGGCACTGCCGCCCACTGGTATTGTATAAGCTGGGCAACTCACGCGCATGATGATCGCCGTGCGAGTGCATGGAGCCGGCGCGGACGAGCACGAGCACGCGGCGCGCGGCGGCGGGGGGCGCGCGCGGCGTCCCGCGCAGCACCTCCTCGCGCACGATGCCCACCAGCTCCCGCCCGTGGGCACTGCCGCCCACTGGTATTGTATAAGCTGGGCAACTCACGCGCATGATGATCGCCGTGCGAGTGCATGGAGCCGGCGCGGACGAGCGCGAGCACGCGGCGCGCGGCGGCGGGGGGCGCGCGCGGCGTCCCGCGCAGCACCTCCTCGCGCACGATGCCCACCAGCTCCCGCCCGTGGGCACTGCCGCCCACGCTGCTGGACCGATGCTTATGTTAATCGAGTGGCTGTTTAGCTGTGTCGGATTCGGTTAGGCCTTTAGTAAGTGCAATGTTGGGGAGACCCGTGCCCAGCAGTGGAACGTCTATGTTTCGCAGCAAGCAGCAAGAAAGTGCAATGGAATCTTAGACAGGTATAATTAAAAACAAAATATTCCTGGCCCATTTCCAGCTGTAGACTAAAGGTCGATTGATGAATGGAAACTAAGGCAACAGTGTAAGACAAATCGAAAGAATTCTAGGTGATTCGGAAGCTGTACGAACGAAGTTATATAAGTGATGAGGGATCACTTTATAACCTTGACTCCGCGGCGCAGCGAGAGACCATGACTGTCCATCGCTGTAGTAAAATTGGGGCGAAGAGTCCAAAACATACTGGCACACGAAAGATGTGCAAGACTTTTAAAAAACTTTAACTAAGGCATAAAAGACCCCAATGAACGTCTGATTCCAGCAATAAACAGTTTTCGGAGGCTACATGTAGAGAACTGAATCTATATTGTTCAAGTATTTAACATATTATAAATTAAGAAGTTGTTGGCAATGTTGCGTGTAAATATACTTTTTCAATTAAACAATAGTGGTCCTTCAAGGCGGATACGAATCAGCAACTTACGGGGGCTCGAACATGAACGTCTCCAGCACGGTGGGCAGCATGTCCCAGAACTGCTCGTACTCGCCGGGCCGCTCCCGGGCCAGTGGCAAGCCCGTTGCCAGCACCTGACAAAAGATTATCTGATTTCATCACCGTTCTAATGAAAATCCTTACATTTGCTCACTGTTGAGAACCGATCTCCATTTGGCATAAGAGGAGGAGAGAGGAATAAGAGGTAGTCACCTAGTCAGCCTAACACAGGTTTTCTAGCAATGTTATCTTTAGACGTTACAGAGATAATCAAGTAGTACCCGTAATAAACTAGCGGAGAATAGTTATTAGTTGTTATAGTTATTATTTGGTTTTTTTTTAAGTTGGAGGGATTTACAATATAATATAGCAAACGAGCATGCAGCACCGCCCATCCGATAGAGCTCATGACAAATGGACAGATCATAAAAAAAATAAAAATTCCATTTCAGTCTGTCACAGATGCGTTGCTAACCTCGACGACTAAAATGTCGACTTCTGCGTCAAGATCAGTGTTAAGCCTTTCATGCCGCTAACTGTACTGATATATGCGCACCTGTAGCAGCAAAGAGGCGATCTGCGCGGAGTCGTCGGTTTGCGCGTCGCGCGCGTCGCTGCCACGCCGCCGCTTGTCCCCGCCCGCCTGTTTCACGGCCGAATGTAGGGCCTAGGGGTATACATATAATAGCACAGTAAAGTAAAGGGCATGTAGTTAGATAGTTATTTAAATATGTAGTTTTAGTAATTTGCTTAAATATATGATTTGCATTCGTATAGTGAACAATTAGTGTTGCTTAAAGTTGTATGCTATTTCATGGCTGAGCACATTGGAAGCAAATATAAACTTACTTGTCATCTTAATGTGTACCTGTGCTTAAGACAATAAATAGTTGTATTAACTAAAGAAGTACATGACTTGGGTAATTCAGAACAACATAAAGAACCTCTTACTTGTGTACCTCTAACATAATTGGTACACGCACACGGTGCAGTGTCAGGAACGCCAGGTCATTTCCAACACAGTACTAATACAAAAAGAAAGCCTAACCGTAACCTAACCTAGCTAGCTTTGGCTACAATAGATATTTTTAGGTCGCAGTGGCTTGTGGACATTGTTGCCTATACCCTCTTCCTACAAACCTAACCTTAATCCGTTCCTTGTTATCTATCGTGTTCTGAATGGGTACCTGCAGTAGTGCGGGCAGCTGCCGCGCGCTGGGCAGCGGCGCGGCGCGGTACAGGGCGGCGGCGGCGGCCAGGCAGCGCGCGGCGGCCGGCTGCGCGGGCCCGCACGCCGCGCACAGCGACAGCAGCGCGCCGAACGTGTTCGGCAGCAGCGCGTGGCGGATTAGCGCTTCCTGGAGACAACATTAACTAACCTGCAGTAGGGCGGGCAGCTGCCGCGCGCTGGGCAGCGGCGCGGCGCGGTACAGGGCGGCGGCGGCGGCCAGGCAGCGCGCGGCGGCCGGCTGCGCGGGCCCGCACGCCGCGCACAGCGACAGCAGCGCGCCGAACGTGTTCGGCAGCAGCGCGTGGCGGATTAGCGCTTCCTGGAGACAACATTAACTAACCTGCAGTAGGGCGGGCAGCTGCCGCGCGCTGGGCAGCGGCGCGGCGCGGTACAGGGCGGCGGCGGCGGCCAGGCAGCGCGCGGCGGCCGGCTGCGCGGGCCCGCACGCCGCGCACAGCGACAGCAGCGCGCCGAACGTGTTCGGCAGCAGCGCGTGGCGGATTAGCGCTTCCTGGAGACAACATTAACTAACCTGCAGTAGGGCGGGCAGCTGCCGCGCGCTGGGCAGCGGCGCGGCGCGGTACAGGGCGGCGGCGGCGGCCAGGCAGCGCGCGGCGGCCGGCTGCGCGGGCCCGCACGCCGCGCACAGCGACAGCAGCGCGCCGAACGTGTTCGGCAGCAGCGCGTGGCGGATCAGCGCTTCCTGGAGACAACATTAATTATGAACAACTAGTGGACGCCCGCAGCTTCGCTCGCGTAGAATTAGACCCATTAACGACGTCTACCCGTCTAAAGACTTCAAAAACGGCAAAGTTTCATACTAACTTTGCACCCCCGTTTTACCCCCTTAGGGGGTGAATTTTCAGAAATCCTTTCTTAGTGCTCCCCTACATTATAAAAGGAACCCCTGTGCAAAATTTCAAGTTTCTAGCCCTTATAGTTTAGGCCCTGCGTTGATATGTCAGTCAGTCAGTCAGTCAGTCACCTTCTCCTTTTATATATATAGAAGACTAGCTTTCCACGCGTCAATTCGTTTTCCGTGCAGAATTACCTGGTAGAGGGATGTTTTAAATATAATAAGTCTTTATCAATGGCAAGCTACACCTCAGGTTAATACTATCTGAGGTAGCTATTAATCGATTACAAATTAATCTATTGTTCATAGTTGAAGTTACCGGCTTACTCACGTGTGATTTAAGTCGAAAATAGCAGAGTGAACGCCGTGCCGCGAGCACGTTCACTCCTGAAGATGATCATCGTAATAGATCGAAACTAGTCGGACTATTTTCGACTTAAATCAGACGTGAGTAAGCCGGTAACTTCAAATATGAATATAGACACTCACGAATCGTTCAGTAATAATCTATTGTTAATTATCGATTGAAAATCGAAAGATTAGTACACATTTAGTACACATGTAGATGTTATACGTCTGCCAAGCTGTACGCCAGCATATGGCACAACACTGGCCCAGCGCGGGAGCAGCCGCCACAGTACCTTGTGCACGGTGTCGAGGCAGTGCAGCGCGTGCAGGCTGACGGGCGCGCCCGCACCGAGCGAGTCCAGCGCGGACGCCGACGGCTCCACCCGGCAGATGTTGGACAGGCATTCGCCTAGCTTCTGGACGTCTGCTGGGCTGAAACTGGTACAATTACAATCTTTTTATTATTCCAGTACAGAAAAGGGGCGTTTATTTTATACATTGTAAAACAAATTAGAGGGGCGTTTATTTTACATATGTATTGTAAAACACAAAGTGTACAAATACAAATATTTTATTGGCCAGAATAACAACAGCTTGTACAAGATTAAAGGATATTAGACTACTTCTTCGATGATGCAATTTGACGCCAATACAATGACAACCCTAAATAAGGCTACAGAGGAATATCTTGCTACAATCGTGTAGACACTGCCGGTAGACCAGATCCACCAAAAAAATTGACATATTAAAGTGTTTGTAAGTATACTAATAGCCTAACACTCACGTGGGCCGTATGTGCTGGAATATGAGCGGGAATATCTGCACGAGCGTCGTGAGGAAGTTGAGCGACGGCGCGTACGTCTCCGCCGGCTTGCCGTCCTCCGCGGCTGGAACAACACAACCATTGTTTATTGCTACTTACATAAGTAAAATAGCATTATTATGGGCAGTTGACCTCCAAAGGCCGATGGACGTGGGAATAACGTCAAAACTGGCTTTCGAACAATATCCTATGCATGTAAGTTCGATAATGCCTAAGATGATCTTTGTGTCGATTGAAACTAGACTGCTTCTTCAGAGCTCCGACCTGGTGGGCGTGAACATTTTCATCAAGTTTGTCAACAAGGCTTAACGACTGTTTCCAGCATTGAAAACAACCGGGACCGACGGCTTTACGTGCCCTCCGAAGTACGGTAGCGTCCATGTAATTTTGCCACTAGCAGTCACCCATCCACAAACCGACCGCGCCCGTCGTTGCTAACTCTTTCAAACACATTGAATCGACTTGAGCCATTGGGCTATCAGCTCTAGGCCGCGGTAAGCCCCGGCACAAAGTAGATATTAGAGACAGAGGCTAAGCTTCCTAAGAACGTGCAAAATTGTTACTATTTTGGTAGGGTTGTCACAACAGGTTAAGACAAATTAAAGAAATTATTTAATTTTGTTAAATAGTTTTATTATTCAGTATATAAGAAGAATACTACAATAAGAACTAATACAGAATAGAAAATAGAAAATAACATGTCTTACTCTAATAATTTTATTTTTGTAATTTTAATTTTTTAATATTTTATTATTTCTTTTTATGGTATGGCAAATTCTAAAAATTTCAGTTCAATAAGACATCTGGATGTGGTTCAAATCTCACTTGCAATACTTAAACTTAAAACACATAGCACGTACCAACCCACATACCTACAAATGTTTAGTAAAAGCTTGTAATAATAATAAAAAGGTAAAAACACACCGTGTAGTACCCATTTCTTATTAAAAAAGGATCATACAGTAAAATAAAGGTACTTACTTGAAAAAGTAATAATCAAATATTTACTTACCTATTGCACTCCTTGGGATAGTTAAAGTACGATATATTTTTATTTTTTGTAGCATTATTCATACACACAGTACAATATTCAACCATTATTATTAATACCACGTTTTTATATTAGACTAGTGGACGCCCGCAGCTTCGCTCGCGTAGAATTAGACCCATTAATGACGTCTGCCCGCGTTCGAGTTGCCCACTTGACTTCAAAAACGGCAAAGTTTCATACTAACTTTGCACCCCCGTTTTACCCCCTTAGGGGGTGAATTTTCAAAAATCATTTCTTAGTGCTCCCCTACGTTATAAAAGGAACCCCTGTGCAAAATTTCAAGTTTCTAGCCCTTATAGTTTAGGCCCTGCGTTGATATGTCAGTCAGTCAGTCAGTCAGTCAGTCAGTCAGTCAGTCAGTCACCTTCTCCTTTTATATATATAGATATTCAAACTTGCAACAAACAAAACCAACTGTGCGTAGCGATTACCCTGAGATAGTCAACTTGATGTGACAGCGTCAGCCGGTTTTTTCCAGTCTCGCCGCGTACGCGACAAGCGGCCAGTGGCCACGCACAGATGTCCCGCGTGCTTGTAGGAGTGCAACCGATTTGCACGTTCTTATGAAGCTTAATCTCTGTTCCTAATATCTACTTGTGGCCCCGACGCACCGACCTGGCGTGTCCGCGCCGACCGCCGCCGCGATGTTGGTCCAGGCGGCCCACGCGGCGGCCCACACGCGCTTCTGCAGCACGCCACCCTCCATCTCCGCGCGCCCCGCCGCCGACACTACCTCTTGGAAAGACTTCAGTGCCGCCACTGATACCTGGAGGCGAAAATATTGACTTAATAAATATTACAAATATGTATTTCATAATATAGCCGCAAGTAATGCGGAACTGCCATACAAAATTCTCGGCGAGATATTGCTCGGGTATTACAGCGCCGATAGCAAATACCGCTTATATTTTAAGAGGCTTTAGAACACTTTTGCACTCGTTGAAAATTATCAAATAGTTTAAATCGGGATGGACTTAAAGAAATAAACACATTTATTTATAATTTATTATATTAATATTAATTTATTTTGACAATTTTCTGCAATTGCGATAGTTAAAAATTGTTAAATGTAATTTTTTTTAATGGGTCACGCCTGAATAAAGGTTTATTTTATTTATTTAAATTATTTTAAGAAAAAAGTTCGTTCATTGCTCATTTGAACCATCTCCCAAAACCCACCTCAGATCTCATTAGTATAGATAGAGTTATCATAAACAAATTTATCATTTAATATCTAACAAATTTTACATTATTATGCTTATTTTAATATGTAACTTCATTTTATAATGTCAATTCAAATTGATCTAAAACCTCATGACTCCTGCGCAGTGCGAAGTCCGTGATGTAGTCGAGCAGGGCTGTCCATGAGCGGTTGAAATCGCCAACCGTCGTCAGCAGCTGGAACCGTGAGTGGAACACTCGGGACACCCCTGATAGCGTCAACACCTGTGAATAGAAAATAAATAGTCTTCAGAATAAATTTCGTGTTAGTAAGTGTTTCTAGCGCGTTAGCGATGCGGTTTATATTTTCAAACAAATTAAATTTATAGCTTTAGGGTTAAACGCAATAATAATTTGAGAAGATCTGATGGATAAAATTAACAACAAATGACGAATTAAAAACATTAAACTCTTGTCCCTTACTCATAACGCGTGGGAAAAGTGCAGATGTGCACATGGTCTTTTGTGGTCAGTGCAGATGTGGACTTAACATGGTCCTTCGAGTCAGATACCAACCGGTTACCTACCGCATAGCATTAACATAGACAATGATTTTGACAATGACCTGCGTTTCCGCCCACTGCTTCTGCGCAGTGTTCCGCGTGTGGTGGATCAGGATATGCTCGCCAGTGTCCACCTTCTCAGAGCTGGCTATATTCGATTGCTTTTGTACCTGAAATTTATTATACTCAATCAGCCTTATGAGGCCATAACCAGTCTAATTAATGCCAAAATTACATGAACTTTTTTTAAATCTGCCTCGTTCGTCTAGTGCTTTAGTGGTCCACAAGCGTGACTGCGAGGTCCTGGGTTCAAATCCCGGGACAACGTAAAATAGTAGTTCGGTCTTTGGCATTGTGCCCAGAGGCAATTTTCATGAAACCTAAATATAACTGGAGAAATTTGGGTGTACACACACCTCTAAAAATAAAATATAGGCATAATGTTACTTATGATTTTTAAAAATATATTGTACTAGTGGACGCCCGCAGCTTCGCTCGCGTAAAATTAGACCCATTAACGACGTCTACCCGTCTAACGATTTCAAAAACGGCAAATTTTCATAATAACTTTGCACCCCCATTTTACCCCCTTAGGGGGTGAATTTTCAAAAATCCTTTCTTAGTGCTCCCCTACGTTATAAAAAGAACCCCTGTGCAAAATTTCAAGTTTCTAGCCCTTATAGTTTGGGCCCTGCGTTGATATGTCAGTCAGTCAGTCAGTCAGTCAGTCAGTCAGTCAGTCAGTCAGTCAGTCAGTCAGTCAGTCAGTCAGTCAGTCAGTCACCTTCTCCTTTTATATATTATATAGATTTCGATTTTTTTCTATCGAATTATGGGGGCGCTGCTGAATAGTGTCGGACGGCTGGGTGTAGTGGCCAGTACAGTATGGGGGTACCTGGTCCAGCATGGGGAAGAGGATGGCGAGCAGCGCGCGCCAGGCGGGCGCGCCGAGAAGCGTGCCGTGCGCGCCGATGCAGCTGAACAGCGTTTGACTCGCGGCGCGGCGCACGGGCGCGCGCGGCTCCGTACACAGCTCGCCTGCAAGTACAAAACAAATGTTGTACATCTATATATATAAAAGGAGAAGGTGACTGACTGACTGACTGACTGACTGACTGACTGACTGACATATCAACGCAGGGCCTAAACTATAAGGGCTAGAAACTTGAAATTTTGCACAGGGGTTCCTTTTATAACGTAGGGGAGCACTAAGAAAGGATTTTTGAAAATTCACCCCCTAAGGGGGTAAAACGGGGGTGCAAAGTTAGTATGAAACTTTGCCTTTTTTGAAGTCGTTAGACGGGTAGACGTCGTTAATGGGTCTAATTCGACGCGAGCGAAGCTGCGGGTGTTCACTAGTTAAATATAAAATAAATACTGTTAAAACATTTTTTTATACCTTTTTTTATTTTCATGCATTGTCATCGGAACCAAATATGTGTGCCGAATTTCAGCTCATAGCTTCAGTGGAAGTGGGTGAAATATTGATTGCAAGATTACAGGACATTAATAGATACATACATACGAGTGAAGTTAAATAAAATCTTTTAAAAATGTATGACACTGCTTCGCACTGTGCGACGTTACGTTACTATTCACACGCGCGGAAAAATTCAAGTCTAGCTTAGTGTTCAGGTACGGGGGTTTCAGTGTCTATTTCCAAATTGCGGTTTATGTGTTTCAAAGAATTTTATTAGCGAATATCGTTTACAAAATTTTAATGTCGACGTGTACAGAATGAGTGGTAAGAACGTATAAGTGACGTATCCGGTGGGGGGTCGGAGAGGGGGGTCTTCCAGCGACCACTTCGCTATCGTAGTTGCCATTTCGCAAACTAGAAGGCGCTGGGAGTCCTTTTTGGCGCTGACACTTAGCATCAAACTGGTTAGGTTTGGGATAGGCTTTTTTAACACAAAAAAAACTGTCTCGGTAAATTTATTTATTATTCCATTACATGTAATTTACAGGAAATCCTAAAACACTACATGCTCATATACAATTGAAAAAAAAACTTAAACCTATGATAATATATATAATAATATTACGACAATAATTTAAATGAAAGAAACAGAAGTAGAAGAAATTAGTCTATATATATAAAAGGAGAAGGTGACTGACTGACTGACTGACTGACTGACTGACTGACATATCAACGCAGGGCCTAAACTATAAGGGCTAGAAACTTGAAATTTTGCACAGGGGTTCCTTTTATAACGTAGGGGAGCAATAAGAAAGGATTTTTGAAAATTCACCCCCTAAGGGGGTAAAACGGGGGTGCAAAGTTAGTATGAAACTTTGCCGTTTTTGATGTTATTCGAATGAAATTCAGTACCTATGAAGGCTTTTTATTGAGTTTCGAAAATCATCTCTTAAGGGGGGATAAAAGGGGGGTGCAAAGTTAGTAGGTATAAAAGTTTTTCGTATATACCTACTTTATTTCAATGAAATTTTGTATTTAGGTAATGTTACGTCTAATTCCACGCGAGCGAAGCTGCGGGCGTCCACTAGTTATTATTATATTATGTAAAAGCAGTATACTGACTGAGCCTGAGGTACAGGCTGATCCACAGGCGGTCGAGCGGCGGCAGGTCGGCGCCCGGCTCGGGGCCCGCGCTCGCCTCGCTCGCCAGCGCCGCGCTCAGCTTGTCCCTGTTGTGGTACAGGTAGTCCGAGATGTTCCACTGCGGACAAACAATACGGCTGTTTTACACTACAATAAAACAGTCATTATGTGCCGAGGTAAGAGTAAAGTAAGTAACATTTTTTTAATTCTTTTTTGCTCCAACGATGCAAAATTTAAAAGACGCTATGAAGAAAATTCAAGGTCATCCTGGCAGCTAAGCAAAGGACGCCCCCTGCAGGTTTTTATGGTAAACTTATGGAAAGTCAGAGACAAACAGGTATGTTTTTAATAGATAAGGCAGCTCCAAAGCAAAATCCATAGACAGCTTCTTCAACTTAACGCCGCACTTTTATAAAGGCATATAGGGACAGATTATAATAAGCGGGTCAATTGTACAACTTATACGCCGGTAGTTATTATTAAGTAAACGGTGTGGTGTGGGAATTGTGTAATGTATATAAGTAATGAAAATGTAGTAATTACAAAACAAGCATTAATCTACTTTGCAACAATCCGCGAACAAAAATGTATGGTGGTGTATGTATATCTTCATGCACGCAGCACCTCCCTCCCTCCCACACGCAATCAATGAATACATACACCAACACATAAACCAACACGTGTTTCGCCCCAAAACAAGGCATACTCAGGGTAAGTAGACTCCACGACGGTTAATCGCAAAGCGAAAATGTAATTATTGTGGTTGTACGAGTAGGTATATTCATTGTTTCATGGAATTAAAAGCTCCCACACCGTTAAATTACTATTAATTTTGTTTTTTTTTGCTGTTTGTCGTGTACATGAATATAGAAATAAAATAAATAAATAAATATAATTAAATAAAAATAATTTTTTTTTTTTTTTTATAGTTATTTAGTACATAGGTCCTACTTATTCCAAAATGAAATCTCTTCCAGCAGGCCTGGGAATCGAGCAATGATTGAGAGTGAAATTAGCGTGCACCAAAAAAAGAAATAATAAGAATAATAAAGATAATCAATTTATAAACGGTGTGGGTGCCGGCATTCATTCAAAGTGGTCTCCACTTTAGCTACCAGCTGCGCTACCAGCACGTCATGCTCGTTCGCTACCCACCATGAGGCCGACGGCGGTGAGGCTGATGTTGAGCTCCTTGGTCTGGCGCGCGAAGGCCGCGGCGGCCGCCAGCACGCGGCGCAGGCAGCGCGGCCCGGCGCAGCCCAGCAGGTCGCCGGCCACCAGCTGGGCGCATTGGAACGCCGAACGGACCAGTTGTTCGCTACCCACCATGAGGCCGACGGCGGTGAGGCTGATGTTGAGCTCCTTGGTCTGGCGCGCGAAGGCCGCGGCGGCCGCCAGCACGCGGCGCAGGCAGCGCGGCCCGGCGCAGCCCAGCAGGTCGCCGGCCACCAGCTGGGCGCATTGGAACGCCGAACGGACCAGTTGTTCGCTACCCACCATGAGGCCGACGGCGGTGAGGCTGATGTTGAGCTCCTTGGTCTGGCGCGCGAAGGCCGCGGCGGCCGCCAGCACGCGGCGCAGGCAGCGCGGCCCGGCGCAGCCCAGCAGGTCGCCGGCCACCAGCTGGGCGCATTGGAACGCCGAACGGACCAGTTGTTCGCTACCCACCATGAGGCCGACGGCGGTGAGGCTGATGTTGAGCTCCTTGGTCTGGCGCGCGAAGGCCGCGGCGGCCGCCAGCACGCGGCGCAGGCAGCGCGGCCCGGCGCAGCCCAGCAGGTCGCCGGCCACCAGCTGGGCGCATTGGAACGCCGAACGGACCAGTTGTTCGCTACCCACCATGAGGCCGACGGCGGTGAGGCTGATGTTGAGCTCCTTGGTCTGGCGCGCGAAGGCCGCGGCGGCCGCCAGCACGCGGCGCAGGCAGCGCGGCCCGGCGCAGCCCAGCAGGTCGCCGGCCACCAGCTGGGCGCATTGGAACGCCGAACGGACCAGTTGTTCGCTACCCACCATGAGGCCGACGGCGGTGAGGCTGATGTTGAGCTCCTTGGTCTGGCGCGCGAAGGCCGCGGCGGCCGCCAGCACGCGGCGCAGGCAGCGCGGCCCGGCGCAGCCCAGCAGGTCGCCGGCCACCAGCTGGGCGCATTGGAACGCCGAACGGACCAGTTGTTCGCTACCCACCATGAGGCCGACGGCGGTGAGGCTGATGTTGAGCTCCTTGGTCTGGCGCGCGAAGGCCGCGGCGGCCGCCAGCACGCGGCGCAGGCAGCGCGGCCCGGCGCAGCCCAGCAGGTCGCCGGCCACCAGCTGGGCGCATTGGAACGCCGAACGGACCAGTTGTTCGCTACCCACCATGAGGCCGACGGCGGTGAGGCTGATGTTGAGCTCCTTGGTCTGGCGCGCGAAGGCCGCGGCGGCCGCCAGCACGCGGCGCAGGCAGCGCGGCCCGGCGCAGCCCAGCAGGTCGCCGGCCACCAGCTGGGCGCATTGGAACGCCGAACGCACCAGTTGTTCGCTAACGACAAAACATATCGACCAATTAACGGTTTAATGATTTAGGGAAGCGCATATTTCATATCCCATCACTACCATTTTTTTTGTCCCACCTTTGGGCACGGGTCTCCTCTCAGAACGGGAGGAGGATAAGGATGTTTGGAAGAGCCGGAGCAAAGCTCTCGCGGCTCGTGCTTGGCGGTGCGCACGCACCACCATGGCGCTCATCGTGAGTTTACGATCCATGTGACATCCTAGAGTCCTAGATACTGAACAGTCTGCTGCCACGCTAGATCTTCTCCATACAGACACAGTGGCGTCAGTATTTTACGCTTCCAGCTGGAAAGTATTGGGACCATCTCTAAGCCAGCCGTATTATGTTCCCCGCACCGATACGCCATGCGCTGGTATCCCCTCCGATTAGGACAGTAAAAACTATCATATATCTTCACTCCAACCCATTTACTGACCCACTGTCGGACATGGTGCCGCCAGGTGTACCTGTGGTGCGAGGAGATGGCGGAGATGATCTCCATCATGAGCGGCCAGGCGGCGCCCAGCTGGTCCCCGCGCGAGTGCAGCAGCCGCGCGGCGCACTCCAGCTGGCGCGCGCGCACGTGTACCTGTGGTGCGAGGAGATGGCGGAGATGATCTCCATCATGAGCGGCCAGGCGGCGCCCAGCTGGTCCCCGCGCGAGTGCAGCAGCCGCGCGGCGCACTCCAGCTGGCGCGCGCGCACGTGTACCTGTGGTGCGAGGAGATGGCGGAGATGATCTCCATCATGAGCGGCCAGGCGGCGCCCAGCTGGTCCCCGCGCGAGTGCAGCAGCCGCGCGGCGCACTCCAGCTGGCGCGCGCGCACGTGTACCTGTGGTGCGAGGAGATGGCGGAGATGATCTCCATCATGAGCGGCCAGGCGGCGCCCAGCTGGTCCCCGCGCGAGTGCAGCAGCCGCGCGGCGCACTCCAGCTGGCGCGCGCGCACGTGTACCTGTGGTGCGAGGAGATGGCGGAGATGATCTCCATCATGAGCGGCCAGGCGGCGCCCAGCTGGTCCCCGCGCGAGTGCAGCAGCCGCGCGGCGCACTCCAGCTGGCGCGCGCGCACGTGTACCTGTGGTGCGAGGAGATGGCGGAGATGATCTCCATCATGAGCGGCCAGGCGGCGCCCAGCTGGTCCCCGCGCGAGTGCAGCAGCCGCGCGGCGCACTCCAGCTGGCGCGCGCGCACGTGTACCTGTGGTGCGAGGAGATGGCGGAGATGATCTCCATCATGAGCGGCCAGGCGGCGCCCAGCTGGTCCCCGCGCGAGTGCAGCAGCCGCGCGGCGCACTCCAGCTGGCGCGCGCGCACGTGTACCTGTGGTGCGAGGAGATGGCGGAGATGATCTCCATCATGAGCGGCCAGGCGGCGCCCAGCTGGTCCCCGCGCGAGTGCAGCAGCCGCGCGGCGCACTCCAGCTGGCGCGCGCGCACGTGTACCTGTGGTGCGAGGAGATGGCGGAGATGATCTCCATCATGAGCGGCCAGGCGGCGCCCAGCTGGTCCCCGCGCGAGTGCAGCAGCCGCGCGGCGCACTCCAGCTGGCGCGCGCGCACGTGTACCTGTGGTGCGAGGAGATGGCGGAGATGATCTCCATCATGAGCGGCCAGGCGGCGCCCAGCTGGTCCCCGCGCGAGTGCAGCAGCCGCGCGGCGCACTCCAGCTGGCGCGCGCGCACGTCGCACTGCCGCACCGCGCACAGCTCCGCCAGCGGCTCCAGGATCAGACGCTCGCGCGCCTGCGTATATACACATCTATATATATAAAAGGAGAAGGTGACTGACTGACTGACTGACTGACTGACTGACATATCAACGCAGGGCCTAAACTATAAGGGCTAGAAACTTGAAATTTTGCACAGGGGTTCCTTTTATAACGTAGGGGAGCACTAAGAAAGGATTTTTGAAAATTCACTTCCTAAGGGGGTAAAACGGGGGTACAAAGTTAGTATGAAACTTTGCCGTTTTTGAAGTCGTTAGACGGGTAGAAGTCGTTAATGGGTCTAATTCTACGCGAGCGAAGCTGCGGGCGTCCACTAGTATTTCATAAGTAGACAATACAAATTAACATCAACATAATTTATAAACGATAAAAATAAAATTTAATTGGCTACTTGATGAAAAGGGGCCGCAATCAGCGTTGGCCGTAGCTGTAGCAGACTACGACTGCTGGTTTGCAGTGCGTATCGGTGTGTGTTTGAACAAGAAATGATGTTGGTAAAAAAAAAAGTTACAATTGCTGTATATTGCTGTTTTAGTGTGCTTACCCCGTACAGTTTGTTTCAGCTATTTTCTAGCTATGGAGTGAAAGTATCTATACTAGCTCAATAGTAAAAATATTAGATGTGCCCTAGTACAAATGTTTGTAATTGTTTTAAAAGCTTTTATTTAACTTCACTCCTAAGTATGTCCTGGAATCTTGCAATCAATATTTCACCCACTTTCACTAAAGCTTTCGAGCTGAAATTTGGCACACATATTAGGTTCCGATGACAATGCATGAAAATAAAATAAAAAGTTATAAAAGATTTAAAATAAAAAATAAATTTAACAGTATTAATTTCCAAAACATTTTAGTATGTACTAAAGTGTACGATATGATGATGTATGATGATGATGTCTTCTCACTTACCTCGGTGACCTGCGCCGGGTTGTTATGGTGGTACTGGAAGGCGGCCTGCACCAAGTACGTGATGGCCTCCACGCCCCACTCCCGCATCCGAATGTGGGGATGCTGACATACCTACATACATTCACAATGTTACGTATACGTCGACAGGAGTACCGCCACGGTACCTAAGGACCATTTCTGCCGTGTAGTAATTGTTTTTAAGGCAATTATGGTACGGTTGGAAAGGTGTGGTTTCCGGTTACACTTCTTTAGAGGCGACCATCTTAGTTCTCAAGGGTAGCAACACATCTGTGACTGACTTAGAACGAGACTCCTACTAACAAGTACTAACTGGACTATTACTAACACCAACTAACAGGACTAACTATCACTAACAGTCCCCAGTCCTCATACCTACTAACGAACTGACCAACTAATGTTCTAATTAACTTTCTTAACTAATAGGACTAACCATCCCAGTCCCTAATTGAGTCTTGTTCAAAGTCAGTAACAGTTGTCATGGGCGGCAGCGGATGGGTGGTGCTGCAAGCTCGTTTGCTATCCTGTATCCATAAAAAAAAAAGGAGCCAGAGAGAAGATTGCCAAGTTTCGATTAGTTTTCCATTTTAAAACATGTCCGCCAATCACAGAGCACCATCAGTGTTCAGTTATTGGCGGATATCTAGCTCTAAACATGTCCGCGAATCACAATGCACCATTAGTACGTTTCGCTTTGTAACAGTTCAGTATATTTGTCACTTGTCTTTAGACGCTGGTGTGCTCGTATGTGCTTTAAAAATCTCATTTTATACGATGAACAAATTTTTAAAACTAAATCATATATTAGACGACCCAATAGATTTTATTAAAATAATTTAAACAAGTCAAAACATACTCGACGGTAAGGCACGGTTTGAACGTTGAGAAAAAAAGAAATGTGTTTTAAAAGTTAAAAACGCACATTTTCAAAGAAAGTAGAATGTGAAAAAAAAATGTAGCTTCGAGTTTTTTCTTTCGCTCACACGGCCTTGGACTGGAGTAATATAAGTGTTGTTGCAGTAGAACTCTTTGAAAACAAATTGTATTGCTAAACTCCTGCGAGTATGTTGTTGACTAGTGGGATAAGATACTTACTTCAAGAAGATGATTGGTGATCGGCCTCCACATGACTTCAATCCTGTGCATATTGGCCAACCCTGTTTCTAGAAGTTTAGCCACAGCGAATAGTGATGGTTCCTGCGAACATCAAAATGAATTTTAAAAGTCGCACTTTTACGGGAAAATGTAACAACCACGTGCGTCTCCTGGTTAGGACAGTGGCACTACAAATAGTAGAATAGCATTAGCTCACTAACTCTAGTAAACAGTAGTAGCATTTCTCTGCATCCATCAATTGTGATTTGTATAGATTTCATCTAAATTCCCATTAAGATAAACCAATGTACTGAAACACACTATACCTACAATAACCGACGAATAGATAAACTACTAGTGGACGCCCGCAGCTTCGCTCGCGTGGAACCAGACATAACAATAGTTTCGTTTACACCTAGTAATATTATATAGCCTGTCACTCAGTGAAGATACAGCTTTCTAATGGTGAAAGAATTTTTGAAATCGGTCCAGTAGTTTTTGTGTGACAACATTACAAACAAATCTTTCCTCTTTATAAAATTAGTATTATATTCAGACTTCTAGCTACAAAGTAACTTACCCTATTAGAATATGCCAGGTCCATAGCCTCGTTAGACAGCTTGCAGAGCGCATCGATGAGGTGATGAAGCGCCACGTCATCCAGGTTCTTGGAGGCCTCGAAAACTCGCGACAGCATCGCCGACAGCGCTGGAGGAGGCCAAGGCTGTTGTATTTCGTATGAGTTGTGTTCCAGCACTTACGGCCAGCATGGAATTGGTAATTGTTGAATAGGAGCTTTGTTTATGAATGTGCGTTGAACGATATTTTTTGATCTATAGGCAATTTCGTACTTTTGAGTCGCAACCACATGTCAGGTAGGCCAAGCGATAGATCACGTACGGAATTGCTTTCATAAAACGAAATTAACAAGCGACCGATGGCAGACGCTCCCCTTGCTGTTTACATGTCCTACAATACGGTACGTGACCACTCGTGGAGGGTCCACGTCTGTACGAAAACAGGTACGCGCGCAAGAACGCACCGGACAAGGTCCACTGCCTGAAAAGAGCTATTCCGGAGCGTTTGAACAAATTAGCATAAACTTTTTAATTACTCGAATAGATTGATACAGATAATTAGGTTTTAGTTGTCAGTGTTAAGGAAGTACGTTTGTTTATCATGTGTGTCGATAACATATCTTATAGAAATGTATACAAAAGTACGATAGTGACACCACTAAGGCGTGATCGATTGGGCATCGTTTTCGTCGCTAAATTACAAGGCTCCGTTTATCGTTCACACAAGACAAACGCTGGCAAAGACACTTACTCTGCCAATATAATTTAACAGCTAAGCAGACTGGAATGTATATAGATACGTGCAGGAAAGGGATAGAACGCTTGTTTTACTTAGTTTGGTCGATTCTTAATAATTGGCACCAAGCGGATATTTTACAATACCATAGAAGAAGGTGACATACAAGTAAATACGAAAAAGTTACATGTGATTTAATAAAAAATGTGTGCAGAATCAAAATAATATGGTAGCTGACAGCAGTGAATGCGACGGAATAAGCTCTTTAAGGCAAAGTGATCAGGTCAATGTACTCGTATCACGAATCGGTCATTTCAATATTAATATATTTTTAACCAACCTTATTGAATCTTTTTCTGTTTTCATGTTCCTGTAAACCCATACCTCGATGAGATTAACGCCTGAATATTTTATAGGATTTAAACAGATATGTGGTGAAGGCGATTAATCTTTCAGTATATTTTGAACCTTAAAACATAGAGATAGAGTGCAAAACAACGATGACTGACACGGCCAGCAAGCTCCATCCCAGTGCACGCGGACATAAGCGACAGCCCTAGCGAAAAGCTGAGCAAACTACCCTCTTTTCTCAAACTGCCATTGAAAATACCCAACATTTAATATTTACGATTATTTTTACATTACATTGAATACATAACATCTCAATACAATTTTGCGAGTATGAATTATAGTTATATTTATTATATTCGTACACCTATTCACCATTAGCATTAGGAAAATATGAGATCAGAATCAATACCCTTCATTCAAGCATTTATTAGTAATGAAAGGTAGCTTACAAAGAATTATATTCAGAAATGTATTTTGTTAATCAAATACACATCATGTAAAAGTAAAGATAATATAAAATTGCAAATATACCATGTCATTATCTCAATACAACATGTAAATTTTATGTTTATTGAAAAAACTGAGTCCTTTACAATGACAAGAGGGAGATTTAGGTTGAGTTTGCCCCACTAATCGTTTTGCGTCCGTTTGAGAACGTACAATATGGACGCAGTTCAGAAAGCGCACTGTTTGCGCTCGTTCGGAAAAACGAACGCGTGCGTATCAAGTGCGTTCTTACGCACGCATGAACGTATAAACATGAATCTTTTTTTCTTTTTTTAGTTCGTTTTCCCAAACAGCCAAACAGTTTCTTTACAGAACCGCACCCAGCTTCAAAAGAGCGCAAACCATGCGCTATACACAGTAAATACCACTCATAACGCCGAGAGACTCCGCGACCGGAACTTGCTGACCTGTAAACAACGTCCAATACAACACAATAAACGGTTATTGGCACACGTGAATATATGTATCGCTCGATAAAAATGAAATGATGAGATGAAAAAATGGTGTAGTATAGTAATTAGTATTATTATGGTTAGTATTATTATTTCACTTTTTAGTTTAAGCGTTTTTATTGATTAGTATTTAACGAGCAAGCACATCTCTGATCGATATGACGATTTAAACGGTATTACGAAGTGCTATTTTACTCCTTACATCGGCTTAACGATTCTTACTAGAACATTTTCATGATAGTTATTTCTATGGTATTAATAACCATGCGAAGACTGTAAAACAGTATATTTTTTACTACATATTGAGCATACATTATGTTAAAAACGACATTGGTGCTTTTAATTATGAGCATATCGTGAAATAAAAATTTGTAACTTACTGCCCCTGTCCTAAGTCGACCTACAAAGAAGTTTAATAAAGAAAAATATTTCACACTTTGGCGCATCTAACCGCACCCTTATTAGCTTGCACGTTCCATTTTTTTAATATCAATTTAATGTTTGAATAGGGAGTAGGTGCTAAGAGTAACGCTCTGCGCGATTTTTTTTATAATATAGACGGACAAACAGACATACTTTTTGAACGTGACTTACCGGGCAAGTCGGCCATGACAGCAGAGGTGCTCATCACGGCGTTCGCGTCGGGGCTGGCGCGGCTCGCCTTCATGCTGCCGCCGGTGGACGGCTTCAGGCCCAGGATCCACACCTGGGGACCAATTCAATGCTTTTGCTTCAACCCATCAACGTCTGCGGGAGGTCTAGAGTATACTCCCATACGCTGCTCCAATGTGGATTGGTGGTGGGGTTAGCGGTTAAACAATTGTTGAATGTTTTCAGTCCCCCGACGGTCTTTGACAAGGCTTAACGATTGGTTTTACCATAGAAAACAACCGGGATCAACGGCATCATGCCGTCCGAAGCACGTGAAATTTTTGCCACTAGTGGTCACCGACCGCGCCCGTCGTTGCTTAACTTATTACATAGAAACGACGCGAGCCATGCGTCGCTACAAATTGCTCATTGCTTTTGAATTAGTATAAGGGCCTTACTCTATCATATTCCGGGCTGCCTGAGAGATTGACAAATTCGGTTACCAGTTTCTTGTTCAAAACTGCCATTAGTCTCGCTTTTGTCGGTGGTGATGATATTGGTGTGGTGGTGGTGATGATATTGGTGTGGTGGTGGCACTCACCAGGTGCTGCAGCGTGGTGAGCACGGGCAGCCACGCCTGCTGGATGGTGTCGCCGTCGCGCCGCGCCGCCTCGAGCAGCGCGCGCATCGCTGTGACGTGGCGTGACGTCACCATCACGAACGACTGCTGCTGTTGACCTGTGAAGTAGTACCGTTGTGTAGTAGCGCTAGAGTTAAGTAATTTTTGCAAGCGTGCTTGATATGCCTGAAAGCTAGCAAGCTGAAGTGGCAATGGGCGGGCCACATCTGCCGGAGGACCGACAATCGTTGGAGTAAACGACTGCTCGAGTGGAGACTGCAAATAGGCAAACGTAGTGTGGAACGACCTCCTGCTAGGTGGCGCGATCTGCGCAAGGCGGCGGGGAGCAAGTGGATGTGGAGAGACGAAGATAGGGCTCAGTGGCGTGCCTAGGGAGAGGCCTATGTCCAACAGTAGAATAATGTGGGCTGAAGAGAGAGAGAGAGAGTATAGGCCAGTATTATCAATGTTATCATAGAAAAAAGAAAACGAAATAAAGATCCCGTGCAGAATGCTTCATACACTGCTGCCGAATTCCAAGCTTGTCACTGATGTTCCTTTATCCCTGAGGAAAAAGATTGTCACCACATACAAAATCTCAAAACTACGCCTAAAAGTAGCCCAGCAATGGGCACGCAGTACTGTATTGTATGGTCACCTTGCGGCTGCGCGCACGGCAGGGGCGTGCCCACCCACACGACGTGGTGGCGCAGGTCGGGCGCGGGCGAGGGCGGCGCGCGCGCGGGCGGCCACGGGCACGCCAGCGCCGCGAGCGCGCCCAGCACGGGCACGCAGTACTGTATGGTCACCTTGCGGCTGCGCGCACGGCAGGGGCGTGCCCACCCACACGACGTGGTGGCGCAGGTCGGGCGCGGGCGAGGGCGGCGCGCGCGCGGGCGGCCACGGGCACGCCAGCGCCGCGAGCGCGCCCAGCACGGGCACGCAGTACTGTATGGTCACCTTGCGGCTGCGCGCACGGCAGGGGCGTGCCCACCCACACGACGTGGTGGCGCAGGTCGGGCGCGGGCGAGGGCGGCGCGCGCGCGGGCGGCCACGGGCACGCCAGCGCCGCGAGCGCGCCCAGCACGGGCACGCAGTACTGTATGGTCACCTTGCGGCTGCGCGCACGGCAGGGGCGTGCCCACCCACACGACGTGGTGGCGCAGGTCGGGCGCGGGCGAGGGCGGCGCGCGCGCGGGCGGCCACGGGCACGCCAGCGCCGCGAGCGCGCCCAGCACGGGCACGCAGTACTGCGCGGGCAGCGCGCACCGGCACAGCGCGCCGATGCAGGCGTCACGCGCGTTCGCCACGCCCACCTATCAAAAATATTTAAAAAAAAAACTGAAAACTGTGATTATGCGTTTTGCACTGTAAGGTTTTTGAAGTACAATTGCTTTACATATTTGCCCGAATTACCAGGCAGTACGTGACCAGCAGTCGCTCAAGGCGCCGCGTATTACAACCATACCATTTCATAATATGTATAACCATTAATTAACCATTAAAGTATAGAAGTAATTATAATAGTGCTACAACCAGTTGAGAAAGAAACCAATAGATACTTGTTATTTCACATTCACATCTTTTCTTTCCTCGCTCCATCTAAACCATAACAACTAAAAGAGCTGTTGGTCTACCAGCCACAACCAACACTCTTTTCAAACTGATTCAGCAACCAATTAGAAATGGGCATTTCATTTCAGGGGGAAAGTAAAAGAACGAATAAAGCGTGTACCTGTACATCATGTTCATCGCTCATCATGTGTACATCGCCACAAAGTAGATATTAGGAACAGAGGCTAAGCTTCAAAGAACGTGCAAAATTGTTACCTATTTTGGTAGGGTTGTCACAACAGGTAAAGACAAATTAAAGAAATCATTTGTTAAATAGTTTTATTATTCAGAATATAAAAAGAATACTACAATAAGAACTAATACAGAATAGAAAATAACATATTTTTCAAATTTCTTACTCTAATAATTTTATTTTTATAATTTTTATTTTTTAATATTTTATTATTAATTTTTATGGTACCTATGGCAAATTCTAAATCTATTTCATAGTTTTTTCAAGTAATGTATCGGGAAACACTCACATGGCATATCAAATCCTAGCTGCAGCGTCAGGTTATAATCTATCATATTATTGTACTGTCACCGAAGTTACGCAGGAATAAAAATTTCAGTTCAATAAGGCAACTGGATGTGGTTCAAATCTCACTTGCAATACTTAAACTTAAAACACATAGTACGTACCAACGTACATATCTACAAATGTTTGGTTTAGTTTAGTAAAAGTTTGTAATAATAATAAAAAGGTAAAAACACACCGTGTAGTACCCATTTCTTATTAAAAAAAGAATCATACAGTAAAATAAAGGTACTTACTTGAAAAAGTAATAATCAAATATTTACAGTACTCCCAAATTAATAATGCGCATGCAAATCTTCGCTAATTGTCGTATTCCCGGAAACACCCGAATCATTGAATCGGAGAAAGCCCTCAACAATGCACTTGCATTTTGCACCTTGTTCGAAAGAAACAGGAGTCAAAGTCATATGTCAAATCATGTGAAAAAATTGAAAACAATTCGGTTGGTCGGCGGCTGTCGCCGGTCAGTCAAAGGTCCGTCAGTCGTCTTTATATATTGGTGAATTTTAAAGAGCTGCTATTACACACCCTTCTTGGTTTTGTTTACAAAGGTGAATTTAATTTCAACTTTAATTATCTTACTCAAATTGAAATAGTTTATTTTATAAAATAACATACTAACTGTAACATTTTTACACACGTTAAATACATATTAAGTACCAGAAAAAAACATTTATAAAATCAGATTTAGGCTTATATACATTTTAATAGAAAGATACACATGCATAAAGAAACAAATATATAAAACAACTAGTGGTCCGCCCCGGCTTCGCACGGGTATTTTATATAAAAATCAAAATTATAATACACACACATAAATTGCGTCAGGTTACTAAAAAAATAAAAATTTAACACGACCTTATTTTACATATATATATATAGATTATAACAATAGTTTCGTTTACGCCTAGTAATATTATATAGCCTATGTCACTCAGTGAAGATGCAGCTTTCTAATGGTGAAAGAATTTTTGAAATCGGTCCAGTAGTTTTGGCAGCGCACGCCAGAATAGCTCGCAGATGGTAGATTTTTTCCTACTTACCTACTTGACACTTATCGTCATATTTTGGACTATTCACACAATATCTTTATAAATTTTAGCCTGTGTGTTATTCTGATGTATAAGCTATATTATTGTAAAGTTTCATTAAAATCCATTCAGTACTTTTTACGTGAAAAAGTAACACACATCCATCCATACATACATACATACTTACAAACTTTCCCCTTTATAATATTAGTAGGATAGGATTAGTAAGAATTATATCTTATCAACAGCCTAAAATTTAAGTTATATGCTTCTAGTTATAATCTGCTTAAATTTAAACGTGGAAAGCCGCTTAAGTCACAAGCACGGCAAATAGTATTTAATGTGTACCTTTATTTCTTAAATGAAGCCAATGTTTTCGAAAGAGACCATGATGGTTATTTAAAAAAAATTCAGGACCGTGTTACAAAAGCTACAGGAATTTCACGACGAACTTTTCACGCTGTTAAATGCGAAGATGAATATAGAAAATTTGACCCAAGAATCGATAGTTTTTCCGATGAAATGATTATTTACACGGGTGATAGCAGTGGGGAAAGTGTAAATGAACAAGAGCATAATGAAAGTTCTGATGAATCTAGGATGTCAGGAATAGAGATCCTCCTTGATTCTGATTAATTATTTGTAATTTTAATATTATTCTGGAATGATCAGTGCTGTAAATACTTTTGAACTGAGATTATAATGATTAGATTTTAATGTAAACCTGTGTTTGAAAACCATTTTTAAGAAAATGCACTTAACCACTCTATACACATATCGTCTTCCGACGCTCGGGGAATACGACCTTTGCCGAACAGTAACGAAGATTTCTATGCGCATTATTAATTTGGGAGTACTGTACTTACCTATTGCACTCCTTGGGATAGTTAAAGTATGATATATTTTTATTTTTTCTAGCATTATTCATACACACAGTACAATATACAACCATTATTATTAATACCACGTTTTTATATTAGATATTCAAACTTGCAACTAACAAAACCAACAATATGCGTAGCGATTACCCTGAGATAGTCAACTTGATGTGACAGCGTCAACCGGTTTTTTCCAGTCTCGCCGCGTACGCGACAAGCGGCCAGTGGCCACGCACACATGTCCCGCGTGCTTGTAGGAGTGCAACCGATTTGCACGTTCTTAAGAAGCTTAATCTCTGTTCCTAATGTCTACTTTGTGACATCGCTCTTACACTAATAGCACAACGCATAACTGCGGAGTTGTTTTGGAATACATTACATCTATGTACTCGCATTCGTCGTCTGCAACTGGCCAACGTGGTGGACTAAGGCCTAACTCATGGACTGGGATGGGTGGGCCCATTCCAGGAGGAGATCCATGCCCAGCAGTGGGAAATAGAAAGGGTTGTGGATGTGTTGTAATGTTTCCAGTAATTGATTATTTGATTCAGTCACCTTCCCGCTGACCCTGGCGAGGGTCTGCAGCGCGCGCAGGATGGTCTCCAGCTCCCCGATGCTCGCCTCGGCCAGCACCGACAGCCCCCACACCAGCCCGCACCACGACGACTTGATCAGCTGTTCACAATAAATATCTAAATATCTCACACATTCTCACACACGGCCATCTGACCCCAAAGTAGGCGCGAGCCTGTGCTACGGGTGTCAGAGACTGATACACATACATAGAATAAATAGATACATAAATAGATAACATTAACATCCAGACACAGAACAAATACAAGTGTTCGTCACACGAATATTTGTCCTGAGTGAGATTCGAACCCACGACCCCTGGCGCAACAGAGATTGCGACAACGGGCCAACAATAACAAACTATGTACTTCACTACAATAAGTATATTTGGCTCGTCGTGAGCAGGCTTGCCTTTTATCAGAATGGACAATTATTGGAAGCTGATCCATAGACTATTCATTCACGAATAAATTTGTTTTCTTTTCGCCATAATGACGTCATGTCGTTAAACGATGGATTCATTTTTTTTGCTTGTTTTTAAATTAGTCAAAATTGTCATGTATATTATATTTTAGTGTTTTAATTTTTATTTTACTGTATTATTATATTTGAAATGTATAATTATGAGTCATTGGCCTGAAATAAAGACATATTATTATTATTATTATAGTAGTTGTCTAATAACCTACGCTGTTCTGTCTGAGTTGAAACACCTGCTCAGTTTATGGTAATGATGATAGTTTGTTGATGATAAAAACTAGCTAGGTGACTGATATTCTGATATTCTGCTGCTCATCACCCTAGCCGGTGGTGATGAAGAGGGCATCACTGACCTGCAGGCGCAGCAGGCGCTCCTTCTCCTCCAGCTCGGGGTCTATCTTCTCCACCACGTTGGAGTTCTGGTCAGGTTCACCCGCGTGCCCATTGTTTGTCACTTCCTTGCTGTTGTTCGTTTTTGGCTCTATTTCTGTTTTAAATAAAATTGGAACAGAATTAAAAAAAAATTACAAGTATCATTTGGCAATAAATTACGTAGCTTCTATTTCAACTGACCTTTATTTGGTTTATTTGAATTGATTTCTTTTTCCTCGTTCTCATTTTGTGAGTTTTCGTAAAGCGCTTGTAACCTGGGAATGAACATTAATTTTGTAATGATGATATTATATTTCATAGATCGAAATCATGTTCGTGGCAAACCATAAGCCAAGTATATTTTCCCGTCTGGTATTATGTAGATGACTAGTAACACATGAATCAAAATGGCAACGGCGAAAACCCTTTTTTTGAAGGCTGCTTTTATTATTACTGTAAGGGACGGGGATGATAAAGAAAACTTCCCGTTGAGTGCTGCTCTTACACTGATTTATTAATTAGAATGAAATTATACAGCACCGCGGCAAAGTGCACGCGCTGCAATTTTGCTTACGATTATGATTAACAATATAAAATAAGTACGGTGTTCCGTACATACTTCGGACTTAAACAAAAAGACAAAAGAAAACAAGAAAAAAAGCTACTTTGATACATAATGATACAAAATTCTAATCTTGATAAAAATTATATGATTGACAAGTAACAAACATATTATTAATATGGCTCGCATCGATCGTACATGATCGACTGAGTTAACCAACATCGGGTGCAGTCGGTATGTGGATGGGTGATCGCTAGTGGCAACATTTCATACTTCCGTGATTCGAAGTTAAGACCACGTTGCTTTCAGTTGTAAAATAAAAGAATTAAAAAAAAAATCATAAATACAAATCAAAAAATGACAAAGGACTGCAGACCAATTCACACTGGGCTGGCCACTAACCCCTTCCCTTGGAGCAGCATGGTTGAGTATGTTTTTTTTTTTTCGTGGGGAAATCCCCGAATGCCCTAGACGTCAGCCGTGGCTAACAACTTCCTACATTGGGAGGCCTATGGTTTGTAGCTTAATTAGCTTTATTATCTTACCTGAAGTACTCGTCGCCCTCCACGGTGATGGCGATGGATCGTATGATCTCCACGAGGCACGCGTACGCTACGGAGATGCCGTAGCCATCTTGAATCGTCGGCGCTTCCGTGCGGTCCAGCATCTCTATACTAAAATGTATTACATTGTTTTATTAACTACTAGTGGACGCCCGCATCTTCGCTCGCGTGGAATTATACATAATAATAGATTCTTCTTAACGCGTCAACTTTAGCTCCACAAATATGAATGAAATATGAATCCGTAAATGTGTTATCCACTATGTTTAGTTTACACCCTTAAGGGAAACATTTTTACAAACTTTGAATGCCATATTTATTTATATCTAATCAACAGCCTAAAATATAAATGTAATGCTTCTAGTTCTGAAAATGACAATACTTTTCATCCCCCTTTTCAATCCTTTTTCCAATTAAAAAGTAGTCCTATATCCTTTCTCAGGCTCTAAACAATCTGTGTACATAATTTCATTTAAATCGGTTCAGTAGTATTGGCGTGAAATCGAGACAGACAAACAGACATATAGACAGACAGAGTTACTCTCGCATTTATAATATTAGAATTGAAGTATAGATTTATCTGAAAGATTTTGGAACACATGGAAAAGCGCACAATACTTACTACACAGATTTGGCGGTCCCAGGTTCGAAGGTGACACAGAGCGGTAACCACACGCCTTTCCAATAGAAGCCGGCCTGCTGCGGAATGCCTGACGAAGCTGGAATTGTAATATTGTTATAACATTTGTAATATTTATCACAAGACCTAAGGTTGACCATCAAAACTGACAAAAACTAGTCGATTTTACGAAAAAATACGTGAATAAATACCAAAAAAATACATTAATAATAGAATAAAAATGCCAATTTTTTTGCCACACTTTACGTGTGATTTTGAGCAATGTTGAGCAATATTTTTAATTGAACACAGATACTCAAGTCAGGAATACAATACTTATATATTTACTATGGTGTCTGTAAATAATTACACATTCAATATCTAGGCTGCCGCGATTTAGTGTCAGATAAAAACTCACATACGAGTATGTACAGTGACTAAATAATAATAAATATGTTCATACAGCATCTTGTATTAGTTTCGCTTGTGTCAAGTAGCAGTGCAGGTAGAAGTATTTGTCAGTCTATTTAGATGCCAAACCATGCTCTGTAATGTTTATCGCCCCGTCATCTATACTAATATATAAAGAGGAAAGATTTGATTGTTTGTTTGAATTGAATAGGCTTCAAAACTACTGAACCGATTTGAAAAATTCTTTCACTGTTGGAAAGCTACACTATCCCCGGGTGACATAGGCAAAATTTTATTTTGGAAAAAATAGGGTTCCGTAAGATATTTGGGTTTTTCGGACACAAGGTGTACTACTGAACCGATTTGAAAAATTCTTTCACTGTTGGAAAGCTACACTATCCCCGGGTGACATAGGCTAAATTTTATTTTGGAAAAAATAGGGTTCCGTAAGATATTTGGGTTTTTCGGACACAAGGTGTACTACTGAACCGATTTGAAAAATTCTTTCACTGTTGGAAAGCTACACTATCCCCGGGTGACATAGGCTAAATTTTATTTTGGAAAAAATAGGGTTCCGTAAGATATTTGGGTTTTTCGGACACAAGGTGTAAAAAATCAACCAGAAAAGTTACTTATTTTGCGTACGCTGCCTAAAATATAAAAGATAGAACCATAAAATATTCTAATTAATTGTAGATCTTATAAATATGTATCTATAAAAAAAACCGCGACACACTATACCTATCTATGTCGAGTGAGGCACAACAACCATTTTTTTATCTTGAATTTTTTTTGGACTACATTTACAGTTTATGTAGATAATATTTGGTCTTTGAATGATTAAAATTGGACGTTTGGTTTTGAAGTGTCTGTCTGTCAGTCTGTCTGTCTGTTTCGCTTTCACGCCAAAACTACTGAACCGATTTTAATGAAATTTGGTACACAGTCTAGAGCCTGACAAAGGACATAGACACTTTTTAATTGGAAAAAAGTGTTGTAATGGGTTGAAAAGGGAGATGAAAGGTTGTATGAAAGTATTGTCATTTTCAAAACTAGAAGCATATAACTTAAATTTTAGGCTGTTGATAAGGTATAATTCTTACTAATCCTATCCTACTAATATTATAAAGGGGAAAGTTTGTAAGTATGTATGTATGTATGGATGGATGTGTGTTACTTTTTCACGTAAAAAGTACTGAATGGATTTTAATGAAACTTTACAATAATATAGCTTATACATCAGAATAACACACAGGCTAAAATTTATAAAGATATTGTGTGAATTGTCCAAAATATGACGATAAGTGTCAAGTAGGTAAGTAGGAAAAAATCTACCATCTGCGAGCTATTCTGGCGTGCGCTGCCAAAACTACTGGACCGATTTCAAAAATTCTTTCACCATTAGAAAGCTGCATCTTCACTGAGTGACATAGGCTATATAATATTACTAGGCGTAAACGAAACTATTGTTATAGTCTATATATGTAAAATAAATTCGTGTTAAATTTTTATTTTTTTAGTAACCTGACGCAAATAGGGTTTATGTGTGTGTACCTATTATAATTTTGATTTTTATATAAAATACCCGTGCGAAGCCGGGGCGGACCACTAGTTATCTTATATTCCCTCAGTCTTATGTCAGTAGAAGCTGAGCTAAATCCAATTACTCATATTATATTATTAAAAAATCTATACTTATTTCAAATGTATTTGGCTATTGTAAGGAGTTAGATAGTATAAATGTAGATAAACCTGTGAATGCCCCATATACGTTACGATTGATCTGTACGATTGATCTGACGGAAATCGTAAACAATCGATCGTCACAAAAATAAATCGTTAACGATCTTGACACATACACTATCAATTCGTCTTTCCGATCGGTCTGAAACGACGGATCGTACAGATCAATTGTACCATTTATGGGGCCCTTTAGGTTAAGTAAATTTTCTTGAAAGAATTAAATAGGACAGTAGCAAGACAGATATCATCGAATTGTGCTGCCGCACACCGTTGAATATTCGACTCGAGTCATGGATGTTCATTTATATTGTTTTCTGTGTGTCCACCATCTGCAACACAGGCTTAGGCCTATGGAGCATGTGTGTGTATATAATTTTACGTAGGGTCACCAATGGCGCAAATCATGCGCTGCACACGTCGCTACACGCCCGGCTTCTGCCGCAAGGACGTGCGCCTGCGCTGGACCTTTGTCTGGAACATGCAGGATTGCATGTGAGTTGCCATACTATCCTACTACCAGGTCCGTGCTGAAAATCAGTCTTAATGCATCCATTACAGCTTTTTTCCGAATATTCATTTTTTATTTAATTTAATTAGGTTGTCCAATCCAACAGAGAAAGGACTTTCGTTACAGTTTTCAAATTACAAAACTGAGATTCCAAATCCTGCAGTAATACGAGAACCCCGCAAATAGCTTTTAGAATTCGTATTACCTACTATAATATTATGAACCATGTTTATTATTCGCGTGTTCTCTCCGTTTCGTTCAATTGTACGCAATTGAAGAGGACGATCCACTTAGTATTTTCTTTTATTTTAAATTCCTTACCATAGTTCGTATTGAGCTAATATCATGACTAAGTAAGTTTCCATATGCAAGATGCCACCAATAAACACCTCGACAAAAGACAATACAGTCGCTCAGACCACAAAGACTAGACCAAAGAGCAGTAACGCATACAATCGCATTACATCCTCAGTCCACGTTTGGGCTGCCCACCAACGCTGCGCGAAAACCGGTTCTATAGCCACGAGCAGTGCACGCGCCGCTGCCAGACGCTGCTCGACGTGTACACGGCGCTGCTGAACAACTACACGGCGCAAGACGTGGACACGGACGACCTGCGCAGCGGCCACAGGGGTAACTCTAGTTACCTATTGTCTCGATCCGGAATGAACCGGTTCCGTCGTCATGCGGCCCCTGCTCGACGTGTATACGGCGCTGCACACCAACTACACGGCGCAAGACGTGGACTCGGACGACCTGCGCAGCGGCCACAGGGGTAACTCTAGTTACCTATTGTCTCGATCCGGAATGAACCGGTTCCGTCGTCATGCGGCCCCTGCTCGACGTGTATACGGCGCTGCACACCAACTACACGGCGCAAGACGTGGACTCGGACGACCTGCGCAGCGGCCACAGGGGTAACTCTATTTACCTATTGTCTCGATCCGGAATGAACCGGTTCCGTCGTTATGCGGCCCCTGCTCGAAGTGTACACGGCACTGCTTACTGACCACATAGGTAGCACACCACCTATGCAGCGGCCATAGGGGCAGCTCTGGCTACTGTCCTTATCTCGATCCGGAATGAGCCGGTCGTACAATGTGGCCTCTGCTCGATGTGTACACGGCATAGCTTACCAGCTTAGCGGAGGTTCTTAAGACTCTCCTATACCAACCAACCAACATTTGATAACTAATTTTATTTATTTATTTTATTTATTTGCTTTGAATACATGTTTTACAAGATGTTATATATGTTATTCCATGGTGTGGTATTCAGCTATATCTTAGTAATAGCATGCAAATATTAGTTAATTCAATTAACATTATCAATTTACATTTATGAATAATGTCAACTAATACAATAATAAATTGAAAATTACAAAGAATGTCAAAGATAAAAAAAAAAAATTTAAATTAGTCATTATTTCATTTCTAAATTAAGTTCTATGTCATAAATAAAATTAAGAACAGCGGCAAATGTCACAATCTTCATTTTATGCACTATGTATTAACAATAGATTTATTAAAGTAATGATAAATCTATGGTATTAACTATTATTTAAAAATTCTTTAACTGTGTAGAAGTTACCCTCTAGTAGCCATTTTCTTAACCTTATTTTAAATAAGTTAGTAGGTAGTGTTTTAAACATTTCTGGTACTTTGTTATAGATTTCAATACACATCACATATGCATTATTATGAACTAGACGGGTATTTGAAATCTTTCCTAGCACTAGTCTCTGGGCATTTCTGGTACACCTAGGATATAATATCTGCAGCTGTTTTGAATAGATGCCTGTGTTTAGTTACAAATATAGATGCTTCTAGTATATACATCGAAGCTAGAGTAAGTACACCTAATTTTTTGAACAGCGGCTTGCATGAATGATAAGGAGGCACCCCAATTATTGCGCGTATACACCTTTTTTGCGCAATAAATGCTCTTATGGCTGCTTTCGAGTTGCCCCAGAGCAATAACCCGTATCTTAATGCTGAGTCTATGTAGCCATAATATGCTGCTAATGCAGTGCCCTTTGAGGATGTTTGCCTAAGCCTCGATAGAGCAAATGCAAACTTATTAATTTTGTTGCAGACATTATCTACATGTATTTCCCAATTTATAAATTCATCTATAAATATACCTAAAAATTGTGTATGCTGAACTTTACTTATAATTTGTCCATTATGGTTTATATTTAAATTATAATCAGCTTTGTTCTTAGTCTTGAATTGTATATATTTAGTTTTAGAAGTATTCATCGTTAAATTATTATTCCACCATTATCTTCCGCAGATTATCCGAGACGATATTTTGATGGCAACGTTCGTCTTTTCGAAACGGACGCAGAAGACTCGAATAATCCTGAGGAGTACGACGGCATGGCGCAAGAGGAACCGTACCATGTCGAAGTGCACGAGGAGAATCTTGAAGATCTATCCTTGACCGACATAGACAAGGAAGCGGGGAAAGATTATCTATAGATGTATAATTTAGTTGATCTAGTAAATTCTAGTTGATTATTATGTAGGTTACAGGCAGCTTATAATATACAGGGCTTTAAAAGATAAGCTATGAACTTAGTTATATATTTATCAGCTTTAAAGACTTTTCATTTTAGTTATTTAGTATTATGTAATCAGTCAGTCATAAGTCAAAGTGTAGTGTTGGGTGCTACTCTATTCCGCAATGTTCAGCAGCAGCAACCATTGCAACCACTCACCCAGCTGCGGGTTGACGTGCTGCACGACGAACAGGCTCTGCACGTACGCGCCGAGCGCGTTCACAATGTCCTGGAAGATGTTGGTGGCGTGCGGCCGCATGTCGTACCACTCGCAGAACGCCTTTAGAAGCGCTGCAATGCAACAATTACTTACACTATTATTTATCAAAGTTAGAGATAACCCCTCTAGATCTACGAAGGATCTCTATCGTCAAATCTCTACGAAAAATTTCATCGAACATTTCACGAAGGGTTGATTGGACGTATGTCTAAAAAAACCGGCGAATATCTAATATACATCGTAAATACTTAAATTTCTTAATCTCGGAATGTCACGTTCTAGAAAATGTCAGACTCCTAGTGTTCGACTTACGTGTGCTGAAAGTGGTCAAATCATACGTTTAGGCGCATTTTAGATTTTAATTTAACATTTTCTTAGTTATTTTTCTTCCGTAGAGAAATATTTTTTGATCCTTCGAGCCGGATGTGACAACTTAAGGATGGAAAATATCTAAGTGCATGCATTCAATGGCATATAATGGTTTGACCACGGATCCCGGCTAACACTGAATTCTTATCAATCCGTTCTCGTCAGTGTTGATGAAATCAGTATATCAACGTATCCTACAGGGTGGACTCACCCGGCTGTATGGTCATCTTGTGTAGGACTTCAAGCGCGAGCGCGCGCTGCCACAAGGGCTTGTCCGGATCCAGGAACTTGATGGTGAGCGACAAAAATATCTCGCACTCTGTTATCTGGCAACAAAGATTAAGAAATAAATAAGTAATCCTTCTCATTAATTTATATGCAACCAAAATTATCTCAGAACCTATAAACACATTCATAGCGATTGTGTCTGTATGTGCGTGTGGTCACACTTTAACGCGTACGTATTAGTTCTGCGTGCACGTCACCGCGTATGTAGGTGCATGAAAATTAATTCGAAGATTCATAGCATTCTCATAATATGCGGGTTCATGGGTACGAGTGCGTGCACGCACGTTCATGCGTGACACATGCATCCTTGACGCGTACGTGTTTGCATGTCATCACGTACGTTAATACGTGCGTGCACGTTCACGCGAATGTAATGGCGTGCGTTGACATCCACCCAATTATAAATGCTTGTTCACACGTTCGGGGGCCATACTAGCAGGACTCACCAGCACCGAGTGGTACTTGTGGACAATGATGGAGACGAGCCGCAGCAGGCGCATGGTGACCGGGAAGTGCGGCCGCTCGGGCGCCGGGCTGCCGGGCGCCGGGGCCGCCGCGCCCGGGATGTGCGCGGCTGTGAACGCCGCCCTGGCGGAGACATTTATTATTAAATTTATTATTAATTAAATTTGTTCTTTCTTAAACGATATATGAAGATCGCAGGCATCGATATTTTGAACCGGCGTGAGATAAAAAATGTAATGATGTTCATTAGGCGTATACAAATAGTTATAATGAAAAATAAAGAAAAAAAGAGCTGCTAAAAATAAAAATGGTGGTAAGAAAAAATTTTATAGGTTTTGAATGTCACTAAATTTGATCAAGTTTGTATTATCACAGGTTCTAATGTCAAAGAAATGTACCATTTGCGAAAAATGTATAAAAAAATAACACTAAACTTTTTTACTTGATAAATCATTAATGATAATGATAATGTGCGTACGATGGTACAACTAAGTTCAGAAGGGTCATGAAGTTTAGCGAGCACCTATAATTATATCTAACAGAGAATATAAATAAAAATAAAGTGTATCTAAGAATATGCAAGAAGATTTTCGTTCCCGCATCAGTTACATCATCAAATTTTCTTGTAATTTTACCACTCACCCATCATCTGTCACAATCGTTATGATTATGACTAACTGAGAATGCAACGCAATGAAGGGTCAAATTAGTCTTATCACAAATTACAGATACAAATCAAAAAATAAACTCGTACAACATTAAAGTTACCTGTATTTTACATTCGGAGAGAAGAGCCTTATTATAAGTGCACAAACGTGCTCTTTCAATAGGAATCTGAAGTCAGGTATCTACAAGAAAACAAATAAAATCAAAATTCTTCTTTCTTGCTAGAATAAAACAAAATGCTATTTCTTTTGATTGATCTTAAACGGATGAAACATGGCACTTTGGTAAACGATAACCTAAATTAGCACATAGGATACATTACAAATGTGCTCCCTTTGAATGCTCTGCACGTTTATTGGAAAGTTATCTGGCACACTTTCAACAGATGGCACCGATATTATATTTTTTTCGCGGGCAAAGCTGCGGGCATAAACCACTATTGTATAAAAATGTAACCTTTCCGCACTCATATAACTTAACTGTGCCAAATTGAATACACCACCTTTTAGGTAATTTTTGTAAAAAGGGGTAAAAAGTTTTTTGCTTCACTTATTAATATTAAAATGTTGTGGCGTACAATATTTGTGAACGCATCCTTTTGATGTCTGTCACTCTGACAGTAACTTTTTCCCGCTCTCTTGTGCTGTCTTGTGTTATTGCTCTTGCATTCGATCGCTAACATTAAGTTGTGAATACAATATTTGTAAAGCCGTATTAAATAAACTAATTCACTATCTACAATCCTACTAGTACTTATTTTTCTCCGGCATAAAAGTAAGGGGTGCAGTAAGCCCCAAAATAACAAAAATATGGATCAATATCCGAAATAAAAATTATTATTATTATTATTATGTATTATTATTAAAATGTCATGGAGAGGTCAACACTCCTCTGAACAACAAACCTTGAAGAATATAGCTGAGAAGTCTGTGAGGATGGTGTCGAGGAGCTCCAGGCCGAAGGTCTTGGGCACTTCGGAGATGCCCACCAGCCACAGCGGCGCGTCGCTGTTCACCAGCTGGATTATGTCCTGTTGAAACGGAACTTGTTGAAAATTATATAGCATAGCATATTTTTATGGATACAGGATAGCGTGCCGTGCGGCCCCATCTTCTGCCGCCGTGACACCTGTGACAGACCCAGAACGAGTCATGTCTCGTTCCAAGTCAGTCACAGATGTGTTGCTACCATGGCTAAGAAGGTTTTCGTGGACATACAATATGACGGGCCCATTGGCGCAATCGGTAGTGACCCTACCAGTTCCGCCAGGGGTTGTGGGTTCGAATCCCACTCAGGACAAACACTCGTGTGACGAACTTTTATGTTTGTTCTGTGTCTGGATGTTAATATTATCTTTTTCAGTGTGTATTTTAAAATATAGTATGTATGTATATCAGTCTCTGACACCCATAGTACAGGCTCGCGCCTTTGGGGTCAGAGGGCCGTGTGTGAGAATGTCCATGATATTTATTTATTTATTTATTTATTATACAAAATACAATCTTATAAGCTCATAAGATATATGAGATTCGAATGCAGTTTAATGAACTAGCTTTTCGACTAGTATTTAAAAAAAGATGAATTACAGACTATCTATTGTATATAGCAACTAACCTGCAATATCAAATATGCGTCCACCGCACATGGTTTCAAGTCCTTTGGAGCTTTAACCGTATTTGTTATTATACGCACATCCGACGGGTTCACTTTAAGAGTACCTGCGAAAACATACTTACCATAAAAATCAAAATGGAAACGTGTATAGTTTTTCTTTTTAAAAACATTTTTAGGAAGTATATGTAATTTATGTTATGTATAGACGACTCGGTGTGGCGCGGCGAGTTACACTGCGGAACTGCAGAACCCAGATTCGAATCTCGACCGGGACAAAAATTGCATTTGATGTGCAATTTTTATTGGTATTCAAAATGTTAAATTATGATTTTTTCTCTATTGCCACTCGCAATACGCAAAGGTGTCATTGTGTTAGCGCCAATTACCTTAAGGTTACCTTTGTTTAGAATAATTTTGTTCTTATTTGAATAATATTTATATTATTTCCAAAATTTACATCAAATGACTCAGCGCCTGTACCTACACCATAGCACAGTTTGTTAGGCATTAATTGAGCTTGATCACGATGTATGTACTGGTATCATAAATAAGTAGTATTTTACAAAACCTTGAATTGAACTGTGTGGTGGTTTAATTCTGATCCCCTAAAATTGAGATTTTACACCGATACCTGGACACCAGCGCTATTTTCACATATGTCGAAAATAAAAAATATAAATTAGCTCACCTATTACATGGGACCTAAATATAACTGGTGAAAAGCGGGTGTACAAACATCTCTGTCTACTCCTTCAGGGAAACACAGGCACAATTGTCAGTCTTAATGCTAATCAATTTTTAAAATGAATATTTAGTTTAGTTTCGGAAGCCAAGATTCACTTTGGATCGCGGCGCCAACAGCAGCAACGTACCTTCTGCCTCATGCAACGCCCGCTCAAAGACGAGCGCGGCGAGCTGGCGCACCGTGGCCGCGGCCGCGTGGCTCGTGCCGGCGTCGCGCGCCTCCGACGGCGACACCATCCGCATGCACAGCACCATCGTCTACCGATCAGTATAACGGTACGTCAGCAGTTATACGTACTATAAGTACATACTTCGATTTAAAGATACTTTATTTCTCACTAGTAGACGCCAGCAGCTTCGCTCACGTGGAATCAGGCATAATAATAGTTTCGTTTACACCTAGGAATATTATATAGACTATGTCACTCAGTGAAGATGCAGCTTTCTAATGGTGAAAGGATTTTTGAAATCGGTCCAGTAGTTTTTGTGTGAAAACATCTTTCCTCTTTATAATATTAGTATAGATAAGACATACATACAGTAATAGTCACTTAAAATGAGAAACTTAAATTAGGTATTTAAGTATTAAATTTATTTAGTATTAAACTTAAATTATTAAATATTAAAAAATAAAATGCAGATATTCGGCTTCACGTATATATACTCAATGTTTAGCTACTAGAAAACATGAAAAACTCAAGTAGAGTCCGCCTGTCTGTCCGATGGGACATCTGTCCATCTATCTGTAAGCCTCTATTAGTCTTAAAAGTGATGAAAATAATGACATCATCATCATATGTTGAGCTGGAAAATGCCTTGACAGGACTCACTCTGGCCAAGGTGTCTCCGTGTACCAGGTCGGAGGTGGTCATCAGCAGCGCGGCGGTCTGCAGCAGCTTCAGCTCCTGCGCGCCGGCCTCGCCCAGCGTGTGGAGACAGTCCACCACATGGCGAGCACCCTTCGCATCAATGCCCTGCTGCGCAATCAGCCTCTGAATCGTGCCAAGGCAGAACTGCGGAGTAACAAGGATTTTTGGAACAAAGTTCAGTGATGCGGCTTGCAGTTGTAGTTGATTAGTAGCAATAGCCACCTAAAAAGCATTATGCTCTACGTTAAGCTATTTCTCTCTATCATATATCCATCACATTGGGTTCACTGGTAGAGAATACCGCCAGGCATAAAGTCCGCCGTTTGTTAAAACATGTTGTTTTTTACAAAAAAGTAAATAAACAAATGTGTGAGTGCATGCGAGTATAGAGTGAGCATGAAATAGTAGGCAGGTTGCATTAATTATGCTTCTTCTTTCTTGATAGGCACCCCCCGACTGCACATATTTTGTTTAATTAATTAATAATTTAAAATTACAATTGATATTTCTTTACAAACATTAACAATATTTTAAACTTAACTGAACAACAATAAGAAACAATTAAGTGGAACAAATGGCGAGGTTGATGCACTTTCTGTAAAATGCTCCAATATCTGACATGTTTATCTATTACAATGTCAGCTTTGGTAATATAATGACTCATTAGCTATTTTATATTTTCTGTAAGAAAATGACGCATTGACTCTAGACTTCCCGCAGCAGTGTGGGGAAGACCCGTGCCCAGCAGTGGGACCTCGATGGGTCGCAGCGAAGCGATAATCTAGTCTTGCTATACCTTTTTTTATAGATTATAATGTACAAGCTGACGGGCTACCTGATGGTAAGAGCATCAAGATAACAACATTTTCTACACAACTTGTTCACAAGTACAGTAGAAAGGCATACATACTTTTTATGACCTGAAATGCAAGTCCTATTAATATACTGTTGTAGTTTGACTAACGCTGGATTTCAATAACCTATCTACGGATAGATTTGGCTATCGGAGATAGAAATTTGACATAAGTTCCATAAAAAATGTGTCAAATTTCTATCTCCGATAGCCAAATCTATCCTTAGATAGGTTATTGAAATCCAGCGTAAGTCAAAGAACAATATAATGGGATTTGAATATGACCTATAATTACCTTAATGATTTTCACATCTTTTGATTCACATCCTTGCACCAAAGGATAGAGGATTTGATTGACAACTCCATACAGTGATGCCGAAGGGTTATTGGCAGCGAGTGACAGTTTCTCTATAGCTTCATCACAGGCCTGCAAGAGATAAGAAAAGTCTGAAGCTAATTTACTCTTTACTCATTACAATGATCTCTAGCTAAGGATCTCTTTAAGTATCTGAGAAATTATAATCTGTGTATTGTATTCGGTACACAGACAGTGAATGTACAGCCAGCTATAGCCCATAGGTGTCTCGTCTCACACAGCTAAGGAAGCTCAAAAGTATTCTAGAGGAAATGAGGATTAGGATTTGAGGTGGTTAAGTAGCAAACCAACTGTTTGTGGTAGTTTTAATTTCCTTTCAATCCATACATAATCACAAGATAATGTTTGTATATAGATAGTGTTCTAAACAAAGATGTCCAGATAAAATTCAAAACAGTGATTTTAATCATATAACAAAGCTTAGGTTATCAATAATGAAATTTCATGATTATGGGTTAGTCATGAAATTCCATTATTGATAAAAAATAACATGATTAATAACAAAACAAGCCTGAAGCAGGATGTGGGTGGGTGGTGGATAGTGAGGACATAGAAATTAAAGAATATGGGAATTTAGTTTCCTGTAAGTAGAATTTTCGCATACTGAAAATCAAATAGAAAATAAAAAAACCTCTCTAATTTGTGGGTATTTCTTCTTAGTCTCTTGGCTGAGTGTCTTGAAATCATTTTGTAAGACATCCATAAACTTTTTCGTTGAATCGTCGCCGGTTACAGCACTAACGAATGCCATCTTATATATTATTAGAGATTTTTAATTATGTCACTTCATAACCCATGTAAAAACTAAAAATATTAAAATTTTGCCATGTACACAATCGACATCACAATTTTCAGTTCAGAAACATGGTTCACACTTCACAGACTAATATAATAATATTAGTTTTAATCTACAATGTTTCTGCTCGAGGAACGAATTCTTTATATTAAGTCATTAATTTTCTCTGATATGTAAGATTAAATTGATAAATAATTAAAAAAATATTTAAGAAAATCATTGTGATCCCATAGGAGATTGTGGTATTAATTAAGTTCTAGATGACGATGACATCTTTAAGTTTCTGAACGTAATTGACATTTCGAGACGTTTCATTCCATGCATTTTTTGTATTGCATACAAATTAAAAAAAAAAAAATTAAATGGATTTCCTCAAATAAAATATTTTTCATAAACGAATAATACAATGTCCAGACATAATCTAGAAAAACTAGAGTTCTCAAAGTGCTTAGAAAATTAGTAGACAAACTCCAATTTCTTTGGTTCTGAGCGGTTCTGAACTTCTGAGGTTATGAAATTCTTGAAAAGAAACGTAGAAAGAAGTCAAATTGACATGCCCTAAGTCGTATTCTGTGATTCTCAAAGAAATTGGAGTTTTGCGTAGGCGGAGAATGGAACCGTCTACGGAGTTTTGCCTGCTAAAATTACTAGCAGGCAAAATTCCAAAGGAGATGTTCACGAAATGTATGGGGGCTGGTACTAAATTTGTACATAAACAAAACTTGGATGTGGAGAAAGCGAAAATTATTCCGATTGTGACAAAGTTATGAAAATAAAAAAAAGTTCCACCCTTGTTTTTTTATTTGTGTTTGAATTTCAGTAGATAGATAAAAAGCTTGCCACACTGGGCACCTTAAACTTCTGGCAACTCTAACCTGACACTGACACTACTGACTGTAAATAGTAGTGACATTGAGTGATGAATTATCGTTGACATATTGTTTTGGTTTTGATTTCATTTAAAAATAATTCAGACGACTTTCCGACTCCGTTCCGCGCTGTTCGTAATTTCGTTGTGCTCTGTGTTTTTACGCCGCCGTCGCCGCGCTACCGCCGTGATCAATCCTTTTATAACAACCTCTGCTTGCCTACCGGACTCCGACCTTATCTCTCTATACGACAACCTGGCGCTTGCCTACCGGACTCCGACCTTATCTCTCTATACGACGACCTGGCGCTTGCTTACTGGACCTCCCGATTTGTTCTATCAAAATCTTTTGGAAAGAAAAGGTATGTAACAACGACATGTACCTATAATGTAGCTATCTATTTTAGAAGATTAATATTTGTTTGCATATTTCATCATATTAGTATAATTGCTTTGATTTACTATATGCTCTCATGCAGCCAAACAAGTCTTCCTTCACTAACAAACAAATAGGTGTATTCTGGGTATACATATCAAGTAAATTCATGTATGAATGTAGTACATGTAAGGATTTGCTCATAATAAATTAATCGTGATAAGTTTGTTACAATAAATACATTGCACTTGCTTCTTGTCCTGATTTGTTATATTTCAATTTCTAGATACCAACCTTACAATTACAATGGCTGTATGTATTAATTGCCATATTATTCTACGACCTAACCACCAGAGGAATGAATACCATGCTGTGGACTTCAGTGAAGACTTTGTCGCAATAATTGAAGAATGGTGTGGCCGTGAGGTATAGTTTTTTTTTGTTTTTATGTTTCCTCATTATAAGTTACAACAATCTATAAGTATTAAGATTATTATTAAGCCTTTTAAGTATGTAATATAGATCACATGTTTTATTGTTTCAGATTTCTGATAATGATCAGTTGTGCCCAGAGTGTGTGAATCTGGTAATTCAAGAAGCCAACAACCGCATTGCAGATCCTCATTGTACATCAAACAAACAACTAGGACATGCCTGTGTATGCATATCTTGTGGCATTTCTCTATCAAGCCGTACAGGGAGACGTCGGCACAGACTGCCCGAAAATTGTGTGGAAAGAAACTATTTAGAAAATCAAATATTTCCACGGCAGGTAATAAATGATTGAATTGCCATAAACTGTATAGAGTAGGAAACAAAAATTACTAAAATAGCTTTAATCATGATAATTTTATATTTTTCTAATTACATCTGTTTATATTTATAATTATAATATTGCAATTTTCAGATTCCAAATGAAGCTTGGGTATGTTATGCTTGTTGGATGAGAGCTCATCGAAATGCACCCCAGCCTCTGCCATTGGAACATGGTACAACTGCAGAACCTGCTGTATTAGAGGTCCTAGTTGATACCCACGAACTCAATGAATCCACTTTGGATTCAACACGTCCTTCAAGCTCGGTGACTATCCCGAGCTCTGAAACAAATTCTTGGACTGATCAGTTGCCTAACAGTCAAGGTTCAGCGAGAGCAAGGGAAACTATAACCTTACACAATTTCACTCGCACTCTGGATACACCAAATCATTGTTTTGTGCCAGGCTGTATGAATACAGAGCGCCTACGAGTGCCAAACTATATTAAAAGATCAATCCTATCTCAGCAAAAAATATATGTTACTCAAAGTGCTAGAGTTTGTCAAGAGCATTCCATGTTATTTAACTGGGACATTCTAAATGAACATGAGTTCTCTTCCACTTTCAACGCTATTCATTTAGAAAATATGTTGAATTTATTACATACAATGCCAGCTGGTTGTGTTCTCAATTTCGAAAATATAGAGAATCTTTCAGATGGCTTATGTCATTATTGGACAGGTCTGACTGTTGCAAAGTTTTTAATACTGTTTAATAGCATTCCTATGGGGACTGTTTGTAAAAAAGCTAAAACTGCTCTGGGTATGTATTTGGTGAAACTTAGAACAGGAGAATCATTAGCACGAATGGCCACTCTGTTTTTAACTTCTAAGGTCACTGTTTCTAATTATATAAAAAAGGCAAGGGCATGTTTAACTGATTTTTATGTACCCATACATTTAGGTATTGGCCATATAACCAGGGAGCAACACAGTGCTCGTAATCTTTTAATACCTCAAGGACTATTTGGGACTGAAGCTAATAATCCCATAGTGATCTGCGATGGTACCTATATTTACTTACAGAAGTCATCTAATTATTTGTTTCAAAAAAAAAGTTATAGTTTGCATAAATTCAGAAACTTAATAAAACCTTTCTTGATAGTAGCATGTGATGGCTACATAATTGATGCATATGGACCTTATGCTGCGACTAAGTCCGATTCTGATATTATAAAAGATATATTTCAAGATGAAAATTCAAATGAAAGGTCTTATTTCCGGCAAAATGATATTTTCATTTTGGATCGTGGCTTCCGTGACTCAATCAGTTTTTTAAATTCTTTAAGATTCCATGTACATAAACCTGAGAGCATGGAAGCAGGTGAAAAACAGTTGTCTACTATAAAGGCCAACAAATCGAGATGGGTAACATTATGTCGCTGGGTGGTAGAAGTTGTAAATGGTAGGTTTAAACGGGATTTTAAGTTATTCAGGGGAGACTATTTTAATTTAGCATCAAAACATTTAATGGCTGATTTTAGAGTTGCTGCAGCTATACTTAACTGTTTCCATCCCGTTATAACCGACCGCCTTGATGCCCAGGCCATTTTAAACAGAGCACTGGAAAGATTTAATGTTCGTAACACATTGGCCACTTATGTTATAGAACAAAATGTTAATAGACAACGGGCCAGTTTTGTATCGATAGATGGCCAGCTCCCTCAACTGGATGTGTTCCCTATGATGGAAATGAGCGATATTATTTTATTTGCACTAGGCATATATCAAATAAAACAAGCCCGATCTTATTATGGGGAACACATCCGAGAAAATGGAACATTCAAAATAGAAGTTGACTCCAATCTACATAGACATTCAGAAAATACATTGTTGTTAAGGGGAAGAATAAAGTCACGTCATCAAGGTAGCAAAGTGTATTATACATATATATTGTTGGATTTAGATGCTGACATCAATGATTGGAGTCAACGAATTACTCAATATTACTGTAATTGTATAGTAGGAATGCGTACAGTAGGGAGCTGTGCACATATAATGACCATTATATGGTATTTAGGATGGGCTCGGCATCAAAATAATATTCTACCACCAGCAAGATTTTTAGATGGCATTTGTGTGAGAGAAGATGTGGAAAACGAAGTTGAATAAAATGTAACTTTTCATAAAGTCTTTTATTATTGCCTATTCTCCATGTAATTGCACACATTTTATTTATGTATGATATCAGCTTTCTATTATTAAAACGTGATGCCTACAAAATCTATTTTCTTGGCTGTTTGTTTAAATGGCTTTCATAAAATACAATGGGTTTGATAATAAAATACTATTGTGCCTAGGTTATGATGAGCTTAAAATCCTAAGACATTATTACATATTAGTCATCATTATAGTCTTCATTCCGAATTATGCAGAAAGAGAATCCAGGTTGTGTGATATCCAGGCTAGAGCGAGTTACGAGCAATCGGCGGTTCAAGCCTGCGATTCTCGAGGAAACTGAAGCAGATCCTGGTCATCCTGGTCGTAATTACTGGTTTTAATAATGTAGTCCACCAATATTTTGCACTGATTCGCATGTTCAATTACTTATTAGTGTGTTGTAATAAAAAAATTGAATTACTATCTTAATGTTTAGCAATAAATGCACTTCGCAGAAACCAAACCAATAAATAAACCCATCAATATTGACAATCGACTTTGATTGATTGACAGTTGTCATTGACAGTTACTAATATCAAACTAGGATCTATGTCGTTTCGTTTCTTCATGATTTTGGTTTACAATTCATATTATTATTTAGAACATTATAATTATATAATAATTACGTATTAAAAACATAATAATAATAAAGATGGACCTCAGTTAAGTTCATAATTCGTGAAAAGGACGTATGTACCTGTTAGAAAACAAACATTGCTTTCCATCGACGTTCTAATTATCCCGAACATACTTCATCGATTTTCCAAAATATGGAGGGACAAAAATGTATAAATCTTAAAATTTCAAGTAGATTACAAAATATGCTTTCAAATGAAACATAAATTACGGCTGTACAGAATATAGTACCACTTTTGAACATCTCCTTTCTTTGGTGATTCTGAGGCAAAATGCCAGTACTGCCACATAATCGTAGCAAATTTTCTCTCAACTCTTTTTCTTTATATGGCGTAGTAACACTTGGTTGAAATAGGCGTAAAAGCGTGGATTTTAAATTATTAGGCATCGTATCTTTTTGCATGCCATTATGTGAGACAAAAATGCGCTATTTTCGAGATTAAAATAGCAACACTTAAATTAGTCGTCACACGTCACGTCATTCGGTTGTCATCCGTTTATTTCTTTTTTTTTCACAAGAAGTTTAGCTGTATGGTCATACAGACCTTTACGGCATCACCGAATAGGTTGATAACCTTCATAATAGCTCCAACCAAAAGGTAAATGATTAACTCCTTCAAATGTGAGAATGCGATTGATCTAATGGTCTGCCTCTAGGGTACCTAGACTTAGGTCAACGCTGTGTTTGTAATTATTGAAGGGGATCGACCAATATTTCGGGGATACCTCGTGTTGTCTGTTTGAAAGCTGTATCTTCGACCCCGCTGGCGGGGACCACAGAGTACATTGCGGGGACGGTGTAACATGATATGTCTTTTGTATGTGTATTTTGATTTTACTTTTAATTTACGTGAAGACCATCTGTCTCCCATTATTTATTTACATATTAACTCTTAGTTCAATTTATTTTATTATGTATGTAAATGAAGCTCTCTTGATCTTCATTTAATCTGGATTTCCACTGTTGACATTATCTGTGGTGATGTCTTGCCCTATGTTGGATTAAAAAAGCGCTATTGACGGATAGAAGAATTATGTCAATACGCTTCACACGTAGATAATTTTAAAATTATAAAAAGACAAACTCCATGAAGCAATTCAACAACAGTCAAAAATAGATGAGTTAATAAAAAAATATAAATCACTATTCGCGAAAGATAAATATGATGTAGGTTTAGTGAAGGGCTATGAAGCACATATAGATTTACTTGTAGATACATATTGTAGCAAAAGACCATACAGATGCAATTTTGAAGATAAAAAAGAAATAGAACAACAAGTTTCAAAATTATTAGAAAAAAAAGAAGTATATTTGGATAGTAAAATCAAACAAAATAACTTAAAATACCAACCATGCAAAATCTGTGAAAAAGAAAAAAAAGGAAACCGGTATCACCCTGAATCCATTTGCTGGTTCAGAAATAAAGACAGTTCTAAGAAAGATCCGATCAGGAGTGTTAATAATTCCGAATTAGAAATGAGTTTAAATGAAGTAGATCCAAAAAACTAATTATTCCACCATTAATCAAAATAAAATTAATCATAAATGATGCCATAGAAACATTGGGGGTTTATGATTCAGGATCAAATGTAAGTTTAATTAATTCAAGGCTATTATCCTTAAAAAATTACAAACCCAACAATAATAACAATCAGGCAAATTTAAAAACGATTAATGGTGTAAAAAGACCGATAGGAATTGTAACATTAAAGATTAAAATTTTTCAAATAGAGAGAAAAATAAATGTTTTTGTTGTAGATGAACAAAATTTTAATTATGATTTTTTGATTGGATTAGATTGCATAAAATCTTTTCAACTAACTCAAAATGAAAACCTAGAAATAAAACAAAACTTAAATAACGAGATAAAAGAAAATAATGAAAATATTCCTGGCTTTACAGGTGACAAAATTCAAAACATACAATATTCATCTGATGATAATAATGATAAAAAACAAACAGATAAAGATAATTTAATTATAAATGATAAATGTAAAGTTAACTTTAATGAACACATAGAAATTACTAACTTCAACATTTCAGTTGATCAATTAGACATTCAACAACATATTATGCAGTTGTTCCATTAACATATTACAAAACAACATTATTGATAGCCGTTGTAAACAATGGAAAAGTTAAAATTTGAGTTTGTTGTGAAATCGGACGAAGATCCGAAGACAAATGTCTTATGCTTAACCTCACTAATGGATACCGATAAAAATACTTTTTTAATTCCGGAGAATTTCCAACCGGTGAAATTACATGATGCATTATTGAAATCGCAAACTTTTCAAAAAGTAAAAAATACACTGCTAAGAAGACACGAAAAACGACAAGTATGGATTTCAGTGACACCTGAGTTACGTAATACCTATATGGATGAGGATGGAAATATGCAATTCAAAGGATATATACTGGAAGAAATTACAACAAAAACACAGATTATGACGAGTGAAACTTCAACAGAAGCTCTTTCAAGAATGTTAGAAAATTTGGCTGAATTGAAGAAAGAACCTAAACAGTTTAACTTAAAACAATTATCCGAAAAGCTCGTAATAGATAAATTCACACAAAAGACGTCTAGTGTCACACAATGGATGGTTATCTTTGAAACTGAATGTACTCGTGCCGGTATAACTGAAGATATTCACAAGATTCAAGTGTTTAGGTTATTTTTGGACGATTCATGTCAAGACTGGTATTGTTCAATGCTTATTAAACACACAATTAATTCTGAATGGTGTACTTGGAAAAAAAGCTTTTGTGAGACATATGTGAACAGAGGTTGGTCACCAATAAGGTATGCAATTCAATATAAATATCGGCAAGGTTCATTGTTAGAATATGCTTTAAAGAAAGAAAGGCTTTTATTAGAGATTAACAAATTTATGGATAAACCAACTTTAATTGATTTAATTGTAACTGGGCTACCAAACTTTATAGCTGATGAAATTAATAGAAATAATTTAAAAGAAACTGAGGATTTATTTAATAACATTCGGGGCTTAGAACATTTAAATAAAAAGATTTTAGAAAAAAAAGAAGCTATAAAATACTGGCAACATTGGCTCATAGGAAAAAAATTTAAAGTGTTCTCAGACCATAAACCTCTAGAAAAACTTAATATTAAGGCGAGAACAGATGAAGAGTTAGGAGAGCTCACATATTACTTATCGCAATTTAATTTTGAAGTCATATATTCACCAGGTAAATATAATTTAGAAGCAGATAGTTTAAGTAGAAACCCTGTATTAGAAGCACATGTGAATCAGGAAGAGATTTTAAAAGTCGTGAATTTAATTAAAATAGAAGACATCCAAAATGATCAAGATAAAAATAAAGATATAAAACTGAATAAAAATAAACTAATACTAAAAGATAAAATATACTTCAAAAGAATAGGAAAAAAAGATAAAATTATAGTCACAGAAGAATTTAGTAAAAAGATTATAAAAAACGTACATTATACATACTGTCATATAGGAGTAAAACAAATGGAAAGTATAATTAAACCGTTTTATTCAGCAAAAAATTTAATACAAAATATAAAAAACATTTGCGATAAGTGTGAAATATGCATAAAAAATAAAACTAGAACTAGATTTAAATACGGATTGATGTCTTATCTGGGTCCCGCTACTTCCCCTTTTGAAATAGTCTCTATAGATACTATTGGTGGATTTGGTGGCTCCCGCTCTACAAAAACCTACTTACATCTTTTAGTGGACCATTTCACCAGATATGCCTACATTTTGACATCAAAAACCCAAAACGCAAATGATTTTATAAAACTTGTAAAAAAGGTTACAACTGAAAATAAAATTGGAATGATTTTATCTGACCAATACCCAGGCATAAATTCAAAAGAATTCAAAGGTTTTTTAAAAAAAGAGAACGTACCTATTATCTACACTGCAGTAAATGCACCTTTTTCAAATGGTTTAAATGAACGATTAAATCAAACACTAATTAATAAGATAAGATGTAAAATTAATGAAAAGAAAGATAAAATGGCTTGGACCACTATCGCTCATGAATGTACCCAGAAATATAATGAAACAGAACACACTGTAACTGGATTCTCCCCAATATATTTACTGCACGGAAAAATAATTAATATCTTACCAGATGAATTAAAAAAAGAAAAAACACAAAATGATTTATTACAAGATAGAACTATAGCTTTAGAAAGGAGTATAAGATCACACAATTACAATAAGCAACAATTTGATAAAAATAGAATAAATTATCAGTTAAAAGTAGGTGATTTAGTGTATGTGGAAAATGGCAACCGATTAAATAGAAAAAAACTAGATGAAGTAAAAATTGGACCTTATAAAATTATAGAAAAAATATCTGACTCCATTTATAAGATAGATACAGGTTACAAAAAGTTAGAATCGAATTATTTTCACATTACTAAAATTGTACCAATACCTGAATGATTTTTGCATATTTGGGGGTGGAGATGTAAATGAAGCTCTCTTGATCTTCATTTAATCTGGATTTCCACTGTTGACATTATCTGTGGTGATGTCTTGCCCTATGTTGGATTAAAAAAGCGCTATTGACGGATAGAAGAATTATGTCAATACGCTTCACACGTAGATAATTTTAAAATTATAAAAAGACAAACTCCATGAAGCAATAGCTTTTAATGTTGTTTCTTTTTACAGGTTTGTACCTAATTATTAGCAGTGATTTGTATTTTAATGTGTAATAAGCTATGTTTATAAAAGTATGTGTGATATGTACCTAATGTAGCTTATACCTTTTCTTAAAAATAAAACCACTTTTTACAGAGCAACAACATATTATGCAGTTGTTTCATTAACATATTACATGTATATATCTTAATATATACATGAAAGTACTTGTATAGAATTTTATACGATATTAACTGACCCGGCATACGTTCAGAAATGTCAAAGTGACTTCACGTCAATGAAAGACGAGTAAAAATAAAAATATTTTAATCGTGTTTAAAAAACATTTTCCAGTGGAGCAAATTGTGAATCTAAACTATTCTCGAATCCCCTTGAACACACATAAAAAATTTCATCAACATCTATCCAGCCGTTTAGCAGGAGTTCACTGTCATACACACACACAAGAAATATATAATATGATTAATTATTTTTTGGTAATGTCTACTTCATTTTAAATGTTTCATCATCATCATCATCACCATCATCATCATCACCAATACATCATTTATTTCATAATGTCACAGCATGACAGTTATTTTTTATGGATACAGGATAGCAAACGAGCTTGCAACACCACCCATCCGCTGCCACCCATGACAACTGTGACTGACTTTGAACAAGACTCAATTAAGGACTGGGATGGTTATTCCAATTGGTTGAGAAAGTTAATTAGAACATTAGTTGGTCAGTTCGTTAGTAGGTATGAGGACTAGGGACTGTTAGTGATAGTTAGTCCTGTTAGTTGGTGTTAGTAATAGTCCAGTTAGTACTTGTTAGTAGGAGTCTCGTTCTAAGTCAGTCACAGATGTGTTGCTATCCTCTAAAGAAGTGTAACCGGAATCCACACCTTTCCAACCGGACCACAATTGCTTTAAAAACAATTATTACACGGCAGAAATGGTACTAGGTACCGTGGCGGGCGGTGGTACTGCCCCGGGCGAACTCTATAAGGAACCAATTAGCTTTAAATATTACCAGTGCAGTTTTATATTCTGCAACATGTCTGCATCGTGCCAGATTATAACAAAATAAATATAATGAAATAAATGATTCACCTTATCATAAAATAAATGTAGATATTTAGCAAATTATGTTTAAGGATTGTTATTATTTTAGGAAAATGGAGCGTTTATTGTAAAAATAACTGTTCCCAAAGTCTTTTGATTTTTTGTAATACATATTAAATACTTTGCTAAGCTTGAAATTATTATAAAAAAAATGCAGTGTTAATTTTTTTTGCGGTTTAGCTTACAGATAATTTATGATACGTTGTATGTATGTTGACCCACTTGAAGGAATCGTTTTTTTCATAGATAGCAACATCGATTTACTGATTGTGCAGAAGAAAAAACAATGGTGTGATTCCAGATTTTTATTTGTAAGTATTAATAGAATCCAATATCAAATAGCTTAGGAAAGAATAGTGAGTTGGTAAAACAGTTTGCGCGTTAGACGATGTGGATTCCAAGGTATACAATGTGTGATTTTCCATCGTAACGCAGCTTCGCGAGCTTGACGTTACTGTCAGTGCAATTTTTTACTCTATTCATTTAACTCCATCGAGCTATGCGCCATTCGCACTGCAATAAATAAAACGGCAGAAGTCTGTAGATATTTGCACGTCTTTAAATAAAACGTGAAGGAAAGTGAGTGCAATGGCTGGTTATTTGACGTCGTAACCGGGGCCAGGCAGTGCGACGGTGCTCGCGGTGTTTTCGTACGTAACAATAATCTGCAGTCGCCGGTTCTCAGTTTCCGTTAATTGTTTCGTATTCAGTGATATGTTGTTTGGTACGTGACGAAAGTGGGTTCCCAAACCACTCATTTTCGCAAGCTCACTGCGGTTGGATACCGACGTGTCATACGGTCAATCGTACAATCAGACGACCGATAAACTATGCAACATGTGTTTTCGTACACCTATTTGTAAATATCACTGTTTGCATGGTGCTGTGTAAAGATCTTAAAATCATGGGGCAATTACATCCAAGTCCGAACCAAATCACTACCTGGAAATTCTGTACAATACATGATACTAAATAGATTAGCTGAAGTTGCCTGTATGTCCTGTTTGTCTCACAAGCATATCCAATGTATACACACTAATTGCACCTTGCTTTATCTGGAATTTCTAACAATTTGCATATTATGTATCATAATCTAATATTTATTTTAAAATTTGTGATTAGGTTGGTTTGAACATAACATATTGAACAATTCTTACTTACCTTTATCTACACAAATATAGGCAAATAGATGAAATTTGTTTGAAAAATATTAATTTTAACTCTTGCTTAGAGGGTCTGTGTTCAATATTCTAGTATTTTCTTTCTAAATGATAAATACTACATTTAAGTAATTATTAATTGGCTTTAACAATGAAGGAACACCTGCCTGGAAATTGTCCCTCATATGCATTGATTTGTGTCAATTCTGGCGACAGGTAAGTACTTTGGTAATGTTTAATTATGAGCAGACTCTTAAATAGATAGCTACATGTTGCCTATAAAAGTTATCTTAAGAATAAAAGGTCATTACACCTTTTCATCAGATTAGATAATTTGTGGTATTATCGCTGATTTTATGCAGACTCAATCTCTTTATGCAGAAATATACCATTCATCAATTTTCAATTTATTTATCATTAGTTTTAATACATAAGTAATATTAAGGTAGAAGTCTCACATGCTAATGATGTGTGCCAAATGTTGCTCAGAAATTTGGTGCCTAGATCAGTGAGTTATCAGCAAAATTGATCGGCATTGCTGGACAGAAATAAACACAAATGTTGTTGGTTGTCAGTTGTCAGGTGATGTAGTCATTCAGTTGGGTTTTAATGTGCTGAGTGATTTGAGAAGCTATTCACCTGAACTGGGGATGTACTTAGTTCCTGAATGGAGTCTAGAGCAATTAATATTAAAATGAATTACATTAATACTTACACTTTTGCATGTGTCTGCTATTGACAATTCAGGCAATGCTTTAAAGAAATCATATCTACAAAAGGTCAATGACCTGACTATTGTCCATACTGCAGCAGACCATACACTACTTTACAACTATACTATGCCTCTTTAGCTTAGTTTTTCCTCGGATATGTGTATAATGCTTGTAGTCTGCTTGCTTGTTTGCTATCCTTTATTGTAAAATTAGATTTGTATGTATAATTTCGTTATTAAATAAAAAAATAACTCAAGTTAAATTTAAAAAACGTCCTCTTACAACTGGTGGCAACAGTGTCTAAATCTATCACAATATCTGTACAGTGATCCTGTAATTTTGGAAACCTTGTATTAAAATAGTATGTTATGCACTATTCTGGTTATGCTCCATGCTTTTTTTTATATGCTTTATGTCATAAAGTTTATGAACTTGAGTGAGAAATACTTATTAGTATGTACTAATGTCTTTAAATATAATATATTATAACTATTAAAACCACACTTGTCTGGAACTATGTTTGATCGTTATACAACACTAGTGGACGCCTGCAGCTTCGCTCGTGTGGAATTAGACATAACAATAGTTTCGCTTACATCTAGTAATATTATATAGCCCATGTATACTCAGTGAAGATGCAGCTTTCTAATGGTGAAAGAATTTTTGAAATCAGACCAGTAGTTTTTGTGTGAAAACATTACAAACAAATCTTTCCTCTTTATAATATTAGTATAGATTTGTCCAAAGAAAAAAGCTATGAATACTTGTATTTGTTACTAACTAAAACTTCTCATGTTTTAGAATAGACTCTTACCCTGAATTTGTTCACTAAGGGGTTGCAGCCATGGTGATAATGTACAAGTATGTACATATTTAAAAAAAAAATGCAATATTCTTATAAAGTAAGTGTCAATAAGTTGCAGTCCTTTTCCTCACTACTTCAGGATTTAACTATGTCGAAAATCATAGAAAGCCTTGTTCCAATTTGAGATCAGCGGCAGTTATTGATTTCTGTCTGCACCAGTGACCTCTTAACATCAGGTGAACGGCACTTTGGCTTCATTACCGAATAACTGGCCGTTTGCCTAGTAGGGCAAGAGAGCTCTTTTACCCGATATCGCCAGAAAACATCGAGCGCTTGCATCGGTGTAGAAGTGAAAATTAGCCAAATGCGGCGATGTAGGCGTCTACAGTTGGCGATACTTTCTGAATCGCTGTAGAATATTGCTGTTGCGTGTGTGACTTCCCCACTGTAGGTCCTGCTGCCATCGTCCTAATACTTCATATATATATATACCACAAGCCTTTCGTAATCCAATGTCGAGCATAGACGTCTTCAAGCAGCGCTACTTCTCCCTGTGTCCTGTCGGTTCCAGCTGAGTTCATCGGCCCACCTTGTCGAAGGGCTTGTTCTCTGTGTACCTAGTCGTGGTCTCCACTCAATAACCTTTCATAAATTACCCATCAGTTGTTAATCCTACGAGCCTGCGACGTGGCCTGCCCCTTGCATAAAAGTACGGTCGCGGTCAAAATGCAGTTGCATTTCCACAAAGTTGTATTATATCAACACTAATCGCACCTACCCCGTTTTTCTATGCAGACACTTCATATAAACACATACGTTACCATTGCTTCGTGTTGATCACACGCATCTGTCGTCATAACGATTAGTTACACTATATTCGTTGTCCTTATGTACGTCAATTAAATGTACGCAAATCCACGCAATCCAAAAGCATTCATACTGCGATTATGGCCTTTTGACTGTACATATTCCTAATACTAATGAATATTAACCCAGTAATGATGCGATTGAATTAGGCTTGCACGTCTGTAGTTGAGATATTCTCTTTCTGTAGGGATACTGTCTTTGTTACATTATGTAGTCCTATTCGTAAATGGAATGGACTGCTGTAGTCGATATCCAGCATCTTACACGTTTGCGCAGACAGCTCTCTCTGTGTTGGCTACGCATTGATCATTCCTCTGGTGGTTTTAATGTGGAGAATGTGCTTACATACCATTAATTACTTGGCCCATAAGCCCGTTTGTAAGTACTTGACACAAAGTACAAATAATAAAACACATTTATATTCTCCTCCGCTGCGCATCGGTTGCATAATGTATTATTAAAAAGTAGTATCTAACTCGACATATCGTATTTCTAAAGCGTATAAACCTCAACACGCTTTATATCAAGGGCTGGGGATTTCATCGTCGGTAAACGTAGTGATTCCATAACATCGTCTGATCTGAAACTAAGACAAAATGTTGGTTTGGTTTAGCTTGTTGATACACTTTAGGACCTCTTATGTCCAAATCAAATCGTGGATTATTCCATTCCAGGGTGTCATAGATAAATGTTTGTACTCGGGTCTTGAGTATTGAGTTTAGTTCCATTGAGTATAATCTCCTTTTTGACATCGCTGCTCTAGTGTGGTTTTGTTATTTGTTATTTATCGTACAATTGTAAACATTTTAGGCATGACTAACCAAACGATCCATACATTGAAATCTGATAGTAAGGCTGGGAATAGAATTCCGATTTTCCTTTTTTTTTCTTTTTTTTCTTTTTTCCGACTATCGGATCGTTTGTGTATTTAATATTCAAACAAATGTATGGCACGAGTGCCTTCAGATTGTCTGATCAGACTATCGGATCCGATTATCGGAGAGAAAAACGGAAATCTATTTCCAGCCTAAAACTAAATTATTTTGCAATGCTCGATGCAGCCGTTACCTTTTATAATTGGATCTTTGAAGAGATACGTGTGTTCACTTGTATAAGATTACGAACAGTAATTAGTGTATGTTTAAAATAACATTATTTGCATACTTAACGATAAGACGTGAACATTAAGATGCTGTAACGGACAGTGACGTGTACTGCAGTAGTACTGAGTTAAATTGATTTTACTGTAAATTGAATTATAAAGCCGGGGCCTTTGACCTGCGCCGAACAGATGATTGGCTACCATGTTTCTATTATTGCTATTTTATCGCATTTGTCTTGTGTAAATAATGCATCGCCTCATGTCGTCGAAGGCTGCACTTTCTGCAGGCTGTTTATTGCGTCATTATTGTTGTGAAACGGGTTATGAGTTCAAATAACTATTGTTTTATTATGTTCTCGACTGTACTGGGTAGACAAGACATGGGCGAAGCTCTAGATTGAATCAATTTGAATCACATTCTAGTCTTCACGTATGATTGTTTATTGGTAAATTTTATCATATAATGTCTTGCGGCAAGCCCATGGGTAAGTCGTTTGAATGTTTGGATATAAAACAGTTGCATCTGTTGCAATGTAAACAGATAAAATTTCAAATGCACATAACAGTTTATTCAAGCCAGTGTAGATAGTGATTGCGACAGCATACAAATCTTGTTTTGAAGACACATATTGAACATTTTGTAACATTTTTGTTACTCGTGTACTTATGTTTTTTCTTGGTACGTTAAGTGCAATGGTACCCACGGTTCACACGTGATGACGAGATGTGCAATTTGCGTAGTTTTTGGTCGACTATCAAGCGACAGATCTTGAGGTGTTTGACGGTGTCGTTCGCATTTCCATCGTCTTATAATCTCATTACTACTTGATCGTGTTTATGGAATTTAAAAACATTAAAACAATTAGCAACATACCTTATTGCAAAGTTCGAATTTGGAATGTGTTTGAACTCGGAGGTTTTGTTAGTAAGAATTTGAAAAAAAATAACTGCAACAAACGAACAGGATGCACGACGCAAATGGTATCCCTTTCTAAGCCAGCAAACAAATGGAGATATATCAGCTCAAATGGCTGCCAGCATTTCGCTTTCGATATAGGCGTGCTCTCTTTAGATGCTTTTGTTCGTGGACAAGCGCCCTTAGCTAACAATGATGCGATGACGCACGCCCCGATAGTACAATAGACCTTGACTCGATACTTTCAGTCGAATGTAAAAAAAAAACTGATTCTGTCAACCCATTTCTGCTGCGGTGTTTCTGACGGGTGTTTTTAGCTCTAGTAGACGTGATGTTAATCCTGGATATTCCAGGAGCAAAATTATCCTGCCATTCTCAGCGCGAATTCATTTTAACTGTTACACAAGCAGTTACTTTTAAAACCAGCAGGAGTAGCAAAAAGTCTCACGAGATTGCTGTATAGCTTCGTTTGTATGAGGCTACGCTAGAGTTTGGCGAGTTCTTCAAACATTCGATGTGGCATCCCTTCAGCATAACGGGAGAATCAGAGATCCGATAGATTACGAAGAGGCATTAAATTATTTTAGACTAGTGAAGTGGACGTCCGCAGCTTCGCTCGCGTGGAATTAGACAACAATAGTTTCGTTTACACCTAGTAATATTATATAGCCTATATCACTCAGTGAAGATGCAGCTTTCTAATGGTGAAAGAATTTTTGAAATCAGTCCAGTAGGTTTTGTGTGAAAACATTACAAACAAATCTTTCCCCTATAAAATATTAGTATAAATGATGCACAATGTTCCCAAGGCATCTAAAACGTATTTTGTCGGATTTAAAACGAGCCTGCCTTATCTGGGCGCTTTTATACATTATGAATAATGTTCGGGCAATACACCTCGCTTGCCATTATTAAATAGACCAGATTACCTATATTATAATGCAAATGAACTTTGACCACTTGACTTTCTATTCTAAGCCTTTTCCGTGAGTTCACAAATTTAACAAGTTTTATTCCTTTCAAGTTTCATCATTTTCGGTTCAGAGTCTTGTTACAGCCAGATTAACAGAATTTAAACGGCTAGGAGCAGACGTTGGGTCGTTAGTCATGTCAGGTCTATACACTAGAAGCCTTCCTGGTCGTCTAGTCTAGATAACAGACACTTTCCGTGTAGTGACAACCTTGGATTTATCTGGAAATCTTTTTTAGGCAATCCTCATGTTTGTGTGGTAGCTAACTGGTGGTTTAATTGCCGTCTGATCATCGTGATGGAGTCTCCCAAGACGTTAAAAAGACTCCTCGGTGGGCCTTTAATGGGTTGCAGCCATCTGACTCACTCGTGTAAATGTACGCGTGACGACATTGTAATACCGCGCACGTGTAACAGTACACTAGACTATCGGCTGTCTGCGCAACCAGAATCTGCTTGAAATGAATTTTATGAATGAGTCAAATGCCTCCTCTAATGGTCGTGGTTCTATTGTGTTATTTCAGGATGTAAAACGCAATGATGTTGTTGAATCTTACGTATCTTTCGTACTTCACTAAATTATCTATCTATATATATAAAAGGAGAAGGTGACTGACTGACTGACTGACTGACATATCAACGCACGGCCTAAACTATAAGGGTTAGAAAGTTGAAATTTTGCACAGGGGTTCCTTTTATAACGTAGTGGAGCACTAAGAGAGGATTTTTGAAAATTCATCCCCTAAGGGGGTAAAACGGGGGTGCAAAGTTAGTATGAAACATTGCCATTTTTGGATTGAGTGAATGTATAATTCCACGCGAGCGAAGCTGCGGGCGTCCACTAGTATTTTATATTTTGACGGGACCGTTGGCGCAATCTATAATGACTCTGCCTGTTACGACAAGGGTTGTGGGTTCGAATCCCACTCAGAATAAACATTCGTATGACGAACGCTTGTGTTTGTTCTGTCTGGATGTTAATATTATCTATTTATGTATGTATCAAAAGTTACTTAAGTATGTATATCAGTCTTGACAACCATAGTGCAGGCTCTGCCTAGTTGGGGTCAGATGGCCGTGTGTGAGAATGTCCACGACATTTATTATTTATTATTATTAATATTGCTAATTTATTATGCTTTCTTTGTTTCAGATAACATCAGTAAATAACCCAATCCTGCAATAACTTTCCAAAATCTTCCTGAAGACTGTTTACACATTAGATTTAAATGTTTTTATTTCGTTAGGATAGGGAAAGTTCGGGGCGGTCGCTAGAAAAGGATGCCAACATTGAGAGAGAGAAACAAAAGACGGATCTAGTTATTTATTTATTCTTAAATTTTTTTTAATTTATAGCTCGTAACCGATTTATTATCATTTTATAGTTATTCATTATTATAAATAGTTTAATAAGCTTAGTGACCGAAGATGTTTTGTTTACGCCGCTTCAAGTGAACATAACTAAAACTTCAGGACACGCTTAGTCGTCGAGCGAGATTGAGATTAGCATCACAATTTACAATGATATTAGATAGTCGTTGAGAGGAGGGGAATCGGTGTTGTATTTGATGGAGCAATATGGACAACATGGCGTCGAATGTGTCCTTGCGGAGCACGAAGCAGAGGAAGGACAACCTTATAACGCGGAAGCAGGACAAGAGCCCGGAGAAGACGATCAGGGGGACGCGGGGGGCGTACCGGGGGCTGCCGTCGACGTCCAAGCGGGATGAGGAGGAGTCGGGCTCCACCGAGCGCCTGGACCGGCCCAAGAAGTTCATGTCGCAGAACAAGAGCGGCTACGGGCTCGGCAAGCGGCCCGACTTCTCGCTCAAGAACCGCAACGTACACCTAGCGACCTCGAGATATGGACAGGTGAGATACACATTCGCTGCGCCATACACGTCCCACTGCTGGGCACGGCTCTCCCCAACAGACACTGCTGCGGGAGGTCTAGAGCATACTCCACCACGCTGCTCCAATGCGGATTGGTGGAGGGGTTAGTGGCCAACCTAGTGTCGAATGAACGAATTCTCAAGCCACCCGAAGGGCTTCGACAAGGCTTAACGACTGTTTCCAGCATTGAAAACAACCGGGACCGACGGCTTTACGTGCCCTCCGAAGCACGGTAGCCATGATGAAATGAAACCACCATGAAATTTTGACACTAGCGGTCACCCATCCACAAACTGACCGCGCCCATCGTTGCTTAACTCTTTTGATCACATTGAATCTACGCGAGCCATTGGGCTTTGGACGCTACCCAGATACCCATTAGCGTCACGATAAAGCTGATCTGTAGGTTTTTTAGGTACTCTGTACTAAGTGTACACTACCAACTTAGCGAATACAACCACTATCGATATTTTCCTATTAAATGAACTCAACTATCACCTACAAATATTCCATTAAAGGTAAGTTAATGTAAGTGTACCTAGTGTAAGTTTATATATTATTTGTGATATAATTATGATGATGATAACATGAACAGAATACTATTCTTCCATGCCAAAAAAACCAAAACATACTGTTTAACAAGACAACTTATAATGATTCCGGAAAAATCTAAACATACTGTATACAACTTATAATGATTCTGGCACAATGACGAATCTAGGAAACGTTTCCCGAATGACCTCGACCTTTGCCCTGAGCACTAATGGACCAATTCGCGCACCTATCCCGCGCCAGGATTAGCATTGCAATGTCCACAAAGGAGTCCCAACTGAGGAAGTTTGTACGTACGGTACATAGTCCCGATGTGTGGGTGGACGTCACTCGGACACTTGAGGTCAATTGAGACGAGAGTAGGGTCGCCATCACCGCTCCGTGTGTTGCCGATTTGTTCTTTTTTGACACACCTAAGTTTTAATCAAGTACTCCTTACTTAATCCTGTTGAAAGTTCATGTCGTGTTTCCTCCTATTCTTAGGTGGTTTTTAATACATATCATAATTTACTACTACAATGTATCTTTCATTTGTAAGTTTCGTTTTGTTCAATTCAATGTCTTAATGCTTCATGAATCGGTTTTTGAGCGGTATCGTCTTTCTAATGTTTTCCGATAATTTCGTGCACAGTTCATTGCGGGTATTGCAGACCCGAAATACCTTTGAGACTTGTCTGATGAAGTTTCAATTTTGGGCTAAATTTATATTGTTCACTTAACGGTATTTCAAAAGCACTCACGGGTCCTGGATTCCAATCCCGGCCGGGGATATGTTTTTCGCAGATAAATATTTGTACTCGGGTCATGGATGTGAAATTGTGAAGTCTTCTGTGTGTGTCCGAAGCACAGGCCTACCGCGGGGGTGTGAATGTCTAAGATTTTTTTAGTAATGATTCTGTAATGTTCATTGCTCTTTTTTGCACAATCTATGTCCTGATGACATCCCTGAGCAAGTCACCTATTCACAGCGGCCCCCGTGTCCCGCCGCAGTTCTTTATTATATTTCGTGCTTGGCAATCTTCGATCCGCGAATTCGTCCTGGCATTGTACGTGACATAATAAAAGGACGGTCGCACTAAGTTTCTTCGCGATACATGAAACGAAATTGAACTTCGTTTTGCTTGCACAGCTCTGTCAATGTTTGCGGGATTGCTTCCATTGTGTCTCTAAAAGTTGATAGTGACTCAAGAGGACATGCAGTTAAAAATAGCCCCCCTTAATCTGTAATCCCCCGTGTAATGGTTCAGAGTTAAAGCGAATTGTAAACAGTTTAATAGAATCATTATCGTGTACAGTTAGTTACGTGAGTCGTCATCCCGTCGTTACGTCTTGATTAAGAAAATCTTGCTCACCGTATTCCGTTTCTCGTGTAAGTATGTATGTTAATGTATACATTACTGGTCGGTGTTTGCCGCCGAACAATACAATATTTGACTTGAGCAGGTGACGACGAGTTTGAGTAAATATGATTCGAGTTGGTATCCCAATGTTTTCTGATGACGTTGACATTGTTTGGTGATCGAATAGAAACGACTTGACCTCTAACTCGACTAACTCGGCGGTGGGCAGTCCTAATCAGTCGATGGGGTTTAACGACTTCTATCTGCCCAGACCACCTCCACCACAACCCTTTCTTTGTCACACAGTTGGGCACGGGTCTCCTCTCGTAATGGAAGGGTCAGGCATTTGTCCACCACGCTGACCAAGTGCGGATTGGCAGACTTCACATCTCTTCGAGAACTCTTAGGCATGCAGATCGCCAAGATTTTACCTTCACCGTGGCAGCAGGTGACATTTAATTTCATAAATCGCACATAACTTTGAAAAGTCATTGGAGCGTGCCGCTTGGATTTGAATCCGGACCGCTCGAGTGAGAGGCGAGTTCGTTAGCCACTGGGCTGTCACCGCATAGCAATCGGTTCCAACTGCTCCTATAATTGCTAGTAAAGTTTATATCTTAAGCACTGTCTCAATTTTGTTAGCTTTTCCCTCATCTAAGGCAACTCAAAAGCCTATGGGTATTGTGAATTTAATGACGCTCTATTGACTATGGTTTTCTTACGAAAATTTATGATAGTTTGGAGGCGATGATGACATTTTTATAGACATAGAATCATGAATTGTAAAATTTCAAACCACGTTGTGTTTATCATAGGTAGGTATTAACGCAATAACAGGCATCTCGATAAAATTTCATACGCTCCGTAAGGCCCACATATCTAGTAAGGTGGGTGGACCATGGAAGGCCATGCTCCTTGGAAGGCCAACTATAAAAAAGTCATATTTATCGTCATGTGATGACAAATTCCTTCCACTCATACAAAGCTTTGATGGAACTTAGGACCCAGACGCGGCGACGAGTCGCTCGCGTCACTATTTTGTCAATACGGGCCCTCGTTTCGTAAACTTCGATCGTCGACGTTAAAATTGTAATTCGCGCGCTCAGCAAAAGGTAAGTTTTTATGTGAGTAACCTATTATTATCTTATTCTTTTTACTGTAAATTGTTTTATAAGGTTTTATTATACTATTAAAGAAAAAAAAAATTTTTGCTTCCATTTCCGTTAAAATATCGGTTGTGTTCCTATGAAAGCCAGTGGTTCCTTATAAGGCCAATCAAAAAATTTGACGGTTGGCCTTGCTAGGGTAAGTTTACTAGGAACTAACTAACTAGGAACATTTTACAAATAATGAAAATATGAACACTTAGTTTTCATTTATAAATACGTACCGAGAATGTTGAAACAATGTTTTATGTATATAATTTTATTCTTTATAAGGATTATTCAACTTTTTAACTAAGGCTGAATAGAGATTTCTTCTAAAATTACTATATTACAGATATATCTTTAAATTTCTTTAATGAAAAGGGTATGTCTGTAAATATTACTATAAGAATAAGTCTATAATTGAACAGATGATTAAGTTTTACATGCATCATTTCAGATTTCAAGAATGTCAGGTGAAAACCTTGAAAAAGAGGTAAATACCTGGGATGAAGATAGTTTAAGACGTGCCATGGAAGCAGTACAACTTAGTTTGTAGTGTCTATTATTTTATTTAATATAAAAAAGGTTTTCATAGATGATAATTGTTAGTTTGGCCTTCTTAGGAACATGTTGGCCTTACAAAGAACGGACCCCTAAGAAGGCCAACAAAATTATTACAGTTTCACTGTAAAATGCATTGGCAACTTATTTGTTATCGATTTAATAACTCATTACTATATTTTTTTAATAAATTCCATTAATATATGCTTAGTTATACGATGGTGGTCAAGTTATGTTCGTTGAGTTTTTTAAAGAAGATTAAAATATGTTAAACATTTAATTTTTCGTTTATATGAAAGAGCTTTTCATGTAGTTTTAGTAAAAGCGGATATTTTGATTATTTTAATTCTAGTTTAAAGTTGTACGACGGATTTATAATATTGGCCTTGTATGGAGCCCTGTTCCTTGCAAGGCCGTTTGGAAGAGCTTAATAAAAGTTAAGTTTAACAAATAGTGTTTACATCTAGAATAAAAAAAAGTAATTTATATGTTAAACAATAAAACAAACTGTTAATTAATAATGTTGTTTCTTTCATTTATCCAGTAAATGAACTAATAAAAACTGTTTATTCGTTAGAGTGGCCTTCCATGGTCCACCCACCTTAGGATGGTGATAAACAAGTGGTCAGATTTTGTGAGCTGGTGATCAAGTGTCCTACTAAAAGCAGTGTGTACCTTGTTCACCTTGTCGTGTACGGTGTTATTCTGTTAAGTACTAAATTTCATAGAAATATTTGATTTGTTGGTCATTATCATGAGTCGGTTCCATCTCGATTATCTAGTCGACATTATCGATAATGCACTGTACATAGATTCTACCAAAAACGTAATGTCGTGGCCGAGGTTGGGTCTGGATAAACAAAGGTTTTGTTCCCAAGAATGAGCTGATCAAACAGCCGTTCGTGCGCGCCTTTTGAGTGTTCAAAACAAATTTGTTCACGATTGCACACCGATGCAAGGTGTCGCGAAGGAAAATGTGGTGGGAAGCCTGCCTGAGAGCTCTCAACTATATTCTCGAAGGCATGTGAAGTCTGTCGACCAACATTTTGGGATTTCCACGTGCGTGGAAACTATAGCATACCCTTATTCCCCCTATGCTGGGACGAGACCCGTACTGGTCACATTAATTTCCACTGAAATTTCCACTTACCCGATTTCGCTTTCACTTGGCACTTTTCCGATCATCTCTGGTGCAGTGTTTTTGGGTGGCACTTTAGGGTTGCTTAATTTTTCATTTATTTAATACCTTTTATCGTATATTGTTGTACTGTTGTATACTTCTAGCGTACTACCATTGCATTACCGGGCCGGTAAACCGATTCCGGAAACCTGTTGGTTTGCTTGTACCAACAGCACACTTGCTTCAGTTCATGGGAAATAGCTCGTCAAGATGTACTCATATTTATTCAAGCTAAAATGACAATTCTTAGGATTTCAACAGAATCAATAATACCAATGAAAGTTTACTTAGAGATCATTCTACCGCCTAGGCGCCTGTCAGTCGTTCGGGTGTGTAGTGCAAATATAAAATTCCACAGCAATTACCACTGGCTGTCCCGCAGTCCAATAAACTGTAGAAGCGATTCCAATAAAATGTCTACGTAGCAAAAAATTCGACGAGCATCTGGCTGCAGCTTTGGGAGATTTCGCTTTCACATTACAGGATACGATACGATATCGTTATAGAACACCGATAACGATATCGATATCGCTCCTCACAACCCTTCAGTGGCGAACTACTGGACACGATGTTCCTATTAGGTAATAAGGTCTTGATTCTGGCTAAAATATTGAATAGCAGATTTCGTACATCGTACACGAAGACACGTTATGCGCTTGTGGGAATAGGAATATTAGAAAAACAAGTTTCATAATGCCAATGTAAAATCAGATGACATTTAATTGCAGAAATCATAAATGTCTCATTAATTTCCTTGGATGGTTGTAGCTCGGTTATCATAACTATTAATATCGTGAGATTCAAAATGTTCGTAGTTAATACAACACAGCCACACAAGTTTACGTCCGTGTTCGCTGCGACGGCACGGGTCTCCCGTCCGTCCCGAACGTCCGTCTATGGCTCGCAGCGAAATGAAGAATAATATTCGATATTAAAAATCGTCTACGACTTGATAACGACAGATATCGACGATACGTCATGTGATGTAAAAAATATGTAATGTTTACGACTAGTAAAATATTCGAAGACGGGCCCACTATCTGAATGTGGATTATTTTACGATCGAGTCGCATGCGCTGATGTGTCTGCAACGGTTGCCTTTCGTCAAATTTATTATTATTACAATTACTGTAGACAAAGTCGCGTGATTGCTCGGAAACGCTGAATCGTGTTTATTAGTTATTTTCTTTCCTTGTCATTCGGCGGTATTTGTTGCCAGGTTGTATGGGATAAATCTGGGATAGATACATTCATTTACCCCAGTTTATGTGTAACAACTGGGGATGTGGTAAGATAGCAAGAAGAATTTTCTTCTTCCTTCTATGTTTTCTGTTCACGCACGGGTTGTCTATTATAGCAACCCGGTACTTAAAAATGTTAAGTACTTAGGTTGCAAGTTGCAAACTGAGAAATATGCTGTGTTATCGGATTGTTTTGTCCTTGAGCGCAGGTCCTAGGACCCAGATTACTCGTTACTTGCGCCTCTTTCTATCCTTGTTCCGATCATCTTGCATCATCATTGCATTGCATCTGCTGATACATTTATATGAATACCCCGATACTTCTCAATTCATTAATAAGAAAATCCACATGGTTACAGCTAGCTTTATAGCTCGAACATCCATCCATCCTGTAGTGTATGCGCCGGCGTCAGTCACGCGCTAGCGGTGAGCCAGTACGGACGTGGGCCGGACGCATTACCTACTTCACCTATTGAGTGATCAAAGGCGTGTTTTATTTACTATATAAAATTTCCGTGTCACAATGTTTGTTGCAGTACTCCTCCGAAACGGCTTTACCGATTTTCACCAAATTTTATATGCGTATTCAGTAGGTCTGAGAATCGACTAACATCTATTTTTCATCCCCCTAAATGTTAAGGGTAGTCCCATCCCTAATTTTTTTTTTTTAATTTTTAGATAAATTTTTATTTTTTATTTTTTTTAAGATACAGCATTAGAAAATACATACAGCCCTGAATTTTCAACCCTCTACGATCAACCCCTATTTTTCCATCGCGATTTTTATTTTTAATAATTTCCTTCAATTATGATTGGCAAAACAACGTTTGCCGGGTCAGCTGGTTTACTATAATAATACCCAAACACTACACATCCATGCGCGCAGACATTCACATTTAGAATAGTACTAGATGGTTAGATTGGTCATAACCACCACATTTTATAGGCGTTTTGGAATCAAACATTCTATGTTCCAGCAATTAGGTCTTAAATATATTACTTCTAACTCGGTCTGCCTCAAAAATGTTTGTCCCACTTGCTTTATAGTTGTTAGTTTAGTACAACTCTCCCGCGTTGGTAATACGAGGATTCGTCACAATTAGGAACATTTGAAGTCGCTGATTTATAGCTTTCAAAGTGTTTATATCTGACAGATATGAATATCAAATGTTTTGGCTACTGAAGATCCGAAATGAGCTCGCGTTTTTGGACGCGGATCATAAATTTATCAAAACTATTTATACTTTAGGTACCTACATGCTCCGACGTAGATCAGTTGAAGTCTACATGCGTTATGATTGATTTTCACTTGCTGTGCTCTTGGCGTAACTTGCCATCATTTTGGCTTATCTTGTACGTTATTTGTTTAAAATTTTGGTACCTATTTGAATTCACCGAACGTGTAGGTACAACGTTTACATTTATAATTATGTACGAAATACGTACGTACTCGTCTGGCGAAATCAAGAAAAATGAACCATAATGTTGTATATTTAATAATTATTCAGCACTTTTTGTTGAATGCTTTTGTTGTGTCGGATTTTAATTTCCTTTGGATTTATAGTATGTTGATGGCGGATCATAGGGTCCGGGTACAAATACTATCAACACGCATCCTTGATTTTCAGTTGGAAAAGAAATCCCACGAAACATTTTTTTTGTTGAAAATATTTCAGCACCATATAATTTATACTTCATAGAGAGTATATTATAATTTATACTTCATTCAGAGTCCCTTCGGCCGAAGGGCGAAGGCAGTCACACAGCCACCGACGGCTCAACGTCCATGAAATCTGCGCCCGTCTTTGCTTAACTCTTTCGATCACATTGAATAGACGCAAGCCATTGGACTATGGACATTACAAATATGAATATTAGGTTCAATCTTTGGGCATTCCAAATCCTGATGCAATAGGAAATGAAATTTCCAGATATGTATTTATGAATATCGCCTCCGTAAAATTATGTTCGATTTGAAGCCATCATCAAGAATATTTCATACAAGCAAATTAGATCGTAAAACAGTTATATTGTCTGCAGATAGATCAGTCGGTTGACTGGCAGTGGCGGATTTTCTAGCAGGCTGTGCAGGCTGAAGTCTAGGGCTGCAAATTTGGTCCAAATTATTATTATTACATTAAAAAAACATTTAATATACATAGAGAAAATTAATCTCGAAAATTTAACAAAAAATAATATGTCGTATAATTAATTAATTAAATAACGTTTATACGAAAAAATTACGAAACGCTCTCTAAAATATAATTTTGTAACGGAAAAAGGTGATGTAATAATGAGGACGATAGATATAATTATAAAGTTGCAATTTCATTGACACAATTAATGTAACTACATACCTAATATGATTGCGAGCTGTGGTATCGAATTTCGGAGGTTAGTAGGGTCGGCAAAAATTTAATAGCCTACTGGCGGAAAATTTGTAAATCCGCCACTGTTGACTGGATAGTCTAGTGTATAGTATCTTCGCGAAAAGCTCACAACGCAAGCTGTGGGACAATATACGAAAACTTTTTGAGCTTTTCGTATATCGTCCCATAGCGTCACTATAAGATTACACCAGTAGCTATTTGTGTAATGCTTGCATGTATAAACCGGAAGATAAAACGATAGAAGAGACAGGTACAGATTTAGTAACCGATAAGAGAAGATGGAATATGTTTACCTCACTACTCCAAGGTCGTGTTTTCGATAGTTTCTCTCGGCGATAACATGTACCTAATTACTTTAGACAAGTAATTGTTCGGCGGCCTTCTGTCAGCGGCTAGGTATGCCCAAATGCAGTTACATCATAGCTGGACCTATAACTCTGGGGCCTTATCAAATCCTTTCCCAGTAAAGATTGTGCCGTCATGCCAGTCGTTATCCGTAACGCACTGGTCCTAGCCCGCGCGGACTACATACGGCGTTTAGGACGTGGCGTTTTTAATGCTGGTCGCACACTACATTCTATATCAAGAGTTTGATTCGCTTTTCACTAGTTCAATCAGATAGCCAGTATGTTATAAGATGCCAAAGGCGGTCAGGAAATACGCGGTTTGACATACATGCCAGTGATAACGACACTATGAAACGACAATGTGTGATAATGCATCCCTAACCTACCATCCACTTCCGTTTACTGCAGACTGATACAATACAATACATACATATTATAATTAAATTTATTTCTACCAAATAACAAAAGATTCCAAGATACTGATATGCGCAGGCTGTCTCACTAATATTATAAAGATGAACTATTTGTTTGTAATGTTTCCACACAAACACTACTGGACCGATTTCAATAATTCTTTCACCATTAAAAAGCTGCATCTTCACTGAGTGACATAGGCTATATAATATTACTAGGTGTAAACGAAACTATTGTTATGTCTAACTCCACGCGAGCGAAGCTGCGGGCGTCCATTAGTTTCTGTTATTTCTGATGTTAGTCTTAAACGAGTTTTTATGAAATGTACGAAAAAGTACTTATGAGTAAAAACTCTGTGTACAGACTGCCTTCCTTACGCTAACCCGCCTTGGGAATGTTCTGTCTCTGCTGATAACTAATTGCGTCACCGTAAAAGTGTTAAATCAGGACAGTATGTCGTCATTTCCACTAAATTAGCACGTACGATCGCATTGCGGATTGCATTCATGTTTCATCCAAATTAAAAAGATTAAAGTTCGCTATAAACTATTGTCTGTTTACCATTTGAAGCTACACGTGTGTTTCGCGAGTTCATATTGACTTGCTCCTGCGCACCGCTCGAGCACCGAGGCGACCTTGTCGTTGCGTTGCTAAAATTTATGTTTATTTTCTTATAGTGTTCTAACAATGCGGACGTAAACTAAAGTACACGAGATGTGTGACGAAACAAAAAAAATATTCATAGTATTTTTCAAGACTGGAACCAATAAGGGCTGTTTTTTCGTCAGTGTGAAAGGGACCTTGTTTTATGCGTTTTTGAACTTTTTATCGCCGTGTTTGTTGTTATGAATGGAACAGTGACAGTCAATCGGTGCTTGTTTTAGGACGATCTATTGCGAGATTTTTATATGCTTTTGTTTTTATGGATCCTATCCACTTAACTTGGAGTGTTAAGTTATTATATCCTGAAAGTACAATGTGTCAATGATGAAAGTGACTTGGTGGAAAATGTTTGATGGGAATATGATTGGGTATGTTTTTTAAATATTTTGATCTTTACAAATCCTTTAGGATACATTTTATTTAAATATTGACATCTACTCCTACCTCGACTGACCTTATCCTAGTAGAAATGTTTTCAATTAAAAACTCCTTGCGCTTCTCAAGTCACATCGTCCCTGGGACAATATAGTGTGACTTGTCATCTTATATTAACTCACTAGTATTCGAGTTTTGGTAGATCACAGATTTTTGAAAGTTTATTAGAGTAAAATAACATCGATTAATTTAAGATTATACAAATACATAACTTTGGTTACTGTTATGTCTTTAGTCACACTCGCAAGTTTAAGACATCGAACGCAAGAATTTGGTTGGTTTGGTCTCTTGACCGCAATAGAGGAACAACCACATAAACACATCACCCTTCTCTGCGTCGCGCAGTCGGGTACAAATATATAAAAAGAACTGCTTGTTAGTAAAGCAGCGCAACACCATCACAATGAGCTCAATTTAACGAACTAGTGACACGTTCCAGATGACATCTGGCCTCCACGGGCACGGGCACCAGATCTCGCAGCCGGCGCACCACCTGGACCCCGCCGTGCTGCCCGCCAAGGAGAAGACTATCCACGGCAAAGAGAAGACCTTCAAGGTATGCCTTAGTTCTGGCCTTCAAGGTATGCCTTAGTTCTGGCTATGGCCTCTCAACCATGATAGGTAGACCACAAGCTAAATAATAACCGAGTGCCATAAGCTATTTTACGCGGGTGAAGTCGGGGCAACAGCTAGTAAAATATTAATCCAGACAGAAGTTGTATTAACTGCGCGTTGTCTAAATAATAATAATCCCGAAGGTGTATTAATTGGGTGTTGCCTAATAATAATAATCCAGAAGGTCTATTAGCTGACTGCATAGGATGTAACACAATATTGTAATCAAATTTTTAATTCAGGTCACCGGTGCATTTTACAAAGTAGTCGTCTATAGTAAGATTTACACGTGGATTGCTCACTTCTCTGTAAACAGATAACAACACGTCGTGTTTCCGTCATGTTAATCATCCCACGAAAATTGGCAAATGTCTCATTCCGAGCGAGCTACGAAGGGCGAGAGAAATTGAACTTTGACTTGATGTTTAAAATCTAATTTCACCATGCAAAGCTAGAATAGAAAATAAGATAAGATAATTAAACTATAGTTTTTAGTGCTCCTTCCGAGGAGTTATCTTGCGGCCATAGTCGTTTGGGTGAGGTTTGTGCTATTAAACTGCTGCTATTATGTGCTGCTAAACTGCATAGCTAGATTAACAATCCTAACACTGCATCCATTCATCCTTCAACTTTTTGAAATTACAGACATAGTCCTTGTATCAGTCCTGTGCCCTCGGTAAATCCAGTGATTTTATAATACTGTATTAGTATGTAATATAACTTGTATTGAACTAATTCGAAAATTTATAGTTATACTAGCTGACCCCGCACACTGTTCTGCCATATGAAATGTCAAAGTGACGCGACGCTTCACGTCAATGAACGACGGTTAAAAATAAAAATACTAAAATCGTGTTTAAAAAACATTTTCCAGTGGAGCAAATTGTAAATTTAAACCATCGAATCCCGAATCCTCTTGAACACACACAAAAAATTTCATCAACATCTATCCAGCTGTTTAGGAGGAGTTCACTGTCATACACACGTACCTACACAAGAAATATGTAATATAGCTGTACCCCGCCACGCTTCGCTGTGACACATTGTGATTGAATGGTTGCGAAATGAGAAACAAAACAAAGAATACATGTCATATAAGTTTAATTTTGCAATACTTGTGGATATACAATATTTTTCGCGGATATGTGACTGATGCAAAAATTAGATAAAAACAATCCTTGATGCGGATTATATATCATGCTAAAATTTCAGCTCGATCGGTGCAGAACTTTTTGAGTTTTTGAAGCGTACACAAACCAACATAACATTTTTATATATGTACTAGTGGACGCCCGCAGCTTCGCTCGCGTTACACATTCACTAACTTCAAAAACGACAAAGCTTCATACTCAAATTCAAATTCAAATTCAAATAATTTATTTCGCTATGAGGTGATTACACACGCTTAACGAAAGTCTAGGTAACTACAAACTACTTAAAGAGATATAATGCTATTCTAAACTGATTAATATAAAGCAAAGGATGAGCTATTTATCCTTGAATGAATAGCTAATCCTACACAGGTGCCTAACCTGCCTTATGGCTAATTTACAATAATTACCTACCACTAAGCTAAGCTCTAAGTCACGATAGACTATCTACCTGGTCATCGGCTTAAGGAAGAACTTACAATATTCTTATCCTATGCCCTAGTGTAGGCCGAGAGAGAAAAAAGCCGGAGGAAAAAACTCTCGGTACTCTTTTAAAATTCAAATTAATTTTTACAGAAAAATGTACAGTATGACCATGATATGATTAGGACAGACACGAGACAGCCAATCGTGTATGCCAAGAATCACCCCATATGCCACCTGCTTACAATATTTAGTATAATTAATACAAAAGCATAGTGATAGCCTGTCAGAGTTTAATTCAGTCCCATGCCTTCTTATCATCCAAATACTCCTGAATATTATAATAAGCTTTTTGACATAATGTTTGTTTGATGGTTTTTTTAAACCTGTGTAAAGGCAGAGACTGAACCGCAGCCGGGACTTTATTGAATATTAGAATAGACATTCCTATGAAGGAACGACTTTTCTTACTAAGCCGGCATTTAGGAAACGCTAATTTGTGGCCGTTCCTTAGTGTTACATTGCGTAAGGCATTTAGGTCGCTACGACTTACAAACTGATGCCTATTTTTACGAATATACATAAGATTCTCATAGATGTACTGCGATGCAAGGGTTAGGATGTTTATTTCCTTAAATTTTTCTCTTAGGGAGTCTCTACTTCTCATTTTGTATATACAACGGATAGCCCTTTTCTGCAAAATAAAAATAATATTAGCATCCGCTGCATTACCCCAGAGTAAAATGCCATAGGACATTATACTGTGAAAGTAACTGAAATAGACCAATCTAGCGGTATCGACATCCGCTAAACAGCGTATCCTTTTAACCGCGTAAGCTGCAGAACTTAGTCTATCCGCCAGTCGACAGATATGGGGTCCCCACTGCAACTTCGAATCAATGGTGATTCCAAGGAAAACAGTCGAGCTAACTAAGTTCAGTTTATCTTTACTAACTTTGCACCCCCGTTTTACCCCATTAGGGGATGAATTTTCAAATTTTTCTCGCCGTAAAAACCATCCTTGAACTTCAACGAACATTTAAAAAAAAGAATTGGCCAAATTGGTCCAGGCGTTGTTGAGTTATGCGCTTACCAACACATTTTGCGATTCATTTTTATAATATAGATATAGATTAAGATGCAAACCATAAACGCGGACGCTTTGGACGGATTTCCCGCCTGTCGCTCTCGAGTTGATCGAGCGCTGGCCAGTATATTATGTACCTACCCTCAATATTTGTGACGATATAGCATTGATAGTTATTTAGCAGTTGCACACAAAGGATAACGATGACGCCTCGTCCCCCAGGTGGTGGTCGGCGGCGAGGTGAACGTGATGAAGACGCCGGTGCTCGGCCAGCGGCCGTACAACGCGCTCGCCATCATCCACACGCAGCAGAGCAACACTTTCGATATGCTCAACTCGCTCACAACAAGCGTAGTGAGTATAAGCGCAAGCCTTTCGCTGCGACCCATAGACGTCCCACTGCTGGGCACGGGTCTCCCCCACAGACACTGCTGCGGGAGGTCTAGAGCATACTCCACCACACTGCCCCAATGCGGATTGGTGGAGGGGTTAGTGTCCAACCCAGTGTCGAATGTCCTTAAGCCACCCGAAGGTCTCCGACAAGGCTTGACGACTGTTTCCAGCATTTTTATGAAATAAATCAAATAAAAATGTTTACTGAGATAATTAATATGACTAATACGCAACTAAAATCACATACCAACGACCCAGTGAGGTCTTGCATACACTTGCAAATGCTTGTTAATTGGAACAAACGTGTATGACGTATGATGAGCCAATTTTCCTTTTTGATTACCTGTTTGCCTATCCATTTATCCTTTTATAATTAAAAATAATTATTTAATTTTATAATTATATTTTTAATCTCTATAGGCGAGTCAACCAGTAGTCGGCGTGGGCGGGTACCGGCGGCGTAGCTCCGGCCAGGGCGCCCTGTGCGACCCCGAGCTGGACGACAGCGGGAACAAGCTGGTGGCGCGGCTGGAGGACGACGCGTTCATCTCCGAGCAGGACCTGGTGAGCACTGGCCACTGCGCCCCGCACCAACATGTGTAGAGAGAGAAACATACCTGTATTTCCTCGATGGGTTAGGTACAATAATTGTGTTTTAATACACCCATTTTTCATCAGTTACGTTTTCGTTGCATGCATTTCGCATGAGTGTTTTGTCATGCACGTGGTACAAATCAAAGCCTACTGCTGATGAGAAACCTAAGTATTTCGTCCGCCCCGGATATGAACCCGGGACTTCTAGCTTGTGAAATAGTTTGTCATTGCTGGTTGATGTGGTCGGCAGGAGGAGAATATCGAGATCGCGACGGGCACGCAGAAGGGAATCACACCGGACGCGCCCGGACAGGAGCAGCCGCAGCAACAGCAGAACGGTAATAATTTAAATGTATTATAGCTACAACCCATAGCGTCGCGTAGCGACCATAGCCCAAAGCCCCCTTCTTAAGGTCTTGGCGGTGACAGCCCAGTGGCTATCGAACTCGCCTCACACTCGAGCGGTCCGGATTCAAACCCCAGCGGCACGCACCAATGACTTTTGTAAGTTATGTGCGATTCAAGAAGTTAAATGTCACTTTCTATAACGGTGAAGGACATTTCGTGTGGAAACCTGCATACCTGAGAGTTCTTCATAATGTTCTCGAAGGCATGTGAAGTCTGCCAATCTGCACTTGGCCAGCGTGGTGGACTAAGGCCTAATCCCTCCCATTCTGAGAGGAGACCCGTGCCCAACAGTGGGACAAAGAAAGGGTTGTGATGATGATGATGATGATGATGATACCACCGTGTATTACAATGTTGCAGGACTGGTTTACGACCCGATCTACGAGCTGGATAAGCTGGAAGAGAAGGACAAGCAGAAAGACGACAAGGAGGACGAGGAGGAGCCAATCGGGGTGTCGCCTTGTGGCAGGTATAGTGGCGAGCGTGCAACACATTCAAATATTACATTTGAATATGTAAATTAACGCATGGGTCGACGTCGGTGTTCATGGTCCAAGAGCTGGCATCAATTTTTGGGTAGGTATTTGAGGCAAGCTGAAAACTTGTCCAACGCCTCTCCTATTATGCCCCAACACGAAACTGCAGACCTGGCTGGTGATTAGCGGGACAAAATCAACCTCCATATAAATTTAAAAAAAAAAAAAAAAATTTCCAAATGAAGCGTTAGTTTCTAAATCTAGGGTCAGGTTTTGTTAGAACTTGTCTTGCCAGTCAAAGTAGAGATTGAACAGTTAAATAAAATATATAAAAAAATAAGTTTGATTTACTAGTTTGGAAATCGTGCTGTTGAATTAAGATTGTTGGTACGGTGTGATGTGAGGACGGTGAAACTGCCCTTTTGTTTACCTGTCCACAGATAATGTCTTTTCTCTCTTCGCTCACGTGAAGGCAGGTATGCATTTGTAAGATCTGTGACAACTTATGAATAGCCGAACAGCGGGTTCAAGATTGAAATCTCGAGCAGATTATGTAGCGTGGAATTAGACATAACAATAGATTCGTTTACACCTAGTAATATTATATAGCCTGTCACTCAGTGAAGATGCAGCGTTCTAATGGTGAAAGAATTTTTTAAATCGGTCCAGTAGTTTTTGTGTGAAAACATTACAAACAAATGTTGCCTCTTTATAATATTAGTATAGATATCATGACCCAGTCAATCAGATTTTGAAATGAAGGTTCTTTGAATTGATATAACAATTTGAATGTTGTCTGTATGTTTGTTTTAGATTCTTCAAGTACGACAAGGAGGTGGGGCGCGGCTCCTTCAAGACTGTGTACCACGGGCTCGACACCCAGACCGGCGTGGCGGTGGCGTGGTGCGAGTTGCTGGTATGTCTTGCTCGCTGGTACAGTTAGCGGTTCCCTCCACCAATCCGCATTGGAGCAGCGTGGTGCAGTATGCTCTAGACCTCCCGCAGAAGTGTATGTGGGGGAGACCCGTGCCCAGCAGTGGGACGTCTATGGGTCGCAGCGAGCGACAGTTAGCGGCCTGAAAGTTTAGCTGTGACTTTGAATGCTCAGAAGTAGAAATTTTAGGCATCTTGCGCGGGGCGAGCTGGTTCGATACCCAATTCTTATTGGTAATACATATTATGAAATCGTGACAAAACCTTCTAAATATTCCCAACCAATTTGGGAGAAGAAGCTGGTGCTTCTTACTAAAACCTCCTCGGCAGCCTTCTAGCTCATGAAAATAATCTGTGTTCGGTCGGCTTTCATGGTGATATGAATTAAGGTGGACGCTTCGATACGTGGATGATTAAAATATAAATAATTTTGTTGTTATCAACCAGTTATTACATAAATAGTGCCATATTTTTATTAATTACGCACATGCCGTTTTGCTTGCTTTATTTAATGTATCATTTTGGTTCTTAGGTTAAGCAAAATTTTAATATAGTTTTTATGGTTCATGGTTATTTCCTGATGAAGGATAGTCGTGTGATAAATAGAATCTCATGCGTCTTGAGTATTCACTGATTTCTTTATTTTTTTTTAACCCTCAGGAGAAAAAGCTGAACAAGACTGAGCGGCTGCGCTTCCGAGAAGAGGCGGACATGCTGAAGAAGCTGCAGCACCCCAACATCGTGCGCTTCTACAACTACTGGGAGGGCACCGTCGCCAAGAAGAAGAACATCGTGCTCATCACCGAGCTCATGCTGTCCGGCACGCTCAAGGCGTGAGTCATGCAGATACCTTTATCTTTACACTAGTGGACGCCGCCAGCTTTGCTCGCGTGGAATTAGACATAATAATAGATTCTTCTTAACGCGTTAACTTTAGCCACAAAGTAGATATTAGGAACAGAGATTAAGCTTCTTAAGAACGTGCAAATCGGTTGCACTTCTACAAGCACGCGGGACATGTGTGCGTGGCCACTGGCCGCTTGTCGCGTACGCGGCGAGACTGGAAAAAACCGGTTGACGCTGTCACATCAAGTTGACTATCTCAGGGTAATCGCTACGCACATTGTTGGTTTTGTTAGTTGCAAGTTTGAATATCTAATATAAAAACGTGGTATTAATAATAATGGTTGTATATTGTACTGTGTGTATGAATAATGCTAGAAAAAATAAAAATATATCATACTTTAACTATCCCAAGGAGTGCAATAGGTAAGTAAATATTTGATTATTACTTTTTCAAGTAAGTACCTTTATTTTACTGTATGATCATTTTTTAATAAGAAATGGGTACTACACGGTGTGTTTTTAACTTTTTATTATTATTACAAGCTTTTACTAAACATTTGTAGGTATGTGGGTGGGTTGTTACGTACTATGTGTTTTAAGTTTAAGTATTGCAAGTGAGATTTGAACCACATCCAGATGTCTTATTGAACTGAAATTTTTATTCCTGCGTAACTTCGGTGACAGTACAATAATATGATAGATTATACCTGACGCTGCAGTTAGGATTTGATATGCCATGTGAGTGTTTCCCGATACATTACTTGAAAAAACTATATATTAGATTTAGAATTTGCCATACCATAAAAAGAAATACTTAGTAAAATATTATAAAATAAAAATTATAAAAATGAAAATATTAGAGTAAGAAATTTGTAAAGTATGTTATTTTCTATTTTCTATTCTGTATTAGTTCTTAATGTAGTATTCTTTTTATATTCTGAATAATAAAACTATTTAACAAATGATTTCTTTAATTTGTCTTAACCTGTTGTGACAACCCTACCAAAATAAGCATTAAAAATTAGCTCCACAAATTTGTAATGAATCCGTAAATGTGTTACCCTATGCTTTCAATTTGAATCATACTCAAAATTATATCTGCTTCAAAATTATATAGACTTCTGCTCCAAATATTAGCCGATCACCGTACAATATATCCATCCATCCATCAGCCTCTTTGGGTCCACTGCTGGACATAGGCCTCCCTCAATCGTCGCCACTCCTCCCGATCCTGCGCCCTCTGAATCCAACGGTTTCCCGCTGTCTTCTGGTCGTCTGTCCACCTCGCCGGGGGGCGGCCAGTACTTCGTTTTCCGAGACGCGGTCTCCACTCGAGGACTTTTCTTACCCAACGGTTATTATCAGTCCTTCGAACGACGTGGCCTTCCGACCGTACAATAAATACCATTCTTAAAAAAATATTATTATTTCATGTAGTTACATAAATCGCAGAATTAACTTGAACTGTCATTAATTTGCAGGTATCTTCGAAGGTTCAAGAGGATAAACCCGAAAGTTCTGAAGTCGTGGTGTCGACAAATACTGAAAGGCCTGAACTTTCTCCACTCGAGAACTCCACCTATAATTCATCGGTAAATGGTTACTGCCATATTCTTTGTAGCTTAGATTTAAGAAATTAAACACACGTAATGTTTATAACAATTGTAGCTTCCATAGCCCAATGGCTCACGTCGATTTAATGTGATTGACAGAGTTAAACAACGGGTGAGATCGATTTGTGGATGGGTGACCGCTAGTGGCAAAAATTTCATGGACCCTAAAGTGCTTCGGAGGGCACGTTAAGCCGTCGGTCCCGATTGTTTTGAATGGTAGAAACAATCGTTTACACCAATTATTGACAAGGCTTACCGACTGTTTTCAACATTAAAAACAATAGTTAAGCCTTGTCGAAGACCTTATTACAATCAGAATCGGTCTCACAAATCTTTAAAGTCACGTTGAGGCTAGAGTGTTAGCATTGAATGGCCAATCTTATCCGAAATAACTTAGCCTGGCCTAAAACCTCCATCACTCATTCATATAAACAACATTGACATGGATAATTATACAAAGCAGTGTAGGTAACTTAAAGTTACCTATATCTGTCTCTAATGTCACCTCGAGTAAAATGTAATTCTGTGACAGGGACCTGAAGTGCGACAACATATTCATCACTGGAACCACCGGCAGCGTCAAGATTGGCGACCTCGGTCTCGCCACGCTCAAGAACAGGAGTTTCGCCAAGTCTGTTATTGGTGAGTTTAAGTAGTCTATGGCTACAGTTTAAGACTTTAAGGAATCATTCAATCTCGTAAAATCCATCCGGCAGCCTAAATGATACAATATGGGTGGCTCACGAAAGTAGCGTCCACAGCCCAATGGCTCGCGTCGATTCAATATGATTGAAAAAGTTAAGCAACGACGGGCGCGGTCGGTTTGTAGATGGGTGACCGCTGGTGGCAAAATTTCATGGACGCTACCGAGCTTCGGAGGGCACTTAAAGCCGTCGGTCCCGGTTGTTTTCAATGGTGGAAACAGTCGTTAAGCCTTGTCGAATGTGAACTGGCACGGACTATGGGCAAGAATAAATGCCCAAGATGGACTATGAGCGAGTGAGTTGTTAATTTATTAATATGTTTCATACAGGCACTCCGGAGTTCATGGCGCCCGAGATGTACGAAGAGCACTACGACGAGTCTGTTGACGTGTACGCGTTCGGAATGTGCATGCTCGAGATGGCGACGGGCGAGTACCCGTACAGCGAGTGCAGCGGGCCCGCGCAGATCTACAAGAAGGTCGTCTCGGTAAGCGAGTTTGCGCCTTGTTGTGTAGGACACAGGGCCGAGTTTCGGGTGCACGCAATCGACATGTGCATGCTCGAGATGGCGACGGGCGAGTACCCGTACAGCGAGTGCAGCGGGCCGGCGCAGATCTACAAGAAGGTCGTCTCGGTAAGCGAATGTACGCCTTATTGTGACACAGACACAGACACATGACACAGGGTCGAGTTTCGGGTGCACGCAATCGACATTTGCATGCTCGAGATGGCGACGGGCGAGTACCCGTACAGCGAGTGCAGCGGGCCGGCGCAGATCTACAAGAAGGTCGTCTCGGTAAGCGAGTGTGCGCCTTGTTGTGTAGGACACAGGGTCGAGTCTCGAGTGCACGTGTTCGACATGTGCATGCTCGAGATGGCGACGGGCGAGTTCTCATACAGCGCGTGCAGCGAGCCCGCGCATATCTACAAGAAGCTCGTCTCGGTAAGCGACTGTGCGCCTAGTTGTGTAGGACACAGAGTCGATGCTCGAGTGCACGCGCTCGACATGTGCATGCTCGAGATGGCGACGGGCGAGTTCTCGTACAGCGCGAGCAGCGGGCCTGCGCAGATCTACAAGAAGGTCGTCTCGGTAAGCGAGTGTACGCCTAGTTGTGTAGGACACAGGGTCGAGGCTCGAGTACACGCGCTCGACATGTGCATGCTCGAGATGGCGACGGGCGAGTTCTCATACAGCGATTGCAGCGAGCCCACGCAGATCTACAAGAAGGTCGTCTCGGTAAGCGACTGTGCGCCTAGTTGTGTAGGACACAGGGTCGAGGCTCGAGTACACGCGCTCGACATGTGCATGCTCGAGATGGCGACGGGCGAGTTCTCATACAGCGATTGCAGCGAGCCCACGCAGATCTACAAGAAGGTCGTCTCGGTAAGCGAGTGTACGCCTTGTTGTGTAGGACTCAGGGTCGAGTCTCGAGTGCATGCGTTTGATATGTGCATGCTCGAGATGCCGACGAGCAAGTATCCGTGTATCGGGCCCGCGCAGGTTTACAAGAAAGTCGGCTTGGTAAGCGACTTGCGCCTTATTGCTTAGGATACAGGGTCGAGTCTCGAGTGTGGTCGGCATTTACAAGACGGTCCTCTTTTTAAGCGAGTGCGCGCAATATTCCAAATAAGTTTAAGGTTTAGTCTGGAAAGTTTCTAGAATTTCCCTTAGTGAGTATCGGTAGGTAATCGAGGTGCCTTATTTCCTTGCTTTATAAGAATCCGAGTCCACGTTATATGGAGCAATAAAATTGTTCTTCTTCCCTTAGATGTACGTCATTCCTATAAATGTTATTGAACCCTTAAAAATCGAAATTGCTTTTCATATCGTAAAAGCTTGGTTTAATAAATATCAAAAGGAATCGGCCGGTATTATCTAAAGAAATCAATAGACGCATTATTGTAAAGGTCTGCATGAAACTTGGCGACGACTCTATGAATAGTCGTATTCTCATTAATCAGGGCTCATATCCACTTAAATAAATAATAAATAAATATCTTGGACATTCTCACACGCGGCCATCTGACCCCAAAGAAGGCGCGAGCCTGTAATATGGGTGTCAGAGACTGATATACATACATAGATATTTTTAAATGCACACTTAAATAGATAATATTAACATCCAGATACAGAACAAACACAAGTGTTCGTCACACGAATATTTGTCCTGAGTGGGATTCGAACCCACGACCCCTGGCGCAACAGGCAGAGTCACTACCGATTGCGCCAACGGGCCCGTCAAGTTAATACTTATCAGGTATATGAGTAAGTGAGTAAAGTAAGGCTGGTAGTACAGTATTTATTTTATATCGCAGGGCGTGAAGCCACAGAGCTTGGAGAAGGTCACCATTCCTGAAGTGAAGGACATCATCGAGTCCTGCATAAAGCCTAATAAACAGGATAGGTGAGGTTTTTCTAATGGCAACATAGATTTTTAATGCTTTTTTCTTATTGTATTCCATTTGTTTGTTTTCATAGCCTGTGTAAATTTGCTGACGGTGCTAGAGTATACAACATATTTATTTGGAAGCGTAAGTAATTTGGGTCACTTAGATAATGAATCCAAATCACCTAATATACCAAATCACCTAATCTCAATTAATTTTCTTTTTGTCATATAGGTAAGCGGCCTAACTAACGTGTATTTTGTCGGCAATTCCTATAGAAAAGAATTAATATGGATCTATCATAATGATACTTTTTATTCGCGAGTGGCATATTAATCTGTATAATATTTTATAACCATTCTAATGAAAATGGACAGGTAAAGTTTAAAAATGTCATGTTTTCCTATGAACAATGTGTACCCGACGTTATGTCTGTAGTTTAAGGTTTAATTTTTAAGGTTTTAATAATGTATACCCGACGTTATGTCTGCTTGAGGTTTAATAAACCCACTGGGTCGAAAGGCCTCGTGTCTATGGTGTTGTATTTATAGTGCAATATTTGGATATTCTCCCAACAGGCCCAAGGTGAAGGACCTGTTGAACCACGAGTTCTTCGGCGAGGACATTGGGCTGCGGCTGGAGATCGTGGGCCGAGACCTGGTCACCACCTCCGACATCACCAAGATACAGTTCAGGCTCAAGATTATCGATCCTAAGAAACGGTTAGTTGGATGTGATTTCACCAGGGGTGACCAATAGTTGCACAATTTTATGAGGGCTACCGGGCCGCTTCGTTAGCACTGTCCCCTCCACCTATCCGCATTGGAGCAGCGTGGTGGAGTAAGATCTAGACCAGGGGTCGGCAACCTACGGCTCGCGAGCCACATGCGGCTCTTTGGATGTGAAGCTGCGGCTCTTTCGAGAAATCGGCAAATTGTAAATTGTTATTTTTGACCCTTACGACTCAAAAGGTTGCCGACCCCTGATCTAGACCTCCCGCAACTGTGTCTTTGGAGGAGACCCGTGCCCTACAGTGGGTCGTATCTATAACCAGAAAGTAACTTTATCCCGTATTCTTACATGCAGATCGTACACGCACAAGGAGAACGAGGCGATCCAGTTCGAGTTCGACATGGAGAGCGACGACTGCGAGGAGGTCGCCAACGACATGGCCAAGGCGGGCCTCATCATGGAGGAGGACGCGCGCATCGTGTTCAAGCTGCTCAAGAGCCAGCTCATCAGCCTCAACAGGTCAGTGTGACTGTTGGACATGGGGAGCGACGACTGCGAGGAGGTCGCCAACGACATGGCCAAGGCGGGCCTCATCATGGAGGAGGACGCGCGCATCGTGTTCAAGCTGCTCAAGAGCCAGCTCATCAGCCTCAACAGGTCAGTGTGACTGTCGACATGGGGAGTGACGACTGCGAGGAGGTCGCCAACGACATGGCCAAGGCGGGCCTCATCATGGAGGAGGACGCGCGCATCGTGTTCAAGCTGCTCAAGAGCCAGCTCATCAGCCTCAACAGGTCAGTGTGACTGTCGACATGGGGAGTGACGACTGCGAGGAGGTCGCCAACGACATGGCCAAGGCGGGCCTCATCATGGAGGAGGACGCGCGCATCGTGTTCAAGCTGCTCAAGAGCCAGCTCATCAGCCTCAACAGGTCAGTGGGCCAGGGTGGTGGACTAAGGCCTAATCCCTCCCATTCTGAGAGGAGACCCGTGCCCAACAGTTGGACAATGGAAGGGTTGGGATGATGTTTAGGTAGTGAGCCTATTGCAATAGTGAGAGTAATATTTTAATAAGTTCTTAATTTGTTATGAGTTTTTTCTTGAAGCCGCTTTACGTATAAAGGAAACCAAGAACTTTTCAACAATGTGACGATCCACGCGGACAGCTGCTTGTGAAAGAGCTTTCTCTCTCTCCTTCTTTCTCTCTCTTTCTCTCTCTCGTTCGGTCCACGTTTGCGGTTTTGTAATTTGCGATAATTTGACCGATAATTTAGCCGACATTCCGGTTTCTTTTATGTACCGATATGACGGTTGTTTTATTACTGATAAAAAGTGTGTTTGGTTTATTATATTTGTCGAACAAAAGATATCTGCACAAAAGACCATTAGGGTTGCTGATTACGTACGTGGTGAGCATTGGCGCATACATTTCTGAACGTTTTTCCAATAATGTTCATGAGGAGAATAATTAGCGATAATAATTGCTCCATGCGAGCGAAGGTGCGAGCTCCATGGTTAAAAATATTAAGCCAATAAATTACAAATAGTAAACAAGTTAAACGTCATAAAAATGCAGAGTGAACTTAGTGTGGAATATCTTGAATGAGTAGTAACGCTAGCGTGCCCGCCGGGCGGCCCTGAGTCCGCATTTCTAATTATGCCAATGTACTCACTCGATTGATTGACAGTATCATGCAACACTGCTCAATTTTTTGAGAAACATTTATCGAGCATAACATCTTAGATTATTTAAAGCATAACATTATCGTCAGTTCCAGCTGTTATAGCATGTCTATATTTATTAATATAAAGTATACAAATGTATGCGGTGCTATAAATAATATTATCTATTCGTAATGCATTCATTAAAATTTTAGCGATAAAGAACATCCTGTTCAAAGTTTTATCATATGCTGTTAAAAACCATAAACCATTTATTTATTTTTCTGTTGCAAAAGTATTTATTAATTATTTCATTTACATAACCTTATTGTTTATCTTTATAGAGATATACAATTTGCGGACTTAACTTTAGTTCTAAATCAACGAACATCTATGATTCGAATAACATATTTAGCTCTCTGCTATCGAACTAACACTAACAAATTTGCGCGGGAACGTCTATCTGCCAACGTCGCCCTGGTTCCCTCTGGCATGTCCGCAAATAATTCGAATTCTCATTTCGACGCTTCACCGCGCATAAATAATTGCCGTGTGACGCCATATTAAATGCAATGTGTCGTGTCTATGATCAGTCGTACACGATGCGCGGCGCCGGGATATCTCTCGACGATGTCGATACTCTGTTAATATTCAAACAAATTTACGATAAAAGCATTGGACGGCCGCTACTATACACATTCACGCGTGAAATATTTTGACCCTAGATAACAATTGTATCGTCAATTAGTAATGAATTGAGAGCTATATTGCTTAACTCAAATTTAAATAGACTAATTTGATTTTTAAAACGTGATAAAATAATTTTAAAGTATCAAACGGTACGTTCGCCTTGGTTCGCCTTATCGCTCGGATTCCTCGCTATGAAAGGTATACTGTAATATAATTATGTATTTGTAAAATGTTCGTGTTGTGCGAGCTACTGTTGATGTTATCCGGAAGATGGACTGGTTGTTTATTACGAGTATTAATGGTTTAAAGGTACTTCACTTGCGTATATTTTTCAATATTTTATTGCGTTATATATTTGTTTACAAATCAAATTATTTATGTTGCACCTCAATTTATAACGCAGAAACCTTAATTTCGAAGCATCGTTAAAACGCTACGAAATATTCATCGACTTCGCAACCAGCTACTACTGATAAATTATTAAAAATATCTAAATTAATAAATTTTAGTTCCTTACCCTTAGAAACTCCGTTTGTATCTTATAAACTAAAAAACTACGCCTCGAGTACTACTTACGAATACAATATACAATATTGAAAAATAATATCATATTTCGGAACTACATATGACAAAAAAAAAAAAGATTTATATTAAATGTCGTTAAAGAGCAGAGTGTTTGGAATGTTGCGGTTGTTAGCGGTGGAGATATCAAAGTCTTCCAATCGCATACATGGACGTTTTCCTGTGCGTCGCTGACATAGATTAGGCTTAATTAGTTGACAGTTATTTGTAAGTATTGTTAAATTCACATTTGTATATGTTTAAACGCATAGTCGTCTTTTTTGTTACATTTCTATTGTACATTGTTTACATTTAGGTCACACTTCTTTGGAGGCGACCATCTTAGTCAAGGGTAGCAACACATCTGCGACTGACTTGGAACGAGACTATATAACAATTAATGACACCAACTAACAGGACTTGGTCCAGCTAACGAACTGACCAACTAATATTCTAATCAACTCGAGAGAGCTGAGAAGCTAACTGGACCAACCATCCCAGTCCTTATTTGAGTCTTTTTCAAATTCAGTCAGTTGTCATGGGCGGCATCGGATTGGTGGTGCTGCAAGCTTGTTTGCTATCCATATTGCTATTGCTATATCCATAAAAAAGGTGAGAACAATAAGGGTTCACACTATCACCATTTTCATCATTCTGTTGGCCCAGTATTGAGCTATAGTCCACCATTCTCGCCAAACGTGGATTGCCATACTGCAAATAAAATTAACACTAGTGGACGGTGAGCGTATATAGACGTTATAAGAGTTATAATAATGAAAGTTCTATCGTCGTGTCTGATTCACTGTCAACGAACGTGAAGACGAATGTTCAGGCATGTCAGTTTAATTTAGTGTGATTTTTTTATATTATTCAGAATTTTCTTTGTAATGATGATGATTGATGAACAATGATTACAGTTTATTGTAAACATTGAGAATTGTCTTGCTGTCAGTTATATAAGCAACACAATCAGTTCATGCTGCTGGTAGAATTATGGTACGAAGTACGATTCCCGGAAGTTAATTTATGATAATTGAATATGGCAAACATAAAATATTTTTAAATTAACCTCCATTACTTTACAGATGTAAAGGTAAAATTGTACCTTTAAATATGTTAATAGCGGTTCTGAGTTAATTATTATGAACTTGAATCGCGTGTTTGCAAGTTCAAACTCAGTCTGGCAATTTCTATTGTTTATTCAAACAGTCCTGACGTCTGGTTAGGCTCAATTCATACTAGGCGATAAACAGCTATAAAATAGTTCATTATAGGTATATTAGTGTAAGTGGTATTCCCGTACTAATTCAATAAATAAATAAATAAATAAATAGGTATAAGAGTTGCAGCCAAACATAGAGCTTCGTACCCAGAGGCTGCCTAACATGACACATTAAAATTTTATGTTTGTGTGGTGTTTGGTGAAAAGTATTTTTTTAAAAGTACTTTGCATACCCCTTCAGTTAAATACAGGCGTGATGTTGTGTTATATGTGGCACCTTTAAATAACCCGTGGGATGATATTACACTTTAAATGCATCATATAGTTCGTAATATTTTGTCCTTTTTACAGAACTCGTCTGTCAGTAAAAGCTCAAAGTCAATAGATAAGAAAATAATATCTGAATGACTAGTTTTTACAATCTTCTGTAGAGTATAAATTTATATTGAATTGGTTGGAATTTTGGTTTGAATAGTGTTAATATTTAACCGACCTAATAGTATACAACAAAATTGCATTAAAGTATACTTCGATAATAGCCTAGTGCGAACTTTACCTATTTCTGAACCGATAATTTTAGGTTCATAGGTAGTTATACTTCTATTTAAAATTAGACCAGGTACTATTTATTGATATGAAAGTATTTGATTTCATGGAGCCGAAGATTTTTATGTAACAGGTTTCAGTTTTCTACAGGCGATTATCTTAGTTCTCTTAGGGTCGCAACGTAAATTTGTCTTAAGTGATAGTTTAAATAGTGTTGCATCCACCACAATCCTTTCTTTGTTCCACTGTTGGCCACGGGTCTCCTCAGAATGGATTAGGATTAGGTCTTAGTCCACCACGCTGGCCAAGTGCGGACTGGCAGACTTCACATACCTTCGAGAACATTATGGAACTCCCAGGCATGCAGGTTTCCTCACGATCCTTCACCGTTACAGCAAGTGACATTTAATTTCGTAAATAATAGTGTTGCATGATCGTTTACAATAGTGTATCTATAAAAAAAATTTTGGATCTCACGCTAGGTCTCTATTATAGACGAAGCCACCTGCGATGAAGGGAATTCTGTTTCTGGTGAGGAAATGTGGCATTTTTTAAATTATATTTGAAATAAAAATTGCGCATAGAACATATTTACAATTTTAATTCTTTAAAGAAGCTAAATGTTGTTCTTGAAAATCATCAAAATATACTTAATCTCAATCGTGTAGTCTTATAATTGAGGATTTCGTAATTATTACGCAGTCTTCAGACAGGTCGAGGATACTCGAGTGTTTAATTAGTTTAATTAACTTCTTACCTTGTTGCTTATTCTCTACGGTCTACACATCATATTTTTGCTTATTAACTTTCATACCTGTAAATGTTAGTGTCTATATCCCCGTATACATCTGTAATCAAACCCAAGATTCCCATCAATTGGCCAAGGACCAGTCTAGACTAGATTAGTTATAAGGAAGTAGTAGTTTCATTGTAAACTGCATGACCATTGTCTTTCAATGCTCATAAAACACACAATCATGGCTCAGCTAAGTCCTATCAATCTAGCGTGTTGCCATAGCAACCTATACTCAAAAGTGCTAGCCGCTCCCGACCACGGCGCGGCGTCGCGTGACGCAAATTGAACTCTATATCAATAACTTTATGTCCTGTACCCAATGTTTGAGTTATTTATTTCGATTCCCACCGATTACAATCGAATATCGATACGTTCAGTTTTATGGATTTCGCAATCCGATGGTTCGGTTATCGCGAGCGGTGCCGCGGCAGTCTCAGGGTCACTTTGCATTGCAAATTTTTCGTTTTCTAGAGTATTATGTATCGGTTGGACGAATACCGGTAGTTTAACTTTCATTTTTGTTAGTATCGAGAGTGCAGTGCGGAGAGACCCTGTTGTTGTTACGTTGAATTTGAAGATTCGCTTTCCGATGCGGCGATGCAGTTTTTGTGTGACAGCTGTGTGAAGTGAAGTGCGAGGTATTAACGTAACAAAGTTAGTTTTAAACAGTGTTTGCTGTTAGTATTTTTTACATTTGAGTATTTTTGTGTTAATTGTTACCGTCATTCGAAGAATTGACGACATATGGAGAAAGTGTTGTTAAAAGGAACGGAGTCGTTATCAAGCTAGTCCAAAGATCTAAGCAAGAATGGAATTAGAGTGCAAACGGTTTCCACGGATGACGTTGATTAGTGGATTTCAAATATGGATGGATTAATAGATATAACTTCGTCTTTTAATGATTGTTTTATAACTATTATTATTGCTGCGTATCGATGAAGAATATTTTGCTAACCGTAGAATCTATATTGGAATAAGATACGTTGGACAAAATCAACTCAATTAAAATTACATAATTGATAACACGCCTTTAGTGAATCATTAAAAGTTTTTACATATTCAGATTAAATGACACGTGTTCGACTACCTATCAGACAAGCAGTAAACAAACAGTTAATATATTTATATGAATGATCGATCGATTGTAGATTTACGTCACTAGAAGTACACTAAACAAATCGATCGACAAAAGCACGATGCACAAAAATAGACAAATTCTTCAAGTTTACTAACAATTATTCAAATTCAAATTTAAAATTTACTAACAATTATATATACTACATCTTGGATTATGAAGCTGAGATCATTAAAATTGTATTAGAAAAATTAAAGTGGAATGGAATTGCTGTGTTAACTGGTATATCAGCTAGACGCTGTATCAACAAAACATCTGTATTTTGCATACCCGACATTCATTTTGTTGATTCAGCGTTTGATAAAATTAATCATGTTGGATAGCATGATTCATAAATGTTGATAGTCTTTACAACTGTTCAGGGTTACGTGAACACGCTTAACACAAATAAGACTTACTTTTAAGAAATTACTTACTTTTAAGAAATTAAATGTCACTTGCTATAACGGTGAAGGACACATCGTGAGGAAATCTGCACGCCTGAGAGTTCATCATAATGTTCTCGAAGGCATGTGAAGTCTGCCAATCCGCACTTGGCCAGCGTGGTGGACTAAGGTCTAATCCCTCCCATTCTGAGAGGAGACCCGTGCCCAACAGTGGGACAAAGAAAGGGTTGTGATGATGAAACGACATAACATAAATGTGTACCGTTGCTAGACAAACCTGAACTGCGAGGGCTGGCAGGGTCGGGAACTGAACGATACATACAACCTTTGTAGCTTATTTAAGGAACTAAATTTACAGTCATATGTCCTGCTTTTATAATCTTCTCTACTCCATGCATGCATATGCATGTTTGCTATTTTCTCTATAATGATCCTAACGGCGTATAAAATCTACCATTCCGCTTTTGTTGGCCTGCGGAATGCTGTATTTCGTTGCCAAACACTTACCTGAACCAATTATTGCACAACATTTTCACAAACTCGCGGTACGCCCAGTCCCCCTTCTGTGTATGTCCACACAGAAAACAATTTGCCAAGTTGTTTTCTTTATTTTTCTTGGCAGTATCAAATTTTTGAACCGGCGATGGTAGAAAAACAAATCAAATCCTACCATAATTATGAGAAATAAATTATTCTATACTAGTGGACGTAGAATTACACCCATTAATGACATCTGCCCGCGTTCGGGTTGCTCACTTTACTTCAAAAACGGCAAAGTTTCATACTATCTTTGCACCCCCGTTTTACCCCCTTAGGGGGTGAATCTTTAAAAATCCTTTCTTAGTGCTCCCCTACGTTATAAAAGGAACCCCTGTGCAAATTTTCAAGTTTCTAACCCTTATAGTTTAGGCCCTGCGTTGATATGACAGTCAGTCAGTCAGTCAGTCAGTCAGTCAGTCAGTCAGTCAGTCAGTCAGTCAGTCAGTCAGTCAGTCAGTCAGTCAGTCAGTCATTCAGTCAGTCACCTTCTCCTTTTATATATATAGATTATTATTATATTAATAATCTGAAATTATCCTGACTTAGTTTGAAACATTGATTTCATATTGTATATTTTGATATTAGTTTGAGTGTTACTTTATAGCAAAATAAAATATTCATTACCTTTCAAATTTTCCAGGGTCCTCACCACATGTATATGACTGTGTCGTGGATGGATCGTGTTTATCATCAGATTAAACACTTGTTCTTTGTTCACAGAGAGCGGAGCGAGAAGAAGGCTCAAATGCTGTTCAACCAGGAGATCATCAATGAGCAGAACCGGCAGCAGCAGTTGCTGCTGGAGCAGCAGTTGCGTCAGGTTTGCAGCTTTTTATTATAGAATAGAAGAACAACTTTTATACTCCATCGACCAACATCATTTGTTCTGTTCCTGCTACACTTACAGGAATGTATAATATCACCCCAGAATTTTCCGAATGAATGGGTAAGAAGAGATGTTTAATACACCTTCTTTTTACCAGTAGAAAACATCAACCCTTTTAACCTGGAATATAATCTAGTAAATGTAAAGAGCTCGCATGATTTATGTCTTACCAACAAGCAAGAGAGAAAAAAATATAATATAAATACAGTAGCAACAATAGATATTTTTAGGTCGCAGTGGCTTATGAGCTGGGTGTGGTTTAACCCAGTCCCTTCAAATAACCGGGTTCACTTGTGTGTTTTGAAACTGAAAATGTAATGTAATGCAAATCGTGTCTTCATGATAAATTATACAATGACTTTTAATTTCCAGGTGAAGATGATTCAAAACCAGCAGCAAGGCGGTCCCGTGGATCAGGTCAAGAGTGGCCTCCTCAACGGCGTGGGCACGCAGCCGACGCTCGCCACCGTGCAGTGAGTTATTTAAATTTACCTTAATATGCAGGTTGAGCTTGAAATTTACCATGATCTTTGATTTTTGACTATGAAAAGTATACCACGATGGAGTAGTAAGTTAATGAAATAATTAACTCTTAGTAAATTAACGACGAAGATTCTGAGTTACTTGTTCAACAAGGCTTAATTTGTCAGATCGATTTAAACTGTACACTTGTAATGCATTCGGGCGCATGTAGTAAATTTTTTTATTTTAATTAAATTTGTTAACTTTTAAATTCTGACCCATGCTTAAGGTGGTTTAACATTTTCAGACATAAATAATCTTCTTAAATCTTAAGACTAATCTTAAACTAATCTTGTAAACTCTTAAAACTAATCTTGTACAGATTAGTTTTAACAGGACCATTATGTTTGTACTCACAAATAAACATTTTCTTACAGGCTTGATCAGCAGTCGCAGTTCTTCCAAGCGCAGCAGCAGCTTCTCCAGCATCAGTTCCAGCAGCACCTCAACAATGAGGAGAATGCCATGAAGATCTTCCAGCACAACTTCATGCAGGCCAGGATGTCGCCCTGCCTCAGCTCCGACCAGCAGCTCTTCCAGCAGAAGCAGCTGCTCGAGCAGAACCTCAAGCAGCAAGTCATGATGGAGCAGAATCTGCTCAACCAGCAGATGCTGGAGCAATCCGTCCAGGGCCAGGCCCTCATGGACCAGCAGACCCAGCAGGGGCTCATCGAACCCCAGCAAAATCAGCTGCAGCCGACGCTTCTCAACCAACAGCTAGCCGTGAACGAAATCAGCAGCCAAAACCAGGCACTGCAGCAGCAGATAATCCAGCAGCAGCAAAACATCATAGCGCACCAGGCGGCCGCCATCCACCATAAGCAGCTTGAGGAGCAGCTCACGGCCCAGGACAACATCATCGCGGGTCCGCAGACAAATCTCGTCCCGGGGCAGATGCTCGACCCTTCGCTGCAGAACCTTCAGAACATTCTCTCCCAAATAATCCACCGGCCGGACAACTTGCAGCCAAGAAAGGAATCGGAGTCTGATCAGCAGCAGCAGCAGCAACAGCAGCAACAACAGACGCAGCAGCCTCAGCAGAGCCAGCAGCAGCAACCCGTCGTCAGCCAGCAGACGGAGAGTGTCGAATTGCAGCAGCAAACGGTCCAGGATCAAGAATCTATGCAGCAGAAGATGAACAATCTGTTGAGTATGCAGATGCAACAGCAAACTAGTCAAGCGATGAGCTTTCAGCAGGGTCAGCTGCAGTACGCGCAGCCCGCGATGCAGACCATGCTGACGGCGGCGGTGGATCCCGCGCTCCTAGCGCAGCACCAGCAAGTCGCGCAGGCGCAGCACCAGGTGGCGCAGGCCCAGCAGCAGCTCAACATGCAGAAGCAGATGCTCGCGCAGCAGCAACTCGTCCTCCACCAGCAGATGATGTCGCAGCAGCAGCTCCACATGCCCGGCCAGACGCTCTCCCCCCAGCACATCCGGACGCTGCAGCAGCAGCAGTACCTAGCGCAGCAGGAGTTGCAGCTGCAGACACAGCAGAACCTCATCGACCAACAGAATCTGGCGCTGCTGGCTCAGAAGCAGCAGCTGATGGGGCAGCACCAGCAGAAGGTCGAGGAGATGCTACGCGCTCAGCGGCCGATGTACACACGCCAGGGCTCGGAGCAGAGCCAGATCAGCTCGGTCGACATGCAGCACGACCAGCAGCAGATGGCGCAAGATCAGTACCAGAAGCCCCAATTGCAGCCTCAGATGTCGATGGATCAGATGCAACAGTTCCAGAACCAGTACATGCAGGATCAGCAGATGCAAAAGCAACAGTCGCTGCAGGAGGACCACGGCTACCACACGCTGATGCAGGGCCAGTCGCTGCCGCACAACGTGATGCAGCAGCACTTCAACATGATGCAGCAGAGTGAGAGGCAGATATCTAGTCATGAAGGCACGCCCGTGCAGCATTACACTGCCAACCCGCTGCAGATGTACCAGAATCAGCAGACCCTGCAACCGGTTCAGTACCAGGAGAACATTCCACCGACAGGTGCCGCGTCGATAGCTCAGAGCGTGGCCGGCCCGCAGTCCATTCCGTCGTCGATGCCGCAGAACGCTACCGTGACGCACGCCATTCCGTCTGCGATGCCCCAAATCACCTCAGTGGCGCAGTACCAGGAGGCTCAGCCGTCGATGCCTCAGAACACCTCTGTGTCCCATTACCAGGAAACTCTAACGCCCTCGGTACCTCAGAATGCTGCGCCCCAGTACCAGGAGACTATGCCGACGTCGGTATCTCAAAACACTTCTGTAACCCAGTACCAGGATGCCATAAGCACGATACCTCAGAACACTTCTGTGTCTCAGTACCAGGAGGCCATTCCGTCGTTAGTTCCTACATCGATACCTCAGAGTCAAGCCGTCAGTCAAGACCAGCAGTTGCAACCCCAGCCACAACAACCACAGCAACAGCCTCCTAGCTCCCAAGAGTCAGTCCCGCAGCAGCTCAGCATCCAAACAGACCCGGACGGTCTGCAGGGCAACGGGGCCCAGAAGGAACAGTTCCACACGCCCCTGAGCGAGTTCCCCACGGGTGCGACGCATCCGGAAGCGATGAAACAGCCCGATCTGAGCTCTGTTGAGGAGAAGCAAGCGGAGAGCCAAGGCTCCTCAGAACGTGAGTTAATTTGATGTTATTGAAGCATTTCCATTTCTATGTATTTTTTGTCGATACCGCCCCGTATCAGGTGTTCAATCACGTAAAATTGGCCATAGACGGATACATACATTCGATTAAAACAAACTTCAAATCCTTAGAAAGACTGCGCCACTTCACTTTTATTCATTCGATGATGATAATGATAATAATATTTATTTGCAAAAATGTGAGTAAATGTTTAGGATGGTCAGTTACATAGGTGCCTCACATTTGCCATTTCTTTTATGGCATGCAAAATTAATTACATTTATTTATTTTAATGTTAATTTACAATGTAATGGTCAAGAGATAACAATTGAATAGTAACAATAGATGATATAAAAATTATTTAAATTAACATTTACTTCTTAAAAATTTATGAATATTTTTAATTAACATTATGGTTTGTGGATGAGTGGCCGCTACAAACTGATGAACGCTACCAGTCCACCAATCCGCGTTGGAGTTGCTACCGTATGCTCTAGATCTTCCGCAGCTGTCTGTGGAGAAGACCCGTGTGGGACATCTATGGGTTGAAGCTAGCTAGCCAATCATCAATCATTTCCAGCGAGCACTGCGATCCCCTCACCAATCAGTAGCGAGAAGAAATCACGCGGCTCGAAAAAGCGGTCCCGCGAGAAGGACAAGCTGCCGCGGCTGACCGTGCTCGCGGTTACCGAGGGCGGCACCGTGGTCGAGTGCCAGCTCGACTCCAAGTCGAAGACCATCACGTTCAAGTTCCACGTCAGCGACGTCAACCCCGAGGAGATCGCCAGCAACCTGGTGAGTCCCAGTTTTTGACCGCAGACAGAATATAAAAAATCTGAGAACTGATCAGAAAGTGCTGTCTGTAAAGCTGCTTCTGCAAGATACGACCGGTTAACCAATTATATAAAAAAATTGTACCAAGTTCAGTAATCATAGTACACATTTATCTGATCTATACTAATATTATAAAGAGGAAAGATTTGTTTATAATGTATTCACACATAAACTACGGGACCGATTTCAAAAATTCTTACTTACCATTAGAAAGCTGCATTTTTCACTGAGTGACATAGGCTATATAATATAACTAGGTGTAAACGAAACTATTGTAATATCTAATTACACGCGAGCGAAGCTGCCGGCAGTCCACTAGTGTTTTATAAACCGTCGCTCGGCCGGAGTCGCTACCGTGACTTAGAGTGCATACACACTAGCTTAACACGCTAGTTGTTGTCGTAGGGACGCAACAAACATATTCAACGGGCACACTCAACTCTAATGCGGCGCATTCGCGGGCTGCTCACCAGATATTTACGTACTCAAATAAATAATAAATATCATGGACATTCTCACACGCAGCCATCTGACCCCAAATTAGACGCGAGCCTGTACTATGGGTGTCAGAGACTGATATTCATACATAGATATTTTTAAATACATAATATTAACATCCAGACACAGAACAAACACAAGTGTTCGTCACACGAATGTTTGTCCTGAGTGGGATTCGAACTCACGACTCCAGGGCGTAACAGGCAGGGGTCACTACCGATTGCGCCAACGGTCCCAAAATCTCAAATACTTTTATAAATGTGTATGTTATTTAATTATTTCAAAATTGTAAACTATTGCCATCAGGTGTCGAACAACTTGCTGCCGGAGGGCCAGGGCGGCGCGCTGACGGAGCTCATCCGCGACCTGGTGCGCCAGCTGAAGGCGGACCCGGCGCCCTCGCACGCCGCCCTGCGTCTCAACATCGACAAGGTGCGTGCCCCCCACTCACACCCCGCCGTAATGAAATAGATAAGATAAGATAAAGATTATTATTCATTTGCTCTCACAGTCTTGTTTACAATAGTCTTATTTATAGTTGTATATTCAAACCATACTTTGTGAGAGCCTGGTGACTGATGTACGTTTTTGGAACCTGTGGTACAGTGACAGATGACCGAATGATTCCTATACATTGGTCGCCGTATAATGAAAAACACATATCTTATGGTACTACTAAAAGATTTACACGTTACTACAGAATTAATTTTAATATGAATAAAATATTTTTTGTATATCATAAAAGGTAAAAAAAGAAATACACATACAAACACTAAATATAATAAGAACATAATATGGCTGGAGCATTAGAAGTATTTGTAAAAAATAGCTAAAGAGAGAGATAGTGAGCTGTCTTATTTAGGGAAGGGGTTTCTTTTGAAAAGATTGTTTTTTAGTGATAAGACCGCCATTTGTACTACCACTCTAATATTTTGTTATTTTTGTATGTACTTGTTGTATGTTGTATCTTTATCCTTTTGGTGTACAATAAAGTAACTTGTCCGTCTGTTTTTCTGTCTATAGCAGGCAAACATACCATTCATTTGAAAATTATGTATTTTTCTCAATTCGTGCCCCAGACGGACTACGATAGCGAGACGACGGAGCGCGAGGAGAACCTGACGGACTCGAACCAGGACAACTCGGAGTGCACCACGCCCACCGCGTCGGCGGACAGCATCGCGCTGGCCGAGCTGGAGCCCGAGCCCGAGCCGCCCGCGCCGCGCCCGCAGCCCCCGCAGCCCCCGCCGGCCCTCGACCCCGCCTGCAGGAAGATCAGCACCGCCTCCTCCATAGGTATGCCCCGCCTTCGTCGTACGGGTACGCACCGATTTAATTATGGTGACACACTGTAACCAGCTTGCAACAGTTTAAAGAAAGAAAGAAAGAAAGTCAATCTTTATTTTGTCTCAAATGTACACAATAAAGTAAACAAAACAAAAATAAGCCATAAAAAGGTGAGAGACAAAATAGGACTACTCTCAGCCTGTGCCGTGGAACTGAGAGAGAACGGCGGCTGCTGGTTTTCAGCGTAGCCCTTTTTTATTTTAATTAAATTAATTCTTTTTTCATCATCATTATCATCAGCCTTTATTGGTCCACTGCTGGACATAGGCCTCACATAACCGAACCGAAAAAAACGGAAGAAACCGCTGGATTCAGAAGGCACAGGACCGGTCGGAGTGGCGTCGTTTAGGAGAGGCCTAATTCTTTTTTAAAAGCTTTTATTTAACTACACTCGTATGTATACGTATGTCCTGGAATCTTGCAATCAATATTTCACCCACTTCCACTGAAGCTATCGAGCTGAAATTCGGCACACATATTTGGTCCCGATGACAATGCACGAAAATAAAAAAGTTATAAAAAGCTTTTTTTTTTTAATTATAATTTTTGATTTGAAACGTTGTTCTGTCAATGACTGTTAGAAAGTTGGTTTTTACGGGTAAATTTTTTAGCTAGGTATTCCATGTCGTATAAAACGTAAATATCCATTCGGCAGGATCAAATCAGTCCGACGGTGGGCCTCTAGCCGACCGCTCCGGCAGCACCGAGTCGCAGAACGGCGACAAGAAGCAGCAGAAGCCGATGCGCAAGATCTCCCGCTTTCTAGTCAGTCCCGTGGTGGACCGCGGCGCGGACGACGACCGGCCCGACAAGCCGCCCGACAGGCCCGCCGAGCCCGACAAGCCGCCCGACAAGCCCGACAAGCCCGACAAACCCGACAAGCCGGACAAGCCCGAGCCCAAGCTGTACTCAGACGTGACGCGCGATCCCCCGCCGAAGCCGTCCGAGCCGCATCCGCAGCCGCAGCCGCAGTCGCAGCCGCAGCCGCAGCCTCAGCCGCAGCCCCAGTCGCAACCACAGACGCAGCCGCTGGTCAACGGCCTGCCCGAGCCGGACCAGTCCAAACCACAAGTCATTCCCCAAGAAAACACAGTCCCCACACACCAGTACTCCACCGCGCCGCAACCGATGCACGCGCCGCTGTCCCTCGCCGACCACCGGCCCGAAGTGAAGCCCGCGGATGTCCACCAGCCCGCGACCATCACAGCCATGACCACGATCACAACCCTCACCACCATCACCACCAACGTCCAGCCGAGTGTTCCGGCGACGTTCCCCTTCCAAGCCCCCACCGTCGCGCCGCTGCTGAACGGCGGCTTGCAACCGAATCTCGCGAACCTCACCACGCCGCTGCAGATTGCGACGGACACGCCGCTGCTGGGGCTCAGCCAGGTCGGCACGCCCATGGGCGTGGGCGTGGGCGTGGGGCTCGGTCAAGTGGGCCCACCGCTGGACCCCATGGCGCTGGGCAGGCTGCCGTTCGGCCAGCCGGCGCCGGGCGTCGCGGACACGTTTCCCAATGCGGAGAACATCCAGCGGATGCTGCTCAAGCAGAATATTATGAAGTGAGTACAAATTACTCGTTGGTCACGAGCAGCTTCTAAGCTTGAAATCCTGGGTTCAATTCCCGGGTCAGGCAACAACTATTGAACAGGCAACAACTGAAATGCTGAACAATTTATTTTATTGATTCTCTTGATAGAAGGAAGCACATGTTCTTTAATTTCAAAAGTAATAAATGAAAAAAAAACCAGAGTTTCGGCCTTGTTGACAGATTCATCGAAACTATCCACGATTTTATTTTATTATACGTCAGTTTAAAGATTTTCATATACAATTTTATCATTGTTTAACACATTCCGAAAAACTAGGTAAATGTGTCGTCCCTTTTTATTTGGTAACACCTTTGTTGACTATACAATACGAAACGTATATCTATGCTTTTTCAGTAAAAAAATTGTATATGAAATCCAACAATTTTCTACACTAAGTGTACTCAAACAAAACTCGAATGTTTTTACTTTTGACGATCTACGAAATGTGTCTCCACAGCCAGCAACAAAACCTATCGGGCCCAAACCTCCTGGGCCTGCTCAACCAGCCGCAATTCCCGCAACCAGAGCTGGGCTTCGCAACCAACATGCACACCAACGCCCAACCCGGTGAGTTGGCCTGTTGGCCGGTTGGCCAAACACGGACGGCCAAGCTGGTCGTGCCCTCACCTAATGAATGGCCTTGAATAACCTCAGTGTATATTTGTCGCATGTATATTTGCCGTGCATCGATCGGGCTCTTTTTCCTTATTAATTCTTGATAATTGTTAATTATTCAAGTTTTAGACAGCTTTACGTGCAGTTATGACTAGTTTTAATTTTATTTATAATGTTTGAATATATTTTACATTGATTGGTTATTGTTGAAAAGCGAATGAAACAAGAACAATAATTGGTAATTGTAAAAAATAACAAAAATAACAGCAGTTGGCATAAAAATATGAATCTACAAAAAAATATTCCTTGCACATATATTTTTAAATATTGATTGTTTTACATAATGTAAATTCAAAAATTGCAATAATTCTGTCGTTTGGAAATAAACATAATAATATGTATTCACAAAGTGTTTTGTCATTTTCGTTTGAATTCTGAATAGAGTTCGAGTGAAGAGGACAAAACAGTAGATCTAAAAAAAAGGTTATTTTTTTATAAATAACACGACTAAAATATATAAGTACATTAACAATTATAATGCCAGCTACGCACGGGCTAGTAATCGTTAGTGCGATTGAACGAGGAATCGACAGTTTAATTTTTATTGATATAGCGAAATACTCTTGCTAAATGTCGATGTCTTGTTTTGATTGCAAATTTAGCGATCGGCCCGTTAAAGCTTTATTATGAGTTTGCAATTGGGGCGCACAATGTTCTTATGTACGCTACACCTTATTACGTATGCATATAGTTCAATTTAGCATAATCAAAATACGATGTGTAGTGGTGTACGATGCTCTCCGCTTAAAACAACTTAAAGGGCTCTTACAAAATGCAGTTTGCCCAAGCAAAATTGTATTGTAACATATAAAGATTTCACGCGAAATTGAACTTATAACGTACAAAATAAGTGTTTGTATGTCATACCCGCTAAAAGCGCCGCTCCCATATACATTAAACCTTTAAGAGGCGTTCGCACGGGCGTTTTTTTTTCCGACCGCTTTCTAAAGCGTCACAAATTTACAAAAATATTATCCAGTGCGTACAAAACGCCATTAGAACGTTCAGTGCTTCGATAAGGAGCTTTTTACCGGTTCAGTGCTTCGACAAGGAGCTTTTTACCGTCCATGCGATCGCGCTCCAGCAGAGCTTAAACGGCAAACTCATGATAGAGTTACATAACAACGCACACCCGCGTCCCGTTTGGCCATGTGACTAACTCGCCGTGTGCCGCAGCGATGGTGTCCGCCCGTCTGCACTACCCGCCGCCCAAGTACTACCAACCCATGCTGGTCACCGCTAACGATCTCATCGGTAACTATACTACTGTCTCTTTCTCTCTATCTCTGTGTTTCTCAGTGCATTGGCTTGGAAGCAAGGGTGTCACCACACGTTTTCGGAAGTAAATGGATTTGTGTGTAAAAATAAAAATTTGTATCGGCTTTCCTACTGTATTGAGAATAAGTATTAAATTAAAAGAAATAATTTAAATAATATTCATTTAATTAGTAATATTATAATATTCATTTATTTTAATAATATTCATTTAATTTATAATATTTATTTATGCACGTCTGTCAGAATATTTTAAGCGAAGCCTGAATTAATGATAAACTAGTTTAAAACAGACTGATCAATTTTATAGTGATGTTCATAATGAACATCTTGTGTCTGTCTATATTGGGTATAAATATAATACTGAAACGGCTTGAATCTACCCATGATTCCAATAAATTATGTGTTTAACAAAGATAAATAAATCGAAGCATAAACTATGCCGAACAAGTGTGGTGATACTCTTATCCTATCTTGAACAGCTTGTAGTTTGACGCTTTGACTGAGTTCCGCCTTGAATGTGCTGTTTTATTTAACACTAGTGGACGCCCGCAGCTTCGCTCGCGTGGAATAAGACAACCATGGTTTCGTTTACACCTAGTAATATTATATAGCCTATGTGACTCAGTGAAGATGCAGCTTTCTAATGGTGAAAGAATTTTTGAAATCGGTCCAGTAGTTTTTGGTTGAAAACATTACAAACAAATGTTATCCAGTATTAGGTATCGTTAAATTCAGTGGGGACCATGGTACAGTCTACGGTTATAATTAATGTCACGTAGGACGAATAAATCTTGGACATTCTCACACACGGCCATCTGACCCCAAAGTATGCGCGAGCCTGTAATATGGGTGTCAGGTTCCTCTGATAGATATTGTCATAATTTGTTCAATTTACAGATATGGACTGGTTAGATTTATTATATGTACATACATAGTATATAAGGGATTGGCATTTGCCCGATTTAAATACTTCACTATCTCGGTAAGGATCCCTTTTTTTTTTAAACATAATAATAGGCTCTGATATACGTAATACCTATACTTTTTTATTGGTATTTTTTTGAAACTGTTCAGTATTTTCAGAGCCATTATAAGCATAATGAATAAATTTTTTTCTATTTATTTTATGTCTGCTGTATTATAAGAAATGCATGAATTTGTTGCTAAGCACTATTAGTGCTTAGAACAAACAGGACCTATCAGGATAATTGTTTTTCAAATATTCATTGAAGTCCGAGGAAGGACAAGAAAAATGAACTGAACTACGTCGAAACCAAATTTCTTCTTTTAATTCACTTTCTGCGTCTGCCACTCCAGTAGCTTTTGATAGAACCACGTTAGCCTAGATAGGTTTTATTTTTGAAGACAAAATATTTTGTTCATGTTGGCTAACTTTCCACCACCACCTCAATCCTTTCACTGTCCCACTGTTGGGCACGGGTCTCCTCTCTTATTGGGAGGGGTTAGCCCTTAGTCCACCACGCTGGCCAATTGCGGATTGGTATAATATGCTTTCGAGAACACTATGGAGAACTCTCAGGCTTGCAGGTTTCCTCACGATGTTTCCTTCACCGTTACAGCTTTCACCCAAATTACTTAAATTGCACATCACTTAGATCGCTTTGATTTGAACCCGGACCGCTAGTCGAGTGACTTTAACAACCGTCAATTCCAGTGCAACAACAAGCTCTCCAGACGTCCGTGAACCAGCTGGGCGGGCAGGCGATGGGCTCGTTCGGGCTGGGGCTGGCGCTGGGCGGGCAGATGCAGCCCGCGCTGGCCGCGCCCACGCTCGGCCTGCCGCCCAACCTGGCTCTCAACCAGAACCTCATGGGGCAGAACCTGGGACAGAACTTAGGTGAGGTTTTCGTGGTTACATATTGTAGGGGATACTACTGTTTGGAGATGGATGCTTAAATGATATCGTCGGTACAAAAGTCAACTAGCCAAAGTGTAATTTTGGCAGTAAACTAAGTAAACTAATCTCACAAAGATTAGTTCACCTTTGTATAATTTTTACTTTTTTCAGTTATGCAGAAAAACGAATTGTAATAATAACATTTCTATTTGAAATGCCATAGATACAATATTTTGCCACAGTATGCGTTGTGTCAAGATATTGATGTCATGTCAAAACTGCCAAAATGACACTTTGGCTAGTTGACTTTTGTACCGACACACAAAAATCCATCATCATCTATCCAGCCGTTTAGGAGGAGTTCAGTGTCATACTCACGTACACAAGAAATACATTATTAAGAATATTATAAATTGTGCTTTAAAACGAGCCTATTGTGTAAAGTGCAAAAATAAATAATTGTTGTTTGGGTGCAGGTCTGGGCGGGCAGTCGCTGGGGCTGGGCGGGCAGGCGCTGATGGCGGGCGGCGCGCTGGGGCTGGTGGCGCCCAACCTGGGCCAGCTGGTCGCGCAGCGCGCCGTGCACCACGCGCTCGTGCGCCGCGCGCAGGACATGGAGATGGGTATGTGGCTTTCCTCAGCGATAGCAAACGAGCGTGCAGCAACACCTGCCGCCCTTGAAGTCAATCACTGTTGCTTACTTTATCGTATTTATTTATTTATAAACGCTTCATTATACCTAAATATGGTACAAAAGGCGGACTTAATGCTAAGAGCATTTTCTGCCAGGCAACCTTTGGGCTAAGCAGAGAGAAACTAAGGCGGTATATTTTAAAAATTGTGTATTAACTGATTATAGATGATGGAGTAAAACAATATTTATTTATATATTACCGATATCTGAAGGTTGCGTGTTCATATCACGTTGGGGTCATCATTTTAGGTAGGGGTGTAGTTGGGTCGATAGGAAAAGACTCGCGATTTACTATTCCATTTAGAGAAGCATATATACATGGTCCTGTTCTGAACTGAACTTCCTGGATGCAGAGGTATGGCCGACGGGTGTCGTGTTCCGCAAATTTCGGGGACGTCGGCGACCTCCGGGTGTCACCGGACCCGCGCCTGCTGGCGCGATTTAAAATTAAGTTACAAATTTATATGTATGTTGGTCTTAAAAGTATTTGTGTTATGGGCCTTGTTGCCTGAAATAAATGATATTATAATTATTATTGTATAATATGGAAGTATAGTGAACGTATAATGTATTCGTTTCCAGGCATGACGAACGTAAACTCGACGGGCTCGACGCAGCCGGGCACGCCCAACAAGGCGCACTCGTACAACGAGTACATGCTCTCGCTGCAACACAAGCTCGCCTCCATATCGAATAGCGTGAGTGGCTTTTTTATGTATTGTACAGGTTAACATATACAGGGTGGTCCAAAAGGTGACGCCCAAAAATTTTTTTTGGTTGACATCTGGGGGTACTCGGAAATACCCCATGTAAGTTCCGCGATTTTTTGTAGTTTACTGACCCTCAGATGTCAGCAATCCAAAAAAAATTTTTGGACGTCACCTTTTGGACCACTCTGTATAACAGGTAATATATGAGGTGAACCATGAGGGTGCTGTTTCAGAGATTCACACGACAAGAAAATTATAATATAATAAATTATCATTAAAAAATTATTCCCAGTGTAATAAATAGATAAGTTCCTATCAAATTGTGACAAAATGGCCGCACCTCATATATTCATGGTAAGGTAAAATTAGTAAAATTGCCGTGGCCCTTTTGGCTTTCACAGCGTCACTGAACAGTGTTGCTTTGCTAGTGTAAACGTGATGTATCGTGTTTGTGCTTGTTAACTATGTTTATAATTGTTGTTATTGCTGTATTATAATCATGTTTGTTCCTAGTCTATGAGTGTTAGCGGTTACACCGCGTACCCGTTTGCTACTATGAATATCTGTCTTGTTCGCTTGTTAGTGTTGCTTGTAATTTATACGGGGTGACTGGTAAATCACTTGACATACTCGAAGGCAAGATGGTCATACCTATCGTATAAAAAACTTTAATTAGTAATTTACTAATTGTACAAATTTAGTAACGTACACAATTTTTTTTTACAAACGAGTTTTAATTTTTACGTATATACGTGATATTTTCATGTATATATTGACATGGTACAGTTAAAATATTTATAGACTTAAACAGCTCTCGCAGGGATTCACGCTTTTGTATGGCGTATATACTGTTTTTGTAAAATAAAGATGACACTGCCCCACAGTAAGATGCCATAAGACACAATACTGTGAGAATAACTGAAGTAAACGAGGCGAGCTGTTGTAATATCAACGAGCTGTCTAATCTTTTTAACAGCATAAGCAGCAGAACTTATTCTCATCAATTCATTTCCCTCAGTTATCTAAAATGCTGTTATTTACTTGTATGTAAGTTATGTAACCAATCTACTGACCCTAAGCATCCTCTGCACTGGTATACATTGTCCCGCTAGAACGTTAATAATCAGGTTAAATATCATCCCCTAAAGTGATAATCTCCTCCCTAAGCCCCGCTGTACATAGTTCGCTAGCACGTGTTGTGTACCCCGCAGGGCCCGGCTTCGCCGCAGTCCCCGCTGGAGTACAGTCCAGCGCTGTCGCCCACGCATCGTGCGCACGCAATGCAACATAAGGTATGCCTCTGATAGAAAACCTTGAATTAGTATATTTGCTGGCGGTCCTCCTGCCAAACACAGCCCCAGATTACTACGTGGGGAATTGTAGAATGGGTTGGAGGTTATATGATATTAGACCATCCAAAATCCGCGATATAACTTAACGATTTAGACCGGTGCATTATCGATTGGATTATAACAATCATTTAAGTGTAGATACTAGCGCATTTAGACTTTACAAAGTTTAGCGAATTTTTTTTTTCAATTGTATTTAAAAAGAAAATCTAACTCACTGCATGCTGCGTGACGCATTATTGCGTCAGATCTGTGATACAATAATGCGTCGTAAAGAAGTTTCACTTCAAAAATCCGACTCGAAGGACCAAATTTTCTCTAGCGTCAGCTGATAAATATAATGGTGTAATGAATAGTGTGTGTTTCAGACGGACAGCGCGGAGGGTGTGCTGGCGGGCGATGGAGCGGAGGCGGGAGAGGGAGCGGAGGCGGGCGCGGGGGCGGAGGCGGGCGCGGGCGCGGAGGCGGGCGGGCCGGCGGCGCGGCACGCGGCCCGCCTGGCGCACCTCGACCACGAGCTCAGCAAGATCAGTCTGCACTACAAGCAGCCGCCGCCTAAGGTGAACCATACCATACCATACGACACACAGTGATCGAATTGTTGTCATCTATTTTATCAGAAAATTATAACGGTGAATCTAAAAACGATGCTTGAAAGAATTCATAGCTCCAGCATCTTATAAAGTGTACAAGTATTTGTTTACTGATTGTGATTTCCCCTTGTAGACTCATGTAAAAATGTCAAATTTTTTGTCAACAAGGTCAACTTTTGTTTTCTCTGTGGTTTGTTTCTTCCTGCCTATACTCTCGTGCTGTAAACCGTGTGTCCTAATATTAAATTATTTTTAAATTAAAACTAGTTGTACAAATTGGTAGTATCGTTTCCCACAGAATTTTATGAATAAAAACCGAAAATGAAAGTATTTTTACAAGTTACAGGGTTATAAAAGTTGCATCAGAATTGATAGGTAATTAATGTCGTAATTGTAATTAAAACAAGGAATATACAAAATCATAGATAATAGGAACAAATAGTCAATTACTTATTGCTAAAAGTTATTTAGGTTTACTATTAATTATATTTTTACTTAAAATATAAATTTCAATAAAACGTAGGACTGAATGTAGAAGTCAAACTTGTTCATTTTACTCTTTACTATACACTGAATACTGTTACGTTTCTTGATATACAACCTGCTGATACAGAAGAGGATTACGTTTCCGTTAGGCAGCCTTTATATATTTTAAATCTACTAATATTATCGCCACCACGCTACCAAGTCGCTCGACGGACTGATAACCGTTGGGTAAGAAAAGTCCTCGAGTGGAGACCGCGTCTCGGAAAACGATTGGCCGCCCCCCGACGAGGTGGACTGACGACCTGAAGAAGACAGCGGGAAACCGTTGGATTCAGAGGGCGCAGAATCGGGAGGAGTGGCGACGACTGAGGGAGGCCTATGTCCAGCAGTGGATCCCAGAAAAGGCCGATGTATGGATGGATGGAATATTATAAATGTCAAAGTAAGGTTGTCTGTTGTTCAATCACGCAAAAACTGCAAAATGGATATGTTTCATCCCGGAAATATGTTCCATTGGATGCTTTGCATCTATTGGCAAGTTGTTTGGCACAGTATTAGATGGACCAGGTTTACTGCTACTGATTTGATTTTAATCAATCCCTTAAACTATATGTTTCGATAATTATTTATTGAAAAATGACTTATACGCGGGCAGAGCCGCGTGGAACGGTAGTATGTAATGTATAATTGCGATCACTCCGCCAGGGCGTGTACAGCGCGGAGCACGGCGCGGAGGAGCACGACATCAACGACAGCAGCGTCACCACATTCGAAGGTAACGTCTATTCACCACTACCACCACAACACCTTGCTTTTTCCCACTGTTGGGTACGTTGGATACTGTTGGGTCCCATTGCCACAACAACTTTTTCCTTTGTCTCCCCAAATCGGGCATGGGTCCTCTTGGAATGCTGGTCAGACCTTCGTCCAAGTGCGGATTTGAAGCCATTATGTCTAATTCCACAATTAGGCTATATAATATTACTAGATGTAAACGAAACTATTGTTATGTCTAATTCCACGCGAGCGAAGCTGCGGGCGTCCACTAGTTTGTTATAAAAATCTTCCTCGTACTTCAAGAATATTTGTAAAGTAAAAAATATTCGAGTTTGACGGTCGAAATGTCGTGTTGTCATTGCAGAGTTGGGCCCGGAGTGGGTGGGGTCGAGCGGCGGCCACACGCGGCGGTTCCGCGTGGCGCGCGCGGCCCAGCTGCGCGAGTACGGGCTCTGCCGCCTGCTGCCCGACCACCTGCACGGTAAGCCACGCTGGCCCACCGCCCCGCGCGGGGTGAGTGCAGACGGCGGACTCACTGATAAAATGATTAACATACACACCTAGTAGACACCCGTGCTTGGGCTATGTGAGATGGTATTTGCCTTTGATGAACATAATTATTAACGATTCGGTCTTGGATATCGGTTAAATGGTAAAAAAAAAAAATTTTAGTCATCCACTTTTTATTGGTAATGGTTTGACATTACTTTAGTCAGTCGCACGTAACTGTGATGTGCAGTTGAGTAAACGAAATTTTAAAAAAAATGTCCCTCACCCGGAAGACAGTCAGACCTACCAGTGGGTCGTGAGTGTGTAGCATTTTTTGTAGTGATAACGTCTTATAAATCGATGAACGCCAACACGTACGAAAAAGTGTGACGTCATCCCGTTACGCCATTCATACCGCCAGGTGTTACGCCAGTCGCCAAGCGTACCGCCAAGTGTTACACCACGCGTATTCATTCAATTTTAGTCTGTGACCCATAGCAATAGAGTTAGTTTTTAGCGTGCTTATACTTTACACAGTACAGTTGATAGCGTGATTCAGAAAAAGGCACAACGCCATCTAGTTTATGTTTTGTTACTCAGTGCTACAATTTCTAATAATATTTCTTATGCTGTTATCACCTAAAATTATCGTCCGTAAACCGACTTTACAGACAACCATTAATTAATTATTTTAACAGCGAAGGAGAAGATGGACATGTCTCAGTCCCAGTTCGGCGGCGAGGGCGGCTTGGACGAGATGTCGTGCGACAACACGTCGTGGGGCGCGGACGCGGGCGACGACGCGGGCGACGGCGCGGGCGAGGGCGAGGGCGAGGGCGAGGGCGAGGGCGACGGCGAGGGCGCCGAGGTGGACACGTACGTGATGACGGACACGTCGCGCGCGCGGTGCTACGTGTTCACGGACGCGGTCAACGGGCGCGTCGCTACCATATTGGATCCCGCGCCGCAGGTAATTTGATTAAAAGCTAAGCTAACCGGTTACCTTATGTGAACGGCAAACGCTACGGCTACGGTTCAACGTACCGCGAAAATGTATTTATATCTGTTTTACGTCGTCTAGTTCTAGAGCATTCTCCATCATGCTGGTCCTATGCGGATTGGTGGAAGGGTTACTCGCCAACCTTGTGTCGAATGTTCTCAACCCGAAGGTCTTCGACAAGACTTTTTGTTATGTCTGATCGCGACTCTGGCGATATTCAACGTGCTTAGGTAAATTTAGTGATTAAAGTAAAAAACTTCTAATATTAAATGTTTAACTTTAAAAATTGTATACGACGCAGATGGAGGCTAAGCACAGTCCGGAGGAGGTCCCCGCTGGTGTGGCGGAGGGCCCCGGCAGCTACCTGGTGGTGGACCCCGCGCGCGGCGTGACGTGCACGGTGCTGGACCGCGCGCTGCGGCTGGCCGACGACGCGGCCTTCGCGCCGTTCGCGGAGCGCCGGTACCGCGCCGGCCGCGACGGCCGCGGCGGCAGCAGCGACTCCAAGGACTCGGTGGTAAGCGCCAGCAGCAGCACAAGCAGGGCACGGCAACACTACTGCTTCTCCCTGCCTTCCCTTAAAATCGTGAGGAAACCTGCATGCCTCAGAGTTTTTCTAATGTTCTCGATGGCATGGTGAGCGCCAGCCCAAGCATGAGCATCGCATCGCAGGGCAGGGCAACACTACAGCTTCTCCCTGCCTTCCCTTAAAATCGTGAGGAAACCTGCATGCCTGAGAGTTTTTCTAATGTTCTCGATGGCATGTGAAGTCTGCCAATCCGCACTTGGCCAGCGTGGTTGGCTAAGGCCTAATCCCTCCCGTTCTGAGAGGAGACCCGTGCCCAACAGTGGGACAAGGAAAGGGTTGTGATGAACCTGAACCCTAACCCAACAAACCTAAAAGGAATTGTATACATTGCCAAGGTAAAGTATATAATGGATTGGATGTTTATAATATTTCATACATTGCCTGATCGGTCCTGGTTATTCTATACGTTGCCTAGGTATTGTGTAGAATATAATAATTATACAGATTGCCGGTAACATACACACGTTTATTCTTATATTATTATATACATATATACAAAACATAATTAAAATATTATACAATACAAAAATAAGTAAAGTGTGTCTCTATTTACTATGTCTTCATCAGGGTTCCGTCGACGGCGTATTCGTGTCGGCGGCGGAGGAGCTGGCGCGGTGGCGGGGCGTGTGCGGGGGGGTGGGGGGAGTGGGGGGAGCGGGGGGAGCCGAGGGGGAGGAGGCGGGCGGCGGGCGGGGGGAGGCGCCGCGGCGGCTGAGCGCGGCGGCGGGCGCGCTGCGCGCGGACGTGTTCGTCGACGAGGCGCTCACGGATAAAGGTCAGTGCGGCGCGCTCTGGAATTAATTAAAATCCATACTAATATTATAAATGTGAAAGTGTGTTTGTTTGTTTGTCCGGCTTTCACGTCGCAACGAAGCTATTAAATGGTATGGTTTTTGTGTGTGGAGATAGTGAGGAGGGTGGAGAGTGACGTAGGCTACTTTTTACCGCAGTAAAACATCCCCATGGGAAGATATCGATGTTTTGTTATTTGCTAGATATTTAGTTCCGGATGTTGTTAATAGATGGCGTTAGTAACATTCATTTGAAAGTTCTGAATTTCGCTAAGAAATGATATGTATTGTATACATGTAAATTAATTATGTCATAGGCAACTAATAAATTGAATTGAATTTTGAATTCGCGCTGGATAAATTGTAGTTTTGGTTTAAACTATTCATCCACCACAAATATGATAGACAACTCATTGTTAATTCCCTTTGACCACGCGGGCGGAGCCGCGGGTAAAAGCTAGTAAATAAATAAACATTTGCATACCATCATGTGGTTTAAAATGACGGAAACCATATGCCTAGCTATAACACCTGTATTGTACAATTGCAAATAAAATATTATTATTATTTATTATTATTTATTAAAGGTTTACGTGTGACCTAAATCTTCACTTCTGTTCGAAGACTTGGTAGTCTATTTTTCTACACAATGCGAATAAAAGAGTCAACCAAGTTGTGCTGCATTTAGCCTAAATAAATGACTTTTCTTTCTTTCTATATTGTAGAAAAAACTTAAGTCGAAACACAAGACTGTATTTTATTTTCAGTTTTTAATAAAGCCCCTTTTTTCTACTGATAAAAACTGATTTTTTTACACAGTTTGTCATGTGGGTAGTATACTGATAATGATGTTGTGTTGCAGCGCTGTGCCGGCAGGTGGTGCTGGTGTCGCTGCGGCGCGCGTCATGACGGGCGGGTCACCTTGTACCTTATATTTATTGTACGTGTAACATACTATATCTATATCATTATTCGTAAATAAAATATTCGTATGTGATATCTACCATGACTTGTTTTATTTGGGGATCCGGTCATTGAACAAAATGCATCATGTATTGTAATATTATCAAAATATTGCAATTCGATGAGAGTACATAATACGTTCTTGCGCAGTTAAAATTAATATTTTGTTAATTTATGTAGTTTCGAATAATTGTATTGACAAAATATTACACATTTAGGATATTGAATGTTAGGAGGAAACTTAAGTAGCTCGGGACCAGAATAGTGCTACGGTAGCCCCTGCCTGTCGTAAAAGGCGACTAAAAGGGGACTTCTGGGCTTGCGGGCGGTGAGAGGGGGAGCTCGAACCGTCCACCTTGAGACCCCGGGAAAGACGACGCTGTTTGTGGCTGCACAGCGTTGTGAAACCGGGAAGAGCCCGTCTTGGGCGCAGCGCCGGAGGGCACCGGCGCGTTCTACAAGAGATCCCGGAGCCCTCCTGTAGCGCCGGAGTAGGCCACCGAGTGGGTTTTAGTGGGTGAAAGTCCCACATAACCCGGCGTCGCTCCCACGACGTTCGGGTACCTTTTCAAGGTTTCCCACTCGTAAAAAAAAAAAAAAAGGAGGAAACTTAAAGAATAAATAAAAATGTATGTGTGTATGTGCTCAACCTAATCTCAACTTGAAATGTTTATAAATTCCGAATCAGTGCGCTAAGCATATACATAGCATAGCTTGATTAGTCTAATTACGCAATGAATCCTAATTTTTGGGGAGTGATCGAGGCGTAATGATAGATAGGGAAACACGTACCAGTAACAATATCAGCAGAGCCAGCATGAAGATGTTCCCCGGCCGGCTCGCTGCTTCGGCGCCGTTCACCTGAATACAGATGCAAGTCTCAGCGAGCGAAAAAAACATTAGCAAACGCAATCATAGGCCTTTGTAGCACGTCGTAGCTTCGTATTGAGTGTTCGGGAACAGCTACCGAGCGGCCGGCTGAATCGCTTTACTGAATTTAACACAGGAAGTGACCTGTAGCGTCCATAGCCCAATGGCTCAAGTCGATTAATGTGATCGAAAGAGTTAAGCAACGACGTTTTGTTATTGTTCCCTTTGACCTGTGTTAGGTAGCTAAAGAAGAATCATTTTTTGTATGAAAAGATTATGTACTAAAATCTCTTTGATTCTAATGGTTTTTATAATCAGTTAAGCAATTAGCAGTAATTTAAGTAAGGCACTAGAAGCTATAGCGCCGACACGAAAGCATAGCTCTAACCTAGCTCAAGCTGACTTGAATGCGTAGAAGTTTAAGTTATCGTCAGTCATAAGCGTTGATTGGTTCGCCAGCCGTATTATGTCCCCCGCACTGATACCCCATGCGCATATCCCTTCCGAATTGTGTCTAAAGTTACACTTCCGTGCCGACACTTGTAGTAAGGTACACTTCCGTGCCGACACTTGTAGCACTTGTAGTAAGGTGGTACTGACGGTGTCGTCGATCCAGTGGGAGTAGGCGGCGACGCGCGCGCACACGCCGGGGTAGGCCGGCAGCGCGCAGCCGAAGCCCCACGAGACCACGCCCACCACCGCGCCCGCCGCCACCAGCGGCCCCCCGCTGTCGCCCTGGCACGCGTCTGCGCCTGCGCATAGATACTCGTACGTTACGCTGGCATAGTACGCTGGTTGTATGAACCTTATACTCCTTCGAACATTAAAAATCTATCGTTAGTTAAATGTCGATTAAAAATTAAATGACTATTTCAACGGAAACCGTGCATTTTCCAGGATAAAAAGTATCCTAGGTCACTCTTCTAGTATACTACAGCTATGCGAAAAAATAACTTCGTTGCATCACTCCGTTGAGAAGGACAAAGGAGGAAAGGTTGGTCTGTTGGCAACCAAAAACATTCCACGGGAACCGTACAATTTTCCGTGATTAAAATTAGCCTATGTCACTCTCCAGGCCCTACACTAGATCAGTGCAAAAACTACATCGATCCATTCGGAGAAGTAAGACAAACCAAAAAACACACACACATCTCTTCTCCACCCAATCAAAATGATGAATCGAAGTGATTTTCACATAGATGACTGGCCTTAAATGTAATGAATCGATGACGACTGACCCCCGACGTCCAGCGCGCCCGCGCACACCATGTTCCCGCTGACGGGGTAGGGGTCCCCCGTGACCAGCTGCAGCATGTGGTACCGCGCCGCGCACTCCTCCAGCCCCACGATGTGAACCTCCACCTCGTTCAGCACTTCGGACCCCACTGGGACAGACGCCTGCAACAAATCTATGAAATTTGATGCGTAATTCCGAAAATTGAAGCTCGTAATCGTATGTGATCGAGATAAGCGACGACGGAAATGGTTGGTTTGTGCGGGTGACCGCTAGTAGCAAAGTTTCATGGGCGCTTTCGTGTATTATTACCTCTTTAATCTCATGTGAACCCGGTAATTTGGAAGGCTTGCGTCAAAGGCCCAACACGTAAAGGCCCCTTTGAGACATTTTAATGAGTTGCGATATGGCACACGTGGCGGATACCATCCTCGATCGACTGAACCATCAATTGGTACACCCGAAGGTGGGCACCGGCCAGCTGTGGCATTGTCAGGCAGATACAGTTGACTACGAACTCACGTTAGTACGGCCCCAGCCGACGTAGGTAGCTGTGGCATTGTCAGGCAGATACAGTTGACTACGAACTCACGTTAGTACGGCCCCAGCCGACGTAGGTAGCCGTGGCGTTGTCAGGCAGACACAGTTGACTACGAACTCATGTTAGTACGGCCCCAGCCGACGTAGGTAGCTGTGGCATTGTCAGGCAGAAACAGTTGACTACGAACTCACGTTAGTACGGCCCCAGCCGACGTAGGTAGCTGTGGCATGTCAGGCTGATACAGTTGGCTACGAACTCACGCTAGTACGGCTCCAGCCGACGTAGGTAGCCGTGGCATTGTCAGGCAGACACAGTTTACTACGAACTCACGTTAGTACGGCCCCAGCCGACGTAGGTAGCTGTGGCATTGTCAGGCAGATACAGTTGACTACGAACTCACGTTAGTACGGCCCCAGCCGACGTAGGTAGCCGTGGCGTTGTCAGGCAGGTCGTCGGCTCGCGGCAGCACCGCCACGGCCACTCTGGCGCCCAGCGAGGCTGCAGTGGCCAGCTCCAGCACCGCTATGTCGTTGTCACGCACCGGCACGTCGTACTCCTCGTGCACGGTTATTTTTGAAACGTCGTGGAGTACGCCCCCTGGTGGATTTAACTTGGTGTCAAATGGGTCTGTGTGATTCCACTGCTCGCGGGCCTCTGTATATGGATCGGAATGGAAGTCTAGCTCGGGCGTTTGTTGCAGTAATACATACTGTTAATAAAATATTAAAGCAGACATCACCGCGGTCCAGCCTTGTATAGGCAAGATATCCTATGGCAGGTTAGGCACCCGTGTAGGATTAGCTATGTATTCAATGATCAATAGCTAATCCTTTGCCTTATATTGATCAGTTTAGAATAGCATTGTATCTCTTTTCTCTTGTTGTCTAGTAGTTTGTAGTTACCTAGACTTTCGTTAAGCGTGTCCAAATCACCTCATAGCGAAATAAATTATTTGACTTTGACTTATGACGCTTCGCGGAAACGAGCCTGGGACCGCGAGGCTTCCGTATATCTAATTTGTGACGAGGCTCCCACCGGGCGGCCGCCACGTCACCTCGGTACCTACAAACGACCGTAGTCGCAATCTTTTATATTTTAAGCAATTTTGTAATTTTTGAGCAAATAATAAATTCAAGTACGTAAAATATTGGTAAGTTCCGGTTACACTTCTTTAGAGGCGACCATCTTAGTCCTCAAGGGTAGCAACACATCTGTGACTGACTTAGAACGAGACTCCTACTAACAAGTACTAAAAACTGGACTATTACTAACACCAACTAACAGGACTAACTATCACTCACAGGACTAACTATCACTCACAGGACTAACTATCACTAACAGGACTAACTATCACTAACAGTCCCTAGTCCTCATACCTACTAACGAACTGACCAACTAATGTTCTAATTAACTTTCTCAACTAATTGGACTAACCATCCCAGTCCCTAATTGAGTCTTGTTAAAAGTCAGTCACAGTTGTCATGGGTGGCAGCGGATGGGTGGTGCTGCAAGCTCGTTTGCTATCCTGTATTTATAAAAAAAAAAGTTAAAGTTTGATTGACTGCCCCAGCTGTCCTGTTTATATAACTCGTTGAATACGCAGAAATTGAAATTAAGCTAAACTATACTACCTCTAGCGCTACTAAGCGGTCTACTAAGCGGTGACAGCCCAGTGGCTATCGAACTCGTCTCTCACTCGAGCGGTCCGGGTTCAAACCCCAGCGGCACCAACCAATGACTTTCTAAGTTATGTGCAATTTAAGAAATTAAATGTTACTTGCTACAACGGTGAAGGACACATCGGAGGAAACCTGCATGCCTGAGAGTTCTTCATAATGTTCTCGAAGGCATGTGAAGTCTGCCAATCCGCACTTGGCCAGCGTGCCTAATCCCTCCCATTCTGAGAGGAGACCCGTGCCCGACAGTGGGACGTCTATGGGTCGCAGCGATACTACCTCAGTCCGGCCGGATTGCTCGGTCTACGTTCTTATGGCTGTCTAGATGACATCTAAACAAGGATGGGGATGAAAACTCCCTCACAACTTTTTTTCCCGTGGGACAAACTTCAAACAAAATCTGTCTATGTATGTATATTATCAGTCTGACACCCATAGTACAGGCTCGCGCCTAGTTTGGGGTCAGGTAGGGACCCCTTCGAGACATTTTAATGAGTTGGTATTTCTTCCTTACCGGTGCTAGCGTATGTGGAGCCCACTCGTACCAAGAAATATATGGGGTTCGCTACATATCCATTTCTGTAAATAAAATAAAAATGAAGTATCAGAAACCTAGTAAAGCGAAATGCAAATTATATTATAGGTAGCCTGAGCCTCAATTGTGCTCTGCCTGGGCATAACTGGCCTGGCAACATAACTGTTAGATCCCATGTAGGTGGTGAGCCATTATTGCCAAACACAGGACACAAATCCAGATTGCGAGCTTCTACCCTTTAGCAGTCGCAGTAATCGATAGTTAACTATCGAGCAAGTTTTAATCGATTGATGGCTATCTCGTTTAAGCTAGTGAAGCTATTTTATTAGTGTAATCTTGGGTGTAGCTTGCCGTTGATAAAGGCTATAGGTACCTACTTATTATATTATAAAAAATGTTTCACACCTTCCAATATACGTTCAGGATTCAGAAAGACAGGCATATTTCCCTTAAATAAACAAGCTATTTGCCCTGAAGCTATTGCACCTTCCACATTATCTGATCAAGTGCAAGTAATGCCAGAAGTTGTAAGTCTTGAAGCAGATTATGATCTTGAAATCGCGCAATCCGAAATCCATAAGACTGATATTGATCCGTTTAAGGAGACAGAAGTAGTAGATATAGTCAGTCCTCTAGAGATCGAATCTCCCATTCCATGCACTAGTTTTAGCAATCAACCACACCCAATAGAAGTTGCACCATCTGAGATATTACAAATGGAATGTGAGTCAGAGCAAATTACTGAAACCAATAATTTGGCAAGTTCTTCCTCCTCAAATTTAAAGAAAATTTTGATCCACGATATTTTAGTATTACCTAAATGGAAGCCCAGCAACAAAACACGTCAGAAGCGAACAGTTCCTAAAGCTCAGTGTTTGACACCGATTGTTTCTACCTCCAGCACAGATCCAACTCATGCCCAACTTACTGATACCAAACTAACTAATACCAAACCAACTAATACCAAACTAACTATAACCAAAGAAAAAAGCCTCTCACACCAAAAAAATGTGTCTGGGACACGAAAGCGAAAAGTAAAATCTGTCGTCAAACAGACTTTAAAAATATCAAAACCATTAAAAACGTCCTCCACCGACGAAGATTGGTTCTGCAGTGTTTGTAATGGTTGGTACTCACACGATGTTAAGATGAAAAATGGAGCTGACTGGATTACATGCTCATTTTGTACTCATCCTTATCACACACATTGCCAAAGTCAGGATGTTAATGACGATCAGCGCGTTTTTATGTGCGATAATTGCAGTTTTGACAATTCTAGCGGTGAAGAGTAACAATAAAATCACATATGATTAATTAAACTATTCTGTGTGTTCTGTTATAGTAATTACTGTTATGTTTGAAAAAAACGATAAATACTTATGTTAATTCTAATTATAATTATGTGATAAAAAATATAAAAGACTCATCTAATTGTGTTATATCAGAATTATGATAATGCTATCACCGAATTAAAGTGACTGTCACAGAATTACTTAAGTGAACGTGTGATTTATAAAGTCATGTTAGAATAAGTTCTTTGTTGTAAAACTATAAGTTTATTAGCTTAAATAGTAAGTAAAAGACTGAAGAAAGTTCCTACAAAAAATTAAACATATTGATTACGATTATCCTGGGTTTTATTGCTATTATCCAAATTATCACAGAATTAGGTGAGAATACCCTAAAGGTAATTCTGCACGGAAAAAGATTTGACGCGGGCCGAGCCGCGGTGAAAGCTTAAACTATATATTTTTATAAATATGTTGACATGGTACATTTAAAATATTAGTTCTGAAGCTGTGGTGATGTCATCGAGAGGTCTAGCCACTTCTAGTTCTAGTTCAAACTTCAGTTATCAGATAACTTTATCGAAGTCATTCAATTTTATCAGCCGAGAACAATTTAAGGAAGTTACTGTTCTAATAGTTACTGGCGCCTGCATCAGCGAGCCCATAGCTTGTGGTCGTGATGTTAAAAATACTTATATTAAGGCGGTGGAAGGAAAACAGCGTGAAAGCTACTTGACGGACGTGTAGTGTGGGTATCATATTGAGCGGAGATCTTAGGTCTACCATACGAGTATGTGGAGGAATTTTGCCTGAACAATGTGTTTTTAAAAATTTTAATCAATTATAGCCTAACGAATATGCCTGGTGATAAGTAACTGCTGCCTGTTGACACGAGCAACAGAGGATTCGCCAACACCTCGCCGGCCTGAATGAGAGTTCTGCAGTTCTTTATACTCTCCTTTATTGATTATGGCTACGCTACTCCTCTCTTACGCGCTGGTTGCAAGTTTTTTAATTCGTATGGCCAATTATGTATTCTGTGCTTGTACTATTATGTATTCTGTGGCACGGGATCGCTCACACGTCGAGGTAGCAGTGCGCGGCCGAGAGCACGTGGCGCGCCGTCAGCAGCGCGCCCGCGCAGTGCGCGCGCCCGCGGTACCGCACCTGGCGACCATACCGTTCATTGGAGGATATAATTATTACAATTCGCATGTGTCTAAGCAGACATTAACCCGCTGCCGCCCATGGCAACTAACTGACTTCGAACAAGACTGATTGGTACTAAAATGGTTAATTTATTTATTTATTAAATCTTTATTGTACTTACCTATTAAAATATTAAGGACAAAAGGCGGATTTAACGCTCAAAGCATCCTGTGCCGGTCAACCTTTGTTCTTTGGCGGTCAAAATACAGCGAAGGCGGTATTCAATTGAAGAAATCAGAAAATAATATAATCATTAATAACAAAATAATTGTAAATAAAAAAAGAAAAAGAGAAAAATCAATTACATAGGTACATTATTAAAAGCCTATCAGTATTTAACAGTCTGCGAATAAGTAGATATATTGTGATATAATGCAATTATAGGTTTAGGAAATAATATTGCAAGTCACAATAAGATTACCTAACTGGTAATGCATTCGGCATATCATAATTCTCCCGGTGTTTAATAATCCAGATAATATTTTACAGTGCAGACATAAATACAGTTTAAGCGCCATTTATATCGTTTCAGATCTTTCCCGCCTATTTATTAAACAGCAAAATGGTTTTGAATGACCAACTTGTAGTTCATTTAGATTTGGTACATATTGCATACTATTTGTATAGTTTTTAATCTATGAAAATGAATAACTATTTAGAACCGTGGAAACCTAGATAGGTTTTAAAGTAAAGGCCTCAGGCGTTTTAAAGTTTTAAAACGCCTGATGCCGAATTTCTACCTTTATCGTTGCAATACACAACGCACGGCCCGATCACGACCCAGCGAGCGGTGGCAACCCAGTGGCCACAATATTTATATGGATGTGGGTTCAATCGCGGCACGACAATGACTTTTCTAAGTTAAATGTCACCCGCTGTATCGGTGAAGGGAAACATATTGAGGAAACCATAATGAGAGTTCCTCATTCTTGAATTCTGTCAATTTGGTGGCCAGCCTACGACCTAACTCCACCCATTCCAGGAGACCCGAGCCCAGCGGTGGGACAAAGAAAGAAAGAAAGGGGTGCAGTACGCAGCTTGCGGGCGCTTTAACTACTTAGTAAATGCTTGTGGCGCTGAGACCTCTATCTATGTATGAAGGCACCAACCTTCCATTCTAGTTACCTGGACGACGTAGGGGTATTTCTGGATGGTGGTGGCGGTGCCGCCGATGACGCGCGCGCCTTCAGCGTCCGAAGCGGTCGAAGCACCCGAAGCATCCGAAGCGGCCGAAGCACCCGCGGGGCCCGGCGCGCCAGACCGAGCCTGCGCGCGCAGCACCGCTGCACCAAGAAAAACAGAATTCTTCCTAATCCTTATTCACATACCTACAGATATCACGTACGGACAATTTGATTGACTTCAGTCACTCATTCTGTCACTTTCTAATGGTGAAAGAATTTTTGAAATCGGTCCAGTAGTTTTTGTGTGAAAACATATTACAAACAATTAACCTAATCTCTGCCTCATTTCAAATACTTTGAGCATGTTTTACGGCTGAAATTTCGGCCGTTAGTAAGTTTTATCTCAGAAGACGAGGAAACCGTTTAAAAGGAATTTGAGAATTCGATACAGATATTTCTTCTTTGCAAAAATACTAAATATTTCCACAGCTTTTGTGAATGAACTTTTGTGAGTGAAGTAAGTATGTACCTATTTATATTTTTGTAAATATTTATACTTCGTAACCTTTGTAGGTGGAGGATACTGCAACATAAATAATAGGTTCTGAGGCAACTTAATAATGTAATAAAATGATATTTTAATAATATAATTAAAATACATACATAATTCTAAAAGTTGAAGTATTTTTTTTTAAATACGTCTACTACTACCAACTACTACTTGGTGAAGCGTGTAAAGAGAATGTATCTCTTTTATATTTTTTTATATATTGTTGTCAATGTCAAGTAATAACATCTTTCAACTTATAAAAAAACTATCAATACATTAATATACCTTTACTTTACGTTTTTCATTATTTCTCACAAAGTTTGTCTTGTCTTGTAATATTTTAATATAAAAACTTAATATGGTAGCAGAGCGTTGAGTTAATTGATAAAAATGCCCAAAACAACTTATAATATTGAACCACTCGAAAGTGACAACTACGATACGTGGGCAATACAAGCACAAGCGATTTTAACAAAAAACAAATTGTGGAAATATGTCACTAAATACCCAGAAAAAGGAAAAGAAGCAAGTGTCGATGATGTTGAAGGGGATGAACAGGCAAAAGCTGAATTAATTTTAATAATCTCTCCCTCGCAACTTAAGCAAATAAAAAAATGCACTACGGCTAAAGCAGTATGGGAAAAATTAAAAGAAATACACGCAAGTAAAGGTCCTGCACGCAAAGCATCTCTTCTTAAACAGCTTGTATTAGTTAAACATGAAGGAAACGATATACGTGCACATTTAAATCAGTGTATGGATATTGTTGATAAACTAGCTGATATGGAAGTCAACATTAATGATGATCTACTGACGATCATGATGTTATACAGTTTGTCTTCAGATTATGAAAACTTTCGAGTTGCAATAGAATCACGAGATACATTGCCTAAACCCGAAGAATTAAAAATTAAGATTATTGAAGAGAGTGATGCTCGTCATAACAATAATGATGACATTAAATCTGGTGAAGAAACTCATGAAGAAGAAAACGCGCTCTACGCATTTTGCAAAATATGTAAGAAAAAAGGAAGCAAAATCTTTCAGAAAAAGACGCATACAATTTGCTCAAATTGCTGGAAGAAGAATAAAGACAACAAGTCTAGCATTGCCTCCAACTATGCTGAAGAGTGTCTTCTTACTTCTAACCGAAACAAACAAAACGATTGGGTACTGGACAGCGGCTGTACTTCACATATGACATATCAACGTGAATACATCAAAGCTATGAAGACTGTATCTAGACAAGTCACCTTTGCATCAAATAATATTTCAACAGAAATTCTAGGTGAAGGTAGAGTAACACTTGTTAATAAAAGCATCAAGAAAAAGATACATCTCGAAAATACGCTTTATGTGCCCTCACTCTCAGTTAACTTACTTTCGGTGTCAAAAATGACAGAACATGGAGCTTCTGTAATGTTTGAACAAGATAAAGCTTTTGTTCACAATAAGGCAGGAGACTTACTAATGACAGCAGAAAAATCTAGAACTAGTGGTATCTATTTTGTAAAGTCACCTAATATAGAACGCAATTATGCAGCGATATCTACATCGAACTCGACAAACACGAAGAAAAGTTCCTTAACAGAATGGCACAGAAAATTTGGACACATGAATGATAAAGATTTACACATCGCTCTCAATAATGAGGCAGTGATTGGAATGAATTTCAATAAAAATGAAACTTTGTCAGATTGTGAATCATGCATACAATCAAAAATGACTAGAGTGCCATGTTCTCCTCAACGAACAACTCCTCGAACTAACGAACGTCTAGAGATTGTCCACAGTGACGTGTGTGGTCCAATCAGCACTCCGACAGAAGCTGGCAACAGATATTTCGTCACATTCATAGACGATTATAGCAGGTACGGACGTGTCTATTTCCTAAAACACAAATCTGAGGTACTAGATAAGTTCAAACAATATAAGCAGGAAATGGAGAACTTTACCGGTAACAAAATTAAGCAATTACAAACGGATAATGGTACAGAATACGTAAATACTAATTTTCAATCATATCTTAAAGAAAATGGAATTATGCGGCGATTATCTGCACCCTATACACCACACCAAAATGGTGTAGCTGAAAGGAAGAATCGGACACTAGTGGAGAAAGCTAGAGCTATGCTTATTGATGCAAAAGCACCAATGAAATTATGGGCAGAAGCAATTAATACTGCTAATTATCTGTCTAATAGAAGCATCAACAGCGCTATAGAAAATAAAACACCATTTGAAAAATGGGTTCTAAGAAAGCCCTGTGTCAATCATCTCCATCCTTTTGGGTCTAAAGCTTTTGTATTAAAGAAAGGCCCTAGAAGTCCTAAATTCGCTTCAAAAACAATACCTGGGATATTTGTTGGATATTCAGATACTAGCAAAGCATTCAGGATTTATGTTCCGTCCAAACGTAAATGTTTAATTTCTAAAGATGTAAAAGTTATAAAAGCTAACTTCTATTCATGCCAAACAGATAATGTTGATAATTTTACATCTAATGACAAAACCAAAAATGAAGTTCAATCTCTAGAAGTAAACAAAGTACGATTTGATTTTGACGATATTGAACAAGATGTTGCTGATGAAAACGTCTTTAATGAAGTAGACTCGATTCAATATGATGGAGACGCAGCTGATAACAGCTCTTGTAATGAACAAGAAAATGAATATGAAACTCCAGATGAATCTACAGCAGACATTCAACCTGAATTGAATCATTATAACTTAAGAGACAGACCAGCAATACAGCCGCCACAACGGTATGATGACTTTGTACTGGCAGCTGTTGCTGAGATCGAAAATATTCCAAAGGTTCCATTGACTTACACACAAGCTTTGAACTCTCCAAATGTAGAGCAATGGCGTCAAGCTATGCTAAGTGAAATAAATTCATTGGAAGAAAATCGAACTTGGGACTTGGTTGATATACCTAAAGGTAGAAAAGCATTACCCTGTAAATGGGTTTATAGAATAAAAATGAACCCGGATGACTCTATTAATAAATTTAAAGCGAGGCTAGTTGTTAAAGGATTCTCACAACAACAAGGTATAGACTACGACAAAACTTATAGCCCTGTGGCTCGACTCAGCACTATTAGAGCAATTATCGCAATTGCAGCAAGAGAAAACTTAAACCTATATCAATTTGATGTAGCTACTGCCTTTCTTAATGGTTCTGTAAATGAAGAAATCTATATGAAGCAACCTGAGGGTTTTCATGATGGAACAAAGAAGGTATGTAAACTTAAACGCAGCCTCTATGGCTTAAAACAGGCCCCTCGATGCTGGAATACATGCATTGCTGAATTCCTGGTAGGAATTGGCTTCATACAAAGCGAAGCTGATCCATGTTTATACAGCCGAATTAAAGGGCAGTCTAAAGTCCTTATTGGCCTGTATGTCGACGACGGTCTTGTTGCGTCAAATATAACAACTGCAAGAGACGAATTTTTTCAAGAACTTAAAGAAAAATTTAAAATTACCACTAAACCTGCTTCATACTTCCTAGGGATGGAAATCAAGGCAGAAAAACAAAGAATCGCCCTTTGTCAGCGTGCTTACACCATAAAGGTCCTCAAAAAGTTCGGTATGTTTGATGCGAAGCCAACACCGACACCTATTATCAAAGAAAGTATTAATGATACAGAATCCGCTGACAACCTTATTATGTTAGATTTCCCTTACAGACAGGCTGTGGGAGCTCTTACTTACCTGGTAGTTGGAACTAGACCGGACATAGCTTATGCTGTGGGCAAAGCCTCCAGAAATCTAGAAACACCTTTGATGAAAGATGTCAATCTAGTAAAGCGGATCTTTCGTTATTTAAAAGGCACCTTAGATAAAGGTCTGATATATAATTGTTCCAAAGATTCATCGAATAATTTAATATTTTATTCAGATTCCGATTTTGCGGGTGACCAAACAACTGGGAGGTCAACATCTGGAATGGTCGGTTTACTCTCAGGTGCAGCAATCAGCTGGAGAAGCCAACAACAAACTGTTGTATCCATTTCGTCCACTGAAGCTGAGATAATAGCAGCTAGTGAAACAGCTCAAGAAATTTTGTGGCAAAATAGCCTACTCAAGGGATTGGTGAACTTGGAGAAACCAGTACTCTATTTGGATAATGAATCTGCAATAAAGCTATCACATAATCCAAAGTACGAGTATCACAAACGTACAAAACACATCAAAGTGAAGCATCTGTTTGTACGTGAATGTGTCGCTAATAATGAAGTGGAAGTAAAACATGTATCTTCTGCACTACAACTGGCTGACATGTTTACGAAACCTCTTTTAGGCCCAAGACTAGAAGAATTATGTGAAAAGATTGGCCTGAGGAGAATTTCCAAATTCTAAAAAGTTCCGAGAGTGTAGAGAGAATGTATCTCTTTTATATTTTTTATATATTGTTGTCAATGTCAAGTAATAACATCTTTCAACTTATAAAAAAACTATCAATACATTAATATACCTTTACTTTACGTTTTTCATTATTTCTCACAAAGTTTGTCTTGTCTTGTAATATTTTAATATAAAAACTTAATAAAGCGGGAGCGTATATAAAGGACTGGTTCAATCCGGATCGAAGTGACCACAAAATTATGGTGGTGCGGTGGTATATAGAGGACTGGTTCAATCCGGATCGAAGAACCAAAAAATTATGGTGTTGCGGTGAGTATATAAAGGATGTATATGGTGATGCGGATGCGGTTCGAAGCGACCAAAATATAAAATGTGCGGTTGGTTGGTGGATAGTTTACTAGATAGAAAACTAATTGATGATGCGTTGCGGGTTCTATCCACCGTGCGGGATGCGGGGAGCTGGAAGGCCGCTATCACCCCCGGGACCAAGAGATGACAATAATGATAATGCACTTACCTTTCGGGGTGAAGACACTGGAACTTGGATCAGCTCGCTCGGGCGCAATCCAGCTTGTAAAGCGGGGTAACTATACGTAGATGCGGGACACACAGCGAAACGTGTGCAAAGATGGCTGCCGAAGGCGGCTTGCGGAGCGGCGCGGGCACACAAGCGGCGTGTGCGCGGTTGAGCGTTCGAAAAACAACTTAAAGCGGTGCGGCAACGCGTGCGTAGGCAGCGGGCGATGGCGCGTGGTAAATGGCGGCGCGTGGTAACAAAATACGAACGGCCGGAGCGGCGCGGGCGCGTGCGCGGCGTGTTTTCGATTACACGGCCCAACGAACACTGGTTGGTCGAAGCGGCGCGTGGGCCAGAGAGTTGGCGGCCCTTACTAGTCGTTCACTCCTAATTGGCTAGTGCAAAATCAATACTGCCAACACACAAGGCCCGAATGTAAAAACGGCGCAACCACTACTAACCAAACAGTTAAGTGCAAACTACTTATCAACCATGTGGTTAAGAAGACCAATATTGATAAGTACAGACAAGTAATAAAGTTTGCATTAAACTGTTTGGCACACCAATGTTTGCTTTCATTCCTTTTTTGAAATAACGGTATGCCTAGTAACGGTATGGTTTTTTTTACTGAATTAATAATAATAAATACATAAATCATTTTCGCAACTTTTCTAGTTCAACTTTTCAGTTTCTACCAAAATTAAAATAGTATAGACATACCGCAAGCGATGACCAGCTGCAGGATAGGCCAGCACCTCATGACGCCGGGCTGACAACTGGTGTAGGTACGCTTATCGCGGCTGACAATCATCACTATCGCGTATCGTATCGGGTTGGAGTGTTTGCGGGGAACACTCGGAAGATGCGTAAGCACAAGCGTATGCTAAAGTGGCTTGTATAAATAGTATGTGTCGAATAAAACATCGGGAATTGTAGTTAGATACGTCAGTATCTGAGGATGCTATTATTAGTTTTACGATTTTATTTTACATAACCAATTTAAGTCAAAATAAAATCGGTTTTTTTTTAAAGAGCTAATGTTAATTTGATTCATAGAAAAAAAGATAGTAATAAGAATTGTTCAAGGATCACTGAGAGGCTTACCAAGTGATCACAAAAAAATGCTTTCAGAACAATTCGAAAGTATTCCTGTATTACGGGAAGTATTCGGAAGTATACCTGTATTACAGGAAGTATACGGAAGTATTCCTGTATTACAGGTATCTACTTCTGAATAATAAATACAATAATAAATAAATAAACACTTTCACCACTGACAGCGAATCTCAATCAATCTCATACCGGTAGATTTTACATGCATTATGAATTGCATTATATAAAATATCTGGCCGGGATTCAAAGCGTTTCTCAAAGCTTGGTAGCCAGGGTTTTCAGTCGAATTATTTTCGGGGTGCAATTTAGCTATATCAATAAATAAAACAACCACAGTCGTGCCATTACTTTATTTTTTTTCGTTAAAACAAAACACGTTATTGCAACCCCCGAGCGACGATATCACAACCTCGTCACGTCTATCGAAAAACGGGCGATTTCATCAAATATAGGTAGGTATAAAATACATTAGGAATGTATACGAGAAAACTATGAACATGTAAAAACTCTTCTATATAAACATTTCAAATTATGGAAGGAACAGATAAAATATAGTATCGTATAAGTATAGCTTATAGAAGTTAATGATTGGCTGAAGAAGTAACGGTAATGATAGATAAATTATTAAATTACAATCACAGCTTTAGTGTTTCCGAACACAAGTATTGCAGTTGAACTTATGGTCTACATCGTTCGACAACCAAGTGAAAATTGTTTTCGTTAGTCGTTTCCGGTCACAATCACAACCTAATTACAGATATAGTATGTGATTTGGTTCGACTATATTGAGCATAAATATATTACAAAACCGGAGTAAACAGGAAAAATATGTAAATGCGCCGTGACATAATTTTAAGACAACGTTAGACAAAACAAAATAGCAATATGATAACAATGATAAATATTTTTAACTTTATGAAAATAGTAATAGAATTAGTAATTACCTCGTAAAATATAACAGTAGAGACAAATATTGCATAACATTGAACGATGAAACTGTATTGTTACATAACCCTATACCTACTATGTGCTGAAAACTGTTAAATTATTAGATTATTATTAGAATATCACAAAATGTAGTTAAGTGGAACGTATGAGAAATTGTAAAATTTCAATACTGCATATTTTTTTAAATATAAGTATGTTACAATAAACAAAATAATGTGAACATGATTAGCAATTGTTATTTATTGTATTGTCATTAATATTTATAAATCATATTTTTTATGAACAATTTAAAAAATCATAACATAAATCATTAATGTCATAACAAATCAAATAATTTTAACGACTTAAAAAAAACGTCGAATTTAGAACTTCCTCCTTTATTTGGAAGTCGGTAAAGCATTTAATTTTCAGCTATAATTTTACAATCGGTACATACAGATGATCTTTTATCAGTTGGTAGTGTTCTCAATAAAACAAACATTTAAGTACTTAGGTAACACAGCATTCTTTTAAGTATGTAGTTATTTTCGAAGTCCCAAATTTTAATTAACAATACGTATATATTGATAAAATGTAAATAAAATGTAATGTAAATGACGATATGAGCAAGAAATCCACAAATCAAGTCTACTGATTTTTTCTTCGTACGAAAATGGCACAGTATAGTATAAAATAGATTAGAATGTCATATTGTTTAAACTGATCTAAATATAAAACGCCTTGTTCCTAAACTTATTCGTAATTGCACTATTCAATAGGATATTCGAGCTTCTATTCGAACTAAAATTAAACAAAAAAGTGATCTATCAGTTTTATAAAGGTCTCCACACACAGATCTTTAGCTTAAAGCTCTCTCATCACAACGGAGAACCCCCGGTGTCCCTAGAGCTTAGTGTCGGAAGCTTTTGGTTCCCGGTCTGATTAGTTGACGAAGTAATTATAATACACTCGCAGTATTCACCCATGCTTGCCACCCAGCATATAACATACCATCATCACCGAATAATAATAACATTACACAAATATATTATAAACAATATGCCTTCACGCTTACATAACACACGTCACCACATTGTTATGTATAAACAAAACAACTTTAAGGAAATACAAACAAGAATAACTAACTTTAACGCTTATTCAAGAAACAGATCTTTGTAGAAATTACATAAAATTTCATACTTTATCTAACTACGGTAAATAGGTAACGGATTTTGAGCTACGACATATTGCACTTCTGAACGTCCCTAGTCGGGATAAAATACTATAACTATTTTAACACGTACAAAGTATAGTTGAAATAACGAAACATGGCATGAAAAAAGGTTCTGCCACCTAAAGTATGTGTAAAAGTATGTGTAAAACTTGTATTGTGATAATATCACAATAGTATCACCATGTATCACAAACGTTATACACGAATTACTCTGTTACTACACATACATTACTCTGTGTCTACAGATTAATTAGTGTATGACGTATAAAATACCACAGTATTGGCAAACGGAGATTTTTTTATTTGAATATTTATTTTGGTTTAGTGATAAATAAAGTTCAGACACTTAGAATTATAACTTTAACTATGTTTATGAAATAGAACAGGAAGAAAAAATGCAGAGAAGAAAATAATGAAAGAAAAAATATAAAGCAGATGATATAAAATGTTAACTGCATAGATATTGCATTAAACGTTATTTAAATTTTAATTCTAAGCAACTCATTTAGAATATAAGCTTAATATAACACAACTAAGTGATAAATTTTTTTTTCTAATGAGCTTCGAGAAAAATTAATTTAAAATTATTATTTTTTTGAGTTTTATGAATGCAATCATATTCTGACATATGGTCGCTTTCATACAACTCAAAAGTAGTCAAAAGCATTAATCGATATTGCATAAATTTTTTGTATACCTACTTATTCGTAAGTTTGTAAAACTTTTGCTGAAGACCCAAAATAAAGTCGACTGGTAACTATACATTTAAATGAATACAAAGCTAAATAAAGACGAAATGGCCAAAGCAATCGGTAATGTTATTCATATTTCACGTAATTTTTCCCTATAGAAAAACCTGTCTGTAAAAAATAAAATTTGTCTTGAATAGCATAGACTTGAAAACCGTTAAAATGTTAGAATATGCGAAAAAAAATAAAATTCCGTTTTATCTTTTACATCAAAGAAGCTGGTTACTGAGCGTTACGAGTATCTCCGATAGTATTTATATCCCAGACTTTGGGCATCGGTAAACAGTTCAATTACACAGATCCACAATAATTTTGGATCAATGTATATGAAATTTATTAATTGAACATTTTAGTTAATGGTACTACAAAATTATACTAATATAGATATAAAGTTCCTTTTTACAATTAATATAAGATAATGAGGTTAAGATATGTGAAAACGAGACATTACTGACAACTCCTAATAGTTTAAAGATAAAAATTAAAGAAGAATTCAATGTTGAAGATATTTTTTAACTATACCGAACCCTACCGTAATATACCTTCTACATCATTATCAAAAACAAGATGTTGCCCGCGACTTCATCCATAGCTTTTTTTGTTTTTGAATCAATTCAATTATTCATGTATATTTACGGATTAATTCATAAATAGGTCCAATGTCATAAGCTACCTACCACCGAATTCTAAGGACAACGGTTACACAGAACCATCTATAAGTAACAAACAAACAAACGCACAGACATAAACTAATAAAATTTTGAATTATCTAAGCTACCTTCAAGATTTGTTGGACTTATATTATGTCACAGAACTGTATTAAACATTATTCCTATAGTTCCTTGTGCGACATGATGAGGTATAAATCTGAGTTGGCAGAGACTTTGTGCAGAGAAAACGGCCGTTACAAAAAAGGTATTTTGACCTTACATCACGTACCTTTTTTGCAGATCCATGGCAGGAAACATGTAAAAATATTCCGAAGGTTTAAATCTAGCTTTATTTGAGCGACACAACTGTGGAACGACCGTTATCATATAACGTGTGCGACCATAGACAAACTAATCAAGCACAGTTGTATCCTACTAAAATCGACTATCCATTGACGATCAACATCTCCAACCATTGTGACACTATTAAGGCCAGTTAATGTTAATCCCAATAATAATAAGTGCTGTTTCAAAGAAAAAAATACAAACGTAAGTGAAATATCATACAATAAAGCCTCCTGGAGTAAAGGGCAGTGGGGCCCAAATCAATAATCAATTCCAAATAATTGACCACTTAATTTTCTAAGGAACTTTAAAATAAAAGAGGACGCTGCAAAGTCCTATACCGGCCGACGCCTATAGTAAATAACAATACACACACATACATGTAAAATAAGCTAAAGTTCTAGAGACTAAATAATTATCCAAATTCGTGGCGCCGTCGGAGATTTGAGTGCAAGACAGAAATGGCGTCTAGCTCGTGACAGTCATTAGTGTCATTCAAACACGTGGTGCCAGGAGATTGGTGGACCACAGGAGATTGGTGGACCACAGGAGATTGGTGGACCACAGGAGATCCAGTGGAACTGCTCCTGTTTATCGACTACTAGTTGATTCTACGTATGTATGGAATGCGCTCACGGCGGCAACCCCATCTGCAGGCTCTGGAGGTAGGCTGAGGTGGAGTTGAGGAGGCCTATGCGCTGTTTTTGCTTCCTCTGCTCCGTCATCTGGGGACGATGGGATTTAGTCAAACAATGCACTTTAGTTAAAAATCATTCACGAGACACATTTGCAAGAAACGATATATATCTCCGCATTTTGTAAATAATAATATACATATCACATTACCCGTAATTAGCCGGATTAATTGTAAAAATGTACAATCCTCAAACGAATATAGTGGAAATATCGCACACCTTTGAGAGTTAAGCAACGACGAGTGCATTCGGTTTGTAAACGGTTGACCGCTAGTGGCAACATTTAATGGGCACTACCATGCTTCGGAGGGAAATATTAAGCCGTCTGTCGCGGTAGATTTCAATGGTAAAAACAATCGTTAAGCCTTGTCGAAGATTTTCGTATGGCTTCAGAACATTCGACACTAGATTGGCCCCTACTGTACGCGCCCCCTCTACGTTTAAGTTCTATGTTCGGCGCTTCCCAGTCTGTGGCTACGCGCGGTCTGTGCAATGCGCTCTCTACTCTATGGCGCGATTACTGCGCATTAGAATTGTCTAGATTCCAAAAAACTCTAGCACACCATTTTGTTTGTGCCGGCACTATTTGCAAGCCAACTAGTTAAATCTAAATCCAAATCAACCATTGTCAACTTATATACTTTCAATAAATCAAATCTCAAGAAGTACAAGTTTCATTCAAGTATGTCCCACTACGCGACACCTATCCCTCCACCAATCCGCATTGGAGCAGCGTGGTGGAGTATGCCCTAGCCAGCAGCTGTGTCTAAGGGCAGTGTCCTTGTCGTTGGCCCGTGCCCAACAGTGGGACGTCTATGAGTTTGTAGCTAAATATGTGATGTGTGTGTATACCTGGTGGACTGACGACCTGAAGAAGACAGCGGGAAACCGTTGGATTCAGAGGGCGCAGGATCGGGAGGAGGCGACGATTGAGGGAGGCCTACGTCCAGCAGTGGACCCGGAAAGGCTGATGGATGGATGGATGGTGTATACCTGGTCGCGCAAGTCGGTGAGCAGGTCGGTGAGCGCGCGCACGGCGAGCTGCGCGCGCTCCAGCTGCGCGGCGACGATTGAGGGAGGCCTACGTCCAGCAGTGGACCCGGAAAGGCTGATGGATGGATGGATGGTGTATACCTGGTCGCGCAAGTCGGTGAGCAGGTCGGTGAGCGCGCGCACGGCGAGCTGCGCGCGCTCCAGCTGCGCGGCGACGATTGAGGGAGGCCTACGTCCAGCAGTGGACCCGGAAAGGCTGATGGATGGATGGATGGTGTATACCTGGTCGCGCAAGTCGGTGAGCAGGTCGGTGAGCGCGCGCACGGCGAGCTGCGCGCGCTCCAGCTGCGCGGCGACGATTGAGGGAGGCCTACGTCCAGCAGTGGACCCGGAAAGGCTGATGGATGGATGGATGGTGTATACCTGGTCGCGCAAGTCGGTGAGCAGGTCGGTGAGCGCGCGCACGGCGAGCTGCGCGCGCTCCAGCTGCGCGTGCAGCGCGCGCAGCTCCAGCTCCCCGCCCTCGCCCTCCCCGCCGCCCATCAGCGACAGCGCGCGGAGACGCGGGAACCAGTCTAAGTTGTTGCTCTAACAAAAACAAAAATTAATTTTTCATACATATTATTTATATGTATGTATTTTGCTATATATTAAACTAGTGGACGCTCGCAGCTTCGCTCGCGTAGAATTAGACCCATTAACGACGTCTACCCGTCTAACGACTTCAAAAACGACAAAGTTTCATACTAACTTTGCACCCCCGTTTTACCCCCTTAGGGGGTGAATTTTCAAAAATCCTTTCTTAGTGCTCCCCTACGTTGTAAAAGGAACCCCTGTGCAAAATTTCAAGTTTCTAGCCCTTGTGGTTTAGGCCCTGCGTTGATATGTCAGTCAGTCAGTCAGTCAGTCAGTCAGTCAGTCAGTCAGTCACCTTCTCCTTTTATATATATAGATATTTTAAATTTTTTGCCTTAAAAAAATGTCTCCCACAGGTGGGTTTAGAATCTACGATTTGCCCGTTAGTTAGATGGTTAGAGTATGCCCAGTAATTGTACGGGCTGCTCGTAATGGTAATGGGCGGCTCGTGGGTTCGAATCCTACCTGCGCTGCGGTAGTTCAAGGCTAAAAATAATTCAGATTCTGATCCATAAATTTTTCATTATATTGTATTTGTATACGCTTAATGTTTGCGTGTGTCGATGTTTTACAACATGTGCAAAAAAAACTAAAACGAGTAAGTTACCTTTTACGTTATACCTTTTTTGATAATATGGACGACGACCCATAGATGTCCCACTGCTGGGCATGGGTCTCCACCACAGACACTGCTGCGGGAGGTCTAGGGCATACTCCACCACGCTGCTCCAATGCGGATTGGTGGAGGGTAACTTAATATTTGCATTCAACTAAATAAATATGTGGGCCAATCAGAGCCCGCACCTTGATCATGGAGTGCACGTAGCTCTCGGGCCCGGTGAACTCGGTGGGGTCCTTCACGCGCACCAGCACCATGAAGTACAAGTAGTGCCACATGTTGTGCTCGCTCTTTATGTGCTCCTCGAACTAAATAAATATGTGGGCCAATCAGAGCCCGCACCTTGATCATGGAGTGCACGTAGCTCTCGGGCCCGGTGAACTCGGTGGGGTCCTTCACGCGCACCAGCATCATGAAGTACAAGTAGTGCCACATGTTGTGCTCGCTCTTTATGTGCTCCTCGAACTAAATAAATATGTGGGCCAATCAGAGCCCGCACCTTGATCATGGAGTGCACGTAGCTCTCGGGCCCGGTGAACTCGGTGGGGTCCTTCACGCGCACCAGCACCATGAAGTACAAGTAGTGCCACATGTTGTGCTCGCTCTTTATGTGCTCCTCGAACTAAATAAATATGTGGGCCAATCAGAGCCCGCACCTTGATCATGGAGTGAACGTAGCTCTCGGGCCCGGTGAACTCGGTGGGGTCCTTCACGCGCACCAGCACCATGAAGTACAAGTAGTGCCACATGTTGTGCTCGCTCTTTATGTGCTCCTCGAACTAAATAAATATGTGGGCCAATCAGAGCCCGCACCTTGATCATGGAGTGCACGTAGCTCTCGGGCCCGGTGAACTCGGTGGGGTCCTTCACGCGCACCAGCACCATGAAGTACAAGTAGTGCCACATGTTGTGCTCGCTCTTTATGTGCTCCTCGAACTAAATAAATATGTGGGCCAATCAGAGCCCGCACCTTGATCATGGAGTGCACGTAGCTCTCGGGCCCGGTGAACTCGGTGGGGTCCTTCACGCGCACCAGCACCATGAAGTACAAGTAGTGCCACATGTTGTGCTCGCTCTTTATGTGCTCCTCGAACTAAATAAATATGTGGGCCAATCAGAGCCCGCACCTTGATCATGGAGTGCACGTAGCTCTCGGGCCCGGTGAACTCGGTGGGGTCCTTCACGCGCACCAGCACCATGAAGTACAAGTAGTGCCACATGTTGTGCTCGCTCTTTATGTGCTCCTCGAACGACACCGTCTTGTTGTCGAACGCTGACCTGTTGAGTCCTGTCCATAAAAAAAACAATATTGCATTTAGCTGACAACAGGCTCTAGTAAGGTCCAGCCAATATAGGACAGCCCAGAAGTAAGATCCACATGTGACAGTCGCAAACATTTCAGGCTATTGAGCCCCGTTAGAGACTGAACATTGTATAAAAATGAATTTTCAAATACAAACATACTTTATTGCTCATACAATTATTCTTTCAATTTCATCCATCTATGGAAGCTCAATGCTGGGCATAACATTTTATAAAATGCATGTAAACAGCGATTAGTCAATGCTCATTAAAGTAAAGGGAAACATTTAAATCCAAACAGTCTGACCGCATATGAAGCAGGTGTTCTTCAGGATGAGCTCCTTCTGCTGCTTCTCGCTGCGGAGGTCGGCGAAGGTGTCGATGATGACGCCGAAGATCAGATTCAGCACGATGATGATGACCACGAAGAAGAACAGCAGGTCGTACACCACGCGCGCCACGAATAGCGGCTCCTGGGAATGGAATTGCAATTGGGAATTAATGAATTAATGAAAGCAAGTGTTATTAAAATAACGCTTCACACTGACACATTCGGTAGGCTTGACCCTGTGTTGCGGGGGGACATACAAAATTCAATTTAACGTAAAAAAGGGTTTGGGAGAGAAAGATTTTGGTTGGTAACAGCAGTATATTTTGGTTCTATAATCTAGTTCTATGGAAAATGGTATGGTATGGGGTGAAGAGATGGTATGGTATTACTGCGACGACTATCTGCAGATATGGTAAGTGGTCTTAGAATACGCGGCGCCTCGAGCGGCTGCTGGCCACGTACTGTACTAAATTCTATTAACAACACAAGGAGGACGTCACTTCGAACATCTGCTTTGAATACAAAATAAGAAATAAAATGTATGGGAGAGTTTAATTTAATTTTTTTGGATATTTCTCGTTTTATTTTTAATAAGTTATTATTGTCATTTTACTCATTAGGTAAAGTACTTTCGAAATCAGTTTAAAGTTTTTTGATATTTGTAATATTGTATATTAAGTTAAGAATGCTATAATATACTAGCTTTTACCCGCGGCTCCGTCCGCGTGGGAAAAGGGAATTAACAATGCCATCTGTTAACAACATCCGGAACTAAATATCTAGCTAATAACAAAACATCGATATCTTCCCATGGGGATGTTTTACCGCGGTAAAAAGTAGCCTACGTCACTCTCCACCCTCCTCACTATCTCCACACACAAAAACCATACCATATAATAGCTTCGTTGCGACGTGAAAGCCGGACAAACAAACAAACACACTTTCACATTTATAATATTAGTATGGATTAAGGCTAAGAATGGTCGGTGTGTGTGTGTACTCACGAAGCTGGCGGGCGCGCGCAGGATGTCCCCGATGCCGCCGCCGTTGCGCAGCCCCTGGTTGAGCGTGGTCGCGATGCACATGATGAGCGAGTCGCAGCTGCGCTCGCGCACCTCGCCGCCCACCGACACGAAGCGCGCGCCGCCCGCCGCCGCGCCCGCCACGTCCGGCAAGGATGGTCGGTGTGTACTCACGAAGCTGGCGGGCGCGCGCAGGATGTCCCCGATGCCGCCGCCGTTGCGCAGCCCCTGGTTGAGCGTGGTCGCGATGCACATGATGAGCGAGTCGCAGCTGCGCTCGCGCACCTCGCCGCCCACCGACACGAAGCGCGCGCCGCCCGCCGCCGCGCCCGCCACGTCCGGCAAGGATGGTCGGTGTGTACTCACGAAGCTGGCGGGCGCGCGCAGGATGTCCCCGATGCCGCCGCCGTTGCGCAGCCCCTGGTTGAGCGTGGTCGCGATGCACATGATGAGCGAGTCGCAGCTGCGCTCGCGCACCTCGCCGCCCACCGACACGAAGCGCGCGCCGCCCGCCGCCGCGCCCGCCACGTCCGGCAAGGATGGTCGGTGTGTACTCACGAAGCTGGCGGGCGCGCGCAGGATGTCCCCGATGCCGCCGCCGTTGCGCAGCCCCTGGTTGAGCGTGGTCGCGATGCACATGATGAGCGAGTCGCAGCTGCGCTCGCGCACCTCGCCGCCCACCGACACGAAGCGCGCGCCGCCCGCCGCCGCGCCCGCCACGTCCGGCAAGGATGGTCGGTGTGTACTCACGAAGCTGGCGGGCGCGCGCAGGATGTCCCCGATGCCGCCGCCGTTGCGCAGCCCCTGGTTGAGCGTGGTCGCGATGCACATGATGAGCGAGTCGCAGCTGCGCTCGCGCACCTCGCCGCCCACCGACACGAAGCGCGCGCCGCCCGCCGCCGCGCCCGCCACGTCCGGCAAGGATGGTCGGTGTGTACTCACGAAGCTGGCGGGCGCGCGCAGGATGTCCCCGATGCCGCCGCCGTTGCGCAGCCCCTGGTTGAGCGTGGTCGCGATGCACATGATGAGCGAGTCGCAGCTGCGCTCGCGCACCTCGCCGCCCACCGACACGAAGCGCGCGCCGCCCGCCGCCGCGCCCGCCGCGTCCGGCTCGTAGCGGGGGTCCTCGTCGTCTGCACACACACACACATACACACACACACACAAGAATATTTAATGAATGAATAATTAATTTGCATGGCCCCCAACGTGTGTAGGCAAAAAATAATCAATAAATAACTAACTTTAATTTAATGCAAACATTTTTGTTTCTTTACCCTTCATTTGGGACCCCCAACTAAATTTGATACTGGGCCCCTCCAAGGTACGCTACGTCACCGGGAGGCACTCACCGTCCAGGCGGTCGACGGCGACGAGGAAGTGGTCCCGGAAAAACATGTAGCCCACGATGGAGAACATGTAGACGAGCACCAGCGCCAGCACGGCCGTCAGCAGGATGGAGCGCCCGTTGCGCGTCACCGACCGCATCACGTTCAGCAGCGTCTCCTCGCGGTACACTATGGATGGATGGATGGATGTCACTCACCGTCCAGGCGGTCGACGGCGACGAGGAAGTGGTCCCGGAAGAACATGTAGCCCACGATGGAGAACATGTAGACGAGCACCAGCGCCAGCACGGCCGTCAGCAGGATGGAGCGCCCGTTGCGCGTCACCGACCGCATCACGTTCAGCAGCGTCTCCTCGCGGTACACTATGGATGGATGGATGGATGTCACTCACCGTCCAGGCGGTCGACGGCGACGAGGAAGTGGTCCCGGAAGAACATGTAGCCCACGATGGAGAACATGTAGACGAGCACCAGCGCCAGCACGGCCGTCAGCAGGATGGAGCGCCCGTTGCGCGTCACCGACCGCATCACGTTCAGCAGCGTCTCCTCGCGGTACACTATGTCTGGATGGATGTCACTCACCGTCCAGGCGGTCGACGGCGACGAGGAAGTGGTCCCGGAAGAACATGTAGCCCACGATGGAGAACATGTACACGAGCACCAGCGCCAGCACGGCCGTCAGCAGGATGGAGCGCCCGTTGCGCGTCACCGACCGCATCACGTTCAGCAGCGTCTCCTCGCGGTACACTATGTCTGGATGGATGTCACTCACCGTCCAGGCGGTCGACGGCGACGAGGAAGTGGTCCCGGAAGAACATGTAGCCCACGATGGAGAACATGTACACGAGCACCAGCGCCAGCACGGCCGTCAGCAGGATGGAGCGCCCGTTGCGCGTCACCGACCGCATCACGTTCAGCAGCGTCTCCTCGCGGTACACTATGTCCAGCAGCTGGGGGCACAGCGAATCACACACTATTAAGGCGCTATGCGTATGCGATCTATCTACGGAGAGTCAAACCAGGTTCACTTTTTAATGGGCGTAAATTGGCATTACACACTTATAAGAAGGGGGCAAGCACATTTAGACAGACGACAACAGGCGAGAGAGGATATTAAAAATAGTCTCAGACAGCTGTTGCTAGGTCGTCAACCTCGCGCGGTCATTCAACCACCGCAAGTCCGCCACACTATATTAACTTCAAAGGTAACTAGGGACACAGCCGTAACACAGTGAACCACAGGACCACACAATTGTATTAACTTTAACGAAAGTGTGGCTCTGAACGAAATTCGAAGGGGATAGTTGCGCATCTATGCGGGGACGGAATACGGCTGGCGCACCAATCAGAGCTTACTGACAATCCGCTCGGCCAGCGCCAGACGATACCTTCTGTCACCGCTGTTTGACTCAGCAGTCGGCTCGAACTCGACTCCTCTGTCTAAGTGACGTGCCAGATTTAGCCGGCGCACTATTCGCAAATAGTATTGCTAATCGTATGAAACATACCAGCACGGAGAAGAAGAACGGATGACAGCAGATGCCGAGGAAGCAGAACAGCAGGTAGACCCCGTGGTACAGCAGCTGGGGGTCGCTGAGCACGTGCCGCGTGGACTTGGAGAGCGTGCCCTGGTTGCCCATGATGCTCACCAGGTGGATGCCTTTCACTACTATCTGGAATTGGATGGGGAAACCGGGTTTTTTATAAAAAAAGACGCTTTCACACTCACGCCCCCGCGGTAGTCCTGTGTTGCGAGTGGCGAACATATCACTAAAAACAACCACTACCCAGATTCAGATATATTATAACACTTAGAAACTAGCACACATAACACAGCCACGTCGACTCTTGCAATCGGAACGCACCATCCACCTCAAAAAGCTGATGGATGGCATCAGCCTTTTGAGGTCCACTGCTGGACATAGGCTTCTCCTAAACGACACCACTCCGACCGCTCCTGTGCCTTCTGAAACCAGCGGTTTCCTGTCATCTTCAGGTCGTCTGTCCACCTTGTCGGAACGCACATTATGCATGTATTAGAGACGACATCCAAAACGTCAACTGCTGAATGCCTCTACGTGGGCTCGTCGGCTAGCACCAGTGGGCAGTTGGCAGCGACTTCTAAAACGTCAACTACTGAGCCTCTACGTGGACTCTAGCACCAGTGGCCAATGGGCAGTGGGCAACCCACCAACCACCCATGGCCCTACCGACCTCATGTCATGAGGGCCGAATCATGGGAGACAAGCTCCCTACAAATTATTTCTCTCCTCCTTGTCCCTTTTCTCTACTCATCTGGCCCCCGCGGGGGCTGGACGTCACATGTACGCCTCTGGCGTCGGCGCATACTTCCTCCGTCTTTTTCGCGTTCCTAAGTGCGTGCCATTTGTAGCAGAAAGCTACAAGATTCCTATAGTTGGGCAGTGGGCAGTGGGCAGTGGGCAGTGGCCAGTGGGCAGTGGGCAGTGGACTCACGGTGAGCATGCCGAGCGCCCACAGCGTGGGCTCGGGCCCGGCGCTGAAGATGAGCCGCACGATGCCGCACGCGAGCAGCGCGCGCAGCCCGGAGGAGCGCGGCAGCCACGTCACCAGCGCGCCCGCCACGCCCGACACCGCCCACACTACCAGCGACAGGTGTTGGCCCAGCTCTGGACAAAAATTAAAAACAAGCTTTTGTAGATAACCGAAATAAAACGTAAGATTTTTTTTATTTTTATGTAAGCTATTTTCCACCAACCCGCATTGTAGCAGCGTAGTGGAGTATGCTCTAGACCTCCCGCAGATTTACCTGTGGAGGTGATCCGTGCCCAGCAGTGGGACGAAAATGGGTTGCAACAAGCTTTTTTGAAACTTTTAACTATCGAGTTTCTTGCCGTGTTCTTCTCGGTAGCATCAACTTTGTGAATCGGCGGTAGTTAAAAAAATTTTTTATGACGTTCATTAATAGTAACAAAATACCATATAATGAAATAAATGAATCAAACCTTTACTTTGATTACCATTTATGACACATGGTATGCGACAGTTAAACTTTGTCTACTATTATTAAACTAAATATGAACTTTTACTTACTTGGATTCTCGTCTTGAAAAGGGTAGAAAAATGCAACAATGACATTGATCAGAACAGCAAAATTGAACAATATGTAGCTCCACAAAGACATGTACGATGACACCCAGAACAGGAATGGTTGTCCTGCAAATAAAATAAAAAAAACACTCATTACAGACTCATCAAAAATAATTATCTTATCAATATTGAAATTTCTATTGCCCCTCTGAAGATGCGTAAAAGACGTAGACAGAACAAAATCTTAGTACTTCTTATATACATAATCATTATACTATACACAAGTTATCGCTGTAAAAAAATTATACTGCCTAACATAGAACCTCCTATCTATTTTGAAGTCAGTTAAAATACAATGGACCGGACGTACGGTCTACATAACTTCCACATAAGCTTTAAGCTATGTTGCTATAATCTTACCCAGGAGTTTTACCCAGTGTTACAAAACATCAGACTGAACATTTAAGTGTCGTCGTCTGCTACAAAACATCAGACTGAACATTTATAATTTTTATAGCAGATTATTTAATGCCGTTCAGGTATAGGAATCGGCAGCACTATCTAAAGGCTTCTGGGGAATGTACGTTGCTCTACCACTATCGATGTTCTATCACATCGAGAGTTACTGTCACGAATGAAAGTCCAAATACGTGATATCTGATTATTTTTCCCGAACTTTTGATTTATTTTTCCCGAAACTGAACACTGGCGTTCCAGTCCGTTAGTGAACAGTAACTAACTCGACTTCTCATACGTCACGCTTGCAAACAAACTTGCAGACATAATCATTCACACTACAGTTCCGTACATACTGTATGCACTCACCGCGCAGCTTCTTCTGCCACTTCATCTCGTGGAAGAGGTTGTCGAGCCGGGAGAAGAAGTCGGCCACCTTCAAGAAGAAGAAGATACATTATATTTGCTTAAAACCAACAATACACTAATCTTGAACAAACTATAAAATTGTAAATTTGAAAAAGAGTAACTACGTGTTTCTTGCCGTGTTTTTCTCCGTAGCTCCAACTTAGTGTACCGGCGATAGGTAAAAAAATTTATGACGTTCATTAAGCGTATACAAATACCATATAATGAAAAATAAATGAGTCTGAATCTAGGTAAAAATATCATGAATTATTTTAAAAGTATAACATCAGTATCAGGGTTGCAAAGTTTGAAAAAAAGAACAAAAACATGTGTCATGATTACCGCAGCGGAAACATGACGCTGAAATCCCTGCAGCCCTTGTATCGAGAAGCGTGGCATAGGAATATTTATATATCTTATACCTACTATAAAAATGAATCGCAAAATGTGTTGGTAAGCGCATAACTCAACAACGCATGGACCAATTTGGCCAATTCTTTTTTTTAAATGTTCGTTGAAGTTCAAGGATGGTTTTTACGGCGAGAAAAATTTGAAAATTCGTCCCCTAAGGGGGTAAAACGGGGGTGCAAAGTTAGTATGAAGCTTTGCCGTTTTTGAAGTTAGTGAATGTGTAACGCGAGCGAAGCTGCGGGCGTCCACTAGTATTTAAATAAAAATGAATGTTGGTAAGCGCATAACTCAAGAATGGCTGGACCAAATCGGCTAATTTATTTTTTTGTATATTCCTTACGGTCTACGGAAGGTTTTAATAAATAAAAAAAGTTCAAAATCTGCTCATTTACTTCCTCTAAGGCGGAACTAAGTATAATTCCACGCGAGCGAAGCTGCGGGCGTCCACTAGTCTATATATATAAAAGGAGAATGTGACTGACTGACTGACTGACATATCAACGCAGGGCCTAAACTATAAGGGTTAGAAACTTGAAATTTTGCACAGGGGTTCCTTTTATAACGTAAGGGAGCACTAAGAAAGGATTTTTGAAAATTCACCGCCTAGGTGGGTAAAACGGGGGTGCAAAGTTAGTATGAAACTTTGCCGTTTTTGAAGTTAGTGAATGTCTAATTCCACGCGAGCGAAGCTGCGTGCGTCCACTAGTTTATAATATTTTATGATTCGTTTGGAAAGCAATTGACCTTGCTGCCCTGGTCGTCGCGCTCGGCGCTCTGCAGCACGCGGTGCTTGCTGTCCGCCGGCAGGTACTCGCAGATCTCCGGGATCGGGAACACTATCTGCTCCATGCTGCGGTCTGTCCGCACTATCTGTCAAGTGATCAAGGAACTAATTAATCAGAATGATTTGTAGGAATGGGGTGTGGGCAATTATGATATTGGAAGCGCTTGTTGTTGTGAACATTGTGATATGGGATTGCAACGTGTGCATTATTTGTAACTTGACAGCAGTTCAATTCAAGCTGGGACCATGTGAACGCGTACTAAATGGTATGGTGAAGTGTCTTTTTCGCTGCGACCCATAGACGTCTCACTGCTGGGCATGGGTCTCCTCCATACATGCAGCTGCAGGAGGAATAGAGCATAGTCTACCACATAAAGGTTTTCGACAAGGCTTAGCGAATGTTTCCACCATTGAAAACAACCGGGACCGACGCACAGTACAGTGGTTCGACTAGAATACATACTTAAATAGATAATATTAACATCCAGACACAGAACAAATACAAGTGTTCGTCACACGAATATTTGTCCTGAGTGGGATTCGAACCCTGGCTGGCGCACCAGACAGGTTCACTACCGATTAAGCCGACGTGCCCGTCAATGTGGCGCCACCTGGCAGGCCTGCTTACCTCGATCTGCGCGGTGTGCGTGCGGTAGTACTGCAGCGCGGGCGCGTGCGGGCCCGCGGGCGACGCGCGCACGAGCGCCGCCAGCTCCTTGTTGTGCGCCGCCAGCTGGTGGCACAGGATGTAGATGTTGTGGCCCACCTGCGTCAATGTGGCGCCACCTGGCGTTACCTCGATCTGCGCGGTGTGCGTGCGGTAGTACTGCAGCGCGGGCGCGTGCGGGCCCGCGGGCGACGCGCGCACGAGCGCCGCCAGCTCCTTGTTGTGCGCCGCCAGCTGGTGGCACAGGATGTAGATGTTGTGGCCCACCTGCGTCAATGTGGCGCCACCTGGCGTTACCTCGATCTGCGCGGTGTGCGTGCGGTAGTACTGCAGCGCGGGCGCGTGCGGGCCCGCGGGCGACGCGCGCACGAGCGCCGCCAGCTCCTTGTTGTGCGCCGCCAGCTGGTGGCACAGGATGTAGATGTTGTGGCCCACCTGCGTCAATGTGGCGCCACCTGGCAGGCCTGCTTACCTCGATCTGCGCGGTGTGCGTGCGGTAGTACTGCAGCGCGGGCGCGTGCGGGCCCGCGGGCGACGCGCGCACGAGCGCCGCCAGCTCCTTGTTGTGCGCCGCCAGCTGGTGGCACAGGATGTAGATGTTGTGGCCCACCTGCGTCAATGTGGCGCCACCTGGCGTTACCTCGATCTGCGCGGTGTGCGTGCGGTAGTACTGCAGCGCGGGCGCGTGCGGGCCCGCGGGCGACGCGCGCACGAGCGCCGCCAGCTCCTTGTTGTGCGCCGCCAGCTGGTGGCACAGGATGTAGATGTTGTGGCCCACCTGCGTCAATGTGGCGCCACCTGGCAGGCCTGCTTACCTCGATCTGCGCGGTGTGCGTGCGGTAGTACTGCAGCGCGGGCGCGTGCGGGCCCGCGGGCGACGCGCGCACGAGCGCCGCCAGCTCCTTGTTGTGCGCCGCCAGCTGGTGGCACAGGATGTAGATGTTGTGGCCCACCTGCGTCAATGTGGCGCCACCTGGCGTTACCTCGATCTGCGCGGTGTGCGTGCGGTAGTACTGCAGCGCGGGCGCGTGCGGGCCCGCGGGCGACGCGCGCACGAGCGCCGCCAGCTCCTTGTTGTGCGCCGCCAGCTGGTGGCACAGGATGTAGATGTTGTGGCCCACCTGCGTCAATGTGGCGCCACCTGGCAGGCCTGCTTACCTCGATCTGCGCGGTGTGCGTGCGGTAGTACTGCAGCGCGGGCGCGTGCGGGCCCGCGGGCGACGCGCGCACGAGCGCCGCCAGCTCCTTGTTGTGCGCCGCCAGCTGGTGGCACAGGATGTAGATGTTGTGGCCCACCTGCGTCAATGTGGCGCCACCTGGCGTTACCTCGATCTGCGCGGTGTGCGTGCGGTAGTACTGCAGCGCGGGCGCGTGCGGGCCCGCGGGCGACGCGCGCACGAGCGCCGCCAGCTCCTTGTTGTGCGCCGCCAGCTGGTGGCACAGGATGTAGATGTTGTGGCCCACCTGCGTCAATGTGGCGCCACCTGGCAGGCCTGCTTACCTCGATCTGCGCGGTGTGCGTGCGGTAGTACTGCAGCGCGGGCGCGTGCGGGCCCGCGGGCGACGCGCGCACGAGCGCCGCCAGCTCCTTGTTGTGCGCCGCCAGCTGGTGGCACAGGATGTAGATGTTGTGGCCCACCTGCGTCAATGTGGCGCCACCTGGCGTTACCTCGATCTGCGCGGTGTGCGTGCGGTAGTACTGCAGCGCGGGCGCGTGCGGGCCCGCGGGCGACGCGCGCACGAGCGCCGCCAGCTCCTTGTTGTGCGCCGCCAGCTGGTGGCACAGGATGTAGATGTTGTGGCCCACCTGCGTCAATGTGGCGCCACCTGGCAGGCCTGCTTACCTCGATCTGCGCGGTGTGCGTGCGGTAGTACTGCAGCGCGGGCGCGTGCGGGCCCGCGGGCGACGCGCGCACGAGCGCCGCCAGCTCCTTGTTGTGCGCCGCCAGCTGGTGGCACAGGATGTAGATGTTGTGGCCCACCTGCGTCAATGTGGCGCCACCTGGCGTTACCTCGATCTGCGCGGTGTGCGTGCGGTAGTACTGCAGCGCGGGCGCGTGCGGGCCCGCGGGCGACGCGCGCACGAGCGCCGCCAGCTCCTTGTTGTGCGCCGCCAGCTGGTGGCACAGGATGTAGATGTTGTGGCCCACCTGCGTCAATGTGGCGCCACCTGGCAGGCCTGCTTACCTCGATCTGCGCGGTGTGCGTGCGGTAGTACTGCAGCGCGGGCGCGTGCGGGCCCGCGGGCGACGCGCGCACGAGCGCCGCCAGCTCCTTGTTGTGCGCCGCCAGCTGGTGGCACAGGATGTAGATGTTGTGGCCCACCTGCGTCAATGTGGCGCCACCTGGCGTTACCTCGATCTGCGCGGTGTGCGTGCGGTAGTACTGCAGCGCGGGCGCGTGCGGGCCCGCGGGCGACGCGCGCACGAGCGCCGCCAGCTCCTTGTTGTGCGCCGCCAGCTGGTGGCACAGGATGTAGATGTTGTGGCCCACCTGCGTCAATGTGGCGCCACCTGGCAGGCCTGCTTACCTCGATCTGCGCGGTGTGCGTGCGGTAGTACTGCAGCGCGGGCGCGTGCGGGCCCGCGGGCGACGCGCGCACGAGCGCCGCCAGCTCCTTGTTGTGCGCCGCCAGCTGGTGGCACAGGATGTAGATGTTGTGGCCCACCTGCGTCAATGTGGCGCCACCTGGCGTTACCTCGATCTGCGCGGTGTGCGTGCGGTAGTACTGCAGCGCGGGCGCGTGCGGGCCCGCGGGCGACGCGCGCACGAGCGCCGCCAGCTCCTTGTTGTGCGCCGCCAGCTGGTGGCACAGGATGTAGATGTTGTGGCCCACCTGCGTCAATGTGGCGCCACCTGGCAGGCCTGCTTACCTCGATCTGCGCGGTGTGCGTGCGGTAGTACTGCAGCGCGGGCGCGTGCGGGCCCGCGGGCGACGCGCGCACGAGCGCCGCCAGCTCCTTGTTGTGCGCCGCCAGCTGGTGGCACAGGATGTAGATGTTGTGGCCCACCTGCGTCAATGTGGCGCCACCTGGCGTTACCTCGATCTGCGCGGTGTGCGTGCGGTAGTACTGCAGCGCGGGCGCGTGCGGGCCCGCGGGCGACGCGCGCACGAGCGCCGCCAGCTCCTTGTTGTGCGCCGCCAGCTGGTGGCACAGGATGTAGATGTTGTGGCCCACCTGCGTCAATGTGGCGCCACCTGGCAGGCCTGCTTACCTCGATCTGCGCGGTGTGCGTGCGGTAGTACTGCAGCGCGGGCGCGTGCGGGCCCGCGGGCGACGCGCGCACGAGCGCCGCCAGCTCCTTGTTGTGCGCCGCCAGCTGGTGGCACAGGATGTAGATGTTGTGGCCCACCTGCGTCAATGTGGCGCCACCTGGCAGGCCTGCTTACCTCGATCTGCGCGGTGTGCGTGCGGTAGTACTGCAGCGCGGGCGCGTGCGGGCCCGCGGGCGACGCGCGCACGAGCGCCGCCAGCTCCTTGTTGTGCGCCGCCAGCTGGTGGCACAGGATGTAGATGTTGTGGCCCACCTGCGTCAATGTGGCGCCACCTGGCGTTACCTCGATCTGCGCGGTGTGCGTGCGGTAGTACTGCAGCGCGGGCGCGTGCGGGCCCGCGGGCGACGCGCGCACGAGCGCCGCCAGCTCCTTGTTGTGCGCCGCCAGCTGGTGGCACAGGATGTAGATGTTGTGGCCCACCTGCGTCAACGTGGCGCCACCTGGCGTTACCTCGATCTGCGCGGTGTGCGTGCGGTAGTACTGCAGCGCGGGCGCGTGCGGGCCCGCGGGCGACGCGCGCACGAGCGCCGCCAGCTCCTTGTTGTGCGCCGCCAGCTGGTGGCACAGGATGTAGATGTTGTGGCCCACCTGCGTCAATGTGGCGCCACCTGGCGTTACCTCGATCTGCGCGGTGTGCGTGCGGTAGTACTGCAGCGCGGGCGCGTGCGGGCCCGCGGGCGACGCGCGCACGAGCGCCGCCAGCTCCTTGTTGTGCGCCGCCAGCTGGTGGCACAGGATGTAGATGTTGTGGCCCACCTGCGATAAAAGATCAGACGAAATTACAATTTAAAAAAAAAGCTTCTTATTTTTAAATTTTTTTGTTTTTCATTTTTATTTATTTTCATGCATTGTCATCGGAACCAAATATGTGTGCCAAATTTCAGCTCGATTGCTTCAGTGGAAGTGGGTGAAATATTGATTGCAAGATTCCAGTACATACATACATACATACGAGTGAAGTTAAAAAAAGCTTTTAATAAAAGCTTTTAAAAATAAAAGTTATCAGGGCTCCTAGCCAAAAACCATTGACTTCACGACAATAGAACAGAATGAAGGCCAGTGAAACGCAGGCTGTTCGCCACAGAGTAGTCTGGCCATAGTGGCCAGAGATAACCGCTGATAGATAAACGGTAGACAAAAATTTTACAGTACAGTGTTATTAATGTAGTACACTTCAATTCGCCATGAATTAAGTGAGATATCAATATAAAATACTAGTGGACGCTCGCAGCTTCGCTCGCGTGGAGTTAGACTTAATAATAGATTCTTAACGCGTTAACTTTAGCTGCACAAATTTGTAATGAATATGTAAATGTGTGATCCCCTATGTTTATTTTACACCCTTATGGGTAACATTTTTACAAACTTTGAATGTCATATTCATTTATATCTAATCAACAGCCTAAAACATAAATTTATAGCTTCTAGTTCTGAAAATGACAAAACTTTCAAACAAACTTTCACCTCCCTTTTCAACGCTTTACAACACTTTTTTCCAATTAAAAAGTAGCCTATGTCCTTTCTCAGGCTCTAGACTATCTGTGTACCAAATTTCATTTAAATCGTTTCAGTAATTTCGGCGTGAAAGCGAGACAGACAGTTACTTTCGCATTTATAATATTAATACATACTATGGAAGTTTCGATAATTGAAATATAATTGTAATAATTAAAATTGTGTGTAGTTGCTTACTTCCTTAGGCGACACGCCTTGCACGGCCGCGTCGTCCTCCCCGTCCGACTCCGCGTCCATCGCGTGCTCCTGATGGAAGGCTGAGCACGCAACATCAACCTGGAACAAATTTACTTTAATTTATATAACTCGCTCCACAAATTTGAGTTACCTACTAATAGATAGAATAGATAGATAAAAAATGTAATGACGTTAAGCGTATACAAATACCATATAATGAAAATTAATAAATGAATCTAAATTAATAGAAGCACGATTAAACATTGTCAAAGGTCACAAGATTGAATGTCATTTTAGTATGGCGTTTGATAACTTTTGAACGCAGACGAATTATACCTCTGAATTTATACAGATTATTACGTTGTTACGTTCATATTTGAAGTAAATTGTCACTGAGTAATTCCATCTAAGAATTTTGAAAATGACACAAATTTGTTGACACGCCAATAACGTAAAATACGCACCATACGCGTACGCACTTGTAGGTTTTTATTATTTTACGTTGCGAAATATCTAATCTATCTAAATGATATTTTTCACATTTGCAGAGTTATGTATGAATATTTTTTAATTACGTTTCTAATCCCTTGTAAGGTGCTTATAAAGTGCATTAATGCATGCGTACATGTGAAGGCTTGTAAACTTCGTACACGTATTTCAGATGCTTATGTAAGTCGTTGGCGCGCACGGGACATAATTCGTCGGTACAAAAGTCAACTATATAATATATAAGTAAAAAATATTCATACATAACTCTGCAAATGTGAAAACTTTTTGTGACTTTTGTACCGACGAATTATGTAAGAGTGAGTCTTCGACACTCAAAACGTTACTCACCAGCTGTTTAGGGTTCATGTTGTACAGAATCCGCTCCGCATTGTTCTCGGAGTCGTTGCGCGACTCCATGATAGCAAGCAGAAGCTTGGAGGCGTTATTCTTCAGCTCCAACACCAGTTCCATTCGCGTCTTGCCCAGGGGGTTGATGTCGTTCAGGATCAAAGCTGTGATGATGTCCAGGCCGTTGCTCTCGTGCGTCGCAATGCAGTTCTGGTTTTCGTGGCAGGGGCCTGTTAAGTTTTGAAGGTATCATTGGAACATCATTACGATTCAATTAACATTGGGATATGGTAAACTAGTGGACGCCCGCAGCTTCGCTCGCGTAGAATTAGACATAATAATAGATTCTTCTTAACGCGTTAACTTTAGCTCCACAAATTTGTAATTAATCCATGTTATCCCCTATGTTTATTTTACACTTTTAAGGGAATGCCATATTTATTTATATCTAATCAACAGTTTAAAATATAAACTTTATGCTTCTAGTTCTGAAAATGACAATACTTTCATACAACTTTTCATCTTCCTTTTCAACCCTTTACAACACTTTTTTCCAATTAAAAAGTAGCTTATGTCCTTTCTCAGGCTCTAGACTATCTGTATACCAAATTTCATTTAAATCGGTTCAGTAGTTTTGGCGTGAAAGCGAGACAGACAGACAGAGATTTATAATATTAAATATGGATGAATCATAATCATGAATAGACATTGGTCAACTTATGCGCCCGTGATAATACCTTGACAGTACTCGGTGAGCGTCTCCAGGGTCTGGTTGATGAGAGCCACGTTCCCCTCGTTGATGTACAGGCCCAGCAGCCCCAGCCCGCCGGTGGTGGAGCCGCAGATGCAGTCCAGGAACATAAGGGTCTCGGAGACCAGGTTGTAGTTGGACTTGTTGTTTTGGTTGCGTAGGAGGTTCTGAAATGGATGATGAATTTATAGTTTAGCTTTAAAAAATGTATCAAAAATGTAAACTTTAAAGTCACAATAGCGCATCAGGCATCAGCCTCCAAAATCTCTAATAGTCGCTCTATGGTCTCGTTTATCGTACGATCAAGTTAAGCTAGGTCGGGCGAGGACGGTCTGTGAATAGGTGACCGCTAAAGGTTGAAATTTAATGGGCTCTTACGTGCTTCGAAGGGCACGTCAAGCCATTGGCTCCGGTTGTTTTCAATTGTAAAACCATCGTTAATCCTTTTCGAAGACTTGGGTGGCTAGATAACATTCGACGCTGGGTTAGCCACTAACCCCTCCACCAATCCGCACTGGAGCAGCGTAAATATGCTCTAAACCTGCCTCAGCTGAGGTTATGGGAGAGACCCGTACCCAAATACACGGCGACCATGAAACTGTAGTTTGGCTTTTAAATGTAATATGAAAAGAGGGTTATATCAACATAATAAAATATAAACTATAAAAACATAGGTATTAGCGAACTTCTCTAATCTTTAGGAGCTTATTGGCAGAGGCCATTACGCTTTACCATGCCTCTTGCTTCTCCTCTGACGTCACATCCTTCTCTGACGTCACATCTTCAAGAACATTACCTGCAGGTCAGGGTTGTGGTTCTCGCACAGCAGCTGCAGAAAGCGCAGGATTGGCCGCATCACAGCCACTTTGGCCGGCAAGTCCGAGTTTCCCGCTTCACGCTTCTTCTCCGACATTATTTCTTCTAGAACTGTCGTTCCTGCGACAAACATTACCGTTTAAAGGGCGTACCTTAGAATAGTTAAAATAAGGTCGCCTGTACATTAAAAATTACTTGTTCGTATGAGATGCCATTAAGCAATAAGACCATCAATTATTAATCACAAATATGCTGTATTTTCTACAGAAATCAGCATTATTGTCATTACAAGTTTACCCTTGGTTCCGCCCGCGTAAAATCGTTTTTCGTGCAGAACTTTACCCCTAATGCTAAGGGATGGTAGTAGGCAAGTCATGTCACTTAGCCCGAATTTCGGATCTTCTCAGCGACCTTTTTTTATCATATAGACGGACAAACAGACATACGGGCCTTACCTGATGGTAAGTGGTCACCGTCGTCTATGGACACTTGCGACACCAGGGGTATCACAACAGTGTTGTCTGCCTTGAAAGAAGCGTTTCACACTCTTTTTGAAGCGCTCCATGTCGTAGCTCGAAGGGAAAACCTCAGTCAGAGTCATTCCACAGAGGACCAGTTCGCCGTAAAAAAGACTGAGAGAAACTATTGTATATCTGAGTGTGTCTGTCTGTCTGTGTTGTGTAGATGATAGAAGATAGAGTTGTTACCGTGCGACATGGTGTGTATGTCCGAGTATGCGTGCACGGCGGCGCCGCACGCGTTCGCTACCTCTTCGTCCATGTCCTCGCCCACCACCAGCGGGCCGGGCGAGCTCTTGCCTGCAAGCACACGTTATTGTACAATTGACATCATAATATGTATAAGCACACGAACGAATTACAGTTATGTAATTGATGTAATACAATACACATAAACGTTACACTATTATAATTAATATAACACAAATGGCATGCACATTTATAACAAATAATAGCAAACTATAAAAGACAATAAACTATTAGGTTTAAGACATTTTACATAAAGTACTATGCATGTGTACATAATTCTCTCACGAGCAAAAATATCGATATTTTTGTGGGCCAGTGTACGACGAGTATGTAATGAAAAAAATAGCAACCTTTAACAAATTCATTAGCTGATAACATAGTATAAAATATTCGATATAAACCAACTGATTTTTCTAGCAACAAATTAGTTTGTATAAAACTAAGTACTATACTTTCGTTCGTCCAGTTTTCTAATAGATATCGCACTAAAACGCCTGAAATGATAATTGCACTAAGTAGATAAGGATACGTAACTATATATCACCTATAATAAATCTATGTATATCAAAACATCATATAAAATTACGCCTGTATTTTTCCGAAGGAGTAGGCACAGGTGTGTTGTAATACACCCACATTACACCAGTTATGTTTAGGTTCCATGTAAGGTGGTAAGCCTATTGCCATACACCGGACAGAAATCCAGACTCCGAGTTGCTACCGGGTATTTTAAGTTAGAAAAACCCAGTAGTAGTTGCATGACAAGCGGTGACAGCCCAGTGGCTATTGAACTCGCCTCCACTCGAGCGGTCCGGGTTCAAACCCAAGCGGCTTCAATGACTTGTAAGTTATGTGCGATTTAAGAAATTAAATGTCACTTCCTATATCCGTGAAGGACACATCGAGGAAACCTGCATGCCTGAAAGCTCATCATAATGTTCTCGAAGGCATGTGAAGTTTGCCAATCCGCACTTGGCCAGCGTGGTGGACTAAGGCCTATCCCTTCCCATTCAGAGAGGAGACCTGTGTCCAATAGTGGGACAAAGGGTTGTGAAGATGAGTTGCCCAAACCGGGGATCGAACCCTGGACCCGGTTTAACAGTCGCGCTAAGACAAATGCATGTAAATAAGTAACAGTGCGGGCAGTGTGTTGTTATCTCAACTAAATTGTCTCTTATATTCAAAGTATGTTATATGAAAATTGTTTAAAAGAGATGGGCGGACTTAATGCCTTATGGCATTTTACCAGTCAAACCCTGTTTTGGGTGGTGTAGTACCACAAAGTAGATATTAGGAACAGAGGCTAAGCTTCTTAAGAACGTGCAAAATTGTTACCTATTTTGGTAGGGTTGTCACAACAGGTTAAGACAAATTAAAGAAATCATTTGTTAAATAGTTTTATTATTCAGAATATAAAAAGAATACTACAATAAGAACTAATACAGAATAGAAAATAGAAAATAACATACTTTACAAATTTCTTACTCTAATAATTTTATTTTTATAGTTGTTATTTTTTAATATTTTATTATTTCTTTTTATGGTATGGCAAATTCTAAATCTAATATATTGTTTTTTCAAGTAATGTATCGGGAAAAACTCACATGGCATATCAAATCCTAGCTGCAGCGTCAGGTTATAATCTATCATAATTATTGTACTGTCACCGAAGTTACGCAGGAATAAAAATTTCAGTTCAATAAGACATCTGGACGTGGTTCAAATCTCACTTGCAATACTTAAACTTAAAACACATAGTACGTACCAACCCACCCACATACCTACAAATGTTTAGTAAAAGCTTGTAATAATAATAAAAAGGTAAAAACACACCGTGTAGTACCCATTTCTTATTAAAAAAAGGATCATACAGTAAAATAAAGGTACTACTTGAAAAAGTAAGAATCAAATATTTACTTACCTATTGCACTCCTTGGGATGGTTAAAGTATGATATATTTTTATTTTTTCTAGCATTATTCATACACACAGTACAATATACAACCATTATTATTAATACCACGTTTTTATATTAGATATTCAAACTTGCAACAAACAAAACCAACAATGTGCGTAGCGATTACCCTGAGATAGTCAACTTGATGTGACAGCGTCAACCGGTTTTTTCCAGTCTCGCCGCGCACGCGACAAGCGGCCAGTGGCCACGCACAGATGTCCCGCGTGCTTGTAGGAGTGCAACCGATTTGCACGTTCTCTATGAAGCTTAATATCTACTTTGTGGTAGTACGGTACGGTGGTACCTTCAGGGGTGGGCGGCTTGCTCTTGTCGGCGGGGCTGGGCCGCTTGTCGGCGGCGGCGGGCGCCGTGCCGCTGGTGGCCAGCGAGCGGATCTCCTGCTGCGCCTCGCGCATCTTGTCGTAGAACACCTGCACATTTCATGCTGTTAGCGTCATGATTAAGCTGCTTAGCCTATCAGAACAGGTTGTGATCGCAATTCGCTTCGCTGCTGCGACCCATAGACGTCCCACTGCTGGGCACGGGTCTCCCCCACAGACGCAGCTGCGGGAGGTCTAGAGCATACTCCACCGCGCTGCTCCAATGCGGATTGGTGGAGGGGTTAGTGGCCAACCCAGTGTCGAATGTTCTCAAGCCACCCGAAGGTCTTCGACAAGGCTTAACGACTGTTTCCAACATTGAAAACAACCGGGACCGACGGCTTTACGTGCCCTCCGAAGCACGGTAGCGTCCATGAAATTTTGCCACTAGCGGTCACCCATCCACAAACCGACCGCGCCCGTCGTTGCTTAACTCTTCCGATCACATTGAATCGACCCGAGCCATTGGGCTATGGACACTACAATCGCAATTATTGCAAGTTAAACCGAGGATTGCGACAATAGAGAGTATGTAAGCTCTTTTATTTAGAAATGTTACATACATTTCTATATCCCTCCTCTCACTCCTTTATAATTCGCATCAGGTTACACGACTCAATACCGGATATTTATTTATTTATTTATTATTAAAGAAGCATAAACCAAGGTGGTAGTCTCATTTACGACATCGAACCCCAACATTTCAAAAATTGTGTCAGTCAAAAGTAGAGAAGGAAGAGGTGATAATCAATCAGAATGCTGCTGATAACAATGACAACATAGGAGGATATTTAAGCCAGCTATGGATATTTAAGCAGTGTCTGTGGGCAGACCGTGGTCAGACCCGTGCTCAGCAGTGGGATGTCTATGGGTCGCAGCGAATCGAAAAAGCATCGCCACCTTCGTCATCGTTGTTGCAATAGGAGCCGAGGCAATGTACTTTTTTTTCGAGCTCTACAAAAACTAATTGCGATTGGTTTGGCTGCGATACAGTGCATAAGAGCATCTCTTTGAGGTCGTGTGGAAACACCGGGAAACTAGACCGGGATATTTTGAAAATAACTTCGTACGTATGTATTTAGGTATGACAAGGTAATGCACCATTCTTCGAATATTAAGTCAATAATGTCGGCTTAAATGAGACGTCAATAATTCTTAACTTATGCGGACATTGTGTGAACTAAAAAGTCTAAACCCAACCCTAACTTAACTAACTTTTTGTATGTTTAGATTCATTTTTTTTTTGGGTCGGTTAAAGGACTCCTTTTATATTTTTATGAACAGTCTAGCTAAAAGAACTACAATGGACTCTAATATTTTTTTAAATCGCATAGATCTTACCTTCAAAAATGCTTGCGATATCTCGCCATTTTGTAGCTTGGTGAAAATGCTGTGTTGGATAATTGGGTTCCCTCCTTCTAGAAGTGCGATTCCTGAAAGATAATCATTTAAGAGTAGAGTCGATTTTAAACTTACATAAAAATAAAGAATTTAAATTATGTTTGATTCATGTATCCGTCAGCTTTTAGAGGCTGCTTGAGGACGAAGGTTGTTACCAAGATCATAACATTTAAATTGTGCTGTTGCATGATTGAATTGTGGCGCACGCTCCAGTGTTGTAGTTATGTGAATGTTTCATGTTCACCAAACGGCGACAGCCCAGTGGCTATCGAACAACCCGCTCACTCGAACGGTCCGGGTTCAAACCCAAGCGGCACGCACCAATGACTTTTCTAAGTTATGTGCGATTTAAGAAGTTAAATGTCACTTGCTATGACGGTGAAGGACACATCGTGAGGAAACCTGCCTGCCTGAGAGTTCTTCATAATGTTCGGGAAGGCATGTGAAGTCTGCCAATCCGCACTTGGCCAGCGTGGTGGACTAAGGCCTAATCAATCTGATTCTGAGATGTTGTGGTGGTGGTGAATATTTCATAAGTTTATGGCGCAACTTATTAAATAAATAAATAAGTTGGCTGTAGGGTATCGTCGGTGTTCGAATCGAGTACTCACCGCGTGACGACACGGTCGCTCACTGCAATAACATCGAGGAAGATGAGAGAAGACCACAAGTACATGATATACTGACCCAGCTGAATGGCCTCGAGGAAGATGGCGGGGCGGTTGGTGCTGTTGATGACCAGCTCCACCACCAGGTCGGAGGCGCCCTCGCGGTCCAGGTGCGCCTGCACGCGCGCCAGCGTCTGCCCCGTGCGCGGCAGCACCTTCGCTGCAGCACACCGGTATACCAATACTATTGTGGGCTAATTAGGGTGAGAAAGCAATGATAGGTCACGTTATATGCCTATCCTTGCTTTCCGACCAATCAAAACCAAGCCAATGATTTGCTTCAGCAGTTAGTTATTTAATTACGCAGTTTAAGAATAGTTGGTTGTCTGGAAGAGATCGCTCTAAGCGATGAGACCGCCAATTGTTTCACCTTATGTTTTTTATTCCTTTACTTTCCTTTCCTTTTATTTATTTGTATGTCTTTATTTTTGGTGTACAATAAAGTATTGTTGTATAGTGTTGTATTGTATCCCCAGACTCGGTACAAACGCTACAAGGCGACACTCATAAAATACTATTATCTGTGTTTCCTATTGGTGAAAAAATTTCAGTAGTTTTAGAGATATCTCCCTGTATCCAAATTCTACACTTTTAGCAATGATATTTCAATTGTCAATGCGCGCATGTTTGGCAATAAAGCTGAGCGATATTTCTGTGTCAAAGGAAGATTCAAATCTAGTCCAAAATTATCTTAAAGTATCTTAAAGTCTTAAGTCTATATCTAGTCCAAAATGATCTCAAAGGATTTTAAAGTCTTAAGCCTATATCTTAGCAGGCGTGAAAGTCTGTTGACGTAACCATTTTAGCATTACAAACAAGATACTGAATTGATGCAAAATTAACAAACACAGAATAAGGGTGAACGTACAATGCGATGAATAAATATGCTCTGGCGGGGAAATAAGCATGGGTGTACCAACCTTTAATATTTATTATTTGTAGTTTACAGGGTGATTTTTACTAACTGCCGCAAATTATTGAATGCAAACGTACAACGTCTGTTATTCAAATTGATACGTTTAGGTCAGGGTATTCTTTTAGATCAAAAATGTATAAGGCTAAGCAACACAGGTACATTATGTGAAACTTACCTTATCCTGTATTAAAATACAATAAAAAAAACGGTATTGTGCAACGGAGATACGACACAAAACACGCACAAACATTCATGGACCAACCTTTTTTCGTCTGAAGCGGGTGAGTTTCTTCGGCGCATGCGCATTAAGAAAGAAAACGATTTTGATGCATATGCTATATAAGCATTAAATAAACAACATTTATCATTATATCTTAATAATTATTGTATCTACCAACAGTAAAGTTGTTAGAATAATCTTATTTGAACTAAAAATGTAGTGAAAGTTTACGAAGATATAAGAATTAATGTTGTCGATGTTAATTATGAATCTTTATCAAGTCCCATTTGCGGCATGATGTATGACATAATTTACGAAATATGAATAAGGCATGTATAAACCAACTATTGTCAATAAGTGACCAACATCTATTAATTGTTATTTGAAACAGGTAGAAAAGACAAGAAATATTAATAGATAAACGGAGCCAACATTTGGCAATAAGGTTCTTTTTATGATATACAGATAATGATGTTAGGACCCATCATTTGTATACAAATAGGAGTATGTATGTACTTTTCTAAACTATGATTTTGTGCTTCTTGTCTAGAACTATAAAACTATTGGTGCTTTCTAATATTTCGAGCTCTTATATGCGTAGAAGAGTTCTTTGATCAAAGATTATAGTGCTTTAACTGCTATTACTCCTACACCTAAGTGAACTATTAACCATTGCAAGTATTAATTTAGTTGACGAAATATTTATATGCTAAGCTATCACACTTTGTAATTATAACTTACAACCTAAAAACGTTAGCAAACTAAAACAGCTGTCCAACAAATACATTTCAGACTTACGTAGCTTCTCAGTTTCCTTGAGTTATAACTTCGATTAAACTTTTTATTCTGACAGAACCAGAGATATTTACTGTCTAAATAAGATAACACAATAATATACACAAAAAAAATTGAGTCTAATTGAGAAGCTTCTACTTTTTTTGGAAGTCGATTCAAATTAAAGCGTATACTATTATACTATTCTTTCATCAACCACTAACCAATCGTTTCGTTACGTAAGAAGCAAAAAATGTCATTAGTCTATGTTTTCTTTTGCTAACGTTATATAGGTGTGATTGGGTATAATCCCGAATTAAGTTTATTGATATGTCATCAACTATGATATTAACCTGATAATTATCAAGTTGTTACGTCATCATGTCCCCTAGGGCTAATCTAGTTGTGACGTCATCGCTATAGTCCCCTAGGGCTACCAGCATGGACTTACCACCGGGCCCGTGCGTGACCGTCATGCTGGTGGGCGGGGCCTGGATCTTGGGCTCCGACTTGCGGTTGATGAAGTACTGCGACAGCAGCTTGTTGCGGAGTTGGTTACCCTGAGCGGAGAAAGTTTTCAAGTGATTTCTGTCAAATATTTAACAAGTAATATGAATGAAAGTCAAATATTTAACAAGTAATATGGATGGGTGACCGCTAGTGGCAAAATTTCATGGACGCTACCGTGCTTCGGAGGGCACGTAAAGCCGTCGGTCCCGGTTGTTTTCAATGTTGGAAACAGTCGTTAAGCCTTGTCGAAGACCTTCGGGTGGCTTGAGAACATTCGACACTGGGTTGGCCACTAACCCCTCCACCAATCCGCATTGGAGCAGCGTGGTGGAGTATGCTCTAGACCTCCTAGCAGATGCGTCTGTGGGGGAGACCCGTGCCCAGCAGTGGGACGTCTATGGGTCGCAGCGATGAATGAACGAACGAGAGTTTATTTAGAAGAATAAAATATCAAGCCTATCTAGCCAGTACACTTGCGAATTGCATTGAAATTAGAAGTTGGAAACGAACACGGTGACGTCACGGATGCATATAATTCGGGCACGAGTTAATGGCGCAAATGACGACGTTAAACATGACAAGAATATAACCGTTCTCCTCTCGCAAATATTCGCGTCCCTTTCACAATATACTATCAGTCCCTTTCTCAGTATACTAGTGGACGCCCGCTGCTTCGCTCGCGTGGAATTAGACATAACAATAGTTTGGTTTACACCTAGTAATATTATACAGCCTATGTCACTCAGTGAACATGCAGCTTTCTAATGGTGAAAGAATTTTTGAAATCGGTCCAGTAGTTTTTGTGTGAAAACATTACAAACAAATGTTTCCTCTTTATAATATTAGTATAGATTGAACGCTTGTAGCAGCTTATAGGAAGACAGTTGAGGAAATACATTACAATAATCCAAAATAAAAATACTTAAATATTTTCACTACACTAAACTGCTCGGGATCACTACACTACCTTTTCCCCGTACTCGGGGTCAACGGCCATCATCTCCCGCAGGGTTCGCAGCACTTTGACGCACAGCTTCTCCTCTTTCTCTTCTAGAAGCTTCTCAGTGTGCCGGATCAACCTGTCGACACCAGGTAAACGCTAATTAAAAGTTCTTAATAAACCTTACCTAAATCATATTTATGCATCTACATGTGTGTGATGCAGAAAATCAAGCAAAAGTCCCATAATACACAACATTAATACACACTACACAGACACAGTGTTTGAAAATATAATTAATGAATTATTTTTTTATTTCACCATAAGGTATGGTAATTGTACAAGCTCAACGAATGTCAGAAAAAAATTCAATTTCAAATTCAAATTCATTTATTGTGGACCATAGGGTTGATAAGTACTCGTAAATTAGGTACATAGTAAAAGTCTCTCTATGACCTGCCATAAAGGCATACAACACAGAAGCTAGTTTTACATACAGTTCACAACAGACACGTTATTAAGTACAATATAATTTTACTATCATTGTCTTATTTAAAATGTATCGTTTAAAAAGTCATTTACCTTATAATAACATTTATAAATTAAAAATCTTTCAAGTTTCTTAAATAAAAATCTTCAAAAAATCTGTTTCTAATTATTATAGTCTATACATAATTAGTTAAATTCTAACATTTGGTATATTACAAAAATAGGATATTTACCAAATGTTACCTAACTACCTTAAATTTAGTTCAAATGTCAAATTTCATCATCATCATCCAACCCTTTCTCTGTCCCAATGTTGGCCACGGGATGTCCTCTCAGAATGGGAGGGATTAGGCCTAAATCCACCACGCTCGCCAAGTGCGGATTGACAGACTTCACATATCTTCGAGAATATTATGATGAACTGTCAGGCATGCAGGTTTCCTCCGATGTACTTAACCGTTATAGCAAGTGACATTTAATTTCTTAAATCGCACATAGAAAAGTCATTGGTGCGTGCCAAATTTGTCACTAGCTAATTCTAACATTATTTATCCAACTTTATATTATTTAAATACAAATTTCCCTCGAGTGGTAGTGAAGCAGCGTGGGCCAAGCTGGCCCAGCGTCTCACCGCGATATGAAGATGCCGCTGGTGTCCGGGTGCGTGAGCTCGCCGGGGCTGGTGAACAGCTTGTGCGGCTTGTACAGTATGTCCACCAGCAGCGACTGCTCGGCCTGGAGCAACGGCCGCAGCTGCTCCTCCAGAAGCGCCACTATCTCTTGCAGCCCTTCCATCACCGATCGGTCGTTTTGCAGGTTCGTCTGGGAAGTTTAAGGAACAATCACTCGCAGCCAGCTGCGCGAACCGGGCGCACACAATAGATATGGCGAGCGTACGAATGCTTATCTGGTTCCCCGATTAATAAATGAATTACCTACTGTTGTGCGGAACCGTATTAATCCACGCAATATTAAAAATAAACTAAAGTCTTATTTTCTATGCCACTTGTAATAGGACTACCTTGTTGGTCCAGTGGTCGCAGGCGTGACTTTAACGCTTGATACTGGGCTGGATCATCAAAGTATTTAGTACCTAAGTAGATTAGTCTTAATTTGCATTAATGTTATGTAGTGAACCTACCTATACCCTAGACCTAACTCGAATTCGTTAGCATTTACTACAAACCTGTGTGGTTTACTGATGCTAGCTATTTAACATATGTTTGTAAACATCTGTGTGCCAATAAAGAAAGAAATAAATAAATAATAAAATTGGAAGTCAATCCTGGTCAAGTGATGCTTATGATGTCAGGATTCTAATCTCAACGGCCGCACCAATGACTTGTTGTGATTTTATGATTTTTCTAAGTAAATTGCGTTTAAAAAATTTAATATCGCCTGGTATATCCATATGAGGAACATATCGTGAGGAAACCTGCAAGCCTGTGAGTTCACCATAATGTTCACGAAGGCATGTGAATGCCAAAGTTCCAATTCACACTTGCCTATCCTAGACTATGGCAATAGTCAAACTCCCCATTCCTAGAGACCCGTGCCGACAGTGCGACAACGACATGATTCAGATACATTTATTTCCTTACTAGTGGACGCCCGCAGCTTCGCTCGCGTGGAATTAGACATAACAATAGTTTCGTTTACACCTAGTAATATTATATAGCCTATGTCACTCAGTGAAGATGCAGCTTTGTAATAGTGAAAGAATTTTTGAAATCGGTCCAGGAGTTTTTGTGTGAAAACATGACAAACACATATTTTCTCTCTAAAATATTAGTATAGGTGACATTATTTATCCACCACCAGTTCACAAAGTTGATGTTTGCGGTGGTATACCTGCGAAGCCATCTTCTCCAGCTTGGAGGTCTTGGAGGCCAGCAGCCACTTGCTGGTCTGCCGCGACAGCGCCGCGGCCTTCTCGAACACCGTCTGGATCTTCGCCTCCAGCTCCAGGGGGATCGCTATGCTGCGGGTCTTCGCTGTAAGGAATCGAATCCCGTTAACTTTGATTTCAACCCATAGACGTCCCACTGTCGGGCACGGGTCTCCCCCACAGACAGCTGAGGTCTAGACCAGGGGTCGGCAACCTTTTGAGTCGGGAGTGTCAAAAATTACAATTAACAAAATTTCAAAGATTGTAAAGAGCCACAAAAAAAATTTCGTACCAACAATAAATAGTTCTTCTATAAATAAAGTATTTTGATTAAAAAAAAAACAATCTATTTATTCACATACGAAAAATATCTATTTATACTTGCGTATGGAACCAAAGAGCCACATGTGGCTCGCGAGCCGCAGGTTACCGTCCCCTGTTCTTGACCATACTCCATCACGCTGCTCCAGTTCAGGCGATTGAAAACCATACGAGTACAACTGAGTAGTTAAACAAAGTAACTAACCGACTTGACTGAGCGTTCTAATGCACTTCTCATACGAGTACAACTGAGTAGTTAAACAAAGTAACTAACCGACTTGACTGAGCGTCCTAATGCACTTCTCAACGTTGAGCTTCTGAGGCGGAGTGAGCGCGCACTGGTAGATGCGGAACGTTGTTTGCAGTAACTTCACGAAGATCGACTGACGGGTCTGCAGGAATGGAAACGTAGGATCAGTTTGTTATTAGATATTACATAGTAATATTCCTATTTAGATCACAGATGCTTTGTTAAACTTTGTTCGATATCGGCCAGATCAGATATTTACAATACAATACAATACAATATCATTTATTGCACCAGAAAAAGAATACAGGAGAACACAGTAAAGAAAAGAAGTTTTGCAAAAGGCTGTCTTATTGCTTATTTATTTGGCAGATAAAATATAAATGTAGGTGCTCGTGTCATGGATGTCAAATTGAGTTGTTTCCTGTATGAGTCAGGTATCCGCAACACAAGGAATAGTGCGAGAATATGAGCGTGTTCTTGTGAGCGTACCTTAGTGCAGGGATTCCAAAAACTGGGTTCCGCAGAACCTAGGGGTTCCGTAGAATAGTCATCAGGGTTCCGATAAAATTATTCCGTACGTATCGTTGTGAAACAGGCTTTTCGGCCTACGTTTATACAAAAAACAAATACAGGTCAAGATTGGATGCTATGATGGATGATTTGATATAAGGTTCCATACAATAAAAGTTCCGTTATCTTTAAAGTTTAGGAGCCCCTGCCCTAGAGCACTAAGGTGAGATTAATAATAACTGAATACCTGAACAGTGGTGCTCTGGTCGCTGAAGGGAGAGTTGAAGAAGGTGCAAATGGTGTGAACGAGCACATCTGTGACGTAGTTCACCCACGCCTGCTTGTTGCCGCGCGCCTCCGACTTCGACCCTGTGACATACAGCAGAGCTATATATACCAAGGCAGTGCCACACATTTTTAAAGCAACAGCTAGGCAGTGCAACACATTTTTGACTAATTAAAGTTAAGAAATTATCGTTTAAAGTAGCAGTCGTTGGCCATACAAAGTATCTTGATTACAAATATTTGATGTTGTAATTTAGGGCTGTAAAGTTTTGTTTATAATCCACTGAAGATTAAATAATACTAAACATACTTTATACTAAATACTTTTATTATTATTACATCCTTCACCCAAGCTTAGGATAGAAGCTAGTGGCAATAATTACCTCCTTAACCCGACCGTAGGATGGAAGCTAGTGGCAATAATTGCCTCCTTCACCCGACCCTAGGATGGAAGCTAGTGGCAATAATTACTTTCTTCACCCGACCCTAGGATAGAAGCTAGTGGCAATAATTACCTCCTTCACCCGACCCTAGGATAGAAGCTAGTGGCAATAATTAAAGAATACGTTTAACGAGTTTTATATATATATCGTTTTAGCAACACTTAATACTTATTATTTTTATGTTTTTTTTAGACAGACAAACAGACATACGGGCCACCTGATGGTAAGTGGTCACCGTCGTCTATGGATACGTGCGACACCAGGGGTATCACAGGTGCGATGCCTGCCTTGAAGGAAGAAGACGAAGACTTAAGTGCGACGACGAACTTATTAAGTACGTTATTTATGTTCCCATGCAAGTGAGAGTATGTCTTTTTTTAGAATAAAATGTCTGTAAACCTAAACCGTGTGAAAAATAATTACCGTGCGCGTCGTTCTGCAAGATGGCCTGCATGTCCGTGAGGAAGGACCGCTCGAACAGGTCCCACATGTAGTTGCTCGAGTATATCTCCTTCATTTCCACCTCCGTGTCGATGTAGCAGTGGTTCAGGAAACCCACGTACGCCTCTTTCACCTGACGAAGAAAACATATCTCGTGTTTATTTCGAAGGAAACGTTGGTGTGGACACTAATGACACTTTTGACGGGCTCGTTGGCGCAATCGGTAGTGACACTGTCTGTTGCGTCGTGGGTTCGAATCCCACTCAGGACAAATATTCGTGTGACGAACACTTGTATTTGTTCTGTGTCTGGATGTTAATATTATCTACTAGCTGTACCCTGCCACGCTTCGCTGTGGCACATTGTGATTGATTGCGAAATGAGAAACAAAACAAATAATACATCTATACTAATATTATAAAGAGGAAAGATTTGATTGTTTGTTTGTTTGTTTGCATCGAATAGGCTTCAAAACTACTGAACCGATTTGAAAAATTCTTTCACTGTTGGAAAGCTACACTATCCCCGGGTGACATAGGCTAAATTTTATTTTGGAAAAAAATAGGTTTCCGTAAGATATTTGGGTTTTTCGGACACAAGGTGTAAAAAATCAACCAGAAAAGTTACTTATTTTGCGTAAGCTGCCTAAACTATACAAGATAGAACCATAAAATGTTCTAATTAATTGTAGATCTTATAAATATCTATAAAAAAGTCCGCGACACACTATACCTATCTATGTCGAGTGAGGCACAACAACCATTTTTTATCTTGAATTTTTTTTGGACTACATTTAAAGTTTATGTAGATAATATTTGGTCTTTGAATTATTAAAATTGGACGTTTGGTTTTGAAGTGTCTGTCTGTCTGTCTGTCTGTTTCGCTTTCACGCCAAAACTACTGAACCGATTTAAATGAAATTTGGTACTACATAGTCTAGAGCCTGACAAAGGACATAGACACTTTTTAATTGGAAAATAGTGTTGTAATGGGTTGAAAAGGGAGATGAAAGGTTGTATGAAAGTATTGTCATTTTCAGAACTAGAAGCATAAAACTCAAATTTTAGGCTGTTGATAAGGTATAATCCTTACTAATCCTATCCTACTAATATTATAAAGGGGAAAGTTTGTAAGTATGTATGTATGTATGTATGTATGGATGGATGTGTGTTACTTTTTCACGTAAAAAGTACTGAATGGATTTTACTGAAACTTTACAATAATATAGCTTATACATCAGAATAATACACAGGCTAAAATTTATAAAGATATTGTGTGAATTGTCCAAAATATGACGATAAGTGTCAAGTAGGTAAGTAGGAAAAAATCTACCATCTGCGAGCTATTCTGGCGTGCGCTGCCAAAACTACTGGACCGATTTCAAAAATTCTTTCACCATTAGAAAGCTGCATCTTCACTGAGTGACATAGGCTATATAATATTACTAGGCGTAAACGAAACTATTGTTATAATCTATATATGTAAAATAAAGTCGTGTTAAATTTTTATTGAAGTGAAAACTTCTTTAGCGGCGTTGAGCACTTTTTCTGTAATGGGTATAAAATCTTAAACTCGCGTCAGGACACGTGACCTGATCGAAAAAGCGTAAGACGGATGGAGAGTAGACAGCTATCCCCTCTCTACGGCGCGGCGAAAATGTATGCCTGGGCCTACTGTTTCGTTTAGGCAGGAAAAAGTCGTTGAAATTATGGATGAAAGTTGATTTTTCGGAGAGATAAACTTTTTAATGTAAAATAATTGCAATAGTTTTAAAGTGTTAAATTTTTAATGTAATATAAATTGTCATGTTTGTGTACGATAGCGCAATAAATGAATATTGTATTCTACCACATAAATGATAGTAGGTACTTTTATACTGATAAAGCAATTGGTGCAAAATTATTCCCTAACCATTCCAAAATATCAAACATGCTCAACGTTAATAATCAAGTTTTCACTTCTGCCGGCACTCCCGGAGTGCAACCCGTTTTATTTTTTTAGTAACCTGACGCAAATAGGGTTTATGTGTGTGTATTATAATTTTGATTTTTATATAAAATACCCGTGCGAAGCCGGGGCGGACCACTAGTGTCATATAAGTTTAATTTTGCAATACTTGTGGATATACAATATTTTTCGCGGATATGTGACTGATGCAAAAATTAGATAAAAACAGTCCTTGATGTGGATTATATATCATGCTAAAATTTCAGCTCGATCGGTGCAGAATTTTTTGAGTTTTTGAAGCGTACACAAACCAACATAACATTTTTATATATGTGTATTATTATTTTAAGATGTATTTAAAAATATCTATGTAAGTATAACAGTCTCTGACACCCATAACACAGGCTCGCGCCTACTTTGGGGTCAGATGGCCGAGTGTGAGAATGTCCAAGATATTTATTTATTTATTAGTAAGTTGCTAAGTCTGTCCAGCCCCTACAGAACCCACCTCTGGGATGCAGTCGGGGTGCGTGATCATGGCGACGATGTCGTCCAGCGGCAGCAGGCTGTGGCACTTGATCTCCGTATACACGTTCTTGCCCAGCGTGCAGCACGTCAGCAGCTTCACCAGCTGGATGTGGTACCTAACAACATGCCCCGTTATGTATCATTCTTACTAATATAAATGGGAAAGTGTGTTTATTGGTTTGTCGTTCTTCTTTTTATCCCGGAAATTTGCATGTTTCCCGTGAAATTGACAAAACACTGAAATAATCGTTCGATTTTTAATCGATAATTAACTATTGATAAATTTTTAGAAAGAAATAATTTATTTGTAATAAACAAGCAGCAGTAGCGATTAACATGGTCTTATCAACATAATTTTTAATATTACTTATACGCAAACAAACATTATGCCTTATTAAATTAAAAACAAAGAAAAAAATACACAGCTGCAGCTTTGCAGCTCCAGCACTGATTTTCAGTGATGCTCTTGGAGACCGTATTCGGAGGATGGGAAGAATCATCAATGATTTACTAGCTAGCAATTTTAATTGATTGCTGGCTATCTCGGATTATTATCGGCCGAACTGCGGGCGAAGCTAGATTTTGATTAGTGGCATCTTTGGTGTAGCTTGCCCTTGATAAAGGCTATACTTATTATATTTTAAACCGTCCCTTGATGATGGTAGATGCAGAATTACTGCACGGAAAATTATTTGACGCGGGCGAACCCGCAGGGAAAGCTAGTACATAGACATTTTTTACCTAAAATCCTCCTGACATTCAGTAGAGTATGAGATTGTGCACGCAAATTCAAATTAATCAAAAGCGAGGATTCACAATATTTTTTAGTGGAAATCTATTTTTATATTTAAGGAATCTGTATTTATATTCGAGGAATGTGTAATGTGCACAGTTAAATTCATTAAGTGCAGAAACGTAGACTTATCTATACTAATATTATAAAGAGGAAAGATTTGATTGTTTGTTTGTTTGTTTGCATCGAATAGGCTTCAAAACTACTGAACCGATTTGAAAAATTCTTTCACTGTTGGAAAGCTACACTATCCCCGGGTGACATAGGCAAAATTTTATTTTGGAAAAAAATAGGGTTCCGTAAGATATTTGGGTTTTTCGGACACAAGGTGTGAAAAATCAACCAGAAAAGTTACTTATTTTGCGTACGCTGCCTAAACTATAAAAGATAGAACCATAAAATGTTCTAATTAATTGTAGATCTTATAAATATCTATAAAAAAGTCCGCGACACACTATACCTATCTATGTCGAGTGAGGCACAACAACCATTTTTTATCTTGAATTTTTTTTGGACTACATTTACAGTTAATGTAGATTTGGTCTTTGAATGATTAAAATTGGACGTTTGGTTTTGAAGTGTCTGTCTGTCTGTCTGTTTCACTTTCACGCAAAAACTACTGAACCGATTTAAATGAAATTTGGTACACAGTCTAGAGCCTGACAAAGGACATAGACACTTTTTAATTGGAAAAAAGTGTTGTAATAGGTTGAAAAGGGAGATGAAAGGTTGTATGAAAGTGTTGTCATTTTCAGAACTAGAAGCATAAAACTTACATTTCAGGCTGTTGATAAGGTATAATCCTTACTAATCCTATCCTACTAATATTATAAAGGGGAAAGTTTGTAAGTAGGTATGTATGTATGTATGGATGGATGTGTGTTACTTTTTCACGTAAAAAGTACTGAATGGATTTTAATGAAACTTTACAATAATATAGCTTATACACACACAGGCAAAAATTTATAAAGATATTGTGTGAATTGTCCAAAATATGACGATAAGTGTCAAGTAAGTAAGTAGGAAAAAATCTACCATCTGCGAGCTATTCTGGCGTGCGCTGCCAAAACTACTGGACCGATTTCAAAAATTCTTTCACCATTAGAAAGCTGCATCTTCACTGAGTGACATAGGCTATATAATATTACTAGGCGTAAACGAAACTATTGTTATAATCTATATATGTAAAATAGTCGTGTTAAATTTTTATTTTTTTAGTAACCTGACGCAAATAGGGTTTATGTATGTGTATTATGATTTTGATTTTTATATAAAATACCCGTGCGAAGCCGGGGCGAACCACTAGTTAATTTATATGTATGAAAAATTTCATACTTACATGAAGTTTAAAAATAATTGAATGTAAACTAGAAATTGAACTAAACTGATGTTAATATTTTGATAGATCGCTCTCGCTCGCTTTGTAAAGATGAACTTGATTGAATTACAACAAAATTCCGATAACTCGTCGACCCCTTCCTATCACGAATAACTTTTTAGGGTGCGCAAAGATCTGAAGAACAGCCAGATTTGCCGATTTATCGCATTCAACAATCAAAGCATCCTTAGGTCAGTATTTTCACAAGACTTCTCTTCTACCTGACCGGTTGAAGTCACTTACCTCAAGGCTTCAGGCATCTCGCCGGACTGCTTGTACTGCCGCATCATCTGGATGAAGTAGTTGAACGACACCTTGTCGTTGTAGAATACCAACACGTCCTCGCCGGCGTTCACCATCTGGACAGAACAATTGTTTTTTAATAAGGAATTATGAACATGTTTATTGTGTGTGTGTGTGTTCAGGAAGCGCAGGTAGCCTGCTTACCCTCGGGACATACAGGCGTGATAAATATCTTAGACATGTCCACACACGGCCATCTGACACCAAAGTAGACGCGAGCCTGTAATATGGGTGTCAGAGACTGATATACATACAAAGGTATTTTTAAATACATACTTAAATAGATAACATTAACATCCAGATACAGAACAAATACAAGTGTTCGTCACACGAATGGTTGTCCTGAGTGGGATTCGAACCCCCCCCCCCCCCCCCCTAGCGCAACAGGCAGGGTCACTACCGATTGCGCCAACGGGCCAGAAATAGTGATGATGCGGTTTTTATATGTGGGGGTTAAGAACTAACACGTGCGAGCGGGTTTATATGTGGGGTTAAGAATAGGAGTAGTTGCTAGTTGCGCCAATCTCACACTGAAATGCTAGCAAAACTGACACTGCACTTACCTTAGCCGGGTGGAAGACGAGAGACGAGAACGACAGCGTGTCGGTGCCAACTCAGCGGGGCGGCGCGGGCGCGAACAGCATGCGCGGTCGCTCACAGCGGGCGTGTACGCGATATGACGGCCGTGAAGCGACTACGTCATAGGAGGTCCGGTAATCGGATGCGGCCCAAGAACGGGTGTTATGTGGAGCATCTTGGACATCTTGGGCATCTTGGAGCGACTCACCTCCTGCATGACCAGGTCCTGGCTGCGGCGGATGTGCTGCCCGCCGGCGCGCACGATGGTGCCCAGGAAGCGCAGGTAGTCCGGTCTGCGGCCGCGCGACTCGATGCAGTGGACGAAGTGTGCGGCGACCTTCTCGTTCCCCTCGTGAGCGCAGAGCGCCGCGTTCTCTTCGAATATCGCGCACACCGTTTGGGCTTCGCGGATCTGTCGAGGTATAAAATTTTATTAGACATACAATTCGAATTAAAATTTCAGTCCAAAAAGTCTATTTTAAAGAACATGGCAAGCAACTTTAACTCTAAAGTTACTCGGCAGTTTCAAAATTAATCTATTTAAACTCTGAAATCGTTGTGTCCACAAATTGCAGTATTTATCGTTGAGGGTGATGTGAGGTGATGATGAGTGCTTTGGATACGGAACCATAAAAAAAGATGCGCTGCTATGCTTGAAGTCTTAGATGGTTGTGTCCACAAATTGCAGTATTTGGATACGGAACCATAAAAAAAGATGCGCTGCTACGCTTGAAGTCTTAGATAGTGGCCTCGAACCGTAACCGCAAACATACCCCCGCGTTCAGGAAGAGGTCGAGCTGCTTGTGCAGTATGGCCTGGTTCTGGTGGTTGCCGTGGCAGAAGTGCTGCAGGAACTCGTGCGCGAGCGCCAGCAGCTCGTCCATCGCCGCGTCGTCCTCGTCGTGCGGCACCTGCGACCACACGCATGCCAATACTTGTACAGTCCACGTACATTGCTATAGCGTAATGTCAGCAGTTTACGCTACAGCGGTGCTGCGTGCGGTGCGTATCGATAAAAACTCTTGCATATACTCATTTTATCATTTATAATCAACTAATAACAAAATATTGTGTGGGTTACGCCGCAGCCCATACTACTGACTACCGTTTTGGCAGGTGCATACTGCGACTATTGGAAAAATATTTATGGTGAGATGGGGTAAGACAAACATACTTTTCTAACAGCGAAAATCGGTTGTCATTACTAAGTTCTATGTCTCACAAATATAAACTTTAAGGAAAGGTAACCAATTGTTTATAAGTTTATATACAAGAGAGATATATTAAATTGAACGTGACACTGAAAAATTATTAGCTTTCACGCCCGTCTGGGGTAAGACAATCACTTACGTTTTTAATATCAAACAAATACTTAATGATGTTTCTGTCAGAAACATTGTAAACTTTAAAACAAATACATAAAATTTGAATTTTATAAAAATGCTACATCGCCTAGATTCATGCTGTTTGTTAAAAGAAAATATTTGGGGTAAAACAAACATATTGAACGAAATCAGAAGTATAGAACCTTTTTTCCTGTCAGTTGATAAGCTGAACCTGAACCGTTACATTGAATTTAATTTAGCATACAAAATACTTACTTATTAATGAAAGGTAAATTGAATCGTAGCGCCCATAGCCCAATGGCTCGAGTCGATTCAATATGATCGAAAGAGTTAAGCAACGACGGGCGCGGTCGGTTTGTGGATGGGTGACCACTAGTGGCAAAATTTCATGGACGCTACCGTGCTTCGGAGGGCACGTAAAGCCGTCGGTCCCGGTTGTTTTCAATGCTGGAAACAGTCGTTAAGCCTTGTCGTTAACCTTCGGGTGGCTTGAGTACATTCGACACTGGGTTGGCCACTAACTCCTCCACCAATCCGCATTGGAGCAGCGCGGTGGATTACGCTCTAGACATCCCGCAGCAGTGTCTGTAGGGGAGACCCGTGCCCAGCAGTGGGACGTCTATGGGTCACAGTGAAATTGAATCTTAAGCCTATAAAAATAATAAAATTAACTAAAAACAGGAAATAAAAAATCATAAAATAAGGTCAGGTGGGGTAAGGGGGACTACGGGGGAAGGGGGACAATGGTTTGTAAATCTAGAACAATAGACTGTAGCTCTGTGATTTGTCGGTCGAAAAAGCAGTCATTAGTATTTAGTTCCAAAACAAAAACAAGGATGGCGCTAGGTCTAATCAGTGCGCGACTTTGACAAAAACAAAAAGTCAGTTGGCGTGCTACAAAACTACGAGTTGGACGCGTAATAATTGTGTGATGTTTTGTGTGACGAAACGTTATGTCTGAAGACTTCCAATATCGGTAAGTATTCCTTTATACGTTTTATTTTCATGTTATGTATTTGAATTTGAGTAAACTGCGCTTTAAATAAGTAAATTCAATGTGATTCAAAACATAACGTAAAAATTCATTACCGGGGAAAGGGGAACTACCATAGCCGGGTCAAGTGGAACATATGTTTCCCTTTCCCGATGTCAGGAGTCATCAACATTTTAACCCGAGGAGCACTGGACCATTTATCAGGTGTCCACGGAAAAGTATGTATATTTAAAAAAAGACCCTCCTTTTTTATTCTTTTTAATGAAATTTGCTTGCAAATCAAATTTAAATATTGTATTTAGAGTGAACAACCATAAATACACAAAAAAAAACCCTCTTTTAGCTGTATAGGAGAGGGCCCAAATTTTTTTAAATATTTTTTATAGCATTTCTAGTTTTGTGTTTTTATTATCAGTCTTCATACCAAATTTCATGAGCATACGTGAAAAAATGAGAGAGTTATTGAAGCGGGGCATACAGACAGACGGACGGATGGACGTACTTGACGAAACTATAAGGGTTCCTAGGGCATGAAACTGAACAACTTTTCTCAAGGAACATTTATAGGTATTTATAGGTAGGTAGGTATGTATATTACAATCGCAAAATTAGGTATAAATAATTAGGTATTTATTAAGGTTATATAACAAATTTGCTTGATTACACTTCTGATTACTTTCAGGTAATAATATGCTCCCTTCCTCAGGCTGATTTTTGGTTTCATTCACCTTTCATTTTGACAACTTACCCTATACTGAAATATAAGAGACTTGTAATTTTACAGTTAATAAATTAAAATATAATAAAAACCCGGCTTTCATTTAAAGTTGTGAACCCCTGTCTCAAACCCATATGTTCCTCTTACCCCGAATTTCGATAAATGTAAATATTTTCTATTTTAAACCGTATTTCAATGCACTATAGTTTTCATTTGATTGATGTTCTTTTCTTTAATTTATTGTGCAGGAGTAGTCTGTTCTAGCATTAATACTTTTAGATTTAATTTAAGTGTTTCCCTTACCCCAAAAACCGGGAAAGTGGAACAACAGAACCAGCCTTTAGTTTTATAAATTTTCAGCTTCATGCATTATAGCTAGTTAAAAAAATCATTCGATACTAGAAAGCCGACTAAAAGAAGTGTAACTTGTGTTTGTCAAGATGATTACACGACATTTAATACAGTGGTTAGAGCTCAACATAAAATATACAAAATGAAGTATGTTTCCCTTACCCCACCTGACCCTAATAATAATAGTAAGCGAACTGATAAATGTCGGAAACAAGTTTATACACCCGGTACCAGTACTGGGCCAGCGTGGCCGCACGCACCTGCAGCAGGTCGAGCACGATGTTGTGCACGCCGATGTTCCGCAGCAGCCGCTGCTCGTGCCGGCGCGGCCGCCCCACCGTCTCCCCCTCGCCGAGCCCGCTGTTGCCTTGCGTGCAGTATTTTATCATGCGTTGCAGGATCTGAAATTAATCGGTAAAGTAGAAAATAATATACTACGTACAATTAAGATTAGACGTAGTAGAGCATAACAGTTAAAGAAATAAATATCCATACTTCCATACTAATATTATGCGAAAGTAACTCTGTCTCTCTGTATAGGCTGTGTAGGTTACATTTTAATTGGAAAAGTGTTGTAAAGGGTTGAAAAAAGGGATGAAAGGTTGTATGAAAGTACAAGTGGACGCCCTCAGCCTATGTCCTTTTTCAGGCTCTAAACTCTGAACTATCTGTGTACCGAATTTCATTTAAATCGGTTCAGCAGTTTTGGCGTGAAAGCGAGACATAGAGAAAGAGAGACAGACAGACAGACAGAGTTACTTTCGCATTTATAATATTAGTATGGATAGGTGTAAACAAAAACTATTGTTATGTCTAATTCCACGCGAGCGCAGCTGCGGGTCCACTAGTACTTTTATATTTGAAGTTAAAATATTTACCTCCTTTATCTTCTGGTACTCATTCATGTGGTCGGCCTTAGTCCCGCGAGAGGGGTCCAGCACGTTGTCGAGAGAAGCGTTTCGCTCCAACACAGCGCCTCCGGGCCCCACGTTGCCTTTCATATCTGTCAAAAGTGTTTTATATTTAACTGCCAGGAGTGGAAAACAGACACGGGAGTCCAGACAGTGGAAAAAAAAATCCGCCTAAATTGGCTTGTGCGACAATACGGTTTTTCTGACAATTACTCAAACCGGTCGATTTTAACTGATTTCATCTGCTTTGACTACACGGCCTCTCAGAAAAGACCAATGAACGAAACCATTCCTCCACTTTCGCGGCACTGTGAGCGCTTCTGTGTGATGGAATACGGATGTCAGAATGGTTCCTTCTATTCGGGCAATTGCTCCAGGGGTGAACCCCGTCGGTGACATCCCGGTGGGAGTCGGTGTGTCGTCGTGCTGGAATACTGCGCGGGCAGTACGGAACTGCAGTTGTTAGTTGCTATTTCCCCGCAGATGAAGAAAGGGAGGGGGGGGGGGGAAATAGGTTCAATGAAATGAAATGAAATGTATTTATTATGTATTTTGTTAAAGTATGTGTACATATAAGGTGTTATAAAAGAAGGCTTGGAACTACATACTTTACTGGCTATACCAGTGTACAAATATTTAATATTAGTTAACCTATATTCTTTAAAAAAATCACTACATCATCATTCGGTCATATTTAATTTACAATTTCAACAGCTCTTTATGGAGCGGCGCTATGCCTCCTAGATGTGGACGCAACCCATTTTCGGCGCGTGTGTACGCAAAACGCCAACCGAACCAAAAATCCATCTAGCGACTCCAGCTTGCAGTCGAACAACAAGCCCACTAACCAGCGTGGTCATCCGGCGCGCCCGCGCGGCCCTTGTTGAACACCCAGAGCTCCGACTTCTCCACGCTCTGCCGCAGAACGTCCAGATCTGCCTTGATTTGCTTGTAGGACTCCACGTCCGCATCCGACACCAACAATTGAACCTGAACACATGCGCGCTCACATAAATACTTGTCATATTTTTTGTTTTTATTAAACTTATTGGAATGATACAAAAAAGACTAAAACATTTTCTATACTAATCTATCTGTAGATATAGCAGTCATAGTAAGTTGTGTGACCCAGAAACGATGCTCACTGGGGAAATCTGTTTCCTATTTAAATATGTAACAATGTTTCCTAGTGTACCAGTACACGAGTTTGAGCATATATTTTAACTAGTGGTCGCCGAGTGGTCGAAATTCGAATTTTTTAAAGTATTATAAAATACACATACACAAGTATAAGTAGCATCATCGGCAAGCTAAACCAAAGATTACCACTTATCAAAATCTAGTCTCATCCGCAATTCGGCCGTTCTCGATTAAAAATTTATCGATAATTATCTATTTTAATAACCGTGACTGGCCCGTTGGCGCAATCGGTAGTGACCTTGTCTTCTGCGCCAGGAGTCGTGGGTTCGAATCCGACCGAAATAATATGAGTAAAAGTACAAACCAACGAAAACACTTTCCATTTACGAGTATTATACTAGTAATAATTTTGATGTAGAACTGACTTGCTTGAACGCAGCCAGCACCTCCTGCCGCTGGCTGAAGTGGCGGAACAGCAGCGCGAGCGCGCCCGACACGAGCGCCGCGGACGCGCCCTGCGAGCACAGCTGCAGCAGCACGCGCAGCACCATCCGCCCGCCGCACTCGTCCAGGTCCAGCCCGTCCCTAACAAACACGATTCTATTCTCATACGCATACGGTTCAATGTCGTTTGTAGCAATTGCAAGCTTTATGCTTTCACACAACGACCACAACATGCTGGGGAAGGATACAAGGATGAACAATTCAAGAAGGAACGGAGTTTTAGAATTATGCAGCCAATCCCTCGTATAAATCTTCGGGGAGGAAGACAGTGGAAAGAGACAATGGGTATTTAGTCTGCACTGGTTTAATCTAGAAAGATCCGGATTAGGCGTGCCGTGTGATGGAGGAAGCGCACTCAACACAGCTATGTGTGCGGGAGTTATTGCAATCCACAGATATGTGAAAAAGAAAATGTTGTACATCAGTTTTCGGCTTGCAATAGATCGGTTTAAGGAATATCATATATAGAGAAATAATCTTCGGCAACCAGATCATTGGAGATAAATCAATGGAAACGATCACTGATCACGGAAACTGTTATCACCCATTTATCATGTTTGGTAAAAGTCAATGTCTGGTTCAAACCTTTTTTTTTTTATGGATACAGGATAGCAAACGAGCTTGCAGCACCACCCATCCGCTGCCGCCCATGACAACTGTGACTGACTTTGAACAAGACTCAATTAGGGACTGGGATGGTTAGTCCAATTAGTTGAGAGAGTTAATTAGAACATTAGTTGGTCAGTTCGTTAGTAGGTATGAGGACTGGGGACTGTTAGTGATAGTTAGTCCTGTTAGTTGGTGTTAGTAATAGTCCAGTTAGTACTTGTTAGTAGGAGTCTCGTGCTAAGTCAGTCACAGATGTGTTGCTACCCTTGAGGACTAAGATGGTCGCCTCTAAAGAAGTGTAACCGGAATCCACACCTTTCCAACCGGACCACAATTGCTTTAAAAACAATTATTACACGGCAGAAATGGTACTAGGTACCGTGGCGGGCGGTGGTACTGCCCCGGGCGAACTCTATATGGAACCAATTAGCTTTCATATAAAACCTAATCCGGGATATACAGTCATAAATAAGGATTGGAACGAGATTCCCAAATTATTTGCGGCAATCGTCGATTCTATTCAAATTATGGGGGAATTGGAATTAACAACCCACACATATTCAAACACACACACACACACAACACTTTACAGGTATTTTTCTAAACATAAAACACTCCGACACTACTACACTTAATACCTACTACAATAGGAATGTTATGACATAAAAACGCTCAAACCGATTAATTTCGAGTTATATTACAACAAATACAATTTAAAGAATTTCTAAATGTTATTCACACGGACACGAATAGGTTAGTTTTGTGTTGAGGTTATATGTTATCTTAAGCAGTCTACGGCTGGTCTTACTGTGGCATCACCCAATATTAAAAGCATTAGAAGAAGCCAAATTCAGCCCTAAAACTATAGGATTAGGGAACACTTTCGAACACCATACCATGCCAGTTAGTATGCAACATGCAATATAAGTCGGCTTACTAACAAATCTACATTTTTTGGAAGACAGTTGTCAGGCACAGTCTGTATTGCTCTGAAATAATTATTTTCATAAATTAATTAAATGTACAGAAAGATACAAGTATATCATGTTTAATAACGTTGTTACGATAAAGAATTGGTAAGAAAGAAATGTATCCAGATACATAAAGGATACAATATCTCCCTAAATACAATGTTATTTCATAACGCTTCTTCTCAATCATCGATTAAAAGATCAGAATTTGTTCAACAAAATTTTAAGCATACCAACATCACCAATTTTGAAAAGTTCAGTATAGGTACGAGTATTAGTAATGGAAATATGTCCAAACTAAACATCTAAATTAGTGTAAGTCCTTCCCAAACCCAAAACCCACCACCATAATGGGCCATGCGTTAGTTACTACGTATCGCTAAATGGGATTAATACATAGAAATTAGAAAATTATATTTAGAACTACGAATACGTAAGAATATTTGATTAATTACTACATTGAGTCTAATAGAGATGTTAGTCAAAGGGAATACATGTATGTATAATACGATGATATGATTAGCCTTTTTTAGTTAATACCATCTCCACAACCCTCTTTAAAATTATATAAATTAAAATCTTGAGTGTAATAAAATCAAGGTAATTATTAGCCGGTGTACAAAATCATACTGTGAATAATAAAATAATATCAACCACTTTCTACAGGTCCTACTTAAAAAAATACATAAAATAATAATTTCCGGAAATATAATTAACTCTAATTCCAAATTTAAACATACTTATTAATAACCCTTACCATTTTAATATGATCACAAAACATTGAATATTATATAGTTTTGTTATTAATCGGCGCCATGTAGAACGTAACAACAAATAATATACAAGACAAAACATATATGTATTTTCTATACCAGTATTTCGTACACCTACTACCAATTTATGTTAGTATAATATAGTTATCGAATCGAATAACCTTTACAACTGAGTCGTGAGCATTATTCACCATGCTCTTTTACTGATGAACTTAATTTTATGTTTACTTATTGATATTAAGTTAATCTAACTATGAAAACATAATGTGAATCAAATCAATTACTACGCTCTCCAAATCAGTATCCACTAGGGTACATCAAACAAGTTAAAAACACAAAATTCACGAGTTTGTCGTTATAAGGGCTTATGCACAGGGCGAATTTTTACCGATGACGCACGTTAGCGTAAACAAATTCAGACGCAGACAGGTCGTAATCTACAGCCCCTTGTTTATGGGTCTACGGATCTTATTCATAACAAATTAAAAATCCTCACTTAATTCTTTAAAAAGTTTAACTTTTTGTCATATCGATCAATCAAATTTTTGTTCTGAATTAATTTTGAATGAAGAAGACAAAACACTCTATACCTAAAATGTATTTACTAATTTGTTATAAACAAATGTTTAGCCAATATTTATCAAAAAAAAATCCGTTAGTTACGTTGGACAGTTCACTGCTATTGCACTGTGCTACTCTGTTACTGAGTGTTGAGAGGACTGACCGGCAGCTGAAGATGCCCTCGGCCTGCAGGCCTATGGCCTCCACGTCGGCGCGCGCGAGGCTGTCTGCCTTGTCGCCGGCCTTCTCGAACTCCTTCTTGAAGATGGACAGCAGGCAGCTGATGCGGTAGTCCAGCCGCACGTCTAGGATAAACTGGTCGGGAAAAGGACCATAAAAAGTAAATGACATGACATTTACAGGAAAGTAAATGAGAATTGATCACGACCTGACCATATCGGTGACAAACAACAACATCAGCGGTGACATTTTGTTAGCTTTGCCTCTTACACGAGGGGTCTGAGTTGAAATCCTACCAGCATCTTTCACGAAGACGGAGATTTCTTAAAAAAAAAAAAAAACACTAAGCTAAAGTACAAGCCATTGGCTTCCTACTGTTGGGCACGGGCCTATCCCACAGTCACAGCTGATGGAAATCTTAATATTCAAACCAGCCGGGACGAACAGATTAACCACCAGCGATGGTAACCCATCAACATACCGACCGCGCCTAACGTTGCTTAACTTGATCCATCACGTACGATCGATGCGAGCAGTAGGGCTATGCGAATTCCTGACACTCTTAAATTTTATGAACAAACACCTTTTATTTAACAGCGAACCAAAAATAATTTGTCCACTAGGTTTTCAGTGATGTAGTAAGGTGGATTACATGGTACCTGTAATATCTCAATGATCTTAAGCTTGGTGTCCATGACGAGCGGGTGCTTGCGCGCCAGCGCCAGCGCGCTCGGGCTGCGCTGCGGGCCCGCGCCCCCCACCACCTGCGGCAACAAATAGATATACGCTTACACACACACACCCCCGCGATAGGCCTAGGCCTGTGTTGCGGGAGGCTGACACACAGAAAACAATACTTTAATCATGACCCGAGTAACCGGCATAGCTCGAAGGATCAGCAAACTCGTGGTTTAACGACGACCTGAAGAAGACAAAGCGCGAGGCGTATGTCCAGCAGTGGACCACCACCCACCCAATAGAGGTGGTCTCCACCCAGACCAATCTGCGACTGTAACATTCATGTAGCCAGAGCTATGGGCGAGACTGTGTACCGATAATATATATATATATATATATAAAAGGAGAAGGTGACTGACTGACTGACTGACTGACATATCAACGCAGGGCCTAAACTATAAGGGTTAGAAACTTGAAATTTTGCACAGGGGTTCCTTTTATAACGTAGGGGAGCATAAAGAAAGGATTTTTGAAAATTCATCCCCTAAGGTGGTAAAACGGGGGTGCAAAGTTAGTATGAAACTATGCCGTTTTTGAAGTCGTTAGACGGGTAGACGTCGTTAATGGGTCTAATTCTACGCGAGCGAAGCTGCGGGCGTCCACTAGTAATCTATATAATACTACTACTAATACTATAATCTATATAATACTACTACTAATACTATAATCTATATAATACTACTAATAATACTATAATCTATATAAACTATAATCAGTCTTACGTTCCGCGCAACGGATCCAAGCGTGATCGACGTCATCACCGCTCCCATGTCCCCGATACTGCGCAGTACGCCGCCTTCGGCTGAAAATAAATTTTCGTTAACTATATTTTTGTTTCGATATAGTGAATGAAATCTTTATTTTAAGAAGTTATTGTCTTACTCACGCTTCGTTATGTCCTCTTGTGCTGCTTGGAAAATAGAAATGTGTTCAAGTAGTTTATCACACAAAAACTAGATCAGTACAATTTGGCCAAATTCACAGTACTTTGAACACGCCACGAGTTTTCAATATAGGAACAATTTAATAAAAAGTTAATTTTTAAAAAACTCATTGCTTGCTGCTATATTATCAACCAACTGATAGTATTGAGCTGCACCAATCTAGGCTGGAAGGACGGGTAGTGGCAAATCCGAGTCCCCCTTTTTCTCTCCCCCCGCTTTGAGAACGACCAGAGAGTTACTTACATTCAACCTCGCCTGATAGTGCACTGGTCTCGTTCAATAAGTCCATGGCTGTCACACAGTCCAGGATGCTGAGCAGGGTCTTCGTTAGTCGCAGCAGGTCACTGAAGCTGGAATATGGGTGTACAAGTCATTTTTTGTCGATCCGCACTGGAGATGCGTGGTGAAATAGTTCAGGATTTATGAGTGAAGAAAGTCTTTTGTATAGTTCACCATGTGGAATATACTTCAAGCTTTCTTAGCCTAGGAGACCTGGGGAGATTGTAATGAGTTGCAGCAAGTACCATTGTACTTCCTTGCATTCCAATTCCATTGCAATTCCATTGCATTCCATGTGAGCTTCTACTACGGAGAACCATTGGTCTCCGTAGTAGAACTCACATGGAATAAAAGTCGGTAGTTTCGATCAGTTACGATGACCATCCCAAGGAATGTTCGCTCTCGGGGCGGGCCAGCGTACACTGCCGGAAAGCGCGCGTGCAGTTCGCTCCTACAATGCGTATATCACAAATCATTCAGTAAATATAATGACATATGTAACAAACTTCGACTGCACTGGCAGTGTGTAGCCACTGTAGTCGAATATTATATCTCCAATGTCCTATTTGTTTATTTTATTAAACCTTTATTGCAGTGTCTACAATGAGCGGACTCAATGCCGAATGGCATTTTCAACCAGTCAACTCTTGGCGACGTGGAAAAATGAAGTAGGCGTAATAAACTATTTAAATAAGCTAGAAAAACTTTAAAGATAACGGAATACCAACCAAATTCCTTTCGTTTTATGGAACCCCATATCCAATGATTATAAATCAACACTGAAATTTATATAAGAATATTTTTTTTTAAGAAATGTGTAATATAATTGAAACACATTATTCATAACTTAAAGTTTTAATGTTCAGTATTATGTCCGACTATTGTATGCGTATATCTGGGGTAGCATCCAATTTTGACCTGTATTTGTTTTTTTTATACAACTAGGCTGAAAAGCTTGTTTCACAACGATACTTACGGAATAATTTTGGCGGAACCCCGATGACTATTTACGGAACCCTCAGGTTCCGCGGAACCCAGTTTGGGAATCCCTGAACTAGAAAATGTCTCACCTATAAAATCCAAAGTATATGAGCTCCCGCGCCAGCTTGACCACTTCGAAGGTGAGCTTGTTCTGGTCGTGGTCGCTGAAGTACCAAGTGCGGTCGACCACGTTGCACAGGTAGTTCTCCACGAACCGGATCGTGCCCGAGAACTGCTCCTTCACGCGCACGCGGCTCGAGTCCGGACCGCCTTTCACGCATTGGTAGCTGGGGGGTGGGATACTTTTCACTCATTGAATCAAGTGTTAAAATTATACCGTTAAAATGTTTTTATTATAAAAAGCTTTTTAAAACTTTTTTTTATTTTCATGCATTGTCATCGGAACCAAATATGTGTGCCAAATTTCAGCTCGATAGCTTCAGTGGAAGTGGGTGAAATATTGATTGCAAGATTCCAGGACATACATACATACTTACATAGTGAAGTTAAATAAAAGCTTTTAAAAAATCGAACCATGTTTTTTTTTAATTTTGTGGTAACAGGAAACCACACCACTTTTTATATTCAAGCAAAAAAAGTGAACGACGTTTCGTTTTTGTTAGGTAGAAGTAATACTGCACGTGCTACTGCAACGGTGAAGGACACATCGTGAGGAAACCAGCATGCCTGAGAGTTCTTCATAACGTTCTCGAAGGCATGTGAAGTCTGCCAATCCGCACTTGGACAGCGTGGTGGACTAAGGCCTAATCCCTCCCATTCTAAGAGACCCGTGCCCAACAGTGGGACAAAGAAAGGGTTGTGATGAATACTGCACGTAAAACGATCTGACGCGGGCAGAGCCGCGGGGAAAACGAGTTTATAATAATGTTAATGAGCTCAATCGTGAGGAAACCTGCATGCCTGAGAGTTCATCATAACGTTCTCGAAGGTATGTGAAGTCTGCCAATCCGCACTTGGCTAGCGTGGTGGACTAAGGCCTAATCCCTCCCATTCTGAGAGGAGACCCGTGCCCAACAGTGGGACGTCTATGGGTCGCAGCGAATGAGTTCAATCGGGGTACAAATCAGGGTCGGCATACTGACTCGTGGATGTGGATGCGGTCGCACACCTCGGTCCAGAGGCGCGCGTACTTGACCGGCGTGACCGGCTCCTGCGGGTCGCGGTCCACGTGCAGGTGCAGCATCAGCCGGCAGAACGAGTGTATAATAATGTTAATGAGTTCAATCGGGGTACAAATCAGGGTCGGCATACTGACTCGTGGATGTGGATGCGGTCGCACACCTCGGTCCAGAGGCGCGCGTACTTGACCGGCGTGACCGGCTCCTGCGGGTCGCGGTCCACGTGCAGGTGCAGCATCAGCCGGCAGAACGAGTGTATAATAATGTTAATGAGTTCAATCGGGGTACAAATCAGGGTCGGCATACTGACTCGTGGATGTGGATGCGGTCGCACACCTCGGTCCAGAGGCGCGCGTACTTGACCGGCGTGACCGGCTCCTGCGGGTCGCGGTCCACGTGCAGGTGCAGCATCAGCCGGCAGAACGAGTGTATAATAATGTTAATGAGTTCAATCGGGGTACAAATCAGGGTCGGCATACTGACTCGTTGATGTGGATGCGGTCGCACACCTCGGTCCAGAGGCGCGCGTACTTGACCGGCGTGACCGGCTCCTGCGGGTCGCGGTCCACGTGCAGGTGCAGCATCAGCCGGCAGAACGAGTGTATAATAATGTTAATGAGTTCAATCGGGGTACAAATCAGGGTCGGCATACTGACTCGTGGATGTGGATGCGGTCGCACACCTCGGTCCAGAGGCGCGCGTACTTGACCGGCGTGACCGGCTCCTGCGGGTCGCGGTCCACGTGCAGGTGCAGCATCAGCCGGCAGAACGAGTGTATAATAATGTTAATGAGTTCAATCGGGGTACAAATCAGGGTCGGCATACTGACTCGTGGATGTGGATGCGGTCGCACACCTCGGTCCAGAGGCGCGCGTACTTGACCGGCGTGACCGGCTCCTGCGGGTCGCGGTCCACGTGCAGGTGCAGCATCAGCCGGCAGAACGAGTGTATAATAATGTTAATGAGTTCAATCGGGGTACAAATCAGGGTCGGCATACTGACTCGTGGATGTGGATGCGGTCGCACACCTCGGTCCAGAGGCGCGCGTACTTGACCGGCGTGACCGGCTCCTGCGGGTCGCGGTCCACGTGCAGGTGCAGCATCAGCCGGCAGAACGAGTGTATAATAATGTTAATGAGTTCAATCGGGGTACAAATCAGGGTCGGCATACTGACTCGTGGATGTGGATGCGGTCGCACACCTCGGTCCAGAGGCGCGCGTACTTGACCGGCGTGACCGGCTCCTGCGGGTCGCGGTCCACGTGCAGGTGCAGCATCAGCCGGCAGAACGAGTGTATAATAATGTTAATGAGTTCAATCGGGGTACAAATCAGGGTCGGCATACTGACTCGTGGATGTGGATGCGGTCGCACACCTCGGTCCAGAGGCGCGCGTACTTGACCGGCGTGACCGGCTCCTGCGGGTCGCGGTCCACGTGCAGGTGCAGCATCAGCCGGCAGAACGAGTGTATAATAATGTTAATGAGTTCAATCGGGGTACAAATCAGGGTCGGCATACTGACTCGTGGATGTGGATGCGGTCGCACACCTCGGTCCAGAGGCGCGCGTACTTGACCGGCGTGACCGGCTCCTGCGGGTCGCGGTCCACGTGCAGGTGCAGCATCAGCCGGCAGAACGAGTGTATAATAATGTTAATGAGTTCAATCGGGGTACAAATCAGGGTCGGCATACTGACTCGTGGATGTGGATGCGGTCGCACACCTCGGTCCAGAGGCGCGCGTACTTGACCGGCGTGACCGGCTCCTGCGGGTCGCGGTCCACGTGCAGGTGCAGCATCAGCCGGCAGAACGAGTGTATAATAATGTTAATGAGTTCAATCGGGGTACAAATCAGGGTCGGCATACTGACTCGTGGATGTGGATGCGGTCGCACACCTCGGTCCAGAGGCGCGCGTACTTGACCGGCGTGACCGGCTCCTGCGGGTCGCGGTCCACGTGCAGGTGCAGCATCAGCCGGCAGAACGAGTGTATAATAATGTTAATGAGTTCAATCGGGGTACAAATCAGGGTCGGCATACTGACTCGTGGATGTGGATGCGGTCGCACACCTCGGTCCAGAGGCGCGCGTACTTGACCGGCGTGACCGGCTCCTGCGGGTCGCGGTCCACGTGCAGGTGCAGCATCAGCCGGCAGAACGAGTGTATAATAATGTTAATGAGTTCAATCGGGGTACAAATCAGGGTCGGCATACTGACTCGTGGATGTGGATGCGGTCGCACACCTCGGTCCAGAGGCGCGCGTACTTGACCGGCGTGACCGGCTCCTGCGGGTCGCGGTCCACGTGCAGGTGCAGCATCAGCCGGCAGAACGACGCGCGCACCTCGTGCGAGAGGGACGCGTTCGACATGCATCTGGATGTAAAAGACGACTACATATAGTAGGGGAGCCCAAGAGGGGATTTTGCGGGATACTCAAGCGCGTAAGTTTAATATACAGTGGGATACCTTGTACCCGGTTAAGTACCTCCACCAAATATGAGCCCCATATATAAATGGGGCCGTCAAGGATAAAGGATCAGATTAGTAAAAAAAAAATATTTAAGTAGTAAGTTACTCTCAAATTGTAAGATTAGTGGAATATGGGCTACAAAGTTGTAGCCCTCCCCTTTCTTTACGTTACTCTCAAATTGTAAGATTAGTGGAATATACACTTTTTAGCATGTAATTGACTCACCCTACCTTAATCTAACGCGCTCAAGAATTTCTGATGACAAATTTTTTTTTTTACTAATCTGATCCTTTATCCTTGACGGCCCCATTTATATATGGGGCTCATATTTGGTGGAGGTACTTAACCGGGTACAAGGTATCCCACTGTATATTAAACTTACGCGCTTGAGTATCCCGCAAAATCCCCTCTTGGGCTCCCCTACTAATAATACAGCTTAAAATATCTAAAAATAAAGAAAAGTGTACACAATAATAATTCCTTTAAAAAAAATATTTAAGTTGCATTATACTTGAACAAATCGGCGGACCCAGTCAGCATAACAAATATTTATATTTTTCCCATTTTTAGGTACGAAACCACGACAATGTGGCCCGTATTTTATATGTGATGGTATTTACATACAGATATTCAGATTTATCAAAGGGCATCAAGTCAAATGGGGGGTACAAAATCGTTGACTGTAGAATAAGATTATGAATTGTAGTATTGCAGCGTGCACAAGGGAAAAAAAGAAAGAAAAAAGAAGAAAAAAGTGATTGACGTACGCATCCGTCCCGAAGAAATTCACGTCTAAATAAGGCTCTGCGCAAACGGGCCACCGACCACAGCCACCGGTGGCCGGCGACAGCCACTTAACATAAACTTTTTCATATTTTGTATAGACGCGCCGCACGCGTGTAGCCGGTGGCGGCCACTCGCTATAGTAGTGTCGTAGCGCGCGACAGCCACCGGTGGCTGTGGTCGGTGGCCCGTTTGCGCAGAGCCTAAACGAGGTCACTAACTTGAGTATGAGGTCGATGTGCAGCTGCGTGGAGAGGCTGTTGAGCGCGAGGTACTGCCGGTTGAGGCACATGTTGGAGAACAGGTCGAGCTGGTGGCGGTAGTAGTCCAAGATGTCTCTCACTTGAGTATGAGGTCGATGTGCAGCTGCGTGGAGAGGCTGTTGAGCGCGAGGTACTGCCGGTTGAGGCACATGTTGGAGAACAGGTCCAGCTGGTGGCGGTAGTAGTCCAAGATGGCCGCCGCGTCGCTGCGCGGCTCGGACGCCGCCTCCGCTGCGAGCGAGGACAGGGTGCGCGAGCTCTGGGGAATATTTATTTATTAAGGAAAAAAAGTCAGAATAAGAAAGATTTTTTTCGTAGTGTTTAGTGTTCGCAAATAAATAAATATCTTGGACATTCTCACACACGGCCATCTGAACCCAAAGTAGGCGCGAGCCTGTAATATGGGTTTCAGAGACCGATATACTTAAATACATACTATGTTTAAAGATATTTTTAAATCCAGACACAGAACAAATACAAGTGTTCGTCACACGAATATTTGTCCCCACTACCCCTGGCGCAAACCGATTGCGCTAACAGGCCCGTCGTCAAATGGCACACTTCGTTGAAATTAGATTTAGTAAGCATACGACATACGTTAAGCCATCAGTCCCAGTTGTTTTCAATTCTAAAAACAATTGTTAAGCATCGAAAGACCGATTCGAAGACCTTCGGGTGGGTTGAAAACATTCGACACTGGGTTGGCCAACCCCTCCACCAATCCGGATTGGAGCAGCGTGGAGTGGAATGAAAATACTTATAATAATACAACATTCCAATAACTAAATAGTCATAACCTTTAAGTGCCTGATTAAGGTCCCGCTTGTCAAAAATATCAATGTCTTGTAAGTGCTCAATATAAAACTTTGTAGAGCGACGGTTAAGTTGTTGTCAGTATAATTTATTTTGTAATGCTGGACGTAAAACATCAATCCATCATTTCGTTGAGGAGGCGAAGAAGGACCAGCTAACAAACTCACGTTCTCATTCACACATTATTAAGGATGTAAATAAGTATAAGATACCTTTTTGTTATTCCAAAACAACATAACTTCATCTTCGACTGATATTTTACTCCCGGAATCGTCTGTCTCCGTAGTGTCCTTGTATTTGGTAGAAACTAATCTGAAATAATAAATTACCTTAGTCCACGGGTTTTATCTTTATTTTATCTTGTCTTGTCATCTTGTCATCATCATCCATCAGCCCTAGAAGACCACTGCTGGACATAGGCCTGTAATAGGTGCCATATATTCCTCCCGATCCCATGACTTGTACTTACCTCCAAATATTTTACACTCATCAGTCACTAAAATACTACTTCCGGCACCTGGAGTCCACTTAGTTATGCATCCAATCTGATGGCATGGGTAGTTCCAAAACGAACTACGCAACCACTACCCAGAATGCCCAGAAATTAATATTGAACGGTGAACAGGGCGTATACCCCGTGCCGCAATCTTGCAATATACTGCAAGAATTCTCGCAAGTTCGGTCAGTGCGCGTCGATATTTGTTACGGTACGTTACGTTATCGATAGATTTGATTACAACTAAATCGAGTGTGTCACCTCACTAATTACTATAGTGTGACGTTACACAGAAGGCGGGACTTGGGCAGGGCTGACGAACAAAGTGTCACGCATCGTTTGTATCAAAATAATACGTGATCGCCGTTCTATCTTGATTAATTTCTGTGGCTTTATGGCACCACTCAAGACACCAGCTGCAATGCCAGAACCTTGTACCTTTCACACTTTTAAGGCCACTGTAGATTTTTCAACGGCACGAATGCGCCGGTGGTACCATAGTGGTCTCAAGTGTGTTACCAGCTAAATCGGGTTCTGAAGATAATATTCAGTGAGCGCTCAATTACCTGGTCTCGATGAGTATGTCCGCGTTGTTCGCGCAAAGCACGCTCTTGCAGATGAGCTCCTGAGTGACGGCGATCGCCTTTTTGTTGGAGATGCACAGGTCGCTCAAGTAATCCAGGAAGCGGGACTGCCACGTTTTCATGTTTTTGCGGACTAGACCTGCAACCAACACATAGTCATCATCATCAAACAATAAGCCTAAATATGGTAATCTATATTTATTCATACTAGTGCGGAAATGAATCAAGTCGGGTTGATCACAGAGTTGTTTCTTGGAAGGCAAAGGTAAATCTGTGCAATAATTATTATCAAATTCGGAATTTTGATAACGCAATTACATTCCGTGCGGCGTACGCACTCGCAACGATTTCATAAATAAGATTGTCCTTAGGTCTTCGACAAAGCTTAACGACTGTTTCCAGCATTGAAAACAACCGGGATCGACGGTTTTACGTGCCCTCCGAAGCACGGTAGCGTCCATGAAATTTTGCCACTAGCGGTCACCCATCCACAAACCGACCGCGCCTGTCGTTGCTTAACTCTTTCGATCACATTGAATCGACGAGAGCCATTGGGCTATGGACGCTCAGGGTATTACACCTTTTTTTGAAAACTGTTTTAAATTAATCCTGAGATCGTAATGAACCAGTAGAATTTTTATTTTAATTTTATAAAACCGAAAAATGCCTTAAAATCTATTTTTTATTTATGATTTTGAATTTTCGCGCGGAAACGCTAGCCGCCATGCTGTTTCGGCTCGTGACGTCACTTCGTTAGTAAACAATACGACTGCAAAAGACCAATTAACAAGATTTGTGAAAATAGTTAGTTATAATGTTTATCATTGGCATTCATTGGTGTCTTGTGCATGAATGCAATAACACAAGTGTAAAAACGCTACAAAAATTGTGGATTCAAGTGCCAAGTGATATTAAATGAGAAACACTTGTTTTAAACTGGAAAGAAGAGACCCAAAATCATTGTCCACAAAGACTAGACAGACTGTATTTCTGTGAAGACCACATTGTATTTCAACAGCTTGTGCCTTGATTAATTTACAAGATGTCCTTATTAAATAACTGGTAACATGCCTCGCCCTAGTACAGCTATCTACACATCATAGTGAAAATTGTACCAAAATTAATCAAGTGGTTTTGAAGGATTAAATGAATACTTGTACAGGCAGGTTTGGTTTTATACTATGTATCATTCGCTGCGACCCATAGACGTCCCACTGCTGGGCACGGGTCTCCCCCACAGACACTGCTGCGGGAGGTCTAGAGCATACTCCACCACATTATATTATCTATATTATGAAAATGAATCGCAAAATGTGTTGGTAAGCGCATAACTCAACAACGCCTGGACCAATTTGGCCAATTCTTTTTTTTAAATGTTCGTTGAAGTTCAAGGATGGTTTTTACAGCGAGAAAAATTTGAAAATTCGTCCCCTAAGGGGGTAAAACGGGGGTGCAAAGTTAGTATGAAGCTTTGCCGTTTTTGAAGTTAGTGAATGTGTAACGCGAGCGAAGCTGCGGGCGTCCACTAGTAGTAAATAAATATAACCAATAATAAGTATACTTTTATTTTTTCCATGGTGCACTGTATAAAGATGATGTTGGTCAACACATGACTGAGTTGATTTGAAGAATGGGTCAACATGGCCACCTTAATAGATGTTAGTGATATAGTAATAGATGTATATTTTTGAAGTGTGTGTGCAAAATATGTGAATACATAGGCACTACAGGGTCTACTGCACTGCTATATTGGTATCAATTGAGCTTTCAATATTACATACATAAAAAGTAAAAATAAAATTTGTTAGGTAATTCAATAAAACAACAAGCATTTTCTTCATTATAAAATGAATGTATTGTAAAAATCAACTACATAGGTCACAACGTAATAAACAATAACTGATGTATTATATTATAAAGAATTAACAGTTAATCATATAATAACAAGAAAAGTATATTTTCTGTGATTTTCAAACTAACCTTTTGTATAAAATTGGAAAAATGTTATTCTTCCAAAAAGCAACTACACTATTTAATAACTTCATTACATACTCATGTTCTTATTCAACAGGAATATAGAGAGCTGATTATTTTCTTTAAAATCACTACCAGCAACACAAAAATAACTTTTGTTTCCATAAGCACAATACCTACATTTGCATTTGAACTTGTGCAAAATATTTCTTTGATATTGTATCGTCCTTATCTATGTAGTGTTGTGCAGTTTGTCACTAGACAGACACTTAATTTCAAAAGTAGTCTTGTTATTAATCACACCTGGGGAGCCAGCAAGCATTGGGAATGTCTCAGAAATATATAGACCACGTTTTTTCTTTTTTTGCATTCTAAAACAAATTTATTTAACAAACTGCTGTCTGGAACCATCTCCTTAAGTTTTCTATTAGAGATTTCTTTTGCAACCGACCTTAGCCAGATTAGATTACCTCCAATTTACTGAAGTACACGACGGGGCTTCGGTTTGGCGGTGTAACCACATTAAAAATGCAACACTGTACTTGCAGCCACCTTCTGACGAGGAGCAATCGTGGCACTTTGCACTAGTCACAGTCTCTTCCTGTTCATTCACAATAAGTGTCACTGCATAGGGCTTGGAACGTACTTTGTGTTCCGGGCATACCGTACACTTAACATAACATGCATGAACCCGCTTGAGCTGCACATAGCCTATTGCGTCGTCCCCGTAAGATTCCCTTCCCGACCTGATGACAAAAAATAGGTTAGGTGTATTGTTATTGTATTATACTTACTATTAGACTAAACTTGATACGATAGTTATGTACTTACATTACTGTTTTATTATTTCTCAATTCGGCAGAACAGAAATCATGATTGAATGTTTTGCAAAAAATTTCGCCACCATCAACGTATTTATCATTGGTAGATTTGTACTTTCTGCTTTCACAAAACCGTCTTCCATGATGCGATTTTAATAAAATACAGAATAAAAGTCCACAAACGTGTTAATACCTTGTAAAAATTTCAAATTAACAGAGAGCACGACAAAAATCTAGATTGTTTACTATCGGAGTGACGTCTCGTCGGAATCAAATATGGCGGATGGCGTTTTAGGAATTCTAAAAACAGATTAAAAAAGACGATTTTTAAAATTGAATTTTAAAATTCCCATTGCATTTTTATAAATAAATACTGACGTTTCTCGTTTACTTTTTTCAAAATCTATCTTATAAATGCATTTATATATTTTTTCTTTCATGGTGTAAAATACCCTATTATTAATTACTAGCAACTACAATCATTATCAAGAAATCCTACATATGTAGAAATCAAAATAGAAGTCAGTTTCAACTGATAATAATCTCGACCAAATGTCATAACCGATCTGCTTCTGCCAGCTGAAGTGCTTCGCTGTGCTTCTAAAGGACTCACCCACAAAGGTCTCGATCTCGGAGGCGGTGATGTGCTTCTCGAGCAGCTTGCGGTTGTTGTGCAGCAGCGCCGTGATGGTGTCCTCCGCCAGGATGTCGTAGCCGATCTGCTTCTGCATGAAGCCGAAGTGCTTCGCTATGTACTCCTGAAAAATATCGATTAGTTATATAAGACTGAATTATAAAATGTTAATTACAATAAACTATATCTTACATACAGATTCTAATTTTATGGGATTCATTATTAATGTTACCATTATGAGAGGAGACCAATTCCCAACAGTGAGACAATGAATGTAGCGTCCATAGCCCAATGGCTATGTGATCGAAAGAGTTAAGCAACTACGGGCGCGGTCGGTTTGTGGATGGGTGACCGCTAGTGGCAAAAATTTTATGGACGCTACCGTGCTTCGGAGGGCAAGTAAAACCGTCGGATTGTTTTCAATGCTGAAAACAGTCGCTAAGCCTTGTCGAAGACCTTCGGTTGGCTTGAGAACATTCGACACTGGGTTGTCCACTAACCTCTCCACCAATCCGCATTGGAGCAGCGTAGTGGAGTATGCTCTAGACCTCCCGCAGCTATGTCTGTGGGGGAGACCCATGCCCAGCAGTGGGACATCTACGGGTTACAGCGAATGAAAAAAATTTACTTAAAACAGTATTTGTACCTGATTCTTCCTGTAGTCCTGCTGGCTGAGCCGCAGGATGCGGTAGCAGAGGCGGAAGATGCACTTGTAGGGCGCGTAGCGCGGGTCGTACAGCTCCTCGATCTTGAGGAACGGCTCGCCCTCCTCCGACTCTTGGAACGGGCCCTGGAAGACACCATAACAATCACAATATCACTAACTAGTGGACGCCCGCAGCTTCGCTCGCGTAAAATTAGACCCATTAACGACGTCTACCCGTCTAACGACTTAAAAAACGGTAAAGTTTCATACTAACTTTGCACCCCGTTTTACACCCTTAGGGGGTGAATTTTCAAAAATCCTTGTTCATGCTCCCCTACGTTATAAAAGGAACCCCTGTGCAAAATTTCAAGTTTCTAACCCTTATAGTTTAGGCCCTGCGTTGATATGTCAGTCAGTCAGTCAGCTTCTCCTTTTATATATATAAGAAATATCTAGGACATTCTCACACACGGCCATCTAACCCCAAAGTAAGCGCGAGCCTACTATGGGTGTCAAAGAGTGATATACACACATAGATATTTCTAAATACATACTTTAATAGAGAATATTAACATCCAGACACAGAAAAAATAAAAGTGTTCGTCACAAGAATATTTGTCCTGAGTGGGATTCGAACCCACGACCCCTAGCGTAGCACTACCGATTGCGCCAGCGGGCCCGTCAAAGAAATGAAGGCTGTATTACACAATTACACTTAACAAGCCTGTAGTAGGTAGACCCAGGTAACATTTCACCATTTACGTTAAGGTAGATGATTAGCCTATTGCCATATACCGGGTATATAATAATCTATAACATCAGTACTTTAAGCAAAATTAAGTACTCAATTCCAGGGATTCCCAAACTGGGTTCCATCGAACCTAGGGGTTTCGTAGAATAGTCATCAGGGTTCCGCCAAAATTATTCCGTACGTAGTGGTCGTTGTGAAACAGGCTTTTCAGCCTACGTTTATACAAAAAAAGAAATACAGATCAATATTTTATGCTACCCCAGACATAAGCATACAATAGTCGGACATAGTACCAGACATTAAATTTTAAGATAAGAATAATGTGTTTCAATTATATTACATACTAGTGGATGCCCGCAGCTTCGCTCGCGTAGTATTAGACCCATTAACGACGTCTGCCCGCGTTCGGGTTGCCCACTTGACTTCAAAAACGGCAAAGTTTCAAACTAACTTTGCACCCCCGTTTTACCCCCTTAGGGGATGCATTTTCAAAAATCCTTTCTTAGTGCTCCCCTACGTTATAAAAGGAAAAAATTCAAGATTCTAACCCTTATAGTTGAGGCCCTGCGTCTATATGTCAGTCAGTCAGTCAGTCAGTCAGTCAGCTTCTCCTTTTATATATATAGATTTCTTAAAAAAATGTTCTTATATAAATTTTAGTGTCGATTTGTAATCATTTGATATGGGATTCCATAAAATAATTGGTATTTGGTTGGTGTTCCGTTATTTCTAAAGTTTAGGAACCCTTGCTCTATTCAATATACATTCAAGAATCATTAGAAAAAATTCAGTGCCAAGGTTTTTTTTTTATGGATACAAGATAGCAAACGAGCTTGCAGCACCATCCATCCGCTGTGTGACAACTGTGACTGACTTTGAACAAGACTCAATTAGGGACTGGGATGGTACGTCCAATTAGTTAAGAGAGTTAATTAGAACATTAGTTGGTCAGTTCGTTATATAGTAGATATGAGGACTGGGGACTGTTAGTGATAGTTAGTCCTGTTAGTTGGTGTTAGTAATAGTCCAGATAGTACTTGTTAGTAGGAGTCTCGTTCTAAGTCAGGTTTAGTTAAGTCAGTCAGTCAAGGTTACCTGCAGTATCTTAAACAGCTGCCGCAGGATGTACTGCTCCCGCAGCAGCTTCTGGCGGTCGCGGTTGGGGTTCTCCACCACTAAGTCCAAGGCTTTCGTCTTGTTCGGCTCGTTCTCGAAGCCCGCTATGAAGTATACTATGTCCTGGAGCAGGCAGGTGAGGGCCCTGGTGATACAGAGAAACTACTAATCAACTCGTTTGAAGAATCACATTATATATAAAACGGAGCAATCTAACGTGCTTCGGAGGGCACGTAAAGCTATCGGTCCCGGTTGTTTTCAATGGTGGAAACAGTCGTTAAGTCGAAGACCTTCGGGTGGCTTAAGAACATTCGACACTGGGTTGGCCACTAACCCCTCCACCAATCCGCATTGGAGCAGCGTGGTGGAGTATGCTCTAGACCTCTCGCAGCTATGTCTGTGGGGGAGACCCGTGCCTAGCAGTGGGACGTGTATGGGTCGCAGCGAATCGCCGTAAAACAGTAAGAAATCGCATTTGTAGCATGTAATCTCATGAACAGTAGATTTAAATGAACAAATATTTGTATGTCAAAAATGATCAGGCAGTTTGTTAATGGGAGTCGAAGTAAAAGAACAATTTTTCGAAAAAATTTAATCATGCTAATTTTTTTAAAACTAAATGAGTGAAGGATCTTGGCACATAATTAAACTAACGGTAAACAAAGAAATATTTAAAAATAATTAATCACAAAATAAATATGTCATCCAAAAATAGAGCTTGTGGCATTGTACCCGGAACGCTGGCAGCATTTCCCCGCTGTATAGCGAGGCTAATATTGTTGAAGGATCTAATTTAATAATAATTTAAAAGGGAATGTCGTGTTTTTGCTCAACGTTTTTTTAATCTGAATTCGGTCAAGTTTTTTTTAAACATCATGACACGCATTTAAGATTAGCTACCATGTTTCCTAGACTCCGTTGATCGCCTCTCAGACGAAAACAGCACTTACTTCATCTCATTATGCTCTATATTCCCGTGGTGCAGCTTGGTCGACAGCGCGGACAGCACCTTGCACGCGTCGTTGGCAAAGTCCAGGTCCCTCACTTCGCTCGGGGACACCGATATGAGGGCGAAGGCTTCCTTGTCTTCTTTTATCACTGAACATCCCACCTGAAAATAACATAATATAACACAACGCCTATATTTCCCCGAAGGAACAGTCAGAAGTGTGTTCACCCTGTTAATTTCAAGTCCCGTGTGGTGAGCCTGTTGCCTATACACAGGAAACATCCAAACTAAGCTAATACTAAATAAAACCGTTTAAAAAATAACATTAATTAGCTGCTGAGTATAAAAAATGAAATAAAAAAAATGTTTTAAGAAAAAAAAAACAGGAACGCGAGTTGTTGTAATTAATAAGAACTACGCATTCTTAATTTAGAAATTATTTTTATTGTGTTAAACAAATTATTAATAAAAGGATCAGATTTATTTGCTTTAGTCTAGTAACAGCAATCATAAAACACGGAATTTAAGGAATCACAATCATAATAACTAAGTTAGTAATAGAATCATAGATAGAGAAAGATAAGAAAATATGTTTGACATACACCTTTGACATAACCGGTTTCTCTTCCTCCTTGTCGATGGGTATCGCCGTGGAGTGAACCCAGGTGTGCGTGCACAGATGTTGTAGCCTGTAGCATATTTGTATGTTAGATCAAAGACAGATAAACCAGTTTTTTATTGTACACAACTAAAACAATCAAAGATAGTCTGAAAAGTCAACCGTTGATCTTGGTTAATTTGTGTGGACAGTGCCGTGTTTCAGGCATAGCGACATAATGACTATATGCCATAGACAATGTCGGTATAGGCCAGTAAAACCGACTAGTTTCGGTCATTAACGACAACTACTATTTAGAGCGTTTTTATATCATGGACAAACACGGCCATCTGACCCCAAACTGTAATATGGGTGTTAGAGGCTTATATACAAACATAGATATTTTTAAATACATACTTAAAAAGATAATATTAACATCCAGACAGAACAAACACAAGTGTTCGTCACACGAATGTTTGTCCTGATTCGAACCCACGACCCCCGGTAACAGGCCGGGTCACTACGGGCCCGTCATGGTGCGTGCCGCTTGACTTTGAACCAGGACCGCTCGAATGAGAGGCGAGATTAATAGCCACTGAGCTGGAGATGCCTATGTCCAGCAGTAGACCAATAAAGGCTGATGATGAGCTGTCACTCTGTTATGTAGCCACTGAGCTGGAGATCACTGGGAGTGGCGTCGTTCAAGAGAGGCCTATGTCCAGCAGTAGACCAATAAAGGCTGATGATGAGCTGTCACCCTGTTACGAGATCGACGTGTTACCTGACGTAGCTGCTCTGCGGCACGGGCGAGTCCGAGTGCGTCATGGTGGTGGGGTCCAGCTCGAACAGCGTGGCGATCTCCGAGGAGTGCGGCACCGACACCAGCTGGTATGCTGGCTCGCCGGCTTCCAGGGGAGTGTCTCTGGAAGAGGAGGTAAAAAAAATATTCGTATAAATAATTATCGACACCTATTCGTGGGTAAAGAACTTTATTTCTCAAAGAATAAATACATTATCTATATATATAAAAGGAGAAGGTGACTGACTGACTGACTGACTGACTGACTGACTGACTGACATATCAACGCAGGGCCTAAACCATAAGGGCTAGAACTTGAAATTTTGCACAGGGGTTCCTTTTATAACGTAGGGAAGCACTAAGAAAGGATTTTTGAAAATTCACCCCCTAGGGGGGTAAAACGGGGGTGCAAAGTGTAACGTTGCACGAATATATACTCTTAAATATAAGAATTAAAACTATACGGAACGTCGCGACGCATTAATATCCCGTTAGACGGCGCGCGGGGTGCGCGGGCGGCGGGGCGAGCCGGGCTCACGTTGGGCGCCAGTGTGACGTTACCTACTTGGGTGGTTTAATTGAAACACTGCAAGTAGGGCGTCCACAAAAATAACATTTATTGAAATTAAATTACTGTAGCTCAGTAGGGGTCGGGGTTGGTGCCGGGTCTGGTTTGATCCACTTTGAAGTCGGGCTAGTACTCCCCTGGGTGATTCGTAGGTCCACGCGGCTGGTAGGTCCAACACAGCACTCGTCAACTGCCCTGCAGTTATCTTCGATTCCAGGGTTCCCGTCCAACGGTTCCGGAACGTGGAATTAAGTATGGGATATGCTCTTTAAACTCGAAGTTGCACCCTGGAAATGTGGACGTCATGCCATGAGTGCTGGTGGTGATCATCCGTGACCATGAACACCGCGGAGGAGAACCCGACAGCAGTTGGTGCGAGTGTTCATGGTCAGAACGAGTAAAATAAAAATACATACAAAAGAAATACGCAAAAGAAAAGAAAGAAACAAAAGAGATCAATTAGAAAATGATTTGAATTACATATTTCACTGAAAATTTCAACAAAAGAAAATGGCGGCGGCCATGCCACATGGCATGCCGTGATTAAATTTTACACTACTTATTACGTTTACAAAATGTTCAACACTTACCCTATTGGGGTGCAAGAAGTATTTATTATTTATTAATCGAAGAAGTCGATTTAATAAAAGAAATATATAATATCTTCACGGAATGCGTGAGACGGCACTGTAGCTACGGAGTGCATTCCTTGTGCCCTGAACGAGAGCTCGGCGAAAATGGCCGATGGATGCCCGGCCGGCGGCGCGGGCGACCGGCGAGGCCGGCTCGCCGGCCGCCCGCGCACCCCGCGCGCCGTCTAACGGGATATTAATGTATCGCGACGTTCCGTATAGTTTTAATTCTTATATTTAAGAGTATATATTCGTGCAACGTTACAAAAGTTAGTATGAAAATTTGCCGTTTTTGAAGTCGTTAGACGGGTAGACGTCGTTAATGGGTCTAATTCTACGCGAGCGAAGCTGCGGGCGTCCACTAGTTCACTTATAGAGAAATAATAATTTATGAACTAATAAATATAACACACAAGGCGGGTACATCTAAAACTATTGTATCAACACATGCGTAGATGATCGCAGATACAAAGATCTAAAGCAGAATCGACTGGAAGTGACAACACCTATTCTATCATATTATGTAGCGTCCATAGCCCAATGGCTCGCGTCGATTCAATGTGATCGAAAGAGTTAAGCAACGACGAGCGCGGTCGGTTTGTGGATTGCGTGTGGGTGAGCGCTAGTGGCAAAATTTTAAGGACGCTACCGTGCTTCGGAGGGCACGTAAAGCCGTCGGTCCCGGTTGTTTTCAATGATGGAAGCAATCGTTAAGCCTTGTCGAAGACCTTGCGGAGACCTTTGTATCCCCATCTTTGTATTTACTAAGTTTAATTATTATTTATTTGGTATGTTTTTATATGTGTGTATAGCTCGCAGCACAAAAGTTTAACTCTGTACCCGGAGATGATAAGTACGCGGGGTATACGTGCGGGGGATATAATACGGCTGGAGTACCAATAATTGCTTACGACTCACAACCCGCTCGCCCGCCACAACCTTAATTTCGACTTTTGCGCATTAAAGGTCAGACCTCGACTTCTACGCCGGTCCGTACACGAACAAATTCAATAATAATTAATTATATATTTTTATTAAATAGATTTTTTATTTTCGTGTATTGTCATCTGAACCAAATATGTGTGCCAAATTTCAGCTGGATAGCTTCAGCGGTAGTGGATGAAATATTTTATTTTATTTATTAATTTTTGGGAAACATACAATTATTATAAAACATATAAAACAGATTACAGTATAGTGCAAAAATCAACAAAGTTTCCACTGATAAAAACATATGGTCTAAGAGCCAGTGAACGGATACCTGTATGTATTTGACCAGACTTGGGTTTTTGTACATTGAGACCCCTATACCTACCGTACATGAGATGGGGACTCACTAAGCCCAAAGTGGTGGACGCGGCCAGTGCGCAGGTAAGACAGGTATCGATTTTTGGCTATGTATAAATGCATTTGACCACGTCTGCCGTTTTGATATTTGAAAATATATTATTATTATTAATGGAAAATAACAATGGCAGACCATTATCACGCGTTTAACATTGTGGCAGACAATTTTGAAAATGTAAAAAAATTTTTTTTTTTATAATTAATTGACCAGATCTGCCATCAATATATTTTATTTATTATAGTCTTAAAAACTTATATTGATAACGGCAGACGTATACATTGCGTATAGACATCAGCAGATAACAAAATCTGAGATACTACCCGGTCAGATGTATGCATGTAGCTATCTTCCTTCTTTCTCCCATGTATTACTATTGTACTCATTCTAGCCTATAGTATTTTTACTCATAGCTACTAACATTCGTCGGACGTCGATGATGGAAGATTCCAACTATTTGTCCGCAATTACAAAGCTTCAGACATCAAAGAAAATTTCAGCAAAAAAGTGCAAAATTTTGACGCAACCACAATTCCACCGTGTAAGAGTGAACTTTACCAACAATTTCTGAGAGCTCATTATATTTCTATGATTTGGAAAAATGTTTACAAAAAACAACCTAATGCTTTAAACCAATTGGATTATGGTTGGATTGAGCAGGACAACAAATTAGTCTTCAATTTGTTCGAAGGAGATCAACTTCCATCTTTTTCACCGATGTTCCTGGTAAGTTGATAAAAATCAATTCTTTATCGAATATGTTCGAATCAATTTACAAATTATTTATATTTTAAAATTTACGATTAATTTTGCAGAATCCGATTCAATGGATGATGAAGACGAGTTCAGTGATGATAACCACGGCTCGGATGATGATGATGATGATGATGAATGAAGATCAAAATCAATAAATATATATATATACCTATATACATATATATTGATTTAGTAATGCATGCTAGATTGTTTTTTATTTATCTAACGTTTAAATTTTGTATTCAATAAATAAATGTGAAAAATAAAATACAAATTTGAATTATTTTTTGTTCTTAGCAGTATACTTTAATATTTAAGATTTTTTCGTAACGTGTCTCCTTCTTTATCGTTTAACTTTAAAAGTTTAGTATAAGTATAAGTATAGACTACATGCAAAATATGAATTTCATTAAATACAGTGATTAAGTAAATTATATTAATGTAAAACTGCTATCATAATATATAGACATCTAACCGGGTAGTATCTCAGATTTTGTTATCTGCTGATGTTTATACGCAATGAATACGTCTGCCGTTATCAATATAAGTTTTAATAAGACTATAATAAATAAAATATAACTATTGATGGCAGATCTGGTCAATTAATTAAAAAAAATAAAAATTTTACATTTTCAAAATTGTCTGCCACAATGTTAAACGCGTGATAATGGTCTGCCATTGTTATTTTCCATTAATAATAATAATATATTTTCAAATATCAAAACGGCAGACGTGGTCAAATGCATTTATACATAGCCAAAAATCGATACCTGTCTTACCTGCGCACTGGCCGCGTCCACCACTTTGGGCTTAGTGAGTCCCCATCTCATGTACGGTAGGTATAGGGGTCTCAATGTACAAAAACCCAAGTCTGGTCAAATACATACAGGTATCCGTTCACTGGCTCTTAGACCAATACATTAATAAATAAATAGTTACAGCGATTTGGAGCAGGGTTAAAAGATATAAAAATAGTAACAAAGTCCAATAGAGCAACATTAAAATTTAGCAAGATGAGCCAAACATGAAGGATCCTCAAAACTAGATCAGTTCGGATATTTTATCTCGTATATTCTTTTTATATACACCAATGGGGCTGCTAAAAATAATATTGATTGCAAGATTCCAGGACATACTTACATACGAGTGAAGTTAAATAAAAGCTTTTAAAATTGAAATTATTTAACAAACTAGCTTTTACCCGCGGCTCCGCCCGCGTGGTCAAAGGGAATTAACAATGAGTTGTTTATCATACATGACACATTTGTATAGTGTATAATTTGTTAGCGAAATTCAGAAATTGCAAATGAATTTTACTAACGCCATCTATTAACAACATCCGGAACTAAATATCTAGCAAATAACAAAACATCGATATCTTTCCATGGGGATGTTTTTCCACGGTAAAAAGTAGCCTACGTCACTCTCCAGCCTCCTCACTATCTCCACACACAAAACCATATAATAGCTTCGTTGCGACGTGAAAGCCGGACAAAGAAACAAACACACTTTCACATTTATAATATTAGTATGGATAAATCTTACTGTGGTTTGACGCAGGCTTCGGCGGCCAAGTAGTGTCCGGTGGCGAGGTGCTTGAACCGGAATATGGAGTTCCAGTGGCCGGCGCCGCCGCGGCACGGGTCGTGCTGGACCACCTGCGAACGTTGACACCGCGTTAGCGAGCTGATGGGACATGGGGACGATAGCAAACGAGCTTGCAGCACCACCCATCCGCTGCCGCCCATGACAACTGTGACTGACTTTGAACAGGACTCAATTAGGGACTGGGATGGACAGACAGACCTTTCCTCTTCTCACGCGGCGCTGTAGGTTAGTCCAATTAGTTGAGACAGTTAATTAGAACATTAGTTGGTCAGTTCGTTAGTGGGTATGAGGACTGGGGACTGTTAGTGATAGTTAGTCCTGTTAGTTGGTGTTAGTAATAGTCCAGTTAGTACTTGTTAATAGGAGTTTCGTTCTAAGTCAGTCACAGATGTGTTGCTACCCTTGAGGACTAAGATGGTCGCCTGTAAAGTTTTTCATCAGTTACTATGTACTATTAAGCTAACTGGAGTTAGATTTGACGGGCCCGTTGGCGCAATCGGTAGTGACCTTGTCTGTTGCGCCAGGGGTCGTGGGTTCGAATCCCACTCAGAACAAATATTCGTGTGTCGAACACTTGTATTTGTTCTGTGTCTGGATGCCAATATTACCTATCTATATATATATATAAAAGGAGAAGGTGACTGACTGACTGACTGACTGACTGACATATCAACGCAGGGCCTAAACTATAAGGGTTAGAAACTTGAAATTTTGCACAGGGGTTCCTTTTATAACGTAGGGGAGCACTAAGAAAGGATTTTTGAAAATTCACCCCCTAAGGGGGTAAAACGGGGGTGCAAAGTTAGTATGAAACTTTGCCGTTTTTGAAGTCGTTAGACGGGTAGACGTCGTTAATGGGTCTAATTCTACGCGAGCGAAGCTGCGGGCGTCCACTAGTTTATGTATGTATTTAAAAATATCTATGTATGTATATCAGTCTCTGACATATCACAGGCTCGCCCCTACTTTGGGGTCAGATGGCCGTGTGTGTTTAAAAAAAAAGGTAGTCAAGTAGCGCTTATGGCAACTGCATTTAGATATTGCATATTAGCTAGGCTATTATATGTATACTAGCTTAGCTATTATATTAGCTGGTCAGAGGCTTCTCCCAAGGCAGTGATGGGCAAACTACGGCCCGCGGGCCATCTCCGGCCCGCGAAAGTATTTAATCCGGCCCGCCGAGGGTCCGTCGACATGGATAAGTATATGGCCCGTTATAATTACGTTTTGACGGTCGAGAAGAAAAAGTAGATTCTGCTTAGTAGATTAACAGATGCGTAACTAAGTGAAGCTAAACTAGCCGCGTAGTTCATGTGTTGCGTAATACGGGCAGGGCCGGATTTAGAGGCGTGGAGGCCTCGAGCAACAAAGGAGGAGGCCCCCTGGCCCCAATTTATTTTCCAAATGAGCTGAACAACTTTTTTCAGTCGAGTTTTTCAATCAATAATTTATTGTGAAACCGAATAGATTATTTTAGTATATAACAAACATATAAAAATATAGATATATGATTTCAGTAGCTACACAGCTGGAAACAGCTTTCGAAAATATTATGGAAAAACAAAAACAATTCTATATGTCTCACACGCCTAACAAGGCAGAGCCTTCTAATAAAAGTTAAATTGATTATTATTTTTTAGGGTAAAAGGTATTTTGTAATATTTGTGTTTAATGCTGTAATGTTTTATAAAATTATATTAAAAGCTTTAACGCAAAATGCATTTTTTCTATAATTCTGGCCCTCCTCTAGAATTTCTAAACGTATGTGGCCCGCCATTAAAAAAGTTTGCCCACCACTGTCCCAAGGCATGCACTGAGCCCGATCTTCATCTCTTCTCATCGACTTCTCCCCGTCGCCTAAGATCATAGCACCGCAAGATCAACGAGCTCACCTCGATCTCCCACAGCGCCTTGCTGCTGGTGGCGGCGGTGGCGCTGGAGCGGCCGGTGGTGCGCAGGAACACGTGCTGCCGCTGCCGGTACTCGTCCATGGTGAGGAACTTCTCCTGCTCCGCGTGGAACAGCCGCACCACGTCGCCGCCCTTCAGGATCTCCTCCTGGTTCTCCTTGTGCTCCAGGAAGAGAGTCACCTTCCACGATGACGACGAGTTCACTACGTTAACCTGTAAGAGAAAATTTGTTTTAGAATACACAGCAGTGCATACTGCACAGTAATTAATTCAATGATAAAAAAATTAATATACACGCCTCCTACAAAATCTTGGTAACAGATTCATTCTGATGGTGGTGTGGGTGTATCTAGTAAAGGTAATAAATGTGCATGTGTGTCATCCGGTCGTGCCTGGCCAAATTGCAAGCTAACAGTTGTACTGTGTATCGACAGCCGGGGACACGTAGTTCCCGCGGCTTGATAATAACGTAATAAATAGAGTGGAACTATATACAACCTTTTATTATAATCTAATCAACACTAAATAATAACATTACATAACAACACGTAACATTGGTGACCCCGCGTCGAACAACCCCGCGAAGAACATTCCGCGACGAATAACCCCGCGAAGAAATAATTAAATTAAAAAAAAATGACGCCTCCGCCTCCGCCGGTGCAAGTGCCAGGACCCGCCACTATAGAACGTAAAAGTGAAGTGATACAACCGGAAAACGAGATTGCCGTGATCTCGGTGTCATCACGCATACCTGATTTTTGGACTGACCAGCCCAGGGTGTGGTTTGTGCGAGCCGAGTCAGTCATCACACCACAAAAGATGGCGGATGAGTCCAAGTTTAACATCATTGTGTCCAAGCTTGGGAAGGACGTTATTCAGCAGGTGACGGACGTGCTGTTGAAACCGCCCGAGACAAACAAATACGAAACGCTGAAATCGAGGTTATTAGCTATCTACGAGGAGTCAGAAAATCGACAAATACAAAAGCTCATCGGGGAAATGGAACTCGGAGACCAGAAACCGTCCCAGCTATTGAGACGGATGCGTGACCTTGCTCGTGAGAAGATTCCGGACGACACTCTGAAAATCCTCTGGCAGAGCCATTTGCCACAAGCTGTGCGCGCTGTCCTTGCTGTATCTGAGGTCAAGGACATGGACAACTTAGCGGCAATAGCTGATAAAGTCACGGAGACGACCCAGCAGCCACAACTCGCAGAGATTATTGCTAATCCAGCAGTTGCAGCAGTTACTGGATTTGAACCTTTATTGGCAGAAATCGCCAAGCTGAGCGCTAGAATTGACCAGCTCGGCAGACCAAGAAGTAGATCTCCGTGGAGAGGTAATCAAGGTTATCGTTCTCGTTCCAGCTCACGCGGCCCGAACAAATTTAACAAGCCACGCAGTTCGCCGAAAGATCCAAATTGGGTATGTTTTTACCATTATCGCTTTAAAGAACGTGCTAATAAATGCCAGCAACCCTGTGCCTGGAAGGGAAACTAAGCTTTGTGCAGATAAAATCGGCGGACATCTGCGCAATATCGCCAACACCCCGCCTTTGTATAACTGATTTAACTACAGGTTATAAATTTTTAATTGACACTGGTGCAAATGTATCTGTAATTCCAGTTTCTAAAAAATTTTTAATTAAAAATAAATGTTCAGAGTATAAATTGTATGCCGCAAATGGCACTGAAATTAAAACCTATGGCATAAAATCGTTAAATTTAAATTTACGTTTAAGACGTTCATACCGTTGGGATTTTATTATTGCTGATGTAAATCAACCCATCATCGGTGCTGATTTTTTAACCCATTATGGTTTATTAGTTGATTTAAAGTCACGTAAATTAATAGATAAGTTAACTAACCTTAATACAATTGCAACTATTACTAACTATAATTTAAGCTCTATATGTACAATTGATAAAAATCACCCTTATTGTGATATTATTAGCAAGTATCCAGATGTCACTAAACCTGTTAACTATAAGGCTATACCTAAACATGATGTGTACCATTACATTGAAACGACAGGCCCTCCTGTGCATGCGCGTTGTAGACAATTACCTCCTGATATGTATAAGAAAGTCAAAGAAGAATTTCGGGTTATGCAAGAAGCCGGTATTTGTAGACCTTCTAAGAGCCCATGGTCTAGTCCGCTACACGTAGTTACTAAAAAAAATGGTGACATACGACCATGTGGGGACTACAGACGTTTAAATGCGATTACGAAACCAGACAGATATTCTTTGCCTCGTTTACGCGATTTTACTTATATCTTGGATGGTAAAACGATTATGACACGTTTAGATATCATTCGCGCATATCATTGTATACCTGTTTTCCCGGATGACATAGAGAAAACCGCAATTATAACCCCTTGTGGCCTGTGGGAATACCCTAAAATGAATTTCGGATTGTGCAATTCAGCACAAACATTTCAACGTTTTATGGATCATACAGTGTTACGAGACCTAGATTTTTTATTTACATATATAGATGATGTTATTATAGCAAGTTCCTCCGTGGAAGAACATAAACAACACTTAGATTTAGTTTTACAACGTTTCGATAAATATGGTCTTTCTATTAATATTAGTAAATGTAGTTTTGGTGAGTCTAAACTCGAATTCTTAGGATATGAAGTATCCCAAGATGGAATTTATCCTTTAGAAAGTAAGATAGAAACAATTAAAAATTTCCCTAAGCCTAAAACTATTGAACAACTAAGACGATTTTTAGGTATGCTAAATTTTTACAGAGCTCACATTCCTCATGCAGTTAATTATCAAATTCATTTAAATAAATATTTACATAATGCAAAGAAGAAAGACAAAACTGTTATTAATTGGACGCCCGAAGCAGAATCAGCGTTCGAAGAATGTAAGCTTAGCTTACAAAACGCAGCAATTCTATCTCACCCACGAGGTAACATACCTATCGCTCTTATGACCGATGCATCCAATATTGCAGTTGGTTCCGTATTACAACAATATATAAACAATAGTTGGAAACCGTTAGGCTATTACTCTCAGAAATTAAGTAATGCACAAAGTAAATATTCAACATATGACAGAGAATTATTAGCTATTTATTTATCGATTAAATATTTTAAAGATCTAATAGAAGGACGTAATTTAATTATATATACAGATCATAAACCTTTAATATATACCTATAAAAAAACTAAGAGTGAGAAAGAAACCCCACGACGTGTGAGGCAATTAGCATATATAAGCGAATATACAACGGATATAAGATACGTAAGCGGGAATGATAATATTGTTGCAGACACACTTTCGCGTGTCGAAACAATATTTTGCCCGACTGCAATTAATTACTCGGAACTTGCAGACGCACAACTTGAGGATACTTACGTTACACGACCATCCGCGATAAAAGATAGTGTACAGCTAAGGAAAATAGTTATGCCCATGTGTAGCAAACCTATTTTTTGCGATGTATCACGCGATTTTGTTAGGCCTTACCTACCTGAAGATTTTCGTAGGGTAGCCTTTGACGCGATTCACAACCTAAGTCATCCTGGAATTCGGTTATCCTGTAAATTAGTCTCTGAAAAATTCTTTTGGCCAAATATGAATAAAGACATTGGGAATTGGGCTAAAACTTGTATAAGTTGTCAACGTGCAAAGGTGCAAAGACACACCAATGCAGCATTGGAAACTTTTCCGGTATGTGATAGATTCGAGCATGTCCATATCGATATAGTAGGCCCGTTGCCTATAACTTCCGAAGGCTATCGTTATTGTCTCACAATGATAGACAGACGCACACGTTGGCCGGAAGCATTTCCTATTAAAGACATAACCGCTGAAACGGTAGCGAAACTAGTCTATGAAGGGTGGGTTACAAGATTTGGTTGTCCACTGAGAATAACTAGTGATCAGGGAAGACAATTCGAAAGTCAACTGTTTACTAAGCTTATGGAATTGCTAGGTATTAATAAAATCCGAACTACTCCATATCACCCGCAAAGCAATGGTGCTATCGAAAGATGGCACAGGTCATTGAAAGCAGCACTTACAGCCAGACTGACGACATCATCATCATCATGGATTGATGAATTGCCCACTGTGTTGTACGGGTTAAGAGCAGCAGGGCGCAGCGATAATAATATTTCAGCTGCGCAGATGACATACGCAAAAACTTTACGTTTACCTGGAGATTTTTATCAGGATTCTCCTGACGTTAGTGACGATTTTACATATGTTAAAAAATTAAAGTCTATTATTAACAGTTTTAAGCCAACTCCCAAGTGTCAGTCAAGTAAATCAATTTTTGTACATCCAGATATAAAAACGTGTGATTTTGTTTTTGTACGCAATGAAGTACATAAACCATTAAAACCGACTTACGATGGACCCTATAGAGTTATTTCTAGAAAATCTAAAATTTTTAAAATCCAGTTTCCTAATCGTATAGTTAACATTTCAATAGATAGGTTAAAACCAGCCTATGTTCTTAAAGAAAATATAATAAGTGATAGTTCAAGCGAGCATCGCTCATCGCCATCGCTTGACGATAAGACGACTCGCTCAGGTCGCATCATAAGAAGGCCAGTTCGTTTCGCTGACTATGTACCTACCTAAGTTCCCTTATATGCACTTTAAATAATAAATATTGTATAAAATAAATAACTATATCTAATTGTGATAATACTGACTAGGCAAATATAAAAATTGTTTTGTCACAAATGAGTTCATCTCAAATTTATTTAAATTAAGATTGTTTTGTATAATTACACATAACTGATTTTAATCTTGAACAGTTAAGGTAGATTACCACAGTTTTGAATTTCACGTATTTTTTTATTGAATATAATTTAAGCATCATGGGTTATGGTCAGAGTAAACCCCAAAGTGAAAATGTTGCAGTATCTACAGTAGTATCTCAAGATACGAATGTGCGAGAAATAACCAGTAAAATGGAGACCTACGGCTACGTTATTTTAGCACTGATGGTTCTCTTATCCATTGTTTTACTGTTGGCCTTAAGACATTTTTGTCACAATCGACTTCGAGCGTGGTTACGTAAGCAGGTGCTCAAGGTGAACCCTACAGCACCTGTGCAGCAAACTTCAGCAGCCCAACAGCCGTCTAGTTATGTGTAAATTAAAAACAGCTATGTGTAATGTAAAATTAAAAATTTTTTTGGTTGTTTTTGTAATATTTTATATTGAAAAATGTTATAATTTTTTTTTAAAAAAAGGGGGGGAATATTGTGGGTGTATCTAGTAAAGGTAATAAATGTGCATGTGTGTCATCCGGTCGTGCCTGGCCAAATTGCAAGCTAACAGTTGTACTGTGTATCGACAGCCGGGGACACGTAGTTCCCGCGGCTTGATAATAACGTAATAAATAGAGTGGAACTATATACAACCTTTTATTATAATCTAATCAACACTAAATAATAACATTACATAACAACACGTAACAGTGGCTAATAAAACACTTATTGGGGTTCCAGACTCACCGCTACTAAAGGTAAAGAGTTAAGTGCTGTAAAAGTTGATACTACGATATTCCAAAGCCAAAATACAATAATATTGCGACGTTCGCTGACGACACCGCTGCTGCTATTATGTCTGTCGGTAACACTCACAATAAAACAGGAAAAAAGGTTCATACTATCTATAAGTAGACAGAAAACAAACTGTAGACTTTGGCATACAGCTTTGGGCTGCACCTAACAGAGCAATACACAATTATTTATTTATTTACTCTTCTTAAGCGCTTCTACGATAAAGAGATGATACTTCTACGATAAAGGGATATTGTAAATGCATCCTGGTACATAAAAAATACAAATCGCCACCGGGACCACAAAATGATGAAAGTTGACCAAGCCATCAAAAGATATGCGAAAAAAGACTTCATCAACAAGTGAATGTTACAAGGAGATTGAAAATAACGAATCTTTTCGAATTAGTGTTTAAGTGTTAGCAAAATGTGTGAAGGTGTTAGTAAAATGTAGTGCTACCTACATGAACACATGCACAAAGTGACCCTTAAGAGGAAATCGGAGCACCGTAGTGCCCATACAAACGTATTTTTCTGTTTCTTCCCTGGATATTAACATTAGAGCATATATTTTTTGGAAAACCATACATCTCTACGACTGCCATGTCGATATGTTTTGTTTTTAAAAAAAAAAAATTACTATAGAAGTTATGAAACTTCAAAAACGACAAAATTTACCGATAAAAATTATCGTTTTCAGACGTCGACAAAACCAAATAAAACGCAAATAAAGAACTCACGTTATAAGGGGTGAGACGGACAGCCCAGCGCGACGGCAATACGAGTAGTTTCGATTTAAATTGGATTTTCAAATGTTCCTGCGCTGGTATTTCCTCTTAATAGAGACAATAAGATACGTGTTATTGGACACATCTAAGTGTTGTGCTCGCCCACACCACATTGTATAGTATACCGGTGTATACTGGCAGTGGTATATAAAGGTGTACCTCCATGCAGCCGGCGTTGTCGGGCAGCTCGTGGCTGGCGGACACGTGCAGCACCTGCTGGCCCGCGTTCACCGGGTTCATGATCACCTTGTCGCCCACCACCACGTTGTCCCCTGTGCAAGGTAAGAGAATATTATAAGGACCATTTCGATATAATCTACCGCTTTTTAGGCAGCCACTTTAAGGTATAGAAGTCTACTTGTTAAGATGCGTTCATATCTGACGAGCACCGCGCGGGTTCATGCGCGCGATTACATTGCATTCTTATACGCCACGCATCAAATAGATGGAAGATTCTTCACTGGTATTTCAATTTATTGGTGCATAGTTACAGAATGAATAAGGGATATAAATTTTACTTTAAGTAATTATCAAAAGTTACAGTAAACATCGAAACTATACTAATAAATATTATAAAGAGGTTTTAGGTTTTCACACAAAAACTACTCGACCGATTTCAAAAATTCTTTCACCATTAGAAAGCTGCATCTTCACTGAGTGACATAGGCTATATAGTATTACTAGGTGTAAACGAAACTATTGTTATGTCTTATTACACGCGAGCGAAGCTGCGGGTCCACTAGATCAACTGTAAAAATGGCGGATCCCGACACCGTTGCATGGACCGTTGCATTTTCATCACAGAACAGACACTCACCAGTGGAGCGCAGCTTGTAGAAGGGAATGACGTAGAACCAGGAGCCCTCGTTCCCGTTGGCATCCAGGTGCACCCGCATGGCGTTCTTCTCCAGCAACGCCGGCAGGCGCTTGTTCACCTGCACGTACCAACAAACTCTATTTAACTTGAAAAAATGTCTACCCACGACCCATCAGCATTTAGAATATCACCACTGAGCTAGCGATGAAATTCTTCATGTTTTTTCTTATATCCTTCTTTTGCTTTACGCCAGTATTGTTATAATATGTTTGAATAGCATTGGATTATGCAACACCTGCACCGTGTTGTCCAACAACTTATGGACAACACGGGGCACTGGCCAGAGCGAGACTCACGGTGAGGTACTTGTTGGACTTGACGTGCAGCAGCTGCACCACGCTGCCGTACTGCACCACCGTGCCCAGCAGCTTCTTGCTCTCCAGCTCATTTTGCTTTTTCTCGATCTCTGCGGCGTGCTGTAACAAAAATAGTGTAGCACTTAAACTATGTGTTCCATAGATATAAGAAGTAGTAAAAAAGATGTGTTCTTAACATATAGCAATCGTGTTGTGAAGATTTCATAACACCGAGGAACCGCCTTGTGAAAAAGGTAGCCTTAAATATCTGAAAAAAAAAATCCGTCCATCTCCTTTAAATGACTTCTTATTTGCGCGAAAACCTATCTAACCTTGTTGTTAATGAGGGCATGCAGAGTCCGAGCACCTGGCCTTTGCGAGTTGGTAAATTCATTGATGTAGCCCACAGAAATTAATCAAGGTAGAACTGCGATAATACTAATACGTGAGTATTATTTTGATACAAACGATGTGTCACTTTTTTCGTCAGCCCTGCCCAAGTCCCGCCTACTATGTGACGTCACACTTTAGTAATTAGTGAGGTGACACACTCGTTTTAGTTGTAATCAAATCTATCGATAACTTAACGTACCGTAACAAATATCGACGCGCACTGACCGAACATGGGAGAAATCTTGCAGTATATTGCAAGATTGCATGGTATACGCCCAGTTCACCGTTCTATCTTGATTATTATCTGTGACACTGCATGACTTTTGTTATCGTCGTAACGCCATGTTTTAAGAACCTAAAGAAAGAGCTGATGGTATTCTACGAGACTAGGGGAATAAAACAATGAGACATTTATTCATTTATTCATTTATTTCAATTATTCATTTAACAATCAGTTTCAAATATAGTAAACATTACAGATTTTACTCCAAATCGTTTATCTACCAAACTGAACATATCTTTCGGCCGTTCTGCGAAATACAGCAGGTGAAGAAAAAAATAAGTCCATTATAGCATAACATAGCGTCTCTGAACGCGACATACCCCGAGCCCACAAACTAAATAGAGTTAAAATATACAATTTGCATGCCACGTAATTAAACTCATTATACTCGTACAATATGCCAGATTAAGCGTAGCGTTGCCAAAATATGATTTACACAAAACTCATAACGACTGTAACTTTTCGCCGGTGAAAAACTAACAACCGTTTAAATTGGGTTAAGATGAAAGCAGATTACAGAATTTTATTTCTATACGAAAAGAAAATTCATTCGTTAAATAAACACTGGCAGTGTTAAGGCGGCCGCACACGGTCCGACCCAGCGTGCGCAGGCAAAGAGTTCTTATAATAACAATCTTAATTATTCATAGTTGAAGTTACCGGCTTACTCACGTGTGATTTAAGTCGGAAATAGGCCGACTAGTTAACCAACTAATTATTACCAACAGCAGCTAAGACACCAATTTTTGAATTTACCCGATACGATTTTAGGTATTCGTATGCGAATTTCATAAAGAGTTAAGTGTAGGCTTACGAATTGTAAAAATTAATCTTAAACACTGCGAATGAAATCTATTATAAACCTTCTATCGCCAGCGAAATTAAAATTCAAGTGGTACGGGCCAGTCATTAGATAAGTCGCGCGAATGAATTTTAAAATTTGAGACAATATGAAATCCGTAGACGCTTTAGCGATTTTCATAAGCGAGTGAGATTCAAAAATACGGCCCCAGGGCGAGAGATATATGTTTATGTTTGGAATAGGTAAATTAGTTGTTTTTGTTTTACTGTATAGTTTAAGATGTAACTATGTTATATTATGGGAGTGACATAGTCACATTGTGACAAAACTCACAGAAAATAAATAAGATTAAAAAGAAGGAGCTACTATGAATATTATTATCAACAACAACTTTGGCTTGAAAGATCTTTGACGGGTCTCATCTCAATACGAGATAGTTTATGTTATGAGCATTCGTAGTAGGTGTAGATGTGTCTGTCTAGTCGGGAGGTCAGGTAGAACGGAACGGAGTGTGTACGGCCGCCTTAACAATCAAGCGCTTCCTGCGTAAATCTCGACGGGGAATCTTCGCTCGTCTAACGACCCATTTAATTGATAAATAGAACTGCTACGGAGATAAGAATGCTTTGAATATTCAACAATAATAGATTCTCTATTGAAATATTTCCAACGCATTGTTAGTTTATGATCGAGTATTGTCTTTCGTGGGTATTGCGATATGTAGAAATATGATAGCGGTGATACGCGAGCATACGCAATGTTCGACCTTCTGATCATGAGGTTCGAGGTTCAGAGACAGCGACGCATTGGCGATCCTTCCGGCGTTGCCGCGATCAGGCGACGGTGACCACTTAGCATCTGTTGGCCTGTCTGATTGTTTGTTTGTCTGTTTTTATAGATTTTAACCCTAGGTCCTTAAAACGTTTGTAAGTTCCTCAGACTGCGACTTACAAACGTTTTATGTGTAGTAAATATCATGTGAAATCGTAAACCGGTAATATGAAGGTTTTGTTCTTCTAAAAGCATACGCTTAGTGCGCAAACTTAGATATAGTAAGATAAATTATCTATACTAATATTATAAACAGGAAACATTTGTTTGTAATGTTTTCACACAAAAACTACTGGACCGATTTCAAAAATTCTTTCACCATTAGAAAGCTGCATCTTCACTGAGTAACATAGGCTATAATATTACTATGTGTAAACGAAACTATTGCTGTGTCTAATTCCACGCGAGCGAAGCTGCGAGCGTCCACTAGTATTGAATATAATTGATACTGATACCTATCAGGACTTTTCAAGTCTATGAAAACTATCAACAAATATCAGACCGACTTTCATCAATAATTTTTACAAACATTTGAAATCACAAAAGTTTGTAAATATCCAACGGGAAATCTAAAATCTTATCTATTTAGATAAATCGGACGCCATATAAAGATTGCGGTCGGTTGAATTTGATACCATGAAAGAATGGGCAAACAAATGGACGTGGCATTATACTGAGTGTACCATTTGTTGGACTATCACATTCCATCTAGCAGCCTATGCGCCACCCAACTGGGCAAGATACTTCACTTCTGGAGTTTGTTCCTGTAGCTCGGGACTAGAATAGTGCTACGGTATCCCCTGCCTGTCGTAAGTGGCGACTTAAAGGGGCCTTCCGGGTTCACGGGCGGCAAGACCTCTAACCGTCCATCCAGTGACCCCGGGAAAGACAACGTTGTGTGTGGCTGCACAACGTTGTAGCGACATCTTTGTCGTCCGAGACGAGCCTGTCATGGACACAGCCCTGGGCACCGGTGCGTTCTAACAGAGATCCCGGAGCCCTCCACAAGCGCCGAGGAAGGCCACCGAGGGGGTTTTAGTGGGTGGAAATCCCACATAACCCGGCGTCGATCCCACGAAACAAAAAAAAAAATAAAGGTCTGGAGTTTACCACACACATTACCCACACTGCTCCAGTTCGGATTGGTAGAGGTTAACCTGACAGTTATTGCTAGATAGATGTCTTATCGACTATTACACCAAATTGGTGATAGCTTAACATGCCCTTCGGATTCGAAGCACGGAAGCTGTTATGAAATTTGCCACAATCGGTCACCCATCCGCCGGCCCATACTAACTCATTTGTCCCTGTACTAAATATAGTTCTCAGGCTATTATTATTCAATTATACAATTTCATAGACAGTTAAACCGTTAACATCGGCTCACGTCGATTGGCCACTAATAGGCTTTTAATGAAAAACAAAACAATATTAAAAAAAAGTGATTAAAAACCACCGAAAATTCACACAATTGGTAACATTCTAGGCCCGTTGGCACAATCGGTAGTGACCCTGTCTGTTGTGCCAGGGGTAGTGGGTTCGAATCCCACTCAGGACAAATATTCGTGTGACGAACACTTGTATTTGTTCTGTGTCTGGATGTTAATATTATCTATTTAAGTATATATAAAATATCTATGTATATATATCAGTCTCTGACACCCATATATCACAGGCTCGCGCCTACATGGGGTCAGATGGCCGTGTGTGAGAATGCCCAAGATATTTATTTATTTATTATTTATGCAAACAACGGTATGCCATTAAAGCCTGTGATTTGAACCCTGGACCTCTTGAACAATAGGAATGGTACTCACGTGCAACCTCTTCAGCAGGCCAGTGTCGGTGTCCGCATTGGCGTTAGTAGACTGCTTGGCCGTGTTCCAGAACTGCTTCTGGGCGGAGTACCGGTTCATGGGACATATTTTGAACAGGCAATCTGTGAAAAAAACGTCAATTAAAGAAAAAAGGGCATCATCATAACCGTTTCTGGTTTGGTTGGTTTGAAGTGCGTCGATTCTTCTTCCATTGGTCCCGCCCTCTTTTGGAATGAGAGATAAAGCCACAGTCTACAACAGTATTTTGTGGTTTTTGATATATTTGTGTGTATATTGACGGGCCTGTTGGCGCTATCGGTAGTGACCCTGCCTGTTACGCAAGGGGATTCGAACCCACGACGCGTTCGAATCCCACTCAGGACAAACATTAGTGTGACGAACACTTGTGTTTGTTCTGTGTCTGGATTTTAATGCTATCTGTTTAAGTATGTATTTAAAAATATATATGTATGTACATATATCAGTCTCTGACACCTATAGTGCAGGGTCGCGCCTAATTTGGGGTCATTTTTTTCCCAACTTCCGATAGGTACGAGTATGTATGTTCTTCTTACTCGTAGGTAATACTACCTATTGACTAGCATTTTGGCATACATAATTCCGTTTATTATACGTAAATGTGACAACCCTAAAACCGGGATAAAATACGAGCTGCTTATCTATTCCGCGCGATTAACAGGGACTGATTAAATTAATTAAGTTGTCAACGTTTAATCAAAGCCGCGGCGGGCGCTGTGGGTTTACGAGAAGATAAACAAATGCATTTGACTATAATAAATACCTAATGTTTGATATAAAATAAAACAGGCACGTAAAACTGCAATAAAATATGCTCAGAATGGCGCGTACGTAGACATGTAGAGCAGCTGAAATGCTAACTGAAACCCGGATACCGAATACCACTGTTAGGCACAGACCTCTGCTAAATCCACATATTATACTTCAACACGCTGTTACAATGTGAATTTGACAACGGATTCGAAGCACGTAAGCGCTCATGCCGTCAAGCTCCACCAACCCGCATTGGAGCTGCGTGGTGGAGTACGCTCTAGACCTCCCGCAGCAGTGTCTGTGGGGAAGCTGCGGGCAGAAGCTAGTAATATATAAACCGACATCTGACTATTTTGATTGATTATAATTATATTAAACTCTGACAGGCTATCACTATGCTTCTGTATTAATTATACTAAAAATTGTAAGCAGGTGGCATATGGGGTGATTCTTGGCATACACGATTGGCTGTCTCGTGTCTGACTTAATCATGTCATGGTCATACTGTGCATTTTTCTGTAAAAATTAATTTGAATTTTAAAAGAGTACCGAGAGTTTTTTCCTCCGGCTTTTTTCTCTCTCGGCCTACACTAGGGCATAGGATAAGAATATTGTAAATTCTTCCTAAAGCCGATGACCATATAGATAGTCTATCGTGAGTTAGAGCTTAGCTTAGTGGTAGGTAATTATTGTAAATTTATCTTAAGGCAAGTTAGACACCTGTGTAGGATTAGCTATTCATTCAATAATCAATAGCTAATCCTTTGCCTTATATAGATCAGTTAGTAGTTTAAGTAGTTTTTAGTTAGGTACCTAGACTTTCGTTAAGCGTGTCTAATCACCTCATAGCGAAATAAATTATTTGACTTTGACTTTGACTTATATATTTATATAATAAGTACTTCCGAAATTATTTAAAATTAACTTGATAATCCGCTCAAGTAGCGAGATGTTTTACTGGGTCAAAATCACTTCCATTAAGTTATACGACGTAGCTAGTAGGTCCGTATAGCTTGTGTCCCCGGGGCGGGCTCCCGAACTCCGAGTTAATGAAGTTTGTGAACAATATTTACGTTGCTAATGGACTTAATAACATACGGCGAGACTATTAAGCGTACACAGTGAGGTTGACGCTCGTAGGAGGAAGATATATCAGTGTAAGCCACTAATTAGATCTAATAACACGTTTATAACGTCGATGTAGGGGAGACTGGGGGCAAAAGTAACAGTTTTTACTTCATGGCCGATTGTGCTAAAACTGTTGATATTTAACAAAATCCTGTTAGTCTCCAAGAAAGAGAATTTAAGTGTCTACCAACTTGTGCAGCTAACGTTCGTGTACTAATTGTAATTTTGTTGCAATCACACTTTTAAAAGGGAGTGTCGAATGTTACAACTGACCCCTAGTACAGGGTCGTTTGTAACATAGTTTTGATGGCCAATAAAATGACAGTTTTAATGGATATACCTATATTTTAATTTTTAAAATAATCACAATCATTAATATAATCAGTCTTATAATTGGTAACAAAAATAAATGCTTTCATTTCTTCAAGCCGCTTCGAAACAAAAAAATATATACTTCTCCTGGTAATTGATCAAAAGCTAATATATTACTTTAAAAAATCACAATTTTAGGCATATTATGTCATTAAATAACATCTAAATCGTACATTTCTATGATGTATTCAACAATAATCAACAAAAATCAAAAACGACAATTTGTATGTAAAACTTGTGTGTTACTAACAACCCCATGTTACATTTAACCCCTGTCATATTTCTGCGAGTCTTCCAGAAAACAATAAAATAAACCGAAATAATCTTTGATAATAATTTATATTTCCCCAACTATTTACTTTGGTAGCAAATCGTTAAAACAAAAATCTATTGATTTTTTATTGGCTCAAAAAATGTTATATATGTATATATAATTTATTTTCACCTCGGGGTCATTTGTACCATAGGGTCAATAGTAACGTTACTATTGACCCCGACAAAAATGGTACAATTGTTCCTGAAGACTGTTTTATTTCAAAACCAAAATAAATCAAAAATTCTGTACACTATTTAACTTATACATTAAGTTTTATATTGTGTGATATACATAGATTCTAATACTAGTCGTTAATTTACTTATATTTTGTAAATTAAAGAGTAATAACAGATTTTACAAAGCACGAAAACTTACTTCGGGGCTGTCCAAATGGCCGGAGTCAATAATATACGTCCACGGCGCTCGGAGCACATAGCCGACTGGTTAGCTTACCCGAGCATGACACGGCCTATGCCCCCACGCCCGCACACTCTTCTGCGTTGCTTGGTAACCAAGATATCACCAACGTTACTATTGCCCCGTGTTACTTTTGCCCCCAGTCTCCCCTACTCGTATCATTGGCGCTCCTTAGAGAGTACGGATGCCTAATATTACGTAAATTGAAAAAGTCTTCATCAAACTTTTTTTTAAATATCAGTCTGTTTCCGTATAGCAAGCCAGACATTTTGACTTATATTATTATAACAACGTTCCATTACTGACTCGTTTAAATTATAGTGATTAGTGAGTTAGGTTGTTGACCGAATTAGGTCCCAGTTCTAATCCTTAGTAACCAACGACAATTATAAGATGCGTTTTAAGGTATATTTTTAAAAGCTTTTATTTAACTTCACTCGTATGTACTCGTAAGTATGTCCTGGAATCTTGCAATCAATATTTCACCCACTTCCACTGAAGCTATCGAGCTGAAATTTGGCACACATATTAGGTTCGGATGACAATGCATGAAAATAAAAAATAAAGTTATAAAAGCTTTTAAAAAAAAAATTTACAGTATAATATATCACATGGTGTGAAAGTCTCGTGAAGAGCTTACGATTCATTGAAGTAAGGTTTTAACTCAATGTTTGTTACACACTAGGATTATTATTTTTAATGTACGCTGGACATGTACATAAACTATGACATTAAGTTTTAATAGACCTTTTGAAATTGAATTGAATTTATATCGGTCAATAAGTATCCTTGATGAATTCAGTGTCTACGACTAACACCCCTTTATAAGAGAGTGTGGTGTAGTTTATAATTTATAAATGGTTGATTCTACGATAAGAGGTAACTTGTGCGGCAATCAGTTTAAAACAGTTTTTTTTATTCTATATGTGGCTATTTTTTACAATGAATCACATCATCGTAATGTACTTTATTAGGTAACGTTAAGATTTAATGCCTAATTAAAACACATTTTTCTGAAATTCCTTACAAAGGCTCAAAAAGTCTCTACCCTGGCCTGTCCCCTTGCTACTTTTTATATGACTTTCAGACAATACATATATTTTTTGTATCAGATGCTTAGCTAAAATAAAGTTTAATGGGAATTAGAATAGTTATTCTTAAGTATTATCAAATAAAAAATAAAATAAATTTGTTTATTTCAAATTATTTTTAGCATTAACTTTTGTCCCGCTATTTTTGTGCATCTCCCCTGCCAAATTTCATTCCACTATTAATTGAATTTATTTGCATTTATTACTGTAATTTACTAATACTGTGATAATTAAAGTGAGATAAATAGTTAACCCAATAAATAATTCAGTCTGTTAAAACAATTGAATTTGTCATGAAAACGTCTCTACCCTGGCGTATTTCCCCTGTCAAGATAACTGTCCAGGGGAGAGACTTACTGACCAGGGGAGATAATATTCATCATAAGATGTTTATACAAACGCAGATATAGACAACTTTTATAGACGTCAGTATTAAATGATTATTACAAATGAAAATTGTTACTGTAAAAAAAATTAAAGGAGGTTCTTAGTCCATATTGTTATTATAATATAGTCATTTTTACAGATTAAGCCACCACGGAAAAAGTTAACACGTGAACGAGAAGCAGAGAGACATTATCAAAAGATTAAATATAATCCAGAAAAGTATGAATTTTAAAAGCAAAAAGAAAAGGAAAACTATTTAAAAAGAGGAAAGGAATCATTAAAACTTTTGAATAAATGACTTCTAGAGCATCGTAAGGCAAAAAAGATATGAAAAAACTGATTAATGATTAATATGATAGTCTGATTATATCTTAAGAACAATGTTTATTAAAACTAGATTTTATTGATATTATGAATTATGTTATTGTGTCAAAATCTAGCCCCTGGTGAAATAAGTGATCTTGTTGTCTCTCCCCTGCCCGATGTATTTACCCTGGCCTTCGAAAAAGTAATAAAATTTGTATAAAGTGACTTGATTATATTTTAAGAACAATGTTTAATAAAAGTAGATTTTATTGATACTATGAATTATGTTATTGTGTCAAAATCTAGTCCCTGGTGAAATAAGTAATCTTGTTGTCTCTCCCCTGCCCGATGTATTTACCCTGGCCTTCGAAAAAGTAATAAAATTTGTATAAAGTGACTTGCCCTTACGTGAAAAGGTAATCCTTAATAACGTAAGGTAAAAATACAGGACGAAAATGATAATATATAGGTTTCATGAAAAAAATCCAACATTTCTCCTTGGCCGCATGCCCATAGTACCTACTTGAAACCTCATATCGTAGAATCACCCAAATATTATCAAATATGTATGTAGGTAGATTCATATTATATATCAAGCTATGTACCGTGTAATGTCACTTACAATATACGCCAAGTAACGATCAGCTGCTTTTATTGTGTTTCTCCCAAGTATCCCTCAGGACTTACCAAGTGTGTTTATCCAAGTACATAACAGAGAGGATCCCAAGCTGATGTATGTATAGATATTTAAACGAGAAACGTAATCTTTGAAAAGGTAGATAATCCTTATCCTTACGAATATCAATGCTATATATTAATGTGGAAGTGTGTTTGTTGATTTGTTGATTTCTTGGTTTGTCCTTCTTCTCCTACTTAACGAAATGCTGGATCAATGTAATTTATTGCACAGATGTAGTACAGGATCTGAACTGAAGCCTTCGCCAATCCACACTGGAGCAACATGGCGCGCTAATGGTAACAGCCAATCAATACTCACCCCTAAACTTCTTGGGCGGGTCAGTCAGGTCGCCGGCCTCGGGGCACACCACGCACCTGTCATCTACCAACCTACGGACAGAGGTAAGGGTCATACACTTGCGTACAAATACCACTTGCTGGAATTGCAAAAATCACAGTAGTTACACGTTTACACACACATAAGTACCGTACTGATTTATACTGATGTTCTGTAGATGTTTGTAATGGCATGTTGTCTATGGTTGTGAATAGGACTCGCAATAGACTCCCTCCGTCTGTCGAAACCACACCCTGAAGAACACGGGAATCATTCTTGAAGGCTCACTTAGAAAACTTCTTGTGGTATCGGAAATATTACTTGTCTCAGAGAATAAAATTTAAATCTGACTTTAAACAAAATCTCCATAATTAATCTTTCTTTAAAATAAATGACTCCTTAAACGATAAAATCGCTAGGTGCGATGTATCCCCACTTGCTCAATAATAATATACCTCTTGATCAAATTAAAAAATTGTGTATTTTTAAAAGATTAACTATCGAGTTTCTTCCCGTATTATTCTCGGTAGCATCAACTGTGTGAACAGGCGGTAGTTTAAAAAAATGTTATGAAGTTCATTAAGCGTATACGACTACCATATAGTGAAAAGTAAATGAATCTGAATCTGATAGGTACTAAAAAACACCACTCATCCAATTTACATGAAATCTTAAAAAGGACGTTGACATATTTGATTTCATTGTTAAGCAATATTGATACAGTTTGGCCTCCTGCTCGGTCCGGGTTCAAATCCTTGGATTTTTCATTGTTGTCGTGATGATGATGCACCACTCACCCTAAGGTGCTGAGGAAGCCCGACACGGAGCCCTCCGCGTAGAGGGACACGATGTCCCCCAGGTGCAGGAAGCTGTCCCCCATCCTGGCGCCGGCTCACCCCCACCATGCAATAACTCCTGGGGACAACCGGACATAGACCAAAATTAAACATGTATAAGCATCTTACAACAAATACACTTTATTGTACACAGTAATTATACATTACAAATCACATAAGTCACTATTTATACACGCTTTTATTAGCTTCGTATCTATGTATGTAGGTATCTATGTATGTATGTAGGTATATATGTATGTATGTAACGGAATCTTTGAACGTGATTTTCGCCTGGGATTAATTTGAAACTTTGCACATTTATCAAAAACCGATGACAATGCAATAATAAAAATAAAAAAAATTTAATCGATGTTTTTGTTCGGTTATCTACAAAAGCGTGTTTTTTTAGTTTTTTAAACGATGCTGTTATTATTAAGAAATAACAAAGTTTTACTATATGTATCTTCAGGTATTATTATGTCTCGTACACATTCAGTCAGTATACTGTAGTTTCAGTATTTCTCGTACACATTCAGTCAGTATATAGTTTCACTCGGTATGATGTCTTAGTATCGATGAGCGCCACCTATGGCGATTTCTTTACGCAGCCCAAAAAGATTTTTGCGAGCTCTGAGCAAAATAACAAAATACGCCATATAAAAATATAATAGCAAGGATAAGTACGCAGAGGCCTTAGAACATTTATTTTAGTAAGCATAGATATGCTAAAAGTCTTTTGAACATTATTTGAGCTAATTGAATGTGGCCTATGGGGTGGGCTGGTTCATGAACGAAGTAATGTTCTGTAACTTCTCACACAGTTAGGGGCCGTCACGCCACATTCGCATTATGGCTGAAATTCCTGAGTCCTGACCATTAATTAATGAAGGTTTATACACAGCGTAATGAATGGTGTACATTGGACCAAAAATACAACATAATATCGCATTTGTGTCTGGTTTATCAACTGTAAGCAAATTGCTGACTAAATAAATAAATAAATATTTATTTATTAATTGCTGACTAAATAAATAAATATTTAAAAAAAGACTACGACTTTATAAGTCGTCGTCTTTGCTTACAGTTGTTAAACCAGACACAAATGCGATACACACAATACAATGAGAGTGAGATATGGATACTATGTCGGGAATATACATACGGGCTATCTGACTGATGGTAAGTGGTCACCGTCACCTATGTACACATACACTGAATAATGATATATTCGGATGACAGCAGTAACGCAGATGTATGCAAATTCTTCAGTCATCCGAAGAATAAATAAGTACAGCTGATGCATCGTTTTAAGTTAGGAACTGCAGCATGCTGCATTACCTTCCTATATGAGGTAACTTGTATTTGCATAAATTACCTAGTCTAGACACGGGTACTAGCCAAACAACAAGCAAAATGAATAATAATAACATTTGAAAAAACTAAAAAATAAAATTAAGTATTTAAAAAAAAAAAATTGAGTTATTGCTTTGTCATCGGTCTGTGATAAGTGTGCAAAGTTTCAAATCAATCCGACGTTTTGAAGTTGGCGAAAATCATGTTCAAAGATTCCCATATACCGGGTGTACCTAATTGTTAAGTGTGTACAGGCGATTATTCCGTAACTATTACAGATATCAAAAAACTTTAAACTGATATCGAAAGCACTTTACCTAATGAGTAAAATGACAATAATAACTTTTTAAAAATCAAACGAGAAATATCCAAAAATTTTACATAAAACACTCCCATACATTTTATTTCTTATTTTGTATTCAAAGCGTTCGAAGTAACGTCGTCTTTGTGCAATACAATGACGAGCTCTATTTACAGTTTCTAAATGAACTTTTGCACTATTATTGGCTACTAAGCCATTCAAATTGTTTCGTAAGAAATTCATTACAACATTTGTATTATGTGTAGGTGATCCATCCTGTTGAAAAATTATCGACCTTCTTCCATCGTTTTGAATTGCATATCGTTTTGTACAAAGGTGAAATATCTATGTCCAGTTAAGGTGCCACTGTAAAAATATGGCCCAATGATCCGATCTCCAAGAATACCACACCACACATTAATTGAAAATCGCACCTAAGCCTTAACTTCAGTAGTTTGGCGAGGATTGTCAATTGACCAATAATGCGAGTTCATACTAAATGTATGGGAGAGTTTAATGTAAATTTTTTGGATATTTCTCGTTTTATTTTTAATAAGTTATTATTGTCATTTTACTCATTAGGTAAAGTACTTTCGAAATCAGTTTAAAGTTTATTGATCTCTGTAATAGTTATGGAATAATCGCCTGTGCACACTTAACGATTACACCATGTATACATACGTATATTATACTTTCATACCAAGCTAATAAAAGCGTGTTAAAAAGCGTCAGTACTCTTATCTTACAGGAAACCCAATATATATGTGTATGAATACCATATCCAATATCATAGGGAATGGCTTAATAGGTACCTACCTACTTACATTAAATATTTGCTGGTAACTGAACTTGATATAAAAATATGTGCAGTATTTCCACTGATAAACATTTTTTAAGAGTGTATTAGTTTAATTTGACGTGGGTTTGGCCCGCGCCGGTATAAAATGGAAACATCTGGATCAAATCCTTCATTAAGCGGGATCCTACCCGGCTTACTTCGGGTAATGCCTTGGAAAATAATTTGTTTTTCGGAATCTGGGATCTATCATACGGCTTCATATTTTAATAAACATTCTCATTACTTTTATCGATTTACTTCTTTATAGTCGGAGGAGCAAACACTAGTTTTATCAATTGTAGTGTATGCGATCTATATATAATCTGTTAAACATGACGTTGTCTCGAGCACACGAGAGTGACGTAAACAGTCACGTATTAGCCACGGGCAGAACGGACGTTTACTGCGCACTGGTGTGGTAACGAGCCAATTAACGTACCCTTTATGACAAGGGTGACACGGAGCACTACATATGGCGACGAGAATAAAAGGTTAGTGGTAAATTAAAAATATTAAAAATATTTTTTCGAAATACGGAGAGAGGAAAGTTGAATAAGTATGTAGGTACATAAATAAAATTGGATGGTCTAAGAACTTTATGCATTGGATGTTTATTACTTTATGATTGATTGTTAAATTACTGATGGATCAACATAAAATAAATATACATACCTCTGTCCATAAGGATCCCGATTACCTAATCATCGTGTCGCGGCATTGCTGTGCGGGAGGCAGGTATCGCGGCAGATTATTGTAAACAAATTATTACAGTTTTTATTATTCATAAAATTGAGTTCGAATTCCTAGTTGTTCTAGTCAGTACTTCAAATATATCGCGACGAACAATATACACTTCGCCTCATTTGAAGTGGGACATTGTGCGCGCTCATTACAAAAAAAAATAGGCTACTCTTACAAACTCATGTATGATTCGCGTCCTACTCATCACTATAACGCATCGCACTCAGTGAACACTTAGAATTATGTATCGTGTAGGTATGTAAGTTACATATCGGCGGCAGGGTGAAATTAGGTGGTCGAGACGTTAAGTTCTATAAACTATTTAATTTTCTTCAATAGAAAATTACATTTTAACTTATTACTAAACTAAATCTAGAGTGGTGAGAGACCCGTCCAATGTTAGGCACGGAATGTCTTGTTCGTGGGACCGCTGCGCGACCAATCGAATTGTCCGTACGTAACATGTATGTAACCGCCATTGTTTTCCAATACATTACAACTATTTACCGTAAACTGTGTGGTGGTTTTATATTGTTTTGAGTAATATTATACCGGAACAACAGCGGCAACACTAGTTATGCTATTATTTATTCGAGGCTATGACTTTAGTAATCAATAATTTTAATGAATTACAACTAAAGTTGGTAATTTAATAAGCCATAACGGTACTAAGTATTGACCTAGATAGGTTGATTTCTTGTATTTAATTATTTATTAGAGTTAAGGCATCCTAACAACATTTCACAGATTATTATACGAATTACATTAAATGGTGTTGTGTGCCAGAGTGAAAATGTCACTTACAAGGAAGCACAACTTACACAGAGAACATGCATATTATATTATAAAAATAAAAAATAAAATAGCCCTTTATTTCCATGGAAAATAATACAAGCACAATAATTACAATTTTCGTTACACAAATTTCACAAATACCTATGAATTTCAAAAAGAGTAGGTAGGCTCTTTGTTGTATTACCTGTGTTGTATTTCATTCCAATACATAATAAAAAATACGCTTTATAAATAGATTGAATTTACAGCATTTTTTATGTAAGTTACTACAAAAAACTCTTTGCCTTTGGCCAAGGCATATTATATTAAGTTATATTATTATTATATAAGTTTCAAGTAGACAAGATGATATAGGCTCTTATTTCAGTGATAACAAAATCATAAATAAATAAATTGTATCATAAACTCATAACCAGGTACTTACACCTACCTGAAGGATTGTTCTTAAAGGGATAAAACGTATAGATTTTAATCTGTACTGTGTGAAATGGATTGCCTACCTGAAGGATTGCTCATATGGGTGTAAAACGAAAAGATTTTAATCTGTATTGTGGACATGTGTGACATGTAACATGGATACAGATACTCTTCGGGGATCATCGAGATAAAGGGTACCTACATATCCTATGTTTCTATTAATTAATTCGACTGCAAACATTTGTTGCTAATATGAAGCAATTCATCAATTCTATTCATCCTTTAAGTAATATATCTGAGACTACGCTGCGCGGGGCCACCCACACCGCTTTATTTTATAAATGCATTATTTTCCTTAGACGGACATTTTAAATTCGTTATTGGTATGTTTTGAATGGAATTTCCGATTTTAACAATTTGTATTTTACAGGTATTGAAACGGTCTTTAATAAAATATCATTTAATGCGATAAGGACTGATACAGAGGTATGAATAATGTGGTTTGATTATATTGAGCAAATTATATCAACTTTTAAAATGTAAAAAAGTTGTTATAGTGGCATAACTACAGTAGTTGGATATATGGTATCGCGACACTTTTGTAAATAATGAGGTGTCTGCAAAGTCGTAGTACATTATTTAATTTTTATTCTATCATCAATAGTTTTCGCAGATAGCAAGAATATGTTAGGTAGTACGAACCTATAAATCGTGCGTGATCGTGTGTTAGGTAGTACGAACCTACATGAATTGTGAATCGTGCGTGATCGTGTGTAACTGGTAGTACGAACCTACATGAAATTGTAAATCGTGCGTGATCGTGTGTTAGGTAGTACGAACCTATAAATCGTGCGTGATCGTGTGTAACTGGTAGTACGAACCTACATGAAATTGTGAATCGTGCGTGATCGTGTGTAACTGGTAGTACGAACCTACATGAGATTGTAAATCGTGCGTGATCGTGTGTAACTGGTAGTACGAACCTACATGAAATTGTAAATCGTGCGTGATCGTGTGTTAGGTAGTACGAACCTATAAATCGTGCGTGATCGTGTGTAACTGGTAGTACGAACCTACATGAAATTGTGAATCGTGCGTGATCGTGTGTAACTGGTAGTACGAACCTACATGAAATTGTGAATCGTGCGTGATCGTGTGTAACTGGTAGTACGAACCTACATGAAATTGTGAATCGTGCGTGATCGTGTGTAACTGGTAGTACGAACCTACATGAAATTGTGAATCGTGCGTGATCGTGTGTAACTGGTAGTACGAACCTACATGAAATTGTGAATCGTGCGTGATCGTGTGTAACTGGTAGTACGAACCTACATGAAATTGTGAATCGTGCGTGATCGTGTGTAACTGGTAGTACGAACCTACATGAAATTGTGAATCGTGCGTGATCGTGTGTAACTGGTAGTACGAACCTACATGAAATTGTGAATCGTGCGTGATCGTGTGTAACTGGTAGTACGAACCTACATGAAATTGTAAATCGTGCGTGATCGTGTGTTTAGGTAGTGCGAACCTACATGAAATTGAAAATCGTACGTGATCGTGTGTTTAGGTCGTGCGAACCTACATTAAATTGAAAATCGTACGTGATCGTGTGTTTAGGTCGTGCGAACCTACATTAAATTGAAAATCGTACGTGATCGTGTGTTTAGGTCGTGCGAACCTACATTAAATTGAAAATCGTACGTGATCGTGTGTTTAGGTCGTGCGAACCTACATTAAATTGAAAATCGTACGTGATCGTGTGTTTAGGTCGTGCGAACCTACATTAAATTGAAAATCGTACGTGATCGTGTGTTTAGGTAGTGCGAACCTACATTAAATTGAAAATCGTACGTGATCGTGTGTTTAGGTAGTGCGAACCTACATTAAATTGAAAATCGTACGTGATCGTGTGTTTAGGTAGTGCGAACCTACATTAAATTGAAAATCGTACGTGATCGTGTGTTTAGGTAGTGCGAACCTACATTAAATTGAAAATCGTACGTGATTGCGTATAAGGAAGTAAATGCATTATGATACTAGTTGACTGTATGTAGATGTGGGGATGAATCAATAATATACCGTAAACTTGTAGTTACCAAGATTTACTTCAGTTCTACGTCGCCCCATATCTACCTACCACGAAAATTAAAAACTTATTGCCAGCTCCGGAAAAGCTAGATTTCGAAGGAGACAACGCTACAGTTGCTTTAAGATTTAAGCAATGGAAAAGATGATGGTCACCAGGTTGTTTCCCTTTTGCACAGGATTCGTAGTGGGAATACCAGACAGGTCTGTCACCTTTCCTCCTCTTGCGCTGCGCTGTAGGCGCTCCTGCGCTGAGGGAATTTGGAATAAGGGGAGATCCCCTCTATCCGGGAAATTGCTCCAGGGGTAAACCCCGTCGGTGACTTCCCCGCTGTTGAGCGTGGGAGCCAGTCGATCGTCGCGCACGCGACTAGCCGTATGTCGCGAATTCCCCCTAGATGGTCGGGGGGAAGAAGGTCCAACAGCTCTCTAGGTAGCGGTCGGCCTTCAGGGTTGCGCGCGTGCAGCGGCGCTATCCCCCTTAGGTGAGGATGGGGCCCATTGTCGGCGCGGTTATACATAACACGTCCAGTCTGCTGTCGCGCGCTGTCACCGCGTTCCGGACGTAGCACCCCGCTCCTGTGATTTCTCGCAGGGCGAGGTTTTGCTGGGCCTGGAGACGCTTGCGCTGCGTGGCGCCGCCAGAGCATACCATGCTGGCACCGCGTACGTACTCGTAAGCCTAGATCGGATATAGCACTTGTAATGGGAATACCCGTGTCTGCACAAGATGCATCGTCGGACGGGCGCATTTGATGCGTCGTGTTACAGGTGCGCTAGGCGGTCGCGGTGCTACGGTGACAGCTGCAACAGCGAGTGGTTACAAATGATTGGATAATGCCTACCTACTAAAGAAAAGTGGTGTAACCAATGCTCCTGAAGAAGTCCAAGGTGCAGCCGAGGACGGCGCACGATCTACCCTCACTAAGCGGTCAACTACCCGACCGTGCCTATAAAAAGCCAAACGCAGCCAACGAAGGGTATGGTTGCTCAGCCGTCGAAGGGAAAGGTTGTCGGTACCTATGCTATGTGTCGGTAACTACGCTGCTTTGCTGTAAGTACGTTCCATATTTTAAGTAGCACAATTTGATGCTACAATTAAAGGTAGTCCCTCACTCTTACCACTGGGTGGTATGCAAATGTCATAGTAGGTAAATTAATGGGTCACTTAGATTATGCTGTCACAATACAAAGTCTAATACACATTCCGTAAGCATTGCTTTGGAGGCCTGCATTTTGGGAAAGGCCTATGTCCGTATCAATTAATGTCTATTTTATACTGATATTTTTCTTTACTCAATACCTTTTTGTGACTTATGTATTGGGATAGGGCCATTGTAATGGTGATAGAAAACGGCACGCCGAGTATCCAATACTTTTTGAAGGATGGATGTAGTAATAAGGAATGTACTTACTCGTCGTCAGATAGGTACCTAGCTCATTTATTTCTAGTTGTTTCATGAATCTACGAGATCTACATATGGATTTTTAGAGCGATACTTTATTAAATAATAAATAAATAAAAATCATGGACCCTAAACTGGGTACTTACCTGTGCAATGGGTGTCGGAGTCTCATATGCATGTATGGACGTTTTGGAAACATACTTAAATGTATAGTATCGACATCCGGATGGTGTAACATGCCAGTTTACAAGATCGAATACAATCTTAGGCTTTGTGAAAACACAACTTGAAACCTAGTACTTCCTATTGACTGCAGTTGCGACTATACGAGGTAGTATATGATATCCGTTGATGACTAATCCAAAAAACAGTACTCATTATATTACAAGAGGTAAATACGCCACCAACGCACCAAACGCGGCGCGTGTCGTGTTTATGTCTGACATGAAGCGACTTGCTGGCGGTTGCTGGCTGGACTGTTACTGACGATCTGATCAACTGGTATAATACTTAATAGATTGGCAATGCGAAAGAAAAATAACATAGATAGTCATATGTTAGAGCGGAAAAGATAAGCGAGACCATTTGCGTACACGCTATCAGCCTGTATAAGCCCAACGTCAGTTGTACACGAAAAAAATTTTGCTTATTTTTCTAAATCTTACGTTTGAAAGCATACATTGGGTGTTAATTAGACAAATAATTATGGTTACGTATACAGTACCAGAAGGTAACTCATATAAGAAAGAAAATACATAGAAGTATGCATTTCATATGTAAGTAAGATTGAAATATTTAATTCTCCAATTGCAATGTTTGAGAACTTTGAAAAAAAAAAAATTTAAATTAACAAATGAATGGGTGGTGCTGCGGGCTCGTTTGCTATCTTAATGTTCTCGATTAATAAATTTATAATAAGGAAGGGATGTAGTGTATGCGATCTATATATAATCTGTTAAACATGACGTTGTCTCGAGCACACGAGAGTGACGTAAACAGTCACGTATTAGCCACGGGCAGAACGGACGTTTACTGCGCACTGGTGTGGTAACGAGCCAATTAACGTACCCTTTATGACAAGGGTGACACGGAGCACTACATCAATGAATGAAACTTAAAATGAATTCAAAACGTACAAAATGTGTTATCATTGCAAAATATTTGCAAATATTGCTTTAAATTCAAATATCAAGTAATTAATAATATATATTGTATACTTTACACAAAAACAAATGGACCAGGAACATACCCCTGAAGCACACCCATATTCTCAAGCCTATTGTCTCCACGTACTTAGTGGGTACAAAAAGTTTAAATAAATACTTTATAATGTATCGCATGTTTTAGTTGAAAATTATTCCTCATCGGGACGAAAATAAAAATAAAATTGGGAGTTGAATGATGCTAAACCAAATTACTAGACCAAACCAAATCTATCAACTTTCATCTTCATAATATTTTTTTCAATATCACTACGAGAATCTCACAATAAACTATCGTACACCACAGAATACATAGTAGTACAAACAATTCATGCAAATTGAGCCATTGGCGCAGCAATAACCGTTACAAATCTATATAAAAGGAAAAGGTGACTGACTGACTGAGTGACTGACTGACTGAGTGACTGACTGACTGACTGACTGTCATATCAACGCAGGGCCTAAACTATAAGGGTTAGAAACTTGAAATTATGCACAGGGGTTCCTTTTATAACGTATGGGAGCACTAAGAAAGGATTTTTGAAAATTCACCCCCATAAGGGGGTAAAAAGGGGGTGCAAATTTTGTATGAAACTTTGCCGTTTTTGAAGTCAAGTGGGCAACCTGAACGCGGGCAGACGTCGTTGATGGGTCTAATTCTACGCGAGCGAAGCTGCGGGCGTCCACTAGTCCAATTAATAAAGCTTCACGCAATCCACGTACCACGTTAGTTCTTTTCATCTTATAAACGTCTATACATTTAGATGATCTCCAGTTGTTTGTACACTTTCAAACAAACAAACGGACCGTTTGAAGTAGTTTATGAAAGAGTGATTTTGGCAATGTGTATGTTTTTATTTTCAACTGTTTTCTTTTATGATACAGGTATTTCGTTAGCTCGGAGATCTGACTTCAGTGGGTTCTACCATCGAAATGGACGGAGCGGAGAAAACATAGAGTAGGTAGGCGAGGGTAGTGAGTGGTATGTGAGCTAGTATATTATGCTTCACCACCATTTAAAAAGAGGCTGATAGAGATAGTCCAGTTAGTTTATTATGCACGAACTGTAATGTAATCAGCGAGGGTAGTGAGTGGTATGTGAGCTAGTATATTATGCTTCACCACCATTTAAAAAGAGGCTGATAGAGATAGTCCAGTTAGTTTATTATGCACGAACTGTAATGTAAATCAGTAGTACATTAGTACATCAGATCATTAGCAGACAGGTATAGAAAATTACAGAATAAAATATTTTATTAAGCATAATAACGGCCATTCGACTGGCCCGTTGGCGAATGTACGATTTTCTTAAATGTCACTTGCTGTAACGGTAAAGGACACATCGTGAGGAAACCTGCATGTCTTCTTAAGGTTCTCGAAGGCATGTGAACTCTGCCAATTCGCAATTGGCCAACGCGTCCTTAGTTCACACTAAGGACTAATCCCTCCCATTCTGAAAGGAGACCCGTGCCCAACAGTAGGACAAAGAATGGGTTGTGGTATATACATAATTATGTTGGTATGACATACAAAACCTCGGATTTTGAAATCTGTTAAAAATAAAATAAGCTGGAGGTTGCTAATTAATCACGAACACTGTTGAACTGTAAAGTTTATAATTATAAGCCTTCGTTACAATAATACTCCACTCATAACAATGTAGCAGCGACTGCCATTGTGTTGCGGTTGTATTTTTGTACGAAATAGCTTGTAATTCAAGTGTAAGCGGCAGGAAACATTTTAAATTTTATTGTTTCCCAAAATGCTGCAACGTTACAAATTAATTTTGCTGAAATGCTTACTTGAGATTCTTTTATCAACGCATGTTCTAGAATATAATACAGAAACGAGCGCGAGCGCGACATATCGCTTCCGCACATGACAACTGTGACAGACCCTGAACAAGACTAGTTGAAAATAAAAAAAAAGTTCCATATAAATCATAAATCATTTATTTGCCATAAAGTGGTACATTTTGATGTTACAATTAAACTTGCTCACTTTAACCACTGGGTGGTATGCTAATGTCAATACATATAAGTAAGGTGATATGCTGTTGTTCTAACTACATTTATAATGTTCTGTTGTATTTATGTATATATATTGTATGTTGGTATTATGTAACCCAGCAATATACTCCAGTCAATCAGTTTTCAACATCTTAAAAAATCAATAATATGATAAAAACATTTGTTTGAAAAAGAGATCAATTAATACAAGCTGTACGCTCACTCACCTTCGATCGAAGTCATCAATCCATCTTCAATACAGCTCCACCAACTTCATCAAAAGCTTGAGCATATCGCACACTATATAAAACATGTGAAGCACCAGCCTATACCACAAGCGCCTCAAGTCTACAAGGTAGTAACTGATCACAAGCACTAATAAGCCAACCGCACAGTACCATAATACCTTACGATTTTCACATATAACCATCTGAAAGTCCTCACTACGCCTTCACGCTAGCATAGCTCCTAGCTCCGCTCATTCGATTTCATGATAAAAAAGTGGCCTTCATGGATTGGGAAAAAAACGATAGAAAAAATCGACAAATCACGTGACAAACGATTTTGATACAGAAATCTGTCCACGATAAACTGTGAGTTTTCTAACTTTACAAGTATTCAGGCTTAGATTAAAGTATTCAGGCAATAAATTTATTATTAACAGCTCTTTTCACCGTTGCACCTTAAAATCACTGAACATTTTGAACCTTAACTAGATCTAAAAACGAAAGATCGACCCGATTTAATGCAGTCCACTTTTTTTGAGATAGTTGAATTTAAAGCATGTATATGCATGCATTCAGCCGCTACTACATTCCGCAAACTCCACCGCAATATTTCGTCGTCACTGGCTGGAAACCGTTTTTAAACTGTATCCCGTCTTATATTAATTATGCACTCGCAGAAAACAATGCAGATGAAAAAAGAAAAACAGAAGAGATTTTTTAAAATTCGAACGCGGTTCAGCTGCGGAGTTGATAATTATTATTCTTTTATTCTATTCAGCCTGAATATAGGTAGCCGGCCAGTTAACAACAAGTATTATCTCACACTAGCATTTTCCAGGGCGTTAAGAGCCCAATCAATAATGGAGTGTGGGTGCGTTAAGCCTAATCAAGCATTAAACTTGGGGCTTACAGTAAATATAGATATGCCCTTTGAGAGTGTTTTGACTAACAATGTTCACCCATTATTAATATAAAATAATTAGGTAGGTTTAAAACAATCAAGGAAATAAATCTAAACGACAACTAAATTGATTAAAAATATATTAATAACTAAACTCAGAGTACTAGTAAAGTAAGAGAGCTAAGCTGCAACCCATAGACGTCCCACTACTGGAGGAGGAGGTCTAGAGCATACTCCACCACGCTGCTCCAATGCAGCTTGGTGGAGGGGTTATAGTGGTCAATCCATAGTCGAATGTTCTCAAGTCACCCGAAGATCTTCGACAAGGCTTAACGATTGTTTTCACCATTGAAAAGAAGACCGACAACATAACATGCATTACATTGCCACTAGCGGTCACCAATCCACAAACCGACCGCGCCCGTCGTTGCTCCACTCTGTAGATCACATTGAATCGACGGGAGCCATTGGGCTATGGACGCTACAATTATTGAATGCACAAAATTTAAGTTCAATAAAAAGTAAATGAATAGTTGCAAAAATTACAAAAATAATTGGCTGCATAGCAACACACACAGAAGGTGCCATTGATCATTTATTTTATGCTGCTAAGGAAATAAAACGGTCAAACTGATTTTCACATTTCGAATGTCGAATTCGAATGTGCAATGTGCAAGGTCACGTATGGCCAGGCAATTGTTATAACTAGACCAATTATAACAAACAGAATTATCGACCGCGAAACTAAACTAATCAGCTTATTACTAATATAAGATCTTATTACTGAATGATTCGTGAGTGTCAAACAATTTCAACTATGAATATAAGATCTAACTATTGTAATAATATATCTACTCAATATGCAAAATTTTATGATCATACAATATCAATGAATGTATCTATGGATAGTAGTAGTAGTAGATAGTAGTAGAGTTTACTGTGGAGACTGGATTGTAGTTGATTTTTAAATTCTAAGGAAAAACGACATGGCACCTTTATAAGCGGCGGTTAAGACTTAGAAGATAATGCAGGCGAACTTTTTTCGACATCACGATAACTACGACACACATATAAAACCTGTGACAAACCTCCAAGATAACTGTACAGTAGGTACACAGTCAGTAATTTGATCTATTAAAAAAATTCCAACCCAGAAATCGCAGCCTCCTGAACTGCTCGTACATTGTGAACACACGGAACCCTCGATTTGAAACCAAATCACGTTTGACCTCAACCAAAAGGAGCCGCCGTAGCGAGCTTATTAAAGTATCACCGAGCTTCGGAGATGAAAGCGTTCACATTTCTAGGTCAGCGAGCTTGTCAGCAAACTTAAAGCTTAACATTTATCGTCAACTTATCGACCTGGCAGGATTTCCTTCCAGACGAAAGATGGTGAATGCAAGATAAATTGAATCTATAACAGGCTGCAATCCATTTTAAAAGCTTTTATTTAACTTCACTCGTATGTATGTCCTGGAATCTTACAATCAATATTTCACCCACTTCCACTGAAGCTATAGTAGCTGTATTTGGTTCCGATGACAATGCACGAAAATAAAAAAAATAATAAAAAGCTTTTTCTTTAAATACATTTTTTAACGGTATAATTTGTAAACGTTTTAAATGCTTACATAGTACCTAATTGTATTCTTTGTATTTTCAAATACTAAAAAAGTCCACTAGAAGATTTTAACTACATTATGTAGTTTTTAAAACTACTACTTTTATAGAAACTGAGGCGTAGAAGCTAGTGCCTTCCCAATAAATATACAATTTTCTTAAACCTTAATCTTTAGATATAACAAAACTCTGAAAAGTAAGGAATTAACCGTACCAAGTGTTCAAAGCGCTATTTTTATATCCGAATGCTAAATCAAATTTATAAAATAAATATCAAGTATAATAAATTCCAGTATTGTTTAAACCCTAATGACTTCTTACTATGTAGCGCAGTTCGTCATTTACTCAGACGCTTGTTGTCTCCTGGTACGAGATGCTTCTCAAGAATGTCCCCATTCGGGACAATAGCACGCTTATGAAAGGCTTTTCTTCCGAAACAGTTTATCTCTACGAATATAAAATGTATTAATATTTAGTACCTACAGTATAAGAAATTCACAGGACTAACTTTTACTAGTCGTAACAGTCGTTATACTTCAATTCCATTAATACTGCCTGGTTAGTCTAGGCCTCTAGACTGTCTACTAGAGTTTTTAAAACGTGAATGGTCAATTTCCTGGAAAAAATAAAAGATTTATCTAAAAGTGGGTATTATCACGCTTTTGTATTACATACATACCAAGCGTGATTTTCGCCCACTTCAAAACGTCGGATTAATTTGAAAAATTATCAAGGACCGATAACAATGCAAGATTGAAAAAAAAAAATTTAAAATTATAAAAAAAAAATGTTTTGTTCGGTTGTCTACAAAAGCTTTTTTTTTGTTTTTTTTTTTTTATGATGTTGTTATTTTAAATCTTATATTCCGATTAAAACTAACAGTGTATTAGTAAGTAAGACGGCAGCTGCATCATGCTCGTTTACTTTTCCTCTTAACGTGAATATAGTATCTGTATCTTTGTTCTGTTTCACGCGCGGATTGATTTCTAGATTTCCAGATATCAGAGGATGTCAGAACTAAAATATCCACAAGTTTACTACTACATACATATTCTTAGACAAATTCTACTTTATTGTACATTTGCTATAAGTAATTTTTCAAGAACAATAAAACACAGAGCCTCCATTATTAATTAAACAACACACGCGACAGACTACCGACTCCACACATCATGCGAGAAGCTTAGCGGTATACTGATGAACTCGAGTTCCAAGATCCCTGAATAGATGAAGCATTAATGCGACTCCTAGCCTGCTTGCAGTAGTTTATATCGCCTTAGATTCCGTTTTATGTGATATCATTACGATTGTAATGGGCGTGTAAACATTATACATTTTAATTTGCGTTTATGTTTCAGTTTTCATGACTTTATGTGTTATGAGAAAAAGGCTACGATATATTTTACCCTAGTATATATTGTACACAGCGGTGATAGCCAAGTGGTTATCGAACTCGCCTCTCACTCGAGCGGACCGGGTTCAAACCCAAGCGGCACGCACCAATGACTTTTCTAAGTTATATGCGATTTAAGAAATTAAATGTCACTTGCTGTAACGGTGAAAGACACATCATGAGGAAACCGGCATGCCTGAGAGTTCTTCATAATGTTCTCGAAGGCATGTGAAGTCTGCCAATCCGCACTTGGCCAGCGTGGACTAAGGCCTAATCTCTGCTCTCACTGTGCTAGGCACGGGCTCCTCTCAGAATGGGCCCTCCCATTCTGAGAGGGGCCCGGGAGTTCCCAACAGTGGGACAAAGAATTTGTTGTGGTGGCGGTGATATATTGAACCCTGTGTAACATTTATGTTAAATTATATTAAAGTGGCAAAACTTGAGCGCTTCAGTACTACATCAACATCAGAGGGAACATTAAGAAATTTCCAAATTCCACACAACGACGCTCAAAGCTCAAAGATATCAGTCCTCTTTTCATGTGTCGAGCATTGACACGTCGACAATGCAGTGTTTAACAATGTAAGCGGGTAGTATTCCTCGCAGCACGAAAGTTTAGCGCTGAGCGAAACCAGAAGGCATAGCTGCGCATGGGATATCAGTGTGGAGGACATAACAAAGCCCGGCGAACCAATCAGCGCTTGCGAATGACAACTCGCTCGCCCCGCGCCAGACAATGCCTTAAATTCGACTTCTGCTAGACTTTGATGCCGGTATCAATACGAACCATCCCCAACGGTACCAACTTGTACCACCCCCGCAATATTACAACACGTCAAGGTTTACTTATTTATGGAACTGGTATTGTCCATTTAATATCGCTAACGCTCTTTAAGTCTTATAGATTTACTATGCGACTTATAACCAACTAGGTATTTTATTTCTACAACAATAGAAGACTACCATACGTTACGGTCACGCATTATTGTACATTTAAGATATTTTTTCTTGAACAAAACGACTAACAATGGCGTCGAAATATATTATTTCCGATGTTAGCCACGAGTTGAATGGTAAAAAAAATATTTGTTACTTCATAAAATATACTCGTAGGTAAAACGTGGCAAAAGCGCAGCGCTCGTGGAGAATATGAATGTGGTATAAATAGTAATAATAAGTCAATGAGTATAAACGTAAACTTTTTTCTATTTTAAAAGCTTTTATTTAACTTCACTCGTATGTACGAGTATGTATTCATTCATGTACGAGTATGTCCTGGAATCTTGCAATCAATATTTCACCCACTTCCACTGAAGCTATCGAGCTGAAATTTGGCACACATATTAGGTTCCGATGACAATGCATGAAAATAAAAATAAAAGTTATAAAAGCTTCTTAAAAAAAATTTTTTTAGAGTATAATTATTATAAACGCGCTCGCTATATAATAAAACTAGCGAGTACGCGTCTGTACATTGAATAAATCTTTAAAAAGATATTGTGATAGAATTATACTTTTAATATACCTACTTATATAGTTTGATAACTTAAGTAGGTAATCAATACAGATTATGAAAATATTTTTTTCAAGTTTATTGTCTGTCTGTCTGTCTAAATTTGCGCGATGGAATCAAAAAAGTAGAGACTCATCTGGAATACAGGATGAACTTTTGCATGGAATTTTTCATTTTTTTCACAAATCTGATGAATTTGAAATGCGAATTAGAAGCAAAGGCTTGTTATTAAACTTAGTTATTAAAATTAATAGAAAACGTGTTACTCAGTTTTTTCCCTATTTTGTAAGAAACATATCGGAATAACTTTGAAGAGGAAGGATTAGTGTAACTAACTAGTTGTAAACGCAACCAATGTTATGTTTAATTCAACACGAAGAAGCTACGGGCGTCCACTAGTTATAATGTAATAAAACCTATGTTTATAAATATTTTTAGTCTGAACAATTTGTAAATCCTTCACGGCTAATATAGCGAGCTGACTTTTCGCTTCAGCTTCAGTTTATTAAGTAACGGTTAGCGTGAAATGGACAAAGCACTGAAATAATCATTCGATTTTTAATTGATTAATTACTATCGGATTATAATCGGCCGGACTGCAGGTGAAGCTAGATTTTGACTAGTTAGTTAACACGGTAACACGGACTACAACTAAAGCTTGATGTAGCTTGCCGTTGATAAAGTTTTAAAATTAAAAACCAACACAACGCAGCGGCGACGACGGCGCGTCGGTACGGCGCTCATCGCTGCGACCCATAGACGTCCCACTGCTGGGCAAGGGTCTCTCCCACAGATGTAGCTGCGGGAGATCTAGAGCATACTCCACCACGCTGCTCCAATGCGGATTGGTGGAGGGGTTAGTTGCCAACCCAGTGTCGAATGTTCTGCCGCCCGAAGGTCTTCGACAAGGCTTAACGACTGTTTCCACCATTGAAAACAACCGGGACCGACAGCTTTACGTGCCATAGCTTTACGTGCCGGCGCTCATATCATTATAACACATGAGCAAACGTTCACGCCCGTTTGAACCTTTGGATGTATTTAAATAGACGGACCTCTAAGAGCAGGTAACCTAAGCTTATAATTAATTGTGCATTCAGCCAGGTACACAGCCTCATCAAACCTCTCATCGACCTAGGGCGAGACATTCTCCACCGAGATATTAGTAGCACTATGATACTGTCTATGTTAGTGGTGAGTGTGTGTGAACATTACCTTACTGTTTTTTGTTTATTTTCTTGTTAATCTATATATACAGGGTGTCCCAGGAAATAGTGTCAAGCGGTAGCCTAGAGATAGAGCACCCCTAGGGCTACCCGAATCACCCCCATGTATGTTCCGCAACTTTTCGTAGTTTTCGAGTTATGATTTTTTTTGTATTTTTTTTTGATACCTTGGTTTATTTCACATTATTGGTCACAGAGGGATAAATTGTTGAGATACAAGCTTGATTTTTTTTTCTGAAATAGGTGAATAGTACTTATTGCAGATACAAAAACAATTGTGGGCCCATATGCTACTATTAAGCCATAAAAAAATGTTGAACTCTAAGTTTGTTAAAATTTTAAAATTAAGGATCTCTTTTAGGACGATTTAAAAAAAAACTTATTCTAAAAATGTTTCCAAAATCTCTTTCAAAAACTTCCCAATTTCATCAGCTATTTGCCATGTAAATTTGATTGAGCTATCTCTACGGCTTCATCCTTGAAAGAATGTTTTAAACACAGTTAGTCGAAAAAACTTAGTTAAAAGATCGGGCTAAATAAAACTAAAAATTAATTATCATTGATTGTTCATTATTAAATTACAAAATGTCTTCCTTCCTGCGCAATGGCAATCCTACATCGCCTTAAAAAAGTCTTTATTTTTTTAATACGATTTTGTGAACAGACGTATCTCATTTTAAACGTTGTAGAAAGGCGATGTAGAATTGCCATTGCGCAGGAAGGGAGACATTTTGTAATTTAATAATGAACAATCAATGATAATTAATTTTTAGTTTTATTTAGCCCGATCTTTAAATTAAGTTTTTTCGACTTACTGTGTTTAAAACATTCTTTCAAGGATGAAGCCGTAGAGATAGCTCAATCAAATTTACATGGCAAATAGCTGATGAAATTGGGAAGTTTTTGAAAGAGATTTTGGAAACATTTTTAGAATAAGTTTTTTTTTAAATCGTCCTAAAAGAGATCCTTAATTTTAAAATTTTAACAAACTTAGAGTTCAACATTTTTTTATGGCTTAATAGTAGCATATGGGCCCACAATTGTTTTTGTATCTGCAATAAGTACTATTCACCTATTTCAGAAAAAAAAATCAAGCTTTTATCTCAACAATTTATCCCTCTGTGACCAATAATGACCAATAAACCAAGGTATCAAAAAAAAATACAAAAAAAATCATAACTCGAAAACTACGAAAAGTTGCAGAACATACATGGGGGTGATTCGGGTAGCCCTAGGGGTGCTCTATCTCTAGGCTACCGCTTGACACTATTTCCTGGGACACCCTGTATAAAAGGAGAGGCTTACTGACTGACTGACTGACTGACATATCGACGCAGGGCCTAAACTATAAGGGTTAGAAACCTTGAAATTTTGCACAGGGGTTCCTTTTATAACGTAGGGGAGCACTAAGAAAGGATTTTTGAAAATTCACCCCCTAGGGGGGTAAAACGGGGGTGCAAATTTAGTATGAAACTTTGCCGTTTTTGAAGTTAGTGAATGTCTAATTCCACGCGAGCGAAGCTGCGGGCGTCCACTAGTAGCTTATAAGCAAACATGAGGCGTCGACAGTAGTTTACTTTGCGACCAACCTCAATCACGCTCCAACAAAAAAGTCGACACGTTCCGATCCGACATAATAAGGTTGAGGAGGTCAGAGGACATCCCGGAGATACTATCGCCGACTCATTGCGCCATTCATTCATATAAACCGCACAGATAAGAAATAATCGCGCTGTACCCGTGCAATTTATATGAAATGTGCTCGTCTTTGCCTCCTGGTAGCAGTCGACTGAAAGGAAAGTCTTGGCTCACTGTGACTAAGAAGGCTTGGACAATGCTACACCCTGCTCCTGAGAAGATTGGCGGGAATGAGCTTCATTGCTTCATAATTTCCCACTTCTGACCAAGTCTTCCACCTCTTTTAATGAGTAAGTTGTCCCTGTGTAAGTCTTCGTCCTCCTTTACCAGTAAATAAGAATTCTTTAGTAATTGGCTTTAGTCTAAGTCTAAGTCGTCTGTCAACTGCACGTTTGTGGACAGTAGGTAAGCAAGAAAAAAGTATCACCAGTTTAGTTAACTGGACTGCTCAACTAGACAATTGTGGATTGACGGATATTAATTCAATAGAAGAAATACGAATGCAATGTATGCGTTAGTTACTTAGTATACGTTACTATTCAAGTATTTACTCTGTGAAAATATTGATAAAAGAAACAAACAGTCATGGTTTACTTATATTAAAGCTAGCCGTACACATATATGTATGTACTTACCGACTTATGCCGGAAACTTGCCGATTTAGTCAAAATACTAGACTCTGGCACTCGAGAAATAAACAGGAACGTTTGGTACAAAGTATCTCCAGACTCTACTACGTCTCTCCGTGCATAACGCATAACCTCGAGTGCATAGTTACAGCCGCTGGAGACAACAATGACATTGTGAAGCCTCAGTGTAATTCTACTGTGTTACCAAGGTCGGAGGTCACGCTGAATTTGTTTAATTTTACATCACTAATTAAGGTATTTCAATGATGATGAATGACTAACGGGCAAATGCTAAGATACGACCTAAGTAGGAACTTTGGTCGTATCTTAGTATTTGCCCGTAGATACCCTGGGTACCTACCCAGGTAGGTACAGGTTTCTCTAAGGTGCATTCACTAAGCAGTGTCGAAAGAAATTGCAACGTATTGATTTTTTTAACGAGTTATTATTATTATTTGAAAATTATCTACAATTTGAGTGCAACTTAAATTGTAGGTATGTTGTCTACTGTGACGTGAGTTACAGTAATACGATCGACACATTTTGGTCGGAGCTTTCAGCAGCCTTCAAGTGCGGAAGTCGAAAATTTAAGGTATGTATCGTCTTGCGCTGGCTGAGTGAGTAGTCAGTCGTAAACGTTGATTGGTTCTTCAGTCGTATGTTCACTGCATTGATACCCCTAGCGCAACTATCCCCTCCGAATTTCAGATCTACACCTTCGTGTCGACACTTGTACGGTATAGTTACTCTAGCCCGAGAACTTGTATCTGACAGAGGCTTCGCCACTGGAACCTACCTACGACGTCAAGAACTCCAAAGCCCCTCAATTTGAACGTAACCTGAGTGCCATTTCTATAAGATAACTAGCTTCTGCCCGCGAAATCGAAATTCCAAATTGAAGATCATATTTCTCAATATCAATATCAAAATATTTTACGCAGTTTAAGGGCGGAATCTTCATAAAACCTCTCTTAGTGGGAGGTCTACGATTAAAAGTACTGTTAAAATTTCTAATTTCTTTAGTTTTGGCTGGGCGTTGGTAAATCAGTCAATCAGTCAAGACAAAGAGTTTGATTGAATGAAGAGAGACAGAAACAACTCGGCCTCGTAACTAGCGTCAGGGGGGCACAGGCAAAACACAGCAGACGCAAGACATTAATCAACAACTGATGGAAATTATAATGCGTAGCCACTAAATTGATGTGTTCGTTCTACGGCTCGCAACAAAGTAAGAAAAATTGATTGGTGCCATTTGGAGCGCCCGAAAGATGTCAGATTCTAAACTTTTATCATTAGTTTTAAAATATCTGAGGAGCATTTTTGTTTACATATGGCTGCAACCCAGCGTGGTGGACTGTACTGTACCTAGCTTTCCGGTTCGGAATGGAGTCCCTTGCGTTGGGCCCCAATAGTGAGACAATTAAAGGTATGGTAAGGAATATTTTTAAGTAATTTGCAGAAATTTCTGAACCAAATAAATGTATTCTATTCTTTTCTAAAGAGTCGAGATGATGACGACGGCTACTCGGTAGCAAATAACAGCATGCCATATATCTATCTATCGACAACAGAGAAGGTCTTGGCATTCTCAGCCACGTTACTCTAATGAGAACTGCGAATTGATCGAATTTTGAGATATAACAATATTCTAGAATCAGTAAATAATTCAGAATATCAGAATAGCAATTATACTAACAATTAGAATTTTTGAATTAATTGTTTGAACTATAGTGACTAGATACTTGCGAGTAGGTACGTACTTGGTTACGTACGTACGTACTTGGTACGTAGTTGTTTCGGGGTTACGGGCGGCTAGAGTGGGAGCTCAAACCGCCCACCCAGTAGCCCCGAGCAGGACGACGGTATGTGTGGCCGCATACCGTCGTAACAAGGGCAGATCAGGGATGGGGCAGCACCTCCCAAGCAGAGCCCAAATGAAGGGCACCGCGCTAAGAGGACTCCGGTTGCGTTCCATTGGAGATCCCGGAGTCCTCCACATAGCGCCGAGGAAGGCCACCGGGGGGGTTTTAGTGCGGTAAAAATCCCACATAACCCGGTGTTGCTCCCACGGCACCGGGTACCTTTTGAAGGTTTCCCCCTCGACAAAAAAAAAAAAAAAAGATACGTACTTGGTAACAGAAAATAACATGTATAATGCACTTATCAAAAGGTCTTGTCCAACCGCGAGACCGTCGCGGACATTCGGAACACTACTAAAGTACGGTTGCGGTGAAAAATGCAGTAGTATATATAAATAAAGCTCCACAAATATATTCATATAAACACTTTTTTTTTATTTCGTGTTGATCACACGCATCTGTCATCACACAGGCTAGTTGCATTACATGTTGATAAATATACACAGAGCCGTGCAGGATATGAGTAGGTACCTATTCTGGTGCGGGCGAGTTAGAGCACAGGGGTACTACTACAAGTGTAGCCTTTGACTGCAGGGTGTTTGCAGTTAAAAAAAACCTACTCGGAAGCATAGACAATAGATATTTGGAAAACCAATCAAATTTAGGATGTATAGAAACACGTAGACTTTGTTTGCTGCGACATGATATTAAATATTGTCAGGTTATACTGATTTTCATTCTAAAATTAGACAAAAGATGGTACTAATCTACACAAGTAATGACGTTTTTCAATTCAGTGTTACCAATGGTTGTCCATTTATTTTATATATTTTGATCTGGTAACATCAAGTCAGATTTATAAAACAAAACATTATGTAATAAATAAACCATAATTAGTAATATTAAGTTCAGAAAATGGGTCCAGCAATTTTAAATATTGTAATTTAAATATTGATATTCCATAATTACTGTCGTTGAATTGTAGGAATGGACTGTACAAACGCCATTTAGTTAAATTTAAAATGAAAATTCAAATGTCACATGTCAAATGTGTCATTAATTTCAATAATATTAATTGTAAATAAATGCATTTTCACTGCTTTTTACGATTTTTCCACCTCACGACGTGATAAATAGGATTCCGAAGCCCCGCATGTACGTCTACTTACGAATAATAATATGTAATACTTATTAATATCGATGTCGTCAAAATCTAGTTCCGAAGCATAACTGGATTTCTGTTCATCACTTAAATTGAAGAACAGTTTGAGAAGAATGAAGAATGATTTGAATCCTGTGCATGAGTCGAGTCAGGTTCATAATTTTCCTCAGGTGAATGAAGACTGCTTAAATTATTTATAAGTAGTGCTGCTTCAAAAGTGACTTCATATCTTGTACAGGATGGAGAAGTATCCTATACCAGAGGCTTCGAATGCAGCCAAAGAAATTTTAAACATGAATGAATGTTGTGTTCTCTGACAATTTCAGGGCCTTTTATAATTCTTTGTAAACATTGGTGTTTTACCTACGCTTTGTGTTACTGTAGCAATATAAATTAAACAATAAATTATCGTATAAAATTACAGTCTTCTTATTTTTATAAAATAGGATTAGTTACTAATGCTCTAAAAGATGGCATATTGTATTTGATCTTAATGAATTAAGAGCTAACTAATTCTATTCTAATTGAAACATTAAAAGAAAATTTAAATTAAAGGTGCCAAGGTGCAGAAAAATGCATGAAGTTTTCCAAATTAAAAAACAGATGGCGTCACATTCATGGGCCATGCACAAGCCTTGAGCGCGGACTCTATTTCAGTTATATAAAATGTACTCTGTGTTTGACTGTACTTACTCGTGCATCCTACTATGACAACAGGTTTCAAATCCCGTAAATTCGATTTTTTAATTAATTTTAGTTTACGATTGTAAAGTAATAAATCCTGCGACGAAAGAACTAAAGCATGACTGCGCTTGTAAACGTCGTCCACAACAAGCAAATCAACCGACGTGGTGCGTCGTTCCATATCCGACCTTAAAGCGGGATAACTATTTTATCTTCTGTCCAAAGCAGTTCAGACATTTTTTGCTCTATAATTTATAAAAAAATCTAACCCCGCTCTTCCAAACTTCAACTTCTTCCGCTCTGTTTTTACAGCAGTAGAAATTAGCATTTATTATAATTTTTACACCAATTTAATCAGGTGACCTGTGATGTGAAGCGTCTACGAGCAACGTTTACGGGCGAACGACGCCCTGCCCCTGTGTATTTAGCTCGACTGTCATCGGTCCTCGATAAGGATGCAGAGTTTCAAATTAATTCGACGTTTTGAGGTGGGCGAAAATCCCGTTTAGATTCCGTTACATACATACATACATAATACATACATACAAAGATAGCTTACATACATAAGCTAATTAAAGTATGTTTAAATGTATCGTTTTGCAGGCAGACTGTTAAGCAGTGCCTTTGATTTCATCCTAATTTATAAAAGTAATTGCGTCGCGTGTTCATAGTGATCACGTTGCAGGTACAACCTGATTAGGAGTAGGTACACGACAATAGCGTCCATAGCCCAATGGCTCGAGTCGATTCATTGTGATCGAAAGAGTTAAGCAACGACAGGCGCGGTCAGTTTGTGGATGGGTGACCGCTAGTGGCAAAATTTCATGGACGCTACCGTGCTTCGGAGGGCACGTAAAGCCGTCGGTCCCGGTTGTTTTCAATGCTGGAAACAGTCGTTAAGCCTTGTCGGAGACCTTCGGGTGGCTTGAGAACATTCGACATTGGATTGGCCACTAACCCCTCCACCAATCCGCATTGGAGCAGCGTGGTGGAGTATGCTCTAGACCTCCCGCAGTAGTCTGTGGGGGAGACCCGTGCCCAGCAGTGGGACGTCTATGGGTCGAAGCGAAACACGACAATATAACGAAGCAATTATTTAATTCATATTAATACATATGGCAGTAGTTTTCGTTCACCGCTTATCGCTTACTCGCTCACGGAGGTACGCACGGCCTGTCGAGAAGCAATTAATTAGTGCGCGGCCGCTCTTAGCCAGTTAGCACAATTGAAGTGCGCACACGCACCAGATTGAGTGGTTATGTACTGGAGCTTCAGAATATAAATGACTTACCAAAATGGACTGTAATATCCAGCTATCTTTCCTATCAAACCTAGTTATATAAATGCAAGTGATATTTAAAGAGTTTTTTTGAATAGATGTAATTTGCGAGCTGGAGATGCACTTTTCTGTAGTAACAGCAGCGCTGACAGCCAAATGGCTAATGAACGCCTCACATTCGAGGGAATCTGGCTTCAAATCCAACTGACATTCACCAATTTCTTCAATTATCTGGATTTAAAAAATTTAATATAACTGCTGTTACAGTAGTTTGCCAATATGCACTTGGCCTTCATGGTGGACTATGGTCTTATCCCTCCTATTCTGAGAAAAGACCCGAGCCCGACATTGGGACAAAAATATCAAGGGATGTGGTGGATGCAAATGTTGCCACGGCTCCGAGGCTTGGGTCTATGATGCTGACAGCCGAGCAGTGGATTTGGGGTTACCGGATGGGGCAATTATTTCTTTCACAGATAAATTATAAATGTTTATACTCTGGTCATGCATCAAAAACTGTTTTTCTTTTCTATGCGTGCTCTATAACTTTTAGCATCGAAAACTAGAATGGAGGTGTTAGTTATGAGAGTGTAAGCATTTATTTAAGAATCATTCCAATTCCTGCAGAGTGCACATTATTCTTATTACAAATACAAGGCTCAAAGTTGGCCATTAGAGTCAGTGACCTCATATTCACAACCTTTTTTTTTTTGTTACAAGATAGCAAAGAAGCATGCAACAAAACCTATCCAATACTCCCCTTTACTACTACTACTAATGATTGATACTTCTTGAAGCAGACTAGATTCGATAAAAACAAATGACACATCCCTAGAAAATCTGTCTTGATATTATTTTGACAGTTGTTTCAATGAATAATTTCATTTCTTCACTTTTCGAAGGGTGAAGTTCATTCAACCATAGCCATAGCCTTTTTAAAAATTAAAACTCTATTGTGTCAGATTCACCATGGCAAAAATGTGTTAAATATGGTCACTAGTTATCTTATTTTTAATTTTCCTTGATAAAAGTCTTGGTAACATTTCAGTTTTTCTGAGAATTTTCTCATTAGTCAAATGTTTTATGATTTGTTAAATGTAGTTCAGACCTTTTCATTATGTTTGGTTAGAATTAGTGTGTTCAAGCCCCAATACAAGCTGCTGGATGCTGATGTGGCAATGGGCTAGCTATATCTAGCTTTTTGCTTGTGGAAACTGTCGCTAGACACATAGTTTTCCTTCTAATAAATAAGTAGTGTGGCGAGGTGGTGACGAGCAAGTGGATGAGAGATACCAAAGAATTGGCAGAGTGGTATACCTTGGGAGGGAACAGAGCTTAAAAACTACAAGGATGGGTAGATTAGCGGATGATGTGGACTTGACATTTCTAACAATTACTGTAAATTTAAGTAAATTAACTGTAAATTAGATGATTTTAAACTGGATGTTATAAATTTTACATTTCAATGATACAATTTATGTTTGGATGTTACTTTAACAAAATTATAGTACATAATTCTTCATCTTTATCCAGTTTTGTGAACACTTAGGGAATAATGGAAAAGTTTCATGAATACTTGACGAACAAAGGAATAATGGAAATATAATGTCTATAAAGAGCTGGCAAAAAAATTAAAGATTCAACAGTAATTTATTAGAAAGTAGAAAAAAAGCAGCATTGGTTTTGTGGTCGTAACGCTAAGCTAGAGGTCCTGGGTTCGATCCCCGGGTCGAGCAACAACTACTGAGTTATTCTATCTCGAAATGATCTGTAGCAGTTCAGAGACTGGATTTATACATGGTGTATGGCAATAGGCTCTCCACCAATTACATGAAACCTAAACATAACTGGTGAAAAATGGATATATATATACACACATCTCAGTCTACCTCTTCAGAGAAATACAGGTGTGATATAAGATAATTCAAACATAACCTATTACTTAGGTTAACTTGAATTTAAGTTTTTATTATAACCTTGACATGTTTTTATTTAACATCATTTGCGTAGGTACTACAAGTACATTATTGATTAGTATCAATTTAACAGAATTGTAAATTTGTTTTTTTTTAATTACCATATGTAGCCTTACTACTTGTAATCTTCTTTGATGTAAGAAAATGTTTTAAAGTTTTACATACTTTTATCACGGCTCCCAACGCAAAAAGTTTTAAAGTTTTTTTTTTAAGATTTTGATATTACATTGGGAATTCTGCAAATACTTGAACAGAATGTTCCTTTAGTACCCGATTAGGAGAATTCTTTTTAAGTAATTAATACTAATAAATTTAATACTTGAAAACGATAACTGGTACATGAAAACATGATACCGTCTCGGAAAACTTTGTCCTCCATCCAACGTATAGTACACCACAGCCTAAACAAGATCCAAATAACCTTGAGACATCTTAGTTAGTTTAAAAACAATATTCTAATAAGAATACACACGACTCAGACCAGCTGAGTCCAGCACAATGTACTTTTTAGATTCACCGTCTGACATGAACAAGTGTTTAAACAGTCGGCTTACCCTTATCACGCACCTCCGCCGCACTTGAGATAACAACACATAATCACAATAATGACAACATATGATATTAATGGGGTTTTAAAACGGTAAATCAAGAAAAAACATGTAAACTTTGACTTGAAATGACACAAGGATCATACGACACACTCCCCTCTCGCATGAAGGCGCGCCACTGATCACATTTGGGGATACCAGTGTCAAAGTGTTGCTTACCCAATAATAGACTCAATAAAGTTGCAAGTCATTTTACTCCTACAACACAATAGGTATGTACATACACAATACAATAAATTAGTAATAGGTAATAATACAACTGTTTTTTTAACAAAAATTGGGAAAATATTGAATACTACTATTGAAAACTAAATGCATATTGTAGATTTTTGTTTACATTCGGGGCAAAATTCAACGCAAGGGTAGGACGTTATTCTTTGAGATATTTTTTTGCAAAGTTCCTGAGGAATTGTTTTGCAAGTTAATCTGTTATGTTGGGATTTGATATAATTCTCTCCCAAACGGCAATCTTGAGTTGAAGTAATAACAGCTAGCATCACAGGCATTTGATCACCAAACACGTGCTTCATTTTTTGATACACAGATCGAGATGATTGAGACTTACGTGGCTGCTTTCTTGGTTTGCGTATATTTTTAGATTTCTTTATTTTTAATACATTTGTGTTTTCTTTCAATCTGTCACTGTGTCTACCTTGATTATTACCCATTGTGTTTGTTATTAATTAACTATTCAACTTGAAACCGATAAATTTTGAATGTCCAAAACGTGTGTTGAAAACTGCCGTCAGTAAGATTATAAAAATGACGGATGTCAGACTAACCTAACTTATTTAACCACTAATTTTCGGCCTTCTTGTACGAAGTACCTACTTTGTCTATGCCTACTTCCAAACTAATAGGTAATTACATATTACTACTATTCATGACCAGTAGCAACTGAAATAAAATAAAAATATTATAAACATAAAAAAAAAACTTCTTTACCTATAAACCAAAAGCGGGAAAAACCAAGCCCTTATCTTAAAAACACTGATAATATTATTGAACAAGTTTTCCGTGCAGAACTACTAAGTACCTATGGACTGATTAAACCTACTAATTACCTAGGATGGATTAAAATATAATAAGCCTACTTATGCCTAGTTTGTTGACGGACACAGAAAACACCATTACCATCCATGACCCGAGTACAAATATTAAATTTACAATTTATCAATATTCAATACGGATATTAAAATATAAGGATATTAAAATATATATGAAAAAGCATTTTTATACGGCAAATATCAAAATATAGCTTGCTTCATCCGGAGTTCCGCTGGAATCCCATCAAGATTTAGATTTTATCGATAAATTGAATCGATTGAAAATCGAACGATTATTACAGTGTTTTGTATCGTTTGTGTTGTGGTAGTATTGTTTGGTATCGGAAACCTACCTTGAGTAAAAGTAGCTTATGTCACTCTACACCACACTGTAAATTAATTCTATGCATAAATCAGGTGGTGTACCTATTGACATACACCGTGTACAAATCCAGATTATAAAGATCCATACATTACCCGACCCGGGAATGAACCCAGGACCGCTTACCTCGGACCTCTTAGCCGTATAGATTGCAGTCACGCTTTACGAGCAAGGCCAGTTCGGTAACACCGCCAGCCACGGTACCTTGGACCATTTCTACCGTGTAATTATAGTTTCTAAAACAATTGTGGTCCGGTCGGAAAGCTGTGGTTATACTTCCTTGTAGGCGACCATCTTAGTCCTCAAGGGTAGCAACATCTGTAGACGACTTTAAACGCGCTTCTTACTATCAATTACTAACTAGACTATAACTAACACTAACTGACAGGACTATACCACTAACAGTCCGCAGTCCTAATACCAACTAACGAACTGACCAACTAATGTTTTAATTAACTCTCTCAGGTAACTGACTGACCAACTAATGTTTTAATTAACTCTCTCAGGTAACTGGACTAACCGTCCCAGTCCCTATTTGAGTCTTGTTCAAAGTTAGTCACAGTTGTCATGGGTGGCAGCAGGTGGGCATGTTATATCCATTAATTAAAGGCCAATGAGGCAGTGAACGACTTCATGTCATGCTGAAAGATTCCAGCTGTATTAGAATTTGCGTTCGGAATTTGTTTTGTTATTTTTAAGAAAACCAATATTTCATTTCATAGTAGTAAACGAAAAGTAGTACAGGTTAGGTACCTACCTAAAGTAATACATGTGTATGTACTAGTATTTATTTTAAACAGTGGTCTTCAATTTAATCAATACGATACTTAAACCAGGCACGATGCCTATGAGTTATTTTAAATCTGTTTATAAAAATAATATTAAAAAGCAAAATAAGTTTCTGAAGGAACGAACCATCGCCCTTTTTTAAGCGCCGCGCAGTTTCAAAATTTGAAATTAACGCTCGATACGCTGCGATTTTGCGCTTCGCACAAAAGCTCTCTTGTATTATTTTTGAAAAATAACAAGTATTTATTTCCACGAACCTATTTCAGTTAGAATTTAGTAAGTACATGTAACTTTGTAGATAAATAGGTACTACTAATAAGTACATAATTATGTATTTATAAGCCAGGTACTAAGTAAATAGTACCTACAGACTAGTACCACGGAATACTTACTTTCTCTGCGCTATTATATTATTATTAACTACTCCCAAGCAGACTCCACCTACTTAGATGTTATGTTCTAGTATCAAACAACACTATTACTCATTTTATTAGTAATAATGTTGTTTGATACTCATTTTATGAGTAATAGTGTTGTTTGATACTAGATCATAACATCTAAGTAGATGGAGTCTGCTTGGGAGTAGTATAGTTTTGACATACTAAATCTAATCATTTAAAGATTATTAGCACAGTAGGTACATAATTAACCGATAAGTGCTACGTGCATGATTGCAGTGTTGCTTTATCTAAGCTTTCTAAGGATACAGGATGTTTCCTTAATAGTTTGCTTTTTGTAATAAATACTTGAAGAGCTGTTAACTAATTGTATAAATGATTATCTACCTGTAGATACTATTTATATTCGAAGAAGAGACCTGTGCACAAAAGAAACACGGACTTCGAAAAGGTAGTGGTGGTACTACGAAATTCGAAATTTTAATATCTTTTTGATGATTCTGCATTTAAATTTTCTACAATCTTACTTGTCTAATCGATGTCAAGTTATTAAATAAAAGTAGAAAGTATACGAATAAAATAGTAATGCTTGCAAATATGTTCATGCTCAGCACCGTGCTAGGAGACCTTCTCGCTCAGCACCATGCTAGGAGACCTGAACAGTGCCTCACAATGGGTGGGTCTGAAAATGAACATGGACAAGACGAAAGTCATGTCATCCATCCAATTTACCTCAGTGCCTGAAGTCGAAAGTATTCGAGCAATGTGTGTTGCCAGTGATGGATGACTTACGGATCCGAGTCGTGGTCCTTTACCGTCGGCCTATTTCACAAGCTCAGAGTCACTCAGCGCGCTATGGAGAGAGCTATGCTCGGTATTTCGCTACGCGACCGTATCAGAAATGATGAAATCCGTAGACGAGCAAAGCTCACCGACATAGTTCGCAGAGCTAGTACGTTGAAGTGGCAATGGGCTGGCCACGTCATTCGCAGGGCTGACAACCGGTGGGGAAGAAAAGTCCTCGAATGGAGACCTCGACTTGGTAAAAGGAGCACAGGCCGCCCTTCGACAAGATAGACGGACGACCTGAAGAATGCAGCGGGAAACAGCTGGATTCAGAAGGCACAGGACCGGTCGGAGTGGCGTCGTTTAGGAGAGGCCTATGTCCAGCAGTGGACCAATAAAGGCTGATGATGATGATGATGATTATATTTAAAGTCAAACTCAAACGCTTTGTGAGTGCGTGCTGGCTTGTTTTACATAATTGCACTGTTTATTTAGCCGAATTAAAATGTTTGTACTACCTACCTACCTTATTTTAAGTTTATTAACAAAATAATAATTAAGATTTAAGAATTACTTAATTCCTATAGGCATGTGAACTGAACTGAACTATACCTCCTTTTCCGCAACGATGTTGTCGCCTTGCATGAGGGATTTCGGGCTTTGGGAAATCTACGGTAGACCTTCCCTTCTTTCGAGTTGGTCGGAATATGTCCCGTACGCAGGATACCGTTATAGGGTCTGGTCAGACTGACCAAGGCATGCTTCCCCATAGCCAAGGTCGTGTTAAGTTGGGGACACACATGCCAGTAAATCGGGAAAGTAGCTGGCATGGAAGTTACTGGCATGTACGAGTAACTAGCACACTGTGGATACATTTGCAAGCAATACTGGCATGCAAGTTGTGCCTAGGACTTAGGGACTTAGTCCCTTTTACTGACTGACTCATCAGCACCTGGCGCTTTGCGATTAGGTAAGTGCAGAGAACCTTCCGCGTCTCCGTGGGTGAGATGAGCTGACTGCCGGAACCATACCACCCAAGGCAAGACATTAATTTCGCAGATAAATAGCTGTAGGAACTCTGGTCATAGATGCTGAATTGTGTTTTATTTTATTTGTGGAATTTCAATACAAATTAGTTTTACATGCGTAAAGAACCTCACATGCTTCCTTTACGTACAAAACAAATCACCTGTATACAAGCTGTCGAAATCGCACTGTATCGACACAGAGTAGACATAGTATCGACGTCGCTGATGCATGTGACCGATAGTATAAAGCAGTCAGTCACCCAGTCACCCTAGTCCGGACAAGGCCATGACTTCTAAGGTTCTGATTCTCGCGTTCGCCCTTCTCTGCGGCGGTATGTACCTATATTTAATTTAATTTATTTAATTTATTTAACGGATATTTAGCATCCATAGCTCATAATGGCTCACGTCGATTCAATGTGATCGAAAGAGTTACGCAACGACGGGCGCGGTCGGTTGTGGATGGGTGACCGCTAGTGGCAAAATTTCATGGACGCTACCGTGCTTCGGAGGGCACGTAAAGCCGTCAGTCCCGGTTGTTTTCAATGGTGGAAACAGTCGTTAAGCCTTGTAGAAGACCTTCGAGTGGCTTGGGAACATTCGACGCTGTGTTGGCCACTAACCCCTCCACCGATCCGCTTTGGAGCAGTGTGGTGGAGTATGCTTTAGACCTCCCGCAGCTATGTCTTAGGGGGAGACCCGTGCCCAGCAATGGGACGTCTATGGGTCGCAGCGAAGGGATATTTAAGGGTATTTGAATCGCGCGGTCTAATAACAACCAATGTGATCTTCATATTCTTGTCTTGTAACTCAGTTCTAAGACCTATTAAATTGGTTCTTTATATAAATTAAATGTACCTAATAGTTTGCTCAACGGTCGGTGCGTTCCGTAGGAGATCCCGTGCCTACATGTACTACAAGTACTAGAAGGTTCATGACGGGCTTTTAGTGAGTAAGAATCTCACATACCGGCCCAGCCTCTATCCAGTGATCTGGGATCTTTAGAAGATTTCTCATCTTGAAAAAATGGTGTACCTATTAGAGAAATGTTTAAAAAGCATAGGTATACCTACTTATGATAGTTTTAGTGTTTGTACAGACAAACACTACAACTACCTACCTACTGATAGATACAGATATAGGAAAACTACTGATAGATACAGATCTATCAGTAGTTTTCCTGAAATCGCCACTCAAGGACATAATTTTCCTTATCAGTCTGTTTACTGGGATTCCCGCAGGTAGGTATAATTCTAATTACTTATCCTTTATTTTCCATATCTTATTACTAATACACCTACTTAATCAACTTCTACAAATAAATGCATAGATAGGAACCAACGTTAGGTTTAATTAATGCATGGTTCATATACTTGTTATTGTTCGCTTTCAGTTTTCCAACCATTACAGATTTTCGGCTTCCTTTAATCAGTAGTGCCAACCTGCCCAGTCTAGTTTTCTTTGAATCCAATAGTTTCTCGCTGACTTCGTTCAGTCAGAAACTGTTGGATTCAAAGAAAACTCTACCACCGTCCATCTGGTTGGACTCGATTCAGGTCATCAGTCCACCTGGTTAAGGAGGGCTTCCGTTTTCCGAGACGTAGTCTCCACTCGAAGACTTTTCTCACCCATGTCTGTCCTACTTGCCATTATTACGAGCTAACACAATTGGTATATTTTTCTTTAGCATCTGCTGCACCCGAGAGGGGCAGCCGCATAGCGGGCGGCGCGCCGGTGCCGGTGCAGGAGGCGCCGTACGCGGTCGCGCTCGTGTACTACTACCCGCGCCCGCAGCTCTACATCCAGCGCTGCGTCGGCGCGCTCATCTCCTCGTGGCACGTGCTCACCACGGCGCATTGTTACTAGTGAGTGCTGTGCCACAGAACCATACCGAAATATCTCTATAAAAACCGTAAATATATTACCCACCCTCTTCGCGCATACCAAATAGCCCCTATGCTATACTGCTGCAGTTTTGTTTATAATAGAAAAACGTAAATAAATATGCTCTGTCCAGGATGGAACCTGGTTCCCGCGGTTCGGCAGTCAGCTTAGGGGCATTTACCACCACTCCATGGGATAGTCAGAGTACCTGTAGATACACTGAAAAAACTAATTAACAAAACCAGTTAAGTTATTGTGAAAATAGCTAAACTTTGATAACTCTTAAACAAATTTAGTTTAAATACAAGTCATCTGCTTTAGTTACATAGTATAAAACCAGTTAAGTTAATTGAGTTATGCTACTTTTTACAAAAATTTAAGTTATCGGTTACCAATATCTATTTAGGTAGATATTAACAGAACTAAATCTAGTTGAAATTAAACAAACTGTTGATAATTATTTACACAACAATTTGTTTTACGAGCAGCCAAACTTTCTTTACGAATCGTTATGTTATTAGCAGCTTGTTATTAGTTTAATTATAACTAAATTTAACCTGTCTTTGGAATCTCAATCGATTATAAATACTTAAACTAAATTTTGTTGCGTGCTACGAAACGTTTTTTGTTAAACTCGCTCCCCCGGACCCCCGCACCGACCGCACCGCGGCGCCATTTCGATTTCATCAATTTTCATGTTCGTTCCTGTTTTGTGCTCAGATGAGTTTTGTTGGATTCATTTTTTCATTAATATCCCTCCCTGTGTGTGGTTGACGTGGTTGTACTTTGTGCATGGGTGCAAACATTTTGTTTTATATTCGTAAATGTTTTTGCTAAACGATAAAGTGAAAAATATCAAAGTGAAAAATGTAGAGCCAACGGTGGAGGCAGCCGACCTGACCATCGCCGACTATCTTAGGTCATGGGGCCTAGAAATATATATCGAGAAGTTTATCGGTGAGTACCTACGTTTTGCTATTAATGCCGACGCATGCGTATGAGGTACATAAAGCAGTGATAGCCTAATGGATGGATAAGACTATGACCTCCTATGAATAGGTACCTATTTATTTTAGTGCCTTGAGTACATAGTACTAAGTACTAAGAAATATTTTATTGTTAAAATTAATCACACTAATAATATTATTTTATTAAATAATGCAAGCAGAAAGAATTAGACAGGGATTGATAAAAGTTTAAACCTTACATGTCTGTTGTTTTCAGTTGGATAATACAAGCGTACAATTGTATGAATACACTCTCCAGGATGGAAATGACTCTGAACTGGTGCCCAATCCACCAGTAACAGATACGTTAATTTCTGCTGAACCTGACAGTGATGGTGCTCTAGCAGAAAATTATGAGCATGAAACACATTGTGTAAGTTTCTTACAATTATACTAATCATCTAGGTGGTTCCTGCACCTAGCAAGTGATATTTAATTGTTTTTAACGCACACAACTCCGAAAAGTTTGAAGTGTATGCCCTAATATTTTAACCTATGACTTCCTGAACAGGAGGCTGAAGTCTAACCCACTAGGCTATCACCGCTTAGATAGTGTTTATCCAGTGCAAAAAAAAATTCTGTAACCAGTGTGGAATGGGTTGTTATAGCAATGGAAGTAATAAATACAATTTAAAAAAAAAATATTATTAAAAATATATTTAAAAATATTATATATTAAATTTAAATTCCCTTTTCAGGAGCCAAATAAATATTACATATAATATATTTAATTTTGTTTAGTTGACAAAAATTTAAACAGACGTTTTCTTTTTAGGAGGTGTATAAAATTCTAAATTCCTGTAATGAAGGCAAAGGACTTCTGCTGCAGTATGAAGAAAAAATATCTTGCTGTAATAGAATTTTTAGATGGACCAACCACCATAATAAAGGGCTGCAGGTGAAAGTTCATGCTCATTAGCTTATTTCTCCTTCTAGTAATTGTTTCTGATATTTCAGCCGGACTGTTTACATGAGTAATGAACCCTTCTAACACTTCTTGTTTTGAAGGTCGCCAGTGTTGTTTTTTGGTAGTTTTTTTTGTTGCCGTTACATTCGATGTGTCCATTAAAAATGGTAGACTAGTCATAAAACCGTGAAAATGTGATCAGTAATTCAAATCTAGATCATGCATTGCCTTTGGTACTTGTTTCATGGGTGAAAGTAAAAGGCATACATTACAAACCAGGAACTATTCTTGTCCACGATGTAAGTGGGGATTGTAGTGATTTTGGTGTTATTTTTAAGACTGTTAGTAATGTTTTTGTGTATAATGAAAGCAGAATTATTTTAGAATGTACACTGTTGTCGACGGTAGATTTTGATTATCATTTGAATTGTTTTCAAGTAGAATATCCAGAAGTAAAAATACATGTTTTTTATGATTCTTTAATCACATGTACCTAATCACGTAAATGTTCATCGTAATGGTAAACTATATGTAACACAGAAGGTTGCATTGTAATTAACTGATTCGTTTTAATAAAATCGTAATTTTTTTTCATATCTTATAGTTTTTCTTAAAAAATCTTTCTAGTTCGTAACTATAAATTGTTGTATACACAGTTTTATCAGAATGTATTTGTCACTATCTTTTGTCAGAGTACCATCATACTCTGACGAAAAGACTAGAAGTGACCTCGGAAAATAAAGGAAACTGTTTATACAATAATTTTGGTTACAAACTAGTGGCCCTTGAACTTCCTCTAATAACATAACAGTATAGTAACAAGTAACAAAATAGTTCAGTTACTAACAACAAAATATATCACGTTACGAATAACGAAATAATTAAGTTATTAACAACAAAATACATCACTTTACAAATAACAAAACACATGTTACGAATAACAAAATACATAACGTTACAAATAACAATTCAGTGAGGTTGCGCTTAAACAAATAAATTTGTTATTAATTACTAAGAAGTTGAGCTAATAATAAGTAAATAATGTTCAATAGCAACAAAACCATTCATTAAAATTAACGAAAATGTTTAGTAGAAGGCTACAAAAACTTTTACTAGATATAATCATACTGTTTAAATAGTTTTGTAAAATGCTACAAAAAATGGTTGATTAATATATAATTAAAGTAGTTTTGTTAAACTTTAACATAACCCGGGTTTGACTACTAATAGCTGTAGTTATGTTGTCACTTTTTTTAGGTAACTAGTAGTCAAATTTTTTGTTATACATTACTCAAAAGTTTTTTCAGTGTATTCGATAATTTTAGTTTTCCAGATTTATGATACATGTTTGTGTAATCTTCAGTGGCGCGGTCCTGTCCAACATGCAAGTGCGCGCAGGGTCCACCTTCAGCCTGTCCGGCGGGCAGGTTGTCGGGGTCCGCGAGGCCATCCTGCACCCCGCTTACCAGGCCAGCCCGCGGCTGTACGACATCGGGGTCACCGAGCTGAAGGCTCCGCTGGGCATCACCGCCAGCATAAACACTCTGTATCTGCCGCCGCCTGGGTATACTATCCCTGATGGCACGGAGTTCAAGGTCGTCGGTTGGGGATTTGAGTCGGTAAGTTTATTATTTTATAAAATTGTGTCTAACGAACTGACCAACTAATGTTCTAATTAACTCTCAGCTAACTGGAATAACCATCCCAGTCCCTTTTTCAATTTTGTTCAAAGTGAGTCACGGCTTTACTCGGTCTTCAACCTTATGTCCACTACCCACCGTTACACAATGTTGTTCAGCCACACACATCGTCGTCTTTTCCGGGGTCACTTGATGGACTGTTCAAAATGTTGTGATTGTGATGGCAGTGGGAACTTTTGCCCCATTTGAGGCAGCTTATTGGCCTATCCAGGAATTTGAGTTTATTTCGTAGGTAGTAGGTTCTAATAGTAATTCCTATATGTATAGCTAAATTTTTCAGCAAACTGGAACAACTCAACTGGAGTCCCTGCAAGCGATCTCGCTGTTCAAAGTGAACTCTGACCAGTGCAAGGCGACCTACGAGGACGTTGAAGACGTTGCCATCGAAGACTGTAAGTTTACACTGTATTACCTTTCACTTTACCGTTACATCTTTGCCATTATATCTTTAGAGCTGTCAATAAATAAATAAATAAATCTTGGACATTCTCACACACGACCATCTTACCCCAAAGTAGGCGCGAGCCTGTGATATGGGTGTCAGAAACTGATATACATACATAGATATTTTAAATACATACTTAAATAGATAATATTAACATCCAGACACAGAACAACATACAAGTGTTCGTCACACGAATATTTGTCCTGCGTGGGATTCGAATCCACGACCCCTGGCACAACAGACAGAGTCACTACCGATTGTGCAACGGGCCTGTCAAACATAATAAACAGCGTGTAAAATTTATAATATCAACCTTAAAGCAATGAGACCTGAAATGAACGCTTCGCAATTCGCTACAAAAACCTGCATCTATCAAAACACACGCACAATACACAATGTGCACTTGCATCAACTCGCACATCCAAATCGGCAATCTTAAATTAAAACATTACACGAACTTGTTGTCATTGTTGATGAACGAATGTGAAAATTGATGAATGAAATTGTTTGTGAACATTGTTGTCAAAGCGTCTTAAAACAGAGTGTTTCCAGCGGTGCTGTGCGCCGCGAATGGTCCCTTGGGCACGTGCCGCGGCGACTCCGGGGCGCCGCTGGTGCGCAACAACGTGCTGCTGGGCATCTCCTCCCGCCAGGAGTGCGGCTCGGCCTACCCGGATGTCTTCACGCGAGTGGACCGCTTCACCGACTGGATCATGGAGGTCGCTAAGGCACCCAGTGGGATGCCCGTTAAATTGGCTCTGGAGATGTAGGCAATCCACTTTATTATACGCTACCACCAATAATGATATAGGTGTTGTGCTAAATCTTTTGCAAAGAATTACATTTAGATAGCTCCTATACGGTAGGTACTGGTATTAACCGGTTTTTGTAAGCCTAGTTTTATGTACATTATATTTTTTTTATAAAAAATTCTATCTATTATTTATCACCCCGTCTACACGCTAGTCGACAAGCATCTCGCGTGTTAGAAGTCCTCATATATGTATAATAAAACTCTAGCAAAACCGCAATGTACATAACTTTGAGTAAATCTCGAAAAAAACTATAGATATAAGTAATCGATACAGATTCCGGATATATTATTTTCCAATTTATGATCTGTCTGTCTGTCCCTATGTGCGCGAATGCCGAACCGTTTTAATGAAATTTGGTACAACTTGGCATTCCTGAGACGATTCAAACTATTCATCCCGAAAAGTAAAGATGTTCTCCTGGAATACAGGATCATAGTTCGTTTTTTTTCTCAAACGTCTGTTGAATTAAAAAATTTGGATTTAAGACGAATTATTCATCAATGTCCAATAGAAATTTAGCGTTTTTATGTATTCAATCCACAAAGGGAATGAGGTAAGTTCTAACTAAAGTGAAGTCAAGTGATTATTGTTTAGACATAACATGAAAACCTTTTGACGAATTTTGACCAACTTGATATACAACTTAAAATAGCGTATGAAGTGTAAAAATTGATTGATTTTCCAAGTAATAGTTCCAATAGTTATTTATGCGCATCGATTGTTAAATTGTTATGTATTGAAACAAAATAAATTTTTTAGAAAAAATATATTTATCGTGATTTCTTTATTACATAACGCTTATCATAAACACAAGAAAGCGAACAATTATTTAATTACATTCTAAAATAAGACAAAATGTATACAGCCTAGACACCAAAGCAGCGGACACTGATCTTTGGATGATTCTACAAAAGTTTTACTTTTAATATATCTATTACATTGGATACGGCAAGACAGCGTTTTATGGAAGGCACGATCTTTATTGCAACGTCTAGTTCTCGTAACAGGCGAACATTTATGAAAAACTGTCAGGAACTTATTGCACTAAATATTACATAGATTGGGGGTCGTTCGACATAATTCCGAGTGTTCTCGCCTGTTAGTTTAGAACTGGGTCTCTATTTTTGAATCGCTTGCCGCACGTCTAATTGACTGCAACTCATTTTCGTTCGATTTCGCATTATTTTACTTACTCATATTAGAGTTACCCAAAAACACAGGATAGTCGCTGTGTATCGATATATGACTCGTAAATTAAACGCACGCTAGATTCAAAAATTGAGCTCACACCTGAAAGTCTGAAGGGGAATATAAACGGGCTGTGACTTATAACACGCAAAAGTTGCTAGACTACAGATTCTCGCATACAGTAAAGTATAAAGAGTCTCACGATCCACGCACCCGGAATTTCAGAAGGAAGAGAGGAATAGAGATGGAAAAATAATCAGAAATTGGAAGACTGAGAATCTGCAAGAAGTTGGAGTAGGGTTAACTTTTGAAGTTAACTTAATTATTATTAAGAAGCATAATAAAAATCATCGCGAAACAAACATACAGACAAAAATGTACATAAAACGGTAAACACTACAGCCCGTTCAACCCCTTGCTTTTATTCTTAACACTTATTCTAAAATATAATTAGTCTCCCCTTCGGTGGTCCCATTAACAATCCTACAAGTAACCTTGTAAGGCGTCAGTCAACATTCATTAAACCCTTAATATTAATCGTATAATTTTAATACTTCTGTGACCTTGTCTGATACAAAATGCAATACATGAAGTACCGATGAAATTAATTATTTTTATATGATATTATTATTCTATGAAAAACTATCTTAAAATAAATATTTGCTGCGACAGCAAATTTCAAGTCAAGTTTGTATGTAAAATGATAAAAGTAATTACATAATTCTACTTAAATGTCACTATATCTAAGACTGATATTACTTGACCTTAAAATAGTAAAATCTTAAAAAATATCTGTATATACAAAAACGTTTCAAAATGTTTCGAGGCACATTGGAGATACTATAGCTAAAGACTACAGAGTAAACTACCTTACAACATTTCAAATTACTGGCAAGTAACATAAAAATGTACTTAAATATTTCATGCGACTATATCTAGACTTTATAATTTAATTACATGCTAATTCCATTTAGAACGGCAACAGTTTGAACAGTCGGAGATTCGACCATAATGGTCAACAAACATTTTTGTTTCTAATTAATTCATACATAACATAACTTTTGTTTAACATAACATCACGCGTGTATTTCCCGGAAGGGGCTGGCAGTGGTGTGTAAACATCCACTTTTAACCAGTTATCACCAGTAATAGGTGGTGAGCTCAGCAAACTCCGAGCTGCTACCGGGCATTTCATGTTTGAAAAACCTAATCGGCTATTGGGTATCGAACCCGGTACTTATAGCTTAGCAGTCGCGGTATCGACCACTAGACCAGCGAGGCAGTTAGTGTCGAAATATACAAGTTGGCATGAAGCAGGAATTTTCGAAAATTATTAATTAATCCTAACAATTTTAAAAATTACTAACAATATAACAGCCCTGCAACTCAATGTGCAAGAAACTGAAATGCAATTCGGACGGCACAAGAAAACACAGCTTAATAACGGAAGAACAGAACAAAAGGCAAAACGGTAAATACGAGTACATAACAACTACATACAACATTTATAATCGATTGCAAAGCAGCCAAAACCTTGACATACTATTACTAAGCAAAAACATTTTATACGAAACTCATGATTGATTACTAAAGTCAAAAAACAAGTTACAGATTAACATTTGATATTCGTTTAAAGCTATAATTCTATAATCTATTCACGCCAATCAACTTTAGAAAAACACTGATCTAGTAAGGACGTTATATCATTTTGCCAATATCATTAAAATAACTGTCCATGGCACAGAAAAGTGATCCCAGGGATAAGTGGGAACCCCACCACATAAACTTAAAGGTTGGATTACCTATGGATTGAGTTCATATTAATATATTTATTATCATCATACTATACACCTAGGTTTTACAACATGTTTCAAGTTTAGTTTATTATTAGTGCTCTTTTCCTCCCTATTCGGTGACGCCGTAAAGTTCTGTATGACCATACAGCAAAAATTCATTCGATAAAAAATGGTCTTTTTCATTTAGCTAATTACAAGCCGAAATTTCACATAATTCCGACGCTTAGCTGCGACCCATAGACGTCCCACTGCTGGGCACGGGTCTCCTCCACAGACACAGCTGCGGGAGGTCTAGAGCATACTCCACCACGCTGCTCCAATGCGGATTGAATTATTAATTCCGACGCTTATCTTAACCTTAGTCCAGTTTATTTGCAAGTTTAAAATTTATTTTCACTTGTTCCATTGTATCTGTGATAAAAATTTCCAAGTTCAATTTGACTCAATTATCCTGCCAAAGTTGTTGATTTAGTTCAAATAACAATGAAGAAGGAATACATTAACAAACTTATTCATTGTAAGTGACAAGTATGTTGTTCAACTGTTGTGATCTTCTGTGTAGTATGTGGCCACGGGTGGGGTCCCGCATGGGGTCAGTCTGTGTAGCATGTGTGGCCACGTGTGGGGTCCCGGTGGGGTCAGTCGGGCGTGGGGTCCGGGGGGTGCACGGTGAGCGTGACCGCGGCGCCGGAGCGCTTGATGAGCGCGACCACCTCCGGGTGCGGCAGGTTGCGCACGCGCACGCCGTTGATCGCCACGATCGTGTCGCCCACGTGCAGGAGGCCGCAGCGAGCCGCCGGGGAGTTCGGGATCAGCTGACCTGAAGTATCAACATTATTTATTAGAAACTAGTGGACGCCCGCAGCTTCGCTCGCGTGGAATTAGACGTAACGTAACCTAAATACAAAATTTCTTTGAAATAATGTAGGTATATACGAAAAACTTTTAAACCTACTAACTTTGCACCCCCCTTTTACCCCCTTAAGAGATGATTTTCGAAACTCAATAAAAAACCTTCATAGGTACTGAATTTCATTCGAATAACATCAAAAACGGCAAAGTTTCATACTAACTTTGCACTCCCGTTTTACCCCCTTAGGGGGTGAATTTTCAAAAATCCTTTATTAGTGCTTCCCTGCGTTATAAAAGGAACCCCTGTACAAAATTTCAAGTTTCTAGCCCTTATAGTTTAGGCCCTGCGTTGATATGTCAGTCAGTCAGTCAGTCAGTCAGTAAGTCAGTCACCTTCTCCTTTTATATATATAGATACATATTTAGTTCTACTTATGGTTACAAGTGTCGGGCACGAGAGTGTAGCTGTGACCTAGAATGCACATCATCATCATCATCACAAACCTTTCTTTGTCCCACTGTTGGGCACGTGTCTCCTATCAGAATGGGAGGGGTTAGGCCTTAGTCCACCACGATCGCCAAGTGCGGATTGGCTGACTTCACATGTCTACGAGAACATTTAAAGTACTCTCAGCCGTGCAGGTTTCCTCACGATGTGTCTGACACTAATTTTTAATTTGATTACACTTTAGCGAAGATTGTTTTAAAAATATATTTTTCTTCTATTAATCAAATAATTGAAAAAGTCAAAATGTACGGCCATGACAAAGGTTTGAATATATCGTATACGTGACTGCCAATGGATGGCGGTCAGTTCAGACATGACAGTGTCGCTCGCTCACCAATAGTGCTGGTGGCCTTGTTCGTGGACGAGATGACGACGAACCCGAAGCCCTCCCCCTCCTGCCGGTTGACGGTGACGTCATACGGCATCGAGGACCACCCGCCCTTCGCCGACTCGTACTGGACGCCATACCTGCAAGCATCACACAAATTATTGTGAGAAACGTGACTTGGAAAATCCATTGTCAATCAAGCGGTTAGACATTAGTCTACAGCGCTGGCCAAGTGCGGATTGGCAGACTTTACATGCCTTCGAGGGCATTATGGAGAACTTTCAGGCATGCAACATTCGTAGTTCCTACTACAATACTGGCCTAAAACTACCGTGCGTATCTCGCGGCCTTTTGCACGGCGAACGGGCCTCCTGTGGAATGAGCCGACTGAGGTTTTTTCTTCGAGCTACGACATGGAGTGCTTCAAGAAGATTGTGAAACGCAGACAAAGCACCTGTGATACCCCTGATGTCGCACGTGTATGGAGTGCTTCAAGAAGATTGTGAAACGCAGACAAAGCACCTGTGATACCCCTGATGTCGCACGTGTATGGAGTGCTTCAAGAAGATTGTGAAACGCAGACAAAGCACCTGTGATACCCCTGATGTCGCACGTGTATGGAGTGCTTCAAGAAGATTGTGAAACGCAGACAAAGCACCTGTGATACCCCTGATGTCGCACGTGTCCATAGGCGACGGTGACCACTTACCATCAGGTGGACCGTAAAATTACAACACGTAGTGCAGCAAATGAATATAGAACGATCGGTGTAACTCACATAGGCGCATGCGCAGGCGGGTACATGGGCGCCGGGTGCAGGATGTTGTAGGAAGCGGCAGGCAGGTGGTGCAGAGACGGCTCCGCACTGGAAGTGATGAGTAAGAAGTGTAAGAAATTCAAATTCAAATATATTTATTCGTCATTTCGTACAGCAAAGTAACACTCAACGAACGTCAAAACATATGTTGTATAGGTACATTAAATAGAAAAAGAGATATTTGAGATATGTCACAGTATGCAAGTTCATATTATAATAAATTAGCTAGGTATGTCACAATTCCAGGGTATGCGGTCGTCAAAAAAGTCAGAAACTTTGTAATAAGTTCTGCTTATTAAATTAGCTTTAATCATACGTTTAAATTTATTTAAAGACAATTTTTGGCAAGGCATTCTTTTATAGAAACGTATACATTGCCCTTTAAAAGAATTTCTGACTTTATGGAGCCTAAAAGAACATTGAACACATTGAAAGAACATTGTAACTGACTTTATGGGCCACTTTGCCGGATTAAAAAAAAGATAAAAGCAAGGTATGTTATCCACCCTACAACATATAGTAATTCAGTAGTCAAACAATGATGCGGGTGTTGTGGTCTTATTATTTGGGGTGTGGGCCATAATTCCCATAAACCACTGCGACCCAAAGATATCTTTTGTAGCTAAATGTTGTGGTCTTACTGGAAGCGACAATTTTCCTACACCAACTCGTGACATAGTCGAAACCACTTCGGACTGCGAAAATCAGCAAAACTGGTTATAACCTATATCCTCTGTCAAAAATGGTCGTTTCCCGCAAATGGAAAAATAATCAAGTTTAGCCGAGATAGGTTTTTTAGCCTACGCAGATAAAAGGGACCGGACGATCATGCTTAGCGGGTCTAAGCATGATTGTTCGACATTAAGACGGGCCTAATTTATGTAAAGTATGTAATCAGTCAAAAGTTGTTTTGACTATGGACCCTTGATAAATATTTGGTTTTTGCATTAAGTTTTGACTGTTAATTTTAACTGGTACATATGAACCATAGCGTCAGACGGTTGTTGGTTGGCTACATCAATGGGAGACAGACATGAGTTTAGAGGTTTCACTGTAGGGTTTTCAACACGTGTACTCACGAGAGCAGCGGCTGGTGCGCGTGCGGCGCGATGGTGGGCAGCCCTAGCGACTGGATGTCCGCGCGGTTGTGCCGCACGCCGAGTGTCACCTGCAACCAACCATTGATTCAACTTTGCTGGATAATAATTTGGAACACAGGACAGAATCTCAATGCTCTGTGTTCCTTAATGTAGTACTCCGTGTCACAAAAGGTACGTTAATTGGCTCGTTACCACACCAGTGCGCCAGTAAACGTCCGTTCCCGCCCGTGGCTAATACGTGACTGTTTAGCCCGCCCACGTGTGCTCGAGAAAACGTCATGTTTACTACATTATAGATCACACTTATGATTGTAAATCATAGTGATAATTCACTTATTCTTATTATTTTATTCATTATTTATGCCCCGCCTATAAAATTGCAGTGGTACTTTTTCTTTCTTTTGCAAACAGTTAATATTTTAGACGTCAAAGACAAAATGAAACTAGAACTTTCAAATTAGCTGTTGGAAAAATATCAGTTACTAATTTGATAGAGCGAGTTAATACTTGACAGTAGCGCCGTAATTTGTTTGCAGGTTGGCTAATTCGACATTCGATTATATTCATTCCAGTCCATCACGCTACTTCATTCAGTTCAGATACCATACGCAATGTTCTCCAATTTCTTCTTCACTTGAGCACAGCAATACAGGAAACAGTCTCACCTCCCGAAGATTTCAGCAGTAAATATTATCTTATACTAATATTATAAAGAGGAAACATTTGTTGTTTGTTGTTGATTTAAAAAAATCTTTCACCATTAGAAAGCTGCATCTTCACTGAGTGACATAGGCTATATAATATTACTAGGTGTAAACGAAACTGTTGTTATGTCTAATTCTACGCGAGCGAAGCTGCGGGCGTCCACTAGTATAAACATAAAATAGCTCAACAATAATTTCCAAACGTTAAATACTTCCGTTTTCTTTTCGGTTTTTCAAACCTAATTACGTAGATAAGCGATCTTATTTAATAACTGTACGCAAATAGGAACTGTTATCCGCCTCTAAAGAAGTGTAACCGGAATCCACACCTTTCCAACCGGACCACAATTGCTTTAAAAACAACTATTACACGGCAGAAATGGTACTAGGTACCGTGGCAGGCGGTGGTACTGCCCCGGGCGAACTCTATATGGAACCAATTAGCTTTCATATAAAACCTATTTGGTTCCCTATAGTCTATATAGTCCCTATAGGTCTAGTTAGATGGCGCAGTGATCGGTGTACGTACGTGCCCGCGCGACGCCGCCTGGCACACGTAGGCGACGGCGCGCGCGTGCGTGGCGCCCGCCAGCGGCACGCCGTCCACCGACGTCAGCAGGTCGCCCTGGCGCAGCAGCCCGTCCGCTGGGCTATATAGCAACTGTTAGCCGGCCTAGTTAGATGGCGCAGTGGTCGGTGTACGTACGTGCCCGCGCGCCGCGGCCTGGCACACGTAGGCGACGGCGCGCGCGTGCGTGGCGCCCGCCAGCGGCACGCCGTCCACCGACGTCAGCAGGTCGCCCTGGCGCAGCAGCCCGTCCGCTGGGCTATATAGCAACTGTTAGCCGGCCTAGTTAGATGGCGCAGTGGTCGGTGTACGTACGTGCCCGCGCGCCGCGGCCTGGCACACGTAGGCGACGGCGCGCGCGTGCGTGGCGCCCGCCAGCGGCACGCCGTCCACCGACGTCAGCAGGTCGCCCTGGCGCAGCAGCCCGTCCGCTGGGCTATATAGCAACTGTTAGCCTAGTCTAGTTAGATGGCGCAGCGGTCGGTGTACGTACGTGCCCGCGCGACGCGGCCTGGCACACGTAGGCGACGGCGCGCGCGTGCGTGGCGCCCGCCAGCGGCACGCCGTCCACCGACGTCAGCAGGTCGCCCTGGCGCAGCAGCCCGTCCGCTGGGCTATATAGCAACTGTTAGCCGGCCTAGTTAGATGGCGCAGTGGTCGGTGTACGTACGTGCCCGCGCGCCGCGGCCTGGCACACGTAGGCGACGGCGCGCGCGTGCGTGGCGCCCGCCAGCGGCACGGCGTCCACCGACGTCAGCAGGTCGCCCTGGCGCAGCAGCCCGTCCGCTGGGCCACCTGCACCAAAACATTGTTTACATTACAAAGAGAAAGGACACTTGTATGCCGCTGCGACCCATAGACGTCCCACTGCTGGGCACGGGTTTCCCCCACAGACACTGCTGCTGAGCATACTCCACTACGCTGCTCCAATGCGGATTGGTGGAGGTTAGTGGCCAACCCAGTGTCAAATGTTCTCAAGCCACCCGAAGGTCTTCGACAAGGCCTAACGACTGTTCTGACTGGACCGACGGCTTTACGTCCTCACGGCAGCGTCCATGAAATTTTGCCACTAGCGGTCACCCATCCACAAACCGACCGCGCCCATCGTTGCTTAACTCTTTCGATCATATTGAATCGAGGCGAGCCATTGGGCTATGGACACTACACTTGTATGCGTAGAACCAAAAGAATTATTGAGGTATGTACGAGCCAGCTCGCACATTTTTGCATACGTGCATATTCTGTTAACTTTGTTTAGTTCGAGTAAAGGCTTCCCCTCATCAACGCGTCTTTCATTTTACATTGACATATTCATTGAATATATATATGACCCGCACATATATATATTTATTTTGGTCCTTCGAGCATTTTTGGACCTCGCGTGCCTTTGGATTGCAGTGAGAGGATTGACAGTATACAGTGTGTTATTTTGTGACAAATTTATGACATTTTTATCATTTCGATTTGTATTGAAGTGGTGAATAATAATTTGCATTTAAGTGACATTCATAAAAATAAAAAGTGACAATTTAAAAGTGACATTATAAATATTATTTGACATAGATACATATATAAAATATCTGGATTACAAGTGACAAATATAATTTTACATTTTTAAAAATATTGTGGACATTTTCAACATCATTTCTTATTAAGTGACATTTTGAGTGCATTTTAGTGACATTTTAAATAACATTATGACAATTTAAAAATATTTTTGACAATTTTAAGCAATTTTAAGTGACATTCTAAGCATTGACAATTTTAAATAAATTTGACAATTTTAAGTGACATTCTAATTAATTTTAAGTGACATTCTAAATAATTTTAAGTGACAGTCCAATTTAACACACAACACAAATTAAATTTCAAGAATTTTTGTTCATACGCGAGGCTACTGACATACCTACCACCTTCAAGGAAGAACCTGCTCGAACTCATCATCCATCATCGTCCATCAAAGGTGGTAGCTGCACTGCAAATCAAGTAAGATCTTTCCATTTAGCTTTTATTTTTGACAATGGAAGCAATAATCATACGTCAAAGAGAAATAATCAAAGCAATTGAGCAAATTAATTCAAATTTTAAAAAAGATCCGAAAGATAGGAAAACTCCTGAGTATATATCTAAAAAACTCAAATTACTTGACAAATTTTATGAAGATTTTCAATTCAATAATGAGCAATTACAAACATTTTCTGACAAATCTCATGAATATTTTACAAAAGACGTTCATACTTGGTTAAGCGATTTTTACAACGTGACACGAAAAATGATAGCAAATTATTCGGACGTGTCCGAAACACAACCAACTACATTTCAAGATCCTAGTCCAGTACCGGAACAGCATGATGAAGAGACTTCGGACATGATTCGCTTGCAAAAAACAAATTTTAGAGCTTTTAAAAGAACTGTAGAATCTTGTAATGTTGAGGAACAATTAGAAAAATGGGAAATAGAGGACAAATTGCGAAACTTACACTCACGCTGGCAAATTATTGACACATTGCACTGGAAAATAGACAACATTCTAGAAGGTACTGACAACAACTATGAGATTGAATATTCATATTATGAAAACATATATGAAAATTGCAAAAAAGCATTAAATAAACAGCTACTTTCTAAAGCACATATTCAAAATTCAACCCCTCAAGTGGACATTCCAATATTCACAGGAAATTATAATCAGTGGCCAACATTCTTAGATTTATTCTCAGAAGCTATTCATAACAATAGCTTTCTAACAAAAACACAAAAAATGCAGCATCTCAAAGGTAAACTCCGTGGAGAACCTGAGAGATTAATTCAACATTTAAACATCTCATCGGATAATTATGATACTGCCTGGAGCATTATAAATCAACGCTTCAACAATGAGCAAGCTTTATTTACACAACACATAGAGACATTTCTAAACCAACCATCTATTCAAAAACAAACATCGTTTGAGATTAAGAGATTGCATGACACAAGCACTGAGTGCATCAATGCTATACATAACCTGGGCATTGACACTACAACCTGGGGTCCGCTGCTGGTGCACCTTATTTCAAAGAAGTTAGACATGGATACATTAAGAGATTATCGAGAATCAAGAAAATCTCCAAAAAAATTAGCAACATTTAACGAACTCTTGTCATTTTTAGAAAACAAGTTTACCGCATTAGAGCCTATGGCTAGAAAATTTGACGCATCATTTAATAAGCCATCAACCTCAACAAGTCCTACGAAAAAAGATTTTAATAAACAGTTCATTACAAAATATTCTAAACCGGCTTATAATCGTGCATATCACACAAACATCGCATCGTTACATTGCTGTGTTTGCAGTAACCCGACTCACGCTTTATTTCAATGTAAGAAATTCCTTAATATGAGTAGCGGTGAGAAACGAAGCGTTTTGTCGAAGCATAAAATATGCAATAATTGCCTTTACACACATGAACATAATTTGTGCAACTCAGAGAAAAGGTGTAAGAAGTGTTTTCAAGCTCATAATACATTGATACACGATTTATTTTCGCATGCAATTAAAAGCCCCCAGCAACAGAGAAATACACAATCAACTGTAAGCCACGTGCAAAGCGAAGGTGAAACCTTGTTGACAACCGTGCAATTGCAAGTTCTAGCAAGTGATGGTACTTACTTGACACTAAGAGGACTTTTGGACCAAGGTTCTCAAACTACATTGATTACCGAAAATGCAGTACAACGTTTATCCTTACATCGTAATCAATACAATGCAAACATATGTGGAGTAGGAACTCTTTCCAATAAGAGTAAGGGAAAGGTCCAATTGACATGCAAATCACTTTATGACAATTTCACATTCAATACTGAAGCATTGGTTATGCCTAAACTGGTAAATAACCTTCCTACACAATCATTTGCAAAGAAAAACTATGTTCATTTGCAGAACATTAACTTGGCTGATCCTTGCTACAATATTTCCTCTCCAATTGACATTTTATTCGATGCAAGAATTTATTCTGAGATCTTAATGGATGGAATATTGAGAGGATTACCAGAACAACCTATTGCACAACAGACAAAGCTAGGATGGATTCTGTCGGGAACTGTGACAAAACATATTAACTGCCATGTTGTTCTTAATCATGAGGATATTAGCAAGTTCTGGGAGATCGAAGATATCTCAGAGGATACAGAAGAATTGACAGAGAGTGAAAAGTTTTGTGAGGATTGGTATGTTAACACGACACGGCGATTGCCTAGTGGAAAGTATGAGGTGAGACTTCCCATGCGACCAAATTTCCAAGAGCATCTAGGGTTATCAAAATCGAAAGCGGTAGCACAGCTGAAATCGTTGGAGCAAAGGTTCCTGAAAAAACCTGCACTTCAAGAGGATTACAAAAAATTCATGCAAGAATATAAAGAGTTAGGACATATGAAGGAATGTGACAAAAAATCAGAAGTTAGCTATTACCTGCCGCATCATGACATCTACAAACATAACAACACTGGTTCAACTAAGCTTCGTGTGGCCTTTAATGGGTCCTCCAAGACCTCTACAGGCTACAGCCTTAACGACCTGATGGAAGCTGGACCTAAGTTACAACAGGACATTTTAAAATTACTAATTCACTGGCGCTCATTCAAATATGTCTATTCAGCTGACTGTGAAAAAATGTACAGAATGATTTTATTAAATGACATAGATCAACATTTGCAAAAAATCGTGTGGAGAGACAGCCCTGATCAAATAATACGCACTTTTACCCTATGTACCCTAATTTATGGTCTTAAAGCATCGCCATTTATTGCAATGAGGACCCTCAAACAATTGGCATATGACAACGCCTCACAGTACCCATTAGCATCTAACATTTTGGAAAATAATTTTTATGTTGACGATTTATTAGCAGGCAGTCACAGTATTGAACAGGCCAAGCATGTGCAATCGCAATTGATAAGCATTCTACAAAGCGCAGGATTTAATCTAAGGAAGTGGAGTAGCAACACACCTGAGCTTCTACAAAACCTATGTGAAGATCAAATACATCCGTCGGTAATTGACTTTAAATATGAGAACTCTCCGAAAACTCTAGGCTTACAATGGAACGCTGCATCTGACTCATTCAAGTTTCAAAGCAAGGTGGATATTGACATTAATAAATGCATTACAAAGAGAGAAATGTTATCTCAAATTTCAAAAATATACGACCCTTTAGGATGGCTCTCACCGATTTCTATCAAGGCAAAATTATATTTTCAACGTATTTGGTCGACAGGTATTAATTGGGATGACGCCATTCCTAGTGACATGCAGCAAGAACTAGTTCAACTCTTCGAGGACTTAAAGCATATTGACATTATTGACATTCCTCGATGGTTGGGTAGTACGGAAAGCCCTATAGAGCTTCATGGCTTTGCTGACGCCTCGGAGAAGGTATACGCATGTGCTATTTACCTAAAAACTCAGAGCGAAACGGGAGAAACCAAAGTGACATTGATTTCAGCTAAAACAAAACTAGCACCCTTAAACAAAACCATGACACTTCCTAGGTTGGAGCTATCTGCAACATTGCTACTGGCCAGATTAATGACAAAAGTCCAAGCGTCATTACCTCAGCAAAACATCAAAATTTTTGGATGGACTGACTCTATGGTAACCCTCGGTTGGCTTCGTGGAGAGGTTACACGTTGGAAAACTTTCGTGGCTAATCGTGTGCGCGCCGTTACAGATATTATACCTGCAACTTCCTGGAATTATACCAAATCGAATGACAATGCCGCAGATTGTGCGACCCGAGGATTAAGCGTTCAACAGCTTATTTCTCACAAGATTTGGTGGGAAGGACCTGATTGGCTTAAAGACAATAATCTAAACCCCTATACCCCAGATATTCAGATTCCCACAATAGAATTAAAAAAGTGTAATCAAATAATTTCCATGCATATTGGTAAAGAGCCCGACCTTTTATTAGAATTACTAAACAATAACAGTAATTTGACGAGCGCAGTCAGAATATTGACTTGGGTCTTGCGATTCATAACAAACGGTCGAAATAGGGTTGTCGCTAACAAATGCAATTATTTAACAAGTGAAGAACTTTTTTATGCATTGCAATTATTTATAAAAGTTACTCAATTACAATATTTCTCTAGTGAAATATCTAGATTAAAAAATAATGACAAACTTAATGCAAAAAGTTCAATTCTATCCCTCAACCCGTTTTTAGATAAAACTGACATACTTAGGGTTGGCGGAAGGCTTAAGCATTCCAATTTGACATATAATTCTAAACATCCTATATTGATTCCTCATGAATCAAGACTGACAATTCTATTAATTAACAATGCTCATAGATCAACTCTCCATGGTGGTCCATCTCTGACATTGACATATCTACGTGACAAATATTGGATCATCGGAGGTATGAGAGTAATCAAGAAGAATATACGACAGTGCATCACCTGCAGAAAATTCACTACTCAACAACAAACACAGCTGATGGCTGACTTGCCGGAACCAAGGGTGACACCTTCAAGGCCATTCACCCATACTGGAGTAGACTTCACTGGATATGTAGACGTGAAGGCCTCAAAGGGTAGGGGAATCAAGTTGACAAAGGGATACATAGCAGTTTTCGTCTGTTTTAGCACAAAAGCAATACACCTAGAACTGGTATCTGATCTTACTACACATACATTCCTTGCTGCATTTAAACGCTTGTGTGCTAGAAGAGGTGTCCCTAAATATGTGTACTCAGACAATGCAACAAACTTTCTTGGGGCTTCCAGATACCTTAAAAAGGACTTCCATGCAGGATTACTGACAGCTAACCAAGATTTCTTAACTGACATTAATAATATGGGTGTAACATGGAAGTTTAATGCCCCACTATGGCCCAGTGCTGGTGGTTTGTGGGAGTCCGCCGTTCGATGTACTAAGCATCACCTAAAGCGAATAATTGGTGAACAAAAACTGACATTTGAGGAGTTTTACACTCTACTGACACAAATAGAAGCGTGTCTCAACTCACGTCCGCTATACAGACTGACAGAGAATATAGAAGATGGATTCCTCACACCTGGACATTTCCTCATAGGCGCCCCTTTATTATCATCTCCGTTATCAGATCTTTCGGAACCTACATCTTTGACAACTCGATGGCAATTGACAGAAAAAATGTTTAAATCCTTTTGGAACAAGTGGTCTAAAGACTATCTACAACAACTGCAAGCCAGATACAAGTGGAATCACCCCACAAAAAACCCTAATATCAATGACATAGTCCTTGTAAATGAAGACTACATGCCGCCATCGAAATGGGCACTTGCAAAAATTACTGAATTACATCCTGGAAAGGACGGACACGTGAGAGTGGTGACATTGAAAACTGAAAAGGGATATCTAAAAAGACCTATAATTAAATTGACACCTTTACTTAATGCACCAGAAACTGACAAAAATGACAACCCTAACGATCGTAGAACAACTCTTCGTAAAAAATCTAATTGTTTATTTACATTCATACTGTTATTATTAACATTAATTGTTCCTACAATGCAACAGGTCAGTGTGACAACCCTACCTGCAAACAATACGCTTTACTTTGATAAGATATCCGACCTACGACTTGTGCAAGATGAGTGGAAATTAGTTATCTATTATAATATGACAGCCTATTGGCAAGGTGTTAATGTAGTAGATCAATACATTGATCACTTAAAAAAGACATGCAAAGATGAAATATTATACAGACCTATAATAACACAATTAGATCATGAAATATCCGAATTAAAACACTACAATGACATAATGCAATATAAAACAGCATCCAATAAACGTATGAAAAGAGGATTGATCAACGGGATTGGATACATCGCCAACTCACTGTTTGGAGTTTTGGACGAGCGATTTGCAGAAAAATACGAAAAGGATATTGACATATTACAACAAAACGAAAATCATCTTTTGACCATGCTAAAAAATCAGACTTCCATTCTTGAGGCACAAAATAACATCCTTAAAAGAAATGAAGCTTACATGACTCAACAATTTAGTTTTATTAATGCGCATTTGAGTAACGTAACTCGAGAAGTTAATCAATTAAAAAATGCAACCTATCAAATTTTGAACACTTACTACATAATGACGACAACAATCTCTGCAAATATGATAGTATCTCATCTTAGGAGAATACAGCAAACTTTAATTGATACAGTAACTGACATTTATCATGGCAATATTGACATACATTTTATATCTCCGAATCAACTGCAAGACCAACTCAATTTGATATCCAGCCAAATTAACGAAGAACTTACAATTCCTGTTGACAATATTAAAGATTTATACAAACTACTCAAAATACAAGCAAAAATTACATCTAAATACTTATTGATGGAGATTAAAATACCACTGTTATACAGAGACGTATTCGAGTTAGACAAAATTATTTCTTTACCTTGGGTAAATGGTAATAGAACTATCTATAGCCTACCGGCAACTGATTACATTGCATTTAATGTTAAAAAGGACAGCTTGATGCCCCTTGTGGAATCTGACATACAATCATGCTTAATATCTAACTCTAACGCCATGTTATGCTATGAAAATCATCCTATCTATCAAATAAATATTCATAACTCTATCTGCGACATGCAATTAAAAATATCAAACAGTGACACTCGAGAGTATTGTAGAGCAGAGATAAAGCCGTGCCGAGACGCCTGGATCCGATTACATGAGCAAGGCACCTGGCTCTACGCGTGCTGCCAGGAATGCACTGTGCGCATTTTATGCACATCTGGATTTGTTGTTAAAAACCTGAAGAGTAACGGAATAATCGCTATTCCTTCTGGATGCACCCTAAAAGGCGAACAATTTACTATACACGCCCACTATGACTACAAAAGTCAGATGGCTATAATACCCAATAATATCCAAAATTCATACATAACGTCGCCTCTCAATACATTATTTAATACAGCTTTACCAGAAACTGTTCTACACAGCGTAATTGAAAGCCATGATGGCACTTATAAGCAGATGGAACAACAATTAAGTGTGCTTAAAACGCAAGAACTGCACAAAATACCAGCCGAATCGCATCACATTGCAATTTATGCGATTTTAACGGCTCTGGTAGTCTCCATATTAGGTTACACTGCCTTCAAATGCAGAAGGCGCTGGATGTGCCGTGAGAGCTGGAACTGCTGCGCGCGGCCCGCTCCCCTCGCGCCTCCCGCGGTGCCCCTGCAGGAAATCATCACGGGCGGTTCGGTCCTCAGCGTGGACAAAGCCACGTCTCCGGTCCCCCGAAGAACAACTTTTTTTAATTTACCCGATCCATAGATTCATAAACATTCATATTCAACATAATTTAATTCTTTCTTATACATCAATTATCTTTTTGTGTTTGGCACTATGTACGAGCCAGCTCGCACATTTTTGCATACGTGCATATTCTGTTAACTTTGTTTAGTTCGAGTAAAGGCTTCCCCTCATCAACGCGTCTTTCATTTTACATTGACATATTCATTGAATATATATATGACCCGCACATATATATATTTATTTGGTGCATCGGCCGGGAAAGGTATACAGATACAAATAATTTATTTGGTTAAAAGTTGAATACAACAAGGTCTTAATGTTTACGGGCAGTAATTTATTAATATAATCATTTATTGTTGAGTCATTCGCCGTCAGTGACAGCTGCGTGCGCCGTTGCCGCGATGTCCGCACACAACCGCGAACGCAGCGGGCATAAGCATCGCGACGTGTAATGACCACCCATCTTTATCTACTATTCTGCTATTTTCAACGTGTTGCAGTCTCGCGACCACGGCAGGTGCGGGTGAACATCGCCCCATGAGTTAGTCACCGACGGGGTTCACCCCTGGAGCAATTGCCCGGATAGAAGGACCATCCTTACATCCGAATTCTCTCACGCTCACAGCGCCGCGAAAGAGGAAAGGTTTCGTTTTCGTTCCATGAGTCCCTAGCTTTCTGTCAGTCGGTGTATCTATCTGAGTATGCTGGGGGGAGGGGGAGGGTGGTACCGGGCACGACGTAGCCGACGGCGACCCGGCTGCCGTCCTCGGTGCCGCCCACGATGCGGAACCCGAACCCGGCGGCGCCGCGCGCCAGCCGCACCAGCACGTCCGCCTCGGGGTCTGCGCTACCACCCGCTTCCACCTGCAACAGTCATAAGCCAAGTCAAAGTCAAATAATTTATTTCGCCATGAGGTGATTATACACGCTTAACGAAAGTCTAGAACAAACAAACTACTTAAACAGAAGAGATATAATGCTATTCTAAACTGATTAATATAAAGTAAAGGATGAGCTATTGATCCTTGAATTAATAGCTAATCCTACACAGGTGCTTAAGGCTAATTTACAATAATTACCTACCACTAAGCTAAGCTCTAAGTCAAGTCAAGTCAAGGGGGAATTAGCGACTAACGGCTAGTAGCACTGACGATCGACTGACTCCCGCGCTCAATAGCGGGGAAGTCACTGACGGGGTTTACCCCTGGAGCAATTGCCCGGACAGAGGGGATCTCCCCTACTCCGAATTCCCTCACGCAGGAGCGGTCACAGCGCCGCGAAAGAGGAGGAAAGGTTTCGTTCGTAGACGCCCCACTGGTGGACACGCGTCTCCCCTAGAGACACAACTGCTGGAGGTCTAGAGCATACTCCACCACGCTGCTCCCATGCGGATTGGTAGCCAACCCATTGTCCAATGTTTCCAAGGTCTTCGACAAGGCTTAACGACAGTTATTACCATTGAAAACAACCGGGACCGTTGGCATAACGTGCCCTTTGAAGCAGGGTAGCGCTCATGAAATTTGCCACTAGCGGTCACCCATCCACAAACCGACTGCGTCCGTCGTTGCTTAACTCTGTCGATCACGTTGAATCGAGGCGAGACATAGGGCTATCGACGCTACTGTTAAGTTAACAAGGAATGTGTCTAACCTGCGGGTAGTTGGCGACGTAGACGGCGCTGGGCGTGGCCTCGCCCTCGTAGCAGGAGGGCGACCGCCGGGACACGGGCGAGTGCACGTGCCGCGGCGGGGACGACTCCCGGAGCCTGCGACCACCAATTAATAACTATTTTATATTTACTAATATATAAATGGGAAAGTGTGTTAGTTGGTTTGTCCTTCTTCTCCTACTTAAGGAATTGGATTGGAGTGGATGATTGGCGATGTGATTTTTGCACAGATGTGGATCTGGACCTGGAAAGCATCATAAACTTTATACCGAAAAATTGCATAATTTACGTGAAATTGACAAAACACTAAAAACGAGGAAAATATGCCCACCCCGGAAAATATAACTAAGAAACTATAACTGTATGTTAATTTTCAAATAACAAGGCTTAACGACTGTTTCCACCATTGAAAACAACCGGGACCGACGGCTTAACGCGCCCTCCGAAGCACGGTAGCGTCCATGAAATTTTGCCACTATCGGTCACCCATCCAAAAACCGACCGCGCCCATTGTTGCTTAACTGGATCACATTGAATCGACCACTGGGCTACGGACGCTACGAAACGAATCTGCCAGCTAGAAATTGTTACAAAGTGTTGCGTGTTGTGTTTATTTACCTGAGTGGCGATCCCTTGAGCCTGCTGTTGGACGAGTTATTCGACGGCGACTGGCTCTGGAGCCGCGTCGACGGCGAGTTCGTCAGGAGGCGGTCCGTCGCGCTGGCGTTGGACGGGGAGTGGCTTCGTAGCCGCCCTAAAAAGTATTCACGCCAATGAAAGAAAAGGAAAAGAAGAAATTTTACCTACAAAACCTTACAAAGTATAGGCTGCACTGAAAAACAGTGTTGCAGTTTGAGCAACTGCAGCTATGCTGAGTGTAGACCTATTTGCTGAGTGATCATTGCAATATGGAACTTTTTATAATTGTGTAGGAAATCTTTGTTAAACATAACATGTACTTGATATAGTTTTCTGTGTTGCATGAACGATTGTGGCAAACAAAAGATTCTTTCTTTCTTCTTTTCTTTCTTTACATGGCCTTTTGAATATGCAAATTCACAAAGTTCAAATTCGCTCACAGGTGCGCTGACGCTCTTGAGAAGACACTTAAGTAAAGTGCAACCGGAAACCACACCTTTCTAACCGGAACACAAATGCGCCAAATGCTTAAAACAATTACTGTAGATCACTCGTTGAGTAGACTACAGTAATTGTCCTCTGTAAACAAGTCAAATCAATGAGGTGACTCGTTCCAATATAAAGTTAGTTGCTAGTAATTGTGTAATACATAAATGAAAATAATTTTGAACAACTATAGACAGGACCAGTGATAAAAATCTAGCACAATGTATGATAGGTTCTAGCGATAACAGCGTTTTGTGAGTATGCAGTATTTCTTGATGATTATACAAAATGTGACCTATTTCTAAAAGTAGCAAACTAAATTGGCAGGTAGAAAATGCTTTATGTACCCTTTGTATATAGCTCAATAAAGATAAATAAATAATTTGCTAAAGAAAAATAATACAACACGATAGCTCTATATCTAGTCTGGCAAGGCATGGCTTGATCTAAAGATGGTATTTCCTGCAATACCTCTGATAGCTCTCGCTAGTTGGTAGAAACGGCGAACACTCCTGCTGGGCGATTTTACCATCGAATCATAATCTGTCATTCAGGGACATAATAATATAATAATAAATATGTTGAGAAATAAAGCGCTTGGTACATAGGCTACTTTTTAATTGGAAAAAAGTGTTGTAATGGGTTGAAAAGGGGGATGAAAAGTTAAAGTTAAATATTAAAGATTTGTCATTTTCAGAACTAGAAGCATAAAATTTATATTTTAGGTTGTTGATTACATATAAATAAATATGGCATTCCAAGTTTGTAAAAATGTTACCTTAAGGGTGTAAAATAAACATAGAGGATAACACATTTACGGATTAATTGCAAAGGACAATGCCCATCTTACTATGGGGTTTGGGCCCACCCAAAAAGTTGTTATGTCCCAATGATTTTTATTTTATTTTGTAGCTTAATAATTATCTTTTTAAAATATCCAAACCATTTCCATTTATTCACCCAGGTTTAAAAGAAATCTCTAATTTTTGTGTCCCTAAATAGAGAATATGCCTAAATGTGGTGTAAATTAATCTGTATTAGATTAGTGGTTAGAGAGCCTGGCTTTCTGTTTGGGATCACTAGTTTGAGCTCTGGCGTTATAGAAAATTAAATATCACTTGATTTAATGGAAACAGGAAATTTACTGAGTTCAGACTATACCTGAGTTTCATCTAATGCTCTTAATGGCGTGTGAAATTCTACCAATTCACTAGACTGGGCTAGTGCGGTAGACTGTGGCCTTATCCTTCATGTTATAGGAGAAGACTCGTGCATAAGGGTATATTAAAATAAAAACAAGATTAAGACATGAATGTTTATTCGTCATAAAATATATTATCCAAAAACTATCTACGAAGATTAGGCGTTAGACGCAGGGAACCATTGATACATCTGCGTGAGAGTGGCCGATCTATGCGATCTCGACCCGGTGTAGACATTTTCGATATGTTAAGAGTCACATAAACTAGTTTAACACTATAGCGTCCAAAAGCTCACTTAAAACTAAAAGAAGAGTCTAATATCTCACTGCTCACCCGCGATGAACGAAAAAAATCAACTTAATTACATTAAATCGTAACGTAGAAGTAGCTTGTAAGTAAATACAGAGAAATATAATTAAACTCAACGCAAAACATACAAAGGACACGAAACGATCATGCAATTTGGCAAGCAAGTTGACACTTTGACAGATAGTGCCCTAGATCCGTGTCAATAATGATATTTGGTCTGGCAACATCAATAATGCTTTTGTCAATCGATTATTTATTTTTGTTTATCGATTACTAAAAAAAGCAATACTTGATTTTTATAGGAAAAAGTGATAGGTTTAAGATTTTATAGTAAGTATATTAATATTTGAATTTCATTTCTCACCGTTGCTAACGCCCCAACTCAGAGACAATATCGGTTAATCGCTCCTTAGTGAAGAATCACCATACAAATTCTGTACTAAGGAGCGATTAAAGTAACCGTTACTGACTCTGAGTTGAGGCTTACCGCGTGAGAGCAGTAAAAAGGTATTCAAGCTAGACTCCGAAACTATTTTGAAATTAAAAAATGCGTACATGTATCGACATCGTAATCGACTTTTTTATTATTTGTTCGAAATATTCTTTGTACTAGAATAATCTGTCTCCTGGCAACATTGAAGTTCTGTTTGGTTCTGTGGTTTCGTAGGCGGATATTGTAGATTCAGTAAAACAAATATTTATTAAATGTTTCAATGCTAGGGTGAAATAAATGCTAATATATAAATAAATAAAAGTATAAAAATACAACTTTTTTTAAAAAATAAATATTGTTGTGACACGACTCCATAAGGTGGGCCCGTCCATGGGCAATGTCATTTGTATTAGTTTAGTTAACGCGTTAACAAGAATCTATTATTATGTCTAATTCACGCGAGCGAAGCTTCTGGGCGTCCACTACGAACTAATTAATAGTAACGAAATAATTATAAAATTGAAGTCACACTGGAATTTATGAAATAATATAGAATATCTAAACCATAACGTTTCCTCACTAAACCAGGCTTGTCTAATACAAAATAACCAGTAGGCATTAACAAACGTCCTCCCATAAGATAATCTATCCTATACTAATATTATAAAGAGAAAACATTTGTTTGTAATGTTTTCACACAAAAACTTCTGGACCGATTTCAAAAATTCTTTCACCATTAGAAACCTGCATCTTCACTGAGTGACATAGGCTATATAATATTACTAGGTGTAGACGAAACTATTGTTGTGTCTAATTCCACGCGAGCGATGCTGCTGGCGTTCTCTAGTATAATGATACTCTTATGGTCGCCTCACACTGGCGCAGAGTCGAAGCGACGCGACGCGTCATGTTTTTCCGCCTACAGCATATTCAGCTCTATTGCTCTATTATTAAAGCACAGCTCGATTCCAGCCCGCTCGATACCAGCCACGCGCCACCATATTTACATAGCAGAAATTTGTACTTAAATATTAGAGCAATAGAGCTGAATATGCTGTAGGCGGAAAAACATGACGCGTCGCGTCGCTTCGACTCTGCGCCAGTGTGAGTCGACCCTTAGAGTTGACAATAAAGTTTTTCAATAAATTATAAGATTAAAAATGAACGTATCTCGTACCTGAGTTGGAAGGGGAGTGTGGCCTTATCCTGTTGGCAGACGGCGACTGCCGCGAGAGCCCGCCGATGGCCGCCGTGGTGGGCGAGTGCAGCATGCCGTCTTCGGGGAAACCTGACCGAGGTCAAGGAAATCGTACTCAACTAAAAATACATCTAAACAACTCGCGTCGTACATATAAAAATAAAATAAAAAAATAAATCCCAATAAAACATTCTTATTCTTATATGTGATCGACCGAATTTTGCGTCTCCTCTCAAAAAAGGAGCTATATAATATTTATACGTATATTATATACGTTTTTTTTTCGTATAATTTACTGATTCACTTGACGTTTTCTATTTTGTATTTATTTCCTTGGAGTTATATTTCTTTTGAGTAAAAATTTCTTGATAGGTTCTATTCGATTGTGATCGTTTGAGATTCAAATTTCCAACCATATCAACTTATCAAATTTTTTTTTAAGTGCCAGTAGAAACGTCGAGTCATAATATAATGACTAAATCACAATCTATACTAATATTATAAAGAGGAAACATTTGTTTGTAATGTTATCACACAAAAACTATTAGAAAGCTGTATCTTCACTGAGTGACATAGGCTATATAACATTACTAGGTGTAAACGAAACTATTGTTGTCTAATTCCACGCGAGCGAAGCTGCGGTTTGCGACTGTTTTCCCGCTGTCTGTCTGTCCTGTCTTGTCTTCCACGCATACATTCTACATGGACTTAAAAATTACAAGTAAATTCCATTACCTCCATTATCACTACTGTCCGCAACACTGGCATTCCCCCTCCAGTACGCCGCGTTCATATCCACATGCACCGTAGGCGTCGGCACCTCCCCCCAATTGTTGTTCCACCGCTCGCTGTTCCCGTCCCACCCGTTCCCATTGCTCGGCCCCTCCACGCCCAGATCCCACTTCTGACCACCCTCATCCCACTTCTGATTCTCGTCCCATTTCTGTGCATTATTGTCCCATTTCTGCGTATTCTCCGCCCAGTTTCGTATGTTATTCGAGTTGTCTACCCAAGTTTCTCGCTCCTGCCATTGTTGCGTGTTCTGTTGGGGCTCGCTCCATGGGGTCTCTACGGGGAGGGTGAGGCGAGCGCCCGGAGTGCTGCTTCTGCGGCGGCGGTCCATTAGACTCTCTCGGGTGTCGCGGGTTTTCAGGTCCGGGACGGCGTAGGTCGCGTCAGCTGTAACAAATTTATATATTTTTTGTAACGGTTGGTGTCTGTACTGTTAAGAGCGTGGACGGTTGTAGCTTGCCGCTGTTAAGCATGGGCCTCTTCCACAGCTATAACTGAGGGAAGTCTCAAGCACCAATACGGATTGGTGGTGGGTTTAGAGCCAACATAGTATTTAATATTCTATACATATAACCGGTATGTATGTATGTATACTGTATTCTGTGCACACAAAATTTGCTTATCAAATACCCTCTCCATTCCCAGGCCTGCTGGAAGAAATTTCAACGTGAAATAAAACCGGACGTTTTTTGACAAGGTTTAACGATAGTTTTACAATTAAAAAAAAACGGCTTAACGTTCCTGCCGGGGCATTGAAGCGCCAATGAAACAGTGCCACTGGCGGTCACCCATCCACATACAACCATCCCCAAAACAACTGTAATTCAATTGAATATCCTCAATAGTTACTGGAGTTCATTCCGTTCTGCATGTCGCGCAGGTCGTCGTGCGCGTGCGCAGCAGGCGCCCGCAGCTGCTCGGCCGTGGGCGTCTTGCTGCGGCTAAGCTCCCGGCTCACCAGTGCTGAAAATATCTTCATTTTACTATCATCATTAACTTAATAGGCAACATTTAAATCCTACACTACCTTACAAGGAAATATATGTCCGCTGCATTATAAAGGTTTTTTTAATACAGTTGCTCAAAAAGTGGCATATTACAGGGACGTATAGCGTTCGGGAAGTGAGCTATTACACACTCGTGCTTTTTCTTTACCTTTCCCGAACTCGTGCGTTCTCTTTCCCAACTGTCAAAATAATGTCTATTAAAAAGAAAAAACCAACCAAGAAGTTTTTACTAAAAAAAATATTCATAGAAGTTTTTATGATTCATGCAAATATTTCTAAAAAGAAGGTACTAATTTGTTTCAATATCAGATTTAATGATTTGATTCAATGAGTTAGGTTAGGTTTCATTTCATTTCATCTCATTAAATTTCATGTCAATAAAAAAATTCTACTGAAGACTTGGCTGTATGGGCATAGTTCCCTTTGCCTACCCAGAATGGGTGAAGAAAACAAAAAGTAATCTGTGCAATACTCTGTATTCTTTTACGGTTGGCGCCATTTTCCAAAAATGTTCTTTGCGAGTTTAGGTTGTGTTTTTATTATTTTATTAAATTGCTTCATTTTTTCGCAACTGTATTAAAAATAGTTGTTCAGTACACGTGCGGAACCGTCATTGCAACTTGTTCCGACTGTCAACCCTCGCCTTCGGCTCGGGTAGACATTTGTCGGAACTCTTTGCAATGACAGGCTTTCCGCACTTGTAGCGAAATATACTATTTTTATTCTATCCTTATACAGCTATATCGTGAAGATTAGCGATGGACGGACTCTTTCCGATTATTACAAACCAAGCATTAAACTACTTTGCAACAGTCCGCGAACAAAAATGTATGATGGTGTATGTATACATTGATTGCGTGTGGAAAGGGAGGGAGGTGCGTGCATGAAGCACGTGCTTCGCGCGTGCGCGGACTGTTGCAAAGTAGTTTAATGCTTGGTTTGTAATAATGGAGTTCCGCAAAGTAACGCCTGATACAATTCATTATCTTTCCGATTATCTTATCCGTAGAAATAGAATCAGAATCAGAATCAGAATCATTTATTTGCCAAAATCGTTCATGCAACACAGAAAAATATCATGTACATGGTATGATTAACAATGGTTACCCTAAATAAAAAAGAAGAAACAAAGTTCTATGTTGCAGTGACCACTCAGCAAATAGGTCTACACTCAGCATAGCTGCAGTTGTTCAAACTGCAACACTGATTTTCAGTGCAGCCTGTAGTGTGCAATGTAGTTTGAACATACATGACATACATCTATATATATAAAAGGAGAAGGTGACTGACTGACTGACTGACTGACTGACTGACTGACATATCAACGCAGGGCCTAAACTATAAGGGCTAGAAACTTGAAATTTTGCACAGGGGTTCCTTTTATAACGTAGGGGAACACTAAGACAGGATTTTTGAAAATTCACCCCCTAAGGGGGGTAAAACGGGGGTGCAAAGTTAGTATGAAACTTTGTCGTTTTTGAAGTCGTTAGACGGGTAGACGTCGTTAATGGGTCTAATTCTACGCGAGCGAAGCTGCGGGCGTCCACTAGTCTCATATATGACCAATGAATAGCGCCAAGCTTACCGCTGGCGGGCTGCACGCGCGTGGCGGAGCGGCTGCGCGGCGCGCGCGCGCTGTTGTTGCGTCGCCACACACGCAGCGTCGTTTCGTGCATCGCTGGACAGTCTTTTAATACCTGCAAGTTTGTTATACTCGTAGTACATAAAACCTTTTAAGGCATTCAGGGATCTAATAAATAAATAAATAAATGCTACTGTACGCGCCTCATTACGCGTTAAGACGTTTTTAGAGTGTGATGTGTGCGTAATTGTGTTATCTGTGAGACGGACAAGGACACGTTTCGACTCTGTGGGAGCCTGCGCTCTTCTCTATTATAATACTCTATGTGCGCGGTACATTCACTCTATTTGGTCTACTCAAAGGGACTGAACGGCTTCTTTCATAGGCTTCTTGTCATTCCCTCTAATTTGTATAATGCAGAATTGTAATTTAGGACTATTTGGAGAATAAAAGGATTTTGAAGCAACCAGTAATTTTGTGGTTTGTCTAAGTATTAACAGCTACACATTCACAGCCTGGTGAGCCTAGACCGCACAGAAAGCATCACACACAAATTGACATCAATATTTAGTACAAATATTTATTTAGCAAATAAATATTATAAAATCTGCCCCGGACGGGATTCGAACCGCGACCCTCGTTCCGTCAGGGTCACTCATCACGACGGAATGGAGTAGTCAATACCAATGGGTTTGCAAGTAGGAAGACGTTACCGTGCTTCGGAGGGCACGTAAAGCCGACGGCCCGGTTGTTTTCAATGTTGGAAACGGTCGTTAAGCCTTGTTCGAAGACCTTCGGGTGGCTTGAGAACATTCGACACTGGGTTGGCCACTAACCCCTCCACCTATCCGCATTGGAGCAGCGTGGTGGAGTATGCTCTAGACCTCCCGCAGCTATGTGTGTGGGGGAGACCCGTGCCCAGCAGTGGGACGTCTATGGGTCGCAGCTTACCTGCACGACGTGTTGGTGCGGCGCGTGGCGGACGTCGGCCTCGCCTATCTGCAGCAGAAGGTCGCCTTCACGAAGCCCAGCGCACCGGCTCCTGTCTAGCACCTGATAACAAAATGAAAGTCAATATATTTTTAAACTTCGTTATAAAATAATGAAGCCTTTATTTTTCCATTTCAATTCCAAAATTATGAAATATCGCTATAAGATGACTAAATTAAATCACTCAATTTCAATCAAAAACTATTGGACCGATTTCAAAAATTCTTTCACACTTAGAAAGCTGCATCTTCATTTAGTTAGGCTATATAATATTACTAGGTGTAAACGAAACTATTGTTATGTCTAATTCCACACCATTTGTTTAGTAAATAAAAAACAATAACCAAAAAATATTAGATTAGATTACGCCTTTCTAAGCATTGGCTTTGCTTGATAAATGTTACTAGGTTTGATTTTGGGCGACATATTAATTTTGAGAGCATACTCCACCACCCTCTGTGGGGGAGACCGGTGCCCAGCAGTGGGACGTCTATGGGTTGCAGCGAACAGCGATTAATTTTGAAATATCTTTTATAATAGTTTGTAAATACATAATTAAGACAGACTCGTTGGCGCAATCGGCGCAACCCTGTCTGTTGCGCCAGGGGTCGTGGGTTCGAATCCCACTCAGGACAAATATTCGTGTGACGAACACTTGTATTTGTTCTGTGTCTGGATGTTAATATTATCTATTTAAGTATGTATTTAAAAATATCTATGTATGTATATCAGTCTCTGACACCCATATCACAGGCTCGCGTCTACTTTGGGGTCAGATGGCCGTGTGTGAGAATGTCCAAGGTATTTATTTATTTATTTATAATTAGTTTTTAGTTGTACTTGTCGTCGTACTATTTTACCTTCTTGACCTTCTGCCCGTGCACGCTGTCGGCGATGGTGAAGCCGAAGCCGACGGCGCCGCGCCGCAGCGTCAGCGCGAGCTCGCGGCCCGGCTCGCTCGCGCCGCGGTGCTGGTGTTCTGGGGACAGGTGACTTTGTTGGCGTACTATTTTACCTTCTTGACCTTCTGCCCGTGCACGCTGTCGGCGATGGTGAAGCCGAAGCCGACGGCGCCGCGCCGCAGCGTCAGCGCGAGCTCGCGGCCCGGCTCGCTCGCGCCGCGGTGCTGGTGTTCTGGGGACAGGTGACTTTGTTGGCGTACTATTTTACCTTCTTGACCTTCTGCCCGTGCACGCTGTCGGCGATGGTGAAGCCGAAGCCGACAGCGCCGCGCCGCAGCGTCAGCGCGAGCTCGCGGCCCGGCTCGCTCGCGCCGCGGTGCTGGTGTTCTGGGGACAGGTGACTTTGTTGAAAAATACAAGTGTTTATTTTGACAAATTATTTGTACGTAATTTGTCAAAATAAACATTTTCTATTATATTCAGCGGCATATCGTGGTTTTTGTACGTTGACATTAATACGCGTTCACACATACCACACACTTGTTTTTAAACGGTTTTATTTAGCTTGCCCTGTTTGTTTATTTATCTCTTTATTTGGGTCAAATCTCGCTGCTCTCGCTGCGACCCATAGACGTCCCACTGTTGGGCACGGGTCTCCTCTCAGAATGGGAGGGATGAGGCCCTAGTCCACCACGCTGGCCAAGTGCGGATTGGCAGACTTCACATACCTTCGAGAACGTTATGATGAACTCTCAGGCATGCAGGTTTCCTCACGATGTGTCCTTCACCGTTATAGGAAGTGACATTTAATTTCTTAACAAACATATCTTAGAAAAGTCATTGGTGCGTGCCACTGGGCTTTGAACCCGGACCGCTCGAGTGAGAGGCGAGTTCGATAGCCGCTGGGCTGTCACCGCTGTTATAAAAGCTTTATAAAAAATGGACGCCCGCAGCTTCGCTCGCGTAGAATTAGACCCATTAACGACGTCTCCCCGTCCAACGACTTCAAAAACAGCAAAGTTTCATACTAACTTTGCACCCCCGTTTTACCCCCTTAGGGGGTGAATTTTCAAAAATCCTTTCAAATCTCTTTTAGCAAATCTCTTTATCTCTTTAGCAAATCTCTTTTAAGTTATCTTGTTTTGGTTAAATAATATTATAATAGCATAATACTTTAAGACCTTTTAAGCAACAATGCAACACGCATTCACGCGCACAACACACACACACATACACAACTATAAAATACTAGTGGACGCCCGCAGCTTCGCTCGCGTAGAATTAGACCCATTAACGACGTCTACCCGTCTAACGACTTCAAAAACGGCAAAGTTTCATACTAAATTTGCACCCCCGTTTTACCCCCTTATGGGGTGAATTTTCAAAAATGCTTTCTTAGTGCTCCCCTACGTTATAAAAGGAACCCCTGTGCAAAATTTCAAGTTTCTAGCCCTTATAGTTTAGGCCCTGCGTTGATATGTCAGTCAGTCAGTCAGTCACCTTCTCCTTTTATATATATAGACTAGTGGACGCCCGCAGCTTCGCTCGCGTAGAATTAGACCCATTAACGACGTCTCCCCGTCCAACGACTTCAAAAACAGCAAAGTTTCATACTAACTTTGCACCCCCGTTTTACCCCCTTAGGGGGTGAATTTTCAAAAATCCTTTCTTAGTGCTCCCCTACGTTATAAAAGGAACCCCTGTGCAAAATTTCAAGTTTCTAGCCCTTATAGTTTAGGCCCTGCGTTGATATGTCAGTCAGTCAGTCAGTCAGTCAGTCAGTCAGTCAGTCACCTTCTCCTTTTATATATATAGATAAATATTTTACAGTATAATTTGCTATACATATAATATACAATCCACTACTATGTAGTCAGCTACAGTGTTGGTCCTTAACACTCACCAGTGGCCAGTGTGAGCAGGTGGTCCGCGGAGGGGCACCGCGGCGGCAGGGCGCTAGGCTCAGTGGCCAGGTCGAGGTCGAAAGAGCGCGAGAGCAGGCGCCGCTGGCCCGGGCTGTGCGGCGCCGCCGGGGAGCTGTCGGGCTCGTCGCGCCCCGGGCTGGGCTCGGTGCGGCCCGGGGACTCTAGATTGAACCTGGGACAGTCATCATTGTTATTTTTTGGAATATTGGGAGCATAGTCTCTATCTAGTTAACAGTCACATGATAGCTTTACACCATTTAATTGCATCCGCAAGAAAGCACATAGCGCTTGCTAAAAACAAAATAAAAAATTAGACAAAAGTTAATAAATAAAAAATGTTTTTTAAATGAATTTTACAAATAAAAATAATAATAAATGTAAGTTATAAGAAGTGTTATACAGATCTTTAGGGGAGTAATTAAGTTCATAACACGGATCATAATAGGAAAGAGTTGTTGAAAAATATACATAAATCTGGCCTGTTTGTCAGGATTTCCACTGACAACGATCCTGACAGTTTTTTCGCTTCATCTACTTTCGAGTAGAGCTCTCTTTGATCGAACTTTACCGACCTTCATCGACTCCTCCATTCACACTCGCCTTATGTAATTTATCTTGCATACTCTCAACATTCCATCCAAGCAGCCTTTCCTTAATCCTGGTGTGTGTGTTCTATAAGTCCCGCCTGTGTCTGTAGGGGAGACCCATTCCCAACAACCCGCCAACCACCCATGGCCCTACCAACCTTGCGGTTATATGGGCCGAAGCGTGGGAGGGCGCACCAGTGAGACAGCATTTGGCTGTAAAGTCCGGTGCGCCTTGTTTTCTCCCTATTCCCATTCCCAACAGTGGGGTGTCATTTAATTTCAGTCCAGTAGCCCAACAGTGGGACTGACCTCGTCCGCAGCGCCCTGGTGAGCTGCTGCATGGCCACTGCGTCCGACGTGGCCGGGGCGTTGGAGTCCACTGCCAGCGTGCTCAGCACTCGCGTGTTCGGGTCCTCGGAGTCGAACGACAGGGGGTAGCCTGAAATAAAAAAATAAATATATATCTAGGACATTTTTACACACGGCCATCTGACCCCAAACTAGGCAGAGCCTGTAGTCAGAGACGCTTTCACGCCAAAACTACTGAACTGATTATAATGAAACTTGGTACATAGATAGTCTAGAGCCTCAGAAAGGACATAGGCTACTTTTTAATTGGAAAAAAAGTGTTGTAAAGGGTTGAATGGAAGGTTGTATGAAAGTATTGTAATTTTCAGAATTAGAAGCATAAATTTTATATTTTAGGCTGTTGATTAGATATAAATAAATATGACATTCAAAGTTTGTAAAAATTTTACCCTTAAGGGTGTAAAATAAACATAGGGGATAACACATTTACGGATTCATTACAAATTTGTGAAGCTAAAGTGAACGCGTTAAGAAGAATCTATAATTATGTCTAATTCCACGCGAGCTAAGCTTCGGGGTCCATCTCATATCTCTTCATATATAAAAGGAGAAGGTGACTGACTGACTGACTGACATATCAACGCAGGGCCTAAACTATAAGGGCTAGAAACTTGAAATTTTGCACAGGGGTTCCTTTTATAACGTAGGGGAGCACTAAGAAAGAATTTTTGAAAATTCACCCCCTAAGGGGGTAAAACGGGGGTGCAAAGTTAGTAAAAAACTTTGCTGTTTCTGAAGACAAATGGGCAAGCCTGAACGCGGGCAGACGTCGTTAATGGGTATATTTCTACGCGAGCGAAGCTGCGGGCGTCCACTAGTTATAAATAAAATAAAAGGTGAACCAACCTCGCACCAGGTGCAGCGTGACCTCGGTGCCGGGCGTGATGGACTGGAAGATCTGCGCCACCTGCGCGTGCGACAGCCCGCGCACGCCGCGCGCCCCCACCCCCACCACCACGTCGCCCGGCCGCAGGGCGCCTGGAACGATGTATTTTTTTAGCGTTTTGTGATTGCTTACATATACCGGGTGACTGGTAAATCACTTGACATATTGATAGTATTGCGAGTTGTGCGGTAAATCAATTATAGTGTATCAATCAATTAAAGTGTTTATTAAAAGCATTACATTGGTTTTACTTAGCCTAATAAACATTCTTTTTTTCTTCTTCTGTCTTATGAATGGTGTCACTAAGAGTTGGTAGAAAATGCCTTTTGGCATTTAGTCCGCTCATTGTAGATTTAAAAATAAAGGTTTAAAAATAAAAAATAAAAATATTTATTCACACGTACACACTTCCATTATTAAACGGTTTTATAACTCAGGTCAGATTGAGTTCTAGGTGGTTAAAGTTTGACTTAATTATCCAGCAAAAACAATAAGGGCGGCCACTAGCAGCACACGCGGTTTGCAAACGATATTATACAAACAAGCGTCGCCTGTGTCACGCCGCCAAAAGGTCATTAACCTCGTTCGTGCGGCACAGGTGTTCGCGCGTTTCCAACGTCCCGTGCGTGAGTTCGCACGATGTCCGCTCTTGAAAAGTATTTTCGTATTAATTTGATTAAGTTTTTCTCAGTATATAACAGGTTGGTATTGTTTTATTAAACTTTACTACACTTTATAACCATGAACTATCATGCCCTCGAGCATGTCAAGTGATTTACCAGTAACTCTGTAAACTGGAACAGTTACACGTCAGCTTAATCTGCCAATAGTCTTGCCCGCCCACAACAGGACAAATATTTTTAAACGGTAGCTACTGACGAGTAGTATATTTTCTACCAGCTGTAAGCTAAACATCAATTTGACGGGCCCGTTGGTGCAATCGGTAGTGATCTCGGTTCGAATCCCACTCAGAACAAACGCTTGTATTTGTTCTTTGTCTGGATGTTTATATTATTATTTAATTATTTCATCGCTTATCAGGCAATCCAACAACGGTAAAGTTACAACATTTAAGACAATATTTTGATATTCATACATAGACCAAAAATAGATTACACGGTTTATAACTTAGATAAGAGGTACTTTACATAATAATGAAGTTATTTTACATAATTTCATTATTATGGTTTGGTTTGGTAGGTAAATAACGCATTAATGGTATTGTATGTGAACTAAGGCAGTAGTATAATTAGCCAAGGACTCACCATCTATCCACGCGGGGCTGTGCGGCACGATGCTCCGGATCTGCAAGTAGCCCTCTGTCTCTGGTATACCTTCGGCTCCTATGAGGGTGAACCCGAGGCCCTGAAAAGAAAAAAAAACATTGTACTAAACTGTGTTCTACAGTAGTATTGGTAGTAGCACCGATAATAATAATAAAAAAACAAAACAAATTGCTGACTAAATAAATTTAAATTTTTTTTTTAAAAAGAGGCGTAGTGCAACGAAGGACAACACCAACACAACACTTTCTGCGTTCCCCTATTGGGCTCAGGTCTCCTCTCGAAACGGGAGGGCTTAGGCCAGTCCGCCCACGCTGGATGTGCGGATTGGCAGACTTTACATAAACCTTCGAGAACGTTATGGAGAAATCACAGGCATTCATGTTTCATCACGATGTTTTCCATTACTCTTTACAGTAGATGACATATAATTTCTTAAAACCCACTTTACATTTACTTTAAGCGCACAAAAGCGAGCGTGCTGCTTAGATTCGAATTAAGACCCCCTAAAGTGAGCGGCGTTTTCGATAGCTACTGGGCTATCATCGCTACATATTAGGACCCATGTCATGTGATGGACATAGGAGACATGATATTTCGACATACATACTACACATGTGAAACAATACAATTTTAATTTTAAATATGTAAAAATTTGCGATGCCGAAATAGGACGCCCTCAGCAAATGGCCGTGGCAAGCCCGCAGCCTCTGATTTTCAGGACGCCCTCGTTGGGATGTTCGTGCCAGTTGTTGATGCAATTATCTTTTTTTTTTTATGGATACAGGATAGCAAACGAGCTTGCAGCACCACCCATCCGCTGCCGCCCATGACAACTGTGACTGACTTTGAACAAGACTCAATTAGGGACTGGGATGGTTAGTCCAATTAGTTGAGAAAGTTAATTAGAACATTAGTAATGCAAGTAACAGAGTAAGCGAACCTGCGTGCCCTTGGTGAGCGCGAGCGTGAACCTCTCGCCTCGTAGCTCTCCGGCGGGCGGCCCGTTGGTCTGCCCACCGTTGCCATTCTCCGCAGACATTTTCTCAGCTGTAACAAAGTTAGGGTAAAGGCCTGTTCAGACCAGAGAGGTATTCGCAACTCTGTGGGTAGAGGTGCATACCGCGTGGGTTACGCCCAGGTTTAAGTATTACGCGACTAAACGCGAGAGAGTTTAAAAATATGTTCCGTCTCTTTTTTCTCTCTTCTCTCCCCACATAGCGCTAAAATTAACGCTCAGCCTTCTTTGACGCTAAATTTTGGATCATCAATCATGTTAGGTTTTTCTCTACTCTACGTGAATTGTTTGTCGTTTTATTGTTACCCTACAGAGGTGTACCTGCCGCTTTATGTAATTCAATGCAGGAACTATTCAGGCACGACCTACTCAAGGACATCCAACGCGTAAATATAGGAAAAGTAAGTAGATAAGTACTAACTGGTAGCTGTCAGTAGCAATCAGATTACCAGTTTGACAAACATACGCGGAAGCATCACAACAAATACAATTGCCTTTGGCTATTTCTCGGTAAATCCAGATTAGAACATTCAATGATTGGGCGACTTAAGGAATCCTTAGAAGTAGGCGAAAATTGTTTGACCTCTTATAACTAAGAGAAGTCATATAAGATGTGGTTACTTTGTATGGAAGTGCTTTAAGGTATTTTATTACTGTAGTGGTAGAACCGTTATTAGGTTCCTCTGGATCACGGTAGTGTCCATGAAATTTTACCACTAGCGGTCACCCATCCACAAACCGACCGCGCCAGTCGTTGCTTAACTCTTTCGATCACATTGAATCGACCTGAACCATTGGGCTATGGACGCAAATTTAAGTATATAGATCAAAACAAATAAGGTGGGTGGACCGTGGAAGGCCACTCTAACGAATAAACAGTTATTATTAGTTAATTTACTGGATAAATGAATGAAACAAATTATTAATTAACACTTTGTTTTATTGTTTAACATATAAATTATTTTTTTTAATTCTAGATGTAATCACTATTTGTTAAACTTAACTTTAGTAAAGCTCTTCCAAACGGCCTTGCAAGGAACACGGCTCCATGCAAGGCCAATATTATAAATCCGTTGTGCAACTTTAAACTAGAATTAAAATAATCAAAATATCCGCTTTTACTAAAACTACATGAAAAGCTCTTTCATATAAATGAAAAATTAAATGCTTATCATATTTTAATCTACTTTAAAAAACTCAACAAACATTCCTTGACCACCATCGTGTAACTAAGCATATATTAATAGAAATTATTAAAAAAAAATATAGAAATGAGTTATTATATCGATAACAAATAAGTTGCCAATGCGTTTTACAGTGAAATTGTAATAATTTTTTTGGCCTTCTTAGGGGTCCGTTCTTTGTAAGGCCAAAATGTTCCTAAGAAGGCCAAACTAACAATTATCATCTATGAAAACCTTTTTATTATTAAAAAAATAATATACACTACATACTAAGTTGTACTGCTTCCATGGCACGTCTTAAACTCTCTTCATCCCATGTACTTACCTCGTTTTCAAGGTTTTGACCTGACAGTCTTGAAATCTGAAATGATGCATGTAAAACTTAATCATCTGTTCAATTATAGACTTATTCTTAAGGTAATATTTATAGACATACCCTTTTCATAAAAGTAATTTAATGATATATCTGTAATATAATAATTTTAGAAGAATCTCTATTCAGCCTTAGTTAAAAAGTTGAATAATCCTTATAAATAATGAAATTATATACATAAAACATTGTTTCAACATTCTCGGTACGTATTTATAACTGAAAACTAACTGTACATATTTTCATTATTTGTAAATGTTCCTAGTTAGTTAGTTCCTTGTAAACGTACCTTAGCAAGGCCAACCGTCAAATTTTTTGATTGGCCTTATATGGAATCACTGGCTTTCATAGGAACACAACCGATATTTTAACGGAAATGGAAGTAAAATTTTTTTTTTTTCTTTAATAGTTTAATAAAACCTTATATAACAACTTACAGTAAAAAGAATAGGATAGTAATAGGTTACTCACATAAAAACTTACCTTTTGCTGAGCGCGCGAATTACAATTTTAACGTCGACGATCGAAGTTTACGAAGCGAGGGCCCATATTGACAAAATAGTGACGCGAGCGACTTGTCGCCGCGTCTGGGTCCTAAGTTCCATCAAAGCTTTGTATGAGTGAAAGGAATTTGTCATCAAATGACGATAACTATGACTTTTTTATAGATGGCCTTCAAAGGAGCATGGCCTTCCATGGTCCACCCACCTTATTAACTAAATATAGATAAAATAAAAAAAATATCTATCACATACCTACAATTATTTCAACTAACTTTCCTTCAATCGTTAGGTAAGCCTTGAAGCGAAAGTTATATTATAATTTCATACTCCCAGAAGATTTGCGATGTGCGCAATTGGCATGCAATATTAACTGTTCGGCAGTTTCTAAATAATAATCAGAAAATTTAAACATCCGCGTCCGGAATATACCGGCATTACGTCCGCTTTTTGTACGTATACGAGTACACCATACAAAGGAACATAAACTTACGCCTGCCTCCAATTGGGGTAGACAGAGACAAAAGACCAATAACTATGGTTCATCTGATCGAAACCTTTCCTCCTCTTTCGCGGCGCTGTGGGCTCTTGCGTGAGGGAATTTGGATGTAAGGTTGGTCCTTCTATCCAGGCAAGTTCTGTAGCTGTTAATCGCTATTTCCTCCCTGATGGTCTGCGGGAAGAACGTCGAGCTTGCAGTCAGGCGCGATCACCGCGTTCTTTTTTTTTTCGAATTGACATTTTCTGTATGGTCATAAAAACCTTTACGACGTCACGTTCCGGACCTAGCGCCTAGCCTATTACTAGTAGTAGAAGTCTGGAATTGTGCCCGTTTGTTATCAATATTTGACATTGACGGGCCCGTCGTGGGTTCGAATCCCACTCAGGACAAATATTCGCTCGTGTCTACTTTGGGGTTAGATGGCTGTGTGTGAGAATGTCCAAGATATTTATTTTTCATAAGGCATTACCCTGAGTCAAGGCTTAGGCCTATCGCGGGGGAGTCAGTGAGTAGCGTTATTTTTAACTGACCTCTAAGCCTCCGGGCCTGCAGCACTGGGTTCTCGTACTGGGTCCGTCGGTTGATGTGGTCCACGTAGTAGGAGCCGTACCGCTCGTCCGTCACCCTCTCCCAGCCGTAGGGCAGCTCGTCCTCCCCGCACTCCCCGAGCGAGTGCTTCCGGACCCTGGCCAGCCTTGGGTCCAGCCAGTGTGAGGTGCCAGTGTTGTAGCTGGAATGGAAAGTTCCAGAATCGTTGTCATTTTGCAGTGGTGATGGACATATATTTAATTCGCAGCTAATAAAAAAGGATTAAAAAAAATTGTATTTTTACTCAGGTCAAAGATCCAGATAAAGTCCACGGTTCCAAGACTTCACATGGCTTTTAAAAACCCTTATTAATCAATTTACCAGTACAGAAGTTGACATTAAATTACTTAAAACTAACATGTTCACTGCCTGATTTTATTTAATTAACTAACTATGGCAGTATAACCCATTACTAACTGGACTATTACAAACACCAGCTTATAGGACTAACTGTCACAGTCCCTGCAAATAGGTATAGTCCTCATATGTATTAACCATTTGACAAACTAATGTTCATATGAACACCATCTGCTTCCTGGTCTAATAGGGGATAGCCCTAACCCCTATATGAGTCTTGTTCTAAGTGGGTGGTTCTACGATAAGAGGTTTCAAGTAGTATGGGCATGCGGCCAAGGATAAATGTTGGATTTTTTTCATGAAACCTATATATTATCATTTTCGTCCTGTATATTTACCTTTTCACGTAAGGGCAAGTCACTTTATACAAATTTTATTACTTTTTCGAAGGCCAGGGTAAATACATCGGGCAGGGGAGAGACAACAAGATTACTTATTTCACCAGGGACTAGATTTTGACACAATAACATAATTCATTATATCAGTAAAATCTACTTTTACTAAACATTGTTCTTAAAATATAATCAAGTCACTTTATACAAATTTTATTACTTTTTCGAAGGCCAGGGTAAATACATCGGGCAGGGGAGAGACAACAAGATCACTTATTTCACCAGAGGCTAGATTTTGACACAATAACATAATTCATAATATCAATAAAATCTAGTTTTAATAAACATTGTTCTTAACATATAATCAGACTATCATATTAATCATTAATCAATTTTTTCATCTTTTTTGCCTTACGATTAGTTACGATGCTCTAGAAGTCATTTATTCAAAAGTTTTAATGATTCCTTTCCTCTTTTTAAATAGTTTTCCTTTTCTTTTTGCTTTTGCAATTCATACTTTTCTGAATTATATTTAATCTTTTGATAATGTCTCTCTGCATCTCGTTCACGTGTTAACTTTTTCCGTGGTGGCTTAATCTGTAAAAATGACTATATTATAATAACAATATGGACTAAGAACCTCCTTTAAATTTTTTTTACAGTAACAATTTTCATTTATAATAATCATTTAATACTGACGTCGATAAAAGTTGTCTATATCTGCGTTTGTATAAACATCTTATGATGAATATTATCTCCCCTGGTCAGTGAGTCTCTCCCCTGGACAGTTATCTTGACAGGGGAAATACGCCAGGGTAGAGACGTTTTCATGACAAATTCAATGGTTTTAACTGACTGAATTATTTTTTGGGTTAATTATTTATCTCACTTTAATTATCACAGTATTAGTAAATAACAGTAATAAATGCAAATAAATTCAATTAATAGTTTATGTTTTATGACTTACCAGGGGAGAGACGAATTCACCTCGCGAAACCAGTACACCGCACGGTCGCGTCGAAACAATTAAAAAATGAAGGCACTCAAACGGCTTACGCGATTAGTATTACTAACTTTACGCTGTTATATGTCCTTGAGCACTATTTCCAATATTACCATCTTTTAATTTATCATAGTATTAGTGGAATGAAATTTGGCAGGGGAGATACACAAAAATAGCGGGACAAAAGTTAATGCTAAAAATAATTTGAAATAAACAAACTTATTTTATTTTTTATTTGATAATACTTAAGAATAACTATTCTAATTCCCATTAAACTTTATTTTAGCTAAGCATCGGATACACAACAATATGTATTGTCTGAAAGTCATATAAAAAGTAGCAAGGGGACAGGCCAGGGTAGGGACTTTTTGAGCCTTTGTAAGGAATTTCAGAAAAATGTGTTTTAATTAGGCATTAAATCTTAACGTTACCTAATAAAGTACATTACGATGATGTGATTCATTGTAAAAAATAGCCACATATAGAATAAAAAAACTGTTTTAAACTGATTGCCGCACAAGTTACCTCTTATCGTAGAATCACCCAAGTCTGTCACAGTTGTCTTCGTCGCCTATCTATCCTCAGCTAGTCCTTCATACTTGTTTTCTTAACCTGTTGTTAAAGGCGGTCTAATTCTAATGCATAGAGCTCAATTTAAATATCCATGATGTATATTACTCATTTTTTTTCATACATATAGCATACTTTAAATTATACAAAGTTTCACATTGGAGCAATAAAATTTGAATATTACTCCAATGATCATAATTTAAATTTTGCATAAACATGCAGTCATAATGTTTAATTATGTGAATGCATTGCACATTTCTTTGCATTAAGCATTGCAGAGCAAGTAATTAAGTTACATTTAGAGAAATCAAATTCATCAAAGGATATTGGGTAAAAGTTTTATCTTTAGATTTAATTATAATTAGTGTTGGCTGTAATTGGTTGAAATCTGACTTCAATTATATAACGTTCAGATATTAGTACATCTTAATACAGTACAAGTACAGTTAGCTTGTATGTTTCTCCACTTTATCTCCTTATAAATATTAACTTTGCCTTCTTTCAAATTTGTCCTTTCATGAATGGAGGATAGGACTGGATAGTTTGCAATAGTTATTTCAATATTGATATAACTATTGCAAACTATCCAGTACAGTATAGAAGTCAATTGTCCCTTGCCTATTTTTCAAAAAAATGTTCTAATAACTACTTACCATCTATAACTTTTACCATAACACAATACTGACATCTAGAAATCACTAATTTTGTGAATGGAGCAAGTTGATATAAATATCAAGTTTCTGTATTCACTCTTACAATATAATATTAGAAAATTTTTAATTTCAACTTTGAATTTTGGACTGATAGCTTTCATGTTTCCTAACAAACTGATCCTAAAAATCTCAGCCGTTTTATCCTAACAATATGTCTATTTTTGGGTTAAAAATAATATTTATGTTTCACCAAACATTATGAATATCCTAGTTTGATCTTCTGTTAGCTTCAATGAGTTTTAATCTTAAACAGATAAGTTGATGTTACTATTTTTATGAATTTATAAGTATGGATATATTCATAAACAAAGTAACATTAACTATAACATAGCAAACGAGTATAAAGCACACATGTAGCATATAGATAGCAGACAGAATAGAGATAGTATGGAGTATATGAAGTATGTCAGTAATAATTTAAAAAAAATGGGCCATTAGGACTATCTAGTTACAGCCTACAAAAGTGTGAATCCCTGCAAGAGCTGCTTATGTCTGTAAATATTTTAACTGTAACAAATCTATATATTTAAGTATGTATTGCAATATTGTAGTATTGTGTCAATATCCTTTGTGGGAAACTGTGTTCGCATCTACAACAAAATAACTGAAAACATTTTATGTCTCTCAGATAATGGACAGAATGAAGTGTCCATAGCTCAATGGCTCGCATCATGTGACCGACAAGAGTTAAGCAATGTCAGGTGCCACCCATCCACAAACTGACAAACCCGTCTTTGCTTCTCGGATTAAATAATTTCATGGGTGCTACTGTGCTTCTGAAAGGAAATAGTAATCGAAAATAAATACTCACTCAATGAAATATCTCTCTCCCGTTGGAGTGAATGCTTTCTCCCACATAGGAGGCAAAGGTCCAAGGTTGTAGTCATCCTCGTCTTCCCTCTTGAGGCCAGCCTCCCCCCCTCTCACGCCTACTACAGACCCCCCTACCGTTCCCACTGTCCCTGAACTGTGTGTAGAAATACCAGCTGAGGACAGTCTATCTGAATCCACTGAACTTTGAGCCATACTGTAAAACACTAAAACACTAATCAAAAATACATAATCTGTATTATTGATTCACTCATTCATTAACACTTCCAGTTCTATAACTATTTTGGGACATGGATTTGCATTTCATGTTAAGCCCATTCCACATTCACTAGCATTCCTTGCACTTTACTCATCGGATTTTAAGCCGTTCCACAAAAACAAAACAATAGCGGCTTGCGGACATGCCTGTGACCAGTTATGAGTCATTTTGGGTTCTGATGACTCCTCAAAAACTTGTTGAGTCTTGTATTTTCGGCGAACGCAAAGGCAGTAACCACGTAGTTACTATTTCTTGGTATAAAGAAACTTTTTCACTGAGCCGTGTCACGACCGCGATGCAGTGCTCGATGCGCGCAGCATGTTACGATAGGTAATCAAGTCTCGAGGTTGCACTGCAGGCAGGTGCATCGTATCATAACATAATCGTAACGAACGGTAACGTTGAAAACAACACGCTTCCCATCGGGCGTATTGTAATTGTAACAGTAAATCAGAAAAAAACGAGAAACTCAATGCCCGATAATTTTAATTAGTTATTAGGTTCACTTTCTCACATAAACAGGTAAATTCCTAACTTAACTTTTTGAAAGTAGGTGCAAAACAAGACAAACAAGTGAAAATAATAAGAAGAATGAAGGAGTGAGTAAGATAGCATATCCCAGACAGTTTGGTGTCGCCATCTAAAAAATGTAATTTCCACAATTTAGTGAAATATTACATTTTTTAAGTGTGTCGTGCCCATGGAGAAATAAAGGGAGGTCGTGCCCTATGTGTTGCTCTTAGAGCAATAAACCATAAGGTGTTGCTGGATGATTTTTTTTCTGATATTATGCATCGTTAAGTATATCATTATGTATGTTATTACATAGTTCACTGTTGTGTATTCCATGGATATACCTATTGACTTTTAGCACAGTGTAGAAACTTGGAGGGATTTATCGGCTGTTGTTTTAGTATTTATTTTATTAAGTCCATTGTGTAGGTAGGTTTGACTTTGAATTCGCAGAGGTATTGTCTGGTGCGGGGCGAGCAAGTTATCAATGATTGACAAACAGGCATACACAGGCCATCTGATGGTAAGTGGCCACCGTCGCATATGAACATCGACACCAGGGACATCATAACTGCGTTGTCGGCCTTGAAGGATTCGATTTACATTCTTCTTGAAGCGCGCCATGTCGTTGCTAAAAGGAAATAGGTACCTCGACTGAAAGTCAATTCTACAGGTGACGTTCGCCAAAAGAAGGACCGCGAAAAGCGGACGGTGGTTGATGATCAGGAGTCAATGCGGTATGGATGGGTCATCAATCCTTGGTGAGTGTTGCGAAAAGGGCATTCCCCCTGGTAGGAGGTTTCAGATTGTAAAGTTCCTCTGAGCACTCACCATGGTAAATTCGATATAGGACACAGAGAGAGTCTCATTCCACGCGAGCGAAGCTGCGAGCGTCTACTAAGTAGGTAGTTTTATATAACACTGCCCAACCGCGACCCGGGAATCGAACCTTTAGCTTTCCAGTTCCGCTTGCGACCTCTGTCGAAAATTCTCTGGAAGATCAATGCTTAAGTCATTATTTCGTTTTATAAACGTGTAAAATGACGCCATTACAAAAAGCCGTTCTTAAAACGATTCATTTAAAAAATACATTCTAAGAGAGCAGCTTTCAGCAGCATATCGCTGCGCTGCTGTCAGCGAGGAGCGCTAACATTCACTTTTTGAAAGTATTCGGAGACATCCGATGTAAAGAGACCTGATGAAAAGAGAGTATGTACCTACCTTTCAAAGCTACCGAAAATCTGTAGTTGAAAGAATTAATTCTTCTCGCTGAAAGATTCTTTCTGCGTTGTCCATTCATTTATTACCGACCGATTCTTTTACCGACCTTGCTTGTTTAGACCAGTCTCGATAGCTTTTAAGACAAATAAAAATAATAGTAGAATATAACCTATTAGAAAAGGAGGAGAGTATTTTAAACATTAAAGGAAAATTAATTCCCGGCGATCTGAGGTCGGGAAGGGGAAGGAAAGTATTAATGGGGGTGTTTAAGGGGAAAAAACGGTTAATCTCGACCTCTCACCTTTATTTTGAATTAATATCGAAAAAGCACCCTAATTTTCAATCGAAAATTCACCCGTCAAAATATTAGCTTTTTTCAAAAAGTTGGTATGCTTTCTGTTCTTTGAAACCTCTACTTTCCGATGGTGAAAAAAAAAAAATCTTACTATAGTAAATCTTCTCAGAAAATGCAATCTTTAATTACTTCTTTTCCTTCCTTTGCTTTTTTTTGTCTTACACATATACATTTTTTACATCATTATACACTTTTTATCCACTACTCATTTTTTTCAAGTATTATTCAATGTACAGACGGGGACTCGCTAGAGTTTTATTATACATATATAGTTATTTTTGTGTACAAGTAGGTATCTATATAAAATAGAAAACGAGCATAACAAACATGAGCATACTTAGGTACTAGTAGCACAGAATAATAGTACAAGTCTAGTAGGGCAAAGTATTAATGTTTGTAGCTAGAGCGAGCGATCCTGTCGAGACTGTGACTCATTGAACTGATGTTTCAGTCGTGTTAACATTAATGTTTGCTAAAAAACTGGCAAATTTCTTTATTGACGTCAATACATTTTTGGACGAATATCAGAAAAAGTGTTTTAATAAATTGCTACTATGTATTTCGGGATATACACTCACGCAATCAATACTTAATCCATACTAATATTATAAATGCGAAAGTAACTGTCTGTCTGTCTGTGTCGCTTTCACGCCAAAACGACTGAACCGATTTAAATGAAATTTGGTACACAGATAGTCTAGACTCTAGAGCCTGAGAAAGGACATAGGCTTGTTATACTTGTGTTGTAAAGGGTTGAAAAGGGCGATGAAAGGTTGTATGAAAGTATTGTCATTTTCAGAACTATTTAGAAGCATAAAATTTATATTATTATTTTAGACTGTTGATTAGATATACATAAATAAATCATTCGAAGTTTGTTAAATTGTTACCCATAAGGGTGTAAAATAAACATAGGGGATAGATAACACATTTACGGGTTCATTACAAATTTGTGGAGCTATAGGTATGTCTAATTCGACGCGATCGAAGCGTCCACTAGTTGTTTGTTTTTCGAGCCAAGCGCTCATACCACATGACGATCTTTTATTGTTGTAACCAAATCTTTCATTCAGTTGTTACTTGAAAACTAAACAATTAGCAATATACTTAACCTAAATTGAGATTATTGAGTTAATTTGGCAGCTTAATATGACCTAAAAAGTTTGCATGTTGCCAGAAATTTCATCAAGCCGGCAATATATTAAGTACCAATGCATACAATGTGTTGATCGACGTAAGGTTTCAACCTACTTTAGTTTTAAATCTGGTTATGCACGTCATATATGAATTTGGTACCAAGACGTGAAGATTGAAGACATATTATCCTCGATAAGAGCAGCTGCGAAAGAAAAGTTCCTAAAATGTTTTTTAGAAATTTTGGCCTCGAAATTGTTTACAAATTCACTTTATGATGTTTTCAAGTCATTAGATTCGAAGGGACGTGGTATACGCATAGATGGCGATTACATCTTGCACCTTCGGTTCGCAGTCCACACTGTCATTGTGGCAAATCACCGCAGGAGCTGCAGGACTGCTGACCAGCCTAAATGAGGCCTCCCGGGTGGGCCTTGGGATGAACATGAACAAAACCAAGGTCATGTTCAACTCTCAGGTCCATTTCCCGTCACCGTTGAGGGAACACATCTCAATGTTGTCAGGCACTATGTTTACCTCGGCCATATGATACCTAGGCAAAAACAACTTCGAGAAAGAAGCAAAAAATTTAAAAAATTAAATACTTTCTAAAAATAAATTACAACTACTGTTTAAGATAGATAGGACGCTAGTATAGTGCCATGTTTTTGTAAATATATAAGTATACCTATCTAATTAATTTCCTTGGCTGGGTATCGGCCGGGAAATATTAACAATTCACCTTTAAACCTCCATTATTAGAGGAGGTTTTCTAAGTAAAATGTTATGACAATGAATTATTGTTCAAAATATCATGTTACGAAGATACTAGTATGAGATTGAATGGGGTTACCGCTTCTGATCTATAAACACCACACGATCAAAAGTTATGTTTGATAAAAGTACTCGAAGAACTCTAATTTTTTCCTTTTATTTCATTCTTGTATTGAACCAAAATAGATCAAAATTATCTACCAAAGACCATTGAAAATTGATATATTGAGTGCTTGAAATACACAAGTCAATATCGGATTTTCACCCAATCTTTTAAACACCACCGTTTCTCACTCAAACATAATCGAGTTAAATTTCAATCAATAAACCGAGTGATTGCATGCGACTTTAATGACGTGTTCCGAAATACATCACCCGCTCATTTCACCCGTGCCACCAAAAATTTACTTTAAAGCACGTGAATCTGGTTTAGTCACGTATGTACTCTGCTCTGGTCCGTACGCGGAACCCGTGGGAAAATCTCATTTGAAATCCGGCACGTTATCCCGCTGAAATTATTAAACAATAAGTTGAAAATAACACCGTTTAGTTCGCTCCGGTACTGTTGTGGTGGGCGCGCGCAAGAAACTACCTGACGTTTCCCGCCATTTCACTTTTTGGCGGCTTTTCGAGTTTTCCGGAAGTAAGTGCAAAGAACACTGTTTTACAGCCTGTATCGTGCTTTTTTGTGTCATTAATTTTGAAGTGAATTATTATTGTGTAATTCGGCACAGTACGGTAAGTTTATCAGTAAGATTTTATTATAGCAAAATGCATCTGGTGCCACTGCAATTCTAGAACATCACATGAATTAAATATGCTTAGAAGTAAAACTTTATTTTGTAAATTATTTTGAAAAAGCAGGTGTAGGTATACAATTCCAGAGATACAGTATCAATAGAACAAAAAAAAATTACAAGTGCCATCATAAAAAAATAACAATAACAAGTTAAACATTCTTTATCAAACTCTTCCAGACAATTTCAAAGTTATAAGGATTAATTTCTTTACATACAGAGTGTTTCGTTGAACCGCCGCATTTCGTGCATGCGGAGATTTGATATAGATCGCAACATAAAATAAATATATTTAAACCTAACCACAGTCGAGAATGTCAACACGTGATGTAATCGGGAGCGAAATCCTGCTATTTTCGGGTTTCGTTGGATACCGTTTTAATAAAACCACCTAACACTCGTGATTTCCTACACGTACGATGAAAACTATTTATAATCTGTGACCCTTGCGCGAAATATGTTGCGGGATTATTAGAAACAGCTTTGTCTCATAAATTTAGCGACCACTAAATTTAACGGCTAATGCTGGATTTGTTAAATCCGAAATTCCATTCCAGCAGCGCTCAGATTTACGATTTTGACAACCCTAAGTTCAATATTTAAAAATAAAATCTTATCACCATATTTTAGCTGAAAATCAACCACGCTTATTACAAAAACCTTTCTATCGGATGACTTGGGGCTGAAGTAGTCGACTAAGATAAAACAGTGTAGTTAATTAAAGAAAATTGAGTATTAAGTTACTTTATTGAAGTAGACTCTTCATCGTATACATAAAGCGCGTATATAATACAAAATGTTTATTATCCAATGTGATCGAAACAGTTAAGCAACGACGGGCGCGGTCGGATTGTGGATGGGTGACCGCTAGTGGCAAGTTTTTAAGTTAGTTTCATACGGGGCTACTGTGGTACGTTAAGCCGTCGGTCCGGGTTGTTTTCAATGGTGAAAACAACCGTTAAGTCTTGTCGAAAACGTTCGGATGGCTTGAGAACATTCGACACTGGGTTGGCCACTAATCCCTCCACCAATCCGCATTGGAGCAGCGCGGTGAAATAGTAGAGAAGAGAGTAGAGAATAGCGGCTTTATACCTCCCGCAGATTTTTCTGTGGGAGAGACCCGAGCCCAGCAGTGGGACGTCTATGGGTTGCCGCTTAGCATAGCTACATAACAACTAATTTTTAAATATACTATAGAAAGCTCTAAATTATCTCGACACGATAAGATTCTTTAGCAATTACTTTAACTGACCTAATGCAAGATGCACCATCGTTCTAACTGAAGACCCGATATCGTAACTGAAATCCTGAGAAGGTTCAATGTGGAACAACGAAGTTCTACAAGATGCTCTAGTGTAGGTTACCTAATAGAAGTGGACTATGCAGAGCTTACTCTACTTTTTTTTTATAGTATCGGACGGACAAACAGACATACGGGCCGGGCCACCTGATGGTAAGTGGTCACCGTCGTCTATGGATACGTGCGACACCAGAGGTATCACAGGTGCGTTGCCTGCCTTGAAGGAAGCGTTTCACACTCTTTTTGAAGCGCTCAATGTCGTAGCTCGAAGGGAAAACCTCAGTCAGAAGCTCATTCCACAGAAGACCAGTTCGCCGTAAAAAAGACCGCGATAAATGTGCGGTGGTAGTAGGCCATCATGAGTCGATTCGGTGTGGATGAAACTTCAAACCTCGGCGTTTAGTGCGACTGTTCCTCCGACTGCATACATCATTATAGACTACGAAGTTATCTACTAACTTATATGTATTTAAATAAGTACTTATACTCTACACAACTAGGTATGTTATGAAGTTAACTGGTGTTTAAGAATTAATTAGTGATCAACTAGTTGTGGCTGGAAACCCGGTCGAGACAGCAGAGAGAGATCGCTGCATGTTCTGACAAGATGCAAGGCTGCCACGAGCTCTTAATATCTCAATAGGTACATCGTGCTATCGTTGGTTAATTGTGCATAAATAATGAAAGCTCGCGTCCACCGAGTTATTTATGTCAGTTTCTGTCCAGTTTCTTAATTAATTAGCGACGGAAAATGGGACAAGGATGGGTTAGGTCTAGGGCTGCTACGTCCTGCTTTTGCTATGAAATTGATATGTCCGCGGTGTTGAGAGGTCTCGGTGAAAATGTTACTCGTAGCTGTTAAAGTGATAACTCTCGAACAAGAGGACTTAAGGACTCAAGGGACCTTAGTTAGTACCTTAGGTCGCTTTACTTATAAAGTACTTAAGTTGGGAAGGCTTTATGGTTATACCCTTGTAGGCGAGGGTTTAAGACGCTTGTTGTACATATTGTAAAGTAAAATTTTCTGAGGAGAAACCATAAGTATAAGTTATACAACTATTTACTAGTTTTCCTAAAGTTATTATTGGGTTGACATCAAGATCTTACCGATCACACAGGGCTTTATGACCGTTGAACGAACCAAATAATAGTTGTTTAACCATGATAACTGGGACAGACTGCTTATGTGCCCTCTGAGGCACGATAGCAGCCAAACAATTTTGTTAGTAGTCCACGGCCCAGTCTGGCTAAACTTCGGTCTCTCACTCTAAGAAGCCAAGCAGGATTCGATTCCAGCGAAGCTCATATAAAAAACTCTAATCAAATAGAACACGATACAGTAATTTTTTTCATGACCTGTTTTTTTGTTTCATCGCTCGAATTTTGGCAACCCTAAAAACCATTACTGGCCATTCCGCTCGACGACTAATTCCAGGAAAAATCTTAGCGAGTGTTTATAGTGTAAGCATAAAATATGGTTCAGATCCTAGGCACTTTGCGTCTGCCGTTTTCTAGATGTTTTTAACTATTAAACATTGGTTGCTAACTATAATATTTGTATTGTAAGAAAAACTAGCGTCCGTAACCCAATGGCTCGCTCGATTCAATGTGATCGAAAGAATTAAGCAACGACGGGGGCGGTCGTTTTGTCAATGGGCTAGTGGCAAAATTTCATGGGCGCTCCCGTGCTTCGGAGGACACGTTAAACGTCTGTACCGGTTGTTTTCAATGTTGGAAACAGTCGTTAATTCTTGTCGAAGACCTACGGGTGGCTTGAGAACACTGGGTTGGCCACTAACCCCTCCACCAATCCGAATTGGAGCAGCGTGATGGAGTATGCTCTAGACCTCCCGCAACTTTGTCTGTGAGGGAGACCCGTGCCCAGCAGTAGGACGTCTATGGGTTGCAGCTTAAGAAAAACTAGACATGAATTTTCCATTCTTTGTCTTTCATTCCAGTTCTCTCCTATCCCAATTTAAGCTATAAAATATCGATTGCTAATTCAAAAATCTATATTTACTATACTATGTACTTTAATCCCATATATTCATGGAATCTTTTGATATGGATATGGATAAAGCCTTTTAAGTAACTCCTAAAATAATAATATGGCCTATTCTTAATTTTATCTAAATACCCCACTGTTGGGCACGGGTGTCCTCTCGGAATAGGAGGGGCTAGGCCTTAGTCTATCGAGCTGGCCAAGTGCGGATTGACAAACTTCACATGCCTTCGAGAACATTATGAAGAACACCCAGTGAAGATGCAGCTTTCTAATCGTGAAAGAATTTTTGAAATTGGTCCAGTAGTTTTTGTGTGAAAACATTACAAAAACATGTTTCCTCTTTATAATATTAGTATAGATGTTAATATTTTACCCAGCCGAGGATCAAACCCGGAACCGAAACGTCAGTCAGTGTCACGAAGTCGTGATCCCGTTGATGCATACATTAAATCTTCGCGGTTGACTGAAGTCGTCGAGTTGATGAGTTCCCAGTAGCCAGTGGACATAATAATTGAATACATCTGCATTGTACGCCGTAATTAATTACATCTTATATTAACCACATCGTTATTGATGGCGGTTCTTAAGATTAGAATGTGTTATGGTAACATTAGACCACATTTAGGAACAATTTAAATACGTCAGAAATGGTACTTCATACCTTGGGTGGTACTGCTCCGGCGCAAAGAAAGGTTTACCTAATCGGAATTGTCCCACTGCTGTCTCTCGGAATGAGAGGGGCTATGTATATGGCTATATTCTACCACGCTGGCCAACCATATGCAAATGGGAAGATTTCACATGCCTTCGAAAACAATACGGTGAACTTTAAGGCGTGTAGGTGTCTTCCGATGTCTTCCTTCAACGTGCAAGGCATCCGCTAAATAATGAATGTACGGCAGAAATCCAGTTCCACCGTACGTTTGTCGCGGTCTTTTTTACGGCGAACTGGTCTCCTGTGGAATGAGCTTCCGACTGAAGTTTTCCCTTCGAGCTACGACATGGAGCGCTTCAAAAAGAGTGTGAAACGCTTCCCTTAAGGCAGGCAACGCACCTGTAATACCCCTGGTGTCGCACATGTCCATAGACGACGGTGACCACTTACCATCAGGTGGGGCCCGTATGTCTGTTTGTCTGTCTATACTATAAAAAAAAAAAGAAATGAAACGGTACTGTTCCGGCAAAAAAACGCTCATAAAGGTTCAATATAAACTCAGCTTTTGTAATATTTTTATGTTACAAATACATTTTGTCACCCCTAATGTAGACCGCGCAGTAAAAATATATCACCTCATAAAACGCTAGAACAATGCGACGGACGTTGCGCAAGCGCGCGCGCTATTTTGAATCTGCAATCAAAGTCTCGATTAAATCAACGATGGCAAATCTGTGGACGATCAAATATACTCTGAAGCTATCGCCAGTTGAAAATGTTTTCAGAAATGTTGAGAACATTTGGTTGAGAACATTTGGATACATACGATTTGCAGTTGTCGCCGAGTGGATGCCTTTATCGTAATTTTTTTAAAGTTTTTATTTGATTTGCAATGTTTGTTAGTTTATAAGACTGTTCGTTTCTTAGTTTGTATGTTTGGGTCAAATCTTGTGCGCTAAATTTGCACTGCTTACACATATCCCACATGGTTGAAACATTACATGATATGATTGCACGCAAGGCTTGAATCCAGATGATGGACTTTATACATCCAGATGATGGATACACGACAAAATTGCAGGTAACAAAATGATGGAAAAGATTTCATTAAAAGCTTATTATTGATTTTAAACAAATAAAATCAAAGAATTATTTATAAATGATAACAGACAAATATCTTAAAAATGTTTTTAGAATTTATTCTTTCTCTTCATTTATTTATTTATTTATCATCTTTAAATTGGCCCACTGAAGAAGGCCATCGAGAGGGTTTTAGTGGGTGGAAATCCCACATAACCCGGCGTCGCTCCCACGATCGAAGACCACTCGTAATAAAAATATTTGTGGACTCGGGTAGGGATTGTTAGTGCATGGACTACTTGCTGTAAAATCAATTATTACACAGTAGAAATGGTGCTAGTGGGGTGGTAACCCTGGGCGAACTGTATAAGGCTGTACCACCTAAAATATGAAATCCACTAATTTATCATCCTAAAGATTCAAGCTCGTAAATTAATCGAGATTACGTAATGGATATCTGGAATGAATTAACTAAATCGTCGCATCTCGGCCCGGAAGTGGTAAACCGCGACAAATCCCGGAAACCGTGGGAGTGTTATTAAGATACGTCACTTATCTTTGATGTTATTATAGATTTGACATAAAATCGCATATGTTTGTAACATAATCTTGATTCGCGCGTGTGATTGACATTATTTCGCATCTAAAACAAGTTCCTCATATCGTTATAGGGGTCTAATTTTGCTTAATACCTACGCGTATAAACAGGAGCAGGAGGGACACAAAAATCAACCATATGTTTCAAGCCTGATTGACATTATAAAGCATAATAATATGTAACTCAGTGAAGACTCTCTTTCTAATGGTGAAAGAATTTTTGAAATCGATCCAGTAGTTTTTGTGTGAAAACATTATAAACAAATCTTTCCTCTTTATTACCATAGAAGTAGGGGAAGATCGGGTAATGAGAGTCAGTGGGCAATCGGAGTCACCCAAATATCTACAAAACCACAAACACCAAAGACGCGTACGCGGCTTCCCCGCCCTGCTCTGTACCCCTCTCTGTCGGTGTGAGTTGCTCGCGCCAGCATGGCCACCACACCGGCAATGACAGGAGTGTTTTGTTTTTGCGCTACGTCGATGTAATTTTTCAACGAAATAAAATAAACGGTAAGTTTCACATTTATTAATCAATTTAACTTTAAATTTTATATATGTTTCTCTGGACATTATAAAGTACGATTTAAAACGTAAATCACCTAAATAACTAATATGTATTTTTTTATATATTTTTTTTCTCACTATTGTAGTTGTGGGCAATGGGAGTCAGTTGACCCCCATTGGTCGGTTGATCCTGGCACATCAATCCATGTCGATTTACCAACTCCTAGCAGATCAGTTCAATTCAATTAAATTCACCAGTTCCTGGCACGTCAAAACAAGTTAACCCAGCAATTTCTAATATTAATATTGTGTCAACACCACAAACCAAAGAATATGGTGATAATGCACTTACATTACAAGATTTAACTAAGTTGCCAGAAAAAAACACCTGTCCTTAATACAAGACAAGGCCGCAAGAGGCAATATGCGACAGTTTTGACATCCACCCCAATAAAAGAAAACTATAGAAAAAGAGAACAAAAAATAAATAAAAAAGGTCATCCAAACAAGTGCAAAAGAAAAGAAAAAAATAGCACGAAGGGCCAAGGAAAGAAGACGAAAGTGCAGAAGAAGGGAGCAAAGAGACAAGTTCTTCAGGAATCAAATGATACCTCTGTATCAGATGTGGGAACAGATGATTTATGCCAGGATAATGAGAATGGTGATGTTGATAATACAGAAAACAGATGCGCAATCTGCGGCGGAAATAATGAAATGTGGTATAGATGTACCTCATGTGGTTCATGGGCTCACGCGGAATGCTCTGGATGGGAGTCGGCCAAAGGTTATGTCTGCGATTATTGCTAGATTGTCTTTGACCCTGATTGCCCGCAGAGTGACCACAATTATCCTCACCTCGGTGCAATGGGAGTCAAATCTGTTATTTTTTTAAACTTTTATATTTTTCAAAGTTGACTACCAAAATGATTATTATTGATCTCAAATGCTAGTTATATAAGTATATTTTGTTATAAGACAGTTACAATAAAGATTTTATTTCCGATTTGGTTTTTATTTCAATATTCGCTTAAGTGACTCTCATTACCCCATTTTCCCCTATAGATTAGTAAATATTTACTAGCACGGACTTTGTGCTTCCTCTATGATATTAATAAGGATAACTCAAAACCGCCAGTGGCAAAATATCATGGACGCTACCGTGCTTCGGAGGGCACGTTAAGCGGTCCCGGTTATTTTCAATGGTCGAGACAGTCGTTAAGCCTTTTCGAAGACCTTTCGGTGGCTTGACAACATTCGACATTGGGTTGGCCACCACCAATCCGCATTGGAGCAGCGTGGTGGAGTATGCTCTACACCTTCCGCAGCAGTGTCTGTGGGGAAGACCCGTGCAGTTGGACGTGTATGGGTCGCAACTAACTCATATATTTTTCAGGCTACACAAATTTTGACAGCGCAGCCCTGAAAATAACAACGTGACTAATACGTTCGTTTGCTACTTTTATTCCCCTCGTGGTATATGAGTACTTTGTGTTAGTGTTTGTATGCTGTAATTTCATATTTGAAAATAATTTGTGCAAGTTTGATATTATGAGATCAAGATCAAACGAATGTAGTACGAGGAATTAATGTAATTTTGATAATATTTGCGTTTAGCGGCACTGAAAACACTTACGGCTGAAGTATATTTATGTTGCGAATGAATTACGGTATCCGATGGTAATATTCGTACCATTTTTATGGATACAAGATAGCAAACGAGCTTGCAGCACCACCCATACTATCATCTATGGCAACTATGACTGACTTTGAACAAGACTAATATAGGGACTGGGATGGTTAGTCCAGTTAGCAGAGAGAGTTAATTAGTACTAATGTTCTAACTGGACTTAACATCCCAGTCCCTAATTGAGTCTAGTTCAGAGTCAGTCACTGTTGTTATGGCAACAGGCGCCACGGGTGGGTGGTGCTGCAAGTTCGTTTGCTATCTTGTATCCATAAAAAAAAACTACGCGAAGGCATATGCCTTCGCTAGGCTAGAAAGAGACTAAAAATCATCCCCTAAAGTAATAGAATTGGGAATAAACGAGTGAAGTTAAAAAAGCTTTTAAAATAGGGATTACTAACGTCGAACGGCGGGCGAGAGTTCGTCAACAGTTTTCGTGAAAACACTTTGTTGCTAACATTTAGAATGTAAACAACGCGTTGCTGACCAAAATAGACAATCCAACGCGTCTATTATTTCAAACCCAAATAAAAATTACGAGGACTTTTGTTTCCACTCATTTCAAACTATTTGTTTTAACACTTATAAAATCTATGTAAGATTGATAGTTAACCAAATAATTGCACTTATCGTTACCTCATAAAAACCATAATCCCTTCTGTACCCCATAAAGTTGTTGAAATGAATTTTCATACGATCGCGGGCTATATTTACACTGGATAGCGTTTCCCCAACAGACTGGGCCATGCGGCCCGTGATATGATATTTTAAACCTATTTTACAAGTAGGATCGCGTAGACGTTTAATTCTAAACCCGTTGTTTAGTTTAGAACAGATCCAACTCGCGGTCCGCGGAAAAAGTTCGAAATTATAAGTCTTTGTATTTAAAAAAAAAAAGTAGTGCTGTCAGTGCTGCAACGTCACTTTTTGGCGGTAAGTAGATATAGGTACTATTATTATTATGTGCCCAAAACAATGGAAGTGTATAACAAGTTTTTTAGCTTCTAAGCTAACTTAATCGCATAATACTTGATAACGTGTCGACTTAGGTTCGGATCCGAAAATTAAAATTAATTGCATGTAAGTAATGGAATGATATCTTTCGGTATACCAATTTGAAATATAACATCATAATAATGCCAATATTTCTATTAGCTATGATAAGCTACAACCCATAGATGTCTCACTGCTGGGCACTGGTCTGGCATGTGTTTTTCACCGTTATAGCAAGCGACATTTCATAAATCGCACATAACTTAGAAAACTCATTGGTGGGTGCCGCTGGGGACCCGGACCGCTCGAGTGAGAGGCGAGTTCGATAGCCACTGGGCTGTCTCATTAGCCATTAATCAATTTGTGGATTACGACTTAAATATTATCTACAGTGAGACGCTAGTGACAGGCAAGCGCGTATTTATATTGTTGATTAAGGTATATTGTTACAGTTTGATTAATATGTTATTATAAGATAATATTAGCTGAGAAGATAATGTACAGTGATACTTAGCACGTAATTATTCGGTTTCTTTTCGCTCCAATGTTATACGAATGCCACGGGGTAAGCCAGCAGAATACCTATGTACATTCTATGGACAACATTACAAATTTTTAGTACCCATATTTCATATTCATTTGACGTAGCTTCAGTTTATTTTCACTGTGCTTTTTTGTGGTGAATCATGAATGTTATCACTAAATAGATTATTATTATTATAAACAACTGAAAATTTCCATCACCGCGTTAGCCACTACCAGCACTGTCTGGAGAAGCACTGCTGAAGCAGCGTATTGAAGTAAAAGACTAAAGCGTTCTATGAAAAAGCTGCTTTATTCTTCCGATTGATTCGTCAAAGATTAGAAGCTTAGCTCAAGATGATAAATGGGTCGAAACAAAAAAAAAGTAAGCACACTTTTCGATGCCCAATTAGTCTATTGTCTATTAAAATAGTCGAAACATTTTTCTCCGTTGCTTTTAAAATTATTAAATGCTTCTTCCTTTGTCTGATTGACACACAGATCAGCCGCAGTCAAACAAACAAAAACATAACAATAAAACCGTCATTACAAAAGAGCCGAGCCAAAAGACGATGACAGGAACGATTGAGGCGCGAAAACGGTGACAGCGAGCAGTTGATGTGTGGAAATCAAAGTGAAAATCTGAAGAAAAGAAAAACAACGTAAAGATGAAGAAGCGGCACTTTTGCTCATTATTTAGATTTCGTTGTCATATTCGGATAAGCAGACAATATTATACTATCTTTGTACTTAATATTATCAATTAATATAATTAGTACTTAAGTCCTCTTTATCGTTTTTGTTAGGTCATACCAAGTAATCTAAGTAAGAACATGATTGAAACAGAATAATATCAACCAAAGAATAACGTTAGACTTCTATATAATACCTTCTATATACTTCTACATATTAAATCTGATCAATGTTAATATGTACTACTTTATTCAGCAAGTTTAAAACAAATATACACTAAAATTATACTGTAAAAAAATTTTTTTTTTAAAAAGCTTTTATAACTTGACCTTGAAACCTAATCGTGGTCAAAGTTCATTACAAGACTTTACCACAAGTGCAAACACGACTATGATACGATATTCCATCATGAAGTTCCAGTTAATATCTTCCGGCTCCATCATCAGATCAGTTCGACAGTACCATATTATTGCATTGTCATCGGAACCTAATATGTGTGCCAAATTTCAGCTCGATAGCTTCAGTGGAAGTGGGTGAAATATTGATTGCAAGATTCCAGGACATACATACATACATACATACATACGAGTGAAGTTAAATAAAAGCTTTTAATTATATGAAATAAAATCTAAAAAAATTGGTATGTCTGTAAATCTGTATTTGCGTAATAAAAATTATAATATAATAATTCAACGGTAATCCAATACGTATAATTGTTGGAAAAAAACATGAAGACAGAAAGGATGTAGGGGAATGGGAGACATAATGCCTTTGTAAAAGTTTACATAGAACGTAGAGAATATTATACGTAGAAATCTTAGATTATTAAAATTATTAAAATAATCTAGGGTAGAAATCTACATTTCCATGCATTAATTTAATCTTAAAAGGTTTTGCATTTAAATTGACCCAGATAATATGTGCTTTTAATATTTGAATTAGGCAGCCTACTGAAATCGAACCCGCACGCGGATTACACGAAAGTTTTTCTTTTTTTTCTTTGGCTCTACGTCAATTGTCAAATTAACAGACATGAGTTGACTAACAACCGGGAGTTCCCGGAGAAAAAACGTTGAAGGCTACTTCATTGTGGAAGCTTAGATTAATGATCGGTGACACGTAATAATTTGAAAAATGTTTTATTGGTACTACGAAATACACTTTACATGCTGGCTGTCACTGTGGCACCAAAACTAAAAGGGATTTTTAAATAATCTAAAAGAAAAAAAATGTTAAATGTTTCTTTTTAACTACTTACCAGTTTTTTTTGACTCACCTTGTCGTATTTGTCATCAAAGGAGGAAATAAACTTTAACTATAACTATCTCTGTCCGTACGGAAACCCATTAATTCTATCGATATTACAGATTAACGTAAATAACGTAAAACTATTAAAAAATACATTGAATTATACTAAAGTTTAAAAATTAAAACATACAAAGAAAAAAGTCGTTTAAAAAAAATCTAGACAAGTAAAAAAATCAATTCTCTTAAAAAATAAAGACTGTACCTCTGTTATCTACACGTCAGTGATGAAAACCTGAGTTCATAACGACCTTGACCTCAGCTCTTCTGTACAAGGTGAGGGCGTTCTCCACAAGGCTGCCCTTGTTACGTTAGCCTCGTACACGGCTATCGAACGGCCTCGAGGTCGGCCCCGGCCGTGAACGGCGAGGACGAGGCCTTGTCGCGAAGGTCGAAGCCTTGAGCTAAGGTCCCGCATGAGACGAGTATAGGAAACGGAAGGCTCTGACCACAGAACAGATAAAGGAGGTTTATCTGTTCTGTGGCTCTGACGATGCGCGCGATTCTAAACCAAAAGCGGGAGTTACTTTACGAAACTAATATCCGTTTTTAACTGTTTTAATTTCTTGTTTTAATTGATAAACATTCTTCTTACTTTTTATTGAAATACTATTTTCACTTCTTTCACTTACTATTTATATACATTCTTCTTACTTTTTATTGGAATACACGCGGCTTCGCTCACGTGAAATTAATAGTACACACTGAAAAACTATTATAATTGATATTTTTCTCAAGGGAAGAGTATCGGGGTATAGGTACTATAATATATGTTAATCCACGGTGTCAGCTAACTCAATACCAAAATTTTTCAAAATTGGTTCCGCCGTTTGAGCGTGAAAAAGTAACAAACATACAAACATACATACAAACTTTCGCCTTTAAAATCATCATCATCCCCTTTCTTTGTCCCACCGTTGGGCACGGGTCTCCTCTCCTCCTCAGAATGAGATGGATTCGCCTTTATTATATAAATATCATAATAACATAATACTTACTATTATAAAGTGTGATAATTTTAAAAAGGTAATTAATAGTACAAAGAAATTAGTTTCAAATCTTCGCCGAATGTATCTCGATGTCCAACCGACAGCTTACACGCTGTACCTTCAAATTACAATCTGCAGTTATAACGATTGATAGTCTGTGACGTCTTGCAATCTCGCGCCAATTCCCTTGATTAACAGATAACAAAGGGTTTTGACCAATTCGACTAATAGCGAGTATTAGTCGAGTGTGAATTAATTACTTACCAAATTGAATATCAAGCAAGTATTTAATTGCGTGTACGTTTGTCAATCACAATGGCCTGGCCTGGCGCCCTGCCAGTGCACCTGCCAGCCCCTATCAGCATAGCCAGTGTTGCCAGTTATAAAAGCAATTTTTTAAACTTTCTAATTAAATTATATTTTGACGTCACGCCATCTTATATCTGTAGCCCAGCTGGTATGCGGTTTGGAATCTTTGTTCTATTTAAAACGGTTTTTAAAGCGGATTTATAGGATTGTTATTATCCTCTTAACATTTCATTTAAATCATGAATGAATAAAGATATACGGTTCAAATATTTCTGTTAAAACATTTTAGCTAAAAAATTTCATGTAGATATGCTATGCATTGGAACATTGGAGCAGCGTGGTGGAGTAGGTAGCTAGGTTTGCTCTAGACCTCCCGCAGCGGTTTCTGTAGGGGACTGTAGATCCGTGCCCAGCAGTGAGACGTCAATGGGTTGAAGTCATGCTTTGAAACCCGGCACTGGTGTATGAAATTGGCAAACCAATTTCGTGCAGATACATAATAATTTCTTCGTCTAGATCCAAGCCTGGTCTTAGAATCAGTCAGACCTCAGATGAGATTACAACAAACATACTCTGAACTCCGTAGGAAAATAGGAAATCGGTCAAATTCAACTTGTAAAATTACTCGTATGTAACTTTAAATTCTTTACTTTTTACCAACTAGTCGACCATCTTAGTCCTCAAGGCTAACAATGCATCCGTGGCTTACTTTGCACGAGTCTCATAAGGGTCTTTTTCAAGTTATATCATCATCACAACCCTTTCTTTGTCCCACCGTTGAGCACGGGTTTCCTCTCAGAATGGGAGGGAGGGATTAGGCCTTAGTCCACCACGCTGGCCAAGTGCGGAACCGAACGGCTCGAGTGAGAGGTGAGCTCGATAGCCACTGGGCTGTCACTGATATTTCAAGTTATATCACAGTTATAATAGTGGCAGAGTATGACTGTTGCAGTTAGCTATCTTATATATCTATTTCGAACTAACTTTTGCGCCTCAATTGTAATGAGTTCGAACTCTCGTCAGCTGAAAGCGCTGTCCTAACCACTACACTATCGAGTGGTCAGTGCTATGTGGAAATTATAAATACTCCGGACTATATCACTTTCTACACGACGAAAGCTTCAGGAAACGCTTAAAACTTAAACCGGTGCCAAGCTTTTGACCGCGCCTCGCCGGGCCGAATTAAACAGAAATAGGATATGCAATCTACACAAGATTTCTACAGCACAATATATTCAAGCGAAAGAGCTAATTATCAAACTGGCCATAGATCAATAATTTAAGTTCAAGCGTTCAAGTGAAATTAAAAAGTTTATTTAATTCTAAAATTAAATTTTAATTTTCAATGTTATTTAACTGACATTTTTTTTTTAATGCCATACCTTTTTTTCTTGGTAAATGCATTTACGCGTCCTGCCTGTATCAGTAAACAAGAGTATGTGGGAATCAACCAGTATACCCAATAAATACGGTTCGATTGGTCAAGAACATATTTTAGATCTGCGGTGTCGCTATATTCTGAGCTCGTGTCTAATGTGATACGTTCACATTAGACACGTGTGTTTGACATTTATTATTACAAGCACTCGTATTGTACTCGTTGTAATACCATTAGTCTCAAAGGATCATAGCAATGAGATCAAGCTGTGATTGAACCAGAAATATAGTCATTAAGGGCGCTATCAAAGTTTTTCTTGTGTTTGAGCGTTTGTGTTTGAGCGTTTGACTCAATTTTTGATGTGTGATTAGGACATAGATAAAGCCACAAAATATAAATACATATATGCCCGAAAAAGTCTGATTATTTATATTAGGAGTGTTCTAAATTAATGTATCAATTTGTTTACATAAATGAGTAAAAACCTTGTGTCTGAAAAGGATGTTTCATTTACTTTTCCGCATCTTTTGATGAATTGTTACATCGAAGATATGATAATTTAATCATTTAAAAAAATAACCATGGTACAACTGTTTTTTGTACTTTGGAAAGCTCAGTTAATATTTTAATATTTCATACAATAATACACCTACATTAACTCTGTAAAACAGAGAGTAACTGATAATTATTACTGAAGTTTTATTTTTTATCTATGAATGAAAAGGTTATGTTAATTTTTGGTGGGTAAATTTAATTTCACTTAAAGTAAACTACACTACAACACAAACAGAAGTTCACTCACCGTGTTACGAGTAACAATCCGAAATAACCTTTTGACTATATGTAAATATATCTAATCATAACATTGTGCACTTAAACGTGTAAATTTATTTTTAATACAGTTGCTCAAAAAGTGGCGTATTACAGGGACGTATAGCGTTCGGGAAGTGAGCTATTACACACTCGTGCTTTTTCTTTACCTTTTCCGAACTCGTGCGTTCTCTTTCCCAACTGTCAAAATAATGTCTATTAAAAAGAAAAAACCAACCACGAAGTTTTTACTAAAAAAAAATTCATAGAAGTTTTTATGATTCATGCAAATATTTCTAAAAAGAAGCTACTAATTTGTTTAAATATCAGATATAATGATTTGATTTAATGAGTTAGGTTAGGTTTCACTTCATTTCATCTCATTAAATTTCATGTCAATAAAAAAATTCTACTGAAGACTTGGCTGTATGGGCATAGTTCCCTTTGCCTACCCAGAATGGGTGAAGAAAACAAAAAAAAATCTCTGCAACACTCTGTATTCTTTTACGGTTGGCGCCATTTTCCAAATATGTTCTTTGCGAGTTTAGATTGTGTTTTTATTATTTTATTAAATTGCTTCATTTTTTCGCAACTGTATTAAAAATAGTTGTTCAGTACACGTGCAGAACCGTCATTGCAACTTGTTCCGACTGTCAACCCTCGCCTTCGGCTCGGGTAGACATTTGTCGGAACTCTTTGCAATGACGGGCTTTCCGCACTTGTAGCGAAATATACTATTTTAATACAGTTGCTCAAAAAGTGGCATATTACAGGGACGTATAGCGTTCGGGAAGTGAGCTATTACGCACTCGTGCTTTTTCTTTACCTTTTCCGAACTCGTGCGTTCTCTTTCCCAACTGTCAAAATAATGTATATTAAAAAGAAAAAACCAACCAAGGAAGTTTTTACTAAAAAAAATATTCATAGAAGTTTTTATGATTCATGCAAATATTTCTAAAAAGAAGCTACTAATTTGTTTCAATATCAGATTTAATGATTGGTTCAATGAGTTAGGTTAGGTTTCATTTCATTTCATCTCATTAAATTTCATGTCAATAAAAAAATTCTACTAAAGACTTGGCTGTATGGGCATAGTTCCCTTTGCCTACCCAGAATGGGTGAAGAAAACAAAAAAAAAATCTCTGCAATACTCTGTATTCTATAACGGTTGCCGCCATTTTCCAAAAATGTTCTTTGCGAGTTTAGTTTGTGTTTTTATTATTTTATTAAATTGCTTCATTTTTTCGCAACTGTATTAAAAATAGTTGTTCAGTACACGTGCGGAACCGTCATTGCAACTTGTTCCGACTGTCAACCCTCGCCTTCGGCTCGGGTAGACATTTGTCGGAACTCTTTGCAATGACAGGCTTTCCGCACTTGTAGTGAAATATACTATTATAACACATTTGCTCGTAAAGGGTCTCTTATTACACCAATTTCAATATCGTAATGTATCTCATTACAGCACTTGTGCGGTAATGTAATGTAAAAAGCACTTGTGCTGTAATGTAATGATTTCTTTTTAAAAAGGTCACGGTTTATCAAGATGGTCCGTCTAAAACGAACGATACTTTTTTCAATCTTAGCAAAGAGTTTTTATGTCAGAAAAGTGGTCAACATCTTATGAATAAAATTAACTTTGGGAGATAAAATATAAAAAATAAACAATTAATTCTTTAATTTAATTAATTTTGACAATAAATTACAATAATTTATCTGTATCAAAAACAAAAAAATATGAATTTACTTTATTAGTAATACTGGCTGTTTTTGTCTTTGCCTTAAAAAAAAAGTGCTGATGCGCGCGCATCGTTTTGTGAACAAACAAGTAAAAATTATTCCGCGCGCTTTTTCTTTTCGTTGCATTGTTTTTATTTGAAAATGTCATCAAGTAGGTAATGATGAATTTATTAATTTATTTCCTCGCAAATATGTTATAAAACGTCGTATGACACACGTGCGCTTTGATAATTACAGCCTCTGCTTTCTTGTAGCCCTCGCCTACGGCTCGGGCTAGCAATATCGCCTCGGCTGTAATTTTCAACTTACCGCACTTGTATCATAATGTACTATTATCAACATCCCACATAAACATGTCTGCTGTATGTATTAGTTTAACTGAGCCATAAACCTATAACAGAAACGTACTAGAATAGTAAGTACTAATATTGGTTGTCTGTTGTTCTAATTACACAGAAACTAACAAGTTGATCTCGTTTAAATAAAGAAGCTAAAAACCTACAACATCTAGACATCCCACTGCTGGCCATGGGTCTCTCCTCCAGCCACAGCTGAGGTTTCTGGAGCATACTCCACGTTGCTTCAATGAGGTTTTGTAGAGAGGTTCTGAAGGTGTTCGATAAGACTTAACGATTTTTTTTACCATTGAAATCAACCCAAGTGCCCTCCGAAGCACAGTAGCGTCCATGAAATTTGCCACTAGCGGTCACTCTTCCACAAACCGACCGCGCCCGTCGCTTATCTTTGTCGATCACATAGATTCGACGCGACCCATCGGACTATGGACGCTACCATACCACCGCTAGTATACCACTTACACGTATTTTGTAGAAAGTATAACCTGCTAAGAATCTGAAACCGCCCAAGGGGCTAAGCCATTAGATAGGGCTGTAATCTGAATGTAAATCTAGCTACTACACGACGGAAAAATGCTCTAATAAATGGTTGAGCTCTCGTAAATATTTCTATATACATAGAATTAATATCCCCAACATCGTACAATAGCTTTATTAGAAACTAGTGGACGCCCGCAGCTTCGCTCGCGTAGAATTAGACCCATCAACGACGTCTGCCCGCGTTCAGGTTGCCCACTTGACTTAAAAACGGCAAAGTTTCATACTAAATTTGCACCCCCGTTTTACCCCCTTATGGGGTGAATTTTCAAAAATCCTTTCTTAGTGCTCCCCTACGTTATAAAAGGAACCCCTGTACAAAATTTCAAGTTTCTAACCCTTATAGTTTAGGCCCTGCGTTGATATGTCAGTCAGTCAGTCAGTCAGTCACCTTCTCCTTTTATATATATAAAATAAGATATGTTAAGTTATATTGAAGGCTAATCTTGCTTAGCCTGACGCACGCTAAACACTGTGAGCCCTCATGAACACGGGTCACCTCTGGTTGCTGAAACAGCTGAGAATGCCAGAAGCATATTCCACATTTTCATGTGGAATAATTTATGGTTAGAACAAATTCATTCAATGTTTTTGTCTAAGCGGAACTGATTGATTGATTTATTATCATGATAAATTTCTTAAAATTTTTACTAGACACGCCGACGCGACAGCGCGTGTGGAAAATAAAGTGACGGCCCAAGAATTTTAATACTTACTCAACAACAGCAAAGTGAAAATACACGCTCAGATAAAGTGTATTCACGAAATCTTATGTTATTGCCAATTTAAATAAACAAGCGCATTTAACTAAACAATTTACTTTGCGTATGCATTTTGATATATTGAAAGTAATAATAATTCGTTACAATAAATTATTTTCAATAGAGGTAGTGTACTATATAATGTTATCTATCCATCCATCCATCAGCCTTTTTGGGTCCACTTCTGGACATAGCCTCCCTCAATCGTCGCCACTCCTCCCGATCCAGCGCCCTCTGAATCCAACGGTTTCCCGCTGTCTTCTTCAGGTCGTCAGTCCACCTCGTCGGGGGGCGGCCTATACTTCGTTTTCCGAGTCGCGGTCTCCACTCGAGGACTTCTTTTACCCGACGGTTATCAGTCCGTCGAGTGACGTGGCCTGCCCATTGCCACTTTAGTTCGCTGATCCTGCGAGCTACGTCGGTAACCTTCGTTCGTCTACGAATTTCACCATCTTTCGGATGAGACCAACGGTAAAGGACCACGTCTCGGATCCATATGTCATCACTGGCAACACACATTGCTCGAAAACTTTCGTTTTCAGGCACTGAGGTAATTTGGATGTGGAGATATGTCGTAGCGTAGTCGTTTAAATGAGAAAACAACGCCATCTATCAATGAGTAGTTACTTTAGTAGCAACTATAGAAACATGAACCAATACCACACACAGTGCCATCTATTATAACGAATGTCAAACCTCTTACTTCAAAACGAACCATGAAACTGAACTGAAAACTCATTCCGCCTCTGCGCCAGCGCAACGTCACGTCATAACCGTCGTTTTTCAGTTATTTACGTTGCGGCATCAACGTGAACTTGGCGGGACGAAAATAGTCCAGTTTGACATATGTATGGAGGAAACATGTAGTTTTTATTTTGAATGTCGTCGTTTGGCGCTTTTTATTTCATGATCTTAATTACCGTGCTCTTGTAGATGATTTTCAATATGGATCCCGGGTAAATATTAAAATATATGTTAAGTTTGCAAGTTTGCTAGTGACTGCTTCTTCAAAAGATAAACGTTTTGCGTACCTATGTTTTGATTTAGCATAACCTCTCTCCACATTTTTGTGTTTCTGCTTATCGTTTCTGCATAAAAGGCTAATAAGAAAATATGATTTCACCGTTTTAACAAACATTTTATTATCTATTGTGTACTTTTGTGGCAAATCACATAGACTTTAAAATAAATATTATAATCAATACAACAGCTAATAAACTTTATGTACTTCTATTAATTTGGCAATGATCAAGAGGATATTGTGATGAATTTTATTGACTTGTAAAATGCATTTCATAAATTTAAGTTAGCATATTAAAATAATAATAATCAACCTGTAACTATCTATATGTATAAATTCAGCATAAATCCATCCATCCATCAGCCTTTTAGGGTCCTCTGCTGGACACAAGCCTGCCTGCATAGTTCTGCCTCAATCGTCGCCACTCCTCCCGATCCTGCGCCCTCTGAATCCAACGGCTTCCCGCTGTCTTCTTCAGCTTTAAATTTATTGAATGAATTAATAAGAATAGTTTATATGAAAAGCTTATTATGTTTGTTTAAAAAAATATTTATTAGGTTCATTTTATAACAATAAGAACATTATTTTTATTTAAGATTTACTTAGGTAGACATAATTTTAGTACAGATAAATCATAAAATGTCAGGATTTTTGTTAACTGTTTTGTACTGTAATGGATAGTATATAATTCTTATGACAATTTTGGGTTCTCTTAGTTAATTGGCAATGAAGAAATTAAATATTAATTATAAACTTCTCATGTTCCAGAGGCAAGAGGCTGGGTGATCAGCAGGAGCCCTGCTGGTACATCGACTCTGCGTTCGCTTCCTCACTCAAGGTCTCCCTCAGGCTTCCCACGCGGCAGTTTCTGGAAGGTTAGTCGTAAGAAAGGTCCTCGAGTTGAGACCTTGTCTGGCAAAATGGTGTTCAAGGTGTAACGATAGCATACGAAGATTTCAGCAGGAAACCGCTGGATTCAAATGGCGCAGGTCCGGGAGGAGAGGTGATGTTTAAAATATCAAGCGGTGGACTTCGAAAAGCTAATGAAGGGATGCATGTTGAAAGGAATTGATTTTATACAGTTAGAACCTGCCGTTTCCCGTAGGTTTAATCAAATTAATGTCAAAAATTGGTAGACTAACAAGATAAGCACACGATCATACGTTTAAATTTGAAAAATAATAATCAAAATTATGTATCTAAATCAAAATTAATAAAAATTACTTAAATATCGGTTGTTAGTAGTATTAATATTTGGTGGGATGAGGGTTAAGCCCATAAGCCACTGCGACCTAAAAGATCTATTGTTGCTATTGTTAGTAGTAGGTATTGAACAGTCATAGCTTGTATAAGAAAATAATTTAATTTAATTTTTAATTAATTGAGTATGCGATAAACCCGGTAATTTAATACAAAAAGTATTTGTAAGGTTTTAGAAGTTTGTGCATTGTAGTTCATTTTAAAAGTACATAATAATATGAAGATTTATATTTCTTATAAATATTACAATAAGATTATATTTTTAAATAAATCATGAAATTTGCAGATTTTTATGAACGGCGGTTTCGTCAGAGCAATTTAACAAGATTTGTTATGGGTATGTTAATTTTGACCCAAAATCAAACTCACACTATATTAAAATGATATCAAAGATACTAGGACTTTCTTAGATATTGAATGTATCCCTTTACCTTCTTATAAATGTTTATTTATAGTCAATTGTGACTAAAAAATTTTGTGACTAAAAATTCGTGTAAACAAACATTTCAAACTTTAGTCCACAATCATAATAATCGTAACAGCGCCATCTGTTGTGGAGATGTTCAACTCAGATGGGACTTTGCCTGCAATATTGTGACATGCGTGAAACTTAGTCACGCCTACTTGCCGCTAGATGTCACTGAATTATCCATGAAGAACAAACTAAATTGACCAATGAAGTCGCTATAATAAATTATACATACACATCTCCTACCCTTGCGTGACAATACATACGTGACGTTATATTTGTTACGAATTATTATATTCTTCAATTTGATTCTTATTCAAGGCAAAGTTTTGTTCAATGATATAAATGTAAATAAAATCCTTAAATCTTATGACGGGATAACACACAGGAGGTGTTCAGAGGTTAGACTTAGATTAAAACGATCTACCTACTTGACTTTTTTCGTCTAGCAACCTGAATTCGGGGATTAAATCGTAACTAATTTAGTCTAGTTAGTTAGAAGTGACCCTGTCTGTAGCGCCAGGGTCGTGGGTTCGAATCCCATTCAGGACAAATATTCGTGTGACGAACATTTGTACTTGTTCTGTGTCTGGATGTTAATATTATCTATTTAAGTATGTATTTAAAATATCTATGTATTTATATCAGTCTCTGAAACCCATATTACAGGCTCGCGCCTACTTTGGGGTCAGATGTGTGAGAATGTCCAAGATATTATTAAATCAGCTTGAAAGTATGTCGGAGCGTATTTTAAAGTAATAATTTGGTTTATGAGCAAAGGAAATGCGTGCTAAATGGTGTGTACCGACATCACTATGATGTGCGACAATGTTTATTCACGCGCCTTCTAATTTAGAGTTTGAAACCGGAAAATGAAAAATCTAAGATATTTTTGTATCCACGAGTAGTTCTTTGCGTGTTAGTTCGTTAGTAGTGCGGTTTAAGATTTTGTTTTCTCATAGAATTAAATTTGTATTCATTTAAGAGAAGCAATAATTTTAAACATAGTACCTAAGCTACAATAGTAAGCTACAACGAGGGTAGAAACAATTTTAAACATCGAGTTTCTAAATACAAGAAATATAAACAACTAGTGGACGCCCGCAGCTTCGCTCGCGTGGAATTAGACATTCACTTACTTCAACAACGGCAAAGTTTCATACTAACTTTGCACCCCCGTTTTACCCCTTTAGGGGGTGAATTTTCAAAAATCCTTCCTTATTGCTCCCCTACGTTATAAAAGGAACCCCTGTGCAAAATTTCAAGTTTCTAACCCTCATAGTTTAGGCCCTGCGTTGATATGTCAGTCAGTCAGTCAGTCAGTCAGTCAGCTTCTCCTTTTATATATTATATAGATATCGCGGACGTCGGCGGCCTCCGAGTGTCACCGGACCCGCGCCTGCTGGCGCGACTTAGAATTAAGTTTTAATTATGTATGTTAGTCTATAAGGTATTTGTTTTATGGGCCTCGTGCCTGAAATAAAAGATTATTATTATTATTATTATTATTATTATATAGATAAACTAAATGTAGGTAGTAACTGAAACAGTAGATACAACAGAACCATAGTATAAAGAGTCGCTAGCGGAGCGACTCTATTCTATGACAGAACTTTTGAAGAACAGAATAGTTGCCTGAAAGTGACAAAGTGAACGTAACGTGTCGTAGGTACTTACGTTTGATACATTGAAGTTACGAAAATGATAAGATTTAAATTCAAAAATGTTTAATATTGTTTCTTTATTATCTAAAATGCCCAATTAAATATTTTTCTTCCATAAACGTCGCACTTTGAATAACAATGACTTTATGTAGTTAATTATGAAGATAGTTTGGTAGTCACCAAACTACATAAAAATAGGACAGGAATATCATTATACTGTGGTAATACCAGGACTTGTTAATAATCTTTTTTTGGGTACTAAACCCAATACAATAATACTGTCGATTTCTACATTCTGCAAATGATATTTCTCGATTTTTCTGACATTGTGGACGGAGGACCTGAAGAAGACAGCGGGAAACCGCTGGATTCAGAAGGCACAGAACCGGTCGGAGTGGCGTCGTTTGAGAGAGGCCTATGTCCAGCAGTGGACCTCAAAAGGCTAATGATGATGATAATAATGATATTGTTGCTGTTAAAACTGTATTTTTTTCTGAGACCTCCATAAGTGTGCCTTTCATTCATTCAGTCATTAGAAGTCATTAGAAGTTTCTTCATTCAAAATGTCTTAAATGCCAAACACCGTATACAGATTCTCAATACAAGCAGCTTAAAATATAGACTCCATCACTCACTGCCACCTGCCCTGCTTAATAAACACCTCGACCAATATGGCCGATCATCCGACATTTACATCACCTCCGACAGTTTATATGTGAAATACGAAGTTTAAATGAATTCCCCACCTGTCCACATTAAACATAGACACGACATACTTGCGTCACTCATGTTTCTAACACATACCAATAAATAACGGGGAATGGCGAGGCATTCTTGAAGCGACGCTTTAGTCTTTTTTTTTCTTTTTAAAAGCAAAATTGTTTTGTTTAAATCCTCAACCATGACCTTACTGAAAGAAAGAGAAAGATGGTTTAGTTTATCACATGTAAATTATTTTTCTTAACTGTACAGTTTAAACTCGTACTTAAAAAAAAAAAATTGGAATACGTAATGACATGAAAATATGCCTATACAAAATTTGCGTGTTTCTCTCTCCTAATAATTTGCTGTGCCCTACAGGGTACACGTTAAATATGATTGTTTAAAATATGGATGTTGTTTACTTTGCTTAGTATATCTCAAAGAATATACATACAAAGTACGTTCAATTAAATAATGCTTCTTTTATAAAACCTCTTATATCTATGAATTTAATTATGTATTTACGAAAGGGTGGATACTAGCTTGCCACTATTCTTGTGTGGGAGCAGAGAGTCTATTGTATTTGTTGGTTGCTTAATAAATCATTTTACATTTTCATTTTTCATTTTTCATTTTCACCGATTGCACGGCTAAGGCGTTCCAACTACATGCAGTTTAGGCATCGCAGTTGGCTGCAATTAGGATAGGATACTTACTCTCGCTCTCAGATGCCAGAATGTCAGCTCGAATATTTCCTTGCGATGTGTTTGTTTATTCGCATGAAGTGATATTTTTATCGGCTTAAACTATTTAAACAAAATTTTCAGGTTAGGACTCATACTAATCTGAGCTCGTACATTATGTACTGAGCGTACATACCAATCGGACGTACCTAACCCTGGACTATTTATTAATAAAGTAACATAATCATTCAATACTCAATATTCATTTTATGTATAAGTAGTGTACGGCTGCAGCTTCGCTCTCGTGGAATTAGACAACAATAGTTTCGTTTACACCTAGTATAATATTATATAGTCTATGTCACTCAGTGAAGGTGCAGCTTTCTAATGGTGAAAGAATTTTTGAAATCGGTCCAGTAGTTTTATGTGAAAACATTACAAACAAATGTTCCCTCTTTATAATATTAGTATAGATAGAGGTTTTAATTCGCCCGGGGCAGTATCATCTATGGCACAATACAAAGTATCATTTTGCAGTGAGATCCAGAGGCAACTTAACCCTCAAGACTAGTAAAAGGCTCATATAAAACACTCATTTTGAAGGTATGCAATAGTTGTCACGGGCGGCGAATGGGTGACTTGTCTTGTCTTTAAATGCCTTTATTTTCGGACCCTTTCAACGCCGAGAACAGTTGAACCACTTCTGCGTCAAAGGATCGTATTCTCGTAAATAAAATGTGGTAGATACTTGAAATAACTGCGCAATCAACTTTATTAATCGATGTTTACTCGAAACTGCGACCACTAAAGCCAGAGGTATGTCCGTTTGGGCGAACTCCAAAACCGGGTGGCAGCGTTTGTCGAGGCGAAGATTGTATTTCAATTACTTCATTTAAAGTTCTGTTCAACTGTACACAAAGTTGCTATGGACGATTGTTTGTCACTTTTATTCGTAATAACTAAAACCCATAACGTCCCACTGTTGGACCCCAACTAAATTCAGGTGGTCTAGAGCATACTCCATCACGCACTCCAGTGCGAAATGGTAGTGGGGTTAGTGGCCAACCCAGTGTCGAATGTTCTCAAGCCACCCGAAGCAACAAATCTTCGTAATAAGCATGTCAATTTTAATTTGTAATATCTATGGTTTAAAGGCTCTATGTTACAACTGGCCTGAATGGCAGTGGAGGGGCAAATAAAATGGAGTTTAGGATGGGTGCTTAGTGCTGCATGCTCGTTTTATATCTTACTCGTATAAGATTCAGTAAGCCGAAAGATCATTGACCCAAACCAAAACAATCAGAATGGAGGTATGAAAACTGTCTGGAAAATAAATACAATATCAAATAATGCATCACCTGGCGCTGGGCCAGGCTGCTCCAGCCATTGTTTGTGTTGCAGAAAGCTTTTTGATTATACCATAATTTAAATAGCATATGTTCGTTCACACTAACTTGTTCTTCCGATTAACAGTGTTCAGTCGAAATTATTACGTCTCTATATTTAAACAAGCCTTTTTTTAAAAAGTTATTTTCTTCGCCGACTAATTTTTCTTACATTCTCTTATTATATATCTATATATATAAAAGAAGAAGGTGACTGACTGACTGACTGACTGACTGACTGACTGACTGACTGACTGACATATCAACGCAGGGCCTAAACTATAAAGGCTAGAAACTTGAAATTTTGCACAGGGGTTCCTTTTATAACGTAGGGGAGCACTAAGAAAGGATTTTTGAAAATTCACCCCCTAAGGGGGTAAAACGGGGGTGCAAAGTTAGTATGAAACTTTGCCGTTTTTGATGTTATTCGAATGAAATTCAGTACCTATGAAGGTTTTTTATTGAGTATCGAAAATGATCTCTTAAGGGGGGATAAAATGGGGGTGCAAAGTTAGTAGGTATAAAAGTTTTTCGTATACCTATACCTACATTATTTCAATGAAATTTTGTGGTAGGTTATGCGTAATATCTTATTCCACGCGAGCGAAGCTGCGGGCGTCCACTAGTCATCTATATGTTTAAAACTAAGAAGTAATGCCATCTCTCATTTGTTGAGATAAAAGCTTTATGCTGAATCTGACCTGTGTTCGTTCATTACTACTTGCTTTGCTTATTGAGGTTAAACATATAGGTTTACACTACGATTTACGAGAATTTATGAGTAAAATAATAATTGATGATGATATAGTACATAGTAAGATAGTTGTAGGCGATCTGAAAGTAGCTTTAACAACGCATGCGTCCCAGTACTGGGCGCGGGTCTAGAGCATACTCCACCACGCTGCTCCAATGCGGATTGGTGGAGCTGAAAGTGGCACATCAAGTTAAATACAATTAGAAATTTTGCTTCATATTATGTCGACGATCAGGCGACTTGAGGTTAACGCAAATCACACGGCTGCTGGTTTTAACCGTAGCATTATTTATGTATTTCAATTGTTTTTGGCTTGCGATGATATACATATTTACAAGTAGACAAACAAATATTTTCTTTACATATAATTTGTAATTACTGAATAATTCGTGAGTGTCTTTAATCATGGTTGAAATTACCAGCTTACTCACGTGTGTTTTAAGTCGGAAACAGGCCGACTAGTTTCGATCTATTACGATGATCATCTTCAGGAGTGAACGCGCTCGCGGCGGGCACGGCGTACACTCAATAGTCAACTATGAATAATTGTAATTTTTTTTGTTTAAGATAATTATGGCAACAGGACAAAATATGAGAAAATTACACAAATTGAATAGTTAATTTATTACTGAAAGTAGTCCTGGCTACAAATTATGTATCTAAATTAACCGAACATTTAAATTCAGAGTAAGAACATTTCTTTTTCATAATTCGGTCAACGATTCAATAAGATAACGATTTCCAGCCAGTCATCCTACCACACTTCGCTCCAGCGAGACTTCAGTAGCGTACCCGTCATAACAAAATTACCTCAGAAATAGATAATTTGACCTACATTTTCGCATGATTTATCAATTTCCTACAAGCCGCCTCAAATCTGATTTCGCTCCTACATCTCAGTTATCTAATAAATGTGTAATTACTCGTGTCGCGTCCATAGCCCGATGGCTCGCGTCGATTCTATGTGATCGACAAAGTTAAGCAACGACCGGCTTGGTCTGTTTGTGAATGGGTGACCGCTAGTGGCAAAACTTACTACCGTACTCGTTACCGTGCGTCGGAGGGCTCTTTAAGCGGTCAGTCTCGTATGTTTTCAATGGTAAAAACAATCGTTTTTCCATCAAAAGCCTCGTAGAAGAGCTTTAGGTGGCTTTAGAACATTTGACACAGGGTCGGCCACTAACCCCTCCAACAATACGCATTGGAGCAACGTGGTTGAGCATGCTCTAAACCACTCGCAGCTGTCTGCGGGGGAGACCCATGCCCAGCAGTGGGACGTCTATAGGTTGTAGCTAATATTAATTTGTATACACTCAACCGTTCAACAATTAGTTTTTTGGCATCTCATTAACTGAGTCCTGTTTAAAATAGCTGCACTATGATGACACCTGTATTCCATCAGGAATTGAAAACTAAAAGCATTTCTCAATAAATCATTAACTTTGCAAATCGTTCATTAGCCTAATTAATCTTAGTCTATATTCAGACGCCTAGTCTTCACAATGCTAGCATCTGCCAACGAGCTTCCAGCAGTCCTACTATGAGTTTGAATGAGCAATTTTTATCAATATAAGAGAGAAAACGAGCATGCAGCTGCTGCCGTTCAAGACAAAAGTATAACAGGACTCGGAATGGGACTGAGAATCGACCAGTTACTATGGGAAAGTAGTTGTAAAGTCAGGTTATGTTAAGGTTAGCCTACATTAAATTTGCTAAGCGTCAAGCTTGTAAACGAATGGACTAATTTGGATGATTGTTTTTTCAAATATTATTTCAAGTCCGATGAAGGTTATATAAGAAGAAAAATCTAGACAATAGGACATAAAAACCAAAGATCTTCTCTTCATCCTAACTTCAATGTGGGTCTGATAGAGTCCTAGCTTTTCAGAGTGACGTCAGTCAGATCAGTTACTTAGTATGATAAAAGGTGTGGTTTTAAATCACGCGTTTTAGAGGCAAACTATCTAAGGGCCTTGAATAATTTAATAATATATAGACAATATAATAATAATGGTAAATAGAATATTAGCATTAAGTCTTTAATACCACCTTCGTCGCCTTTAGTACCACAAGCTTTTGGCATAATCCATACTTTAATATTATAAATGCGAAAGTAACTGTCTGTCTCGCTTTCACGCCAAAACTACTGAACCGATTTAAATGATATTTGGTACACAGATAGTCTAGAGCCTGAGGAAGGATATAGGCTACTTTTTAATCTATGGGGTGGAGTCAAACATAATGTTTGACTCCACCCGAGCGAAGCTGCGGGCGTCCACTAGTAAAGAATAAATAAATAAATCATGGTAGAGACTGGAGACGGCCTTAGGACACAGTTCCAATGATTAATTCTCCGGTACATTTGGCAGTGGCTCAGGGTGGGAAAAATCGCAGCTTTCCGCGATCACAGGCCGTGACTCACGCCTCTTGGCGGCAGTCAATCATATTAACATTCCAACGCGGTCGTTTGCGGTTTTCAAGTTCTCATTTGGCTGATTGGGACAAAGTGTTGAGTTGGGTTACTCTGCTGGTTGGTTTGTGTATGACACCGTCGGTCAAATCCCCTGAATACCGAGCTGTGGGTGGTTCTTATCTCAGTTCATTAAGGCTATTACTTCTATCTGTCAACCTTCATTTTGACGGGCTCGCTGGCGCAACCGTTAGTGACCTTGTCTGTTACGCCAGAATTAAGAATTCGAAAAATCTTTATATCTATGAAAGGTAAATTGAATACTTATGAATAAGGGTTACAAGTTAAATTGTGATACTCTTCTGTGTGGTCGGCTACAGCATTACAGGGCATAGTTTATACGATTGTAGATACGGACGTAAATAAAGTTACGCCTGTTTCCCACTGGGATAGGCAGATACAACTGAAATATATACACGGTTGTTAGTCAAAAAATTCTAGAATGAACGCAATAAAAAAAAAGGCTACGCTGAAAACCAGCAGCCGCAGTTCTCTCTCTGTACCACGGCACAGGCTGAGAGTAGTCCTATTTTGTCTCTTTTAACTTATATGTTTGGGTTATTTTATTTTATTTATTTATTTTATTGTATCTAGATCTGAGACAAAATACAAGATTTTATTTGTTTCAATATTCCTTTTCGAACTTTGAACTCGAATAATTTTTTTACTAATTAAAAGTGAACAAATTTTAATGTCTTAATTCTTTTGTAATATATTTTCCTTTAGCCTTCAGTCGGGTTGGCCGATAACCTTTCCCCAAATTCCCAATTAGGAGTCTAAAGTCCAACTCGCTAGCACTCTAGCTCATTTAACCCAGTTTAATTTTAACCTTCCAGCAGTGAATCAGAGCGATATCGAAATTCAGACACTAAGCGTCTAGCCCGGCCGGCGTTGCCACCCACCAGGGGTCTATTTGCATGCCCTGCAGTTTGGCACACCCCCACTCACTGGAAATAACTAGCGGCGAGTTTTATAAGATATTTTTATGATTACGCCAGTCAACGAGCGGCGTACAATCATTTGTGAAAACACATTTGAAGCGTCTGAAATATTTGCGCAGGAACCGATTTTGATGATTTTCAATCTATTATTAATGTTAATTAATTTTAAAGAATGTTATTGCTTTTCTTATATCCTAAGTTTGAATAAATTTAAGATTTACTGTCCGAACTGCTCATTACGCTGGGTCGCCCTGAAAACCAGCGGTCGTTGTTCGCTACGACCATAGCTGAGTGCGGCCCTATTTCGGCAGATCCTATCGTTATTATTTATTTATTACCTTATAGTCATATTGTTGTTGTACTTGTAGTTAATTTGTCGAAATAAATTGCTATTCTATTCAGTCACTTTGTAATATAAATCTCTATATCTCTGTTCGTAGCGTCCATAGCCCCATGGTTCGCGTCGATTCAATGTAATCGAAAGAGTTAAGCAACGAAGGACGCGGTCGGTTTGTGGATGGGTGCGCTAGTGGCAAAATTTCATGGACGCTACCGTGCTTCGGAGGGCACGTAAAACCGTCGGTCCCGGTTGTTTTCAATTCTGGAAATAGTCGTTAAGCCTTGTCGAAGACCTTTCATTTCTAATGAAAGGAAAGGAATGTTAGACGAAAATGAATGAATAATGAATCAATTTAACGACTCCGTGGTGGTAGTAACCCTGACTACCCAACCGCGGGTCCTGGCTTCGAGTCCCGGCCGGGGCAGATATTTATGTCGCAGATGAATGTTCATACTCTGATAAACCGCCACCCGAACACGTCTACCGCGAGGGTGTGAGTGTGTAGCGTTTATTATATAACTACTCAATATCATGCAGCATGCCTTTCTTTCATTTACATAAAAAAGATTTTAATACGCTGAAACAATGGTTCCAATATTGAAACCGACCAATAAGTGACGCATCGTAGCATCTAACCTACGGCGTAGCAAACACAATAGAGAGCAAAACGAATACAGTTTTTTTTAAATTATACAAATATGTAAATGAGTACCTACTTAAACGATAAAAACGCTTGGTGTGATATATCTCCAGTTCCACTTGTTCAATAATAATGTAGCTTGATCAAATTATAAAATTGTAAATTTTGAAAACAGTAACTATCGAGTTTCTTGTTCTTCTCGGTAGCATCAACTTTGTGAACCGCCGGTAGATAAAAAAAAAGTTATGACGTTCAATAAGCGTATACAAATATACCATTTTAATCAAATAAATGAATCCGAATATTTGAGTCCACTCTAGATCTATAAATAGACAAAAAGGTTTTTAGTATTACTTTGCTCGTAATTTCAACAAGACTTTTGTCTCCAAATTCATCTTTTTCTCTCTGAAATGTAGGTTACCAGCATTTTTATTTATTGAATCGTATAAATAAAAGTACAGGCTTTAAATGGCCAACCTATAATTTGTCCATCTATTTGGCTTGGATGGCCAATTTCACTATCTGTATAAGTACCATAACGCTCTTGAAAAATCTACTCAATTGGAGATAGCAGTACGCACCACTGCACAATACTCGCCCAACAAACAATACTTCCATAATTTTCCTCTTTCTTAGCAAATTGCTTGAAACGATTTAACAAAAACTTTTTTGAAACGAAAACGATTTGACTTTCGAAAGCGGTAAACCAAGCAAGATTACGCGGCGAATAATCTGACCTCTGTCAGGATGAACTAAGAATTATCATAAGCCGATAAACCGTATTATTTGACCGAGCTCAACACGTGTTGAATCGTGAAAAATAAACGTAATTATAACGAATTATATATGTATATAAATAAGAACTTAGTTGCATGTTACCACGCGGGCGGCCGTGTCCGTCTAGTCTTAAATCGCGCGCAAACCAGTGCGGTATCCTCTGGAATTGTATAATTCCAAATTCAAATTTCAGAAGTGTAAATAAAATTAGTGAAGTGATTTTTTGTGTTCGGTAATTTTAAATAACGGTTGGTGTTTAAAATTCGAAATGGCGAGAGTACGAGATTCTATGGTTTTTTGCTTTTAGTTTTTTGAACACAGACAACACTGCACAAGTAATCCGAAATTAAAAAGAAATATAAAAAAAATTGTTTAGTTGTCATTAAAAATGCACAGCGTAATTACGCAAATTAATCAGCCGAGACGAATATTTGACATTCGTTATAATATTTGTCTATGGCTGTACTTTTTTTTTAAATATGGCTGTACTTCTTTTAAATCACGCTTTAAAAAAATAACAAATTGGGGCTGTCAGGCTAAAAATCTAATAAATAAAAATCACAGTGTCGGCTTAACTCGGTGAGTAATGCGTTTGCTACGCGAGTGCTACGATCTATTAGGGAATGCTACGAGACAACGCGCTGAAGATAATCAGCCGTATTTTCGCATTTTAAAATCAACATTTATAACATTATTTTGACAAATAAATAACGCCAAATATTTTCAAACTGTGTCTAATGCCATTCTTTTTTATCTTGAGTGGTTCTGATATACGGTCGTTAACAGATAATAAAATATCACTCAACGAACGTTATTTGATAGGCTTGTTGAATCTGTTCCACATAAACTCTAGCGCCTCTGAGTTCTGGCGCCAAAGCCCGTTCCATTTCGCTCTAAGTTTTAAATGTATATTTTTTTAAATTAGACGGAACGAAGACGCGTATGTTATACAATAATATAATAAGGAGTAAAGCGCGGTATTTCTATGTAACGGTCTATTTATTGCCACATCTCATAAGTTGTGAGCAGTTGTGGTCATTATGAAATTTATTGATATTTTTATTTTAGATGTTTGAGCCAAATTTCACAGTGTATTTTTAGTTCCAGAATCAATCTGACTCTGGATTTCATTCGCATTTATTTAGATGACACTTACATCAAGATCTTGGGGATTTTTCAGTTATTTTGTGACGTAATTCAGTAATTTCTACGAGTATATATTTTCCTAGTATTATCTTAGGTATACGTTGCAGCGGTGACAGCTTAAAGGATATCAAATTCGCCTATCAATTGAGAAAGTGTGGATCAAATGCAAAGTTGTACGCAATGATGACTTTTCTAAATTACGAGTATGTGCGACTAAAGAAATTACGTGGCATCCACTGTAGTACTAATACAGTGAAGGAAAAATTTTTGTGAGGAAACCTGCCTGCCTGAGAACTCTCAGCAGAGTGTTCTCGAAGGCCTGTGAAGTCTGCTGATCTGCACTTGGCCAGCGTAGTGGACTATGGTCTAACACCTACCATTCGTAGAGGAGTTTGGGCTTTTACATTCAAAAGTTATAATCCGATCAATAGTTCCTTTGATAAATTACACAAAATGCAGCATGGATGCTTTTCCAAGAGAACATATTTTCTCATAATATTATCTTACAATGACTTATATTGTAGACACACTAGTTGGTAAAATAAAATAATTAATTAAAAGTCACTGGCCATAAATCCTGCTACCTAATTGCGATGTTTCGAATTTGGTTCAAACTAATTTAACTTTTAAAATAGATGAATTTAATTATTATTAATTAATGTTTTTTACATAGTGGCATGTGCCCTAACGAACTGTGAGCGAACTAAAATGGGGGGTGAACTAAACTGTGGGGGAATTGCAATGGTTTTAAGGACAAATCAAATCGATTATGTAGAGCATGCGTGTAGGAATTGGTTGTAGAAGTTGTGTATACTAAGAAGTGAGATGATGTCGGGCTTGTCTTCACATCTATATACAGGGTTATTGGTAATTCGACGTATTCCCGTTAGGAGGTGATAGGGGTGACTATTTGTGATAATTTTAACCCCCATATGCATTATGCAAAAGTGAACCATTTTTGAGTTATCGTGGTTTTTAACTTTTTTCAAAATAAGTCGAAAATGCAACATAAAAAATTAATTAAAAAAAAAGTATCAATTTAAATCTAATATTTTCTTTTGATTTGTAAAAACGATTAAACAATGCTTATTTGTCAATATTAAGACAACAGTTATCGGTCCAACTTTAAAAATGCGAGACGACAAACGATATAATTTCAATATTTTTTGAGATTTTCGTCCACTAAAATGCCTTAAAAACCAAAAAAACTTATATCAACTTGGCTTGCAGATTGTTTTAAAAACATAACCGTTTTCTTAGCTCTGCAACAAGGCATAACAACTAGGAACTTATTTTAAAAAAAACTGGAAATAAACCGATCACAAAGGAAGCAGGCGGAAATTTGTATTCGAAATAAACTTAAGGTCGTTCTTTAAAATTTCCATAAAATTAATTAAAAACAATGCCCAATGTAAATAAAACAAAAAATACAAATTTAAAATAAAATTTAGAACCAGTAAAAGTTTAGTAATACCTAATAACAATTAATAATAAGTAACAATTAAGACATTTTGTAATTTTGCCTAATAAAGTTCTTGCTCGAAGGGACTTCCCCTATTGCGTACGCAAAGTTTCATTCTTTTTCTGAGGTGTAACATAACTACCGAAGTAGTCAAATTTGCTGCGTTTATAATTCTTGTTTTGAGTTCTTCCGCGAATGACACAGGGGCGAGACGTCGTAAACTAGGGATTTTATGTGACCCCAGACATAGAAATCAACCGGCGTTAAGTCCGGACTCCTCGCAGGCCACGGAATGGGTCCTCGCGCTATCCAACTATTATGAAAATGGCTATTAAGTCATCGCCTAACATTGACACCAAAATGTGCAGGACATCTTGCGTCATAGGGGAAGTCCCTTCGAGCAAGAACTTTAATTAGGCAAAATTACAAAATGTCTTAATTGTTACTTATTATTAATTGTTATTAGGTATTACTAAACTTTTACTGGTTCTAAATTTTATTTTAAATTTGTATTTTTTGTTTTATTTACATTGGGCATTGTTTTTAATTAATTTTATGGAAATTTTAAAGAACGACCTTAAGTTTATTTCGAATACAAATTTCCGCCTGCTTCCTTTGTGATCGGTTTATTTCCAGTTTTTTTTAAAATAAGTTCCTAGTTGTTATGCCTTGTTGCAGAGCTAAGAAAACGGTTATGTTTTTAAAACAATCTGCAAGCCAAGTTTGATAAAAGTTTTTTTGGTTTTTAAGGCATTTTAGTGGACGAAAATCTCAAAAAATATTGAAATTATATCGTTTGTCGTCTCGCATTTTTAAAGTTGGACCGATAACTGTTGTCTTAATATTGACAAATAAGCATTGTTTAATCGTTTTTACAAATCAAAAGAAAATATTAGATTTAAATTGATACTTTTTTTTTAATTAATTTTTTATGTTGCATTTTCGACTTATTTTGAAAAAAGTTAAAAACCACGATAACTCAAAAATGGTTCACTTTTGCATAATGCATATGGGGGTGAAAATTATCACAAATAGTCACCCCTATCACCTCCTAACGGGAATACGTCGAATTACCAATAACCCTGTATATAAAAGGAGAAGGTGACTGACTGACTGACTGACTGACTGACTGGCTGACTGACTGAAATATCAACGCAGGGCCGAAACTATAAGGGCTAGAAACTTGAAATTTTGCACAGGGGTTTCTTTTATAACGTAGGGGAGCACTAAGAAAGGATTTTTGAAAATTCACCCCCTAAGGGGGTAAAACGGGGGTGCAAAGTTAGTATGAAACTTTGCCGTTTTTGAAGTCAAGTGGGCAACCCGAACGCGGGCAGACGTCGTTAATGGGTCTAATTCTACGCGAGCGAAGCTACGGGCGTCCACTAGTTTTAATATAATAATCATAATATTTCTTCAGAACATGGAATTCCAGAGCATGTTCCAGTAATGTCCTTGCGCACTCGTCTGACCCAGTTGGCACATTGCATTTATGAGCTACTTGTTACATTATTTTCATCAAACTTTCCCGTTTCGCCCATTTTCAAATCCTGGTGATTCCATATTTATAAAATATATCACCTCACTGATAACTTCTTGCAGGCTTTTCTTATTCCAATTCCAATATTATAAACAGGAAACATTTGTTTGTAATGTTGTCACACAAAATCAAACAAACAAATTTTCACCATTAGAAAGCCGCATCTTCACTGGTGACATAGGCTATTTAATATTACTAGGTGTAAACGAAACTATTGTTATGTTTAATTCCACGCGAGCTAAGCTGCGGACGTCCGGTTGTACTCGTATATAATACAGGGTTATTGGTAATTCGACGTATTCCCGTTAGGAGGTGATAGGGGTGACTATTTGTGATAATTTTAACCCCCATATGCATAATGCAAAAGTGAACCATTTTCGAGTTATCAAGCTTTTCAGCTTTTTTCAAAATAGGTCAGAAATGCAACATCAAAAATTTATTTAAAAAAAAGTATGAATTAAAATCTATTTTTTTCTTCTGATTTATAAAAACGATTAAACAATGGTTATTTATCAACATTGAAACTACAATTATCGGTCCAACTTTAAAAATGCGAGACGATTAACGATATTACTTCAATATTTTTTTAGATTTTTGTCCACTAAAATGCCTTAAAAACAAAAAAAAATTATATCAAACTTGGCTTGCAGATTATTTTAAAAACATAACCGTTTTCTTAGCTTTCCAACAAGGCATAACAACTATGAACTTATATTAAAAAAAACTGAGAAAAACCGATCACAAAGGAAGCAAGCGGAAATTTGTATTCGACCTAAACTTAAGGTCGTTCTTTAAAATTAAAAAAAAAGTAATTAAAAACAATGCCCAGTGTAAATAAAACAAAAAATATAAATATAAAATTAAATTTAGAACCAGTAAAAGTTTAGTAATAATAACAATTAATAATAAGTAACAATTTTTACAATACATTTTGTAGTTTAGCCTAATTAAAGTTCATGCTCGAAGGGTCTTCCCCGATTGCGTACGCAAAGTCTCATTATTTTTCTGAGGTGTAACTTAACTACCGAAGTAGTCAAATTATTCTGCATTATGTGCAATAAGCGGTGACAGCCCAGTGGCTATCGAACTCGCCTCTCACTCGAGCGGTCCGGGTTCAAACCCCAGTGGCACGCACCAATGACTTTTCTAAGTTATGTGCGTTTTAAGAAATTAAATGTCACTTGCTATAACGGTGAAGGACACATCGTGAGGAAACCTGCATGCCTGAGAGTTCATCATAACGTTCTCGAAGGTATGTGAAGTCTGCCAATCCGCACTTGGCCAGCGTGGTGGACTAAGGCCTAATCCCTCCCATTCTGAGAGGAGACCCGTGCCCAACAGTGGGACGTCTATGGGTCGCAGCGATGTGCAATATGTGCAAGAATTTATCGATGAACCAATTTTGGTCGCTTACGAATTTTTTTAACAAATGAAATGCTTGAAGACTATGGCTATAAGGCAAAACATGATATACTAGCAAGACGGATGTCATCCAAATGTGATTCGGAATAATTTGAACACTTCGGTAGTTAAGTTACACCTCATAAAAAGAATGAGACTGCGTACGCAATAGGGGAAGTCCCTTCGAGCAAGAACTTTAATTAGGCTAAATTACAAAATGTCTTAATTGTTACTTATTATTAATTGTTATTATTACTAAACTTTTACTGGTTCTAAATTTAATTTTATATTTATATTTTTTGTTTTATTTACATTGGGCATTGTTTAAATTACTTTTTTTGAAATTTTAAAGAACGACCTTAAGTTTAGTTCGAATACAAATTTCCGCCTGCTTCCTTTGTGATCGGTTTTTCTCAGTTTTTTTTTAATATAAGTTCATAGTTGTTATGCCTTGTTGGAAAGCTAAGAAAACGGTTATGTTTTTAAAATAATCTGCAAGCCAAGTTTGATATAATTTTTTTTTGTTTTTAAGGCATTTTAGTGGACAAAAATCTCAAAAAATATTGAAGTAATATCGTTAATCGTCTCGCATTTTTAAAGTTGGATCGATAATTGTAGTTTTAATGTTGATAAATAACCATTGTTTAATCATTTTTATAAATCAGAAGAAAAAAATAGATATTAATTGATACTTTTTTTTTAATAAATTTTTGATGTTGCATTTCTGACCTATTTTGAAAAAAGCTGAAAAGCTTGATAACTCGAAAATGGTTCACTTTTGCATAATGCATATGGGGGTTAAAATTATCACAAATAGTCACCCCTATCACCTCCTAACGGGAATACGTCGAATTACCAATAACCCTGTATATATGGAATTCCATGGAAAAAATAGTTTTGCTAGTGATTTTGTTTCGACAATTCAAAAACTCGGTTACCAAGTTTAATTACGGGTTCCATAGTGATTTTCACTTTAGTGCCTTAATAACGTAGTCGCTGAATGTAGATTCGAGCACCAACTATTTGACTTTATAGTCTTTTTAATTCTAAAAAGCTAATTATGCCGACCGATAGTTTTATTAACACCTATGTTGTATTTGTTACTCCTATGTGGCACAACGAAGGATAATTATGGAGTATGACATTTTTTTGACCGCCAAGAAACACTGCTATAATTTTTATATCAATCTTAAGTAGGTAGTTGTTTCATCTTAGGATATTAATTGCAACAATATGATAGCATCCCTTTTTGCATCAAGTGACTGCGGCGCTGGAAGTCACTCTAAGGTTTGAGTGTGTTTTGGTCTTTCTTTTTTTATTATGAGATGTTTGTTTTTTTTTTTAAACTGGGGTGTTCGTAAATAAATGTCTGCTATTTTTTTCTATCGGTGACTGGTCACTAATTAAGTAAGTTGAAGTTTATATTTATGCTCATCACATTAGTTAAGAAGGATTGCTTATGGATGTAAAATAAGTGAATAAAATTAATGTTGTCTTCTGTACCGAATGTCAAACGAATTTTAGAAAGTAGGAAACTTATCTTAATAAATCTAATAAACATTCCATAGATAAAAAAGGTTAACTTCATGTAGCATGCAATGTTTTAACATATAGGTACTATTTTGTTAAACTGTTCTTGTAATCTTGTTGTGCGGAGTCGAGGATTGTCCGACCGTCATCATCATCATCATCACAACCCTTTCTTTGTCCCACTGTTGGACACGGGTCTCATATGGTATATGAAATCGAATTCGATTCTTACTTACATGGTTAGTAATTGTAAATACATAGTATTAATTTTCAGAGAAATTCTTTTACTGAAGTGGTTCCTTATAAAAAAAATTAATAAAAAGAAAATACATATACATATTGTATACATATTCTGGATTTTACTCAAAGGTTGTCTGGTACAGATCGCGATATGACCGGGCTTTGTGTAATTTTTTTTGTGCTACTGTATTTTTAACTCATGTTTCTCATTGTTAGTAGCAAACATTATTGCTGTACGAAATAAAGAGTTCATACTGTTTTGAATGCATAAAATATGACAATATACCTACGTCGAGTTAAGAATTTGTCATTTCAGCTCATTGAGTGCCAACAACCAAGTCTAGTCTTTATGCTCCAACACTTATCACTGCTAGCCGAAACCCGTTCAATAGCTCGGTGATGGTTTGATGATGACACGTATAAATATACCTTACTCCAGTACACTGACAGATGGGTTAGTTAAAATGTTTAGAGATCTCACCGTCCCGAGACAGCTGTGCCTATCTCGCCGAAATATTAATGTTAAAAGCAGGCCAAGTCAATTCATTTGATGTCGTTAGCCTGCGTAGTAACCAGTCTATAAGGTTTATATCAGAGATCTGATAAAAACAACTGTATTAACAAATTCACAATGGTTTACAATGGTACACAAAGGTTTACTAGTTGGCTTGCAAAATAGGTTCCGGCACAAAATGGCGTGCAAAGTGATGTAGAATCTAGAAAATTATAATGCGCAACGCAATACTCGCGCCATAGAGTAAAGAGCGCATTGCACAGACCGCGCAAGATGGACAGACTGTGAAGCGCCGAACATGGAACTTTGTTAAACGTAGAGGGGGCGGGAATAATAGATAAAAACAAGTGCCATATCCTGATTTCAAAATAAAAATTGTAATAACTGAAAGTTTATAAGAAAATTTGTTTAGTTTGTTGCTAGAAATGTACTTTATATAATTTTATACTTAAGAACTGAAGTGATTATAAAAATAAGGTTATAATGCGCGGGAACAATAATAGTTATGCCAAACTTATACACAGAAGAAGACTGGTATTGCAAAAATATAATAGAATCGAGATAGAACCAGGTTTTTTTTTTACATTAACGATTCAACTGTCGTTCTGAACTTGACGCACACTGCCGATTGAGATGGGCTGGGCGGATATATAATTTTGCTGAAGAATTCTTGGCGGCGGCAGCGGGAGTGGTCACGGCAGAACGGCTATGAACGACCCCGATATTTCTGTCTTATTAATGTGTAAGGGGAATCAAGTGTTAGAGAAATGCAAAAAATTAGATTCGTAATCTTCATCATTATCATTAGGTACCATAGAAATAACATATTATAAAAAGAGGTTATTAGAGAGTTCAGTGTACTTATTAAAAATACTGCGTCTAAGAGTAGGTACTTACATTAAGTAACCCCCGACACAAAAAAGCTCTTTAAAAACGCGGCGACGCTCATCTTAAAAATATTAATATTTTCTTTTAATGAAGTTAAAATTCCGAGATAGAAATTTTATTTTTGGAGACTTGGAAATACCACCGAAGTAACAGTACAAAAAATTTCAAATCAATCAGATTTGTGAAAGTTAGGACTTTTTTGTCTAATAGGAAATTAGTTGATAATTATCAAACGCCTATCTTTATAAATTATTGATAAGGACTATCTAGACCTTGTCAATGTTAAACAAAAAAAACGCATCAAAATAGGTCCATTGGTTTAATAATAAATAAACATAACACTCAAGTACCGACAATATAGAAAACGGTTGTGTTTGTTGTCATCTTCGCTAAAAAAATTCATAAATAAGTGTAAAGTGTGTGTTTTAATGAAACTTTTAAAGTATTTTTTTTAAATAAACACCAAACATCTAGTACAATATTAAAACTTTTATACCAGTGAACGACAAATCGATAAATAAGTGAATTTGTGCTCGCGCGCTGTGGTACCTACCTACACGCTTGGATTTTCACTCGCCGATGCCGTACGTTTTGTATTGCTTTTATAATTATTAAATCACACTAAAGACTTATTAACAATGGCTGGTACCTGTGAGGCCTGCAAGACCGCCATAACGGTAACGCAAAAACGTATAAAGTGTTCCAATTGTGCGCGCCTCACAATTGTCATTAACGATCGCGCTTACGGGCGCCATTAATTGTTTAGGAGCTACGAATTATGATGTACAGACACGCAGACAGACACGTCAACCGTATAACACCCCTCTTTTTGCCTCGGGGGTTAATAACATTGATAAATGCAGGCCAAAATCTATTTATTTATATAATGTTCGAAATAAGTAATGAAACACGATTTAACGTAAGAACGTTTTATTCAGCTAAGGAGCTTGTCTCAGTTCGTACTGACATTGTAAACTAAAAGTACCTACATTAGTAATACATTATTAATGAATAACGTACAATGTAGGTAGATAGAAATGTTTATATATGACATACCTCCCCGCTAAGTATGAATTAACATTAATCAAAAATACCTTTAAAGTTACTAGTCAATTTACACAGGAATACACTATTATAAAATATACACTCCTGACTGAACTACAAAAACAATAGAACTATATAAACTTAAAAACTTAATGGTGCAACTAATAATTAATCATAAATGATAATAACTAAATAATAGAAAATAACTAATTTAAATAATTATTTTCCTTTGATTCAGAGGGTCTGTGGTATGGTGATTTTCCACGTACATTTAATTTATTTTTTATTTTGCCTGTGGCAGAAGATTGTGGGATTCCCAAAAGTTCAGCCCACTTCTCTGCGTCAGGGATCTCAATAATAGTCTCGGATTCTTGACTATTCTCACAATCCTCGGGGATGTTATCACTTGTATCTTGAGTTTCTGTCATGGTTGTTGATGTTTCCGATCTCACCATTCCCTCTCTTCCCCCTGGCTCTGTAGATGCTGTAGATGGCACTATTCCCTCTCTTGCCTCTGCTGTTGCCATAAAAGGTCTCTTTTTAATAAGTTGATCAATGTGTCGATTGAGTATTACTCCAGCCTCATTTTCCACTGTATAACTGGAGGGGCCATTCTTGCTAACAATTCGTCCTGGTAACCATCTTGGACCAGAACTACTATAATTTCGATACATTACTGTCTGTCCTGTACTTGTCTGTCTTCCTTTTGTTTTACTATTGCCCTCAATTTGTTCCTCAACCTTTCTGTTTTGTACATTATCTGGATGTAATGTGTCTAGCAAGGTACGAAGGCGTCTCTTCATAAGTAACTCAGCAGGACTTTTATTAGTCGTTGTACATGGGGTTGTGCGCAGGCACAACAATAAATTTGGGATCTTAATGTCCCATGACATATCATCCATTTTACGTAACTTGTCTTTGATGGTTTGTACCATCCTCTCAGCTAAGCCGTTGGTTGCTGGATGATATGGGGCTGTGGTCACATGGCGAATGTTATTTGCCTTTAAAAATTGTTGCATTTCAGTAGACACAAAAGACGTGCCATTGTCAGACACCAACACTTCGCAAAGACCATGTATAGCAAAAGTAGCCCTCAGAAGCCGTATGACAGTTGCCGATGTCGTATTATTTACCATGAATAACTCAGGCCAGCGGGAATGTGCGTCAACCATAATTAGAAAATATTTATTCATGTATGGACCAGCGAAATCAATATGGATTCTTGACCATGGTCTTGTTGGGGTAATCCACTCATGCGTTGTCTTTGGGGGCATATGACGATTTTCAAGACACTTGTTGCAATTGCTAATCAAAGATTCAATATCTTCATTGATATGAGGCCACCAAACATAACTTCTAGCCAGTGCCTTGGTCTGTACCATTCCGGTATGTGCCTTATGTAGCACATTAAGTATTGGCTGGCGAAGTGCATTCGGTACTACTACACGGCAGCCTAACAGTATGCAATCATCTTGCACTGATAGCTCATTACGGTGAAGCCAGTATGTATGTAAATCAGTGTTATTTTCTTTCGCAGGCCATCCGCGTTGTATATAATTAGTTACGCGTGATAGTGTCTTGTCTCGTTTTGTTTCAGTTGCTATCTGTTCCACGTCGTAAGGGAAATCCTCAGGAGTTTCTGCCATCAACAGAACCTCATACAACTGCGGCTCAGGCTGTTCCGGGACAGGTTGCGGCCAGCGGCTTAGACTATCTGCACTGCCTATTTGAGAGCCGGGTTTATATCTGATTTCATAATCGTGAGAGGTTAATGCTATAGCTATTCTGGTTAGTCGTGGCGAGAGCATATTTGGCATTGGTTTTTTAGGATCAAAAATGCCCAAAAGTGGTTTATGGTCAGTTACAATGCAAAAATGTCGGGCTGTGAGGTAATTGTGAAATTTAGTAATCCCAAACATTATTGAAGCCGCCTCTTTATCGAGCTGTGAGTACCTGCGCTCGTGGGCATGGAGCGTTCGCGATGCCATGGCAATGGGACGCTCTTGGCCGTCTTCGTTCAAGTGGGATAATACCGCTCCCACTCCGTATTCAGAACTGTCGCATGTGAGAACAAGGGGCTTCTCGGCATCGTAATGTACTAGTGTTAAATCGAAGGTAAGGTAACGTTTAGCTGTTTCAAAAGAGTTTTGTTCTCGCTCTGTCCACTTCCAAGTCTGTGATAAGTCCAATAATCGATGGAGCGGTTCTAGTAATGTAGCTTTATGTGGTATAAAACGTTCGTAAAAATTGTAAAGTCCTAAGAAGGCTTGTAGTTCTCGTTTGTTTGTGGGCGCGGGCGTATTCACTATGGATTCTATCTTGCTCGGTGCAGGGTGGATGCCTTCTGAATCAATAACGTAGCCAAGAAATTCGACCTTTTCTTTGGCGAACTTACATTTGCGTTTATTAAGCCTGAGACCCGCCTGTTCGATTCGTGCCAACACCACGTCTAATCTCTCCTGCATCTCGAGCATGGTCCGCCCGCAAACGATGATATCGTCGATGAGAACCGCCACTCCCGGGATGCCTGCTAGTAGGGACGTCATTAGGCGCTGGAAAATTCCCGGACATGCCTTAACTCCGAAAGCCAGTCTGTGTACGGTGTACAGCCCTTTACAAGTATTTAAGGTTAGTAGTTTCGCAGTATTTTCATCGACGACAACTTGTGTATAAGCTCGGTCCAAGTCTAACGTTGTGAAAAATTTTCCACCTGCCACAGTAGCAAACACTTCATTGGCCGTCGGCATAGGATAGGTATCAGATTCCGTCGCCTCGTTTACAGTACTGCGGTAATCCCCACAGAGCCTTATTTCACCCGATTTTTTAACTATTGGAACTACTGGCGTCGCCCACTCGGAGTAGGATACAGGACGTAACACTCCCTCGCGTTCAAGTCTGTTTATTTCAATTTCCACGCGTTCCTTAATTGCGTAGGGTACTGGACGGGCTTTTAAAAATTTCGGAATCGCTCCCGGCTTCGTATGTATAGTCACCGGATGCCCGCGGTAAGTACCGAGACCGTCCATGAATACCTCCTTGTGTTTTTCTAAAACCAAGTCCATCAGTTGTAATTCGGTGTGCGATACAAAGTTAATGTTCATCGTTATGTTAAGAGGGGTGAGCCAGTCGCGGCCCAAGAGGTTCGGTCCGTTGCCCTTAGCCACAATGATACACAAGTCCTGCATCAGCTCCTTGTATCGAACCGGCAAGACAGCCTGACCCAGCAGTTCGACGGGAGCCTCCGTCCAGGTACGCAGCAGGAGTTGTACCGGCTTCAGCTTAGCCCGCGGCGAGTGTGTGCAGAGGTCCCGCCACGTGCGCTCGTTGACGATGGAGAAGCTGGCTCCCGTGTCGACTTGCATGCGCACCGGAACGTCCGCCAGCGACACCTCCACCTCGAATGGCGGTATGCGGCTCGTGTTCTGCATCACGTAGATGCCGTTCAACCGGTCGTTCGATTCGTCCGTAAAATTGAGAGCGTTGCTTTTTTTCTTCTTGATGCATATCTTTTCGATGTGGCCGCGTGTTTTGCAATACCGACATGTAGCGTTAACGAATCGACACTCTCCAGCATGCCGCTCCCCGCAGCGATAGCACAGGCGAGTGTTCGTGTTCTTCGGGCGTATGGCATTGATGTCCATCGGTTCTGCAGTAGCGGCGGGTGCCGCGTCAAATGTTGTAGCGCGCGGCGTCGCGCTCGGGCCGGGCGCCGCCTCCTGGATCATGCGGACGTCGCGACACGCACTCTCAGAAGATAACATGGCGTCTACGACGTCTCGGTATTTTAAATTATCACGTTTCAACAGTTCATATTGAAGTCGGTCGTCTCGCATGCCACATACTAGTCTGTCGCGTAACATTCTCTCTAAGTCAGTAAAATTACACCCCGAACTAAGTTTTCTTAGATGAGCAATATAGTCCGAAGCTGTCTCCCCGTGTCTTTGGTCACGTTTGTAAAACTTAAACGATACCGATATTTCATTCGGCTTCGGACTAAAATGTTTAGTTAAAATCGTCTCGACTTCAATAAATGTCACTTCACTTGCTTTTCTTGGCGTAATTAATGCAAGAAATGTTTCGTACACTTCAGAACCACACAAAGTGAAAAAATTTGCACGTTTAGCGGCATCCGTCACCACGCCATTAGCCTCGAAACAAAATTTTAACCTATCAATATAATTGTCCCAATTGTCCGTTTTAGGGTTGAATTCACTGAATTTCACTGCCCTATTCTCCATTTTACCGTACGTCGCCACTATAATGTTCGAAATAAGTAATGAAACACGATTTAACGTAAGAACGTTTTATTCAGATAAGGAGCTTGTCTCAGTTCGTACTGACATTGTAAACTAAAAGTACCTACATTAGTAATACATTATTAATGAATAACGTACAATGTAGGTAGATAGAAATGTTTATATATGACAATTTACATATACATTGCATTGCCTAGGTATTGTATAGAATTCCTGAGTTATACAGAATGTCGGTAACATATCTATACTAATATTATAAAGAGGAAACATTTGTTTGTAATGTTTTCACACCAAAACTACTGGACCGATTTCAAAAATTCTTTCACAATTAGATAGCTGCATCTTCACTGAGTGACATAGGCTCTATATTATTAATAGGTGTAAACGAAACTATTGTTATGTCTAATTCAACGCGAGCGAAGCTACGTTCGTCCACTAGTACAAAAATATGTTTGTCTCGTAATTCATCGCAGTTAGTGCGAAACTGTAAATGCTCTTAAAATTAGCGTCACGCAGCTTATTATATGCGCCGAATCTATTCACGGACTTCACGGTAGATGTCACGTGAAAGTCAGATAGGATCTATTAACATGTAGGGTTTGCACGTGGTTATGTCAGCGTTTTTGAAGCAAAAATGCTATGGGGGTTTTGTCGTTGATGGTAACATTAATGTGTAATGTTATTCAATAACATACGGTCCAGGAAAAGATGTTTTGTACAGACAAAAATTAAATATTTTTTATATAGAGAAAGAGTATTGACATAGGTAGATGCCTCTCGTAGTACACAAGCGTGATGAGTGATGATTATGTATTTTCAGACTTGTTCAGTTTTGAGTTTAGTAACAAAAACTTTTTGTTAACGTTAAAAAATATTTAAAAAAAAGCTTATAATTTTTAAATATTTTTTTTCATTTTTATTTTTTTTCATGCATTGTCATCGAAACCAAATATGTGTGCGAAATTTCAGCTCGATAGCTTCAGTGGAAGTAGGTGAACTATTGATTGCAAGATTCTAGGACATACATACAATACATACATATACGAGTGAAGTTAAATAAAAGCTTTTAAAAAAATCCTCCAATATTTTTGAATGCATGAATGAATGAATGAATGAATGAAAAAGGCTTTATTTATTAACAAAATTGACATTACATGCTAGTGGCAAGGGCCCTGTACTAGGTGATAAAACACCCGTGTTACTGGGTACCTTGTCGAAGACCTTTGGGGTGGCTTAAGAACATTCAACGCTGAGTTGTCCACTAACCCCTACTCCCCATTGGAGCAGCGTGGAGTAAGCTTCCTTCCTGTGGCTGTGGGAGCGACCCAGCCCAACAGTGGTACATTTATGGCGCAATATATACCTATACTGTGATTATGGGTTGTATCAAAAATAACACCGTCTCCTCTCTGACGCCATTTAACCTTTGCATTCTACTAAACAACAAATTGCATCGTACGAAAAATGAAATGCATTACGCCGACAAATTGGTGAGTCGTATCTGGCTCGTTCCAGTTTCCAGAATTAAAATTATGCGTTCTTGCGCTTGCGCTTGCGCAAAATACGATATGGCGGCACGGGATGTTTTGATATGTCCGCACCGTTTTTCTGCTCCGATCACACGTTCAAATCATAACATGTTTACGTTAGTATTTAAAGAAATTCGATTCATAACGTGAGTAAGGGGTCGTGTTAGTATTTATCAGTTGATAAGGTCGTTGGTGTTTTTTAAGGCAGATTCAGCTTTCAGCTCTTCTCTGAGTTTACCGGAAAGGGAGATACAATAACAATATTAAAATATCAATAACCGATTTCAAAAGTTATGAGGTAAAAATAATAACAAATTCTAAGATAATTAATTGTAGGTTTGTGTGTTGATGTATGTTTTCACTAATCGCGTGTTTATGTTTCCTGTGTGGGATGGAGGGAGGTGCTGCGTGCATGAAGGTATACACCATCATACATCTTTGTTCGCGAATTGTTGCAAAGTAGATTAATCATAATTAAGTAATAATTAATAAATAATAATTAAGTAATAACAAATTCGTTTGCTAGCTAGACCCATAGGTGTCCTTCTGTTGGGCATATGTCTATCCACAGCTGAGGGAGGTCTAAAATATACTCCCCCACTGCTCTAATGTGGATTCTTTCGTTAACCACACGCAATATTTCGAAGTCAGGCCGACTTCATATTGATATGAAATAAACCGTTTCTGACTGAAAAGATTTGAAAAAGGAATGTAGTGGTATTGTCAAGCGCGGTAACTTGGCAAACACCTTTCCGGCGTTGCATTACACCCAGCAGTGGAACTCTTCAGTCTGATGGATGGACGCATAACTAACTTTCTATTGCTGTTATGATGGTTTTAATGAGGCAATAACACAAGGAATAAATAATTCAATCATAAGACACTAATGTTCTTGTTTGATTAACGCGGCATGTTGGGACGAGGACATTATTACAATGTAATATTTTGTAGTTTAATTTTAATTACAAATTAGAATGCTGGAGTTGGATGTTGGCCCACGTGTGTGTGAATTTATTCTCAGTAGGTATTTATTATTAATTTGGTGCACAATAAATAATAAAATATCTTATTAAATAAATATCTTGGACATTCTCACACACGGCCATCTGACCCCAAAGTAGGCGCGAGCCTGTTTTATGGGTGTCAGAGACTGATATACATACATAGATATTTTTAAATACATACATAAATAGATAATATTAACATCCAGACACAGAACCTCTCACTCAAATCCCTCCCTTCATTTAAATCATTACACGGCAGAATCGGCACAGAGCCGAACACTGTAGCTGACTACAGAGTAGTGGACTGTATATTATATAGCAAAAAAGACTTCTTTTCATGTACCTAATTCTTATTTATTGAGCTGGACTAGTTTACAATGTCGTGGTGAGATGTACTGAGTTGAGAACTGAGTCGTGAACCAGGTAGGTGGTTCTGCCTCAGGCGAACTCTATTTAGGTTCTACCACCGCTAAAATAGACATTCATCATCAAATGAATTTCACTATTTAAAGATATCAAGCATAACTTCTACTTTGATTAAAAGTATAAGCAATTGCGTTTGTGGTTACACTGAAAATGTTTATTGGTAGTAAACCCAATAAAGTTGTTTTGATGTCTGTTTATTACTTTACATTTTATTGGACTGTATGAATAGATACCATCTTTGAGTGCTTTTGTTTTCTTTATTCTGTTTACAAGTGTAAACTGTAAATAAAAAAGTCGCCTTGACATTCTTACAACCTAAAATTCCATGTAAACAAACATTGTAGACAACACATCTTCAACAACCTATTCGGTGACGCCGTAAAGGTCTGTATGACCATACAGAAAAAGTCCATTCGAAAAAGAAAAAAAAAGCAACACATCTTAACATCCAAGACATGATAACATACCTCCAACAACAGAAAAATGTGAATCATATTTGCATCCAAAGATATTCAATACCTACTCAATTTCATCATTTTTTTTTTTTTTATGGATACAGGATAGCAAACGAGCTTGCAGCACCACCCATCCGCTGCCGCCCATGACAACTGTGACTGACTTTGAACAAGACTCAATTAGGGACTGGGATGGTTAGTCCAATTAGTTGAGAAAGTTAATTAGAACATTAGTTGGTCAGTTCGTTAGTAGGTATGAGGACTGGGGACTGTTAGTAACAGTTAGTCCTGTTAGTTGGTGTTAGTAATAGTCCAGTTAGTACTTGTTAGTAGGAGTCTCGTTCTAAGTCAGTCACAGATGTGTTGCTACCCTTGAGGACTAAGATGGTCGCCTCTAAAGAAGTGTAACCGGAATCCACACCTTTCCAACCGGACCACAATTGCTTTAAAAACAATTATTATACGGCAGAAATGGTACTAGGTACCGTGGCGGGCGGTGGTACTGCCCCGGGCGAACTCTATATGGAACCAATTAGCTTTCATATAAAACCTATTTGGTTCCCTATAGGCTCTACGACCTAGAGATATCTAAAGACCTAATTATTATTTTTTAAACGACTCACATTCACACACGTTTTCAACAGATTTGATTTTTTCAAGGTCAAGCCGGGCGGTTCCGGTCACCTAATGACCTTGAGTTGGACAATTTGAATAATATGCATCCACACGCGACTGTTTCAGTTTCAATTTATTCAAATTATTCATTAAATCCGACCGTGTGGAAGATATATTAGTTCTGTTCTCTTGGAAGCTCATGTATGAACCTTCAATGAAAATTCAAATACGCTTTATTACATACTAGTGGACGCAGCACGCAGCTTCGCATAATATTAGTTTCGTTTACACCTAGTAATATTATATAGCCTATGTCACTCAATGAAGATGCAACTTTCTAATAGTGAAAGAATTTTTGAAATCGCTCCAGTAGTTTTTGTGTAAAAACATTACAAACAAATCTTTCCTCTTTATAATATTTGTATACATAATAGACTAGCTGTTGTCAGCTTCTTCGCTCGCGGAAAAATTAAGCAAACGATCATAATCTGATCTCCAGTAAAAAAGTGATGGAGAGGATTCCGTAAGCGTAATGCATCAAAATCCTATCATTTGTTACATTGAAATCAAGTTAATAGTAATAATTAGTTTTTAGTTAGTTTATGAGCGGCGCAAGCGAATCATTGAATTTATTAATTCTTAACCTACTATGTAAGTAGGTATATCTCATTCGCTTGGTGTCAGGTAAATAAGGATCTCATAGGTATCTCTCTTCTATCATAATACGATAAGATCAATGAATTATATTGCTTGATTTTGGTACCTATTTATTTACGCAAGCTCAGTGTCGTCTAAATGACTCCAACAGTTGTCAGTAAACAGGTTAAAATTTGTTGAATATTTTGGATAAAGAAACGTAAACAACTTCTGCGCATAGCTTCCAGTACTTTCGGTCCGTAGTCACAACATTATTTCGTGTTTATTCCCACTCAAAGCGTTACATAAGGGGGATGCACCGCGTAAACATTAAGATTCTTTCGCTATCTTTTTTTTTTTTTTTTAATCCAATTTAAAGGGCTTTGTCGCTAAAGCGAACATGCCGCCCTGGTTACATGCATCTATGTAAAAAAACGAAATTTAAACTTATCTAGCAATCAATTTTACAATTTTCCTTGCAGAGTCTGACAGTGGATCTGCCAATATTATATTACACTGTCCAATCACACTTAAACCTAAGTTAAGACTAGTCCTAGTTGCCTCGTTTTGAACACATTCCATTAACACGTGAAATAGGTCATCAGCGACATTGCAAGTAGCGCAATTTGGAGAGCTTGTTTTACGCATCAAAAAGGCAAACTTATTACATGGAATGTGTCCAGATCGCAGTCGCAAAATAGATTTAATCTCGCGAGTACTGAGAACATTGTTGTCGATCCAAGGGTACCTAAGAGGATGTGGCTGGATCGTTCGGTACCAGATGCCTTTCTCCTTTGATCGTTCATCAAAATACTCCTTCCACAAATTATAACAATGCTCTTTCAACAAGGGGATATAGCTTTCAAAAGAAGGAGTACGAACCATTTCTACACCATCCGTAATTGCTTGCTTAGCTAGTAAGTCAGCTTGCTCATTGCCATCAATACCGACATGGGATGGTATCCATTGCAAGAATATTGTTTTGGAGTCTGATTGAAGGGCATATAGAAGCTTTATAATTGCGTAAGCTACAGGCAATCCTCGAAAAATCGAAGTGCACCGAGCTAGGTGTTGTAGCGCGCTCTTCGAGTCTGTTAGGATTACTACATTTTTATAGTTCATGGACTCTATATAAGCTAAAGCTTCATAAATAGCTACCAGCTCCGCTTCCATTATAGATATATCTACCATAATTTTGAATTTTGAATATATATGTAAATCTAAATCCAAAAATGCTGCCCCAATACCATGACTATCTTTCGACCCATCAGTAAATATTTTCCGAGACTTTGAATAGTATAGGTTCAAATATTTAATACAAGAATTTTTTAAAGTGAGTTGATGAAATAGACGTTTAGAATTGGAAATGCCTTCTATATCTGTTTTTAACGTCTCCGTTATGTTTAAACTTGTAACCCACCGTTCTAATGAAAACATACCTAAGCACGGACTAGAGTAAATAGGCAGAGATTTATATTGATCGTGAATTCCCGTAAGCAATGGCAGTTTTTTATTGGTCCAGTGACTTTTTCGCTTTAGGTCGGCTAACTTGTTGACTAAAATAATAGATGGGTTATTATGAAGGGATCTGTTCTTGAACCAAAATTTCCCCGCTATATAACGTCTTCTTAGATACAACGGTGGTATGCACAGCTCACTCTCCATCACATGAATTGGAGTGGACTTAATGAAGCCCCCAATATTTCTCATTGCTTGGTTTTGGATTTTGTCTAATTTAGCCAAATTTGTCTTACAACAATTATCATATAAGAAAGCGCCAGTCTAAACGGCTTCTAATCAATGAAAAATAAAGTTTGCGTATATGCTTAGGATGAACTCCCCAAGCCGAACCAGTTAAGACCTGAAAAATATTGATGAATTTTGACACCCTTAAAATGATCTCATTTATATGTTTATTCCATCTTAGCGATCGATCCAGCCACAATCCTAAGTATTTAACATGTTCTACTACTTCTAATGCGACGTCATTAAAAACAATGTTCACACAGTGCCGCCGATACCCTTTTGCAAATACACACACTTTGCTTTTTAAGGGTGAAATATCTAGATTCATTTCATGGAACTTACAAGATAAAATATTTAAAGCACATTGTAAACGATTCTGAGCATATACCAAACTATCTGATGTTATATATATAACATAGTCATCTGCATATTGAGAGACACAGACATTTCCCAATTCACTGACAGTTTTGCATATTTCTATAGTAACTACATTAAATAATAAAGGTGAGATAGGATCTCCCTGAGCTAGGCCAAGCCCAGTACTTCTAACAGTTTTGTAGTTTTGCCCTTCAACTACGAGACAACGTTGACTTAAAAATGACCAAATATAATAGCACAACTTAGCGCCTATGCCCAACCGATCTAATGTGGATATCAGATAAAATATGTCGACATTATTATATGCGTTTTCTAGGTCTAGAAAACAACCAACGGTCAACTGATTATTAGAAAAACCTATTTGCACACTAGTCACCAAATCGACTAAGTTATTTAAGCAAGAGCGCCCTTTTCTAAATCCTTTAGTTTCCTCGGAGAATAGGTTGTTCTTCTCTAAATACCATTCAATCCTATTTTTAATAATAGCGTGAAATATTTTACAAACACATGAAATAAGGGAGATTGGTCTGAAAGCAGCTAGTGAGGTACCCTCCCGCCCAGACTTAGGGATGGGTAATACACGGATGTATCGCCATTGATTTGGGACAAAATTAGAATAAAGGAACATGTTATACATTTTATACAATTCGCTATCTTCAAACAGTCGTTAAATTACAATCAATGAATATATTTATAAGACTTCCATAGTTAAAAAATACTTATACATAATAATGTTTTAATAATTGTGAAATAACGCATAATAAGTAATTTTTTTTTTTCAATTTTAATTTAACATAAAACCCGACTCTATTCATGTCTTGTCTAATCTTTGCTATGTAGTAGAATCTATTACGAATTTCGTAAAATGAACAAATTAATATTGTTGCCATGATTTACCAATTAATTGCTATTTTTCGCCGCTAAAGCCAACTCAACGAGCTATATTATTATGACTTTACACACATATTTATCGAAATAACCTGTAGTAGCTTTTGGGAAGAATGTTTTCTTTTAGTGAAAGACTTTACTCGGTTCAGCCATTTCAGATACCCAGCCCTTACAAACAAACGTACAAATTGTGCCTCTTTATAAGTGATAACGTTACTTGTGTGTTTGACTGTGATTTCTGTCCAACACATATTTCTTACTAGCACTCTCGCTTGAGAGTGGCGAGATCAAAGTGGACAGCAATTTTGTTATTGCACCAAGAATAGCAGTGCGTTCACCCAGAGTTGCATTTTCGGTGCAAATCATGTGAATTTATAACTTTAGGTGAATTGCTTCCTAGGGTTGGCAAGAGAGTTAGATTTCGTGTTTTGAATCGAGTTGGAGTAATATTTAGGATTTCTTATGTTGGTAAGGCTCATAGTTATCAGTTCTAGTTTAGAATTACTTATGTTATAGAATTACTTAATGTTGGTAAGGCTCATAATTATTATCAGCGTCCGTAGCCCAATAGCTCGCGTCGGTTCAATGTTCCCTCCACCAATCTGCATGGAAGTAGCGTGGTCGAGTATGCTCTAGACCTCCTGCAGAACTGTCTGGGGGGAGAACCTTGCCCAGCTGTGGAAAGTGTATGGGTTGGAGCAGAACCACAGGAATTGCCGAAATCAACGATATTGCTTTGATAGAGACAATAGATCGACGAAATGTTTTTGCGAAAAGGTAGGCAAAGCAATTAAGTAATTGTAGCTGTGTCTTCCGAGGTACATGTACTCACCTGAAGGTACCTTCCAGGTACCTATTTACTCGAAGGTCTACTCGTAGGTTGTGTTTGCACACAGACCACTTACCATCAGGTAAGGCACATATGCCTGTTTGTCCTTATCCATACTTCCATACGAATATTATAAATGCGAAAGTCTGTCTGTCTCGCTTTCACGCCAAAACTACTGAACCGATTTAAATGAAATTTGGTACACAGATAGTATAGAGCCTGAATAAGGACATTTTTAATTGGAAAAATGTGTTGTAAAGGGTTGAAAATGGGGACAAAAGGTTGTATGAAACCATTGTCATTTTCAGAACTAGAAGCATACAATTTATATTTTAGACTGTTGATATGTTATAAACAAATAATCTAATTCCACGTGAGCGAAGCTGCGGGAGTCCACTAGTGTATTATAAAGAAGACAAAAGACAGATGAAACTGATAACCGTCGACCTTCTCAATCTTTAGAAGTATCTAGAAGCAACGCATTTATGAAAAAAATACATGCTTTCATTTCAACAGAAAAATTGGACATCTTATAAGAAAAACATCCACCAATTGAACAACTATAATAACGACGACGAAAATGAATTAGTGTCAAGCTGTCTATGACAGTAACAATTCACTTTCGCAAATATATTTTTCTACCGTATCATAAATAAATGTTTGTGTATACCATCAACATAACTCATTCTGTTTGTTGACGTGAAGAAATGTGGGAGCACATACCAGAATTATATTAATATTTCAGGCTGGAAAATCTGAAACTCGGAAGGAATAATAGCAATATGTTTTGTTTAGCGAAAGGATTAGTTTGTCAGGGTACCGGTGTTTGAGCAACAATGGGTTAATCGGGTTTTTCACCTACTGAACCGCGGCTACGCTAGAGGTCAAATACAAATACAAATACACTTTGCCACCGCCAAAAAAAAGACAAACCAATAATATTATTGTTGTTGTCGCAATGAGCTTCAAATTCAAATAATTTATTTCGCTATGAGGTGATTACACACGCTTAACGAAAGTCTAGGTAACTACAAACTACTTATCGAGAAGAGATATAATGCTATTCTAAACTGATTAATATAAAGCAAAGGATGAGCTATTGATCCTTGAATGAATAGCTAATCCTACACAGGTCTACTAATACAGGTCTACCTACGACCTTCGATTCTGGCAATGAATGATTGAGTTATCTAACTTTATTACTTATCTAAATTCCTCGTAGAAGCTTGGAGTGTGAGATCGTGCCCAGGGTATGATAAATAGGGTCTTAATCATGGGACATGGAACCTAAAACATGGGACCTAAACATAGGTGGGGAAAATTGGGTGTGTACTTTACTATACCTCTGTGTACCCCTTCGGTGTACGAAATGACGACATTGGTTTTTCTGATGAAATAAACGCTCTTCGTTTTCCATACCAATTAACGAGTACTTAGAATGGGTGGTTATGCATTCTCGTTTACTACCTTCCATACATAAACATTTTCTTCATCGTATTCAGCACTTTAATCCGAAAAAACTTTGTTAAGATTAATTCCAAGCGTCATGAAATATTATTTTTCGGAATAAATTCTGTTCAAAATTCTAGATTTTGTTGCAGAACAATAAGTGAACAGATCTGAATGGCTTCATGGTTTTAAAATAAATTGATCCGCAATGATAATGTTTACGCTATTTATCATACCCATTCGCCTAGGAATACTCGCAATGTTTTGTTTTCAAATCGATTCTGATCATCAATTAGATGTTTGACTGATACATTTTTATCTGAGTTATCTTAGACGTTGCATTTAGCACTTAAATAATTAGCTATGTAGTTTAATGTAGTTTAAATTCCTAGGCGCTACCGTGCTTCGGAGGGCACGTTAAGCCTTTGGTCCTGGTGGTTTTCAATGATGAAAACAGTCGTTAAGCCTTGTTGAAGACCTTCGTGTGGCTTGAGAACATTCGACACTGGGTTGGTCACTAACGTCTCCACCAATCCGTTCTTGAGCAGCGTGGTGGAGTATGCCCTAGACCTCCCGCAGATTTATCTGTGGTGTGGTGCCCAGCAGTGGGACGTCTATGCTAAGCTATGTAGTTTAAGATTCGACGAGTTGAAACAAACCACATGACCCTACTTTTGGCCTTGTGTTTGGTAATAAATTGATACTCACTAGGCCACAACTACTATGAAAGAATACTATGAAAGAAGGGCCATGCTAGTTCATCATTTGAGACAACGAAACAATTAAAAATTATATGTATGTTAGTCAAGATGAAGTGATTTTCATGATACATCATTTCCTTTGAAGCTCACGCCAGCCAGAACTCGTAGAATTAGTGTAGAAAGAATTGTGATTTATTACTAGTAATCTAGTTGTCAAATGTATGCTCATGTTGAGTTGTATTCGCCGATATGTATATTACAGTTTTGATGAAGTGTATCTAGTGTTGAATGACCATGGTTGAAAGACGATTTAACTGATTTATTTAATAACGGGTAGTATTTATACGAGCGAACTGAATGACTACTGAAATACTAACTTGGTGACAGACTGTGAGCGACTACAAATATTAATAACGGTTACAAGTTTGAGTACCTAAGTATTCAATATAATAATTCTTAAGCGAACTTATGTTATTGTTAACTATTTTTTTTTAAATATTAAACTAGTGGACGCCCGCAGCTTCGCTCGCGTAGAATTAAACCCACCCGCGTTCGGGTTGCCCACTTGACTTCAAAAACGGCAAAGTTTCATACTAACTTTGCACCCCTTTTTACCCCCTTAGGGGATGAATTTTCAAAAATCCTTTCATAGTGCACCCCTACGTAATAAAAGGTACCCCTGTGCAAAATTTCAAATTTCTGACCCTTATAGTTTAGGCCCTGCGTTGATATGTCAGTCAATCAGTCAGTCAGTCAGCTTCTCCTTTTATATATGTATATAGATATTATGTGTGTCGAACCAAAACTAGTGTGTGAAAAGTTATTTTTTAAATTAAAATGCATATTATATATAAAAATGCAGCTAAAATTCTGTATTTCTTCTCCATATTTATTTGAACTATGCCAAATTTCATACTTCTCCGACCGTGTGAAAAGGGGTACAAAGATTTTTCTTCACGTTCATGTTAAAAAAATAATATCTCGATCCGCTTGAGCACGTAAGTTTCTACTCGTAATGTAATCGACGAAATATTAAATTTGAACAAATGTGCATATCAGCATAGTCGCGCAACAGGTGGCTTACCAAGAAATCCATGCGACCAAAATAACACAGATTCGTTTAAAATATGAAATGTTAGCAATTAAATCGTTTCAACATTTGGCACAAAGTTACTCGATAATCCTTACTAATATGAATGGGAAAGTGTGTTTGTACGTTTGTTTTTCTACTCCGCTTTTATAGAATGATGGATCGACGTGATTTTTGCATAGATGTAGTAGGGCCTGGAAAGTAACATAGGCTATGTATAATCCCGCGGAAATTGACAAAAACCTGAATAATCATTCGATTCTTAATCGATTTTTCGTTGGTTTGCCCTTCTTCCGCCTCAACTGAATGATAGATAGACGTGATTTTGCATACCTAGATATAGTGTAGGGCCTGGAAAGTCACATTATTACTTTACATGGTTACAGTGGACAAAACATTCTATTAATCGATCGATTTTAATCGATGGTTCAACACATCGATCAATTTTTAATCGATTAATGTCTATCTCTGATTATGATCGACCAAACTGCGGGTGAAGCTAGATTTTGATTTGTAATCTTTAGTGTAGGTTCCATTGAATTTATTATTATTAATTTATTAGTTTATTATATTTTAAACCATCCCCTGATGGTAGAGGTAATTATACAAGCGAACAATTTCACGCGGGCAGAGTAATATGGGTGTCAGAGACTGATATACATACATAGATATTTTTAAATACACACTTAAATAGATAATATTAACATCCAGACACAGAACAAATACAAGTGTTCGTCACACGAATATTTGTCTTGAGTGGGATTCGAACCCACGATCCCTTGCGCAACAGACAGGGACACTACGTCAACGAGCCCCTCAAAATATTATATTTTGTTTATAACTATTATTAATTTATTTGTTTATAATGTTTTCACACAAAAACTACTGGACCGAATTCAAAAATTCTTTCACCATTACATGACATAGGCTATATAATATTACTATGTGTAAACGAAACTATTGTTATGTCGTATTCCACGTGAGCGAAGCTGCGGGCGTCCACTAGTATCCTATATTTCGATAGATTCGGCGGCTACTGGAGACAGATTTTTGACATAAACTCCATTTAGCCAAATCTATCTATCGATAGATTGTTATTATTGGCCTTGACTCCCTCTGTAAACCCTATTTACAGCATTAGGTTTTTAAATGAAAATGTTACATCTGTGACAAATTTTGAACATTACAATGTTCTCCTTGTAGCGTACTATTCGAGCTGTGGAAGATGTTTATATTAGTTAATTTTTTGTTACATTTGGCATTTGAATAAGGTGGGTTAGTTAAATAAAAATTATTTTTCCATATAAATTATTCCAGTGGAATCATTCTACTGAAATTATTCAGTGGAATCATTCTTCTGGAATTATTCCAGTGGAATCATTCTACTGGAATAATTTCATGCGTTGTTTCCTGAGGACTATGGTCATCTGTTGTATTAATGTCAGTTACAACCAATAAATTCACAATATCCATTTAGAAATATGAAAAACGGCGGTTTTTAATATTTCCGCTTTACGTGTTAATCATGTGATATGAAAATCGTGTAGGGCTATTAGACGAATATCTAACAAGTCATCAATTATTGGTAAGAAAATCGTAGGAAACTGTTGACGACCGCTGACTATCAAATTGTCAGCGGATGGAGATGACCAATAAATATGTTCGCAACACGCTGTGAGTGAAGCTTAGGGTGGCCACGTAATGTGGATTATACGGGATTTTTTAATTTTTTAAATACCATGTTTTAGTAATAAGTTTAGTCTTTGTATCTAGTTGTTCTTGTTGTTGTTATATACGTTCTATATATAATTTTTGTTCCTTCAGTATTATGTTGATGTTTGTAAATTATTGTTATTCGTTTACCTGTCATTGTTTGTGCACCCTACCGTTTTATTTTATACTTGTACCTATCCTCTCTTGTTTACCAGGCTTTCTGGAAGAAATTGCTCAAAGCAATAAGACAGCCTTTTGCAAAACTTCTTTTTCTTTATTGTTTTCTTTCCTGTTTTTTTTCTGGTGCAATAAATTATATTGTATTTTACACCCGCCTCAATCTAAACCTTTACAATGAATATTTTTTTCATAAAAAATACCAAAGCAATTTATTCTTGCTAAGCTGCCACGTTGGTCTAGGGGTCACAAGCGCGAATGCTAAGCTAGAGATCCTGGCTTCGATCCCCGAAATATTTTTACATAGGGCGGACTTAATGACATTATGAGTTTAAAACATTACAAAAATTTCAAAAACGGCAAAGTTTCATACTAACTTTGCTCCCCCGTTTTACCCCCTTAGGGGGTGAATTTTCAAAAATCCTTTCTTGGTGCCTTTCTACGTTATAAAAGGAACCCCTGTGCAAAATTTCAAGTTTCTAACCCTTATATTTTAGGCCCTGCGTTGATATGTCAGTCAGTCAGTCAGTCAGTCAGTCAGTCATTCAGCTTCTCCTTTTATATATATAGATATAGATTTATAAATTGCAACATAAATACATATCAATATCATAAATATAAATATATATTGAGGATACGAGTATATTATAGAAGACGTGCTCACCCTAGTAATGTACGCGGTATCCGTTGATCGTAGGGTTTAATTTAAGATCGCGGGACGCAAGGATGCCAACTATTTTTATTATTTTTGTTAATGTCAAAACTATCACATAAACAGCACATTTTATATTTCGCGGCCGGATAACGACATATGTCGGAATGGGACAGTTCGGTGTTATGACGTATCCGACGTCCATGTAGGTACACGTCGAATTCCAGGGCGCAAAGTCCGCACGCATGGTGGTATATAAATTTAAAGATATTTTGACGTTTTAAAACGTTTTAGTTGGGCCTCTGAGACGAGAACGCAAATGCGTATATTCTTATTTCAGGCTTATGAGTACTTGAATCAGTTTAGTCTAGTCTAGTATGCTATGAATGAATTACAAGAGTAGATATATTAGAGTTGTTCTATTATTACAAAGTACGAATTTAAGTGTTAGAAGATTAAAACCAGAAGCATAAAAAATAACATCACGCCCTCATTTCTCAGAAGGAGTAGGCAGAAGTGTGAACCCACTCTTCGCCAGTTATGTTTAGGTCCCATGAAATAGGTCTGTTGCCATTCACCGGGCACAAATCCAGACTCCGAGCTGCTACCGGGCATTCAAGTTAGAAAACGCAATAGTAGATGCCTGACCCGGGAATTGAATCCAGGACCTTTAGCTTAGCAGTCGGGGTAACCACCACTGGACTAACGACATAAAACATATTAATTGCCAACATAAGTAACAAGTATTAATAAATTCTGGCAAAAGGAACTAGTTCAGCTTTTGCTGATGCAATTCTCACTGAGTATCTTTAAATTGACAACGCAACGGTAATCATAGAAAAATATCTGGATTATACATCATACCATGTGCCGACACCCCAATATATTTAATTAAGTCCATAAATAATTACATAAAAACATGTCAAAATCCATTCAAATTAATAAGAACTTAAAGGCGATAAATTAAATAAATTTTAAAACAAGCAATGAATCATTAACCTAAACTCGTAAGTCATATAGGATACTGAAACCTACGAAAGAGAAGGGAAAATGACAAAAACATAAGAGTAACACTGTACAGACACATCAAAATATGTTGTTTTGTTGAAGAGCGCAGAGAAGAGATAAATGGCTTTATTGAGTGGTCTGTGGAATTCTATCGTTGGATGCAACGATAAGGAATCTGATTGGAGCGAAGTCAACCACCTGTACCTTGACGGGAAAAAGAAGTACTTTTCGGTGTCAGAGGTCGATAAAGAAGAAACGCCCATAGTCTTCTCTCTTGGACACACTATCACATTCAACAAAACAGGGTGTGACTACAAGTTCACGCCGTTGAATTTCATTAATATTTACCACATAGATACTAGGAAAGGTTTGTATTAGTTTCTACGAGTATGTAGGTTGTAGATGTACTTATGATGCCTTACTGTTGTACCATTTTGGGGTTTATTCATATATACTCAGGTTCAAAACTGACACGAGTGAAATTTTTAAAATACCTTGTTTAGCAAAGACTTCTTTAATTTTAATTAGTTACTAGTTTTCTTGTTCTTGAGGTCTTTCAAGTATATTTATGACTAATTAATGTGTTCCTTGAAAAGCAATATAATCATTCAAACATGTTTTGGAATTACTACACATAACCAAAAATTTAAATCTGTGAGAAAGAGTATTTTAAAGTTATTGAGTACATTAATTGTAATGTGGTAATTTATTGAGTAGTATTGAATCCCTGTCTCTTTCTAGTTTCTTAACTTACTTTTCTCTTTTATCCGTTGATTATTATGAACACCACTATCTTGATGATTTTTTTCTTGTACACTTCTCCCCTTAATCAATTGCGTTCGTCCCTCATAAATTAACTAATTTTCTTCACATCGCATGCAACTTTTTCTTCGTTCTCCTATGTCTCATATTCCTACCTACCTACCTGTCTCATATTTTACCTAACCTATATTTCTACTTGTAAATTGAAGAAGTCATTCTTTATAGCTTAGTAGTTTCCCTAATTTACGTTCCTTTCTCTTTTATCTAGGACTTACTATATACTTCTTTTCCCTTTAATCTTTTTCATTCGTTCCTCATTCATTATCTAACCTTTACATCTACTTGTGAATTGGAGCAGTTATTCTTCATAGCATTCAAGTTTCCCCCTCCATTAACGTTCCCTTCCCTTAATCTCCCAGGATCTGCTCCTAATTGGTTACTTAAATTATATTGATGACTTATTCAATTTTATCGCCCAGGATCTAAACCTGTTTGACTACAAGCACTATATTAATGAGTTTTATTCTCTTCCAGCGGAAGTAAAGATGCCAAGCGGCCACACCGACCAGCCCGTGATCGAAGACAATCATGACGGTACCGTCAGCATCAAGTACGACCCTCGGGAGGAGGGTGTTCATGAGCTCTACGTCAAGTACAATGGCGAACATGTTCAGGGTGAGTTGCCACTATAGGTACACTAGCTTTCTGCGGGCCCGCCCGCGTCAAATCGTTTTCCGTATAGTATTACTGCTACTATCGCGGGATCTTTTAATATATAATAAGTAAAGCCTTTAAACGGCAAGTTACACCAAAAGTTGCCCCGTTTTCTCCTCCATGATTGCCACTAATCGAAACACACACACATACACTGTCACACTGCATCTGAAAAGTAAAGAGGTTCTACTAGAGTACAGAATGCAAGTTTGTATGGAATTTTTCTCAAACATTGTCTGATAAATTTATATTTACAGCAAAAGTTTGTTATTTGGATATAAAGAACACATAATATTATCCTGTTTTTCTGTATTTTCTAAGATACCGAAAAAAATAATTAAATAACTATAGATAATTTTAATATTTTAAGAGGCGTTAATGCGTAAACCATGGCTATTTTTGTGAGGAAAAATACATTATTGTATGATCACCAATATAAATTTAGCTTTTTTGTATATTCAATATACAAGGGGTCAAAACTGGGATAAAAGTTGTAACTAAAGTGAAGTCAAGTAATTAATGTTTAGTTTTGACAAAAATTTATACGTATATTCTTGGTTAACATTATAGGCGTTCCCAGAAAATAATGAGGATATCTGTGATACTGGATGGAAGTTTGTTTGAATATTTCTTAAGTTTCAATAGAATTGCTTCTGATTTAACACAAATGTGTAAACATTTGTGGCAAATTTTATTGAAGGATATGTAGGTAGGTAGTAATAAAAATATTGGATATGTAGGTAGGTTTTGTCTAATTCCACTTCGGCAGTCAGGGTCAAACCAGCGCGACGGAGTCGTCAAAGGCTAGATAGTGAAATCGTGAACGTGTTGTACGATAAGAAAAATATATTAACTGATGCCTTTTAAGTAAAAGGCTTACTTAAAAGTCTTAAACAATTTCTCCAGGTTCCCCCTACAAATTCCACGTGGACTCCATCTCGTCGGGCTACGTCACCGCGTATGGACCCGGCCTGATCAATGGCGTGAGCGGGGAGCCCAGCGAGTTCACCATCAGCACCAAGGGCGCGGGGGCCGGGGGACTGTCCATGGCTGTGGAAGGTCCCAGCAAAGCTGAGGTTGGTTATGACGTGTGATGACATACTTATGAGTCCGATCTATTTATGGAACTCAAAAAGTTCATCGCCAATTAAAAGGGCGCTGGCGCCAGGGGCTGTCCATCGTAAAGCTGAGGTAGGTAACAGTAGTGTAGTGTAGTAAATACAAGTGTATTTTTGTTAGTTTTTTTGAGGTTAAGTTTTTATTTTATTTTTATTATACAAAATTATTATATTTCAAGTGTATAATTATGGGTCATTGGCCTGAAATAAAGATATATTATTATTACGAGACGTTACGGGGCTGGTCGTAGAAGTCATAAGGTCAAGTATATTCGTAGGACGAGGAAACGATTTCAAGCGAGCTGTGGAGCTTGCGCCGGCAGTGTGATGGAGCAACAATAATTGAAACATTTAAAAAATGTAAAAAAATATTTTTGTTGGTGCATTTCATAGAATATATAAGGTGCGTCTTCAAAAAATAAAACCGTTTAAAAAGCAAAAAACCAATTTAAGCTATCGAGAGAACATTCTTTATTCAAACTTACATTCTTTATTTAGATTTCCAAACATTGATATATATGTTTTCCAAAGAACAAAATATAAAAAATCTATAATGGATTTATTAATTTGTTCTAGCTCAAATATGTACAAATTGTTATATTCACTAGCCTGTACTCGTATTAAAGTAGAAATGATTTAATTTTCCAGATCACATGTCACGACAACAAAGACGGCACTGTCTCGGTGTCGTACTTACCAACGGCTCCTGGAGAGTACAAGATCACTGTGCGGTTCGGAGATAAGCACATCAAAGGCTCTCCATTTTTGGCTAAGGTAAACTTGATACATTCTAGTAACGAATATTTAAATCTAAGAATATTTTTTAGTATATTAAGGCTCTGCGCAAACGGGCCACCGACCACAGCCACCGGTGGCCAGCGACAGCCACTTAACATAAACTTTTTCATATTTTGTATAGACGCGCCGCACACGTGTAGCCGGTGGCGGCCACTCGCTCCGCGACGCGCCACTAGTGGTCGCTACGGGCCACACAAAACGCCGACACCCGCCACTGTCGAACTGCTCCACCCCCCGCGCAGTTATATATTATACTAGTGGTCCGCCCCGGCTTCGCACGGGTATTTTATATAAAAATCAAAATTATAATACACACACATAAACCCTATTTGCGTCAGATTACTAAAAAAATAAAAATTTAACACGACTTTATTTTACACATATAGATTATAACAATAGTTTCGTTTACGCCTAGTAATATTATATAGCCTATGTCACTCAGTGAAGATGCAGCTTTCTAATGGTGAAAGAATTTTTGAAATCGGTCCAGTAGTTTTGGCAGCGCACGCCAGAATAGCTCGCAGATGGTAGATTTTTTCCTACTTACCTACTTGACACTTATCGTCAAATTTGGGACAATTCACACAATATCTTTATAAATTTTAGCCTGTGTGTTATTCTGATGTATAAGCTATATTATTGTAAAGTTTCATTAAAATCCATTCAGTACTTTTTACGTGAAAAAGTAACACACATCCATCCATACATACATACATACTTACAAACTTTCCCCTTTATAATATTAGTAGGATAGGATTAGTAAGAATTATACCTTATCAACAGCCTAAAATTTAAGTTATATGCTTCTAGTTTTGAAAATGACAATACTTTCATACAACCTTTCATCTCCCTTTTCAACCCATTACAACACTTTTTTCCAATTAAAAAGTGTATGTCCTTTGTCAGGCTCTAGACTGTGTAGTACCAAATTTCATTAAAATCGGTTCAGTAGTTTTGGCGTGAAAGCGAAACAGACAGACAGACAGACAGACAGAGAGACACTTCAAAACCAAACGTCCAATTTTAATCATTCAAAGACCAAATATTATCTACATAAACTGTAAATGTAGTCCAAAAAAAATTCAAGATAAAAAAAATGGTTGTTGTGCCTCACTCGACATCGATATCGTAGATAGGTATAGTGTGTCGGGGTTTTTTTTATAGATATTTATAAGATCTACAATTAATTAGAACATTTTATGGTTCTATCTTTTATATTTTAGGCAGCGTACGCAAAATAAGTAACTTTTCTGGTTGATTTTTTACACCTTGTGTCCGAAAAACCCAAATATCTTACGGAACCCTATTTTTTTTCCAAAATAAAATTTAGCCTATGTCACCCGGGGATAGTGTAGCTTTCCAACAGTGAAAGAATTTTTCAAATCGGTTCAGTAGTTTTGAAGCCTATTCGATTCAAACAAACAATCAAATCTTTCCTCTTTATATATTAGTATAGATTATTTATTTATTTCAATGCATTAACAAAAGCGCGAGCACACTTCCCGCGTCGGAGTCCATCGTTGGAGCGGACGGGTTATAAAATGTGGCGACTTCCGAACACCGGTGGCTGTCGCTCGCTTCTGACACTGTGGCGGTAGCGCGCGACAGCCACCGGTGGCTGTGGTCGGTGGCCCGTTTGCGCAGAGCCTAACTGTCATAGAAGCAGCATACTCTGCGTCTCTATGAATATATCTGTGGTTGTGAGAGAGTTTTGTTTGTTCATCTGTTTTACAGAATAATTGTAGGTGTATTATTTTATGACACATAAAAAATTAAATTGAGCATTCCAAAGTACACAATACATACTTATACCATGGACGTTTTTATAAATGATTAAATTATTATATCTTCCATGTAACAAAGTATTAAAAGATGAATAAGTTGAAATTGAGAGCCCATGAGTAAAGTTTTATGAAACATCATTTGCAGACAAGGTTTTTACTAATGTATGTTAATAATTTGAAACATTTATCAGACTCTCGGAAATTTCTTTTATTTTTATTTTGACACTATCTAAACTATACACACCGGCATATTTAGCGGAACATCGACTTTCGAACGCGGACCAATGGAGTAAGGTATTGTTTAGTGATGAGTGCAGAATTATCTTAAATCAATTTGACGGCAGGCAAAGAATATACAGATGCAAAGGAGAACGATACATTCAGACAAATTTTGAAACTACAGTTGTATACGGTGGTGGATCAATAATGGTTTGGGCGGGCATTTGTTTGGGAGCTCGCACAGACTTGGTAGTGATTGACAGAGGGAGTCTGACTGCAGACCGCTATATCAGAGAAGTTTTAGAAGAAAATGTCGTACCGTTTGCCCCATATATCGGTGACGATTTTTTTTAATGCAGGATAATGCTCGGCCGCATACCGCTCGGTTAACTCAAGCTTATCTTAATGATATGAATATCACTGTTATGGAGTTGCCGGCGAGATCACCGGATATGAACCCAATAGTGCACGTTTGGGACTTGCTGAAAAGAAAAGTTAAGTCCAGAATTCCAGCTCCTGCCAACGTGGGTGAACTGCTAATCGCCGTAGTTGAGGAATTGCGGAGACTATCCCAGGAGACCATCGATAACATCATTCTCAGTATGCCTAGACGGGTAGAAACTTTAATAAGAGCATGTGGAGGAAATACGCGATATTAATCACCATTTTTCTAATTTAATTAATTGTTATTTTAATATTAATTTTCACTTTTCCCGGTTACATGAAAAGTTCAAAAATGTACCATTTTTCACAAATAGCCTTTACTCGCAAAATCTGTTCTTAATGTGATCTCATTTTAAGTAAAACAAATGAAACTTTAAATAACAAAAGAAGTGTAGTAAGTAGATTTTAAAATAAAACCATATTTTTTTAATTATGGAGCTTTTTTTTGTGTTCCGCTAAATATGCCGCTGAACCTTCCGCCGCCGCTTCCGGTGTCACTACGCAAACACTTGTTGTTGTTGCTCGCAATTACTAAAATCTTACCAGCCAGTAATACCAAAAATATTGGGACAAAAACACTATCAACGTTAAGAGGATTGTTCAAGACGCATCGTGCCTAAGAATAAGCGTGATTAGCTGCAGCCAAGAAGAAAATAGTTCAAAAACGATATCATCAAGAGGTTAGAAAATTCTCATTATCATCAAATTCAAATGTCATTTTACTCCAATCTTATCTCTGTCTGACTGACAGCTGGGCTAACATCACCACAGACTAGTTACAAATAACAGTTGAGCCAACACCCAAAACCATAGACAATTTGTACCAGTACAATATAATAGTAGAGAGAGAATATAAGGTCATCGTACAAAAACATACCAAGGAGTATATACAATATGGAGGTGACAATGGAAACTTTTTGGCTCAAAATGAGGGAAGAGATGGCAAATCAAACGAAAACTATTACGGACTCGGTAACTGAAAGGGTATCCCAAAACATTAACGAAAAATTAACTGCTCTTCTAGAAGAAAATAAAGTGCTGAAGTCTGAAGTGGAGTCTTTGAAGAATAAGATAAAGTTTTTAGAAGAGGACCGGAGAAAAAATAATCTTTTGTTCTTTGGCGTGCCTGAAGAAGAACAATGTAAATCACTGGCGGAATATATAACAACCCTAATTAAAGATAATATGAACATAAATATCTCATCTCAGGAAATAAGCAACGCTAGGCGATTGGGACACAAAAGCAACAAAGTACGCCCCATTATTGTCAGCTTTACAACAACATGGAGGAAAATCGAAATCCTTTAAAAACAAAAAGAAGCTACCTTCTGACATTTATATTAAAGAAGACTACTCAAAAGAAATATTGGAAAAGAGAAAACAACTGATACCACAAATGGAAAAAGAGAAAGCAAAGGGAAAGATCTGCTATTTAGTAAGAGACAAAATAATTATACAAGACCCCAGAGATGAAAAAAGAGACAAAAGAAAAAGAGATTGCATTGAGTCCCCTAACAAATCCCCAAATCAGATCTCAATGACAGGCCCAAAGAAAATTAGCAAGACCAACATGTTAGACTATGTAGCACGGGGAAGATCCTCCTCTTTCTCATTACCGACACTGACAAAAAACTAATATCAGACATTGGCAGCCGGAAACCAAACCACACACATTGTATAACCGTACGTAAGAAAACTTTAAATGAAAACACCCCAAGACGGCTAGTCACCGTGGGGAAAAGCGACTACTACCCTCCTAACCATATTTTTTCTGTTAGTCATACAAAAAACGAACAACAAAACTCCTTTTACATAGCAACTTTTAACACTTTGACATTGAGATCACCAGAAAACCTACAAGAACTAGAATTTGCCATCGAACACATAAAATGGAACATCATTGGACTGAGTGAAGTAAGACGAGTAGGTGAAGGTATTGAAGAACACAACCACTTCATCTTCTACCACAAAGGCGAAACACCTGGAAGATACGGCGTAGGATTTCTAATAAAAAGAGAACTAAAAGAATGCATCGAAGAAATAGTTGGCATATCTGAAAGGATTGCCATTCTGAATATTAAAATTCCAAACCATGGAGAGAAGTGGTCCATAGTGCAGATATACTCACCAACAGAGCAAAGTAGTAATACCGAAATTGAGGCGTTCTACATGTCCCTAAATACTGCCTTACAAAAACGTACGTACAAAAATTGCATAGTTATGGGAGATTTCAACGCTAGAGTTGGTACCCAGAGAGATGGCGAGGAATTAGTCCTAGGACCACACTGCACAGGCAAAAGAACAAGGAATGGACAAAAATTAATGGAACTGGCATTCGAAAATAACTTGAAAATCCTCAACAGTCTATATAAGAAGAGAGCTGCAAGAAGATGGACTTGGATCTCACCAGACGGACATTATCAAAACGAAATCGACTACATTTTAACAAACAAAAGCACAATGTTCGAGGACTGCAGCGTTATTAACAACCTCAACTTCAATAGTAACCACCGAATGGTAAGGGCAAAGCTCAACATAAAAGAGACTTTAAGAAAAAGCAGACCATTCAAAATTAAATCAGGTTACAAGGCCGAAATTTCAACTGCTGGTATAAAGGAAGCATTAGAAACCCTTGAACCAAAGACCCTGCAACAACTTAATACACAAGAAAAATATAACCTCTTACATAAAATACTAACAACTAGATCAAGTATTACACAAGAAAATAAACAAAGCAGAAAGTTTAAGATGAAGGATAGGGTACTAGAACTTTTAAGGAAGAGAGCGAATTTAATAAGTACAAAAACTAAAACAAAAGCTTCCAGGAAAGAAATAGGTGATTTAAGCAAGGAAATAAAACAATATATGAGGAGAGATAGAGCACAACTTAGACACAAAACTTTCGTAAAATATATCAATGAATCTGGGGGTATTAAAAAAGCTATCAAGCACCTCAAAGAAAAGACAGAGTGGATACCAAGCCTAAAGGACAAAACAGCTAAAAAAGTCACTAAAAGACCAGAGATAATATCCACTGCAACAACATTTTACAAAAAATTGTACTCGAAGAACAGTGCTACCAGAGAAACATATCACTGTGAACACGAAACAAATATAGTACCTTCAATACTGACTAAAGAAGTGGAAAAAGCAATTGACACGCTGAAGAGAGACAAAGCTCCTGGACCGGACCAAATCAGCAGTGACACGCTTTTAGCTTGTAAAAAATCAATCTCGCCAATTCTCACACTCATATTCAACGATATACTCCAAAACGAAATTATACCAATACAGTGGACAAAATCTACTATAGTCCTGATACATAAGAAAGGTGACAAACACGACATTAACAACTACAGACCAATCAGCTTAATGTCTCACATCTACAAAGTATTCGCGAAAATCATCCTAAACAGATTGACAACAACGCTAGATGAAAACCAACCACGAGAACAAGCCGGTTTTAGAAGTGGATATTCAACCATAGATCATATTCATGTGGTCAGACAAGTCTTCGAGAAATACAAAGAATATAATGTACCATTTTACTGCTGTTTCGTTGACTATTGTAAGGCTTTTGATACCATAGAACACGACAAAATCTGGCTAAGTTTGAAAAATCAAGGAGTTGAAAACAAATACATAAAACTAATAAGAAGCGTTTATGCCAACTGCACAGCGAAAATAAAATTAGAAAAAGAGGGAGATGAAATAAAAATACAGAGAGGCGTGCGCCAAGGCGACCCTCTGTCGCCAAAACTCTTCACAGCGGTACTCGAAGAAGTGTTTCGCAAATTGAATTGGAACGAATATGGTCTGAACGTAAACGGCGAAAACTTGTCTCACTTAAGGTTTGCTGACGACATCGTTTTATTCGCTTCCAATACACAACACCTACAAAAAATGCTGCAGGACTTAGAGAGAGAGAGCCACATGGTAGGCCTAGCTATGAACCTATCTAAAACCAAAGTAATGACAAATGCCATAGAAGAACCCATCACGTTGAATAACGAGCCCATAGAATATGTACAAGATTATATATACCTAGGACAGTTGATATCCCCAAATAACCAGATGACAAAAGAATTACAAAGAAGAATAGGAAATGCTTGGAAATGCTATTGGAATCTGAAGGAAGTAATGAAAAACGGAGAAACGAATATGTATGTCAAAAGAAGGTTATATAACACCTGCATTCTACCGGTTCTTACGTATGGATGTCAGACGTGGGCACTTACAAAAACACAAGCAAGCAAACTAGCTACTTGCCAAACAGCGATGGAAAGGAGTATGCTTAACATAAGGAAAACACAAAGAATAAGAAACCTGACAATAAGAAAATCTACCAAAATTCGAGATGTCATACCAACAATAAGAAAGCTAAAATGGCGATGGACAGGACATGTCTTAAGGGGCATAGAAAAATGGAATAGGACCATTATATTTTGGCACCCCAAAGAGTTCAAAAGGAAAAGGGGAAGACAATTTCGAAGATGGGAAGACGACATAAAAGCTGTAGCAGGAAAAACATGGACTAGAACCGCAAACGATAGAACAGAATGGAAAGAACTGGAGGAGGCCTATGCCGAAACAGGCAAACAGACCGAGCTGTCGATGCCATATTAACTTAGATGTAACTAGATTAGTTAAATATCCTTTTGTAATTTTAGGTATAGTTTGGTCTGAATAAAGGCTTATATTATTATTATTATTATAAAATATGCCGCTGTATATAATCACACCCCAAAAAGTATACACCCCAGCATTTTAAAACGAAATTGTTTCTGTCGCAGGTGACAGGCGAGGGCCGCAAGAGGAACCAGATCTCGGTGGGCAGCTGCAGCGAGGTGACGCTGCCGGGGAAGGTCAACGACAATGACCTCCGCAGCCTCAACGCTTCCATTCAGGTACGATTGCAATGTTACTACTCTAATGAGTCGCGTCTATGTCCATGACGCGATGCTTAGACCCTGATGTCTGTCACTAGTTATTATTAATATTAAAACATAAATTTCGTCAGGCACCTTCCGGTCTAGAAGAGCCGTGCTTTCTGAAGCGGCTGCCATCAGGCAACATTGGCATCAGCTTCACCCCGCGCGAGGCTGGCCAGCACATTGTCTCCGTCAAGAAGATGGGCGTTCACATCCAGAACTCTCCCTTCAACATCTCCGTTCTCGACCAGGAAGTTGGAGATGCTAAGAAGGTCAAGGTATGTTGGAGAAAAAGTAGTAAAAAACCTAATGGAGATCTTCCTCAAGTCTCTGTGATATACAGAACTCGTAGTGGACGTCTGTGTGGTCAACTAGGACGTTGGAGAAGCTAAGAAGGTTGTTTGAGGTACGTTGCAGCTCAGAGCAGCGACTATATAGTTCAGAAATAAAAGTAGTAGAATTCCTAGAAGAGCCACATTGTGTCACGTCATATTACAGAATATGCTTCTTTAAGCATCTGTGATATACTCAGCTCACCTATTGGTATATCTTGTTCCATGGAATACATACTACAGTCTTGTTCATTTATTATAAACGTTTGTGAAACAGTCGCAAGAATGTATTACGAGCTCGTTTGAAATTCATCCAAAACATTTTGCTTTGCATTTGATTTTTTTCAACGGGCAAATATTTTTCTGTTTTTCGAAGAATAAAAAATTCATGTTCTGATATTCTCATCAAATTAAGTATAAAAAGGCAATCCATCCGTCGTTCCATATAGCCTTTTAGACTTTTAATCGACGCCACTCCTCCCGATCCTGCCCCCTCTGAATCCAACACTATTTCTCTACTGTACAGGATTCGCAATGATTAAATCCATAGATGAACGAAGTTTAACTACATAGAACGAAAGATGAGTGAACTGAATTAGCAATGGACAGGCAGACATTGACGGACTGATAACCGTTGGGTAAGAAAAGTCCTCGAGATGAGATCGCGTCTCGGAAAACGAAGTATTGGCCGCCCTCCGGTGTACTGACGACCTGTAGAAGACAAAGGCAATTACAATGATTTTGTTTTATTTTCAGACCGGCGGAACTGCTCTAAAGGAAGGAAAGACTCAGAGTGAGAATACATTCACTGTGGACACCAGGAACGCTGGTTATGGTGGTCTCTCTCTGTCCATTGAAGGTGAGAAGAATTACTTCGCCATAGATATAGCATAGCAGCTCGATAACATAGAATTAGTAACGAAGGTATAATTGGGCTCCTGACTCTGCTTTTACGATTACAAATTGCAGATTCAACATGAGGTTTTCCAAAAAAAGCATTTTATACTAATCGATATGCGGCAATTGACAACATTAATTTTATTTTTTAACATACTCGTATTATTTATTTATTAAAAATACCTATAACAAAACAAATTACTAATATTTGTACTGTTGTGCGGGGAAATCAAAACCCCTTTAAAAAAAATTAAAATAAAATTAAAAGAGAAATAAAATTTTTTAAATTAAAACAATGATATTTAAACTGGTATCTATCCTTTGGCAGCCGTTGTGTATGGATGAGGTCGCGCAATAGAGTGGAGGGTGAAGCTCTCCAGATTATTTATAAAGAACATTTTGATGTATCAGCATTTCAGGCTAGAATAGGCATGGCAGACTCAGCGAGTTTGTCCTAGTGAGGCATGGTATAACAGTACGTTTGCTTTGACCGTAGAGTATGCAGGTACTTATTTTAATGTTAATTTTTAGTCGCCTACGACAGGCAGGGGATACCGTAGCACTATTCTGGTCCCGAGCTAAAGGGACGACGGTAACACCTGGGACCTTACATGGATTGACTCCTGCGCAGGCCCGAGCAAGGCGGAGATCCAGTGCGCGGACAGCAAGGACGGCGTGCTGGCCATCAGCTACAAGCCCACGGAGCCAGGGTACTACATCATCAACCTCAAGTTCGCCGACCATCACGTCGATGGCTCGCCTTTCACTGTCAAGGTTGGTTCTTTTGACTGACTCCTGCGCAGGTCCGAGCAAGGCGGAGATCCAGTGCGCGGACAGCAAGGACGGCGTGCTGGCCATCAGCTACAAGCCCACGGAGCCAGGGTACTACATCATCAACCTCAAGTTCGCCGACCATCACGTCGATGGCTCGCCTTTCACTGTCAAGGTTGGTTCTTTTTTAAAAGCTTTTATTTAACTTCACTCGTATGTATCCATGTCCTGGAATCTTGCAATCAATATTTCACCCACTTCCACTGAAGCTATCGAGCTGAAATTCGGTACACATATTTGGCTCCGATGACAATGCACGAAAATAAAAATAAAAGTTATAAAAGCATTTTAAAAAAAAAATTTTTACAGTATAATTTTGATTGATCGGTTGTCGTTTGCCTTATCGATACTAATACATAATTATTATAAAGAGGAAACATTTTTTTTAATGTTTTCACACAAAAACTACTGGACCGATTTCAAAAATCCTTTCTCCATCAGAAAGCTGCAGCTTCACTGGTGACATAGGCTATATAATATTATTATGTGTAAACGAAACTATTGTTATGTCTCATTCTACGCGAGCGAAGCTGCGGCATACACTAGTTCCTTATAAAATAGTTTTTTGTTTGTTTTCTTTTTCTTTTCTATTCTTTTCTATTCTAACATGAAATGTCGCCAGGTTACCGGCGAGGGCAGCAACCGGCAGCGCGAGAAGATACAGCGGCAGCGCGACCAGGCGCCGCTGACGGAGGTCGGCACCAACTGCAAGCTCACCTTCAAAATGCCTGGTGAGAGAAATTACTACATAAAACCCATTAGCACGGGTGGATACGGGTATCTCCCACATGCAGAGCAGAGAGAGATACACAAAAAAATCTTTCCGTCCATCTATAAAGAGGAAACATTTGTTTGTAATGTTTTCACACAAAAACTATTGGACTGATTTCAAAAATTATTTCACCATTAGATATCTGCATCTTCACCGAGTAACATAGGCTTTATTACATTTTTGCGCGTGCGCTGCGAAAATTATTAATGATAGACCTATTGAACTATTGATGATAAACCTTATTATCTGTATTAATCCTTAAAAAATCAATAATTAAAAAAAGTGTTTTACAGGAATTGAACGTTAAAGACCGTTTCAATATGTACATGTAAAATACTTTTTAAATTATTTAATTTTTTGAAGAGGGTGGCAACTAGGTGTGAACGAAACTATTGTTATGTCTAATTCCACGCGAGCGAAGCTGCGGGCGTCCACTAGTAATCATCTTAGACATGGCTACAGTGGATACCAATGTTATAGGAAGTGTGAAATGGTTACTGGATACTTTTAACAGGTTTACAACTACATATATGCTATCCCCCAGGCATCACATCGTTCGACCTGGCGGCAACGGTGACGAGCCCAGGGGGGGTGTCGGAAGACGCGGAGATCCAGGAGGTGGAAGACGGGCTGTACTCCGTCCACTTCGTGCCCAAGGAGCTGGGCGTCCACACCGTGTCCGTCAAGTACCGGGAGATACATATACCAGGTTTGCTTCAGTACTTATACCAACTAAGGTTTGCTTCAGTACTTATACCAACTCAGGTTTGCTTCAGTACTTTTACCAACTCAGATTTGCTTCAGTAGGTACTTGTACCAACTCAGGTTTGCTTCAGTACTTATACCAACTCAGGTTTGCTTTAGTACTTATACCAACTCAGGTTTGCTTCAGTACTTATACAGATTTAAGTATACAGGCATTTATCATAATGTAAGTAGGTCTACTTACATTATGATAAATGCCCATGTTCGCCGGCATAAAGTATTTGCCATTCCACACTTGTCATATATTGATGTGGGTACAACAATAATTAAATCAGTCTTAACACCGCAACCAGATGGTTTCATTGTGCTCCGTATATATAGTACTTTACATGGCGCAGTCGGTAAAAATGTTGATAAAAAGTGTATAATAACGTCGAAAGTGCCCTAAATAATCATAAATAACATAAAAAGTAACGAAATACGTGCATATAAAAGTGTGAAAATGGAATCTGTTTTGCAACCACCGCCGCCATTTTCGTTCGAGAACAATCTGCAAAATGTTACATCGGGAAATCTCAGCAAGGAATGGGATTGTTGGCAAAAAGCATTTATGATCTACTTTGAAGCCTGCGAACTATCAAAAAAGAGTCAAGGAGTACAAATTAACATACTTTTGCATATCATCGGTGAGAAATGTCGAGAGGTATATGACCAATTTGAGTAGACTGGTATTGGTAAGTGAGTCACCGTTGGTACAGGCCTTGACCTTGCTCAATGGTATCCTGGCCTCAGATCCTAGCTTAGACTTGTTCTGGTCGTCACCAGCTGTATTTCGCAGAACTGCCGCTAAATATTTAGAAGTACAGTTGTAGTTACTTATAAAATAAGTTCAGTGTCCTAGGTAAACGCATTGGGGATTTACCTGTTATGTTTACCTACTCTCCGTTGTAAATAAATAAAAGGCTCAGATGGTCAAATTATTTTTAGTAAATTAAAAGAGTTAAGCCGGTCGTGGGTAGACAGACATAGAGTTTTAGAAAATGAGTTTAGTGTAGTGAGTAGAGGTATTTTTTATTCTTTGAATCTCTTTGAACTGATAACTTAGATCCGGCCTAAATTACTATGAAACTGCAGAGGACCGCTTTATTTTTATCCGTTGACTGATCGTTGGTTTTGCCGTGAAACCTTAGTTCTGTGATAAAACCGTTTTTCTCTTTCAGGATCCCCGTTCCAGTTCACAGTGGGACCGCTGCGTGACTCCGGGGCCCATTTAGTGAAGGCCGGCGGTGGAGGCCTAGAGAGAGGCGAGGCCGGGCGCTTCAACGAGTTCAACGTATGGACTCGCGAGGCGGGCGCGGGACAGCTGGCCATCTCGCTGGAAGGGCCCAGCAAGGCCGAGATCGACTTCAAGGACCGCCGGGATGGATCGTGCGACGTGTCGTACAAGGTTGAGGAGCCAGGTCAGTGTGTTCTATGCGTAGACCAAATCTATCCATCTATCTATCAGCCTTTTGGGGTCGGCTGGACATAGCTCCTCAAGCTCACTCTACAACTTTAACAATCAACGATTAGTAATCTATAGTAGATCTGCCATATGCGCTGTAAAAGTGAAACTCTAAAACGTTCCAATTGGTACGTTTTTTGTTTACTCTGCGTCGCGCGGGACGAGCACAACGCCAATCAATTGTTTATGAGTTTTTTTTTTAAATTGAAATCTATGAAGGTGGTATAGTAGGTACTCGTTAGTTTTACGTTTAAACGCTTGAGGCAGTCCCACGGGCTAATGAACTGACAATTTTGCTGGAAGTCCTCAGCAAAGTTGAGATGGGCCCCATGAACAGAGGGAATCACCTATAAATACCAACTTGTCTAGTAGGCGGTCTATTTTTTTGTATTGTTGTAAAATTGGAGCGTGATGGAGTATGCTCTAGACCTCCCGCAGCTGTCTGTGGAGGAGACCCGTGCCCAGCAGTGGGACGTCTAGGGGTCGCAGCGACGTCCCTGTAGCTCGGGACCAGAATAGCGCTACGGTACCCCCTGCCTGTCGTAAGAGGCGACTAAAAGGGGCCTTCCGGGTTCACGGGCGGCAAGAGTGGGAGCTCGAACCGTCCATTCAGTGATCCCGGGAAAGACAACGTTGTGTGTGGCTGCACAACGTTGTAGCGACATCTTTGTCGTCCGAGACGAGCCTGTCATGGACACAGCGCTGGAGGGCACCGGTGCGTTCTAATAGAGATCCCGGAGCCCTCCACAAGCGCCGAGGAAGGCCACCGAGGGGGTTTTAGTGGGTGGAAATCCCACATAACCCGGCGTCGCTCCCACGATGTCCGGGTACCTTTAAAAGGTTTCCCCCTCGTAAAACAAAAAAAAAAAAAAAAGGGGTCGCAGCGAAAATTGGTATAGATTTAAAAAAAATGTCAGGACACAAATTCGTTATTGCAATTTTTCAACTTGAGTAGCTATAAGTACAGTATCTTATCTACCCGTGTCACAACAGAGTACTTAGAACAAAAAATCTGTTATAATGTTCTTATTCAAATAAAAACAAAACGTTTTATCACCGTAAAACCTTTTTTTTTACCGAACAACTCGCTCCAAGGTGCTTCGCCGTGGTGACGCGATCTCAAAGTCAAATGCCCTCCGCCCCGTGGTGGCGAGAGCGCGTGCACCATAAAAACCCACATAAACACTCGGACGTCACGAATGCACTTCATACATAAATCCTCCGACTTGTTCCTTCGAATGCTGACCACGCCCTCTACACCCGCCGACCAATCGCGCCGCTTGACCGATGCGCGGCAAAAATTACCGCGAACCATTTTGACAGATCGATTTTTTAAAATCTTTTCTTTTTTTCGCAAATCACCACAGTCCACAGCCTTATGCATCTTTTTGTTCGTAAACGGCTGCCGCGATTTCGACCGGCCAGCAATTACTGGAATTTACGATACGGTTTTTACTAATGTCCATCATAATTCGTACCGCGACGTTTTGCGCTTTCAATGCAATTTTATAAAGACATTTAAAATTTCATCTTGTTCGTAATTAATTAAATGACGCCTGAGGGCACTTATCTTTCCCTCCACCGTTTGAGATATTCAAAACATCTTGATAATTCGCAGCTTAAAACTAATTTAATAGACTGGGTAGTGTATCTAATTGTAATATTCTGAAATTTGATGGTAATATAAACACATTTTGTGACAATTAACGCACGTCAGCTGCCGCTAATCACAGTTTGAACCTCGGGGGGGACTACCATTATATTTGCAAATATTTACCACTGAATTTGCATTAGTAGCCCAAAACTATTTTAAAATACAGATATGCAAACTATTACGTCATGATTAAGCACATTTGTTGAATATCATTGAATATCATTCACGTATATCTTAATCTGTGACTATATTGATTACATTGTTAGGGTAAAGTATTAACGAATTTTAATATGTATTAGACACTTTTAATTACAGAGATAATAGGGAAAGTAGGTAAATATCTAGTCTAGGAGTAGTCTACAGTCAATTGTTCTTCATAACAGTAGCTGTTCTTTGATCGTTCAATGTTAATAAATACTTACTTTGCATATAGTTAGTAGTAATCAAGGAAACGTTGAACAAAATCTAACTATTGGCGCCAATTTTACTACATTACGTTCTAATTTCAATTGCTTGCATTTTTTCGTTTAGATAGTAAACATTTGAAATTAGAACATAATTACATAATATTGTGATGATGACTGCGCTTGTGTGTGTTATTTTCAACACACACACTTGAAAAATTGCGAATTTATATAATAAAATGAGTAAGAGACATTGGTTAGACGCGTCATATAGGTACTTTGTGCAGGGACCAAGATGTGCTGCAAGAGAAGGGTTAACTTGCATAAATTAGACAGTTTTTTGTGTATAAGATGGCAAATTAACCTGCTGAAGCCCATAAACCTGCGACAGACTTTGAACAAGAAAGTTAGTCCATTTAGAGGGATATCAATAGGAATATTAGTTAGTTAATCCGTTAATAGGTAGAGAACTGTAGGAGCAGAGACTGTCAGTGACAATTAGTCCGGTAAGTTGATGTCAGTAATATTCTAGTTGGTAATTACTTGCAAGATCTTGATTGTAAGCCCACACGGGGTAGGCTGTTTTAAACTCAATTGCAATTATAAGATCATATAACATCACCCCTGTGTTACCCCGAAGTGGTAGGCAGATGTGTGTTGTAGTACACCCACTTATCCCCAGAGCCTATTGCCCTACACTGGGCACAGATCAGACTCCGAGCTAGCGGGCATTTCAAGTTAAGAAAAACTCAATAGTCTTTTGTAAATAACAATTAAAAATATATTTTTTTTAAAAAAAGCTTTTTATTTCTTAATTTCATTTTTTTTTAATTTTTTTTTTTTTCGTGCATTTTCATCGGAACCATATTGTGAATGAATGAATGGGGATGTGTGTTTTCAAATTTCAGCTAGATAGCTTCAGTGGAATTGGGTGAAATATTGATTGCAAGATTCCAGGACATATATTCATTCATACATTCATACATACGAGTGAAGTTAAATAAAAGCTTTTAATAAAATTACTTTTTATTATTTCTCTCTGTTGCATGTCAAACAAAAGTTTTTTAATCAATACAGGGTTAAATAAATAAAAAGTGGATTATTCGGCATAGCTAATAAATTTCTAATCGCGATACACTTATGAAGCATTCGCTGACAAAAAGACGCCGCCTTTCTTTGTCGGTTCGGCGTAGTTTTTTGCCGACGCGAATACAATGGCGGACAAATTCGGCTTAGAGTGGACATTCCTGCTCTGTGGTGTTTAGGAGTCATTTTAATTGACCGCTTTCGGATATTATAGCGGGCAAAAAGGGCCGGGGCGCGCTATGACGGAATGTCGTTCGATCCATTTTGAGTTTGGTGGATCTACGGTCGTCGGCTGTAGGTCATTTGGTCATGCCAATATTCTTTTCATACAGCCAGATATACTTATACATATACATATCAAATGGTATACATATTGGCCTACCGTCCGCAAATTTAGCATAGTTGCTAATTTCTTCTACTCTACCTATTAAAAATGCAATGTCTACAAAACCAAAACGCGGAGATGTTACCTTTGTTCTTGTCAGACCTTATAATGAAAGTCAAAGGGCCGCAGTGGACAGACCTATCTTTATTCATATAAAATATCTGAGACTGATGAACAAAAAGCTGATAGTATACCAGGGTAAATCAAAAGTTCTTAGAAGCGCCTATGTCTATGTAGGTATATTTAAAACTTATTTGGGGGTAGTTCGATATTCGTTATAGCGTCAATCAATTTCATCATCATTTCAATTTTATCAGGTCGTTCGCTCGCAGTAAATTGTTGTGTTCAACGAGTTGTTAAAGACGAAATATTATTGACTGACAGGCCCGTTGGCGCAATCGGTAGTGACCCTGTCTGTTGCGCCAAAGGTCGTGGGTTCGAATCCCACTCAGGACAAATATTCGTGTGACGAACACTTGTATTTGTTCTGTGTCTGGATGTCAATATTATCTATTTAAGTATGTATTTAAAAATATCTATGTATGTATATCAGTCTCTGACACCCATAACACAGGCTCGCGCCTACTTTGGGGTCAGATGGCCGTGTGTGAAAATGTCCAAGATATTTATTTATTTATTTATTTATTATTTATTATGGAGAATAAAGAGAGTTAAGTGCTGAGTTTAAGTGCGCTGGTAAATTCCTTAAAAAAATTTCACGTAGGAAAGTTTTTCGCTGTACCCTATTCTTGCGTACTGGGAGGCTGAATTTAAAACAAGTATCTAGATTTAGTTGTTGTAGTGGCCACAGCCCAATGGCTCGCGTCGATTCAATGTGATCGACAGAGTTAAGAAACGACGGGCGCGGTCGGTTTTTGGATGAGCGTTATGTATAAAAATAGAGGCTCAGGAGAACTCAGGCTTAGACCTCAGGCACAAGAATCCATCGGTTTCGACGTTGTTTAATCGCTTATCGATATAATAAAAGTATTCAATGCCCGTTTTACTTCTCACTTAATTCATAGTCGCAAAATCTCATAAACGCTTCCGAACCCTATAGAAGTATTCATCCACCTGTTGCACGGCAAGAAACGATTTTTTAAATCTCCTCACGACCCACCTGCACGCACAAAGTCCTTTTCTGTCCTAAAAGTCTTAATAAGAAGGAAGCGGGCCGGGCATCGAACCCGCGACCTGTCAATACCGCCGTTCTGCATGCCCTACGTCATTATTTGTATCTCTTGGCGGGCCGGTGCCACTAAATGTTTAATCATCAGTTTAACGTTTGAATACACTTGGTATTCAAAGTTGAAATTTATGTTTTCACCTAGTTCACTACCAACATTAATGGGTTTCTACGGCTTTTAAGATCAAATAGGTAATTAAACCAAAAACCATAAATCCTATGGTTTGTTATGTTCAACCACGATTTGTGGTAGAAGAGGCAAATTAGATACCACTGGGCTGTCACCGCTATAGATACCTATAAAATATCCACTGAGCATTTGCACCATCCATTCAGTTAGTTGTGTTAGTAAAAGTAAATTTCCATAGTTAGTAGTTTTTAAAAAAAGATCCCTGCGAACAATTCTCATTATACGCCTTGTATTTCCGCAAATTAACTAACTTTATAGTAGTTTTTAGTCCTCAAGTGTAGGAATATCAATGCATCTCTCCATTACAGTGTGATCGATAGACAAATGTCTACCCTTGAGTACTAACATGGTCGGCAAAGGCTAAAGGTTGATTTCATATTGCATACGTATAAGACTTAAACGCCAGTTAACAAGATGTTACCTACTCGGTGGAACCGGCCCGCTAACTATTCCGTTCAAAAACAAGAGAACACGATCTAAAAACACAATACACTTTTTGTGCAATCAATGAAAAAAAAAATGCATAAAAAATGCAAAATAAATCAGATCCAGCATTGTGCCTCCGGCGGCGCCCGATACAGAAAAACGCAAAATGTATAAATTTGAATTTCTGCAAGCGAACCGGGGAAGAATTATTCGCGACATCGTTAGTCTGTTATCCAGATTGACTGACTTGCACTGAAATACTGCCTTTTCTTGCAATTCAAATCGTGTTTTTGTCATGATTTTTTACCAATTTCGTCAAGTTTTTAGACTACTGTGCAAATTTATTGCAGTATTTGTCGACAGGGGTAAAATTTAGTTTGAGAACTTCCGGGGCGTATGTATAGAATGTTCTCAGCTGCATATATTAATTTTGGTGCTTATTTTGATACATTTATTTTGATACTTGATTTTTTTCGTATCTTAATAATAAACGCTACAGCCTTCTTTTTAGGGTTCCGTAGCCAAATGGCAATGACTTATGACCTATTTTAGTATTTAAACCTAAAAAACTTAACTCTAAAACCGAAGCGATGCGAAGTCAACGCAATAAAATGGCAAATTAATTTTTAACTAATACTTAACTTTTTTTTTTAATGATTTTTATAATTTTTTTTTATTTTCATGTATTGTCATCGGAACCAAACACGTGTGCCAAATTTCAGCTCGATAGCTTCAGTGGAAGTGGTTGAAATATTGATTGCAAGATTCCTGGACATACATACGAGTAAGTTAAATAAAAGCTTTTAATAAAATGACAATGTTCCCCCAGGTGAATACCGCATCGGCCTCAAGTTCAACGAGCAGCACATCCCGGACTCCCCCTTCAAAGTGTACATCTCCCCGGCGGTGGGCGACGCGCACCTGCTCGAGGTGGCGCAGTTCCCCGACTCTGCGCAAGTGGACAAGCCAATGCAGTTCTACATCCGGCTCAACGGCGCCAAGGGCAGCTTGGACGGCAGGGTGAGTGCATGTCAGCCTCCATTGTAGCGGGTGACGTCATCTGCCAGTGGCGCAGTTCCCCGACTCTGCGCAAGTGGATAAGCCATGCAGTTCTACATCCGGCTCAACGGTCACAAGGACGCCAAGGGAACACAGGTCGCCCTCCAACGAGATGGACAGATGACCAGAAAAAATCAGCGGGTAACCGCTGGATCCAGAAGGCACAGGATCGGGAGGAGTGGCACGGACTAAGTGAGGCCTATATCCACTAATGGACTTCAAAAGGCTGATGGATGGATGGATGGATACAAAAATTCGTTTTCAAATTAATTAACGCTTACAGGAGGAATGATAATGTACTATTATAATGTGCGTACATGCGCACTGGCTTTAAGATTCCTTGTTGCAAAGTGCCTTTTGTTGATATTGTTTTTTATCATTAAATTATTACATTTTTCCGATCCGCGAAAAAACATTTATTTATACCAATTTTAGCAGACTCTGTAATAATTTACTATAAAAACTAGATTGTACGAGTACACAGCCAGGCAGGACAGGCTGTTTATACCTCATCTATCTAAATCCAATCCAATCTGAAAATAAATTTCTGTCCCTGCTGGGGAATCAAATCCAGGCCACCGCAAGCAGCCGATTATGGTCACTGATGATTACCACTGAGCAGCCACAGTCCAAATGCAAGACTCCTATGGAATAGATAGATGTGAGAATTCACCGCAAACAAAATCGTCCCTCACATAGTATCTTGGCCATTGCAAGTAATATCAGAACCGCACATCGTTAATCTTGCGAGGCGCTAGACACATCATGTTCTCACGATAAATCAACTGACCCCAACGCCTGAATAGATAAAAGATTTAATAGCCAAAGTTATGGGGAACGTCTGAATGGACTGTCTGATTTGTTCATTGTTAGCTTACGCGGAGGAATGGTTAAGATTTCTTTAGTGGAGACATTACCCAAAAATTCGATAATTCGATCGTATTTAAATTTTACCTATGCTTCAAGACTGATATTCAGCTCTACCTAAGTTCAATAGAAATATACCTACCTGTATCAAATTATTAAATTGTAAATTTTGAAAAGCATAAGTATTTACTGCATTTCTTGCCGTGTTCTTTTCGACAGCGTCAACTTTGTGAACCAGCGGTAGATAAAATTAAAAAAACTAAAAAACGCACTTTTGTAGATAACCGAATAGCTACAGGGTCAGTTGCTATCATCTTTACATAAATAAAAAAAAAAAAAAAGTTAAACGGTTTTATTGTAAAATAATTCGATAGGTCCTAGGTACCGCAGTCATCACACCACTCTCCTCAGGGCATTGATTAGACGAAAAAATTAAATCGTCAGATAAATCCGTCAACAGGAAGTGGGTCAAATTTCAATTACTAGATTCGACCCAAATAAAGAAACAGGGCAAGCTAAATAAAACCGTTTAAAAACATAAGATTGCCTAGTCCGGAGTTTTCTTTAATTTTATTAGATAATTAAAATGGACATGGCGGTGCGGTGGTATCTACTGCTCAGAGCGAATCGTTACAAAAATGTAAGTTCATTTTAAAACTACGTTTTAACTTTTGAAAAAGAGTCCTAGTAGCCTGGGTTGGTATATTACATACCATCCCATCTATATATATAAAAGGAGAAGGTGACTGACTGACTGACTGACTGACTGACTGACTGACTGACTGACTGACTGACTGACTGACTGACTGACTGACTGACTGACTGACTGACTGACTGACTGACTGACTGACATATCAACGCAGGGCCTAAACTATAAGGGCTAGAAACTTGAAATTTTGCACAGGGGTTCCTTTTATAATGTAGGGGAGCACTAAGAAAGGATTTTTGAAAATTCACCCCCTAAGGGGGTAAAACGGGGGTGCAAAGTTAGTATGAAACTGCCGTTTTTGAAGTCAAGTGGGCAACCCGAACGCGGGCAGACGTCCTTAATGGGTCTAATTCTACGCTAGCGAAGCTGCGGACGTCCACTAGTTAAACATATACCTTTTGGCTTTCCATCTAGTATTAGTAGTAGTAGGTAGTAGTAGAAATTTCAAAGGCACTGGTACGTTCTAGATAACCCACTCAGATAGATAGATAATCTTGTAGTTTTTCCATTGAAAAATTACTTATCAAAAGCATCTTTTGATAATGTGAATTTATCAATAGGACCGCAATTTTCCCATGATAAATATTTATCAAAAGCAACTTTTGATAACATGATACTGATAACATTTAAGTACCTAATACCTACTTGTAATGCAACTAACTAGACCACATATTCTCAAACAAAATAGGTTGATATACGATCAACAAACAAACATAAAGGAGATTTTTGGATAACAAAAGGCGCACCCACGCATGTTGCCATATTATTCTTAATAAAACATTATCGGGACGAAAACGTGTTGCCAGCTACGCGGCTCGGCTGTACCCCAGTTTCCTGAAAAAACGCAATAAAACCAACTGACCGCACGTGACCGCTGCGCCCAATAACAACAGCGCTTTCATACTAGCGATTTTATGATGCTTCTTTTACGCATGTAAGTATTATTAGTTCATATAATAATACTTACAATATATTTTATCACAAAAATTATATTTATAACAAACGCTGCTTAAGCCATCAAGTTTAAGCAAGTTAAAGATAGAGATAAGATAGAGTCACACACTGCGAGTCCTTTTCATTTTCCGTGACGAAGTAGCACTTATATAAAAGAGGCAATAATTTAATCTTTTAGTTCCTTTGATGATAATATTTATTGTAGCACTGTGAGGCCTTAAGGTACACTCTTAATAGCCGTAAGTGTTATTATACATACTCTGACGTCCGATCCGACTATCAGATCGTATGTGTATTTAGTATTCAAACAAATGTATGGCAAGAGTGCCTTCTGATTGTCTGATCAGACTATCGGATCCGACTATCGGAAAGAAAAATCGGTATAATTTGTAATTTGTTGCATAGAAATTATAACTTTCATCAGCAGTTTGGAGAGTGAATTTATTGAAGAAAGCATCAATGAAAGGACGTAAAAATAGAAATAGCGAAATCGGTGACATCTGTTACCCAGTAAATCAAAAAATATATACAAAGCAGGCAGTTTATGTCACCCAACTTATGAAATAGTATATGACTTAAGTTGTTCTATTAGTACGTAATTGTACTAAATTAAAAAAATAATTATTGCGTCTGAGTAACCGTGACCAAATAGCTCGGTGGAAATCCCACAAGGAGTGCGTTTAAACTTACGCTGTAGCGTATTACTATCGCTAGTATGAAATTGCTTTAAATCATACGCTCGCTCAATAATTTATAACGTTTCAGGCCGAGATGAATATTTGCGGAACTGCGTGACGCGTTATAAAAATTGATAATGCAACGTTTGCAGAACATTCTGCTATCAACGGGACTCTTTGAGTTTCAGAAACCTTTTTGCTACGTCTCAAAGAGTTCATACAACGAACTAGTGAACTAGCGAAGCTGCGGGCGACCATTATTTTTTTTTACAAACATTTTTGGGCTCTAAGTACTGCCTCATTGATTGATTCAAAAAAAAATTTTTAACCTTTTAAAGATTACATACAACAAATAATATTGATTCATTAAAAAGGGACGAACCTGTCGTAAGGGCTAGCTGATAAACTTTCAAATATCCGGATATTCGATTAACCTAAGGACACTCGAGTATCTACATAATACACTCAAGTATCTACATAATCACATAATACACTCGAGTATCTACATAATCACATAATACACTCGAGTATCTACATAATCACATAATACACTCGAGTATCTACATAATCACATAATACACTCTAGTATCTACATAATCACATAATACACTCGAGTATCTACATAATCACATAATACACTCGAGTATCTACATACGCTGCGACCCATAGACGTTCCACTGCTGGGCACGGGTCTCCCCCACAGACACTTCTGCGGGAGGTCCAGAGCATACTCCACCACGCTGCTCCAATGCGGATTGGTGGAGTATCTACATAATCACATAATACACTCGAGTATCTACATAATCACATAATACACTCGAGTGTCTATATAATCTATTCTGATCAAGATGTTTTAACCAATACCTCTTCCAGGTGATCTCACCGTCAGGCAAGACCGACGACTGCTTCATCCAGAACATCGACGGAGACCAGTACAGCATCAGGTTCATGCCCCGGGAGAACGGAGTGCACAACATCAATGTCAAGTTCAACGGGGTCCACATTCCCGCTTCGCCGCTTAGGATTAAGGTATGAACGGGATTTTCAAGACAATGATTTTGTTAGGTGCGACCACAAACTACTAAGGGATATGGGTGCGACACATTTACATCCCACTGATGGGCACGAGTCCCCCCCGCAAACACAGCTGCGGAAGGGCTAGAGCATACTCCACCACGCTGCTCTCATGAGGATTGGTGGAGGGGTTAGTGGCCAACCCAGTGTCGAATGCGCTTAAACCACCCGAAGGTCTTCGACGAGACTTAAAGACTTTCCACCATTGAAAACTACCAGGACCGACGGCTTAACGTGCCCTCCGAAGCACGAATTTGATTTAATAGTCACTATAACTGTTTTGTACGTATCGATTTTTTATTTGAATAAGAACTAACGAGTAGGTGATTAAATTATTTACAAATTATAAAAAAATTACAAAATTACAAAATGAATAGGTATGTCATTCATAAACAGACCTCGTGGCATTTTACACAGACTGGCCGCATTCCCCGCTGTACGTAACCGTTTAGATTAGGTCCAATCCATAGCCTTCCCACTGTTGGGCACGGGTCTCTCCAACAGCTTCGGCTAAGCATGGTCTGAGCATATTCTGTCCCGTTGCTCCAAAGTGGAATGGTGGAGGGGTTAGTGGCTTACCCAATCGAATGTTTTCAAGCCACCCGAAGGTTTTTGACAAGGCTTAACATTTGATAATAAGGACCGATGGATTAACATGGCCTCGTCCTATTGTTTAGAACGTAACTGTCCTAAAAACTACATTTAATTATTAATTATTAATGCAGGTCGGCAAAGATGACGCGGACCCCGCCGCAGTCCACGCCCACGGCCCAGGCCTGGGAACCGTCAAGACCGGTAAGTAAATTTGACGAAATAAATGAATATTCTAATACATTTTAAGTCACCATATTATTTGTTCCAACCACACGGAAACGAATAGCAAGAGTCTGTGCTTAGACCTTTTGTGGACGACATTCACAAACCGACCGCGCCCGTTGTTGCTTAACTCTTTCGATCACGTTGAATCGACGGGAGCGATTTGCCTATGGACGCTACTACAAGCTCGTTTGCTCGTATCATTAAAAAAGTAAGCTAGTTTATTGAACCCATCGCGTGTTGCACAGGCGCCAAGACCGACCTGATCATCGACACGTGCAACGCCGGGGCGGGCATCCTGGCCGTCACCATAGACGGCCCCTCGCGGGTCGCCATGGACTGCACCGAAGTCGAGGAGGGATACAAGGTACTATAACTATTAGTTGTAGTAGTTATAAACTATAAGCTGACGCTATTTCTACTCTATTTCCCATTTAAAAACAAAGTGTTAATAAATATTTAGCGACTGGTACTTGAACTTAAGTCGTTGATAATAGAGGAGCTATCCTCGTACACCCCATCTTGGATTAAAAAAACTAAAACATTACTACTACAAAAATTATTGCATTGTCATCTTGATAAGTGTGAAAAGTTTTAAATTAAACCGACGATTTGAAGTGAGCGAAAATCACGTTCAAAAATTCCAATTACATATTTTATCTAGCTAATTAAAGCGTGTTTAAAACGGAAAACATTTAAAAAAAAAACAAATACGCCAGACCGAACTACATACGGCTAACCGCGAGTGGTTTAAAATCGCTAATTGCAATACAAAATCAGTCCGGTAAAAAACCGCCAATGCGAGCGTACCTACTCGTATGTATTGATTCCTTTGATCACAAAATTGCGGCTTAAAACCGCTCGCGGTTTAACCTTAGTGCGGCCTCGCGCTTACACGACAGAGATTAGTTGGTACCTTAGATGACGGTAGTTCTATATAAGATACCACCTACAAAAAAACAAATAGGTATTAGCGCGAGACCGAACTACGGCTAACCGCGAGCGGTTTAAAATCCGCATTGTTAATTGCAATACAAAATCAGTCCGGTAAAAAACCGCCAATGCGATCGTATGTATTGAAAGAAAGAAAGAAAGAAAGAAAAGCTTTTATTTCGTATTTTTTCTGACATATTGATGACATATTGATTACAATATTGCGGCTAAAAACCGCTCGCGGTTTAACATTAGTGCGGCCTCGCGCTTACGCGACAGAGATTAGTTATAACGGTGGTTCTAAGCTGCCTAACTACAAAATTCTGTTTTGTTACAGGTCCGCTACACGCCGCTTGCTCCCGGCTTTTACTACCTGAGCGTCAAGTACAACGGACATCACATCGTCGGTTCGCCTTTCAAGATCGAGGCTACTGGTAAGTTAGTTTTGTCGCGTTAACTGTGAAGTATTTTCCCTTCTGAAGTATTCTTGGTGGGATTCATGGGATTCTTCAAAATGGCGTGAAAGACTCTCCTTGGTCCCGACGCATTGGATATATCTGCCTCTGGTTGGCCTCTGGTGTTGCTCGGGTTTATAGGCGACGGTGTCCTCTTATCATCAGGTGACCTGTCATCTTCCTAGCTGAAGCAGTCTAGTCTAGTCAGGCTAATATTATTATAATCTATAGATTCGATTAGATTTCTCGCCAAATGTTTGATTGTGGATATTGTACGCGCCAACCACTGAAGCGGAGGTAAGTTGCCCTCTTTAAGTTTAAGTCTCCGACCTTAAGATCCTGTTGTCTTGTACGCCACTTAGTTTTATGTTGAAGCCCTGCCACAAACTCCCGACGCCATCGGTCCCAGAAGTGTTGCCGTAGTTTTTCTATGAACTGGTAACGACTGGGGTGCTTAGCAGATATATAACATTGTAAACTAGCATGCAAATCAAACACAAGAAAACGGTATCAAATCTTGAATACGACTCTAGAGTGTCTACGCATTTATATTTCACTGTTCTACAATTTGCCAAGAGATGGCGCTACTTGTATTCACAAATGCTAATTCCATTCACAAAATGTTAACGATTCGGAATATAAGGCTTTGATATAATAATCAAATTGCAGTGAATCAAAATCAAACAATGTTAACTGCTATTTGCCATGTTATGAAAATCAGCGCTAGCTACAACGCATTAGGTGATTCTCAAAGCTGAGAAGGCGTCGAGCATACATCACCACGCTGCTCCAGTAGACATCAGAGCCGCTACTCTCTAGTTATACATTAATAATCTATGGCCGCTACTGTTAATTCACCAAAGCAATCTTTTTGATGGCTTTAGATAAGTCCGACTGTTAAGTATATCACTGATTCTTAGAATTTAACAATTTACGTAGTCGTTTAGGTGAAACTAAACTTACTCACCACAGCCTAAACAAGCTAAGTTGTATCCAATATCAGTATTTGACGAACCTTTAAAGGTAGTAGTCAAATATTGGGAGTTTTTTATCATCGTAATAATTAAATACTTAATAGTCGGTATGATTCAGATTCAGATTCATTTATTTTTCATTATATGTAGGTATACATTATTTATCCACCGCCTTATCTTGTAAGATGTGTCTATTACTTTACTGATAGTCTAAATATAAATTAATGAATATGAATATAGAGTTTCCTTAGTTTTCACGGGGTAGAATTTGTCCAGTAATGTGCGTGATAAAAATAGACAGCAACTATCAACGAAACTACCGCAGTCTAAATTCACGCGAGCGAAGCTGCGGCCGTCCACTAGTAAAGAATAAGAAATATTTACAAAAATTCGTATGAACATGTATTCCGTTATCTTTAAAGTACGAATTCCTGGAGTACGAACAATTCAATGATAAATATTTGTGCTCGGGTCTTGTAAGAATTTGTATGTGTATTTTTCAGTGTTTTTTTGAATTTTTTATATGTGTTTTTTCCTTAGTCTTATACCTCAAACGAAAGAAAAACTACACTATAGTGTAATGTTGGCCGTAACACTCATTATTATTACGCTAACACAATAGGCACAGACCTGTAATTTTAGCAGTAAGTTCTTGTAAACAAATAAATAAATACTCCCTCTATCAGCTAACTAAATAACCAATTCTGTTATTTTCCGCCAGGTGATAACTTAGCCGAGATCGGGGCGCAGGAGACCTCGTCGGTGACGGTGGAGACGGTCCAGAAGGTGTCCAAGGCCGCGGCGAAGCAGGGCCCGGTGCTGCCGCACTTCAAGTCCGACGCCACGAAGGTCACCAGCAAGGGCATGGGCCTGAAGAAGGCCTATCTTAACAAAAACAATCAGTTCACCGTCCACGCTGGTGATGCAGGTTGGTAGATAAAGCTAAACTACAACTTATAGGATTCAATGTGATCGAGAGAGTTAAGCAACGATGGGCGCGATCAGTTTGTGGATGGTTGACCGCTAGTGGCAAAATTTCATGGACGCTACCGTGCTTCGGAGGGCACGTAAAGCCGTCGGTTCCGGTTCTTTTCAATGGTGGAAACAGTCGTTAAGCCTTGTCCTTCGGGTGGCTTGAGAACATTCGACACTGGGTTGGCCTCTAACCCCTCCACCAATCCGCATTGGAACAGCGTTAGAGTATGCTATAACCTCCCTCAGATATGTCTGTGGGGGAGACCCTTGACCTTGTGGGGGACGTCTATGTGTTGTAAAGTAATCAGGTCATGGATGTTAAACAATGTTGTTATCTGCGTGTGTCCGCTGCGCGACGCCTGGACCTACCGCGGGGGCGTGTGTGTTATGTGTGAGTTTACTTATTAAATGTGATTCAAAAATAGAATCCTTGGATCTCCTGACGTTACTGTTACTTCTGTGTTACTTTAAAATACGTTTTCTCCAGGAAACAACCTCCTGTACGTCGGCATCTACGGCCCCAAGGGTCCTTGCGATGAGATCCAGCTCAAGCACAAGGGGAAGAACAACTATGAGTGCTGGTACATAGTCCGCGACAGGGGGGAGTACATCGTCATTGTCAAGTGGGGGGACGACCACATTCCCGGGTCCCCTTACAAGGTTGAGGTCTAAACCCAAATGTAGGCAGCGTTTGCAGTCAACCCCATTGATAAATGAAGTCAATAAGAGGCAGATACCTTACTTTCGATGTATTTAATAATGCTCGCAAATGGCACATTTCATTGACATTGGAATATGATGTGTCACATGCTAACGAAGCAAAAAGTGCCAATTTTGATCATCTGACCAATATATCTATTGTGATCACAATATCTATTGTGCCACCTATAAAGCATAACCCGTCTACCTTTTTTATACTTCATATATCAATGGACAACCTCGTATTTGGTATTAGAATATTGTTATAATTTTTGATAAATTTGGATTCTACTAATTCTAAAGCAATTATGATTGCAATGAAAAAAAATTGAATTTTGTAAAAGCTTACATACAATATTATTGGCATTGGATTTAAGCAATATTTCCTAGCTTTATTGCTGTTTCAGGTTTTTTTGTTTTATTATAAGAAATAACTATGATGTACCTACTTATAATAATTGTGACGTCATTTTCGTAAGACACTTAATTTTAAAATTACTTTTAATGAGCTTTAGCTGAGACGAAATCAAGACTGCTTATGCTGCCATTTAATATATAAATCTTATTATTCGGCTTGTGAGTTAATAGACATTTGCAGATTGATAAATGGATTACGAAAACGATTCTACTTTAGAAACTTAGACACTGACAATTCGATCAGACTTTGATTTGAGTTAAGCGTTTCGTAATCCATTCCAGGAGTTACACTTATAATTATGATGCAGCGATCCAAAACTACCAACTCGTAAATCTTCTCAAAAATTGCAGTACTTATTCATTGTTACAATATTTTAAAAATCTATCGTTGTGTCATAATTTTACGTGAAATAGCCCCATTTTCGTGTTTTATATGTTTTGTTGTTCCTTCATCACTATCGTTTACTTCTTATATGGCAACTGTATTTTAATGTTTGCTATAAGTTTAGCATTTTTGAAATTTCTAACAACGAAATTTAAATGCAAATTAGTGAATCGTACCAGTGTTTCTGAGACATTTATATGATTCTCGTTTAGTTATTAGGGCGACTAAATGACAATACATATGATGTAATATTTACTAGATATTCCCTGTTTATTGATAAGTATAGATGCAATTTATTGACCACATATTTTTGGTGAATTCTAATTACCTATCCCTTTTATTATCGTATTAATTTCTTCTGCAACTTTTTCCATAAAAAGTGGTCTTTGAAGATTTCCCTTATTCTATCATGAATTCACTAAACGTATTTGGATGAGGCCATCTAGACATAAGATTTTTTATCTCCTTTTCTTACTAACTCTTCCCTGAAAATCTCTGTCCGACGATGGCCTTGTGTTTCATAAATTGAATCCTATTTTTGTAAATTTATAAGTTTAATATACTACGCTTTCTAATTTTGAATGGTTTGAGCTGTATGAGTTTTACCTACGTAGGTAGAATTACCCCATGTATTGTAAATACCTATTATAAGTACCTATTTAATGTATTATTATTTGCGACTGTTAACTGAATAAAAAAATTAAGGTTCACATTGTTTTTTTTATTTTACATCCTTATAGGTAAATACTTTCATTTATCTAAAAATATATGTTGCTCTGTATTCTTCAGTGTACTTTATTTAAATTGACAAAACTTAATTGTAGGGGTTAGGAAAATAAAATGAATATTGTTCTTGGCATAGTTGTAATTAATTTTTAATCAATTTTAAGTAACAAAAAAGGTTCCGCTCACTTTTATCTATAATCTTAAACGGGAACGCTAGACAAAGCGAAACTATCGTAAAACGAAATTACTTACAAAAATATGTATTCAATCATAATAATAAGTTTACACTTAACTAAAAAAATCAATTACAATATCACATTTCTACTTACAATAGAGAGATATTGGCGATTTTATTCCCTTAAAACCGAAGAAATAAAAAAACTTTTGGATAAACTCTTGGTTCATTGTCATGTCTTCAACACTAAACATAAAAGTGCAAGCACTGGTTTCATAAAACAATTCGGAAGAGATAAATATTGCCGTGAATTACAATAAAAACAATGTACCGACATTTGTACAAGAACTAACATAGCTTTTGGCTAACTTTGTGACGATTGACAGACGGCTGCCGCTTTCCTACGAATCCCAATAACTTCTGGATCACTTATAACCACAACCTAATAATTTATAACCTAATCAAAGATCCATACAAATTAATTTAGACGAAAGTGTTTCGAAAAATACCTACTCGCCTTCCGTTTTCTATCACATTTCTTTAATCTTTAACCACTTCTTCGTTTCAAGTTAAGAAAAACAAATCAACAATTTCGTATACTTGAAATTAGTCTAAATAATGTAATTGTTCATCAAAATCGAGTTATAGAGCCTTTCACTTACTAGACTGTACTACTTTTAATTAGTACTAGTACTAGTATTTTTATAATTTTTATATATATAATATTTATATATAATTTTTAATAGCGGCACTCGGGGTACATACTTCCACTCCCGCTCTACACCTTAGGGAGAGGGAGTGCCTGAAAAACAGCGCTGCACGGAGTCGTTGTGCGGCTCCGGGGCAGCAGTGGCTGAGTCACTCCTTTTGCCCACTTTAGGTTTTATTTGCTGTTCCTCTATTGTAATTGTGTAACTTGTGTGGCAATAAAACATTTTTTTTTTTTTTTAGTATTATTTTGTGGAACATTTTGCGCGTAAGCAACGATCTTGGGAAATTCATAATTTGTATTTTTAGTTAAAAAAATAACTAAAACCACATAAACAAATTAGAATAATCCTATAATTCTAATACACAATGAAAACAATGTCATTAAAAGAAAGAGCAATCTAAAAAAGTTTTCTAAATGGTGCATTTACCAATTTCAATTTTTTCCAGATATACAATAAAATGAAGATTTATTTTGCCAAGATAGTAACCTCGATTTGGATCAACAAAGACATAAAAACTTAATAAGAAGTTTCAACTGTTAAGTACAAGTAAACCCTAAATTGGATTTAGCAAATATAAGTTCAACGTGAATGTCACTCATTCCAGTTTCAAATAATTCAAATTGAAATATTTAAAATACCATAAATACAATTCCATTTTTCCAGCTACCAGATGTTTCCTTACGCCTAGTAAAATTGAGCATAAGCAGTTTAGAATTAAAAAAAAAACAATAAATTTCAAGTTCTCAAAAAGTCATTCATATTTACAAAATATATACAATGTGCCTTCGTCAGTACGAGAGAGTGAAAAAAATTTTGGCCACCCGTCGATTTTTACAATATAAACTTTACAAGGGCGCATAGAAAATGTATTCAGCCTTCAGCCTTGAGCGAAGATGATATCATTTAAATTAATTACAATTAGAGTAACACGTATGAAGGTTATAACCACTTAACCGGACAACTTAGGTACTTCTCATCGCAACATTGTAAATACATACAGATAAAAAGAACCTTAAATAAGTACAAGAATCTGAAGGAAGACCACATTTTCTAAAACTGTACACGTTAAAACCTAATCGAAGTGCGATAGATACTGAAATTACTAAATAAAGTTATTCGATCTAAGTAGGAACTGAGTGCAAATGTGATGATAAGAGATCTGCATAGCATAGGTTATCTTAAATAATACCTTCAAATGCAACTGAAGAATGCACCGCTCAAGAATATAGAGAAGTCAATAAAAGGGATGTCTTCATTGTAACGTAGTATCTGACAGATAAATTAATTGAACGTATAATTGTATCCGGTAATTCTTTCAATAAGTACGTTGCCTAGCAGAGTCCTCTATATTCTACGGCAGATAATCCTGATTAATAAATGTAACACGATCCACTCGCATTTCATCAATATTGTACCTAATTGTAACTAATATGTGATTCGTCAGGAACTCCCATTATTAATATATTTTTTACATCATTCAGTAACATATATATCGCCTATATAGAATAGAAAAAAAATCGAATAAAATTAAATTTGACGGACAAAAAGCATGTAATAAAAATAAAAATATTTTCACTGAAATATAGACTTTGACAATTCAAAATGTAATATACAGAGGAATTAAAATAGGGTTTATTTCAGTACATTTAGGTAGGTACATATTAAGGGTGAAATTGTGATTTAAATTCATAGGGAACCTACGGACAAATTTATAATTTATGCTCAAAAAGCAGTTTTATTATGCGTTTATTATTATGCATTTAATAAGTTTCAAGGTGAACATTTTTAGGAAACATTATTGCTCATTATCAACAACCCTTGTTAAAAATTAGTTTTTCGTCAAGCAACAGTGCAAACCGGCTGGCTAGTGTAAACAATAAATCTAGTATATCTTCTTCTGTTACTATTTATTATTAATTATTAAAAATCATCAAAATAAAGCGCTCAGTTTAACCGTAGAAAATTAGACGTGTCAACTGTGCTTCAACCAAAACTAATTGATAACCGTTACCATTCACTTATGATTCAAATGTTTGAAATCACATTTCATACCCAGTACATTCGTTATCTACTCACAAAATTCAGAGTATTTTTACACAATATCGATATAAGTCTAAAACATGAATTTCGCATCACTAACTACAAACGAATTTCGTATTTCATACATTCATAATACCACTGTCTTCGAGAGCGAGATTCTAATTTTTAATAATATTTCGTTAAGTTAAAGTCTAATAATACCATCGTAAGTACTAGGATAGCTACTGGGAACGGCGAGGAGTTACTGCTTGTCCTTGTGGGCGAGGGAGTGCGGCAGGATGTGTTCGGCCGGCAGCAGTGCCGAGGGCTGGTGCGCGTAATTCCTGATCTGATGAAGCGATATCAGCTGGTTGGGGAAGGAGTTCGGCTGCTGCTTGCCTTGCTGGAAGTGCAGGGGGTCGTAGAGGTAGGGCCGCGTGGGGAGGGCGCTGTGGTGCGACAGGCCGTTGAGGTGAGGGGCCATCGAGTTGATGGGCGTGAAGGCTGAGTTGGCCGCGGATGACACGGGCGGCTGGATGCGGTCGTCTTGCCCCTCGTGTTGCGTGAACAGCGCGCGCTGCTGCTGCAACTGTTGCTCGTGGTGGTCATCGTTCTCCCGCTGCTGGTGGTAGCCGCCGTCGTCCGACATATGCGCTGCGGAGTCGGGGCTCACCTTGGGCCAGTAAGGGTGCTCGGCGAAGGGAGCGGCCGTCGGCGCCGCCGCTGCCAAGGACCTATTCAACCCGCTCAACCCTAAAGCCGATATCGGCGGCCGCTTATCCGCTCTCTCCGCGTGCTTGTTCATGTGCTTACTTAAGTACGTCTCCTGCGTATAGCTCTTGCCGCAGTACTGGCAGATGTGCGTCTTTAGATGCTTAGACTCCTTGTGCTTCGGAATGTGTTCCAGCAGGTCCTTTTCGTGCGTGAAGCACTTGTAGCACGAGTTGCATTTGAAAGGCTTGTCGGTCTGGTGGCAGCGGCTGTGGCTCTGGAGGTTAGAGAGCTGGGAGAAGGCTTTCGTGCAGCCGATCTGGGTGCAACGGTACGGCTTGTCACCTGTATGCGTGCGGATGTGTTGCTGGAGATGGGAGAGTTGCGTGAACTTCCGCTGACAGATCTCGCAGCGGTACGGTTTGATTCCTAAGTGGATGCGGGAGTGCTGGGCGAGGTACGAGGAGTTGGCGAACGCCTTGGGGCATTGCGTGCAGCGGTAAGGCTTCGCCTCCCGCAGGTGAATCTGCGTGTGGAGCTGCAGATCTGCCTTGGAGCCGAACACCTGAAATCAAGAAAGGGAATATGTTACAGATTGTTTCGATAAGTCTTCATTGGGTAAATTTGAAAGAAAAAGACGTTTCTGTTTTTGAGGTTTAATTTATTACCGATAACATAATAAACAGAACAGGGAAATTAAGTAGGAATACAAATTAATTTTAATCAAGTAGTGCGGAGTGTGTGAGCAGCTCATGCATAACTATCATAATAGCCTGCGACGGATGGGCATAATATTTATGCAGTAAGTAACTGCTTAAAAGTCATCATTGAGCTCATCAAAAAGTGAATTTTGCCCTTGAACGACATCCGCAGGTAGCCGGAACAAATTGCACTCGTTGTAAGCGAAACAACGATTTATTCATTTGCCCAAGTGACGAAGACGGTAATAAAGGCAGGATGCCACTTCACGCCGTTTTTCACGCACCTTGATCGACTGACTTCCTCGAAGTTAATCTGCTATTCCGAGTAATTATGTTTGAATTCGTGTACGTATTGCTGAATGCATAATCGTCTCGGTTAATTATTGCTCTGTTATTAAAGACGTTAGCTGAGTAGATAGGGTCCAGGATGGTTAAGAGGGTACAGTGGAACTTGAATCTCAGCCGTAAGACATGAGGTTCATTTTCGCAGGAGCGAATTCGTGGGTCATGGCATGCGAGTGACATGCACGTGCCGCGAAGTACTTCTATAATAGAACGCCGGCACTCTTCGCACATTCAAAAGGCTGTTTCGGATCAACATTGATACTCATTGTGATATTCCAAATTAGTTTCTGAGCTGAAACCCGCACGTCATCCTACCGACACGTTTTATTCGCCGCCCAACAATGAAACTATGGGCCACGTTCCTTCGGGCACCGAATCTATTGCTGATGAAACACGACTCAATTTCAACTCGTCAATCGAATTTTATTCAGCAATCAACGCGATATTAATCTTTTGGTAATAGTAAATAGAGCTCAAATTACGTCATCATCCCTCGATAGTTGCCGTCGAAATCTGCTTAGCAATGAATGGAGTTTAAAATGCCCGTGATTCGGTTACTGGTGCAGATGATTTTGATCTTTCGCCGCCTGATGTTAGAGATGATAATGTTGATTAGGGTGGGGATGTTTCTGGGGCGTCTTAGTTTACTAGAGCTATAGGATACGGTAGCACGTCGCATGACTTGACAGAAACGCGAGACACGAACGCAATTGGTCACAGCCTGAACATAATTAAAGTTTGGAGTACTACTTAATGGCATGAGGCTGGAGATTCGAGGTGGTGGCTGACTTTTAATAGGACTTCGTGAAGGATCGATTCACCGCCAAGGAATCTGTGTTAAATTGAAGCATTGTAGCACCTTCCGCTAGTGTCGAGTCTTTTAAGAATTACACACAACAAAACAATGATATGAAATATACACAACAAAACACGATGATATGAAATTTTTACAATAAAACTCTTACCACACTGAAACAACGACTAAAGGAAAACTAACACATGACAACACAGTAAAACAACAAATTGATCAATTTGTTTCACTAATAGCGTTAATGATTTATGGAAGCACATTAAACACTTAATTGAAATACAGGCAGAAAAAACACATGATAAAGCGTCAAAAGAACGTAGTTAGAAAAAAAATACGACAAGAAACCATAATAAATAAGTCGGGTTGTCAAACAAAACAGCACATGAACTGCTAACGATTGAAGACAGTCTATGAGGTCATATTATTTAAATAACTTTTAAAAATATTTCTTTATACAAATTACATACAATTAATTTTAATTTACAGTTCAAAATGTTTACTGATGACCAAGACTGTCTTTCAATCGAGCCACCAACCTCGTGATCAGAGGACACCAGCAGACCCCACTGGGTAGGGTCGCTGGCACTCCTCGGGTACCGGAACCCAGGGTCGGTTGGGTCCTTGGGGTCCGAAATGGTCTTTTTCCTTCCACGCCTATCACCACTCCCGGGGACCTGGTTGAGTTACGGAAATTTTGACTGAATTTGCCAATTTAAAAAAAAACGTGTTATACATTTTACAAATAATACTAGTAATAGTAAGTAAATTAAGTTAATGAATGCTACCAAAGACTGTACCAAGTTAAAAATCGAATCAGTTCTAAAATAAAAGGAAAACTGCAATTATAGTAGGACAGGACCATACGAGACGAAAAGAAAAGAAATTGAGGTAGAAGAAGAAATTAAGAACTGTTCTGGTAGTAACTTGAAGAACGCTTAGAAAATATTCCTACCCTGAAGAGAGAAGTAACGAACAAATTTATGTCAAAGTGGTTGAAGATCGATGTACCATTTATTACCACCTTACATGGGCCTTGAACTTAACTGGTGAATGTGGGTGTATACACACATGTGTCTGTCCCTTCGGAAAATACCCGCGTGTATGTATCTACCATTTTTGGCCTTATATATATTAGTGGATATATTTAGATATATTTAAGTGGGTAGTACTTAAACATGATTAAGTGCTTAGAAGAGTCGCCATATGCAACCAGAGTAACGTGTCTTTCTGACATAGATGTGAGCTTGTAAGCCCGGCAGGCTGTAAGAAGGGTCAAGGGATTAATGACGGAATTAAGGGTGGTTATTCATTATGACACATTTTACACTGACCCCTCAAGGAAAAATGGCGACGCCGTCATCTCGGGGACACTGTTTGTCTTGTTTTATCGCTGTCACAGATTATAAATGATAAATTTCGTTTGTTCTCACTCACAGTAACACTGTGTATTTTGTTTCGGAGATAAATTCATATTTATATCGGTTACATTAACATTAATCAGATCGACATTTTTCAGCAGCTATTTGCATCAGTGCGAAATATATAAAAATAATTATTTATAGTTACATATATGTAATTAATTATTATCCTCACCGCGTCAAGTAATCTTTTAAAGCTTTTATGAAACAAATCAGATTTAATTCGAAGGTTAAGTAATAAATTCGTAGTTATTAATTAAAATGGTATATAATTACGTTAAGCCTACATTAAATAAGAAATTTAAAAATATCTAGCTTGTCTTCATCACGTATCTTTTCTGCCTTGATGATAAAGGTGTGTATATTTTCCAACCATAAATAAACAAAGTAACAAAGATTTTCTAAATGAGAAAATTTCTTTTATAGTATAAAGATAGAAATAGTTTTCTAAATAAGAAAATCTTTATATGAAAAATATAAAGATTTTCTTATTAAGAAATTAATTACAATTTTATATGTTACGATTTTGAAAAACAAATAGTTTCCGTTCAAATTCTTCTGACAATTCTTTGTCAAACAGGAGGGGACAAAAAGGCATACCGACTGGGCCGGGGTTTTTGCTGTCCAAAAATATTATTAATCTGCGGCATACGTCCAGCGTCCAGCTGTTTATCTCAGGATATTAGGCCCGAGGCAATCCCCTAATAAGGTGCAGTTTTTGCTGGCCAGGATTAATTCTAAATCCCTAGAGATGGCGTTTTTGGTCGCGTTCCAAATTTGAAAATTGTACGCCTTATTTACTGTTTAACTATGTTTAATTTAACTTTTTTAACTATAGCCCAATAGAAGTACATTATTGTGTCATGTTGATTTTTAAAAGTTTAATGATGAAAATAAACCTACAAAAGCCGTGCTGCATCTAGATTTTAGTCAGACTACACACCGCCATCTTGTAAGATCAAGTCAAGGAAATTGGGAAGAACCTACAATTTTTGTCGCGTAAGAATTGATTTTTGAAAGTACCATGTAGCAATTGTGTTCCGGTTAGACAGGTGTAGTTTCTAGTAGCAACGCATCTTTGACCGACTTGGAACGAGACTATGGGATCTTGCTCATAATCTGTCACAAACGTCACAGTTTAAAAGAGCTGAATTGGATAGAAAACCAGAAAATACATACAAAAATAAAAATAAGGAAAAAATATTCGAGCCTGTTGATTTTTTTAATACCCTTTGCCACAAACATAATAGATGAAGATTATTGCCATTACTTAAATTCGTCATGGGTTAGAGGTACGTTATGGTAATTAAATTAAAATTCAATTTATAATTGTAATTAATTAATGAATTAATTACAGCCATCACTCAAAGGTTTTAAGTTGAAGCGTTATATCTTTGCCTAGCAACACGACTAGACTAATCCGGTCAAAGATTTTTTCGTTTTCAATTAGTCAGAGTGCAGCGTTGACAGCCCTGTGTCTATCGAACTCGCGCGGTTCGGGTTCAAGCCCAAGCGGCACGCTTTCTAAGTTATGTGCGATTTAAAAAATAAATGTCACCTGCTGTAACGGTGAAGGACACATCGTGAGGAAACCTGCATGACAGCGAATTCTTCACAATGTTCTCGAAGGCATGTGAAGTCTGCCAATCCGCACTTGTCCAGCGTGGTGGACTAAGGCCTAATCCTTCCATTCCGAGAGGAGACCCGTGCCCAACAGTGGAACAAAGAAAGGTAGTCAAGAGTGGAAAATGCTATAATGCCATAATGCCGCCCATTGTATATCTCTTTAGAGGTGTCAATAAAATTGAATAAATAAATAAAAAATAAAATGTGTAAGACTCACACATTTGAGAAGGTGTAGTAATGTCTAACCATATAACATCATATGAACCGCTGGTTCATGCGCTGACACTGCTTAATGGTGTCTTGGATTGGGATCCAAATCTAGATTTGTTCTTCCAAACCTGTTGAGTTTGCCAGAACTGCCAGCAGGTATGTTTCTAGTTTAGATTTGAATTAAAAATGTAAACGAATTAGAATTATTTTCTGTAATGTTTACTATTTTTGTATAAATAAATAAATAAATAAATAAACATCATACCATCACGCCTAAATTTCCCCAAAGGAGTAGACAGAGGTGTTGTGCCCGCTCGTTGGTCTAGTGGTCGCAAGCAGGTTCAATAGTTCCTGGTTTCAATACCCGGGTCGGGCAAAATACTATTGGGTTTTCTAATTTGAAATTCCCAGTAGTATCTCGGAGTCTGGATTTGTGCCCGATGTATGCGAGGTTCACCACGACACTCAGATGTGTCCTAAACATTACTCGTGAATACTGGATGTAATAAAATACACTCTTACCTATCCTGTGTGTCCCTTCGGGGACACTGCCGTAAGAGGCACCTACTCTAAAGGATAAGTATTTAAAACATAATAAAATCAATAAATGAATAAACTAGAAGCGAATCGATTCATAATGAAGACTCTCGAATCTTGAAACGATTCATTTAATTCGTTGTGATCACTATAAAATGAAAATAAGAACTATTGATGATGTTTTGCTTACAGGTAAGAGGAAGATCCTATTAACGTCGTCTGATGCAATAGCTGCCATATTTAGGTATGGCCGATTTTATAGAAATAACGTTTTAAAAAGGGGACCGTGTGTTTGAGAATATGACTGCCAGTGGTCAGATTCTGAATGGGGCATGTCATGTCATCTCTACACACTTCCAGGCTTAAGGTGTAAATTATTCTTAACTGTTTGCATTAACTTCATTGTATTTTCTTTTTAACTATAGTGCTTTTCTTCTTAAGTTCTTAAGAGAGGAAAGCTACCAGTGCGTTAAAAATATCTATGACATGATAAATAACAGTCTTCAGACTTTCAGACTTGTTGTTCTATCGAATGTCAGGAAATAATGAATAGACCAGAACATTGACGCATTCAACCTTCGTTTTTTCACCATCAACTGAACGGGATTATTCCAGATTATCTGTATTATTATTATATCACAGAAAATATCGATCATGAAATCGAAGTTTTTCTTGATGACCTCAGACGGCACAAAAAGCCGTCAATGTCAGGAGCAGCCAAGCGTCAAATATTGGCGCAATGACGCAAAAACAGGGTAATTTGGGTAAAGAGCGCGAAATCAAGCAATGTTACTCCACCGAACGAATCGACAGATGATATCTTTTCGAATTGTTACAGTATTCATAATTTCAAGATACGGGCGTTTATAAGTTGGCTGTGACGAAATGGTGATCAGTGTCGAACATGATGATACCTATATAAATTGATATAAATTAGCTTTTTAGACAAACTGAAAACAGAGAATCAAATCTAGGATGCTTAACTACTGGTTTATACGTAAGATGTTCTAAATTAAATATTAATTTTAATCACTGCAATCGAAATGTCTCCGTTGAACATGCCAGATTATCCCCCAGAACCCTTTCTTTGCCCCACTGTTGGGCACGGGTCTCATCTCAGAATGGGAGGGATTAGCCCTTGGTCCACCTCGCTGGCCAAGTGCGGATTGGCAGACTTCACATGCCTTCGAGAACATTATGCTGAACTCTCAGGAATGCAGGTTTCCTCATGATGTGTCTTAGAACGAATGGCAATGTTTGTTTTAAACAATCAATATGCACATTGCGAAGGAAATTCACTGGTAGGTAACTGTCGCTAGTTTGAACGTAATCTAATCCGAATCCTCTCGAAAATAAAATGAACTAAATAAAAATAAATTAAGCATTACAATATTTATAAAAATTATAAAGGGGTGATCACAGTCGACACACTTGTAGCAGGGACCTAAGTTATCAGGACGTTGTTACATTACATAGATTTACTTACATAACTGATTTACTTAATTATTTTACCGAAACCTGTTTGATTAAGATTAGTGTCGAGTATGTCAGTTTTTTTTTTTAATACACACGATTTCCTGCTACGACGAAAAAAATTAATCAGTACATTATCTGTGTGCCTATCTGAATCACTTAACGGGTGGAAAATGGCGCGAGTCTAAATTAAATCTAAAAAACCTTTGAATCGCTACCGATAGGTATTAGAAGCGAGTGTGGTTTTGGTTTGATACTGTGATGGTTCTACTTTACCCATTGACTTAAACATATATTACCGCGTATTCCTTTTGAAATGTGGTTTAATAAACTTCATTAATTTCCTATATAGAATTAAGCAATAATTCACTTACTGAGAAATATCATTACATTACAATTAGAAATTTAAATAATAGCAAGCGTAGCTAGCGGGTGAGCTTAAAAATAAAAGTATTACTTTTACCCTCATATTGCGTGATTATACTATTCTTTGTGACTACGTAAAAACAAATACATGGATGTACAAAGTCAAAGTACAACAAAAAATATCTCTGGATGTGGCATTTTCATTCAAATCATTGATTTTACCAGAGGCGAATCAGCTAATTGGCTTGGAGACAGACGTAGACAATATTTTACAATATGTACTGTAGATAAAAAATAAATCTAAAATTGAATAGATAAAAAATACGTCATTGAAATAATCAAAGTATTTATGTGCACAAATCTAAATATTCTGCAGTCTATCGTTCTTAGCAGCGCAAACTTAATAGATCCTTTTTTGATCTTCACATTTTTATTATTTGTTCTTAATTACTGGAATTTCCAAAATCGAAGGATTTCACATACATAATTATTTGAATCGCATCAGAATTTGATAATTCACTGAGGTATATTAGGTATGTTAAAAACCAGAAACAAGAAAGCGTTAGAAAAGACAAGCCAGAGTAGCCAGCGCATGATAGTGTACTTATTTTTACATTAGCATAAAATCACGCCTGTATTGCACCGAAGGTATAAACAGAACCCACTTTTCACCACTTTGGGTCCATGTAATAGGACTATACTACACCGATCACCAATCCGCATTGGAGCAGCATGGTGGAGTATGCTCTAACGCAGACCTTACGCAGCGGGGTCTGTGGGGGAGACCCGTGCCCAGCATTGCCACGTCTATGGGTCGCAGTGTGTAATAGGAGTAATAGGACTATACTTCGCTATACACCGATCACAAATCCGAGCTAATTCTGGGAAGAACCCAATAATACTTTGCCTGACCGGGGCTCGCAACCAGGACCTAGCAGTCACACTAACCACCACTAGACCAATGAATCAAGACATTTTTGTACTTATGTCATGAATTATTTTCTAACAACCGTCTAGAATTTGATGTGGTTAGTGTGTGAAGATTATGTAGTGGTCGCACACTGGCGCGGAGTGGCCTCCACCCTTCTCAATCTAAGTGAGGTCCAGTGGACAGCTGTCGTGGCTCATGATTATGACTGACGTAACGTGGTTGATGCTTATAATGGGTTAGTCATAGAATTTTGAAGCTAACCGTCCAAATGCTATTGAAGAAGAATTTTTACTTGCAATGTTTGGAACAAGTCTTGTTCAACTTGAACTAGAACTGCTTTTGTTTTGGATATAAGGTAGCAAACGAACATGCAGCACCACCCGCTGCCGGCCATGTCAATTTTGACCGACTTGAAACAAGACTCCGGAATGGTTAATCCGTAACACAGAGTGTTAATAAGAACATTAGTTGGTCAGTTCGTTAGTAGGTTCGTTAGTGATCCTTATGGTGGTTGTTTGTAATAGTCCAGTTAGTAATTAGTACGAGACTTGTTATAAGTTAAAATTGAAGATTAAGATGGTCGCTTTTAGATAAGTAACCGAAAACCACACCTTTCCAGCTGGAGCACACCGTCAAGTCAAGTCAAAGTCAAATAATTTATTTCGCTATGCGGTGATTAGACAAGCTTAACGAAAGTCTAGGTAACTACAAACTACTTAAAGAGAAGAGATAGTATAATGCTATTCTGAACTGATCAATATAAGACAAAGGATTAGCTATTGATCATTGAATGAATAGCTAATCCTGCATAGGATTAGCTATTCATTCAATGACCTAGATGAAATAGTATCTACTTGGTATAGTAGAGGGCGGTGATGATCGGATAATCTGATTTTAGGCAATTTAATGTTCAGAATTTCCTGAATCAGCACCCAATCATGGTTGACCTGTATTCACACGATGGAACTTGTCATTGGCAATGGTCGTCAGTCTTTTAACTGTGTTATTTTATGTTATGCTTCATACTTTGTAAAGTTAAGGTTTTTAAAATCATACCAAAAAAAGGATCTTGGACTTGTAGTTAGTGTCCAAAGGTCTTTTAAATGACCACCTATCGTGCTGTTAAGCTAAAATATCCGACAGCATCAGTCCATTCGAAAAAAAAAGTATTGTTACGAAAATAGTTCAAAGTTTAAAAGGAAAACGATTTGAATTTAGAATTTGTATTTTAGTTGTCTGTGCTGATTTATAATTCCGTTACCTTACAACGAAGTTTGTTTCTGTGGCGATAAAAAAAGCGACTGTATTTTTGCAGCGAATCGTTAAGTTTTTTTTACTTGAGCATTCTTTTGTAACGAATATCGTTATACAAATTTTTTGTCCACGGATTCGTTATAAAATCGTTATAGCGAGTCGTTAGCTACTGGCCACCTCAGTTGGGTATATACCAGCCTTCTGAATTGAAGTCTTAGGTTCCGTTAGCGATTTTTTTATTTTAATGTTTTTTTTTCATGTGTAAAAAAATTGTGAAAATTCATGTATGTGATTTTATCGTGTCGTGTTGAGTGGCAATGGAAAACGATTCTTAATGATTCCTTTTGGCCAGTGCTCACCGTGAATAATGGATTTACGTGAACGAATGACACTTGTTCAGTAAAAAGAATAGTTGGAATATGCCATTGGTAACGTGCTTTGATATGAAGAGTTAAGTGCAAATGTAATATTCTGCTTGGTAATGTCACTCTAAGGACCAAGATAATTCATTTTATCGGTGAATTTTTCAAGTTTTTTTTTTTTTTTAAATCGTAATTTGCATGATTACTGCTATAACACACGATGATACCTATGTACGTACCTACCTAATTTTGTTGTTATTAAACAAACATTAATTATTTTTTTATTTTATGTCAATTTCAATTACTTTTATGGTTATCAAAGTAATAAAGAATCAGAGTGCAACATAAATTTAATAAATACGCCTTATCGAAACCATTATTCTCACAAAACCATGGATAACTTAATAATCTTATTAACTAAGACTGGCTGAAATCAAACCGTTAAGTATCGATTTCGAAAAATTGCTAAAACATTTTGCCTGCTTCGAAATTTAAACTGGCGTAAAGCAATATTCAAATTCAACCTTAGCGGGAGGGGGGCACGTGCCATTGAAAAACGTTATTTCAAAGTAACCGTTTTTCGTCGCTTTGGCGTAAAGAAGCCAGCGACCAAGACCCACTTCGACCTTAAAGAAATCTCGGCGGAAAATGAAGCAATTATAATCTCTAACTCCAAGGAATAAGATCTAATCGAATGCAATAACAGATCAATTTTTTGCTTACTCCGATAGTTTTTTCCGCTTTTGTCACCCAAGCGAGCAGTAAAAAGTTGGAAATCGTGCTCCCGAATAAAAAAATCCGTTTAATATTGGCATTGAACGGCTTTGGGCGTAGAAATTCATTTTTAACATAAAATTCGGTTAAGTTCCCGCCATCGCGAATCGCGTCCAATGGTAACAATGTTGGAAAGAAATTGATATTTATGAACCGACCATTTTTATGATACCCATAAATATATAATTTGCTCTTTAATAATCTTGAGATGGAGTATTTTCGGCGGGGACAAATAATAAAATAGATCTCAGGTTAGATAATCTGAAAAGCAGTTTTTGGCACATTACGTTCCCGACTTTTGACAGCTTCAGAGGACGACGAAAGTTTGAAAATAGAATACGAACTGCGAAACTAATAAAACATAACAAATGAAGTAATATTAAGTAGCAATGTTACTTGCGCATTGTATTTAATAAATTGAAGGGATAGGATGAGCTTTAAAATGTAATTAAGATTAATTATTTATTTATACTTTACAGTTTTTTCCAGAGGTCAGTGAAATTAGTAGAAACTACAACATACAATGGAAAATTATTAAAGTAAGTTATATTAGAATCTTGTCTTATTTATCAACCTTCTTTCCTCCCAATATTTAATAAGTTTTGAATTAAAATAAAATTGCCAAGATTTTTTAACTCACCTTTACATTAGCTCTTGTCTCTTGCTCTCTCTACTGCGTCTAAAACATTATATTAAATAGGTACTAACTAGACTGACAAATCCTTTCTGCTGAATACTTTCTGCTCATTGGTAGCTCAGAGTGGTTTGGGCATGTTCGCTCTTACAAAAACTGTTAAATTTTTTTAATGTGTTTATTCCAAACTTGAATCACTCAAGCATCATATTGTATAGGAGCATTTTCGTGATAAATAGCAGATACTCATCTTATGATGTAGTTATGGTAGCATATCGTGTGAATGCGGTAGTACAAGTAGCTAGCTCCTTGATGCATCCGATCGACGCAGCCTGTGCAAATATGGCGTTATAATGACAATGTAGAGATCATAATCTATAGAAATGAATGCTCGAAAATATAACAGATTAAATCGATGGGCGTCACTTAAAAATATAAATCATGCAAGTTGATTATTTTATTACCTTTAATTTTAATTTTTAGATTTAATATTGTATGTAATTTGTAAGATTTATAATTTTTAATTTGAATTTAGAATCATTATGATAAATTGCGTGGGCTTGAATAGAAGGTTATGCATTAAACATCAATACAATATTATAACACATTAATATGGTTGAAATAGAAATATAAAGTTCGCGACTAGACAACAGGAGGAAGAGAAGAATCGGAAGTCTTCTGAGGTAGGTATTGAGTAGAGGTTTTTATTGGATCGTGACAATCCTTTCTTTTGGTTACTTATCGAAAATTCAGATTAGGATTAAGATTCTTAATAAGTAAGAGCAAAGATTAAAGTTTTAGATTCATACTGACGAAGTTTTGTTTATTAACTTCACGTTTTGAGGTAAGGTTGGCAAATTTAAAATAACGCTTCTTACAAAACATGTTAAAAAACTCAACGTCTTAAACCTTTAATCCTGATCATAAAAAATATGATAAGTACGAGTACCTACCTACTTGTGGAGTTTAAGATACTTCACATACGATTTTTAATCTTTTAGATAACCTAGTAGGACCAACATCAAACCGGATAGTTCCTGGGTGAATGTTGTCCAGTGTCCACGGGCTGTACTGGCCAGGTGACATCACGCTGCATGTATGACCAGTCCGTGTGCTATGAGAAAAACATAAAAAAATAAAATTGTAACTCCTTTGGGCCACATAAAAACTGGAAAATGGCATGCACCTAACGCGTGTTAGCTTATAAATATTTATGAATCCTATTAGCGTAGAATATTATTTGGCAGAATGTATTACGGCGGCGATAAGTCGAAACAAAGAACATTGCTTAATAAAGAAAAAAATTATTCATTGAATTGTTGTATCCGACATATTTGAGATTATATCTGAGCGAAGAATTTCGGAACCTGCTGCTGAAGTTAATATTTATGTCTTGATTAAATTTCATATGATAGATACCTACTTCTCTAGAACAAATAAAAGATATGCCGCTAATTATATGCCATAAACTTGTGTGAATACAGATCTGTTTTCCTATCTTCTGCATTCTTCTTGATATGGAACTATGTATTTAATAAGCAATAAGTAGCAGATTACGCTGAAAAGTTCAATAAACTCTTTATCAAAACTAAGTGTATCTCTGCTCTTCCTGATACGGTCTTAATAACAGGTTTTTTATACACTTTAATTACATCTTTGACAATCTAGTAAATTAAACATGTTCATAACATTAATTCATAATACCTGTATGAAAAATCATTCTCACAACTTATTTGTATACTAGCTTATTCAGTTTGCGCTTCAAACAATTGGCAGGAGTGGAATATAATTTTATAAAACAAGTTAACCACAAATTCAAGTAAAATAGATTACGAAGGCTACTCGATCGATCGATGGCTCCCATCGTTAGGTCGAGTTCCAGGACCCATTAAGATTTCCGCCCGCTGCCGTAAGATGCGCGGGAGCAGGCTCGTCACCCAGCCTTAAAACATTCCAAACACCATCCCGCACGCGAGCGATTATATAACTTATACCCCGGTTATAGGAATCAAATTTCCACGCACAATCATAAGGCTGCATTGAACTTAAATTAAGATCGAGAATGCATCGAAAATTTTCGTTTTATTTTTATAAGGTTATGGTTCAATTTTGCCTGATGGATGGCTCGTAATCGTTTTTTGAGATATTCCGTTTTATGCGTAGAGATATCAACTCTGTTAGAGTTAGGTAAGGTTCAAAGTTGTTCGAATTTTTAACATATTTTGCAGAAAACGGCCTGTTGTTTGGTATCACTCATTTTTATAGTGGTTTTGAGATAATGGTATTGATTTACCACTATACACGGGTACTCTTTATAAGTCTGTAATATTTGGTACATTTTACATTTATAACAGCTTTCATAGTTAGTATCCCAGGGCTATGAAATTTCATATTTGCACCATGCTGTTAACTGGAACCCTTGTAGGTTCAGTTGTGCTACATACTGCAATTTTACGAGATAAAGTTAAAATAAGTAGGTAGTTTTTACTATAATATAATGAGATTGATCTCAGAGTTAAAACTGAGTAGGATTTGTAATAAAAATAATCAGTTCTTTTTAATTGAGGCGTCGACCTTAAGACGCACGCACATTTTGAAATTCTCTTATACCTACACAAAAAACGACAAAGCGCTTTTATGTGTTGATCTCAATAGACGATAGATAAAACTTATACAATTGACATAACAAAGAAATACAGAAATACGTAATAGCCGTGCAATAAACACGAAAAAACCTCCTACGTGCGCGGGCGCAGGAAGTGACGAATCTTCCGTCCTTGTCACGCGTGCTGACAGGAATGGTGCTATCTCTGTCACGAGTAATACCAGTTTTGGCGTAGGTACTAAAGAATAACTGCAACTGTTTTGTAGTTTCTGGATCGGGCACGGTTAGCAAAGATGTAGATATGGCTTTAGGTTTATGTTTATATTCGTGAATCTATGCGGACAAAATTTTTGAACCCTTTCAATCATTTGAATCCTCCGAGGGATCCTAAAGAAATAAAAATAAATAAGTGGAAATTTCTCCTGAAAAGTAATTATTTGTTCTTGATTAAAGGTATAAATATAATATTGCAGACTTGTAAAGCTTTGATAAAATTAATTCAAGGAGATGCATCGTAAATGATTGTTTTACATAATTATTAATAATGACTTGAACTAAAATATCAGTACTACCTAATTTAAGTTTCTCATTTTAAGTGAATATTACTGTATCTATGTCTTATGAGAAATATAGTTATTTTTAAACCGAAACCGACTTTGGTAGGTCTAGTTGCAAGCGCGACTGCAAAGCGAGAGGGTTCGATCTTCGGGTCGAGCAAAGTATAATGTATTGGGTTTTTCTAACCTGGAATTCCCAGGAGTAGACAACTCAGGGCATTGATTTATGGACGGTGTATGACAATACAAAAGGCTCACCACCCTATCGGACCTATCCCACCTTTTACCAGAACATAACTGGTGAATAGTGGATACCCCTTCGGAGAACATACCTACAGGCGTTAAGTTATGATTTAATGTTATGTTACTTAAGAATGTGTTTGAGTCGCCGCGGGGAGGCGCGGGCGCAGGCGCCAGGAAATTTTTGGATCATCACAACCCTATCTTTGTCCTACTGTTGGGCACGGGTCTCCTCTCAGAATGGGAGGGATTAGGCCTTAGTTTAAAGAAATCAAAAATGTCACTTGTTGTAACGGTGAAGGACACATCGTGAGGAAACCTGCATGCCTGAGAGTTCAACATAACAGTCTCGAAGGTATGCGAAGTCTGCCAATCCGCACTTGGCCAGCGTGGTGGACTAAGGCCCAATCCCTCCCATTCTGAGAGGAGAACCGAGCCCAACAGTGGGACAAAGAAAGGGTTGTGGTGTGGTGGTAGGCAAGTGCGGATTGGCAGACTTCACATGCCTTCGAGAATATTATTTATGAAGAACTCTTAGGCATGTAGGTTTCCTCATGATGTGTCCTTCACCGTTATAGCAAGTGACATTTTAATTTCTTACATCGCACATAACTTAGAAAAGTCATTGGTGCGTGCCGCTGGGGTTTGAACCCGGACTGCTCGAGTGAGAGGCGAGTTCGATAGCCACTGGACTGTCACCGCTTATTAATTTTTGGATACGTACATTTATTGTGGCCATGTCTGCACTTTTGTCGATCTGTGCAAACGCATGAATGGTGTAAAACACGATTGTAACGTGTCGCTGCAGGTGATCAGAAATTTCTCTTCAGTTATCGGCGAATTTAAAACCTGACCTGCGAGATCCACGCCCTTCCCATAAGGGTCAAATTGTCGTATGAGCCCTACTAATTGTTTCTTAATGCAACACAGGATTCCCAACCTTAATGGCTAAGGTATAAGTGCTTTATGAGATGCAAAATACGTTAAAAACCGCTAATCGTCTTAGGAATGTCAACTTTACGACTATAACTTTATTTCGCGCTTTGTTTGACTTATTTATTGATTTTATATCAACTCTCCTATTTTTTAGTTAGTTGGCTTCAAGACAAATAGATTAAATAAATATTAAGGTAAACAGAAAGCCCAGAAAACAGTAATAGAATAATTAAAATTATGTATTTTGAAGTTTTAAATTCCACCCCATGGATAAATAATAAAATCTCATAAGTAGAAATTTGAACCCTATTAGATGTGGCTGGGATGGTCGGTACACGGGAGATGACCGTTGGTGAATCACAATTGTTATGGTAATTCCCCATCAGTCTGTCTGTACTGGTGTTTGTTTAATACGTAGTGTATGTATTTACGGGCCCGTAGGCGCAATCGGTAGTGACCATGCCTGTTGTGTCGAGGGTTCGAATCCAACTCAGGACAAACATTCGTGTGACGAACACTTGTGTTTGTTCTGCATGTGATGTTGATATTATCTATTTATGTATGTATTTAAAAATAACTATGTATGTATATCAGTATCTGACACACATAGTACAGGCTCTGCCTAGTTTGGGGTCAGATGGCCGTGTGTGAATGTCCAAGATATTTGTTTATTTATTTTATTTTTATTATAAATTAGTTAATTAAACAGTGGTTGGCAGCTGTTTATTTTTACTTGATGTGATTTCTGAGCTTCGTGGTAGGAATTTTGACTCGAAGTAGGTAATTTTGTTTTAAAACAAACTTGAATTTCCTCTAAGTAACTAGTTGTTGTAGTTAGTTTGGCAGGTAAGCCAAGTAGGTAAGGATTAGCAGAATTTACTGTTTTTAAAACATTAAACATTAATTACCCCTCCCCCAATCCGCATTGGAGCAGCGTGGTGGAGTATGCTCTAGACCTCCCGCAGCTGTCTGACCCGTGCCAGGCAATGGAACGTATGGGTTGTATGTATGAGTCACAGCGACTGTCTTGTCTTTACTATCCAATAACTACCTATTCTGACTCCAAATGATAAAGAAACAGGATAGTTAAAATATATTTCACTACTACACCACCCAATAGGACTACATATCCATAAAAATATTACTTTTGAGTATTAGGTAAACATTCATTTAACTATACATAATAAAATCACAGTATAATGATTTACTCGTACCGATCCTAATATAATGCAGTAAACAAACGAAAGCTGCACAAGCTTTCGTCTGTCCACCCTTCAAATCAAAAATTGATAATAATTGGCTCTTTCATGCATACCCATCGCGTCCAGCAGATGCGTACAATGGTAAAGTGATCAATTGCCCCCCAAAACTCCCCTAAACGAAATAAATATGCATGCACACAGACTGACAATGCCTATTGACAACTAATACTAATATCGGAATGCGATAAATCACGATGGATAAGGCACAAAGAATTGCGCAAGGAAATCGTCACAATAAGGGAAAAAAAGTTTCCGTAGTTGCGTAAACTCAGTTCCCACGGGGAAGTAGTGCTTCAGCTAGCTGTAATAGACCTTACGGTGTTAAGGTTAAGGTGGGTTTTGTGTTGCATGGGGCGGGGATGTGTTATGCCATATGTGACGTCACCTGCAGGGTCGTGGGACAGGTCGTGCAACATCCCTCTTAGCGAACATCCTGTTCGAATTTCAAATTCGTAATCCGCGTGATTTGGGAGGCTTGCGGAAGTCGACAGCGCTTGAAGGCTCATTCGGTTTAGCACATATTATAAATATCTATACAAATATTTTAAAGAGGAAAGATTTGTTTGTAATGTTTTCACACAAAAACTACTGGATCGATTTCAAAAATTCTTTCACCATTAGATAGCTGCATCTTAACTGTTTATAACATAGGCTATATACTATTACTAGGTGTAAACGAAACAAGTGTTTTGTCTAATTCCACGTGAGCGAAGCTGCGGGCGTGTGTTCAATATTGATGAAGACAAAATGATATTGATATTGACATAACTATGTTTATTGTTATTCAGCGTCCACAACCTCTGGAATCTCTTCTCTGGAATTATTCAGTCCAGTTTTCATTATTCAGTTAATATAATTCACCACAAGCCTTTCTTTGTCCCACTGTTGGGCACGGGTCTCCTTTCAGAATGGGAGGGATTAGGCCTTAGTCCACCATTGAACAAATTCACAGCTGGCAGACTTCACATGCTAATTAGACATTATGATGAACTTTCAGGTACCTATGCAGGTTTCCTCAAAATGTTTCCTTCACCGTTATATCTAGTCACTTTTAATTTCTTAAATCACACATAACTTAGAAAAGTAATTAGTGCTTAGGCTTGTACCCGGACCGCTCGAGTGACATGCGATTTCGATAAAGACATATAAAAGGTAAAGGTAAGACATACAAAACATTATTTTTTGACACTAAACTGATAATATAATAACGTAAGTGTTCGCTGCAACCCATAGACGTCCCACTGCTGGGCTCGAGTCTCCCCTACAGACACAGCTGCGGGAGGTCTAGAGCATACTCCACCACGCTGCTCCAATGCGGATTGGTGAAGGGGTTAGTGGCCAATTCAGTGTCGAATGTTCTCAAGCCACCCGAAGGTCTTCGACAAGGCTTAACAACTGTTTCCACCATTGAAAACAACCGGGACCGAATTCTTTACGTGTCCTCCGAAGCACGGTAGCGTCCATGAAATTTTTCCACTAGCGGTCAATCACCCATCCACAAACCGACCGCGCCCGTCGTTGCTTAACTCTATCGATCGCATTGAATCGACGCGAGCCATGGCTATGGACGCTTCTACTACTTGCATACGGTCAAATAAAAACAGATTAAAAACGTGCAGTAAGAGCTTCGCGAGCCGGCGATCTATATCATAAGGCTTCCACAGGTGTTGCAATGGTTTTTTGCCAACCCATGGGATATGGGTCAGATGGCCGACCAGCCGACCACCCGCGGCCGGACGGGCGATTTTATGGGAGAGTGCGTACTGCGCGGACAAGCAAGCATGGTGATACTCGGTGGTTCGCGAAAACATGAAAATTACTGGTATGTTTGATAAAAACTGGGATGTCAGCTGCGATACCACAAGTCGAATGGTTGTATACATACTTACTTACTTGTTTTTTAAATTACATCAAATACTTTATTAGATAGTAGAAAGAGATACTGTCTCGTTGGGTTAATGGAGACGCGCGAAATTTTAGATGTTGTTAGATCGATCCCCTTGGATTTATTAGTATGTATTATATTAGTAAGTATAGGTACACCTAAAGCCTACTAAAAACTACTACTAATGAATGTTACACTTGAGCAATAAAATTATGATTATGATTACATAGGCATGACTACATGCCTGACACCTGACCTGACATCTATTTTATTTTCATTGGTACATATGAATATTATAATAAAATACTTGAACACATAATACTCAATAACCTATCAATAACATAACTCGTCGAGAAAGAATAAAAGTTAAATGCCTAGGTTTATTGTTGATTGTATAGGTTTTTGTTGATTAGAATCAAAAACAAATAAAGAATTAACATTAATTACACGAAAATATCATACTACGTATCATGTAATGGAATTTTCATCGATCCTTTTAAAGATAATTTTTTTTTAACACTTAAATTATCCAATGTTTTCTCATAGAAATACGTGATTAAGTAAACTTGAAGTGATCATTTCGACTGAATGAGAATGACAGTTGAATATTGTCATGAATATTGTCATGGTACAAACCTTCAGCTACATTCCTCCCCCACTAGCATTCCCGCTGGCATACCCAGGTACACTCCAAAGCATAATTAACCGGCGATAATAAATTTCAAGTCCGATAACCACGTCTTGGTCCGAGCCCTCAAATCTAAGGGTTTCTTATCTATGCTAATTGAGGGATAGTGGAGGGTGTATAATTTATCTGTGAGTGTGACCGCATCCTCACCCTTACCATTTGTATAACAAAACGTCGCTTAGTTGTGAAACGATAACTGTAAAATAGTGTAGATTTAACAATGACTCCAGCTTTGAGGTATGATACATAATAGAGATGACATCTTAACTATTTTGCCGGCTCTATCACTCTGACCATGGACTAGAGTCCAAGTATTTCAGTCAGTACGCACATATTTAGGTACAAGATGTAGGTTAGGTATGTTTCCTTACATAATATCTGCCTTAGTCACAGATAGGGTTGCCAACCATAGAATAATATGTAGGTAATATAGTATTGTACTATATTTCGGGTCTGCGTACTATTAAAGAAATATATAGTACGCAATAATACTATATTTTATTTAAATTAAATAATGAGCTTTTTATTAAAATTAATTTAAAAAAAAATTGATTGCGAGAAAACACAAATTTATTCAACACCGACAAATTTATAAGAAATTCAAGTAGGTACTGTCTATCTATAAATATAGTTTGTATAACATCTTTTGACTTTGCTTTTTTTAGAGTATGTATGAATACCATATAATAATAGTTAATTTTGAAAAATTCTATATTAAGTCGAAAAAATGTTTGCAACCCTAGTCACAGATCACCCACCTAAGCCTGAAGAGAGCTTTATAATAAATAAAAATACGTGTATATCTATAGTGCTGAGAGATTATAAAGATTAAGCTGCAAAAGCTCAAATCGCACCATGTTTTCCGTTAAAATCTGCTTTCAATCTAAGTCTAATTGCGTTTAATCCCTGGGTTCTGAACCCCAGACTCAAATAGACCGAAGTCACACTCAGATAGTAAACTAACAAACATTTTATTAAACACGAATCACTCTTCTAGTTTCAAATTAAAACAATTCCGCTTCGATCACAGCCCCTTTAACCCTAAATTGTGATTTAGAGTGGGGCCTGAGGGGCCCGTGGCAATTAATTTTGGCTAAAATAGCAAGTGCAGGTCGCGTAGTCGAAACCGCGAGTCATCACTCGGCCGATATGACCGAAAGCCGAAACCGGGAACTTTCGGGCTGGGACTTTGCCCCTATAACATAACACTGACCGAAATACCTCTACCAGAGTATCTCTACGTTTAATATTTACCTTATTTAATTTAATTGATTTCACCTCTAAAGTTTATACCTCTACCCAATGTGTATTTTTACGTTACTTATTTGTTTGTAAATTTTCTATTGGTGAAAAGAGAAGCTCATTCATTTGAAAATAGAATCTCTATCTGTATGAAGTTCTGGCGTGTTACAATACGCTGCTAAGCTGCCCACTGCTGGGCACGTCTCTCCCACAGACCAATCTGTGAGGGGATGGTTTTGGTAGTTTGCTCGCGTGGAATTAGACAACAATAGTTTCGTTTACACCTAGTAATATTATGTAGGCTATGTTAGTCAGTGAAGATGTAGCTTTCTAATGGTGAATGAATTTTTGAAATCGGTTCTGTAGTTTTTGTGTGAAAACATTACAAACAAATCTTTCCTCTTTATAATATACTTAAGTATAGATTTGTTTGTCTCTTTAAATAGGGTTACAAAATAGATGTATGTATATTAAGCTTGGATAAGATGGATGGATTGATGGAGATTTATCCCGTTAATACCTCTTCTATTTCAACTTCAATGGGTAGAGCTTTTTCGGTTATTTCCTTGAGAAAGAAACGTAGTATAAATGAAACTTTTGTGATATCTAATCCATGCAAGCGAAGCTACGGGCGTCATCTAGTAATATAAGTAAACATTTAAATCGAAATATTTAAGCCCTTCACACTGAATCGTTGTCTGTTACAAGATCCGTGTCATTCTAAATTGACTTGCATTGCGTGTGTACACGGTTGAAAATTGAAGAACATAACGTTTTGTAAGCTGACATAAGAGGTGGTCGAATGCGTTCGAGCGAGCAGCGCCAGCGAGTACTGCCTAACTGCCTAATTTCTGCTTGGCATTGAGCGGGTCCAAGGTCACGCACGCTAACACGCGGTGACGTCACGCCGCGTCTGCCATGCCAAGCCAGTGGGTGTGCGCGTTTTATTTGTTTTAGAACACTTTCGCGCGCAAATTTGTTATTCGAACACTTCAAATTTACCGCGGATGTGATTTATTTTTTATTTGGTCTCTGTTAACTTTAAGGTGGCCATCGGTAGATGTATTTGGTAAAAACAAATCTTGGCTTTGAACAAAACACCTTATAGTAGAATATTTTCAATGTAATCTGTAGACGTTCAAAGTAGAGCTACGGAGGAAGGACTATTATTATCATTATACTGAGGCCCTACGGCCTCAAGCTAGGGTCTACCTAGGATAAAGTCATGGTCTTATAAATGATAACAATAGCTACATAGTTACATGTCAATTTACATTTGTTATGAGTACCAACGTTATAATGTACCTACACGATTTGGTTAAAAAAATAACAAATTTATAAATGTAAGAAAAATTACAAAAATGTAATATCTACTTACATAGAATTATAAAGAAATTATTGTACAATAAATGTCTAGCAAATTGAAAAAAAAATCAAATAAATAGTGAAATGGATATGAATTCAAAATGTCGACGGATAAAGTAAAAAACTAAAAAGTACCTATTTAAGTAAAATAAAATTTTAAGATATAGGTATCTAGTGTAACAATTATAATTATAGATGTTATATTTTAATTTACTTAGGAATTACTCGAATCTATAGAACGTCTGTTCAATAAGCCATTGTATCGTTAGACTAGGTGTGGTACCTAGATATTTTTAGTGAATTATTACTTCTTTCCCGTCTTCTGTATATGTAAAATGTAGTGTATGATCATGAATGTAAAAGGTAACCTAGGAATTATTTGTTTTTGAACACACACTTACTTGTTAATTCGCTATACATACCTACCTTGTTGTTTTTATCTTACCAACCTAGCTTTGCGGTGGTTTCATGCAACGATGAAACAAGACGCTTACATAACTGGTTTTGTCCATAAGAATTTTGTTATTAAATTTATCTCTAGATTAATTATATCAATTAAATTGGGAGCTTGTATTATTAACCATTGGAGCCAGACTTCTACCACGTTCTATACTCTGTGTTTCGCACATCAGTGAACTCATTTGACGGGCTGTCTAATTTAAAAAAAAAGTGACGTACAAAACCCGCCAATTAGCGCTCCGGCCGCCATTAATCTTAGAAATAGAATTTAAAACTACTATGTATAGCTGTTTGTTAGGATTTTTTTAATCTATAAATCTGGTTGTGACGTTATGTACCTACTCAATTTAGCTTCCACGAAGGCTTGACTATGTGCTAGTCGGGTATATTTCCCGAATACGAAAGAAGTTGTATTTTCGAAAAATTCAAAATTTTATAAATCGAAACAACAGTATCCATCCGAACCAACTTCGAAGAGCCTTTCTCACGACACGGTTGTCCAACTATTCGAAAAAACTCCTGCTGAATTGAAACCTTCTTAAAATCTTAAATCTAATGGCTCATGAAATAAACCAACACTAACAATAGTTAAATAAGTATTAGATTCGTCCGATACAATAGGAACCACAGTATCACTATGAAAATGAATGTGAAAGACTAACAAGCAACGATCTGCAGCAAAAACTGGGCGAAAATCTATGGTTTTATCAACACTATCATTAAATCAACCCAAGCTACAGGTAAGGTACGACTATTACCATAGAGTCAGACACATCAATCGATGGCGTGGCCTGCATGTCAATCTGTTTTATCAAACACGCTTTATTTTATATCATCATAAATACCTATCCTAAAGTTTACTTTACTAAAGCGTTTTTTACTTTACTAAAGCGTTTATTACTTTACTAAAGCGTTTAATTAGTAAACGCTTCATCATCATCAAACCCTTTCTTTGTCCCACGGGTCTCCTCTCAGAACGGGAGGGATTAGGCCTTGGTCCACCACGCTGGCCTAGTGCGGATTGGCAGACTTCACATGCCTTCGAGAATAACTTAAATCGCACATAACTTAGTAATGTCATTGGTGCGTGCCGCTGGGATTTGAACCCGGACCGCTCGAGTAGTATTTAATTATACATTATGTTATTTTTATTATTTATGTATAAACTTATGAACCTACTTTGTTTAAGGTGCGTAAGTATATAATTAAGTGTTTATCGGCTCAATATAGAGGAAGTACATTATACATTTTGGACACGATTATACTGAAGCCCTCATACACGATCACGATTGAGTAGGTTGACCATAAGTTCGCGTCGCGGGTGAAACTTTGACCACAAGTTCTCGTCGCGGTGGAAACTTTGACCCAGGAAGGTGAAAAAACATTGCACGGATTATATTTGAAAGCCATTATACTTGAAATACTACTTAAAATTATCCGCACTTGGCCATCGTGGTGGACTAAGGCCTAATCCCTCCCATTCTGAGAGGAGACCCGAGCCCAACAGTGGGACAAAGAAAGGGTTGTCATGATGATACTTGAAATCTGAATGCTAGGTAGCCATCTAATAAGTTGTAATATAAAAGATAAGTAAAATATGATTTGATAGTTTAATAATCTATTATAATAAAAATGAATCGCAAAATGTGTTGGTAAGCGCATAACTCAACAAAGCCTGGACCAATTTGGTCAATTCTTTTTTTTAAATGTTCGTTGAAGTTCAAGGATGGTTTTTACGGCGAGAAAAATTTGAAAATTCATCCCCTAAGGGGGTAAAACGGGGGTGCAAAGTTAGTATGAAGCTTTGCCGTTTTTGAAGTTAGTGAATGTGTAACGCGAGCGAAGCTGCGGGCGTCCACTAGTCTATATTATAAAAATGAATCGCAAAATGTGTTGGTAAGCGCATAACTCAACAACGCCTGGACCAATTTGGCCAATTCTTTTTTTAAATGTTCGTTGAAGTTCAAGATGGTTTTTACGGCGAGAAAAATTTGAAAATTCATCCCCTAAAGGGGTAAAACGGGGGTGCAAAGCTTTGCCGTTTTTGAAGTTAGTGAATGTGTAACGCGAACGAAGCTGCGGGCGTCCACTAGTCGTAAATAAAAACAAGAACGAAAATACAAGTAGGTACATATATATATTATTTAATTGAAAGTAGGTAAATACTGTAATTCTTACAGAATAGTAATGAAAATATCGTTGTATTATACATTTTGTTGGAAGATAATTGTCTATGATTATCATTACATTCATTACCTACATCAAATGCAAGGATAAAAAGAAACACATCTGACATCTGAGATAGAAGCCATGGTCCATGTGAATTCAGGGTTATTATCCGAATATTAAGATCTCTAGCATATATTATAACATTTTTACTAATAACTTGGCAGTTGATGGCTCTAGATAGGCAATAGATGGCTCTATTTATTTCTATGAAAATTTATAGATATGTCATTAGTATTTTGACTATTAATACATCATTTAACTGACTAAATAACGAACCTCTGTACCTGCTGTATGCCTACCTAGTAGTTGGTGATCTAAATGCCAAAATTCGATTTAAAATTACTAACATTCATAACACGGGCTAAAAGATCATCAATCACTAGAATAATCTCATTAATAATATTACTGATTAATTATTCTTGCCTATTAAAAACACGTGAATGAATGCATAGTACGTGTTCTATGAAGGCTGGGAGGCAGACGGTAACTCGAGTATAAAATTGTATTCTTCTAAAATAAAACTACTAAACAAAGATAGTGAAATAAGTCAACTAGAGAAAACGCAAATCCTAGGTAGGTAGTTAAAAGAAAATTAATGAAATTTATTTTAGAAATGATTGAAATCTAAGAGAAAGACAGATGGAAGAAATCCTCCGAAATAGTTAAGTGAAAATTAATGAAATTTAAATCTTTATTTTAGAAGTGATTGAAATCTAAGAGAAAGACAGATGGAAGAAATCCTCCTAAATAGTTAAGTGAAAATTAATGAAATTTAAATCTTTATTTTAAAAACGATTGAAATCTAAAAGAAACATAGGTAGAAGAAATCAATAATTTCTATAACAACCTTAAGGGTTGTTTATTTTTAACCAATTCTAGACTTTCCTAAATCTGATACCTACTCCTAAAGGTAACGAAATAATGGAACCAAATTCTTGGTTCCCTAAATTTCCTTCCTTAAATATCCCAAATGGCGGTCTCAGAACAACATGGGCCCAAACATCCAAACAACCTCGAATGAGCACCTCAAGCAAGAATGTGGAGCCCGGGGCGGCCGTCCAAATAATTACGAGTGACTCGTGAAGATAAAGATAGTCGAATCGCGTGACGATAAAACGATTAGACTAAGTAATTTTGTTAGACCCCAAATGGATTATTCTTCTCATTCTCACGTACGAACTGCGCGATAGATGGCGAATAGTTTGAGCAAAATACTGATTCACTCGATTAGGTTAGGTTACTATGAGAAGTGATGTAAAATTTAGTAACTCAAAAATTTTAAAGAACGGTTTTAACCTTATAATCAGTTTACTGTCTGCAATGGAAACTTTTAAACCTTTTAAAACCTAAGCTGTATGGTTTTAATACCTACAAAGTGTGAATGGTATTGTATAACAGAATGAGAAATCAACGCCAACTAAGACAGACTAAATATGCATGGTATTTAATGTAAGCAATGATCTTTCGTGAAAAAAATAATCTACCCTATTACTTGATATATGTAATTGGAATACAGAACAGGGAACAATACAGAATATAGTAATTTAGGGTCTGTGCATAAGTATTATGTTGTTCTAGAGGTCACTACTAGCTGTAGGCTACAGGCTCGCGGTTGTGTCCACAACACTTTACTTTACTTTATTCTGTGATATAATTATCCACTTTTAATTCTAATTCTTTGACTTTAAGGTTGATATTCCAACGTACAGCTTACTTATGGATAAATACAAATTTGTTGTATTCGAAAACACAGAGTAGTAACACGTATGTTTGTAGTTAGTTGATGACGCAATCGTAATGGTTGGTGTCAATCAAAATTACAGTGTAAATTTATACGTGTACGGATATAAAAATCATTGCCAGCTAATTATCGTCTTTATTCCAGCACAGCAGAGTTCCTTTACGTAATCCGTTGAGTTTACCAACTACGAAATTTAATTGTTAACCGTTCCTAGAATCGCCGAGGATTGAGCCAGTGTTGCGTGTTAATTATTACTTTACTTATTTTGATCACAAATACAGTTTAAATACAAAATATAGTATTAAAAACTATTATAGTTACAATAAATTCCTTGTACACCTTTTTCTGTATTGTATTTTACTGATAATTTTAATGTGTGCAAAATTTTTTAATAAATAAAAAAAAAATTCAATGGTATATATGATTTAATTCAGTTACAGCTTAGTTAAATCAAGATAAATATAATCAGAATCACGTAATTAGATACTTCCTCTGTGGTAATTTAGAATTAAACAAAAATACAAAATTAATAGTTACCTACCTACCATATAAATTATGAAATACGTGACACATAACTTATTAGATATGTACTATTTAAAAACTTAATTAAAATTAAGTTATTAAATAATATATTACCTATTATCAAATTAGATTTGATTAAAATAAATATACATATTCTAAAATCTAAACAATACTTCAAGAAAGAGTCACCACGCGAAATCAGCGTTTATGAAAATTAAAAACAGAGCATTCCTTACGCGCGACAAAGTCAATGAACTCATAAAAAGTTGTTTGTTAATAAATTAATCTAAAAACCGATACAGATGTATGAAGGTATATGCAAAAAAAATTAGAATGACAAGTTTGGTGCACGCTGTATGTCGACATTGACCGCTTTGAGCCCGGTCTAAGTTACTAAGTCCAATTTAATCAGAGCCCAAAACAAAAAGTGCATTCAAGTGAACAGAGATCGCTTTTAGCTGGTCTTTTCCATGTAACAATCAAACCAAACTATTTAGATCCGCTTCGCGATAGTGGAATATTTGATAGTGGAGTCCTTACAATATTTGGATACAACTCGCTGGAGCCATTACGGTGGAATATAATTCCCAAGTTTAGAATAATTAAAATCGTATGGCATTTTCATGCAAATTTGGTATATTTATAAACCTAAATGATTAATATCCACCTAAAACTCATGAAATTTAAGTAATTATACTTACGCGAATAAAATTATATGCCAATCGTATGAATATTTTGGGAGATATAATTAATGATGACTCACACTTGCTCACACAAAATGTCTAAATAATTAATGTTTTTCAGATTTATTTTTTCTTATACTACATAGATTCTGCTGCTGACAACCGTAAGAAGTCAGGTCACTAGTAAATGATAATAATAGTCCTTAATAATAAAACGATAATAATAGTCCTACGATTGCTAGCTACTCTTGAAAAATAAATATACATATAATGAAAATAACTCAACATTACATCATGCCTGTATTTCTCCTAAAGGGTGGACAGAGGTGTGTTGTAGTAGTTGTCGTATATCCACTTTTCACCAGTTATATCTAGATCCCATGTAATGGATGGTGAGCCTATATATGGATGGGCTTAAATTTGAAAAACACAATAAACCAGATAATAATAACCAGATAATTAGTAAAAGATCAACAAAAGGTAACTTTATTACCAAAAAAATAGAACGTCCCATCATAAGTGTCACAGCTGGCAACCCAGCGACATTGACAATGGATGGCTAGAATGCGACCTTGGAGCGAATTCGTTTTCTCGACGGACGCGAGCGGTTTGCGCGGGAAACGAGATCGGGTTTTATTATCTGTAGATAGATTAGACGTAGGTGGAATAAAGGAACATTTAAACTGTGGCCTATTATGTATATTGATGACTGATGGAATAATCTGAATAGATGCTTTAGCTATAGATATAATACGCGATAAAGTAAATAATAAGCGATAAAATAAAAAGCTTACACTGTAATGTAACGTACGATCAAAAATTTGTAATTATTTTTAACGTTTTTCCGGAGACGTTGCGCTTTCAGAGATCATTATCGTAGATCGAGGAAACAACAAGAAATCAGTTAAAATTTTCAGACATAAAGGTGAGTACCGAATAAATACTCCTAGATGTTAAACTAACAAGAATTAGTGTATTTTTTGCTTCTTCTATACTACAAAAACATATGTAAGTATATATTAGATTTTCATTGAAATAGTTGATGTTTTTACGTATACAAAACCATGTTAAAATAATCTAGTGCATCAATTACGAGTACATAATAAGTTTTAACATGTAAACTTTTATTTCCTACCGTCTGCTTACACGACAAACATCAATAATGGATGATTTCAATACAGTGGTCGAAGTATTCAAATATTTGCTAATTTAGTTATTTATTTTCATTCGAAGGTTGACTTTTCGATTGAAAGTCAAATTTGCAAAGATGTTTGGGTCAAATGGACGTCTCCATGATGAATATCTACCTGTTTTCGTCTGCTCAAAATTCGTTGTGTTATGGCCTTGATTATATTTGACAGCTCAAGATCTATCATTTTAAGGTGTTGTGGTGAGACTGAGACATATAATGAAGAATTTTCTATTGTATTGACAGCTTTGAAGTTAAATTCGATCATCCTATTCGAACTCAAACAGTCTAGGTACCGTACTAGTTATAAGCGACCGATTTCCCCCTGACTAAATATCCACGTCCTATTCTCGACCTTGCTTTGATTAGATTTTATTCGCTTTCCGAACCCAGTCAGTTCTGTGATCATAGCAGTTTAAAATGATTAAAGTTGTTGACTAATGTTGACTGGATTTTAGTTCTGGGATCAAATCACTGATCGACAGGAGGATAATTTTTTGTTTCATTAACTTTATAAGTAAGCGATGTACCTACATCATTATTTTATTACGAATTTATAATGTCTTAATAATGTAGCGAATAAGTAAACTTAAAGAACATTTAAGGTACGAGTATGTTAGTATTCTTTGAGACTGTAATTTTTTTATAAATTAGAAGGAAATATAATTTAGTAAATTGCATAACGATTAGCTCAAATATTGCTTTTAAGAGACATATATTTTAAAGTAAATTGTAAGGCGCACGTTTGGCAACAATACTTTATGACCCTTTGCAATCGTCGGCTTTCAAACGATTTGGCGCAACCTTCGACAGCGGTAACAGTGGAAGTACCTGGGTAGGACTAATCGTTGGCTTTATATTTTATTTTTAAAAAGCATGAAATATTGTGGATCGTGCGCGCAATTTGCTTAATAAATCTGTCTCTCCTGGATTCGGGTATGTATGTTGTGTTCTTTAGCATTTGATTTTAATTTCAAGCCGTGAAATGAAAAATTCATGCTTTTGAAGATTAGTTCAGTTTGAGACTTTCATGTTTACTTACTTTTAAAATATTATCTCACTAACTTTCATTTCACGCTGTTACTGAATCACTTAACCAGTAGAAACCTGTAACCTATCTATAGATATAATCTTCTTTTAATAATCATTGAATTTATAATTGAGAAGAAAAAGTAAACAGGAAAACACAAATATATAAGCAAAATAAGGAAAATTTTGGATCTTCATAAATTAAAAAATAATTGAAAAGGAAAATTTATTAAAATTATTAAATTGTATCTAAATATACTGCAACCCATGATCATCAGGAATAGTATTTTAATGAAACGAAAGTTACCTCTGGAAACAATCTACAAGACTGTACAGGTAATAAACGTATGATAAGTGAAATTGATCAGAGCTATTCAAACAACTGATCGCAAAAATTAAAAACACAATGCAATGTATCGATGAAGTAATTGCCTATTAGTTGGTTCCGGGTTCGATATCCAGTTGAGAGTGACATTGGCCGAAACAAGTATTTGTCATCTAGATAATAATGGCTTTGTTGTTACGAATCTAAGCATAGTCTTAACATATTCAATGGATGTGTTTGGACTAGCGATCATATTTATTGTTTATGATAATATAGTAATGACAAGAGTTTTATCGTGATTTAAAGTGGGCTTTAGTCTATTAAATTAATTCTCACCAAATCTCATTTATAGAGAATGTCTTTTGTAGTTTTAACAGATTCAAATAATAAAGAGCGGGGTAAAGAAGCTTTGAGTTCAATAACAAGTTATCATCTACATCACATCACATTAACACAGTCACTCACTAATAACTTTTTATAACTCGTATTTTAGAACACTTTGTTAGTTTAAAATTTGGTTTTTTAAAGTTCAGAGTTGCAAAATCGACTTTTGTTACAATGAATATCAATTTTATTTATTTTAACTCTCTATTGTATCTACAACTACCTTATTAGTAATACCTTAAGATCAGTAACGTTTTTGTTTTGTTAAAGATTTTTTTAAACTTACAATAATTAAAACATTTAAATTTATAGATAAAGCAGTAAATATCACAAAATAGATACATTTTAACAAACTCTACAAAAATTTACGTTATATTTCTCTCATTTTTTTATTCAATCGAATCAAAGACGTTTAGGGCCCAACCAAAAACGAAACGAAACGAAAAATCTGTTTGCAATAAATAAAGGAGCTAACCCAGTGAGTTACGTAACATGTGACTAAAATAACCGTTTTACATAAGACCCGTCTGTAGTACTTATCATAGGCCTTGCCGTTTGGGCGGACTACGGGTCACGGCGGCATCTTATCAGCATACAATTTCATTGGGCATCACCTAAATCATTTTTCAGTCCACACTGAGTGCTCAGATTTTTTTGAATATTTGCCGTCGATGGAATTTTTTCGAGGTCTTGCTAGATTACGTTTATTCTTTATCTTGTTGTTATGGTAGTAAAGTGACAATCATAATGCAAAAAACATAAACGACGCAGATTTTGTTAAGTACTTTAATTTTACAGTACAATCACGAGATGTAGTACTACGTAGTAGAAAACTATGTAAACAATTTGTAGATTAAAGATAAGAGCATTATTTTTGCTACATTTAACTAGAAAAGCTCAGCTTACATTTCAACGGATTGGATTTTAAAAGAGTTGAAAACAAGCAGATAGAAAAATAATTGATCGAGCCAGGTAAATATACAGCAGAATTTAAACGGCGGCGATAATTGCACTTAAAATATTCAAACACGATCTTTATCTTCCCGGAAAATGAATTTCGAATCAAAATGTACGAAAAGTGTGCTTATCTATCTAATTGCATTAAAGTAGGTATTGTCGTAACCTCTGTGCGACCCGGCGCGACCTTGGTACGTTCAAGGCGCATCCGTACTCATCAGCCGACCAACGATACTCGCTCCTACGATTGCCGAATTTGTTTGTCGACACGGGTTTTTGCTCGTTACAAACCCGGTTATGGATGCTGATGTACGCGTTTTTGTTGTTCCAGGTGAGCTTGGAAATTTCGATGGTCATTTTCGATAACTTTTTAATGACGATTAATTGTTGTTAACTAGTATTTTCAAATAAATTTAAAATCATTTATAAATTTTAAATTCTAAAATTTTTACTTATGTAGACTAAAAACAAAACGAAAATAAAGCCGCTTATTATCCAATTAGTTATCCAAGTTTTCTTGCGAATTGGAATTGCGTTAAACTGGAATTGATTGAGAGAATAGAGAAACGAGTTTCAAGTCTTGCAAGATTTTTAAGAAGACATTCATTCTTACAGGATGGCATAAGTAAGATTAATACAATACTAATATGTACATCTGTATGAGGACTTCCTAATAACGACTCTTAAAAGAAAGGCTCGATGTAACGAATAATTGTGTATCGACGTTTTGAGTGTTCATCATTGAACGGCTTAGAAGATGTTCCTGAAGGTATATTACATTTGCCGCTAACGAAACAAGGAAGCAAAAAGTTATGACAACATTACTCCGAGAGGCACCGTTCTTGAAAATCAAACAGGTGTATTTGGCCGAACTCAAGTCCTCTTCACCATGACGAACATCTTCAGATGAATACACACACGATTACACGACTATGTAAGTACAAAACACACAGAACCACATAATCGAATAGCTTAGAATTAAACAAGGAAGTTGCCAAAAACACAAATGCATTATTATAACGATTTGAAGCCCAAAATGAGTTGCGAGGATCATCGCAAGATTAATGGTTCTGTACACGGAACACGACTCACATCGTGATTCTCTACAGTAATTTTACTAACGAACAATGTGTTGAACCTAACATTACCTGCGGCGTGACGTCAAAAGAAATAAACGCGAAACCTTCCGAAGTGTTCAAGGATTACTTAATGATTAATATGATTTATTAATAACGCGCTGGTAGCAAAAAGTTCTGACCTTTTCCTCCTGGATGTGGCCGCCGTTTTCTGAAAGGGGTGTGGAGGGTGCGCTGTATCCCTTCGGCCCGTCGTCGTGGGGAGTCATCTGCCGCTGCACGTCATGCTCCTGCTCGACCCTTATCTCATGAATACCAGTCTTGTACTCCGATAACCTTAATACGGACGGCTTGATTTCCGGCATGTCGTCGGGATGCTCATATCTCCTCAGGTCTGTAAGGTTTGTCGCCAAGTGCCTGTGCGGGTCTAATGGAGGCGGCACCCCTATCGATCTCAGGTGCTCTATACTTCTATGGATATGTGAATAATTATCTATGGGTATCTCCGCCATCAATGGAGAGTTATGGTAATCTAACCCACCGCCATCGGGCCTGTAGTCGATTGTCCGTCCTTCCATCATCTTGTATGGATTCTTTAAAAATTCTATCTAAATTATATTACAAATGTATTGTATCTAGTTTGATATTTGGCACTATCTTATAAAAATATATGGTTTGTGTCTTGTTCTCTTGGTATCTTTCGTTTTGTGTGTCATGGAATTTATTGAGATCCTCCGTTCTAACGCACTGCAAAAGAAACTTTATTGTATCATATAAGTAAGAGGAGTTATTAGAAAAAACTACGATAACGTTCAAAATGTTGTCATATACATAATAATGTGATAATATACCATACAAGTACAATGGAGCGAAAAAATTGCCTTACATTAAAATGCCTTACATTATTGCCATGATAGAGAAGTTGTGAAGTTGCTTAGGCCGGTTGTTTGTCTATTTAAAACTAGATTTGAAGTACAAAAAGTGGCGATTTTTTTTCTCCAGCAAGCAGGTGACGAGCAGTCGCGTAGGTTGTGTCAATGATCTAGCCCCTAGCCCACATGCCGCATCGAATAAGGCTTCGATAATCACATTGCCCGTACGGTGTACAGGCGTGCCACAATGTGCGACTGCAGATAATCATTAGCTCTTAACTTATCAAGCGGAAACGCCATTCCATCGATTTATTCTGCTATTAACTTCTCAGTTTTTATGTGAATGAATACTACTTTTGCTGTCAAACTTATAATAGCTCTTTACATCACAATATCGACGCCAATATTTAAACAATCGTTAACATAAAAATACTTGCTCTACTATTTATGTGTCACAGTAACAGAACACCCAAGATTTCAAGTAATACTTTGAGGCTTTTTCAACGAAGTACGTAATTACATTTGAGTCGTCGACTGTACCTGCAGGCCTGCCATACACGGCTGTCAAAGATAATAATTGCGCATATAGAATACTTTGCCACCATGCTTTGCACCCACTTCTCGTTGATTTGAACCTTATGGGTATAGTATTAAAGCTTTTACTGCGGATAAATAAGTTGGTTATGTGGTGCTCGGGCCCCACACTTGATCGACTTTGAGATTCGTAATCATTACATACGAGTTTGGATTAGGAAGTGGTCCAAAACGAGTAATTAGCTTTTTTGTAATCACTAGGTGTATGGTCTGATTTGTTAGTAATTATAGCAAATTTCTACTGAATTAGTATGTCTTTTAGGGTCTAGGTTAAAAATATGCTTTTAGTTTGGTTCTCATCCTCGTAAATCATCTCATCGAGTCATCAAGTCGTAAGCATCTTTTGATATGAACAGTTAATTAACAATATTTGATTCAAAAATTTATTTCTTAAGTGTTTCTACAGTAACTTGTAGTTTCAGATTTTTTCAGACAGCTCTGAATATTTATAAATCATGATGAATGTGGTAGATAAGTAAGTAACATAACAGTAAGGCTTCTATCCAGCTAAATAATCATTAAAGGTATCACAGAAATATTTGTAAGTATGTAATTGTGACATTCTCGTTGTTTACGTAAAATGTTGTGAAAAAAAAAGAAAGTGTTTTCGGATAGTAGGTTCCAATATTTAATTAATTATAGTTTTTATTATATGCAGTAACCACTAGCCTAAAATTTTGTTTTTAAATATTAAATAAATAAGTAATCATTAAGTATAGATTTAGTTAGATTTATCCAAAGAAAATTAAAATATTTACTTAGGTATACATAAAATTGATAAATTTAGAAAATGAATAGTCAAAGACAACATTTTGAACTTTAAATCTTAAAATTAAAATAACAGTCAACATATATTTGGAGGCAGGGGACGTAGATAAATTAATATTTGAACATCACAGATAAACAATGCATGCGTACACAAACACCATAGCCAAAATACATTCAAAAATATCATAGAACGAAACGCCGCACGAAAATATTTCCGTATTCAAGGTCGCGCTTGACAGACGGCGACCGCGTCCCACTCCCACAATTACAACATCAATCTCAGCCGGGGGAGTTATTACGTAAAAATTCCCTGCGCCAGGGGGGCAGGGGGAATCTATCCCCGTCCGAAAACATCGCCTACCTCCAAATTATTAAAAATGCTTAAATAAATCATTAACGTACCTGTATTTATCCAAAAATTCTTCAATCCTTCATCAACTATATCACCATAATAAATCACAGTTTGTTCTTATCTAAAAGTCACTAAAAATATATCACATAATAAAGGTAACACTAGTGTCACAACACGTCCGAAAGGCAACAGTCCGAGGCTTTATCGCCAAAATATTTCAAAAAATCCACGTGCTCCAGGCAAATAAACATTTAAAAAAGCCGGCGATCAAAAAACACCGAACCGTACTGTTGACCCTGAGGTAAAATTATGAATGCCGGGCGTCGTTACTAGGATCCAAAATGCCAGATTTTTTGTGGCCAATATTTTAGTGTGCTATATAATTTTTGTTAAGTTGTGGGTAAGAAATCCACACGTGATGTACGTTCCGTCCTTTTCGCACCCGGCGGTTCGCGCGTGCACCGGCCTGCAGCGTGCGAGTGTGAGGACTCCTAAAGACATGTGCTCGCACAAAAACCTAGCTTCTTCGGCTCGACTTAGCTGAGAAGTACCGAGCCGCCGCCGGCTACTCGCGTCGACAACAAAAATGCAATACAAAACGCCCGCTCGCCCGCCTTTAGACCGACGCGGCAAAAACGAGACTGAAATTCAGATCTATAGTAGAAAAAGTGAACTACACCGGCGAGGGGTACACTAACACATAAAATGAAAAAAATCACACGAACGCCAACATCGACAGCGGAGCTTTAAAAAATCGGAGTGGGGAGCCGGCCGCACCGCTCTCGTGGATGGCGGCGTCCCGCTCTGGCGGCGTGAGGCCTTACGCACACAGCCACGAGGTGGTTAAGCGAAAAAAATGTGTACACATTTTTTTATTATTCACGATTTTTATGTGTGTAAGTGGGCTCGGAGCGAGAGGGTCGGAGAGAGGCGGCGCGCGGCCTCGGGTGCGAGCGAGAGGGCGCGCGTCGCCACGTGCTCGTCCCTCGGTATTAAATAATAATTAAAATGGCTACAAGACCGGCGATACGAGATACTGTTCGGTAGACGATTTTTTGGCCGAGCTTTTACCTTTTTTGCCGAGCTTTTTGCGGAATCGACGAAAACGAAGTAAGACGATGGACACAGCGCTCATAAAGAAAAAACTTCCAACTGATTGACACATAATATTAAGCGGAATACGCGCAGAAAAAGTCGCGCCGGGGAAAAAAAACCAAGGACGCCGCGCGAAAAAGAAGTTATTGATTAAAACAGGGCTGTCATTGACCAGACGTAAATGAGGGTGCTTGATAGTATGCAGCGGTGGATCCGACAGGAATCGATCTTCTTGCTTCCAGTAAGTTTTTTTTCATTCGGATGCGTAATGAACCACATACATAATTAGGAACCTGATGACATTAAAAATCTTAATAATATTTTGATAATAATATCTTACACTATAAGAATTACCTTGCTTAAGCTAGAGAACATTTTAAATTATCATTAAGATACCTACATAAATAGATCTGTAAATGAGGAAAGCACATAATCTAAGTTAGAGTCCGATCTGAGCAGTTTTGAAATCGTGAATCGTATTGTGAAATCTCCATTTGTAAAATTAAATATAAAACGTAGCAAGCAACTACGAAACGTTCAAGGAACCCGGCAATAAGTTAAATAAAGCCCAACTCAACAGGTGTTAGAACTTGCCTGGCAATAACACTAAAACTGTCGATATGGTCAATGAAGTACAGTAATATGCATATTTATAATGGCATGCATGCTATGTACATAAACGTTTTGAGGCAGATGTCCCGATAGACAGGACATCGAACCGGAGTCCAGTTGGGGGTCTAAACGACCCTACTTTATTAAAATACGCATACATAACAAAGGTAAAGTAAATCATAACAAAGGTTGACGATCATTTTTGTAATGTCGACATACATTTATGGCGTCGTAATAGGACAAGGACAGGGAACGGCGATTAGGGTAGGTCTATGTCCAGCATTGGATTAGGCTGATAGATGTATAAAAAGACGACTTAAATATTTGCAATAAAAAAGAGATATAAGGAGTAATAATGATTCAGATCGTGTGCCTTGAAGTGTAAAAAACATGTAACTATGTAGAAGAATCCCATACCGCTTGAAATAAATTAAGTAAGTATTTCCTTTTATTTCACGCCACATGATCTTTAATAAAAACAAATACATAATTTGGCAATAACTACTACTTTACCTACCGTCTTGAATTTTAATGAAGTAATTTTATCTATATATATAAAAGGAGAAGGTGACTGACTGACTGACTGACTGACTGACTGACTGACTGACATATCAACGCAGGGCCTAAACTATAAGGGTTAGAAACTTGAAATTTTGCACAGGGTTTCCTTTTATAACGTAGGGGAGCACTAAGAAAGGATTTTTGAAAATTCACCCCCTAAGGGGGTAAAACGGGGGTGCAAAGTTTGTATGAAACTGCCGTTTTTGAAGTCAAGTGGGCAACCTGAATGCGGGCAGACGTCGTAAATGGGTCTAATTCTACGCGAGCGAAGCTGCGGGCGTCCACTAGTTTTACATAATACATTATCTCTTCCAGGTCACGCTAGTTCGTTAGAATTAGAACTTCACTATTCATAATATGCCTAAAATTTCAATATATTCACTTAGGAACAAAAATTCATGCGAAATATTGTGGACACGCTTGTTAATATTTTGTGGGATTCAAACTTTAAACCTGCACACATAAGCTGGGCATTTTATGTGCAATGATAAATGTTTTTTTATATTGTCTGTTGATTATTGGGAGATTTCGCACAAAACACCAAAAATAATTACAAGTAATTTTATAAAAATATGTAGTACCTAACTACATTTTTTCAAAAAATTTTAAATTTTAGAAAAGACTGTTGTCTTTAGAATTCAGTTTTAACTTCAAAATACGGCTAAACAACAAAAAGCTTAATGCTGGCTCACAGACATTATCATAATACTCATTGAATAGGATTTTTTTATTGTACCTTCTTTGCTATTATTTTTCATACAAAACTTATGAAACACGGCGGTAAACTGACACATTTTTGGAAAGATTAAAAAAACATTTATAGCTTCTGTTATTTTCGGCAGTATTTTAGTGGCAGTAAAATAATTGGTGTAGCGACAGTAAAACAATTGTTTCGTACATTCGGCGTGTCGTCCAATCGGCCCTTATCCCTCAATTCCTTATCTACGACGGCTGCTGTAAAACTTAAGAATCTCTTAATTGCACACCAATAAAATGTCGGAGTTTGTTAAAGAAAAATAAACAAAATTGAAAGTTCACAGCAATAAACATAGTCGCGGCAAAACGGAAAGTAAATAATATTTGTAAGGGAATTTTATTTGTAGTAATTAACAAGATTCGTCATTTAAAGAAGACACAGTACAGAATTTGCTTAAGTTTTCTTAAAAATTCTATAGCAAACAGCAAAAAGTTAAAATAAAAAAATAAAAATTGATATTCTATTTATTGAACTACCATTAAATCACACTTAATACACCTTTCAGTCTTTAGCATAAAATAAATCTCACAAAAAATATGTAACTGAATGAAAGTAAATAAACTTGATAATAGCATTTGATCGGATGCCTTCATCTACCTAGAATTTTAATATACCTAAGCTTAATTTAAAGAAGGGTTTAATTAATAGTACGATCTTTCCGAACAGAAGTTGCTTGGCACGGACTACACTTAGTGTAATACTCAACTTACTGACCGTGTAAGTGTTAGTAACAATAGTCAATTAAAAATTGGGTGCTGGATCATGTGTATCATGAGTTTTTAAAAATAATCGGTGCAAATTTGGCTTAAAAACTTGAAAGCAAAACTGCTTCCATAAATCAAACGAGTTATAAAATAAGCTACAAACTTTTTGTTTCATGTTTACTTCAAAAACATGTTTGTATCGACTTTTGTTTTCAAATTTTTGTGTTTCGTTAAAATTCGATTTCATTTGTTGAGAACATATTCTTTATCACTTTTACCCTTTTTTCTACTTCTACGTTTGCTTGTATTTTTTGCTTACGCAACAAGTTTAAGTATATGGCAAGGGTTTGACAACAATTGCTTCAAACTTTTTTTAATTTGGTGCCGAAGTCACCTGCAAGGGTGCGGAAGCCGGATGTCGATAAGATTTTCATTATTCATTTTAAATACGTATCAGGTGCAGTTTTTGATACAAGTGTTTTGATTGAAATTCAAATTGTTACTTTTTGTTACATTATTGTACTCTGAATCTGATTTTACATATTTTTTACGATTAAACTTTTTTGCTTCGTAATAATCGTGATGTACTTAATCTCTGACGTATTAACAACTTTTTTGCTATTACGAAAATAGGACTTTTTTGCAGGCTCCGTTTATTTTAAGATACGTAAGGATGATTCTTATCCTTAGTGTTATAATAGTTAATGATTTCATGTTAAGTACCAAACACATAGTAATCGCACACTTTTGTATTTCTTCAGTTTTTGTTTAATTGGAAGGAATTTAAGTTTGCACTTCATTAAATCAAAAAGTTATTTTAATTTATTTAAGCTCTAAACTATCTCATGACAAATAAAAACAACGACAATATTCTCGTCTAGCTATAAAAGCTAAACAAGCACAACATCTTAAGAAAAGTCTGAACAAAATGGTGTTAGCTTTTTCCCAAATTGTTAATGCATCATACTCGATGCATGTGCTTAATTTCCTACGTGGTCCATTACCGTCGAACCTGTATTTTGGGAGCCATTTTGGTCTACACGACCTATGGCTCATCACAGTAATGATCGAATTACTACAGAGAATACGACTATAATATCTCTTTGCAAACGATTGCTAGTAACATTGTTGATGTTGGATTAAGTCGTCAAGTTAATACAGCGATGGATAGCGTAGTGAAGTATAAAGTTGTAGACGTTGGAGATAAATTTGAGTCAGATGGTGATAGCACCGCGCGTGCAAGTGCCCGATCATCCATCACGCAAATGTTTGGAACCGGATTCGGCTTGAACAAAACTGATTTCTGGGATTGGTTCACAGCTGATAATGTTACTAGGTATTTTTGTATAGTGTTTCATAATGCGATTCTTGTGTTATTAGGCTGTCAAGTTGTAAATGAAGCTCCTAAAATTATTATTTTGGTAAATCATACTGTCCTTTAAAATGTATGTTGTATATTTTAAAGCTGCCTTTAATATCTACAGATAACATTGAATGTTTAAAAATACTTGATTTTTCTTGCTGTGAGAAACAATTCCATCTCTCTTATACACTGTTCTCAGTATCAGTTAGTATTTCTATTCCATTAACAATACATTGTTAAACTATATTATATATTATTATAGTTATTGTACATACCGCATAACCAACAGTTAATAAATAAATAAATAAATAAATATCTTGGACATTCTCACACACGGCCATCTGACCCCAAAGTAGGCGCGAGCCTGTGTTATGGGTGTCAGAGACTGATATACATACATAGATATTTTTAAATACATACTTAAATAGATAATATTAACATCCAGACACAGAACAAATACAAGTGTTCGTCACACGAATATTTGTCCTGAGTGGGATTCGAACCCACGACCCCTGGCGCAACAGACAGGGTCACTACCGATTGCGCCAACGGGCCTGTCGATAATATATATATATATATACAATAAAACCCCAAAACATGGTAGTGATAGTGACTAATAACAATCTTGTTACTTATAACACATATTGTAAAAACAATAGCAAGGAAGCCACCCTTTACCAGATACTTGTATTGCATACTCCAACAAAAAATTAAACTTTCTCTTTCAGATTGCTTTTTACGAAACAATAAAAACGCTTCTTTTGGCTACTGGCTAAAAAATGTGTGGTCTCGATTTTTTTGAGCAAAAAATATTCTTTTTAGCAGTAACTGAAAGGGTGGTTCCTCGTTCGGATATTACAAAACAAACAATGGCGAAGCTAGAAAAACAAAGATCTACGCACCTGGTTCGATATATTTTTTCAATTGGTTATCCAATGTTTATTATAATCAAATAAGTTCCTCTTCCTGTCGGAAGAAGTGGGCGCCGGAGTTTTTTCGAAAAAAAAGGTTTAGTTTTTACAAAAAATGCCTGAGAATTGTCAGGTTGCTCCAAAGAGTGCCTTAATTCAAGCCACTAAGTTACTAAAATCTCTGATGTAAATCAGGTTTTTAGCGAGGCAATGTGTTTCGTTGGAGTTTTTGTGAGTATTTGCTCGGAATAGATTGTTTTATGCAGATGCCGTTTTATTAAATGGAAGTTAAGGAGTTCAATACAACATCTTTCGTCCCCAATTTGTCTATCATCAAAATGCATTTATTGTATAAAATATTAAAATTTTAAATCATCTTCGAGATTTAAATATCTACTTACTCAAAGATTTTGTTTTAAAATCAACTTTTTTATAACTACATATATTTGCGTAAAACCATTTAAAAACGGATTTTTTGCCAACTGTAACTATGAAACCTTTATTAGTCATAAACTTCTGCAATCTTAGAAAAATCTTTCCAAACGATCATATTCAATTAACAGTCTCAGTCGTTTCTAAATCTTCAGAAGAATCTAAAACTGCATCCGCAGTCCATCCATCGCACCGCGTGACGCCGACACCATCCTTTGTATCATATATTCGACCCTTGGTTTTTTTTCCATCCCTTAAATGTTCAAATTTCTCTACCTGCCCCATCCCTCTTCAGCCTATCTTATATCATTAATCCTCTGCGTTGTAAATTCTACCTTGTCTTAACATGATACGGTCCTTTGTTACTTTACTTACGTCGTCAACATCTTGAAAGCCATTGCTTAAGTCTTAATGTCTCACTGCACCGTAATTAGCTATAGAATTGTCGATTATATTACAACTGCTTAAGGATTACTTCTGGGTGACTGTTTAAAAATCTACGACATTCTTATTTTGGACATGTAAGGGGCAGTGCGATTAGAATTTTGCTATGGCGTATGAAAATGTGCGTTTCCCGTAGTTTCGGAATTTATTAGGATCGGTGACTTTGCATCCTGAGGCGCATAGTTTTAAGATTTTAAATTCTGACAAAGGATCCGTCTTTTGAGTGGACACAGATGGCTTTGCACGAGTTGGTAAACTTAATTTATGTTCGCGTAACCATAGTTCCACCATCTTGGAAACAATGGTGAGATTTAGCTTAAAAGTAATAACAGCCAAGAATGTTCGGTTACAGGTATCTATTTTGATATGCTCACCAATCTTTGTTCAGCAAAATAGTGAGCTTCTAAAATCTTTAGATTTACTAATGGCTAGTTTAAGTGTCTATAGAATATATTTAACTGATAAATGTTATAATATTTATAATAAATATCAGCATTGCAATATTTGCAGCGCAGGAGTTGAATCTCTTTTATTTATATTTGCTTTATCTAAAATAGAAAAACAAACTTACTGCATAAGCAAGAATATTTTAATCTTTTTTGTCTTGCAGTCATTATTTAATGGACATTATATTCAATAATGATTTCTGCATGCTTAAATAGGTAGGTATGCACTCGTACATACCACTGTTAGTGCACGTGACAGCATTTTACAGAATATTGATCAATATTTAATGGGTTTATTGTTTATTAGTATCAACAATAAGACATTGGACTTCCGTGAACAGTAGACATTAACCGACCTTGAATAGGAAGAGGACTGGATGTAATGTAGTACCTAAGTAAGTGTAATTATAGGTGTAATTAAACCAAAATCTAGGGATGACAAACTGCTTCCCTACTTTTTAATCGATTTTCAAAAAAAAAGAGGAGGTTCTCAATTCGATTGTGTATTTTTTTTGTGTGTTACGCTTCGAACAATAATGTACGTGTTACGCGATTTCTCCGCCAATATTAAATTGAGTTTGATGATTCTTTTTGTGTTTCTTTCATTAATGTCCTGTGTACATTTTTTTTATTAAAATTGCTAGCATTAAAACTACATTGGATCCTTAGTATATAAATCAGCTTGTTTTATTTGAAAGTGTACTAAAATTTAAGTGCAAAATATAACATTAATGGTATACAAAAAAGAGACTAGATTTTTTCTAAATATTGTTGTAAACCTAAATTTAATTATGAATGATAAATTAATGAATTTTCTTTTGAAGTTTCATTTTGAATTGTACTTCTTAAAGTTCTTTATTATTCAAGTATAAATGTCTTCCAGGAGCACAAGTTTGGTATCAATCTGCGGTGCGGTGACCCAGTGAACGCGTAAATTACACACAATACGATAAATAAATCCCAGGAAATAAGTTCACATAAATAAAAGACTTACAACAATGCGTTTAATCAGAGCCTTAAGTTCGTACTAAAACGCACGTTGAATGGAGAAAAAAACCGCGACTCTCGACGTGGGAGACTTTTTTTGCCGTCGAAAAATTCTCTTTTTACTCAAAAAGGGGATGAGTGCTTTTGTCGAGGCTCAGGTGGCCCTTAGAGGTAGGGCCACCATGCCTATATTAGTACGAAGACTTATAAGATTATCATGCCTGTATTTCTCTGCAATATACTTTAATTTTACCAGTAATTTATTTATTTAATTAGTAATTAGTACATAATTAATTGTAATTAGTATTTAATAATGTTAAGATCTTTAGATCTATGATCTTGTGTAATATCTCTCTCTTCAACCCACAGTAGTCCACTGTTGGACATAGCCGCTCCCAAAGCAGGCTACAATTACTACAGGGATATTGTTAGGTATATTATTAGATGAAAGAATCACTATAAGATATTTCACTACAGCAAATTATTTCTTAGTATAATATGACTGCAAGTTGCACCTTTATTAGAAAATACATAAACTTAAAAAAAAAGTACAAATGGGAAAAATAATTAAAGGTCGCCCTTCGACAAGGTGGAAAGACGACCTTAAGAAGACGGCGGGAAACCGCTGGTTTCAGAAGGCACAGGACCGGTCGGAGTGGTGTCGTTTAGGAGAGGCCTTTGTTCAGCAGTGGACCTCAAAAGGCTGATGGATGGATGAAATAAAAAATGTCAAAAAAAAAAGCTCAATGAGCTTTTTAAGCCCGTCAGAATGTCGCGTCTCTGTATAACATACCATACAGCGTGGTCACTGCACTGTGATGCAATGAATAGCTGTTCTGTAAGCTAACTTGATATCCCATTGCTTACTTCTATAGTGTTCGCTGCATGGTTTTGCCCGTGTTCAATTTTGCAATAAACATTACGAGCGGCGCAGAACCAAAGACTAGAGAAACATAGTAAAGTTACAAATGAATTGTGGTAACTTTTTAGCGAGTCCCTGTGAGGAAGTTATTATAAGAATCAAAGAAAAGTTACACAAACATCATCACGCAGTATTTCGCCGAAGGGCTAGGTATGTAATACACAAACTTTTCAAGTCTTCTGCAAGGTCCTTTGTAAAAGGTAGTGAACGTTTGGCAAAAATTTAAACTCCAAGTTATAACTGGGAGATTCAAGTTAGAGAAACTCAATAATCTTTATTTGACCTGTGCTTTCTGTCTTCTCCGCCATCTTCTTTAGGTCGTTGCCCACCTTGTCGAGAGGACCTGTGCTCCGTTTCTCAAGTCGTGGTTTTAAGGAATTTTCTTCCCCATCGGTTGTCAGTTCTTCGAACGATGCGGCCAGTCTATAACCACTTCAACTAGCTATGTTCGTCTACCTTATTCCTGATTCGATTAAATACCAAGCAAAGCGCTCTCCATAGAGTTGAGTGACTCTGAGCCAGTGGAATAATACAGATATTCTTATTCCCGATTCGATTAAATATCGAGTGCTTTCCATAATTTTGAGTGACTCTGAGCTTGTAGAATAGGCCGACAGTAAAGGACCACGACACGTCTCGAATCTGTAAGACATCGCTGGCACATTGCTCTCATCACACAAACCGAATAGGTTCGTGAAAATCAAGAAATATAATACAACGCTATTGAACAGGTACGTAGTAGGTAACTTTATACATCCAAATTGTACCTCGCACTTGAAAATGTAATAATAACCAGCCAAATCCCGACGACCTTCAACCAAGTCGCTCATTGATTCTATGACGTTTTCCAGTTTTTTTTTGTACCGCCTAATTATTATATCTGATCACAACGAGTATCTTGGCGTGTTGATATCATCGCGGCGTGGCCGACGGACCATTTCATGAACAAAATATGTACTTGTACTCGACGGTTGCTATGTTCCAAGGAGATTTCAATAACAATAGCACGCCTGTATTTCACCAAAGGGGTAGGCAGAAGGGTGTACACCAACTTTTTACCAATTATGTTTAGGTCGCATGTAATAAGTGGTGAGCCTGACACAAATCTAGACTTCAAGCTGTTATCAGGCATTTTAAGTAAGAAAAATCCAGTTATTGTCCGACCGATTGTCCGGGATTGAACCCAGGACGTATAGCTTAGCAGTCGCGCTATACCACTAGACCAATGAGATGTTCTTCTCGGTAGCATCTACTTTGTGAACCGGCGGTGGATAAAAAATGTTATGACTTCATTGAGCGTATACAAAATACCATATTATAATGAAAAATAAATGAATCTGACTGAATATGAATCTGTCTCAACACTCAATGGACTACTACTCGGTAAAAAGCTTACATTCTCGCACTAGAATTCCCTAACTTCATACGCGGACACAGAATTAATTTGCCAGATAAACATCTACCCTAGCCGGGAATCGAATATAACAGTCTAGCTGTATGAAGACATAAAGCTAGACTGTCATAATTAATTACACACTCACTCACTCACTCACACACACTCACACATACATATTTAACACTTTCATCATAAGCTTACCCTTTAATAAAATTGTTTCTTTTATAATCTTAAGTAAAATATTACCGCTCAATACAGTCTAAGTAGTACTCGTATATTGTTTATTTAATGATAATAATAATATTATGATCTGGGGAGAGGACCTGTAGATCTGTACAGGCTGATTTGGTACAGACTCCAGTTTCTCGCAATGATGTAACTAAACACTTTACTAAGCATTTTATCTGACAATATACTGGTCTTTGTGTCTCCACATAGATTATATTATTAATAACAATAGTAAATCCGTAGTTCTATTTATTGTAAGCCACAGATGTCTGTAATACATTGACGTGTTCGCGTGGCTCGCGTTGAGCTTTTACTCAACCGGGGCTTCATACCCCAGGCACGCACCAATGACTTTCAGTTATGTGCCTTTTAAGTGACGAGTAACTTGGTATGGTGCAGCAGAGATAGCTCAATGTTATTTAGAAATTACCCTTTTCGAGCTATTTAAAATAAATTTATTTCTGAATATATTATTTCACAACATAACATAAAAATCTAACATATTAATAAAACAATTCGTAATCTCGTGCTACGGTTTCTGAAATAGGCTAGTCAGTATCAGGATTAAATCGCTGATTTTCAGTTCGGACCTTATCGTATTGCATAGTGATAGGAAATAAATGTAATAGTAAAATATAAAGTTAATATGAACGGAATTTCAATTTTAATTGATCGCAAGCTACAGGTAAGCTATATGTAATGCTAAGCTACAAGCTACTGCTAAGCTTCAAGCTACTGCTAAGCTACAGGTGCTGGGTTCGATCCTCTTGTCAGGCAAAGAGTGTTGGGTTTTTGAAAAATAAATTATTAACAAATGGGTGGTTAATAATATGATATCTCAATATATAAATAAATAATATAAATATCTATAGATATTGACGTAATTTTGACAACCGCTTACAGCACACATGCACATTACACGCATACTCGTGTAATTAAGTTTTGGTCTCGCTTTGATGTTTCTATTGCCAATCTTTCTCTAGTAATAAATCTATGGGTTTTTGTTACTTGAAATTTCTTATAGTAGCTCGGAGTCTGGCTCACCACCTATTACATGGGACCTAAACTTAACTGGGGAAAAATGGGAGTATTGTGTCTATGCCTACCCCGTCGGGTAAATGTTAAGTTATGTTGGACCGTATCCGGGGATATACGGTCCAGTATAACTTAACATTTCCCCGAACGTATCCCCCCGTATACCCCAACTGTTTATCTCGTAAAACATGAATCTGTTTTTCACTGTAGCGAATGCCAACAGAACACTACATCCACAAAAACTGTGATAAATACGAAAATAATTAATGATGATTCAGAATATTTTATCCAATTGTATTATGAATGTTATCTATTGTATACACAACCAGTTTTCTATACAGTAAGGACCAGGTGCTGTGGACTTGAATTGAATGTTGTTTGCTTGTTGGCATTTTATATCTCTGCTCTTTCTAGTAGTACCTATCAAGATATTCTAGACTGTGTCTCTCCGAGGATATCTATATTAAAAATCAATGAGTAAAAAGATAAGTTTAAGTCCCTTTTTTGAAACAGTGCTTCGTAGGAGGCGTTGAATGCCCTCCGAAGCACGGTAGCGTCCATGATATTTTGTCAAACCGACCGTGCCCGTCGTGACGCGAGCCATTGGGCTATGGACGCTACGATCCATTTATACGATGACTAGTGGATGCCCGCAGCTTCGCTCGCGTAGAATTAGACCCATTAACGACGTCTGCCCGCGTTCGGGTTGCCTACTTGACTTCAAAAACGGCAAAGTTTCATACTAACTTTGCACCCCCGTCTTACCCCCTTAGGGGGTAAATTTTCAAAAATCCTTTCTTAGTGCTCCCCTACGTTATAAAAGGAACCCCTGTTCAAAATTTCAAGTTTCTAGTCCTTATAGTTTAGGCCCTGCGTTGATATGTCAGTCAGTCAGTCAGTCACCTTCTCCTTTAAATACTTGAATCGAACAGAAGTTACTTGTAACTAAACTATAAAATAAATTCTAAAGCTAACTTACCAACCAATGTTTATCTATGTGTAGAATTTGTAGAGGTCCCAGTTGGGGCAGACAGAGGGGTAACTTCAACTGCACCAAGTTTTCACTGGTTAGGTCCAGTGCTTACTGGTTAGGTTAGGTTAAAGAAAAGAAGAAAAGAAAGTCTTTTCTTTTCTTCTTTTCAGGTTAGGTTACTAAAACTTTAACTTTTTTATTCTTGAAGGCATGTGAAGTCTGCCAATCCGCTTGGCAAGCGTGGTTGACTAAGGCCTAATCCCTCCCATTCTGAGACCCGTGCCCAACAGTGGGACGAATTTAAAAAATACTCCGCTTAGTAAGTTCGTAGCCAAACGATCTTGTTCAGTTCCAAAGCCACTTCAAGCCGATTAAATCCATCTTGAACGCGAGATATTATTATTATTGACTGTGTATATTATTTCATACACAGTACTCCGACTAGGTATTGGTTTATTAGGCAATGACCGTGACTTTCATACGGACAAAAACTAGTTCGTGTGTCTGTGTGCACCGCTCAATTGGTACAGCCCGATCGCTGCGAGCGCAACCTGAGAGAGATGAACGAAGACCTACTCTATATTAGAGAGAGATGAGAGAAGACCTACCCTATATCTATACTAATATTATAAAGAGGAAACACTTGTTTGTAATGTTTTCACACAAAAACTGCTGGACCGATTTCAAAAATTCTTTCACCATTAGAAAGCTGTATCTTCACTGTATGACATAGGCTATATAATATTACTAGGTGTAAACGAAACTATTGTTATATCTAATTCCACGCGAGCGAAGTTGCGCGTCCACTAGTTATTATTAAGTTTAATCATGATGATCGTGGTGCGTGTGTTAGGTACTCTTACATGGATCGTGGGTTTGATTTCCGACTAAATAGGAAATAATAAATTCATAGATTCCGTTAATATTATATTGTAATGACTGTGAGTTATACGCGGAATCACTGTGTCATTCACCTATACAATGGAATCCTGTGTAAGAAACTCAAAAGTTAAAAATAAAATAAGATTTTATACATATATTTTCGCACTCATTTATATATCTGCAAAAATAAAATAAACTAAAAAATTTTCGTAGAGTACCCGTAACATGCATAATATGGATAAGAAAATTTGAACAGATTTTAAAATTTGTTTATTATAGAGTAGGTATGCTGTTTTTTCTCGTTACACTACAAGAAGTCTTGTCAAAGATAGAGAAGATAGCTGCAACTCATCTGCGACCCACTGCAGGATACCGGCCTCTTCTCACAATGGAGGCCTAGAGCATACTCCACCACGCTGCTTCAGTACATCATTGGTTTGGTTAATGGTTTGGCCGGGACCGACAGCTTAACAACCTTCGAAGCACGCAAGACTGCGGCTTAACAATATCGAGAGTTCTCGAACCGTGCGACTGCTGACAAAAATTAAGACGTCGAATTAAAATCCGCCATTTATCGAAGTGGTTAGTAAGTCGTGCGCTCGAGTGCGGCTTGACACTGAAATTGAGTGTTGGACAACGTAACAACGTGTAGATTCTCGCGTCTGTTGACCGCTGATTATCTGACTGGCTAACACGCTCGCGGGCTTCTGGCTTCGCTAACATCGTCTGTCTCTCTCTGAAGAGGACAGCTATAGCTGGCTGAAGAGCCTGCACATCTCCCCTAATTCCGAACTCCCTCAACGCAAGAGCGCCCACAGCGCCGCGGAAGAGGAGGAAAGGTCTGTCTGTACACCCACTACAACCCATTCTTTGTCCCACTGTTGGGCACGGCTACTTCTCAGATTTGGTCTTAGTCTACCACGTGCGGTACTAAGTGTACATCAGCTGCATTAAAAAGGTAGGAAGGAAGAGTGAGCTATAGGAAGAGTGAGCTATAGGAAGAGTGAGCTATAGGAAGAGTGAGCTATAGGAAGAGTGAACTATAGGAAGAGTGAGCTATAGGAAGAATGAGCTATAGGAAGAGTGAGCTATAGGAAGAGTGAGCTATAGGGCTACTGGTTTTCTTCTATGTAACGTCCGGGACCATACAGCTAAGACATTAAGGCGAGCCGGAGGCATACGGCACTTTCCAAATCATTTTATGGCCCATATGGTGAATGTGAACATCCGGCGATTATGAAACAAATTGACTCAAGGTGTTATGACTATTAGTTTTAAATTGTTGCTTACAATTGCTCACGGTGGACTATGATCCGCTTTTTGTTATTAAGGCAGCTTTAAAATCAGATTCTAGTGGTCGTAAGCGTGACTGATAAGCTAGAGAGGTCCTGGGTTGGATCCCCGGGTCAACTTGTGTTTTTAAAATCTTTTATTTAACATCACTCGGATGTATGTATGTCCTGGTATCTTGCAATCAATATTTCATCCACTTCCACTGAAGCTATCGAGCTGAAATTCGGCACACATATTTGGTTCTGATGACAATGCACGGAAATAAAAAAGAGATAAAAAAATGCTTTATTTTTAAAAACAAATTCTTACTTGAAATACCCGGTACAAGCTCGGAGTCTGGATTTGTGCCCGGTGTATAACAAGGCAATAGGACTTACATATACTGCAAATATGCGTGTATTACACCACTCTACCTAACCCTTAATGAATACAGGCGTAATGTTATGTCGTTTATTTCACATTAATGATACTACGCATGATATGTATTAATGTATAGTGATGAATTAGGTAAAAATATGGGTACAAAATTATATCATCTGACAGGATACCCAATCTGCAACTATTGTATGCCAGGCGCTACTGTAAGAGAAATAATGGATAAGGTACTAAACTGTACATACGACCCTACCACAGTCTTAATATTGCTCTTTGGTAGTAGGGGCAACGTTAAGCAACGCCAGCTGGCATATTATTTAGAAAAATTGCAAGCCCTTAAGGTAAAGCAAATTATCATGTTTACACTACCATATATTAAGGGCGACTACCATGAGAATAGAATAAGACATAAATTAAATTTACTACTTTATAATAATATAGGAAATAATAACGTGACATGTCTTAATAATATTGACATTTTATTTAATTTAATTGATATTAATAGTATATTTAAGAATGACTTTTTTTTGACTAGACATGATAGATTGTATCTATCAAATACTTTTTTTACACAGTTAGCAAAGTTGCTATCTTATTATTTACATTTTGACATAAAAAATAATTTATGTAATATGACCAATGCTTCTATTGAGCAGCATAATATACTGACTTTATGTAGTAATACATGTAGTACTACTACAAATACTATGACAAGTTTGGGCGCTACCCAAAGCAATTTAAATTAAAAAATACGACAACAGAGGCATCGGTCTCTCGCGATCATTTATATAGTAATAGTATAAGTAAAAGTAATAACAACCACCTGTCGAGCTTAGTATTAAAAGATAAAAATTGTTTAAACTTGGTGCATCAAAACATGCAAGGCTTACTAGGCAAAGAACACGAGTTAGAACTTTTTTTAGGAAATTATAATATTGATGTAATCTGCATTACAGAGCATTGGCTGAAAGATTGCCAAATTGTTTTCAATTTTGCTAAGCACCAAGTTGCGAGTTCGTTCAGTAGGAAGACAGCGATACACGGTGGCTCTTTAATAATTTTAAAAAAGGACCTGACATTTAAGGTCCGTAATGATATTGTGAGCCTTTCCATTGAACGAACTATAGAGATAGCCTGTGTAGAGTTAACGCATTGTATTGTAGTAAGTATCTATAGACCACCTAGTGCATGTTATGAAGAATTTGAATTAGTTTTGGAACAATTATTATTAAAAGTATCAGGGAAAAAAGACAAGGACATAATAGTGTGTGGAGATTTTAATATAAATTTATTGGACAATACAGCTTTAAGTGTTAAATTTCTATCTTTATTCAAATGTAATAATCTTATTAACCAGTTCTTAGAACCAACTCGAATAACAGATACCACAGCAACATGTATTGATAACATTTTCACAGATGGGACACCTGTCTACTCGGGTATTATCCATAAACTCAGTTCTGATCACTGTGGTCAGTTGGTTTCTTTTAACTATAATAAGGATAAACAGGTTAGTAAGAGCAGTGTGGTCGTTCCTGTGACTAAAAAACGAATGGAGAGGTTTAGAAACATGATTACGGACCGGATTACAATACCATTGAATGAAACTGTAAATGAGCAATATAGTTTATTATGTTTTCATATAAATAACGCCTATAAATCTGTATTTACTGCAAAAAAAATCTCTCCAAAGAATTGTAAATCGTTCAATGATTGGGCGACTACGGGAATCTTTAGAAGTAGGCAAAAGTTATATGACCTTTTACATGAGAAGTCATATAATACAAGTAAAGCCTTTAGCGACTATGTAAGAAATTACTCTAAAATATTTAAGGTAGTATGTTCCACGGCCAAGTCGATTCACATAAGAAACAAGATTAGAAATAGCTGTAATAAAATTAAAATGACTTGGAATATTATTAATGCGGAAACTGGAAGAGTCAGAAAACGCGATGGTGTCAGTGAGCTTTTCATTGACAATTCTTATATTAAAACCGATAAACAGATAGCATCAGCATTTGAAAAGTACTTTGCTGACGTTCCAGTTTTAACCACTAAATCACTGAGGTCTTCTCCCGACGTCGCCGAATCGTTGCTCAAGAAAAATGTAAAGGGTAATTTTTCTTTCCGACCCACAGACGCCAATGAAATTATCAAAATGTTTAAATCATTAGAAATTAAGAACACCACAGATCTTTGGGGTATATCGGTTAAACTTATAAGTACAATTATAGATGTAATAGCACCCCACTTAGCTTTAATATTTAACAACTGTATTAAAAGTGGAGAGTTTCCTGACCTAATGAAGCAAAGCAAAGTAATACCTTTATTCAAGTCCGGAAATAGCACAGATCCAACTAACTATAGGCCGATTTCCATTTTACCGGCTTGTAGTAAGATATTTGAGAAAATAATTCTCCAGCAACTTCTTAGCTACTTTACAAGTAATAAACTCCTACATAACAAACAGTTTGGCTTCACAAAAGGCCGTTCAACAACTGATGCGGGAGTTGAATTATTTACTGATATTATCAATGCTTGGGAGAATTCATTGGATGCTCTGGGCATATTCTGTGATTTGTCCAAGGCATTTGATTGTGTACAGCATGAAACCTTAATCAGGAAACTCAATCACTATGGCATTAAAAATACCGCACTGAATCTTCTGATTTCTTATCTCAGCGAAAGAACTCAGAAAGTCGAAGTAAGCGGTACAAGATCGTCTGGGTCTTTAGTACAGATGGGGGTCCCACAAGGATCGATTCTGGGTCCGTTCCTGTTTTTAATATATATTAACGATCTACCTTATATGGTAGAGAATAATAACGAGATTGTATTGTTTGCAGATGACACCTCATTAATCTTCAAATTAAACAGGCAACAAACTAACTATGACGATGTAAACAATGCTCTCTCTGAAGTAGTGCATTGGTTTAGCGTAAATAACCTACTCTTAAATAGCAATAAAACCAATTGCATAAAATTTTCAGCACCTAATGTGAAACAAGTAGATAAGCAACCGGAACTAAATGGTGAAAAACTGAACTTAGTTAGCTCGACTGTTTTCCTTGGAATCACCATTGATGCGAAGTTGCAGTGGGGACCCCATATCTGTCGACTGGCGGATAGACTAAGTTCTGCAGCTTACGCGGTTAAAAGGATACGCTGTTTGGCGGATGTCGATACCGCTAGATTGGTATATTTTAGTTACTTTCACAGTGTAATGTCCTATGGCATTTTACTCTGGGGTAATGCAGCTGATGCTAATATTATTTTTATTTTGCAGAAGAGGGCTATCCGTTATATATACAAAATGAAAAGTAGAGACTCCCTTAGAGAAAAATTTAAGGAAATAAACATCCTAACCCTTGCATCGCAGTACATCTATGAGAATATTATGTATATTCGTAAAAATAGGCATCAGTTTGTAAGTCGTAGTGACCTAAATGCCTTACGCAATGTAACACTAAGGAACGGCCACAAATTAGCGTTTCCTAAATGCCGGCTTAGTAAGAAAAGTCGTTCCTTCATAGGAATGTCTATTCTAATATTCAATAAAGTCCCGGCTGCGGTTCAGTCTCTGCCTTTACAAAGGTTTAAAAAAACCATCAAACAAACATTATGTCGAAAAGCTTATTATAATATTCAGGAGTATTTGGATGATATAAAGGCATGGGACTGAATTAAACTCTGACAGGCTATCACTATGCTTCTGTATTAATTATACTAAATATTGTAAGCAGGTGGCATATGGGGTGATTCTTGGCATACACGATTGGCTGTCTCGTGTCTGACTTAATCATGTCATGGTCATACTGTACATTTTTCTGTAAAAATTAATTTGAATTTTTAAAAGAGTACCGAGAGTTTTTTCCTCCGGCTTTTTTCTCTCTCGGCCTACACTAGGGCATAGGATAAGAATATTGTAAATTCTTCCTAAAGCCGATGACCATATAGATAGTCTATCGTGACTTAGAGCTTAGCTTAGCTTAGCTTAGGTAATTATTGTAAATTTATCTTAAGGCAAGTTAGACACCTGTGTAGGATTAGCTATTCATTCAATAATCAATAGCTAATCCTTTGCCTTATATAGATCAGTTAGTAGTTTAAGTAGTTTTAGTTAGGTACCTAGACTTTCGTTAAGCGTGTCTAATCACCTCATAGCGAAATAAATTATTTGACTTTGACTTTGACTTTGATATTTTTTTGTAATCTAAAGTAGATGCAAATATCTTTAGTCTACCCTGGTCAGGGTTCCCCAAAGGGGTCAACCGAAAAAGCATGACAAAAACTAGCACCTTACGGTAGCGGCAAGTGAAAAGCCTGTAAAAAATCTAGCAAAAAGCCCCCTCACAATACTAGTTCATGGCGGGTATTTTTTCACCGAATCTCGAAAACGTTAGAATCTGCGCTGAGGCCGTGGCAGGTAGAGGCTTTGGGTTCGCAGGTAGAAAAAATATTTTGTGGATAATAATATGTTTGAAAAAAAAAGGTTCATCTATGCGACCCACCCTTAGCACGCCTACGATTTCTTAGTTGTATACCGCGATCGAACGTATTTGGTGTTTGAATTTGGAATGACATTCGATGAAAATGTATCTACTTTTTCATAGAATGGCATTCGATGAAAAGGTATCTACTTTTTCATCGAATGCCATTCTAAATTCATATAACTACGTCCATCTTCTTAACATGCAAATAACAAAGTCCATCTAGTAATTGCATTTTGTAAAAGATCTTTGTTAAATTACTATATGTTATTGCTTAAAATCTAATTTATTATTTGCTTTAGGTACCTACTCTGTCAAATCGTAATAGTCAAAAATAAAAATAAATGAACAGGTTGTTTTACAAAGGGGAAGTACCGACCTAAAATAAAACTATCATGATTACTTGTCTAATTCACTGCATGAATAACAAAGCTATACTGATCATCAGAAAAAAACAGGTTAGAAGATGCACACAACGTAATACAATTTAAAATCTTAAGAACTCAATGCTAGCAACTCCTATGTGACCATTTTAATTTTAAATTTAAAAAAACTTAACTAATGAAATGCATTCATTTAGCATTCCTACTTTCATTTATGAAAATAATGCTTTAACACATTGATCGATAGCAAAGGATCGATTAAAACTGAATACCTATTTAAATTATATATTATTTTAATACAATGAAACTGTTCAGACCATTAATAATACAGACAAAAACACTTAGATCCATCGTTCACTTGAAGAAGGACAAACTAAAATAATAATATAAGCATTAGACATGTATGATGTAAACTAAAATCAAAAATGTATTTTTTGCTTCAAGTATCAAGACGTTCCCCAACTCTCCCTATAGGGGGTGAGAACGAATGCAACATTGAAACTGTGCATATGCGCGGGCGCATTAACCACACCCACACAAGCGTACATACAAACAGACAACCTTTGCACACATGCAAATAAAATTTATAGCTCCGGGATACCAGCCGCAAGATGGACGAGAATCGCAGTTGATTGTGCCACAAAAGGAATTCTCATATTATTATCTACCTAGTCTATTAGTTTAGATAGTGCTATTCCTAGATTTATTGCAACAAGTAAATTAAACGACAACCGCTTAATATGTATGATATCTACGAGTTGCTCGAGATAGGTACTCGTAAGTAAAAACTAAAATAATTATATTGAGATTACTGTCAAAAGTTATGTCAGTACGACCACGAGTTTGTAAATCAAGTTTTTTATTTCTCCCAGAAAATAAATAAGATTAAAAGAAAGAAAAAAAAAGTGTTTTATTTATTTATTTCTTCTTTAAGTTTTATTTCTTTTTGAAAAACATGATACATTGAAGTAAAACGTATTCAAAAAAACCAGTTGACTTACTTTCATCACAAGCTCATGTTTAGGAGGGTAGCTTGGCATCGTAAAAGTGACTTAGGTGAGGAATTTTTTTTCTAAAAAAAACATAATTTGTTTTATAAGGTGATAGGTACTTTTTGGTTTGCTAAAAAGGAAATAAAAGAGCAATGAAAGTGTCTAATATCAGCACATGGCAGTATTTAGTAACTGCCTACGCCAATGGGAGACAGGAGTGAATGTATTTAAATTTAGTATCAAATCAAACTGGAGACCACAACTCGGAAAATGGAGCACAGGATGATAGGTACAAAGGGACCGGAGGAGTCGCAGCGAAAGGGAGGCCTTTTCCAGCAATGGGTTACTAAAGGTTGATAGATGGATGGAATAACATTATTAATAGGTACTTACTCGTAAAGAATGGTAATGTGACGCAAAATTACAATAAAATAACAAAGGTTGATATAAAAACTGCCCCTATTTAGCAAATAATACAGACGGGACAAAAAATATAACTTTGGATAGCTTAGTGCATGCCTGCAGTATATTGTGAGGTCAACGAATATTTTGTCATCAGGCCCAGACAATGATTTTACATGTATGTAGTGATTATGCAAATCGAATAATGTCAACAACATTTTAGATATCACGAAAAAGAATTCGAAGTTTACTAAATTCCTTCCAAGCTTTAAATCAGAACATTTTGTTGGTATGTTACTTCTAAGCATCTTCAAATTATTTGGTAGAGGAGATTAGATAGCTAGATATTTCATTCTTCGCCATATCATCCGTCGTATGCCTTATATGCATCGTAATATCCGTACTATGCAAGTCCAATTTAATTAGTGTAATTGGGTTCCTTTACACCTTTTACCTATAGCTTATTTGGAATGGATTTCTATAAAGGTACGTACAATAAATCTTTAAGTCTCAGTGGATTACGGGCTGAACCCTTAACCCTGTCTCCAAACAATAGGTTTCTATTTAGCCCTTTGAAATAACTCAATTATATTTTGGTAAAAGTGGATTCAACGACCGAAAGAGACTCTTAGCGAGCTCCAGCCAGAACAAAAAGCATAGACGAGGTGATTGACCGAAAACAGAGGAAGATAGGTGAAATCAGATGCAAATCCAGCGACCTGCCCCAACAGCGCCGTCACAAAAACGGACAAGCACGCACAAAAACACAGTAAATTCGAACGCGTGCCAAGAAAAAGTACGTTTTGACGTTTGCAAAAACACTCATTGTGGACTTTTTGTACTCCGACTCTTTTTGCTCCCGTTCGGGAGAGAAAAAAACTGTAAATTTTTTGGATGCGACCGCGGCCGCTCTTACGAGTGAACCCGTTATGACTTTTTGCCCTTCAGGAGAACGTGGATTGTTCTTTTTTGCCCCGTTTGTGTTATTATTGCATAACGCGAGCCGGTGGTGTGTTTTTTGGGCCGTTTTCTTACGCGAGGTCAGTTTTGGAGCTGTTTTGCATACCTACTGCCATCGTCAATGGTGTTTGCCTTTCGGATAATGGACTGTTTGTCATGCTGACTGGTTTTTGTTGGGTTCGTAACCTCGTGGCTGGTTCTTTTTATCAGATTGTCGAAGTGCAGCAGTCTTGTTGCTTTCGATTTTGGAACTGAAAGAGGTACCCGCCGCGTAGATGTAGGAAACCCTAATTGAACGTTGCAACAATCAATCTATATATATAAAAGGAGAAGGTGACTGACTGACTGACTGACTGACTGACATATCAAAGCAGGGCCTAAACTATAAGGGCTAGAAACTTGAAATTTTGCACAGGGGTTCCTTTTATAACGTAGGGGAGCACGAAGAAAGGATTTTTGAAAATTCACCCCCTAAGGGGGTCAAACGGGGGTGCAAAGTTAGTATGAAATTTTGCCGTTTTTGATGTTATTCGAATGAAATTCGGTACCTATGAAGGTTTTTTATTGAGTTTCGAAAATCATCTCTTAAGGGGGTAAAAGGGGGGTGCAAAGTTAGTAGGTATAAAAGTTTTTCGTATATACCTACATTACTTCAATGAAATTTTGTATTTAGGTTATGTTACGTCTAATTCCACGCGAGCGAAGCTGCGGGCGTCCACTAGTATAAAACATAGGTGGTGCCTATTAAACCAAGCTACGAGCTACTTTTATGTATTTATTATTTATTATACCAAAAAGCTTGTGGTACAAAAGGCGGACTTAATGCTAAAAGCTAAAGCTAAAAGCTAAAGCTAAATTATCTACCAGTCGACCTTTGGGCCAAGCAGATAAGCGCAAAGGAATAGGATAATAATTTAGGAATATAAACATAGAAAAATTCAATAATACTTTGCTGGATCTGGAACTCGAACCCAGGACCTGCAGGCGACTAGTCAGTCTAGTCCAAAAGAGGCAGTAGATCTAGTAAAGGTAACTCTTGTCACCGCGTCTATTCCTGCTTCGCTGGAGTCTCAAGGTGGATTAAGGGACGCAAGAGACCTGACTGGAGTGTCGTGCTCTGGTGTGGAACATAACTTGTGTCGATAGCCTGGCCCCGTCGTATGTAAACGAGACTTCCTAAAGAGCTGGGGCTGCAGCTGATCAGGCCCAGTTTCTCAAGCGCTGCAAATATAGTCCTCATTCAAAAAACTATGATTTTATGACGCTTGCTGTTGAAACATTGGGTCCTTGATCAGGTGATATGACATCATTCATTAAGACTATGTCGACCAGGCTAATACTCGCTTCAGGTGACCGGAGGGCTGGCAGCTTATTTTCTCAAAGAATTAGCTTGGCTATTCAATCAGGTAACGCTGCCAGCGTTTTGGGCATCATGCCACATGGAAAAGAAATAAATAGTTTGTTTTTATTTGAATCTTTATTTCTATGTATGTATATACTATGCTCACTGAATTTCAATCAATCATATGTAGAAGTTAGCAGTATGATTTATCTTGAAAGGAATGAATACGATACTACACTTACAAATATAGGTATCTACACTAGTTAAATATACATACTTCCGTGTATGAATAACTTAGATGTCTGTATCATTCATGTAGGCAAGTAGATATAGGTCCCTGTCTCTCTACACTGTGGTATAGGTACCTCTATTAACACACAGAAAACCATACGATATGTCTGGTAGGTATTTGTTTATTTCTTTTCTTACAGACATACCACCTTAGTCCGAATTTTTATACATTGAATAGCAATACAGTAGCGTTACAATTTTATGCGCTTAAATTAAATGTTTGCACAACATTGACATTATAACCAGACATCAAGTATCTACTTTTAATACTACAGTAAAGTAAAAAAGTTAAAGATATAGTAGCCTTAAATTTTGGCATCCATCAACAGCTTATTTTTATTTCTTTAATTGACCTAATAGATCTGCAAAGATGTCAGTAATAAATATTTAATATATATCGATAATTAAAGGAATGAATAGATATTGAATGTAATTGATATGAAGAAAAATTACATTTAAAATTATTAGTATGAGGTTAAGGGGAGATCAATCATATCAACATTATTTACCTATATTATGTAAAAACGGTTTATAAATCCTATAGTACCCTTAATGCTTATCTGGGTACATTATACCTATATTCTTCATAGCCTTACAATTAATTGTTTTTAATTTTTCTGACAATCTTTTATTTTATTCTTATAACCGGAAAAGTGCGGGTCGGGGCCACGCGTAGTATTTCGAGGTTTTTCATCAATTATAGACAGCTAACAAATTTTTAAGCAGATTTGTACAAAAGCTTACATTTTATTAGAATAAAATCCTTTTATAATTATTAAATGTTTTTTGTTATACCTAGAGGCAATATAATGAACCATTGAAAATTGTACCTATAGGTACATATTACGGTATATGAGCCCAATGATAGACAGACGGACGGGATGGCAGCTGAGGTTTAGCATATGTTCTTTTCTTACATCGTTGGGCACTGTTATGGTACGGAATGCTAAAAGAGACCATCCATTGGCTCGAACACATACGCCAAGGCCTTACAAGATGTCATATAACTACAACAAATGGGTACGATACGATTGGCGTGCCTTTTGAGGTACGGATAAAATTTATACGGTTTTACGGTATACAAATACGGTTTTTCTATAAGTGCGCCATGTTTGAGTTGGCGAGCGTCAATTAGAATCCTTACAATAAGATCAAAAACACTTCTATAATTCATGTTCATAATTAAAAATGTTTCCTCCAAGATTGCTCAAGAAAGCCCAGTTCCCATGGACCCGATTGCATTAGAAGCCTTAGTTCGCGCCATTTGGGTTCAAACAGATGGTCCGCCATCTTGTATTTTCAGATTAAAAGCGCGGGCGCAACAGGTGTTGCCAGCGGATTTTAAGCGCTTTTTACGATATTTTTTTATAGATGCGCTTTTTAATCTATGGGAAGATACCGTAGATTGTGAGGCTTCTTAAAAGCTACATGCTTCGTCTGTCAAAGGTGACCATCTGATAAGCATTCTTGTATGCTTTTGGCACCTGCCCTTTATTTTTAAACGGTGTTTTAGTCGATCATTTTAGGTTTTAAAAAATTTGTAGGCGACATTATAGCCACAGTGACGAATAAAAATCTGAAGTGATTATGGGTTGAAAAATTAAAATGTCTTTGCTATGGACAGACAAAAATTATGACTGAGAGAAACCTCTAGGATTTAAGGTGGTAGAACCTATATAGCTACAATATATCTATTTAGGTCGCAATGGCTTATGGCCATTATGGCCCACACCCCCTTCCTACAAATATAACCTCTTGGTATAGGTTAAATATGACATGTACTAATACACAGTGGATAAGACTTATAAAATATCAAATTGCGGATGATTTTATAATTTATCGACGACGATTCTACCAATAATAAATGTCATTCATTACCGAATTTAACTTTTAAATTGTTATAGTTAGCGGGTCTTCAAAACAACGTAACACGGGGCAAGGTTAGGGCAAGATAACAATTAAAATAAATTGATTTTATTTACTCCATTTTCCACTCAATAAATTAAACAAATTAGGTCGGCGACTGAATTGAATGGTTTGGTATCAGACAGGTGTTTATCGAATAGCTTAAGCATTTAGGTGATTACTAATTTTAATTATAATGATTTATTTGTGTATACATACCGGGACTTGTAGTATAAGTTACCATTGTTTTAAGCATCGATTCGATGAGTAAAAAATGATACCACACTTAACCTTTATTATAATTTATAATACCTACTTTTAAGTCTATACTTATATTATAAAGAAGAAACATTTGTTTGTAATGTTTTCACACAAAAACTACTGGACCGATTTCAAAAATTCTTTCACCATTAGAAAGCTGCATCTTCACTGGTGACATAGGCTATATAGGTGTAAACGAAACTATTGTTATGTCAAATTCCACGCGAGCGAAGCTGCAGGCGTCTACTAGTAATATCCACAGCTGAGCCACGATATAATTATAACCTTTCATAATACGTAAATATAAACGTATGTAGATAAATGTTTTTTCTTGAACGGAAACCTTCGAAATTGAAAATGCATCAAGTCTTCAAACGTTCGGCATCGATTTCGTGTGTTGATTTACAACGTTCATGCTGTACCACCAGATCATCGTATGGATAAGCCTTTCAGTTTTTTTAACACTTTTATTAGCTTTACTAACACAAATCTAAACTACACCTATTCCCTATTTCTTTATTTAAATTAGTTTTTTCTCTACCCAAAGGTTTTCTGAAAGAAATTTTTGCCACCAACGGTCATCGTCTGTTTTATTTATGATTGTTATTTACTGTATTTTTGTGGTGTACAATAATCTGAATTTGTATTGTATTGTATTGTCAATGTTCACTAGTCTATTAGAATTAACGAGTTTTGCCTCTTATCGTAGTACTCTCACACTCAAATTACATTTATGTGAATTTTTCGAATTGTGACGTTGCTGTTGCATATCTATATTTCGAAATATAACGTGATATTGATGACAATAATAATTTAATTATTTTTTAATAATTTTATCTTATGATGTTGATCTGATTTCAGATCCTTGAGGTGGATATTGTTTTAAAGATTACTAGTAAAAACCTAGTGTTATATTTTGTAGTTTTAACTAGACATAAAGACCCTTGTTAGTTTCACTTGATGCCAATTACTACAAAACAGACTCCCTGACTCTATTTCGTACCTACTCTATGTGTCAATAAAATATAAATGAAGATGGTTATAAATTTTCAACACAAAGTAACGTACTTAACCTATAACTCTTAACTTAAACTACTACTACTAATTGTACTATTATAATGCACAAATCTCAATTTCCCAAATAACTCACTATACTTATAACGGTTAACTCATATCGGTGTCTGATTTTTTTTACTATAATTTTTAAAATCGACTTTATTATTTTTGTAGATATGGATGTATCCATACTACGCCACGCGCGCGGTGCCTCGATACATGAAATACGGAGGGGCTAGTCGCACAAGTGTCCCGCAGATGTGAGACGCGACATTCCGCCGTAATTTGCTGTCGTCAGTCGATAACTGCTGCGCTGTGGGTCCCAGGTTTGATTCCCTTAGGATATGACGGCAAATCATAACAAATCTTGGATAGCTTAGATTTACGTGATGATAGTGCACTCCACCATGCTGCTCTAGTGCTCTTATTGGGCCACTTCAAAATTCGTGGAGTCTTTTTTCTACTATTTTAGACTTTAAGCGTTTAAATACTAATTAAATGACATTTTATTGTATCGGGAAGGAAATATAGCGAAAAAGAATATGAAGTCCGGAATCCACACTTTACTTCTCATTATTAGAAAAGTCCTGTATTGGAGCCTCAGATGAATAAAAAAAATCATCTGAGATTGGAGCAAATTTTTGAGACTTGAATTTTGAACACTGCTGCCTGTAAGCATAGAGTGAGGACCAATAGTCCGTGCTGTATTTATTTTTGCTGCGACCCATAGACGCCCCACTGCTGGGCACGGGTCTCCCCCACAGACACTGATGCGGGAGGTCTAGAGCATACTCCACCACGCTGCTCCAATGCGCATTGGTAAGTATACCTATATATTGTAAGTATACCTAATGATTAATCTTTTTCTTACTGCTGATTATCCGCAAGATTTCACGGGTTCAATAATTTTATAGAACTTGGGCTAAAGGCAGTCAAGTTATATTGCGTTATAAAATATGAGGCACCTCAGAATAAAACCCTGCAACCTACCCGGATGTTAGCAACCAATATTACTTATTCATATTTTCGATACATGATTTTCGATAACTTAAGAAGTTATTCGACTGATGTAATTTATTTGATGATGTCACACCGTATTGAATTATCGCTCTTATGATTTGAGTTCTCCTACACTCGATCTATGGTGTTTAAATCGGTATTACGTGTGCCGCCTCTCACACCGTGTTGTTGCTCGCAAGAATTTTGCACAACTGCTTTGTTTGATGTATAAATCAGACTATGGTTGATGTTATAATAATATTATTACTTTTGTCTCAATCAAATTGATAAGATATATTGCAGTGGCAAACAATATGAAGAAGAAACAAATAGCAAAAATACCAGTATACAGATTAGAATCATAGGCTTCGCCAAAATAAGAATGTACTGTAGTTTGTACAGTTTTGGCATGTTTACATTAGAGAATCAAACCAAAAATTAAATCATTGATAATACCGGACGACGCGAGATAAACAAGCGGACACGTAGTAAGTCGTAAGGTTAAGTCGAAGAGTAGACTCACTAAGTCAAAACTTACCTATACTAAGTATAGGTAAGTTTTGACAACGCTGCGACCCATAGACGTCCCACTGCTGGGCGCGGGTCTTCCCCACAGTCAAGACCCGCTCAGTCTTAATACAACAATTACACTTCGGTGTGATAGTATTCCAGCGGTTGATGATGACAGATACTTGAGGTTGGCGAGCGTTGTTCACAAGCGTTGCTACGCTCGGATCGTGAGCGCGCTGGCGGCCCAAACCTGTTGGTAGGGTGGCCATCTTTTTGTTTAAAACTAGAATATTTTTTACGAGGGGAATCCTTTCAAATTTAATCGGATTTCGTCAGAATTAGACAAAATTGAATTATGAAAAAAATTTTTTTTAATAGCTTTTATAATTTTTTAAAAAATATTTTCGTGCAGTTTCATCGGAACCAAATATGTGTGCCAAATTTCAGCTCGATAGCTTCAGTGGAAGTGGGTAAAATATTGATTGCAAAATTCTAGGACATACATACATACATACGAGTGAAATTAAATAAAAGCTTTTAAAATGTGGGATTTCAACCAACCAGAGCCTCGGTGCCATAGCCTTCCAAAACATATTCACGTATTCACGTGTTTGTGCAGCACAGACCGACGTTTTCTCAGGGCGGTGGCTGGGCGGTTTGAGCTCCCACTCCTGCCGCCCGGAACCCCTCTTTAAGTTACTTCTTACTATAGCAATTACTATAGTACTAATTTTGAACTAGGCCATAGAAAGTTTTCCCAGAGATGTTGGATTTCAGCGATTCTAGTCCGGATTTTGGACACCACTATAGTACTATTTACTATTACTATTACTATTTATTTATAATTTATTATTATATAGTACTACTAGTGGACGCCCGCAGCTTCGCTCGCGTAGAATTAGACCCATTTACGACGTCTGCCCGCATTCAGGTTGCCCACTTGACTTCAAAAACGGCAGTTTCATACAAACTTTGCACCCCCGTTTTACCCTCTTAGGGGGTGAATTTTCAAAAATCCTTTCTTAGTGCTCCCCTACGTTATAAAAGGAAACCCTGTGCAAAATTTCAAGTTTCTAACCCTTATAGTTTAGGCCCTGCGTTGATATGTCAGTCAGTCAGTCAGTCAGTCAGTCACCTTCTCCTTTTATATATATAGATTTACAATCATTTTGTACATATTCTCAATGTTACTTCGCTGCGACCTATGGACGTCCCACTGCACGGCACTGTCTCCCGCACAGACTATGCTGCGTGAGGTCTAGAGCATACTCCACTACGCTGCTCCAATGCGGATTGGTGGAGAGGTTAGTGGCCAACCCAGTGTCGAATGTTCTCAAGCCACCCGAAGGTCTTCGACAAGGCTTAACGACTGAAAACACTGAAAACACTGACTGACTCCACCATTGAAAACAACCGGGACCGACGGCTTTACGTGCCCCCCGAAGCACGGTAGCGTCCATGAAATTTTGCCACTAGCCGTCACCCATCCACAAACCGACCGCGCCCGTCGTTGCTTAACTCTTTCGATCACATTGAATCGACTCAAGCCATTGGGCCATGGACGCTACAATGTTACATAATTATTAAACTAGAACTAGATTAATAATCCTATCTTTATCTACGGAGGTTTCGGAACCGCGGTCACCCTACCGCGTGGAAGCACGCATTACTCTAATGCTGGCGTCAATCACTAGATCGAATAGCAACAGCATTTTTAAAGTTAATATGTACGAGTATGTAGTATGTAGGACGTTGTCCCTAGTAATTTTTTTTTTGTAATTTTTTTTGTTTTTGAAAAATCTTTTTATGACTTTTTTTTTATTTCATCGGATTTTATTATTTTTAGTCTTCTTTAGGTCGTCAGGCCACCTCGGAGGAGGGCAATATGTACTTCGATTCCCGAGACGCGGTCACCACGGTCTTAGTTGGTGCACCAGTTTGCAATTGGCCACATTCACATCGCAGTTACCAACGGGAGCAGTAGATTAATCATGCCCTTTTGATAATCTATACTAAGTATAATAAAACTGAAGAGGAAGTTTGTACATTGAGTATTTTTCAAAATTTCAATTCAGGGGCTTTATAATAACGAGTTTGAACTCAAAAATGGATTTTTCGCAGTGGGTGGTGCTGCAAGCTCGTTTGCTATCTTATATCCATAAAAAAATCTAACTCTTTTTCGTAGATAGGTAGGTATAAATATATCATAAATTGAAATGAATATGAAAGTAGGTATAGGTATATATAGCGTAGGTTACGATTATCCAACTGTTTGGAAAAAACGGTTCAAATGTCTAGAAAAACTCGGGCGATGAACCACAAAAACGTAAACAAACAATAATGCCAAATCAAGCCCTGATTATATGACAAAAAACGTGTAACTTGAATAAATTAAACGGTCAACATCTATATTTCTCCAGCATACGGTTAGAGTGAGTCAGAAGCGGCGAATTTGAATAAAAATCGACATAAACCAGCCAAAGGACAGATAAAAACACAGTGACCTAGTATTTTAAAAGAAAAAAAAAACCATTTACAAAAACAAATCCGCGCCGTTTCGCTTTTTTCGCGCGCAAAACAAAAAACAAAATGGCTGTTGAGAAGCGTTCGAAAAACTATACAAAGTAACATGAATAATTGTTTTTGTTCTCGTTGTGTGAAGATGATAACGAAAGTAGGTATGTGAGTTTTATTGCTGTGAAGAATAAAAAACTAAACCGCGTAATAAGGTAGGTGGCTTGTTTATGAGCTCTAGCAAGTTATTCAGAATAAGCTACGGGGTCATAATTTTAATTTTATGAAAAAAAGATAGGTGATAAAAATTTTAACAGATAAATTATGTGCTTAAATTAGTCTATCTATGAATGATTGTTGCTTGAGTCCATAATTTTCTAGAACGATATTTTCTTTAATTATAATCCTTACTAGTGGACAACCCGCAGCTTCACTCGCGTGGAATTAGACATAATAATAGATTCTTCTTAACGCGTTAACTTTAGCTCTACAAATTTGTAGGTAATGAATCCGTAAATGTGTTATCCCCTATGTTTATTTTACACCCTTAAGGGTTACATTTTTACAAACTTTGAATGCCATATTTATTTATTTTATATCTAGTCAAAAGCCTAAAATATCAATTTTATGCTTCTAGTTCTGAAGTAGACAATACTTTCATACAACCTTTCATCCCCCTTTTCAACCCTTTACAAACCTTTTTACCAATTAAAATATAGCCTAGACTAGACTATCCGTTCAGGCTCTAGACTAGACTATCCGTTTACCAAATTTCATTTAAATCGGTTCAGTAGTTTTGGCGTGAAAACGAGACAGACTTACAGACAGAGTTACTTGCGCATTTATAATATTAGTATGCATAATCAAAACCGAATCATTGTTGTAAACAATGATTATAACTGAATGAATTTGGCGATGGAAGTTTCCTCTTCAAATTTTAATCCGATAATTCAAATAAATATTTTTGTCTTGAGCCGAAAAATTAACAACACATACCTACATGACAGCCTCGTTTGTGTGGTAGTCGCAAATACGACTGCTAAGCTAGAGGTCTAGGGTTTGATCCTCGGGTAGGGCAACAACTATTAGGTACCCGGTGTATGGCATTAGTAATTGTATGGTGTATGGCATTATGTAACTATAAGGTACTAACGTAGGTTAAGCTTTACTAACAAATTTTAATTCTTATTATAATTTTATTTTATTTAATATAATTAAATTAATTAATTAATTAATTAAATTCGGGTGGCTTGAGAACATTCGACACTGGGTTGGCCACTTACCCCTCCACCAATCCGCATTGGAGCAGCGTGGTGGAGTATGCTCTAGACCTCCCGCAGCAGTGTCTGCGGGGGAGACCCGTGCCCAGCAGTGGGACGTCTATGGGTCGCAGCGATTGGCACATCGTTATATCGTGGAATTATATTTGGTTTCAACTTAGTCCTGATTAACCCTAAATAGTAACTATCTGACCAACTGTCTGAAATTCGCAATAAATCAATTAAAAATTAACTTAATCTTTTACTAAAACAAAGAATTATTTAAAAAGAAATACTATTTACAAAATAAATATGTCATCCAGAAATAAAAATTGAATATTAAATCGTGTGATAACGAAATTAATCTTTTTAAGAATGATAAGCTGCTTTTATAGTCACGCGGGCGCCAGCGCGGGCGGTAACCGACGGCTTATAACCGCGCGAATAGCAAACATAAAATGCTTGTTCGACTCGCGTTGCGAATTCCAATCTTAACTATATAGGCAATAAAAAGAATAATTATTAATTAATAATTTTAATTTAATAAATAATTATCGTTTTGCCATGGTACGGTAAATGTGTAAACAAACTATCTACCAACTCACAACCTTGGGTTCTACTAGCCCTCAAATCTTTTCGGAAGAGAATAGGCCTGAAAGATTGCAGGTCACCGTAAGGTAGCCTACCGTACGTATACCTAAGTATAGCTATCAATCTTCACTATTAATTATTATGTGATGATAATGGAAGTAAAGCGTATATTGCAGGAATGCAGAGAAGTGCAGCAGATAACAACAAAATAAAAATATCATAATTATGCAAATAAACAACACAGTAATTAACGCCTGCCCGCGTTGAGCCTTCACCCGCGCCGGATTAAGCGTGACTATAAAAGCCTGCTTAGAAAAAGTTAACATTAATTGCCGCCGACTGCTTATTTGCATATAAACGAACGTCTATTCTCATGTAATTGTAATTTAGTTTAATTATCTTTTGGTGACGACTTTATTATTCAACCTTACAAAAATTGGGTTAGTATTTGAAGAACTATTCTAAAAAAAAAATTAGGTAATTAGGTAACAATTCTATTACCTATCTATTTGTTTTTTCAGAATTTGCAGCTATTGGATTAAACGACTTCGTGATACCGTCAATGTCCTTGACTGCCGAGTAAGGTATTGAGGTCGATTCCGATTTACAAATATTTTTCGATTTTCAAAGGTAGGTACCAATTTTACTTATAAGTTCAATTACCTTTATTAAAGTATTTTAAGGTCGTTTAAAGGTTTGATTTTCAATGAATAAAAAGGAGATTCCAAGTACATTGGGCGGCCATATCGTCCAAAAACTTCGATCGCAGTATATGTACCTACCTATTGTGCTTTTGTCCTGATTCGTTACTCCGGGGTAACAAGTGTGAGAGAGAAAATTTTATTCTCTATGGCCCATCCATCTATCGCGCATTGCAGGCATTGCGGTGGAAATGCTACATTTCTGGGTACCCCCGCTTTTCCGAACGAAGTACAGTCGCAGCCACAATGAGCAGCGCGATAATGATACAAACGCGGAAAGACACAGGCGGAAAAACCTCCGGCGTAGGTAGCGAAACACTGTATCCAATCCTCGCTTTTCTAACGACCTGTACACCAACACAATGCAATGTGATATCGACTCTTTGAAATAATAATAAAGCATAAAATTGATCGCGTTGAATAGACTGTTCAGTTCTTTTACAACGAATAGTAAATTCAGTCAGGCTTCATAGATAATGCGACTTTATTATCACTTATTCTAAGTGCAGTTTTACTTGTAGGTGGCGAGGAATTAAGGCATTATCGTTCGTGACGTAACACGACCGCTGCAAGGTCAACATAGACCGAAAATCAGGTTTTAGCGTCATGGGAGGCGCCGTGGCTGTTAGCGTGGCAGGAGTGGAACGAAATCAGAACTGGATTTAGCCATAATAACAATTACCATTTTTTACTTTTAATCAGGTAATAATGTATAAAAATACAAAAAATAATTTAAATACTGAACATAGAACTTTCCCGACAAGTGGAAAACAAAATAATTTTAGTCTTCTACTATTCTTCATTATTGCTTTTGGATCTGATCAAAGCTCCGGCTGTTGATGCTATCAAATTGGTGTAAAACATTCTACTTTACTTAATAAATCAGACAATGTTTAAATGTGCTCAAGTGATAACACTTGCTACTGAAGACTATTTCTAATATTTATTTTATTTTCTGTTGTCGAAATTTCCATTAATATTCTTTTTGATTTTGACTTGTACTGATCTCTTTAGCTTCTACCTATTGTGTTGCCTTAGCAAGAAAAATCAGATTAAAATAGAATATTAAATCCTCCCATTGTATATCTCTTTCGAGGTGTCAATAAAGTTCAATAAATAAAAATAAATAAATAAATATTGCTGGCGTAACGCACACCTTGGTCTAAGCGGAATTCGTCAAAATACGCGCGCGGCGCGGTGGCTACCACATGGCCCGAGTCACTCTTCATGCAGACCGTTGTGTGCGTGAGTGTACGCACACGTTCTCTGTGCGTGTGCGACCGGTGACGCCTAGGACTTTGCTTGTGTGCGTTGCTGTTGCTGCGTCTGTATGGAGCGCACTGCGTATGCGCATGGTGTTGGTAATAAATTCACGTTGATCAAAATATTTTTTATGTGTGATGGTCTGATGGTTTTCGCAACTTTATGTATTATCTGGTTTAGTGAAATGTTAATTAATTTAATTAAATGTTAATTCCACAGATGATGATATAAATTTACAACTTGTTTATTAAATCTTATTATGGCTGAGAAGTTATTTGTAATTATGTTGTAGAAAAATAAAAATGTAACAACAGGTTTTATTTACATACTTATTAATATGAAAACTGAAAAGGTTTTCGAATTTGTAAACAATAAGAGGGCCCATGAAATTGGATCCTACATACTCGTAAATTACTTCTGGGACTTTAAATAGAATGATGCACTCATAATTCTATTAAGGTCCACTGACTACAAAAATTAAATTCTGTTAGTAAATCTAAATCTTGTCTAATTTTCTTTGTAAGTCACTTAATTTACCAATGAAATGTTTTCCATAATATCAGGTTAATTTAACGTAGAAGTAAAAAAATAGTAGCTATGTAGTACGTATGGATCTTTTACACATAATAATAGTTATTCATTATAAAAAGTCGTAGTTTATAGAGACAATCGATGTCTAAATGTTCATTCATGCGGATTTTAATCTAAGGATATGAATTTCAAATAGATCATCATCATAATTACGTACCGCTAGAGCCATCTACCCAGGAATCTCATAACTAAGATTGTTGTTTCTGTAGATGTCAGATAGATGTCGCGACACCACCTTTCCAATGAAATCTTTCTATGATCTTTTAATGAATAATGATGTCAATTTATTGGTTAAATAAATTAAATAGATTACTGTTTGGTATAACAGTACGATTTTACCTTCCACATGAAACTGTACACTCGTACGTACCTGGAACAATAAACAGATATTTAATTAAATAAAAATTAAATTATTATTATTAGTTTGTTATCATTTCTATACTTTCATAGTTTTTATGCGTTATTTATGCATTGCGATAGGAATAAAACTTTATCTTTAAGTAAAAATGCAAAACACTGCGATGTTTTAACCACGAGAGTGGTAACAGACAGATATTACCACCGCGGACTATATTTATTTCCTTCCTTGTTTATTTTCACTGACTGAAATTAAAGTACCTAGTAAAGGTACTTTAATTTCAGTCAGTGAAAATTTGCAAACTCGAGCGTCTTGGGTAATCTAGAACTTAATCAATTTAACTCACTTATGAAACTAGTAAAAATACAATTAACTACAAAAAATATTCAGTTAGTATTTACACACACAGAAAATTAAAATAGCTACCCACTACGTACAAGGATTAGTCCTTGTACTAACACAGAAGGTACTGCGGGTCTATTCTCTTAAATAAAATAGGTGGTAGAGCCTATAGAGAACCAAATAGGTTTTATATGAAACTTATTTTGTTCCATATAGAGTTCGCCCACCAGCGCCCGCCACGGTACCTAGTACCATTTCTACTGTGTAATAATTGTTTTTAAAACTATTGCCTCATGGTTGGAAAGGTGTGGTTTCCAGTTACACTTCTTAAGACGCGACCATTTTAGTCCTGAAGGGTAGCAATACATCTGTGACTGGCTTGGAACGAGACTCTTACTTACAATTACTAAATGGACTATTACTAACACCAACTAACAGGACTAATTATCACTAATGGCCCCCAGTCCTCATATACCCAGTAACGAACTGACCAACTAATGTTTAACTCTCAGCTAACTGGACTAACCATCCTAGTTCCTACTTGAGTATTGTTCAAAGTCAGTCACAGTAGTCATGGGCGGCATTTAATAAATCATTAAAAATAAGACAAAACGATTCATATTAACCATTTTCTTTCTTTTTTTTGGTAGCTATTGACCAGCTTAAGTAAGTGTTAACATAAGAAATATTCCCATAATGCCTTATAAAATACCCCAATAACTTAGTATTCACAGATAGTGAGGAAGACAACAGCGCGCGGGGACAGCCCAGTGACTATCATACTTGTCTCGCATTCGAGGGCTGTGGGTTCAAATTCAAGCGACAAGTTATGTGCGATGGTGGAGGAAATATGTTACCACTATGTGATAATGCATTCCAAAAAGCTCTGTTCTTTACCTACTTATACATTTTTCCAGTACGTAATAACTCTTTCGTAATACAATGTTGGATTATGATTATTAATCAACTAGAAACTACCCCATATTATACTTTTGTTATTTGTCTCTTCTACAGATATTCGTTAACCGTTCCATCATAAAGGACCCCGGAAAAGTTCCTGTAGTTCCCACAGGAGAAGACAGTGAGGAATTTGCATACGTTGAATCATTAATTTTTTACACTCAATTTTTTCTCATCATCCTCAGACTACTCACCCTACAAAGACTGAATGGATTAAACACAATAAGATGCTATTAAAATAAAAGATTAAGTAGTATCACCAATTTGCATACCGAACCTAGCCTGTGAGAAAGGAACCGCGCAAGGGACGATACTGGGCCCCCCACTTTTTAATATATGCAAGCGAACTTACACAATACAAAAAATTGTTTTTATGTTTATCACTCTCCCATACAAGCGGTTTTTTCACTATTTGTTTTTTGCCTTTAACTTCGCACGGAGATTTGCATAGCCAGTTTCGGTGACCCTACCGGTAAAAGTTTTGCATACTATTTTACATATTAAAGTCTAAGACTGTCTTCTGGAGTACATGTGTTTACTTTGAGCTTTATTTTAAAGATCGCAGAATTTTTAATTTGATTCATGCTTTATCTGAGGGTCAGGTTTTTGGGTATTGTGAGTGTCATTAGTGATGCTTTTGGTATCGTGTGAGTCGTTTGCTTCGGGTGAATCAGAGACTTGCTCGCAAGGTGAATAATTAAACTCGGATGGAACAAGAAGTTGGGCCCCGCAAATAATGTCTTTTGTATATCTAATTGAATTCCGGTTTTGATGCGCGTCATCCTTGATTATTCTTTGTTTGACGAATATTTGGGAGTGGAGATTTTTTTGTATTGTAGATCGGGCGCTTTATTTTTTATCGCGGAACAAAACATCTGCAGGGTTGTAATTAAAAAATCGTGAGAACACGGGGATGCGTATGTGTCCGTGTGCATTAATTAGGCCTTTGTTGGCGACTGTCTTTCGAAGGAACCGTTATACGTTTTAATAAACTCGTTACACTGTGAATGTCGTTACATTAATTTTTCATGTTTCTATTGTGACTAATAATTTATGCAATTGAAGAAATCAGTTTGACAATCTGATTATTCTGATGTTCTTTGCAAAAATATATCACATGTCACATGTCCCTAAATAGCAAACGTTTTAAGTTCCAAAATTTCTGAAATTATTAAAATTAAATTTTTCTTGGCTTAGACAAAACATTATAACTGTTTGTGGATGGACAAATATTACGTGGGTACCCAAGTATTAAGATATTGCTAACAAAGCGACAATTCAATTACAATAAATTATTTTAGTAGGTATCTACAGCATACATGATTGGGGATAATCTCACAGTATTGGAATGGAATTAAATAAAATTGTGATATTCCATAAAATTAAATAGCTAAACTCAAAAGTAATCTCATTCCAGTCCATTGGCATCAAGCTTACCCCAAGCTTAAGCCGGATTAAGCAGAATGGCTTAATTGAGGCGTAAATTAATTAATGCTATACCCACAGTTAATTCATAAGCTAAGACGTTAAGTTAAGAATTTTAACCCCTTCCCCCATGACAATATCATTGTCAGGTGCAACCAACATACGCCTAATTAACTTAATATCACAATTTACATTAAAATACTAGAAGCTTTTTGTGTATTAATATTTATTGCACTTGGACACGAATATGTTAAATTGAGTTTAAATTTTGCAAATTATTAATTTACCGGTAGTTTTATAGACCAGTGTTCGTCGTAATACACAGGTCAGTGTATGGAGTGCTTCTAGCCCTGTGAGTTGCGTTGATCCCACGTGATCCGAGTTAAGTAACGTCGGATGCGGTAGGTACGTTCACGTTGGTTGGTGACCGGAGTGGCAAATTTTTTTGGAGACTTCCCGGTTAAGGACGGTAAGCCGTCGGCACCAGTTGTTTTCAATTGTAGAAGCAGCTTAAACAATATAAATTCTATGGAGTATAAGAGATTAAGACTTACGAATGAGTAAATACTGTAGTTCGCTTGATTTGCAAGTTAAATAAAAGCTTTTAATAGTCTATCCTTTTTCCATTTTGGTACTACAGATCTTTATGATCTGTAGGTAATTGTTTCCTGGGCATTTTAAGTATTTAGGGGAAAAAGTGTTCAGTATGAGTGCCATAAAGTCGTTGCCCTAAGATGTATTACGAATATTATTTGATTGATTTTTTAAATATTTTGTTTATTTATTAGTTTAGGTACCGCCGATATTTATTTTTAAATATTTTATGTTAATTCAATTTTTCCCTTATATATAAGTACATATGATAAGTTATGTTCGTTTCTTTTTGTTGTGATTTCTTGTTTTTTTTTACAGTAGATGAAAGAAAATATTATAAATAAATACATTTATATCTGAAAGAATGAAAACGTGTACTGTCTTAAAGAGGTATGAAGTATATATCGTCACTGATTGTAATAATGCTAAATATTTGATCCCATCGTCTTGCACACTTATCGATATGCGAAAATTAATAAGCCTTTTAAAATGTCACAATACCAATCAAAAGATTCGAATTTCGAATTCGAACCGACGGTTTCAATTACCGGGGCGTTACAAAGGAAATAATAACACAATTGCGCTTTTGATAAAACCTTATCCGGCCAAAAAAATTGTTCATCCACCTGAACATTTCCTCACGAACTTGTAGATCTTATCACAGTAGCATAAAGGTGGAATTCCCTTGCATTGACCCGTTTATTGCTCTTGGTAGTCAACCCTTGCAATGAAATATTATATCTTATCGAAGGGTTAGTTCGTAAAATCATAACCGATTGATCTTTAATCAACGACAATGGCCTGAATGGACGCGTGCGCAACGCCGATACAGATCTGTGATGATTTGCTATGAAATTGGATAGTTTTTGCGGTGATCGCGAATAAAAACACTTTTGTCGTTGTTGTTAACCGGTTAGCTGCTATTCACTCGAAAAATCTATAATGCGATTCATTCAAAAAACAACCGGACGTTTTCTTTCTTTCGATTAAGTGCGAAATGTTGTTTACTTAAAACCTATGAAATTAGTTCGCTAGAAATTTAGATTTCGTGCAAAATATTGTGTTTGGTTTGGAATCGAATCAAAATTTACGGTTATTCGGGGTTTTCTTTTTTGTTTTTTAATTCGGTTTACAGCTAAGTGGTATTTTTTGTCCCGTCGGTCTCAGCGACAATGGAGGCTAACTAGGAAATTTCTTCTCGTTTCGCCAAATCGTGGAAAATTGCAAATAATTTGCCTCATAAATTACATTTAATTTTGACGTTGAATCATATCTATATTTAACTGGATTTGAAAGTCTGTTTTTGAAGTATCAATTTAAATTACAAAGTGCTAGAAATTGATACGCGTTTGAATTGGAGGTAATTAATGAATAATAATGGTAATCTTTTTTATTTATTTTTATTTTGCATGTTACGTTGCAGTTATGAGCGAAATAAATTTCATTTTCATTTTCATTTTCATTAATGATTTGTTTGAAGATGTTGATGCTGTTGTTCAGGCGAATCTTTACTATAAGCTAAATTTTATATAAATATATACTCACACAATATGATATATAATATAGATACGTATAACTATTGAGCACATTGTGTGATAGCAGTAATGACATAAACAATTTTGCTCAGATAATATAATGCTGATAAAATACAAAAACAGAAATACGCCAATCCTCGTATGCGATTTTAAAAATGGTATGGTATCTAATTCCGTAACCCCAAATTGCAAGACAACACCTTACCACGCTACAAAACGTTCGCAAAGAAAGGGTTGAATGGTAACAAGAGGTACTTAACCCGTTCGCGCCCACCACAATGCATCAATACCCAATAATCTCATAATAGGCGAAATTGTAAGGGTTAAAGATTGTATTGGTAGCAATCGAAGGGTTTGATTTTTTATAGCTCGGGATTATAAGAAATCCGATTTTGCATGACAGCTGTTGTGGAGAACAGTGTATTAATGAAATTGTTGTACAAGTATTTGACGTCAGCAGCTTAGAACACCACTCCACTGCACATATGTATGCAACGACTTAAAGATAATACATATTAAAAACTTAAATGAAAACATTAAAAAGTAGTAGTATTAAAACCCTGAAATACTCGTTTAATAACACAGTTTCTGAGCTTTTACATAGCTGACAAATTGTCACTGTCACAAGAGGGCAGGTGCAAAAAATATATTCAGTGATAAATGCGGTCATTGAACTCGGTAATAAACCGGACAGTAAAACAGATGTTTAGTGGTTAAGAAATAGAATAGAGATGAAGAAAAATATAATTATACTCTAAAAAAATTTTTTTTAAAAAGCTTTTATAGCTTTTTATTTTATTTTCATGCATTGTCATCGGAACCTAATATGTGTGCCAAATTTCAGCTCGATAGCTTTAGTGGAAGTGGGAGAAATATTGATTGCAAGATTCCAGGACATACATGAATGAATACATACGAGTGAAGTTAAATAAAAGCTTTTAAAATAATCCAAAATAATATAAGTTTAACGAATGCCTAGAAACACAATTAGAATATTTTTTTGAGCGATAAATTTTTTTAATTTAAAATACAGATTTATTTATTTTTATAATTGATCCGCATTTATTAAAAAAGTGAAAAAACTGATACACTTTTAACTAGAAACTCCCAATAGCTGCATGGAGTCTAGGGTTGTGCTCTGTGTATGGCAATTTTAGAAATGAAATATCACTTGCTGTAGGTATAACTGTGAAATTAAGGCTTGACGATGGGACACATCGTCAGGAAACCTTAATAATGTTCTCGAAGGCATGTGAAGTTTGCCAATCCGCACAAATACTGTTATCTATTTGATATGTATACATAAATAGTTTTACTGTAGGTACTTGTGTTACAGTATTTATTTGGCGAAATTAATGTATATTATATTCTATTCTATATGTAACTACCTACATTTTTATTTAATGTGTAGAGCTGCTATAAAACTCCAAAGTAAATAATATATATCTATATCTTCCTAATTTTCAGATTCAGATTCACAAATAATTTTATTATAAGTATGGTATTTTGTATACGCTTAATGAACGTCATAACATTTTGTATCTACCGCCGGTTCACAAAGTTGATGCTACCGAGAAGAACACGGCAAGAAACTCGTTACACTTTTCAAAATTTACAATTTTTAATCAAATTCAGATCACGGCTGGGCCTAAGAAATTCGCAACGCTCTGCAAAGGAACTAGATCTAAAGGGGTATGCACACGCAAGTTAAACACGGATTACAATGACAATGAGCCGCCGCTAATAGGCGTTGCGGTGCGAAGAGCATTGTGCACCTTGGGGAGATAATCCATCATTATAACAGAAGGGTAGGGGTGGGAACGGTCTATCGATACTCGACTACCCTCATAATCGTAACATTAAGTGATCAATCTATCGATACTCGACTACCTTTTTATCGTAACATTATGTGATCAATGAAGAAACAGTGGTTTGTTCTATTAATTAATTGTATCAGGCGTTACTTTGCGGAACTCCATTATTACAAACCAAAGATTAATCTCCAAAAAAAAAAACACTCACAAAGGTTTGTGTGTTGGTGTATGTATAGATTGCGTGTGGGAGGGAGGGAGGTGCTGCGTGCTTGAAGGTATACATACACCATCATACAAGTTTGTTCGCGGATTATTGCAAAGTAGATTAATCTTTGGTTTGTTTGTTCTATTCCTCCATCTGAAGCACTCTAGAGGAGCAAATTAAAATGTGTTGTGGTACCTAACACTTAAGCGAAATTAATGAAGGTACACACAAAGAGGTTTTGTAAGGTTGAGGTTATATAAAATAATTAAGGTCAACCAATTGATAACGATAAACCTCAGTAGTTTCGACAGTAGTTGGATGGTTAGTTCTTGGATGGGTAGCTGTTTGTGGCAAAAACATATTTAGAGCGAAACCGTAGCGGGATATAACCGCACGTATAAAAATCAGCAACGCTTAGATTTACCGTACAAAAAGCCATGCTATGACTGTCTTTCAGGCAATCTTTACTCATTTGTAATAGACATTTCATCCAAATTATTATGTCTTCTTTCACTGTGAACAATACATCAATGATTCACGGTTACCATGAAGTATAGATTGATGTCTCACTTTGGGTATCTACTTTCTTTTCAATATCCAATAGCAACAATAGATGGATACTGAGATCTATAAGATTCGCTATTTAACTACTTATTATTCGTGGAAAACTCGAAGGAAATAAAAAATCGCACTAGATTCTTTCTACTGTGTCACGGTCACCGACTTTTTTGATTTATATTACTTATTTACTTTTCAATAAATTTCCCTGCGAAAAGTTTTATCGATAATCCGTGAAACCATCGACAAAAACCGACAGCACTACGCGGCATAAATCAAACATCAGATTGATGGTATTATGTCAACATGCACAATCACAATGCGTACTTAGCATAATAATTGTAATGCTTGTCAATTATTGAATAAAACATTACCTCTAATAAGAACAGATGCGTGTGTGAGAACGCGAATGCATCCGAAGGAAGAGGTATAGTAATTTGTCACTGCTAAAAATTGTATGGCGCAAGAGTTTTATGGAGATTTCAAGGATTAGGTGGATCGTGATTTGCATTATTTTCGTATTTTAGGTCTAATTGTGGGAACGGAATTCTTCTTCGTCTGTTGGTAAGATGTTAGCGTTTGTGGTAAGATGTAAGTGTGTGAGTTTAGGCATGACACAACTGTTTTTGGTATGTGGTTTCCATTGCCCAAATCTTGGTATATGGTCTTTCCGTCTTTCAGTACAAATGTTCACTGTCATGCATTATTTTATACCATATTTTTAACTATTTTCTAGTGTATAGTAGCTATTATATTTACAGAGTATATTACAATAATCTTCGACTTTTTGGTGTAAATTTGGTAAGTACCTATTATTTTTGATGGTAGCCCTTAAGCGCGTTAACACAAGATGTCATGTAACATTTTGTTTTTAAATTTTAACGTTTATTAATAAAAATATATGTTTTAAATAAAAACAAATTTAAATTTATTTGACATCACAAACGTAGTACATAAATTCAAATGATGGATCAAAAGAATTAGTAAAACAAACCGACAGGTAAAAATATAAATGGATAAATTGTCTATCAATTCGATAGGACAAAGCAATTTTTAATAACGTCAATTACTCACGCATCCATAGTAAATTAATAATGGAACTTCGTAATTAATAACATTATTAATAACGTAATTAATAACTTTGTTAAACATAATTATGAGGTATACATCTCAGTTTCAAACATGAAACATTTCGCTTACCTACCTATAGTTGCATCAATTTATCTTAATATTGCGGTTAACCATGCTTATATTATTATCGGTTATACAGACATTATCAATGTTATGTGAATTGTTTGTTTGTGCATCATCATGGTTCTTCTAAGAATCAATTATTCTAGAATTTTTGGTAGAGATCTAGTTATACATCACTAATATCCTTCGCTCATATCAGCTTGGGATAAACTGCCCAAAGTAATGGGAAATAATGTTATTAGAGGTCCTCCTTTCATACAATACTTGTGGACGCCAGCAGCTTCGCTCGCGTGGAATTAGACATAACAATAGTTTCGTTTACACCTAGTAATATTATATAGCCTATGTCACTCAGTGAAGATGCAGCTTTCTAATGGTGAAAGAATTTTTGAAATCGGTCCAGTTGTTTTTGTGTGAAAAGATAAGAAACAATTCGTTCCTCTTTATAATATTACTTAGTATAGATAGTTTTGGTACACAAATTACCTGACATATATGTTACCTAAAGGTAACAAATCGTTCAGTTTAGTTGATGTCAGCGTGATATTTGTGTCGTTCGTAAGCAAAAATTGGATCATATTTACTGCATCAAGTCAGTCTTTTGGTTACTCTTTGAATCCTAAAAAAATCCGAGTGCTTTAACTATCTCGGAGACTCGCTTATGCTTGTAAAGGAGATCGTTGCAATTTATTAGGTTTTTGTGCTATATCATTGCAAATTATCGTTTTAATCAATGATGATAATTACTTACATTTTGGTACGCTATTAATTATCGCGCTTACAATGTTGCATTATGTATCAAAGGTCATGCTGAGTGGCTAATGTGCTAATAGTATGCCGATTGCTTAGTATTTAGCATTGTTTTAACTTACGTTAGTTTAAGATACAACGTTATGAATGTAGAATTAAATAAAATAGAAGGATTTTTTTTATTCATAGCAGAACATATGAACCAATCTATAATAATGTTTACAACTATTTGTGAAATTACCTACTTATATCATAACAAAAATAAGTGCTACATATCCCTGTCCCAAAAAGGCTATCCACAAGATAAGTGCTGCGACCACTGCTGCGACGGTGAAGCCGCGACGCTGATTTTCAAAAATGCCTAATTGGGATATTGACTTACATTAATTTGTAATATACAAAAATATACCTACTACCTGTAAATGTATAATCATTTAATTAGAAAGAAAGAAAGAAAATTATTTTATTTTCATCACTTTTTATCAGCAGTTAGATACAATAAAAAGTTAAATAGATAAATAGATTTAAAAAGGATGAAAATTGGAGGCCTTCAACACATGGCCATGGCAAACCAACAGCCGCAAATTATCAGGGTTGTACTACCTACTTACTTATATTTTAATATCGCCGAAACATGAACTACCTACTACTAACGTGTCAACAAATTAATTGTAGTCCCATTTAGCCATAAGCCTACCTAGGCCGCTCCTACCTACTTACTCCCGGTCCTGTATCTGTTAAGTATAGATTGTGTGAAACGGAACCGCGGGACCATTTTGATTGGTTGGTGTAGTTGCCGCCATGTCAAATCCCCTCTGCCCTGCCTCTCTGTAAAAAATTCGAAAAAGAGAACAAAAACGAGTGAAGCTCATACAATCCCGAATCCCGAAGTCTCCAGATCCAACCCTCGGCACTGGTAAGTGATTGCACCTTTTATCCATCAGTATCTTCTCAGTACAGCGGTACAAGTCATCAGTCGACTTGGTAAATCACAATTCCTGATTTCAAAATACCAGGAATTTCAAGTTAAAAAATCCAATAATATTTTGCATGACCCGGGAATAGAACCCAGGACTGTAAAACAGTCACGTTGCGACACACAGTAAGGAATTAATTAATAATATACAGAATAAATGTTACAAAATTTGAAAGACGTACGTTCTTATAACCCCACTTCACAATCATTCGCAATGGATTTGAACCCCCAGTCAACTCGCAAGTCAACCCTTTTCTCAAAAACCGCTAAGCCGTTTGCGGTTGACCCCATTTCACTAAGAACGGTATTTCCAAAGAAACCACACGTTGAGATGAAGACACTGCAGATTTTATATAAAACGATCTGTGTAAGGTTGTATAATAAGTAATAAATACTGTTAAATCAAGTCAATCTTCACGTTTTTGTGAGAAACGTTAATAACATTCCCTGTGATTGTCCAATCTATACTGCTATATCTATAATATAAAGAGTATACATTTGTTCGTAATGTTTTCGAACAACAACTACTGGACCGATTTCAAAAATTCTTTCACCATTAGAAAGCTGCATCTTCACTGAGTGACATAGGCTATATAATACTACTAGGTGTAAACGAAACTATTTTTATGTCTAATTCCACGTGAGCGAAGCTGCGGGCGTCCACTTGTGGTATAATAAAATGATTTGTTTACACATAATGCAACTATGTACATTGTGAAACATAATGCAACTTATTAAGCCAATCTATACCTACTTCAATAAAAAATATATAACATTTTGACAATTTTTTTTTATTCTGTGTTAAAATTGATTCCGTATTTAAGTGACAATATCTATTTCTAATCAGTTCAATCACTATCCCCAATAGTAGCTTATGTTTGTTTCGTTTTTTTTTATGATATGTCGCTCTTCAGATTAAGCTGTCAATTATTTATTGTTGTAACTTGCAGCAATACAAATTAAGTCGTTAATAGAGGATAAAATGACGTTTTCCAATCCACCGGGTCGAATTAATGCCACTGTGTTCAGGGAATTGTACCTGGCACGTTATAATTGATGCTGCTATGTCAATTGTAGCTGTAGGTAGCAATAATGTCCAATCATTAACTTCCAATATGCCTGTCATAATATTATAGTAGTTTAATTTATACTTGTAATACTTTCGATAGCCGGTACCTACTAATGTTTGTTAAATAGACAAGAAGGTAGGTCTGTAAGCTTAAATAGATGGATTCCTGTTACGTAATAGTACATTATGATACAAGTGCGGTAAGTTGAAAATTATGAGGCGATATTGCTACAAGAAAGCAGAGGCTGTAATTATCAAAGCGCACGTGTGTCATACGACGTTTTATAACATATTTGCGAGGAAATAAATTAGTAAATTCATCATTACTTAACGACATTTTCAAATAAAAACAACACAGCGAAAAGAAAAAGCGCGCGGAATAATTTTTACTTGTTCACAAAATAACGATGCGCGGGCAAAGGCACAAAAACAGCCAGTATTACTAATAAAGTAAATTAATATTTTTGTGTTTTTGTTACAGATAAATTATTGTAATTTATTGTCAAAATTAATTAAATTAAAGAAATAAATGTTTATTTTTTATATTTTATCTTACAAAGTTAAGAGGATATCACAAGCGAACAAGTCGACACTTTTTCCATACAAACGTAGTCCCCTGTTTCCTCCTAGGATAAAGAAGTTACAGAAGAGAAAAAAATACCATACGATTTATACGTACCTCTGCCATGACTGTACGTTTTGTTTTTTTTTCATAATTTGATTAATAGAAGAGAAAAAAAATCTTTTAAAATCAAAAAAATCGACTTTTTTTACATACATTTTCAAACATCAAGCAAACTGGTAATTACTAACATATCCCAAAAAAGCAAAACGTACGGGCATAGCTTAGACCCTGTTCTACATTTTAACTGAAAGAAATATTGAAATCGGTCTAGATTTCGAGGAGGAAACAGGGGATTACGAAAGGACGATTTTCTTAATTTTACGTAGGTAAAATCAGTTCGAGACTGCACTTCTCTCTATCGCACGCTAAGGGGCTCAGCGCGACGCCAATATTTTTGGTAAAAACCTATTCTTCAAAAGTGACGGTCGACTGATATCCTCTTAATTTTATTCATAAAATGTTGACCACTTTTCTGGCATAAAAACTCTTTGCCAAGATTGAAAAAAGTACCGTTCGGTTTAGACGGAGCATCTTGATAAACCGTGCGTTTTACCTTTTTAAAAAGAAATCCGTGCGTTTTACATTACATTACCGCACAAGTGCGTTTTACATTACATTACCGCACAAGTGCGTAATGAGATACATTACGATATTGAAATTGGTGTAATAAGAGACCCTTTACGAGCAAATGTGTTATGTTTATAACATTTTTTAGATCAACTGCTGGACAAATTAAAGGGGAAAATGGGAGTTGAATGGGGAAGGGGAAGAAGAAGAATAATGAACACAGCCACATTGGTGTAGATGGCTAAAAGTACGAAATGGCAATGACTTTGTCTTCATTTACCTGTACCTATTCTAAGCCACCTGCCGCGTGCCTAGCATATAGCGCTCAGACACTGGCCAGTGTTACGCCAAGCCACGCGCATAACCCAACGCTAGACAATTACGAGCTTCCGCCAATGTAAGTTCATCCAGTTTTTGTCCGTCGGCATTTAGAAGCGAGTGAATTAGTGAGCGGCGATAAGGAGCAGCCGTTTAACGGTCACAGATTAAAATAAATAATGTGAAACGCGAGCGGTCAGTCTAACGCTCGCCTGCACATTGGGCCACGGAGTACGCGGGTCGGACGCTTAAGGATAGAAGGCGATACTGGTGGACAACAAGACAGCTACAATGTTGTGCTTTAGTGAATGACACTTTTAGTCGAGGTTGAATAAGTTTGAGGTTGGTAAGTAAATGAGGTTTCGAGCTCCTGCTCGTTTTTTTCATATCATAGTTAACTAGTTTTTGACAGAATATTATACTATATTATTTTATTTATATTGCAGCAACCTTAATTTAAGAGGAGGATACTCTATGGATAAAGCTATTTGTACTATATATTTATACGTATTGTATGTATGTATCTATGCAATTTAGTTAATTATAATCTGTTTTAATTTTAATTTTTAGTTTTTTTTCTTTTTTCACCACCAGGTTTTCACTAGTAGAAAATGCAATAAGGCATTAACTCCGCCCATTGTATACCTATCTCTTTCGAGGTGTCAATAAACTTGTATCATCATCATCACAACCCTTTCTTTGTCTCACTGTTGGACAAAGAAAATGGATACTTTTTTTATAGTTGTATAAATAAATAAAATTCTTCACAGACAATTAATGAAGCTCGCGTTTATTGGCCGCAGCCTTAGTGGCCACACAGTAACGTCAGCGGCTCCCGTGACAAGTTATAATTGCGACGGCACCTGCCAGCACGCGCGGTTGCCTGGACACTTCACCTTTGAACAATGGTCGTTGCCAACCCGTTTCCAACCCCGTTGGGCTTTAGAATATTTTTCTAATCAATAAATTAATATTATGTGAAGCAAAAACTTTGTGCCTCCTGAGCTTTGTACTGAAAATTTGAAGTCAAATTCAAGTCAAAGTCAAATAATTTATTTCGCTATGAGGTTATTGGACACGCTTGACGAAAGTCTAGGTAACCACAAACTACTTAAAGAAAAGATATATAATGCTATTCTAAACTGATCAATGTAGGTAAGGCAAAGGATTAGCTATTGATCATTGAATGAATAGCTAATCCTACACAGGTGCATAACCTGCCTTAAGGTTAGAAGATTGAAAGAATGATATAGGACCTAAACTTAACTGGTGATTAGTGGGTATTAAACACCTCTGCCTACCTTCACGAGGAATTACAGGCGGGATGTTATGTCATGAACTGTATCAAACAGACTCACGCGAAAGTGTATACGAGGGAGACATACTCGTAACACATTAACTAATATGAAATAAAATATTATTATTATTAACTTCTGTTTAAGAATGAGGGTACTCGGTATTAGAACCCCACACGGTCTTAGCAACCGCAAACCACAAGCATGATATATCTCCCTGTTTCGGTACTTGTGTCCGTATTATGCTCTGCCACAGCCTAATAAGTAGTCATTTCCAACAGTAGTCTATCGGACACATCTAGACGGTAGCGGGGTTCGCGGGACGAGGGGGGCAATAGCTTTAGAGAACTATATACTTAGTACTAATTACTTGCTCGGTAGTTCAAGTGCCACATTTGAGTGACCCATTTCAAATTTGGAAAAGGTTAAAGGTATCGAACTCAGGTATCACCCCGCGAGTGAGAGGCGAGTTCGATAGCCACTGGGCTGTCACCGCCACTGGGCTAACATAATGCCTAATGGCATTGTCTACCAGCCAACCCTGGGTGGATACAGAAAATTTGCTGGTGGAAGGAAAAACTATATATTTGTACGTAAATTATTACGTGAATTGTGTTGTTATCTATGTGTGTCCGTGTCAGACATCGGCCAACCGCGGGGGTATGAGTGTGTAAGAGTTTTTTTTTTATGGATACAAGATAGCAAACGAGCTTGCAGCACCACCCATCCGCAACCGCCCATGACAACTGTGACTGACTTTGAACAAGACTCAATTAGGGACTGGGATGGTTAGTCCAATTAGTTGAGAAAGTTAATTAGAACATTAGTTGGTCAGTTCGTTAGTAGGTATCAGGACTGGGGACTGTAAGTGATAGTTAGTCCTGTTAGTTGGTGTTAGTAATAGTCCAGTGCACTACTTGTTAGTAGGAGTCTCGTTCTAAGTTTAATACAAAGTTCTAAGTTTAATACAAAATTCTTCGTGACGTCCCAACAGTGGGCCAGTGCCGGGTTGCGAAGCGATGATGTTACGATAATGATCTTCATGCAAATGCCGATATAATTTCTGCGAATGTGAAACTTCAATTACTGACGCGGCGAAAGCTTTTAATGAACTTTATAATGGTGTTAGAAAATTATCTTTGAGTCGTACGGACGCCGCGGAATTCTATCCGTAATATATTATTATCTCATTTACGTCTGTTTATCGCAAGAACAACTTATCTATACTTCTATACTAATATTATAAAGAGGAAAGATTTGTTTGTAATGTTTTCACACAAAAACTACTGGACCGATTTCAAAAATTCTTTCACCATTAGAAAGCTGCATGTTCACTGAGTGACATAGGCTATATAATATCACTTGCTGTAAACGAAACTATTGTTATGTCTAATTCCACGCGAGCGAAGCGGTCTTATCCTTCTTTTTTATAAACATTTTTAATTATCTTCGGTGCAAGAAAATCTACTTTGCAATCTTCCTTTCTCAAATAATTACTTATTACCTACGTCAGTTACCTCACACTACTTCACGAAAAAGCACATGCATCTGCAAAATCTAATTGGAGACAATTCAGACCACGAGTTAAATAACGATTCGACTACTCGCAGCCTCTTCATATCAATACAAGGAGCTCACCCTCGATCTGTCAGCTCATCATACAAGTTTCTGCTATTACGCAAAGCACCAGCTTGACAAATTTTCGTGCGAAGAAAACCACCCGAAAACCTGTCTTATTAATATATATCGAAGGCTTATAGAACCGCAAACACTTGACTGCGCCCTCGCAAACTAATTCACACTTTATTCTCTAGCAATAAGGTTTAGGTTTAAATGAACTTCGGAGCACAAAACTACCCTTCGGTCAGGTACTGTGGGTACATTTGTCACGAAATGAAAATCGGGTGTCACTTCCGGTTATGCCCCGTTTCCGGATGTCTGTGTGACGTATTGAGTTTTTTTATTGGTCGTTAGGGATTTCGTTGGAGATTCGGTTCAAATGACCATCATTACGATAATGTTGGCTGGAGAAGTATTGGGACTGTACCATGTACGGGAGATTTTTTCAGAAAGCAGGCAGACGAAAATGATCTTTACACTTAAATTACATAGGACGTTCATGTATTTTTTTTATTTGTACTTTATACATATTATTAGGTTTGTAGCGTCCCAATGGCTCGCGTCGATACAATGTCATTGACAGAGTTAAGCAACGACGGGCGCGGTCGGTTTGTAGATGGGTGACCACTACTGGTATTTCATCGGCGCTACCGTGCTTCGGAGGCCACGTTAAGCCGTCGGTTCCGGTTGTTTTCAATGTTAAAAACAATCGTTAGACCTTGTCGACCTTCGGGTGGCTTGAGAACATTCGACACTGAGTTGACCACTAACCCCTCTACCAATGCGCATTGGAGCAAAGTGGCGGAGTATGCTCTAACCCTAACGCAGATTTGTCTATGTGGGAGACCCGTGCCCAGCAGTGGGACGTATGTATTGCAACTAATAATAGGTGTGTCTTCTTCAGACCAAACACTTATTGCTTATATATTTATTTAACATTATAAACACTTAGGTACTAATGGAAAGGAGGCGTATAATTTTAATTAAATTAATCTTAAAATTTCTAAGCTCTGCCTTTACAGGTTTAATTTTAATTTTCAATTATTTATAAGTATTTAATTTTAACTTCAACCACTTAATATTGGTACACCTACACACAATACACGTAACAGAGAAAAGAACTAGAATTAAAAAAACATAAAAACTAATTTTCACGCAAAGCTAAGGGAATCGGAATGTTATCATAATTGCGTAATTATGACTAGAAGGTAATCCCATTGTTAGGTTTTTGCAACATTTCTCCGCATTTCTTCAGTAAAAAAAATAAAACAACGACTTCTCTACTTCCAGACTTTAACATTTTGATGTCCCCGGCGGCGCGGACAAAGGCTGATGGATTGGAAGGGGTCGACAACCTAAAGCGAGACAAATACCTATATTTAAAAGGTTTCCTTGTATGCGTTTTCTTGGTATCTGACGTATGATTGACTTAAATAGTAAATTTAATTACAATGATTTTTGCTGATCAATCAATCTATGATTTCGTAATGTATGGCAATGTTTGTCGGTAATAATTTTGATGGGATATAAAATATGTTATATTTATTTTACATAATTACATTAAATACAGTTTCCAAAATATTTTAATCCCTTATGTATTTCTGCACCATAAATATTTTTGCTTACATTTATAATTTGTATTTTACTTACAAAATGGTAAAAATAACTCCGCATATTAATTTATTAACAAGTCATACAAAATGACGACCATACCTATTAATTTAATTTATCACTAGTGGACGCCCGCAGCTTAGCTCGCGTGGAATTAGACATAACAATAGTTTCGTTTACACCTAGTAATATTATACAGCCTAAGTCACTCAGTGAAGATGCAACTTTCTAATGGTGAAAGAATTTTTCAAAACATTCTAGTAGATTTTGTGTGAAAACATTATAAACAAGTTTCCTCTTTATAATTTACCTAGTATAGATATCTATTAAACTTTAAATATTAATCTACTTGTAAATAAGACTGGAAACCAGTATCTCCTTAAATTTTTCGAATCCACCGAACATTTGAACGCAGAACAACCAACGGTTGCCGACGCCCGCACCGGCGACTGCCAAAAGCGTAACATCCGTGGAATTCGAAAATTTACACAAACGCAATAAGGTATTAGTCGATTCGACTTTTTGTCCGTCCGTCTGCGTCCACACCGCACTGGCCACGAGGAATTTTTGCGATGACATTCTCCAGCTCCCGGTTTTGATTAGAAAGCCTCCAACTAAAAAAAACCATCCATCCCACACGATCTTCTACCCTATGTCCAACCCCATAAAGTTCTTATCCAACTGACTTCGTAAAACCCCTTTCACGGCCACGATTATCGTTATTTTTAAACGTATCCTTCCTCGAATTTCAACTCTACACCTTTATGACAAAGGATCATTTTGAATGCTAATGGTAATTGCATTTTTTTAATTAACAAGGGCACGGGGAATTGTTTTTAAATTGGCGTAAGAGTTAAAAATGTATCTAGAAAGGACTGGAAGTTAATTTAAATAAAATTATATTGTTTTTGAAGCGGAAAGTTAGGTTATCACCACCAAACCATCTTGTAGGTTTATATGGTTTGGTCACCAATCAAATAATTAAATTCTTTGTACCATTCTTAGCTTTACAAGTAGGAAATTCAACGGTTCTCAGTCAGGTTTTTACTAAATTTCAATATCTTCCACATTACAATACTAATACTTTTAAAAATATTCCCTGAGAAGCTTGATACCTCGCTTTCATATTAAATTCACATTTATCATAAAGAAATGGACGCGTCGAGTCGCCGATTGCCTGAGGAATTTTATAAGGTACGACTTATCGTCACGATATCGTATTAAACCAATAAAACCGACGAATGAATCATTATTAAGTTAAGAAGAACATGTAAAATGAGCAGAAAAGGAATGATACACACTACTTACTACTAGTTACTTATTGTAGTTACAACAACTACGATTATGTACTTAAGTTAGTTAATCGTAGTCATAAAAGTTGAGATTACCATGTAAAATAATTCGAGTAAGTTACTAAAAAAGGAAATTGAAGCTATCAAATTTGCAATTGGCAATTTACACTGGCCATAGAGTGTTATTTCTCTGTATCACTTACCGCGTCACATAAGACTAAGGTGAGCGTAAAATGAAATTCAATTACCTTAAACTCAACACCAAGGTTCCAAACTCCCAGACAGAGACTTTAAATGGCTAAACTTTAATTTGGGCTGTGTAAGTTTCAGATTTCTAAGTAAGCAAATATTTAATATTAGCATCTGCTAATAACTCGGGCGATTTCCCCAACGATCAATAACTTTAATATTGTCAATGAGAGACGTCGGACGATTTCCCCAACGATCGATCGTGTGGTCGGGTCGTCCCGTGTAAGCAGCCCTTAGATGCAACTGCAAAGATATTGTGCATTCGTATACATTATGCCGATCTCGGATACGATATTGCCGCGTCCGGTTTTACCGGCTCTGACGGATGTCAGTTATGATATTGTTAACCGTGTGTTCGGAAAGTGTTTGACTACTGCATGTATTCATTAAATAACTTAGTTTTAAAGTTTTTATGTCTTAACTTTAATATCAAGAATTGAATGAAAATCTTAAGGTTTTATTAAGTCTTACGGTATAAATGGATCCATTTATACCGTAAGACTTAATAAAACCTTAAGGCATATGACTTAAACGATACTCTTACTAACAATTACTAACTGGACTATTACTAACACCAACTAACAGGACTAACTATCACTAAAAGTCCTTAGTCCGCATACCCACTTACGCACTGACCAAATAATGTTCTAATTAACTCTCTCAGCTAACTGGACCAACCATCCCAGTCCCTATTTGAGGCTGGTTTAAAGTCAGTCACAGTTGTCATGGGCGGCAGCGGATGGGTGGTGCTGCAAGCTCGTTTGCTAACTTATATCCATAAAAAAGAGTATATAAATCTATGGTATTTAGTTGATATCGGTTGTCAACATCGTTGTATCACCAGCCACATACCTGTGGGCACATCTTGCAGTGATATTTCCTGGCGTGGGCATGCAATGGCTGCAGTTTGGCAGGCCCCTTGCCCAGCGGCTGCGGCACCACCAGCAGGCCGCTCGCGTTGGTGCTGCCCACTGGTGACGAGGAGGAGGAGCCTGGAAAGATGGACTGGATCTGAGTATGATCATCAATATGAAAGATATTTAAAACGAATGCATACTGTATGTCTATAAGAGTTTATAATCACTTGCCCGAGAGTCTCTATGTCGTCTTTAAACCTTAAAATGTTTAAAAATAAAATGTTGCAAATTTTGCAAGAAAAGCAATATTTCATTCATTCATTTCATTTCATTTATTTATTGCAATCATAATTAAAATCTGTTTTTACAATATTTTAATATGAACCCTGTAGGGCACGGCAATATACCTCGAGGTACAATATATAAGAGTTTTTCAATGATAAAGTAATTTAAACATAATTTTGACTACACATGCTTGAACAAATAAATTCAATTTCATTCAATTTTTTTCAAAAGTAATAGGTACGGACAAACAAACGGGGAGACTATTTTTTAATTTTTATAAATACAGTGGTTTGTGATTACATATTTTGAGACTACAATGATGAACTTATCATAATCAACTATTACACGAAGTTTGCAGCAAAAAATTGCGTGAAACCGTTATGTGGAAGATCACCTCACCATGATAATTTACAAATGAACCCTTCTAAACGACCTTAATTTATAAAAAGTAAAATCCAGGTTTCGTTCTTCACGCGCGTTATCGCCCGGTATCTATTTTAACTTTCAATTATCTCGTAAACTATTACGAAAAATCTATATTTTTGTAGAGCATTGTAATAACCTACCTATCTATGACGAAGCAGTACAAAAACAAAAAATATATCTCTCCGGCTTAGTATTAGCATAGATTATATTAGCATACATTTTAACCAAGCAACTTTATGAAATCGTTTTTTTCTTTTTCTTTTTTTACTGGTCATTATTATTGTATGCACTTTTTTTCTTTTTAGATATTTTTATTTTTTAATTTTATTTTATCGTTTAAAAGTTAAGTTATTTAAAGTTTTATTGGTATTACCTACATACATGTTGTAGTATTAACTACTAAAACTTAAGCTTTCTTCTTTCTTCCTTTCTTTAAAAGTAACGACTAACCTGACCGTCCGTACAGCATCTGGCTCATGGACTGGTGGTGCCCCAGCCGCTCGTCCGCCTTCTGGTGGGCGCCGCCGTCGCCCGTGCTCATCTTGGCCTGGAACGATGGACACCAGATCATTGTTTGCAGCTCCAACATTATGTATTTGATGGTTTAAACATAGTAAAAACAGGATCTATTTTAGTAGGTATCACTCGCGTGACTTAATCGCTCGATTGCGTCTCACTGTGGTACCACACAATTACAATAGGCATGATGACAGTATTAAAAAATTAAGAATAAATGGTTTGAGCGGAACAAGTAGGTATGTTGAATAATTCCTAAAAAATTGTCAAGTACTATGATTTTCACCGTTAATACATATCATTAAATTTAATTTCATAAAACGCACATAGCTTAAACATTCATTGGTGTGTATCGCTTAGATTTGATATACACTAGCCATATAATTTGCATACTTCCTTGAAGAGTGCGCTTTTTTCTTAATAATAAAGCATGAGGCAGAATGAAAACCTTAAATCGAAGCTCATATTCTGAGATTTTCAAATTCTGAATCGAGTTTGAATAAAGAACGCCATAGCTTAATGTTTAGTAATTTTGTTTTGAATAAGGGGATAGGTTTGATACAAACGATGTTGAGAAACTTTAGCATGTGAGTAACATGTTCCTTTAATTTAGCAGTGGCTAAAACTTTGTTGGTTAGTTAAATCGGCTCTAACATTTGACGCGCTATAATTTCTAACGTTAATCAAACTAAACGCGTCCACGGAAACATTTTAGCAAATTACTCCCCCGCTAATAGTTCCATACATCATCGCCGCTGTCCGGCGGGGTGACCGCGCGATAACTCACCTTCGGACTAGTTCGGGCGTTAATAACGCTCGATTTGTCCCGAACAGTCCCGACCGCAGTTGTTTCGTTAGTCGCCTGAAATATTCGGTAGTAGGTGCCCTTTGACGCGTCTTCATTACGTCTCAGGATCTATATAGAGCGGTTACGTTAACTATGGCTCTATAGTGAAATTATGACGAGACTTGTTTTAAATTACTTGTTTTCAAAATTCAAAATTCAAATAATTTATTTTGCTATGAGGTGATTACACACGCTTAACGAAAGTCTAGGTAACTACAAACTACTTAATGCTATTCTAAACTGATTAATATAAAGCAAAGGATGAGCTATTTATCCTTGAATGAATAGCTAATCCTACACAGGTGCCTAACGAGGTTTGAAACGATATTCGTTGAGGTTTTCAAATAAACTAAACTTTAAAAGTAACTGTTTATACCATTACTAGTGGGCGCCCGCAGCTTCGCTCGCGTGGATTTAGACATTCACTAACTTCAAAAACGGCAGTTTCATACTAACTTTGCACCCCCGTTTTACCCCCTTAGGGGGTGAATTTACAAAAATCCTTTCTTAGTGCTCCCCTACGTTATAAAAGGAACCCCTATGCAAAATTTCAAGTTTCTAACCCTTATAGTTTAGGCCCTGCGTTGATATGTCAGTCAGTCAGTCAGTCAGTCACCTTCTCCTTTTATATATATAGATTATTGGACTCTTCGATCAGTACACATAATAGTAAGCTGATATAACAGTTTTTGTACTTTAATGGTCACTATTTATTATTATAAATTAATATTTTAATCCTGAGTTTGATCAGCGGTTATCTTACTTAATATAGGTATGCAACTTACGGATTGCGTGCCTTTTATGTGCATGTGTGCATATATATTGAATATGTATATTTATGCATACGAATATTCTTAAAATGTAATAAATATAGGAATGTGGTAAAAACCACTCTGATGATGTCCCGTGTTACCCAAGATTAGTGTTGCCCTCCGAAAGAGCAAGTGACAGGAGTCGAGTGAGTTCGACCATTAACAAATGGTACAGGAGATCCAAAGGGCAGCTTACATAAAATAATACTGATGATAAGCATTGCAGGGTTAAACCACCCAATATGAAGCGATCTCGATATGAGCCCAATGTGTACCTATATAGCTGGTTATGTTACGTAGGTAAATAATAACGGAAAATGTAAGTAGAATATCCATCTACCCAAGAAGTGCTTGTTTTATAATATTAAATGACAAATATTAATCCGCTCCAACTGGAATTGAATTTTGTATTCGCCATATTTTTTTATTTGATTTTAACCCTTTGTTGGTCAAGAAAACTTGTCATTTAGGGTTCTGTTTTCTACCCGATTCAACGAACTATGAAGTCAGTATATACTTATAACTAGTGTGTTGTACAAAATGAAACTGTCAAAACACGGAGCGTCCTGGGTCGGGACAAGACTATAAATAACAAACTGTTCTAACCCGGATCGGTTATTCGTTGCAAATTAATTTTGGGGGCAGATAACGCCCTGGACGTGAAATTTAATTTTCGACCGCATACCCCAAGTTAAGTGTTATCTAGTGTACCTACGTATATTATGTTTACATCATAATAAATGATGTGTACATCATGTAATTACACAATTTAAAAGCTACCTCAAGATTGTACCTTACAAGAACTGCATCCCAATCTATGGATAGCATTAATTTATTATACTTCTGACGGTCGCCAGGGAAAGGAGTTTTTCCAAGCTGAAGCTGGTAAAAACAAACTAGATCAACTTTGTTAAGAGGGCTATTACAAAATTAAAGCGCTCAGTTTTAAAATTATTGTATTGTCATATTTATAAGTGTCTGTCTATTAACACAATCTGGAAACAACTATGTCAGAAATAAATGATTTATTATTATTATTGGGTAAAGGACTAAAGAAAAACTAAGCTAAACCTACTTAGTTTTTCACTATATCCCTTGCCTTTTTTTCATATTAATAGCATAGTCGTATAAATCTCGCTCAGGGCGCTGGTATTGCTAAAACCAGCACTGCAAAGACCTATATCCATTCAACCATACACAAATAATATTATTTAAGAAAAATTCCAAGAAAATTAAGTTTAAATGAATTGTCAATTTTTATATGTTTTATGACAACCTACAGTGCATGTTTTTAACTTTACTATAGAACAATTTATTACATTAATAAATAAGAACTTAAAGTTTTTCCAAGCTGAAGCTGGTAAAAACAAACTAGATCAACTTTGTTATGAGGGCTATTACAAAATTAAAGCGCTCAGTTTTAAAATTATTATATTGTCATATTTATAAGTGTCTGTCTATTAACACAATCTGGAAACAACTATGTCAGAAATAAATGATTTATTATTATTATTGGGTAAAGGACTAAAGAAAAACTAAGCTAAACCTACTTAGTTTTTCACTATATCCCTTGCCTTTTTTTCATATTAATAGCATAGTCGTATAAATCTCGCTCAGGGCGCTGGTATTGCTAAAACCAGCACTGCAAAGACCTATATCCATTCAACCATACACAAATAATATTATTTAAGAAAAATTCCAAGAAAATTAAGTTTAAATGAATTGTCAATTTTTATATGTTTTATGACAACCTACAGTGCATGTTTTTAACTTTACTATAGAACAATTTATTACATTAATAAATAAGAACTTAAAGGCGAGCAATATCACAAGCGAAAGCTCTAAAACTATTATAAAAGAAGCTATAAAAATTCAATGCAGCGCAGTGAAAACCGTTAAAAAACTTCCGTGCTTAAAGCTAACATCGCCGTTATATAACAAAGTACGTATCAAGTTTGAACTCAAAATACTGGTGCAATGTCGTTAAAGAAAAATATCTAGCGTCAACGTCCGGGCGAAAGATTTCTTAAAACAGCGCCATCTATCGTCGGTAATAGTGGCTTTTGACGTAAACTGCTTCGACCGTTACAAACAGGGGTGTTTACAACCTAGCACAGTGGTTTAAGGTACAACTGTACATCAAAATTATTGTGGTGTAAGAAGATCATAGCTTAGCCTTAAATATTTATTTAATCCGAGTCATATCCGAATGTATTCCGCCATGTTTTGCGGAACAATGTTGAATCTTATTTATTTTTTATTTATTTCATACACAATTTGAAAAAAAGTTTTTTAAAGTGCGTTTCTGTATTTCTTTAAATGTTTTGTGTACGCTGCATATTATAGAAATAAAAGTCTATTTCTATTTCATATTGTGTAGTGGCTAACATAATTGTGAAGTATTCGGTCCTTTTCTTTAATTCCTTTATACTTTGCACTTGTTGCCAACTTATGCTAGGTGTATGCCACTCCACCTAACCTATAAATACTAAGGATTAACGAAATAGCAGCAATCTCATAAAAGCATAGACCACCCGTATTTCACGATTCTAGCACATCGCGTATCCGCCATCCCCAAGAGTATTTTAAATTCGAAAACTTTTATATCTTCGGCGGCATCAGCGCTAAAAACCAGATATATCGCCGGCTTAATGTCCCGAAGTACAATGACGTATGCAGCGGGTTATTGGAACCAAGTTTCGGTGGAATTTTCTGGAATTAACTGAAGCGAGGTATGGGAAAACTGAATTTTACTACGCATAATTAGCTTACGATCATTGATAGTTACTATTCACACTTTGACAGTATGTAGCCCCATGATATTTGGTTCCAAACAATCAGATTCAGATTAATTTATTTCATTTTAAGGTATCTGCGAGCTCGTTTGGTATTTTGTATCCATAAAAAAACCAATACCCGAGTACGTACATACAAATCCTACAAACATTTTTAGCTATGTGTCAACAAGAGGCAATGGAGAAGAAAAGGCTGAGATTCAACATTTCTATAGAAATTATAATGAAATGAATGCTGGATGTGACATTAATTTAACAGTATATTGTCAAGGTACTCTTTAAAACCGGCGGTGCTCCTACATACAATTGAAGCCGGGGGCGGAGCCCTGCCCGGGACAGTGGCAAATGAGGACTCTTTGTCACAACTCTCAACTCTGACCCTCACTTGCCAAACTACGCACAGAAGTAACCGTTGCGTTCTTTCTGTTTATATATGTTAAATTATCTCGTGCTTAGAGAAGTGTTGATATGTTATTTCGCTTATGTTCTGGTAGATATATAAGCTCTACCCATATGAGATTTCTTACTTCGCTTATGTACTACAGCTTTACAGCGTAGAGGAAGACATTATTTTTAAAATAATGTAGACGGACAAACATACCTTAGCAGCCTTAACGAATCTGATAACGGCTGCACTAAAAACATGCGTACGTAAGACAAAACGCACTAAGTTTGCTCAGTTTGCTCAGTTACAAACAAATTTAATGTTTCCTCTTTATTTATTAAAGGTAAAAAAATTATTCTGATTCTGATTTAAATAAATTATCTACTTATTAATCGTAAATAGATTTTACAACTCAAATAAATGTACAACAACATAGTACCTACTTGTACAAGCAAAAAAAATTAAATAACTATCCAACGGTCGGCAGACTACTTTATAAGTGATGTGCTCAAATAATAAATGAAATTTAAATAAAAACTAAGAAAAAAATTTTTCAATGTCTACTGGCAGTCTACTCGTACGATGTCTACAAACAGGTCTCACCTCGTAGCCCTGCTTGATGGCCATGGTGCCCCGTGGCCGAGACCACGCGGCGTATTCCAGGCCATCTTTCTGTTGGCAGTGCTGTCGGACAAACACAAATAGCTATTTAGTTAAATCTATATATCGCGTCGATTCAATGTGATCGAAAGTAGTGTCCATAGCCCAATGGCTCGTTTCGATTCAATGTGATCGAAAGAGTTATGCAACGACGGGCAAAGTTTCATGGACGCTACCGTGCTTCGGGCGTAAAGCCGTCTCGGTTGTTTTCCATGGTGGAAACAGTCTTCAAGCCTTGTCGAAGACCTTCGGATGGCTTGAGAACATTCGACACTGGGTTGGCCACTAACCCTCCACCAATCCGCATTGGAGCAGCGTATGTTCTAGACCTCCCGCAGCATAGTCTGTGGTGGAGACCCGTGCTCAGCAGTGGGACGTCTATGGGTCGCAGCGAAGATCTAATACAGCGTAGCGGGCCCAAACCTCGCGTCGATTTTTGTGATCGAGTTAACGACGGGCGCGGTCGGTGTGTGGAAGGGTGACTGCTTTTGGTAAAATTTCATGGGCGCTACCGTGCTTTGGAGGCCTCGTTAAGCCGTCGGTCCCTGTTGTTTTCAATCGTAAAAACAATTTACGCGAAGAACTTCTGGCTTGAGAACATTCGACACTGGGTTAGCCACTAACCCCTCCACCAATTAGCATTGTTGCAGCGTGGTGGAGTATACCCTAGGGCTTGCCGCAGCTCTGACTGGGAGGCCCGTGCCCAACAGAGGGACGTCTATGGGTTATAGTTAGGCAATCCGAGGCCTTCGAAGGCCTGACTTCTATAGCCGGCATAACTACGGAAATCCAGTGTATTCAAAAAATATGTTCATACTATTTTTTGCATTAATTTCAGTATAGTTTTCATCTGTTTAGCAGAGGCAATTGGAGTAACTTGCATCCCAACTCTACACGTACTAGCTAGGCTTATGCTAGAAAATTAAGTTTCCTTATAAATGTAAGTATACGGTTCAAAGCATGAAGTTTTCCTTTGCAGGCTCGGCTTTCGACAATTTATTAAACAGCTATACTGATGTACTTGATCTACCGGACAATTCCCGTATTCCGTATTAAGAGAAAAGTTGACTTTACAAGTATGTACTTATGACTGTTGAACTGGCGATTCGCGCATTCGGAGAGCAGTGAAAATTTACTATTATTATGTAAGTATATCTCTTTCACGGGTGTAGATGTGGACCTGGTTATTTGTAAGGCTTGCGTGGGGACACAGGTCCAACACGTAGAGGCCCCTTAGAGACATTTTAATGAGTTGTGATGGCACATGTGGCGGATACCAGCGCTGACTGCACCATCAATTGGGACAGAAGGTGGGCCCGCAGATGTACAGAAACTATTGCAAAGGAATGGTAACTATGTATTATTATAATAATTATTTTATAAATTTACATTTATTATTTAAATTAAGTTACTCCATCAGCATCTCCAGCTGAAGGATCTTGGACATTCTGCAGTTCAATAAAACCACTTGTCTAGTATAACATGGCCGTAATTTTTGAAAATTGCGCTTTAAGTACTTTTTTAAACGCTAATGGAACGGTTCTAGGGAACTCTTAACCCGTTGAAAAGCTTTGAAAATACACGTAATCTTAAGAACCGTGCACAATGGCAATAATTCTCTATTATTGAAGATTTCTAATGCCCTAATACGCCGTTACTTCGGTATACTATATGGGATATGTGTATGTAGGAAAAACGATTTTTATATCCATGACCCGGCTAACATATAAAACGTTAGACCTAAACTCATCTGCGGTCCCTCTCGGATCTTGTGTGTGTGAGCAGGACGCATATCCACGTGTGACGCACGCGAGTCTTGTATGTGGGATGTGTAGAAAATGTTTGGAGGTCTGTGGAGTCGGTTATGACTAAAAATAAAAGTACTTATCAACGATTATGATGATCATATTTTTCCTAAGTAAATTTCAATAAATGTACTTTACTTAATAATATAATAAATAATACTTAATGTAGTTGAATATGGTTTAATTGAAAATTTTGATAGTTAATTAATTGATGACGCAGTTATGAAGTAGCTTATGAATAACATCTAAAGAATGTCTTTGGATGTTAATTGTTTAATTTATTAATTAATTTGTTTAGTGAAATACTCGTAAAATCCTCTTTGCTCTTTTTAGAATAGAAATAAGTAACTTGTAAATAGTAAAGAATAGAGCAGAAGAATAATAGTAGAGGTATGCTGCCAGCGTTCTGGGCACAATGGCACATGGGAGTACATATTTAAATGAGTTTTACTTCTTATTTGTTTTATTTTTATTTATTTATAACTTGTTTTTATTTATTTGTGACAGGCCCGTTGGCGCAATCGGTAGTGACCCTGTCTGTTGCGCCAAAGGTCGTGGGTTCGAATCCCACTCAGGACAAATATTCGTGTGACGAACACTTGTATTTGTTCTGTGTCTGGATGTCAATATTATCTATTATCTATCTATTTAAGTATTTATATAATGTTAAAATAAATAAAAGCTCATCTTTTTGTTTGAAGTATTATATAATTAGTCAGATTTCATAAAAAGCCAAATCCATATTCCGTCATATCGTTTATGCACAAGAATCAACAAGATCATAGTAATCATTTAACTGGCGACTGATTCAGTCCTCAACCGGGGCAGATATTTAACAGATAAGAAACAAGTGCAAAGCCCTCTCCATTCCCGGCCCTGTTCCCAAGAAAACTCCGCGACACGAGTATTTTTCTTAACTTCTCCGTGTGTGTACACACGCACACATGCGCACGATGCACACACGCGCCCCTGTGTGTGTGTGTTCGCGTCTCGGGTAGTAAAATATTATGCTGTCGGGTCTGAAATAACATTGTATAGATAATCAATAATAGAACATTTTTATGTCGTCTCTTGAATTTCAGGCTTGAGGAAGGTTGGGCCGCTTTTAGCTTTGAAGTGCGGGTCGGGTGGATGAGCAACGTCTGCAGGTGGTAGAATCTGTACATGGCTCGCTTGAAGAGGTGGTTACGAAATGTTTCTTTAGTCAATCCCTTTTTTTCATGGCACAATAAATTACCGCTTAAAGTTAAACTGCTTTAGACTTCAGAAACTAAACAAAAAGTGCATCTAAGCATTAACAACACCTCTCTCAGTTACGTGTTTATTACAATACATGAAGCTCCTGAGAGGACCTGAGTTCGATTCCTGCGACGGGAAAAGTATTTTTGAATTTTCTAGCCTTCTAGTATGGATTTCAGCACTGTGTACGGCAACAGACTCTCTGCCATTAAATGGGAAAAGTGTGTTAAGCCTACACTTTGGCGGAAATACAGGCGTTACCCAGTTTCCAAAACATAGATAAAATAACATAAGATAAGTTAATATTTATTTGCATATTCAGGTTCTCTCACGTTTTACTTTCAAAATTATGGGTTAGGTCATACATCAAGAAACAATCTAATGAAAGGAATACGATGTGGAGCCGAAATTATTGATGGCTAGTATTTGTACCCTGACCCTCACGAGTAAACCTTATCAGTCTGAGTTACCTGCAGCCAGTCCTGGATACAGAAGCGATTTTACTTCTTTGATCGTTCCTCATAAGATAATTAATTTTTTTTTTTCATTTATCGCATGTGCATGTTTTCCTGCGTGGGAGGGAGGGAGGTGCTTCTCCAAGCGGGGTCGCTTCCGATGTCGGCTTGAGGGTCATATGACCAAAGCCATCCCCTAAGGCAGGTTTTAGTCTACGGACATAATCGCTACAGCCGGCTGTACCGATACGCATGAGGTGCGTTTCCTGCCTCCCTCCCAGGTATAGCCCGGTCTTGCCCGGAGGGTCAGTCCACGTAGGTTGGTTGTCTGGACGCAAAAAAAAAAAAAAACGTGCATGAAAGTATACATACATCACCATACGTTTGTTCGCGCATTAAGTCCCACTCAGCTAACAGTGGTTCATAAATTCCATTTGGTAAAATTTGAACCTTCGTCATAATTGACTAACATTTCAGTTAGTCATGATTGACAAGTCTTAAGGCGATGGCAACATATCGACTCCCTTATACAATTCCGAGATCGTGCGTACAGACCCCTAAGCCCACGAGGGCGGCGCTGTGAGCGACGGTGACGGATGGGCCCGTTCCGATGCGGTTGTGAGTGGGGGAGCAGTGATTACCATAACGTATTAGTCAGTGATTATGACGATGAATCTAGTAAAGGAGGTACTTGGGATGCCCTGTTTTAAATAACGCTACACACACACCCTCGCTGTATTAGACCTGTGTGGTAGACACACACAGAAAACATAATAATTTATTTATTTATTTATTTCAATATCTTACAGCTAACATTACAGGCCTTGCGCCCAATGCGCTAGTGTAATTAAATATTTCTTTATAGTAACATTAATTCATATTTATTGCGACAAATTAAAAATAATTAATAGTCTGATAATTAATGATGTATAAGTAAGTACCTATCCATAACCCGAGTACATATAATTATTTATCTGTCAAATAAATATCTGACTCTGCCGGGATTCGAACCCGGAACCCGCGGTTCGACAGTCAGGGGTCACCACCGCGCCACGGGCCACATGTTTCAACAATAGGGATTGTCAGGTTCCGCGTGTCAATATACACGTCGTATTAGATTGAAGGGGAAGAAGTATAATTTTTTTTTATACGAGATAGCAAACGAGCTTGCAGCACCACCCATCCGCTGCCCATGATAACAGACTGACTTTAAACAAGACTCACATAGGGACTTTGACTTAGGGTTGGATGGCATGAATAATGTGATCATTTTAGATATGCTGATGTCAAGAATTTCTTTGTACAAGACAAGAGAACGCATCTTTGCAGCGAGTTTGCATTACTCGCTTATTATGGTCGCCGGTTATACTTTTCTAAATATTAGTCCTAAGTCCTTACGAGGGCATAAAAACTAAAGGAGGATATAAACTAACTGATCAACTAATCATTATCAGCTTTTGCTAACTGGACTGACCTTTTTAGAATAGAATAGAATAGAATATAATTTATTTAGCTCAAAACACAGTATTGTATAGAATATTATTAAGTAACAGTAGGTGTAGTTTATTTCAGTTTTAATGCAAAATTGGACTGCTCTCAGCATTATGTCATGATTCCTTAAAAATTATGACGCTGATGGTCTTTCATAAAGCTATCACTCAAAGTTGCCACAGGCGGCGAGATTGTGTGCTGCAAGCTCGTTTGCTATCTTACCTCCATGAGAAATAATTAAAACTAGGTACTTTTATTCGCGCAAATCTTTTATAATTAAAAATAAGGTACACGATTACTTATATAAATGCAAAAAAGCGTTAATATTGCAGACGTGTTGCATAAAGAACTAACTGCCTTCAAATGGGAGTGAAATATATTTCATGCTGCAGCAAGACTGTGGCTAAGTAGGTGGATTCTTTTGAAATGTTTTTATAGGGTAATTTATAGCGACTTGGCTCGAACACTGCGAATACGAATTTCTTGATCTATTAAGTGGCGGAGCTGTTATGTTTGCATAAAATTTAATTATGTAGGTATATAGACAGACAGACACACATACAATAACTACATACAAAAAAATAATAAAATATTAGAGTGGTAGTACATCTATAAACCTACATAAAAGGAGAAGGTGACTGACTGACTGACTGACTGACTGACTGACATATCAACGCAGGGCCTAAACTATAATGGTTAGAAACTTGAAATTTTGCACAGGGGTTCCTTTTATAACGTAGGGGAGCACTAAGAAATGATTTTTGAAAACTCACCCCCTACAGGGGTAAAACGGGGGTGCAAAGTTAGTATGAAACTTTGCCGTTTTTGAAGTCAAGTGGGCAACCTGAACGCGGGCAGACGTCGTTAATGGGTCTAATTCTACGCGAGCGAAGCTGCGGGCGTCCACTAGTTTATTATATTATATTTATATTTATGTAAGTATGTTTGTGTGTTTAGTTTCAGTGCTGACCAAGTTCACGTAGTTAGGTTTGTGTGTTCAAGGTATCGATATTGTAACGAGGCAGCTTCAAATGACGTATCATAAAAGTCGAGGCAGCACATTCAAAAGTAAGGCGTTAACCGTATAATAGCCTCAATCACATCCCGTCCGTCCGGATAACGATCGCGACGTTGACGGATATCCGCGCCGCTGGTTATATCCGGCTCCCCCGATACCCGGGTACAGCGTACGACTGTCCTATATTTGACATCCATGTTTGTCCGTTCGATCATTGGCCGGGGTTGTGCTAGAATTCGTTAGGCGACCATCTTAGTCCTCAAGGGTAGCAACAGTAATAATTATTAACTGGACTGTTACTAACACCAACTAACAGGACTATGCGGGAATGCGGCACAGATACAAACATTATTATGTTAGTTATAAAAAAACTTGAACTGTTTACCTTATTTATTGTTAATTTTTTTTCATTTATTACGCTTATTTTTAATCTTCTATTTTATTTTATTTATCATTATCTTTTAATTCTGTATATCTATGTCCATGTGTGTCTGAATAAAGATTTCTAATTATCTAGTTAGGAAGTCTGACACTCTAGCTCCACATGTGGGGTAATCGAGGATTAATAACTTTCCAAGACCTTCGGGTGGCTTGAGAGCATTCGACACTGAGTTGGCCACTAACCCCTCCACTAATCCGCATTGGAGCAGCGTGGTGGAGTATTCTCTAGACCTCCCTCAGCTGTTGCGCCAGGGGTCGTGGGTTCGAATCCCACTCAGGACAAATATTCGTGTGACGAACACTTGTATTTGTTCTGTGTCTGGATTTAACATCCAGACACAGAACAAATACAATATTATCTATTTATGTACATAATATGTAATTAAAATTATATATGTATGTATATCAGTCTCTGACACGCATAACACAGGCTCGCGCCTACTTTGGGTTCAGATGGCCGTGTTTGAGAATGTCCAAGATATTTATTATTTATTATTTAATATCGGTGATTTAGACGTGATGCCAGTTAAAATCCACATGTTTTCTTATCCGATAGTTCCCCGGGGATTGTCTGGCAGTTACCGGGGCTGCCAGATAGATGGCGTGACAAATGGACGAGCGCCGCAAATTGAGTTCGGATGCTCCCCACTGTCCTCCCCCGCTGGAAGCGTTTAATCATCATTCACCTTGGGTTTAACTTGATTCTATGACTGTGTGTGGATAGTAGTATTGTTCTACTCAAAGTAATAATTCTAATGAAGGTCCCACGATTCTGTAGCGCTTTCAGCATGTTTCCGGATGACATATTTTTTTTATCGATATAAGATAGCAAATGATATTGCGGCACCACCCAATACATACTGAGATGGTAAGTCTAGTTAACTGAGAGAGCGCCGCAAATTGAGTTCGGATGCTCCCCACTGTCCCCCGCCCCTCTGGAAGCGTTTAATCATCATTCACCTACTTGGGTTTAACTTGATTCTATGACTGTACGTATGTGGTTACTTGAATTGTGGTGCCGGTTGAAAGTATTTTTCTACTCAACGTAATAATTCTAATTAAGGTCCCACGAACCTGTAGCGCTTCCAGCATGTTTCCGGATGCCAGAATTTTATTATGGACCAGTGGACGCCCGCAGCTTCGCTCGCGTGGAGTTAGACATTGTTCCGCCTTAGGAAATAAATGAGCAGATTTTGGACCTTCCGTGGCCAGCCATTCTTGAGTTATGCGCTTACCAACATTCATTTTTATTAATATAGATAGACATAAGATAGAAAATGATCTTGCAGCACCACCCAATTGATATTGAGATGGTTAGTCTAGTTAGCTGAGAGAGTATACATGGTAAATTCTTTACAACATCTATAATGTTCATTGTGACAAAATATCCAGAACGCGGGCAGATTTAGCTCTCTTTTTAAATTATCTCTATAAAGAACTACAGGTGCAGTTGGCTGCTACAAAAATAAATCATTAAGCTAGGACCACACCACCGGACCCGGAAAATGGGCACCGAAATGTATCGCCGAAACGCATCAGCGGCGTTCGGCGAACCAATTCGGCGTCCCGTAATGACGGCGTCCCCGCTCGATCACGCGGGATTAGCGATGAGTCGTCGCGCCGCAAGATGGATGGCTGCGTGGGCGTCGACGAGACGGCTCGCTACGGCGAATATTACTTAACTTTTTAATGTTTAACGTCCACTCGGACCAATCCATGTCGGACCAGCGTGGCGTGTTCTAGACGTCACTCAGTTGTGTCTGTTTGTCGGGTAGGTCAAGATAAATAGATAAATTTAATATATATATTCCGTTTTCATCTACGTTCACGTCAGCTATTCATCTACGTTCCTCTGACATTGACATACATACTTATATGAATAGTTACCTTTTCCACTTAATTGTTCGTGTTTTAACTTTAAACTCCTTCACTTCTATTTATATTTGTTGCTTTTTACCCATCCCTATCTCGTATTTTCAGCCTACCTAAACAAATATGCACCTACGAACCGCATGCACCTACGAATCCGTCACTAACACGTATGTACAAATTCAGCAGGAACATTCGTCGTAGCGAGTCCGCACGTAGCGTAGGTAATTATTAGGTAGCATTTTCTGAGCAATTGGTTGTTTATTGTTTGTTCCCACTCACGCTAATGATCTGCCTTCGTAACGACGCGATGCAGGGAAGGGAGACAGCTATAGACATGTGATGCAGCTACGGAGAAATTAAAACCGACCATTATTGTGGCTACCAAGGGCTTAATTAAATTTATATAAATATCATCATAGACAACACACACAAGGCAATCTGACCCCAAACTAGGCCAGAGTCTATAATTTGGGTATCGAAACTGATATACGAGTACATACATAGATATTCTTAAATACATACTTATGTTGATATTTACATCCAGACACAGAACAAATACAAGTGTCAAACGAATGTTTGTCCTGAGTGGGATTCGAACCCGCGACCCCTGACGCAGAAGGCAGTGTCACTACCGATTGCGCCAACGGGCCAGTCAGTAAATTGTTTTAATGTATTTTGATGGCTATACATTTATTCTCATGAGTTTTTATGTTGGTATTATGATGTTTTTTGTTGATTTTATACCTTAGGCATATAGGTACTTTAGTTTTAGAGTTTGTTTAGTTACTAGTAGCATAGAGAAAGGACTAAATGTAGTCCGTACTAGTAGTTAGTTAGTTAATTATTACTGTTCGTATACTGTTTGTATCCTCGAAACTGTAATTCTATATAAGTGTTCTTTGTTGCTCCACTTCGATGATCATTTGATTTTGAGTCAACCAAGCTCTGAGCGCCTTACGCATACTGGAGAAATAATAAAACTATATTTAACTCCTTCACCAAAAGATAATCCTTGCTTGTACTCTAGAGTACCATTATTTTAGGCTTTTAAGAGCACATAAAGAAGCATCTTAATCTTCTTAAGTTTTTTTACCAGTAGGGTTCTTTGGAACAAACGGGGCCCTTTACAGGATCATAACTATTGTCTTTCCATGTCTCCAAGCTGAATAGTGAAGGTAAGACCATCTAAATAATAATTTGGAAAGTAAAAAGTAAAAATAATAAAATTTGCGTGTGCTGCCCGTGTCCAAACAAACTAACAAACGTAGTTAATCTATCATTATTAAAAGAATTACAACATTTAAATTAACATAAAATTATTGTAACAATAAAGAATAATACTTTGTATTGATTGTTTGTATTTGATTGACTGTTCGAATTGAAGTCGACATACCTACTACCGACTGCTAATTGAGTTCGAGAATATTTCAAAATTGCGTCAAAACTTTAAAATGCATGAGCATATATTACAAAAAAAAAAAAAAAATAAGGAACCCTGCAATGATATTAATATACTCACACTTGACTGATTCCTAATGAAAGACGAACAAATGCGTTTAGAAAAAGTGTAGCGGTTACGACCCTTTGGGCTTTGAAATTATGTTGTCTTCATGAGAATCGTATGAGATGATTTTCTTACATGTACACTGCGAGTTAATCGTTTTGATCGTCCGTGCGTCCAGTAGTCTTATTATCACGCGGCATTTAGATATCTACATTTGTTATTGTCTTCAAAACGGACAACGTAGTAACGAATAAGTAGCACCTACCTATTTTATTTACATTTTTATAAAGTGACTCAGTATGTAATTTACTTTAACAGATTACTTTTAGTTCATAGTCATATCTACGATGCAAAATGTCCACAGATTTAATTTAAGACTTCATAAAAAACAATTAAAAAATCTGTGCTATCAAGTACCTTCATGATATTTTAAAATTTATCATTTGCACTTTGGTGATTATTTATAAACTTTCAGGTAACCAATTAAAAATTTTGTAATTTTATTATCTTGTAATTGAAGACATTTTAAAGGATCAAATTTCTTATTCCAACATTTCTCTCCCGTTTAACCCTACAAACGTCTCGGGACCTCACCTCACCAACTGTTAGCGCAACAGCTTCAAGGGGTTAAGATTTATATCCGCAATATTAAAATACAATAACGTATTTATAAAATACAATACAATACAAAACGGCGGGTTATGAACTACCCTTTTGTAATGACATAATATTGTATTGATATTATTTATTAACCTATTCTTTTAAATTCGACACCTCTACAGGTTAAATACAGTCTTTAGATTGGTATCCACTATCTATGGTGCTGAATCAATAAATTACAACTTTGGTAAATAGAAATGTAGGGGCTAGCCTATAGATAGGGGAAGTTTAAACCCACCTCTTGCTTATAATCTACTTGCTAACAAGAGTGTTAAAAATGTTGACTGCGGAATTCCGATTTTATCATCTTTAAAATATGCCTTCATTTTATTTTTTATTAGATAAATAAATAAATAAATAAATAAATAAATATCTTGGACATTTTCACACACGGCCATCTGACCCCAAAGTAGGCGCGAGCCTGTGTTATGGGTGTCAGAGACTGATATACATACATAGATATTTTTAAATACATACTTAAATAGATAATATTGACATCCATACTTAGTTATTTGCTGCAATTAATTTAAAGTAAAGCAGTCCTGATTTCCAGAGGACCTTTAAGTGGAGCCCTAGTGGGAACATAAGAAATAAATAAAATTATGTGATTTAATGATGTCAAGATAAGAATAATAAGAATTTATAAGAATAATTTATTGTCATTTAAAATATACATATATCCACAGAACAGATATATCACAGTATAAGCTGATTAAACGTCTCAGCTTTTGCTACGGCGGGGCTAGCGCTGGTTTTCAGACAGCCCCTATACCGTGAGGTGGAAGGCGGGTATGTGTCAGTTGTTTCCCCATGCCAGCTGATATATAGAAACAACAGAGTATTTATTATGTGTATATAAATAACTAAAATAGACCAAATTTATTACAAAACTAATAAATTAATATAATTTAATAAATTTAATCCAGAACAAACAGAGAAAATTACTTCACTCTTGCATTGGTGTATGAGTGTGTGTTTGTGTGTGTGACAATAAAACATGTATATAGGCAACTCACTAGACATAATTTTCATGACCTTAGCGAAACAGAGAATCCATGTTCAATCCACAGTACCCAATCTAACACGTTGAGTCCAAGTTTTTGTCACATTTTAACTTTTACTGCTATTTCTAGAAAACAATCTCCGTTTTGAAAGCAATGATCATATAAGGGTGTTTCACACAACCCAGTGAAACAAAATTGCACAGACGGTCCTGGCGAATTCCTTTTAGTGTTATAAAAGTAACTTTCTTACGGCCCCAATGATGCGCTTTGATAAGTCCCGAAACTTTGTGCACAATGCCCTTGAGATCATCGAAACTAGTCTACAATACAGATTGTTTATTATGTAAGACACTAGTACTACGTTTGAAGAGGATTGAAAGTTAAAGACAAAATTTATTCCTAGATACATGTACCTAGCATTATTTCGTCGAACAGATTTAAATTTTACAGACAGACAGACAGACAAGTACCTTTATTGTACACCAATAGGAAACAGATACAACATTAAAAAGTACCTACATACAAAAATAAGAAAAATAAAAGAGTGGTAGTACAAATTTTACCAGAATAGGATAGCGATAAGCTAAGCTGCTACTCATAACGTCCCGCTTCTGGGCATGAGTCTCCACCACCAAATCTGCGATCTAGAGTATACTCCACCACTCTGCTCCATTGCGAATTGGTCTAGGGGTTAGTGGCCAAACAGCGATAAATTAGGTATTAAATCTATATAAATAAAAGGATTTTCAAAGATTGAAAACAAAATTTGTAACTAAAAGTGTTGTTAAAACGGTAAAAAGATTAGAAATAAGTCCAACTTAGTGTATTGTAACATATTAAAGCTAACCGTTAAAATAAATATATTGAATAGATAATATGATTTGTAAATAAGACGAAAGTGTACTGTCTAGTACTATATTCACAAGGTTACAAAAAATAGAATTGGCTCCTCAAGTGGAAAACGCAACAAGGCTAAAGTAGCGTGAAACGATCTAGCGGCTCGGTATGCTATGCCAAGTGAATGAGACGGGGACCAAGTAGATGAGCCAGGGACCAAGTAGATGAGACGGGGACCAAGTAGCTGTCGGGGATCAAGTAGATGAGCCAGGGTCCCAGTAGGTAGATGAGATGGGGACCAAGTAGATGAGACGGGGACGGAGTAGATGAGACAGGGACCAAGTAGATGAGATGGGGACCAAGCAGATGAGACGGGGACCAAGTAGATGAGACAAGCTGAAGGTACGGCTCAATCGCTTTTAAAGAGCCTACTCCAGATGTTGACTAAAGAGAGAGACTGCTACGAAGTCATAGTTGGAGTCTACAGTCCTTTCATCTCCAACAGAACAACAATGGCACTCGGAACAATCGAGCGTTATAGCTGACAATAAACAAGGAAATTAGTGGTAGGGTGTGCACAATTAATCCGAAGAATTAGACGCGTCCGGTGAAATCGATTAGGGCCGCAATTCGCAGCGTCGTCTCGGCCAAGATAAACATGCCAGGCTTTTTTCGTTACGGCAAAGACATTAAGCAAGGATGCGCGGGTGGCCATTTTTGAAGGTGTAATGGGATTGTCTTGTTTGATTGTTGTGAAGGATTGTGCTGGATGTCTCTTGCGTTAGGAAGGATTATTGAGTTATGACGTATTAAAATGAGTAGATAAATGAAATTTCAATGAATTTATTATTTTGCAGGGTTCATCTTTTGGTTTAGGGAGGATTATTGACTGATGATGTATTAAAAGATTTAAGTAAGACTATATGTTTTTTTTTTAAAAACAATCAATCGAAATGAGTAAATAAATGGAATTCCAAATTAATTTATTTTTGCACTGTTTATGTCTAGAATGAGTGAATGAACGTAGTGGAACGTTAGCCAATTGTAAATTGTCAGACTTCACATTACATCAAGAATTTAAAATATAAAAAAAATTTAGGAATGCAGATAAATTTCGCTCGTCGATACAGCAGTCAGCTATTAAAGTGTTAATGCTGCTATTTAACCTGGTATACCGGCGAGCTAACTTATATCTAACGAATTAAAATATCGATTAAAAAATCGAGGAATGTTATTGATGTGTGTGTCTTGATTTGATTTGATTTGATTTTAGCGGCTCTCAGATGTGTACATATCTGGTACATGGGTACCTAAATGTATTTCGACATGTATCTTATCGGAAATAACTTAGGGAATATACTCATGTATATGTATATGATTCGCCCGGCGCAGTACGTCTACCACACCCATTTCTGCGTACCTACATAATAATCGTTTTCAAGTTATTGTGTTTTGGTCGGAAACATAATAATTTATACAAGACAACACTTTAGTTCTTAAGAGGAGCAACGCATCTGTAACCAGTCGAAGGTTATAAACATGTAATTGATATTTTTATGTTTTACTTAGTTTAATTAGTAATTTTGAATTATTTTTTTCGCCCATATGTATTTCTCAATTAATTTTTGTTTTCTGACACCTACCACCAGCTCTAACTATCATGCTAGGTGGCCTGGTAGAAAACGCCATGGGGCATTAGACCACCTTTTGTGAAATCTTTTCTCAGGGTTTTTTAATAAAGCATTAAATTAAAAAAAAAAACATTGTTTGTAGTTCTCAGTTTTATGAATTAATTTTGTCCCTTCGCGTGTAGCTTCGCAGCTAAAAGATTTTTTTTTCAATTTATAGATTCCAGCTTCAATTTGTTAGAGTGTAAACTCAAACTATACTAGACTACATACTTGAAAAAGAAAACGTTGTGATTAGGTTGTCATTAGGAAGTCATATAGAAAAACTATATCAATGTAAAACACGTCGTGTGTGCTCAATATATTAATTTACAAGAGTAACGTGTAACGTGTTTCCTTTCTACATGTGCTCCACAATCCAATAGGTTATGGGCCCAGATATTCCTGCGGAGCATTTAGATCGGGAAATTCGGAACAAAAATAAGCACAGAAATTTGGCATATTTTTTGTTCGAAACACGAACGTCGACATGGCTGACGGACATTCATCTTTGTTCCCAGTTGAAAAATTAAAGGGAAGTAATGATTACCACAACTGGAAATTTGCAATGCGCATGTTGTTGGTGCATGAAAATCTATGGAGCTGCGTGGAATCGGAACCCAAAGAAGGGAAGATGGATGACAAAGAAGAGGCGAAACAAATGAAGGCGCTAGCCAAAATTTGTTTAGGTATTCATTCCTCAGTGTATCCTTACGTAAGAAGCTCAAAAACCGCCTACGAAGCGTGGAACAATTTGAAGAAGGCGTTTGAAGATAGGGGTTTGAGTCGGAGATTGAGCCTTTTAAGGAGTCTCTTCGGATTGAAAATGACTGATTGCGAAAGCATGGACGCATACTTGACGAAGATATCGAAGATCGCTCAGCAATTGTGTGACATCGATTCCGCTTTAGAAGATGATTTTCTTGCTGTGATTATTTTAAGTGGATTACCAGCAGACTATGATCCCTTAATTATGACTTTGGAACACAGCAACACAAAATTATCAAGTGAAATCGTGAAAAGTAAATTGTTACAGGAACACCAGCGACGCGACGAGAATACCGAGACAGTTACTGCTTTGGTTACAAGGAAGACTATCAAATGTTTTGGATGTAAGGAGCAGGGTCATACACTAAGAAATTGTCCTCGGAAGAAGAGTAGCAAGAGCAAGGAGAAATCGCCCGCGAAGACTGAGACCTTGTTGGCGGCGCTCTCCGTAGCTGTGCGAAGTGACATATGGTGCATTGATTCGGGAGCAACGAATCATATGAGTCACGATAGAAACCTCTTCTGTGATTTTTCTCGAATTACGCCTGTCGAAGTGAATGTTGCGAATGGTGACAAGCTGTCAGCTGTCGGTCAAGGAAAAATCAAACTTCAGTTAAAAGACTCTATAAAATTTATTACTGATGTGTATTTTGTACCTAAGCTTTCAACGAATTTACTTTCGGTAAGCGCTTTAGCTAGAAAAGGTTTTGAGGCTAAATTTGTTGGCAATGGTTGTAGAATTTTTAATAGTAAAAAGGAATTGTCAGTCACAGCTAGCCTTGTAAACAATGTTTACCAGTTAGACAACGTGAAACCTTTGGCGTGTAATATAGCGTTAGAAAGTGCCGATTCTGCCTCGAGTTCGATTTCAGAGATTGCGGCTACTATCCCAGAGGCTGCTGAGGATCCCTTGGATGTTGGGAACGTGGCAAAGGCTGATGAAAATTCGTGTGAATCCGGAACTGGCATATCGTCGAGTGGAAAAGTGAGTCAAGAAACATGGCACCGACGTCTTGCTCATCTTAACTCGCGTAGTATGTACGCCATGAAGAACGGATTGGCAACAGGTATCGACTATGACGTTACTAATTTTCAGTCATGTGTAGCTTGCGTTGAGGGGAAGCAGTCTAAACTTCCTTTTCCCAAGAAATCTTTCAATAGGTCCAGTGAGGTTTTAGGCCTTATACACAGTGATTTGTGTGGACCGCTACCACAGCCGTCGATTGGAGGTAAAAAGTATTTTTTAACCTTTACCGATGACTATAGTAGGAAAACGTTCGTATATTTTCTGAAATTCAAGTCTGAAGTTTTCGAGCATTTTAAAAATTTCAAAGCTCTCGTGGAAAACCAGACTGATAAGCGCATTAAAATATTGCGAACTGATAACGGAGGTGAATATGTCAACGACTCTTTTCAGGAATACCTAAAGAAGTCAGGCATCGTGCATCAAACCACGGTCCCGCACTCGCCGGCGCAGAACGGAGTCAGCGAGCGCGCCAACCGGACGATCTTGGAGAAAGCGAGATGCATGCTTCAGGATGCAGGTCTAGACAAGAGTTTTTGGGCGGAGGCTGTAAATACAGCAGTCTTTATTAAAAATAGATCTCCCTCGAAAGCTGTCTTGGGATCGACTCCTGAAGAGAAATGGTCTGGTGTTAAGGTTGACGTAAGTCATTTCAAGATCTTTGGGTGTGTGGCATACGCTTTAGTATCACAAAGAAAAAAGTTAGATGCTAAAAGCAAACGGTACATATTCGTCGGTTATTGTGAGAAAACCAAGGGTTACAGACTTATAGACCCTGAATGTAGAACTACATGCATTAAGGCCAGAAACGTAGTTTTCTTTGAAAATCAATTTCATACCAAAGAAAACCTACCTAGTCTTATATCGCGCAGTGGTGTAGTTAGACGTGAAAACCGCATTTTTGAATGGCGATCTACACGAGGATGTTGTGATGCAGCAACGAGAAGGATTTGTTGTAAAGGGGAAGGAAGGTATGATATATAAGTTCCAACAAATCCGTCTATGGTCTGAAGCAAGCAGCTAAGGTATTTGAAGGGGACAATTCATTATAGGTTGAGCTTTGAAAAATCGGGTCTCGTCGGATATTTGGCTACGTGGATGCAGATTGGGCGTCGTGTGAAGTCGATCGCAAATCGTACAGCGGCTTTGTGTTTAAAGTAGGTACCTCAGTTGTCTCTTGGGAGAGTCGGAAACAGAGGACTGTCGCGCTGTCCAGCACCGAGGCAGAATATATGGCACTTTCTGATGCATGTAAGGAGGCTTTGTTTATGCGCACCTTCTTTAATGAATGTCTCAACTTGAAATGTATACCGTTACTACGCAATGACAACCAGTCAGCACAGAGGTTGTGTGAAAATTCGATGTTTCACTCAAGAACGAAACATATCGATGTTCGACATCATTTTATTAGAGATTAGAGATATTATGAGTAAAAATCTGATTGATGTTGAATATCTCTTCACAAATGAAATGGTGGCAGATATACTGACAAAACCTTTAGTGAAGAACAAATTTGATAGATTTGTTCCGCTGTTAGGCTTACTTAAAGTAAATAGGTAATAATAATAGTATATTATAATATATGTAATTAAAGTTATAAATATTAATTATTATTTTTTACTTTTAAGTTGCTTTTACTTTTTTAAGTTAAATTAGTTTCTTAGTGTTTTGTCTGTTAATTGTTTCTGTTAGGTTTGTAGCATGTTTTGTGTTTATAGAGATGTTGTGCTGTAACGTTTGGTTTAAGGGCAGGTGTTAGAGTGTAAACTCAAACTATACTAGACTACATACTTGAAAAAGAAAACGTTGTGATTAGGTTGTCATTAGGAAGTCATATAGAAAAACTATATCAATGTAAAACACGTCGTGTGTGCTCAATATATTAATTTACAAGAGTAACGTGTAACGTGTTTCCTTTCTACATGTGCTCCACAGTCCAATACAATTTATAGTTTATTTGTGGTCACTGCAGACGGGCAGCACCAAATATATCACCAATGTGTCGTCGTTTGTTAAAGAACCTATAAATAGTCCATAGAGAAAACCTCACCAGGAATCTCATTTTGTATTAACGGTGTCAATTATTTTAAAACTTAATATCTTCTTTTAAAGTTAAATGTCTTAAAATTGATGAAGTCCAACTTGGTCTTATCAATCAATGGCTAAGACAAGTCCGCGACAAGGACTTGGAAAATAAGATCCGGGTCACCCTCCGACCACTTGACCACCACTTGGTTGGTTGACTGATGACCTGAAGAAGACGGCGGAAAAAAGATCGGGTGAAAAGGCGCATATTACGAAAGGCCTGTGTCCAGCACTGTAACTACTTAAAAAGGCTGACAAATTAATAAACACGATATAAATTAAATATTTTACTATCAATATGCATTGCAAACAACCTGTATAATGCAATAAAAATAAAATAATATACAAATAAAAACAAAACAACAGTTTCGTATGTCCCCGAAGCGGTAGGCACTTTACTATCTTTTTACGTATAAGTTTTAACTTTAACGGTTACTATACGGTTTTAGACATTAAATTTTGATATCGGTGAAGTAGTTTTTGTGTGAAAACATTACAAACAAATCTTTCCTCTTTATAATAGTTTAAATAAATAATATATATTTTTATATTATCATACTATTTTTATTAAATTTTTTTTTAAAAATTTTTTTTTATTTGTTTTTGATTATTAAAATATTTATTATTAAATATTTCTTTGCTTATTCTTAGTTTTATTAGATTATTTATTAATGATAAGCCGAAGAATGTTACGGTAAAAACTTCTTTAAACATCAAAACGGTCTATCTACCGCCGATCGCACCACGTAAGCACCGCAAATCCACTCATTTCCCTTATCTCCTGCTGGTCACCCTACGCCGATGTCATTAGACCGGAGGAGCGTCATTACGACGATGAGTAGACCGCCATTAATCTTCCCGGACCGGTCTCCTGGCTGTCAAAATTCTGGCCACCGCACGATAGATATATGTATTGTCTTGTTTCCCAGCAACGGTGGATTCAATGATATTAATACACTTAATGACTTAGGTCAAGTGGAATTTGGTTTTAGTTGATTTAAATTAAGATTGCTTGGCGTGTTCCTGTTGAGCTGATAGCTGAGTGCTTGAGATTTTGGGTTTCAGGTCGAATCACAGGAACGCTATGTTGGATACTGAAGATACAAGTATCTGAAGCGAACATATAAATATTAAATTTTTAATTATTATATTATGTAGAGGAAACCATACCTTTCTTTGTCTAACTGTTGGGCACGGGTCTCCTCTCAGAATGGGAGGGACCACCTTAGTCCACCACGCTGGCCAAGTGCAGATTGGCAGACAATGGTGGCATCACATGCCTTCGAAAAAATTATGAAAAACTCTCAGGCATGCAGTTTTCCTCATGACCGTTACAGCAAGTGACATTGAATTTCTTAAATCGCACATAACATAAAAGTTATTGGTGCCACAGCCAGAGGGCTGTCACTGCTTGAGAGGATATTTTGAACTAAATAGGTTACATATTTTATATAACCTATTGATCATTGATTTGGAGATATACCTATGTATATTATAGTCTTTTTAAAAAACTTTAGTTACTTTAAAATTTTAAATTACGACTAGTATGTAAAAATATACAAAGTTATCGTATTTTGACATCTCATTAAAATAAAAGTGTCTCAATTGACTTCACAGTTCGCCGCTCTAGTGCGAATTAACATTTCTGTTAAGTGATCGTTTAGATATAGACAGTTACATTGGTAACTTATGCTAGTCAACTTTTTATGTAGTACTTATATGTTAGTAGGTACAAATAAACGAGCAGCTTTTTTTTGAGTACAGAATAGTAAACGAACATGCCGCTCCTTACATCCTACAACATCTACAAGAAACCTAAGACATGACTGCAATAAGAGATAGATAGATAGATAAGAGAGTCAGGCAAATATAATTAGGTACATAATAGTTTTAGAAAAATACCCACATTTTTGTAGGCTGAAAAATAGCGTATTTTTACACACACACACCCCCGTTTGGGCCTGTGTTGCGGGTGGCGAACACACACAAAAAATAGGTCACACAATTTAACTAAAGCACTAAAATCTGCACCTGAACATTATACTAAGGTAAGAAAGTTTATGTTTGTTTATTTTGGATAATATGTTCCAGGTTAAGGAGACATACAAAAGCTGCAAAGCTGCAATCAATATACGTCCCACTGCTGGGCACGGGGCCTCACAGACTAATCTGTGGGAGAGCATACTCCACTAGGCTGGTCCGATCCGGATTGGAGGAGTCGTTAGTGGCCAACCCAGAGTCTAATGATCTCAAGCCACCTGAAGGTCTTCGACAGTCTTCTTCGATTGATTTCACCGTTGAAAACAACCGGGACCGACGACTTAACGTGCCCTCCAAAGCACGGTAGCATCCATGAAATTCTGCCACTAGCAGTCACTCACAAACCGACCGCACCCGATTGCTTAACTCTGTCGATCACATTGAATCGACGCGAGCGACGGCTATGGACGCTGAGATATACAATTCCCATATAATTTACCAGAAATCATTGTGAATATACCGCCTCAAGCATCTGCAGTAATTAATACGAATCATAACATAACCGTTAGCCAACCGTTTAACCTGCGTTAAACAGACAATAATTGGCATGTACATGATTAAGCTATAAATAGGTATGATAATTAGCTTATCGAACATGCAAGCATTCGTTCAGCCCGTGCTTCGTCAGTGTGGCATGTATATTGCCACGTGATTTAATACTTATAAGAGTTTACACACAGCGGTGACAGCTGTTACATCCATCCTGCCACTCCTTAGATCCATTTCCGCCTGCAACATCTACAAGAAACCTAATATTTTATGTACATGACTGTAACAAATAAGACCTTACTGAAGCAACAACTTCAACCATGACGTGAATGTGTGTATTCGATACATTTTTAACCAATTGACCGAAGATAGCCATCATCTTGGGATATTGGTATAATTTGACTGATCTTTGGTGTAGCTTACCATTGATAAAGACTATTATTATATTTTAAACCATACCCTTGATGGTAGAGGTAGTTTTAAATAAATAATAAATATCTTGGACATTCTCACACACGGCCATCTGACCCCAAAGTAGACGCGAGCCTGTGATATGGGTGTCAGAGACTGATACACATACATACATATTTTTAAATACATACTTAAATAGATAATATTAACTTCCAGACACAGAACAAATACAAGTGTTCGTCACACGAATATTTGTCCTGAGTGGGATTCGAACCCACGACCCCTGGCGCAACAGACAGGGTCACTACCGATTGCGCCAACGGGCCAGTTCTGCACAGAAAACGATTTGGCGCAGGCGGAGTCACGGGGAAAGATAGTTATAATACAAGTTTTGAATATACCAGCAGTTCTATTCACGCTAAACATCATTATGATAACAGAAGCAAGTATATAAGACAGTAGTCTCAAAGGGTGCAACTCGCCTACAGCTACCATTAGGCAAAGAGGCGTGAACAAGCGCTGCAGCTGTACGCAATTATTAATATCGAATAATAAAGATGTCTGTCCGTTTGTCAAATCAACCGTGAAATCTTTGCGCTGCCAGATGGCATTACGATTAATTATACAGTTCGTACAGTTGGGATAACCTGTTAAGGAGCAAAGAATTTCTACTGGCTAACTGACTAACTAATTCACATTTTATTAAAACTAACTTAGGTATTATCATGGGCGTCGCCAGGTTGGTGCTGCATGCTTATTTGCAATCTTAGATCTCTAAAAACAATAGATCTGTTTATCGCCAGTATTTTTGTCATGCAGATGCATAATGCTTTAAATATTAAAACTGTGTTAAAGATAAATACTGGTTGTCGGTTTACGGACGATAGATTTACGTGATAACGTCATAATCATTATTTTGTACAATACAAAAAAGGAGAATTGACGTCTGTAGTCTAAACTTCAAAGTATTCTACAGTACAGATAACTAATCACAGACAACAGACAAGTCTATATATTTATTTTGACAGTTCCCTATTTCGTAGCCATGGAACCGCCAATGTTGTCGTGTGTAAAATTAATTTATTGAAAATAATTTCTCTGCAGAGAACCGCTCATTTAATATTTTTTTTAAATTTGTCTGTGAACCAGTATATTTTTCTCTTTTTATGCTGGAATGTACAAAAAAAACACAACTTTTTCATATGCGCTGTCGATGTTCATCAATTTTTAAGACGTTATCACGTCAAAAAGTTCTACTTTTGAAACCTAAGTACAAGGTATGTACCCTGTACCTCTTTCCCACATAGAAACATCTCTGATATGTTCAATACTCACGCCCCAATACAATTAAAAAGGGCTTTTGACAAATGATGATCATTTCGTCTGAATCAAATTATACATAATTGAATTTGACGTTCTGTAATTAAGACCGCAAAGATTTGACAGTCGGTTAAGTTCCTTTGTCAAATAAACCGATTCTCGACGCTTGAGTGATTGGGAATTAATCATTTGCGTGAGAAATCGGATGAGTTAGTTGAATAAATCTCAGAGAAATGAGACTATGCATAACCTATTTTGATAGATACGTTTAACATAATCTAATTAATGTTACCATGAAGAAGAAAAATAATACGCATTAAAAGCTGTAATAATATGTTATTAAAAATAATTGCAAGTCTAACTACATTAATAAAGGTTATTGAATAAATGAACACCAATAAATTATACAAATAAGGGCAACAAATATTAAAAGTAAAGAAAATGCGAGTAGATTGAGGTAGTACAATGTGCAATCGTGTAGTGAAAGTTAGTACACAGGATAGGCATTAAAAATAATTATGTTTTTAATTTTAATAAACATGAATTATGTTGAAGGCATCATAATTTCCTTTTACTGCGTAAAAAATTGAAGCGCTTCTCGGAATTGTATTCCAATCATGGTTATAAAATGTATAATTAATTAATCACAATAATATTATTAATGCGAAATGTTATGTTTGTTACTTCTTTACGCTCAAATGGCTGCACCAATTTAAAAAAATTTGCTTTGGAGGTACCTGACACCCTGGATTATATACTTTCTATCACATATACTTTCTATCCAGATACTATGTTGCCTTGGGATGAAAAATCAATGTCAATATTTTTTCAGGATATAGGACTATAAATTTCACGCTGGCGAAGCCGCGGGCAGAAGCTAGTTATTCTAAAAAGTTATCTAGCCCTACGGCTCGCGTCGATCGTACGTGATAGAGTTAAGCAACAGCATTAGAAGCAATCCATAATTAGAAAATCGATATATTTGTCAGAATTTTTGTAACTCGACTTGCATCCAAATATTTGCAGAAACTGTTTAAAGACACGTCCCGATTTTTATAACTAGACCCCACGTTACTGTGAACGTGACCTGTCACTTTTAAATAAGTTACACCAATTTAATAAACTGACAAACATAAAATTGTCGTCATAAATCTAACTTCACAATGGTGCGACTTCACACACTAACGCGACAAAAAAGGTACCTTACTATCTTAATTGTACTTTTATCCTTTCCTGCAAAAAAACTACTCAAACTACAAGGTGTGTACAAAAGCAATAGCATCTACAATACCGCATTGATATATCAAAACACAATAAAAAATATACAGGGTTATTGGTAATTCGACGTATTCCCGTTAGGAGGTGATAGGGTTGACTATTTGTGATAATTTTAACCCCTATATGCATTATGCAAAAGTGAACCATTTTCGAGTTATCAAGCTTTTCAGCTTTTTTCAAAATAGGTCAGAAATGCAACATCAAAAATTTATATAAAAAAAAGTACCAATTAAAATCTATTTTTTTCTTCTGATTTATACAAACGATTAAACAATGGTTATTTATCAACATTAAAACTACAATTATCCGTCCAACTTTAAAAATGCGAGACGATTAACGATATTACTTCAATATTTTTCGAGATTTTTGGCCACTAAAATGCGTTAAAAACAAAAAAAACTTATATCAAACTTGGCTTGCAGATTATTTTAAAAACATAACCGTTTTCTTAGCTTTCCAACAAGGCATAACAACTATGAACTTATTTTAAAAAAACTGAGAAAAACCGATCACAAAGGAAGCAGGCGGAAATTTGTATTCGAACTAAACTTAAGGTCGTTCTTTAAAATTTCAAAAAAAGTAATTAAAAACAATGCCCAATGTAAATAAAACAAAAAATATAAATATAAAATTAAATTTAGAACCAGTAAAAGTTTAGTAATAATAACAATTAATAATAAGTAACAATGAAGACATTTTGTAATTTAGCCTAATTAAAGTTCTTGCTCGAAGGGACTTCCCCTATTGCGTACGCAAAGTCTCATTATTTTTCTGAGGTGTAACTTAACTACCGAAGTAGTCAAATTATTCTTCATTAAGTGCAATATGTGCAAGAATTTATCGATGAACCAATTTTGCTCGCTTACGAATTTTTTTAACAAATGAAATGCTCGAAGACGTGCCTATGGCTATAAGGCAAAACATGATATACTAGCAAAACGGATGTCCTGCAAATGTGATTCGGAATAATTTGAACACTTCGGTAGTTAAGTTACACCTCAGAAAAAGAGTGAGACTGCGTACGCAATAGGGGAAGTCCCTTCGAGCAAGAACTTTAATTAGGCTAAATTACAAAATGTCTTAATTGTTACTTATTATTAATTGTTATTATTACTAAACTTTTACTGGTTCTAAATTTAATTTTATATTTATATTTTTCGTTTTATTTACATTGGGCATTGTTTTTAATTACTTTTTTTGAAATTTTAAAGAACGACCTTAAGTTTAGTTCGAATACAAATTTCCGCCTGCTTCCTTTGTGATCGGTTTTTCTCAGTTTTTTAAAAATAAGTTCATAGTGGTTATGCCTTGTTGGAAAGCTAAGAAAACGGTTATGTTTTTAAAATAATCTGCAAGCCAAGTTTCATATAAGTTTTTTTTGTTTTTAAGGTATTTTAGTGGACAAAAATCTCAAAAAATATTGAAGTAATATCGTTAATCGTCTCGCATTTTTAAAGTTGGACCGATAATTGTAGTTTTAATATTGATAAATAACCATTGTTTAATCGTTTTTATAAATCAGAAGAAAAAAATAGATTTTAATTGATACTTTTTTTTTAATAAATTTTTGATGTTGCATTTCTGACCTATTTTGAAAAAAGCTGAAAAGCTTGATAACTCGAAAATGGTTCACTTTTGCATAATGCATATGGGGGTTAAAATTATCACAAATAGTCACCCCTATCACCTCCTAACGGGAATACGTCGAATTACCAATAACCCTGTATATGACGTAGAACACAGGAGCAAAAGTCAACTTTTTGAGTTACGAGAAAAAAATTGCCAATATATGCATTGTCAGGCCATGCTAACGATATTTTGATGACTGCCGTGAGCTTCGCACAGTAATGAAATAATAAAAAGACAAAAAAATATAAGAAAAGAAAAGTTATAAGACTACTGTGCGTCCGATGGGGCGAGGCTTGGGGCAAAAAACGGCCGGCGAAAATAATTTGACGCGGCGCTAACATAGGCGCCTTTGAGCGCACAACATGATTTTGGGATTTTATTATAATCCATCTAACTAAGCAGTTATAAGTGTCATATCCCAGTGATAAAGAATCGATCTCTTACTTCTGTCTTGAAAAGGCAAGCAGTGGCCTTATCACATAAAAAAAACAATACAATTTAACCTAACTAATGTCAAGAATCTCAACGAAATTATCCTTCTATATTGATTGATTTCTTACCCGAAGGTAAGAAATATGGAAGCATAATTTTTGTTCGCTACGGCCCGTCTATTGCCGGATGTCTTTTCAATATTGCCGGATCTAGTGATCTAGTGATAAACGAGTCAGTTCAATTTAACATACATACCTACCTAGGACTTGAAACTATAATTCGCCGGTCATTTGTTTCGCTTCGCTTCGGTCTTCGCGTTTTAAAATTATTGTTTCAGGCGTCACTATGAGGATATCCATTGTTCGGAGAGGATCGGAGAGGAACTTTCTGGTAACACTTTCATACAGGCGACCGTCTTAGTCCTCACGGGTAGCTATGCATTGTGACTGACTTGGAACAAAGCTCACTAACAATTAACTAAATAACTATAATCGTTAACAATTCAACCGTTTTACGAGTGGGAAACCTTTTAAAACTACCTGGTCATGGTGGGAGCGACGATGTGGGATTTCCACCCACTTAAACCCTCCGGTGGCCTTCCGCGCTTGTGGAGGGCTCCGGGATCTCTGATAGAATACGTCGGTGCCCTCCAGCGCTGTGCCCATGACAGGCTCGTCTCAGACGAGACATCCAAAGATGTCGAAACCCATCTACAATGTTGTGCAGCCACACACAGCGTCGTCATTCCTGGGCTCACTGGATGGACGGTTCGAGCTCCCACTCTTGCCGCCCGTGAGCCCAGAAGCTCCCTTTTAGTCGCCTCTTACGACAGGCAGGGGATACCGTAGCACTATTCTGGTACCGAGCTACAGGGACTAACTAACCGAGCTAACTGTCAATAACAGCCTCTGCCCCGAGCGATCTCATCCTCATATTAACTAACGAACCAACCAACTAATTTTACTTTTATTTAATTTAATTTTTGATTAACACCCTTTGCTAACTCACATTAGTGTTGCTGCATACTCGTTTGCAGTCTTTAATCCATAAAAAAATAAACTTACTGTCACACGTTTTCATAGTTGAAGCTACCGGCTTACTCACGTATGACTTAAGTCGGAAATAGGCCGACTAGTTTCGATCGATTACGATGATCATCTTCAGGAAAGAACGCGCTCGCGGCGGGCACGGCGTACACGTGATTAAGCCGGTAACTTGAACTATGAATATAGACACTTACGAATCGTTCAGTAATAAAATAGTTACACGTATTGTTGTAATCAGTTAATGGTAAATTAAATTATAAATTGATCCATATAGAGATCAGTTGCAAGTTACGCGCAAAACCACGTGCTAATTGTTATTTATTAGAACCAATTAGAACTGATCTCGAACACCTGCTGTTATTAGATTCATTTGGATTCGAATTCATTGGAAAACTTATGCAATAGCAACTGTTTGCTATCAAAAGAATAAGACAAGTATATTATTTATTTATCACACCCAAATTACTCGAACGGGATAGGTAGAGGAAGAAAGAAGATATAGAAGAATATACAGGCATTTTTAATACGCTTATTACATACGCTTATACGCTTTTGACATAATCTATTCTCCCATGTCTTGTAATGGACACGATAACACACTGCGTCATGACATAGAATTAATTATTTATAATCTATCGTCAATCAAAGGCACAGTAAGGTTGTCCAGATAAAATATTGATTTTTACCTTTACTGTTTAGACTAGTTTTTGTATACATCTGTACACTTGTTCCTTTGTATCATTATGTCATAAACAATAAAATATGATTTGATTGACATGAATTACTGGGAATACAAATAAATTAGAAGAATTGATTATGACATAAATTTTTGAAAAAAAAAAATTTGCTTTGCCTTAGAAGTTCGTAAGGACTAAATTAATCGCAGTAATTCTCACGGAAGTTTTGTTTTGATAAAAATTATATTCTCAATTAATTTAAAGTTATTATTATCTATTTATTACTATCGTGCCTATCCTACCTATTTATCTTTTAAATATTTTTATAAGGAAGATTTGTCCAGTCCCATTGCCTGCGACGTAATAAAAATTCATTTTAACTTTATGTTTATTAGATTTTTTTTAACTTGTTTTTTTCATTTTATTTCATTTTGTATTGTATTTTTGTTTTTAAAAATATAAAAATTTATCATTTTATTAAATCCCCGACTGACCGAATTACCAACTTCAGAATGATGCACGGAAAATCAGCGCCTAAAGCCGCGTCCTAAGGCCCAACAGCCTATTTTGTAGTTTAACCCTGCACTGCAACATAGATGATTAAGACATTGTATCGAACCAATTATTAAGTGTCATGTATGTATGTAATAATTAACACGAATCAGATAAGTAATTATATAAATTACTACATTTAAAATTCATGAACATTAATATAACAATGATTTGTTTTTAATATTTATTAAGAAAATTTACAATTAAAGTAGAGCAATGAACCTAAAACTAAAAAACCTTAAAAAATATAAAATAATAACTAAAATATATTATTAAAAGGAATCCCTTTAGGCAAGGTTCCGAAGATACTGGCAGATTCTGGCAGCTATTCAAAGGGCTCTGCCAGTATCTTCGGAACCTTGCCTAAAGGGACTGCATATAGTAATATATTTTTATTATTATTTAAAATTTCTAACGTTTTTTAGTTTTAGGTTAATTGTTCTAGTTTTTTGTATGTAATTAGGTACCATTGAAATTGTGTATATTGTAGTGTAACTCTACAATAATTCTATTGTATTCTATAATAACGTTCAAGAACTTTCATCCGCATCTGACGCCACGCTATCCGTTTATCGATCGGTTTTTTTTTCTTGCGAATTTCTCACGCGTCACGCGAGCTCGTGAAAGTGGTGTCGCATGCGACGGACACATATCTTCACGCTTTCCGAGGACTTGAGCGGTGCAGAACTTGGCTAGTTAACCTACAGCCCGCAGGCGTTGTGCCCGCTGTTAGTTAGTTAGTTAGTTAAATTTGGTACACAGATAGTCTAGAGCCTGAGAAAGGACATTAAAATAGACATTTTAATTGGAAAAAAGTGTTGAAAAGGGTTGAAAAGGGGGATGAAAGGTTGTATGAGAGTATTGTCTTTTTCAGAACTAGAACCATAAAAATTATACTTTAGGCTATTGATTAGATATGAATAAATATGGCATTCAAAGTTTATTTTACTATGTTTATTTTACCCATAAAGATAGAAAGAAAAGAATCATCTATTTGCCAAAATCGTTCATGCAACACAGAAAAATATCATGTAATAAGATGTAAAATAAACATAGGGAGATAACGCATTTACGGATTAATTACAATTTTGTGGGGCTAAAGCTAACGCGTTAAGAAGAATCTATTATTATGTCTAATTCCACGCGAGCGAAGTCCACTAGTCCCACACTAAAAATATGTGTACTTATCTTATTTGTATAGTGGTGTTGGATCTTTGTCCCTTACCATTTAACTAAATCGTAATTAAGTTTGTTGTTATTTAAATCACGCAGTATTAATGTTCTTAATATTTATTATTTCTTTAAATTATACATAGGCAACGTATAATTTAACTGTGCTTATCCCCAACAATTCTCACGAAGAGCGGATAATTTAAGTAAATCGATTTTAATGACGTCATTAATCCCCCAATTCCCATACGTGTATGCAAAACGCATGAGAACAATCCTAAACGCTCTTATTTAAACCTCGAGAAAAATGGCAAATTATCAATCAAAGTACTGAGACATATTCAAGTGCATATTTGCCTAATCCATCACCATCCCTAACAGAATACGCGACGCGCAGACCGAAACTTACCTTATTACTATTGCATAAAATCGATATTCGAAAAGCAAGACTCATGCTTGCAACAGAAAGGAAATTGTCCCTTATATCTACTAAAATAAGGTTGAGACTAAAATTGTTACCTCAGGGTTGTCCAATTGACATTTGCATAGGTTCGCAACTCAGCAGGCGTCGTAGTATCCATTCAATCGAGTGTTTTCAACGAGCCTATAGCGATTTCAATGCATTTAAGCAAATAGGTTATGGCACTTATTTCTTTGTAATAAGGCTTATTAAAACCGCCGGTGACGGTAAGTAAAACTTCTATGATAGATCCAGTAATGCGTTCAGAATCGCTAAACAGGTTTTGTCTACTTTGTATGCGATGCGCAATTTTTTTCTGTTATAAATGATCTGGATGGGACTCGTACTCGGGCTATGCAAATCGTGGATTCGTGAGAAAAAACACGAAAAGAGCTAAGCGCCACCATAGATCTATATTAATTGTTTCTTGCGCTTAAGGGATTGAAGCATTCATTGTCTGTTGCCCAGGTTGAAATGGGAAGAATGTATCCATTTTAAAACTGTAATTTTAAAAGCTTTTATTTAACTTCACTCGTATGTATGTATGTCCTGGAATCTTGCAATCAATATTTCACCCACTTCCACTGAAGCTATCAAGCTTAAATTCGGCACACATGTCATATTTGGTTCCGATGACAATGCACGAAAATAAATGAAAAAGTTATAAACGGATTTTTAATTTTTTTTTTAATAATTCAATTAACCTTTACCTCTTGTGCTGTGTAAGTTAGTTGACTTGGGTCTTAAAAATAGTATTAATTATCTGTTGATATTGTGTTCTTGTTGTTACCGTTAAGTGTTTAGTTAGTATTTTCGTTAATCCTTTACGGGACGATGTGGTCGCTCAGCGACAAAGTCCCTTCAATAATAAAAAAAAAACCTTTATCTCGTTGTTCTCGCTGCGACCCATAGACGTCCCACTGCTGGGCACGGGTCTCCACACAGACACTGCCGCGGGAGATCTAGAGTATACTCCACCACGCTGCCAAAATAATAATGTAGCATCCATAGCCCAGTTGCTCGCGTCGATTCAATGTAATCGAAAGAGCTAAGCAACGACGGGCGCGGTAGGTTTGTGGATGGCAAAATTCCATGGACGTGCTTCGGAGGGCACATAAAGCCGTCGGTCCCGGTTGTTTTCAACGCTGGAAACAGTCGTTAAGCCTTGTCGAAGACCTTCGGGTGGCTTGAGAACATTCGATACTGGGTTGGCCACTAACCCTCGACCAATCCGCATTAGAGCAGCGTGGTAGAGTATGCTCTAGACCCCCGCAGCAGGGCCTAGAGCAGCCCAGCATTGGGACGTAGGTATATGGGTCGCAGCGAGCGAATTCATGCAAAATTGTAGAATAAAGTTACGTAGTTATTTCGCAGAGCTGGATAACTGCTATAATTATGACGCATACATTTGCATGACATCAGGAGAAAATGCTTTAGATTGTCGAGACCGTTAAACGCACTCTTGAGAGCCCTATTTAGGAGTTAAGCAGTCATGAAACATTACTGTTTGACGGGTCCGTTGGCGCAATCGGTAGTGACCTGTTACGCCAGGGATTGTAGGTTCGAATCCCATTCAGGACAAACATTCGTGTGACGAACACTTATGTTTGTTCTCTGTTTGGATGTTATTTTCAATCAATCATCTGAAGGTTAAGCTCATTTTTTTTTCGTTTTTTGTGTAGGTACCTAATTCAATTACTTTTGTTAACATTTTTGTGAACTTTTTTTTATTTATTGAAATAACATGAACTGTTATTTTTATAATGTAACTTCTAACTATTGACAATTTTTTTAATAATTATATTTGCTTGATGCGTTCTAATTAATTGTATTGAATAAATACCTAAATAAAATAAAATACCACAACTCGCACCATCTAGGTAAGGTAAAAGGTACTCACGTCGACGCCGCCGTTGTTCCATGGCGGCAGGGCGTAGTGGGAGGGGTCGTGGCCTCCCCCCATATGCTCGGCCATCACCGACATCCAGTGCACCAGACCCTGCGCGCCGCCACCTGACGTGCCTGACAACGACAGCAAGTTAGACTTTGTACACTATGGTGAACCTTGGTTAACCATGGTTCACCCTAATCCAGGGTAAAATTGGTTATGTAAGAATGCTCAATCATAGACGACACAGCTGCAAGAGTACAGTCTTGTACATACTGTATGCTCGTTTACTACCTTATTCAAATTATAAAATTTTGCCCTGAATTATATTTTCTACCGTGCTTCGGAGAGCACGTAAAGCCGTCGGTCCCGGTTGTTTTCAATGCTGGAAACAGTCGTTAAGCCTTGTCGAAGATTTCGGGTGGCTTAAGAACATTCGTCACTGGGTTGGCCACTAACCCCTCCACCAATCCGCATTGGAGCAGCGTGTTGGAGTATGCTCTAGCTAGCTAGACCTCCCGCAGCTGTGCCTGTGGGGGAGACCTGAGCCCAGCTGTGGGACGTCTATGGGTCGCAGCGATATTTAAGCAAAGTTAGGTATAACAAAAAATACTCATACTATGTTAGTATACTCATAACAGAACAAAAACGAGATCTCAAAGAGCAAAATGCGCAACTGTAGACACCGGGCGCCTCGGGCAAAGCGACTTGCAGCTTATTAGAATACGTGGAATATGTTCCACTATTCTTATTAGAAATTCAACAATTCAACATGAAAAACTGAATTAAACCAAGATACATTGTGATGTTTAAGAAGAATTATTGTTGCAACAAAAGTAACCTCGGTCTTATTTGACTATTACGTCTTACATGACTGGCAAAAGACATTCTACTCTTATAATATGAATTATGCTAACTATTATGAATAATACACGAAAAAAGGACTCTAACTTGAACAATTATTAAAATTAAAGTACGGATTACAATTTAATTTTGTGGCACCCAGTATGCTTTACAATATTATTTCCAGTATTTAATTAACTTGGCGCAATTTTTCAATTTTTTTTTTAATCTACTCTAGACAAGTAAACTAGTGTAATTAATTATGTTGAATAAAAACTTAACTTTGGTACTTTTTAACCAATGCCAAACATCCACCGAAACTAGTGTTAAGGAAAATATCATTTTGTGACATATCTTAAACATAAGCTATACGATAAGCACACACCATGTACTAAATCCTACAAAATTATTAAAGCGCACAAAAAATCACCTTTCATGCTATAGTAGATTACAAATTTCAAGAAGACGCAAGTATCTTTGGGTTAGGTAGACTAAGCTGATAAGAAGTTGCCAAATTCGCTTGCACAAATAAAAATTACACTTCTACATTGAATCGCAAATCTCATGAAGACGTTACGTACTACTACCTATATTATAAGGTAGCTTGACAAAGCTAATAAGAATTTGCTTTAATATTCCCTTTGCTAGTGAGTGAAGAACTAGGGTAATACAAGGAGATATATTAGGACCACTTCTGTTTTATGTACGTATATCAGAAACACAACTGGTCCTAAAACACCTCCTTGTCCTACTCTTTTTCAGTAAATTTGTAAGTTTATGTTGCAGCAACTCTATTGAATCATGGGTAAACAGCAAGGTACTTAAGTGCCAGTACTAGAAGTGGTAAAATGGAGCAAGATCTTACCAGTGGGCACGGCAGCGGGCTGCGCGGCGGCCTGCTCCTGCCCCCCTCCCCCACCAACCCCCCCGCCGCTCCACACGAACGCCGACGACGCGCCCGCCTTCTGAAACAAGAGAGCGTGTTATAAACTGGATATGACCTTGGACTGCCTAGGACTAGGTCGCAAGCGCGACTGGTGAGCTGGTGATCCTGGGTCCATAAGAAATTTATTTTATCACATTCCAGCATCAGTACAATAACAGTTTCAGTTTTACACAAATTATTTTGTATTACTATATCAGCTTCAACAATAATTAACTTACTGTCCTGTTAATCCAGTTAGTAGAGAGAGTTAATAAGAACATTGGTTGGTCAGTTAGTTAGTGGGTATGAGGACTGGGGCAGAGGTTGTTAGTTTTGTAAGAGTATTAATAAGTAGCTTCTTATAAGATCTGGGAATGCCCAATTTTCCGATAAGAAAACACTTAAAAGTTTAATAATAACGCTTCGATTCGCGAATGGTACCTACCGGGTACACTTTATATAGGTACAAAAACAATCTAATCAATAAAGAAACATGAAGTAAATTAAAACTAAAACTAATATATCTCTAAAAGATGCAAATTGAAGGTGTTTTGAGGGATAAGTTTCTTGCATATCTCTGTCGAGTTTTCTTGACTGATTAAATTGTGGATCTTGGGTGCTTTGTCCGAATGGCAAAAATTTTATGCTCTGCATCATACCCTGAAAGTACCAGACCATACCTAACGCAAAACTCACTCGCTGCAAAAAAAGTACATAAAACTCACCTTGCAGTCAAATTCTAATCAAACAATTTTTCCTAATAATAATTGTACCTCATCAGGAGAATCGGAGATCCGGTCCGGAGCAGCCTCATCATCAGACGCTTCCAGCCCGAAACTGTTGGAGAACAGCATATTCCTCGGATAGAGGGAGTAGCAGTCGGCAATGTTCCGTCTCCTCTTTCCAAGACTCGCCAAGAAGCTCTTGTAAAGTTGCGTCGGCAAAAGAAATGGCGATCTTGTGCTTTGAAATCCATCTTTGAAGTTCAGATTCTGAGCCCTAAACGGATTGGCGAAGTCAAAGTCTGGCATGAATTCCTTTTTAATGAAGTCAGCTACAGGATGAAGGGAAAGAGCGTTCTCAGTGTAGTCCAGTGCAGTGTTGTTTTCTTCATCATTAGGGGTGTTCTCCAAGTCACTGGATTCTGAATTCCCGTCACTAGACGCGTTGTCATTCTGTTCCTTATTTTCATTGTCTTCGGTACTGAAGTCTTCAAACTCACGTTTCATTGGGAAGTTCACTTGTTTCTTCATAAAGATATTCGAATTCGATAATGTTACGGACATGATATTGGCACTTTTTCACTAATAAGTACTTGTACAAATATATATTTTCTAAGGTAATATTTTTTTTAAAGTAAAAATAAATATTTCTTCGTGATTAAAGTTAAGTAGGTATAAGTAGGAACTATCGTTGGGTTAGGAGGTGGCTGGACCGAATCTATAACAAAGTTGGATGAGTTTAGTTTAATTCAAGTTAATATTACATTTTCAGCGTGTCTGTTTTAAGTTCACCCGATCCGCGGCTTTTTTTAATAAGTTGGTTATTTTATTTTAAAATTAAGATTTATAAAAATACCTTGTCTAAAATTCTGTATTTATTAGTATGTTTTGATAACAGGAATTTCGTTGATTATGTATACTAATATTATAAACAGGAAATATTTGTTTGTAATGTTTTCACACAAAAACTACTAGACCGATTTCAAAATTTCTTTCACCATTAGAAAGCTGCATCTTCACTGAGTGACATAGGTTGTTAGGAATATTAAAGGTGTAAACTAAACTATTGTTATGTCTAATTCCACGCGAGCGAAGTTGCGGGCAGTCCACTAGTATGTATATAGAGTAAAGTTAAGTCTAAGAGCGTCCACTATTGATGAATAATTGTGTTTATATCAATTATTGATGGCAATTAATCACCATAAAACACAACTGTCTCTTCACTAGGTACGTAGCCGTTAAGTACTGATTTCAATAGTCTATCGTTTCACTAACCGGACAGTCATCTCTTCACTGAAAAGGTTTTGAGGCGCTATTTTGTCCCAATAGGTACGGGTCTTAAAATAACACTGTATATCGATTGACCGGTTGGAAGATGTATTCTGGAATGTAGGTCGCCCGTAGCTGAAATATTATCGAGGACAGTTCAGGTATGGAAATAGGTTTGTTTTACTTTAAATCTTACATTTAAATAAAGAACAAAATTTTAACGGACGTCATCAAGCTATCCATCGATTCTTTGTTAGAAATTGGTTCGAAATACGTTTTTATCTAAGTAGCAAACATTGTTTTTTTGGCACAATTTGAGTTTTGAATAAATTAATGAACGAAAACTGAATGACTTTTTAATTGAAAATTTTCCTGCCTCATTTTCATTCGAAGTGAGATGTTGATGTGTGCGTTTCTCGACATGTACCCTCGCAAAATATATTTGAAGTCTACAGCATGTTTTAAAAAGTTATAATTCAGATATTCACGTACCTATCGGTTCTACTATATACTATATACAAACAACCTAAACATATTATTTGTATTTAATGTGACGTACGCCCTCAGTGCGAATCAATAAAAGCTACGTTTACTGACAGTTTATTTTTTGTCATTGATTAAATTGCCTACCAAAATTCCTCCTTCTCAAAAGGATGAAACCCTTTTTTTTCTTTCTGCCGACCCTCTCTCGACTCATGTTTTCCTATCAGTGATGGTAAAAGGTCATGGATGGTGGTTTAAATAAATAAATATACGCTACACACTCAGTCCCCCTCAACCACACAACAAACACAGAAATAATCCAATTTGACATCCATGACCTGAGTACAGATATTTATCTGCGAAATAATATAGATTTGAACCCGGGACCCGCGGTTCGGCAGTCAGGATCACTCACAACAGCTCTACTGAGTCATCATACAATCAACATGCATCGCGCAGTAACTAATTATCTACATAACGTTTTTAAAATATGAACAACAAAAAGATTCTCTTTATGAATTTTGCTAAAAAAAATGCTGGCGTGACAAAGCAACCACAATCATTTAAGTAAACAATCACAACTTTTAAATAATTACTTATCGTAAAAATCAGAATTGGCACTTTCAATGAGCGTAGTCAGTCAATGAATGGAAATTTATAATATATTCAAATCATTGAAATTTAAACGTATGTTAAAATTCATGGGTCATACTTTAATGAGTCTATCAACCTATCAATTTCTAACCGACCGCATTATCTGACGAGCGGATGTTGATAAATATTTAATAATTATGGCATTTAACTGCCAAATAATTATAATTAATAATTGTCGCGTGCCATTGGGTAGCGGCAAAAAGAGCGTTTAATTAGTTTAAACGGTTCCATTTGAAGGAAGTATTTATTTATCCACCATCAATTCATCGATACCGTATAAGAATTTACAAGTGATGTAACAGAAATACAAACGGTTTTTTAAACGGTTTTACGTTTTCAATTATAGGTATTATCATAACTTTAATGTACACTTTCAATTTCTACTAATTTTAATGGTACCTCTATGTACCTACTACATATTTCTATTTAAGTAAACGATAAAATGTTTTCTTAGGTCACAATATATTTAACATTGCATTTTTAATCCTATCCCACTTAAAAATAATATAATTGTATATATGGATGTTTGTTGCTAAACCACACAAAAACTACAAAACGGATTTGGATGAATCTTGGCTCTTATGTAGGTTATTCTAATTAAAAATTTAATTCGGTTTTACTCCTTTCTTTCAATGAAATAAGCTTCGGCCATGCAATACATCTATTGTATGTATAGTTTTTGCTCAATGAAACCGATTCTAGCTAGAATTCTCTTAAAGGTACATTCATATTGATAACAATTTAGTTTTTCCTATACTACTTAGTAAATTAATAAGGATAATTTGCACTAATAGGACAAGCATGCTACCGGCAAGATGTCACAATATTCACAATTATTATAGTTGTGCTGTTATTAACTTCTTTTATTTCAGTGCAATTTTAAATAATGTTCTCGGTGGTTCTACATAGGTATAGCAACGTTAAGGATGTTGTAACATTAAAAGCAGTTAGTTTACGATATTTATAATTTGGCATTGTCTGTATTTTATCCTAATGTATATTCTATATTAAACGAATCTTTTGGTAATAATCTTAGACTTAATTAAATCGTTGCTATATATTAAATAATAAGTTGAAGTAATTTTATGGGATAAATGAAAAGTTAAGTATGGTTTAAAAATGCTCAAAATAATGAAATTTTGATCAAGTAATAGAAGATAAGAATAAGAAGTCGTAGCAAAAGTAACAGTGAGTCTAGAAAAATATTATCAAATTATAAAATTTAAAAAAAATGCAGTCCGTTTGTTTCATTAGGCATAATCACATATGCTCAAATCTGAATATCCATTCTTATAAAAAAATAATATGAACATTCAAAAAATATAAAATAATAAATTTCTAATCAACAGTTTTTCCGCTGTCTCGCACACAACGCGTGAAATTCAAACTGCTGAAAGCGAATTTTTTCAAACAACTCTTAACTCCGCACACTCCGACACACTCATTAACACACATTTACATCACTAACGCGACCACGTGTCGCTGTACCCATTAACTCGACTAACAACTGCAATCAAACTTTCAATTTATCAATTAATTCGTTTCACGGTCAATCACTAGGCCTCTTTTGGCGCGAAACCGCCATCACTATTTAAACTTTTTATTATTAACCGTCGCGTTTTTTGTCTTTTGTCAATTCTTTAGTTTTTATGCCGCGAAACGGGTGAAGAACGATTTTAAGTTTCGAACGGCCGGTATGACCGATCGATTGCCCGATTTGGAAGTGACTTTTCAAATAAAGATTTATAAGTTTTTCAAATGAAAATTTTTAGAGAACGACTAGATGTCTTTACCGCGAGGTATTCGCTATGAAACTCTTCCCGAGAGGTTGGTGCAAGGAAAAGCATTTTCACAACACATGTAAGGTTTTCTTCGGTCGCGCATGTGTGTGTAAGCCCGAGTAAGGCCACACGAGTCTGTGTATAGCGACTAGAGGCGTCGCGAGAGTGTGCTAGCGATGTGGTTGTGTGTGTATTTTATGACTCTGAGTGCATCCCTTTCGAACTGCACGCGATTTATATGTGTGCACCTTATTTTTTTTTAAACGTCGGGTTTCCGTGTGTACGCGAAGGAAAGTTACGTGTATGAGTATTCTGTTTTTTCGGGGCACGTCAGAGGATTTGTAGCTTTGACTTTACGCAGTAAGGGTGGTTTTGGATTGGAGGTGATAAATGTATTTTTCAGTTTTATATCGCCGATATGAGAATCGCGGATGGAAAAGAAAATGTATAAGGAATAAAAAAAATGCATGCATCGTACGTTTTCAGGTAGACACATTTTTCTTTAACCCATTTATAGATGGTTTCAGTGTGTGAGTGAGCCTGCATCTGGGGGTTGGGTGGTTTCTAAAAGGGTTGAGGAAAGGGGGAACATATAAAAATGATAACGCATCGCAAGACGGCTGCTTTTATGGTTTTTCTTTATTTTTAAAGGTTTTTTTACGGGACGAAGAGTAGAGCGCACTTGTGTTGGTACAAAATTTTTCGTTACCAGGTGATTCGTTCGCAGCTCTCAATGATTTCACGTACAAAGACCGCCGCGGTTTACTCCTATGTAAAATAAGAGGTTTGTTTAAGAATTCTTTTGTGAGTTTTCAATAGATTGTTCTGACAGCCCTAAGGGTTAACCCTAAGACAGTTTTGCTAAGGGGGTAAGTGTGTACACTTACCCCCTTATTCATAAATAAATAATAAACCTATTTTAGCTATGGAGTGTTTTGTTTAAATTATTACTTGGAAGCCAGTTGTGTTAGATTGATGTGATGTAAAGTAAAACTACGCAATAATGTTAACTACAAGTCATAGTGGTAAAGAAAAACATCGTGAGGAAACATGCATGCCTGAGAATTCTCCATAGTGTTCTTGGTATATAGGGTCAATTATTTTACAAAGTATCTGTCCAATTAAGACCTTGAATTAAGACCTTGAAGAATGAATCTAATAATCAATTTTGTGTTATTTCTCATAAATTCCCAATCCTTGAATTAATATTAAGCACAATAGTCGCACCATTCGTTTATTTATATTTCCAGGGTGGTAGAACCTACATGCGCATATGGTGTAATATTTTACGGCATCCTAATGCTAAATCACGTTCGAATTGCTGATGTGAACGGTTTTCCCTGCAGTGTTTCTCTGTAACTTTACATACTACACATATGTATTTACAAAATTACATATAATAATAGATATGTCTATACTATAAAGAGAAAACATTTGTTTACACGACTTTAATAAATGGTATCCTTTTAATTCAATGTGAAACTGTTTTATGATTCCATTCATCCGTCCATGAGCTTTTACAAGTCCTCTGCTGGACATCCTCCCTTAATCGATGCCACTCCTCGATCCTGTACCTCCTGAATCCGGCTTACTTCTTCAGGTCATCAGTCCATTTAGCTGGAGGGCGGTCTGTGCTCCGTTTTTCGGGTCGTGGTCTCCACTCGAGGACCTTTCTTACCCACTGGCTATCAGTCCTTCGAGCGAGTATAAGTTCGTTTAGGCGAATCTCTAAAACTTTTTTCGCTAGTAGAAATCGTGGGGAATCGGAAAAGAACTTGTTGTCGAAAACTAGGCTATAATGTATGGCAAATTATCGAAAAAAAAACTACTGGTGCAAATATATACAAGTAATAGCTGACCCCGCAAACGTTGTTCTGCCATATGAAATGTAAAAGTGACGCGACGCTACACGTCAATGAACGACGGTTAAAATTAAAAATAATGTTTACAAAACATTTTCCAGTGGACCAAATAGTGAATTTAAACCATTCTCGAATCCCCTTGAACACATACAAAAAACTTCATCAACATCTATCCAGCCGTTTAAGAGTTCACTTTCATACACACGTACACATGAAATATATATATTAAGATATATTATATTAAGATGATAAAAGAAAAAAAAGATCCGAATGCTAAGGATATGGATGCCCCGGGTGAGGATCGAACTCACGACCTTAAGATTATGAGACTTACGCGCTGCCTACTGCGCTACCGAGGCTATGAAAAGTAAACTGAAAATAGATTTCCTATGAAAGTGTCGGTGCGACCCATAGACGTCCCGCTGCTGGGCACAGGTCTCCCCCACAGACACTGCTGTGGGAGGTCTAGAGCAGACTCCACCACGCTGCTCCAATGCGGATTGGTGGAGGGGTTAGTGGCCAACCCAGTGTCGAATGTTCTCAAGCCACCCGAAGGTCTTCGACAAGGTTAACGACTGTTTCCACCATTGAAAACAACTGGGACTGACGGCTTTACGTGCCCTCCGAAGCACGTCCATGAAATTTTGCCACTAGCGGTCACCCATCCACAAACCGACCGCGCCCGTAGTTGCTTAACTCTTTCGATCATATTAAATCGATGCGAGCCATTGGGCTATGGATGCTACGAAAGTATATCTTTTCATAATTATGAATATTTGACAGCAAACGAACATGCAACATAGATCCGCTGCCACCAATCATAACTGTGACAATCTTCGATCAATAATTGACAATCTTTAAACAAAACTCAAAAACGGAACTGGATTAGTTAAATTAGGAAATGAAGAATGAATATGAGATTTAAAACTGGCGCACTAAGGGTTCCGTACCATTTTAAATAAAAACGGCAAAAAAATCATGACTGTTGGGAGCCCCCATAAATCTTTATTTTTTCTGTTTTTAGTATGTGTTGTTATAGTGGCAACAGTAATAAGTACATCATCTGTGTAAATTTCAACTGTCTAACTATCACGGTTCATGAGATACAGCGAAGCCTTAGTAATAGGGTCCCATTTTACCCTTTTGGTACGGAACCCTAAAAATCAAGAATCTGATAGTTAAACAAATGGTCTATTCAATTACAACAGTAAAGTATCATTATTATGTGTAATATACGTTTACGACAGTTTTACGTTGACCGTATTTCATGTTTGGGTAATTTTTTGCTAAGCAGATCACACACGAGCCTTAACATCGGAACAAAAGTACTAGTACTCGCAACATTGACATGATTCGTCAGGTATCAACTTTAAGGGTGTATAGATCGAATCTATCGGAGTCAAGTATCATATGAACGTAGGTAGCCACTGGATATTACGAAGAATAACTAATATCATATTTTCATAAAAACTAAATAAACCTTCAAGTTTAAAAAAGGTATTAGATGGAAATTCGTTAAAAAATTAAAAAATAAATTCGAATTCCAAATTGCAATAATATGTAGGTTTGTGTGCCGGTTGCCTTATTCGTTGCATAATGGTTTGATACTATCAGCTATTAAACTCCAATCTGGTTATTGGATGCAACTGTTTAGCTGTTGTGAAAATGTTTATGGGTGGTAGAACCTCTCAATGGGTCGGCCATGTAACTTTTAAGAACCATAAGGCCATAAGGCCATGTATTTTTGTCCGATTTCGAAAAAAAGTACATGGTTCTATGTTCGACTCTTGTATTTGTTATGTTGTATACATCATCGATCTTTAAAAAATAAAGATAACATCGTTAGTGTTGTGTTTGGTAGAACAGGGATTCATAAACTGGAACTCAGAACCTAGAGGCTCCGTAGAATAGTCATCAGGGTTCCGCCAAAATTATTCCGTACGTATCGTTGTGAAACAAGCTTTTCAGCCTAGTTTTATACAAAAAACAAAATTAAATACAGGTCAAGATTGGATGCTACCCCAGATATACGCATACAATTGTCGGACATAATACCGACCTTACGGTCGGTAAACTTTAAATTAAGAATAACGTGTTTCAATTTTACTAAACATTTCTTGAAAAAAATGTTCTTATATAAATCTCAGTGTTGATTCGTAATCATTTAATTTGGGGTTCCAAAAAATAAATATGTATTTGGTTAGTGTTCAGTTATCTTTAAAGTTTAGGAACCCCTGTGGTAAAATATACTTCGAAGGTGGCCTCATATAAATTTAATGAAATTCTCCCCCAAAGAGTATAAGCAAGCATACTAAGGGTAGCAATGTTAGTAATAGTCGTGTTAATTGCCCTGTAGCGTCGTTTTTGTACGGATTTTGATGATTCTTCGTTTATTTATTTATTTATTTATTACAAACATACCAACTAAGTACATAAGAGACTTTTACAATAATTAGTAATACAGTGGTGTTTACTATTTTATGCATTTAAATTCAAGGTTTGCACAACATTGTTATTATGTATACATTGTAATCAGACAACAAGCTATTTTTAAGTAGGTATTATCTACTTTTAATAACTACTACAATAAATTAAAAGAAAATAAAAAATTAAAGATATAATAACTTTTATTTGAATGGTCTTGTTACATACTTTTTCTTTTATGTATTTTATTAAATTATAACCCTGAAAATGTAGTACGTTCGTACTCCTTTCTAAAAGTATTATCCAGCGAACATACTCCAGTAAGGTACTTGTTTCGTGAACCATTTTCATTAGCATACAACTTTTAAAGTAAAACTTCCAGTAACAAAATATTTAAGCATAAACCAGCCAGCTATTCGTTTCGCATAAAAAATATATTTTTAAAAGCGCCATAGCATAACGCCCAATTTTCTAGCACTCCGGGAATAAAAGAAACAGGCACATAAAACTGCAGTGGAAAGGCGGGAAAAGGAAAAAATAGCTCTAAACTCCGCATGTACAAGATTCTACATGTACACATAGGAAAAATATAAAATACGGCGGGTAAAAAATATATAAAAGCAACAAAAATATATTATTCTCAAGACGAGTCCACACAGGTGCGCTTCTGTGTGTTGCCGTGTTGCTGTGCTCGTGTACCGATGCTTGGGAGAGGCGTGGGGTCGCCTTAGCACTAGTTTTTTTCTATCTATCTATATATGTTATCTGTCTATCTATCTATATATATTATCTATCTATCCATCTATCTATATTAGGTACTATTAGAAATAAACAAAACAGTTCTACAACAACTTTTAAAACTTTTACATATATTTTAACACCGTCAACAGTTCTTAGTAACTGACAACTCTCAGGTTGTGCTACACCCGCTAGGGATGTTCGTCATCTTCCACCGTTGATAGTGATGTTCACTGGTACAATGATTTCCGTCTAACAGTAGCCTATATGTAAACTTAAAATGAATAAATAATAATTCATTCATTCGCTGTAAGGGTACACGCTCAACGAAATACAAAAAAAAGATTTAAATTACATAAGTCGAATAAGTATAGAATAAATATCGTTCGTCGTTTGAAGGACTGACAACCGGAGGGGAGAAAAGTCCTCGAATGGAGACCACAACTCGGAAAAAAGAGAACAGGTCGCCCTTCGACAAGGTGGACAGACGACCTGAAGAAGACGGCGGGAAACCGCTGGATTCAGAAGGCACAGGACCGGTCGGAGTTGTGTCGTGGACCTCAAAAGGCTGATGGATGATTGGATGGATACCGCATTCATTTTAGAATCAATTGCAGCTACTAATGGAATATTTATACAGGAAATACGATAGTAAAGTAGGTATTAAACGTGTACGCGATTCACATCACGTTGAAGATGATTATAAGGAACTCATCGCAGCATTTAGGGTTAAACTAAACGCAGGAGAGACTTCTAAGGCAACCCTATTTACATTTATGATAATGTTAGAATTACTAATACTAAGTATACCATTAGATCAGTAAAGTCTAATGTACGAGTATGTCGAGTGTGATTAAGGAAAAAAATTGTTTATTAATAAGAAAATGGAGATGTTTAGCGACGGGTATCGGATTGAAAAGGAATGATTGATAATACAAAAGTGATAATTGTACATGGGTTCTAAATATGGTCAATTATCAGATATTATGTTTGCATGTATTATAGTAATAGAATTTACTGGTATTAAGCTTATTCATATGTTTGTTATATGAGCTATTGTGTCCACCTGCTGTACTTGTACTACTATTATTCTGTGGCACGGCATGGGACATGGTCCACGGTGTTCAACTGCAGACTTCACACTTTCAACTTTATGCATGCAACTTTTATGCAGTTTTCCTCACGATGTTTTCCTTCACCGTTGCAGCAGGTGACATTTGAGTTTATAACGCACATAGTTTCAGTCTACAACGCACATAGTATCAGTAGTAAAACATTGATAAGAATACTGCATTAATTTAAATTACTAAACCTCATTTTAAAAGCTTTTCTTTAACTTCACTCGTATCTATGTATGTATGTCCTGGAATCTTGCAATCAATATTTCACCCACTTCCACTGAAGCTATCGAGCTGAAATTTGGCACACATATTTGGTTCCGATGACAATGCATGAAAATAAATAAAAATTAGAAAAAGAATTAAATTTAAAAATAAAAAGTAATTTAATAAGTAATGTAATTTATTTACTATTTTTACTATATTATTATTTTACTTACTATTTTTGTTTATAATGTTTATGTATGTATTATATATAATGTGTTTGTGTGTGTGTTTTATGAGTAAGTCTAAAAGTCTGTGAAATGTGCTACGTGTTCGTTTGCTACTCAATACATTCTATTAGAGAAAATATTGTGCACTAACAGCGTCTCCACGTATGCAGCACGAGCTATTCCTAGACTGAGCGGAGTCTAACGTGTGTGCATGCACCTTCGTATCGCATGAAGTATTGACGTGGATGCCAGAAATGAGCACTGGACTGGATGGGGCATATAACGTTGATGGTGGTAGAATCTTTAAAGGACCTTTAAGTTCTTCTGATTTCTGATTCTGGATTACTATAGTTAAAAGAAGATCTACGAGCCGCTGATTTCCGTGAAGCTGATCAACTAATCTGATTCTGATTAACTAACTATATTCGCTCGCTCGCTGCGACCCATAGACGTCCCACTGCTGGGCACGGGTCTGCCCCACAGACACTGCTGCGGGATGTCTAGAGAATACTCCACCACGCTGCTCCAATGCGGATTGGTGGAGGGGTTAGTAGCCAACCCAGTGTCAAATGTTCTCAAGCCAAGGTCTTCGACAAGGCTTAACGACTATTTCCACGATTGAAAACCACCGGGACCGACAGCTTTACGTGCCCTCTGAATTGAATCCGCGTCCGTGAATTTTTTTGCCACTAGCGGTCACCCATCCACAAACTGACCGCGCCCGTCGTTGCTTAGTAATTCTTTCGATCAATTGAATCGACGCGACCCATTCATTGGGCTATGGATGCTACATTCAGCTTCACATTGAATTAAAAGGATACCATTTAAGTTAGTAACCAAGAACTAACTATATTATTATGTCACTATTGTACACGTATTTATTAAAACTTACTAACCCGATGCTTTAAGGGTTTTTCCTACAAAAAAACAGATCACACATCCAGTTACAAAAACTATCCTCAACATCATGGCTCCACACACACGGTCCGTGTACGTACACGGCGCAGCTCATATCGTACGTACTTACGCCCTTATAGCACGCGAGTGCTGTACACTTGCGAGCGTGTTAAGTATGATGACTTATTAATTTTTCTTACTTAAAATTTGGTAGTTGCTGTGACGTTTTTTTCATTGAGCCTGATTGGTCTTGCCTTGATTCATAAACAAGTAGATTTATTTTGGAAACATTTTTTTTTATAGTATAATCGACGGCATTTGAGGCATCAGCAAACGTGTTAGTTCTAATAATAATATTTTATATAATAATTTAAGAAAGCTCCAGTTTATTGAAAGTTTTCCTGAGAAACCCATATACGACAATAGATATCGGAAGGAGTTGCACGAGTAAACGACAAGCCTCTATAGCCCAAAAGCGTCCATAGACTAATGGCGCGCGCCGATTGTATGTTATCGGCCGAGTTTAGCAACGACGGACGCGGTCAGTGTGTGGATAGGTGACCGCTAGTCGCAAAATTTCATGGATGCTTCCGTTGTTTCCTATTGTAAAGCAATTGTTAAGCCTAGTAGATGGGCTGGCCACTAAAATCTCCAGCAATCTGCATTGAACAGCGTGGTAGAGAGTTTGCTCTATAACTCCCGCAGATATGGCTGTGAGAAGGACCAGTGCTTAGCATTGGGGCATCTATGGGTCCCACTATTGGGACTGTTGATTAACAAACGAGATGATTATTACATGATACCCTCTATCACGTGAAGTGATCGATAAAGTGTAAGACCAAGTTTAACATTTTACAATAAAAAAAAGCAAAAAAATATGGTTTATGTGACGTCCTGGTTTCGTTCTAATAATAATATTTTATATAATAATTTAAGAAAGCTCCAGTTTATTGAAAGTTTTCCTGAGAAACCCATATACGACAATAGATATCGGAAGGAGTTGCACGAGTAAACGACAAGCCTCTATAGCCCAAAAGCGTCCATAGATTAATGGCGCGCGCCGATTGTATGTTATCGGCCGAGTTTAGCAACGACGGACGCAGTCAGTGTGTGGATAGGTGACCGCTAGTCGCAAAATTTCATGGGTGCTTCCGTTGTTTCCTATTGTAAAGCAATTGTTAAGCCTAGTAGATGGGCTGGCCACTAAAATCTCCAGCAATCTGCATTGAGCAGCGTGGTAGAGAGTTTGCTCTATAACTCCCGCAGATATGGCTGTGAGAAGGACCAGTGCTTAGCATTGGGGCATCTATGGGTCCCACTATTGGGACTGTTGATTAACAAACGAGATGATTATTACATGATACCCTCTATCACGTGAAGTGATCGATAAAGTGTAAGACCAAGTTTAACATATAAAGGCATGGGACTGAATTAAACTCTGACAGGCTATCACTATGCTTCTGTATTAATTATACTAAAAATTGTAAGCAGGTGGCATATGGGGTGATTCTTGGCATACACGATTGGCTGTCTCGTGTCTGACTTAATCATGTCATGGTCATACTGTGCATTTTTTCTGTAAAAATTAATTTGAATTTTAAAAGAGTACCGAGAGTTTTTTCCTCCGGCTTTTTTCTCTCTCGGCCTACACTAGGGCATAGGATAAGAATATTGTAAATTCTTCCTAAAGCCGATGACCATATAGATAGTCTATCGTGACTTAGAGCTTAGCTTAGTGGTAGGTAATTATTGTAAATTTATCTTAAGGCAAGTTAGACACCTGTGTAGGATTAGCTATTCATTCAATAATCAATAGCTAATCCTTTGCCTTATATAGATCAGTTAGTAGTTTAAGTAGTTTTTAGTTAGGTACCTAGACTTTCGTTAAGCGTGTCTAATCACCTCATAGCGAAATAAATTATTTGACTTTGACTTTGACTTTAACATTTTACAATAAAAAAAAGCAAAAAAATATGGTTTATGTGACGTCCTGGTTTCTGTATTTATTCTATTTTTGGCCATAGGTGTACAGCGAACGCGGTACGGTCAGAAAATGTATAAAATATTCTATGAATTTATTTCAGAGTATTTCATATATACAAGCGAAATCTTACCAATCTTATCAAAAGTATATTTAGTTTCCTTATATTTTTGAAAACAGTAGATAATGTTACATAGACTAATGACTGACTAATGACTGGCCCGTTGGCGCAGTTGGTAGTGACCCTGCCTGTTACGCCAGGGGTCGTGGGTTCGAATCCCACTCAGGACAATCGTGTGACGACGTGTGTTTGTGTGTCTGGATGTTAATAATTATCTTTTTATGTATGTATTTAAAATATCTATGTATGTATATCAATCTCTGACACCCATAGTACAGGCTCTGCCTAGCTTGAGGTCTGATGGCCGTGTATGACAGTGCCCATATTATTTATTTATTTATTTAATGTAAGTTGTTGTAAAGTTTAGCTACAGACCATTGCTTATCATAAAAGTAGGTCAAGAAAATTTGTTTCTGAACGTAGAACATACAAATTTTATATTTTCCAAGCAATAACTTCATAATAACGTAATAAGTTATCTCAAACATAGTATTTCCATACTAAAATATTCTTTACTTATTATTTGTAGCAAACATGACTTTTTTAGTATAATCATAAGTATATATAAGACAAGTATAATCATCTTTTTAACCATACGTTTTCAGATCAGTACAAAGTTAATTTAATTTCTAAGGAATTCACAGATTATTTCTTAGGTTGACTACTTAATACATATTTAATTTTTAATTATTTTTCTCAATACAGATTTCAGATTCCTTATACTTATATGATTTTACGAGTTAAATATCCCTTGGCCACTAATGGACCCAGGTCGCCTTTCAAACTAAGTAAAGAAAAGCCATGATCCGCAACGCTGGCCCATTGCAAATTGGCAGACTTCTCAAATCGAAAACATTAAAGGCATATAACTCTCAAGTAACTATAAATAAATAAATATCTTGGACATTCTCGCACACGGCCATCTGACCCCAAAGTAGGCGCGAGCCTGTGTTATGGGTGGCAGAGACTGATATACATACATAGATATTTTTATATACATACTTAAATAGATAATATTAACATCCAGACACAGAACAAATATAAGTGTTCGTCACACGAATATTTGTCCTGAGTGGGATTCGAACCCACGACCCCTGGTGCAACAGACAGGGTCACTACCGATTGCGCCACTTTTACTTTACTTTTCCAATGTTTCCTACACTGTTGTTATGCGAAAAAATAAATCCAAACTTAACAAGCAAGTCATTTTTCTGCTGTCTCTTTCATCTGGCGCTATTTTGCTGACGCTACCGCTATGCTTCTTCGCTATAACTTATAGTTTCGGATAATGCATTAGAGAAGTTCTTTATGGAATAGAAAATTCCCATATCTATGTATAAAATGTACCTACTTCGTTCAGTATCGTTCATTATGTGAGTTGTGAGTTATAGAATTGAAAAGAAAAGAAAGAAAAAGAAAGAAATTGCCTATTAGCCTTTTTATGTGAGAAGAATAAACAGGGACTTCTGCCACCCATGGTAACTGTGATAGATCTTGAACAAGACTCATAAGAGTTTCGTACGAAGTCCGTTAAGAAGCGTTGCTGCTTTAAGGAATCAATCGCCTCTATAGAAGTGTAACCAGAAACTATGCAATCGAGTCTAATGTGTACGAATAGAGTACAAAGAAAGAAAATTGTTTGTTTGTTTAATTTCAAACAATAATATTACATTCTTCATTTTTTAAATTTATATTGTACAGTCAGCGTCAAAAGTGTATGGGGATTCTCAAATGAATAAAATCATAGGTAAGTAATCAGTAGGATCAGTGATGGACAGAACTGCCCTTCAAATAACACCATCGATATTCATAGATCTGATATGCCAATCATCTAGCACTTAAAGTAGGTATTATTAGCATTCAGACATTTATCTATAAAAACGGCAATAACATCATGTCTGTTGTATGGGAGTCCCCTTAAATTTTTATTTTTTTCTGTTTTAAAGTTTTTTTTGTTATAGCAGCAACATTAATACGTTATCTGTGAAAATTTCAATTACCAATTATCACGGTTCAGGAGATACAGCCTGGTGACAGACGGACAGGCAGACAGCGGAGCCTTAGTAATAGGATCCCGTTTTATCCCTATGGGTATGGAACCCTAAAAAGAGCTACGAGTAGCTGAATATTATATACATATACAATATGTACTTTCATACAATAAACAATTTATTTTCATACTATTCAATGTTTGCAAATGTCACATTCGTATGACATTGTAATTATATTACAATACGTCACGTACGTCAAAAAGCTCAATGAATTGGACAGGGTCATCAGCTTTTGAACCTGACTGTACGTCGTTTCCGTTACCTTCCGCTGCGAGATCAACCGAAAAATCGAGCAAAAGGGAGAACAAACTAATACATCTACGGCTACCGCAATTGCTCGTTACAGCCGCAATCAGCTCGCGTTCATCTTAAACGCGATAAAAAAATATAAAACCGATCAGAATAAGTACGTAAATCGGGCGCTTCCATGCCCTTGGATTTAGGGTTCTGTGCGGTAGTAGAAAAGCCGCCAGTGATTTGTAACGAATGATCTATACATCTACTAGTGGACGCCCGCAACTTCGCTCGCGTAGAATTAGACCCATTAACGACGTCTGCCCGCGTTCGGGTTGCCCACTTGACTTCAAAAACGGCAAAGTTTCATACTAACTTTGCACCCCCGTTTTACCCCCTTAGGAGGTGAATTTTCAAAAATCCTTAGTGATCCCCTACGGTATAAAAGGAACCCCTGTGCAAAATTTCAAGTTTCTAACCCTTACAGTTTAGGCCCTGCGTTGATATGTCAGTCAGTCAGTCAGTCAGCTTCTCCTTTTATATATAGATTAGCCTTTAGATTGGACCGGTCCTGTGCCCTCTGAATCCAGCGGTTTCCCGCCGACTTTTCCCGAGTCGTGGTCTTCATTTGAGAACTTTTTTTCCCCACCGGTAATGAAAATCTATACTTCCATACTAATATTATAAATGCGAAAGTAACTCAGTCTGTCTTTCTGTCTGTCTGTCTGTCTCGCTTTCATGCAATATTTGATTGAATTATTAAAATACAAGCATGTATTTTTTTAACACGTACAGACCTACAAATAAAAGTAAGGTTTTGTTTTGCGACTGAACTGATATGAAAACCAGCGCTGTTCCTTAACCGCTACACCCATCCACAATCCGACCGCGCTCGTCGTTGCTTAACTTCGATCGCTTTGAAGCTCGCGAGCCATTGGACGATAGACGCTATCACTAATAATAAACGCTTATGGCAATTTTGATGATTCTTTAGTCAAACGCCTTACAAGTGTCACCAAGGAGTTGACTGTAACCAGAATTCACCACACCGGCAACCAGACGCAATATTGTAAAAATAAAAACAAAAACAAATCGACGAAATAATAAAGTGAGTTATCGACGAATTGTCATTTAAAAAAACATTTTTAGTTTATTTTTATAATTTTTCATTTTGAAAAACAGTTTATTTGTTTCGCAGTCGCAGAATTATTAGTCCACAGGTGCTTTAAATATGCATAATAATGAAATGTATATTAAATCAAACAAACAGTTAGTACGGAAACACGTATTTAGCAATGGTTAAACGCAGTAGGTACCTACTAATAGCCGTTAAATGGTTAACTAATCGGCAATCCTAATATTAATTATATACATACGCAAATAATTAAAATATGCGTACGCTATAATAATAATAATTCACACTGGCCGCGTCCGAACAAGTGATTATTTTCCGCAAAAAACACATTAGACTCATATCCAATTTTAATAAAGGCGCAGATAATTTGCCGGTGAACAAAACGCGGCCAATCCAATTCATTGCCCAGCTTACGACAATCATCATTAGGTTTATAAGTTCCGAAAACAATAATATGGTGAAGATTAAAAAAGTAAAAAACGCAAAAACCATTACGTTGGCGGGAAAAAAAAACGAAAAATGGACGAAAAAGATGGCCGATACGGGGGAAAAAGAAAAAGTTCTAAATTCAAAGGCAACGGAAGCTGGCGGCCCGACGCGGAACGAATTTCGGTATCATTAACGTTTTTATTTCATCCGTGTATATCTCATTTGGTGCGGCTGATCTTTATTAGCATTTATTTGTTTTATTACGTATCTAGTTGGAATGAACCACATAGTAAAGTTGTAATAGTGGCAGGAATTTGAATTGTTTGAGTCTAACTATCCGTAGTAGCGGCGACAGCCCAGTAGCTATCGAACTCGCCTCTCACTCGAGCGGTCCGTGTTCAAACCCCAGCGGCACGCACCAATGACTTTTCTAAGTTATGTGTGTTTAAGAAGAAGTGTGTGTACGAAATTTAATGTCACTTGCTGTATCGGTGAAGGACACATCATAAGCATTTCTTTTTTGCTTATGTATTAAATAATTTACTTTCTTTTTTAACCAGATCTTGGAGAGTCTTGGATCGCTGTGAGAAATCTATATTAATATATTAAGGAGGAAACATTTGTTTGTAATGTTTTCACACAAAAACTACTGGACCGATTTCAAAAATTCTTTCACCATTAGAAAGTTGCATCATGAGTGACATAGGCTATATAATATTACTAGGTGTAAACGAAACTTTTGTTGTGTCTAATTACACGCGAGCGAAGCTGCGGGCGTAGTAATAAATAGCCATAACTATTCCAATTCTACTCCAAAGCGCGTCCGAGCATGCTTAACTTTGTCGACCAGTCAACAGTGTTTCAGCCCCACGTGAATCACAGAGCATTGTTTGTTTAAATTGTAAACTCAGTGAAGTATCTCGTTCGCCGCCGCGCCGGCCTGTCAGTATGATAGTTTGATGGCTTTACGAGGAATGTAGAGTTGGGAAGACGTAGAAGGGCTGAAGCGCTCATGCCCATACGATGTTACGTGATCGACAGAGTTAAGCGACGTCGGGAGCGGTCGATAGGTCCGGTTGTGGGAAGATTGCATGGGTACATTCATGCTTCAAACAGTAAGTCGTTGTAGCTTTAGAAATGCTGGTAGCTTTAAAATTGGTAATTTAATTATTTTTTTAAAATCCTGCATGGCCGAGAGTTCTTTATAGTGTTTTTAAGGACTACTAAACTCCATTCTCACGATCTTTCCTTTAATTCAGTTTTGACTATGCTACTAATTTTAAACAAACCTTTTCTTTAGTCTATACTAATATTATAAAGAGGAAACATTTGTTTTGCAATGTTTGCACACATAAACTACTGGACCGATTTCAAAAATTATTTCACCATTAAAAAGCTGCATCTGGTTGGCTGGTTAGTTACTACTCGTAGGTGTAAACGAAACTATTGTTATGTCTAATTCCACGCGAGCGAAGCTGCGGGCGTCTATTAGTAATTTAATTAAAACCTGGCCGAGAGTTCTTCATAGTGTTCTCAAAGACTACTAAACTCCATTCTCACGATCTTTCCTTTAATTCAATTGTTGACAACGCTAATATAATAACTTTAAAAAAACCTTTTCTTTAGTCTCAAGCTAAACTAAGTATCGATACGATTTCGAAAAGCTCTAGCGCGAAGTGACTCTGCATCGAGACCGCCGTCTTTGCACGAAGCCTCCAATTTTTACAATCACGGGGCGGACGCCATAAAAGTCCGGGAGGCTGCGAGCCCAACGATTTTTTATAGACAATAAACTTACCAGTTGTTTATATCACCTATAAATAATATTCGCATTCGTAACGATATGGGAAAATAAAAGCTCGACGGTATGGTCACCTCCCCATGAGGGTTCCGTATGTTTTCAGACATTAAGTAAGCGGCCTTTGCATGTAAAAACCTTGATTCCAATTTTTGCTGACGAATGTCACAAGGTCAAGGTAACATCCATTTGGAGACTTGTTACCTCGAGGTAACAATAATGAGAGCATTATTTTCAAGCTGTGGCCCGTCTATGTTTTTGGTCTATGGTTATTATGTATATTGTTGTGTTGTCTTAAGCTTTTTTTTTTATGGATAAAAGATAGCAAACGAGCTTGCAGCACCACCCATCCGCTGCCGCCCATTACAACTGTGACTGTCTTTGAACAAGACTCAATTAGGGACTGGGATGGTTAGTCCAATTAAGTCCAAGTTGGTCAGTTTGTTAGTAGGTATAAGGACTGGGGACTGTTAGTGATAGTTAGTCCTGTTGGTTAGTTATTTATTTATTTATTTATTTACTAATATAATCACTATAGTGAAGCATTAGGAATTTGAGCGCTTCAACTTGCTCACTTAAGCTAAATTAAGTATAATGTTGAAATCACATAAAACGTTAGTATTCACAATATAAGCGTTAATGACGATTACTATCGCAACCTTATTCATCATATCTTTGATAAACACTATTATTACGTTTACTCCTAAGTACGTGCGTATTGCAGCGCGCGTATCATAACTGCGTATCAAAATACGTCAACAGGTGGTTATCATGTGTTATAACTCATAACTCTGCCTCTATTTAATCTATCTGGGCGTTAAATTACTTTATTTAAAAGTAGACGATAGAAAGAATGCACAAAAAATGTTATACGGAGGTGCAAAACCTTTTTGTTAATTCAAAAGAAACAATAACACACTTTAACAGTTCATAGCTACTTCATACCTGAATCACATCTTCGCTGCCGTATTCGCCGAACCCGCAAAAACAATCCACAAGGTTACACACAACGAGATTTTTCTATGAACGAACGCATTATACCCAGTTTTCCCACCAAAACCTACAACTTAACACTCCAACCGCCACAAAAACATAACCTACACAGTCTAAGAGACACAAAAATAGTAATAAATACAAATGAAAAGTGATAAAACGTCAGCGATCCGGGAACCGTTCCAGACATACCCTGAGAGAGCCTCGCAGGCAAATTAAGTCGATACGTAATTAAAAACTGGCACAACGCACACATACAAAGGATCGACATAAAAATGCGGGAGGAAAAAAAAGTATAGGTTTAAAATTTACCCGGTATAAATTTGTGTTTTTTTCCCCTCACCTACTTATGTATGGGGACATGCGCAGTAAAGGGTTAAGACGGTGCAACCCGGCTGCGATGGGAAGGTAGCTTTGGCTGTAGCAAAGCGAACTGGTCGAGTTCTATCGCATTCGGTTGGGCAGCATTCGGTGGTTAATTACCAATTTTCCCGCACTCGTCCGCGGCGCTAGTAGTTCACCGTCAATAAAACAGTTTCTAACCTCTGAAAACAGTCCATGCGTTTTGGAATCAATTTAAGGTTGTTTTTTGTGTAATAACCTAATTTTTAGGCGAATTTTGTTAGTTTTAAAGTATTACAACGTAGCATGAAATTTCCTTTTGTGTCAAGGCAGAGATGCAATGGCCCGAGATTCGCAAGAACGACTGAAATGGATTTTGTGCTCGTAAAAACGTGAAATTCGCGTAAAAAGAGGATTATTGCATTTAACTAGGATAATAGAAACGAGAACAATGAAAAAGTGTGCCATAGACGTAACTTAAATTATTATTTTCAGATTTCAGAGAAACCATCGACCTACTTTGACTAAATTTTGATACGCTGAGCCAATCCCATTAAAGAATGGAGGTACCGGAAGGAAGAAAGAAACCTATGAAATTCCAACAGTTTCACGTTTTGTAGAGATGTAACAAAAATTTACTTCAGTGTATGATGACCCTAAATACAGGTAAATATCTATACTAATATTATAAAGAGGAAAGATTTGTTTGTAATGTTTTCACACAAAATCTTGCGTGCTGTATCTTCACTGAGTGACATAGGCTATATAATATAACAAGGTGTAAACGAAACTATTGTTATGTCTTATTCCACTTGAGCTAAGCTGCGGGTTGTCCACTAGTAGAAAATAAAGTTAAAGTTAAGTTTACTAAACTTAAAGTTTACTAAAAGTAAGGAAGGAGCGTTCACAGACTTACGGCTCATGTTGTGATCAACCGAGTCAAGCAACGTCGGATGCGGTCAGTAGTATCAACTATCAGTTACCTACCTGTTGGTAGGTAACTGATAATATGGATAGTTGCAAAAAGGATGACCGCTAGTGATCGCGGTTATGTCAAGTGTAAAAAACCTTCGAGTGGCTTGAGAACATTCGACACTGGGTTGGCCTAAGTCCTCCAAAAATAATGTAGTAATTGAGTGTGTAAATGAATTAAGTTCAGTGCTACTTCCTAAATATTATTTTATCTTAATTAATTTTTTTTTCATTTAATTTCATTTAAATTTTTTTCAGATCTCTTGTCCGCCTGCAGCTTCGCCCGGGGAAAAAGTGTAATCAAGTTATAGCAAGTAAATTTTAAAATTTTCATATGTACGCATCTTCGAGGTGATAAGTTTGTAATTGAAATTATTATATTGCAATTGCTAATATTTGTATGCCTGAATTGGTTAAGTCACTAAGTACGTAAGACAAATAAATAATTTGAATTTGAAAAAGGCGGCCTTATCGCTTATAAGCGATCTCTTCTAGGCAACCTTTGACTGTGTTAAGCTATGCTATTGTAAGAATTAGCTGTAAATCAATTTGATGTTAGCCTAAACATGAAAGGTAACTTAGTAATTAATGTATAGGTCATCTTAAATTTATTATCTCTAGTATAATAAATCTATGGTCATCTTTGATTTCAATTGTTATAAACATCTATTTTCTTGTCATTCGTTGAGCGTGCTCAAGCGAAATAAATAAATTTAATTTGATTTTTACATCATGAGACATCGTTTTACAGATGAATACGAGTACCTACTCGTACCTACATTTAATTAATGTAATGTAAGGAGCTTCCTACTAAATACGTTGATAAAACAACACTGAAACACACATATGTATGTATCATATCCAGGAAAACGCGAACATTCATTACGCTCGCAGCGCCATCTGTGCCGGGAGCTGCAAACTGTTTTTCAGGCGTTTTTTCATCGCGCGGACAGGAAAACCCCGCGAAAACCAAGAGGGCGCTCAATGGCTGGGTTTTCCTGTTTGAAGAAACAGGGAATCTTATTACCCTGGTCGCTGTTTGAAATGTGAATAGGACTTCCGCAGTTTTCCGTTTTCATTAAAATCTATAAAAAATTGTGTGATGTCGAATTGTAAGCACCAATTATTTATTGCATTTAATTTGTGACTTTTTCTTGGTATAAAGTAACCTCATTGAATTTTCTATGGTCCGTTCTTGAGTGGTACAGATTTCGCCCTCATTATCTGTATTCGGCGACTGATTAGTCAAAAAAACTATTTTTTAATAAGTTTCTCATTATAATTTTGTCGTTTTTCCAGTTTTTTTACTAACATTTGATATTTTTTAGCTCGTATTATACGTTTTGTTGCTTAATACTTAGTTACTTTATTACGGCGAAAAATAATTGATTATTTGAATGTGATTTCAGTATTCTTGTCTTTGTTTTAAATTTAGTTCCATTTGTCACGAACATACTGCACGATGGCATATGATGGGATTATCTTTGTAAATTATTGCAGAAAGGCGTGCATATTATAATACTCCTCAAAAGATTTACATACATTTACTATGTCATATATTATTTATGGATTTAATAGCAGACACGCTTGTAGCACCACCCAGTAACCGTTGCTACCCACTTCAAACAAGACTGATAAAGAAACTGGGGTGATTAATCCAGTTAGCAATGGGGGTCATTGGTGCTAGTAATAGTTTAGTTAGTTGTTCCAGTAGCTAGTTCCCAGTTGGTCATATTATATGTTTTGGATGGTCGCCTAGGAAACCTAAATCATAAACCACACCATTCCAACCGGTTTTATTTTAATAAAATAAAAAATAAAATTAAACATAAAGACTTCGGGACAATTAATTTATAAGCACGGTAGAAATGGTATCTTTAACTTTGTTACGATGGTTCTGTGACCCGATAAAAAATTGCCACCTTTTTTATATTTTAGTCTATTTGTTCCATTCTAAGTCTTGTTCAAAGTTCATCACAGTGTGCATGGACAGTGAACGGCTGTGTGCTCATTTGAAGAAGAAGAAGAAGATGTTTATTTTTCACACAAAACACTATACAACCGACAAATTAACAATGACAAATAAACTATGTACAGTGTCATGCGTGAAAAAAAGGGTTACGCTCAGCATACTACCCTGCTTTGCTATCTTATATCTAAAAAAAACTGGTCGCTCATGATACCCGCTAAAGTATTCAGTCCTCGGAGCAATGAGACCTTTAAAAAGAAAGCAAAAATCTATGATTCAGTCTATATTCTAGTCTCTAATCAACAAAGTCACAATACGAATTCTGACACTCTTGTCTTCGACGTTGCGGCACTGTTCCAAACTCTGTTTGAGATTGGTTTGAGACGGTCCCATTCCATAACGACTTCATTCACACGAGTGAACGATCCATCAAAGACAGGGATGTGCGGATACATATTACATCGGACACGGATGCCCACGTCAGTATCGGTTATGAATTCGGATATTGGGAATAAGTTTTGGGAAATGATTACTTCGTTGCAAACATCTTATGCACTCGCTAATCCAGTACCTTAAATCTGCAATTAATAGATTATCAAGATTATCAACATAAATTTATAAGTAAAAATATACCTAAGATTACGTTAAATCTATACGCCTACAAAATTGTGTACCTACTTGAAATGTTGGGAAGTCAATCAATCAATTTATTTAACTGTTCAAATTCAACTTGGTGATCATTTTAATTGATTATCAAAATATATTTTTGTTGTTTTAACTCTACACCTCCACCCAAAATCATCAAAACAATTCTGAGACTATATATTATTTGAACTAGTTTTTCAAATCATTATCACAAACCTTTCTTTGTCCCACTATTGGGCACAGGTCTCCTTTCAGAATGGGAGGGATTAGGCTTTAGTTCACCATGCTGGCCAAGTGCGGATTGACAAACAAATAGGTATTATTTTTTTCTATTTTTTTACCATAATCTGTGGCCCTAACTAGATTCAATTTTATTTCTTTTTTACAACCACTTAGTTCATATTAAAAACGAACTGTAGTGATGACTCGAAATTAACGATACGGCAGCAGCTTTTTCGGATATTCAAAAGTTCAGGCTACGGTTACGAACCAGCCCCATCCCTAGATACACTCCCGACGGTTCACATATTAATGATCCGCGCGTGCGGTTGAAAGAACATCGCTTGTCTTTTAAATTAATTGTTTGGGATCCGGCGCTGACGTGGCGGGTAAGACGGGGCGAGACTCCGTATTGAGATCAATGGTGAGCTAAGGGTATGGCATGGGAAACTCACGCACGCTAACGTATGTTGGATAAATATTGATTGTAAATGATAGTATAAATAATAAATATAATAAATTTTGCTGAGTTTTGGGTAAAACACGAATTGACCTCCAAAAGCACTCAGAACGGCAACTGATGAGATTGTAGTGGGTATCAATGTATATAATAATACTAGTGGACGCCCGCAGCTTCGCTCGCTTAGAATTAGACCCAATAACGACGTCTGCCCGCGTTCGGGTTGCCCAATTGACTTCAAAAACGGCATAGTTTCATACTAACCCTTTGCACCCCCGTTTTACCCCCTTAGGGGATGAATTTTCAAAAATCCTGTCTTAGTGCTCCTCTACGATGTAAAAGGAACCCCTGTGCAAAATTTCAAGTTTAGGCCCTGCGTTGATATGTCAGTCAGTCAGTCAGTCAGTTAGCTTCTCCTTTTATATATATAGATGGAACCTATTAGGAATAATTATGTATAGGGTTCGCCTATATACCACTGCCTGGCATATTAGTTACCTCGTACCATTTCTACTGTGCAGTAATTGTTTTTAAAGCTAGTGTGGTTCAGTTGGTAAGGTGTGGTGTGTTCTTAAGGCTGCCATCTTAGTTTTCAATTGTAGCAACGCGTCTGTGACTGACTTAAAATGAAACTCTTACTTTCATCATCTAATAGGACTAGCTGTCACTAACAGTATCTGTTGAAGTCCTCATAGCCATTAAAGAACTGACCGATTCATGTGCTTATTAATTCCTTCTGCTAACTGGACTAACCATCCTACTCCCTATTAGAGTCTTGTTTAAAGTCAGTCACAGATGTCATGGGCGGTAGCGGACGGGTGGTGCTGCAAGCTCGTTTGCCATGTTATAACCATCAGATCACACATCCGTATGTTAGATCAAAATGTGTGTTATCGCATGCAGTGTGTAAGGAGCTTTACCTCGAGCATAGGGGAAGGGGACATCGGCATCGTAAGATGCGGTTGACGCTAATAACAAAGTTAAAGTATACCAGAGTCTTCATGCGGTTGTTTATACGAACGTTTGTATTTGTCGTTAGCTTTCTGCTAATTAAAGAGCTAATTACTTTGAATATAGTAGCGTATATAAATTGCACATCACACAAAATGAAATGCGGTGATAAGCTAACTTATTTTTTATGGATACAAGATAGTAAACGAGCTTGCAGCACCACCCATCCGCTGCCGCCCATGACAACTGTGACTAACTTTGAACAAGACTCAATTAGGGACTGGGATGGTTAGTCCATTTAGTTGAGAGAGTTAATTAGAACATTAGTTTGTCAGTGCGTTAGTAGGTATGAGGACTGGGAACTGTTAGAGATAGTTAGTCCTGTTCCTCTCTCCTCTTTTGTTTGTTAGTTGGTTAACGAATATAATTACCTAACTCGAATATAACTCGAGTGGTCCGGATTCAAATCCAATCGGTACGCTACGTTTCTATGACTTTTCTATGCTATGTGCGATTTAATGTCATCTGCTGTAACGGTGAAGGAAACATCGTGAGCAAACCTGCATGCCTGAAAGTTCTCCATGATGTTCTCGAAGTAGTGGACTACGGCACTCTATTCCAAAAGGAGACCATGTTCTGTTCGACAGTGGGACAAGGAGGGAGTTAATTATTTTTATTCCTATAGGTGTTCATTATTATAAGGGTAAGAAAAGTCCTCGAGTGGAGACCGCGTCTCAGAAAACGAAGTATTGGCCGCCCTCCGACGAGGTGGACAGACGACCTGAAGAAGACAGCGGGAAACCGTTGGATTCAGAGGGCGCAGGATCGGGAGGAGTGGCGACGATTGAGGGACCAAATAAGGCTATATGTCCAGCAGTGGACCAAATAAGGCTGATGGATGCGATTATTACTATTAACTTTTTTTACTTTTCTAAATTGAAATATAGAATGGTTTTTCAGTATCTTTCTAAGCAAAGGTGCCGTTGCCAATCTAAATAATAATGATAGATTCCTTTCTAAATACTCCAATAGGTCTTTACCGTCACTAAACGTTAAACACAATAGGTGCTTACAAAAATCGAGAAAAACTACGGTTCGATGATCGATTTACATCAAAAATCGGTTTTTATCAACGAGAAGCAAGCCAAATCATTCAATAAGTTTAATTTGCTCATAATCTTTGCAAGTCTGGACGAAATTTCTGCGAGATCATAACAGTTTTAATTTACTTTTTAACCGACTTTGAAAAATGGAAAAGATGTACAACGATAACTTTGTCGTTTATAAACCGATTTTGATGATTCTTTTTGTGTTTTGAGGAACATACCGAAGGTGGTCTCATATAAATTTCATGAAATAATTCTACCCCTAAGAGTAGTAAACAAGCATAATAAGGGTAGCAATATTAGTAATAGTTGTTTTATTGCTCTGTAATCGTTTTGTGTATGGATTTTGATGATTCTACTTATTGAAAGGTTTAATTACAGATTAGGTTCTATAAAAATTTCAAGAACAAATGTTACTCCCAAGAGTATCAATATGCATAATCAGGGTTGCAATGTATTCTTCGTGTTCATTGCCCTGTAGTGTGTAGTGATTGTAAATAGATTTTCATGATTCTTCTTTCATTCGAATTTAAAATTTTTTTTTTTAATAAAACTTATTACACCTGTAAGTTCAATCCTACTTTGCCACTAACATTCGTAGAGTCAACTTACTTAGTCCGTTTGGAGGCGAAACATATTGTGTTGGTGTATATTTTCATTGTTATGTGCATGCTTTCTTAAGTTTCTTATGTGGGAGCTGCCAGAGAGTATACACCATCATACGCCTTACTGGTCGTTGCAAAGCAAATTAAAACTAACTTTATGGTTCAATCAACCCAATTTTTCCAACTAGGCAAGACATTTTTTATTTTCTTATTTTTTCTTCAACTACCCGTCGGGATATCAGGGCGTCCCTCGTGTGACGTGATTAATGACGTCACAGCGCGACGTCATTACCGGACCGATCGGTCGCGCGCTGACGGAATTTATGTTGTTTAACGATACGCAGTTTTGGGGGAATGTTTTGTTTGCGGCTAAGATTTTTATATTTTTCCGCCTGATGCCTCTATCTCTGTATCCAAAAAGAATAAATAAAAGAAAAAAAAATCACAACATTTTTTCTACTTTTAATACCTGGGAGAGGTTAATTAGAATGATTACGTGAATTAGGCATTTCCGTGTCATACTCTAAAAATTCAGTAGGAACGGTACAAAAACTTCGTTCATTTAAATATTTTATATCATCTATCTTGATCTATCTATCTCTATCTATAATAGGCATGATGACAGATTTTGAAATTGCCTTGTGTAATGTAGGTACACATCCAGTATTTCGAAAAAAAAAACTTTATTTCAGCAATAAATTGAGTTTTAACGCTAATTATTGCAGTTTTTCCTATCTACTTTAAATTTAGCGCGAAAACGCTCATAGGTGTCATGGCGTCCGCATCGACGTCACGTTAGATGTTATAACAGAAGATGCCGTGGTATTTATATGAGAAGCCCAACCGGCTGGTGAATTTTTACTTAACCATGACGTCATCCGCTCCGATTGACGTTTCCAGGCGTTTCAGTCAACATGGCCGATTGCTGTATTTTATACTTTTATTTTAATAAATATCTTATTAATCTCAATGTTTTTATTGAAAATTGACCGTTTTTTAAGAATTATTCAAAATACTTGTTCCGCTAAAACCATTTATTCTTTATTTTTTTAATACTGTCATCATGCCTATTGTAATTGTAAGAAATTGTAATTGTTTGTTTGTTAGTTTTAATTTGAATTTGAATTTTAAATTGAATTTTAAATGTTAAAATTTATTTATCTCTATCTATCAGGTGCATCTCGTTTGCTATCTTGGACAAAAAAATTTTTGTTTTTTTAAATTCACGATGGTATGTTCCACCAGTCACACTCGCTCACTAAAATGTCCGTTGCCAGGCCCATCGTTGACAGATACCTCAAAGAGGATCATACAAGATATCAAAGATTACGGAATTACAACTCATGTAAGAAAATAACATGTAATCATATTTTTTACTGAGAGGTGAGTGAATGGTATCTATTTCTGGAACTCGACTTGCCATAGAGTAACTAAAGTACATAAGATCTCGTAGAGATGGCTCTGCAATGCGGTCTGTCCATTTAAATGCCTACAAGCATTCGCTTTGTTTTTTAATTAATGTATTCAGATAGTAAACGATCTTAAGGTTAAGTTTACGGTTGGAATTTGTCCATACGTCCATCCTTAAAGGTCTGTGAAGAAAGGCAGTATTTTGTAACTGTTATGTGCTTTACTGAATGTATGTTTATTCATTCATTTATTAATTAATCAAACTTTACTTAATTATATAAAAAATCTTAGTAGTATTCAGTGTTCGTAATGGTACAAAGTGTGCGATTTAAGATCGTGAGGAAACCTGCATGCCTGAGAGTCCTTCATAATAACCTACTAACGAACTGACCAACTAATGTTCTAATTTACTCTCTCAACTAATTGGTCTAACCATCCCAGTCCCTAATTGAGTCTTGTACAAAGTCATTCACATTTGTCATGGGCGGCAGCGGATGGGTGGTGCTGCATGCTCGTTTGTTATCTTGTATACATAAAAAAAAACTCGAAGGTACGTGAAGCCTGCCAATCCGCACATGGCAGCGTGGTGGACTTAGGCCTAATCCCTCCCATTCTCAGAGGAGACCCGTGCCCAGCAGTGGGACAAAGAAAGTGTTGTGGTGGTGGTGGTATATTTGAACTCCACTGGGTAACCTCGCGTTCTGCGCGGCATGTAGGTAATGCCAGTAACTCAGACGTTCGCAAGCATGACTGGAATGGCCAATCGCGGACTCGCAGGAAGCTTACCTCATTCCGTGTCCCTTCCTGCCTAGTTACTTGATCTATGTTAATTAGATTCAACGGATCAATACGCGTAGCGATCAATTGAATAGACGAACATTTCACATACATAGTCACAGTCACTGACTGACAAATCTTTCCAACACAACCCTTTCACTATACCACTATTGGGCACGGATCTCCCCTCGAAATAGGAGCGGTTAAGCTCCACCACTCTGGCCAAGTGCGGATTGGCAGACTTGACAAGCATGCAGATTTTCGTACGATGTTTCCTACATTATAATTCATTCACGTGTTTCTTTTATGTTGCATAGATAAATAATTAAATTAATTGGGGAATAACTCTTTATAAATCTGACTAAAAAGGTTCCGACCATAGGGTTGGCTACCAACCAAGGTAAAGGGAGGGACCCTTTACCAATCCCCACTGGATGATGTATTAGTGGCCGCTAATCAGCGAACGTCTAATTGGGACCTACGCTTTGTACTGCCCAGAGAACGTACTAGTCGATCACATAAAACCAACAGAAATGACTATTCATCAACGTCTTTTAAATCTCTCTGACAAACCGTAATCCTGCGGGGTAGAGGGCGCGACCGAGCTCCGAGAAGATTGACGGATATCGGAATAAATTGGGCGCCAAATTTTCCTTCGAAATTTGAAATTTAAACAGTTACAATATGAAAAGATGAAAAATATCGTTATGTTTGGAAGTGAACTTTATTTTACCTGGCAATACTTTCATTTTTATTATTCTCGTAGTTTACATCAACCTCAGTAACAGATTATTAAGAAATACTAATAGCATACTATTATTTATTTCTTAATAATCTGTTAATAGTTGTTAAATGTTAATTGCATACTATTACTTATTTCTTAATAATCTGTTACTGACTGGTCTGTAATCTACGAGAAAAATAAAAATGACAGTATTGCCAGGTAGCCAAGTCCACCACGCTACCCAAGCGCGGATTGGCAGGCTTCAGATGCCTTCGAGAACATTATGAAGAATTCTCAGGCATGTGAGTTTTCTCACGATGTGTCCTTCACTGTTATAGCAAGTGACATTTAATTTCTTAAATCGCACATAACTTAGAAACGGCATTGGTGCGTGCCGCTGGGGTTTGAACGCAGACCGCTTGAGTGAGAGGCGAGTTTGATAGCTGGGCTGTCGCTTAGCTAACGCCACATCTTAACCCTGTGAATGGACACTAACGGCAGCCAGTGCCATACACGCATCAACCCGCAGACTGCCCGTCTAACCAAGGGCCGACCATTCATGCCCCATGAATGGATTGGTCGTTCACCCACCAGGTGCAAAGTCAACAGTTAACAAGATGATTATTCACGTAGCGTCTACGTGACCGCTTTTTATCGGTGTCAGCTCACTTCCTCGACAATAAAACTTAAAGATATGGAAAATGGAAAAAAACCGCGTCGCCCGATGCCAGAGCATGGAGAATCGTGGGCAGCCGTGCGCGGCGGTTAGAATAGTTCCGAACAGGTTGTATGGCTTTTTGTTCGGTGCCCGTGCTAGCTGGACCCTAACAGATCACAGATTCTGTGATGGAGCCGCCTGGGTATCAACCGGCCAGCCTTGCGTCCTGCCTTCGAGGGGGTCCGGATTCAAATTCATAGACGACGGTGACCACTTACCATCAGGTGGCGTTTGCCCGTATGTCTGTTTCTCCGTCTATCTTAATATATATATTTCTTGTGTATAACAGTGAACTCCTTCTAAACGGCTGGATGGATGTTGATGAAATTTTTTGTGTGTTCAAGGAGATTCGAGAATGGTTTAGATTCACAATTTCGTCCACTGGAAAATGTTTTTAAACATCATTTTAGTATTTTTATTTTTAACCGTCGTTCATTGACGTGAAGCGTCGCGTCACTTTGACATTTCATATGGCAGAACAACGTTTGCGAGGTCACATAGTACCTACCTACTACAAAAAAAAATGCATCGATGAAATTAAAAGTTTAAGCAATTACAATGGTGGTTCTGGGATCGAATCCCGGCCGGTAGATAATTATTTCGCAGATAATTATTTGCTCTCGGGTCATATATGTATAATTGTGTTCAACTATTTGCTCTGATATACTATTTGATGATACTATATGATCTGCGAAATAAATATTTGCCCAGGCCGGGATTCAAGCCCAGGACCTGCGTTTCGGCAGTCAGGGTCACTCACCACAGCGCCATGGAGTCGTAAAATGAAGACGTTATGTTGTTTTTTTTTTAAATTAATTTATCGAATAATGCCAGCCAGTATTAACAAATCAAACTGAAGTTTTAGTAGAATTGGCCGGTTCGCTTATACCACAGTTGAAGTACAAAGACACTAGGGCAGGGATCAAAGTCTCAAAGAACCCCTAGGGGTTCTCCATTCAACGGCAGGGGGTTCGCGACAAGATTACGATTTTTGGCTTGATTACTGGCAGGGACGAGGAGAACAGACTTAAGTTTAAAATTTTCCAAAATTACTTCTAAAATTGACTCCATTTGCGACAAGAAAAATCATCACATTAATAATTAAAAAGATATTTCTTTTGGCAGTTTATTTGATATCTTTTATTGAAATAAAAACCTTATTTTCTTCAACAGTCAATTTTATTATTTTCTTTGGGGGAGCTAGTTGAGGGGTACGCTGTCACCTGGAAACTTTAACAGGGGTTCGTGGAGCCGAAAGATTGAGAAGGCCTGCACTAGTGGGACCAGCTAGTCCTGACCGTAAGTTTAGTTTATAAAAACTGACCTTAGTTTATCGTAAAAGAAAGAGAGCTAGAAAAGAATGAAGCCTACCTTTATGGGCGGAGCGTAGTCCACGGCCATCATGCAGTCACTATTGACCCCGGCCTCAGTCTTGATCATGGGGGGCCCGTGGTGGTACAGCTGCCCCATCTGGTGGTGGTGCATGCCCCCCTCCCCCCTGCTGTACCACGTGGTGTACATCCCGTAACCTTGCTCGCAACAGTCACTCATAAATACGCCATTTTTTAACCATCCAACACAAGTTCTTTTTTAGTTATGTCACTTTGAGTTCCCGGTTACGCACTATGAACACATGATGGTTGCGATTGTACACAATTGAAACACTTGCGATAGTAGAAGAACACTTTTCTAATCGAATGTACACTGGTAATAATAATAATATGACCTTTTTATAAAACTGTGTATTTACGGCGATCGTAAACTTTATAAATACGAAATTATAATTACGCTCAGCGTCTTTTATTGCACTTTCTGCTTTTTTTTCTGGGTCACACTTTATGTTTGTGACACTTTAGGTTTTTTAGTATTCACTTATTATGTTAAAACAATAAATTGCCCCTTTTGTGTAAACACGAAAATCAATAACTTATTTGTTTCGTACAAAATTAATAAAACTTTATCAAACACTTAACCAGGGATACAGATTTCTTATAAAACAAGAAGCACCATTCAATTAAATTGAACCCGTTTTTTTAAATAATAATTTAATGATTTTAAATCGGCAGGCGTGTAAATTATGTATTGCACTAGGTACATTTGAAAATAAATATATTCTTATTTGTAAATTTGTTTAAAACGTCCGTTATTTTGTTTTGAAGTCTTGACAACTGCATCTGAAACAAAATCATATAAATTTGTTAATACCGTGACATCTATGACTTTTAACAAGATTCTATTAGTGACTAGGGATAGTCCAGTTAGCAGAGAGGATTAATAAGAACATTAGTCGGTTGGTTTGTTAGTGGGTACGAGGACTAGGGCAGGAACTTTAGTGATAACAAAAGTTGCAACCCTTGAGAACTAATATGGTAATATGTAACGGTATAACTGTAAACCACGCCTCTCATCTCACAATTCAGTTCGAGTAGAAGAGGAAAACCAAGACCGAGAACCTAGAGAAATCATGTAAGGATGGTATGATAAAATGAGTAAACGTTGTAGGCAGTATGAATCTGTGCAGTCAAAACTGAACAGTAGGCAGGTTTCGCGAAGTATCGCATGTGTGGCCCCCTTTATTTTGTTGTAATAGGTACTTAAGTATTATCGTTTGTATCTTCAGTAGATATAACTATTACTATTATTAAAGAATGTAATAGGTATACAATATTATCATTTTGTAAAACTTAGTGAATTCTGAAACACTACTAACAGTGAACCATTTATCATGAGCAGGTATATTAAATAAATATTTCAATGTTTAATTATCACCTTGGATTAAATTCAAATTGTTAAATCTATTATCAATCGATAAATATAATACAATTGTCATAGAAAATAGGTAGCAGTAATAATTTAACAACGCCATATTTAATGATGGACATTAAAAATAAAATAGTTTTATAAATATTTCATACTTAGATAATTATTCAGTCCAACACTTAAGTTTTCAAAGTATTATAAAGAAGTCACAAGACATGATACTCTTGGGATTAATAGTAATCTAGTACCTCGCTGCGACCCATAGACGTCCCACTGCTGGGCACGGGTATCCCCCACAGACACTGCTGCGGGAGGTCTAAGAGCATACTCCACCACGCTGCTCCAATGCGGATTGGTGGAGGGGTTAGAGGCCAACCCAGTGTCAAATGTTCTCAAGCCACCCGATGGTCTTCGACAAGGCTTAACGATTGTTTTCACAATTGAAAACAACCGGGATCGACGGCTTTACGTGCCCTTCGTAGCACGGTAGCGCCCATGAAAATTTCGCCACCCCACAAACCGACCGCGCCCGTCGTTGCTTAACCCTGTCGATCACATTGAATCGACGCGAGCCATTGGACTATGGAGGCTTTTTTTATGGTTATAAGATAGCAAACGAGCTTGCAGCACCACCCATCCGCTGCCGCCCATGACAACTGTGACTGACTTTGAACATGACTCAATTAGGGACTAGGATGGTTAGTCCAATTAGGAAAGAGAGTTAATTAGAACATTAGTTGGTCAGTTTGTTAGTAGGTATGAGAACTAGTAGGCTACCTGGGCATATGGGCATTTAAATAGCGCTAATTTGATACCAATTGCTCACAATCATTTTACCCACAATCAGAATACTTATCACAACCACAATTACGTGAATCTCGCAACAGATAACAATGTCTTATTGAGCTGAGAGCCTGAGAGTAACAGCGACTGTTAGGAACGAGTTACACAACGTTGGTTACAATTTAACCGTTGTTACAACGGAAGTTTTCTATAAGAAGTCTTATAGAAAACTTAGGAGAGCTTAAGCAGAGATAATTTTATGAAACTGGTCCGGAAGGAAGACTATCTTGAATATAGCCACTGTATAGTTTCACCTGTGTTATAAATGTAATATACTATGTGTATATTTATGTTTGTATGTATGTATCAAAGTCAAAGTCAAATAATTTATTTAGCTATGAGTTGATTAGACACGCTTAACGAAATGAAATGAAATAAAATGAAATATTGTTTATTTTCGCTAACAAATCTACAATAATTTTAAAATGATATAATCAAATAGGACATAATAATAAAAGTCTAGGTAACTAAAAACTACTTAAAGAAAAAAGATACAAGTATAATGCTATTCTAACTATCTATTAATAATCTGGGAATACATTTATATAGAAAATAAATACCTACAAATATGTATTTAAGGGTGTTTCATTGTGGATGGACACAGGCCTAGGCCGACCGCAAGGGGAGTGAGGGGAGGTAATACTGACCTGCACAAGGGCTGCAATGAAAATCAGCGTTATGGATTTGTTTTGAAACCATGACATTTTTTGCTAACCATAAATGTAATGAATGCGGCACATTTTTTTAATTTTTACATTATTACAGCAAATATAATCACGCTTAATATATTAAGAAATACTCATTACACATAACAATAGTTTCGTTTACACCTAGTAATATTATATAGCCTATGTCACTCAGTGAAGATGCAGATTACTAATGGTGAAAGAATTTTTGAAATCGGTCTCGTAGATTTTATGTGAAAACATTACAAACAAATGTTTCCTCTTTATAATATTAGTTTAGATGTGACAAATAAATATGTCTATATCCTAAACAGATAAATATTTATTTATTTAATCTGTGCAGCAGGTAATGCAGTAACATACTCGTACCTACGTAGACCAGGCACTACTACGTACCATCGTAGAATTGTAAATGAGCCGATCTACCACCATGTGAGTTATACAATCAAGTTTAGTTATCGCGCGGAGGTCAGTGACCGGAGGCCACGCCCCGCCGCCCCGCCCACACGGGGCCACGCCCGCCGTGACGTCACCGCAGGTTTTTGCGTTACACGTGAGGCTTTTTTGGAGTGTTTACCTGTATGGAAGTGATACGGAGTGATAACAGCGCGAGTGTTTTTGTGGTGAATAAGTGATAGTTGAGTCACTAAGTGAATCGGAATTTTATATAGATTTTTGAAACACGATTCAAGTAGGAACGAATATAAATCTATCTATATATATAAAAGGAGAAGCTGACTGTCTGACTGACTGACAGACTGACTGACTGACTGACATATCAACGCAGAGCCTAAATTATAAGGGCTAGAAACTTGAAATTTTGCACAGGGGTTCCTTTTATAACGTAGGGAAGCACTAAGAAAGGATTTTTGAAAATTCACCCCCTAAGATGGTAAAATGGGGGTGCAAAGTTAGTATTAAACTTTGCCGTTTTTGAAGTTATTCGAATGAAATTCAGTATGAAGGTTTTTCATTGAAAGTTTCGAAAATCATCCCATAAGGGGGTAAAAGGGAGGTGCAAAGTTAGTGGGTTTATAAGTTTTTCGTATTTACCTACCTACATTATTGCAATGAAATTTTTTATTTAGGTTATTAGTTCCTAATAATTATTATTTGAAGAGGGTGGCAACTAGGTGTAAACGAAACTATTGTTATGTCTAATTCCACGCGAGCGAAGCTGCGGGCGTCCACTAGTGCTAGATACGCACAATGCAAGTTCACGGACATGTCACTTATTACAGTTATAACTGATGTCTGTTAAGACAGCGAGATTGCCCGTATTTTGTTCGAACGCGCACGCAGAACAGATTAGAAAAATACTTTTTGCATTTAGTGAATTTAGTTTCAAGACAGTTTATCAATTACTTTAATTACACTATTTTCAATCCAAACTATCAAGAAAGCCAAGTATATTCTATGTTCAAAAATAAAAATGTCACTGGCCACAAATAGATTTAGGTTAAAAAAAGACACAACCTTCAGTATATTCCCTGAATAAATAGCTAAAAGATTTATTTTTCTTCATGTACAAAGGTTTTACTTTCTTTAAGATAAACAACTGGGAAATGACCTCAACCCCACACTGACCAAGTGCGAATTGGCAAAATTAACAAGCTTTAGAGGAATTCATGAAGAACTGCAGATTACCTCACGAGCTGGTGTCAGTTAATTCGCAAAATGCACATAACTCGTTTAAACCCGAGCCCTCTCCACTGGAGACCGAAATTCAGCCACTTTTCTATCGCCGTGTGTACACATCTCATATAGGTTTATTCTATACCTAGGTACTTACCTAGTGTTTGTAATTGTTACACACAAAAAATACTGGACCGATTTCAAAAATTCTTTCACCATTAGAAAGCTGCATCTTCTCTGAGTGACATAGGCTATATAATATTACTATGTGTAAACGAAACTATTGTTATGTCTTATTCAACGCAAGCGAAGCTGCGGGCGTCCACTAGTCTATCATATCAGTGAAATTAAAAAATGAGGTTCCGATTCGCAAAGACCTGTGCCTATATAATGACTTATTTCTCAAGTTTTATTTGAAAAAAATCATATTAGGTACTCATAGGTTACGGTAGTACCTAGTTAACAATGAAACTCAGTTCAAAGTCAAAGTCGGTGATAATAACCCGTTATCAGTCCAGTCCGGTCGCGGAGACCACGCCATCCAGCAATTTGCATGAGAATCGGCGCTATTAGCATCGGCGCGGGGTAAAAAAGACCAATGTTGCCATTATCTAACGATACGCAATGCGTTGGAAAAAATGGCCGATTGAACCAATTGAACGAACATTGGCGGTACAATTGTATATCGTTCTTCCGATCTTTTTTTGAACAGCAAACATATATGCTTCACTATTCCGATCCTGAATTCGAAAGTGTTCGAGTTAGACAAGGCTTAACGATTGTTTTTTAAAAGCTTTTATTTAACTTCACTCGTATGTAGGTATGTATGTCCTGGAATCTTGCAATCAATATTACACCCACTTCCACTGAAGCTATCGAGCTGAAATTTGGCACACATATTTGGTTCCGATGACAATGCATGAAAATAAAAATAAGTTATAAAAAGCTTTTGTTTTTAAAAAAAAAATTTAAAGTTATAATTATTACAATTGAAAAAAACCAGCTTAACTTGCCCTCCGAAGCACGGTAGCGTCCATGATATTGTGCCACTAGCGGTCACCCATCCACAAACCGACCGCGCTCGTCGTTGCTTAACTCTTTCGATCACATTAAATCGACGCGAGCCATTGGGCTATAGACGCTTCATTATGAAGAAGAAGAAGAACAACACATTTATTTCAAAAGTAGACAATACAAATTAACACAACACAATTAATAATCGATTAAAAATAATAAAATCGAATTGGCTACTTGATGAAAACGGGCCGCACTCAGCGTTGGCTATAGACGCTTCATAAGAAGAAGAAGAAGAACACATTTATTCAAAAGTAGACGATACAAATTAACACAACACAATTAATAATTGATTAAAAATAATAAAATTGAATTGGCTACTTGATGAAAATTGGCATTGGCCGTAGCTGTAGTAGACCACGACCGCTGGTTTAGGTACATGAAAATGACTAAAGAATTTCAAACCGAATGAGCGACCTCTATCGGCAGAAGTAAGTAACCGCGTAATTTGTTTTTCTTTTCTCGCGAGTTAAAAATATTTGCGAGTAGGTACAGGATCGGGACGGGTAAAATGTTTATTTATTTTGTTTAAAGTTTTTGCCGTTTCGCTACTAAGGAATGTCAGTGGTCCGGTTTGGTGTAAAAACTTCTTCCACCACATTGACGTTCGCGACTTAAACTGGACAAAGTGCGCCGACTTTAGACTTTTTGTTTAATTGAAGTAAGTAGGTAGGCAGCTGTTTTTATTTGAAGAAAGCATTGGATATTTTGCATTAGTTCTTCTGCGACTGGCACGTGTCTGGCCTCACGGAATACCATTAGGTTTTCCTTGCAAATTCATAATGTTTTATCACCCTGAGTAGCGTCCATAGCCCAATGGCTCGCGTCGATTCAATGTGAACTAAAGAGTTAAGTTACGACGGGCGCGGTCGGTTTGTGGATGGGTGACCGCTAGTGGCTAAATTTCATGGACGCTGGTGCTTCGGAGGGCACGTAAAGCCGTCGATCCTGGTTGGTTTCAATGCCGGAAACAGTCGTTAAGCCTTGTCGAAGACCTTCGGGTGGCTTGAGAAAATTCAACACTGAGTTGGTTACTAACCCCTCCACCAATCTCTCAGCACCCATGGAACATTTGCTACTAGCGGTCACCCATCCACAAACCGACCGCGCCCGTCGCTTAACTCTTTCGATCACATTACAATACAATACAATACAATAATCTTTTATTTCAGGCACGAGGCCCATAAAACAAATACCTACCTTATAGACTAACATACATAATTATATAATATCTTAATTCTAAGTCGCGCCAGCAGGCGCAGGTCCGGTGACACTCGGAGGCCGCCGACGTCCGCGATATTTTCGGAACACGACACCCCTCGGCCACAGCTCTGCGTCCAGGAAGGTCGACAGATGTTCAGTTGGAACGCGGACAACAAACGAGTTAAAATCGACTGCTTTCCGCGCTTCCAGCTTTTCGACCCTCAGCCGGAACTTCGTCTTCACCTCCAAGTACTCTGCGATGTCGGAGGCCTTCGTGGTGAAGTGGAGCCGTGAGACGTAAATATACGTCACTGGGACTGCAGGACGCACGAGATGATTGTGTCCTGTCGGTGCAGTGCCAACTTGGTTACGACAAGGAGGCCTCCTCTTCTTCCGCTCCACCTTTGTGAAACCATCCTTGTCCGTCTGTCGCTTAGGCACTGCACTACGAGGAGGATCGTTGCGGGTTTCCGCTACCACTCTCTAACCTCAATGTAGCCCGCTTTTCGGGTTGCTGGCGTGCGACAGCCGCTGCGTAGTCACGTTGAGGCGTTGACGTCACTACAACAGGCGACACCTCCGAGGGGGGAGGTGTGGGACGGGCAGCGGCTACGTTACCGCTGACTCGCGCGGGGACAGCGATCGGTGTCGAGTCGAGTTTCGCTGACTCAAAACTCGATGGCGATGCAATGTGTGCTCCACGACGCGTGTTGATGTTGTTGACCTCCGCTGACCTAGTGTCGGCCAATGCATTTCGCAACGACGCCACTTCAGCCCGCAGGTCCCCGATGGTTTCTTGGGACGACTCCAACTTCAACACCACATCTGCCAGGCTTGCCTTCAAGGTCGTAATATCCTTCAGTAGCCTGGTGACATCGACGTGGTCGAACGTGACGGGCGGTAACTTGCTCAGGTCCTTCGCCACGAAACTAGGCACGTCGTCGGGATCAGTCGCCTTCAGGAGATCGATGATGTCCTGGATCCCTTTTTCACCCTCCCTCCTGCGGGATGGCATCTGGTCGATCATTCCGAGCGACCGATATAGGAGCGTCTTTGCAGTTAAGACTTCCTCATCCTCGAAGTTGGACTTGACGATCTGCAATATGCTGACCTCGTCCATGACATCGATGGCATGCTGCAGAAACGCCAGCACTTCATTGGCTATGAGTTGTCCTGAACTCATAGCCATTGTAACATGCAGCGGCAGACGCCGCGCAAATCGCGAATATAAATATTATATTCGTAAGTGCAGTGAGTATGTCCGATGCCGAGCGCGCACCGCACTGCACTGCACTGCACATTGAATCGTCGCGAGCCACTGGACTATGGATACTACATGAGGTTTACTACTGGGAAAGTACAAATGTTCATTAGAACCGCACTAAGATTCAGCGTTCTTGAACCATGGTTTATGGTGGACGGTTCATATTTGTCATCGAAGCACTGCAGCAATTATAGGTCCATCCATTCATCAGCCTTTTGAGGTCCACTGCTGGACATAGGCCTCTCCTAAACGACACTACTCCGACCGGTCCTGTGTTCTGAAACCAGCGGTTTCCCGCCGTCTTCTTCAGGTCGTCTGTCCACCTTGTCGAAGAACCTGTGCTCCTTTTTCCGAATCAATTATAGGTAATTGAGATTAAATGTATATTTTTGCAATTTATTTTTGTTAGTCGTGAAATTGACAAGTAGATAAATAACTATTAATTCACCATTTATAACAGACTAAATTTTTTGTAGTGCAAACAAATTTTTACACTGATACTTAGATGAACTGAATATAATTCAAGGAAAATACTATACTGAATTTATTTTTCGCCATCTTTTTCTCGAAATCCACGAACTGTACCCACTTACATTGTTTTTTCGCCCAACTCTCGTCGCCCGGTCGTGACTTCGTAACGATCTGTGACCGCGGAATCGATAGGAAATAATCGCCAGAGTAAATGCAAGTCGTGATCGTCGTTGGTTTACGACTATTGTGATTGGAGAGTGATATTAATTTCCGAATCATATACGTGAGGCTATTACTTGCTGATTTGGACACTAAGTCACGGCGGGGAGTCGCAAAAAATTAGATAACAGTCACTTTTTTACACCAAACTTGTTACACTAATCCTCTATTACAAAAGAACTGATGTCTTCTTTGTAAACGTCTTCTTTGTCGTCTTTGTCGAATGATCGATTATTGCGTAGATTCAATAATCTAGATTCTGCCTAGATTATAAAATGTACTTACCTATTCGATAAAATGTTAACAGATGTTTTCTGATCAATTAGTAGGTATATCTATATCTAGGATATCTATCTCATCTACCTGAGGATATCTATCCTCTGTATATCTATACCTAGATAGATATCTATCCTCAGGTAAATTCACCACATCAATTTGCCGCTCTTATAATTCGGCCACGCCATTTCTACGTGTCTACTTGTAAATGTTTCAGGCTATAATTTTGTAGGTACCTATATAGTTATAGATAATTATAATTATAAGCCAGATATCAGATATTTTTGGTAGTATCAGTAGGTAACGATATCTTCAGAACATTCACAACATCAACATGAGTGTTTGTTCTGTGTCTGGATGTTAATATTATTTATTTAAGTATGTACTCGTATTTAAAAATATCTATGTATGTATATCAGTGTCTCACACCCATTTTACAGGCTCTGCCTAGTATGTGGTCAGATGGCCACGTGTGATAATGTGTTCAAAGATTCCGTTACATACATACACACATAGCTACCAAGCTAATAAAACCGTGTTAAAAAGGAGGAGGTTCTGCACGTTTTTAGGGTTCCGTACCCAAAGGGTAATAAAATGGGACGCTATTACCACGGACTACACTAATTACTAAAGCTCCGCTGTCCGTATGTCCGTCTGTCACCAGGTGTATCTCAAGAACCGTGATAGTTAGACAGTTGAAATTTTCACAGATGGTGTATTTCTGCTGCCGCTATAACAAAAAATACTAAAAAACAGAAAAAAATAAAAAAATTAGGGCGCTCCCAAACAACAGATATGATTTTTTTGCCGGTTTTATAGATTATTTATTTATACAAATACATTGTAAACATTACAGAAAAAAATATTCTAATGCGTTTGCATTTTAATTATGGTACGGAACCCTTACTGTGCGAGTCCGACTCGCACTTGGCCGGTATTTGTTTCGACATAACGTTCTAATGAAAGCCCAGCGACACTCGCTTAGCCCAAGCGTGAAGCTCGGCGGCGTGTTTTGTTCATACCCGTGAAAACTAAACCATTTAGATTTCGTTACACCAGTTAAATTAATTCCCTTGCAATAAAATGTATTTATTAAAAGCTTTTATTTAACTCCACTAGTATGTATCTATGTCCTGGAATCTTGAAATCAATATTTCACCCACTTCAACTGAAGCTATCTACCTGAAATTCAACACACATTTGGTTCCGATGACAATGCACGAAAATAAAAAACAAGTTATAAAAAGCTTTTAAAAAAAAAATTAACAGTAGGTATAATTTTATTTGTTTACAGTTTGATTTCCAACGACAAATTCAGTTGTCATGGGATCTGGTCTAGTTTATATGGGGCTGGGTTGCAGTGGCTTATGTTACCTTCAAATAATAATAATAATCAGTTGTCATGGGCGGAGCGGGTAGGCGCATGCTCGTTTCCTATCTTATATCTACTCACTCAGATCCCGAGTCACTACCGATTGCGCGAACGGGCCCGTCAATGTTATTGATAGGGTTAAGCAACGACGGGCGCGATCAGTTTGTGAATAGGTGGCTACTGGTAAAATTTCATGTGCTACCGTGCTTTAAAAGGCACTCTAAGAAGTCAGTCCCGGTTGTTTTCAATGCTGGAAACAGTCGTTAAGCCTTGTCGAAGACCTTCGAGCGGCTTGAGAACATTCGACACCGCGTGAGCCACTAACCCCTCCACCTATCCGCATTGGAGCAGCGTGGTGGAGTATGCTCTAGACCTCCCGCAGATTTGTCTGTGGGGGAGCCCCGTGCCTGGGCACGAGGCTCCCCAGTGCTCCAGCAGTGGGACGTCTATGGGTCGCAGCGAGCAGCGAGCATTAAAAGGAATTTAAAAATTATCCGATCGTCTTCGTCGCTTGTACCAAATCTTCGTTCAATTCGTTATTGATTTAAAGATAAAATTATTTTACGATATTTTACATAAAGTTAAAGTTATTAAAAATTCTTTGAGACTGTATTAACTTTAATAAATAATTAAAAATTCAGATAAAATATGATGTGCAATTATTTATGGCGCAGCTTAATGTTTGCAGCATAAAAAAACTGAAAGATGCGCAAACTCATCGGATTTAAAAAATGGCGGTGTTTTTGAAGTTATACTTTTTTTGGCGCGTTAGGGAAAAATGATGAGAGTAAATTTTTACGATGCGCGCGCACACCGAAACGAAATCCAACAGGATGAAGTTAGCTATAGTCAACATTCTCAAAAAATGGTTTGACAGTGTACACTTTCAATTGTCAAAGTCTGCGGGCTCATTCCGGTGATTTTTTGTGATATTTAAATAAACTTTATTTAACTAGATAATGCGTTATAATAAAACTTTTAATGTATTAAATACCTTTTAGGTATCGCCTAGTTTCCACCTCGAAAATTATTTATTTTCAGTTGTTTTTCTAGTGACAACGTCAATGTCATGGTGATTGAAATACGACATCGACAGTGCAGGTTGTTCTTGCAAAGGTTATATAAAGAAGTATAACTTCTAACGCGTGTACATAAGTTACACACAATTTTTTTTTTTGATATTACATTATTTATTTATTATAATCTTACTTACTTAAAACGGTCACAAGGAAATGTAATTTTTTTTAATTTATAATTGAAATTACGCACGTGTGATTTAAGTCGGAAATAGGTAGTTTCGGTCGATTACAATGTCCATCTTCAGGAGTGAACGCGCTCGCGGCAGGCACGGCGTACACTTTTTTAATTTAGTTTTTAGCACTGAATTCTATGGAGGTTATCTTCATCTTTACTTAATTAATCAATGGTCGCCTCTAAAGATGGCTAACCGGAAACCACACATTTCCAATACAGTATTTTTTAATTAAATATTTCTTGCAAATATGTAATAGTTACCTACTAGTAAATATAAGTAATTGTACTTGTGCTTCAACTTGCCCGAAGTACTCATTGCAAGCAGGTCGGCCTGAAAATCAGCGGTTGTTGGTTTGCCACGGCCATTTGCTGAGGGCGTCGAAATTTTCATCCTTTTAAATCTATTACTTGTATCTGTGTATTTTAGTGAAGGTAGGTACCTAATTGCTGATGAAAATAAAATAATTTTTTTTCTTTCTATTTTACTAATACTACCTACACAAATCACGATATACCACTATGTATTTCAAATCATCACTTCTTGATGATGATGATTGACTAGAAGAAAATAATCAAGTCCTTGGCATTGAAGACTAAGTAAATAAGTAGTGTTGTATGTGTAAGGTTTACGCAATTTTCGGTCTCTTTTTGTATAAAAACGAATGTGTCGTAGGTACGTCCTTTGGGCTTCCTTAAGAGAGTTTTCTTGTGTTAATGTTTACTTTGTTTTATATCCACACCAAAATTAGTTACCATACAACCATACTAAGCAGGTTTGTCATGGATTAAGGTACCTACCTATATCTTGTTTCAGTAAAGTAGAAAAATACAGTTTCTAGTTAGACTATATTATTATACTACATATTTGCATTTCAGGCGTATTGCCCACATATTACACTAAACTCTGCTCGAGAGAACTTAATATTTTTATACTTTTACTATGCATGAGCTACTAGTTGTAGTTGAGAACTATAAGTTGAAGTTACCTGCTTACTCACGCGTGATTTAAGTCGGAAAAAGTCCGACTATTTTCGGTCAATTACGATAACCATCTTCAGGAGTGACGGCGTTTTTCCCGCTTAAATCACGCATGAGTAAGCCGGTAACTTCAACTGTGAATATACTCGTAGTCATTCACGAATCATTCAGCATGCATGAGCTCATAAAATTCTACTACTACATGGTTACTATTCCAGCTTCTGACCGCGGCCAGAGCTGCTTTGTTTGTTCAATCAGCTAAGGGCCTAACTATACTAGTTTTTTATGGTATTTTATCTAAGGTATTTGTCTACGGCCTAAAATATCCGATATAAATTTCCCCAACACTAAATCACATTGTAACAGCGTGGCAGCTTGACTCCAGAAGGCTTCTTATAGAAGAAGAAGAAGAAGAAAAATAAGAATGATTTTTATGTACCTACTCGTATGTTGCTACCAACTTAGTAGATCAGACTGAATTGACCTTTTAAACAAGTAGGTCTCTGTTTAGGTATTTTTTTGATTGTTTTAAAAATTGTGATATTGCATGTGTAGGTGTGGAAGGGAAAATGTCATTACTATTGATTCAGTCGCCAACAGTACAGGCTTATCGGTGCGACCCATAGACGTCCCACAGCTGGGCACGAGTCTCCCCCACAGGCACTGCTGCGGGAGGTCTAGAGCATACTCCACCACGCTGCTCTAATGCGGATTGGTGGAGGGGTTAGTGGCCAACCCGGTGTCGAATGTTCTCAAGCCACCCGAAGGTCTTCGACAACCCCTAACGACTGTTTCCAGCATTGAAAACAACTGGGACCGACGGCTTTACGTGCCTTCCGAAGCACGGTAGCATCCATGAAATTTTGCCACTAGCGATCACCCATCCACAAACCGACGCCGCCCGTCGTTGCTTAACTCTTTCGATCACATTGAATCGACGCCAGCCATTGGGCTATGGACGCTACTGAACAAGAGATTGAAGATGTCTGAGAAAACTCATGGGCATGCGGATTTTCTTTATAATCCTTGTGTTACAAGATAATTGGTGGTATTTCAACATATTAGAATATACAAAGTCAAGTGGCAAATTGGCAATCTTGGTTTTCGAACCCTGGTCCCTGACTATAAAACTGATATTAACCATGTAAAAACACTATTAAACCCTTATTGTAGCAATCGAAAAACGCTTTTACGACGTATAGTAAGATTTATGTTAAAAAATTAGTAGAGCCATTTTCGACCAACAAACTAGCAGAACCCCGTTAAAAAAATGTACAGTGCAGTAATTCCCAAAGTTGGTCAGTTGACCCGGCGAACAATCAAGCGGTTCAACTGCACCCGCCTGCATCGATAATTACCTTCACAAATCAAAACAAACACCGCACTGGCACAACACTGGAAAACCGTCAAAAAAACGCACAAGCGCGCGCCCCGCGCACATCACTAGCGTCACACCACTTATCGATAACGCTATCGGTGTCACGTCCGAAAAACGGTAACATAGCAAAAAACTTGTGTCTATATTACATGCGTTTTTTTTCCGGTGCTTTTTTCAACGCACGCACTACGACGGGCCCGCGCGATGTCTTTGCGACAACTAAAAACTTGGCGGCTGAAACGCGGAGGCGGCTGTGGGGGTGCGAGAGAGCGATAGCGGAGGCTATACGGAGGCTCTCGGGGTAGAGAGGGACGGCGAATTGGAGTTGGGCGTGCGTTGTGGGCGGGCTTAGTCCGGCAGGCGGCGATACTTCACGTTGGGCGAGTTTTTGCGCGCGGTGCATTGTCTTGGCTTTTTTAATCTGTGCATGATCTATGGTACTGGATATGTTTAGGTTTTGGACGACGATTTGTAGGCCGGCAATTCTAGAATTATGCTGCCTAATTAGCAATTGTTTTGTGTGTGGGTGGAACGATGGTTTAGTAGGTAATAGATATTTAGTAGGTACGAGTAGGTAGATGGGAACGATACAACAAAGAATAGGAAGCAGTCATCTTATTACATAAACGCGGACTATAGTAGGTAATATCTACGGTAACAACTCGCATGAACCAACTATATATATTGCTAGAACCAACTATAGCCAGAACCGTTATTTGTTGCGAGCGAGTAGGCTTTTCAATGAGACATCGAATGAACTAGATATCGACCTGTTTAACACAACAAGTCGTCATCTAAAACGGCTTATGGCCGCTCAGTTCTTTATTAATAATAAGTAGGTAGTAAGTACTAACTTTATATAAACAATTCTTCTTTTTTTTTGCGTTATTTTTTTATATTCTTTTAATTTGTTAACTATCTGTGCATAATTATGTCTGTCTTCTATGTCATTCGAAAACTTATCTGTGGAAATTTTTAATTGGCCTTCATGTATCTATGTGTTTTTGGAAACGTTTTTATTCAGCTGTAAGTTTCCCATAAATAAATAAATAAATAAATAAATAAATAAATGAAACAGACAGTGATGTAGGGATGTATTTGACGGCAAATCGTTCGTTTCTGGAGATGTAGGTACCTATGCTCGTTTACTATTCTGGTTACACGAAACCTGACAAACAAGTACCTACATACTACTGGATTTGTTGGATTTTATATATACACATACATATATAATAAATATGTATATTATTGATATCTTTATCAGGTATAGGTATAGGTAATACCTTTAGTATAAATATCAATCTACGAGTAGGTACTATCTATATTAGACTGCCTATTATAATAATAATAATAATAATAATAATCATTTATTTCAAGATTTTTACAATCTCATATACATTTGTTAGTATTACTTAGCCTATGTTAGTAGATTTACAGTTATTAATAGATAATACATACAATAATCATTAAAATAAAATAAATTAAAAATTAAATTACATTAAATCACAATTAAATTACAATACGAATTAAAATTTGTTAGTACAGCTTAACCTACGTTAGTACCCTATAGTTACTTTAGCAGACTGGACCCTATCAGTGTCTTCTGGTGGCATGTAGCCCACAGCAATGTGATAAAAATGGACAGTCCAGTCTGCTCGCAATCATACGCAGGATGCCGTTGGGGCTGTCCCGCACCCGCCGCACAAGGGACGCCGCTCGCAGACGCATCGTGGCCCAGAAGCATTGGACTCGAGCCTCCGCGAACATGCCCGATGCGCTGCAGAAGCGGGGCAGCCCCATCAGCACCCTGAACGCATTGTTGTACTGTACTCTCAGGTCCCCATAGACTTTTTGAGAGTACTTTCTCCATAGCCCACAGGTGTAGAAGGAGGTACAAAATGCCCTGAAGAGAGTAATCTTCACCTCCCCTGAGCACTGTCTAAACCTGCGGGCTATCATGTTTGCTCTGATCGATAGAGCCCTTCTCTCGCGTTCAATATCCTGGTTGTCTTTGAGGTCCGTCGTAAGAATATGCCCTAAATATTTAAAACGCTCCACTCTTTCCAACGGGACAGAATTTAAACTAACCAAGGGCACAGGTAAACCCCGCCTCTTGGTGTCAACCTCAAAGACCATGAACTGGCTCTTCTTCACATTATACACCAGTCCATGCACACGAGCGTACTCCTCGCACACTCTCAAGAGCCGCTGAAGACCACAAACCGAGGCACTCAACAGCACCATGTCATCAGCATAGCTCAGGTTGTTCACGCACACCCCGTCAATATGACATCCGACATGCATGCTGCTGAGCGCCCCGATCAGCTCATTGACGTATAGGTTGAAAAGCGAAGGAGAGCTAAGCCCCCCCTGCCTCACTCCACATTCCAACCCATACGGCTCCGAGTAGGTCCCCGCCCATCTAACACAATTGACCTGGTTGCCATACCAGTATCTAAAGATCCCTATGAGATCTCTAGGCATTTTAATTGTCTCAAGCTTTTTCCACAGGATGTCATAGGAAACCAGGTCAAAAGCCCTAGACAGATCGAGAAAGCATGCGTATACCGGCGTTTTACGTTTCCGGTAATATTCGACAGTATGCTTAAGGCCCAATATGGCACTCTCAGTGGATAATCCCGGCCTAAAACCAAACTGATTATCGTGCAAAACTAGATATTTATTTAGTTGGGCATCAAGCACACTGTCAAAAACCTTCGCCAATATAGTTGCCAATGAGATAGGTCTGTAATTATGACTGTCCGAAGGATCACCCATTTTGTTTTTTATAACAGGCACAACCACAGTCCTCATCAGATCATCAGGGAGATAAGTATGACTAACACACATCGAGTAAAGCATTGCCAAAACTCTTGGTACGTGGTGACCACCATGACGGAGGTGCTCGACACTGAGGTCATCATGACCAGGAGATTTCCCCCCAGCGATAGTCTTAATAGCGATTATGACATCATCAGCTGAAATCTGTGTAATTTTCTTTACAGTTTGGACCTCAGAGCCCAGCTCCCCCGCAGATGGTCCCAACGGCGATTTTATAACAAACTGACCCCTAAAAATATTGGCAATACGCTTTGGATCACTTTCACCAGCAACACTCACTGGAAGGCCAGGCCGAGCATTTAGTTTGTTTGTGGTTTTCCAGAAAGAATGAAAATCTTTATTAGAGTGTTGAGATGCCAGAATATCCATTTTTATTTGATGTTGATTATTCTGACACCATTTTAATTTAGATTTAAACACCCTACGGCTCTCACACATCTCGGAATACTCAACCCCAGCTGTGGGCTTGCCACACCACAGCCACGCATGAAATTTCAGCCTCGCCCTCTCATGAGCTTCTTTGACATGCCTGTTCCAGCCAACAATTCTTTTTTGTTTAAACTTATTTAGCTTTTTACGATAACTGCTTACTGAAGCTGCGTTACGAAGAATTGCAACTATGTTTTTATAAAAGTTTGTAATTATTTCTTGATGAGTAACATCATTGCAATATTGACCGCTGCAGTGTGTTAACTCAGTCGGATACTGTATATGGCATAGCTTATTATTACACTCTCCTATGTAACGTGCAACTTGTTCATCAGATCTAGCTCCCCACACAACATAGTTAGAGGTAGGTAGTTCTAATGCAACTCTAGGTGTTAACATATCTAAATTACAATAAATTACAAGAGGAAAGTGATCCGACCACGAAACATTATAATTTACATCGATCTTGTGCACAGTGTGTGCAACTGATTGTGTGACAAGGCAATGGTCCAGCCACCGTTTGCACCCATGCACCTCACTTACAAAAGTATAGGTATCCGACGATATACCTAATTTATTGACATCTATACAAGTCAATTTTTGCTCGCTGCAATAACTAATGAGCTCCTTGTAAAACAGTTCGTTCGGATGCGCATTGAAATCCCCCAGTACATACACTGATTCAATACCAAACTCGTCTATTAATGCACTTACAGTACCCAGACAGTCCGTGAACTCCGGCAAGTTGTCTGCACAGTCCACTGGCATGTATACACTCAGCACAATTATAGGCCGATCGTTACACGTGATTTTAATGGCACACACACGACTGTTATTACACTGCAACACTGACACATTCTTAAAAACCGCTCGTCTCCAGAGTAAGGCCACCCCTCCATGGGGCCGCCCGCGCAGCATGCCCGCCGTAGTGTCCACAGCTGAGACGCCCGTAGCACAGAAGTCTCCGTCAATCGAGCTTAGGTAGGGTATATCGTGCGGCAATAGCCAGGTCTCCTGTAGTGCTATCAAGTCAGACGACTGACATAGCTCTCTCACACTATCTATAGAACGTTTGACATTCTTACAGTTATAACTGACAAATCTGTATATAGCACTATTATCCATTAATATGATGTGTGGTGCCGGCAACGGATACAGGTGTATCATGGATTTTATGCTTATATTTAAAGTGCACAAACTTTCTAAATATAATTCCTTTCGGCCAGAGATTTTTGTCCATAAATAACGGCAGTTTAGACTCTGATACAAAAAATTTGTAAGCATTATGACTCCTTTCTTTCTTCATAATAATTTTTTCCAAATTAACGCATTCTTGAATCCGTAAATTAATGTAATCCGTAATATCCGTGTCACTAGTGTCTTTGTGTATATTAGAGATAAACATCGGAATTTTTCTATCAGCCGCCTTAAATTTACTACCAATTTCACAATCCGCAATAATTATGTATCTATATTATATTCTTTAATATATCCTAAACTTTTATCAATATTTCCTATATATCTATAAGTTTTATTAAAATTTCCTCTGTTGGCTAACATACTTAGGGTTTAGTAAATTGTAACTTCAGCACTAACAACTAGTATACCTAATTATAAACATAAAAAGTAGGTATTATTTATTCAAATAATAGTATGGTTTTTCAGGTCAGCACTCCCAAGGTCACTGAATGATCTTCAGCTCTTATCACCCACCCCGCCACCTTGGGCAGATCATCGCGCCACCTTGCAGGAGTTCATCACTTGGTTTGCCCAGACACAGTCTTCACTATACCTAGCAGCCGTTCCTCTGGGGACTGTTAGTGATAGTGAGTCCTGTTAGTTGGTGTTAGTAATAGTCCAGTTAGTACTTGTTAGTAGGTGTCTCGTTCTAAGTCAGTCACAGATGTGTTGCTACCTTTTAGGACTAAGATGGTCGCCTCTAAAGAAGTGTAACCGGAAACCACACCTTTCCAACCGGACCATAATTGCTTTAAAAACTATTATTACACGGCAGAAATGGTACTTGATACCGTGGCGGGAGGTGGTAGGTACTGCCCCAGGTGAATTCTATATGGAACCAAATAGGTTTCACATAAAACCTATTTAGTTCCCTATAGGCTCTACCACCTACTAAATTATATCTTCTTATATTTTCTTCAAAACCTGAAGTTCTGAGAGAGATTGAGAAATACTATGGATAGTTGTACACCTCCACACGAGCCCCAGCTTCTGCTGGTGCTCATGACAAGCGAGCAAAGCTAGCCCGACAGTATTCCGAAGATACCCTGGACGTCAGCCTGTACGAGATTACAGAGGCACTTAAACTGCTTAAGAACAACAAGGCACCGGGTGATGGCGGAATCACAACAGCTGCTAAGAGCTGGGGGTAAACCTGTCCTAGTAGCGCTCCAGAAGATTCTGAATCAATACTCGACCAACTAGGAAGGCGTGGAGCAGAAGTGTGATGGTACAGTTCTTTAAGAAGGGTGATAAAACCCTTCTGAAGAATAACAGGTCCATTGCGCTTTTGATCCACGTCTACAAGCTGGTCTCACCCTCGAGACTAACAGGATAGGTGCGACCTTTTCCAGCCTCCCGAACAAGCCGGTTTCCGAATAGTCTATAGTACCATGGACCACATACATACGTTGCTGCAGGTTATAGAGAAGACGGAGGAGTATAACCAGCCGTTATGCGTAGCTTATGTGGACTATAAGAAAGCTTTTGATTCTGTAGAGACCTGGGCGGTGTTGGCATCTCTGTAGCGGTATCAGATCGACTATAGGTATCGAGCTGTTGAATATGTACATACAAATGTATGTACAAAGCCGCCGCCACCATGTCGGTTCGACTACACGACAAAAGCATGAAGCAGAAAGGTGTTAGGCTAGGATGTCATCTCCCTAAAGCTTTTCACCGCTGTATTGGATGTGTTCAAGCTATGCTGCGGGAGGTCTAGAGCATACTCCACCTAAACATTACTTGTGGAAATTGATGTAAGACGCACTTCTGCCAACCCCTTCGTAATAATTGTGTTAATTGCTTACTCAGTCCATCAGTAAACCAGCATGGCCAGAGTCGTTTCGTTTATTGATCGTATTAATTGGAAAGCTCGCAGCGGAACCAGCATGCTCCAGTGGGTATGGGCAGTGGGCACGTGAGAATTGTTAGACGCTACCATGCTGCCTCTTGTTGGGTTCTTGACCAATGTTTACAGGTTATTTACCTTTAACTTTCACATCTTTATAACAAAGGTTTATACTTATACTAGTGGACGCCCGCAGCTTCGCTCGCGTGGAATTAGACGTAACATAACTTATATACAAAATTTCATTGAAATAATGTAGGTATATATGTATAAACGAAAAACTTTTATACCAACTAACTTTGCACCCCCCTTTAACCCCCCCTTAAGAGATGATTTTCGAAACTCAATATAAAACTTTCATAGGTACTGAATTTCATTCGAATAACATCAAAAACGGCAAAGTTTCATACTAACTTTGCACCCCCGTTTTACCCCCTTAGGGGGTGAATTTTCAAAAATTCTTTCTTAGTGCTCCCCTACGTTATAAAAGGAACCCCTGTGCAAAATTTCAAGTTTCTAGCCCTTATAGTTTAGGCCCTGCGTTGATATGTCAGTCAGTCAGTCAGTCAGTCAGTCAGTCAGTCAGTCACCTTCTCCTTTTATATATATAGATACCAACCCCTTTGTTTATAAAAATTAATAAACTTGTTTTAGATATAGAAGCGTGTTTTGTCTGTTAATCAAACTGAATTTAAAATTCGAATTAAAGTTACAAAGCACTTAAAAGCTATTATATTTTAGTAGGTTTATTTATTTATTCTGTATATATTATGTGTAATAATTACCTATAATATCAAGTGAGAGTCGGACTCGCACACATAGGGTTCCGTAGAACCAAGCGATATTTTAAGGGTTACTAGTAAGTATTTGTGTTTTGAAATCTATATTTTATACTTTTTTATTATGTGTTATGATTGTGGTCACAGTAACAAGTTTTCTGTGAAAAATTTATGTGTTTACCTATTTCCGTTTAAGAGATATAGCCGTGTTACAAATAGACAGACAGCGGAGGCATTTTATTAGCGTTCCGTTTGATACAATTTGGATATAGAACCCTGAAAAGGATAAAATATGTAAGTTAATAATGTTCTCGAAGGCATGTAAAGTCTGCCAATCCGCACTTGGCCAGTGTGGTGGACTAAGGCCTAATCGCTCCCATTCTGTTAGGAGACCCGTGCCAGTGAGACAAAGAAAGGGTTGTGATGATGATGCCTATAAAACCGACTTTTTATGATAATTATTGTATTAATATTATGTATAAGACCCCAAATCGCAGATATTTCATTTAAAAATATTTTTCCCTTCTCTGTGCCCAATTATTTTATCTTATCTTACAGTGCTCAAGTGACTTTAACTGATCTACTCATTTCTGTTATTTCGAATATGGGTCATACTCGTTAGTTATTTTGGGCCAATATCTATTCAAAATGTTACTAAAAAAAGATGGGAGGGAAGAAAGATGGGATTTACAATAAGTAATATTTTAGTATTTTATAAAACGTAGAAAATCCTACTCTAAGATCTATATCTTATCTTAAAAATTAAATTCAAAATCAATATATTTATTGGTGTCTTTTGGTAGTTTAAGATGTTACAGTGTCAAGTATAATCAACAGAAACCCTGTAATACATGCTTAAATTTATAAAATCAATTTATACAATATATTAAAATTAATTTTAATAGACTTATACAATTATTCAATACTTATTTGTCTCAATCTAGGAAGAAATCATTTACTGAATAGTAGCCTTTTTTTACTAGCCAGGATTAGTCGTAGTGGCTTATCGACTGAGTGACCCCTTTCTTCAAAATATTACCTTCGTAAACGAAACCAACTCAAATGTATTATGAAGTAATTATGAAGAATAAAGAATTGTGAAGTCTAAATCTGTTTGGTAAATAAAATAAAATAAAAATAAGTAAATAAGCCTTTTATTTCCAGTAGTTTTACATTTCTTAAAAATATTATGTTAGTGTTAGTTTTGTTTAGTTTATTCTGTTATTTATCTGTCTCTTACTTTTTTTCCGTTATGTAATTTTATGTGTATCCTATGTATTTATATCGTAGTTTTTATAGTTACCTACTTTTTTTTTTTAATCTACCGGAACCCCAGAATGGGTGAAGGCCTCCTCCAGTGATGCCCATTGACTCTGTCTTTAGCTACTTGTCTCCAGTTTGGACCAGCTATTGCTCTAATATCATCTTCCCATCTTGTAATACGTCTACCTCTTGTTCTTTCGCCTAGTGGGCCGTTCCAGAAAGTACTTTTTTGGTCCACCTATGATCTGTTAGCCGCGCAACATGCCCACTTCCATTCAATTTTTGTGCGTATAATCTGTTTGGTATCTAGTCCATTGAAAAGTTACATTTCTGGTTGCGTTTTTTAGAGGACTTGAACTCTAAAAAACGCAAGGTTAGGCCTAAAAAATGTAACATTTCAATGGACTAATCCTACTTAAAACCGTTACAATCTAGAATGTTCAAATACTACGTTAAGAATATTAGCGAAAATAATCCAAAAATATAATAATTAAATTAGCAAACAATCAAACGGTCGGGCCGCAGCGATGCTTCATGCTAAACTTTCCATTTCAAATATCGGACTTGGGACCAATTTTCAGATTTGAACTTGGGACGTCCAGTTTGGTCGACGGACAAAAACTGACCGCGCACTGCCACCCGTCATCTGCGGCGGACAGTGGCGTCTGTGGAGTCGCTCGCCCAAATTCCTGCGTACGGAAAATCGTGTTAATTGATTCGGATTATCATTCAGACTAACTATCACTAACTAAATATCACGAACTTATTTATATTGACATTTGCATAACACCCAGTGGTTAAAGTGAGGAAGTTTAATTGTAACATCAAAATGTATCACTTTATGGCAAATAAATTATTCATGCCTGCCACAGACCTACTGACTTACTGATCAACTAATGTTCTAATTAACACTCTCTGCTAACTGAATTAACCATTCTAGTCCCTATTTGAGTTTTGTTCAAAAACTGTCGCAGTTGTCATGAGCAGATACGCGCTGCACGCTCGTTTGCCATTTTATACTCATAAAACAAAACTCACCACTTGTTCGAACTTCTTGTCACAACGAACATACTCAAAAGCAGCGCTGTGGCTTCACTGCTGCCACAATATCGGATTGCCATTAGTTTTTTGGCACGTCAATTTCAATTTTCAACTACCGAACTACGAAATAAAACACAAATAACTATTTTTGTGAACAACACAAATTAAGTGATACGACTCCACCGCTCGCCCTGTCCAGCAGAAATATGCCGCCTAGCCGCGCAGACTATGCGCAAAAAGGCTTTCCTCACCAAACGATCATTTTATCACATACGTTCCAAGACAGAGCGAGACAGCACCACACCATCCGCTCTAACCTGCGCCCCCCCTCCCCCCGCGGCCGCATGAAAATCAATGGGCTGGAGGAAAACTCTACACTACACCACGGCTCAAGTTAAACCGGTGAGGAGTATAGAAAGGATTGAGCTGAGTTTTTTGTCCTTGTTTATTGTTGTCTTGTAGTAAGGGACAGCTCTCGGACCACTGGCATACCTTACGGCTAATGACAGGCTTAATATTTATGCACACGATCCGAGAGGAATAATTTTCTGTACGGACGTGATTCTTGATTACGCGAGTGTGTGTTGAAGCTGGTCGGCTTGAGCCATTGAGCTTAGTTTTATGAGGAGCTGAAGTGAGGAACGCGCGAGACGTTGAGTAATAACGTAGATTCCTAGAGATGACATTTAGTCTGACAACAACATACAATGATTTGCTAGTTAAAAATAAAGTAGATATTATCGCAAATATCACATTTCGTTGACATTAAGATTTGTAACACTACTGTACTGACGGAAAACTAAGCTAATAGTGATATAATTTATTTACAATTATTGTGCCCATGTATAAGTCAATCAATGTGCCACATTCAGAAATGCTGCTGCAACCCATAGACATCCCACCGCTGGGCACGGGTCTCCCCCACAGACACAGCTGCAAGAGGTCTAGAGCATACTCCACCACGCGGCTCCAATGCGGATTGGCGGAGGGGATAGTGGCCAACCCTACGTCTACGACAGGGCTTAATTACTGTTTTTACCATTGAAAACAACCGGAACCGACGGCTTAACATGCCCTCTGAAGCACTTTCAGAAATTGGACTAACTGGACTAATTGGACTAACCATCCCAGTCCCTATTTGACTCTTGTTTTAAGTCGGGTGGTGCTGCTGTGTTATATCCATAAATAAATTGCAAATCCCTGGCCGTGACAATTTTACCCGTCTATAGTCTGTTGCATTACGGTATAGTCAGTTAGTCTATACTAATATTTTAAAGAGGAAACATTTGTTTGTAATGTTTTCACACAAAAACTACTGGTCCGATATCAAAAGTTCTTTCCCCATTAGAAAGCTGCATCTTCACTGAGTGAGATAGGCTATATAACATTACTAGATGTAAACGAAACTATTGTTATGTCCAATTCCACGTGAGCAAAGCTGCAGGCGTTCACTAGTAAAATAATAAACGCTATACACCCCCCACACCGGTGACTAACTAGAGGTTGCAGGAGAAATATTTATCTGTGAAATAAATATCTGCCCTTGGATTCAAACCCGGGACCCGTCCGTCTTCATCGACAACGTTGCTACCAGTGCCAACCACCATTGCTTTCGAAAAGGCGTGCCTCCATGGCGCAACAGCGGCACGCAAGCGCGTACCCACGCTCTCTACAATGGTGGCGAAAAACCATCGATTCCCACATAACTAGCTTTCGCCGATACCGATCAACTAGGGCGTTTATATAACGCCGTTTCTTCCACCAACCTACTCGGTACCCATCGTTGGCCCACTGCTGGGCAGCTAGCCCATAGACATCCGACGGCTGGGCAAGGATCTCCTCTCAGATTAGGCCTTGGTCCTCCATGCTGGCCAAGTGCGGATTGGCAGACTTCACATCCCTTCAAGAACGTAATGGAGAACTCTCAGGCATGCAGGTTTCCTCACGATGTGTCCTTCACGGTTGCAGCAGGTGACATTTAGTCTCTTAAAACACACATAAATTAGAAAAGTCATCGGTCATCTGCTCCGGTCAGGATTCGAACCCGGGAACACAGCAGTCGCTTAAAACACACATAACTTAGAAAACTTTTTTTTTTAATTAATAAAAAATATATATAAAAGTCATTGGTGCGTGCCGCTTGGGTTTGCACCCGGACCGTTCGAGCGAGAGGCGAGTTCGATAGCCACTGGGCTGTCACCGCTTTTTTACCGATGTTATTCTTATCAACTCTCGGTGAACAGACTAATACAAATAAACGAAAAGAATTTAACGAACTAATTACACATGATTTGACCTTCAAACAAGTTTTGCCACCTGGTCAAGGGTGCTGACTCTACCATGGTTTCACTGCACCATGCCAGAGAATTTACATAAAATACATACGTTATACGTAATACTTACTGCGTATTGCAATCTTCATATTCATTGCACACCGTATCAATGAGAGATTGCATAGCAGGGAATGGCGGCTGCCGACCTTAACGACATAGAAATAGGAGCTACTAGAAGTGACATAGATCCTACCTGTGATTGATGTCACTGATATTATTATGTTGAAAGTTTTAATCTGACCTTCATTAAAGTCCCGTTCTTCCTTGTGTGTTAGTTAGATGATGGACGGGTAGAACTTGTCTATGGTTATCAGCTTTAAAGCGCACTCCTAATAAGACAAAATTTTCGATCAGTATCCGCTGTAAAAAATAATTAAAACAGACGAATATGTCACTGATCTGTTTTAAGTTTGACCAACTGAGCTTCATTGAAGTCTTGTTCTCAGTTGGTCTTCGTTCAAATGGTACTTCGATGGCCTGTCCCAAGCAAGCTATTTAGCTCACAAAGCAGATAATTAACACTCAATGTCCTGTTAAACATACAGGAACATTATTTTAGTATTTCAGAAAAAAAATATTTATCACACGCAAGAACACGAACTCAAAAATAAGACATAATATGTATATAAAAAATACAAACATACATACATACATACCAAGTAGCTGTAAGCAATGCAGACTTACAGTCTTATGACGTAAAAAAGTATTGGACGTTATCAGTCTTTAGCCATGATTTTAAGAACATAATTCACAAATCATTTGTTTCCAATCATATTTACACTGGTAGATCATAAGCGGAGGCACTTATCACTTCTAGATGTTACTACACCCAGGAATTCCTCATTCGACTCGCAAACATTGCAATGCTTAATAGTATGATTAGGATGCCTTGTTTCAATGTTTGTTCTCATGCCTAGCTCGCAGTTACACGTTAGCTTTGGTTTGGTCCAAGGTTGGAATTCCGAAAAGGCCCGAATAGCACACTGACAAAATAAGACTGCCTCGATGGTCTAACAGGTCTAACTAGTGGTAGCAAGCGTGACTTCCAAGCTAGAGTACAGGCCCTTTAAAAAACTACCCCGTTGTTACAACCCATAGATGTTCTACTGCTGGGCACAGGTCTCCTCTCAGAATCGGAGTGATTAGGCCTTAGTCCGCCACGCTGCCCAAGTGCCAAGCAACAGCAATACCTATAGCAAGTGACATTTAATTTCTTAAATCGCACATAACTTCGAAAAGTCTTTGGTGCGTGCCGCTGGGGTTTGAACCCAGACCGCTCGAGTGAGAGGAGATTTTGATAGCCACTGGGCTGTCACCGCTATAATCTAAAATCTAAAAAAATATAAGAGGTGTTAATAAAGTTGAATAAATTAATAAAAAATAAAATAAATATATTGTTTCCTAAACTGATTGAGGACGCTGAAATAAAACTAGAAGCAGGTTTAGAATGATTACTACCAAACAGATGTAACACACGCAATACTTACGGTCACAATTCAATATAATCATTCCTATGCTCTCTTCGTAGGTTGATACAGATGTACCTATGTGTTTGATAGGGCCGCATACCCGTTTGCTAATCTAGTTACATACGGCATGATCCAGCTCGCCGTTACGGCCCGGTCGACCACTCCTGACCTTTCCACCGCACCTGTGTTCTTGCGCATAGACAGACATACACAAATGTCAACGTTTCCGTTCGGCCGGTGTGCCAGGACAGCGGTGGAGTGGAGCAGAATACTAATAAAAGAAAATTGACAGTATTATGTGATATTAATATTTGTAGGTATATTATTTAGTTTAGACAGTATTAATTTAATTTTTAATATGTATTTATACGTGTAATATGTAATATATACGTGTTTTTGGTATGTGTGCAATTTAGTTACTTGTAACCTAAAACAGTTACTTTTAACGCATACACCACCATCCATCCATCAGCCTTTCGAGGTCCACTGCTGGATATAGGCCTCTCCTAAACGACACCACGGCGATCGGTCATGTGCCTTCTGAAACCAGCAATTTCCCGCCATACTCCACCACGCTGCTCCAACTCGAATTGGTGGAGAGGTTAGGGGCCAACCTAGTGTTGAATGTTCTCAAACCACCCGAAGGTCTTCTACGACCTGTTTTTACCATTGAAAACAACCGGGACCGAGGGCTTAACGTGCCCTCCGAAGCACGGTAACGCCCCTGAAATTTTGCCAGTAGCGGTCACCCATCCACAAACCGACCGTGCCCGTCGTTGCTTAACTATGTCGACGCGAGCCATTGGGCTATGGACGCTACATATATTTAAGCAATACCGTCTCCACAGATCCGTTGTTCGTCCACGGCTCATAACACGCGGCGTTAGACGGGGATGCGATCACGCAAGTTAAGCTACATCGGTCGGCAGGTCAACACACTCCCCGTGGTACGAGACGAGAATAATAGTGTTACGATTACCCTTAACCTGACTTTAATAATTCGACCTATGATTCAAGTGATCCGGGTTCAAATCCTGGCTAATGACGTTATTAAGTTATATGCGTTAGACATTTAATTACCTCTGCTGTAAGGAAAGCATTCTTGAGAGTTCTCCGCAAGGATCTCGAGGGTTTGTTAAATAATTTAGAGGATGTCTGTACGTACCAGAACAACTCAAACAACCAAATTTCATTTTATTTCTGCCGGGTTGTAATTGTTTTAAAAGCAATGGTGCTCCGGTTCATACATTGGTTTAGTTTCCGTCTACCCATTAATATACTCGACTATACTTATCCTCAAAGGTAGCAACGCATCTGTGGCCTACTTACAATGAGGCCTTTGTAAACAATTACTAACTGGAATATTACTGACATCGATTAACAGGACATGTTTTTAGTAAGTCCTTAGAGAACCCTTTTTACTTACCTACTAGTGGACGCCCGCAGCTTCGCTCGCGTGGAATTAGACGTAACAATAATTTCGTTTACATTTATTAATATAATATAGCCTATGTCACTCAGTGAAGATGCAGCTTTCTAATGGTGAAAGAATTTTTGAAATCGGCCCAGTAGTTTTTGTCTGAAAACATTACAAACAAAGCTTACCTCTTTATAATACTCGTATTAGTATACTCGTAGATGTTGAATCTGATTAATGAATAATGAACTCAATTTTTATTACAGCAGAAATAATATGTAGGTATAGATCAAGGCATACAATAATAAGGGACGTTTCGAAAACCAGCGGTTGTCCACGGCCAATTCTGATTAATAAGCATGCGAATTGTTTTTCAAAAAATATCTATTTATTTTTGATTATTTCGTACTTACGTACCTACGTATTTAAGTAGGTACTTAAGCAAATTATGCTTAAAAAAATATTTCATATTCTTACACTCGTATTTCGTCGTAACGAACTGACCAACTAATGTTCTAATTAACTTTCCTAACTAATTGGACTAACCATCCCAGTCCCTAATTGAGTCTTGTTCAAAGACAGTCACAGTTGTCATGGGCGGCAGCGGATGGGTGGTGCTGCAAGCTCGTTTGCTATCTTGTATCCATAAAAAAAAAGTATCCCTACGATCCATGTATCAAGGGCCATCTTGACAGGGTATCTTGCAGCAATAAACCGCATTTACGCCGCCATTTTTATGGTCTTTCGAACCTACAATCGGTACAATGAGTGTTACGAGTAAGTATTGTATTGTGTTACCGTTCATTTCCTACTCAACCGTCGCTGGTGAGCCTCTGATATCGAAACTAAATTAATTTATTACCATTTCGTCAATCGTCATAAGGGTGACACTGTTCTGTTATATTCATGGGATTTTTCAAGTACAATTTGTACAGAACAACCATGTTAGTTCAAAACTTGAAACACTGGATATATTACACGACACGATTCGCGGCCTCAAAGAAAAACTATGTACAGAGTTACTAAACAACAAACACAGTTTTGATGTTTTTATTTATTATTTTTCCTTTTTTAAGTTACATAAATAAAATTAAATAAATTAATAGATTTTATTAAGTAGGTAAAACTTAATACCTTGGTACTGCAATTCTGCATTTGTGTGAATGTTGTACAAATACTCGTTTTATCTTATTTAAAAAAAAAACTTAAATAGTATGTAATTGTCGTGTATTTTACCTTTTACATATTCACATCAATTGATAAAGTCAATTATCTGGTAAGTTTTACAAGAGTCTCAGTTATTTCCAAAGCCGTGGTCACTGCTTGTGATCAATATTCACCAATGTGCATGAGCGATTAGCAACGTCGGTTAGTATTGCGCCTTACACGAATAATGATAGTTTTACGGTAGATTGGTACCACCACCCATTGGTACCAGCTCAACTGGTTAGACGGTAGACGCACACCCCGCGGAAAGCCTTACTGTGTAGCACACACAGAAACAATACAATATAACATCCATGATAACGAGTAATATTTATGCGAAATTAGATAAAGTAAGTGGTAGAGCCTATAGGGAACCAATCCATACTAATATTATAAATGCGAAAGTAACTGTCTGTCTGTCTGTCTCGCTTTCACGCCAAAACTACTGAACCGATTTAAATGAAATTTGGTACAGATAGTCTAGAGCCTGAGAAAAGACAAGGCTACTTTTTAAGTGTTGTAAAGGGTTGAAAGGGGGATGAAAGGTTGTATGAAAGTATTGTCATTTTCAGAACTAGAAGCATAAAATTTAAAAATAGTTTGTAAGATGTTACCCTTAAGGGTGTAAAATAAACATAGGGGATAATACATTTACGGATTCATTACAAATTTATGGAGATAGCGTGTTAAGAAGAATCTATTGTTATGCCTAATTTAACGCGAGTGAAGCTGCGGGCGTCCACTAGTAGGTTATAATAAGAAACCTATTTTGTTCCTGTGGCAAAAATTCATAGGCACTTCCGTGCTTCAGAGAGAGACGGTAGTTTTTCAGTCGTAAAAACAATCGTTAAGCATTGTCAATCTTCGGGTAGCTTGAGAACATTCGAAACTGGGTTGGATACTTACCCCTCCACCAATCCACACTGGAGCAGCGTGGTGGAGTATGCTCTAGACCTCCCGCAGTCCTAAGTGAGCCGGCTCAATTATTTACTCAAGTCCTGTCTCCAACTTAAGTTTGGTTTATCAATACAGGCATTGTTACTAGGAAAAGATCAACGACTGTGAAATCGTATTTGCGATTGGAGTTATAATGTGTGGGTATCTACAATAATTGCATTTCTTAGAAAGCCGTTCTCAGCTCGCGTTTCTACTGCCGGGCCTATTGTTTCAGCGTAGTGTATTGGTGCATAGACGAGCTGAGCGCAGAGGGTGCAATTGAAATAAAATATAAATTTATTTATTTATTTATTTATTTTCTCCCCACACTGTCCTTACAGAAAAATCCAATTCGACAGGGAGGGCGCTTTACAAATTCGACACGTTTATTATACACAATTCACAATAATAATAATATTTACATACACTTAAACTACTAAATTACCATATACTTAACAAAAAAATTATTTTAATTTATTACTTAAAAATAGTTACATAGATGCAGGTAAATTTAAATATAAAAGGTGTCGCATAAACTCACATGAGTTTTTTTGTACACCTGTGAACAGACATGACCATTAACCACTGATTGACTTAAATTGACAGGGAAATATTTATTTCTAATTTGTATTCCCAGGAACATAACAAAATTAAGTATTATCTATACTAACCTATGAAAAAGTTAGGCATTTAACCTGATTTGTTTAGTTATGTCTTTTACATCTATTATACTATTTACCAGAAGACACCAAGAACTAAAATTCAAATTCGAAATAAAATTAGCGTAGTGTAGGTACACGTTCCATTTGACACACAACAACTGTTCATTTTCAAACACACCAATGTCCCTGTGCGACACCTCTGCGTGTAACTGCTCTGTGGCGCTGCGCGGCCCAACGATCGATTGATTGATAGATAAAATAACATGACATCGTAATTGTTCCGTCGCTGCGCCGCATCTAACCACCTGGTGGTGCATTCCTTGTATTATTATTATTAATATAATTATACTGTAAAATTGTATTATTATTAATACAATAATACAATTTATAATACAATTTAAATTGTATTATTATTAATACATTTAGGTACTGTAAAAAACATTTTTTTAGGAAGCTTTTACAACTTTTTATTTTATTTTCGTGCATTCTCATTGGAACCAAATACGTGTGCCGAATCTCAGCTCGATAGCTTCAGTTGAAATGAGTGAAATATTGATTGCATTCCAGGACATACATACATACAAACAAGTGAAGTTATTTATAAGCTTTTAATAATAAAATATTTAATAGTACTAAAAGTTTATTAAAAATATCAACATTATTCATGTTGTCTTGGGAACTGTGTCCACTTATTCAATAAAATAAGAGTAGGTACCTTAAAATATACTTGTATGTAAGACGTCCCATCCTTATATGACAGCCTTTGGGATCTTACTTTTTTACTTCTTCCGTTTCGGGTTCCGTACATAAAGGGTATTCCATCCACATTGGAGCAGCGTGGTGGAGTATGCTCTGGATCTCCTGCATATTTTGTCTGTGGGGGAGACCCGTGCCCAGCGGACGCAAAGGGTTGCAGTTTAGTAGCAATAGCTTTGAAATAGATAAAAGAAACAATCTATCTATATATATAAAAGGAGAAGGTGACTCAAAATTCAAAAAAATTCAAAATTCAAATAATTTATTTCGCTATGAGGTGATTACACACGCTTAACGAAAGTCTAGGTAACTACAAACTACTTAATGCTATTCTAAACTGATTAATATAAAGCAAAGGATGAGCTATTTATCCTTGAATGAATAGCTAATCCTACACAGGTGCCTAACCTGCCTTATGGCTAATTTACAATAATTACCTACCACTAAGACTGACTGACTGACTGACTGACTGACTGACTGACATATCAACGCAGGGCCTAAACTATAAGGGCTAGAAACTTGAAATTTTGCACAGGGGTTCCTTTTATAACGTAGGGGAGCACTAAGAAAGGATTTTTGAAAATTCACCCCCTAAGGGGGTAAAACGGGGGTGCAAATTTAGTATGAAACTGCCGTTTTTGAAATCAAGTGGGCAACCCGAAAGCGAGCAGTTGTCGTTATTGGGTCTAATTCTACGCGAGCGAAGCTGCGGGCGTCCACTAGTGTTACATAAAAATGTACTTACCTACTTATCCATACTAATACCTATTATAAATGCGAAAGTAACTCAGTCTGTCTGTCTGTCTCGCTTTCACGCCAAAATTACTGAACCGATTTAAATGAAATTTGGTACACAGATAGTACCTACACAGCCTGAAAAAGGACATAGACTACTTTTTTATTGGAAAAAAGTGTTGTAAAGAGTTGAAAAGGGGGATGAAAGGTTGTACAAAAGTATTGTCATTTTCAAAACTAGAAGCATACAATTTATAAGTATTTGTAAATGTTAACATGTAACTGAAGGTATGCTTTCCAAATAAAATAAAATAAAGTGTGTGCGTGTAACCTTTACGCGCGATTGAAGTAAAACTTATCAGGTACTTGATTTTTATAAGTTACTATATACTTATAAAGTAAAAAGTACTCGATAGATTAAAATAAATTAATCTAATATAATAAAATTCTCGTGTCACAGTTTTCGTTGCCATACTCCTCCGAAACGGCTTGACCGATTTTGATGAAATTTTTTGTGCTTATCCGGTATCTATGAGAATCGGCCAACATCTATTTTTCATCCCCCTAAATGTTAGGGGTAGTCCACCCCAAAATTTATTTTTTTATTTTTTAGACAAAATTTTTAATTTCTATTTTTTTATGATACAACATACAAAATTACATACAATCCTCAATTTTCACCCTTCTACGATCAACCCTTATTTTTTAATAGCCATTTTAGTAATTTAATTTATATGGCAAAACAACGTTTGCCGGGTCAGCTAGTAGTTTAATAAGCGTCAGAAAATAAGCGTCACATCCGTCAGAAAATAAACGTCAGAACTTCCGTCAGAATCAAAAATCTGAGTTACTCCCTATTCGCGCCTAAAGAAGTTTTACTTCAATAATTTCTATAAATTGAATACCCATATGAGATTAACCGTGTCCTCTGAAGCACGGAAATAACCATTAAATTACCACTTTGATTAACAACTTTAAATCGCTAACCATCTCGTTGCCCCGTCCATAATTATGCAATTACGGAAACCATCGTGATTCTATCGTAAGCAGTCATCTTTTATTGCCCTATAAAGGAGTTTTATTTACGAGCTGCAATCATTTACTTACTAAGTACCTAATAACCGTTGTTGGGGTAGCGATAAAACTATTTAGTAGTTTTGTAAACATGTTAGTTTTATTGAAATTCTTTTAGGGATTCAATAGCAGACTAGTAGCAGCAACCCAGTTGCTCGAACTAGCCTCTCACTCGAGCGGTCCGGGTTCGAACCCAAGCGGCACGCACCAATGATTTTTAAAGTTATGTGCGATTTAAGAAATTAAATGTAACTAAATAAATAAATATATTGGACATTCTCACACACGGCCATCTGACCCCAAAGTAGGCGCGAGCCTGTGATATGGGTGTCAGAGACTGATATACATACATAGATATTTTTAAATACACACATAAATAGATAATATTAACATCCAGACACAGAACAAATACAAGTGTTCATCACACGAATATTTGTCCTGAGTGGGATTCGAACCCACGACCCCTGGCGCAACAGGCAGGGTTACTACCAATTGCGCCAACGGGCCTGTCGACTGTAACGGTGTAACACAAGTCATCGTGAGGAAATAAATTAATTATAAGAAATAAATTATTTGATATTGAGTTCGACGATATTATTATGTTAGTTCTGTAGGTACTGCCACCGATTGTTTTGTTAAGACGTGTCCGAAGACCGACTGTAGGCAATAATACTTATTGTGATATTGTGAGGGTACATTGTAGTTGGTGTACTGTATAGCGTTAAAAATTATTAGTAAATTTTTAAAAAAAAAAAGCTTTTTTTTTTCGTGCATTGTCATCGGAACCAAATATGTGTGCCAAATTTCAGCTCGATAGCTTCAATGGAAGTGGGTGAAATATTGATTGCAAAATTCCAGAACATACATACTTACATAGATACATACGAGTTAAGTTAAATAAAAGCTTTTAAAAAAATATACCTAATTTGTTTCGTTGGAAAAGCAAAAGGGAGTCAAGTTAGTCCGCAGGATTATGATGCTTATTCTCTGAGGTGAAAGGACGGGCGAACCCTGTCCGTAAGCAATGGAGCGCAGTGGCTACCAGTAATCTGAGTTCCTCCGTGAATCAGACCTCGAGGGTCTGATGATGCCAAATTAGTCCAGCTTGGCGAACTGGCTTCCCTCAGAGCAGCTGACCCCCCGAAATACATTGCAACACTTTTTGTATATATGCTGCGAGTCGTAAAAATATTGATAGCGCGATTCAGGCTACGTGATGTGATTGGTCAATTTAGGATGAAAGTTCGAAGAAGCCAAATTGACATTTAAACGATGAGAATAGTGTCAATAGTCCCCTGCCTACAAACAAGCATTTGGTTAATATTATTTTTTTAAAGATAAATATTTCGAGATATTTTTTTCATTCAATTTTATATGGATGAAAAGAAAATGTTAAAAATACCTTTATTTTATAAATGTATAAAAAAAGCACTAAAGATTTCTCTGCATAAAACCATAAACCAGATAACTGTTGGCAATCATTGCTTTATTCTTAATCACTTGCATTAAGTAAGTAATTTATACGAGTTTTTAAGATACTTTACTTAAATCATTGCTGTAGAGGAAATATAAGTAATGGTAAAGTTATTATACCAAGAACAAAAAGCAGAAAACAACTCAATACATATTTTTTCTTGTTTATCGTCCTTTCGTTTGATCTGTATGTATGCAGCTAGAAAAAAGTTTGCGATATTTATCAAGACCTATCAATTCATACAACGCACTTATAAGAGGGTAATATTGTTTTACTTGCGTAGTAAAAACGCACATAATTAAAAAAAGCATAGACACTTGGATTTGAACCGGGGACCCCTCGAGTAAGAGGTCCATCTCAAACCAATCGACCAAATAAGTTCCAGATCAAGTTTCAGATGTTTTTGATCTTACCCTCAAGAAACTCGCGTAAATTATACCGTCACTATAATGATTATTATCAAAAATACACGTTAAGAAAGAAACTACATGCAAATATCTTGCATTTGTTTGCATTATTGCATTAAACTACATACGACAAATGATGGAGCCTTTGGTTTTGTCATCTGAGCGTGGAACATTAAACTTTTTTTATGGATGTAAGATAGCAAACGAGCTTGCAGCTTCACCCATCCGCTGCCGCCCATGACAACTGTGACTGACTTTGAACAAGACTCTAATAGGGACTGGGGTGGCTAGTTTAATTAGTAGTGCGGTGTACTAGTTTGTGTGAAAACAATACAAACAAATCTTTCCACTGTTTAATATTAGTATAGATTAATACATTCTATTGTATAACCTAAATAGGGACTAATAAGAAGGTGAACTAAAAAAAAGCAATTCAACTAGCCTTGCGGGTATTGAAAGTGCACCCTAACTAGTTGCATGCAAAACAACCACAGACTAACTACCGTTAGCAGGAAACGGGTCGGCAGATAGACGTCAACGCAGACCGCGCCCATCAGATAGTTCACACGAAATTGTTAGCGATTCTTGTTTGATTTCACTGCAATTACATTTGTCTGTGCGTCACGCCAGTGACCCTTTTGATGGTTATAGTAAAATGGCTGAAATTCGATGTTTCACTCAAGAGGATACGAGTTCAAATCCCACTGGCATGCACTAATATTTGTAAAACTCATGTGACTTTATGCGACACCTTCTGATTTTAAATTTACTTGTGTTACTATTTTTAAGTAATAAATTAATAGGTAAATTAAAAAACAAAGTTTATATGTTTTCCATCCACCCATCCATCAGCCATTTGAGGTCCACTGCTGGACATAGGCCTCTTCTAAACGACGCCACTCCGACCGGTCCTGTGCCTTCTGAATCCAGCGGTTTCCCGCCGTCTTCTTCAGGTCGTCTGTCCACCTTGTCGAACGGCGACCTGTTATGTTATGTTTAACGAAATTAAATATCTGATGTAACGGTGTAGGAAAAGCATTGTGAGTAAGTCTCTCTGTCAGAGAGTTCTAATGATGGCTTGTGAAATTGTTATGTCCATTAACCGCACTTTGTCAGCGCCAGGGGTAGACCCTTAAACCTTCCCGTTGACGACTCCGTGGCGTGATGTTGAGTGACCCTGATTGTCGAACTGCGGGCCCGGGTTTGACTCCCAGGTGGAGCAGATAAATATTAGTTATATTGAAAACTAGTGGACGCCTGCAGCTTCGCTCGCGTGGAATAACAATAGTTCCGTTTACATCTAGTAATATTATATAGCCTATGTCACTCAGTGAATATGCGGCTTTCTAATGGTGAAAGAATTTTTGAAATCGGTCCAGTAGTTTTTGTGTGAAATCATTACAAAAAATTTTTTCTCCCATTTCCTCTTTATAATATTAGTATAGATGAATATTTGTTAGGTACTCGGGTCATAGATGATTTCTGTGTGTTCTTTACTCACAACAGGAGAGAGTGTGAGTGTGTAAGCGTATATTTATTATTTATTTCTGGGGACCCGTGGCTGACACTGGAACAAAAAAGTATAGGATGAAATTCTGGTTATAACACTTCGCTTCCTTTTTACTTCCAAATAAAACTAAATGTTACTGGCCTAACGTGACAGAAAGCCTAACAATTAACTTTAACTTATCGCATCAAGTTTTTCCACGCTGCATGCTCGTTTTCACTATTTGCAGAAAAACTTAATAAGACACATAGACAAGCTAGTCCTACTCAACAAAGCGACATTGTATTTCCCATCTCTATAGTTTATGGCTGGGAACAACATGATCTTGGAAAGTTGCTCGGACTGAGCGCAGAAGTCCATAATTTTGCTTTAAATGCCCACATTTATCAATAAACTGACCTTTGCTTTATCATTTGCCAGCACTCTGTATCTGGAGGCATGTACCGGAACAATGGGATAGGGCTCGCGTCGCAGCGAGACATGTAGGAGGTACGCTATAAGCTATTCTAAGCTAAGGTGCAATTCATCACCACTGCTAGGTACGCGTCTCTCCCACAGACACAGCTGCGGGAGGTCTACAGCATACTCCACCACGCTGCTCTAATGCGGCTTGGTTGAACGATTAGTGGCCAACAGTATCGAATGTTATCAAGCAAGCCGAGTGAGAGGTGAGTTCGATAGCTCTGTCATCGCTATAGCTAATAGACCAGTCTCGATAGCTTTTAAAACAAAAAAAAATAGTAGTAGAAAATAACCTATTAGAAAAGGAGGAGAGTATTATAAACATTAAAGGAAAAATAAATTCCGGGCGATCTGACGTAGGGAACGGGAAGGGGGGGGTGTTTAAGGGGAAAAAACGGTTTATGTCGATTTCCGGCAAAACTAAAAGTCCTATGGAAAAAAGTCAAATGGCAAAGTTGTAGATAGTAAAAAGATCTAAAACTTTTGTATTTACACTTTTTTCACATAACCTCAAAATGTATGTGAAAAGTTCAAAAAACCAAGTTTTTGGTTTTTTATTTTTATCTTTTACAAATAATTTTTCTTTTTCACGAAATTTGGTGAAAACATTCCTTTCTATGTCTCAAATACGCTGTAATTTATTTGATTAGAAATATTTATTTTTTCAACCTTATTTTGAATTAATATCGAAAAAGAACCCTAATTTTCAATCGAAAATTCACCCGTCAAAATATCAGCTTTTTTCAAAAAGTTGGTATGCTTTCTGTTCGTTGAAACCTCTACCTTCCGATGGTGAAAAAAAAAATATATCTTACTATAGTAAATCTTCTCAGAAAATGCAATCTTTAATTACTTCTTTTCCTTCCTTTGCTTTTTTTTGTCTTACACATATACATTTTTTACATCATTATTCACATTTTATAGATTTTTAATATATACTACAACTTTGCCATTTGACTTTTTTCCATAGGACTTTTAGTATTGCCGGAAATCGACATAAACCGTTTTTTCCCCTTAAACACCCCCCCCTTCCCGTTCCCTACGTCAGATCGCCCGGAATTTATTTTTCCTTTAATGTTTATAATACTCTCCTCCTTTTCTAATAGGTTATATTCTACTACTATTTTTTTTTCACTTTTTATTATTTTTAAAGGCTTCTGCACTGGTCTATAAGCGTAATGTAGAAAAATAATATTATTAAAGGTATGAAAAAAAGAATTAACTGCAGTAATTTTGGTAACATGTTATTATGATTGTGATAATATAACTAGTACTTCGTATTTTTTAAATTCTGAAGTAACTTAAAAAAATATTTTAATACATAGTTCAATCATTCGATTTATTGAAGCAAGTAACTACCAATAGAACCTTCTTATTTGCCGGGAATGTAACGTTAACACGAATATAATAAAATCTAAATTCGTCGGTGGTGTGTATGTGATATACTTGCCGCCTGGTACAATAGTTAATGCACTGTATTTTACGTCACAAACTGAACAGGTCAGACTTAGTTCCTCATGCGTAGTCCTCTGCTGGACATTATGCCTATGTCCACTTTCACTGAACTAATGTGGGCTGAATAGTCAGTGAACCCTAATGTCCTTGCCCTACTGATGCAGCGCGATAAAACCACGACTTTTCATCGCTTAGAGTCTAACGCCGTACGTGGAACACCAGCCTCTTAAGATTAGCAATTAAAAAGCGATGGCTGAATACATCGTTGCTGTTGATAAAGCCTTATCAGATCCTCACGCGAGCGTCGTTTATCAACTTTACATATTTATGCTTTATAATTCCCTGCTTTTCTTTAATTAACGTGATAAAATGGTAATAACTGCTTTTACAAATAAGTGCATGGTATACCTACAATGTTTATGTGCTTTCTGTCCGTTGTAAGGTTTGAAATGCTGTGAGCAAAGCCTGGGTACAGACACTACTCACAGGCGTTCATCTACTTCCATCCAGCGAGAAAAGGTTTGACAAACCATTCTTGAAATGCTAATTATTATGAGTACAGAAGGATTATTTGTTCCGTCATCACCACTACCCTTTTTTTGTCCCACTGTTGGGTACGGGTCTCCTCTAATAATTAAGGGCCTAAAGGGTTGGGCCTTAGTCCACCACGCTGGCCAAGTGTGGATTGGCAGACTTCACATCCCTTCGAGAACGTTATGGGGAACTTTCAGGCGTGCCGGTTTCAGGTTGCAATTTTACTATTCGCCCAATAAATAATATCCCGATAAAAAATTCAGAATATCGAATTAAAATTAATAACTAATAAAATAAATATTACTATTAAAACTGTCAATCTTTGACAGATGTTCATTACAATAAATAGATTATTAGAATTAGATTAGAGAATTAGATGTATGTCAGGTTAGATTCTTCTTAAATTGTGTCAATGTGTCCCAATAAAGTCAATACTTGCTTATTATAAGTGAGGCTAATATGCCTGCTGAGTGAACTGTCTGTGGTACACGGTAGAACTGATTCTTCATCTTCAACCTTACTGTGAGTACAGAGTGAACAAATTAGCGGTGACATAAATACCGGTGACAGCCCAGTGGCTATCAAACTCGCCCCTCACTCGAGCGGTCCGGGTTCAAACCCAAGCGGCACACACCAATGACTTTTCTAAGTTATGTACGATATAAGAGATTAAATGTCACTTGCTATAACGCTGAAGGACACATCGTGAGGAAATCTGCATGCCTGAGAGTTCATCATAATGTTCTCGAAGGCATGTGAAGTCTGCCAATCCGCACTTGGCCAGCGTGGTGGACTTAGGCCTAATCCCTCCCATTCTGAGAGGAGACCCGTGCCCAATAGTGGGACAAAGAAAGGGTTGGATGATGATGATGATGATGATGACATCAATGAAAATCATTTTATTTACTCTTTTTATCGTTTTTCAACTTACTAATGTTTGTTATGATCTCACAGAAACCTACGGTTGACATGTACCCTCTACCTACTACTGTGCTACTACGGCAAATGCCAATGCCCTCTACGGACGACGCGCAGAAGGGCGTAAGTGCGAACTTATAAACATGATCGCACACGATAGACTATTTAAACGATTTTCTTACTCATTCAACAGACCATATCAAAGGAAATATTTTTTATTAATAATTTAATGTTTAAAATAACAGATTACTTTATTAAGTAAATTGATGTTACTTTCGAGTTTTTCATCTGAGTAGGTGTTAATACCTAAGTATACTAACTATCTAACTATGTACCTACTAATTCATAATAGAGGAATTTCGCATACCACAAAATGGGTCAAAAAGTCGATAGTGTGCCGAGACCCTAATCGTTGGTAGAAACCTATGAAGTAGAAGTTATTGCAAAGGGTTGCGTTTTTTTCCACAGTTAATTAGTGTGGAGATTTTAATAGATGGTGGCAATACACTTATTTGTTGGGAAACCACCTGAGCGTGGAGATCTGCCGCGGTAAGGAGGTGTTGTGAACCTTTATTGGGGAAAAACAATGTTATTGTGTAAACTGTATTTTATATGCCACATTTTCTGTTTACATTTTTGATAGTTAAAATTGTATTTACGAATTTTAATTGTAAACATTACAGGAGCTTACTGGATAGTTGGTTGTGTTATTGTGTAAACTGCATTTTATATGCCACAATTTCTGTTAACATTTTTGATAGTTAAAATTGTATGTACGAATTTTTATTGTAAACATTAAAGCTTACTGGATAGTTGGTAGTTCGAAACAATATTTCAGATAAAGTTATTATTATGAGAAACATACTTAAAAGTAGAATGATGTATAATGTTTAAAATATTTAATAAAATAATTATATGCCTATCAGTAAAAAATAATCCATCTTTTGTATTGTTAACTTCAGTACCGAGGCGGACTAGCGGTAGTTTCCAAACCAAAACGTGCAAATTCGTCGATATACCAGTAATGATTAATCGAACCACAACATGAAATAGATCTACAAGTAGATCGTTATCACTTGTAAAACATCTTCCGTACACAAAAAAAAAACGTATTCCATATCATTTTTTAATTCACGGAATATTACCGGTAAACGATTCAAATATATTTAATAACTACGATTTCTTCGTATTAATTTGATTCAATAACCGCGTTCCTTTATTTCTTATCGCAGAAAGTGCAATAACATACGAATTACGATACCAAAAGCAATCGTTCCACGACGAATTAATCAACCGGCTAATACAAGAATGACAGTCTAAATCGACATTTGTCACGTAATTGTTCACACATCATCGTGCGCTCGAGAAGCGCTTGAAAAACTGTAAACATGTAATTGTAAAACAGACGTTTAAACGTTACAAAAAGCGCGGCTGTGATTCGTACAAATGGTGTTTATAGAAAAACGCACTGTCAAAATGGAAAAAAATTAAGAAAAAAACAGCCAGTTGAGCGCCCCTGAGGTATGAAAAAGCGGCAACGTGGAATGGAAATTACATATCGGTGATGTGAAAAAGCGTTGGAAAAAAAAAAGTCAGTTAACGTATTCTTAGTGATAAGCGTTGCACGCGAGCCGCCGGCTCACTAATGTGGAGGCGGCTTCAATTTAAATGTGATTTTACAATTTGGTGTAGCCTTATACCTTGCGTCAATTGTATGTGATCGACCAAGATAACAACAACTTCGATAAATTCGGACGCGGGATATGGATGGGTGACCTCTAGTGAAAAAATTTCACGAGCGCTTACGTGCTTACATACGTGAGTACACGGTCAAAGCCGTTGGTTTCGGCTGTTTTTTTATTGTAAAACAATCACTAAGTTTATTTCGAAAAACTTCGGGTGAGGGCAGCTGTGGCTATGAGGGAGACCCGTGCCCAACAGTGGGACATAGAAAGGGTTGAAAGGCAAAAAATATATGAAAACATAATATAAATTGATTAAATATTAACATACATACAAAAATATACACAATAATACACATTACTTACATAAATATAAATCACATATTGTTTCGATAAAAAATACTGATGACAAAAGACGCGGAAATTCACAGATATTTAAAAATTTAAAGAAACCGCCTCCATACTAGCCCCGCCGCACGGGCGGCCTATCCTCCGCTACACAGTATTTCAAACGTAACTTTATTTATATTAAAACGTATCAAACCATTATTATTTAATGATATTTTATTCGCTATCGCTGAAACGCACGCAATGCTTATTGTTGTTAGTGATATTTTTAAATGGATCGGTTATTATTGAAAATAAGAAAATTATCATCTTCTAAACGCAATGTTGCTAACTCGGTGTTGTTCAGTGACTGCTGTGTTCCCGGGTTCGAATCCTGACCGGAGCAGATAGACACCAATGACTTTTCAAAGTTATGTGCGATTTAAGAAATTAAATGTCACATGCTGTAACGGTGAAGGACACATCGTGAGGAAACCTGCATGACTGAGAGTTCTTCATAATGTTCTCGAAGGCATGTAGTCTGCCAATCCGCACTTGACCAGCGTGGTGGACTAAGGCCTAATCCCTCCCATTCTGAGAGGAGACCCGTGCCCAACATGATGATGATGTCTCGGCTAATTGTTAAATATTTAGTTTAAAGTGTTTTTAGTGTTAAAGTGTTTTTTACCTTACCTAAAAACATTTTAACCTACCTTACCTTCGTAATGAAGGCTTAACGATTGTTACCATAGAAAACCACCGGGACCGTGCACCACGGAGCACTGAAATGAAATGCCACTAGCGGTCACCCACATCACAAACCAACCAGTCGTTGCTTATTTCGGATCACATACGATCGACGATGATGACGATAATAGGATATGATTATTTAAACATTGTTTAATACGAAGTGAATTATAATTATTTTTTTTAGTAGATCTTTGTAATTTTTACACTTAAAAATTACTAGTGAACGTCCGGTCCGTAGCTTCGCTCGCGTGGAATTAGACATAACAATAGTTTCGTTTACACCTAATAATATTATATAGCCTATGTCACGCAGTGAAGATACAGCTTTCTAATGGTGAAAGAATTTTTGAAATCGGTCCAGTAGTTTTTGTGTGAAAACATTACAAACAAATGTTTCCTCTTTATACATAATATTAGTATAGACATAAAACTGTTTGTATTGGAACTTACCGAAAGTTAAGTAGAGTTATAAAATACTAGAACACACCATCTACAAAATATTTTCAAAACTTGTACGAACACTACTGAACGTGGAAGGTGCAAGACACAATTAGTTCCTACAGTTTCACTAGATGGCAGTACAGTTTGACATTTAGTGTAATCACATACTGAGTAGTTCTGATATTACACGGGAGATGACGTTAATAGTACGACGCAAACTTATTTGGATAAAGCTCATGTAGTGCGTTAGTCATAATAATTGTTAATACTGTTAAAAAACAGATATAAAACTTTTATATACATACTTAAAATGTTCTTACAATCTTGTGTAATAAGTACAAAATATTCTCAAAACATTATGAACACTGCTGAACGTGAAAGGTTAAGCAATTAGTTCCTACAGTTTCGCTAGATGGCAGTACTGATTGTCTTTAAGTATCATCACTATACTGAGTAGTTCTGATGTGAAATGAGAGGTGACGCTATTATTAACTTATTTGAATCAAAGCAATTTATTGCTTAAGTTATAATTATTTTTAAATCGATAAACAGAATTTTTATATTAAAAATGTTCTTACATTTTTATGTTATATGTTATTAATACATTTGTTTGTTTTTATATAAATTCAGTTAGCCATCTCTACAATTTTATTCTCACAGAAAGTGAGATAGTGAGTTCGTCATATTTAAGCAACTTTTAAAATTAAGCGGACCGACGTACAATACACGTACAGTATTGATTGTCGAACAGCAAGCATGTTTATTTAGTGTTTATATAGCTAAGTATCAAGGTGGTGTAGTAAGTATATTATGCCCGTTCTCTGAGTACAGCGTCACTAGCTACTGATTCAATAAAGTTATGCAGCAAATTAAAATGTCCTTCATTGAATAATTGTTAACACTGTGTTCTTGAACGCAAAGCGCCCGTTCAGTTTCTATGAAATACAAACCAATTGAATAAGATGCCACTAGATGGACATTATGTATTTTTATTTCATCAACTATTCTAGTCTTATTGGCGATAATAATTATCTTTTCATCTTATAAGCATTAATGGCAATGAACTTCCAATAAGACTACAACCATGATTATTTATGTCACGGCAGTCTTCTTTGTAATATTCACTCAATAATATTTATCGTTATTAATATGCTATAAGATTATTAATATAAATAGAAATAATAATTAATAATGATTCTATTTAAAATAGTATCGCTACTCATCAATAGATGGCGCTGCTTGTAAAAATAAAGCTACCATTATTTTTATAAAATATGCTCCTGAGTGCTGGCAGTGCAGCAATCACGGAAATTTAAAGCATTTTTAAATTACTGCTACCACTGCATTGTAATGACGTTAAGACTCGAGGTACCATTTTCTCCTAAACGTAGACCAGGTACTACTATGCACGCGCAGCGGTAATAGCTCAGCGGTTAAGAATTGGACATATTACTCGAGAATTCTGGTTTCTATGACTTTGTTATTAAAAAATCCACAACGTTCCAAGTCTGTCACATACACTTGATTGCAAGGTAAAAGAAACCCTTAAAAATTATCTGATAATCAACCATTTCTAGCCGGAACACTTAGTCTCCGGAAAATTGTTCTCAAACAATTATGACACAGCTCAATTATACAACCAGAATTTAAGCTCCTACGCATAGAATTGCACATTAAATTTAGTGGAGATATTTTTAAATAACCCACACATAAATAAGTTGGAAAAGAAACGCAACGATATGAATCATCCTTTTTATTTTTTAAAATAATTATAGCTAACCGTTTCGGCAATAATAGTTACTATTCTCATTTTAATGACACAATAAGCATTTTCCGTTGTTAAAAATTATCTCGCATAAAAATTATTGGGTTAATTTTTGTTCGATAAATTGTAAAATAATAAATTTACTCCATAACATAATTCAACACTAAAACTTAACTAGTACTTTACATAGCAGTTCGACTACGCGTCGAATACAAAAAAAATAACTTCTATAAAAATATTATATTCAATAAACATATTGCAGCTTAATGCTAAAATAATTAAAATAAAAAACATGGCATCGCATAAGTTTTAACATAATAATTAATTACGAAATTAAATTAACTTACAGATGGTAAATAACTCTATACATAATATAACTAAAACAATATAGAGATGTCGTGAAAATTATTAGTTATTGAATCGTTTATATACTTCAGAATTATTTCAAGACTTAGGTATGTATGCAATGTATGTATTTACGACGTATCTCTAAAACACCGAACAGGTAGGTATATATTTACGTCACATCACATCCCTAAAATTTATATACATTTTTTATTTCCATTATTTTAATACAACATGCCAAACACGAATTTTGACTTCTACCTAATTGTAATTTTTATTCTAAGGCCTAAATATTTCAATTTTACAATTTATACGCCGAAATATAGGTAGGTACTTAATTTTGAAGTTTAATTTAAATTTACAATTTTAAATTTACTTTTCTCAAAAAGTGTTCCGAAACTTGAAACGTTTGATTTTGTTAATTTTGACTCGATCACGACACTTGTGTAACAAGGATAAGAAATTTATAAAAATAAGACTAGAATACACCGATTGCGAAGACAGATACAAAATCAATTTTTTGAGATAAATTTATAATAGATGTAAAACGTGCAGTCGATCAAAATACATCACCTATGCTTGAGATTATAATTTCATCAGATTAATTACGGATAGCGATATCTTAATATAACTTCAAGTTATACCTATATTATGTCTGTTTGTCCGGGTATATTATATAAAAAAAAGTGTTTGTTCGTCTGTAGAGCAGCAGTTTAAGCAGGTGCTACTGCTTGTTCCAACCTCGTGATTCATTGAAAATGCGAACGCACACATGAACATTTTTAATGCAATTCCTAAATTCGAAAGAACAATATTATGAAAAAATACAAGTGTAAAATTTGGCTATGGGATACAATTTTTTTTTATATTCTCATAATAGAAATTTTCCCATATTAAATAGGTTTTAATCGGGTTAATTTTGACCGACTGCCGTAATTAACAACGTCAATGTGTTGTGCCACTACAGAGGCTAGGCGTACATATTATAGTAGACAAAAATAATGCGCTGTTGGTTCAATTTTGTTCTGAAACACGATAATTTTAAAGTTGAAGTAAGTTATTACATCATTCTCTTTAGTAATTTCGTTATAAATATCATCTAAAAGTAAATATTCATATATAGTGGTACAATTTTGCAATACATTTTTGGTCATCAACATAAATTAGTGTAAATTTTTTTCTTTTCATTCGTTAAAAAAAAGTTCGTTTTCTTTTAAATTCATGATAAATTATTGTTAATCCTTTTCACCCTGAATTAGTTTTCATTTTAAAATGGATATGACACGTGGAGGCTGTAATTATCAGTAAACACACATACATACGATTCCATTATCTATGACATGCAGGTACACAGATTTTTTTTGTATTTATGTGATTTTTATTTCGTTGTTTACTACATTACTTAACACGAACTAAGTACTTGGATATATTAAGGTATACTTAGTAAGTGTTGGGGCTCGTTTATAGAAATGCTCGTGCTTGAAAAGCGGTAATATACCTATATATGAGCCCTGAATTACATTACATTAATTACGCTAACTTACAATAAGATACAATTACTACTTATGTGAGTATGAATGAAAACCTGGCTATCCTGACTACACTTAACTTACGATAAATAGTGTATATTTGGCTAAATATTCATAAAACAAGCTGTTAAATTCAACGGAAACGATGAAGCAATAGAAACGGAACAATAACAGTCAATAAGGATGCTTAATTCAAATCAACAGCAATTGATTCCTTAAAAACTTAACAATTAACATTTCGTGACGTGTTCAATGTGTTTGATGTGACGATTCAAAATTCACAATGAATCAATGTTTAGAATCAGGACAAGTTCTGATTCGATGTGAGCAGTTTCCTATGCGGCCGTTTAATCCGAGTCAAGGGAATGTTTATTCCAGCTCAACTCAATCTCGGCTCAGTCACAGCCAAACCTTCAACACGTCCCGACGTGTCCATAAATAATAAATGTAATGTAATCGCAAGTTTGATGTCACAAACTTTTTTAATTCATGTTTCCGTGGTAGTGATTCTGGTGCGGAAGGTTGATTTCAAAAAATCTTCCGCAGTTTTTAGTTTTTTCCAACAACGGATTCATTTATTTGTTAAACTGTTTTCTGAATAAATTATTTCATTATTCATTATCATTATAGTTTTTGTCATTAATTCTTATTGCGTAATAGGTACCTTCAGGATTTTTGAACTATACTGAAAACAGTTTAAAAATGCACATCACGAAAATTATTAGGCCTTGCATTTACGTATTCCACTGAATGGTAGACCCGTGTGAAACATTTTAATTTCTTTTTCGAGTTCAAAACTTGCGCTGAGCGTCTGAAGGAAATGATGCGAGAACGCATCTACAATTTATATGTGCCAAAAGTGTATCACAGTTCATATATTTTTAGCCTAGTCAATATCAAATAACAATTATGTAAATCGGACTGTATAAACTATTTTTGAATATAAATATCGTAATTTAATTCTGTTTTATCCTGTCTAGAGGTTAAGCCGTTCTCGTATCAATCCTCCAGTTCAGTCAGCGAACGATGTTTCTCAACTTATTTTCCTAGTAACAAAACGTTTAACTCAATTATCAAATGGTAAACATTAAATGAGCCAATTAATTATACTACATTGGGGGGTGCCATATCCATTTTCCAACAAGAACATGCCAACAGCGCATTAGTAAGTTAAGAAAAGCGTGGGATCTAGTTCCCACGCGGGTTTGACATCAACAGAATCCAGTACTATTGTTACTAAGTACGACGTTGGAGAGACTCAAAACGGTAGATAGGTACTGCAAACGACGCCATCTTGTTTCCCTCCAACCTCGCCAGCGGGCGCCGCAGACGCGCCCGCTGTTCATTAGGCGTTATATAATCGTTAAATGTACACAGTATTAACTACGGAATTTTTCATCATAAAATAAAATGTAGAAAAAATTGTATGTTTTAAATTTTTTCCTTTCAACGTTAAAAAAATTTACCGTCAAAAACTTAAAAATAACCTCTGATCTCGCAGACACGATCTTTATAACTATTCCATTTCGATGATCACAGAAAATACAAATGTTCCGCATTTTCGCGTGGCGTACTAAATTTACTAGTAATTTGAAGTATTTCCGTTACTTACACTGAATAATCCTTATCTTAAATTTAAAAATGTTTAATTCGAAAATACAACGTCAATTTTTTTACAAATATCTCTGGGCCGCGCCACACGAAAATGCAGACTTGACTTGAACACTTTCTTGGAAACGTAACTTTTGCTCTAAACATCTAATGTAGGATACATGATCCGTGCTTTTTGTTTTGTACATCTCGAGAACACTCGGTTCAGTTCCCTGACACGATGTTTCATTAATTATAACTTTAAAAATACCAAACGTCCATAAATTTTTCCTTCTACTATGACCTAAATTTAAAACAACACCATTTATACAATATTCATAGGAACTCTTTTGTTGTTATATTAAATTTATTTATATATTAAATTTATGAGGATTTTTTACATAAATAGCGATCCGTTCACTCGATTTTTTGTTGTGATTTTCGAAAATTTGTTTCGATTTCATTTCATCAGTCCAAAATTGTTTTGTTTTGCGTCTAATGTGATTCTTCACGTTTCCTAGAAAACTTAATATTCATCGGTAACCTTCGCGTCTGTAACTGGCCTGTTCGCTCCAAATCATAAGTAATAATACGCCGAAATGTTTTGTATTTCATAAAACAATTAAAGAGAAACAAATTAATTGAATTAAATATTTATCCAAAACCAAACGACATAGAAATGATACACGATTTTTGGGCTATTGCATTGTGATTTTTATCTATGTACATTGATACCCCTCGCAGCGGCGGCGCGCGCGACGACGCGGGCGGCGCCGCTGCCCGGCGGCGATACCAATATTAATTCAAGATTGAAATAATTACGTACGTTAAATCAGCTTACTATTACCTTACCTATTACGATTATAAGAAGAATACTTCGGTGCGTGCGTATAAAGCCGTCCGCAGACGTCCTTTTACGCACATACCGTCACTTATTTATAATACATGATGATGATATTAAAAGAATTATTCGGCAACACTTGACATTCTTACTGAGAAGCCTGCAGGCCTGCCCTCCGGCGGGACCGGCGAGCGGGACCGACGGGCAGGCCTCCAAGCCGAGCTATAAAACTATTGCTGCGGCAACTGGCGCCGGCTGGATGTTGAGTGAAAAGCAAAATGCTTTGATCATTCTACGAATGATTTGTTGGGCTATTGTGGTTTGATTATATTTATTTGAAATCATAATAAATACATAATTAAATATTCGGGCTATTATTATGTCTGTCCGTGTTTAAAAGAATGTCTCGTGTTATTTTGTCCATTCGTCATTGTATATTAGGTACTAAGTCGAAGCAAGGTGTAAATATATCTCCATTTGCGTATAGTCTTATCTCTTCGACTTCTGTCCAATTATTAGATATAAATATTGTCTTGTATGTCTGTATTGTTTCAGTGAAAAATCGCTATTCTTAATATTCATGTTCTTAATATCCACGTCGATAGTTGAATAGTATATACAAAAAAAATGTAACGGCAGTCTTCTGAAACATAATAGTTCGATATTTTTATATATACAACTATACAAAATCATTTGTAAATAATGATATTTTTCCGTCAAAAATAATAACCTCATGAAAAAAATCATTTATAACCGAAGCGTTAACATCGCGTAACTTGCCTAAAGTATATACAACTCTATCACTAATATGGCATTTGAAATAATAAAATTAATAAGCCAAGGAACAACGAATCATAACTCATGGAAGCGCAAGTAAATAAAATAATTTAGACATCTTTTTAAATAGATCATTTGTGCGTTCAAAACGTGACTAGCATAAGACGTGTTATTGCGCGAAAAAGATAAAAGATATTCAAATTAATATAATAAACATATATATTCTCCTAAATAATAACATATTCTATGGAAACTTAATACGAACCTAAGTATTGCAAAGTCTCGCTAAATGCGATAAAACGTGCTTCAAAACAGTTTGGCACATCCAAAAGTTTGTACTAAACTAAGAAATACACTGCTCTGTGGTAAAGCTAATAAAAAATAAATATAATATGATTATTATCTCAATAATAAAACACACATTTAAACAAAACTCGTGATTAACGAAGATTGCACAGAATTATTCCTCTGCGGTCTAACTTGTTCGGCGAGTGTTCGTTCCATTTGTTCAATCGACTATTTTACGTAATTTTATATTTACAAAAAAGTTTTTATTTTTCGCTAAACGTACCCTATTTACAACAGACAGGTCTATCTAAGTATTGTTACCGTTTTAATATAATTTAGTCGGCTACGTTAAACAAACTATTAATTTATCCGAAACGTTACGACGTCACTGAAAACGAACTTAGCTAATTACCAATCAGAGGCGATTTCAACGTCACGCTCCCAAAATTAAATTTCAATCCGAAAATAACGAACGATGAGAATTTTTGTATGAAATTTTTCTTTTTACTTGCGATATGGCCTTGTGAAATCGCATCGGATTAGTAATAGGTGAATCTTCATGGCTGTGGATTCTGCTGGAGGTGAACGGCCTGCTGGGCGGCGTGCTGCGCCGCTTGCGCCGCTTGCGCCGCATGGATGTGCTGCTGCTGGACCGCCTGCGCCTGCGCCTGCGCTTGCGCCTGCGCCTGGGCTTGCGCCGCCTGTTGCGCCGCCTGTTGCGCCGCCTGTTGCGCCACCACCGCCTGCTGCGCGGCCTGCTGCGCCGGCGACGGCAAGTTGAACCCTAGCATCCGCGGGTCGTGCAACCGCAGCGCCTGCTCGAGCCGCTGCTCCTGAGCGATCCGGAAAGCCTCCACCAGCTCCGGTGACAACTGCCCGCCGGTGTCCGTCGTTTGCGGCGGGAACCCACCGTTGTGTCTCAGCGGGCTGACCGCTTCGGGGTTATGCGCCTGCGCTTGCGCCTGAGCCTGCGCCTGCGCCTGCGCTTGGGCCTGCGCTTGCGCCGCGGCGGCCTGCGACACGGCCAACCGCAGAGCCTCGGCCTGACTTCGAAGTAACGCTTCCGCTTGTTGGATCCTGAGCGCCGCCTCGGTAGGAGCCGGCGGCGCGTCCGGCGGCGGCTGCGGCGGCGGCTCCCTCGCGAGCTGCTGGCGCATCGCCGACACGAGGTTCGCGGCGGCCACCTGCACGGCGTTGGCCCCCTCGCCGGGCTGGGCCATCATGTTGGCGGCGGCGGCAGCGATGGCGGCCACCCGCTCGTCGCCGTACGCCTGGTGGCCGTTGTTGGCGCGCAGGAGGTCGGAGAGCTTGTTGACGGCCGCGCCGGCCTCGGAGCCCGCGGAGGAGGAGAGGCGGCCGTTGGAGGACGAGTCGGAGTGCGCGGGGGAGGGCGGCGCCAGGTTGAGGAGGCCCGACCCGCCCGCGGAAGCGGAGACGGCTGCGAGGATGTCTCGCTCTCGCCTCTCGGCGGCCGCGCGGGAGAGCACGTATTGCGCCGCGAACTGGTGTTTCGGCTCCATTCTCATGTGCTCCATGTGCGAGAGGAGGCCTGGAATTTTTAGAAATTAATTTGAAAAAATCATATTAAACATCACGCCTGTATTTTCCCGAACGGCTAGGCTGAGGTGCGTACAATACCCACTCTTCACCAGTGTATATTTAGGTTCAATGTAATAATAAATGGTGATATGATACTATTTCCTTACTTGCTTTGTTGTTTTAAATTATTCGTTTATTTCAAATTCTCATGATTTTTTTACCGGACATTTATATTCAAGTTGATCGTCTTTTCTTCTCTTATCTTTCTTTATATCTAGAACAAATTGTTACCTTTTGGCCACCACCGCTTGTCATGTCTTACTTACGTTGTGTTTGTGGTGTACAATAAAGTGTATTCGCATTTTAATTTATAAATGCATTGCATGTTTTGTGCTTCATCTAAGTCACATCCTTGTGTACAAAAATATATAGGTTAAGTTATGTACAAACTTTGTTTTCGGTTAACGGTAAATACTTACGAGTTGGCGAAGACAGCCCAGTGGCCACCTAATTCGGGGGAATCTAGTTAAATGTCACATGCTAACGGATAAAAAAAACCTCGTGAGGAAATCTGTATGCTTTAGAATTCCCCATAATGTTCTCGAACCGTTCTTGGCGCCGTGGCCTGCTTAACCGTACATCCGGCATAACCGTTTAACATCAGACTTACCGCTTTCATGTGTGAACACTGCCTGGCAAACAGAACAGGGCCACATGCGCAGACTGCTGGTCAGCTGCGTCTCTGGATGGCAGGCCAGGTGCTTCCTCAGGGACCCCTCGTTGACGTAATGCTTCCCGCACACCGGGCACGGGTGGTTGGCCGTCCGCCGCTTGGCTACATAAGGATCAGTTGGTTTAGCTTGCGCCGGGTACGGTGATGTGGCAGGCGGACCTATACCAACATCACCAGGACAAGGATTGGCAGGTTAGTGGGTTAGGAGGGAGGAACAAAAAAACAAACCGTTAGTTCCGATGTTAGTACACATTGCAGAAGAACGAGTTTCCAGTAAATGCTTCAACACTTTTGATGGTAATAGTCATACCGGTGAGTAAGTATCAGTCGCTAGAGAGATAGATGTTGATGTTGACACAATTAAGGAAACTCCGTCCTTAGTCTTAGTGAGTAAAACATAAATAAACAAATCTTAGGATGGACAAAAACCAAAACATAACAAATTAACGGTAGTGACGTCGGCTGTTGAAAATGAGGAAAACGTAACGTATAAGATGTATAAACAAAACCTGTTATGATAATAAAGTTGGCATGCCATCCGAAGAATCGGTCGTTCGAAGCAAGAAATGTTTGCAAAACACTCTACCCTTCCAATAATGTAGAAACAATAACAGCCAATCCCTCGGATGGTTCTTACTTATTAAGCTAACTACAATTAGTTTTGTGGAAACGATACTTTTGTTCCGTTGATTTTAAAACCAACACCCCTTATGGCTTTGTGTCAGCTGGAAGCTCTTTGCAGCGAAATTTTAACAAAATAAATACTTAAGAACACTTTGTTCGAGAATTCCCTCAAAGTGGATATTTTATGGCGTTAGAGTTAGAAGTTAGATTTACGAGACTTCCAGTGACTAACCTTAAAACTAAAGTCTCATCTGTAAAAGCGTTTCAAAAACTGGCCAATTAAATTGCATTGCTCTTGGCAAGGATATCGCCATTGTCATGTTGGCAACACTCAACAGAGGAGACGACTTAATCTATCCTTAACTTTAATCCTCCTAAAATAGAAACAGTATGTATAGACTATAGATACTATTTCTTGTTAAAACAAGTCGTCGCGTCCGGAAACTTACTGGCAACGCCGGACGCATTCGGGTCCTTATGGGTATTCTTCATGTGTTCTACTAAGGCTTCGCCTCCGAATACGACTTTGTGGCATATGGGGCAGGGTGTGGCGGTGGCTCCCCCTATCATGAGAGCCGCGTGTTGCTGCAAAACACCAAGGTGCAGCTGAAGCTCCTGTCCACCGGAACGGCGTTGGGGGCATAGCATAAATATTAGCATCGTCATACAAAACACAATGAACAACAGTCAAAGGGAATTTAGAAAATCATAATAATCACACAAATCATAAATAACGGCCAAAGGGAATTTTGTTGTAATGGAATTTGTAAACGGAAATAAATTAACATTTGCCAATCGTAATGGAAATAATAGTTGAAGGTTTCAATCATAGCCAAACTATTGAAACAGTTTATCGAAATGTATTAAAATGCAATTTTTGCAACAATATAAGTAATATGGTAGGCAGTAGGTACACATACATAAAAATAAATCAATTCAACAATACACATCTTTTCGATTAGTTTTATATCGGGATTTAAAAAAAATTCAATATCTTTATGAAATTGAAAAGAACGAAAAATGGAATATTTGAAATGTACCTATAAAAAGTGAATTTAATTTTATTGGCCTCAAAGAATTTGTCAAACTTAGAAAAATCTGTATTGAATTTTAACAAAGTTAATATAATATACAATATGGTGTACATGTATAAAAAATCTTATGAAATCAAATCAAATAATTTATTTGTCATAAATATGGGTAAGTACATATACGAGTAGGTAGTGGTAGAAAAATTTGTCCATCATAATTGTCTTATCAAATATTATAATTATATTAAGGGATTAATTTACCTCCAGGAAAATGAATTAATAATAATATTATAGCACAGTGGACAGAGTAGGGCATTATTGGTTGAAGGATCGAGATGGAATAATTAGATTCAGGAGGACAAAAATGGTATACGATAGTATTGGAATTCCAACTTTTACACAAATTAAAGATCATTGGGTGGATCAATTTGAAATTCAAATTTTTTTTTTAAAGGATATACAGGGATGTATTGAGGAAGTTTCCTTAAAGGAGATAGATACTGACCTTGGCGGTGTGCGTTCTCAAACTGCTCTCAGTGGCAAAACCTTTGCCACAAATGTTACAATGGAAAGGCCTGTTCTTCGCCCGCTCGACCTGAGCGTCGTGGTTCCTGAGGTGCTGCTGAAGGTTTGACAGCTGGATGAAGGCTCGTCCGCAATCTGGGAGGTGGCATTTGTAGGGACGCTCGCCTGGAACAAGGAGGTTTTTGATGGATACAAGATAGAAAACGAGCTTGCAGCACCACCCATCCGCTGCCGCCCTTGACAACTGTGACTGACTTTGAACAAGACTCAATTAGGGACTGGGATGATTAGTCCAATTAGTTGAGAGAGTTAATTAGAACATTATTTGGTCAGTTCGTTAGTAGGTATGAGGACTGGGGACTGTTAGTGATAGTTAGTCCTGTTAGTAGGTGTTAGTGATGTCCAGTTAGTTCTTGTTAGTAGAAGTCTCGTTCTAAGTCAGTCACAGATGTGTTGCTACCCTTGAGGACTAAGATGGTCGCCTCTAAAGAAGTGTAACCAGAAACCACACCTTTCCAACCGGACCATAGTTGCTTTAAAAACATTTATTACACGGCAGAAATGGTACTTAGGTGCCGTGGCGGGCGGTGGTACTGCTGATATAAGTCAACGATGTTATTTTTATAGATCTCACATGCTGTAATATGTACCTGTTGTACCATTGATTTAGTATTTGTTTCTTCTTTTTTGTGGTGTACAATAAAGTGTATTTGTATTTTGTATTTGTAAGTACCTACTAGTTATTAGCATGAATCAAAGGCCATAAAAATCTGTTTGAAAGTCTCCAAAGCTCAAGGCATCTGGTCTAAAACATTTATTGTCTGTGTGTCGGACCACAGATTGCGTAAGTATGTTCCACTTCTCACTGAGCAGTTGGTTAAATAATGCGTCATCAATTTGTTCAAGTGACTTGATCGATGTAAATAGAAAAAAATGTTTTTATTCTCTAAATGCTATTAAAATATTTTCTATAAGTAACATTTATGTTACATGTAGTTTATGTATTAAGAAAGTCATCACTCATAGCCGGCTGCATAGATGTATATTGTATCGAAAGTGAGCATAATTTTATGGAATTTTACTATCTGCTTTGATAATTCCAACGTTTTAAATTTTAAAACAATAACAATTCATTAACAACAACAATATATTTTTTTAATACCATATAATATTATTATGTAGCTAGCTATGTATAAATCATAAATCATTTATTTGCCTTTTGTTAATTGCCCATTAGTTGCGACCCATAGACGTCCCAGTGCTGGACACGGGTCTCCCCCACAGACACACGGGACTGCGGGAGGTGTATAGCATACTCCACCACGCTGCTCCAATGCAGATTGGTGGAGGGGTGGCCAACCCAGTGTCGAAAGATCTTAAGCCACCCGAAGATCTTCGACAACTGTTCCCATCAATGAAAACAACCGGGACCGACGGCTTAACGTGGCCTCCGAAGCACGGTAGCGTCCATGAAATGTTGCCACTAGCGGTTACCCATCCACAAACCGACCGCGCCCGTCGTTGCTTAACTCCTGACGTTATTATTATTAAGTAACGCCACACAAATGAAATGAAACTAGTTTACATACATTTTGCAATCTTATTAATTGATAGCTTTTTCTAAACAAGTACATTACTCTTAACCGTTACAACCCGTTTCTTTGCTACGTACCCGAGCCTTCCTACGTGTATTCAGGCTGGCGGCCGTATTAATCACCATTTTAACTCATTAATAACCCAATCTCGTATTAATTGGATGTTGCGAAAGTTTACAACTTAGTTTCTACGTGAGCTTGTATTTTATTTGCTATCGTATTAGCTTGCTTGCCTAATGTATTGGTGGATATAGATTTATTTTATTTTATAATATCTTGTGAAGTCTGCCAATCCGCACTTGGCCAGCGTGGTGGACTAAGGTATTATCTCTCCCATTCTGAGGGGAGACCCGTGCCCTACATTGGGACAAAAAAGGGTTGTGATGATGATGATTTATGTAAGTCAATATAATTTCAGGAAAATAATTTATTAAAACGAAACATCTGTTTTAGATTTAGATGGTACCTACTAGGAACTGAATAGGTAACATATACTTAACTTACATACACTTACATTAAAAAGTAATTAAATGTAAGTACCTACCTATTCAGTTCTTGTAGGTACCTACCACATCTATACTTATAACGTACTTATTAAAATATCTTGGAAAGCATTTATATACTATGGAAACCAAATATTTTGCAAGTAAAAGGTTTTATGGCTTTTCAACTATCATGGTAATTCCAATAACAGTTAAATAAGCCAAATACTTCGATTTACATGTTGATAAACATTCAAAATAATATTCACCCTGTAATTACTTTCCAGTGTGGATTTATTAAAGCGTTGATGAGTAAAAATATAGGTTATAGGTAGATGTGTTTCATTTTAAATTATATGGATTCTATAATTTAGTAGACAGGCTATATAATGCTGCTTAAACTGTGACTGTAAGCACCATATTACTTTTGTTCTTTTTTTAAATTAGAAAAGATATTATAACGTAAGGGAACCTGACTCACTTTCACGAATTAGATCTCATAAAAGAAAATAAAATATCAACAAATCTTAGTTGTGTATATTATTATAAAATTTAAAATTATATAAAACCATGATCATAATTTAGTTTCAAAGTAGATGTACAATAATTATACTTTAGATACAAATTTAAAAATAAGTCAATCAAGCAATACGTAACGAAGTTCAAGGACCTGGCAGTCACCGAGATCTAAATGGCGCCAAAAATTTTCAACCGCGACCTAACCCAACCGACCTGAGCGAACCATTTTTAAAATAAGAACATAATAAAACGAATGCATACTTTTAGCCTGTACGCCAAGCAAATGCATAGGTCATTGAACGCACGCACACTTGCACACTCACACACTCACACATACTATCACTCGTATTGTATAGTCCTTGCGTTTACGTGTGGTTGTGTTTTTGCATGTTTGTGAAGAATGCGTATGCACACGCGGCCATTCGTAAGCAAAAGATATTGTAGAATTATTTCCTAGATGCGACCAGATATATGGCCAGTACGTTTGACATAGCATGGAAATATTACTATGGGCGATTGGTCCTAACGGTCTGCGGTATTACAGCTACCATTTTACGAGACGAGTAAAAGTTGGTAAAATATTGGGATCGTTTAAATCGCTCGTGATCGATATTTTACGAGTAACCATAATGTAGATTTAGAGTTTGCATAGGTAAGTAAAACTTAAGTCTTGTCTGATTGATATTTTCTTGAGAATCAAGTAAAATAATTTATAACTATGTACGAGTTTAATACACATCATATTATTATTCTGATGAAAGATTGTAAATAATATAAGTACTATACGTTTTAAAACATAATTTAAAACACATTCCATGTTGTATCAATCACCGTCCGTTCATCTATCTCTCGATCGAGTTACCGTAAAATGATACTCATTATGAAACTGGACCATATCTGCTCTATTCTAAATATAAAATTCATAATCTTATTACAATAAATGTAGCAATGGTATAAATTATTGAATAATAACTTTTACTTATACTTTAATCTACAAACTACTTACCTTAGCCAAATTTTATATACTTTCGCTTGTACGAAATATTTATTAATTAAATGTGTTTGAATTGAAAGGAAGATGAATCATTTTAACACAATGAATGAAGATGAATCATTTTAACACAATGTATTGCAAAATTTGAACTGCATGGCGCGTACTTTATTATCTAGCTAGTTTAAAAAAAGAAATGCATTTCAAATATTCTTAAATTTACTCGTATCACGGCCATTACAATGCAAATTCTGTGAAAGTTATTTTAACATCCCCTAAGTTATCTTTCCGAGTGCTAAGCAAAGATCCTCTATCAGTATTCCGCTAAGTCATTAGAAAGTTCTGTGTTGCATTCATTATCTAAGTTAACATGTATTGTTAAATAGGATACATAAATGTTATATAACTACAACAACACCCCGCTCAACGGCGGCTGAGAAACTAAATTGTTAAAATTGACACACAACTGTCAGTCTCCCGCCATTTCTAACCGCGCCATTTCTCTCATCTACGCACAGACTATCTAAAAAGATCCCGGCGGAGCACAGATTAAATCTTGTCCATGGCAAATATTTCTTCCGGGTTCACCGTTCTCTATACTATTGTAGGCAAGCAACCATTTTTCAAGCTATACAACCTACGCGTAAAAGCAGCCAACGTTACTTGAGCCCCGGTTTCGATCGTAAATACCCCGGAATGGAGAGTAATGTCAAAGATGAAAGAGACGCGGCGGTTCACAGTTGAGTGGCCAGTGTTGACTATGGTTATTTTTGTTATTTCTCTATGAATAAATGTAGAGAAGGGAAAGGCGTTTGCCTTAGCACAGTTTGAACGATGCACGTTGGTTAAAGGATGGTATCTACTCAGATTGTAATATTTATCGGTATTAATTCACCAGGGAATAATGAAAATGAATTTAGAATATCGCTAAATTTAAAATGTATTATAATGCGTGATACATAATTGAAAATTCAGATTGATAGAATCTTTAGACTTTTGAATTAAATAAGATTATTAGTGTCATATTTTACATTTTGCTGCCATTTACTTCATTTATTTCATTATTAAAATATGGCATATTTATTAAATATGTACCTTCAAATAAAGGGTTTTACTTAAAAAAATAATAAGCATTTTATAGCTGTAAAGTGTTTTGTCACTTTCTGACTTTTGAATTGAGTTTGAATGAAGAAGACTAAACAATCAATAAAGTAGGTAAAGCTAAAGTATGTTTATTAATTTGTTATGAATAAGGAGGTAAACTTAAAATCTCCCATAGTAGTTAGTGACTAGTGACCTAGATGTCATGCTGGTATTGCGAAACCTAACTTTTCACCTAGTAACCGCCGTGGGTGGCCGTGGACTAGGATAGTTATGAATATTATCTATCTATACGAATATTATATTTTAAACTAATATTATAAAGAGGAAACATTTGTTTGTAATGTTTTCACACAAAAACTACTGGACCGATTCCAAAAATTATTTCACCATTAGAAAGCTGCATCTTCACTGAGCGACATAGGCTATGTAGTATTACTAGGTGTGAACGAAACCATTGTTACCGACTTCAAAAATTCTTTCACCATTAGAAAGCTGCATCTTCACTGAGCGACATAGGCTATATAATATTACTAGGTGTAAACGAAACTATTGATATCCACGCGAGCGAAGCAGCGGGCGTCCACTAGTAATATAATAACATAGGTAGCCAACTATTAATGACCCGTGACTTTGTTGATTGGTAATCGCTTTTAAATGGCCTAACATTGATGTTAGGGGGAGTTTGGTCCTTGAATTGAATTTTATATGTGTCTTAATTCAAGCTGTCTGCCTCGTTGGGCTAGTGATCGCGACTACTAAGTAAAAGGTCTTGGGTTCAATCCCTGGGTCGAGGAAAGTATTATTGGGTTTTTCTAACTTGAAATTCCTATTAGTAGCTCGCATTCGAATCTGCAATTGTGCCCGATGTATGACAATAAGCCTATGATGAAAAGTGGGTGTACTGTACATCTCTGCCTACCACTTCGTACAAATACAGGCGTGATTTTATGTTATAAATTTAAATTTCAGGACCAACAACTGTGAGGAAATCTGCGTGTAAGAATCACAAAGACAATATTGATTATGTGAAAACCGCACGTCGACAGCGTAGTGGACTGGAATAACGCGTAATACAATTTTCAGTAGCAACGCATCTGTGACTGACTTTGAACAAGATCCTTTTCGTGGGCGGCAGCGGATGGATGCTCGTTTGCTACATGTTATCCTTAAAATAAAAGAAACCGTGCTGAATGGCTCCACTTAAAAATGTATTTTTCCTGTATTAAGTAGGTCTACTGGTAGAGATTTCGCAATAAAATATTTTATTAAGTTTTTATCGTGTTACTATTTTCCTGAATTAGGTCTACCTATTGGAAGAGATTTCGGAATAAAATAGTTCACTTTTATTAAATTTCTATAGTGCTTCTATTTGTGTGCGTCGTACACTATTAAAATCAATAAAAACATAAATAAGCATTCTATTTTAAATGTACGTTTTATCCGTAATCAAATAAAACTGAATCAATTTTTCCATTTATCGCTTAGTTACTTTTCATTGGAAACTTTCAACGAGCAGATTAACTTTAGAAAGCCAAGAATGCCAACCCACGCTCGGAGTCAAAAGGCACGGCTTGTACAGGGAAGCACTTTTGTATGTAAATCCAGTGCGTAGGCTTCACTATGCTAGTGTACAGAACCTAGATTTTGATAGGTGTTCTGGCTTGATTTAAACTCAGTGAAAACTGTTTTATTTCGACTTACCAGACGGTTATTTACATACTAATCAAAATACCGGACGTTGGTCGTGGTCGCAAGCATGACCGTAAGCTACAATCCTGGGTTTGATCCCCGGTTCGGGCAAAGTATTATTGGAATTTTCTAGCTTTAAATGTCTAGTAGTAGATCAGAGTCTGGATTTGTGCCTGGTTGTAGGCTCACCATTTGTTGCGTATGACCTAAGCATAACTATAAAAAAATTGGGCTTATACATACGAGTAGGTAACTCTGCCGACCCTGTTGGGAAAATATATTCGTGATGTTATGTGATCAAAAAACTTTTTTATCGCAACAAATTTGTTGCATTTACTAAGCTATATCTACAATTTACATTTTTAATTTTGCTTGAATGTAATAGATAAGAACGTACTAAGTTCTAATTTAAAAATATTTAAAAATTGGCTTCCAATATGAATTTATTTGAGTAGAAATAAATTTTCAATTTATAAAAGTAATTCCGCGCTTTCAGCGTAGCTCGATGCCCGTCAATTTCAAAACGAATGCCGACGGCCGCGCCGCGAATTTATTTTTGAATTTGGAACGCACCGCCATTTTGACTTGTATACGAATAATTCTTGCATGTTTTCAGTGATAATAACGCGTGTGATTTAGCTTTGCGCTGATTGATGATCGTCCTAGCTTATGTTGAAATATTTTGTTAGTGGCTATCGACATATTACTCCGGTGACATATTATTTGTCGTGCCGGAAAACTTCTCATAAAATAGCATACACGTTAATTACTTGTTTCATATTAGTATTTCCACATATGGAAACACAATGCCCACCGCATAATTGCATAAAATGTGTTCGGCTACTAATAAAAAAAAACGACATTTGGACGACGCATAGCAGCTATAAGGTACGTACATCAATAAACCCTTTAATAAACCCATAAATTACCTCTACGTAGATATTTGTGTAATTTCGAAATCGGCTTTTGTTCCGTCGTAATTATATTTTGGAAAGCACGCACAATATAGTAAAACATTCAAAATTCGTTCATATTTCATCAATCAAACCGATTGGAAATTTAAATTATTGAGCCTAAATTTGTGCAGGCTCACATGGTAAGTGCAGCGCGCCCCGCGACCCCGCGACCCCGCGATGGCGGGCGGACGCGGGGGTGGGGTCACGCACACCCCAACTATCAGTCCCCCAGACCCCGTCGCCCCCAACTATTTGGGGGAGGCGGCGGGCATGAAAAAAATATAATAGTATTCCACCTGCGTCGGCCGGGCGCAATTTGTCCGGTATTGACGTCGCGCTAAATGTATGCATATTGTCCGCCATTTTGTTTCATTTAATAAGCGACATAGCCGGCCTTTGTTCGACTGTTTACTTAAATTAGCAACAAAAATCACAAACGGGCAAGTTAAAACGCAATAAAAGTGTTTCTTCAATTCACCAAGCGTTCCTTTCCCACGATGAAACAAAGTTTTATTCCGAGTGGATTCCTTATTTTTCCGAGTTCTTCTTTTTTTAATTTTCACCGCGATGCTATCTCGCGAATGCTTCAGTGGTCAAATAAAAACTTAAAGGAGTTCTCGAGGAGCAGTGAAATCTTTGAAGACTGCGTTTCTAAAATTAATTATTTTTATTCCAATGGATGATATTAAAAATCCTGCAATGATTGAACATTATGTAATTGAAAACAATATTGAATAATGCTTGGTAACTAAGAAATTTATTATTTTCGTCTTTAGCTGGACTACGCAAAATCATTGAGTTTCATGAATCGTCATGTAGCTTTACTTTAGTTAGTATTGGTACATAAATGTTAATGTGATATTAATAAATAGGAAGTTTTAAAATTTTAAAATAAATGTTAAAATTTTTAGCAAACAATGCAGAAGGCAGGTGAATTCAAACGGCATTCGAAACAGAAACTTGTTAAATTCAACATAAGTTTCCAACACATAATTTTGTGTTTTCTACCTCTCAACAATACCACTTGTTACTTCTCGCCTGTACCTGGTCAGTTTGCTGGCTTAGTAGCCTGATATAATGTAGGTATCAATCAATCTTAAACAATTGAAAATATGCAACTTCAACCTGACTCTACGCCTTCGTTGTTCTAAACAGTCAAGTTAAGAAAGATAGCCGGCCAACTCCTGAAAAGGGTACACGTTTCCAGAGGAGTAAAAAGATTGGAACGGGCGAGGGAACGAAGAAAAAAAAAACCGTTTGTGCTGAGAAAAATGCAAAAGGAACAAAACTACTTGGCAAGTTTTCCCGAACTTGTTCCAGGGTTGCCGCTAACGACTTCTGCACTTAGTTCCAGCCTTATCTTAATGTGTGTTTTGCATTTTTTTTTAATGTTGAAACATGAATCGGTCCAGCTTAAATCTGTTTTTGTATTGCGAATGTTAGTTGTTCTTGTGAGTTTTCCCTATGCTGCAGTCTCGGTCTGTTCTGTTATTTAGCAAGTTAATAAGTGTGTCTAAACAAATAAATGTCAGTGGAAATATTATACTTTTTAAGTACCTGAATATGAATGAATACCTATAAAACAATTAATTGAACACTTTATTAATTGCTGCTTTTCGAGAAAGAAAATCCTAGCATTTAAAACCTTGACTATTTAAAAAGTTTTTCACAATGCTATAGGATTTTATTGCCTAATTGAACCGGCGGAAGACCTAAATGAATTCATAAACTTACATTGGTTGAATTTGTAGGCACTTTTTGCCAAAAATCAATAGAGGCATAGAAAACTCGTTTCCCTCAGCCGCAGCCCTGTGAAGACAGTGTAAGCGGTAGCATCACTTCGCCTCTACAATTATTTTTATTCCCCTCGTCTGTGCACTTTGACTTTATATCCGAAAGGACATTGGACTATTCAAAAATTCAGATCCAGCTTTCGCGATGATTCGAATATTCGGAACAAATTATTCAACGTTTAAACTAGGGTTGAGCTGAAAACTTCTTACTTAAGTTATAAAATTTTGTTCTGCTTAGATAAGTAGTATGTTATTACATTTGTAAAAGAATTGGAGACTTTTTAACTATAATGCTTTGTCGATCAAACGTGGATACATATTTTTATACAGGTACTGATCGGATTGCTGTTAACCCGTTTATAACTAACTGCTTAATAAAGTACAAGGACGTCGGCACAAAAAATATGTGCTAAACGTGTAATTAAGAATATTATATTATTTTAGTGAATGTTTATATGTTCATATACCTAGGTAGAAAGGAGTAGGTAAATGTTCAACAGACTTAAACAATTATCGTTAAAAAATTATCCAACCTTTTGACCGTTGGAGACAAAAAATTGTAACATAATACTCATTCATAAATCTTCTATTCGAAATTTGAAATTAACCCTCGATGTATTTTTTGTTTCTATCCGGAACTATTGTTGCTTAACCCTTTGATTACCTGTTTGGGAACGACTAAGGGCGCTAAGGGTCCGGTGTGTCAATCTGTATTAATCTTTTTGCTGTTGTTTAATTACTGTTCCTATGAAGTTTTGCGATGACATTTTTTAATAATACTGCTATTGTTCTCTCATGTGAAAATGTGTATGCTATTACCAATTATGGCCTGTTTTATGGTTACCGACAAATATATTACATATTAAAAATTTTGAGTAAGAGGACATTGGATAGTTAAATATTGAAATAGATAGGTAACCAATAAATTTAATTGACTTTACATCATTTTATTTCTAACAAGTTTACAAAATCGTATTGAAAACGAATTTAAATTTTCATTGAAAATATGCGTAATAAAAACCGAGACCGTAGATACGTACTACTTGCAGACTTAGAAATAAAAAAGATAAGCCCAGCCGTTACAACAGGACATGCGGAAAATAATCCGACAGTTGTAATAATAATGACCGTAAAATTTCATCACATTGTTCGTCCGGCTCCAAAAGCGGCCAAACCTAAGGGTTGTGACCTTATACACTTTTAAACAAAGACTTCTGGACAATGACCCGCAAAAACTGGCCTGCAGCTGTCTGCGGACATTTGTTAGCCAATATCACCCGAAATAATAGTTCCGACACCATTATTATGCAAATTTTTACGCTTTCATTTTATCACAGGTACGAAACATCTTCCGGGGCTATTGTGTCCGAGCCCTATGTTTGTGGAGTCATTTCTGGCGCGGCAAAGGAAGGGTTGAGTTTTTTTTTTGGGAAATCGTTGACCGGCTGTGTCGTGGCTAATTTGATGGATTGCGTTGCATATGGTGGTCGTTATTATTTTTAGCGCGATAGAACTTTAATTTATATTATTATGCAACGGAACTATAGCTTTGGAGGTGTTTTGAACTCCCAATGAATATAACATGTAACATCTTTTTTACCTTTTTATTTTCTAACCAGACCACAGAATAATAGACCAGACCTACATTAAAAATATTTTTAAGTATTTTTCTTACATCTTACTAAAGAACTTGAAAAACCAACGAAGAAAATAAGCGGATCTGTGCCATATAGAAAACTCATAAATTTAATCAAAAGAACGGTATTTTAATGAAAAAATACGATCTGTTACTTACAGACTAAAGCAAAAGAACGATAAATTAAAAAAAGATCGCAGCCAGGAAAGATCTGTCAAAACAATTGGCGCCAAATCATTGAACGAAACCTTTCCTCCTCTTTCGCGGCGCTGTGAGCGCTCCTGCGTGAGGGAATTCGGATTTAAGGATGGTCCTTCTATCCGGGCAATTGCTCCAGGGGTGAACCCCATCGGTGACCTCCCCGCTGTTGAGCGTGGGAGACGGTGTGTCATCGCGCACGCGTACCGCGCGCGCGGATCTGCAGCCGTTAGTCGCTGTTTCCCCCCTGATGGTCGGGGGGAAGAAGGTCCAACAGCTCTCTAGGGAGCGGTCGGCCTTCAGGAGGGCGTGCATGTAGCGGCGCTATCCCCCTTAGATGAGGATGCGGCCCATTGTCGGCGCGGTTATACATAACACGCGCCAACCGGACCACAAACTCATCCAGCGACTCCAGCTTGCAGTCGCGCGCGATCACCGCGTTCCGGACATAGCGCCCCGCACCCGTGATTGCTCGCAGGGCGAGGTTTTGCTGGGCCTGAAGACGCTTGCGCCTCGAGGCCGCCGCCAGAGCGTACCATGCCGGCGCCGCGTACGTCAGCCTGGATCGGATATAGCATTTATAAATGCCGATTTTAGTGCGCAGTGGTAACCTGGATGTCAGCACGGGCCGGAGCATCGCTCTCGCGGTTCGTGCCTGGCGGTGCACGTGCTCCACCATGGCACTCATCGTGAGCTTGCGATCCATGTGACAACCCAGGTACCGGACGGTCTGCTGCCACTCTAATTCCTCACCATGCAGACGCAGCGGCGTCGGCATATTACGCTTCCGGCTGAAAAGTATTGGGACCGTCTTTCCGGCGTTGACGGCGATCCTCCACTTACTCAGCCAGTCTGTCAGGCGGTCAAGCAAGCGCTGCATTCTTCTGACCGCTATCTCCGGATCGCGCGATGACACGAAGTACGCGCTGTCATCGGCGAACAGGGCGAGCTCTACATCACGTTCCCACTCCGCGAGGTGCCCGTCGAGAGTGGGGATGTCGTTGGTGTAGAATGCGTACAGGAGTGGAGCAAGACTGCTCCCCTGCGGCACACCCGCGCGTATGGGACGAGGGTCTGAGGTGCTGTCCTCAACCGAAACTACGAACTCCCGCCCATTAAGGTACGACGCTATCAACGCCACCAGCATCGCTGGCAAGGACGACTCCAACAGCTTGTACAGCAGGCCCGCGTGCCACACACGGTCAAACGCCTTCTCTATATCGAGAAAGACGCCAACCGTGTGCCGCCCGCAGTTAGCCTCGAAGGCCAAGTGGTGGAGCACCCTTGTCAACTGTAGTGTTGTCGAATGACCGGCCCGAAACCCAAACTGCTCATCCCTCAATGGGAGGAATGGCCGAATGCGAATCAGAGCCAGCCCTTCGAACAACCTAGCCAGTGTGGACAGCAACGTAATAGGGCGGTAGTTAACCGGGTAACGTGGGTCTTTACCCGATTTCGGGAGAACAATCACCTTCCCCTCCTTCCATGCAGTAGGGAAGTGTCCCGTGCGCAGGATGCCGTTGAAGAGCCTAGTCAAGCTGACTAGGGCCCTTTGGGGGAGCATAGTCAGTGCCATATTCGGGACTCCATCAGCGCCTGGCGCTTTGCGTTTGGGTAAACGCCTAGCGGCCTTCCGAGCCTCCGAGGGCGAGATGAACTCGTATCCCTCGGGCTGCGGTGTCGGGCCACTGATGAAGTCCGCTACACGCGCCTCCACACGCTCGCAGTGTTCAGCCGCTGCAGCGGTGCCGACGGGGTTTGGAGCAAATTGCTCTTCCAAGTGCTGTGCAAGTATATCCGCCCGGCCTTGTGCTGAATAGTGCTGGTCACCCGCCCAATCATAGAGCGGGCTAACAGCAGGCCTTGAGCGAGTGAGTGCTCGGTTGAGGTGGTGGAGCGACGCTTCGGACTCGCTGGCCTGGTCGACCCTCGTCTCCCACGCGATCCCGCGGTGCTCCTCCACCGCAGCCGACACCTTTTCAGCTAAGGCGTTCAGCTTACGCTTGACCCTGGGACAGCGTGTTACTGCCCACTGCTTACGCAGCCGCCTCTTCTTCCGTTTCATCTCCTCGATATAGTGAGGCAATGGTTCTCGCACCCACACACGAGGTTTCTCGGTCGTGGCCGCCGCCAAGGCTTTCCGAATTTCAGTCGTAATGGCCTGGGCAGCGGTCTCTATTCCTCCCGGCGTGGTGAGTGGCTCACTATACCGGAAGTCGGTCAAGGCGGCTTGGTAAGCTCGCCAGTCGGTTACCCGCATCTGGCGGGGCCAAATCATTCCATCCAATTAGAATGCACCGCGATCATCCCCACATTCGATTGTTCGAAAATTGAATTTTAATCACCGATTCTATCCTTACAATGGCGGATTACGGTGGATGTCAAAAAATAGGGAAAATGCCGAAAATTGCTCCCGTTCAGAAATGGGTTCGATTTATTCAGGATTGAAAGGAGCGAAGAGCAATTATCTCAAGTATCTTTTGAGTTCAAATTAAGTGAAAAAACTTAGACGCGTTTTTCGCTTGTTAGGGCGGAGGTTAATGGAAGACGGTCTTTGGCTTCGCTTTTATTGGGGAGCGGCTTTGAATGATTTTTAATACTTATCGTTTTTCTTTTGATTTGTCCAAATAATTGAGGATAATCGTAGATTCGTTATGAGGAGTGTTATATTAAAATTCATACGTACCATCGGGTAGTGTACATAATAAATGAGTTCTATTTTGTCTGCGATGTTAAATGAATGAAAGATCTAGGTATATGATACTTGGTGATTATGAATGTTCAGTTAATATTTACCCAGGTTAGGCGGGTGCCTAATCTGGGTAAATATTAGGAACACAGGTGTGTAGGATTAGCTATTCATTCAATGATCAATAGCTATGCCTTATCCTTTGCCTTATATTGATCAGCTTAGAATAGCATTATATCTCTTTTCTTTAAGTAGTTTGTAGTCACCTAGACTTTCGTCAAGCGTGTCCAATCACCTCACAGAGAAATAAATTATTTGACTTTGACTTTATTTGATAGTATCGTATCGATCAAATCTTCTCACAGATGGGTTGCTACTCCTAAGGCCTATGATCTTCTGTGCCTAAGTGTAAGTCTCACACACTATCTTATAGTGCACTGTTACTGCATGGTCCTGAACCGCGGTTAACGGTACTGTGTGCCATACCGGACTGGTTGGCGCGCCACCTAGTGTGCGTAGCAAATACTTGCGTTATTTGTGCTCCACTTTTATATATACTTTATCCATTTGCACACATTTTTATTTTCTTACATTCTCCGATTAATTCGGAGACATTCTTATGCGTTAGGTATGAATGAATATGTATGTATGAAGACAATAATGACAGTATTTACTTTCATTAGGGTGATGGAGGACGAAGGAAGGTGAGGGGCTAACTTAATTATAGGTGGAAACTCACTGTCTTTGGGTACCCTAGAGGTAAATAAGCGTGACTTTCTGTATGTAGTATACGTATTTACATATTTATGATCAAATCAATCAATCTCCACCAATCCGCATTGAAGCAGCGTGGTGGAGTATGCTCTAGACCTCCCGCATCAGTGTCTGTGGGGGAGACCCGTGCCCAGTAGTGGGACGTCAATGGGTCGCAGCGAGCGATCAAATCAAGTTTACGGCAACTAAAGCCCATTACCATACCTACACAACTAACATACAAAATATTAGAAATTAAAAAAAAACAGAATAATGCCTATTGACGATTTTATTGTCACCATAAGACACTTGGCACTGAAAAAAATATCTAGATATCTTCAATTGTTTCGCCATAAGATGAGGTCACTCAGTGTGATCGGACATATTTCACTATCGTGAAAATGACCAACCGAATTGGTATCAAAGTTTTTGTAGGAAACGGCTACTTCATACTTGAAATCGCTTTATATATAAGCTTGATAAACTAACGTTGGATTGTAAAAGTATATCACCTCGATCTCTAGTCTATGGTACGAGTAACAGTTTCGTTGCGTGCCGTCTCGACCTTTGGGTTAGGTTAGTTGTTTATGGTTAAATACCGCCACACCTCGGCGCCTAGCTTGTCTATGTCGAAATTTGGGATAAAGAACTGTAGGTTATAATTAAAGGTGGGATTAAATGATAAGATCGCGGAGTAGTAAAAACGTTTTCGCAATCGGTTCTGTAATGTTCTACTAGTGGACGCCCGCAGCTTCGCTCGCGTGGAATTAGACATTCAATAACTTCAAAAACGGCAAAGTTTCATACTAACTTTGCACCCCCGTTTTACCCCCCTAGGGGGTGAATTTTAAAAAATCCTTTCTTAGTGCTCCCCTACGTTATAACAGGAACCCCTGTGCAAAATTTCAAGTTTCTAACCCTTATAGTTTAGGCCCTGCGTTGATATGTCAGTCAGTCAGTCAGTCAGTCACCTTCTCCTTTTATATATATAGATTTCTCTACATTGCTACACACACTACTTTACTGTATCGCTGTGACCCATAGACGTACCACTGCTGGGCAAGGACCTCCCACAGACGCAGCTGCTGCGGATTGGTGGAGCTGGAGGGGTTAGTGGCCAACCCAGTGTCGAATGTTCTCAAGCCACCCGAAGGTCTTCGACAAGGCTTAACGGCTGTTTCCACCAGGGCAACGCTGGTAGGTATATTAAAGAAACCAATACACAACTGGCTACACACGTCCTAAGAAGTGGAAACGAATTTGTATTACCTGGTTGCAATTATAATCTCACAAATTTTTTGTATCAAAAATTTGCATGTCACAATAATGGCTGAACACAGTAAATCCATTGTCTTTTCGCTCGCTGTAATTAAATTAAAAAAGTATAAGCGACACGCAATCTATTCTTCGTTGCTAATTAAAGAAACGGCTTTGGAGGAACGAGAGCGCGGTAAGTAGCAAGTTGGAAGTTTAAAAAATAAAAGGGACTTAACGTACGTGTCTGATAGCTTGAGGCTGGCTATGCGCGATTGTAATCATGCATCACTTTAACCAAATACAAAAAAATACAAATATGCTTAATTGTACACCACACACACACAAAAAGCATTAAAAAGAAAAGAAACAACTCTATAAAAAACAAAACAAAAAACAAAAAAAAAAGACATTAAAAAGAAAAAGAACTACGATTGGACACAGGTCTCGGATTAGGACTAGTCCACTAAAAATATTCCAGAGACGTCTCGGAATCGAAGGGTTATAGTCCAGACTGGCCAGACTTCATGCATAAAGGTTACCTTACGACATTTCCTTCACCGTTAATGCATTAGCAATTATATGTCACAACATATAATTTCTTAAAACTCACATTTAAAAATGTTTTTTTTTTTCGTCCCACTTAGATTTCGACTCGAGTGAGAGGCATGGTTCGATAACTGAGCTCAATATAATCTTAAATAACAATTAATTATTTTTTAAACAAAGCTTTTTATTGTTTATTTTAAATTTTTTTCAATTTTAATTTACTTTCGTGCATTGTCATCGGAACCTACTTAATATGTGTGCCAAATTTCGGCGCGATAGCTTTAATGGAAGTGGGTGAAATATTGATTGAAACATTCCAGGACATACATACATACGAGTGAAGTTAAATAAAAGCTTTTAAAATAGTGTTAACATATTTTTATAAGATTTCTCTAAGCTAGAAACATTTGGTCGTTCATAGTTCATCGCCATTGTTTAAACTGAAACAGCTGGTTTAAAGGGAATAGCATTCGCGTGACGGTTTTTAGAGATTTCGCATTTTGTGTAAGGTATGCTTTATTTCGTTTCGTTTACGGATTTATTTTTGACAATGACAAAGTAAGATAATGATAGAAGTAATGAGTTTTAAAAAGGCTCAATTATATAGGTCTTAGGTTTAATATAAGTTAACTTTTAGCTGATAATAAATTAAAGATAAAATGAATCTTGAAAGACTTTCATTGACTTAAAGTAACTTAAAAGCCTTTAACACTAAAAAGTATGAAAGCGCTAATGAAATTGTGCCACAAGCATTCAAAAATTCAACTCCATTCTCTCCAGACTTGCTTAACTTTATCGATCGACTGACAACCCTGGCTTTAGATTAATGCAGCTATAAAAATTCTATATCAAGCCCTTTTTAGTAAGTACCTACTGACTCCGTGTAATCAAAATTCTCATTCGCTGTGCACCTGTTGTGTATCAGATGTTCCGAAAAAACCGATAAAAAATCACAACACTATTGATGACCGACTTCCGGTTTTTTGGTGATCTCTCGAAAAAACTCGAACCATCTGTTGTTTATTAGATTCGCGGCAGATTTCTTCGATGTTTATGGGCGCTTGGTAGTTTTATGTTTATCGTTGTTTTCAATGTTGCTTTGATAACTTTCTACTGCTTACGGTTAACATCTGACTAATTTATGTAAGTACGTTTTATACTTGTTGAAAGTGCAAAAATGTTTGTTAGTTTGTTGCTCTGTCAAAATGATATTTTATGAAGCTTAATGTGAATCGATTATTGTTGAATTTCGTTTAAAATAAGGTATCTTCTTAAATTCTCCACCAATCTGCATTGGAGCAGCGTGGTGGAGTATGCTCTAGACCTCCCGCAGCTGTATCTGCTGGGGAGACCCGTGCCCAGCAGTGGGATGTCTATGGGTCGCAGCGAAGGTAACTTATTATTTTTTAACTTTGAAGAGCACAGTCCCGGTTTTGGGACATTAAGGTAGGTAATTATCTACGAGAATAAAGAAGAAATTTTAACACGTATTTTTACGTTATCAGTATTACTGTAGGTATATGTAAATATTTAAAAACACATTTCAGTCAAGAATATTTTACAGCATGAAACATGTTTTTCCACATTGTCTCACGCCGCATTGTGCGGCGCTGATTGTCATGTAAAACCGCCATCTTTGTTTTACAAATGTTGTCCTCGATGTATTGAGAAAAAAGGAAGCGTTTAGTGTTTGAATATGAAAATGTAGTCTTGTGTAGAGTCTAAACTGTCGTAAATTTACATTTTTTCTTATTTACCACAATTTAAACTTGTCGTTTTTTTTTATGGATAAAAGATAGCAAACGATCTTGCAGAACCCATTCGCTGCCGCCCATGACAACTGTGACTGACTTTGAACAAGACTCAATTAGGGACTGGGATGGTTAGTCCAATTAGTTGTCGTTAGTAGGTATGAGGACTGGGGATTGTTAGTGATAGTTTATTCCTGTTAGTTGGTGTTAGTAATAGTCCAGTTAGTACTTGTTAGTAGGAGTCTCGTTCTGAGTCAGTCACTCGCTTCTCGGCCTTTTGGCTAAGATCAAAGTGTAGTTGTGTTCTATAACTGTTAAAGTTGTTTAGTGAAGAAAAATAATTAAAAAAGCAACAAACCATGAAATTGTAAATTAAGCCTTAGTTGTCGTTATCAAAAACAAAAAAAAAAGATTGCTGGTAAAACAAAGGAACTTAAGAATTTCAACCCCAAAATAAAACGAAACATATGGTGGAATAAAGGGACCGGTACCGAAGACCCGTGAAGAATAAAAACAAAGCAGTGTATAATTAATATCACTAATTAATTTTATTCTTTGTTACAATAATATAAAACATCTTGTTTCTGCACCGCGATTCTTTTCTTTTTTATAATTAAGTGTAATTAATAATTATTTCTACTCGGGTTGCTGGTAAGAATATTTTTTCTTATTGTTGTAGCGTGGTTTTATATTATTGTACGTATAAGTGAGTATCGTGAATAATTCTCTTAAGATTATGAACATTGTTAGTTAGATATGTTACCTATCTATAATCCATCTCACATGATTTGAAATTGGCAATAAAATTGATTTAAAAAACACAAAATATCACTCATTGTTTTTCGAAAGTTTATGATTAATATCCATGGTAAGCCGATAAATCGTGTACCGACTTATACATTTTACAAAAATATTAAAAATGTGCAAACAATCACGAACAATATTCACAAACTGATTTACAAAATTTTGCACAACCGTAAAGGTGAATGCTTTTCATCTGAAGTTTGAATAGAGAATGTCATTGAGAAAAATTGTGAAAATTCGGCCGTTCTGAATTCAAATTGAAATTGTTAGGGAACAAAAAAGCCGGCACAATTAAAAGAGGGCGCAGTAAGTCCGATTTAATAACCAATCGTCGACACCTTAGTGGTGGCTTTGGGCGATGCGGCTGCGATACGCGGCTGCGATCTGCGTCGCTTATCGTGTTAGTGTCAAGAAAAATTATGAACTTAAATAACAGATAGGTACTACACAGTCTAGAATGTGTTTGACAAAATTTTTTATTTATATTTGGTGACCTTATTACCAGAAATCATAACATAAAGACTCATAAGAATATCTAATCAAACTCAAAATCTATCCAATTAAAAATGGTATTCATGACAAATTACCTACTAGTAATAACTAGTTACGCGTAGTAAGTGTTTGTAACTGACAAATCTTTATCTGTAATTGAATGTGATTTATTAAGCGATATTTCTTAAATGAAAATAATAAAGTGGAAATAAAAAAAAAAAAAAACCAAACATTTACATATTTATTTACTTTGTAAATTAGCTATGAATTAGTTCTATTGTTGAGAGCCGCAACTGACGCATGACGCGCGCCGCAAGCAAAGACAGAGTTCCTCGAGAAAAAAGATAGAAGACGGTCCCTTCGTATAATTTCCTAATCACTGGGCCGAACGTCCGGTTCCGGACCAAAAAACTCAGATACGACCTTCGGTAGCGTCTTGTCAAATTTGGAATTGTATGGATGTGACTAGCACTGTTCTAAATTTGAAATGATTATGTGTTAATATTGTTTTTTATTTGTTTTTAATTTTACAACGATTGTAGAATTAATTTGAATTATTGTTTTCTGCGTAGAGCAATGTAAATCAAACATCATCATCATTATTTGAAACTTTGTTGAATTTACCTATCTTTAAACATTGTTATTGTTTAAACCAATACAATGATTTAAAATGTTTTCTTTTTAATAACGCCTACGACGGCATGAGCGGGTGGTGTTATTTAATTAAATTATTTATAAAATATATTATTTTTTGATCAGATAACATCAGTTTGTCGTAGGAATCAACTTAATAAATACTATCTCATTAACAACATGTCTTATCCACAGAATCCAACAGCAGAAGATGTCAATATTTACTCGGGGAAAGAAGGCGGCAAAAAATAAATTAGGCGAAAGCTCATTTCGTTCAAAAATCCCGCGGCATCTGGGGCCCGGAGGCCGCCATTACTATTCCGATCTAAGTGCGTCTCTGACTGGGTCTTATAGGTAGCTATGGGTCTTTGTGGCCGCGCGAGTGTTGCAGGTTTAGGGTGAAATTAGTTTTTAATTTGAAGCCATTATTGATTGGTTTGCTTCACGGATTTTCCTATGTACATATTTTTTTTCGAATGGATTTTTGCTGTATGGTCATACAGACCTTTACGGTGTCACCGAATAGAGGTCCTATGTAAAAGAACAACTTAATACATTTTAGCATTGAAAAGTGGTGCCTATGTGTAAAAAATTTATCCAACTTCTCGGATATGGTAAGGTCAGTGTCCGCCACACTGGCCAAGTGCGTCTTGACAGACACTGCAACGCTGCCTTTGTAAAATTATTTCATAAAATTTGTATCTATTTTTCGTCTTTGTCTTTATGAAATGTATTGCAATTATATTTCACAAAAGAAATCAAGTTTAATGTGCTAAGCAAAGTGACTGTCAATATATAAATCAATTTTAGATAAAAGTAGTAATTTGATCGATTATTTAACTTAAAACGTAAATTGTTTACGCCTTAAGTAACTTTGTTCGTTAGAAAATTCCTATGAATTTGGAATTTTTCGTCGCTCTGCGTTGAGTATCACTTCAAATTAATTGAAAGATAACTTAAGGGTAGCACGATTCTTTTCTACAAAAGCAAAGGGTTAACCTTCCGTTGATTTTTGATTAACCGTTATATCTAAAACAATGGTGGCCAAGTATTCAAAAATGTTAATTTAGAAGCGTGATTGTTCTTGACATTTTGATGACTACTCAACTATTATGTCAACAACTATGTATGTTACAGACCTTTCCTCCTCTCACGCGGCGCTGTAGGCGCTCCTGCGCTGAGGGAATTCGGAGTTAGGGGAGATCCCCTCTATCCGGGCAATTGCTCCAGGGGTAAACCCCGTCGGTGACTTCCCCGCTGTTGAGCGTGGGAGCCAGTCGATCGTCGCGCACGCGGTACGCGCGCGCGCTTCTACTAGCCGTTAGTCGCTAATTCCCCCCAGATGGTCGGGGGGAAGAAGGTCCAACAGCTCTCTAGGGAGCGGTCGGCCTTCGGGGGGGCGCGCGTGCAGCGGCGCTATCCCCCTTAGATGAGGATGTGGCCCATTGTCGGCGCGGTTATACATAACACGCGCCAACCGGATCACAAACTCATCCAGCGACTCCAGCCTGCAGTCGCGCGCAATCACCGCGTTCCGGACGTAGCGCCCCGCTCCTGTGATTTCTCGCAGGGCGAGGTTTTGCTGGGCCTGAAGACGCTTGCGCTGCGTGGCCGCCGCCAGAGCATACCATGCTGGCGCCGTGTACGTAAGCCTAGATCGGATATAGCACTTGTATATGCCAAGTTTAGTGCGCAGTGGTAATCGGGATGTCAACACGGGCCGGAGCATCGCTCTCGCAGCTCGTGCCTGGCGGTGCGCATGCACCACCATGGCACTCATCGTGAGTTTACGATCCATGTGACATCCCAGATACCGAACGGTCTGCTGCCACGCTAGATCTTCTCCATGCAGACGCAGCGGCGTCGGCATTTTACGCTTCCGGCTGAAAAGTATTGGGACCGTCTTTCCGGCGTTGACGGCGATCCTCCACTTATACAGCCAGTCTGACAAGCGGTCAAGCAAGCGCTGCATTCTTCTGACCGCCAGTTCCGGATCACGCGACGATGCGAAGAACGCGCTGTCGTCAGCGAACAAAGCGAGGACTACATCACGTTCCCACTCCGCGAGGTGCCCGTCGAGAGTGGGGATGTCGTTAGTGTAGTACGCGTATAGGAGTGGCGCGAAACAGCTCCCCTGCGGCACACCTGCGCGTATGGGACGGGGGGCAGAGGTGCTGTCCTCAACCGACACAATGAACTCCCGCCCCTCCAGATACGAAGCTATCAACCACACCAGCATCGCTGGCAAGGGCGACTCCAACAGCTTGTACAACAGGCCTGCGTGCCACACACGGTCGAATGCTTTCTCTATATCGAGAAAGACACCAACCGTGTGCCGCCCGCAGTTGGCCTCGAAAGCCAAGTGGTGGAGCACCCTTGTCAGCTGTAGTGTTGTCGAGTGACCGGCCCGAAACCCAAACTGCTCATCCCTTAGTTTAAGGAATGGCCGAATGCGAATCAGTGCCAGCCTCTCGAACAACCTTGCCAGTGAGGACAGCAACGTGATGGGGCGGTAGTTAACCGGGTAACGTGGATCTTTACCCGGCTTCGGGAGAACAATCACCTTTCCCTCCTTCCACGCAGCCGGGAAGTGTCCCGTGCGCAGGATGCCGTTATAGAGTCTAGTCAGACTGACTAGAGCCCTTTGGGGGAGCATGGTCAGCGCCAACTATGTATGTATTACATAGCCATACGTGGCCATACTCCATCCACGAATGTCAGATGCTAAACTGACAGATATCGATGTCAAAATTTGGAATAATGACATGTCACGTAATGTTACCAAACTTTTGTGATATCCTTTTGTTTATCGAGTCAGTTCTAAGATTTCTTATTTATTTTAAATCGTAACAACCTACCTTCTACCTTACCTATTTCTGTCTTAGTTTACTAAACTCATTAACCATCCAAAAAAAACGGCAAAATTTTACAGTAATTTTTTCTCCGATTTATTTTGTGATATTCTAATCCCCACTTTTTAATGCCCAAGAAATGTCAATATAGTCTTCGAAAATTGTACAGACCAAATTGAAAATTATATTTAGTATGATGATTTGATTTTTGTCATTTATACCATTTATAAACCTCGAGCACAATCTACAGTACAACTTATAGGAGTAGCACTGTAGACCACGGTCTATTCCACAGCCATGAGGACTGGCGATAATTTTACCATTGGAATGGAGGACAGTTTTGGAGGATTGTTTTACATTTGAAAACAACGATGACGAACGGCTTAACGTGCTCCGAAGAACAGAAGTAGCCCAAATATACCGACCGCGCGAATGACACGAGTCATTGTTCTATGAACACATCAATTATTGTTTGTTCAAAAGGTATTTTTTCACAGAACAAACGATTCGCAAGGAGACAAACGAGACTGGACGTAGCGACGCGAACTAATTTCAAAGTAAACACGGCGAAATCAAATAAAACCTATCGCTCGAAACAACCTTTTTTCCATCTCAACTTCTGTAAATAGGCTTAGATTACAACGACCTATCTGATTTGGTCGTTGCATTTTATGATTTTATAAATGGTCTAGTGGTCGTAAGCGCGATGCTACGAGTAAGGTTGTTCCCAGGTTTGATCACCGGGTCGGGGAAATAATTTTGCGTTTTTCTATTTTTGATATTCGCAGTAGTAGCTTGGATCTAGCGTTGTGCTCAGTGTCTGGCAGTAGCCTCACCATTATTATCACACCTATTATTATTAGGTCCACATGGACATACATAGATATAACTGGTGAATGGGTACTGCCACCTCTGTCTATCCCTTCCTAAACACAGGAGTGTTTTTATGTCTATACTAATATTATAAAGAGGAAAGATTTGTTCGTAATGTTTTCACACGAAAACTACTAGACCGATACAAATATTCTTTCGCCATTAGAAAGCTGCATCATCTCACTGGGTGGCATAGGCTAGGTGTAAACAAAACTATTGTTATGTCTATAAATATCCCCGCGAGCGAAGCTGCGGGCGTCCACTAGTTATCTTATAAATTAGTAATAGTAATAATTAAATACTGTATGTTACAAAGAAATATAAAGTGAGATTGTTAGGCAAAGAAATTATATTAAAAAATAGTTTTATTATATTTTCATGATGTAAAACAGAAATTTTCTCATACACAAATATCTTAAAGCATCAAAACACTTCCATCCGACTACACTCCGCCCTCTTTTCTGGAGGGTGGCGAAGACGACCCAAATAAAAAATAAAAAAATACAACCGAAGGGACTGTTAGACCAATCATGGAAATTACGAAGTACTCCGTGTGTTTACTATGCCGTTTTGCGAAATAACTGTTTATAAAAATTATTAATAATGATAAAAGTAGCATGATATTTTTTAAAAGCTTTTATTTAACTTCAGTCGTATTTATGTCCTGGAATCTTGCAATCAATATTTCACCCACTTCCACTGAAATTATCGAGCTTAAATTTCGCACACATTAGGTTCCGATGACAATGCACGAACATAAAAAAAAAGTTATAAAACCTTTTTTTTATTAATTTTAACAGTATAATTTTTTGTTTTGCACTCACTCTTATATTCATTCTTAGTCTAAGTGTACTTACACGTATATTAAGATGGATGTGATAATAGTCTGTCACAGTGATTACTCAACTTACAAAGTTATAATACGGGTAGTGAAAAGTAGCTGGCAGCTAAGTGTAGTATGCAAACCAACAAAAAGTTTTTAGGAATAAGAGATTTCTTTTAGGAATAAGCAGAACCCTTGTACTAAATTTTATTTCCTTTTGTTTTTTCTTTCTTTCCATAGTGTGTGTACATAAATAACAAACAAATAAATAAAATAAATAAAAGTTATGAATACTGCCAGTCTTACACAGACATACCTATTAATAGACTAATACGTAATTTTACTATGTTTATCTGTTATTCTGTGTTTTAATGAAATCTGTTTTCGATAGTCTGAATGCTCTATAAATAAGTATTATATTTATTAAATGTTTGTAACAAATCATATAATACTCCTACCTACATTTAAAATTACACAATAATTATGTTATAATTTCCTTGTTTAAAATTATTTATAAACCATACTTAAACATGCCTATTATCATTAAGTAGGTATTAGTAGGATTTTGTAAATAGGGATGACCACTTATTTTCTTACTCATACACTTGTACTATTATGTATTCTGTGCTCATACTAAATAGTCTTAGGGCGGATTCGACCAAACGAGAATAAATTTTATCCTTAGGATAAATCGCTAGTTATCCGAGAATAAATCCATTTTGCGTTTTACCAACTACCATTCTAAGAATAGCACGCTTATTCGGGCGTAATTCTTATACCCACCCTATGGCATGGAATAACAGCTAATCCAAGAATATTTTAATGGCGCCCGCTCGCCATATGATCGCCTACGAGATTTTTTGATTCTGTCATACGTCAGTATAAGCTGTCATGTCAAAGCAAAATTAACACATTGATTGACAGCTTTCAGCTCGATACTTTCACTATTCTACGCTATAATACGACAATGTTCAGTTGACAGGATTAAGCCTCCACAGCATACCGTTTTTAGTGCAACATTGATTTGCCGGATAATATATCATTAATCATTAATTCTGCTATTCCCGTTTAGTTATTCCAAGTATAGTTAAACTTCAAATTGCGTCGAAAAACGACTTTCAGTTATTCGGAGCATAAAATCATTGAATAAAATTATCCCTGGTATAGTTACGCGCGCGTAAATCTATATTTGGTCGAATCCGCCCTTATTAAATTATAGATTATTTGAAGACTTTAATCAAACAAATGTAAATATGGAATATTCCAATTCAAACACAATAAAACAAAACGAGTCCACAACGGTTTTAGTACTGGAAAAAGTTTTGAAATGAAATTTTCAACAACCCCGTGTGTCGAACTAAGGCATACAAAATGTATAGTTTTTAAACAACTTCACAAAACTAATTACCGAGTATATTTCATACGAAAACTTTGAAAAATGGTGGTGACAAATTTTGAATTTGGATTGTCATGCATTCCATTAAGTTTGTCTTACATATGTGTTTGCGTGGGACCTATATTATTATTAGCTTGAATAAAACTGAAGGTCCGATGCAGTTCTTAGAGTTTTATTTATTTTATTAATTTATTTATATAATAATCACTAATACTTTACATTTTAGTAACTGCATAAAAGAATACTACTAACTACATTATACACGAATACATATTCTTAATTCTTATTACAGCTACCTATATTACAAAACCTTGCCTGTAATCAAAAGTGTATTACTTTAAATTAGCCAATTCCTCTCTTATTTTATAATTCATTATTTATTTCAGCAAAACATATTTTCTTTCTTAGACGCATGTATTTTATGACACAACTGGTCACGAAAAAAATTAAATTAAATAAGTATTACCTTCTTTTGTACATATCAGAGCACTATCCTGCTTCTAACATACTGTGTAAGAAAATTGTTACTAAAATAATGGGCTTGGATGATTTGTTGAAACAAAATTGAAATTGATTCTTACTTATGGCGTGGACTTCTCATGGCAGGCTCGAGCAGTGACTAAAGTACTAAATACTCGTACTGTTCACAGAATATAACATAGTGCATTAAAATAATTTGAATGTAATAATGCACCAAATCTCCCCGTAGCTGTTCTCCCACTGGGCCAGGGATTTCAGTGGCGGACAAAAATTTCCATTAAATTCTTTCGAAAATGATAAGATGGATTACGTGCTCAAGTTACATTATTCCCAGAGGTCCCAAGTTCATTATCCCCTTCGTTCTTGAGGTTATTTTGGGGCGTTTTTAAATGGGAGACATTTTAGTAAATGGTTTGAATGTAAGGGTTTTTTTAAGCCGATTTTATATCATAGGTAAGTAAATAATTAAACGCTAGACTTTCATAGTCACGCGCCTGCAGGTGAGCCGAGACTCACAATGAACAACTCAATTAAATATCCATGTATGTACTGAGTACAAATATTTAAGAAATAAATATCTGCCCTGATTCGAATTCAAGACTTGCGTTTCTTCAGACTCGTCAAAAGTATACAAATATTTAACTTTGTTGAGATAAATAGTATTATATTAAGATAATTCTAAATTATCTGATAGTTATTATTCAGTTAACTTTGGTTTTTAAACTTATAAAATCGCAATAAAATACTGTTTGTTTTATGCCTGTAGTAATTAGTCTCAATCATAAACAATTATGGGATAAGGTTGGCTCTACCATTTATTTGGCGAAGCATAGTTCAATATGAAGGCAATACATTAAACCTTAGGTACCATAAAATTGCAGTTGATATAGGACTGCCAACGTGTATATCATATTTATTTTAGCTTTGAATACATATTTGAATTTAATAAAACGAGTTTATTATCTACATTAATATTATAAACTATAATTATCTATACTAATATTATAAAGAGGAAATATTTGTTTGTAATGTTTTCAAATAAAAACTACTGGAACGATTTCAAAAATTCTTTCACAATTAGAAAGCTGCATCTTCATTCGGTGACGTAGGCTATATAATATTACTAGGTGTACCTAAACGAAACTATTGTTGTCTAATAAAACGCGTGCGAAGCTCCGGGCGTCCACTAGTTACTAATTAATTGACGATTAGAAGTTGGAAACACTACTGACTAATAAGAATAGGAGACCTGGAATTCTCAGAGATTCAATGGACAAGGCAACCCTAATTGTCGGAAGACAAGTTCAAATTATATCTATTTGTGTGTTTAATACAATTTTCACATTAATTTATTATATGAAAATATGAAAGATATGAAAGTTTCCGCGGGCAGCGAGCGTGGAATATGACCGCGGGTTGGTCTGAATTTATGTCCACAAAATTGGCGATTAGGATCACTGGGCACGCCACTTACTATTAGAGATAATTTATTTTATTTCTTTGAATGGCTTGAAGCGCTCGTGGACTTGTATCTCGAGACATTATCAAAGCCAAAGTCAAATAATTTATTTCGCTATGAGGTGATTGGACACGCTTAACAAAAGTTTAGGTTAACTACAAACTACTAAAAGAAAAGAGATATAATGCTATCCAAACTGATCAATATAAGGCAAAGGATTAACTATTGATCATTGAATGAATAGCTAATCCTACACGGGTGCCTGGTTAGGCCTTAAGGCTAATTTATAATTACCTATTACCTACCACTAAGCTAAGCTCTAAAGTCAAAATAGACTATCTATCTGGTCATCGGCTTTAGTAAGAATAATTTACAATATTCTTATCCTATGCCCTAGTGTAGGCCGAGAGAGAAAAAAGCCGGAGGAAAAAACTATCGATCTTAACACTATCAACCGATTAATGTTAAGCCGCCTCGGATCCTGTCGTTGGATCGGTGATCGCTTGAGACAACATTTCTTCGCGCTTCCGTGCTTTGGAGGGTACGTAGTTATCTGTCTCGATTGTCATCGCAAGTCAATTGTTATTAAGCCCTGGTTCGGGTAGGCTAAAAGTTTCCGACAGCGTTGGTCACTCAGTCGCTAGTCCGCACTGGAGCAGCGTGGTGGAAACGCTCTAAGCCTTTAGGTGACCCGTAACCTGAAGATGAACGACAAGGAATCACTTAAGACGTTATCAAACAATTGGTTACACCGACAAAGAACTGAAAGTTGAAAGTAAAAAGTCCACAAAATGTTTTGCGAAGAGAAAATTTCTTGCGCAGATAAAAAATTTCAGGTGAAAACTTGAAATCTCTTCCAGTCGGGTAAGTTGATATTAAACGGCGAGGAAGCTGGGAGGTAAAAATTCTGACAAAGACAGAGACACCCGCTGTTGGGAATATTTCACTAATTTATCAAGTTCGCCCCTTCTCAAACTGTTATTAAGTTTTTTTATTAAACTAGCGGACTGGACTCGATTCTTTGGGAAGTTATAATTTCAACTCAGGTGGTACAAAAGTGAATTTGTGAAAAGGAACCATGAAAACGACACAATTATAATAAATAGTAATAAATATAATAAATATCTTGCACATTCTCACACACGGCCATCTATCTGACCCCAAAGTAGGCGCGAGCCTGTGACATGGGTGTCAGAGACTGATATACATACATAGATATTTTTAAATACATACTTTAATACATTTTACAATTTTAACATCCATAATTAACTAGTTACTTAGTGCATAGATTTGCTTTTCATCTTATATTTAAAATTAAATTGTAAAAAAAATGAGGACGATTGTAATACTATATAACTTTTATTTCATAAGGTTTCTTTTGTGTCTCGTTTATGAATAAAGCTTTTATGACTGAAGGAAGGTAGGTACTATTATAATGACTTGATTATTGGTGATGACAAGGGGACGCTTCGCTCGCGTGGTATTAGACATTAGACATTTCGTTTACACCTAGTAATATTATATAGCCTATGTCACTAAGTGAAGATGCAGCTTTATAATGGTAAAAGAATTTTTGAAATCGGTCCAGTAGTTTTTGTGTGAAAATACAAACAAATGTTTCCTCTTTATAATATTGGTATAGACTGGTGGTAAAAGATTATAGAAGTAACCAAAACAACAAACTTTTAAGCACTTTCGGCTGTAGCAGTCATACTAATTCGATCCTATAGTTGTAAACATAACGGATCTCATGGCATTAGGTACTGTAAATCTTGAATGAACAAATGAAAACTATTTGTTTAAAGTACAAAGACGGTTAGTATTAGTCATGTTAGTCCAGTTCATAGTTTTGTCAGTATAATTCAAATCAGGCTAATCTAACTGCTGCATCAGTAAACATATTTGTTTAATCATTGTTTATTGTAAATTCATTTTGTTGTAGTGAAGTGATTAAATTATAAACATATTTTATTTATTTATTTCTTTCTTTCTATCTAATTCAGGCTGATGACAATTTGAAGCATTTCAAACATCGTTTTCTAGGGTATCTTATAGATGGGGTCCTGCCTTTTCGCCGAAAATTGTTTGGCCGATTATCAATTTGACAATCGTTAGTTGTCAAAGTGTAAAATAGGCAAACCGGTGGTTGGCCAGTGATAATCTCCCAAACGATTTTCGGCGAAAAGGAGACTACATACATGAATATGCATAGATCCTGAAAAACATCTCATTTAACTCACCTCCATTACATTGGATATAACCAATCAAGCGATCCTTTTAAAACCGGAACCGTACACTCAATATTTATGCAATAAACACTTCAGTAACACGTTTTACTATTAATTATGAACTACCCGCCCCAACATTACACATTACAGATAAAACAGTACGCAACAAATTATTCCACGATCGCGTCGTATGTACTCGCCTGTATGTGGTGTCGCACACAAACGGACCGACACACACTATATAGTACATAGTCAGGGGTGTAGGGGGATGGTGGAAATCAATACAATGATTGCGAGGCTGCAATGACGCCGTGACGGGCCGCGGTAGCTATGTATTGCAGTGTTGTCGGGTAATGGACTGGCACATCTTGAGGTAGCCAAGGTAAATATCAACATTGCGTGGTAGAACCTGTGTACTGTTCTGTTTATAATGGTTTTTTAACGACGGGCCCTATGGCGCAATCGATAGTGACCCTGTCTGTTGCGCCAGGGGTCGTGGGTTCGTATTCCACGCAGGAGAAATATTCGTGTGAGGAACACTTGTATTTTGTTCTGTGTCTGGATGTTAATATTATCTATATAAGGATATATTTAGAAATATCTATGTACATATGTATATCAATCTCTGACACCCATATTACAGGCTCGCGCTTACTTTGGGGTCAGATGGCCGAGTGAGAGAATATCCAAGATATTTATTTATTATTATTTATAACTGTCTGGGCTAGTTTGCTTAGCTAGAAGTCTTAGCTTCTATCCCCGGATCGGGCAAATTATTAGGGATTCTAGGTATGACAAATATGGCAATAGGCTCAAAATCTATTAAATGACATAAGTACACCTCATATCATACCAGATTGTTATCCAAATATAACTGATCAAAATTGAGTAGGTAACCTACTACCTATATTACTAATCTCTGCCAACTCCATTGGAAACATACAGTCTTGAGTTTTTTGTTTTAGGACATTCACACGGCCATCTGACCCCAAATTAGGCGCGAACTTGTACTACTGGAGCCAGAGACTGATATATACATAGATATTTTTAAATACATACTTAAATAGATAATATTATTATCAACATCCAGGCACAGAACAAATACAAGTGTTCGTCACACGAATATTTGTCCCGAGTGGGATTCGAACCCAAGACTGGTGCAACAGGTAAGGTCACTACCGATTGCGCCAACGGGCCCTTCGAAAATTACTAATAACTTTATACTAATACCTATATGTTATGTTTATTTCACAGCTTTACTTGCAAAAGTGACGATTACATTACTCAGGAGGTCTCGCTCGCTCGCTGCGACCGATAGACGTCCCACTGCTGGGCACGGGTCTCCCCCACAGACATAGCTGCGGGAGGTCTAGAGCACACTCCACCACGCTGCTCCAATGCGGATTGGTGGAGGAGGACAAAAACTATAACCATTTTCCTATCTAATTTGCTTTGTTTCAAAAACATTATAGGTACGGCTTAAATGGTACGATGGACCTTAGGCGGTGGTAGTAGGTCGAACTCTCCATAGAGTTAACCTTCTTTAATTTTTAACTCGATTTCTTACAATACAAACGTTTGTAGGTAAGTTAGTACTTACCTATAGACTGTTACAAATGTCTCTCTACATAATAACTAACCTACTCTACCATTATAACCCCAAGTAAGTTTCAAGCTTATGTTTTGTCTAATAACACATAATGGTAGTCTGGTACCTACTATCGGTTTTTTAATGTATTTGCGTTAGAATGGGGTGAGATAATTACCTACTTCAATATTTAATTCAATGATTCCACTTCTTAGTACAGCGTTTAAATGGATTAAGGTAGCAAACGAGCATGAAACATCCAGTGCCACCTTTGTCTATACTAATATTATAAAGAGGAAACATTTGTTTGCAATGTTTTCACACAAAAACTACTGGACCGATTTCAAAAATTCTTTCACCATTAGAAAGCTGCATCTTCCATGAGTGACATAGGCTATATAATATTACTAGGTGTAAACGAAACTATTGTTATGTCTAATTCCACGCGAGCGAAGCGCATCTACTATTCATTAAATAATCAGTAATCCATGTATTTAAAATATCCCGTAGTTGCTAAATATTTTACTAAATAAGCAGGATTTTCGGCGGTTGAAGCGGTGACAGCCCAGTGGCTATCGAACTCGCAGTGGCACCCACCAATGACTTTTCCAAGTTATGTGCGATTTATGAAATTGAATGTCACATGCTGTAACGGCGACTTACACATCCTGAGTTAACCTGCATTCCCGAGAGTTCTTCATAATGAACTCGAAGGCATGTGAAGTCTGCCAATCTGCACTTGGCCAGCCTGGTGGACTAAGGCCTAATCACTCCTCTCAGAGGAGACCCGTGCCCAACAGTGGGACAAACCCTTGAGTTACTAATAAATAGTTAAGGGGTAAGCAGTTTTCCCGTTGCAGTTGTCTTGCTCACGTTATAAGGGGTGAGACGGACAGCCCAGCGCAACGGCAATAGTTTCGACTTAAAATGGATTTTAAAATGTTCCTGCGCTGGTATTTCCTCATAATGAAAGTGTACTACATATACTCTTGCAACCCCTTTGTGAAAAACAGGTACGATCTTAGTTGCACCAGTAAATCCAATGATATTTTCGCTTCTTCTTTCAATCGAGCTGAACAAAAACATTTTAATACGAGTACCTACGTACCTACTTAGTTAAGGACGGCCTCAATAGGCGGAATGGACGAAAAACACTCGATGGGCCTTTTTGTTGTGCTGTCAATTATTTCAGCGAGTTTGCATGACAATGAGACAAAAAACACTTCGGCTCGGCCACAGCGTCGCGCCGTACTGCGAGCGAGTTAATATATGCGATACTCTTAAGCTTGTACTGTACCTGTACTCTTGCACGCTTCTACGCTGGCCAAGTGTAGATTGGTAGAACTCACATTCCTACGTTACATTAAGGCGGAATCTCAGACAATTTTTATATTTAAGCTAGATTATGCTATACTATGCTATACTATACATTCTGCCAAGTGGATTAGCGTTCGTCCAATGATCGAAAGCTAATCCTATATAACATTTCATGTTAGAGTGTTTATAATTAAACAAATTATTAGTTGCTTTATTTAATCAATTTAGAATAGCATTGTATCTCTTTTCCTTTTAGTAGTTTTATTTGAAGTTATTTAGACATTCGTTAAGCGTGTCCAATCACCTCATAGCGAAATAAATTATTTTACTTTGTCTTTGACGGTGAATGAAAGTGGTTTGGCACTTAATAGCGAAAACAATTTTAATTATGCAACGTGTTATAAAAACAATTATCTTTGATTGACAGACGTGTAATCTCAAAATATCGGAATATATTTCAAAATATGCGTATCATCATATTTTGAATATCTCTACCTATCTATATCTCGGTTCTGAATTGTTTTAATTTATACTATATTTGAGTGATTCTGACTATTGCATTACAAACATATGTACTTGACTTTAAATACGTTGGTCAAATCTTACAATAAAACAACATTTTCCGGCTACAAAATATTATCTTTTTCAACTTGGGATGGAGAAAGTGCCTTAGGGCTGCGTAAAAACCAAGTCTCAGAATGGGGGCTGACAAAATAAATGTTTTTGTTCAATACAAAGACGAGAAGAAGTCCTATTTAGTTGTTTAAAATTTGTTTACATTAGGTAACTCACTCGGAATCGTTTCCACGAAAACACAAGGAAAATAAATATATGTATTTATACTATTCCATGAGGAATCTTGTTACATACATTGTATATTCAGATTTACCATCCGTTCACAAAGTTGATGCTATCGAGAAGACACGGCAAGAAACTCGTAGTTACTCTTCTCGTAGTTTACAATTTAATAATTTGATACAGGTCGACATTATTATTAAAGTTATAGTGGAGCTGGAGATATAGTACCTACAACTTCGCACCAAGGGTTTATATCGTTTATGTAGTCATTTATTTTATAGAATTTACTAAGAAGGTTTTGCTTAATTTTAAATTGCAATTGTTTTTCTGAGAGACTTGTAATATTTTCAGGTAATCTATTGTAGAAGCGAACACAAATGACTAATCAAAATTATTAATTAAGTATCGCATAAAAAAAATCAACAATCACATTTGACAAAAATACACGGGTACCTAAACCTACCTTCAGATTAATTTACAATGATCACCCAACTAAACCCTAAGCGAACCCGACTGTCGAAAGTTTTAAGGCTGTCCGAAGGCCTTGAATTCAAATAAGCAAACGGAATAATGTGCACTTCGAATCACGGAAGCGCTTAGGAAATTTTGCAATTCAGCCATCTTTGGAATAAGTGCAACCAACCGTGACTTGAACAAAATTTTGACCGAAAAAAATGCAATTAAACTCAACGGTAAAAGCGTTTTTATTCTACCTACCTGTCATTAATAAATTATTTCCCTAAGCTTCACTGTACCTACAATATTAATTTAAATGCAAAATGCAACCATCAAGCATTCCTGTCATAGACAATCTATGCCACGGACGGCACATTGAATCATACAGGATGCATACATTTTTAATTACAACTGTTTATACATAAATGCCTTTGGGTCGTGTGAAAAAAACGTGGGAGCGCACCAGACACATTGTGGGTGTGGGGGGGCGTGGTTCACTTGTGTGCATGGTACCTACGTCGGAATTATTATGTAGCTACGATATGGGTCGTACTGAAAACCAGCGGTCGTGGTCCGCCACGGCTAATTTTGTACGGCCCCTTTTTGAAAACTTCATACTTTATTAGGTTAATTAGCTTTTTAAGGTCATTTTTTTTTTTTTTGTGTTTGTATGTAATTTGTTGAAATAAACTTATTCTTATAGGCTATCGGTCCCAGATTCGGTCCCAGGGCAGGAGTTTGAAAGGCTGTTAAATAGTGTTTTTAATTATTATGTAGGAATGTATTAATTTGTAGGTTTATTATTTCAATACAGGCCCGTTGGCGTAATCGGTAGTGACCCTGTCTGTTGCGCTAGGGGTCGTGGGTTCGAATCCCACTCCGTAAAAATATTCGTGTGACGAACACTTGTATTTGTTCTGTATCAGGATGTTAATATTATCGATTTAAGCATGTTAACTAATCTTTATATAGGTCATACTTACCCACATGCTTACACCTTAAGTCTCCCGTAGTAAGACGGTGATAACACATAGCCAATGCGCTGTCCAAACCATGGAATTTTCCCATTATTACAGTGATTATGAGAACAGGTACAAGGCAGTAAATCTTCTACGCGGGCAACGAACCCATAAGCGGTATCCCATCTAAGCGTACTAATTAAATATTTACCAATCAAACACAAATGGTTACGACGCAGCAAGCTGTTAGGTAAAACAAAAACTAGAATGAGCGTTCGAATTATAAATGCGCTCTCGAGTCCACGCCCATTGGCTATTTCGAACGTGGAAAAACACGTGAATTTTTTTTCTAAACAACGTAGAACGTACGTCGATGGCGATCTGCACCGCGATTGGTCGAAAGTGCGAGCTCGGCACACCATTGGACAATTTTTTTTCCCCCGTTAAACGTATACGGCCAGCGAATTTTTTTCCGCGGAAAACACGGCCAATGACTGAACGTAGTTTTTAATTATAAAAGTTGTTCTAGCTGTTCGTTCTTTTTGCGGCCGCCGGATTACCATTGCAGACGAGAATGGGTGTTTTATGGTATCGCTTAGGCATGTTGTAATAGAATTAAATGCGTAGGTATATTATTGACGGATGATCTAGTGCATTCCGTAAGTAATATAGGCTTTGTTGCTTGTATGGCTAGTGAAATAATATGCGTTTTGATTTTAAACAATAAAGCAATATTTACGTAATCGTTTTGTATTAGGAATAAAGACTTTTTATTAACTACCTCTATTATTTTTAACTCAAATGACTCAAAATCTGAATGCAAATTCTTAAGGTTCAACTGCATTGGAATCCTTAAAGTATTTTATGCGGAAGTCACTGTATACAAAATTTGTAAGTATGTAATTACATATATTACATTTTACCACCATGTTTAAGTACAGGTTAGATCATAATTTAGTATAGTATCTAGGTACCTACTTTAATATAAAAAGGTCTTGTGATATTACACTAGACATAATACGTTAATATAAATGAAATTAAAATACACTCTTACTATTTTTATTTTACTGCAAAAATATTCTAGACAAAGTTTTGCAATCGAGAGCGAATTCAAATGAATATTTAAACTTCGAAGCCCTAAATTAATTCAACGATATTTTTAGGTTGGAAATATCTCGTAATGCGAATCTGTTTTATAATGGCGGCCAGTTTAAATTTGGAATTGTAGACACATCCCGTATGCAAGATGTATGCGTCCATATTTTAGTAAGTATGTTTACCCGCGTAATGGCGCCTATACGATCAAACTAATATTTAGAGTACCGAAGTAGTCAGACGAGAGACAGTTTGCCTATTCTAATAATTACTCAATTATATAGAAATAAATAACTTATAAAGGTACATAATGCTCTACCAAGTAGGTACCGTAACGCGATTAATACTCTTGAGACTGCAAAGATAAGTGTATCAATATTATAGAATCGATAATTGCTTAGCTTTGTTATTAACAACAACGGTATATAAGTTATATATATAAAAGGAGAAGGTGACTGACTGACTGACTGACTGACTGACTGACTGACTGACTGACATATCAACGCAGGGCCTAAACTATAAGGGCTAGAAACTTGAAATTTTGCACAGGGGTTCCTTTTATAACGCAGGGGAGCACTAAGAAAGGATTTTTGAAAATTCACCCCCTGAGGGGGTAAAAGGGGGGTGCAAAGTTAGTATGAAACTTTGCCGTTTTTGAAGTCGTTAGACGGGTAGACGTCGTTAATGGGTCTAATTCTACGCGAGCGAAGCTGCGGGCGTCCACTAGTAAGTTATATGAAAAAGAAGTAACTACATTAAAATTCATAAACATAAATAACTATTTAGCCCTAGTGATATAAAGGAAAACACTCAGCATTTGCTGCAACGGCAATGCTACAGCACTGATTTTCTGTGCATCCGTTTTGTCAACTTTTGTCGCTTACTTCGAGCGATAGCGAGTTTCTTATTTATTAATTTACTTAACAATCCTAAAAGAATTATCCAATTCGATTTTAAAATGATTCAAGATATTTAACTGCTGCCCTGAGAAACACGCATATTTGTGCTCATATCCTGAGAAACACGCATATTTGTGCTTATATCCTGAGACACACGCATATTTATGCTTATATTCTGAGAAACACGCATATTTGTGCTTATATATACAACTCACCCGTATGTAGTCTCGTGTGTTGCTGAACGTGACTCAGCTGCTTGAACCTCCGGTCACAGTAGGAGCACTTGTACGGCTTCTCCCCCGTATGGACCCGTATGTGCTGCACCAGCTGGTGGTTGGAGCTGAAGGACTTGAGGCACTGCTGGCACTGGTGGGGCTTCACCTCCCCTCCCAGTCCCCGTTGGAGCTCGCGCGCGTGCATTTGCATTGCGTTCTTGTGCATGAAGATCTGGAAGGAGGGCGGCGTTTGTAGTGCGTGGAGTCTACGTTATGGGTGCCTAGTACCTCTGCAAGAGGATGGTTGCCTACAGGTTGTATACACATAGTTCATAGAATATAGACACTCACGAATCGTTCAGTAATAAAATAGTTTGTATATACTGTTTTAGAATTATGGGTGCCTAGTACCTTTGCAAGAGGAAGGTGTCTGGTTGCCTACAGGAAGGTTGAAGACAGTATACAATGTCTTAGAGTTATGACTGCATTGCCTAGTCCCTGGGGAGGCGTCTGGTTCCCTTCTACTTCTACATGCTTTTTTGTGCCCTAGTTGGTATCAGATAGGAGACCACCACCAGGTGGATGCTGTGTATGTATTTCTTATAAAAGGTAACAGAGGTACATATATGCACTGTATTATAATCTTTATATATATATATTTCTTGTGTACGTATGTATGTCAATGAACTCTGGTTTAGATTCACAATTTGGTCCACTGGAAAAAAATTTTTTAAACACTATTTTAGTATTTTTGTATGAACAATAATTTACGTGAAATGTCGCGTCACATTGACATTTCATATGGCAGAACAACGTTTGCGGGGTCAGCTAGCATAATATAATATTATAAAGGCGAATGTATGTGAGTGTGTCTGTTTGTATGTTTGTTACTTCTTATCTCTCAAACGGACACCAATTATGATAAAATTTAGAATGGAGTAGCTGACACCCGACATCAAATAGGATACATTTTATCGCAATACTGTGTTCCCTTGCGATAAAAAAAATCATTACGAATATTTTTTCAGTATATAAGTAGGTAGCCTACTATAAATTTATAGCTAGTTCTATTATAAAATTAAATTCAAACTGGCGTGTTATGAATAGTAAAATAATGAGGAAACTTATTATAAAACCTTCACATATTTAAATTAAAAACGTTTAGTTATAGATTAGGGTTGCGTGTCGGCACTAGGACTGTCGGTTTGTATGTTCAGTGCATAATATGTAGCGGTGTTAAGTTTCGCCCGGGGCGTCCTATAATTTCGCCATGGCAAAGAAATTGCTTTCCAACTGAATGCAAGATAAGGTGGAATTATAGGGACTTAAAATTATTTATCGCTATGCTTAGCGAGACCCGTTTCATATCGCCTTTGATTGTGTCCGTGGTATAGGATATATTAGAGTATGACTGTTTTCTTAACTGGTCTATGATGTAATTATTATTGACATTGAAAAGTTAATTGATTGAATCAGTCTAAGCTGTTTGTATACATTATTAGTGTTTGTATTGCTGAACAAGTCGATTATAGTTAAAAAAACTAAGAAGGTAGACGTCGGTACAACAGTCAACTAGCCAAAGTGTAATTTTGGCAGTAAACTAATCTCACGATTATTTTACTTTTGTAGAATTTTTACTTTTTTCAGTTAAGCAGAAAAACGATTTGTAATAACATTTATATTTGAAATGCCACTTAGGTGTACACAATATTTTGCCACAGTATGCGTTGTGTCAAGATATTGATGTCATGTAAAAACTGCCAAAATTTCACTTTGGCTAGTTGACTTTTGTACCGACGAATTAATATAGCTGTTTTTTCAGGTCTTAAAATTCCTTGTGCAGATAAATTAAAGCTATTTATTACGTCGTAGCATCTATAAGAAAGTTAATCTCGGCCTAATCTCGGTCTATACGCGGCTATATTTATTGAAAACCCTTCGTTCCGTATGATTGTAAAGAAACGACTTCAGGCACGCAACTGTGTAACGTCGGCCGCGCGAACTTATAAATGTATATTATGATTGTAAAATTGTAATAAAGAAAAAAATAACAACTCCAATGAACTAACGCTTAAAAACTTTAATTTCATGTGTATTTAATAGTTGAAAAAATGTAATTAAGAGAAAAATAAGAACTCCAATGATCTAACGCTTAAAAACTTTAATGTGTATAATAAGAACTAAATACAGACATAAATTAATATACAGATAGGTACTTAATAAATCTTTTGGGAAAATATCTATCACTAACTAACAGAAATTAAAACACCGAATTACTATTGCTTAATTGAAAATACCTGGGGAAGGAATCCAAAATTTGGGACCAAATTGTAATCCCACGGAGTACAAAACATAGTGGCATGTATTACTATAAACACACACGAGTAACTCAATCACTAGTTTAACTAACAATGTGCTTAATATTATATTTAACCTCTAAGAGGAAAATTTAACAATAAACAATTAGTATCCGTTTGAAAAAACATGTAATATTATCTAATTCCACAAATGAAACATATTTTTCAGTTGGTTATGAGGAAAAATGTAGCGCTGATTTTAGTTTACTTTTAATATGTTAAATATTGTTTTTGGTAAACTATTAGGACAATATTTAAGGTAAAAACATATATTTATTTTGTTAAGAACGACATTGTTGTTTTGTCTGCTAATTATCGTATCTACTCGTCGTATCTCGCGTCGATTCTAAGTGATCGACATAATTAAGGAACGACAAGCGCTGTCGGTTTGTGGATGGGTAACCAGATGTGGCAATATTTGTTGTACTTCGGAGAGCACGTTAAGTCGTCGCTCACGATTGGTTTTCAATGGTGAAAATAATCGTTAAGGTTAGTCGAAGACCTTCGGGTGGCTTCAGAACATCGACATTGGATTGTTGGAGCATCAGCGTTGCTTGAAGTGAAGTGAAGTTTGCTTTAGACCTCAGCTGTATCTGTGCCCAACAGTGGGTCGTCTATGGATTGTAGCTTAACTCTTACCAGCTATGTATTTACTTGCTAGCTTAACCCATTACTGGCATAAGACACATGTCTCTCTCCGACTGAGACTATTTATGACTCCGTATTTCGCCACTCTCCCCCTTACGGATTAGCGGACGGAAGTATTTAGGCGGCTTTTAATAGGCGAAATATTAAGATTACAACCAGGCTTGACAAACACTACCACCCAGCCTATTGTTAAACTGGAAGCCAAGAAGGGGGCGGCTTAACAATATAAATCGCTTAAAATTTTCTATCTGTACAAGTAAATTAAATAAAAATTTCTGAAGCGCTAATGGATGGCGGCCATTTTATTTCTACTTATCAAATAGTACCAATCAGTCCACGGTTGGTTGGGTCCAATAATGTCAGTTAGCGACACGGCCACGAGGCGACACGAGATGCACCACGCCCATTCTTACGTAATCCTCTGTTTTAAATAGTCTAACGATCAACAGATTACTAATAAGTAATATAATAACCTTACTTGTATTAGTCATATTGATTCCATTGTGATTTGTTACGTCTACAAAACACATCATAATGGTAATCATGGTTTAAATATTTCTGTTATGTACCGGCACGAGAAATATATGGGTATTTGCTTATAATAATATATTTTATTTTCATAAGATAAATAATCTAATCATTAATTACGTTTGGGGAAATCTATATTATACATTTAGTAATTTACATTAATTGCGTTTTGATAGAAGGTATATAATATATATGTGCTTAACTAATAAATGAATATAATGTGTGTTATACCAACATCTTCATGAATTACAAATCGGTCAGATACAGTATCCGAATGGAAGTATCCGAACACGTGAGGACACTTTTAGCCGCTCGCCAGTGTATCCCTTTCACGCGTGTTAGAAAGTGGAACTAGACGTTTCGATCACGCAACGAAGAAATTGCAAAGAATTTATGGTTTTGATACGATATGATGCGGGGTCTCGAGTTCAGTTCCCGGTGACGTGAGATTCTGTTAGGTTGCTAACGGTAATGTTAGGTTGTAAATTGTGTTTGGTGCCCGGTTAATTGGTTCTGTAATGGACTTTGTTTAAGCCTATGCTATTCTGGAAATTACGTTTATGTGGTTTTGAAAGGTATTTTAGTAAAGTTTTAGTGATGCGAATATCTAATGTGGGCTCCGGTATGACCTACGTAACAATATAAGTACCTACTGAGCAAAGAGATTTTATTTATGGAACAGCGTTACATCATACAAAACTTTGAATCAAAAATTATCCTACGAATGTCTAATATGACAAAGGTAACACCTAAGTCTACCTTTGACCTATCAACTTTTGTCTATGTCTAAATCTATTGAGAGACTTGTTACCTCGGGGGACCAAAAGTATGGGAGCATATTTTTTGTTCACTATTGCTGGTATACTAGTTATAAAAATATATTTGCTAAGACTGAAAGACTTTTTACTGTCAAGTTGTACCTAGGTCTGATTGGTATCCGACCAAAGGTGAGATAAAAATTCTCGCATAATAAAAATGTCGCAAAAATATCGCATGTACCTATTAAGAATTTATTTTCTTTTTTTTATAATTTATTTTTAAGTTATTAAGAAAAATCGAGAGATCCCATTAGTGGATCGTTTTGTAAAACATCTCGCTTCAACAGCGCCACCGGGAATTAGAATGAATCGTGTGCGTTAATGCAGCAAGCTAGTGAACGACGACTGCGAGTTCTGGGTTCGAATGCCGGCCGGAGCAGATATTATGTATTTCACAGGTAAATATTTGTACTAGGTTCCAAGATGTTATATTGTGTTGTTTTCTATCCGCCACCCACAATATAGACCTAGGCCTACCGCAAGGGTGTGAGTATGTAGATTAAGAGATACATTTTGAAACGACAACAGTATTATATAGCAGTGATTGAACTTCTTAATCGATAGTAAAGGCGTTCAAATTATCGGGTCTATTTGTCCAAAATATAGGGGATTTAAATAAAATTAATTTATTATTCAATTTAAACATTTTAATGTGTACCCTACCCCGTAACGCATTCAGGGTTCAAAGGTTAGATGCTCAAACAAAGATACAAGAAAGAAATAAATAAATAGTAGCTTTTTTTTGACTAAGGAGATGACTTCCCAGAAATAAAATCTCATTGAACAACAAATGAATAGAGATGAACATTTTTAACATGATTTTATAGCACTCTTGCCGTTGGAACGCACTCGTTGGACACCCCTCAAGGAGTAATTAGCGTCATAAAAATTTAACGTTCTCCCGCAAAAAACCGGTGAAAAACGTACACTTGATACTCGAGGCTTAATTTATGTTGAAAAAGACATAATTCTTGCTTAAAAGCTTCCTGATAGAGTTGGACTATTAAGAGACAATGTTGTACCTACTGAATAAATCCTTCGTAACGAGTAAGTATTCGAAATTCTTGAAAATCTTAATTTTTCTAATATGTGTTTTTAATTAATCGATAATGTTTTAGAAAAGCGATGCGAGCGAGGTTGAATAATGGTTTATTCCCTTCTATACTGAAATGTAACTTATGAACAGCCACCGCGGAATAGGAAAGAATACTTAAATTAAAGTAGAGACCTTTTCCAATAAAATAATTGTTATGACAATTTCATCATATCCCTTTCGTTCAGAAATTCAAAAGATACTCAATACTTTATTCAATAATTAGGTATGTAGGACAGTTTCATAGAGCATCATATTTGTATGATGCTGTCCTGTTGACCCTCTTTTGATATGGTGCAGCTATTGCATAATGGGCTAGTGGAGTTGAATTCTGTATTTTAATTTTTTTATTTTTCCTTTTATTTATTTTCAACACAAAAACATAGATACAGAAACAATTGTTCGTAAATAGCTGTAGTGTGCTATGCTCTATAAAACTGTGTTTTATTTAACTGACGCTAAACACTCAACCAAACTTTTCCCACTAAAAAAGCAAAAGCTATATGTATAGCATTATGCACGAGAAAAAAAGAGCGCGAACTTGACTCAATTCCTCTCAGGTCGCAGTTTATTTTTAATCTGTCCCGATGACACAGTTTTTATCCGCGCGTCCGTTCGTATCTTTATTTTTATGACGCTGTAATTTTTTTGTAATAAATCAACGTTATAATTATTGCCACGCGCTTCGTTCGTTTACGGGTTGATTCTCGGTAATTAAGTAGTAACATTAAATGAATGGTATTGTCTTTTTTCTTTTAATGCTCAGTTTTTACTCGATGGCCGTTGCCTCATTTGTTTTAGCGTTCTTTTTTTAAAATAAGATTTTTGTCGTGTGATTTAATCATTTATATTCGCTTGTTAACCTCTCTCACACACTCTTATGTTTTGGTGTCCTAATTTTTTTGGGATATAAATTTTCGATTGTTTTTCATGAACACTTTTTATATCAACTGTCAATCAAACTACTCGTTCCTCAATGAAGTAACATAACATTAGGTCTGTATTTCACCAAAGGGGTAAGCAGAGGTGTGCTAGGTACTCCTACTAGTGCATATTGATATACTAATTAACCGTACCGTTGTCGCACTTGCAATCACTAGACCGACTTTAAGTAGTATATTGATCGACCGCAGGTAAGCAAAGTCATTCCAAATGTCCTTTCCCACACGTCCGGAAATGACGTTTGTCAACAGATTAAAAATACACCGGCAGGTGTCAAAGTGACAATTATCAACTTATCACTTCCTTCGTACTCTGTAATTTCGCGGTAGCGAAAAAAGGGGTGAAAATGGCTTATTAAAATGTTGAATTTATGTCGATATAAGGATTGACTTTTTAGTTCTAAATTAAGTCGTTCCCCTTAGCTATCTTTTAGTTAATTAAACACAAGGGGGTTAAAAAACATAACACACCATCAGATAACATCTAAGTCTGCCATAAATATGAAAGCTTGTTTCAAATGGTTTATAAACAAAAAACGCATTTTTATTGACATACAACATTGACAAGATAATTTCAAAAACCACAGATTAAACTCGATACAGATACTTCTTTCATTGTTTACGGCCTCACGGCCAACCTTTGAGTCCAAGGGCGGTTATAAAAATAACTGCAATGAGTAATACCGCTTCATAAAGGACTTTGTTTAAAAATGCACTTTTATAACAACGCCACTGCGCTTTTCATGTTACCTTGAATCTTTATGCAGCTGATTGCTGTTTTATGGATATAAGATAGTAAACAGACATCCATTGCCACCTTAAGCTGTGACAGACCCTCTCGTTAAAGTCAAAGTAACTAAGAGTATCCTTAATTGAAATAATAAAAAAATTAAAACTTAAAAAAAAAACTGGCCAACAGTATCGAATGGTCCTGGTACCCTGGGGCGGTGGTACTGTCTCCAGCGTAATTTAAATAGAATCTACAGAATTTTATTAATAAATACTGAAACTTTATCATATTCATGAATTTATGTTTTAATTTATTTATTAAAACCATTATTTATTTGTTGTCTTGTCCCTTATTATTCCTATGGTACCCTGGGTGGCGGTGGTACAGTAGGTACCCCACCGAACTCTAAATAGAATCTATACATTATTATTTTTATATAAATGTTTCTATAAAAAGAAATGGTAGAAAATCATTCATATTAATCTACTATAATAGGTATTATAAAAAGGAAACATTTGTTTGTAATGTTTTCACACAAAAACTACTGGACCGATTTCAAAAATTCTTTCACCATTAGAAAGCTGCATCTTCACTAAGTGACATATGTTATATAATATTGCTAGGTGTAAACGAAACCATTGTTATGTCTAATTCCACGCGAGCGAAGCTGCGGGCGTCCACTAATGCATTTATAAAACTGTTCATTACCAAACCTTTATTAATTTAATGTTCTGTCACTTATTATTCCTATTCTATCACTTTATCGACAGTATGTGGATAAAAACTTGCTTCACTTGACAGTAGATCTTTATTGAAACAAATTATACCCTTATTGGTGCAATGTTACTCCGTTCAACGACTTGTTTGTGTGAAAAAAGTTGTCGCGAATGCTTACGATGCTCATGCGTAATGGTTACGATGTTACAATTAGGTGTGAGTAATGGGCCAAGCGTAGAGCTATGATTTTTTATGGATATTAGATGGCAGAGCATACTTCACCACGCTGCTCCAATGCGGATTGGTGGAGGGGTTAGTAGCCAACTCTCAGTTCTCAAGCCACCAGAAGGTCTTCGACAAGGCTTAACGACTGTTTCCACCATTGAAAACAACAGGGACCGATGGCTTAACGTGCCCTCCGAAGCACGGTACGCTCCATGAAATTTTGCCACTAGCGGTCACCCATCCGCAATCCGACTGCTGGACATAGACTTCCCTTAATCGGTGCCACTCCTCCCGATCCTATGCCAGGATTAGGTCATCAGTCCATCTGGTTGGAGGGCGGCCTGTGCTCCGTTTCCCGAGCCGTGGTCTCCACTCGAGGACCTTTCTAACCCATCGGTCTATCCTACAAGTGACGTGGCCTGCCCATTGCCTTTTCAGCAGTAGAAATGGTAGTTACCGTGGCAGCCGGTGGTACTGCAGGCGTACTAACAGGTTCCATATAGACTCTACCACCTTTAACTCGCGTAAACGTCGCGTAACTTTCGAATTGACTCATAGCGCAGTATAGCTGATGATGCCTGTTGCGTGTGCGGAATAAGTTAGATTGATTCTTACACAGGCCAGATGCGAGATTGACCGATCTTGTTTTGAGATAGTAGAATAGCTAACGAGTATGCAGTTGCGACAAACCGCGAACTGTAGAAGTAGAATGAATGAAGAATGTTAGTCTAATTATGTCAATAGGGATTAGTTGGTCTAAATTCTGTGCCAGTGGTCAGTGTATGAGGTTGGTTAGCGAAAGTTAGTACCTACATACCTACATGTGTTTTACCCAGTGTCAGTGTATAAAAGTATTTACTATCATAAACAAAGAATTATTATTATAATAATAAATAAAACGATTTTGAGACAAATATATGCATTTCTACGTTTTTGCTGATAAAAAAACTATCGTCTAGAATGGGAAACTACAATTTAAAATATAACAAGTGAAACTAAAAAATACCGTTTTAGTATTTTTGCATTAAATTTAAGTGAAAGCGTCATGAAAATGATGAAATGAAAAAACAATATATAAACAATAAAATAATAATATGAGTACCTATGTTATAAGAATGAAATGTTGTCAATTACAATGAATTTGTATAGGGACTTATTAGTTAGTATATTGTATTAGTAAATATTTGGTTTTAATTTTCATTGTAACTTTTCAGCGATTAAAATAATGTGTAGATAAGAATGTATTTATTTTATCTACGTACTTGTTTTGTGATAAAATTGTTCCTTATCAATTTATCTTAGGGTTTAATTACTGGGTTTATTATCTAACATGATATCCCCAGTAGTAGCAGGTACTCAGAGCTTTAATTTGAGAACGGTTTAGGTCTAGACATACTCCACCACGCTGCTCCAATGCGGATTGGTGGAGGGGTTACCGGCCAACCCAGTGTCGAATGTTCTCAAGCCACCCGAAGGTCTTCGACAAGCCTTAACGACTGTTTCCAACATTGAAAACAACCGGGACCGACGGCTTTACGTGCCCTTCGAATCAGCGTCTATGAAATTTTTGCCACTAGCGGTCCACCCATCCACAAACCGACCGCGCCCATCGTTATTTAACTCTTTCGATCATGCTTTGAATCGGCTATGGACGCTACTAGGACAAATACCAGGGCATAATGAATGTATGTTATTAATTTAGATACAACAACTAAATGAGCACCATATATTGTTGTAAACGTAGTGAAATCGTAAACGAATGATACGTACATTGTAAAAATATGTCTTCGTCGTGAACTCATCGCGACCGGCTGCGAAATAAAGCGCATATGAAACCGAGCGGCCGGCACTGACCTATGTCAACAACCCGCCCATGTGTGTGTGGAGTACGTTCACAGAGCTTTCTGGTGGTTCCTTTCAAGGTGGCAAACGAGCATGCTTCGACGACTGAGTGATAAAGATACGGTCTCTGATACGAATGATTGGTAAAAGATTTCCTTTTGAAGTATGTATCTATATCTATCGCTGCGACTCATAGACGTCCCATTGCTGTGCATGGGTCTCCCCCACAGACGCAGCTGCGGGAGGTCTAGAGCATACTCCACCACGCTGCCCCAATGTGGATTGGTGGAGTCTATACTAATATTATAAAGCGGAAATATTCGCTTGTAATGTTTTCACACAAAAACTACTGCACCGATATCCAAAATTCTTTCACCATTAGAAAGCTGCATTTTCACTGGTATGGGTGACATAGGCTAAATAATATTACTAGGTGTAAACGAAACTATTGTAATGTATAATTCCACGCGAGCGAAGCTACGGGCGTCCACTAGTATTGGAATAATTCGAGATTATTGTTACAATGATTACACCGGTAAGTAGGTAGTGAGGTAGGTAAGTTTTCCAGGACGTATTAGGTACTGATTTAATTGATTTTTTTTTCTATTTTCTCCATGTTACAAAAATGTATAAAAATACCGTTCAAGTTGAACAAATTGAGTTTAGATTGAAATTTCTAAAAATATGCTATCCACCATTTTGTAGCGGCAGCCATCTTGGATTTATACTGATATCGATTGTATTAAATTAGATTGTCATCAGAACTAAAAGTGCATACCAAATTTCAGATAAATCCGTCAATAGGAAGTGGGTCAAATTTCAATTACTAGATTTGACCCAAATAAATAAACAGGGCAAGCTAAATAAAACCGTTTAAAAATTAACTCGCGCTGAAAACCGTTGACAGGCTCCGATATCAAATAGGTAGGTATATCAAACACTGACCTATGTCAACAAGAGGCGCGGTCGAGTCGTGAGTTATCTACAAAGAGTATGGAAAGCCAGAGAATTCATTAGTTACTCTCTATCATGATACGTTTTACTAAATGTCTTTATATCTGTACATCTGTAGCTAGAACTGACTACTAAGTTGATTAAGTAGTCATAATTTTCCACCCATCCATTAGATTAGACTAAAGTCCACTGCTGGACATAGGCCTCTCTTAAACAATCCGGACGGTCTTGGGACTGAGTCAAAAATAATTTTACAGATAACATAGATTTAAGAAGTTGTAAAAAGATAGATAATATATTTTTATTGATTCTATTACATTCAAAACATAGCTAGTGAAAAGTGTGTACATATATCTGCCTACCCCTTTTGATTAATACACGCGTGAAGTAATATTATGTTATACCTACATAGAATTTTATTCAATTTTTTTAATCAGCATATATCCCAGTTATAACTCCAAAGTATTCCCACTTTCATTAGAACGCAATTTATTTTGAATATGTACCTTGTAATTGATTTATGTTTCATTTAGGAACATACTTATTTTATCTTTCCCTTTCATCAATTTATAATGTTCCATTAAAAAATATAATATAAAATAGCCTTTATTCTAGTACCAAAAAAAAAAAGAAAAGAATCAACATCTGAAAATGAAAAAAAATGTTCCATAGCATTCATATTATTTAAGTTACATCCATCCAGTCCAACTTACAAAGTGGTATGTAAACAAAAATGTAAAACGTCAGAATGGTATTCTTCCCTACTCCTTACGATCCGCTGCTATAATAAAAACTATCTACGTATCCCTTGCACAAACAATGACAGCGCATTCAGATAACCTCATTTCTTTCGCGATAGCGCGCACACATTCGCAGTTCGTGTACACGCGTACGTTGCGGGGCGCATGTCGTAAAAATTACGCAGGATATTTTCGGAATGCATTCGCGGCTGTGCACATTCTGATTTGGTGTTTTTAAACGTGGATATGTAGTGAGTTGTACGCTGAGATGAGTAATCTCTTTGTAGAGAACTCTATGCTAGGATATTGGCTTGGTTCTAGGTTTTCGAAAGAGATATTAGAAAAAACAAATATCATCAGGTAGCTTTGGTAGGTAGATTTGTGCCAAATATGACAATAAGCTCACCACATATTAGATGATTTACATGGGACCAGAACCTTCAAAAGTAGGCTACTTTACCTACCCCTTCGGCGAAACACAGGAGTAATGTTGTATCTATACTAATATTATAAAGAGGAAACATTTGTTTGTGATGTTTTCACACAAAAACTACTGGACCGATTTCAAAAATTCTTTCACTATTAGAAAGCTGCATCTTCACTGAGTGACATAGGCTATATAATATAACTAGGTGTAAACGAAACTATTGTAATGTCTATGGCGTCCACTAGTCTTAAATAAAGCAGTAAGAAGGTACAATATTTGATTTATTTGATAAACAACAACAGTTTTTAATCTGTCAGTAGTATCTAGTAGGTAAAATACATTAAAAATCATCTTTAGTCAAGTTAAACACTAGTTTAATGTCAAATGAGAATAAAGTTTCTTTAACATAAAGTTATGAGCAATTAAGGAATTGAAATGTCTCCTGCTTTAATAGTGAAGAAAACCATCGTTAGGAAACCTGCATGCCAGAGATTTCTACATACTGTTGCCCAGTGTGTTGGACCGTAACCCATTCCGATATTACACCCGAGCCCAACAGTGGGTCAAACAAAGTTTTGTGGTGGTGGTGGCTTCGTTGAATATCGGTTTTATTAGATGCCATCCCTTAGATTGTCCCCTAGATACCCATCTAACCCTAATTGGAACACAATTTTTGAATATCCTCCAGCTGTGAGGAGAAAACCTTGAGGGCCCTTAATAGGCCAGTATTTGATCTCATAGTTTCATAATCATGGACACCTTACCTAAAAATAGGACACTGTACATGTGCATAAAATAAAAATGGCGTCCTCACAATCACAAGGAAACAGACTAATAAAATTGTAACTTGAAATTTAATGCTCGACCCATAGACATAACATTGATATAGAAAGGGCAGGAGTAATTGGCATGCATCCGCGATTCGTGGGCAAAAGAGATTGTAAAAAGTCCCGGGGATTGTGTAGACGACTATGTCTCTTATTCCAAACAACTTATGGATGATTATTGGTTGGATATATAGTGCAATAGAGAGACCTATGCGTTGCAGTTCGTATGAAGCGATGATGCAATGCCTAACAGTGTTTATCGAAGAAAAGGCGATGTGTACAGCATTTTTATTCTATTATGCAAGTGCTGAATAGTTGCGTTGAATTTTATAATAAGTGTATGTTTAATGCTTATGGTTTTGTTCGTGTTTGAAACTGGTAACGGTTCTTTTTCTGCACTTGTTTGTGGTTTAGGTGAAATATTTATGGATTTTGGTACCTAGTCTTAATTTAGTTCACAATGCTGATTACTTCCTATTCGGTGACGACGTAAAGGTCTGTAAGACCATACAGCAAAAGTCTATACGAAAAAAAAAGACTATTTCGCATCAAATATTTGAGTAGTGAAATTGCGCATTAACACACAAAAATTGGGCACATATATAATAGTTTTATCTATGTTGTTTTACTTTATTTAAAACTGTTTTTTAATCTGACAAATATGGTCATTTTATTATGTATTTTATGAATTCTTCAAAAGGTCAATGTCTCCCTTATTGCACTGGCTGATAAAGACCTTTGTTTTTCTTATCACGCGGCCCTGAAGGTACGATAGCCCTTTATTTTTACGTTAACTTGTTTACGATGCCCGCCTTGTGCACAGATAAAAAAAATATTCATTTATCGTCAGTATTTACGAGTGTAAATACTGCCAAAGTCCATCGATGAGTTTTTTTTTTCTACTTTTGGCAATAGCTTTTACGTTTACAGCCTGCGAGTAAGGTTTGAGTTAAATGTTTTAAAAATATTTATTTTACATGCATTTTAGACTGTCTTTGATGTTTTTTCAGCACTTGAGTTAAATTTGTTTCCCTATGTTCTTAAATGGTTTTCTATTTTTTATAAAACTCTTAAATTAATTGAATAGTTTCAATTTTTTCAATCGAAATTCTGTATTTTGTCAACTGACACAAATAAGTATTGTATGTATTTTTTTATTTGATCTCTTTGGGTTGTATACATATATAACATTCCATAAAATAAGCATAGAAAAAAAAGGCCAGTTTTAAATTTGAAATCTGTTGTTCGAAGTAGTAACCTCTTCGCACTGGTAACTGTGTCGAAGGAAATTCTAAAAATCAAGTTGAAACCTTGAAAACTTGTTTTCTACCGATAACACTATATCAATTTATTAAGTATTCTGTGACAATTTGAAAACCACTTGATTTTATCGCCTAGGTACCTACCTACTAGTAGACAACTTCGCTCGCGTGGAATTAGACATAACAATAGTTTCGTTTAGTACACCTTGTAATATTATATAGCCCATATCACAGTGAAGATGCTTTTTAATGGTGAAAGAATTTTTGAAATCGGTCCAGTAGTTTTTGTGTGAAAACATTACAAACATCTTTCCTCTTTATAATATTAGTATAGATAACTTACACATACCTACATTAATTAATTGCTAGTTAGTACTTAAATGACGGACATAACATATTTTTTCGTAGCCCCCATCCTAGCAGGCATTGTTATTTTTAAAACGCTGACGGACATGCAGTATGCATGAGCCACAGGTCACGATCAGAGCCGTCGAACTCGAGTTTTTACATCCATTACTACGCAATCGAATTTGCCACTGGTCAATTAAATTAACGGTGCAACCCCATCCTGGTAAAGTTAACCCCTGATAAAGTTAACTTAACATTCAGTGTTCAAATGGACACGTGGACATCGGAATCGGTTTGAATTACTTACGTACCTATTGACGTGAAACACTATTATTCTGTGGTACCTACTTGTACTATTATTCTGTGGTGAAACTAAGAAAGGTTGCACTCATTTGGTCACATTATTGCACCACTTTCAGAACGCATCGCATATAACATAACCTTCACTGTTCATAATATCCATGTCTATACTAATATTATAAAGAGAAAAGATTTGTTTGTAATGTTTTTACACAAAAACAATTGGACCGATTTCAAAAATTCTTTCACCATTAGAAAGCTGCATCTTCATCATAATATCCATGTCAATACTAATAAGTATTATAAGGAGAAAAGATTTGTTTGTAATGTTTTCACACAAAAACTACTGAACCGATTTCAAAAATTCTGTCACCATTTGAAAGCTGCATCTTCACTGAGTGACATGGGCTATATAATATTACTAGGTGTAAACGAAACTATTGTCTAATTACACGCGAGCGAAGCTGCGGGCGTCCACTAGTACCTACTCGATACAATCATCGAACATCAACATTTTATGCAAAAGACAGTCTGAATTGGTTTGATTAGTTTACACTAATCATCATGTTACCATGAAATGATCTATGAAAAGCCTGGATTGGTTTGGTTAGTGTAACATGAAATGATCTATGAAAAGCCTGGATTTGTTTGGTTAGTGTAACATGAAATGATCTATGAAAACTATACAGATTCACACCGTCTTATTCTTCAGTATTTTATGAAGAAAAAAAAATCAGTAATTAAAAAGATTATACTGATTATAAAACTTAGGCTGCATTGAAAACCAGCGAACATGTGTGGTACCTACCATAGACAGACCCAAAGACAATGGCCACTTATAACACTGGAATTAAAGTTTGGAAAATTCCCTAAAGAATTAACATGTTTAGAAAAGCGCTTTTTTAATTAACTGTAAATAACTCGAAAGAGAATGTTAAAGTATTGTATGCAAATTTTTAATTAAAGTTTATCGACAAACAGACATTTTATTTAAATTTAAAATGTCTGGATACTGTCAACATTCGTGATATTGAATATGCGCTTGCATTTTAACTCTTTCATTAATGTTATTTTTAAATAAGTATATAAAGGAAAAGTTACATTTGAAATAATTATAGTGAAAATATATGTACCAAATTTATTTTTCTAAAATTTAGATAAGAACAATCCCAAGATATTTCTTGAATAAGAATATTGTTAAAATGCATCGTGTTCTCATGACGTTTTGTCTTTATGAAAAAGAAAAAAATTAACAGGACTTATAAAGTCTTTATGAATATAACAATTCAGGATAGAAAATAAATATAAAATTGCAAGACGATAAATTATGAGCCGTTTTCACAATAAACGTCTGCAGCGAAAAATTTACTAAACTAACATGCGCGTACCGCAGAATGTTCGCGTTTGATATTTTTTTAAAGTAGCCATTAAAGGCTAGCAAGCCATAAATCGTTCGGAAAGGAAGATAGCGTAATAAAAGCGCGGTTCAGTATCCACGTGTTGCCTCGGTTAATAATAAAAATAAATAGGAGTCTGCGAAACGAGAGAGGTCGCTTACCTCCCTAACCTAAGACAAGGCATACGCATCACACACAGACGCGACGCACACATGCAAGCCCTGCGCGTGCGCTGAACCAGTTTAGTTTAGACAAACGGAAGAAATATTATTCTCTTTTTAGGTGCTGCTTTGCAGTCTATTTAAGGCATTTAAATTTTGTTTTACGATCCAGTCCGCACAGTAGTTTTAACTAAAACAACCTAACTAGATTCCTTAATTCTTAATGACGTATTAAGTTACCGACCTTACACAATACTGACATTGTTGTTTATTGCAAAACACATAATTCAATAATTTGTTTGTCTAGCAAGGAAACGCAGACGGTGGTATTTTTGAGTACCTACATGGTCTTGATAAACAGTCTCAGATTTCAAAAACAAATCATCTATTTTTAATAACGTTGTACGTAAGCAGGAATTGCTTTTTAAGCTGTATTTTACTGCGTATTGTCTAAGCAGGAACTAAATTATGTACTTCGAAAAAGAATATTTAAACTGTCCTCATTTTGAATGCAAATAAATTCTAATATACGCAAGGTATGTTAACCAAATTTCAAGGTAGCAAATCTAATTAATAAAAAGTAATTTAGCAACTTGCTTTTCTGTACGCGACCCCAATTAGAACGAGACAGATAGCTAGGTAATGTTACTATATCGAAAAATTGTTATATCCGTAAAATGCGATACCGCAAGTTGCGTGCATTGCTCTCTGGCTTGTCTGTGTGTGTGTATGTGTGTGGGGCGTGTGTGCGGCGCTGACCTACGACAACGTACTGATGTTACGCAATTTATCGACTTTTTATAAACTGACTGAGCGGTCCATTGCGGGATTTGTGGGTCGATGAAGGATCACTGTAATAGGATGGTTATGACGAAGGTAAGCAAAGGTAGCGTCCATAGCCCAATGGCTCGCGTCGATTCAATGTGATCGAAAGAGTTAAAAAACACGGGTGCGGTCGGTTTGTGGATGGGTGACCGCTTGTGGCCAAATTTCATGGACGCTACCATGCTTCGGAGGGCACGTAAAGCCGTCGGTTCCGGTTGTTTTCAATGGTGGAAACAGTCGTTAAGCCTTGTCGAAGGTCATCGGGTGGCTTGAGAACATTCGACACTGGGTTGGCCACTAACCCCTCCCCCAATCCGCATTGGAGCAGCGTGGTGGAGTATGCTCTAGATCTCCCGCAGCTGCGTCTGTGAGGGAGACCCGTGCCCAGCAGTGGGCACGTGGTGAAGTATAGGTCTACTATCACTGTTTCCGAGCTACAGGGTACTGAAGTACCTATAGGTCTACTATCTATGCTTGAGTTTTTTTGTTATAAATGATGCAAAAAGTGTTTGATGCGACCCATAGACGTCCCACTGCTGGGCACGGGTCTCCCCCACAGACACAGCTGCGGGAAGTCTAGAGAATACTCCACCACGCTGGTCTAAAGCGGATTGGTGGACGGTAAAAAGTGTATTTGTTTATATTTATATATTTGAAACACGAACCCGTAAATAGGTACCAACTAACAAATATCACAAACATTTATAATTAATTATAAATAACAATTTACATTTATTGCAATTATTATCACCAACAATTCCTTGTGGTGTTGTTATAATTAAATAAAACTATATTTGTGCTTTTGTACATACACGCAGTCAAAACAGGAAAACGCACTTTTTTTTATTGTCAACCGCAGTCTGCGGTGTTTACTAAAAAAATGTCAAGAGTGAACTCATTACGCGCTGTTAACCGGTATGGCCCCCGTTAGATTCTGTTGGTAGTACCTACCAATTCCAAAAGTACAGCAAAAAAAAAATATTTGTAAGTACCTACATTCAGCTGGTCATGTGTATGTTTTATATGTAGTAAAGTTCAATGAAGATAAATAAATAAATAAAATATTTAAAAACTGTAAAATGGCGGGTTTTATTAGATATAATTATCTTAATGAAATATTATGTGTGGCATTTTTTTTTAAATAAAATAGACGGACAAACAGACATACGGGCCACCTAATGATAATGATAAGTGGTCACCGTCGCCTATGGACACGTGCGACACCAGCCAGGGGTATCACAGGTGCGTTGCCTGCCTTGAAGGAAGCGTTTCACACTCTTTTTGAAGCGTGTGAAAAAATGTTTCACAATATTTCGTCTACAAATGTTATGGTACGGGTAATTCCTTTTTTATGGATAAAATATAGCAACGAGCTTGCACCACCACCTAGCCGCAACCGCCCATGACAACTGTGACAAAAGAGTAGTTAGCAGAGAGAGTTATTATGAACATTAGTTGATCAGTTCTTTGTGGGTGCGGTTACAAAGGGAAGAAATTATTCAATATAAAATCAAAACAGGTTTCTAAAGTTAGACATTGTGCGCCATTAAAAATAAACCTCTTGTAGATAATATAACGATGCAGATAATATTGGAGTGCTTTTAGCTTGTACGTAATTCAGCACTAGCGGAATTTTTATATGTAAGTATATTGCGTAACAAATAGTTTGTATCAATAAAATTTAAGTTTACAAGTATTTTGTTACCTTAGAATAACGTTCTAAACTATATATGAAGTAACAAGGTGTATAATTTAAAAAAAAAACAAACAAAAAACAACAAACCCGACTACAAAACAAAATATATAAATAACTTTTAACGTGTAATAAACGTTTGAAATGCAATTATACTTCGTCACAAGATGATGTTACGAAGAATAGTAGGAACGACTATATTGCGATTGCTATGACATTTGTTTTGACAGCTATATCTTGCATCTGCAGAATGTTAATGAAACCTTGGTTGTGGTATCTATTTCCCCGAGTGAACCCTTTATAGGTTCTACCGCCTACTTTAGCGCCATCTCCGCTCACGTAAAAGTAACAGGTGAAGTTCTAATGAAAATTAAGGCCTAAGATAAACTTAACCGACAAACATGTCTGACCTATATCAGTACTAATAAAAGGTTACATCGAATAACTTGGATGCTATTTGAACAACTGAAAGTTATAGCCAGTAGTAACAAATATTAAAAAACATTTTGTAACTCACACTCGCATCATACCAACATAACAATTACAATTACAAGAGACAAAGCGCCTCTACATTTTTCTCTATTGCTCCGCGAATTACGAATGACAGGTCTTTTTGGCGGGAAAAGATCACAATGCACTATAAAGATTTCAAAAAAACTACGTGTACGCTGACGTTAATAAATGTATCGCAACGAAACTAAATAAAATGTTACCTGCATCTATAATTTTCCAAAACGAAAACTGCACAAACTTCAGTGTCACGCATTTCACTGCGCACAATCTGAACATTCACTCCACTTGCACAAAAAAAGTGAACTCTCGTTACGTCATAACCAGTTTGAACTTAGAAGCTTAAACTCTGAAATACTCTGAGTTACCGAACGTACTTTACTTAGGTAAAAATGTATTGTATCTAGATTTTTTCTCGGTTTTTCGCAACGAAATACGTGACTGTTTTCGTCAAAATGTATTTTTCAAATGTCGGCAAAAAATCGCGGAGCAGCGCTCGTAGGCGGCGCATACGGTCTATAGTTGTAGGTTGTAGCATGCCATCGTAATGCACTTATGTGTAGGTACTCGCTAAGTTTTTTATTATACTCGCTTATATCCACGGTTCCTTAGTTTGAGGCTTGCATGCAAGCGATACGAAAAATCTTGGTCGTTTCTTTACGTCGAGGTACTTCCGGAATACCTGTCTCGCGGTTTGCAAAGTAGGGTTTAGTGGTTTTCATTTTGTCTTGTTCATTAGATTTGGATTAAGAATAGGTATATCGATTATTTAATCGATATGTTACATCTATATCTAACCCAGTTTTTATTTAAAAATTGGGTTTAAGTAATACGGCAAAGGTGGAAAAATATAATCGTTCTTGGGAATAGAAATTAAAAGTTACATTACAGTAGATACAAAGAAACCTGTATGTATACTGTATGAATTATTAAGACGTGTCATATATTTTTAGGATATCATACTCCAGAAAATTTCGGAAGAAATTAAACTCAATTTGGCTTGCAATTTTACTAGGATAAAGGATGTTTAACTATAGGTGCCTAGAATAATAATTCGATAGAGTTACTATACCAAAGCTTTTACTCCAAATCAGATACAGATTCAAATCTTTGGTAAATGCTTAAGCATGCCACTGCAATTCATTGGTGCGTTCTGCTTTGGTTAGAACCCGGACCCTCGTACGAAGGCGAGTAGATAGCCACTGGGCTAACACCGTTGTTGTAGCTGTCTACTCTTTATAAACTGCCTATAAATAAATCTAGTACAGATTATCAGAATTTTGTGCTCAATCATTAGTCAGTGCAGTAAAGGACTTTTCACTTTTAGAATTCTTTTTTTTAAATTATAATATAGCAAATGAACATGTATTTCTCCATCCGTTTATCCATAGTTGGTAAATTAGTATAGATACCATAATTTAACAGTTCTCGTTCAGTAATTAGTTAGTCAGTTTGTAAGCATCACTCGGACTAGTCAAAAAAGCGGGAAACATTTGCGAAAGTACCAAGACCGCTTTATCCGCGTAAGCGATAGTTCACGCGCGAGCGAGACAGCCGTCTCTCCTCTCACTCGCACCGCCGCAAGTTTTTTCCGAGATTCGTTTTTATGCTACACTCGCGGCCCTTCTTGCTGAACTGCTGACAATAATATTTTTTATTTGATACATTAATTCTACTTGCTAGGTGGTCTTGTTAAGTTAGAAACAATTTCTATGACTGGTTTCGTCTTAAGTCACGTACTAATGGGCTATACGAATTATCCGTTTTTTCATAGTTGAAATTACCGGCTTACTCACGTATGGTTTAAGTCGGAAATATGCTGACTAGTTTCGGTCGATTACGATGATCATCTGAATCATCATCTCCTGAAGTTGGTTAACGTAATCGACCGAAACTAGTCGGCCTATTTCCGACATAAATCACACGTGAGTAAGCCGGTAATTTCAACTATAAATATAGACACTCACGAATCATTCAGTAGTAATTACGAGTAGGTACGTTTTTTATCAGGCGATTCATGGGCTAGGTACACAACACAGTACTTACATATAGTCACAACTATCCATACTGAATTCAATTTCGAATATCAATAGATTTATAATTAGGTATAGGTATTATAGAAAAGTTAAGTTAACGCAAAGTTAGTATGAAACTTTGCCGTTTTTAAAATTAGTGAATGTCTAATTCCACGCTAGCGAAGCTGCGGGCGTCCACTAGTATTGTATAATGCAAGTAGCTACCATAATGACCCATCAGCGTGTAGTTTACAATTGTTTTAAAGAATAGGCTTCATATATCTGTCTTTAAATAACCTAACGATAAAGGTTAATCTTGCGATATTCTTGTTGACACAACACTCAATTAGCCGGTAGACCGCATCGCCAAATGATTTAATAACCGTATGTCGTCGAATAAAAAACCATCCTTTAGGTCCAGTACTTAGGGCCCAGCCGAGCGGCTAATATCTCAAATTAAGGGTTCCATAATCACCAGTTGTGAAGTTGTAAGAGGGAATTAATATTGCCGTCTTTAACGATATTGTTTAGGTAAAGAGTTGTGTCGTTTGATAATAAACAAGGATCGCTGCGACCCATAGACGTCCCACTGCTGGGCACGGATCTCCCCCACAAACACTTTTTTGCGGGAGGTCTAGAGCATACTCCACCACGCTGCTCCAATGCGGATTGGTGGAGGGGTTAGTGGCCAACCCAGTGTCGAATGTTCTCAAGTTTCCAGCATTGAAAACAACCGGGACCGACGGCTTTACGTGCCCTCCGAAGCACGGTAGCGTCCATGAAATTTTGCCACTAGCGGTCACCCATCCACAAACCGACCGCGCTTGTCGTTGCTTAACTCTTTCGATCACATTGAATCGAAGCGAGCCATTGGGCTATGGACGCTACATACGCTAATACAATCGTTTGATAATAAACAAGGATAATAGTCAGTAAAAACGATAATCTTTTAGTATTGGCATCACCAGGGTTTCGTTTGGTCATGTGTTGAATGAAGCGTTAAATAAAGCATATAAAATTTGTTGAAGTCGGTTTTATTCTTAAACAATAAACCCTTTACTGCTACTTAAGTTACGGAAAGCAAATTATTGAATTTAATTAACTACTTAATCATTCATTCTATAGAAATAGTTGCATAAATGCTTTTTGAGACACTATAATCAACCCTTCATAATACACTTAGTTAAGTGCCTATATGACATAAGTTACCTTTTGAAATATAAAGTACATATTAACTGATTCTGACTTTAACCAGATATAATTATACTGCCTAGTTTTATCCTAAAATGTTTTATCGGTTGGTTAATTCGAACCCGAATTTATTGGAACCTACTGGGACGTTAAACCGTCGGGTGACTTGAGAACACTCGACACTGGGATGGCCACTAACCCCTCCACCAATCAGTATTGGAGCAGCGTGGTGAGTACCTATGTAGACAATAGGCCTCGATCAGCTATGCATACATACATACCAAAGATTATAGACCCCTAAATAAGATGTGTTTACCTGGTTTTACTAAATATTTAAGTCAGGTATATCTATCTATATACATATATAAAAGGAGAAACGGACTGACTGACTGACTGAATGAGATATCAACGCAGGGCCTAAACTATAAGGGTTAGAAACTTGGAATTTTGCACAGGGGGGTTCCTTTTCTACTGTAGGGGAGCACTAAGAAGGGATTTTTGAAAATCCACCCCCTAAGGGGGTAAAACGGAGGTGCAAAGTTAGTATGAAACTGCCGTTTTTGAAGTCAAGTGGGCAACCCGAACGCGGGCAGACGTCGTTAGTGGGTCTAATTCTACGCGAGCGAAGCTGCGGGCGTCCACTAGTAACTCATAAGCTAGGTGTTGAATGAGATTGAGAGATCAACCACATATGAATGTCGGTACAAACATGAGCCACTTCTAATTGCCTTGCAATGGGCGATGTCGTCATAAATCAGCGGGGCACGTCATCTATTACAGACCGGCGTTGCCATGGAAACGCGTGAGAACCAGCTTTTTAGTAAGGCTTTTAGTGTCTTAATTGGTCATTGAAAAGCTATGTAAGCTTAACAAGAAAGCTGTTTAACATGACATTCTTTGACATGTATTCCACGAAGGGTGAATTTAGGTTCTTTTCACCAGTTGTATGGTCCAAGTTCGACCATAATTGATAATTAAAAAGAGTTTATTATGGTATCTCTCTCTATATCATACACGCATAATGGTAATAAATCCTTTAACCAGTAATGTTCAGCTTTTTGTATGTTATGTGGTGAGCCTATTGCCATATAACATCTTTTTTTTTCATCTACTCTTTGTCATAAGTAATAATAATACCTAAAATAATAAGAATAAAGTACATAATAAGAAATATTGTGTTTTTTTTTAAGGAGTACCATGAGGAATATTTGTATCGTATTGTATTATTTATTGTATATGGTTGTGTTATCAGAATTCATAAGGATTTTGAATTCTAAAATCGAAAATAAATTTTCTCCGAGTTCTATGACTTTTAAAGCTATTTTCATTTAGAAACTAAAAGAACTATCTGTCACTCTATCACCTACGTGGGTCTTCTACCCGACAACCGGTCAGCAAGTCGGAAATGATTATTTTTAATTAGTAGAATCGCTTAGCGCGTAAGTAAGTAACACGGCAGAAAATTATGTAATTAGTTTAGCTGTGACTTTAACATAAGTTTAACGCTGCAACCCATACACCTCCCTGCTGGTCACAAATCTGCGGGAGGTCTAGAGCATACTCCACCACGCTGCTCCAATGCGGATTGGTGGAGACTCAGTTAAATCAATGGTATAGGTAGGAATTTTAAAACAAGTTTCAACTTTCATACGACCTTTCATCCCACTTTTCAACCCTTTACAACACTTTTAGATACACACACAAATAAAAAGTAATAGAAAGTAATGTCCTTTCTCAGGCTCTAGACTAGATAGATTTCATTTAAATCGGTTCAGTAGTTTTGTCGTGAAAGCGAGACAGACAGACAGAGTTACATTTATAATATTAGTACGGATATAAGGTCGTCATTAAAAGGGCTTTGTAGCTTATTTAATTTGAAAATTGTGACATAGACATCTATGTCGAAATTGGACGTTTTAAGCAAAACATCGTCTTGAAACGAGAAATTGTGTAAAAGAGGCAAGAATCGGGCGATGGCGCCGCGGAGAGAATGGTGTTCGTTAGCCTTTTAATTTCAGCTAATTTTTATCTCCGACCGGTGCCGTCGTCTTTTTTACTGTAGCACGCGCCATTAGCTCGGTGTAGGACGATCGCATGTTTTGATACTTGTCGAGAAATTGGGGTATGATTAGGTCAGAGTATCTGGCGTCTACCAATTAAATAAATAAATAAAAAAAAAAAAATGCCTTTTATTCCATGCACTATACCTAATTACAAACAATTTATAAATTTTTATTTTATTTACATGGACCCCTCGCAGGTGAAGGCCTCTTCCAAGGATTTCCATGTGTTCCTGTCCTGTGCTGATTTGATCCAATTTTTGCCCGCTATTTTTTTATATCGTCCTCCCAACGTGTGTACGGTGTGTCTACCAATTAGTAAGTAATAATACAAGTATATTAGGTCTTTGCCCAATTTCCTTTATTATGTTAACAGGTCAGGCTAATACATTTTGTGATGATTACGTGATTTATAGAGAAAGGTAGCATAGACAGAGTAGTCGCAACAGGTAAATTATTTATTGTTTATTTGACTGGCTTATGTAAATTTGGATAAAGTATCAAGACTAAAAATCTTCATACGTTAAAGAAATCTAATTTTCGAGTGTCTCTCTTTTTTCTTTTGCTAAGGACACTTCCGTCTTAACGAAAAGTTGTTTCACCTATTAACAATTTAATAGGTTACTTGTTTTAGTATAAATACATAAAATACAACTAAAGTTTGCATAAGACATTCAACGGGAGCAGCAGGTGGGCAAAAAAGCGGAATTTTTACGAGCCGTAACAAACTTTTCTAATAATGTCTTGCCGAGTTAAGAGTGTCTTACCGCTAATTGCGAAATAAATTTTCAAGTTTGCCCAAAAAACGCTTCCGCCGCGTGAGTTATGGCCGCGGTGAAAAAAAAAGTAACGATGTTCCTTGTCGCTGGTAAATGGTCTATGGTTGGTAGTTTTCGAAATTTGAATTTATGTTTGATTTAGTGAAAAGTTTAGTTGCACTATTAAAGTGTGTGCTCGAAACACACTATCATAGAAGGTACCTACATCATAACATAATAACCAGTTAAAGTGTAGTTATTTAAAAGTAGTTGGTAATAACAATCAATAACTTATCATGGAATTGAACATCGGTCAATTAAATGCTGTCTTGGACGAACTGTATAAAATGTCTACCTACATTTAAAAAGGGTTCACCTGAGATCAGATTTATTATTATTATACATAACATAATATTACGTCTGTTTTTCCTCGAAAGGGTGCCAGGGGTGTGTATACATCGCTGCGACCCATAGACGTCCCACTGTTGGGCACGGGTCTCCTCTCAGAATGGGAGGGATTAGGCCTTAGTCCACCACGCTGGCCAAGTGCGGATTGGCAGACTTCACATACCTTCGAGAACGTTATGATGAACTCTCAGGCATGCAGGTTTCCTCACGATGTGTCCTTCACCGTTATAGCAAGTGACATTTAATTTCTTAAAACGCACATAACTTAGAAAAGTCATTGGTGCGTTCCACTGGGGTTTGAACCCGGACCGCTCGAATGAGAGGCGAGTTCGATAGCCGCTGGGCTGTCACCGCTGTCGCTGGGCTGTCACCGCTGTGTGCACATACATACATACATCCACTATACCTTTTATGTTTAAGGTCCATGTTAGCTGGTGAACCTATTGCCATACCGGGCACTTTAAGTTAGATGTAGTTAGTATATCCTACCTAAAAAAACTTTGCCCATCCCGGGGATTGAACCCAGGCCTAGCTTATCAGTCGCGCTTGCGTCCACTAGACCAACGAGGCAGAGGGTTATACCTCCGCTATTAGCAAAAAATATGATAAAATATACAAAAAGTGGCCGTCTCCTTAATAATTTCGGACGCTTAAAAATATCCAATTATGAATATGACACAAAAAGGGGTGAGACTACGGCGGGGCGGAAGAAAAATGAGAAAAATCAAGACTCTCTGAGAGGGGAGCCAAATGTTATTATAACTACTGTTTGCGCGCGACTTTTCATCACGTTTTCAAGTAATTTGGCAGAAATTGTATCATCTGCTAAATTGTATGTAAATTATTGAATTTTAGAATAGGATTTAGAATTACAGATATATTAACATTAAATTTCAGTATCCATCTTTTCTTCTTTATAGGTACTAATAGTATAGAAGTTTAGGCGTATTTAGATACATTTGAGTTTACTAGTGGTCGCCGAAAGGACGCATTCGACAATGATTTATGTATATTCAGATTTTATTAGCTTGGTATGTATGTATGTATGTTTGTAACGGAATCCTTGGCGTGATTTTCTCCTCTTCAATATGTCGGATTAATTTGAAACTGCACACTTAACAAGCACCGATGACAAGGCAATATTAATAAAAAAATAGTTTTTTTTTATTTGAATTTTAACTTTAAACGTAACGTAAATGGGTCGAAGATATTTGCTCCGTATTAATATTACTTTGTCTAGCGTGAGCGGATTTATTTTGTAAAAAGACCTAAGAAATCCGGGGCGGGTAGATATCAATATCAATATCTTGGACATTCTCACACACGGCCATCTGACCCCAAAGTAGGCGCGAGCCTGTGATATGGGTGTCAGAGACTGATATACATACATAGATTTTTTAAATACATACTTAAATAGATAATATTAGAGGAGAGTAACCAAATATGGGCTACCATTTTGTTTTTGTCTCAAAAATAAAAAACTATTAAATAATTAACCATTTATAGACGTCAAAATAATCACACATACATTTTTAAAGAGCTCAGTAACAATCTTAGGTTCTTAGTATTATTATGTATTATTAAATTGAGCATTAAACAAAATATTTATCAAAAAAGACGCTAAATATGGAACCAGTACTCAAATATGGGCTACAAATAAAAACTTATAATATCTTGTACAAAAATAACATTTATAAATATTTATCTTATAAGAGATCAAATTACTTTGGTAAATGGAAGGAATTACATAATTTACTTACAAAAACCACATATTCAGGTGTCAAACTTTGGCCGAGCACAGTCATTATGTGCACAGAGCTTACACATTAAACATCTGACCCACAGTTCTTCTGTTGCGTTTTCGGAAAAAAGTTCCTGACAAAACATACACGCTGAATCGGCAGTGCCAGGAACCTCTCTTCCTATAAGGGCATCTGGTTCACCATGTGAATCAAATTGGGTATCTTCTTCACCTTCACTTTCGTCCCTATCTTGGCTTTCTTATTTCCTACAGTTCTTTTCTTTTGCTTGGGTTTCTTAACTTTTGTTTTATTTCCTTTTTCAATTTTTTCTTATTTGTTTCAATAAGGTCAATTTTATATGGAGACGAAGTTATAACCGAGGCCACAACAGCTTTTCTACCTCTATTAGATAATTTCTGACTTTTTTTGGCATGGGACTTATTATATGTCCTATGGAGATACTAGACCTAGACTGCTGCGATCAATTCCGGAAGACGAAGGTTGACAGTCATATGTTGGTTCATGTCCAGTTATGTACCTTTAGAACCACATAACCAACCACCTAAAATAATAATACCTAAATATGAGCTAGCCCATATTCAGGACCATAGTCATAGCCCATATTCGAAATTCTTTACTAAAATCAACTTGATCGTGTACTTTACGTATCATATATAGCAAGCAATAAATTGACCGAAAATCATAAAATTAAACTTATATTCTGCAATAAAATACATAGTTACAGTATTTAGACCTAATTTTCATTAATTAAATAACACATTGATACGTACCGCAGAAAGTTTTTCGACAGCAGCAAGACAAGTATGGCCGATACTGGCGACAACTCGTGTGCGAGTGACAATAATGAGTGAGTGCGATGTTAGGGCGAATGAATGCGATAGACGATCGTCGTTTGTTGCGTCTTTCGATTAAAGGTTTTCGAGAATTGTTACTAGCCCATATTAAAGCACTAGCCCACATTTAGTTACTCTCCTCTAACATCCAGACACAGAACAAATACAAGTGTTCGTCACACGAATATTTGTCCTGTGTGGGATTCGAACCCACGACCCCTGGCGCAACAGACAGGGTCACTACCGATTGCGCCAACGGGTCTGTCAAGTATACAAACTCGCCACAGAAAATTGCCATGTCTACAGTAGATACATAATTGCCCGAGCACACAAAAAAGGAACACTTCTGCTACAGGAGAATATTTCAGAACCTATTAACTCTGAAAGCCGTTTGGTCATTAAACCACTTTTTTTAAACGCTACGAACCATTTTTCCTCCCCCGGACACTTTTCATAATTATCACCGCCCGTCTCCCGGTACAAGATGTTACAGTCAAAGTCAGTTAAAAATACAACTTAGTTATATCGTTGGTATAATGGTTGCAAAGAGACTTTTTTTTTATGGATATAGGATAGCAAACGAGCTTGCAGCACCCATCCGCTGCCGCCCATGATGATGACTGACTTTGAACAAGACTCAAATAGGGACTGGGATGGTTAGTCCAGTTAGCTGAGAGAGTTAATTAGAACATTAGTTGGTCAGTTTGTTAGTGGGTATGAGGACTAGGGATTGTTAGTGATAGTTAGTCATGCTAGTTGGTGTTAGTAAGAGTCTCGTTCCAAGTCAGTACCTACACAAGATTTATTCTGTCGAAATTATGAATTTCATCGTGTTTTAAAAATACATTCTAAGATACATTTAAGCCCTACAAAAAACTTATGAAAGTAAGTACCTACGTTTAAGCTACATAAATCCTAAATATAAAGGACACACAAGCACGTCCGTTTATACGTTATTAAAACATTTAAGCCAGTAATAAACCGTAACGAAAAGCTCACGATTTGATTTACTAGCTGCAGTGATGCAAAAAATCGTACAAGTACAGTCAGCCACTAAAAACAGTACAAAAACCGAACACATGTCTCGGGGCAAACGTCAAAAACGTTCCAATTTCGAACAGAAAAACAATTGCAATTTAAATTTTAAAGTTGGAACGCGGTCATTTTCTTAAGTAAGTAAGTTCTTTGGTAGCGGGCTCTGCAATAAATCTCGGTGCAATAACTATAAATTCATTGCGATCGACATGCAAATGTTGATGATTTTTTCGGCAACTGGTTTAAAGTTCTTTTGTTAAAGATTTGGATGGTGTAGAGATACTTTGCTTAAACTTGATGAACCTTCGGTGTCCATTTTTAAATTTAATCGTAGGTTCATTAATCGTCAATTTTTAAAGCATTTTTGATTAAGTTTAAATAAATGGTTAGTCATATATTGAGTTTGTATGTATAATTCTTAAAAAGTCTTTATTTTTTTTGTGTTGAAACATGAATTTACGAGTATTATTCATTGTTGTTAATGGTTTTGGTTTTGGTTTGGATAAGTTGAGAAATAATTTTAATAGATCTAATTGAATATGACTGGTGCTCAACCTATACTAGATTTGTTGGAATATAAATTGTTTTTATAAAGTTTTAGTTTCGTTTTCAATCTACTCCATGTATTCACTATTCTCTCCACCAAATGATCAAGTACGGACAAAAAGTAGGTGTTTTATTTTCCCCAGTGTACTTTTCGTCTTACATCCGTCGGACGCTACATTTTATTTTTTAACCACCTGTGCGTTGCGCTGTTTTGCATCTTGTGAATTTATTTATTAAAAAATGCCTGCAACCAAAATCGCAAGAATTTGTGCTCCCGTACTTATTACCTCTAGGTAAGTCACTCACACACACGTAGGATAAAAAATTTTGTTTGAAAAGGCCACTTCATTTGTTTGAATATCGTTGCCCTAAGTAGGTATCATTACATTCTGCGACTTCTACACTATCTATCCGTTTAATGGTCGATTTATCCTGGAAATTCAATTCGACCAATAATATGATTCGGTATCAAAACAATTGGAATTTGTTCCTAACAAACAAACAAAACATGAGAAGTAAAGCTTTCTTCCTCTTATACGTAAGTACTATTAGATACCTACGTGAGATTACTTCGTTATTCTTTATCCATAACAACATAACAAGCCGAAATGCAGATGGTGCAATGCTTCCTGGATTAAACGCACTCCACCTTGATCGCAGATGCTTCGCGAAAATAAAAAATAAAAACAAAATGGCGGCAATCTCGATTAAATAAATTGTTAACACGCCCGAGGCGTTATCGTTAGTTTTTTATCAAGATTGTCTATGTTTCCGTAATGAATATTTAACGTATAGATCGCGTCTAGATATTTATGGGACCCTAAGTTCTACGCCTCCCTAGATCCGAAGATAACAGCTTTCGATAAGAGCTCTATTGTTGTACCTGAACTATACAATATTTTGTCGTAAAATAGCCATGTTCTCAAGGTAGGATTACCTTCAGAATTTACGTATATACGGTATAGTTTCTGAAGAACAGCTTAGGAAGGACAGTAAAAGAATTAAATAACACATAGATGATATTGTATAAATGTTGTATAATATCCGAAAGTGCACGGTTAGTTATATTGAGCCTTACCTATTTTTGTACGGAGCATAGGCTCCGTAGGTACCTACAATATATTTCGAATGTAGATTCGACATCGATTTGAGTGTCGCATAAAATATATTATTGCACTGTTGTATGTTTGATGAATAAATGTTTAAGCAATCCTTTTTTATATTTTAATTACACAATTTAAATGACAACCTAGAAAAATAAACAAATATTATCTTCCTCATTATAATTCAATTTCCATCATTATCAAATGTAATTAATATATCCTCTTGCATAAAGCTATCCACGAATGATGGAGACTCACCTACCTAATATTTGATGAAAACATAAGTAACTTTAGAAAACTTTAAAAATAATTTAAGGAGCGTTTCCATGTCGTAACGATTTATCGTGTTTTTAAAAAACCGGTAAAATTACAATTCGATCAAAAAAGCGAACGATGTATCGTGTCGCACTAAAGACGACACGATATAATCGTGACGGCATGCGAACGCTCTTATTATCTAAACGAGCTTAAGATTACGGTATTTGGTGTGTAACCAATACCCCGGTGTTTGCGCGGCGGCGGATCCTGTGCGGCTCGTTCACTTTATTAACTCGTTACAAGAAACTGATGTAACTATAAACATAGTTTTTTACATTTTATATTAATTTATGCAATCGTTTTTCTTCGTTCTTACGTTTTTAGCATGAATCATTTTGTATTTCACGGGTAGGCACGATTGAAGGTAATTTTTGTCGATATTTCGAACCAATTGCTCGCAATTGTTCGCTCGCGGTCACGGGTACGCGTTCTTTCTATCCTCTGCCTCATTGGGGTCACAAGCACGACTGCTAAGCTAAAGGTCCTAAGTTCGATTCCCGGGTCAGACTACAACGGGTTTTTCTAACTTCAAGTGCGCGGTAGCTATATATTGCATGGGTATATTGCATGGGACTTTAACATAATAATAAAATTAAAAGGTTAACTGCTATTTGTAAAGCCGAATCTTTTAGGACTTAATTTCCACAGGTACCTATGTATACCCCCGCGAGGAATGACGGGCGTGAAGTTATATATACTACGTTTTGTAAAGACATTTAACTTTATTTCTCAATGGTTCGCTTATATGAGAAATGTTAGCTATATATTAGGTTATGCAGTAAGGTAGATAATTAATATTAATAATTACAAATAGGTAATTATTAATATTAATTAAATAACATGTAAATTTAAAAAAATCTAATCAAGACCTAGAATGTGTTTTTTAATATTTTCTTAGATAGGTTGAAAGATTGTATTTAATTTTTTATATTTGGTTATTTGTTATTAATTTGTTACGATACACGATACATAATTATTAATTGTTAACTTGTTGTAAGCAGAAAGTTCTAGAACAGAGTTCGCACAGGGACCGCCGCCGCCGGCCATTGGAAGAAACAATACGCATTGAAACAGGTGCCAACTCACTCGCTGCAGCGTGGTCCAGCACTCCTCCAGCGTGCGCTCGCTGATGCTCTGCCCCGAGCGCGCTTGTTGCTGCCAAAGATAAAGCCAAAGTTAAAGCCAAAGTTAAAGTGAAGTTAAAGTCAAAGTTAAAGGCAAAGTTAAAGTCAACATCAACGTCACTTCGACGCTGTGATGGGTCACATTTATTCCGCAACAAATTACACTTACTAAAACTTTACCCAATAAACAATAATAATAAATGAATTACGTAGGTTACAAATTACAATTTTATGATAAAATTAAAAATAGATAAAATACTTATTTATATTATCCCCATGGCATTATTAAAGGAATTTTCCGATTTTAATCAAAATAGACTTCGATAGCTGCGAGTTTTCAAATAAGTAAAATAACTGTTTGAAGAAACAAAGTTAAAACATTAAAGCAACAAAGACAAGTAGACGCTTTAGACAGAAACTTGAAAAATTTATGGTAGCTTCGAAAAACGAAAGTTTTCTTTGTAATAATAATTTAATAAGTAAAAAAGTTTGAATAAATTAATGCGTGGGTAGTAAAATTATATTAATTTAATTAATTTAATTCAAATATAAATAAAGATTATTAGATTATACCTTTCCAAAGTATAATTTAAAAAAAATCGTGTTTATTACGTAGACAGAGCAGAAGCAAACAACAATAAACAAAGGTTTATATATTTTTATGTTTTTTTTTATTTCTGTACCATTTTTCCATTTACGTCTACTTGTACTATTAAGTATTCTGTGTTACGGATTAGTAGGTAGGTATTATTTAAAAAAAATATTTACCAATGCGAAAGGTATCATGGCGCCCCGGTCTCCTAGAGGTGTCTCCGCACCCGGAGACTGCGCTGACGGCTGCGATGAACATAATAAATTCATTATTAATTCTCTAATCATAAAAAAAAAACTTTTTAAAAAGCCTCATACTTCTTAACACTCGCGGACAGTGAATCTGACACTTAACTTTTATTGTTAAACGTCTGTTGGCGTTTACCGTCCGCCAGTGTTAATATAATTATTAATAATCATATAGAAGCGTTTATTCTTATCACACCAGTAGGTATACTTAATATAAATACTAATAATCGAAATGCTACTGCTGCAAGTAATCCAGTATTGAATGACGATTGAAATTTGATTACATTTTAGTCACAAAATATACATTAACCACCACACTTTGCAAAGGATTACGTTATTTAGAATGAACTGTCTATTTTACCAATAGTTAAATTTTGTTTTGTGATGGTAATGTGATATAATAAATGATCACTTTAGTAAACATCAAATTAACTGTTGATTTATAGTACAACGTAAGCAAATCGTAGGTATTATACTACGTAGGTGCTAGGTATAAAAAGGTGAACAGTGATTTCAATGTATATTTTATTTCTCTAGAATTACTTTGCGTAAACAAACTGGATAGGAACAGGTAGGCATGCTGATTTGATGTGACTGGTAAAGATAAAGTTAATTGTTCTTAACACATTTTTAAGTAAAAGAAGTGTTTTAAAACAAAGCGTGCGTTAATACAAATAAATATCGTGCCAAAACAATTAATTTATCCATACTAATAATTATAAATGCGAAAGTAACTCTGTCTCCCCTGCTATACCACAGATTCATTAACTTTGAAAGTAGCCATAATTATTGTATTGATTGGCAGTTGGTAGAGCCTGTATAAGTTCAGTTTGAAGCAGTACCATCGCCGCACTCTTTTCTGGCATGTAATGATGTTATTCTTAGGTGAGCTTGCTATTTCCTGATTTTCTTCAAATGAGAAATAAATTCAATCGTTCCAATTAGAGGTCGTGGTTTGGTTCCCGGGTTGGGCAATAACTATTAGGTTTTTCTAACATGAAATGTCCGGTCTAGATTTGTTTCCGGTGTATGGCAGTTCGAAAATCAAAATTTCATTACAGGCACAAAACTTGCAGAGAACTAAAAAGCATACAGAAGCAAAACGAAGCTTAAAAAAAACCACACGCACTCGAGCATAGAATAGAAAAATTATTTACATCGACATTAGTGAGGGATGACAGTAAATTTACCAGCGCAAACGGTACCAGGGATCGCTCGCTCATCGTCGAGTCCGCTGACGGGGACTGCTGTTGCTGTTGGACATCGAGAATATTCGTAAATAAATAATAAATATCTTAGACATTCTCACACACGGCCATCTGACCCCAAAGTAGACGCGAGCCTGTAATATGGGCCAGAGACGTATATACTTACATACTAAATACATAATATTAACATCCAGACACAGAACAAATACTGAGTGGGATTCGAACCCACAACCCTTGGCGCAACAGACAGGGTCACTACCGATTGCGCCAACGGGCCCGTAAAAATAATAATATGTTTATTTATTAAGATCAACCTTAGAATATTTAACAATCTAAGAGAACAACATAGCATATTATAAGCAATCAGTCGGCATAACGATTTATAATGGAATGTAGAGAACTATTTGGTATACCTGTAGATAGATAATATATCAGGGGCATAAAAATATTTACAATGGAATGATGAAAATCATTCTGTATAAAGTTGTGTTACGTGTTAAGATTAGTAAGTCTGATCAAAATAACAACTAAAGAATTGAGACCCATCTTCCAAAGTTATTCGAAACCTTTTCATTGTGTTGAGAATATTTCAGCATAATATTTTTTTTCCCTACTATCTTCGTTATCGTCAATATTTTTACACCTGTATTTATATTTTTGTCAATTTAAAAATAGGACGTATTGAAAGTAGGTAAATTGCACTAATTATAAGATTTTGTTAAAGTAGTTTTAGGTTTGATTGTACTGAACACAATATATTATCATAATGTTTTAGTACTTTTTACAATTACTAAGAATAATGCCAAGTACAACATGGTAAGAAAAGCCTTTAAAAAAAGTAAATTTTTAGATAATGTTAGGTATTACAAGAAGCAACAGACTGGCCTATGTCGATTTAGAATTCGACATTATAGAAACCGTAGCTTTCTAGGTAAATAGTATATAACACTCAAGGCAAAGAAAAATATTGGCGAAAAACTATTAGTGTATTAGTTAGAATGTAGAAAGTATTTAATAAGTTACAGACATGTCGATATTTTAATAGCGTTACTTGGTACTGAAATAATTCAACAAAATTGCATATTAAAAACTACCTATTCATAAAATGGGCGTAACTATTTTGATAGCAACCTCTCGACTCAACAAGCAACAATTGAAAAATATTAACAAATCAAATTTTAATTAACCGTTTCTCAAAAAAATATAACCACAATAGCTACAAGCACTCGTGAACCGTTAAATCTGTATTTCCTGTAAAAAACGCATGAATGCCAAATATGTATAACCGGTTCCAATTCAAATATTAAAACAAAAAAAAATTTGAATTGCGAACAGATTCGTTGCAACAAATAAACTGTCAACACCCCTTCCGTGAAACAAAGCGCGGCAAAAAATTAAAAACACGGCGAACCCTAATCCGGCAGCCGTGGGAATAGACAAATGTCAGCCTAAGGTGAACGAATTCGAAACTAATTTAAAAGGCAATATTATTTCGTCTCCGTTTTTAAATTTCAATTTTAAAAGACATGCACTGCGCCTTACTTATTATTTCACTTTAATAACTTCGCTGTAATTTGGAAATGTAGACGGAAATGAAATACAAACAGAACAAAAATTACTAAGATATTAGTTTTGTAATGTTTCAGCCATCTGTCGAAAACATTTTGTTTGTTGATACTTGAAATGTCGACAAGTCGCCGGTGATAAGCAACACGGAATTAATAGAATTATCAGTGATTACTGTAATTTACATATTCTTTGTAAACCGGATACGCCAGAAGGACAAAAACGATTTAATAATAAGTTGACGCGAGACCCTTAACCCTTTAACAAAAGCATTACAATATGTTACCTTGCCTGCTTTTTTTAAGGAAATACCTTTTGAAGGATCATTCGAATTTGGAACGGGTTTCGTGGGACCCGCGGAGGTCAGCCGAGTCAGTTCATCAACATGTCTTGGCACAGCAAGACGTTAATCTAATAGTTTTATAAGATCACAGAATATTAATGCATTATTTAAATTTTTACTAATTTATTTTGATATCTAACTTCGGTCAAAAGTGCTTGTAAAGAACAAATCGGTTTAGTAATATTTCGGTTTTCTTGATAAAGTATTTTATAGTGAAGAAAAATCTAACTAATTAAAATATGATTGTGATAATTACGTGCTAAGTAACAAAAGTTAACGCAAGTTTTGAACCGCACGTAAAACTGCCGGCGGAAAAGCAACGTCCAAGGTCGCAAGGAAACTGAAGTTAAATCTCTTTACATTTTTAGTGTTTTAAATACTTGATCACTTTAAAATATTTTGTATCAAATATATTAAAAAAGAATTCACTTTATATAATATTTTTAGTGATTTTTAATTTTGTATTTTATTATCTTTGAATTTGAATTAGGCACTTTTTTAACTTTCAAAACAAAATAATAACATAGACGTTATTAAAACTAAATATTAAGAACCCGTAAAAACACAAATTTGTTTCGTATTAAAACTTTCATAAACAACAATTATTTTGGTTAAAAAATTAAAGCTCAAAGTTAATTTTAAAATTCAAAGTAAATTTTTCACTTGTAAAACTTGTCCAGCACTCACCTGTATCTCACTGACCAGCTTGTCGGCGTTGATCTTGTGGTCCGGCGTGGCGGGCTGCGGCGTGGGCGGCGGCTCCTGGTCGTGCGGCGAGGGCGCACGGGCCCACAGCCCCGGCTTGAACCGCTGCTCCGGCAGGTGCAGGTGCGCGCTCAGGTCCAGCGCGCTGCCCGCCTCCCCCCCCTCCGCCGCCGTCATCTTGAACGAGCTCTGCAGCCAGCTCGCCACCAGCCCGTCCTCTTCCTTCGCCACCAGCCCGTACGGCGGCGCGGCGCCCTCCGCGAACGCCTCGCCGCCGACCGACTCCCCTTCCTCCGCTATCTTAGCCACCTTCGCCTCCCGCGGTGACTCCTCTACTTCCTTCCGGTACTCATGGAGGTCCCTGTACCTCTCCTGCAGCGCTAGGGATATGTTCTCGTTGAAGTACTTCAACATTAATTCAAGCTTCGGGCGGATGGTCACGAGGTATGCATGCGACGGCGCGCGAGCCGCTCCGGCCTGCGGAGGAGAAGACGTGAGTGGGAGGACCTCCTTGAGGCGCGGGCGGGCGACGACTAACGTAACTTCTTGGTGGAAAACTTGGCGTCGCGACGCTTTCTTGCGGGGTGGGGCGGACGCGCGCGCCGCGCCAAGACGCCGCTCCAACTAGCAAGACGCCGCCCCCGCCTTACGCGCCAAGAACATCCCCCGCGGCGGGCGCACGCGCCCCGCGTTTTTTCCGCGGAAAACGGCGGAGGAAAAGACGATCCGGCCGGACGGCGACCGGTCCGCCGCCCCGCCGGACTCGCGGACCTCTACCGGACCGTACCCGTGGCCCGCTCTGGACGTGTACAACTATTAAAAAGGAAATTCACCCTCTCGCTCGCGCGCCCTCGGGCCGCCCGCCCCGGTTGGCCAGAAAGGGACGGAGCGATTTTTTTCTAAGCCGCTATTAGTGAGGGAGGAAATAGAAAAGAATGGACTTCTTTGTGATTTTTTTCCTTGATGCCCCGTCTCGCTCGCACTACCGGTGGTTGTAGGGCGCCGTTTCGCGCCGACTTTTTTCCAAGTCTTTATTTCCGTAACGCCTCCTTTACTATAGAATTTTTTTTCCGCTTAGGCGGGGCTTAGCTCATGGGGTTTTAGCCAACGGCCTTCGGATGACCGTTTTTTTCCTAATATACCTAAACTTGGAATGTACGACGTTTGGTACGATTACTAAAGAAGAAAAAGTCCTATGAAATAAAAGTAAAGTTTTCTCTTCATGTCGAATTAACACATAAGTCTTCAAAGAACTTTCGCGATTAACACCTAGTTGCATAACGAGCTCGTCGGAAGGTTTCCTAACAGAAATGTTATCACGAGGTATTAATAATACATTTCTGTTAGGTTTAAGAATAAGAAAGCGGTACGTTCAACTTCCAAGTCTTGGTCCCTAGTTTTCGCTACCCCACGCAAGATGGCACTGTACGCTACGAACCCAGCAGCAGCATGTTTTTAGCCGTAGAAATGAGATTAATTTAGTAATTTTGAATGCGAAGCGAAGAAATAGTAGTATTTTCATAACAATTAAATAAAGGGATTTCAGAGCAGATTTAGCTAATGTTTTATTACTCGAAACTTCAATCCCTTTGGAAACTCGAAGAAAGCAACTGCAACTATACTTCAAGGAGATATTATTTTGCTTCAAATTATTCTAAAAGTTAATTAAGTAGCTACTTATTTGTTTTGTATTTTTGTCGTAACTACCAGCGTGCTATGTGCGCAGTAGAACGGTCGATGCAATTTGCCGGACTATACATCCAACATTGACTTAGACATGAACCCAACTTATAGCGAGTGAGACTGAGATACGAACCCAAGTAATTCATAGTTACTTAGAATGATCGTACCCTTCCTACTGAACCAGGTAATTAATTCTCGACACATCCGAGTTTTTTGTTAAATGTCAATGTGAGTTAATGTCAAGCTTGATATTTTTTTGTCATGTGCCAGCGAAGAAATTCAGTTTGTGAAATATGACCTCTGCATTTATGTACACTGGTTATAAACTTACTTACTGGTATTAAAAATACCCTTTGATACGTGCATTTGATATGAACCCAAACTAAGAAGAATCCGAACAATCTTAGAGTGAATTTTAGATTCGAACCCAAGCTTAAACATTTCACATGGATGTTAAAGGAAGTGCCTAGTGTACTGTAAATCGATATTTCCGAATTTTTGTTTCATTCGAGTAAAAATTAAAATTATTTTTGATCATTTAAGCATCAGCGCTTGATCTAACGGGGATGGGTTTGAGTCAAAATCGAATCGAGTTTATTAAATATTGTTCCTTAGAACGAAGCCACGTAACATAATATCACGCCTTTATCTCCCCGAAGACAGAGGCAGAGGTAGTCACACTCACTTTTCACCAATTATTTTTTAGAACCGATTTAATAGTTAGTGAGTTCGAGCTGAGCACTACGAACCTAACTGAGTTTTTATTAGATAAACATACCAAAGCGAATTAGCGATGGTAAATTATGCAAAATGCAGGCATGAAAGCCAATAGCGTGGTAATCAATAAATGTACAAAGGAGGAGCTAGTTTTTTGTGCGGCTGTTCACTCAGGCGGCCACTAGAGGGCGGGCGCGCTTGGCAGACTGGAAAGCATACGCCAGTAAAAGTATGGGAACAGATAGCGGAAAATTAATATCCTTTGTACAATGCATGTATGTTTATTTACTAAAGAGTTGACTCATTAGAATATCTTGTTTTTATTCTTTTATAGTATTTGAAAGTAGTGATAAAAATATAGCTATGTCCAGTATTTGTCAATGAAAAATAGGTTTCATCGTCATTAGTATTTATAGAGGTATAAAATCATATTTGTATTGTACAATATACTGGGTAGACTTCTTGCATAGTGACATAATCTACCAGTAAACGCAATTCAGTCAAAGTATTTTTTTTTTAATATTTAAAGTTTAGTTGATAACCTTTATACTCTATATAATCTATATAATATAACTTTATATGCTTTACACTCTATATAATGTCCTTAATTTTGAATGATTTAAATACCCAATATAAAATTCGCTGAACATGGGTTCGTATTTCAGACTGATTTAGATTAAGATACGAACCCAACTAAATTATTTTTAAAGAAGTTTGTAAGTATGGTTAAAATTGCTTTCGTTTTTCTTATAAACTAAAGATACGTTAAGGTAGCAAAGTTTTTAATGTCATTATAAAGCACGTTTCTCATAATTTTAACTGTGGTTCAGATTCAAACCCAATTCTCGAAATGTTAACTATGATTCAAACTAGGTATGCATTAGATACTTAATTATTTATTTATTTTAGATTAACTTATTTAACTTACTAAATTACTTGATTATTTATTTCTTTTAACTAACTTAGGTGGTAGAGCCTATATGGAACTGAATAGGTTTTTTTAAGCCTGTTTGGTTCCATTTAGAGTTCGCCCGGGGTAGTACCGCCGCCCACCACGGTACCAATCGTGTAGTACTTAATTGTTTTTTAAGCAGTTGTAGTCAGGTAACCGGACCACACCTTTTCAAGTGAGTGAGTTGGTATAATTTTCATCTAAAGCCACATCCACTTATTGTAGGTGAATTAAAGGGTGAATTTTTCGAGTGGGCGTGCATCTATACTAATACTAGTGGACGCCCGCAGCTTCGCTCGCGTGGATTGAGACATAATAATAGATTAAAAAGTAGCCTATGTCCTTTCTCAGGCTCTAGTAGACTATCTGTGTACCAAATTTCATTTAAATCGGTTCAGTAGTTTTGGCGTGAAAACGATACAGACAGACAGACAGAGTTACTTTCGCATTTATAATATTAGTATGGATTATAAAGAGGAAACATTTGTTTGTAATGTTTTCACACAAAAACTACTGGACCGATTTAAAGAATTCTTTCACCATTAGAAAGCCGCATCTTCACTGAGTGACATAGGCTATATAATATTACTAGGTGTAAACGAAACTATTGCTATGTCTAATTCCACGCGAGCAAAGCTGCGGGCGTTCACTAGTAAGTTAATATTGTTGGTCATTAGTGGTTGTTGGTTCGTTAGTGGGTGTGAGGTCATCCTCGGGGCAGGAACTGTTAGTGATAGTAACTCCTGTTAGTTGGTGTTAGTAATAGTCCAGATAGTAATTGTTAATAAGAGTCTCGTTCCAAGTCAGTCACAGATGTGTTGCTACCCTTGAGGACTAAGATGGTCGCCTCTAAAGAAGTGTAACTGGAAATTATGTTTTATGGTTTCCCGATATTAAAACGAATGCACCGTTGCAAAAATGCTTGCAGATAAAAAAAAAGTATCCGGAATGAACAATGAGTTTGGCGCCTGACCGATTGACCCTGCGTCGGGGCGCTCTACAATACCCGCAGATTGTAGAACACAAAGATGTTCACGTTGTTTTGCTAAGACTTGAACTTATAGGTACATGTTTTTATACTTGTCCAACAATAAATCTCTTATTTGAATACCTATTTATTTTGTTTTATTTATTTAATTTCTAACAATAACATAAAGAATACAGAGGGACAAAATATTGCCTACTTGCAAATTTTCTTCAATAATAAAATACGATAAAATAAAATTAGAGTAGCCCCGTGGTAATTTGCCCTAGATATTGGCTGAATTTCTCCTTAATATATTTGTTTATCAATGTCATTGATTAAATGTATTAATTTGAACATAGTAATTTAACATGACAGTTACAATGTATTTTATTGAAATATTTAAAAAGTTAAATATAAAATGATCGAATTGACCTATCCACCTAAGAAACATTTCCTTAATATTTTTTTTAAGTATATGTTTGTGTTTTTGCCAACAAGAATTTTATCAACTTGAGATACATTTCCATAGATTTTTTTTTCTTATTCGTTTGTATTTTTTTTTATAGTATGCCAACAAGTTTTACTGTAAAATAAATCTCTCTTTTTTTTCTTTAAACAAAAAAATATTTTCAATTAATAAAAAACGATTTCAAGAAATGTTGCCACCACTGTAGAACAGGCCGGCAGCTGGTCAGTGTTTCATTGTTACGTTGTATTGAGTTATGCAATTTCCGTTCTCGCTGCGTAAAAAAGGATATTCCTTCGAATATCTTTTTTTACTCCTTTACTTCTGACCTTCGTATCAGCTTGGATTTGAAGGCCGACTGGGCAATCCTGGGCATTTGGCCACGCTGGCCCAGTGTGACTTGGCAGGCCTACTCGCAAACTTTGGTTTCTGAACTCATCCGAAAGGTCTAATCTGGCAATAAAGATTTACTAATAATAGCTAAAGTTGCATCAGTAGTTGTAGTACTGCCGAGCGAGTTACGGGTTCGAATCCTGACAGGATAAATATTTACTAGGCAGGTAAATATGTTTTTTTTTTGTGCCTTGTGATCATTACATGCAAGGTGTGAGTTTTTATTTATCAATTTATTGATTTCAAGGTTTCGTTTTGCCGCAAATGTAATTGTGGTTGGTTAAGACTATATGCTCGCTTAAAATTTTTTAACATTAAATTACGGCGGTATGGATTTTTTTATTTTTTTTATAGTATAGACGGACAAACAGACATACCTGATGGTAAGTGGTCACCGTCGTCTATGGACACGTGCGACACCAGAGATATTACTGGTGCGTTGCCTGCCTTGAAGGAAGCGTTTCACACTCATTACTCTCATAACTGTCGAGATAACTCGGGTTCCATTAGGTGGTGAGCCCTTTACCAAACAACGGGACAATCCAGACCGATCCAACCCGGGGATTGAACCCAGGGTCATCAGCAGCAATCGCTTGCGAATAACCACGGAACAGATTTAAAATACATCTACCTTTGCTCTAGTGGTATTTGTACTAATGGTACGTAAGTGATTGCAAACGGTTCTCAAACATTTTTTTTCAATGACAATAGACATAGGACATAGACAAACAAGAATCACTGCATTCTCACAGTAAGACAATACTGAGACATCCATTCAGTATTCAATCACCCAGTTCACACCGGTCGAAACCAGTTCCGGCACAATGATAAAACAAAAAAAAATTATAAAATTCATTCTACCCTCCATCGAAATTTGCATACCAAAGGGTGTTTGGAGATGTCTCGATAAGATCCCTTGGCGTTTTATGTTACTTGAAGTCCATGTTGCTTTCAATAGGCTGTGGCAAAAAAAAGGAACAGTAGGTAAGGGCAAAAGTGAACAATGAAAAATAAAGTAATAAAAATAACATTTAAGGATTAAATTAATAATTGGCTTGAAACGAGACTCTTACTAACAAAATAATAACTTTATATTATATTACTAACAACATATTATAGCGGTGACAGCCCAGTGGCTATCGAAGTCGCCTCTCACTCGAGCGGTCCGGGTTCAAACCCCAGCGGCACGCACCTATGACTTTTCTAAGTTATGTGCGACTTCAGAAATTAAATTTCACTTGCTATAAAGGTGAAGGACACATAGTGAGGAAACCTGCATGCCTGAGAGTTCTTCATAATGTTCTCGAAGGCCATTCGGTAGGTTCTACCAAATACAAAAATAATCATCAAAATCGGTTAATAAACTATGATGTTATAGCTTTACAAAAAAAAATTAAACAGTCGAACATAGAATCTCCTCTTTTTTCAGAGTCGGTTAAAAATCAATAAGACCAAAGACCAGTAAAGGTAAAGACAATGAAATTTACGTCAGTCATTAAAAACATAAAGTAATTGGCCAGGCTGCTAATGATATCCTGATTACAAAAGGTCAATAAAATATTCATAGTGGGCTATGAAACCATCGAGGGAAGGTAACAAAATCGATACCTTTCAGTCTTCATTAAAATTAATAAGTAAATCAAATGGTTTTAGTTTTGATGTTTACTCCTGACGATTCAGTGGCGTAGTGGTGAGGTCTGTGGTGGGTTCAAATCTCGACCGGAAAATGTTTTGAACTCTTACACACTCAAACCCCTGCACTAATTATAGTAGTAAGTAGGTAGTGGACAAACAACCTGCACAATATATATAAAATATCTGACACGATTGAAATCGAACCCGGAACCCGTAGTCGACAGCCAGGATCACACACCACACCAGTACCTACCTACTCTCGTAAAACAGGAATTTTCCATAGAGTTTAAAATCACTATTAGTATAGACCGTCCATAGCAAACAAATACTTCGTCACCCCAATAGATACATATTGGTACATTTTTATTGACACATACCTATGTATACTTCTATACTAATAAAAAAGAAGAAAGATTTGTTTGTAATGTTTTCACACAAAAACTACTGAACCGATTTCAAAAATTCTTTCACCATTAGAAAGCTGCATCTTCCCTGAGTGACATAGGCTATTTAATATTACTAGGTGTAAACGAAACTATTGTTATGTCTAATTCCACGCGAGCGAAGCTGCGGGCGTCCACTAGTCATATAAGTAGGTACCGATGGCACTTTTGGGTGGCACTATTGTGATTAAATGGAGCAACATTTTGTATGGATTTGGCCTATCTTTTTTTTATCGATATTCTTTGTTTTTCTTATTTGCCATAGATATTCTTTGATATCGATGGCAAATTCTAAATTTAAAATTTTTTGCAGTCGAATTACGTAGACAATAAAACAAACAGATTCTACGATTACCGCAATAAGGTAGGGCCCACGATAAATAGGTTCCGCTACCAATGTAATTGTTTCCAACGGTAGGTAGTATACTATAGTATATTAGTTAGAAACGTTAGTATCGTAATGTTCGATGGGGCCAATGATAGCGTAATGGCCGGCTTCACGCACCGCGTTCTATTTTTAATCATTTTTGGAAAAGTAAGGGTCGAGGCTCGCAAGTGTGGAGTGGGCTTTAAGTTATTTTTATGATAAAAATACTATGATTAGGAATTATATTAGTACTAGTGGACCCCCACAGCTTCGCTCGTGTGGAATTAGACATATTAATAGAATCTTCTTAACGAGTTAACTTTTGCTCCACAAATTTGTAATGAATCCGTAAATGTGTTATCCCCTATGTTTATTTTACTAATGGTTACATTTTTATTTATATCGAATCAACAGCCTAAAATGTATATACTATGCTTCTAGTTCTGAAAATGACAATTTTACAACCTTTTACAACCTTTCATCCCTCTTTTCAACCCTTTACAACACTTATAACTATTTACTATTAAAAGTAACCATGTTAAAAGCCTACTCCATGCTTTACTCGGAGTTGAGGTAAGTTATTGATGGTACGATTCCGTGACAAGTGAGCCACGAACTCTTCCGTCTGTTTGTTCGTGTGATCGATATTACAACGCAAATTAAAACTACGCAGGAATTGGTCAATTTAAAAAATTATGTATACCCAGACAGAATATTTAGAGCTATTAAACAATAAATGGATACTTAATTTAAATCATTGTAGGTAAATGCAAGGCCCAATACACTCATCACCTAACCTACATGAGACCTAAACATAACTGATGAACAGTGGGTGTATGTCTGTATGTATGGCTACACGTCTGCCTTTACCTTTGAGAAAATACAAGCGTGATTTTATTTTATGTTAGGTTATTGTCTACAGCCTGATGGAAGTAATTTTAAAAACTCCTAACTTATTTTGTTCTGTGCTTCGTAAGGTTGAGCCGTAGGTAGATACCAATTTTAAATCGAAAGATAACACTCGTTAAGCCATCGCAGTTGCCTTAGGATGTTCTTTAAATGTAAAACGAAGCTAAAAAAAGCATAAGATTAGTATTGCCGATTCCGAGTGAGAAAAACTAAAATACGCAACGAAAATAGGTTTCGTTTCAGTTGGCTTTGTTCATTATCTCTAGCCTAGAATATTATTTGTTTAAGTACACAAGATTGTATTTTTATTATTTATATTTCAACTTAAAAAAAATTAATAACTGAGTACTGGCATTTTTAATAGGATTTTATATTACATAGAGTTTCATATCATGAATCACTGACCAATGTAACTTAAAAGATATTTTCAGGTAAAAATGTTCAAACGGACATCTTAATCGACCAACCGACAAAAGGACGTAACATTGTATTTGAGGTCCCTAAATTATAAGGCGCAACGACAAAAAAAAATCGCATAAGAAGTTCGCATTCGCATGTACAGAGTACATTTCTTTACCAGCAGCAATATTCATAAAAACAAACAAAACATAACTCATAAGACATTCAAACAAGACCGCCGTAACACCACTTCCTGCCAGAACGCCCGAAAGAAAAAAAACAACTTATATTTTTGCCACGGGCACATAAATTATCGAGTCGCTGACCGAAAAAGTGAATGAAAAAATCCTATAGGTGTTAAAAGGATCCCTGCCACGTCAAGCGTTAAACAAGTATCACTCACAAACCGTTTACCCTGAAAAAAAAAGAAAAAGAAAAAAAGTCTTCCCTATTCAAACATAGCGTGTCAAAATTCACCGCGTTCTAATCGTTGTGGATAAAAAAACTAATTTTGACACATTGCTACAAAATGGTTTGTACAAAAAACGCCCCTACCATCGGCTTGAACCAATGAAAAAAAGAAAAAATATGCTCGGAAGCGTTTGAAAAAAGAACGAGTTAATTGGTGGCGCGCGTGCCGCCCCAGGTTTTTTTACCTTTTTTTATACCCCCATTCATTCATCCAGGAGCCGTGGGGTGGGTTTTTTGTGACAATTAGTTGGCGCTTTCTACTGACAAATTATTGTAGATTAATAGAGATTAATGCACATAAAATAAGTTTTCTGTTGAAATAAAAGCGATTACATACTAACTTTCCTAAAAAGTGGAAGAAACAAATAAAACATAATTATAAAAATAGTTTTTGAAAAACAATTTAAATGTACCTACCGACTTATAGAACAAGTTATAAACTAGTGCCTTGAAACGGATCTAATTAGGGTTTAAAACATGTTCGTATTAATATACACAACAATTAGAGGTTCTGGTAGCTAACAATTTATTGTCGATAGTAATTTCTAGTTCAATGAGAAGTTATCTATACAATGTTATTTTTATTGATCAGTTTTCGATTTCAATAATTTCTAATGCAGTATAAATGCCGTTTATATATTACATATAGAGTTATATTGGTTTTGTTTACAGTGAAGTCCGTTTCCCAAATTAAACGTAAACATTGTTTTACTCACGTTGGCTTCCGGGGTTGGTTTCGGGGTAATTTGCCAAGCGACATCTACCGGGTAGTAGCAACTATGTTTTATTTTTCTTCTAATAAGACAAACACACCGGTCTTTTGTATTCTTATAAGGAACTAATTTACTATGAGTTTGTATGTTTGCGGAAATTTTACAACGATATAATGTTTAAAAAATAAATAATTAAGATAATACAAAATACTTAATCGCTCACACCCCACCCCACACTGGCTGTAGGCCTACATAGAAAATAACAACAATTTTATATCCATGACCTGAGTACAAATATACATATACACGGGACAAATATATACATGGATTTCAATTTTACAAATATTTATTCATTGCCCTAACCGGGATCCGATCCCGGAACCCGCGGATCGGTAGTCAGGTCACTCACCACCGCACCACGGTGTTTGTCAAAAATTGAAAAGTAAGGAACGGTAATTAAAGTCTTCTTTGGTTTAGAAAACCAAATCTTGGTACATTTGGGTTCATTAGAAAATCTGTGATCAAACTATTACAGATCATTAACTGAACTCCATTATTAACTAAAGATTTTTATTATGTTTGTGAATGTCCAAAACACTTCAAATCATTCTCTTGTTAAAAGTATCTTTATATAACGAGGTATGTTTATATAATTTTATTATCTGTTTAAAGTTATTCTAAAGTGAACTAAAATAAAAGGTTTTTACTCCTAAATATCAAAAGAAAATCAGAATTACTGTTTTTTTAACTATCAATTAAAACTGTTTTAGTAACCCAATTGAACCTTACTTAAAAATTAAGTATTAATTACCGCCCTACTTGTTTTGTTAAAGCAAAATAAATATAAACTTGCAAAGTAACAATAACAATGTTAATATTACAAAAATATAACAGAAAAAACAAAAAAATAATATATTACATAACAGTGGAAAATTTACCTCGATCACGTGAAAAAACGCCCGCCCCGCGCCGCAGCCAGTTATAAAATTTCCATTTAAAACACACTGTTCATTATCTTTTTTCTTACAAAAAACTCCTTATTACAACGCGAAAACATACAAAACAAACATACACCACACAGGAATTTAATCCTTATTATTTTCGTCACATAACTGATTTTATTTTGCAAATTTCCAACACTTAGGACCTAAAGAACTATTGTGTTGACTCCTTGGTCTACTTTATTGGCTATTAGTGATGGGACATTTACGATATACCTACCAATCAAAACTAGACATGATTTTTTTAATTATTTCAACTTGATTAGCCTTAAAACTTAACTAAACTAAAGTAACTACATTTTTGTAAAATCCAAGTAGACCACTTTTTATTTATAAAATTTCATAAATATCCCTAAACGTATTTTCCAAGAAAACTTAAAAGTATTTATTGCGAAAACTAAAAACTGATCCACACTGACGTATTACAACTCAATTATTTAATTAAAAAACAAACTACAGCCATCTTAAAACAAAACGAAACGATTAAAAATCAACCACGACTCGGTTACGTCCGAGTCAACGGGGTTCCCGAGTCGACTTCATTCATCTAGACTTCATCCGCAGCGCACAACCCTAGCGCTGCATGTGTGCGTTATCTGTGACCGACACACATAGATAATTTTTTGAAAAATTCTCAACTTTTCCGCGATAACCCGCGCTCGGGGGAGGGGAGGGGAGAAAAAAAGCTCTTGGGCCATATCCATAGTCCAGTCTAGGTAAGAGACTTGAAAAAAAATGTTATAGTTGTTTAGCATAGGTCCGACTATTTATTATTATATTATTTGGTATTTTAATTATACAAATTAAAATAATGTAGGTATTGTTACAAATTCAAATAAACTATGTTATGACGTACTTAATTTGTGAATTACATTACAGACATCTTTATGAGTCTTCTTGTCAAACGGCAAGGTAGAATTATTTTATACAAATTCATACAATATAATCAGAAAAAAGTTCTTTATCAAACAAACTAACTCAGGAAAAGTCTAAAGCGAAGCAGCGAAACACTGGACTAAAAATCGGCCAATGTAACCTTTCGAACTGGAATTTGAGGCTGCGTTTGAAAGTAACGTTGTCGCAGAGCGGAGTATTGCGATATGTAGCGATCCAACCTCTGCAGCGTAGTCGAAGTTTAATTACCGGAGAATCTGATTCCCAACTAACTGGCCGTTCGTTGCGTTCGTGCGTTGGAAATAAAATATTTTCCTGTTTGAAATAGGACTGAAACACGTCGCGTGTTTGGTGAGACTGGTTTTCCGGGTTGGGTTTGTTGACATTTAATTTTGTTTAATTTTTTGAACGCATCAAATTAAGAGTTTGTTTTACTAGCCATTAAAATTAAGTTTAACTAACATAGTTTTAGGAATTCTACTAACCCAATCTATGGACCTTATAGTCTATTCTATATGGAAATAAATTTAAAAAAAAAAGTCAAAGGGATGTGATGGTAGAAAAGTTATACTCAGCAATGACTTTTCTAAGTGAAAAGCACTGTACCAAATTCGACTGCTGAAATTTAAATAAAAATATCGTAAGGAAGTTTGCATGCCTGAGCGTTTTGTATGTAGGTATGTATTTTCATTGGCATATGAAAGGCATTTGGTCAACATAACAAAAATATGGCTTTAATCCTCTTAAGTTGGGAGGAAACCCATACCCAGCATTGGGATATTTAAAGATGTAGATGAAGATGGTATTCATATGAGAAAATAAAATACGGATATAAATGTTATACCTACATGCTTCTCGAGGACTCTACTATGAATACGGCCCATCTTATAAATAAACGGAATGAACGATGAGTATTTATTATTTACATTGGTGTTATCAGCCTCTTGGGTGTGTGTCATTAAGTTGCTTGTGAGTCTAGATAATGCGGTCTAGACTGAGGCACTGTTGGTTTCTCGCTTACAGATCTAGGTATCGGAAACCTAGAAATTTAGAATAATTTTACTAAATGAAAAAATAAAAGTGTATCTATACCTACTAATATTATAATTGGACTAACCATCCCAGTCCCTAATTGAGTCTTGTTCAAAGTCAGTCACAGTTGTCATGGGTGGCAGCGGATGGGTGGTGCTGCAAGCTCGTTTGCTATCTTTTATACATAAAAAAAAAAAATTATAAAGAGGAAATATATATTTGTAATGTTTTCACACAAAATTTATCTGGATCGATTTCAAAAATTCTTTCACCATTAGAAAGCTGCATCTTCACTGTGTGACATAGGCTATATATAATATTAGGTACTAGTGTAGGAAACGAAAACGATAGTTATGTAATAAATTGGCAATGAGAATACCTCCCCGAAATGCATCGTATCGTTTTAGAGGACTGCTTCCCAGGAGATTCCTGCCCAACTGTGGGACAGCGCAATAGTGATAGTGATGGTAGGTCTAATTGTATTGTTTCCGAGTATATCGGGTGTACCTATAAGCTTTCAAGACGTTCTATCGATTCTTTTAATAGAATCCAATTAACATTTGTTTCATATCGAATCAGATAATAATCGTTGTAGATTACACCTATATGCCTTCAGTACCATCACTGCTTGCACATCTTCCTGTGTGTAGGTTATCACAGAAACACATTCACACACAGAAACACATTCATACACATAAACATACTGCAGTTCTGTCACAGTTCAGAATGCGCTAGTGCGTAATTTATCTATGAGTGAGTTAACAAGTATTTTAGTTAGAACAGTGATGGATAAAGTTGTGACTATAGAGTTAAAATAGTTAAAATATGGATGACTATCCGTGAGTCTGGGATCGCTGCGACCCATAGACGTCCCACTGCTGGGCACCGGTCTCCCCCACAGACTCTGCTGCGGGAAGTCTAGAGCATACTCCACCACGCTGCTCCAATGCGGATTGGTGGAGGAGTCTGGGATCCTAATGAGAATTTCCAAGTTCGATCTCCGGTTGTCCAGACGATTTGAAAGGCCTAAGGTGAGATCGTCTTGTTTTCTTTGTCTAACGGTAACAGAGTCCTATGTTTCTCATACCAACTAACTATCTGACCAAATAGTTTCCTAAACTCTTCAAGTCTTGTTCAAACTTTGGCACAGTTGTCACTTAATAGCAGCAAATGTGGGGGAGACCCGTGCCCAGCAGTGGCAGTCTATGAGTCGCAGCGAGCAGCGTATGTAGGTATGATTCGGCATGGTTGTAAAAAAAAGGTGACATATACATAATTAATTAAATCGCACAACTTAGAAAATTCGTCACTAACTGTTCTAGTTCAACCTACTTACTTTCTCTATAACTTTCAATAATAATACTAACAAGGTACTTTGAATCGCCTCTGTGAGATAAGATCTATGGAGATTATTGCTAATTGGATTTTGATATTTGTTGCCTTGTAGGGGGATGACATTATCAGATGCTTGAATTTTATGTTTCGACTGCATTGCCAGCCAGGATTTTACCATTAATATCAAGTGAAAAGAGGTACCTAAACAGATACGCTATCCTGACGTTGGAATATATAAGAATAGAATAGGTAGTCTGCCAATCCACACTTGGCCTGCGTGGTGGACTGAGGCCTCGCTGCGACCCATTGACGTCCCACTGCTGGGCACGGGTCTCTCCCACAGACACTTCTGCGGGAGGTCTAGAGCATACTCCACCACGCTGCTCCAATGCGGATTGGTGGAGGGGTTAGTGGCCAACCCAGTGTCGAATGTTCTCAAGCCACCCGATGGTCTTCGACAAGGCTTAACGACTGTTTCCAGCATTGAAAACAACCGGGACCGACGGCTTTACGTGCCCTCCGAAGCACGGTAGCGCCCATGAAATTTTTGCCACTAGCGGTCACCCATCCACAAACCGACCGCGCCCATCGTTGCTTAACACTTTCGATCACATTGAATCGAAGCGAGCCACTGGACTATGGACGGACTACGGCCTAATCCCTCCCATTCTGAGTAGCGTCTAGCGGTGACAGCCCAGTGGCTATCGAACTCGCCTCTCACTCGAGCGGTCCGGGTTCAAACCCCAGCGGCACGCATCAATGACTTATCTAAGTTATGTACGTTTTAAGAAATTAAAAGTCACATGCTGAACGGTGAAGGACACACCGTGATGAAACCTGCATGCCTGAGAGTTCTTCATAATGTTTTCGAAGGCATGTGAAGTCTGCCAATCCGCACTTGGCACTTATAACTATTTTTGTATCGCATTGTAGGTACATGCGGATTTGCGTTGCCTCTAGCCGGGTTCAAAGTTCAAACCTCGGACCTCCCATCCGGACCGGAGTGGAAGAACCGACAATGGAGGTCTTCATAGACGTTGCTCAACCAACCGTTACCACTCATTGACCGACCCATCGCAAAACAAAATGATTATAATTAAAGCACTCAATTAATAATGGAATTTTCTAATTAAAGACCGCCGTAAAAAGATTTATCTTAAATGCGCGCGCGCACACGACACAGCGCCGTTAGAGCGACCTCTGGTGGCGCGTAATTGGACTATCGATATCGATGCAGCAGATAAAATATCTGAGCGAATCACTATAATTTTAATTAATTCGCGTTAGATCTGGCGTCAGCTTGTTTTGGTAGAACTAGCGGTCTATAAAGACTAGAATCGGGTTCAAACCCTTTTAATAGATACATAGCAAACGAGCCCACATATCACTGTGTGATGCATAAGCTACATGACGCTGCCGCCTATGATTTCAATGACACAGGACATTGACTGACTTACCTACTAAATACTAAAGGCATTACTATTGCTATTGCTATTACTATCGGCAAGACTATTAGTTCAGATATTTCCAGATTAATAGTATAAGAAATAGAACTGGCTGGTGAAAATGAATCCTCTTAGACATTGTCATTAATGTTAGTAATTCCAATTTTAAGTCACCTAATAGCGAGGCCTTAATAGTAGGGCCTGAGATGGATAAGTGACACCAAAAACCACTTTCTAAACGATAGTGGAACCCCAAATTGCTTTAAAAACAATTACTTGTGCTTGATTGCTACATATTTGTGACCCCTGAACAAACAAACTTAGTATGTATGTAATATGTAGTTAGTTAGAATAGTCACTATTTGAAATTAATCAGAGAATGTTTTCTCATTTTCAGAAATGATCCCATCAATACTGCCGACGCAATGGATGGCTGCTGGGAAGAATAGCATAAAACACAGTTAAACAAGACAAGAACCGACGCAGGAAGAATAAGGCATACCCAGCATACCGCGGCATAATAGTGCGACCATTTTTCGAATTAAAACACATAACTCTACAACGGCCTATCGCAAGCGCTAACTTTACAAAGTGCGCCATAAAATAGGCAACGGCATTAGAAAATCGACTTAGAGATTGCGAAGAAAAATAAATCTCGTCCCACGCGAGCGACCTAACCCAACGAACACACAAGGAGAAAGAGACAAAAAAGCGAGGAGTAGGAAAAAAACGCAACGCGAATACACCCGAGGGGAACGACCTGCGAAAAATAAGACGAAAACGTGCGCCCGCGCACATGTGCGTTCGGCCATTTTTTTCGCGCCGTCCCTGTCTAACGCCGAAAAAGGGAAGGGATTGTGGGTGTGCGAGCGAGAGGGGAGCGGCTCGCGCAAAAGAAAGCGGCAAAGAGTGTGCGGTCGTTCGCGCGTTATATTAGTTCCGTGCGTGGCCGCTTGGAGCGCGCGTGCGCGGGGTTTTCTTCCTGTTTCGATTTAATGCGTATCCATTTTTGTCTCTGGTATTTCATTATAGCTCGCTGGATGGTTGAGTACTACGGGGCTCGCTAAGAATTATGAGTTGCTGTTCGACATGGAATGAAAATCATTACGCATATCGGGTTTGATTTGGGAACGAATCAGAAACGTACAGTTTGGAATTAATAAAAAAATATAAAAGTAAATGACAACCTTATTAGTACTTATATCATAAATTTAAAAAAATGGAATCATTTTAGAAGATGTCATAAAAAATGATCAATAACTTTGAGTACAGCATTAAGTAATGCGATGAGAGTGACTTGAAATTATTATGGGGAATGACTTACTCGTAAATAAATAAAGAGACACCCTTATTAAGGGATTTCCTAAAATCATCCATGAGAGTTTCTAGTTCCATTTCATACGATTGTGACGCAGCTCAATCTTACATCACTCGGAGAAGATGCGAGACCACAGACAAAAAATATTGCTGTGACTAAATTTACTATGCTTATACTATGTATTGACTACTAATGATAATGATCCTCTATGTCCACTGTTGGAAATGGTTTGGGCTTCTTTTTTCTAAAAAGTTCGTAAAGGACTTTAAATAAAATTTAAAAATACATAGAAATATTAGTTTTTGTATTCTGTTCTGTATCATGATTTAAATAATAGTGCTTTACCAAATTTTTTTTTCTTATTATTTCTAAAATATTTTTACACGTCAAATGTTACATTTTACTTGGTTCAAGTATACCAAGGATACAAACTAATAAAAAATTATATATAATAGTAAAAAATATAATAAATAATATATAAAAAAAATAATTAAAAAATTCCTAATAAATGTAATTAATTTAATTCGCTAGGCATTTTATCTTACTTATTTAACAGATGCAAAAGAAAATTTTACTTTGAAAGGATATTATTATGTTCAAGTTTTTAATACCGTGCTGAGGTCAATTAAAGCAACGATTACCGATTAACTTACGGATTTCCTTGCTAGCTGTAATCGCGCTTGCGCTGTCATCCGTACTATGCGAAAAATACTCTAAAATCTACTGTTTAGGGTCGAAATTTGCGATTCAGGCAGAAACAAATCAGTCATTACACTGATTTAGCACTACCAGTGCCCTTTTAATTCACGCTTTTTCTACGGATATTTATGAAACCATTTATAAATCTGTCAATATGGTGGGAAAGTGATTTTCATCACAAGTCTTTAAGCTTCCCACTGTTGGGCATAGGTGATCAAGAAGAAGAAAATCACGTGACAGTCCACCACTATTGTGTGACAGTTCACCACGAATTGGTAGACTTCAAACGCCTTCGAGAACATTTTGGAAAACAGACATACAGGTTTTTTCATGCCCAACATTGGGACAGTAAAACTATGTGAAGGTGAACGCAGTTGGTTAACTCTTACACGTGCAGTTAAAAATGAAGTAGTGTAGTTTGAAAGCTTTTATAGGTATAATGTGGCCGGTTGCGAGCTTTCCGTATAAGACTTTCAATCGTAACTGTCCTTTTATGGTGCTTTTTAAGCTACTCTGTATGTTAAATCTTATAGTATAGTAATTCTTTTCTAGATCTGAAGGCTACGCAATGCAAGATTATTAAAGAATAGAAGGGTAGAAAGTATGACATTAAGTGAAAACTAATATGTACAAAACACATCGCTTCGCAGATCTGTATCGATCAAAACATACCCCTAAACAATACACACAGAAACAATGCGCATACGCATCGATCTCCCGCATTCTTTGCAAATACTGCAGTTATAAAATAAAACATCTTTATAATTGTGTCTTTTGTACCAGATTGAAGTGAAATAGATCAAATTGGTACTTTCCTGAAATCACCTTTTAAATGTGTTTTACTGCAAATTAGACTAAACTTAAGTACATCTTTAAAGTTGTATTAAAATGGGCATTTATAAGACAGTAATTTTTATAACTGAAGATAGTAAGAGACGTTTAATTTGTAATAATTACTAATTCAGTGTTAGAGTGCAGACGTTTACATCAAAGGTTTTATTTAAAATCATAGTCATTATGGAATAATATCACGAGAAAATTGACTATAATGGCATACTTCTGTAAGACGAGTCTGCTATTATGGCATAATGCTAAGACCACCTCGACGCACGGTCTTTATGCTGTTTAAGACAGCCTTGCATAGTCTAGGCAGAAGTAATCATCGATTTGGCAGCCCATTAGCGTGTTAAGACGGGCACGGGTCTCTTATCAGTTGAAGGCCTCGAGTATACTCCACGCTGGCGGAAGGGCTAGTGGCTTACACGACTGTCGGCAGTTTTTAGTCTCCTGTAGGCGTAAACCTTTTAAAGACGCCCGCAGCTTCGCTCGCGTGAAATTAGACATAATAATAGATTCGTTTACACCTAGTAATATTATATAGCCTATGTCACTCTGTGAAGATGCAGCTTTCTAATGGTGAAAGAATTTTTGATATCGCTCCAGAAGTTTTTGTGTGAAAACATTACAAACAAATGTTGCCTCTTTGTTATATTAGTACCTATAGATGGATATAAGATAAAAAACTAGCATTAAGCACAGCTGCACAACTATACCCATGACAATTGTGACAGTATTAGAACAAGATCTAGATAGGGACTGGAATGATTAGTCCAGTTAGCAGAGGGTGTTTTTCAGAACATTAGTTGGTCAGTGAATTAGTAGGTAAGTACGAGGACTGGTATAGGGACTGTTAGACATAGTTAGTCCTGTTAGTAATTGTTAAAGGACTTAACGTTTAATTTCCAATAAGTATTTTAGCTTGAAACTCTGTTCAAATTTGACCATAGAGCTTCTAGTCCTTCTTTTTTCGCTCAAGCTTCGGCCCTGGGTTTGAATCCCGGCTGGGGCACATATCTATTTTGTTGTTTGTTCGTGTCTGTGATGTCTCGCAACGCAGGCCTAGGAATCCGCGGGATTAGGACTATGTGTAATTATTATTAAGTACAATATTAAGATTAAGTAATTCAGTGAAACCAAACAATAGTGGACTTGAAATTTTAGGTGTGTATGAGTCAGGGCGACGGTGCATATAAATTGTTTGTCTTGAATTTATTAATATTACTGTTGAAGGTATCCCGGTCAGTTTATGTGGGTGAAGATTGATGAAATGCGAGAACTCGTACCTATTATGATTTGCTAAGTAGACACGCGTGGTGGACTAAGGCCTAATCCCTCATATTCTAAGAGACCCGTGCCCAACAGTGGGACAAAGAAGACTGATTGAAGTGTTGTATAATCTCGAAAACAGCGTCTTTATGGTTCACCTCCTGTATTCTCTGTTTGCCTAGTCGTAGCATTTTTCTATTAATTCCATTTTCAAATTAAAATCTGTGTAGGCAAAGACAACAAGTCATAGAAATAAAATTTTGAATATTTTTATATTCGATAGCTTGTATTGCAGTTAATGGGAATTTACTACCTAAGTAAAAATTAAATTCCGGAATCTGGTGCGTTGTTTTCTTCATAAAAATATCCAAAAAATATTATTTAAATACATAACCAGATACATCGATACGCCATTCTTCTACAAATACTTCTGTGGGAGATATTTTTATATTTGAAATACCTACATGGACACATGTACCTGCAAACTCTAAATGGTTTCAAACATACATTTTCCGGATCCTAAATTAAAAATAATAGAGTTAAAGACATTGCTTGAGGAACTATTATGCGGTAACCTTCGCGGCGTATTGTTCAAGCCAACCCTTATTCTGTTCAGCATAGGGTCGACATTTCTGGTCCGATACAGAGAAACACAATAAGTGCCACTTGTCTTGCCCAACCTGTTTTTTCTGTTCCTATCGTGTTACGAGTTTTATAATAATTCTAACGTTACAATCTACGCGGTTGTATAAAAAAGGACTGTTGGTTTGTACGTCAGTCTCCTGCTTACTTTTCCAACTATTATCTTACCTACAATAAGGTAAGTGGGCCGGTGGTATAGCCAAATTTGATTTACTTACCAGCCAGTTAGTAATAAGCACTAATGAAATAACTAATACAACAGCTCCACATCTACAGGTTTTCGATTTTAGAAAGTGTCTAGAAAAATTAATTCAGAGAACTATATCATAAAAATTACGGGCCAAGTTTATGAAACCATAAACGAGATAAAAAATAAATATTTTAACGTAAACTCAGACAAAAAATCTAGCGAGAATTATTCAAATGAGTGTTTTTCTAAACTCATTTACTGGCCATAAATATTGCAGCATGCGTGTCACGGAAAAAAAGATTTGCATGTTTAAGTAATTCCTTGTAAATCTATCGTTTTACCATAAAGATTACATCATGGGCTCTCGGCGCCATTAGACTCTTTACATGTAACTAGAATATCAAACGGGCATGCAGTTGAACCCATCCATTGCAAAAATCTGAGAGTGTAAGGCAACTGGCGAAGTAAGTCAAGTTTTATGAGAAGAAATTTTATGCTACTCTTAAGTCTTTATGCCATACTTGTGGCCTTAGGGCACCCTTAACTTTGGTAGGTCACTGCCTTCCGCCATTTATAATCACGGGACTATTATCGGATAGAAAATCAAATAAAATAATTTTATTTGGAAGCATGGGTTCACACATTCATTCTCGGCATGAAAAAATTACAAAAAAGATTACAAATTTTTTAAAAGTAATTTACATTAAATCCATTTTTATTTATGATATCATTTCAATATTTATTTTAATAATTGTACATATTGACATTCTCAAGCTTTTTCAAATATGATCATATCAAATTCAGAAATTTAGTTTATTTACTATATATTTATTAAAACTAAACTCTATCTCTAAAACTATTTTAATTTTAATTATATTAACTACAGAAAATAACCATCTCAAAATCCGTTTATGGGAATAAAATACAACATCGAAACCGCTGTAAGTATCGGTTATAAAATGGCGTCTAGCTAATAATGCTATTGTCTGAAACTGGTAGAATTTCGGTTGCGCCATCGGCGCCCGCGCATGCTTGACTCATACGGAGCTATGTCGGAGACAACTCGAAGCGGGGACCTTAGCCCAATACAAATTGGAGTCATATTCGAATGCCATTCCATCTGGGAGGCTTTGCCGGTATTGTTTTACGAAATCGTTTCAAGCTGAGTCGTTAGGTTAGATAGATAGTCTGATGTTGGTACTCTTGAATTCGAAAACATGATTTTGTAGCTGCAATGTTGTATAACCGTGTTGGTTTTCATCAAAGCCATTTGTTGGTGTAGATATCTAGGCTACAGCTAACTGCGCAGCTCATTCATACTAGGGGTGAAACGGAAATCTTGAATAGAAAATAGATGCGTTTATTAAAATATGTATATTTATTGAGACATGAATTTGGGTTTGGTAGTTCCACATAACCCATAAAAGCTTTAAAATCCATAGACGTCCCATAGACGTCCCATAGACGTCCCATAGACGTCCCACTGCTGGGCACGGGTTTCAGCCACGGACAAATCTGCGAGAGCATACTCCATCAGACTTCTCCAATGCTGATTGGTGGAGGTTAGTGGCCAACCCATCGAATGTTCATAAGCCCCCCGAAGGTCTTCGACAAGACTTAGCAATTGTTTTCACCAATACAACCGGAACCGACGACTCAATGTCTAAGCACAGTAACCCCCATGAAATTTTGCCACTAGCGGTCACCCATCCACAAACCGACCGCGCCCGTCGTCGCTTGACTCTCTCGATCACATTGAATCGACGCGAGCCATTGGGTTATGGTAAAATCGTAGCTTAGTCAAGAACCGTCAAAAGCATCCAAAGAAGAAGAAGAGAGAGAGAGAGAAGAGAAGAAAGAGAAGAAGAGAAGAGAGCAGAATTATCCCTTCCAGACGTCCTGCAGAACGGACTCACACCACAGTGTAATGATATTATTATACCTTTCCTACAGTAGTTTATCCGAATTATTCCTCTGTGCAAGCTATTACATCTACGGTTCAGAATGACACTCACCACGGGACCATGAGTTCGAAGCTCGTGCGTATAATAAAACCAAGCGTTGTTTCTGTCCGTCTGCCGCGCTAGGACGGGAGCTGGGTATTATCGCCCATGTTTATTTGCACGGCCTGAAAGAAGGCAATCTGGTGGTGTTAGGCCGGTTGCACACGATCGCTGTTATGTAATGTCGATTTAGGATTTTTTATTACCTCGTTCTAGTCACAAGCTTGATTGCTAAGCTAGATCAGATATCGGTCCTAGGTTCGACCTCGGGCTAAGAATTATTAAATGTTTCTAGAGATGTATTTGTGCCCCGTGAATGGTAACAGGTTCACCAACTTATTACATGGGACCTAAATACAAGTGGTGACAACTGGGTGGGTTAGACACATCTGCTTATCCCACTGGAGGAATAAAGGAGACATGTTTTGCTATTTTTGTAGCCTATATATTTTTGTAGCCTATACATTTTTGTAGCCTATATATTTTTGTATTTTGTATATATTAGGATAGCACGTCACCATAGAATTTCCGACAAATGGACCACTACCGCTTGCACACACGCTTGCGCCAATCCACTGAAGCAGCGTGGTGGTTAAATTTATGTTTGCTGTAGGATTATTATTATTATTATTATTCGTTATTGTTCGTAACTTCTAATCCTATATAACATTTAACATTGGAACTATTGTGATTAAATTTTTTTTAACTTTTTTAACCAATTAGTAGTTACCTAGACTTTCGCTAAGCGCGCCCAAACATCTTATAGCGAAATAAATTATTTGACTTTGACTTTGGTTTAAACGCTGACATTATCAGTTGTCAGCAGATACTCATGCCCAGCAGTGAGCCGGCAACGGGTCTCAAATTCAAATCTAAGATCCTTAAGTCGATCTGTTAAAAGTCGTGAAACCTTGGTTATTTATGTTTTATTTGCATAAGTCATTATTTCGTGCATGATCAGAATCTTACTGACCCGATCGTCCATATTTCACATTCAATACAACTATGATTCAAGTTTCACCTTACGATAGAGATGTTAACGTTTGATTAATGGTGGCTGTTATACGGAAAATAATACGTACCTAACTAATTTTCTAAGTATACTCTGTGGCTGGTAAATGTAGGCTTTTAGAAACCTGGCTAGTAAACACCGGTTATGAGTAACAGACGTTAGAAGGTTAGCTGGTCAGTTGAAATATTTTTCGAGGAGTGCTTTCAATCTATCACCTTTTGCTACCAGAATCAATTAATATAGTGTTATGGGCAATTTTAAACACACGTGTCCATAGACGACGGTGACCACTTACCATCAGGTGGTATGTCTGTTTGTCCGTCTATGTTATACTATATAAAAAATTTTAGTACACGGAGCTCAAATTATAATGCATTTTTTAAAGATCTCTTTAAACGTCAAATTCTCATTTGAAAACTAAGGAAATTAATCTTGATATTCGACTCCACATAGGCTTAACTTGCGCTGCTTGCGCATAGCGTAAAGCATCTAGGTATGATTAATTTTTAGTATAAAAGAAATGGAATGATACAATCAGTACCTACCCAGGTACTGATTGTAAAAATAAATGAATAGAAATTACAAGCCTTCCGTGTACACCACGCCTAACGCTAGTGAATTCTATTTTTGATGTTTAGATCGGTTAATGCGCGCGATGCAGTTTTATGCACAAATTTGCGCCCGCGCAGCCGGATGGAACGCCCGCCATTTTTAAATTTAAATTTAGAGCCGAATCGCAGGAAGCTCGTTCTATTTTCGAGTTTTATTTATTCGTCTAGGCGTGGTTTGGCGCTAGTGACGTTAGAAAAATATGGCTGCCGGTGTAGTAGGTATTGCGATCAGTTAGATAATATTTTATATGTTTTGATTCAAGGTCGCTATTCATTGCTGGTTTTCATAGAAGGTATATATGTATTGAATTTAGTTTGGAAGTGTGTTATTTATCGCACTGACGATTTGAAACAAGTTGTTTCACCACCATTTTTTTTTTATTGGAATGTTTCTTTCCTTCTTCTCTCTCACCTCTGCCTAGCCGTTCGGGGAAATCCAGACGTGATGTTAATAAAAAAATAAAAATGGTGATGATGTTATGGTTTGTTATTTGGAGCACGGGTCTCCTCTCAGACATTTGCATCCATAAATCGCACGTAATTTAGAAAATGATGGTGCATGCCGCTTGAATTTGAACCCGGACAGCTGTCACCGCTGTCACCGAATGGTTCTTTAGTAACCTATCATAAAAATATTACTGATATTTCTATTTCAATCCCGCAATTCGTGCCGTTCTTCATTAAGCATTGTAATATAAAATGATTATTATTACTCTTATCTATATATACAGGGTGTCCCAGAATGAATGGATAATCCTTGAGCCCCGCACAGAACAGCTCTCCAGCGCTTAGGAAAAAATATCAAAAAAAAAAAATTCCAAGTGATACCCAAAATATGATTTTTTTTAGAAAAACATACGTTATTTTAGCTTCACTTCACATTCATTTACACAACTGCCACAAATTAATGATATTTTTGGCGTTTTTGGTGTCATTTTATTCCTGATAGACTATACTACTAGAAATACATCAAATAATATAAGTATCTGTGATACTTTTTTTATAAAAAAAATAAGAACTTGAATTTTTAACATGAAATTTAATACCAAAATAATTTTGACATAGTTTGAGAGTGTTTCATGTAAAAAAAAAGTATGAAAACGTAAGTGTCCAGCTATTTTAAAAACATGCGCAGTTAATACAGATTAAATAATGGTATAATACATCATTTTATCTAATACTACTACGAAGTTATTGCTATTGAGATGCAAAACGAGTAAATACGACTAAAATTAAAAAGTTAATGTCTTAATACATTTTAATGATAATAAAACATTTCAGGTGTCGCTGCGACCCATAGACGTCCCACTGCTGGGCACGGGTCTCCCCCACAGACACTGCTGCTGCGGGAGGTCCAGAGCATACTCCACCACGCTGCTCCAATGCGGATTGGTGGAGGGGTTAGTGGCCAACCCAGTGTCGAATGTTCTCAAGCCACCCAAAGGTCTTCGACAAGGCTTAACGACTGTTTCGTAGGAGGTAATGGAATCCCATTGGTTACAGAATGATGGCTGCCCTGCATATTATGGTACAAACGTCCGGGCTTATTTAAATGCCACGTATCCAAACAAATGGATTGGTCGTTTGGGTCCTATTCTGTGGCCTCCTCGATCTCCAGATTTAAACTGTCGGGATGTTTTTTACTGGGGCTGTCTAAAGGAAGAAGTGTACTCGAAAACAATTTCAAATGAGGAATTACGCAGCCGTGTTCAAGAGGCCGCTTCAAAAATAAATGAATGACTCTACGCACAGTTTCTTAGTAGAGCCTATAAAAGAAGATGTCGAGCGTGAATTAGAATCGGTGGCAGACAATTTGAACACCTGTTGTGAATAAAGATTGATGTAATGTACACTTGAAATGTAGCGTCCATAGCCCAATGGCTCGCGTCGATTCAATGTGACCGAAAGAGTTAAGCAACGACGGGCGCGGTCGGTTTGTGGATAGGTGAGCGCTAGTGGCAAAATTTCACGGACGCTACCGTGCTTCGGAGGGCACGTAAAGCCGTCGGTCCCGGTTGTTTTCAATGCTGGAAACAGTCGTTAAGCCTTGTCGAAGACCTTCGGGTGGCTTGAGAACATTCGACACTGGGTTGGCCACTAACCCCTCCACCAATCCGCATTGGAGCAGCGTGGTGGAGTATGCTCTGGACCTCCCGCAGCAGCAGTATCTGTGGGGGAGACCCGTGCCCAGCAGTGGGACGTCTATGGGTCGCAGCGACACCTGAAATGTTTTATTATTATTAAAATGTATTAAGACATTAACTTTTTAATTTTAGTCGTATTTACTCGTTTTTCATCTCAATAGCAATAACTTCGTAGTAGTATTAGATAAAATGATGTATTATACCATTATTTAATCTGTATTAACTGCGCATGTTTTTAAAATAGCTGGACACTTACGTTTTCATACTTTTTTTTTACATGAAACACTCTCAAACTATGTCAAAATTATTTTGGTATCAAAATTCATGTTAAAAATTCAAGTTCTTATTTTTTTTATAAAAAAAGTATCACAGATACTTATATTATTTGATGTATTTCTAGTAGTATAGTCTATCAGGAATAAAATGACACCAAAAACGCCAAGAATATCATTAATTTGTGGCAGTTGTGTAAATTAATGTGAAGTGAAGCTAAAATAACGTATGTTTTTCTAAAAAAAATAATATTTTGGGTATCACTTGGAATTTTTTTTTTTTGATATTTTTTTCTAAGCGCTGGAGAGCTGTTCTGTGCGGGGCTCAAGGATTATCCATTCATTCTGGGACACCCTGTATAAAAGGAGAAGGTGACTGACTGACTGACTGACATATCAACGCAGGGCCTAAACTATAAGGGTTAGAAACTTGAAATTTTGCACAGGGGTTCCTTTTATAACATAAGGGAGCACTAAGAAAGGATTTTTGAAAATTCACCCCCTAAGGGGGTAAAACGGGGGTGCAAAGTCAGTATGAAACTTTGCCGTTTTTGAAGTTAGTGAATGTCTAATTCCACGCGAGCGAAGCTGCGGGCGTCCACTAGTATACTTATATACCTATAGATTATTATATTCGAAAATTGCCTATGCTCAAGAGTTAGCTTATTAACACCCAATCTATCGACAAGCGGTTGTTCCTGACCAGCTGCTGTATTTCGATAAATATCGAACTGGCTATCACACCAATCGCTGTACGATAGCCGGATCGCTTCGAGGCCACGTGGTACGAACTTTGGACAATTTAAGAACCAGGATTAGACTGGCTGGTCACACAAAAGCCGGTGAAAAAAGTATTCATTCCAAATACTGAAAATTCCCATTACCAATTGTCCGTTACATGTGCTCGTATGCAGCAGGGAGGTATATGCTCTGGACTAGATACGCCTATGGGTTGAATTGGGTTTGAATCACTTTCTCTCATTCCGTTAATATTTTTTAACTAACATAACCTCACGCTTGTATTTCCCCTAAAGAGTAGACAGAGGGTTAGACCCACTATTCACCAAATAAGTTAAGACTCCTAGTTACTACTGAGAATTTGGAGTTAGAAAAACCCACTATTCTTTGCCCGACTCAAGGATTGAACTAGCCTAGCTAAGCTTAGTAAATGTTTCGTTGCGACCCATAGACGTCTCTGCTGGGCACGGGTCTCCCCCGCAGATGTAGCTGCGAGAGGTTTAGAGCATACTCCACCACGCTGCTCCAATGCGGATTAGTGGAGAAAAAAGTAAATGTTTATACTCTATTTTACTAATTTCCTCGAAGGAACTGAACGCTGAATGCAGTGGCACATAAAAATCTCGGCTGAAAGATGCATTGAACAGACGCCGCGCGTTATTTTCGCCGAAGCAACCTTGAATTTTAGTGTATTTTTGTATTGCACCCACTGCACTTGGCGAGATACGTGCCTTTGATATAAAAAGAATGTATAAATCGGCTTGCGTACGTATGCAAACGTACTTTGTATCATCTGCTTAGCGTTGTGTAGTCTTCTAGGTGGCAGAACCTGTCCCTGTTGCTTGGGACCAGAATAGAGCTACGGTAGCCCCTGCCTGTCGTAAAAGGCGACTAAAAGGGGACTTCTGGGGTTGCGGGTGGTGAGAGGGGGAGCTCGAACCATTCATCATGTGACCCCGGGAAAGACGACGCTGTTTGTGGCTGCACAGCGTTGTGTAACCGGGAAGAGCCCGTCTTGGGCGCAGCGCTGGAGGGCACCGGCGCGTTCTACAAGAGATCCCGGAGCCCTCCTGTTTCGCCGGAGTAGGCCACCCATCCGACCGACCGCGCCCGTCGTTGCTTAACACATCGATCACATTGAATCTACGCAAGCCATTGGGCTATGGACGGTACTCAGTCAAGTTTTCAAGTTAGTAAGGTTTTACTAATAATATTTTACAATACAATAAAATTTTACCCGAATCGGGGATTAAACCCCGGAGAATCGAATGATCGGATGATAGAATATCTTTATTATGGTAAAGCAATACAACACAATAATGATGCTCTAAACAAATAATTACACAGTAGATAGGTAGTATATACCTATGCGTATATATATTCTGTACCTATACTATATAGATTATAAACAAAATTAAATTGCATTGCAAAGCAACCCTCAAAGGGACTTTGTTTATTGGGTCCAACTGAGGCGCTACATCCCATCGCAGGTGAAAACCATCCTATTTTTAAAGGAACTTCCAGTAAACCAGGACTGCTAGTAAACTAACTGAATGGCTATTTTAAAAATACTATTCTACTAACAGCTTATAAAGTAATAATCCCTACCTACTAACACCTCATATTGTAAAAATCCTATACTAATACCTATAATGTAATAATCCTGTACTAACACCAAATTCTAAATGTAATTGTTGACATGTCTGATGAAAATAATGGTTTAACATGATTTTATACAAATCACGGACCGGAAAATAACACTTTGAACTTTGTGATAAAATGTGGTAATTTTAATGGTATATTAAAACGTAGGTAAAATGATTTGTTTCTGCATGAAAATTTGTATAACTTTGTTAGTTTTGAAATTACGTGATAAGCTTTTGATTAATTCTAACTGATTGAACAAAAGACAAGATAATCTGGAAAATTTTCAATGGATATATGGTTGAGATAAACAACATTAATTATAATATTAGAAAGAGCAATATTGTCATGCTTATAATATTGTCATAATTTTTTTGGCGTATCATTCCTAGCGTTCATGTCTCAGGTTAGCAAATACGCTATAACAACCGTAAATACAATATATTGAGGCGATGGTCGCATCCAGTAATTTATATTTTAGTCAATAAAGTTTATGAAAAGAAAATATAATTTATTAGAAATTGTGCTCAAAATATTAAAGTAAAAACACAAATATCATGTTAAAACATGATACTCACGCTAGTTACTTCAATGACTGAATAGGTTTTGGATTCCTTTTTAAATAATTGAGTAGATATTGAAAAATCTTGCCATCCCAGTCAATTTGGCAAGGCCACAGAGATAATGGTTTCGGTAAATTAAGGAAGAAGTGTTGAGCATTAGTCAGCACACACACAAGGATGTTAACACACACACGCGTCATATTGGCACATACAGTAAACGTCTTGAAGTATATTAAGGTTATGTTAATTTTTCGCCGATCTATTTTTGCAGTTGTGAGTTTTTATCCCTTCGTTACTGAGACCAACTCATCTTGATACTGTGTGAACATTCTTACTTTGTAAAATCAACTGACAAATGTTAAGTAACTGAAATAAAGTAATTATGATTATTTAATAACAATTTTTAATTGACTACAGTATTTAAGTAGGTCAGGGTTAAGTTTCTATTGCTTCGACGATGACCTAAATAATATATATAAATATAAAAATGGTCAGACCTTAATATAGTAAAATATAAATATACTAACTTATTAGGTTTTTCGACGATACTGGATATTATTCTTTAGCTAGTAATTTTGTGTCTTTAACAGCGAAATATGTGAATTATTAATGTGCCTATCCTAATTTCTTTATACTATTATTAATAATCTCGATTACGCATACATTTATTCTTCATATTTATTTAATACGGAAGTAAAATCTAAAGTTACATACTCTCCCAACAAAGTGATTAAAATACATCGCAAACATGCATCAATTGATTTAATTCAAATTCTTGGAACGGATAAACTTTGCCAAGTGACTAAAAGAAAGGTTTTAGAATGTATCAACAGATTACCATTCACTTGGAATACAGATTATGTCGGGAATATTTATGAATGGTTGTAAATGTTTAGAAATTCACTCGAAGAAATATGTACTCACAAACTCTAGTGACTCTTGAGCTGCGAAGCACTTTGGAGAGAAAATAAGGAAAAGTGAAGAAACATTGCGCCTTACTTAAACTTACTTAACATTATTATCATCATCATCTTTCACTCGCTTATTCATTCACTTGTTGTCAGAATGTTCTGATTTATGTAGATTTAGTATATCCGATCAGGTATTCTTTGTATCATCGTAGTTATTATTTTATTTAAAGGTATATTATGTGGAAAATAATAAATACAAGTTAACTCCGCTAGGGTTTTGGACTAGAATCTGATGTTGTGAAATTCCAAATAGGATTCCAAAGTCTTTGAACGTTGACACAACTTTGTTAGGCTCCGAGTAAGTACGTACAATTAAAAATACTCCATATTTCTTTGCAAGATCATTAAAAGTTCAGTAAGGACAAGCGACCCACGTTTCCCATTTCGAATCCGATCGTTACAGAAACGACAACATTAAAACCGTTTCACGGAAACGTTGTCCAACCAGAACACAATTTTATTCATTTTTGGTTTACGATTACCAACATTACATTACAGCGCACCAAGATAGTAATTCAATGTAAGTAGCTATTTAAATAATGCATAATCGCATTCATCAAGTGCAGTCTCGGGTTATACGACATTTGCATTTCCACAGCCTTATTAGAATATCCTGACGTTTAAATATAATAATTAATTTTATACACTCTGTCAAATTGCTCAATGACTAAGTGGGCCTGTATTGTAATAAATTATTTTACATATTGTGTTATATTTGTATTTGTATTATAACATGCAAAACATTTTATGAATCACATAACAATTTCCAATATCCTTCTATTTAAATTTAATGTCTTTTTATTTCACATTTTCTTTGTTTTATTGATTTATTTAATAAAGTTAACTAAGGTTTCTTTTATAAATCCTGTTGCAATATAATAATTTATCTTGACTGTCATGTGATCATACATATGATGATCTATGAATAACAGTCATAAAAACTGGTGTCAGTAAAAAACTGCTGAGTTAAATCAGGAACTTACCTTAGTAAAATAAAATAAAATTTCTGTGTGAAAATTTAATCATACTGATTCAATGCTCGCTATGAATTAATTATTCTCATTTATATTTGTTTGCATAAGAATTTTTCTTCCCAAGAAACATAAAGTATCCAGCTCGCTCTGTCCGCTCCACTCGTTTGTGTTTTTTGGCACGCCAGCCAAACAGTGTTTTACGTGATGCACCGCGCCTGAGTGTGCGCGGGCGCATCTCACGCCGCTGTTTACACAAAGAAATCTTAAGACCTGCGGTTTCTATGGAAATGCACTATTTATACTAACTGGGTTGCCTTTGATCGCAATGGTCGAAGGTTGAAGGAACTAGCGGGATTTTCAGCAATTATTCCAGAGGTCATAGTTTACAAGAAAAAAGAAAACAGAACTATTGCAGAGGTTAATTAGCTGTCATTACCGGGTGATACGGGTTGAAATCAAGCATAAGTAAAGATTTTAAGCAACTTTTTTTTTTAACAACGGTGATCAGTCAAACGATTACTGATCATACATGTCTTAATTTTGAGTGCTTCTATAGGCATCCCCAAGGCGCGTCGACGAAGGAGTGCTATAACAGTAGTTCATTGGAAACTTTGTAGTTTATTTTGGAATGGATAGATGCTTTATTAAATACTAGTGGACGCCCGCAGCTTCGCTCGCGTAGAATTAGACCCATTAATGACGTCTACCCGTCTAACGACTTCAAAAACGGCAAAGTTTCATACTAACTTTGCACCCCCGTTTTACCCCCTTAGGGGGTGAATTTTCAAAAATCCTTTCTTAGTGCTCCCCTACGTTATAAAAGAAACCCCTGTGCAAAATTTCAAGTTTCTAGCCCTTATAGTTTAGGCCCTGCGTTGATATGTCAGTCAGTCAGTCAGTCAGTCAGTCAGTCAGTCAGTCACCTTCTCCTTTTATATATATAGATATATTGGCCTTTAAAGCGTCACCGAACTGGAAATGGTAATATTGTAATGTGAATCCAAATCTAACACAGATACTTATAATATTAGTAAAGACAAACTTTAACAGACGTAATGGGTACGTACTGAAGTACGTTTACGTGTGCGGTAAAATATCCAGAAAATAGTCATGATGTTCATTTGGTGGTTAGTGTAGGCGACGCTTACTTTGCTGTTAAAGTGTAAAAAAAAAAAAGCTCTGTGGTTGACGCTGTCAAGAGTATTTTGAAGAGGTTAATTTTCTTCTCTAAGATTCGTTTGGCCATATGTCGTTTTGTATGTTTTGTTTTGTGCTTTAGTCAAAATAAAAGCCTGTTATTTGGTAATGTGCATCGTGTTTTCACTGTTAATCAGTGCCTACAAACAATTGAGTTGATTACAGTTTGGTTTAGGATGTTCTTTAAAATGATTCTCAAAGTATGTAGTAGCACGAGAAAAAGGTTAACAACCTCTGGTCTAGTAAAAATGTCAGAACTTTCCTAGTGATACACGGAAAAACAATGGTGTTTGGATATACATGCGTAGAACAATGGGGAACTCGGTAGATGGTGGACCGTTACGTTGTAGCCTGGCCGATGCTAGAGGAAGTTTTGTAAAGGATTCAAGACCATGACCGTGCTTCGAATAAAAATCCATAGGAATAAAAATGTCTATGTTCGTTTGTTTAAAACTTTGACAGTTTTCTTCCGTTGAAACAATAACTAGGCTTATGACAGAAGAATGATTTTTGCCTTAGATTAAAGGTTTTTGCCTAAGACACATACTACTAGCTTAGTATTGTAAGGTTAGCGGATAAAACTATAGGTATTCCACCCTCAACATCTGCCTTGCCCGGCAATCAAACCCAAGACTTGTCAGTAGCTTATGCTGCGCGGAGAAATTGCCCCTTATAATTTTGAGAAAAGAACAATAAAAACTAGGTAGGAAAAAACTACAAATACTGTAAGGAGTTATTTTCAAGGCAAATTTTTTTTATTTATCTTTTAGTTTACCGACGATTCTTAAGCATAAAATTACAGACAAACAAGACAGACAATTTCTTTTAATGTATAACAAAAGGAAGAGAAAAGCATTTTTAACAATAACTTATACGTTTTTAACGTTTTTATCTTAGAACGTGAATTTCACCCCCTTCAAAACGTCGGTTTAATTTGAAACCTTGATCACAATAATGTCAATAAATTAATTTGTAATTAATTAAAATTAATTAAAAAAACTACATTATAGTTCTTTCTAAAAGTGTTTTAGTTTTTTAAAAGATTTACAATTAAATATAACTTGCTTTAGATTGACATGTTAAGTACCTACATAACATTCGGTTTTATATTATGTTACAATGTTAATTTTAGTATAGGTAATCAACGTTTCAGATATCTAAGACTTTTTTTAAGATTAACATTTTGTTTTTTTCTTTTTCTTTTATGTTTTGTAATTTTAATAAGTATTTAATACATAATCAGTTTAAATTTAAAATACATTTTCTACGGAAGAGCGGGACATCCTGGCACAGGTAATATAATTTTCTAAATAAATTATTTCATTTGGTAACAAGGTTATACACAAGGTTAGTTTTATACAAGGTTTAAAAAGCTCTGTCTTAATAAATTATTCTTAAGACAGAGCTTTTTAAACCTTGTACAATACCCGATTACACAAACTGTCTCATTCACTATGCCTTATCACATCTAAATTTCGACTTTCAACAGAACGGCAGCCAGCAATTACCGCGTCCTCAATTAAACTCCTCGGAATATCTGTCAATCTAAACATTGGTTCAAACCTCTCAGTTTGCATAGTACTGTTAGATGGTTTCTATCTCGCATCTGGACTCGGACCAACTTGTCGTACTGCCAGCGATAGGCGAACATATTATTTTGAAAATAAAAACATTTTATTTCAGACGTCCAGCAGCCTTTCCCGCAGCTTCGCTCGCGTGGAATTAGACAACAATAGTTTCGTTTACACCTAGTAATATTATATAGCCTACGTGCCAGTGAAGATTCTAAAACACAGAGATCATTTCTAAGTAGATTTATGGCTAGATTGAAACATGTTCTTTTTAGATAATCTCTTTTAATTTATTTTAATAATAATATAAATATATGCATTTACTTATTTAATATGTATACCAACTTGAATTGTCTTGGATTTATACTTATTTATCTTGCTGCTGAACACCGCATCTTAGTTTTTTTTTCTTTTAATACTGTGGTTAGCTGATTGAGGATGCATTATGCATTCAGCCATTTGTTCCACTTATTATTTTTTACTGTGGTTTTTTTATGGATACACGATAGCAAACGAGCTTGCAGCACCAAATCAATCAAGTTTAAATAAATAATCTCTATTCGTGTGCGATGAAACAGATGGCTTATAAAGAAAAATAAGCTAGGCCGGGTTATTGGGATCTAGATTGTGAACGGGATCATAGGAATTAAGACTTATATGGGCACCAGTTTTAATTTTCTTACCCATTAATCGAGGAAGACTGCAGCGTTTTCTAGGTTTATTGTGGCAATTAAACAGGATTGAAGTTTTCAGTGCCGTTTCACACTAGGTACCTACTTAAATTTTTAAGATTATTTGCAGATAAAAATACAAATAAAAATTCTCTTTATTTGTACACCAAAAAAGAAGATGAAGGTTTGCAAAATAGGTGATATTATGGCATAACATAAATTCACTCCTGTTTTCTCCGAAAGGGTAGGTTGAGGTAAAATACCTTTTCACCACTTATATTTAAGTCCCATGTGATAGCAGTAGATTGACACACCAGAATTGTTTAAACAACTATTATAATTATACTCTATAATAGTAACATCGACACCTGCAAGGAAGAACATCGTAACTCATTTTTAGTAACTTTACAGGAGAGCGCGTTAAAGTTTAAAAAAATTCTTAGTCAGTTCTGTTATGTCCTAACGCCATTCACACTAGAAAGTTGTAGTCAAAAAGGGATAATTTATATTACTGTATGATTAATATGCTATTACTACGTTCATTTTACTACCTTTTATGAGTTACAATGAGTTTGCACGTTATAAACTTTATAAAATGACATTGTAACTCAGATTTACAATTCAAAATTGTACGCCTATGTTAGCTTCATAGAAAAAAAAAATTGTAAGTCTGACATACAATGCGCAACATGTATTTTAATTTGATTTGAAGTTACCATATAAGTAAAACAAGTGAAATAATTTAATTATTCATTATTAATTCCAAAGTGTTTGCTCGAGATCAATGCATTGGGCAAACGGCAAAGCCAGTTATCAAGGTTGAAGACAGATTCCGGTACCATAGTCTCGTCCAAACCTGAAGTTTTGATAGAAATTGAGAAGTATTACGGACAACTGTACACTTCCTCGCAAGCCCCAGCTCCAGCTGGCGCTCACGATAAGCGAGCTAGATTAACCCGGCACTATACCAAAGATATCCCGGACGTCAGCCTGTTCGAGATTAGGGAGGCTCTCAAACAACTGAAAAACAACAAAGCACCGGGTGATGACGGAATCACAGCAGAGCTGCTAAGAGCTGGTGGGAAACCTGTACTAGTGGCGCTCCAGAAGCTGTTCGATACTGTCATCAATAGCGGAACCACCCCAGAGGCGTGGCGCGCGAGCGAGGTTGTGTTGTTCTTCAAGAAGGACGACAAAACCCTTCTTAAGAACTACAGGCCCCTTGCGCTCCTGAGCCACGTCTACAAGTTGTTTTCGAGAGTCCTTACTAATCGCATTGCGCGCAGGCTTGACGACTTCCAGCCTCCCGAACAAGCCGGTTTCCGAAAAGGCTACAGCACCATGGACCACATACAGACACTGCGGCAAGTTATACAAAAGACCGAGGAGTATAACCAGCCGTTGTGTGTCGCGTTTGTGGACTATGAGAAAGCCTTCGATTCTATCGAGACCTGGGCAGTGTTGGCGTCTCTGCAGCGGTGCCAGATTGACTATAGGTACATCGAGGTGTTGAAGTGGATATATGAAGCCGCCACAATGACAGTCCGAGTACACGACAGAAGCACGAACCCCATTCAATTGCAGAGAGGTGTTAGGCAAGGGGACGTTATCTCCCCGAAGCTTTTCACCGCTGCATTGGAAAGCGTGTTTATGTTTAAGCTGATGGAGTGGAAAGGACTAGGCATCAACGTCAATGGCTAACGCCTCACACACCTTCGATTTGCCGATGATATAGTTATCTTGGCAGAATCGCTGGACGACCTCAACACTATGCTAGGGGACCTCAACAGTGCCTCACAATGGGTGGGTTTGAAGATGAACATGGACAAGACTAAGATCATGCCCAATGTGCATGTCAAACCTATACCAGTTGTTGTTGATGGCGCTGCCATAATATATGTATATGTATATTTACCTGGGACAAGTGGTCCCGATGGGTAAGTCCAACTTCGAGAAAGAGGTCACTTGAAGAATCCAACTCGGCTGGGCAGCGTTCGGGAAGCTACGACATATCTTTTCATCGAGATTACCTCAGTGCCTGAAGACGAAAGTTTTCGAACAGTGTGTGTTGCCAGTGATGACATATGGATCCGAGACGTGGTCCTTTACCGTCTGCGTCATTCGCAAGCTCAAAGTCGCTCAGTGTCGCTCAGTGTCGCTATATAAGAGCTATGCTCGGTATTTCGCAACGAGACTGGATTCGAAACGATGAAATCCGTAGACGAACGAGGGTTACCGACATAGCTCGTCGACTAAGCACGCTGAAATGGCAATGGGCAGGCCACGTCGCTCGTAGGACGGACAACCGATGGGTTAGAAAGGTCCTCGAGTGGAGACCAGGGCTCGAGAAACGGAGCACAGGCCGCCCTCCAACCAGATGGACTGATGACCTGAAAAAGTCAGCGGGAAATCGCTGGATTCAGAAGGCACAGGATCGGGAGGAGTGGCACCTATTAAGGGAGGCCTATTACCAGCAGTGGACTCTGAAAGGCTGATGGATGGATGGATGGATGGATGGTGCCCATATCATAGATCGTAAAATTATATGTAGCAAGTTTTCTTTTATAATAAAACAGAGATACTTCCGACTGTGGAGTATTCAAGATCTTTTGTAAGTCGAAACAAGCTGCTACAACAGAATCAGAGTGCTTGGCTCGGTGTTTATCGCTATCTTTTAAAATGTTACAATTTTGGAATCGAAAATATTAATCTTCGTTTGAGAATGAAAACATTGTAACTAAGATTGCAATGAAAGATTGTTTAACGTTCACGTTCACGTTCACAACATCTTGCGAAAGACAAGAGGGTATCTCGTATTGCAATTTTTTCTTAGTAATATTATCAATTACTGGCAAATTATCAATAAGTAACTAAATATACATTTTTATCATTTTCTGTAAACGTTGACTTACAATGCTTTAATACTGGCTAAAAACTTAATTAGAAATAATTCAGATATGGGAGTGAGTGCAAAAAATAGAGCTTTTTTTTTTAATAAAGAATATGATTGTAACTCAAATTCATCAAAAAGTGAGTTACGATGTTCTTCCTTGCAGGTGTCGACATTATCACAACATGTAATGCTGACTAGGTAGGTACTCTACATTTCTATGGTACAAGTTTGTTCGTAGTTTAATAATTAAGTTACGTAATAGTGAAGTGGACTATGCACTCCACTTCTCGTCTTCTATTTATCGTCTTCTGCTTTTCGTCTTCTTTTTATTTTATTCATACAAAAAGCAATTATGTATTGGTCTGTGGCAGTGATTAGGAGAGATGAGAGAAGAAGAATACAACTGAACCGGCGAAATAGACATGTATACCTCAATTATATTATTATTCAATGCTAATGTTTCGATATTTAATTTAATTTCGTAATCCTTAGTGGTTAAGGATTCCGTTTAGAAACCGGACAATTTTTATCGAGAAATCTCGGTGGAGCTATTTTTTTCCAGAATAGCGTTCTCCACTAGTTTTATTGAAATGTATGCAAATTTACGTATAAACTGTGTTAGTTGATACGTGTTCGTGCACGTCTCCATTGTCAAGGGACGTCATTTCGTGTCCAGACTGCGTGTGATGGTAATTATTTGTGACCATGAGGACTTCTTCGGCTCTATTCATAAATATCCGAAAAAGGTATGCCAATTTTTTTTTACGCTTGTATAAAACTTATTTACACATGATAATAATAAATATTGTGTTAGCCTAAGATAGCAAACGACTTGCAGTACCATTCATCCCGGCTATCCATCACAATTGTGACTGAATTACTGAATTACATTATGACTTAAAAAGAGACTGGGATGGATCCAGTTAGCAGAGAGTTTTAACAAGAACATTAGATGGTCAGTTCGTTTGTGAATTTTTAACTGGGGCTTGTTAGTGAGAGTTAGTCCTGTTTTTTGGTGTTAGTAATGTTACGAATAATGAAAGATGACGATGGATGAAATATCGCATTATTAATGGAAAGCACCACCATTAGGAAAACTTACCAAATTGTTAACGATGCTTCCCATCGAATTGACGTCGACGAAGTGCTCAATGGAAACACGGAACAGGTCTAGCGCGGCCCATCGAGTGTCGCTTGTAAAATTGCATTACGCAATGACCGGCGACGTGTCCATTTGTGTCCTACACCTCCAATATGAATGGGCTTTGCTGGGCCAGTGAAAGACACTGATGACACTTTGCTTTCGTTGGTCTAGTGGGCGTTAATCAATACTTTTTATCAAATGAGTAACAAACCAAGGATTGCAACAATCCGCGAACAAAGATGTATGATGGTGTATACCTTCATGCACGCAGCACCTCCCTTCCACACAGGAAACATGCACACGCGATTAGTGAAAACATACACCAACACACAATTAATTATCTTAAATTAGGAACAATTTTTAAGATACCGGACATAATGTAGACTCCTGTTTTTGTCGGATTTTCACACACTAAAACTAGCTGGGTGGCCTACCTCACCGCTAGAGGAGTCCAGATTATCTACAAAGAATGCACCGGTGATAGTGTTGTGCTACAGTTAGTTCTCAGAAATATATTTGAATATGGAAGGTAGACGATATAAGAAGTGCGTTAGGCATCCCCAAAAAATTATCGAACGAATAAATAAATCCATACTAATATTATAAATGCGTAAGTAACTCTGTCTGTCTGTCTGTCTGTCTCGCTTACACGCCAAAACTACTGAACCGATTTAATTTAAATTTGGTACACAGATAGTCTAGAGCCTGAGAAAGGATATAGGCTACTTTTTAATTGGAAAAAAGTGTTGTAAATGGTTGATAAGGGGGATGAAAGGTTGTATGAAAGTATTGTCATTTTCAGAACTACAACCATAATATTTTAGGCTGTTTAAACCTAATAAATATGGCATTCAAAATTGTAAATTTTTGTTTGTAATGTTTGTTAATTACCTACGTGGAGCTAAAGTTAACGCGTTATGAAGAATCTATTATTATGTCTAATTCCACGCGAGCGAAGCTGTTGGAATAATACTTAGGTACATACATAAAAAAATAGCTACGGTCAGTGAATCTTTTCCAATTGAATCCATATAGTTTTATACGCTGTATGTGGGGGAAAATTTTCAATTTATATTTTTACGAGCAAAACCGTTTTTACGAGTTGTAACGGATGCCTAGATCGGCCGAGGTGGACAACTTATTAGACTGTAGACCCACCAGGCAAACTGTTTGCGTTTCATAATATTTTAGTTGAATTATCCATACAATGTCGCAGATGGTGTGCGGGCATAAAGTTTTAGAAAGAGATTGCACATGTGATGAAAGATGTGCACTTCCACTGGAATTAGTGCCTCTGTTTAACAAGTGTAGACAAATCTTATTTTCTAATGGTTACGAGATAGCAAACGAGTACACAGCATGCATCTGCTGCCGCCCACAACTATTTTAGACATTGAACCAAATGTATAAGATTCTCATTCAAAGTTTCTGACCCTTAAAGTATTAGGCGGTCATCTAAAAAAGTGTAGCAGCAGTCGCTGACCCTCGGCTTTGAGTAGAAAGACTACGTTCCTAAGAAGAATAACTGGGGAAGAAAAATCCTCGAGTGGAGAACACGATTCGGAAAACCGACTATTCTTCTTACAAAGTGGACTGATGAAATGAAGACGAAGAAACCGTTGGATTCAGGGGGCACAGGACCGAGTGGCGCCGACAAGGAGAGGCCTATGTCCAGAAATGGACTTAGCAAGACTGATGGATGGATGGAATGGATAGAAATCTGAGTCAGCTAACTGAGAACCGCAAACTATTTGTTTCGCGAGAGACGCAGCTTTATAGCAGACCGTTCTAAATGCATACTAACATCTAGAGAGTGCTGATCGAGCGTTTTACTTAAAATGTCATTTTAGGTTAGGAGAATAGAAAACGGGTGAGGACCAATCTATGACGGCCATGTCATCTGCTACAAACATCGAAAGGAATAGAGAATGAGACTAACCGTTAGTCCAATTAACACATTTTGATAAGTTTTACTCGTAGTTAGCCAGTGCTAACTACGAGTAAAACTAATATCGTAATTAATACACCTAGTAATAATTATATAGTCTATGTCACTCAGTGAAGATCTTTCTAATGGTGAAAGAATTTTTAAGATAGCTCCAGTAGTTTTTGTGTGAAAACATTACAAATAAATGTTTCCTCTATAGAATATTAGTACTTATAGATTTAGTGCGTATGGTAATAGCAATTACACTGGATTTAGTCAGATAAGACTGTTGTTAGTAATATTCTAGTTAGTACCTATTCTAGTCATAACTATATAAGGAAGTAAGTGTCTTTTGCTGTTACGTTAAAAGCATCATCCGGAAAGCCAGCTTTGGCCAGCGTGGAGGATTATACTTTCATCATCATCATCAGCCTTTAGAGGTCCACTGCTGGACATAGGCCTCTCCTAAACGACGCCAGTCCAACTGGTCCTGTGATTCTGAATCCAGCGGTTTCCCCTTCTTCCTTCCTGCCTTCTTCAGGTCGTCCGTCCACCTCATGAAAGTCACGATTATGGCCTAGCTCCACCCATTTCGACCCGAGCCCAACATTGGGACAAAGAAAGCGTTGTGGTGTAATGGTACGTAAATCTCAAGTTAGAGAATCAATAAAGCTACTCGTATATTGAACAAAACATACGTCTTGTTTATTAATAAGCTCAATGAGCCTTAATCTATATATATTTAAAAGGAGAAGGTGACTGACTGACTGACTGACTGACATATCAACGCAGGGCCTAAGCTATAAGGGCTAGAAACTTGAAATTTTGCACAGGGGTTCCTTTTATAACGTAGGGGATCACTAAGAAAGGATTTTTGGAAATTCACCCCCTAAGGGGGTTAAACGGGGGTGCAAAATTATAGTATGAATCTTTGCCGTTTTTGAAGTCAAGTGGGCAACCCGAACGGGCAGACGTCGTTAGTGGGTCTAATTCTACGCGAGCGAAGCTGCGGGCGTCCACTAGTTATTAATAAAATAGCTTTAATTATAATAGTAATTTTTATTCATTTAAGAACCATTGTTAACAAAACATATGTTTTTATTTTTATCGTCTCTGAACGCACTCAGTAAGTACCTACCATTAAACAGATGCTCGTTGACAATCAAATGGCAGTAATTGTCAGTATTCAGCAATTATTGTTGTTTTTTGCGTTGAAACTTGAAATTATTCAATTATATTTACTTACTGTCAATTAGTACGTGTACTAGAAAAAAGTATTTTTCTTTATGATTGTAACATGATTGTAACAGTGTGGTTCAATCTATTATGTATTTCGAAACATCTTCAATAATTTTACTTACATAAGAATACTTTAATAAGAATTTGTAATAGGAAAGATGCTCCTGTATTTTATACTAGTGGACGCCCGCAGCTTCGCTTGCGTTACACATTCACTAACTTCAAAAACGGCAAAGCTTCATACTAACTTTGCACCCCCGTTTTACCCCCTTAGGGGATGAATTTTCAAATTTTTCTTTTCGCCGTAAAAACCATCCTTGAACTTCAACGAACATTTTAAAAAAAGAATTGGCCAAATTGGTCCAGGCGTTGTTGAGTTATGCGCTTACCAACACATTTTGCGATTCATTTTTAATATATAGATTTGGAAGTATTTTACAGTTGTAACTTAACTTTAGGAGAACTGGAGAGAAGGATTTATGCATGAATTCCGGCTTTGAAATGTTTTAGTAAGGTATCCTGTCAAATATAATAAATATTTCCAAGTTTAATTATTTAGTAAAACCCCGTACGTCGTAATGATTTCCTACCCATCGTTTTGGTTCAGTTTTCAATCAACTTTTTCCTTACATTTTATACATCTAGCCGTTGTATCTATTGTATCTCATAGTAGGTAGTTAGTACATAATTACATGAAACTGATTCCTACTTCAAAACAATAAAAACTTGCATGTCTTTGCTTAACGTTAGTAAAAAAGCAAAATATTTCTGACAGGAAATATGACGGCTAAATATTGAGGTAATCAGTTCCCAATTTCCCGCCGTATTTTATGTCAGCCATACTTCTGTTACTTTAATTAAATGTGGATGTGCTGAATAAACCAGCTTAGTCGTAGATAACTTTATAAAAATATGGTGGTTTGTATAGTAAACTAAATATGAAATTAAATTCCATAGATTGTTTGAGGAAACTATTTTTATAAAGCGCAGCAGTAAGAAAAGGCGTTACAGAATTACGATTACGCGAGCTTAAAACGATATCATAGAGTTATAAATAATAATCATTTCAAACATTAATTCCGATAAATTCTTAAATCATTAAATGTACTGCAGCTTTAAATTTTTGTAAATAAAACAATATTATTACCTTTTACTGATATTTATCCAGCACTCACAAAAAGTCCAAATTTTATCTGTCACACATAAAAACACGGGGCGGTTGCCTGTGTGCGCATCCTCATTTTTTTTGTTTCGTAACCGAACTTATTCTCGCGTCCGAGAAACTCGCGCCAAAATCGCTATCGCCAAAGTACGCACTGTTTCTTTTTTATTCCCTCGTTGCGTAACTTGTTATTACATTTTTCCAATTTCACGGAACGTTAGCGTTTAAAATAAAACATTTTTTATTAGTGTTCACAGTACTAATTCATTTTTGCACTACCTTAACTGGCACTTAAAAATGGCGGATGTCTAAAAATAGTCTTTGTTAAATTAGAAAAGAAACAAAATTCACATTTTTGAATTTGGAAGCCACGTCGTTCGATCGCGGTCGAGTTTGGCGCGCTGAGTGTTACTTCAGTACTGAGTTTGTACGCAAGGAATATTGAGTTAAAAATTTAAAGGTGTATTTTCAAAAAGCGCGGCAGTATTTTCATTGTTTTCCGGCGCAGCGCACATGCACTTTCAACACATTATGATCTAACACTGCCCGGGTCTGGATTGCTGAACATACTTATTCTAAGTCAACTTACATTCGTTCATATTTGCCTGCGGGGCTTAGGGCTGTGTCAGCTTAGAACAAACCTCGCCTAGTCCTATTTATGCTGTCATTACAATGAATAGATAATGAAACATAGTTAATAATAGAAGCTTTTCTGTGTGGATGCATAATAACATATCATTGTGATTATGTTTAGTTAACTGAATAGCTCAAAACTTTATAATCTTTAAGATATTCTAGAAAGCTTACCAACTTAATGCCACTTTATTTGATCTTTATTTTTTTATAATGGGTCAAGCTTCATTAAATTACTTTTGAATAATTTTTAAATTATACACAGTAGGTATATTTTAGTTCGGATAATTAGGTATGCTAGAAATAAAAACGACATACACTATAGTCAATCATTCGATACAGTTCTTTTAATTTGTTTTTATTTATTTATATTAGGTATTACACATTTTATATTCAGGTCGTTTTAAAATGCATAAAACAGTGTAGTTTGATTTGATGACAGAAATGTACCTAACTATTGACAGTAATATATTAGTATCTTATTTGCCATGCACTTCAAAGAATTTAAACAAGGTTTACTTCCTCAAACGTCTAATACAATTACAGAAAATCGACGTAGACAACCCTAGTTTTCGCGTAGTACAAGAAACGTCTTGCATATAATAATATGTTTTAGTCTATATTGAGCGGTGCAGCGTGCGCTTGCGCCTGTTACATTATACCTGCAGCTATTTAAAACGTAAACGTTACGGTTACGTTATCTAATAAATACTGCTTTATATTATCCACTCATTAATTCTCTGCATGTTTTTTCCCATCAATTGTAAGTTAATGTAACCGATGATTACGGATAATTATGATCAAATTAAACAGATAAAAAAATATGTATATCACTTATGTGTATTATTACTTATTTTGTATGAATACTTGTTTAATATGTGCATTAAACGGGCACAAGCATTAACAACGCTTAAAATATAACCCAGTGGTACAAAAAGATATAAATACGTCAAAATGGTTAGTAATAATTTGACACTATTTAATCCATACGTATATTCGGTTTGAATAATATAACGGACTTTTACCTGTTGTTTGCCATCAAAGTAAAGTCACCAATAAACCTATTGTGTTGTCACCCAATTGATTATGCGTTCATTTTTACCATTAATAATTTAATTATTATACTATCACGAGTCGATAATAAAATCAAAATTAAACATGATCTTACTTATTATTGATTTTCTTAACAATATTAAATTATTTAAAGTAATAAATCGATACAACTTTTAACGTTACAATAACTAAAAAGCAGTAACGACGAGTTGCAACACCGCCTGCGTTATCCTACAGCACTTCACTGCACTATTCCTGTATGCATCGTGCAATGGCCTGCACTGCCGCGTTCTGTTCGCCGCTTAGAAGACCATAAATCTCTATCTAAAACATTGCAAATCGAGTCTTATAGCTTAGACATAAATATGATTTTGCCTTGACGAATCCCGGCGGTTATTCGGTAAAATTAGAGAGTTTTTTAGATGGTAGTTCTTATACTTATTTCTCTATGAATTTTAGCTAGGTATAGTGTGGTATAGAAAGAAATGTTCAGTCTGTGGGCGCTGGTTTCTGGGACACGGCGAATGGTAGAAATCTTCGCAGTTACGTCGATATATAGCGGCAATTATAAGCTGGAAGGGAATTATTCGGCGCGCTAGGCTTTTACAGCAGAATAAGTACAACGGGATTATTTAGTTAGTTAGTTAGTAGTTTATTAGTTTATACACACTCACTTCCGTGTTTTTTGTATGTTGACTGAAGTGCTCATGGTTATGCGGCTTGAGTTACTCATAGCAACAGATTGTTTATTATTAAACCGGACCGGCCTTATTATTTTGGGTATATAGCAAACAAACATGCAGCATCCATGACACAAATATCAAATACATAGGACGTAATACATACATAGGACAAGATTGAGAAAGAGAGTTAGTTGAATTAGTAAAAGATGTTGATGACCATTAGTCAGGCGAATTGTAAGATATTATTGTGGACTTGTTTAGGAGGCAGGAACAGGGACTGTTAGTTCAATTTAATAATATTCCAGTAGGTAAAAGTTAGTCTAAATTGATTGCCTCTGGCAAAGTGAAAGCGGCAACCACATTACTTTAAAATCATTTAACTTTATTGGATGCAATCGATATAAAGGTGATAGGTACCTTAGAACTTTGTAGATTGTATATACTACCTAAATCGTCTCAGACGGTAGTCTAAAATTTTGAGCAATTATCCTTGGTCGGACTCAAATATGAGAAGAGACATCCAGGATACTTACACATTGAAGAACAAACCAACAAACACACTGTCTCATTTATATATTACTAAGGATTCCAGGAAGTAAACGAGTTATAAAAATCCATAAAGGTTATTTATGTTACCGCAGTAACATAAATATGGCTGTAGCTTAAGGCATAAGCGTCAGTTCTATGTGTTACCTATTTGTTTTACTTGCATATAAATTATAATTAAGTCCTATCTATAATAATATTAAGTATAAAGAGGAAATTTTTATTTATAAAGTTTTCAAACAAAAACTACTGGACCGATTTCAAAAATTCTTTCACCCTTAGAAATCTGCATCTTCTCTTAGTAACATAGGCTATATAATATTACTAGGTGTAAACGAAACTATTGTTATGTCTAATTCCGCGCGAGCGAATCTGCGGGCGTCCACTAGTTTCTAAATAATTGGTTCGTTACTATGACACCGCTTGCTTCATGATGTTTAAATAAGAAGAAAAGCAAAATAACATGCAGCTAAACTAAGATAAACCACATACATACCATCACAAGCTATAAATAGCAGGGACGTAACGAATGATTCCATTCCAAAAACTTTTCCAGAATCCTTTTCCAATCCATCCAAACACATAATTAGTTCCGCAGTGCTATTGGTGCGAGATAAGAATTGTTGGTTCCAATTCCAATTAATTAATACAGGCATCGTAAGAATGCCGGAATGCACTGTGGGCGCGAGCTTGCCGTTAGCTTAAGGGCTAACGGACATTGCTGTTAAATGTTTTGATGTCAAATGTTAATACATGTTGACAGTTCGAATCAACATTATCGACTGTTAAACAGAACTGAATAAAGGACATAATGCAATGATAATTATCTATCTGTATACTTATTCTGAAAACTTCTTTCTTACGAATGTAAGAATGGGTGGGGAATGAAGTTCATCAGGCGTTATGCTGTTAAATATTAGTCAAAGTTAAATAGTTTATTTCGCTGTAGTAAGGTTTTAGCACACTAAAATTACAGTAACTATTAAGAAAAGGAGATATAATGCTATTTTAAATTAATAATTTATTTATTAAATTAGTAAAAAGATGGCGCTGACACTGATAATTATAGTATTATGATGCCACTTAGCACAGGAGCACGCTAGTGAAGAATAATTTACAATCTTAGTATAAAACATTTTAATGGTGAACCTCTCAATTAACTTGACATTATTTACTTGGTAAACCTAATCAGACAATGAACACTATAATTATATCTCCTCACTACTTCGGTATATATCAAAATCAAATCACAAAATAATTTACTGCCACAAAAAAAAGATACATGCTTAAATTACAAAAACAAAATACAGTAAATAGGCAATAGGGGGTGCAGCTCAGCTTTAGCTGACATATCGTCAAGTGGATAAGATCCATCCGCCATCCGAGTAAAGTTCTGCAGTCGAGGCGTTGAAATTGTTATAGATGTGCGACGACCCTAAGAGTGACTCACTCCAAAGGGATGGCAACTCTGATAGTTGTTGCAAAAAATATTTCATTATAAAGTCTCGTTTTATAGATGAGTAGACAAAAATGAGATATTATGCTTTGTGGTTTATCAATCAATCTGAAAAATATTTACTGAGGCTGTTAATTGTAATCATTAATAGTAATGAAGAAGATAACAAAAATACCGGCCAATTGCTAGTCGGACTCGCGCTCGAAGGGTTCCGTACCATTTCCTATAAAACCGGCAAAAAAATCATGTACAATGTATGCCTTTTAGTATTTGTTGTTATAGCGGCAACATAAATACATCATCTGTGAAAATTTCAACTGTCTAACTATCACGGTTCATGAGATACAGTCTGATGACAGATGGACAGAGGGATGGATGAACAGAACAGACGGCCAGCGAAGTCTTAATAACAGGGTCCCTTGATCACGGAACCCTAAAAACTAGCAGTCGCAAGCGAGGCTGATTACCTAGTCTCGGATTTGTGCCCGATGTACGCCTCGACCTATTTACTACATATAAACTGATCAAAATTGGTTAAAAAAGAGTTTTTTTTTATGGATACAAGATAGCAAATGAACTTGCAGCACCACCCATCCGCTGCCACCCATGACAACTCGTGACTTTGAACAAGACTCAATGCGGGACTGGGATGGTTAGTCCAATTAGTTGAGAGGGTTAATTAGAACATTAGTTGGTCAGTTCATTAGTAGGTATGAGGTCTGGGGACTGTTAGTGATAATTAGTCCTGTTAGTTGGTGTTAGTAATAGTCCAGTTAGTACTTGTTAGGAGGAGTCTCGTTCTAAGTCAGTCACAGATGTGTTGCTACCCTTGAGGACTAAGATAGTCGCCTCTAAAGAAGTGTAACCGGAAACCACACCTTTCCAACCGGACCATAATTGCTTTAAAAACAATAATTACACGGCAGAAATGGTACTAGGTACCGTGGCGGGCGGTGGTACTGCCCCGGGCGTAAAAATCTCAATAATAATTTCAAATCTCTCCCACCGCCTTCAGAGAAATATAGGCGTGATGTTATGAAGGCAAAATGGCCGCTACATTTTCCTCACGCATCAGCTTTTGTTCAACCACAAAACACTGTCACCCGGAAACTACCATCCACATCAAATTTCCCGAAGAGATCTGTTTTAAACCGTAAAATTTGCGTCACGACTCCGCAGACGTGGCGCAAATGAAACGTGGCGCAAATGAAACGTGTGTTACACAAATGCACGCAAAACACGGGCGAGCACGACGTGCGACGGCGTAATGTAATAAGACGCATTTTTCTTTGACAAAAACATGCGCGGGCGCACATAATGGTGTTAGAAAATTGACGCCGCGAGGGTTCAACGAGCGGTACGCACGGAAGGTTACTCTACATAAAATACTAAGATATATCTTCATTATATATATAAAAGGAGAAGCTGACTGACTGACTGACTGACTGACTGACTGACTGACTGACTGACTGACTGACTGACTGACTGGCTGACTGGCTGACTGACTGGCTGACATATCAACGCAGGACCTAAACTATAAGGGTTAGAAACTTGAAATTTTGCACAGGGGTTCCTTTTATAACGTAGGGGAGCACTAAGAAAGGATTTTTGGAAATTCACTCCCTAAGTGGGTAAAACGGGGGTGGAATGTTAGTATGAAACTTTGCCGTTTTTGAAGTTAGTGAATGTCTAATTCCACGCGAGCGAAGCTGCGGGCGTCCACAAGTGCATGAATAAATGTACGTGTAAATTATAATGCTTAACATAAACATTAAATCATGGCTGTATTACCCTCAAGGGGTAGGCAGAGATAGGTAATAAACCCACTTCGCTTCGACCCATACACGTCACGGCACGGGTCTCCCCCACAGACATTGCTGCGGGAGGTCTAGAGCATACTCAACCACGCTGCTCTAATGCGGATTGGTGGAGGGGTTAGTGGCCAACCCAGTGTCGAATGTTCTCAAGCCACCCGAAGGTTTTCGACAAGGCTTAACGACTGGTTCCACCAGTAGTAAATTTTTTTTTATAGTACCCACTTTAAAAGCTACACAGACATTTAGAGTAAACACGAAATTTTACAACACAAGAATCGAAAAGCAGTAACTGATTCAAAGTAGAGCATACTCCATATCGAATAGTTGCGAAACCAACACTTACTTTTTACCAGACTTTCTTCGTTCTTGCAAACGACACATTCCAATGTAACAAAACAAGACGGACCGGCCGTTTCAGACAACTTATTCTGGCGTACACATACTTCATTTACTCGGGGTCGGGATAGGAATTACTATCCCACTGCTGGGCATGCGTCTCTCACAATTGACAACGCTGGAGCTTTTTTCAGAGACGGAAAAACAGGCATACGGGCCACCTGATGGTAAGTGGTCACCGTCGCCTATGCACGTGCGACACCAGGGGCATCACAGTTCAACTAATGTTCTAATTAACTCTCTCAACTGATCGGACTAACCATCCCAGTCCCTAATTGAGTCTTGTTCAAAGTCAGTCACAGTTGTCATGGGCGGCACGAAACAAACTGACCAACTATCAGTTCGTTAGTAGGTGTGAGGACTGGGGACTGTTAGTGATAGTTAGTCCTGTTAGGTAGTGTTAGTAATAGTCAGGTTGAAGCAATAACACCAATGGATGGGAGCCTTCAAGTAATACTTGTTAAGAATCTGCATTTGTTCCGTTACAAAAATCCCTAATGGCACTTATGCACTTTTGCCTCAAACTGTTGTAAAAACTGTAGTTTAAAATCACATTACCAACTGCGCAGGGCTGTCAACACGTTAGGCTTAACAAAAAGGCATGTTGAAAAAAAAATTAAGCCAACGTACACGCTTGGTTAAAAATTCGGGGAATTTTCAGCCCAAAACAACATCTAAATCAAATCTCAACAATTGGAATGTTTCAGCCGAAAAGTAAAGATTGTCTTTACTTTTCGAGATTCGGTAGATCATTGAACTTCAGATTACTGACAATACAATGCAATATAATCTCTTAACTATATAATATACATATTTACTAACACTATGGATGGATATATGGTCTGAAATAAACATTATTACTATTACTATTATATTATTTGGTCTTTAAGACTTATTATCTTATTATTGTAGCCAAAATTATTGTCTGTTAAAATTGTTGATATTGTATCAAATGGTTATTTATTTATAACCACGGACTACAATGGTTATTACTGAAATGGTAGCTCAAGCCACTTCATTCAAAGTAGGTAGGTACTAATAACCACCCATCCGCTGCCGCCCATGACAACTGTGACTGATTTGAACAACAATTTGAATTCTAACCATTTGAAATGAAAGAGTTTCTCAAATTTGGAAATGAAGAATTGATTGCCAACCATATTGGAAAACGAACGTAACGCAGGCAGATTTGAACGCATAAGCAATGGGATCAGTCTAACCACTGAACCACAGCGGTCCAGTCTACTGGCGACGAAATACTTCAAAGTTTAATCTGTAGGACAGTGTCTCATGATGGAGATAGTTAATATCACGAAAATTATAGGCTAAGCTTATACTTTACTGGCTAAGAAACATGAGTAACATAAATGTCACCACATCCAATTATTACGAGTAACTTGTAACTTAAAAAAATAATTGTGCCAACCCTATAACACTGCGTCGCGACTTTACAGCAAAATTAGCAAAAAAAGGCAATTCTTGTTAGTTTTTTCTTACAACTCATCCTTTCGAGATATTCTATTAAGAAAACTATTAGTTATTATTATTACTAATTACAGAGCTCGTAAATTGATTTCTTATTATATTGCTTTACCATAAAATTGTTGCTGAAATCGATATTATAAAATACTTGAGTTATTTTATAGGGTTTTAAAAATTGAACAAGCGGTAAGTAAGGCTAAGGGCAAAACGGACATAAATATTGAGAGGTCTTATTGTCTGAAACGATAATTTCATATTTCTTAAGTCTTCCTTTGCATACTGGTATGGTATAAAAACTCTAAAATTACTTATCAATCTACTTCGATCAATCGATCTATATATATAAAATGAGAATCTGACTGACTGACTGACTGACTGACTGACTGACTGACTGACTGACTGACTGACTGACTGACTGGCTGACTGGCTGACTGACTGACTGACATATCAACGCAGGGCCTAAACTATAAGGGTTAGAAACTTGAAATTTTGCACAGGGGTTCCTTTTATAACGGGAGCACCAAGAAAGGATTTTTGAAAATTCATCCCCTATGGGGTAAAACGGGGGTGCAGTCAGTATGAAACTTTGCTGTTTTTGAAGTAAAGTGGGCAACACGAAGGCGGGCAGACGTCGCTGATGGGTCTAATTCTACGCGAGCGAAGCTGCGGGCGTCCACTAGTTACATACTATAACTTAAGGCAGAAGTGATACCCACATATTACCAGTTGAGCATAATTCCAGTAATTGCCATTAATAGGACGGAAATTCAAAGTCAAAAACCCAATGTTAATTGTCACGACCCGGAATTGTACCGAGGACCTCTAGCTTAACAATCGCACTTACTACCAGAGGCAGTGTCTGACTTTACTTTAATAACTGAACAATGCCTAACAATGCCTAACAATGCCTAACAATGCCTAACAGTGCCTATGTGGATTCCCTGTTACACCTGCAACTAGGTACTTTTCATTCAAATTGCCTAAAATATTAATCAACCTAAAATAATAATAAAAGTAGCGTCCATAGCCCAATGGCTCGCTTCGATTCAATGTGATCGAAAGTGTTAAGCAACGACGGGCGCGGTCGGTGTGTGGATGGGTGACCGCTAGTGGCAAAATTTCATGGACGCTACCGTGCTTCGGAGGGCACGAAAAGCCGTCGGTACTGGTTGTTTTCAATTCTGGAAACAGTCGTTAAGCCTTGTCGAAGACCTTCGGGTGGCTTGAGAACATTCGACACTGGGTTGGCCACTCTCCACCAATCCGCATTGGAGCGGTAGATAAAAAATGTTATGACGTTCATTATGCGTATACAAAAATACCATATACCATATATCTGCAGCGTGGTGGAGTATGCTCTAGACCTACCGCAGAAGTGTTTGTGGGGGAGACCCATGCCCAGCAATGGGACGTCTATGGGTCGCAGCGAAAATAATAATAATAATCAACAACATTTTCTGAAATATTTAATGCTAGCTGGACTAAATCTCAAGCGGTAGTCTTGTATGTGTATCACAATTTACAATGTAGTGTAGTCAGTGTAGTGTAGTATTAAGTGTGTGTCAGTGTAGTGTTGTGTGTAGTTAAATAAAGAAATTAAAAAAAGACCGTGTATTAGCCCCTGTAACTTATTATTTCAGTAATAAATTTCACGCCATCATAGACCAAAACATAAAAAATATAAACGCGTACCGATTATTGAGTAACCGGTAATCATCCATGATTACCGGTTACTCAATATTATCATATAATGAAGACCGGTAAAACACACATTATTTTTATGAAAAAATGGTAACACTAAATATAACATTAGCTGGTAATTGAATTGAATATCAAAAAAATATACAATTAAAATACGATTAAGTATTATAGCGATCCGTAGATTACAATCGCGCGATGGTCTGCGTAGAAATGGTCCGCGTTATGCCACAAATCACAAAGAGTTTGAGATAAAAGCTTAGCTTATTTTATTTTTATCAATTTTTGACAATTTTTTTTTCGTGGGTAAATATTATTAAAATGCTACTAATATATATAAGTGCGATAATTGGTGCGATATCTCTGTGTTAATTTGAAAAACCTGTTTAAAAGCAGATAAATGTCTTGTTTTGTATCTTAAACATATAAAAATCTTTCATATTTGTGACATTCCAGTGACAGACATTTAAAATACATTGTACATCAACATAATAAAGTCAAAGAATGTACAAAAAGTTCAAAGATCAACTTAGAGAACGACAAATGTTTCGAAGTTGACATAATTTAAAAGATGGTTATAGATTTAAAAGCAGTTTAATTAAAAGCGTTCGACGTTCTTTTAAAGCTCCGACCATAAATTTCAGGCATAGCATTCGTGGCCGATAGAATTTAATACAAAATCCGATGAAATCCGCCATATTGATATATACATTTTTTCCCCCACCGCCTCCCACCCTACATAATTGAGCGTTGTGAAAACTATCACATTGGTAAATGACGCTCCCCCTCCCCGCAGTTTTCCGGCATGCCCGCAATCAATAATTTGGCTGGGCAATGACTGCGATGACTTAGGCATGCGCACTGCGCCTCCGCCAAATCATCGGCAAAACCTGAACTTGACTTGACGAAAACGAAAGTTAGGCCCGAATGTTTCTATCCATTCTTGGCATTGGATGCTACACGTGTGGCACCGTATGGCAAGCAAAACATAGTTTTTGAAACCAATTTTCGTGTATTTTCAAGCAAAATGCATCGTACGGACTTTTTTTTTAAATTTTTCATTGAGAGTAAATTACGTTTTTAAAAATGAAATCTATGACAATATTCTTTGAAGATTACTTCCGAGTAAGAATTTTGGATTTTGTTCGGTAGCTAAAGAGTCATTTGTAGGCAGTTCAATTGGAGGTAACGAACTTAATTACGATGACGCTATACAAATACCTGCGAGTGCGAGCGAGATAAACAGAGGCTTCGGTTTGGACAATCATTATACGGACGCTCATGACACGAAGCGTATATAACGATACTTTTATACATAGGTCCATGGCGAAAAACTGAAATGTGATGAGAATAATGTGATATTTAAAATTGATGATATTCGGACTTACCTGGAGCGTTTTTCCCAAAAAGCTTGAGTTCTTCTTGTAGGTTTTCTTGTAAGGTTGCTTAATTGTACTTGTCTTGATCCTACGTCTCTTCCTTTTCCAAGTCTTCTCCGTTGAACTTGTACGACTTATCTTCTCGAAATTTGTCTTAGATTTTTAGTTTAGCCCGTGTTGTTATTTAGCCCGTTAATTTTTTATACGTAATCATATAAAATATTACAGGTATAGAAGTAACAAAACACATTAACTAAGTTTAACTTTAATTTAGTTTTTAATTTTGTACTATTAAAAAAATCTAGAAGACAATCAACAGGTAGGTATTTTTAATTTAGATTTTTTTGTAACTTTTTGGTGTAATTTTTTCTTACCTTTTTAATATTAATTTAAGGCCAATTTAAGGCACAATATTTTTTCTATGATTTGCTTTGTTCTTCACCTTCCAGGAATACAGATTTGGTCGATGAAATTGATCGAAACTTTTCCGAAACTTCTTTGCCGAAAGTCTCAAATATCACTTAACCTTAACGTTTAGGTCCAGAGTCTTTCACTAAATTACTTTCACTATATATATATGGAGAGTTTGTATATAAAACCCAAAGTAAATCAATCGAAAAGTTCCAAAAATAACCAGTGTTGTTTAAATGTACTTAAAGAACGTAAATGTTTAAATTCTCTTTTCTATTGTTTCCTTATAATAACGGTTGATATAAACGTAAAACTTGTTCTATTGCGAAAAAACGTGTTTCTTTATCGTCAAATGGCGACGGCTGTAATTTGTTGGTTGCTAGATTCCCTTTGCTATGAAATCTTGGCTTTCTTCAGCTTCTTGCGCATTTAACTTAGTGAGGAGTGCATTCAGAGAGCCATGGTCTTCTCTTCCTTCCCATGTATCTCTTTCTCTTCCTCAGTTTGCTGGTTTTGATTATTTTGTTTATTTCACAGCTGCTCCTCCCGGATGGTTGTCTGATGTTGTATAGCCCTTAACAACGGATCCGAGCAGAACTGCCTCTCAGTTGCCTTAACACTAATTTTATAGTTTGCTTCAAATAAAACCGGTCTTCTTAGTTATTAAGAGTTCAAGTGTTGCTGAATACTATTGCTTAAAACTGTCACTTAAAAACTACGACGATTATGTGGAAAAAACTTGATAAAGTCTATTGCATAAAACTATCCCTGAATGTGTCGGCGGGCGGCAGCGGTAACCCGAACGCATGCGCGTAATTTCGAAATTTTTTTGAAAAACCAAAATTGGTCTATGAAATTTTCGATCTGTTTTTGAATTTTCGGGAATTTTGGGCCGTTCGAAATTTAATTGTTTTTCTTTTTTCTTTTTGGGAATTTATTTGTATTTGGAATGATTTTTAGCGCGGTGGGTTTTTTCGCGCGTTGCGTAGGTGGTAAACACGCGTTGACTCCTGCCTCGCCGGCCACACTGATGGAAGGAAGGTTGCATTGCTGCAGCGAAGCCCCTGCCACCCCCCGGCAGTGGCCTCCTAACCCCCCCGGGGGGCCCACTCCAATGACTCGTGTACACCTCGGAATCATCAAATAATGATTTCGTGTGTTTATTATAAAACTCCATATGCATAGGTGTGTCTCGCAGAATGTATCCGAGGAATTCGATTTATAAATTACTGGTTTTGCTCGTGTGTGTTCGTGTGTGGTTGGCGTATGTTTAGAACAAACTATTTGCGTGTTATTAATTTCATCGCACCGTTATCAGGCCGAATCGATAGCGAAGTATATAATGGGTGGAGTCTCGCTTAACATTTAATTCGGAACTCAAATTTTTCGCTCTTATAGTACGCCGCTCATTTCAATCCATCTCCTTTTATATGGCAATTTCGATCGGGCTATATACTGAGGATTATCAGCTATGTGGTAGACCCTGTATTACATTTGTTTTACCCAATCCATTACCACTATGGCGCATTGCTGGCTCACATATTCACAATATATGACCATCGTATCAATTTATCTACAGAGCTGAGCCTGCACGCGAGTAGTGGACACACACAGGAAACAAGACATTTTACTGCATAATAAATATCTGCGGCGGGATTCGAACCCGGGATACGCAGGTCGGCCGTCAGGTCAGCCACCACCACACCACGGAATCAGCATTGAAACAGGCTTTTTCCCAGAATGCCAGTTGCCAATGCCAGTTGCCAATGCCAGTTGCCATGGATTGGCCATTTCAAGAGGTTTTGAAAGAAACAAATGTTTTCCACTGTTCATAATGACGAACTTTGGTATTTTAAAAAAAATCTCAGGAATAAATCTGAACATATTATATTCACTTCATACAATAATTCTTCTCCAGAGTAGGAAATCAATTTATAGCTAAGTCTTCATAAAAAAACCGATTGAAGGAGGCCTATGTCCAGCAGTGGACTATGAAAGGCTGACGGATGGATAGATAAAACAAAAAAATATTAAAAATTCTGAATTGCATCTGAGAATCGAACCCTGACCCTTTCAGTCGGCCAGCGATAGATATCATCCCCTATTCGCATATACAATCTAGGTACATACTGCCATCTAGAATCTATACCTACAAGCGAAACTAGGGGTGTTTGCGAACTAAAAATAGTTGGGTGGCGTTTTTTACCCCGAAACGAATAAATAACGGGGGAAGCACGGGAGGGTTAGGCAATACTTTTTATTGAAAGAGAAAAAAATTGGTATCGGAAAATTGGTGAACCATTTCATCGTAGAATGTGTTTGTATTCTTTATAACATTTTCTATACTAATATTATAAAGAGGAAACATTTGTTTGTAATGTTTTCACACAAAAGCTACTGGACGGAATTCAAAAATTCCCGTGCCCAGCAGTGGGACGTTTATGGGTCGCAGCGAAGCGAACAAACTAAATTTATGACCATCAAAACAGTATAGCTACTCGTAGATTGGTGAACATAACACGCCGTTGATAATGTACAGGAAAAAGCTACCACCACCACAACCCATTCCTTGTCCCACTGTTGGGCACGGGTCTCCTGGGATCGCACCAATAAAAAGCTTAATCCGACCTATCTCAACGGCAAAGCAATGATGCTACCAAACGGTATTGATCAAACGAATATCAACCGTATTTTCTTGTACAAAAGAGCTACGGCATGTTCTATCAGTACTAGGTTACATACAAACGAACAATCGGCTAAGTGACTCAAACTGCAGGTTCGAGTCCCGTGAGGGGCAATGTTGAGTGTTGCTAATTTGAATCATTAAGTCACTAGTGAACGCCTGCAGCTTCGCTTGCGTGGAATTAGACATAACAATAGTTTCGTTTACACCTAGTAATATTATATAGCCTATGTCACTCAGTGAAGATGCAGCTTTCTAATGTTGAAAGAATTTTTGAAATCGGTCCAGTAGTTTTTGTGTGAAAATATTACAAACAAATGTTACCTCTTTATAATATTATTATTACATAGTATGTATATATATGTACCAGATGGTAGCTACGCTTCTGTGACTGACTTTGAACTAGACTTTTATGACTATTATTCAAAGTCTAGTCTAGTCTAGTCTAGTCTTTAAAAAAAAGCAGCGGAAATAGAGAGCTAACGAGCTGAATGCTCGTTATATATCTTAACTTAACTTACATCCTTATCCTTATCTTATCTTAACTTACATTCAAATTTTTTTAAAGATGAAATGATCTTTTGTTTCTCAAGCATAGGTATAATCAACGTGATGGTAGAACCCTTCTTTACATGGCAACAGTCGCCAACGCGTCACCACCACCAGTTTAATTACCATGATGGCATGAATTGAAAATGGCGTCCATGTTAAAGTTATGAAGGCGATCCATTTGTATATTATCAAGTAATCCCAGCGATTAAGGACCTTCACAAATTTCTATGTGTCATTATTAACTGGATGCAGCGTGAAACCTGGTACAGTTGTCGACAAAACTGTATCAGTTAAAAATATAATGCAACGTCGCTGTATAACAAGTGCATGAAAAAATAATGCAGGGTCGCTGTATAACAAGTGCATAAAAAAATAATGCAGCATTGGTGTATAACAAGTGCATAAAAAAGTTATGCAGCGTCGCTGTATAACAAGTGCATAAAAAAATAATGCAGCGTTGCTGTATAACAAGTGCATGAAAAAATAATGCAGCGTCGCTGTATAACAAGCGCATAAAAAATAATGCAGCGTCCCTATATAACAAGTGCATAAAAAAATAATTCAGCGTCGCTGTATAACAAGTGCATGAAAAAATAATGCAGCGTCGCTGTATAACAAGTGCATAAAAAAATAATGCAGTGTCGCTGTATAACAAGTGCATTGGTCTTCACATATCGAATTATCATCAGGCGCGAGGGCCGACCTTACAAATAGTATACAGGATATTTATAATAATTTTAATAAGCAATTATGTACGCGTCTGTACGCTGATGGCGCTCGTGGAAATATTGGGCGTTGTAAAAATCATCGTACAGACAGGCAGACAGTGCAAATATGTACATACGAGTACTGTTCATAAATGGATTACCTGGGACATTTATGTACTTGGATGTCTCATATTTATCGTTACGTTGTAATAAGTATAACTTGTTATATATTTACAACAATACAGGTTAAGCTACTAAAATATTATAACTGGAAAAAAACACAGGTTTTCCTTAGAATGTCGACTGACAATCTGAAGGTATAAAACGCCGGATTCAGATGGTAAATATCCTAAGTGTGATGTCAATCAGTGGAGGCTTATGTCGTTTCAGTAGATAACCATAATGATAATTGAACAAACTTAAATCGAGTTTTCAATTTTATACTTAGGTAATCGTAATCGACCGAAACTAGTCGGTCTTTTTCCGACTTAAATCACACGTGAGTAAGCCGATAATTTCAACTATGAATATAGACACTCACGAATCATTAGGTAATAAAAAAATCATTTCGATTAAATAGTTCACATAATTACAATCGAACTTTACTAAGCTCGTTTGATTGTAAAGTATACGCCTTACTATATACAGGGTGTCCCAGAATGAATGGATAATCCTTGAGCCCCGCACAGAACAGCTCTCCAGCGCTTAGAAAAAAAAATCAAAAAAAAAAATTCCAAGTGATACCCAAAATATGATTTTTTTTAGAAAAACATACGTTATTTTAGCTTCACTTCACATTCATTTACACAACTGCCACAAATTAATGATATTTTTGGCGTTTTTGGTGTCATTTTATTCCTGATAGACTATACTACTAGAAATACATCAAATAATATAAGTATCTGTGATACTTTTTTTATAAAAAAAATAAGAACTTGAATTTTTAACATAAAATTTGATACCAAAATAATTTTGACATAGTTTGAGAGTGTTTCATGTAAAAAAAAAGTATGAAAACGTAAGTGTCCAGCTATTTTAAAAACATGCGCAGTTAATACAGATTAAATAATGGTATAATACATCATTTTATCTAATACTACTACGAAGTTATTGCTATTGAGATGCAAAACGAGTAAATACGACTAAAATTAAAAAGTTAATGTCTTAATACATTTTAATAATAATAAAACATTTCAGGTGTCGCTGCGACCCATAGACGTCCCACTGCTGGGCACGGGTCTCCCCCACAGACACTGCTGCTGCGGGAGGTCCAGAGCATACTCCACCACGCTGCTCCAATGCGGATTGGTGGAGGGGTTAGTGGCCAACCCAGTGTCGAATGTTCTCAAGCCACCCGAAGGTCTTCGACAAGGCTTAACGACTGTTTCGTAGGAGGTAATGGAATCCCATTGGTTACAGAATGATGGCTGCCCTGCATATTATGGTACAAACGTCCGGGCTTATTTAAATGCCACGTATCCAAACAAATGGATTGGTCGTTTGGGTCCTATTCTGTGGCCTCCTCGATCTCCAGATTTAAACTGTCGGGATGTTTTTTACTGGGGCTGTCTAAAGGAAGAAGTGTACTCGAAAACAATTTCAAATGAGGAATTACGCAGCCGTGTTCAAGAGGCCGCTTCAAAAATAAATGAATGACTGACGCACGGTTTCTTAGTAGAGCCTATAAAAGAAGATGTCGAGCGTGTATTAGAATCGGTGCCAGACAATTTGAACACCTGTTGTGAATAAAGATTGATGTAATGTACACCTGAAATGTAGCGTCAAATTTCATGTTAAAAATTCAAGTTCTTATTTTTTTTATAAAAAAAGTATCACAGATACTTATATTATTTGATGTATTTCTAGTAGTATAGTCTATCAGGAATAAAATGACACCAAAAACGCCAAGAATATCATTAATTTGTGGCAGTTGTGTAAATTAATGTGAAGTGAAGCTAAAATAACGTATGTTTTTCTAAAAAAAATCATATTTTGGGTATCACTTGGAATTTTTTTTTTTTGATATTTTTTTCTAAGCGCTGGAGAGCTGTTCTGTGCGGGGCTCAAGGATTATCCATTCATTCTGGGACACCCTGTATATAACCATTGTCGCTCTTCCGAGCCCACTATTGGGATTCATTATTATTATTATTATTAACTCTTTATTGCACACCAAGACATAAAAGAACAATTACATGGAATAAGGACTAAAAACTACGTAGGTACAATAGGTGGCCTTATCGCTAACTAGCGATTTCTTCCAGGCAACCTTGGGCTGAGGAGAGAAAGAGTTTAAATATGGTAGGGTGCATAAGAATAAATTAGGAAATATAAGTAAGATACAGGAAAGCAAGAAAAACATATTGATTACGAGTAACACTAATTATATTTTAAAAACAGATGAGAGAGGAAGAAGGGGAGGAATAGTAAAATTATATTTGTAGGTAATAGGATTTTAGTCGACTTTTGATTTATCTGAGTATTAATCAGGGAATTTCATCAAAAACAATGTTAACATAACATAGTTTTTCGCATTACCCAAAGCCCGTCGCGTCAAACGCATGCCATTTATACCGTCATCAGGATTCCAGTTCCTCTCGCAATTTAATAAACGCAGCGTAAAATATTAAAAACTTATTGCATGAACGGTGCACGCAAAATCATGGGGGGGCGAGGGTTGCAGGGGAAGCACTATAGGCTATAGGCATCTAGTGCTTCCGTCCCTCTCTAACCTCGCGCAGACTCGTCATCGTCATCACCCCACGTGGGGTCACCCGACCCCCCAGCGTCAATATACGGCAAATACCGTAGATAAAATAAACCCCCTGCACACATGCACGCATCACGAACACACACAAAACGCGCGCTACGTCGCAATTTTATACAAAATTGAAGCCAGATAATTACATTAACAGGATATATGGTGTATATAGTATATAGTACACACGGGCTTACATATACGTAGGAAGCGTGGGTGGGGGATGGGTATTTCGGAAAATGGTAAATGCGTTTTCTGGTATTTTTCGTATATTTCGGCATCGATACGCCATTTTATTAACGTCGACGATCGTCGTGTTTTTATAGTTATTGCCTCGCGTTTTTGAGATTGATGCGCGGCTTAGCGGCATGCGTGGTAGAATCTGTTTATGCAGCCCACGGTACCTCCGTTCATCACAACCCATCCTTCGTCGAACACAGAAGATAAGTCTCGCTTAGAACAGAACAGAACAGAACAATGTCTTAAGCAGTGAACTGGCTATGGTATTGCAGGCTCACGTTCTAAAATTATGAAGAGCGGAGTAAGACGGAAATCATTTGATTTTGTTTTGAAACGGTGATAGGCTGGTTGTAATTCAGCGTCTCGTTAATCCTAGCGTTTCGAAGGTACTTTATGTGCGAAATAAAAAGACACTTGCTGTAGAGGTGAATGATAAAACTGTGAGGCAATCTGCATGACAATTCTCCATAGTGTTCTAGAAGGTATTTGAAGTCCAATGCACACTTGACCCGCGTGGGGCTGTCCCACTGTGGGACGATTGTGTGAGTCCTTCAGCTGTCTGTGGGAGAGGCTGATCCAACAATAGGTAGCTTACACTGCAGTCCAAGTTCCACAGTTGTCACGGGCGGCAGCTACAAAGGTACAAACTCGTTTGCTACGAATAAAAGTCTATAAACAGCATGGTTACAAAATCCATTTAGTCTATAACATCATTCTTTTTTAAGCAAAATTAAATGCTATGTGATTCGTTGAGCCGTCTTGATGATGACCATTTTTATAATCCTTTGTAGTTCCCAGCTGAGCATATGATCAAGCGAGGACTTGCACACATTCCACTTTATCAAGAAGATAACATCATGCCTGTATTTCCCCGAAAGGGTTGGCAGAGGTGTGTATATAAAATTATAGTAGACTGCCCGCAGCTTCGCTCGCGTGGAGTTAGACATAACAATAGTTTCGTTTACACCTAGTAATATTATACAGCCTATGTCACTCAGTGAAGATGCCGCTTTTCAATGGTGAAAGAATATTTGAAATCGGTCCAGTTTTTGTGTGAAAACATTACAAACAAATGTTTCCTCTTTATAATATTAGAATAGATAGGTAGGTAGATGTGTAAGAGATATACTTGTGTACCGCACTTAACTTGACATAATACGACGACTCCGTACGTGCGGTGGTGGGTGAATAAAGCTGACTGCGGGTTCCGGGTTTGAATCTCGGTTGGGGCAGTTTATTTCACAGATAAATATTGTACCCGAATCATGGATGTTAAATTGTATTGTATAGTGTTTTAAGTTGCGTTTTCGGTTCAGCCATTGAAGAGTCGTGATTAAACATATCTTATGATTTCTTTTCAAACACTAGCGCCATCTGCAGTCAGCGACGAAATCATTTTCAGCCATCGCGAGTCATTGACCCCGCTTGTAGCGCTTATACCAACCCTTCATTCTCCAGTGCTATATCTGCTTGCTATATGCTTAGTTTCTGTTTGCCTCCTCAAACGCATTAGCTATGTAAGGCACGGTTTTGAAGAGGCTAGGCATTACCACGCTGCTCCATTGGTTGTGGAGGGTGCAATGATATGCTAAAGCTTGGTAAATAAATCAAGTGATCATTGCGGTGCTTATATGTGGCGAATTATTGGCGACTGTGGCGTTGTCCCTGATTCAAGTCCCGGTCGCAGCAAATTGCGCAATATAATTATCTATTAGACATAATTTTTCCTCTCCATTCTCCATTCCTTAGAATCCGAATAAAATAGTTTTAAGTAACAAAAGTTAGACCAAAGCTTAGCCAAGTTAGCCAAAGTTGTAGCGCCCATAGCCCAATGGCTCGCGTCGATTCAATGTGATCGAATGACTTAAGCAACGAGCGGCGCGGTCGGTTTGTGGATGGGTGACCGCTAGTGGCAAAATTTCATGGACGCTACCGTGCTTCGGAGGGCGCGTAAAGTCGTCGGTCCCGGTTGTTTTCAATGCTGGAAACAGTCGTTAAGCATTGTCGAACACCTTCGGGTGGCTTGAGAACATTCTACACTGGGTTAGCCACTAACCCCTCCAACAATCCGCATTGGAGCAGCGTGGTTAATGCTCTAGACCTCTCGCAGAAGTGTCTGTGGGGGAGACCCGTGCCCAGCAGTGGGACGTCTATGGGTCGCAGTGTACAAAAGATTGCTAAATAGATTTTACATAACGTAGTAAATGGATTCCTTGGACATTTCCTTTACTCAATTGACAGGTTGATATTGTAAGCACTAATCCAGAGTAAGGCCGGTGACTTCCTGGATCCAGGGCCGGACCTTAGCCACCTTGCTGTAGACGCCGTAGGACCCTGGAGTGGCGCAACCGTAGCCGAAGGAGACCATGCCTAGCAGACGGTCGTATGCCACCGCTGGACCGCCCGAGTCTCCCTGAAAAGTAAAGTAGTAGAAGAAGGTAGAGCCTATAGGGTACCAAATAGGTTTTGTATGAAACCTAATTGGTTCCATATAGAGTTGGCGGGCAGTACCATTTCTGCCGTGTAGTAATTTTTTTTAAAGCAATTATGGTCCGTTTGGAAAGGTGTGGTTTCCGGTTACACTTCTTTAGAGGCGACCATCTTAGTCCTCAAAGGTAGCAACAAATCTGTGACTGATTTAGAACAAAACTCCTACTAACAAGTACTAACTGGACTATTACTAACACCAACTAACAGGACTAACTATCACAGTCCTACAAGTCCAACAGTCCCCAGTCCTCATACCTACTAACGAACTGACCAAATATAATTCTAATTAACTCTCTCAACTAATTTGTTTGGAAAGGTGTGGTTTCCGGTTACACTTCTTTAGAGGCGACCATCTTAGTCCTCAAAGGTAGCAACAAATCTGTGACTGATTTAGAACGAAACTGCTACTAACAAGTACTAACTGGACTATTACTAACACCAACTAACAGGACTAACTATCACAGTCCTACAAGTCCAACAGTCCCCAGTCCTCATACCTACTAACGAACTGACCAAATATAATTCTAATTAACTCTCTCAACTAATTTGACTAACCATCCCAGTCCCTAATTGAGTGTTGTTCAAAGTCAATCACAGTTGTCATGTGGTGCTGCAAACTCATTTGCTATCTTGTATCCATAAAATAAAATAAAAAAATTCTTCTTTAGTTCAGCTCATCCAGCACAGAAAGATTCAGAACATTCTAGGTTTTGGCACCATGGGAGTAAGGCAAACGCTTCTCCAACCTACCTGGTAAAAGCTGGAACATACTGCCCCACTGTCAAGGCCCATACCTGGCAAGCGTCCTTCTTCCCTTCAGAGAAGCCAGCGCAGAACATCCTAGCCGTCAGCGCGCCTCGGAAGTACGGGAACGGAACATGCTGGCAGTTCTCCTTCGATATGATAGGTACTCGGACCGCTCGCAGCACGCTGGAGTATGGACCCTGGGACCAAGGCATAAGAGTTATTGTACAGTGGATATGGTGGACACATAAGATACTCCATGTTAAGTCCTAATATTATAAGAATTTTCTAGTGAATTTTTTGATTTTTGATATGGTTATCTCAGGTCAATATGGTAACAATGGAAATCTTTTAAGTTTAATATAAGACATAATATAGGTATACGCCCGTCTCCCACAGAAAATGTCTAGTTGACAGCTCAGTGGCTATCGAACTCGCCTCTCACTCGAGCGGTCCGGGTTCAAACCTAAGCGGCACGCACCCAGTGGCGGATCTAGCCAAGGGGCAAAGGGCATGCCCAAGACATGTGATAGTGAATAAGGGGGAAAAACACATATAAAATATTAGGTATTTTTCGATTTCCCTGTAGCAATTTCATTAGATTTTATTCAAATCACGTCTTATCAGTGCTAGATTGATAAAACATATCAGCAATCCATCGGTGGCTTTGAAAGTTTGGTTTGGCCGATTGCTTGAGTCTGAGCGAATTAATCTAGGGTAAGCTGGCTGTCCCCCGCTGGCCTTATTGAACAAAATAGACAAAACATATTTTTTTAAAGTAACACAAATTGACTAGTATTTAAATTCTAAATCAAAACGTCTATCTTTCTTATGAAATTACTTAATTACGTCGGCATAAAATGTTGGTGAACGTTCACTGTTTTTCAATAGCTATTATAACGATAATTATATGCGTATTATTAATTAGTCATTAGAAAAAAATATGCAACACCAACAATACAATTTATTCGTGTGTGAACAACCAGCGACCCATGATCTGTCTCAGCGACCCATGATCTGTCTCATAGTCTCTTACTTATCTGCAAAATATCCAAATTAGGAGTTGGTTTCGGCGAAGTAATCAACAGTTTTGTTTGATCAAAATGTAGGTAAATGATTTTACCTTATCTCGAGTAAGTTTTGGACACATTTAATCACACACACATCAATACCGTCACAAGGGACAATTACTTCCATCACCGATATCATCACGAATGTCCTAAACCTAAACAACAAAATGAAAAAACACCGAACGATCAACGAAACATCGCGTCGCGCTTCAAGGTCAAATCAAACTAAATATTTTCGTTGAAATTTGTTCATATTGAGTGAGTGTATCGTTTCGTTCATTCGAAGCGGCTCGCTAATGAACGAATGTTTGTGCAGCGTGGGGTGCCATGTGCTATGCGATCACATTTTCCCTAGATTGGTCAGACAAATATTACCTACAGAACTTTTAAATTCAACATAAACGTGTCAATTGTGCGATGATAACCAGATTTTCAAACTTATACATACTTATTTACTTTCAAATCTAAAAGGAAAACATATTTATGTATTGAAAACATATTTATGTTTAACCATTTAGATTTAGCTATTCGGGTTATTTTAAAATAAAAAGGCAAATTACATAAAGATAAATTATATTTATTATTCTTGTAGTGTGACCCTGCCCGTCATTTCAAAATTTTACCCTAAAAATAGACAGCGTATTTCACTATGTGCTCCCCGAACACAAATCAAGGGACTTTTTCCCAATATTTCCCATTTTTGCTCATAGTTCATTCGTGAATGACTTTTACCGGTAAGTCTATCTTTGTCGTTTTGAGTACGTTAGACAGAGAAAGTTTGCTCGAATCGGGACTGCGGAGTGAATGATAAAAAGTCACACGACACACACAACGATGCGCTGTAGTGTGGCGTGAAAATGCGTGAATAAGAGTCTATCTTAGTCGTTTTGAGTACGTTAGACAGAGAAAGCTGAAAAAGGTTACAGAATTTGCAGATTCGGGACTGCCCGGTTTAATGTGTGTGTGGCGTGAATAGATTTGAGGTCGAACGCGATTGACGACGCAATTCGCGCAAACACGACGAGTTTCGCGCGCTTTCCGCGCGGTATAAAGGTGATGAATAAATGACTAATGTAATTCTGTTGCCATTAGTGACGTTACGTTACTAAGTGGGTTAGGTGTTAGGGCATGCCTGGCTTTTTGGATTCTATGGTGGCCCCGCCACTGCACGCACCAATGACTTTTCTAAGTTATGTTGGATATAAGAAATTAAATGTCACTTGCTATAACGATGTGTCCTTTACGGACACACCGTAAGGAAACCAGCATGCCTGAGAGTTCATCATAATGTTCTCGAAGACATGTGAAGTCTGCCAATCTGCACTTGTCCAGCGATGTGGACTAACCTGCCCATTCTGAGAGGAGACCTGTGCCCAACAGTGGGACAAAGAAAGGGTTCTGATGATGATTGAATGATGATGAGGTTTCGTCTTGTATAGGCAGTTATTTATCTACCAAGTCAAAATCTACCGGACGAGTATGGAAACCCTGGACTGATCATTATTCAACATAGGTTTTATAAATATGTGGGTATGCACCCTATTGTTTGCAATTCATGATAAAAAATAAAACCGTTTAATAAATGGACATCGATTTATTTACGAATCTATTGCCGAACAGCGAATATGTGGTTAAAAGAAAATAGGCATGAAATTAATTAAATTGCATCGGTCGCGCTGCGGCGCTGTTGGGCAGCCCTGAATCAGGGCCTGCCACGCATGACGCGTACAGTATAGGACGCGGCACCGGTCTTGGGCGCTGACATTGAATTTGGAATTACACAATACAATACCATACAATACAATACAATACAAAACAATAATAATTGGTAATCTTTGATGTAGCTTGTTGTTGAGTTAGTTTTGTTTCCAGTTTTGGGTAGGGAGTGGGGAAGAAAATACCTCGAATGGAGACCTCGACTTGGAAAAAGGAGCCGAAAAGAGGTACAGGGGGCCTAGACAAGTGGCAAAACGCTTGTAGAATAGAAATAGAATAGATTAAAAAATGTATGGGATTGACATTAGCTCACGACTAATTAGTCGATAGCGAATGTCAATCCCATACATTTGTTAATCTATTCTATTTCTATTCTACAAGCGTTTTGCCACTTGTCTAGGCCCGCAGGTCACCCATCGACAGTCCGTTCACCTTGTCGATGGGTGACCTGCGGGCCTAGACAAGTGGCAAAACGCTTGTAGAATAGAAATAGAATAGATTAACAAATGTATGGGATTGACATTCGCTATCGACTAATTAGTCGTGAGCTAATGTCAATCCCATACATTTTTTAATCTATTCTATTTCTATTCTACAAGCGTTTTGCCACTTGTCTAGGCCCCCTGTACCTCTTTTCGGCTCCTTTTTCCAAGTCGAGGTCTCCATTCGAGGTATTTTCTTCCCCACTCCCTACCCAAAACTGGAAACAAAACTAACTCAACAACAAGCTACATCAAAGATTACCAATTATTATTGTTTTGTATTGTATTGTATTGTATGGTATTGTATTGTGTAATTCCAAATTCAATGTCAGCGCCCAAGACCGGTGCCGCGTCCTATACTGTACGCGTCATGCGTGGCAGGCCCTGATTCAGGGCTGCCCAACAGCGCCGCAGCGCGACCGATGCAATTTAATTAATTTCATGCCTATTTTCTTTTAACCACATATTCGCTGTTCGGCAATAGATTCGTAAATAAATCGATGTCCATTTATTAAACGGTTTTATTTTTTATCATGAATTGCAAACAATAGGGTGCATACCCACATATTTATAAAACCTATGTTGAATAATGATCAGTCCAGGGTTTCCATACTCGTCCGGTAGATTTTGACTTGGTAGATAAATAACTGCCTATACAAGACGAAACCTCACCTGTAGAAGACGGCGGGAAACAGCTGGATTCAGAAGGCACAGGACCGGTCAGAGTCAGGTCTGTCCACCTTGTCGAAGGGCGTCCTGTACTCCTTTTCGGCTTCGTTTAGGAGAGGTTTTTGTCCAGCAGTAGACCTCTAAAGGCTGATGATATATAATACACGTTAAAAATAATGTTTAAAACATCCCATGCATGGAATTCTGCCCGTAAAACGATTAGACGCGGGCGGACCAGGGAAGAAAGCTAGTTATAAAAAAAATCTTACATTCTCCTCAGTGTTCCCCCAACCAGTCACCGTGATCACCTTCCCGATGACCATATCCTCAATATGAGCTATCTTAACCGGCTGCACGTTGTCATCCATCTTCAGATTCTCGTTCAGCTCCAGGATCTGAAAGTCGTAGTCGAAGGGATGGTCCTTGTTGCTCGCAGACCACTGCGGGTGGATGAAGCTCTTCTTGACGCCCACTTTCCGGCCTTGGTTGATGTACTTTGAGCCAACTCTTACGTAGGGCTTCTTGCTTTGTGACAAAACGTACAGTTAGTTGAATGGTGACGGACGTACAGTTAGTTGAATGGTGGCGGACGTACAGTTAGTTGAATGGTGACGGACGTACAGTTAGTTGAATGGTGACGGACGTACAGTTAGTTGAATGGTGACGGACGTACAGTTAGTTGAATGGTGACGGACGTACAGTTAGTTGAATGGTGACGGACGTACAGTTAGTTGAATGGTGACGGACGTACAGTTAGTTGAATGGTGACGGACGTACAGTTAGTTGAATGGTGAAGTCAGATGTGATGATGATGCGGTCCGGGTTCAAAACCGCACCAATGACTTTTCTAAGTTATGTGCGATTTAAGAAATTAAATGACACTTACTGTAACGGTGCACACATCATGAAGAAACCTGCATGCCTGAGAGTTCTTCATAATGTTCTCGAAGGCATGTGAAGTCTGCCAATCCGCACTTGGCCAGCGTGGTGGACTAAGGCCTAATCCCTCCCATTCTGAGATGAGACCGTGTCCAACAGTGGGACAAAGAATAGGTTGTGGTGAAGTCTCGAAATCGTCCCAAATTAGGAAGTTTTCTGTTTACTCTGCCTCGCGCATTTTAGCACTGAATTCCATGGAGGTATCGAAATTATTCGCTGAAGTAATCTAGCCCAAGCCCGTCCAGAAATACAAGAGACGACGCTAATGTAACCGCAATAATTTGCAATGTACTCTTTTGGTTTCGATTTCAGATTATTATTAGACCGTCTACTATCGTAAACATAAATGATTTATGATATTTAAATATTTTTCAACTCATTACAATTTAAAATAAAATAATAAAATAATTTTTATTCCTCAATAACCAAACAAGTTACAATTTAGAATAAAAGAAAAACAAATTTTTATTCTTCAATAAACGAACAAACATCATGCTCAATGTAAGTAATTAATAAATTGAAAATAAACATGCATACAAATCTGATTCCGCGCCAATTTAGGCTCTGACTCTGATTTGAGGACGAGCTATAGATCCTACAATTTAAGGCCACAAAACTTTGTGTACTGCTTGCAGCCAAAATAATAATAAAATTAAAGCCGTTCTCACCCACAGTGGCCAGCAGTGAGCACCCATTTCTTCCCGATGATAGCGCCGCCGCAATTAGTACCGTAAGACACGTGGTATGGGTACAAGTTCATACTTTCCACTTCAAGCCCACCTGGAATACTAATACCTGTTAGACTATTGATACCTATACTCACCGCTACTATAAAGTTACCCTAAAAATCTAAAGATTCAGCTCTTCAATCAAAGCTTCCAGTACTTTATGCTAGATAGTTTGTCGAAGAAGCAATGCACAGAACTACTTTCCTGTTAACAGGAGAGTACTATTTATCTTTATAAATATTTAGCTCACAAAAACAGTTGTGATTTTAAGCTTTGTTACAATTTGAAATAATTTATAGCCACACATAAACAGAATTACACAACTAGATTTATAAAACTGAAAGGGCTATTGGAGATGACACAACTTAGACAGCCTACGATGCGCTGCTTTTCAGTCACCACATATACGTGTACGTATATGTGGTGACTGAAAAGAAAACACACACACACACACATACACATAAAAAAATGCAACCTAAACAAAAACATAGAATACAATTTGATACAAAATAGTGCTACATAAAATTCAAAACAAAAAATGGTAATAAATTTTTCAAATTTATAAAAAATGTTATTAACGATATTATTAATGATATCAACTAACTCACCAACAATTTTATCATCTCCGAACCCGTTCCAACGATCACTCCTCTCCTCGCTAGCCTTATACCTGTTATAGTCCACCGTATCAATATCAGTTGTCTCTGTCGGCTCATCATAGTTCTCAATATCCAGCCGAGGCACTTCGTAATTCCTGAACCTTTCATCTACCAACTTTTTTGATTTCACATGACTTCTATCATTCCAAAATTCTTCGTGTCGTTCCCTATTTGATTTTGAATTCAAGTCACTTAACAATTCGTTGTGTTTTGACTTAATAGATTTTAGAGGGATTTTGTTATCTCTAAACAACTCCTGATTTGTTTTGATAGGTTTAAGATTTTGTTGGTCTCGTAGAATCTCATTTTTAACCTTGTTTTGGACGGATATTCGGTTGAGAGCCTCCGGTACGGTTAGTGGTATGAGAAGAATACCATAGTCTGAAAGATTTTTCACTTTCCTATTAATCAAGAAGTGCTAGATTATTTTAAGGCAGGTTTTCTTACGATGTTTTAATTTGAAGGAAACATTTATGTTACAGCAGGTGACTTTTAATTTTTTGAACACACTAGCTATAACCCTTCGAAGTGTGTGAACGCTCCCTTCAAGGCAGACAACGCACCTGTGATACCCCTGGTGTCGCACGTGTCCATAGACGACGGTGACCATCTACCATCAGGTATGTCTGTTTGTCCGTCTATATAATATTAAAAATAAAAGTGCGCGCCGCTGGAATTTCGAACGTGGAACCACTCGAATGAGAGGACAAATACCATCACTATACTCTTTGAACTATGACAGCTCTTTAGTGTGATTGGTTACTCTAGGAGGTGGATGGGGCACCACACAAGATTACACTACAAAAGTTACACTGTAATAGTTGATACTCACTGTCTAACCGCACGGGCAAGACGCACAGGAGTCCGACAATAAAAGAAACAATCATATTAGCGACCAGCTACGCCTCATGTCTCGAGCTAAGTGGACGAGCGGCGGAACCAACCGGACGATAGTAGTAATTGGACGTGAAATTGTTAATCCGCATCCGCTGTCAGGAAATCAGTACCTGAAAATAGGTACATAGTCATTAATCAGTGTAATTTTCTTTTAGGGTTCTGCAATAGGCTCACTGAGAACCTAAAAACGACGCACGTGACTGGACTGATGGAAGATGAGAATAAAAATAAAAAAACTTATGTTTTTATGTTTTTGATTATTATTATAAATCTGTTATTTGGTTTTGTTTCGAATGAAGCGTCCATAGCCCAATGGCTCGTGTCAATTCAATTCGATTCAATGTGATCGAAAGAGTTAAGCAACGACGGGCGCGGTCGGTTTGTGGATGAATTTAATGGACGGTACCGTGCTTCGGAGGGTACGTGAAACTGTCGGTCCCGGTTGTTTTCAATGGTGGAAACAGTCGTTAGTAAGCCTTGTCGAAGGCGGGTGGCTTGAGAACATTCGACACTGGGTTGGCCAGTAACCCCTCCACCAATCCGCACTTGGCGAGCGTGGTGGACTAAGGCCGAGAGAGACCCGTGCCCAGCAGTGGGGCATAGAAAGGGTTGTGGTGCTAGGGTGTCAATTGTTTTTTATCAGAAGTCTGTAGCAAAAAAGGAATTTACGCGATAAGATTTTAACTTCACTGACTCCGCAAGACTGCACAGCTGCTCTTCAAAATGCTTTTGGGAGGGAAGCATTTCTGTGCCTCCTGTGATGAGTGATCTAAGTCTTAAGAAATTTATAAGAATAAAATTACGATTTTATGGTCTAACTCACGTTCTTCTATCTGCTATAGTTTTGATGATAATTTTGTGCAAACTGATATAACTGCACAGGTTTTGGCAAAACTATCGTGAATACCTATAGAATATTTTCATTTGTGAACTCGGCTGTCCAAAACCAAAACCTAGTAAGGGACATTTTTATTCAAACACATTTTCTAAAACCAATGTTTCCAAAATTTTTTGCTACGTCTATGGCAAAAACAACTGTATTTCTATCATAAACAGAATCAAAGTTATGAACATGCTTAAACCTAGCAAGTGACATTCGTACTCGGAGGTTACAAAATCAAAAAGCTAGTAAGTAACATTTCCAAGTTCAAAATCCTATCAAATACTATACATACTAGGTTTCTGAATTTGCGAATTGACTTACTAGGCTTTTGAATTTGAAATTGGTCTTATACTAAGTTTTTAATCTTGGAATTGTCCCGTACTAGGTTTTTGATTTAATAAACTACTGTAGTATAGTACAAGATTATCAAATCGTGTCTATAGCAAAATAATAGTAAGTCAATGTCGGCGCGCATTATAATGCGTATGAGGCGGGGAGGGAGGCACTGCTCCCGCGACTCCGCCGCCGGCCGGCTCGACAAGTTTTGACTCGCTCAACTGAAGCCTTCGCGAAGCACCCGAGATTGCTGAGGGCAATCCGCGAATTAGTCCGAAGTATCCTCGGGGACCAAGATGGTAGTACATCTAAGGCTGCTATATTGGAACCCGGGGGGACTCACACCCCACGCCCGTAGCCTTCGGTCACTCGTCCGGGAGCAGAACGGTCACGTTGTGCTGCTGGGCGAGACCAAACTGCGTCCGAACGAGTCTTATCGGCTGCCCGGTTACTTCGTGTACCGCCGCGACGAAATATCTCCCGCGGGCATCGCCTATCGAGGCACAGCCATAGCGGTCCGTCGCGATGTGGTGCACGAGGAACTGCCTCTCCCGGACTTCACTTGTCTGCGCTCTATAGGCGCAGCAGTGAGCATGGCCGGTCGAGAACTTAGGTTGTTTGCTGCCTACCGCCCTCCCGGTCCACAATTCTATCCGCGGGACGTCGATCAAATTATGTCGGGTAGGCGTGCGTCTGACGCGACCCTCGTAGCCGCGGACCTCAATGCCAAACATACGGCTTGGGGTTCCCGAGTGGTCACGCCAGTAGGCCGCCGCCTATACGACGACGCGGAGGCCAAGGGGTACGAGGTGCTTGGGCCCGAAGCACCCACCCACTTTCCATCAAACCCCCGCCATTTTCCCGACGTCCTTTACAAAGTTCTGTGCAAGAATATTAACTGCCCGGTTAATTTGGAGGTGCTGTATGACCTCGACACACAGCATCTTCCCATACTTATTACGCTTTGCCTTGGGGTGGAGTGCACGAGCTTCCCCCGCCAGATGCGGGTAACTGACTGGCGAGCTTACCAAGCCGCCTTGACCGACTTCCGGTATAGAGAGCTCACCACGCCTGGAGGAGGAGGAGGAGCACCGCGGGATCGCGTGGGAGACGAGGGTCGACCAGGCCAGCGAGTCTGAAGCGTCGCTCCACCACCTCAACCGAGCACTCGCTCAAGGCCTGCTGTTAGCCAGCTCTATGATTGGGCGGGTGACCAGCACTTTTCAGCACAAGGCCGGGCGGATATACTTGCACAGCACTTGGAAGAGCAATTTGCTCCAAACCCCGACGGCACCGCTGCAGCGGCTGAACACTGCGAGCGTGTGGAGGCGCGTGTAGCGGACTTCATCAGTGGCCCGACACTGAAGCTTGAGGGATTTGAGTTCATCTCGCACTCGGAGGCTCGGAAGGTCGCTAGGCGTTTACCCAAACTAGGCACTAACTATGCTCCCCCAAAGGGCTCTAGTCAGCTTGACTAGGCTCTTCAACGGCATCCTGCGCACGATATGACAGAGAACACAAGACCGATTTTTATTGGGCAATATCTCGGACCAATTTTTATTTCAAATAATGCTCCCAATGATAGTATCTTAAAAAATAAACGTATGTTACGTAAATCCTGCGATGGAAAGTGCAAGAGAGAATGTTTACAATTTTCAGATCAGGACAGACTGGCTATTTGGGAAAGACTGGAATTTAATTTCTTTTATTTTTCCTATCATTATGCTACTTACTAGGATGAAATGCGACATTAGGTATAAAAAATAATTAAGAATCTAATTCAGAAACCTAGTAAATGTCTTTACTAGGTCTTTAATGTAAGATCCAAAACATTACGTTTATAGAAACCAATTAAAAAACCTAGGTAGAGATGTTACTAGGTTTTTGCTATTGGTTTAATATAATACATATCTTAAAGTATCCAAAACAGTCATTAGTAGGGCACATAAAAGTTGTCTAAATGCACTTATGTTCAATTTTACTATTCCGCAAAGTAAAACAATTTATTATTATTCATATGAAATCAAGATAAGCATAAAGAAGAAATTCTTTGCTAAATGGCAGAAGAAAATGTTTCAGGTCTTCTCCTGTATAATTAAGTCAGATGTACTTGCTAGGTTTTGGTTTTGGACAGCCGAACTGTAAGGTTTAGTACACAGAATTCGATGGTGGCTCTCCAAGGTGAAATTCATGAAGGTCGGTTCTCAACTACGATCACTGAGGAAATTCGGCAATTAACTAAGTGCTGATTTTCATAAAAATCTAAGACCTTGCTTAAATAAGCCTCCTCATAAAACCGGTGTGATACACACGTCCTCATAGATACCTACTAGATAGGACCACCCCGCACGTTTGATTATTTGCGAGCCTACGCTTGGAACTTTTATAGTTCCATTTCAATGGCCGCCCACTCAGAATTAATTAATGATATCACAATGCGCGTTGACACCACAGACAATACACGTAATATAAAAATTCCCCGCTTGCATATTGTACAAATGCTGCCATCTATATTGTTACTTGTAAATCTCATACGCAAACACGTAACAGCTCCATCTAGCGAAAATTGTGGTAAACTCAAGTTTCTTATTAGATTTTAATATCACAAGTAAGTGGAAACCATACTCTTGCCTTAACACCTTAAACTACAGAATATAATCCAACAAGTAATTGGACTTCAGTATTGGAAAATTCCACTTACAGATTGAGCAGTTGAATCTGTGACCATTGTAAGGAGTGCCATCTATTGTCGAATAGCATTAACTAAAAGTGTATGTGTACAGAAAACGTTACTCATAAAAAGAGCAGAACCATTCACATCAATCCTTCTTACCTTCAAGCTTCCTTCTTTTCATAAAACATAAACACATTGTAACATCACAGTTTAGCATCCATGACCGAAATACAAATATTCATCTGCGAAATAAGTTGCCCCGGCCGGAATTCGAACCCCAGACCAGGTCACCTGCGCGAAACGACGTCCGTTGTATCTTATATCCACAATAGTGGACGCCAGCAGCTTCGCTCGCGTGGAATTAGACATAACAATAGTTTGTCTAATTCCAAAATAAAGATGCAAGTTGCAAGCCTCTATTTAGAGATCTTAATTTATTGATCTTGCCTACTACGAGGTTGGTGTATTTGTTAAAACACATATGAATTTATATACAAAAAAAGGAGATTACTGTACAATTTTTACAAGGTATCCTGAGAGACTGCAGGCCCAGCCTTGTAGAACTACAACACGGTCGGCGAAACGCATACCACATGTGCGTCAAGACTTTTAACAATTTACCACAAGACTTAAAAAACTTAACATTGACGCATTTAAAAGACAATTGCATATGTAGCTACTCCTCAAATGCTTTTATAGTGTAAATGAATTTTTAGATTATTAATAATATTTATATTAATTAATTTAAGAAGTAGGTAAATGTTAGTAATTTAAACAAAAATTTAAATTCAAATAATTTTTATTGTTATTGTTCAATTATTATCTTGACCATTACATTGTAAATTAACATTTAAATTTAAACATGTAATTAATTTTGCATGCCATGTAACTGACCATCTTAAACTTGTAACCACATTTTTGCAAATAAATATCTTATCTTATCTTATCCTCGTTTACACCTAGTAATATTATATAGCCTATGTCGCTCAGTGAAGATGCAGCTTTATAGTGGTGAAAGAATTTTTGAAATCGATCCAGTAGTTTTTCTGTGAAAACATTACAAACAAATCTTTCCTCTTTGTAAATATTAGTAGGTACATCATAATATTCATATTTCTTGTGTACGTGTGTATGAAAGTGAACTACTCCTAAACGGCTGGATAGATGTTGATGAAATTTTTTGTGTGTGTTCAATGGGATTCGAGAATGGTTTCGATTCACAATTAGCTCCACTGGAAAATGGTTTTTAAACACGATTTTAGTATTTTTATTTTATTTTTACCCGTCGTCCATTGACGTGAAGCGTCGCGTCAATTTGACATTTCATATGGTAGAACAACGTTTGCGGGGTAAGGGTTAGAAACTTCAAATTTTGCACAGGGGTTCCTTTTATAACGTAGGGGAGCACTAAGAAAGGATTTTTGAAAATTCACCCCCAAAGGGGGTAAAACGGGGGTGCAAAGTTAGTATGAAACTTTGCAGTTTTTAAAGTTAGTGAATGTCTAATTCGACGCGAGCGAAGCTGCGGGCGTCCACTAGTGTGTGTATATAGACATAGCTGCGTTACATAAATAATCCAGCGCAATGGAGCATCCTGTCTCGTGCAGTCGCTTGCAGTCTCTGCCGCCGAGGCTGATTGATATGAATTTTATATAATCTGCAATTTCCCCAATATTATTGCAATCCACCGGTAAGCTTGCGATTACTCTTTTTGTGTCCTCCCAACATAAGCCACTGCTACTTAATATAGATAGCGCTTAAACATAACGTTACATAACACACGCCCTTATTTATCCGATGTGGTCGGCAGAGGTAGTACACCCACTTTTCAGTGGTTATAATTTTTATTTATATTGAGCAAGGTCAGAGCCTTACTCAGTGGACTCTCCTTCACTCTGGCCAACCGACATACTGGAACCGCGAACAATTTGTGTCGTCCTACCGATGAATTGCACAAAACCTTGCCTTCTTTGTTACCTTGTTATGTTTAGAACAGTGTTGTTTGTATGTAATAAGGTAACACGACTACCACAACCCTTTCTTTGTCCCACTGTTGGGCACGGGTCTCCTATCTAATGGGAGGGATTAGGCCTTAGTCCACCACGCTGGCTAAGTGCGGATTGGCAGACTTCACATGCCTTCGAGAACATTATGAAGAACTCTCAACCATGCAGCTTTCCTCACGATGTGTCCTTCACCTTTACAGCAAGTGACATTTAATTTCTTAAATCTTAATTTAAAATATTTTATTTAATAAAGTTTCCCTAAAATGAATCCACGAAGTGATGCCAGCCAGTAAGAGAAGCAATTAATCATAAAACTGAAGATTACTGAGCCTTAAGAATCTTCACAATCATACAATACCCACCAGTCTCCACCTACAACCGAATCTTAAGCAAAAGAACCTATAAATACATACAGCCGCAACAATATCTCAGTAAATAAGCTGGGGGGATGAATACATAATGAAATTTCGCCCTCGCCAGAGCCGCCTCGTCCGTTAATCAAAAACTGGTGCAGAACGGGCTGGAAAGACGTAAGAAAATGGAAATTTTCCTTCCCTCCTTTTTCCTGTTGGCCCCCACTCGCCCGCCGAGGTCGGACACCCCGCCCGCGGCTCGCCAGTGTGGACACGGCTTGTTCAATCATAATCATTTATTTTGCAAGAACATAGTGTGTGAATATAATGTCCATTCTTTGTATTTGTAGGTATATTTATGTGGCAAATATAATTTGCATTTGTATTTAGCGTAGTAGCGTTTATTGACCTTAGTTTTTAAAGTACCTAATATTCATACTTATATACAGTATGTATATCAATACTGTGTTGTGTATATTGTACCTACTACCGATATTCTTTCTTCTATTTAAATTGTACTATACGTGAAAACTTGTAAGAGGCTTTCTGATTTATAATTACATTTACTCAATCTGTATTTGTTTGACTGTAACATTTCCAAATAAATAAAAATAAAATAAAATAAAATGTATACAGGCGGTTTAAATCTAGTAGGTTACTTACGCCTCCACAGGTGTGCACTAAATTAATAATCTTTTATATTCTTATGTATTCAAATTACATTCTTATCAAAATTTATATAATATTATAGTGTATATTTTATCAATTAAAGTTGATAAGTTTTTAAAACGTTCTTACAGTGATATTGCATTTATTAAGTTTTACTTTTTCTTTTCAATCATGAATTATAACACTGTGGAAATTTCAGTCATATCTATACGAAAAAGGGCCGCATTCCGCACTAGCCGCAGTAAATTTCGACCGCTGGTTTTCAAACTATTACTGACATTCCCTTATAGCAGCCCACCGAAGCTTATGCAGCCTAAAACTGCCGATAGGTTTTTAATGTGCCAAGACGCACGTCTACAATTGGATCCTGAAAAATAAAAATAGATATGTATAAAATATAAAACTCAGAGGATTATAGTCAAGTGGCCACGAAACGTTTTACTCAAGAGTATCGAGTACATAATATGCGGAAGTTGCAGATTGTTGTGAATTTTTAGCAATTAAATGTTTTCTTCTGTACTTATCTATGAAGAAAAAAATCCCAATTCAAAATCTCTTTAAATCTCGTTCGATCTGGAAATTCGCCAATGCGCTCTTTAACTGTATTTATCTTTTCTCTCTAATGCAAAGAAACATAATATCTTAATTTGACAAGCGTTTAAAATTTCATTCTCAATTAATTAAGTACATATATAGAATCGCTGCGTAAGAAATTACAATTCAAATTTACCAACTCGTACTTAATTCACAAAATTACACTAGTAATTACTACTATGATTAAGAAATTCTGTTAGAAGAAGAAGAAGAAAATATTTATTTTTCACACAAAACACTATACAATCGACAACGACAATTTAACAATAAACTTAAATCTACTTAAACTATGTACAGCGTCATGCGTGAAAAAAAGAGTTACGCTCAGCATACTGCCCTGTGTCACAATGCTGCTGATTTTCAGCGCAACCCTTTTTTTTAAAAAGCCGCTAATTAATAAAAAATCTTTTAAAGAAGCCGCCTCCTCGCTACCGCGCCTCCCCCCGCCTGCATCGCCGCCGAATGCAAATTTTATAACGCGACGCCCGTCTTCTTATAGGCATTGTCGTAAACCCGCTCCGCACTCACTTAGCCCGGTCATTTGTCCTGATTGTGCCCCCTAGGTACCGTACAAACATGTACCTACTGACAACGTTGGTTGAAGATGTAAGGTAGTCATTAAACAGTAAGCATTGTGTTTACTAAAAGCAGATTGATTGGAAATGGTGGATATTTGTTTTTAGTTTGTCGCTGTTGATGGAACCTACTTTTTATTACGTAGGTGAACCTACCTAAAAGTGGATGTGAACATACCTCTACCTACACCTTCAAGGAAATGCAGCCGTGATGATATAATCATGTTTAAAACGCTAAGATAACGTTTACTTATTGCTCTAGTAGCATATTTAGAATCTTTACAAGTTCTTTAAGGGAATAGGAATTACTTACTGCATGAGACCTAAATGTGGTGAAAACCTGGTGATAACACACTTCTGCTTTTCTGTTCGGGGAAAAATATGCATCATCATCATCAGTGTCGGATGATATAGGTACATACATAGATATTTTAAAATACATATTTAAATAGACATATTAACATCCAGGCACAGAACAAACAAGTGTTTGTGACACGAATGTTTATCCTGAGTCGGATTCAAACCCACGACCCTTGGCAAAACAGGCAGGGTCACTACCGATTGCGCCAACGGGCCCGTCATTATGAGCTTAATGTCTGGCAGCTCGAATTTCTTACCTTCTTACCTTACGTAAGCCAAATTCTAGAGTCAGGCAGTAGCCGACTTTATACGGCTGTAAGGTAAAAATTACCTTCTCTGAGATAAATGTAATAAAAGTTGGCGTAATGTGAAAACTTAGTAATGTTATCGGAATACGTGATCTCGAGTTTGGGCCTGGGCCGCTACTAATGTTTCTCGATCGAAATACGTGCAAAAACTTTAATTGTCTTTCGAGGAATTGATAAAGTTTGAGTAACATTCGGTATACCGTAACTTTTTGTTATATGAGATTTTTCGCTGTGACCCATAGACGTCCCACTGCTGGGCACGGGTCTCCCCCACAGACATTGCTGCGGGAGGTCTGGAGCATACTCCACCACGCTGCTCCAATGCGGATTGGTGGAGTTATATACAGGGTGTCCCAGAATGAATGGATAATCCTTGAGCCCCGCACAGAACAGCTCTCCAGCGCTTAGAAAAAAATATCAAAAAAAAATAATTCCAAGTGATACCCAAAATATGATTTTTTTTAGAAAAACATACGTTATTTTAGCTTCACTTCACATTCATTTACACAACTGCCACAAATTAATGATATTCTTGGCGTTTTTGGTGTCATTTTATTCCTGATAGACTATACTACTAGAAATACATCAAATAATATAAGTATCTGTGATACTTTTTTTATAAAAAAAATAAGAACTTGAATTTTTAACATGAAATTTGATACCAAAATAATTTTGACATAGTTTGAGAGTGTTTCATGTAAAAAAAAAGTATGAAAACGTAAGTGTCCAGCTATTTTAAAAACATGCGCAGTTAATACAGATTAAATAATGGTATAATACATCATTTTATCTAATACTACTACGAAGTTATTGCTATTGAGATGCAAAACGAGTAAATACGACTAAAATTAAAAAGTTAATGTCTTAATACATTTTAATAATAATAAAACATTTCAGGTGTCGCTGCGACCCATAGACGTCCCACTGCTGGGCACGGGTCTCCCCCACAGACACTGCTGCTGCGGGAGGTCCAGAGCATACTCCACCACGCTGCTCCAATGCGGATTGGTGGAGGGGTTAGTGGCCAACCCAGTGTCGAATGTTCTCAAGCCACCCGAAGGTCTTCGACAAGGCTTAACGACTGTTTCCAGCATTGAAAACACCGGTACCGACGGCTTTACGTGCCCTCCGAAGCACGGTAGCGTCCGTGAAATTTTGCCACTAGCGCTCACCTATCCACAAACTCTTTCGGTCACATTGAATCGACGCGAGCCATTGGGCTATGGACGCTACATTTCAGGTGTACATTACATCAATCTTTATTCACAACAGGTGTTCAAATTGTCTGGCACCGATTCTAATACACGCTCGACATCTTCTTTTATAGGCTCTACTAAGAAACCGTGCGTCAGTCATTCATTTATTTTTGAAGCGGCCTCTTGAACACGGCTGCGTAATTCCTCATTTGAAATTGTTTTCGAGTACACTTCTTCCTTTAGACAGCCCCAGTAAAAAACATCCCGACAGTTTAAATCTGGAGATCGAGGAGGCCACAGAATAGGACCCAAACGACCAATCCATTTGTTTGGATACGTAGCATTTAAATAAGCCCGGACGTTTGTACCATAATATGCAGGGCAGCCATCATTCTGTAACCAATGGGATTCCATTACCTCCTACGAAACAGTCGTTAAGCCTTGTCGAAGACCTTCGGGTGGCTTGAGAACATTCGACACTGGGTTGGCCACTAACCCCTCCACCAATCCGCATTGGAGCAGCGTGGTGGAGTATGCTCTGGACCTCCCGCAGCAGCAGTGTCTGTGGGGGAGACCCGTGCCCAGCAGTGGGACGTCTATGGGTCGCAGCGACACCTGAAATGTTTTATTATTATTAAAATGTATTAAGACATTAACTTTTTAATTTTAGTCGTATTTACTCGTTTTGCATCTCAATAGCAATAACTTCGTAGTAGTATTAGATAAAATGATGTATTATACCATTATTTAATCTGTATTAACTGCGCATGTTTTTAAAATAGCTGGACACTTACGTTTTCATACTTTTTTTTTACATGAAACACTCTCAAACTATGTCAAAATTATTTTGGTATCAAATTTCATGTTAAAAATTCAAGTTCTTATTTTTTAAATAAAAAAAGTATCACAGATACTTATATTATTTGATGTATTTCTAGTAGTATAGTCTATCAGGAATAAAATGACACCAAAAACGCCAAAAATATCATTAATTTGTGGCAGATGTGTAAATGAATGTGAAGTGAAGCTAAAATAACGTATGTTTTTCTAAAAAAAATCATATTTTGGGTATCACTTGGATTTTTTTTTTTTGATTTTTTTTTCTAAGCGCTGGAGAGCTGTTCTGTGCGGGGCTCAAGGATTATCCATTCATTCTGGGACATCCTGTATATGGTATATGGGCTCTGCAAGTAAAACAGAAAACTGAATCACATGAACACTAGATAATTATAGTTATCATCATTATAGTGTCGGAACGTACTTGACATATTCTTACAGATTCTTATGTCAACGAACTGCCATTTTCAAATAGTGAACACTGAATGATAACATACCTACCTCTTTACTTGATCATTATCTTTTGATAGCATAAGATTTATATTTATTTACGACAATTAGGTTTTAGGGTTGTTAATATTTTTACATAGAGTTCCTTTATCCCAATGGTCATATCTTTTGAAGATCGAGAACCCTTAGTAGCGTCTCACGACTTAGACTATAGCGTATTCTTTCAGCCGCCGACGCCGTCGAGTTATAATCGACTTTCGGGGTATTTTCTTAACACTCCAACTAATCCTTCCTCCTTAAAATTAGAACGTCAAGGATTGTAAGCTCTTATCCGAAGCTTGGCCTAAGTGTGAATATATTTCAGTGTTTTCTACACTGAAATATATTCTCATCATAATTTTGTAATGTACTATGTAATTTTGTAATATATCGGGCCCGTTGGCGCAATCGGTAGTGACCCTTTCTGTTGCGCCAGGGGTCGTGCGTTCGATCCCACTCAGGACAAATATTCGTGTGACGAACACTTGTATTTGTTCTGTGTCTGGATGTTAATATTATCTATTTAAGTATGTATTTAAAAATGTCTATATCAGTCTCTGACACCCATAACACAGGTTCGCGCCTACTTTGGGGTCAGATGGCCGTGTGTGAGAATATCCAAGATATTTATTTATTTATTTATTTATTTATTTAATCTTTATTGTACCTAAAAAAAAAATTAGGGACAAAAGGCGGACTTAATGCTTAAAGCATTCTGTGCCAGTCAACCTTTGGGCAGTCATAAAACAGCGAAGGCGGTATTCAAATCAAGAAATAGGGAAGAAAATCATTAAAAACAAAATAATTTAAACCAAAAAGAAGAGAAAAAAAACAAAAATCAATTACAACATAGATTATTACAAAAATAATAAGGATAACAAATGTATAATATAATATATATAAATATATATATATAATATAAAATAATATATAATATAAACAAATATATAATATAATACTGTGAATACATAAATAGAAATAAATAAATATAATATAAGATATACCTACATGAAGAAACGAAGACAGGGAGACTCCTAACGCTCCAGACCAGAAGTTAAGTAGTGGATCCTCACATTTTTCTTAAAGGTGTACTTACTAGAGGACTGCCTCAAAGCAATAGGTAGGGCGTTCCAAAGTCGTACAGCTGCGACAGCAAAAGAGTAGTAAGTAAAGCCGGTACGATAACGAATTTGTGTTGAGAGAGCAAGGGTCTCAGAAGAACGAAGCTGTCTACTGTGAGTATCGCACCGGAACTGGAACTTACGTTTAAGATAATCTGGTGCTGAACAGTCATACAATAAAGTGAAAAGTGTAGAAAGTATTCTTGCTTGCCTGCGCTGACGGATAGGAAGGAGGTTAAGCTGAGAGCGGAAAGTAGAAATATGATCATATTTGCGAAGACAGAAGATAAACCGAATACAGTTGTTAACAAGTCGTTCGAGTTTGTTAAGAAGATCTTCATTAAGGTCCGGATAACACACATCAGCATAATCAATGATGGGAAGAATTAGAGTTTGTACCAGACTCAACTTAACTTTGACCGGTAAGAAGTTCCTTAGACGGTTCAAGGCATTTAGCTTTGAAATGACAGAACTGCTAATCATCTGTATTTGAACCGACCAGGAGAACGAAGCATCAACGTAAAGACCGAGGTTTTTGACCCAAGGTGAGTAAGGTATAGTAATATTGTTTAATATGACTGGCTTTAACGAGCACAAGCAATTTATTATTTATTATTAAAAAACAGTGTTTTTTTTTTTAAGATTTATTAATTTTTCCTTCAGTAATTGACTGCATTGCTCCCATGACGAGCGACTGGCAACCTGAAATGAAAACAAATTGAATAAATCTATACTAATATTATAAAGAGGAAACATTTGTTTGTAATGTTTTCACACAAAAAATAATGGACCGATTTCAAAAATTCTTTCACCATTAGAAAGCTGCATCTTCACTGAGTAACATAGGCTATATAATATTATAGGTGTAAACGAAACTATTGTTGTCTAATTCCACGCGAGCGAAGCTGCGGGCGTCCACTAGTAGACAATAAAGCATTAGTTTAAAAACTCATGTGAGTTTAAGCGACACCTTTTATATCTAAAGGACACGTTTATCTTTCCATACAACTTGGGCCATGAGATGTACCTCGGGTACAAAAATTGATTTTTGGAGAAAAAAATGCGTTATTTTATTAAAAAAATACATTAGATTTTTTACTGCATTTGTACCACCTAAAATTAACTTTAAAATATAATTTATGTATTGCAACACTGCAATATGCAATATAGTATAACATTGCGTTTCGGTTGTTACTAAATCTGTAATTAGGTACTCTATACCCATATATAAAATATACAGCGCATTGTATTAAGAAACTACCTTATGAAACAGAATCATAGCATCTTATATTGATTTAAATATTCTATTAATTACCAAAATTGATCGTCTCTTTTACCAGTATAAATATTTTGTAATAATAAAAATAAAATAAAAATAGTTATATGAGTAGGTACCCCATGGAAGTAATTGTGCCTTGCGTGTAAATTGTACCCTTATTTAATTTGTTCTAACAAGGTCAATTACTCTTATCAAGATAACAGTGGAAACCGCCTTAACTTAGTTGTAAAAGTCATGTGTGTTGTGATAGGTCCAGCATACGGCCGCGACCATTAATCAAATGATTGAGAACAAACGTACAACCGTACAAACATTCACCACCACAATTCTTTAATGTCCCACCGCTGGGCATGATCCTGATGAGGTGGTAGAGCCAACTGGTTCACTAATTGATTAATTGACTTCACAATTACGTGACTGTTATGATGGACTTTATGGTTGACCCTGCCTGTTACGCCAGGTCGTGGGTACGAATCACCCACCCTGTCTGTTACGCCAGGTCGTGGATACGAATCAGGACTCACATTCCTGTGACGAACACTTGTGTTTGTTCTGTTTCTGAAAGTTAATATAAGTAGGATGTATTTAAAATATATATATCTATGTATGTATATCAGTCTCTGACACCCATAGTACATACTCTGCCTAGTTCGGGATCAGATGGCCGTGTGTGTAAACGTCGATGATATTTATTTATAAATCAAACGATTTAAGTTTGACTATAAAATATTTATTTACACAAAAACAAGTTAAATAAAATTCAATTGTAAGTGAAAATGTGAACAGAGCTGCTTTTTCCATCAGAAATATCCTCTTCTCAGTGGAAATATAATAGTGGAAGATTTCCTATTTCTTCAATGCCGTACTTTTAATATTCAAATGGATCCTTTTGAACGCCAGATGGATCCGGGAACAGACTTCCGAGATAAAGGCGAGATTTTATTGAAAACGATCAAGTTATCCAATGCATAATGTACAATGCCACAAGTTCTTTTTCTGGATGACATATTTATTTTGTGATTAATTATTTTTAAATATTTCTATGTATAGTTTTAGTTTAATTATGCACTAAGTATTATTTTTTATTGTCAAATTCAGTTGACATATACATATTTTAAAATTTATTTTATCTCGAAAATTTGATGGCAAGAATGTTAACGTTTATCCAATGCACCAGAATGCATTTTATATTAGTAATTGCAATGGTTGTTAGTTTATATGTTTGGTTCAAGAGTCGGTTACAAATGCGCTCCTAACATTGAGGTTACCTTACCAAATTAAAAGTTTTAAAAATCCGTGTAACGATATACCTATTACACGGCAGAAATGGTATTATTGGTACTCCAAAAAAATGATTTTATAAAATTTCCAGGCAACAAGCCCTTTAATTATGCAGTTCTATAGTGCAGTCTTTCTATAGTGCAGTCTTTTCCCGCCCCGCCTCCTTGAATACCAATCACGACAAAGAACCGAAGCAGGATCGGGCGGAAAGTGTGATGAAGTAGCGCAGGGGTCAACCCCATAACAACGGCTGGGTATTCAAAAAAAAGAAATCAACGGCGTTTCTGTATTGACTGTGTTTTTTATTTGATACTTACAACTGTTTTGTTACCGGTAGCAATATATTAATATATAAGTAGTACACAAAATAAATAAAACATAAGATAGCATTCATCACGCCTGTATTTCCTCGATGGGGTTAGAGAGGTGTGTAGTAAATAATTAAATAAATGCATTTAAAATAATCTTAGATTACCTACTGGATAATCTGTTGTCACCATTTCATAATAAGTAACCATTACAACGAATTTAAAAATGGATTAAATTTAATATTAAAGATATAGTTTGAAAAGTTTGTTTGAAATTTTATACAGCAACAAATACAATCGCTTTATTACACACAATACTTAAAATTTTAAAGTACATTAATGATTGTACTAGCATTTGCCCGCAGATCAAATAATAGATACTGAGCCAGTTATCAGTGTTGCAGTATTAATTTATTAGAAGTAGTTCCTCAGACCTAATTTCCGAATGAATCTGGTTTTCAGTGAATAACTTGAATTTTTTTTGTATTTCATACTAATTTACCTTAAATCGACTTCCCATTTCCCACGGACAAACGGGGTGACACCCAAGAGGGACACCGCGCGCGTATTCATTAAGTTTTCCCGCGATTTGATACCGTCACTTCGGCAAAGCTCGTAGATTGGCCCGAATGAGAGTTTACATTTGCATAGAAATTAAAATCTACCTGGCCGGCGATAGTGGACCCGTTGGGGACTCGACCAGCGAATTCTAAGTGCGCCCGCTTATTGATAGTCGACGATTTTAAATTCAGAACGCTATTTACTCTATGTTAGTTTTCTTTTTAATAAATTTTAATGGAGCAAGCCGTCGGTCCCAGTTGTTTACAATGGTGAAAACAATCGCTAAGCCTTGTCGAAGACCTTCGGGTGGCTTGAGAACATTCAACACTGGGTTGGCCACTGACCCCTCCACCAACCCGCGTTGGAGCAGCGTGCTTCCGCAGATTTGTCTGTGAGGGAGACCCTTGCTCAGCATTGGGACGTCTATGGATTGCAGCTTAGCTTTTTTTTTAAAGAATATACCTATAAAAAAGTCCAATACCCTATTTATTTTGAAGCGTATTTGATCAGTCTTCTAGGAGCAAGTTTGTGTTACTACAGCTGTGGCTTTTAAATTAAGAATTATTTTTATAAATCTATGATAGTTTTTATAACACACAGATTGAATCACATAATATCTACTGAAGTATTTTTAAATCTTATTAATTTTAAAACTAGATGGAACAAATCCTTCCACAATTAGTCAAAATAATAATAAGTTCTTATCGATTACTTAAATAAATATAAGTCTGTCAGTAAGAAAGTTAAATTATTATTATTATAAATTATGACTCCCTGTGGCTACTGTATATCAATACCGCCTAAATTATGTAACTGAAATATAAATTGCAACTTAACAGAACTAAATACCTCCGCCGCACACAATATGGGCCATTAATAAACACCTCAACGGGGTAAATATTAACCAGAAGGAAATTATATCAAAACTTGTGCAAAGGTATTCGCGAAAAGATATTCGGTGGAATTAAAACAACACTTCTGAGAGAAAAGTGGTCTCCCGGCCCCACCCCAAGGGGTTTCGGGGGGCTTACCCAAGATGGCTTCTTTTAGGGGTGGACGCGGCCCCTTAAGAATAAAAGTGTGCGAGGTGGGGAACCGCTTTGTTCGTGCTTTCGATCGAGCGATCGCCGCGCCGGCTCCGCGCCTCGCGTTTTTAGATTGCGCGGGAAACGGAGCGGTATTATTATTTTGCGATTATTTAAAAATGGAACTGCACCAGTGTTCCTTTTTAAAATTTTGCGACGGAATAAAAAAATGTAAATTTTCTATTGTTTTGGTTAGGTAAATTTTGTGTCACTGAATTTCTTTTTGGTATTTTGTGTAAAATAAAATTTGGTCTGTTATTATTTTTCTTTTCTTACCCAAATGCATTCGCGTCGGCATTAATCTATTCGCGGATGTTACTATAATCTAGACACATTAAAATATTGCCTTTATGTGTGATTGCGTTTACTGTCCGCCAATGTGTTAAAATGTGAAAATATTTTTACTACCTAACATAAGAGAGCTAACTAACTTAACTGTAGTAATTACTAAGACACTCACTATCGTGAGTGTTTTATTGGAGGTATCCCACCAGTTGGGAATTAAGAAAAATCGCAAAAAATAAAAAATAATCGGACCAAATTGAACCCTGAACCTACCGCTCGTGTATCGGGTCCGTTCCGAAGGTTTGTCCCTATTTGAGTCTAAGTTATTCAAAGTTAGTCAAAGTTTTCATGGGCGGCAGCGGATCAGTGATGCTGCAACATTGTTTGCTATCATGACATAAAAATAAAAAATAAAACAGAAAAAAAAAAAAAAACACTTTGTCTATACTTATTGTGATCGCTGTTAATATTTTTTTATAGCTTGGTTACCTTAATTACTTTACACCATAAATTTGTTATTTACTTACAAAATAGAATAGGAATAATTTACGTACAGTGCATTAATTTGTGTAGGTAAGTAATTAATCCTTGCACCATTTTTTCGTTGAGAGAACACTCGTAGATAGTAAAGGTTTACAATAAAATATTAAAATTAACAAATAAAACATGCAAATTATAATGATTTCTATTTTATATTCGGTAGGTTAAATTCAAAATTAGAGCAAATGAATGACGATGCGTAAGCTGACTTCGCGAAACAAAATTTCGAATTCGGAACGCAAAGAAAGAGGTACCAAAATGGTGGCGCGATTAAACTCGCCCGAGGAATTTGAATGACGAATCGTGGAGGGTTTTTCTTGTAGCTAGAAACCAAATTTACATTTCCAGCGCCAAATGTTTTAACAAACAAAACTCAGCTTAAACGCAATATAAATAAGGATGTAGCCAAATTTGGATATATTTATGTCTTAACAAGATATCTCCCTACTGTCTCTACCAAGGATTTATCGTCTTGCAAGGGGGAAAGGAAAAATAAGAAAGGGTTGTTTTTCCTGGGGAACGTTAGGGGGGAAAGAGATTCAATTAAAGCGGAGGCGCTGGGCGATTAATTATCTTTCAGAAAACATGGCGGTACAAAAAATCTGCACTGGTTATCTTATGCGACTATTTTTAATGTTGAAGGATTTCGCGTTGTTTCTAGTTTCTTTAGGTTCATTTAGTTTATTGGACTATTGATGTTGATATTGACTATTGATATTCAGTTTTTGTGTTCACTTTAACAGCTCTAAGTAAAAGATACGTAGCCACGAAGTATATATGTATGTAACTAATAGCAGGAAATCAGTTGTTTTTTTTTTTTTTGAATACTCTATTAAAGTTTTTATGGTTGTGTTTTTACTAACAAGAATTGCACACTACTTTTTTTACTTAAGTACCTACTTACTTAGTTTTATTTCGTTTCTAGTTTCATAAAGAATCTAAATTTTTTCGCTCATAATATAGGTAGGTACCTGTATTCATTCATCAACATGAGATTCCGGTGCATTACACACATCGCGATAATTTTATCTACTGCGCGTTACTGTGTTTATTCGATTTAACAAAAAAATTGTAACCTAATCTGTCCGGTATGAAACGCACAGTCAACCTCCTGATATTGCTCAACATAAGTCATCTTTATAAGTCAAAGAGATCCTTGCCCGTCCTTTATTTTTAATTTTATTTTATTTTATTTGTAAAGCAAACATCTAGTTAATATTTACAAATATAAAGATTTACACAATTTAATTGCTTATACAAATTAAGGATTTCTTAAATAAAAAAATGTCATTGTATTAAATTTATAATTTTCGATTCGCATATTATGCATATTATAAATTTTGTCACTCGCTTGCAGCTATCCATTTTGATATCCAGCTTTAAGGGTTTTAAGATTAAATTTGAAATTGTAGAATCCAATTTTATTTTCGCGATAAGTATTCAAATCTTGTTTGTCGTATCTGCAAATTGATCTCAGCCTTGGAAGTTCAAGAGCTCAACCATATCTGGTTACAGTTTCTAAACTTTTGATTTTGTTTAGACGTCGACACCTGACTCTTAGGCCGTCGAACATTCTGGATGTTTCGATCAAAGACACCGGTTGACCTGAAAATGATTTCTTCGTCTACCTTTAGCCTCTGACTTTGTCTATATTTAAAGATGGCCAACTTACTAAAACAGCTAATAAATACATATTCTAATTTAATTATATTTAAACCTACCACACCTTTGTACACCGTCCAGGGTTAGCTGGTGGAGAATGCCATCCGCCATTAAGCTCGCCCTTTGTACATTAATAAGGTATTTAATATAATAATATTATGTAAGGTATACATATAATATAATTATATGGTATTGCACCAAAACATTGCAGTTTTTCAGTAAAAATTACTTAGAAAAACTGTCTAGACTGTTTTATTACTATATGATTCGTGACTCTATATTCATAGTTGAAATTACCGGCTTACTCACGTGTGATTTAAGTCGATAGGTCGACTAGTTTCGGTCAGTTACGATGACCATCTTCAGGAGTGAACGCACTGGCATGGCGTACACTATCTGTCTGTCTGTAACAACTTGTGTCTTTCGAGAAGATCATTTATAGACCACAAGCGTTAAGGCAGAGCAGAAAGGCCTAATACATCGGTGTCGAGTCAAAACCCATATTTTACTGTACAAGCTGTTTATTAATTAAAATGCGGTTTTAAAAAGAGCCACGTAAAACCCGAACTTAATAAATTATTATTAATCGCCGGATACCACCCTCATAGGGACTTGTAGGGGACATCACGCCCCTGGTTAAAGACGGAACCGTTCATAATTTGGAAAAAATTGCTAATGCGGGGTGGACTCTTTCGTTATAGGCGCTCTTTCGTATACTTTGACTACTAGACAGTAGGTACATTACACTAGTTGTAAACTAGCCTTTAATCCTTTAATAAATATTATACGCGGCCATATCTTCCGCAACGATAGCAACGGGACATAATTCTTATTAACAGTCTCTATTTCTCATACCTATACTACTAGTGGACGCCCGCAGCTTCGCTCGCGTGGAATTATACCTAATAATAGATTAAAAAGCAGCCTATGTCCTTCCTCAGGTTCTAGCTAGACTATCTGTGTACCAAATTTCATTTAAATCGGTTCAGTAGTTTTGACGTGAAAGCGAGACAGACAGAGTTACTTTCGCGTTTATAATATTTGTATGGATACTATATTCTAACTGGACCATCCCAGTACATTGAATTCATGTTTAAAGTCAGTCACAGGTAATAGTGACAGTGGATGGGTAGAGGCCGCATGTTCGTTTACTTTTCAGTTGATCTTTAATTCAATGATATACAAAAGAATTTATTTATTCTTTCACTAGCAATATAATAAATATTGAAATACTAAGCAGGATAGCTAATGCAAAAATCAATCTCAACTAGCTCTAATAAGAGTAACCACCAAAAGTGACCACGAAAAGCTGTTTCCCCATATAAAAATATAAAAAACCACTGCAAAGCTAATGGAAATATCGTCTGAAAAAGTACGTTCCCGCGGCCGCCTGAGGGTAGCGAGGCGGGTCAAGTTATGACGGGGGGGTGAGATCCCCCGGGGGGTAAGAAAAAGCGTCCCCTGTTTTAAATTGCTAAGACGCGGGGGCGACACCCCTGTTGTTCTTCAATTTTGTTTCTCTACTTTCGTATTTCATTTCATGCTTGTATATTACCTATTTATGTTGCCAGGTGTTCGCCTACTGCTGGCGGACTTGGTAACAACTAATATAAATTTAATCTGAACATGACGTCACTGTGAATTTCTACAAGGGGGTAGGCAGAGGTACAGAACACCAATTTTGATGTTATCTTTAGGTCCGTTGTAGGCCCTATTGCCATAATCCGGGCACAAATTCACAATCTGAAAATTAATACGAATGAGGTTTTACGAAATTTATCGTATTAGGTCATAAGAAATATTATGATATGATAATGTGTATTACTTAAAAATTGTTAATTTGTTGAAACAAAATATATTTTGATAATATTTCTTAAGATCAGTCGGAAACAACAAATATATTTTATGATTCAAGCGTGTGATTGACCTATTACCAACTTAATAATGACATCGTTTAAAAAAACTAAAAAACTAAATAACCGAACAAAAACGTAGAGTTATTAAATAAGTAATATTTGATAAGAGTTATTAATTATTCCGACCTTTTTTATGTGGGCGACAATGACGTTCAAAGATTACAGAAATACATAGATACCTATGGTCCAAGAGCTGGCACCAATTTTTCGGTAGGTACTTGAGGCAAGCTGAAAACTTGTCATATACCTCTCCTATTATACCCCAACACGGAAATGCAGACCTGGCTGGTGAGTAGCGGGGCTAAATCAACACCTGAATTTTAAAAAATTTAAAAAATTTATTTCCAAAAATGTATTTGAGGCAATATGTAATTTTTATAAGTTGTAGTCCAATGTTTACAGAATATAAAAAAAAATAAGCCAGACGATTTAGTTGGGGTTTTAATATTGCCAGATACGTACAAAAATATTTTGAAAAAAATATAAAAAATGTATTTGAGGCAACTTGGAATTTTAACAGGGTATTATTTATAATTAAAAAATAAGATTCTCAAAAAGACAGATCATTTTGGTGGGGCTTTGTACCTGCCAGGTGATCTAACAAATTATGTATAGGTGCGAGTGCGTAGCGCTATGGACAAGCTGTAGAATGAGAGAGAGCGTTTATCGGCAGCTGTCTGCGTTCTTGCTGCTGCTGCGACCCATAGACGTCCCACTGCTGGGCACGGGTCTCCCCCACAGACGCAGCTGCGGGAGGTCTAGAGCACTCTCCACCACGCTGCTCTAATGCGGATTGGTGGAGGGGTTAGTGGCCAACCCGGTGTCGAATGTTCTCAAGCCACTCGAAGGTCTTCGACAAGGCTTAACGACGGTTTCCAACATTGAAAACAACCGGGACCGACGGCTTTACGTGCCCTCCGAAGCACGGTAGCGTCTCAAAAAGACAGATCATTTTGGTGGGGTCGGTTTGTGGATGGGTGACCGCTAGTGGCAAAATTTCATGGACGCTACCGTGCTTCGGAGGGCACGTAAAGCCGTCGGTCCCGGTTGTTTTCAATGTTGGAAACCGTCGTTAAGCCTTGTCGAAGACCTTCGAGTGGCTTGAGAACATTCGACACCGGGTTGGCCACTAACCCCTCCACCAATCCGCATTAGAGCAGCGTGGTGGAGAGTGCTCTAGACCTCCCCCAGCTGCGTCTGTGGGGGAGACCCGTGCCCAGCAGTGGGACGTCTATGGGTCGCAGCAGCAGCAAGAACGCAGACAGCTGCCGATAAACGCTCTCTCTCATTCTACAGCTTGTCCATAGCGCTACGCACTCGCACCTATACATAATATGTTAGATCACCTGGCAGGTACAAAGCCCCACCAAAATGATCTGTCTTTTTGAGAATCTTATTTTTTAATTATAAATAATACCCTGTTAAAATTTCAAGTTGCCTCAAATACATTTTTTATATTTTTTTTCAAAATATTTTTGTACGTATCTGGCAATATTAAAACCCCAACTAAATCGTCTGGCTTATTTTTTTTTATATTCTGTAAACATTGGACTACAACTTATAAAAATTACATATTGCCTCAAATACATTTTTGGAAATTAATTTTTTTAATTTTTTAAAATTCAGGGGTTGAATTAGCCCCGCTACTCACCAGCCAGGTCTGCATTTCCGTGTTGGGGTATAATAGGAGAGGTATATGACAAGTTTTCAGCTTGCCTCAAATACCTACCGAAAAATTGGTGCCAGCTCTCCGTCCACTACCAACATAACAAGCTATTAAAGACGTTTTGACAAGAGGATTTGCTGGTTGCTACTAGAGGTTATGGTCCAAGAGCTGGCATCAATTTTTCGGTAGGTATTTGAGGCAAGCTGAAAACTTGTCCAACGCCTCTCCTATTATATACCTACCTATAAAAATTACATATTGCCTCAAATATATTTTTGGAAATAATTTTTTTTTTCTTAAATTTATTTAGGGGTTGATTTAGCCCCGCTACTCACCAGCCAGGTCTGCAGTTCCGTGTTGGGGTATAATAGGAGAGGTATTGGAAAAGTATTCAGCTTGCCTCAAATAGCTACCGAAAAATTGGTGCCAGCTCTCCTACTATTACTTGATAAAAACCTTATCAAAAGCGTCGATATTCCTGTACGACGATTTCTTGTGTAAATATTACGTACCTAACTTATTACGTATTAATGAATCAGTGTGCCGTTTTCTCATTTCAGATTAGGTCGTACCTACGTGGTTTCGACTTTCGGAATATGAGAAGTTTCAATGAGTTTTTACGCATGTTTCATAGTTACATGATCATTATACTTTTCTTTCATCGTTTTTTGTCTAAGTATACAATTATATCTATAATTTTGTAATTACAAGTATTAAGCGTGTTTCATTTCATGTCTTCTTATTACTTATTACAGCTGTGAGTTGCCGTACGTACTCAGTTCGTACTCAGAACGCGACTTTCACGGGCGAAAATTTGAAAGTTCCGATAAGTTTTTACGCGAATTTTGCGCAAAGCAATTTTACGCTATTCATCATCATCACAACCCTTTCTTGGGTCCGTCACCGTTGTAGCAAGTGACATTTAATTTCGCTATTACCTACTGTAGTAAAATAGAGCAGATCTAATCTCGCAGTTAGTCTAGAGTAGGCATGCTATACTACTTCAAGGCGATGTTCAACCTGAATAGCGAATTTTTCTTTTTTATTATTTCGTTTATTTAATTGTTTAGAACACTCGAACACTAATCGAAATAACTGTTGTTTTTACTTACTCTGTGCTTTACGACAATGATCACAAGGAGGGCAAGCTTTTCATGCCTTTCGATATTAATTCTATGTTTAAGGAATTAACTAAATATGCTGTGAATATACATACCTACCTGTTGTTTTAAAGGCTATGTTATTTCAACTACTAGCTTCACTATTCTAGCAATTTTAATATCACTCTTTAATTTACCGTTAAAATTAAATATAAAAAGATTTAACTTTTTTGCGAGTAAGCTACACCAAAGATTACTAAGGTTAGATTAGTCAAAATTAAGGTGTCTATAATTGATTGAAAATTGATTGACTTTTAATAATCAATTGATTCGAACCATATTCGAACGATTATTAGTGTTCTGTATATTCCATGAACTTTCGGTATAAAAATTAGCAGACAATTCCCACTTCATCTACCTGTGCAAAAAATCACATTGTTTCCCATTAAACCTACAAACACACTTTCCCATTTTTATATTTGTAAGGATTATGAATGCGATATAGGTATCTCGAATGAGTAACTTATTAAAGATACGTTTAGTGACGGTCAAGGAAAAGTTCGTATGAGTTTACTCCCTAATTTCGACGCGGAGGAAATTGGGGACTGTAAAACATCATTTTTAAAAATGTTCTTTGGTAGTTTAATTTATACCAAAGAGTAAAAATCGCTGCGTTCCTCTTATTTCAAAGGTACAATTTACCGGCTAATATTTTTTTTAATATTAAGTACAAATAATTTGATAAATTTGCAAATTCGAAGATCTAATATTATTTTTATTTGTTAATATATAAAATCATTCAGCATATTTTATTTTAAAAGAAAGCCAAGGCGTACGATATAAGACATATTTTAAAATTAAATTACATTACCTACTTAAAATAGGTTTGCTTATTCATATTAAATTACATAATAGGTTTAATTATTCATTATAAGCTACATACATAGCCTACGTTGTTTTTAAATAATTTCTCACAAATTGAAGAGCAATAAATTGTAAATTACTTCATTAATAAATTAATAAGAAAGCAAGATTAGATTATAAAAAAGTATTAATTCATAATATGAATTAATACAATACATATTTATCTCACAAATCTCCTGATCGTAATAAGTCTTGGTGAATTTGCTACACCAAGACTCTTATTACGATCAGGACCCTTCGGCGAACAAGAAATCACCCTCCGAGGTGACTTAGCAGACATTTTCAAAAAACTTGAGCGCAACGATCCATAATTAATTCCCCCCCGCCCCCACTTCCACCCCTCCATTATACATAAAGAGGGTCTCCTAAAAATGCACTCAGACATTACATTAAAAGATATAATTAAGGGGTGCGCACACCCTTAGGGAAATTCGCCTTCTTTTGACGTTTTAAACGCCCTCTTTCTTAAACCCCCGTCGTATAGAATCCTGTTTAACTGGATATGACTCTGAATCGTAAAATTTTTGAGATTTTCAACAGACTTATAATTACTAATAACGAACTGACCAACTAATGTTTTTTATGAACACCTACTAACCAGACTAACCAACCCAGTTCCTATTTGAGTCTTGTTCAATGACGCAGTTGTCACGAGCGGCAGCGGATCGGTGGTGCTGCAGACTCGTTTTCTTTGTTATATCCATTATATTTTATTTGTTATATCAATTATTAAGATGTTTTGTGCAATTTTAAAATAAAGCAATTGTACAAATCACGTTGAACTTTGTATCTTGCAATAACAGTAATCATGATTTAAGAAATAAAAAGATTATTTAAAGTAATTAAATAAAAGTATGGGGTTCTGACATGTTCCTACAAAGGACAACTGGCAAACGAATAAATGAATTAATCTAATAGGTTGTTTGTTTTGATTTTGCTTGTAATGTGTTATGGCGGAAAAAGGACTCTGTTTCTCCAGATATTATAACAGGTTTCTAAGAAGAATTGACGTCACGCAGGTAAAATAAGGAGATTATTGGTTTGTACAAACTAAAATTTTAACTTCTGCACTCCTATGTACGCGATCTTATATAGAAACTGTGTAGAAATTCACTACTCAGAAAGAAAGAAACTCACTACATATATCTGTCTGACTGGCTAAATACTATCTATCATTAACAACTATTATTCACAGGTTTACTATTAGATTTTAATGTGAGGAAACCAAAGTGACAATGGGACGTCCATTGCCTCTTTTGAAGGCTTAATATTAATAACCTTAATATCTTTAATTTCCTTTTTCATCAGTCTTGATTTATCCCGAAGAAATTTTACAAAAATGAGAAAAGGTATATATGTATATGTATTTTTTTTTGTATGTATGCAATTTAATTATTTGTAATCTGTTTTCTACTTAATTTTTTTTTCTTTTTCCACTTACCGCAACTTTTCCCCACTCAACCAGGGTTTGACTGGTAGAAAATGCCATAAGGCATTAAGTCCGCCCATTGTAGGTATATCTTTAGAGGTCTCAATAAAGTTGAATAAAATAAAATAAAAAGGAGTATGCATGCGCGGCAACACATAACACACATAACTTGTCCCATCTAGGACATTTAAGTCCTCGTCGCACGCACCCCAAATCGTTTAGAATATAGGTACGGCTCATTATTGCAGATGAGCGAAATACGCATTAAAGTTCGGTGGAAATATTTCAAGAGATATTTACCAAACTGAAAGCCTAGATTTGCGAATACCCTAATTGTTTGAAACATGTTTTAATGTAGGTATGGTTTTTCAATAGGTTTTAATGTTTTAATATAGATATATACCTGGTTACTCCTTTTTAATGGGCTCTACTGCGATCGCAGCCCATTTATGGAATCCAAGAAAAAACCATTAAGTATTGAACAACTGATCCGTTGGCTAAATGACTGCTAATTAATGTAAAAACTTAAAATTCTAGACTAATTAGTGTTAAAATTCATTTTTAATAAAAAAGAATTACCTTCCTTCTCCGTGTAGCTTTAATTGCAAAGAAAACATCCCTGTCATCCAACAATCTCCTACGTTATATAAAAGGTAACATTTAAAAAGAGAATACCTAAAAAGGAAGACAAGCAAAACGTTTGCGCTTGAAAATTGGCGGGTAAATTTCCCGCCCGGGGAGATGTCGGTAAAAAACGGTTACAGCGGCACCAAAAAATAAGGAAAAAGCGAAGAGACCCTGGCATTATCCATGTTAATTCCCAAGCTAATTTAATTCACGCCTAATTCTATTTGCCGAGCAAAACGGGGAGGTGATAATTGTGGGACACTTTTTTGTGACATCGCGGGGAAAGGGGCTTTTTTCCAACGTTTCAAGTTAATCTCTTTCCTTTTACACACCGTGGGAAATAGGTCTTAGGGAACAATGGCACGGGCCAACTGTTTTTCAGTTTTTTCGTATAAGTAATTTAACACCCCAATGAACATGAAAACGGCTTTTTTTGAGAGCAATCCATTTATAAAGAAAGCAGATTTTTCTTTTTTTTTTTCGAATGGACTTTTGCTGGATGGTCATAGAGACCTTTACGGCGTCACCAAATAGGGAAATTTATCATGTTTTTATAAACTGAGGATGTGACAGATGATATCAAAATGTCAAACAGGACGTATCGACTGGTAAATTGTCGTTAAAAAATTGCTCATTAGAGTTACGATTCATTCAAAAATTACCTGCAAATAGTAAGCAACGTTTTTTGTGCATATCTACGGAAAATTTAATATTTACTAACTGTAATATGTATATAGATTTGGGTAACTAACTACCAACTATCTTTATAAAAAAAAATAGAACTTGAAATCGGTCCAGTAATTTTTGTATGAAAACATTACAAGCAAATTATTTACATTATAATACATATTAGTATCTATAGATAAAGTGAGTGGTTCAACATCATAAACGAACTTACATTTCTCAATGTTTATCATAAGCACTTGTTCAAACACTTTCTTACACTTGATTCATAACTGCATCAACTTAAATTTCTGACTTAAAAATAAACAACGAACACAGTCAAACGCAATCACAAAACTGACCAGCGCATCTGCTGGACGTTTCGCGACAATAGTTTAATAATATTCAAATTCAAAACCCTTCTAAAACGCTACCGGTTTTAGACAAAACGTGTAAAAGTGACCGGTGTCCCCCAGGGGTCAACTCTAGGGCCACATTGTCTATTTTTTGAATAAGACTGGTCAATCTGGTTTCGCTGACCCTTCCTTATCCTTTTTAATGTTTTGTGTCGGGATTTTAATGCGCAGCTGCTACTTTGGGACTTGTAGGACAAAACAATTTCGCTTTCCTGTTCCGTTACTGTGCATTCATTAAACTATTTTGCGACTAACGGATATGGTTACATTAAACTTTTTGTTGGATATTTTTATCGCCTAGTTTAACTAGTGTTTCCCAACTTCCACTTTCATAAGTCGTGCCAAATCGCACATACATATAGTAAAATAAAAATGTACTTTCACATGCTTAAATTTTAATTAACCATATAGGGCACTGACCGCTAGTATCGAAATTTCATGAGCGCTTCCGTTCTTCAAAGGGCACAGTAAGCCGTCGGCTCCAGTTACTTTCAATTGTAAAACAATCGTTAAGTCTTGATGACCTTCAGGTGGCTTAAGAACATTCAACCTCCATGAATCCGCATAAGCGCATTAGCCGCATGGGCACGTAAGGCCGTCGGTCCCGGTTGTTTTCAATGCTGGAAACAGTCGTTATGCCTTATCGAAGACCTTTGGGTAGCTTAAGAACATTCGACACTGGGTCGGCCACTAACCCCTCCACCAATCCGCATTGAAGCAGCGTGGTGGAGTATGCTCTAGACCTCCCGCAGCTGTGCCTGTGGGGGAGACCCGTGCCCAGCAGTGGGACGTCTATGGGTCGTAGCGAATCCGCATTAGAGCTCCCGAGGCTTCTAGTGTTATAACCGTCACATATATGTGACTGTAAGAAAGACCAGTGCTCAACATGGAACGCTTTTATGTTGTATCTTACCATAATGCCCGGCCATTGTTTAAACTATTTTAGTTTTCATCGGTAATTAATATTGTCTTTGAAGATTTTTTAAGTATTTTTGTATTGTACAGTAACGAGTCCTATAATTTCTTCGCCATTTTCCCTGCTCTTAATATAATTATAATGATATACAGTAAACGGTCTGTAATTGCCTTAACGTGACAGTAAGTTCTATTTGCAGGGAATAGACAATTTATCAATACCGCCCACCGCGCTCTATCATTATCTATGTGCTCGTAAAATGTCCTTGCGTATTTTAAAACACGAAGTAGACTCTGTGGACTCTATACAAATCATAAACCATAGCTTACTCGTGTATTAGATATTTAGAAATATTTCTTACTTAACAAAAATTATACGTAAATTCATTATTTTTACTTTATTTTGTTACTTTTTTTGACTCAAACACGCAAAACATGCATCTCTTAAAATTAATAAAAAGGTATATCATTATACTATTCTATCATCATCATCACAACCCTTTCTTTGTCCCACTGTTGGGCACGGGTCTCCTCTCAGAACGGGAGGGACTAGGCCTTAGTCCACCACGCTGGCCAAGTGCGGATTGGCAGACTTCACTTGCTTTCGAGAACATTATGAAGAACTCTCAGGCATGCAGGTTTCCTCACGATGTGTCCTTCACCGTTTTAGCAAGTGACATTTAATTTCTTAAATCGCACATAACTTACAAAAGTCATTGGTGCGTGCCGCTGGGGTTTGAACTGAAAGGGTTGTGATGATGATGATGATGACATATATGCAAAACAAATGGCAATAGGGTCACCACCTATTTTATGAAACCTAAACAACGTGTGAAAGAAAAGTGTCTGTATTACCCATCTCTGGCGGGATTCTATATTTTTTTTCTTCTTAACTTCATGATTTAAGTATACTGAATAGGTTCTACCGCCTCTGTATATTCTCAAGTACAGAACAATCACGCGACTAATCTATAAAATTAAATATGAAGCAAAATGGCAAAAGGCAATACAGACTACCTATTTGGCATAAGATGTTCGTTTTTATCGATTTGTTTTAAAATCCGCAAGTCGCCTGGTACCATCTGATTAGATCTGTCGCTTCTATCAATTCTTCAATTTGTTCATATAAAACTATTCTTCTGTCGTTGGATTTTCATTCTAGGTCACAGCTTATCGGGTTTTGTCACGCATCAAATAAAACTGTCGACTTATTTTAGCCGTACTTTTAACCTTTGCTTTCTAAGTTAAAAATACTCGTTGGAGTAACTTTAAAGCTTTGGGTGATTTTGATGCGGTGCAAATTTTTGTATTTTTATAATTATCCCATCCATCTATCACCCTTTTCAGGTCCACTGCTGGACATAAGCCTCTCCTAAACGATACTGCTCCGAACCTACTTGTGCCTTCTGGAACACGTGGTTTCCCGCTGTCTTCTTAAGATAGTTTTATTTTTATAATTATTTAACTCAATTTAAATATATCATTATTTAACTTAATTATAGGAGTGAAGGGGTTGTGGCTTGTCAAACTGATTTGTATCTCAATAATAATAGTTTCAAAGATAATAGTGAAATTGCACTAAATAAGTACATTCCGAGCCCAACAGTGGGACAAAGAAAGGGTTGTGATGATGATGATGAAGTATATTTTAACTTTGCCAATATCTGCCAGAGTAAAAGGGTCACTTTGAAAACGCACATATATCTATTAGGTGTATGTTATTATCTCTACGCCATAGCTACTACGCATAGGTACGAGTAACAAGCTTTTAAAAAAGCAAAAGTGAATAAAATTAAACTCAAACACCCATATTGTAACAGAAAGTGAACCCAACTTTCTATGATTTGAACAATCGGTTTGACAAGATAATAACAGTTTCCGGGTTTAAACACATCATCTGTTTGACGGCAAATGATGAAGGCAACTTAAAAAACCAAACTCAAATCGTTTACGTCGATCAAAATCAATAAACCCCGATGTTAACAAACATCGGAAGACAGGGCGTGACTAAAAACACAACTAGAGAATGTTTTAAACCCTTTTTATGCGCTCAAACCACTTGCTTCACCATGCGATAAGCTGTGGTTGCGAGAAGTAAGCGAGGCGATAACCAAATAAATATATCTAAGTCAACTTCATAGTATGTTTTACTTTAAATATTATAATATTTGTATAACAAATTACTACCTAAGCTAAGCTGGAACCCATTGACAACCCACTGCTGGACACGAGCCTCCCCTACAGACAAAAGGTCTTGAGCGTACTCCACCACGCTACTCCAATGCGGATTGGTGGAGGGGTTAGTGGCCAACTCAGTGTCGAGTGTTCTCAAGCCACCTATGATCTTCGAAAGGGCTTAACGACTGAAACCGACGGCATAACGTCCTCCGAAGCACAGTAGCGCCCATGAAATTTTGCCACTAGCAGTCACCCATCCACAAACCGACCGCTCCCGTCATTGCTTAACTCTATCGATCACATTGAATCGACGCGAGCCAGTGGGCTCTGGACGCTACCCGTACAAATTACTAAATGATTGATAACTCTGCCACTCTACTAAATTAAATTACTTTCAAGACGTTATTTCAATGGTTGTCTGGAAGATATTGCTTTTTTATGTAAGACCACCATTTGTACTACCACTCAAATATTTTATTATTGATGTGAAACATCTTTAGGCGGATAAAATATAATAATTTTTTTTTTTTTTTGTTTATTGTTTTTATTTTTGTTTTTTTTTGTTTTCTCTGTATTTTCTATCTATACTTTTGTGCATATTTTTTTTGGCGGCTTTGGAGGGCGAGTTACATATCGGCGGCAGGCAGGGTGAAATTAGGCAGTCGAGACGTTAGGTTCTATAGGCAAAATTGTAATTATGTTTATTTATAAACGTCAAGCAAAAAAAGTATTCTAGACAGAGTTTCTACATTTCTACGTTTTCAACACAGCATGGCCACACTAACAGGTAGCGGCAGAACAAAGCGGCTGGAACCGGTTCGAGCGGTCACCGTTGACCCTTTCTTGCCATTGTTGCCGTTGCCAGATGGCAGGGGTCCCAACTATCCAAGTATAAGGATTAATAGTAAAAAATAGAGTCAGTTTCTATCGAACATTATCTACTTTTTATTTTAATAATTACTAATACTTTTTTTATATATTTGAGCCTAATAATCTGACGGGCCATCTGATGGTAAGAGGACACACCTTTTTACACATTTCTAGAAGAACCCCATGTCATGGCCGTGAAAACCTCAGACGGAAGGACTTTCTATGGTTTTCTTGTGCACGTCAGAAATGATCGTAGTAGAAAATAATTTTGTTCTGGATTCGCTAGACTGTACCCTTCTCGCAGGGTTGATAAACAGTTGTCAACACTAAATTGCAAGTAGGTATTGTATATTCACACCACCACAACCCTTTCTTTGTCCCACTGTTGGGCACGGATCTCTTAGAATCGGAGGGATTAGGCCTTAGTCCACCGCGCTGCCAAGTGCGGATTGGTAGACTTCACTATTATTACTTTAATATTGTACATGTACAACCTCTACTTCCATTTTTATCAGTTAATAAGTACATACTTATACTTACTAACGTAGTATTTACCTACTCGTAACTGTGATCGCGTTTACTCGAGTAGCAGGAAAACCGAGTGGCGGGAAGCGGGAGTGTGGAGCCGTAAGAATTCGGGAAAACTCCAGAATTACGAGCGCGTTCCCGATATGCGGTACGGCGGCGAACTTGTTGGTTTCCTTTACTAACAAACACGGTCTACACACTTTTGGTCCTTACTCTATGCTAACAACTATTACACTGACCTATTAAACTGTTACAAGTTCAGGTTCTAATGTTAATTAATTAAGAAAGTTTAAAAAAAAAAGCTTTTAATAACTTTTTTTTTATTTTCGTGCCTTGTCATCGGAACCAAATATGTGTGCCAAATTTCAGCTCGATAGCTTCAGTGGAAGTGGGTGAAATATTGATTGCAAGATTCCAGGACATACATAGATACATACGAGTGAAGTTAAATAAAAGCTTTTTATAATTATACTGTAAAAATTTTTTTTTTTAAAAAAGCTTTTATAACTTGACCTTGAAACCTAATCGTGGTCAAAGTTCATTACAAGACTTTACCACAAGTGCAAACACGACTATGATACGATATTCCATCATGAAGTTCCAGTTAATATCTTCCGACTCCATCATCAGATCAGTTCGACAGTACCATATTATTGCATTGTCATCGGAACCTAATATGTGTGCCAAATTTCAGCTCGATAGCTTCAGTGGAAGTGGGTGAAATATTGATTGCAAGATTCCAGGACATACATACATCCATAGATACATACGAGTGAAGTTAAATAAAAGCTTTTAAAAAGTAACTTAAATCATGTTTAAATATAAAATGGTAAAATAATATATATATTTATTTGAAATACATATAAATAACACTTGAAAAATCTGTATCTATACTTCTATACTAATAATTATAAAGAGGAAAGTTAAGTTTGTAATGTTTTCACACAAAAACTACTGGACCGATTTCAAAAATTCTTTCACCATTAGAAAGCCGCTTCTTCACTGAGTGACATAGGCTATATAATATTAGGTGTAAACGAAACTGTTGTTATGTCTAATTCAACCCGAGCGAAGCTGCGGGCGTCCACTAGTAGTTAAATAAGGTGGTAGTAGGTGGTACAATGCACAAGTGAAGGTGTACAGTACATAGTGATGTAAGATTTATTCCGGTTATCCGGCACAGTTAGCGCGGCGCCGGATATCCGTCACGTCACACTAAAAATTTGCCTTACAAATTGCGACCGGGTATATTTCGCCGTTCTCATGCTTTGTTTGCGGTCGTGGTGGAATACACTTGAGGTAACAAAGGAAATAGTTTTAAGTCGAAATTTATTGATATTTTGATATTCAAATTGGGTACAGTACAACCCATTTGCGGCTATAACGGATTAAGCATTTCTCCTAATAATAAGAGAGGAATTAAGATAGAAAGCAGTATCAGTAGGTAAGGCATCCGTGTTAAATTCGAATAGGCAAAAACTGGAAGAGTCAGTTAACCTTTTTGTTTTGTTTTCTCGCTGCGACCCATAGACGTCCCACTGCTGGGCACGGGTCACCCCCACAGACGCAGCTACGGGAGGTCTAGAGCATAGGATTAAATATACTAACCGCTCAAATCAAACAGGTGTCAAATCTGTTAACATAAACACAACATGTCTTAACAAAAAGTGAATCCTTTCTCATCTGAAATCAATTCCATCGAACCTTCGATCAACACGAAGCATCGAACATTAGATACACATTGGGCTTCCGTTTTGATTAAAGAAATATTTAAGGCAGCTTACACTAAATCCGGATTCAAGACACGGAAATGATCAGTGATTTTCATTAAGAAACAAACAGTACCAAAAGTGTATTGTTTTTTTTCTTATACAAAAACATTACAAAGGACTGAGTCCAAAGAATTAACATAATTTTACGTCTGAGCCAACCAAAGCCTGATTTGCTGTTTATCAAAAAAGTAATTTACCTATATACTTCGTAAAAATTGGCGCGAAAAACTCTTTAAGTGAATAAACGTATAAGGTTTCTTTATAAACTTCATAACAAACCTTGGACTTCAGAGGTTGTAGTTGCTAAATACAAATGACTGTAATTTGAATATTTTAAGAGCTTTTGATTTAATACGTATATGTATTCAAAGTAAACAAAACACTTGAAACTTGAAGCATATTTCGACGTGATATTTTGTTGGAACTTTTTTATCAGTCAAACCTCAAATAGGGAAAAAATATCTGAAATTTAGTTTTTAAAACATGCGTAGTTCATTGTACTTGTGAGTAATAAGTGCGTGATAACATTCGTTAACCGACGGATAAATGAATCTCTGCGTGTAAGTAGCCTAATTAAAATATCCCATACAAAAAAGTTTTTATGGTAAAAAATTGCTTCCTATCATTAAAAAACGGGGCCGGAAACCAATCCTTATGCTAATATTCATAACTTGTCGCTTTGTTATAAATTTGTCACACTTTCCATTTCAAAGATAAATTAAGATTTTATCACGATGAAATCGGTTTTAAAAACAAGATAATAAGGTTTAAAATGATAATAAGGCAAAGATAGCAAGGATAAAGGAAACAGTTTAAAATTCAATAATATCGACACCAATGTGTCGTGTTTCGACACCTTGACGATTTGCCACAGAGTAGACTACAGACAGAGCTATTCGTGCTTAAGGGGATATCAGTGGACCGTCACTTTTGAAGAATAGGTTTTTACCAAAAATATTGCCGTCGCGCTGAGCCCCTTAGCGTGCGATAGAGAGAAGTGCAGTCTCGAACTGATTTTACCTACGTAAAATTAAGAAAATCGTCCTTTCGTAATCCCCTGTTTCCTCCTCGAAATCTAGACCGATTTCAATATTTCTTTCAGTTAAAATGTAGAACAGGGTCTAAGCTATGCCCGTACGTTTTGCTTTTTTGGGATATGTTAGTAATTACCAGTTTGATTGATGTTTGAAAATGTATGTAAAAAAAGTCGATTTTTTTGATTTTAAATGATTTTTTTTCTCTTCTATTAATCAAATTATGAAAAAAAAAACAAAACGTACAGTCATGGCAGAGGTACGTATAAATCGTATGGTATTTTTTTCTCTTCTGTAACTTCTTTATCCTAGGAGGAAACAGGGGACTACGTTTGTATGGAAAAAGTGTCGACTTGTTCGCTTGTGATATCCTCGGTGAGTTTTTACCACGGACTACACAATATACCTAGTCCTTACTCTATGGTTTTTATTAAACGACTAGTGGACGCCCGCAGCTTCGCTCGCGTAGAATTAGACCCATAAACGACGTCTGCCCGCGTTCGGGTTGCCCACTTGACTTCAAAAACGGCATGGTTTCATACTAACTTTGCACCCCCGTTTTACTCCCTTGGGGGGTGAATTTTCAAAAATCCTTTCTTAGTGCTCCCCTACGTTATAAAAGGAACCCCTGTGCAAAATTTCAAGTTTCTAGCCCTTATAGTTTAGGCCCTGCGTTGATATGTCAGTCAGTCAGTCAGTCAGTCAGTCAGTCAGTCACATTCTCCTTTTATATATATAGATTTAAGAAACTAAATTTCACTTATAACGGTGAAGGACACATCTAAAGGAAACCAGCATGTCTGAGAGTTCTTCATAATGTTCTCGAAGGCATGTGAAGTCTGCCAATCCGCACTTGGCCAGCGGGGTGGACTAAGACGTAGTCCTTCCCATTCTGAGAGGAGACCCGTGCCCAACAGAGGGACAACGAAAGGGTTGTGGTGGTGGTAACTATAGAATCGTTTTATATTGAAGCTTGTCATAAATGAAATACCATCACTCCCACGCCTCCCCATGTTGTTATGTATTACACCCACTCTTCACCAGCTATTTTGGTCCTGTAAAAGGTGGTGATAGTGAGCCTATTGCGTTAAAAAGCATGAGCATATCATCATCACAACACTTTGTACCACTGTTGGGCACAGGTCTCCTCTCAGAATGGGAGGGATTAGGCCTTAGTCCACCACGCCGGCCAAGTGCGGATTGGCAGACTTCACATTAATGTGTATACCTACACCTACTGTAGGTTAATAATGTTCTGTACCATACTGTGTTATAAGCAAAATAAATTTTATTCTATTCTATTCTATTCTATATTTCTCTCTGCGCGCCTATAACCTCCGACATCAAAATCTCCCATATTTTCACTTGTGACGCGAGTCTGGCCCACCTGTTGTCTGTATTCATCAATAAATTATCCCAAAAAAAAGTCTTACCTTGTCCTTAAACTAGCTGTTCCCCGCGACATCGCCCTCACCGTATAACAGAAATAGGTAAGTAGTAGATGGGTCGATGTTTCTAAGTTGAATGATTGTCGTTAGATTTTTTCTAAATATGTATGTAGGATGGATGGTTGGCAGTATGGATGAGTAATCTTGGATTTGAAAGTAAGCGTGTTTAGTTTAGTTATCTGTTAAGTTATAGTTTATCTGTTGAGGAATGAATGAAGTGAATGAGTTGTATTGTGAATGAAAGAGAAGCAAGGATGTGTTTGGTTTATAGAGAGAGCGAGCCGACGGATGAACGAGGAGTGACCGGACGTGAGCGAGAATAGGAGGGGGTCGGACGGAAGACGTGAAAGAGTTAAGACGTATTTTAAGACGAATTTTGTGAAGACGCTAGTAAAAAGTAAAGAAGAAATTTGAAGACGTTTCATTTTAAAGTGCCGCCAATCCTACAATTTGGGGGCTCGTCCGGGATCCGAATCGTCCGGGATCTAAATCATCAGGGATCTGAAGAAAGCGTGCGATCAAAGAAGATATCATGCCAGCGCACCCGGAAAAAGACGTAGAAGACGGCGCGACACGTGCGCATACGACAATGGCGGCCATGGCGGGCGCATTCATGTTCGCCGACGAGCCGGTAGCGAAATTCTCCGGAACAGACAAATTATACACGGCAACGAAGTTTACGCAAGACGTGGAGGTTAATGCGGAGGTGTTCGGGTGGACCCCGGCACAGAAATTAATCATCGCGCGGCGATCGCTCACATCTACAGCGGCACTTTGGCTCAGGTCGGAAAAAACATTTAAAACCTACGAGGAGTTTAAGACGGCGCTTTTAAACGAATTTCCCGAGCGGATCAACGCAAAGGAGGTGCATGAAATTATGGCGGCTAGGAAGAAGAAGAAAGACGAGACATGTTACGAGTACATGCTAACCATGAGGGAGCTCGGAAAGAGGGGTAAGCTGCCCGACTATATCGCCATTCAATACATCGTGGAAGGCATCATCGATCACGAAATCAACAAGGTAATGCTATATGATGCGACTACCTACCCGGATCTAAAGGAAAAAATAAAGATTTACGAGGCGGTGAAGCGAGGTGCAAGCAAGCAGCAGCAGCGCGCAGCAAGCCGGCAGCCTGAAAAGCATAAAAATCGCATTCAGTGCTATAACTGCGGTGAGTACGACCATGCATCGAAGTCGTGCCCGCAGAAGGCAAGTGGAACGAAGTGCTTCAAGTGCAATAATTTCGGCCATATTGCTTCCCATTGCCCAAAGACGCAAGCTCAGACGGCGAGAGCGTACGATCATAGCCGAACATTGCCGACGACACCGCGAACGACGACGACGACGAGAGCATACGAGCGTGACCGAGACTTGCCGACGAACGAGATCGGAGCGAGGTCGTTCAGCATCGTACATGACGTAAACGGCAAAGATGGCGGAACTGAAGCAAAGACATGTCAAAGCTGTCAGTGTCACAAAGAGTCTGAGGTTATGTGTGTAAACAAACAATCAAAACCGTTCAAAGACGTGTTAATTAATGTTTTGCATAATTCATTAATAGATTCCGTCAGTGATGTAAATTTAATTAAAGAGAAATGCTTAAAATCGGTAGGATGTCAAAATTTAAATGATTGTCAAGTAACATTTTTGGGCTTAGGCCGTAGCAAAGTTCAGTCCACATCAATGTTTGTTTCAACAGTGTTTGTAGACGATTATCAATATAGCGACGTGATATTTCATGTAGTACCTAACGATGTCATACCTTACGATGTAATATTAGGTCAGCAATTTTTGCAAAAGTGCAAGGTGTTCATCGACCGTAATGATGTTCGAGTCGTGCCTACCGACGTTGAATGGTTGCACAACCTGTCTTGTATGGCTGATAATTATAGTGTGTGTCCTGTTTTAGGTCAGTCCATCTCTAAGCAAGCTCGTGAAGAAGTCGAGGATCTAGTTAGATCTTATGTTCCAATGAAAGTTAAAGAAGCCCCAATACAGTTACACATCGTGCTGAAAGATGACATTCCAGTTTCTCAGCGGCCAAGACGCTTAGCGTTGAAGGAGACTATCGAGGTAGATAAACAAATTCAAGAATGGTTGGATAATGGCATCATCAGGGTAAGTTTCTCAGAATATTCAAGTCCTCTTGTGGTCGTTAAGAAAAAAGACGGAAGCTTAAGGGTTTGTGTTGATTATAGGTTAATCAATAGGAAGATGGTGAAAGACGAGTATCCATTGCCTATCATCGAAGACCACATTGACAAATTATCAGGTGCTAAAGTTTTTAGTGCTCTCGATTTAAGAAATGGGTATTTTCACTTAAGTATAGCGGAGGATAGTGTCAAGTATACGTCTTTCGTCACTGCTACTTCGCAGTACGAGTTTTTAAAAGCCCCGTTCGGTTTAGCCACCAGCGGTAAAGTGTTTGCCCGATTTATCAACATAGTCTTCAGAGATCTGATTGCAAAGGGTCACGTAATTGTTTTTGTCGATGATATTTTAATTCCAGCTGAAAACGAAACGCAGGCGGTTTGCAGGTTGAAAAATGTTTTAGAAATAGCATCTCAGTATGGATTGGAAATAAATTGGAAGAAGACGCAACTACTGGTGAGTAGGGTAGAGTACCTTGGTCATGTAATTGAAGACGGGACGGTGAGACCATCACCATCAAAGACGGAGGCTGTGGCAAAGTTTCCAGAACCTACCAATGTGAAACAACTTCATAGTTTTATAGGACTCAGTTCCTATTTCAGAAAATTCATTCAGGATTATGCATTGATAGCAAGGCCACTTACCAATTTGTTGAAAAAAGATGCCAAGTTTGAGTTCAATGATCATTGTAAAAAAGCTTTTAATGTTTTGAAGGAAAGATTGATAAGTAGCCCTGTTCTGGCCATCTTCAATTCAAATTTGCCCACAGAATTGCATACAGATGCCTCAAGTTTAGCCTTGTCAGCTATACTAATGCAACGGAGCTGCGAGGACGGAGAGTTGCATCCAGTTTATTATATGAGTAGAAAGACGAGCGACGCAGAGAGTAGATATACAAGCTATGAATTAGAAGCATTAGCTGTTGTGGAGGGAACGAAAAAGTTCAGGCATTATCTGTTCGGTATTAAGTTCAAAATTGTAACAGATTGTAAATCTTTCCAGATGACTCTTAGTAAGAGGCAATTAGCTATGTCAGCTAGAATATCTAGATGGATATTATACTTGGAAGACTTCACCTTCATCGTCGAGCACAGAGCTGGAACTAGAATGAAGCATACTGACGCGTTGAGTCGAATCCCATATATAGCAGCTATCACACTTCACGATTCAGTGAAACAGGCTCAACAAAACGATGAAAAGCTGAAAGCTCTCAGTAATTTGTTGCAGGAAAAACCATATGATGATTACTTTGTCGAAAATGGAATAGTATATAAGGGCTTGGAAAAGAAGTTAGTAATTCCTGTTAGCATGGAAAGTGAGATTATCGAAAGAGCACACAGCAATGGGCATTTTTCTAAGAAAAAGACTATTGAGTTAGTAAATAAAGACTATTATATTGAGAGATTGGAGAAAAAAGTTGAAGATTTTGTAGCGGCATGCATACCTTGTTTGCTAGCAACGAAGAAGGCTGGAAAGCAAGAAGGCTTACTGCATCCCATCCAGAAGGAGGATTCTCCTCTTCATACTTTGCATCTGGATCACGTTGGACCCATGATGGATACGAAGAAACAGTATAACCATATCTTTACAGTTGTTGATGCATTCACAAAGTTTGTGTGGCTTTTTCCCACGAAAGGCACAACAAGCAATGAAACGATAGACAAGCTGAAGATCCACCAACAAACTTTTGGGAATCCAGTTCGCTTGGTGACTGATCGTGGAACTGCATACACCAGCAATGAGTTCAAAGAGTACTGTGAGAGTGAGGGCGTCCAACATGTCACCATTACAACAGGAGTGCCACGTGGAAATGGGCAAGTGGAGAGAGTGCATAGGACACTTATCTCAGTTTTGACGAAACTGTGCATAGAGAGCCCAGCGTTGTGGTATAAGCATGTGAGCAGAGTACAAAGGGCACTTAACAGTACCTACCACAGAAGTATTGATACCAGTCCATTTCAACTTATGATTGGTACTAGGATGAGGATGAAGGAAGATAGTGACATTCTCAAGTTGTTACAGGATGAGGAAAGGGAAAGCTTTGCTCATGAAAGGGAAAGCTTAAGGATGAAAGCTAAGCAGGCCATATTGAAAATACAAGAGGAAAATGAAAGAACTTATAATAAAAGAAGGAAAAAGAGTACTGTTTATCAGGAAGGGGACGTTGTTGCTATTAAGAGGACTCAATATGGAACAGGTTTGAAGCTGAAACCTAAGTACTTTGGACCTTACAGAGTAGTGAAGTCCAGAGGGATGGATAGATATGACGTTGAAAAGATTGACTTAACCAGTGAAGGTCCCAGGCGGACCAGCACATCTACAGACCTTATGAAGTTGTGGCCCTGTGAAGAAAATGTATAACAGGCCTTAAGATTATTTATTTCGGTTAGTTATCGTATTGTTTGTCTTTTGCTTATGTAGTTAGAAGTTGTCAGTAGTTGGTTGGCAAAGTCTTATTTTTTTACTATTATGTCGTGTCGTGCAAATTGAACTCTATTTTTATTTTGTAATCGTTTGTTACATAGGTGTTATCGACAGAAGATGAAGATAGATAATACTTAATGCATGAGTCCAAGAGTAGGAGTTACCATGATGTCGCGTCAGGTGAGTCCTTTATCTTCTCTCTTGTTATAGTTGGTCAGTTGTGTTATGGGTTACACTCATGATGTTGTGTGACATTCGTGTCGCGGTGCACTCAGGACATGTTACGTCGATGTATACCAAAGCACTCATGCAATACCGTTTAACACATAAAGATGACATATTATGTAGTATGTTACCAATTTGCTAAATTGTATTTTGTACTTATAATACCTAATGTACTTACTTGTTAATTAAGTCATGGATTTGTATGAAAATTGTTTAGGGTTTAAGAGTTTCATTCTAGAGTCAAATATAGAGTCAATTGTAGAGTCAATGTAGAGTCAATTATAGAGTCAATGTAGAGTCAATCGTAGAGTCAATAGTAGAGCCATTGTAAAGTATATTTAAATTATTTTAAGATGTTAGATTGTTAAGTTATGTTATAAGTAATTAGTGTGTGAAAGCGTTGATGACTCAGTTATCCGAGGCGGATAACAAGCAGGAAAGCCGAGTGTAGGATGGATGGTTGGCAGTATGGATGAGTAATCTTGGATTTGAAAGTAAGCGTGTTTAGTTTAGTTATCTGTTAAGTTATAGTTTATCTGTTGAGGAATGAATGAAGTGAATGAGTTGTATTGTGAATGAAAGAGAAGCAAGGATGTGTTTGGTTTATAGAGAGAGCGAGCCGACGGATGAACGAGGAGTGACCGGACGTGAGCGAGAATAGGAGGGGGTCGGACGGAAGACGTGAAAGAGTTAAGACGTATTTTAAGACGAATTTTGTGAAGACGCTAATAAAAAGTAAAGAAGAAATTTGAAGACGTTTCATTTTAAAGTGCCGCCAATCCTACATGTATTTCAATATATTTTTTAGTTTACTTATCTAATAAATCTAAATACATCTCTAGCCTTACAGGCCAACCTAATTCTAAATGAACAACTTAAAAACACGCAAAAAAAAATATGTCAATATGTCAAAATGTCAAAACTAAAGATGTCAAATGGTCAATTAATTTATAACATGAATTAACAGAGCTGTGTGATTTCATATTAAAAAGAACCGCTGTGAACTCATTCATCGTACATTATGTTAACACATCGAGTAGGTACTACCGGCGGAAACTGTTTTGATATTGGTCTAGTCGTTTCTGATATTATCTTGCACAACTCTGCTTTAGAATACCTATAGAAAGATATAAAGTTTTTTCCTATTTCTTATTTCTCCACAAAATTATTCACTCTTACAGAAAGTCATAAAACAATAATAATGAAAGTTAATTGCATACAATTCGTCACGCTACTTGGAATCACTGATAAAAGTTTTGTTAACACTATATCAGTAATTGACTATTAAAACGTATTTTATCTGAACTGTGAGTGAAAATTTCCACCAGACCACAAACAAACCCCTTTTTAGGGTTCCGTACCAAAGGGTAAAACGGGACCAAAATTAAATGGTCCACCAGCATTGACTTTTAGTATATGGTCATAAAGACCTTTACGGCGTCACCGAATAAGTGTGACACTCTAACACGTGTAATGATGAAGACAATAGGCATGATGACAGTATTAAAAAAATAAAGAATAAATGGTTTTAGCGGAACAAGTATGTTGAATAATCCCTAAAAAACGGTCAAGTTTCAATAATAAGATTTTCCTTATAGCCGGAGAGCTGGCACCAATTTTTCGGTAGGTATTTGAGGCAAGCTGAAAACTTGTCAAACGCCTCTGCTATTATACCCCAACACGGAACTGCAGACCTGGCTGGTGAGTAGCGGGACAAAATCCAAACCTATATAAATTAAAAAAAAAAAATTTATTTCCAAAATTTTTTTTATATTCTGTAAACATTGGACTACAACTTATAAAAATTTCATATTGCCTCAATTATATGTTTGGAAATAATTTTTTTTTTTTTTAATTTATATAGGGGTTGATTTTGTCCCGCTACTCACCAGCCAGGTCTGCAGTTCCGTGTTGGGGTATAATAGGAGAGGCGTTGGACAAGTTTTCAGCTTGCCTCAAATACCTACCGAAAAATTGATGCCAGCTCTTGGACCATTAAAATAAAAGTGTAAAATACAGCCATCGGCCATGTTGACTGAAACGCCTGGAAACGTCAATCGGAGCGGATGACGTCATGGTTAAGTAAAAATTCACCTGCCGCTTGGGCTTCTCAGAAATACCACGGCATTTTCTGTTATAACATCTAACGTGACGTCGATGCGGACGCCATGACACCTATGAGCGTTTTCGCGCTAAATTTAAAGTTGATAGGAAAAACTGCAATAATTAGCGTTAAAACTCAATTTATTGCTGAAATAAAGTTTTTTTTTTTTCGAAATACTGGATGTGTAACCTACATAACACAAGGCAATTTTAAAATCTGTCATCATGCCTATTGAGAAAGCTACGTTAAAATCCTTCTTCTACTCGTTGCTATCTATACTAATATTATAAAGAGGAAACATTTGTTTGTAACGTTTTTCACACAAAAACTACTGGACCGATTTCAAAAATTCTTTCACCATTACAAAGCTGCATCTTCACTGAGTGACATAGGCTGTATAATATTACTAGGTGTAAACGAAACTATTGTTATGTCTAATTCCACGCGAGCGAAGCTGCGGGCGTCCAGTACCTAATACAAAGATGCTCTGCAATATGTATTGCATTCCATCAAACAATACGAACAAACTATCTCAATTTGCTCCACAAATCACCAAACAATGGTCTGAGCGATCCGTCTTGCGCTATAGTACGCTATCGCTATACACTGCGCTATACTATACTATACTATATTATACTATACTATACAGGTTGGAGAGGACGCTACAAAACAGGGTAAGTCGCCGTTCAGCTATGTAAGTGCAATTTAAAATGTAAATTAACACAGCAAAGAAGTAGGGGGCGAACCTCCACCGACGCTTTCTTAGAACATTCTAGATGTTAAAACGTTGCAACTACGTATTGCTTCACACGAATTTAAACCTTAATACCGACTGGTTACGTCTGTTTTGGATTGGGTTTATTTTAAATAAACGGTCAGTTTGTATAAAGAACGAGCTGTGTAATGGAATTTTAATCTTATTTCCAAGGTTTTAAGAACATATTCGGTTAACGGATTTAGTAGGTTATAGGCTGTTTTCAGTTCATTTTTAAATTTCTTACAGGAGATTTTAAGGCCTTCAGAAGCGGACCGTCTGAGTAGTTCATTCGCTCCGCATAGTATCATGATTTATGTGGAACTGTTATGTATACTTACTAGAACCTTCTAGAACTCTTCAATTGAAATTGATCGGTACAACTGCACGTAGATTTGTAGAAAATGAATGCTGTTAGATTTGTATTTCTGATTGGCGACAAGAACCCTCGATAAATTGAGGCTTGATTAAGACAGCGGGAAATGCAGCACTAGGCATTCGGGCTACTGGTGGTCGCTGTCGAGGGTACAGCACTTGCTTGTGCGTTTCCATCCATCCATCAGCCTTTCAAAGTCCACTGCTGGACATAGGCCTCCCTTAATCGGTGCCACTCCTCCCTATCCTGTGCCTATTGAATCCAGAATCTTGCTTAGTCCGAAGAAAAGTTTAGATTGTTGTAAACAAAGCCATTTAACTTGAAGCATTTTACTCTTACACGACTTTATTTATTTATTTCACAGTTTATATTCACACAGAAACATAAAGGAAAGCTTATGTAAAATAAAATAATAATTAAGAATAAAGGGTACAATTTATTCCATTGCGAAATCTCTTCCAGTAGACCCTATTTAAGAGAAGGGACTATAAAATGGCAAAGAGTGTGTACCAAAGCAATAAGTTTAGATACAATACAAAAATATGAATCGGTACGTACCTACTTAAAAATAAATAATGCGAATTTATTATAGGTCTACATCAATTCATAATAAATACATATAAATAAATATGTATCATATTATATTTATGTTTATAAAGATTCGCGAATAATTCATGATTGATTCTAGGAGTTTATTAATTATTATCAGAGAAACAAACAGAGGGATCTGAAGATAAGGAATAAAAACACCTCATTCAGCGTGGCCGCACAATGGAGTCTGAAGAAATATGTAAAGCGGAACGGAGTTACGTACAGAACAGAACACAGGGCCGGCTTAGGGTGAGGCTACACGGGCGGTTCTCCCGCCGCGGGAAACCGCACGACAAAGCTGCCGCAGACTATCAAACTACACGGGACGCGGTTAATCGCTGCCTTTTGTTCATTTCAACATGGATCCGCCAATGATAACTGCGCTTGCAGCTCTCATATTAATAGAATGTTTTTATCTTCTGGGCCTAAATCAGCCCAATGAGCAACCACTTCCTGTCCTATTTCCATCCATAATTTCGCTTTTAGTTCGCGATTGGCGTAATCCTTCGACTGCATATCATATAAAGCAGGTCGATCTTGTATTTCTACAATAAAACGCTCCGTATCGAACATTTTGACGCGACACTAGCCACGCAAGCGCACGAACGACGAGCGAGCTCCAAGGTCCCGCGCAGAATGACGGCGGGATAGCGGGAAACCGTCCGTGTAGTTTAAGCGTCGGTTATCAGCGGCGGTTTGACGCTGCATGCGGCGGTCGTATTTCTCCCGCCTGTGAGCCGCGACGGGAAACCGCGCAGTGTAGTATGCAGCATACAACTTCATATTAAATTGTGTCCAGTGCGGTTCAGAAGCGGTTTTCCGCGGCGGGAGAACCGCCCGTGTAGCCTTGGCCTTAGAACTCTCTTGGAAATTAAAAGGTTTTATTGCTTAATACCTGTACTGTCGGATGAAACTTGGTAAATAAATCTGTAACCACAGATTAGTAGTAGTAGTAGCGTCCATAGCCCAATGGCTCGGTTCGATTCAATGTGATCGAAAGAGTTAAGCAACGACGGGCGCGGTCGGTTTGTGGATGGGTGACCGCTAGTGGCATAATTTCATGGACGCTACCGTGCTTAAGCTCCCTTTTAGTCGCCTTTTACGACAGGCAGGGGCTACCGTAGCACTATTCTGGTCCCGAGCTACAGGGACAATAATCACTCAGTTAAGATGCAGCTTTCTAATGGTGAAAGAATTTTTTAAATCGGTCTAGTAGTTTTGTGTGAAAACCCAATGGCTATGGTCGCTACGCTCTTTATAATATTAGTATAGAAGTATAGATAGTAAGTATAGACAAAACTAAAAAAGATTAAATACCTTATAACGAGTTTCACGATCAAATTAGGCTAAAATAGGTAGACAACCAAAAGTAACCTCTGAGTACAATATGGTGCATGTACCTTTGATGAAAAAACGCTCATATATTAAATATTAAACCAGGTTTAGAGTGCGGCCCGCGCCCTGCGGGAGGCGTCCAACGGCACTCCTTTTTACGTTCCTAGACAGGTATGCGAAACATTTTTTAGACTTTATTAGCAACTGGTAATAAAAATTAAACAGATGGCAAGAAATTATTAAAAATCTAACTCGCAATGGCTTGCAGATAAATGTATTTAAAAAAAAAAAGACCACTTTTTTTAATTTTTAATAAAGTTCAAACTGTGTCTTATTTCCAGATTGGTGATAACAGAAAAACATACCTAGGTATCTACCTACTTGTAATTAAGAGATGGTGCCTTAATTTATCTATATTGTAAATTACAGCGATGACAGTTTCGCCTCGCCAAGAGCAAGACTTTTCCAAGTTAAGTACGACTATGTCACCTGTTGTAACAGTGAAGGAAACAATTTGAGGAAATCTGCATACCTGAGACTTTTCCTTAATGTTCTCCAAGGCATGTGCAATCTGCAAATCCATCCTGTTCAGAGAGACCCAAGCCCAACAGTGAGACAAAGAAAAAGTTAAAGTGGTGGTGTAAATTCGAGAACGTTATGATGAACTCTCAGGCATGCAGGTTTTCTCACGATGTGTCCTTCACCGTTATAGCAAGTAACATTACAATACTCAGATCACCAGAACATAAGCCTAGCGGTCGTATTGGCGGAGGTTAGTAACCTCCTTAGAAGATTTTGCCGAAAGGCGAAGACATGTCTTAACGTGGCTTTACTTTTATCTCTAGTCAATAATAATAATAATCAGATTATAAGTATGTAAGTAGTAAGCTATAACATTTAACGTTAGAGCGTTTTTAATAAAATAAATTATTAGTTACTTATTAGAACTCCAGTCCAAGAAACAGTAGTTATGCCTTGTCGAAGACCTTCGGGTGGCTTGAGAACATTCGACACTGGGTTGGCCACTAACCACCACCACCAATCCGCATTAGAGCAGCGTGGTGAAGTATGCTCTAGACCTCCCGCAGCAGTGTCTGTGGGGGAGACCCCTGCCCAGCAGTGGGACGTCTATGGGACGTATATTTTCGTTAAGCGTGCCCAATCACCTCATTGCGAAATAAATGATTTGACTTTGACTAACTTACAACCAGGACAGACGCTTCACGTGCCCTTTGAAGGACGGAAGCACTCAAGAAATACTATTAGCATCCCCATCCGATACTACCCATCCAATTGCCACCCGAAGCCGATGCAATGTATCAGTATCGATACGTTGAAAAATTCATAATTATTTCTATTAGTTAAAGCATAGATATAGTATGTAGTCCGTGGTTAAAGTATTTACCTATTCTTGTTGTTATGTTAAATTAAAAGCTTTTATTGAACTTCACTCGTATGTATCTTGCATGTATGTCCTGGAATCTTGCAATCAATATTTCACCCACTTCCACTGAAGCTATCGTGCTGAAATTCGGCACACATATTTGGTTCCGATGACAATGCGCGAAAATAAAATAAAAATTTGTAAAAGCTTTTTAAAAAAAAAATTACAGTATGTAAGTACTTATTTAAGTTCAAGCCCATTCGTGAACAAAACAAAATCTGCCGTACATCGAAAAAAAAAGTTAATGTAATGCCCAGCAGTGGGAAGTCGCAACCATAAGTACATCATCCCCTCAACAACACCCTCGCGAAACAAAATAATTACATATAATTTCTTAAGGCTTTTTCCTCCATTTCTGCTACACGGCACGGAACCATTATAACCCTCCCGATATAACTTGACCCTTCGTTTTCTTTACAAATCTTCTCTCCACATTACATTTTTGAGAGGCGGAGGAGGGCGGGGGGTCTTGGTAGGCTGGCCGGATCTTGCTGACGGACTGAAAGAAATGTGACGTCATCTTAGGGTAACTTCGTCCTTGGATCTGTGAAGATTGAGAAGAAAAATCTTTAAATACGAATATTTTATTAGGTTTTAGTTAATGATATATTACGCTACTAATATTAGGTATAAAGAGAAAAGATTTGTTTGTAATGTTTTCACACAAAAACTATCACTAACTGCCCGGTCCTAATACCCACTAACTCTCAGCTAACTGGATAACCAGTCCCTATTTGAGTCTTGTTCAGAGTCAGTCTATCTTATATCCATAAAAACTCACTTTCTCTCTCTCTCTCTTCTTCCTGGGTTTTCCCAGTTTATTTTTTTTCATCCTACGCAGCTCTATGCCTATAAGCACTTCCATACACGATTGGGTGTTTGGGATTTGAAGCGATGTCTTTACAACTGTACTATCACCGCTCGCGAATAGATGGCGCCACTAGTTGTCTGAATCACGCTAACGAATGTATTTCGTAGAATTGATAAATGCTACAGAGTACCTGATCATTGGATATTCGAGAACATTATTGGAGAACTATTTTTGACCACGATACACTGTTCAGAAAGCAGTAATCGTCCGTTATCTAACAGCTATAATTACTATTACTCTAAACAAAAGGAAAGGATTATTATTAACATTTTCTGTACTTTGTAATTTGTAAATTATTATAATTCAGAAATTTCAGAATCATTTTAAAAATTAACGAGTTTGAACTCAAAAAATGAAAACATTAACACGCATCACTTAAAAACCCATAAATGGATTTAGATGAAACATGGCAAAATTATTCATACTCTGTATTAACATTTAGGCTACATTAATTCCCGGAAAATAAACATTTTCCTTTAGGATACGGTATAAAAGTTTGTATGGATTTTTTTTAAACTTTAACCGATCAGTTCAAACTTACAAAAACCGTTTATTATTTAAATTAAGCGCACACATTATGTTTGCAGGTTTTGTATATTTTGTAAGAAAAATAAACAAAAAGTTAAATTAATGCAGATATTTTCAAATATTTAATATTTGAAAATGTGACCGCTGATAAAATTACCTATCAAATTATATCCACTCGTAATGCAACACACAAACGCGTCCCGTTACCCGGTACCAAGCCGCAAACAACAATCTAAGCGTAGTTTGGAATAGGAAGACTTATAAAACAGCGGATCTACAGAAATCCGCCAAAAACGCCGTTTATCCGTGGAAGTCCGCCAAATGCGCCGCCAAAAGGCAAAAATAATGCTCGCACCACGGAGTACCTATCTAAACAATAGAGTTAGCTTAAATATTATATTATCAGAGTATAATGTTTTAGTACAATAGCAAAACAGTTGTTCAGGTATTGATAGTTGAATTACTTACTATTTGCGTTTGTATTGAAAGTTTTGATAAATTTTAAGTTTTTAAAATTTATGATAATTATAATGATTACCAATAATTATTACAATACAATACAGATTTATAACTGGCAGTTGACAAATGCCTAGTTGAAATATATTTGGAATTAAATTTGATTTCTGTTGATGTTGTCAAGCTGAAAAATGAAATGAATTCCACGCTGATCGAAAACAGCGTACATATAAAAAGTGAATAAAGAAAAAGTCTGTTCATCCATGCACATCTAACATTATTCAGATGAATCTGAGGCTTTCCTTTAGTAGGTACTTATTTATTATATTCCTACTAAGTTTGTTTTATTAAACGTTTAAGAATTAATTGCTAACGCGCATGCAGCACCACCCATCCATTAACGTGTGGTATTGTGGAAGCAAACTCCGCCACGGAATTGTAGAAGAAAATTAAAGTAAATTTAAGGGTGTGAGCAAAAGTTAAAGTTACTTACCATTAATATACCAAACTACGCACTTCCAATTTCTTTCGTGAGTCATAACATAGGCTCTCTGAAAACTAGCGCTGCAGTTATGCTATGATATTACCATAACTTAGTTTAGGTATTACCATTTCTTACACATGCGAACATGGTGTAGAGAGAGTTACATTTAATTTAAGCTATTTATTCTCGACTTAAGTTACTCGTTGTTTTCTATTTCCTCTTTAGTATCTTCCTTTTTTATTCTATTTTAATATTTTGTGTATAATGATAGTGTGATGAATAAATGAATTTAATTCTTATTCAGTTTCTTAGAATGTCTTCTCTATAATATACTTACTCGTAGTCCGCCTGTGCATTAAAACCAGATAAGCGCCATGTTGGCAAAAAACATAAATTTGGCAACATATCACCTTGGCAAGGCTGCGAACAATACTAGCTCGCAAGATATGGCAGGGTAGGTATTGTTTGCGGCAGAACGAAGAAAAGCTGATGTTAGAATAATAAGCTTAAGTAAAAAAAAACTTTTAATTTTAAAATTTAACAGTTTTTATCCATGTAATACTGGCTGGTATTTTAAATTTATTTATTATTTTTACATAATGCCATAGATACTGCATTTTCTACCAGTTCACCCTGGGCGATATGGTGAGAATACTGACGGTAGGTATGAAATGCACTAAAACCAGATAAGAACATGTAAATGTTTAAACATAATTCCTAATACATTAATAATATTAATAAGTACTTACGCATAATATAAATACAAGTGCCAGTTTTGTAGTCGATTAAAACTATGATTAGGTATTTAATAAAACAAAAGACACATCATTCAAAATTAGAACTCTACTATTCAAAATCATAAAAAATAAAAATAAAATTATATTCCGTCTCGTCTGTCTCACTGAAAAATTGATCTACATGGTAGTGCATTGGAAAGTTTTTTACTCGCTAGGTCTGGGTTCAAATCTGTAAATAAATATGTATCACCTCGATCTTGTGTTAAAATTTTGTCACCTTTGTCACTGTCATCCATATTAATAGGTTTTCGATGTAAGTTAAGTGTATAGTAGTAGACAGCAGTAACTACTTATTTAATTAATATGAGTAATTTAGTGTGTACCTATCTAAGTACCTAAGACTGCAAAATGTAAAAGACTAGAGAATCATTTAGTACTTATGTAGATATTCCGTCAAAACTTGCTTAGCAATATTTATGTTTCTAAAACATTCATTGCATTAAAAAATAAGGGCTAAGACATAGAGAAAAAATTACCAACGTATATTCAATCAAGAAGTCCATTACAAAAACGAAAACTCAAACTAAGCACAATCGTACCATCCGTTATCTGTGTCGCAAATGAAAACGAATGAAACATTTTTAATCTGTGCGCGACGCCTCACAATCCGTTCCCTCCATTTTTTCTTGCGGTACACGAACGCAGCGACTCACACTGGCGCGAAATTTTTCCTCCGCTCTGTGTGTGTGCGTAAACGGTCCGTTCGGACGCGGCCGCCGCGTCTGTGTGCGAGCTCGCCGCTGCCTCCATTGGACACGAAGCTATTTCTTTATTGATCCATATTTCTTCTTCTTTAGACGGGAAGGGGGTGGGGGTGGGTGCCCGGAGGTGTTTTTCTACAGTTTTAATGAACGAAGGACTCAAATGGCGGGGGAAGAAAAGGTTATTAATGGTTTTTAAGCTGAGTAATTTTCAACCTAATGCTCAGGCGCTCGGCGAGTTTTTGTTGCGGTTTCGCCGTCTTTGTTTTTAATGTTGTTAGGTAAGGAATTTACATAGACAAATGGTAAGCGTTTGCTTTTTGAACGTTTAAAGTTTTGCGAGAAATGACAATTATGCTTCAGCTGCTTTGGAATAAGTAGTCTGTGATTTGGTTTGAATGTTGTTTGAACATACGGCAATTGTTCTAAAAAAGTGTTTTTGCGATGCTGTTATAAAACAGCATCCCATCGAAAAATGGGCTCTTATAAAAGAGCCCATTTTTCTAATAATAAGAAAAAAGGAATAATTAGAAAATGGAATACATAATTAGAAAACTAATAATTTTAAAAATGAGGCTCCGCCATCAGTCAAATCTACAGACGAGCCTTACTGGTTTCTTGAACTTTAAACGAACTTAACCTAACTGGTTATTTATCTGAACTAAATCAGTAATTATCTTATCTCTCTTTTGCCTACGTCTTGTAGGAACAATCAGGTAAGGATGATTAAGAAAATATTACGAGTACAATGCTAACTGTTCTATCACTTTCGAAGATTAATTTTTGACTAACTATCTAAATAATACTAAAATCTAAATAACAATAATATAAATAATAATAAAATTGGATACGATCGTAATTAATATATGCGTGTGGGTAAGATTATGTACTATAATAGAGGGTACCATGTATAACCGACATACTTGTGGTAAATAAAAAAAATAAAATAGAGACTTTATGAGTGTTAGTCTTGTCCCGTGTGTTAATCTTACCCCACCTGACTATAATACAAACACAAATAGCGAATGTCCCATATTCAACAAATTATATATTAAAACGAAAATATGTAATAAGTACCTAAACCTTTCAATCCCCAAAAGTAAGCAACATAAAATAAACAAATTGTAAAACATATCATAATCACTCCGTCCGCCTAACCGGCACTTATCTCGTAAAACCAGCAGTTGGATCCAACAAAAATCCGACAAAACGAGAAAAAAAATCACACCAATCTCGACAAACAACCCTAATAATTCGACTCATTACAAAATGCACGAGAAACATATTCCACAAGCGTCCCCATAAATAAAAGTGGGTGGTAAGAGGGAAAAATTTTATTATACCCCACCAGAGGGCGGTAAAGGAGAAATATGAAATAAAATGAAAATGTAATGGGGAAAAAATACTGAGTGCGCCCGAGAAGACAAGGGATGGGAAGGGCTAATTAGTGGGGAGACGGACTCTTCTTTAAGTCACCAGAGGAGCGGAACTGAAAAATAATAATAAATATAAAATTTCGATCAGGAATATTTTTATATTCCTTTCCTTCCTAAATTCCTTTCACCTGCCCCTTTTCCTTTTTTTCATATGTTTAAGAATTGTTTGCTCGGTATGACCATTGGCTCACCACCTATTACATGGAATCTAAACATAACTGGTGAATAGCTGGAGCATACACACGTCTGCTTATCCCTTCGGGATAATACAGGCATCATGTTATGTTCTGTAATACCGACAGATAAAATATAATAACGTTTTAAATAGACGAATGAATTAATAGTTAAAAAAAATATAGAAAAACACGCTTTTATAAATGCACGTAAAAACTAAAAATAAATTATTACTATGTGCTTTTAATCATAATATTTGATTGTAAAAGCGTGGGGCGCTGGAACAGGAAAGACTTTTCGTATAATTTGCTGAGAAATCCTTGAAGAAGATCCTTGGAAGATGGTTAAATTAACTATCTTAGATTCCATGTCCATTACATAGTAAGTTACATACAGGTCTACCTAATAAAAGCGTGTTAAAAATATCTTTAAAGAAGCCGTTTCCACAACGCGCAGCCTCGAGTCGGGAGGGGAGTCTCGCAGCCTCCGGCACCAAAGACTGGTTTCTATAAATTTTCCTTATCATAAAAATGTTCTGCACTGCCCTTCTTTTAACCGCATGTGGAAAATAATATTTCATTTCAAATAATAGCTATTATTACCTACAGGAGGTTTTGTCTTCGTTGTAGGTAATTTACCAAAGGGAAATTACCTTAATAATATCAAGTACCTACATATCTATACATATATATAAAAGGAGAAGCTGTCTGACTGACTGACTGACTGACATATCAACGCAGGGCCTAAACTATAAGGGTTAGAAACTTGAAATTTTGCACAGGGGTTCCTTTTATAACGTAGGGGAGCACTAAGAAAGGATTTTTGAAAATTCACCCCCTAAGGGGGTAAAACGGGAGGGCAAAGTTAGTATGAAACTTTGCCGTTTTTGAAGTTAGTGTATGTCTAATTCCACGAGAGCGAAGCTGCGGGCGTCCACTAGTTACTAATATAGCCTATGGCACTCAGTGAAGATGCAGTTTTCTAATGGTGATAGAATTTTTGAAATCGTATCCAGTAGTTTTTGTGTGAAAACATTACAAACAAATCTTTCCTCTTTATAATATCAGTGTAGATAAATAATGTCAAGGAATTTTAGGCAAAACAAAAACAATATTTTAATAGACAATAGTTTTTATCATCATCATCATCACAACCCTTTCTTTGTCCCACTGATGGGCGCGGGTCTCCTCTCAGAATGGGAGGGATTAGGCGTTAGTCCACCACGCTGGCCAAGTGCGGATTGGTAGACTTCACATTCGAGAACATTATGATGAATTTTCAGGTATGCAGATTTCCTCACGATGTGTCCTTCACCGTTATAGCACGTTATAGCGGCACACACCAATGACTTATGTGCATTTAATTTCTTAAATCGCACATAAGTCATTGGTGTGTGCCGCTTGGGTTTGAACCTAGACCGCTCGACTGACAGGTGAGTTCGATAGCCACTGGGCTGTCACCGCATAGTTTTTATACCTATGCGGTGACATCCGTTACATAGTTAATTATCGATTAAAATCGAGTAATTGTTATAGGTCTTTGTCCATTTCCATAGAAAACGTGAAACTTTCCGGAATAAAAAGTAGCCTATGTCACCCTCACCATGCACTAAATTTATGCAAAATCACGTCGATCCATCATTCCATTGAGGAGGAGAAGAAGGACACACCAACAAACACACTTTCGCATTTATGTATATGTTAGGGATTGAGTAATAATTAGATAGTTTAAAATAACATAATTAAAGTGAGTGGAGTGGAGTCGGAGTGGCCTTGTTTAGGAGAGGCCTATATCCAGCAGTGGACTTTAAAGATAGGTTTCGTTTTGTACCGGTTACCAAAGATAGTTAATTCAAAGTCGCCCTGAAAATCAGCGGTCGTGGTTCGCTGCGATAGCTGAGTGCGGCCCCATTTCGGCAGATCCTACAGTTTTTACTTATTTTATTTTATAGGCATATTGTTACGATACTTTTGTTAACTTGTCGAACTAAATCTATATTCATTCATTCAATGAGACGCAACGAGGCCAATTTCTATAGAGCATCTTTGAGTACCTGGCGAATTAGTCTCGTGTCTGTCCTGATCATGTCATGGTCATACTGTACATTTTTCTGTACAAATTAATTTGAATTTTAAAAGAATACCGAGAGTTTTTCCTCCGGCTTTTTTCTCTCTCGGCCTACACTAGGGCCTACGCATAGGATAAGAATATTGTAAATTCTTCCTAAAGCCGATGACCAGATAGATAGTCTATCGTGACTTAAAGCTTAGCTTAGTGGTAGGTAATTATTGTAAATTAGCTATTCATTCAATGACCAATAGCTAATCCTTTGCCTTATATACTTAGATAGTTAGAATAGCATTATACCTACTTGTATCTCTTTTCTTTAAGTAGTTTTTAGTTACCTAGACTTACGTTAAGCGTGTCTAATCACCTCATAGCGAAATAAATTATTTGACTTTGACTTTGACTTTGACCAGGGCGACTATGGATCGGTAAAATAATATATCGGTCAATGGGATCGGTAGGTTATATCTTGAACGCGATCTATCGCACGAGTTTCTGCTGCAATTTATTTGCCATTCCCTTTAAAAAGAAGTATGAACACGCCTTAAGTGCTTAGATAAACATAACAGTTAATTTTTACGCCAATCCCGGACAAAGTACGCCGTAATCAACCCGAAAATTTTCAGCAACACGCTTCCCGCTTTAGTACAAAATTATCTGCAAAATTCACTTAAAGGCGCCCTTAAAAAGTGACTACAATAGCCTTGCACACCCTTAGGGAGAAAAATATTCTAACCCCCCGCCCTACACCTTTTCGGGTTCATTTTTGAGGACTTTCTTTTACACCCCAGTTAAGGGCTGCTCACCTTTGAAGTACAAAGATTTTGCGCTCTAATGATTTTTGTAAGACGCAAATAAGATCGCTATACTTTTATAAGAGTGTACTAACAATAAATCATTATGTTTATCATTAATATAACATCATTCCCACGTTTCCGCTTGCATGGACTTCTAAATTCCATGCTGGCCAAGAGCGGATTGGCAAACTTCACATGCCTTCAAGAACATGGAGAACTCTCAGGTAATGCAGGTTTCTTCGTGATTTCCTTCTCCGTTACAGCACGTAAAATTAAATTTAATCAAAACACTTAAATCAGAACAGTCATTTGTGTTGTGCTTGGATTTGAACTCCGACCTTCGAATGAAAGGCGAGTTCGATGTCTGAGGGTTCCTGACTGTACCTACTGGCTGTCGCGCAAGGATATAAAACAAAAGCCTTTTAAACCGGAGGGGCAAGTACGAAGCTATATAATTGGCGGGTCCTTCGACGTACCGGCTTAAAATATTTATTTTCGGGATGAAAAGAAAGAGGTCGCCCCTGGCAACGAACTCGTACCTACTCCTGAAAATACTTGCCTTTTTTAATCTATTGCACCTGTACTGGATTTTATAGATTTTAGTCTTATAAACTAACTAATGGACGCCCGCAGTTTCACTCGCGTGGAATTAGACTTAACAATAGTTTCGTTTACACCTAGTAATATTATATAGCCTATGTCACTCAGTGAAGAAGGGAGAAGGGTGTGTCTGAAAAACAGCACTGTATGGGTCATAAGCCCTATTCAGATAATGCTGAGACACCTCCTTTTGCCCAAAAACAAGTACAAGTTTTATTAGGATTTTTATTTTTTATTTTTGTGTAAATTGAGATTTCTATGTGTTTTTGTCCATATGTCCTTTGTTTTGTGTCTTGTATTTTGTGGCAATAAATGAATTTGTATTTGTATTTGTAAGATGCTGCTTTCTAATGGTGACAGAATTTTTGAAAGCGCTACTATTTTTAAATCTTTAGACAATCACGACGAAATTACGCCTTTATCAAAAACATTACAGCTATTTCAGACACCAAATATTACGTGAGTACTTTGTGAATTTTCAATAACCGCAGGCATGCAGGTTTCCTTTGAAAAGTCATTAGTGCGTGCCGCTTGGGTTTGAACCCGGACCGCTCGAGTGAGAGGCGAGTTCGATAGCCACTGGGGCTGTCACCGCTGTCACGGGTCTTCTCAAATCCAAAATTTATGCCCGGTGTATGACAATCTCTATCAATGACAATATGACAAGATCTATACAGAATTTGTGAAAAGTGGATGTAATACGCATCTGCATCTGTGGATGTAATGTCATTTATGTCATGATATTTTGCTTCGATGAATTATTTCTACACGGCGAAGGATTACGGTCGTCTTCAGTCGCGTGTATTACGTCGCTCGGCTACGGAACAGAGATCCTATGGAGATGATACCTGTTGTAAGTATTATTGTATTATTAGTATTGTTGTAATGTAAGTATTGTTGTATTGTATGTACTATTTGCGTACTTATAACATTAACGTTACGGATAATGTTAAATTAGTTTGTAAAAAAAATGTTTATTTTGTATGTACTTATTGTATGTTGTATGTTGTTTTGGTGTACAATAAAGGAACTTGTCTCTCTGTCTGTCTGTCTTTTTATTACCAACATTTCCTTCTACTTACCATATCTATTCCTCAGTTTTTATTCTTTTTTTACACGGTCACCTCACTCCAAACTAGGCAGAGCCTGTAATATGGGTGTCAGAGACTAATATACATACATAGATATTTTTAAACACATGCATAAATAGATATTGACATCCAGACACAGAACAAACGAAAGTGTTCGTCTCACGAATGTTTATCCTGAGTCATGACGGTGATCATTTTACATTAGATTTGATGCTTGCATTGTGCAAGTTGCTTATTAATTAGGAAAACAATACAATAAATAAATAACCACTACAAACTCACATCCTCGCGGTAGGCCTAGGCCTGTGTTACGGGTGGGACACACACACAGAAGATAACACAATTTAACACGAATTTTTCCCCGGGTGGAATTTGAGTTACCACCGCGTCACGGGGTCGTCAAACTTTCCATACCTTGTCGTTACGGTAAGGTTATTTAAATAATTTCAAACAGAAAGGAGTCTCCATTGCCGCCGCTGTGCCGCCGGTCCGTCTAATGGAAAAAAGGATAAAATTCTGGGGATCCTTTTAATATTTTTTTCATTAAAGTTTTTAATATTAATGGAAACGTATCCGAGGCGGCCCTAATTATTTTCCCGCCCTCCGTTCGGGACACGGGAAGAGTTCCGCTCAGGTGCGCCGGGAAATTTGGAATGTTTTTATGAAGTCTGCCGGCTTAGCCAGGAAGAATTAGGCTCGGACGGGCGACTTTTTAAATATAATTATGTCTTTGTGGATTCCACGGATTAATATTTTTGTATAGCTGAGTCGATGGAATGTACTGGAAGACTCGTGGCGGGTGATACGCTCTCAGGTAGGTATGTACTAAAAACGGGATTTGGTTTTGAAAAAGAGGCATTATTATCATTATTGTTGTGGCCAGATCTTCCTCTCTTCTCTTCAGAGAAGGATCACTTCATAATAGTTTCATGAAATAGTGGGATTTCATGATATACTGCCCACGTAGGTATGATAATAATATGGTTCGGGTTAATGAATAATCAGCGTTTGGCGATAAGAACAGCTGAAAGGCTACCACCTACTTCTTGATATAGTCAAACAGTGGTGAAGTTGTAAAATAATTGTATTGATATTACTAGTAGGTAGTAGTTGAATATAGGTAGATACTAGAATAGTATAAAACGACATCATCGCCTCTAACTGAACGAATTACTTACGGCCGAAATAAATAACCTATCTTTGGAATGATTTCCCTATCTGAAATAGTTATTTGACATACAACATACATACATTTTACATTTTATATGCTCCATATAAAATGTGTCAAAAAACTGCTTATCTCAGATAGGAAAATCAATCCAAAGATAGGTTATTATATTAATTTCGGCCGAAAGAAATCTTTTGATGGCCAGTGCAGTGGTCTGTTTTATTCAAGGATAATTTAATTTAATCTAGCTAGAACAACAACAAAACATTTATTTCAGTGGGTATGAACATCACAAATAACTAGTGAAATATCCGGTCCGAACATTTGTTGAACCGGGGACCTAGAACCAGTCAGTAACAAAGCACACTATAGCGCTACGAAGTAAATGAGTTTAATTAGGGTATTGTCGTAGTTATTTCGTAGTATTATTGTTTTTATTTGCCACTAACCAATGCAATTCCCCGGTTTGATTTATCATTTTATTCCTTATTGGTATTCTAACATCGTAGATATTATTTTATTAAAAGGCTAATAATTATTACATGACGTATTCAATAAATTGAAAAGGTAAATATATAAGATAAAAGCATTGTACGCCATCTAGTATCGAGTAGCAAAGCTTTACAACAAGATTTATTTCTTATTGGAATTGCATTACATGTCATTGTGTCAGATCTAATCCATGAATGGTTATAGCTTACGTTTGAAATTTATTATCTATTTCTAATAAGAATCTTATGATTTACAAAATAAGGTTTCAAAGATTAAATTCATGTAAGTGGTGCCATCTTCGGGTTTCTTGTATGTAATTCAATCAGTACAATGTAAATTATACAATTCCATTGAGTCTCCTTAAAAGTATAGAATAACTAATTTTACCATTATTAAAACGTTAAATAAATAATAAATAACGAGAATCTGTAAAATACCTTTGGATGTTGATATGAAAAAAAACAAAAAAAATCATGAATCACAAAAGAAAAGGGAATTTAATAAAACAGCAAGTGTTGACGTACAAACAGACAGAATCGAATCTAATCCTTCAATCGGCTGCGCACGTTTTTTGTGAAAGGCTCTCAATATCAAAACCGTTTTCATTTCCCCTCTTGAGCTTTTTTGTCGCAGGGTTCCGTTGGATAAGTGTTACAATTTATTTAAAAAGTTCAGAGCTAACTGAGTGCTTACAATCCATAGCGCTGGTTAACCATACTGACTAACTGGCTTTTTTTTAAATAATTAGTTATCTTTATGTAATCAATATTCGTAGTTTAGGTGCTCGGTATTAAAATACAAGGATATTTTTAGAAAATATCTTGATAACCTGCTCCTTTTGAAGTTAGTATGCCAAGGTCTCCGCCAGCGCTGGGGAAGGCCTCGTAGGGGATGGTAATTCCATATAACCAGGTATCACTCTCACGATGCCTAGCTTTAAAAGGTTTTGCTGCAAAAAAAAAGGTAGAGAAAATAATGGCAAAAAATAATGGTAAAATAATGGTAATGTAAGAACCTCCACCAATCTGCATTGGAGCAGCGTGGTGGAGTATGCTCTAGACTTCACGCAGCTGTGTCTGTGGGGGAGGCCCGTGCCCAGCAGTGGGACGTGTATGGGTCGCAGCGAAATGACTTCACGTCAATGAGCGACGGTTAAATTATTTAGATATTGTTAGATATTGTTATTGACCTATTCTAATACCCGCCAAATATTCAAAAAATCATTGAAATCGGTCAAGCCGTTTCAGAGGAGTGCGTGACAAACACAATGACACGAGATATTTATTATATTAAATTGACTCTGTGGTACGAGTGTAACATAGACGGAACCCACACAGTATTATCCATGCCCTCTCGTTTTCACCGACCTTTTACAATTACTCGTCGCGCGGCTGAACATCACGAGTGACGCTTTTTTCTTTTCCCTTTCCCCCGTTTATCTTTTTTTCCACATTGAAGCGGATTTTTCGCTTATTTGCTCGCTTCATTGGCTTGTAAGTGAGATGGGTTTGGGCCTTTTTCCTGTTTTGTTTTCGCAGCTAAACGGGACATTCAGATATTGGATTTGGGTCAAAGCCGATTCGCGTCAGCCTTTTGTTATGATTGGGAGAGCAGCGCCGCAGTGCGCTGACGGAACTACTGGGAACTAGTAGTGTTACCGACATCTGTTGATGAGTAGTGAAACTAACAATTGTTTAGATTAGTTTTTGGGCTTAGTAGATTTCTTGTAAATTATTTTAAGTACAAGCATTATAATAGTCGTTAATACGTGTGTTGTAATGAGTAAAGCGCTTTTTGCATAATAAAATAAATGTCATTTGTATTGTCATAATAAGACAAGCAACATTATAATTATTAGGTATGTATAATGAATCCAGGGGCTCTATTTCTGAACCGCTCGCGTGATTTATCCCTCGACTGCGACTCATATTCGTTAAATAAAAACAATACCGTAGGATAAGATAAGCAAGGTAGACTAAGTAGTATTCTCTATTTAGAATAGGTAAGACCGCAACACATATTGTATCAAAAAATACTACAGTTTTTGTGATTGAATGTTGACTATAATCATTGACTTATTATAACTTTAATGTAATAATAATAATAAGTGAAATAATTAATTACACTAGCGCATTGGGCGCAAGGCCTGTAATGTTAGTTGTAAGATATTGTAAGTAAATAAATATTTAAATAAGCTTAATTTTTGCAAACAATTGATCAGAAATCGAGCTATAAGGGTTGTACAGAAAAACAATCAGAGAACGCCACGGACAGTAGCGGCCCTGGCACGGTGGCCACAAGCTGGCGTTAAATTAACTGAAGCAGTGGTCGGTGTATAGAAAAAATGTAGCTGGCTTGTAAAGTATGGAGATGGACTCTGTATTATATGTAAAAGCTAAAGAGATCCCATTTGTTTATTATTTAGGTATATTATAATAAGCAATATGTATTTATTAAAGAATATTTAAAATATGTCAGACGATTTTAAGGGGGATTTTAAATCAATCCTCTTTTTTTCGCGTTAATGTTTCATTATCTGTGTAGGTACATTACACTTATACTACTATCAAGAAACACGAGTACATGTGTAAATGCTACATCTATTCTTGATATTAAAATTCTTCTCGTTTAGGCTAAAAACCCGGTGACTTATCCTGAGGAAACCTGCATGCCTGAGAGTTTATCATAAAGGTCTCGATGGCACGTGAAGTCTACGGACGTGTGAGATCGACCCCCTTTTATTGTAAATGCCAATTTAAATCATAATTTTGTTCAATTTTAAAAGCTTTTATTTAACTTCACTCGTATGTATCTTGTATGTATGTCCTGGAATCTGCAATCAATATTTCACCCACTTCCACTGAAGCTATCGAGCTGAAATTTGGCACACATATTTGGTTCCGATGACAATGCATGAAAATAAAAAAAAAGTTTTAAAAATATTTAAAAAAAAATATTTAACGGTATAATTATTCAAAAGTCTATCTCAATACTACCGAGCGCCGTTGTTCTAGCAATAAATCAGGTAGATGGCGCCACTTAAAAATCCATTCCCACCCCCGCTGTAATGAAGGCTGTACTACACGCTTTTTGCGCGGTTCCTTTTTAACGTCAGGTCTAGATCTTTTTGCAGGGGAGCGTAATGCACAGGGAATGCCACGGGAAAAGTTTTATTTTTAGGGTTCCGCACTAGATGGGATGTAGCGATGGAACCAAAGAGATTCTTTTAGTAATTTAGTAAAGGTAATTTCATACAAAATCTTGAAATGTCCACGAATATTATAGTCACTTAGGTTTTCATTGGGTGGCTTATTCCCTACTTGACACAAGTAGCCGGCGCCCTAACATCTCTAAAATCACCCACTATTCTATTTGTATAGATAATAATATTGTGCTGTAAAAAATAAACACAGTGACGGCAATCCATTTCTGTGTTTATTGTTTTATGTGTGGCATTTTATCTATATATATATATAAAAGGAGAAGCTGACTGATTGACTGACTGACTGACTGACTGACATATCAACGCTGGGCCTAAACTAGTATAAGGTTTAGAGACTTGAAATTTTGCACATGGGTTCCTTTTATAACGTAGGGGAGCACTAAGAAAATATTTTTTGAAAATTCACTCCCTAAGTGGGTAAAATGTGGGTGCAAAGTTGAAACTTTGCCGTTTTTGAAGTTAGTGAATGTCTAATTCCACGCGAGCGAAGCTGCGGGCGTCCACTAGTTATATGTATAATTTATCATGCTATAGTAAGAGAACAAGATTTATTAAAAATTCATGTTCTAGAATCCATGTTTTAAATTTTTAATATGTTTTCAGTTTTGAAAAACCCATTGTTGAGCGTCATCCGACACGCGCTCGGCCAGTAACTTGTTTTTGTTTTTGTTTTTGCCGAGGTTTTTAGCAAACAGGGCGTTCTGTTTAATTGGGTGGTAAGCTGACCAGTTAATCTTGTGGTCTTGTTCGGGAGGGCTCATCCCTGTTCGATCGTTGTTTTCTTTTTATAGAGCTGGCCACTGAAGCTTGGTCCATTGAGTTATTAGCTATTAGTAGCACAATTTAGGGCAAGGGTCAAGTAAGTAATTAGTAAGTTATTTATTCAGAAAAACAGTTTAACAAATAAATGTATCCGTTGTTGGGACATCCTTGTAAGTAAGTATATTACCTGTGCCAGGATGTCCCGCTCTTCCGTAGCAAGGTGTTCGACAATTCAGATTCGTGGCAAGTGTGTAAGCCGTGAGTTCCGGGTTCGATATCCAGGTATGAACTAGACCATTCTTTTTTTTATACCAGCACTGCAACACTTTACCTTAGGTACCTACTATTTGGTATCCACAAAAGTTTTCAGTCCACAACGTTTTTCTAGGATACCAAACTGTTGATACTAAATATTGTTGATATAATTTGCAAACATAAGAGCTTGTTGCTACGCATCCAACGGCGCTGCACTGAAAATCAGCGCTGATTCACTTCTGAGCCAGCAGCATTATGCTGAGACCCAGGTAACGCTGCAGCAGATAACATCGGTTGGTATGCTCAACTCATGATGTTGTTGTACACTTACCTAATAAATAATTATTTCTTCTGTATTTAGATACATATTTGTATTTGCTGATTTGCGCTCAAATAAAGTTACTTACGAGTCCTTACATATTTTGTACTAAATAGACTTAATTCTACAGTAACGGATGCACAGAAAACCAGCGCTGTAGCATCTTTGTTGCAGCAAATTCTGAGTGCATTCCGCATGTTTCACCTTATCATGTGTTACCTATATGTAAAAGTATATGTTGTAATTGTATTCGTAGGCGAAAAATAAACAATTTTCTGTTTCTATTTGTATTTCTGTTTAATTCTAATATTACTTAAACAAAAAAGTAGTACTTCGTACTTAACTTATGTACTTCGTAATTAACATGTAGAACTAATAAAAAGTAGTAAAAACATCTAAGAACTAAACACAAAAAATAAATAAGAAAAGAAAAGAAATTTATTTGCTCATTAAATTACAAAACAACACAACAAACAAAACTTAGTGTTCTTATATTATTACGTCACAACTACCATACCACAATAGTGGGAAGACCAAATAAATCACGTCTTATAATCAACATTACTAAGTTAAAATTCAAAGATTCTCGAAGGTTTCCAAATCAGCGTAAACAATATGTCTTGTTTAACATCCCTCACATTCTCAGCGACAATTACACAACCCTAAAGCGCCCTCCGTTCCCACGATGACCGCTGCCCGTCGGTCATTCCGACCCCGATGACAAAAAGTAAAAACCCGTTTCAGTATCTTAACCCTCTCGCGTGAACAAATTATCATAAGGAAACCTGTTTGGAAGATCTTGACCGTTTATTAATTTGATTTTGAGGTGTATTTTTTATCAAACTAGTTTTCCCACACTGGTCATTTTGACCGTCGGGCGTTGTCTACGGACTTCATTTAGACGTAGACGTTTGAAGGGTTAAAGAGTTATAAGTGAAAAGCGACAAAATGTTTCTTCATATCGGTTTTAACTTCCATATCTTTAAAAGTAATTATTTATTTACTGTAGACAAAACTGTAAAGTAGGTATTATAATCGAGTTAATTATTATGTATTGTAATTGTAACCGAGTTTCTTTCCGTGTTCTTCTCGGTAGCATCAACTTTGTGAACCGGCGGTAGATAAAAAATGTTATGACGTTCATTAAGCGTATACAAAATACCATCTAATGAAAATAAATGAATCTGAATCTGAACCTAATTAAGAATAACTTGGACATGAAGTGAAAGTGGTTTAATTCTCAAGTGACTGTGTGAATCGAACGGTGAATCAATTAATAAGTATTTATTTATTTAATAACATTATTATTTAAATTATAACAAATTAAATAACGTTCAGTTAGTATAGAAGAAAGAAATTATAACAATCGAATAACAATAAAATCGTGAACTATATTTAGTACATGGACAGTGAATTTTTAGATGCAAAGCATAAAATTAAAGACCAAAGAAACTAAGAACAGAAAAGATAAATACTGCACGTCAGATAAGAGATTACACTTCTTTAGAGGCGACCGGTTACACTTCTTTAGAGGCGACCATCTTAGTCCTCAAGGGTAGCAACACATCTGTGACTGACTTAGAACGAGACTCCTACTAACAAGTACTAACTGGACTATTACTAACACCAACTAACAGGACTAACTATCACTAACAGTCCCTAGTCCTCATACCTACTAACGAACTGACCAACTAATGTCCTAATTAACTTTCTCAACTAATTGGACTAACCATCCCAGTCCCTAATTGAGTCTTGTTCAAAGTCAGTCACAGTTGTCATGGGTGGCAGCGGATGGGTGGTGCTGCAAGCTCGTTTGCTATCCTGTATCCATAAAAAAAAAAAGAGATAGTGATGTCCAGATATATGAAGCTATAGCTATGAAGTGAATCTAGATTGTTCTACTTGATTGGATCTCTGTAAGTAACCATGGATCATCATTGATGGATGTTACGTCGGTCAGCCGAGCGAAATCCACTGCACTGCTGCCTCAATCGCTGCAGCTGGTCCCGGTCCAGCCTGTGCCCTTTGAATCCAGCGGTTACCCGATCAGGTATAAGTCCACCTGGTTGGAGGGCCTGTGCTCCGTGTCCCGGGTCATAGTCTCCACTAGAGGACCTATAAGTAAGTATGACTACCTACTTATTTTGGGCTCTTACACACCCCGACTCATAATCTCCATTCGAGGACTCTTATAAGTAGGTGTAACCTGTATATTGGGGACACAACAACTATTCAGATAGTTAATTTAGGCACCTATTTGTTTGAAACAATTTGTTTTAATGTGTAAATATAAAGCATAAATTAAACATTTTTAATCTCAGGAACGGAATTGGACTGTTTAATGTTAACGGACACTGTAAGTTGTCAAATAAGAATTATTTAACAAGTCGCTTTTTATAAGACACTAGTGTACTGCCCGCAGCTTCGCTCGCGTGGAATTAGATAACAATAGTAGAAAATGCAGCTGTCTAATGGTGAAAGAGTTTTTGAATCGGTCCACTAGTTTTTGTGTGAAAACATTACAAACAAATATTTCCTCTTTATAATATTAGTATAGACTAACTGGACTGGTAGGTACTAAAAACTTATAAGAATACGAGCTTCATTCACACTAACTGAAATATACTTATTAAAAAAATACAAATGGGACACTAAATATAACAAACTAAAAATTTACTACGACTTTAAAATTAAGTGTTTGGAATAAAAACGCTTTCACATCTTAGCTCAAAGAAGACGTACCTAGAGTTATTTTCTTAGTACTATCTACATACATTTTCTTCGTAGTATCTACATACAGCTTGTATTTCCTTAACCCGGCATACAGATTTAAAGCCAGGTGTAGCGCGGCTACAGCGCCATCTATCTCGCGCCGTAACGAGAAAACATAATGAAACGGCTAGCATTTTCTCAAGCCGCATCAGTCAGACAGCGCGGCGGGTGAAACTACGCAAATGAATTTTCCCTCGCCTTTTGTTTAATACAATACAATATAATTGATTGCACCAGAAAAAGAACAGGAAATCTTCTTCTTCTTCTTCTTTGCTCATTCCCACTTTAGGTAGGGTCGGCTCTCCTAATTAGTTTGCGCCACGACATTCTGTCGTGGGTTGTCGGGTCGGGTAAGGCTTTTTCTTTTAAGTTTGGCCATACTGGTCCACCAGGTACGGGGGTCGTCCTCGGCCTCTTCTGGTCTCTGAGAGGCTCAATGCCTGTTTTACAACATGACAGTTCTCTCGTCGCATCACATGTCAGTTAGTTTTTCAGGTATATGATCTATTTAAAAATTTACTCTAATGGCGCCAGAACAGGAGTTCTTGAGAAAAACAGAATAGATTTTAAGTCAATAGGTAATGTGAAAAAATAATTAAACGGCAATAACCTACAAGTATTTTAGATTTTACCTACTTGTATTTCATTTTTAGATTATTTTAAATGTAGTAATTATTTATCATGTTTTGTTATATGAGTATAAAAATAATACAGAATCCCCTGCATACATTAGCCTACAGGGCCTAGGATAATTTATAATTGTATCGCTTAAAAGGCAAGAGTCGCGTATTATGCTAAAACAATTCTCAGTAGCGTCCATTTACCCGACGCCCGTAGCAGCTCCAGAAAACAAATTACAAATCATCTCCCCCCTCGAAGACTTCCCCTCCCGCCAAATGACTCAGTTAGAGCTAAATTGCTCGAGCACCAGATTGCCTTCTCGCAAAATTTCCGTTGAATTTAAATTTCGAATCTCGAACCGTTATTGTGGCGTTCCGGCTCTAATGAAATTGTATCGATTTAGTTGCGGCCGGAATCGAATCGATTCGATTGTCCGATATCGATATGTTAGGGCATTAGTCTGCGGGTGTCTGGTGCATTTGTAGTGGGTGTTTTAATCGATATTTTATATGCGGACTGAATTAGTTCAGCGGGAATAACTGTTAATTATTTGCAATTACTGCGCAGTATTTATAACATTTATAACAATTACGCATTATTACTTTACGGAAATACTAGGCGGAGGTGAGTTGTATGACACACTTTCAACAAGGTATTTTTGAATCCAATATTATTGACCGCTGTATAATGAGGGTAGGTATCATACAGCACCCATAGTAGCTAGCTCGGCCATAATTATATAATGTAAATGAATTCATTTGCATTTTCATTCGAATGAACATTCCATCTAATTGAAATATAGTATTTTAGCGTAGGTACTTATTTCTTTAGCAGTAGTACGCAGTAACGCATTACGCTGATCCCAAATATACAATACTAATATTATTGTACGGTTGGCAACCCTACGCACGATCTGCTTATATTATGTAGGTAGGTACTACATATTAATATTACTGTTACTTCCAATACATCTTTAAAACTTTCGATCCACTGCTTAGTCATTAAGAGAACAACAGTCATTCTGCGCGCGTACAAATAATACGTATACCTACGCGCCAGATCTTCTTCTCAGATGGATATAAGTAATTATTAAAAATGTTAAAAAAGATAACGATTAATTAAAACCTATGTATTTAAATGTTTGTGTGAAAAATATCTATTTTGTGATTGCATTTTTTTCGACATGAAGCGTGAGGAGGACCTATAGTCAAGAAGCAGGCTAATGATTATGATCTCAGGTGGGTACTCTAATTCTTTATTCATTATTTATTTATTAGCTGTTAATGTGGTACAATTTGGGTGGTGTTAAGTAGATGAATAGTTCCTCACATTTAGTTTGCTTATTGGCAATATACAATTTATCTTTTTAGCTAGTTCAAAAATTCAAAAATTCAAATAATTTATTTCGCTATGAGGTGATTACACACGCTTAACGAAACAGTTCAACATTTTCACGGATGGTACGTTTACCATATACGTATCCTATATGCGTTTGTATAGACGTTATAAGTAAAAAATAAAATAATATAATATATAAATAATTAATAATAAAAGTTCAGTTGTGTCTGATTTACTTTCCGCGTGTGTGTGAACGTGTTACGTGTGTTTTTGAAACTTATATACATGTTAGTTTGAAACTTTAAAGTAGTGTTATTTCAACCTCCGTGTATTTTGTTTTTAACTAACTACATAGTATGAATCCTATTGTATGAACTGCGTAAGCTATACCCTATATATACGGTAAGATAGTACGTCCAATATACAAAGTAGTGAGCTGCAATACACCTTTATTACAGCGAAATTATCAACGCGCGTTGTTTATATCCATACTTACTCACCGTCAGATCCCACTTCTTAGGTCATTAGCAGAACGACACTCATTCGGCGCGCCATTTAGATAAAATGCCAGAGATTTGAACGCCCCTAAGACGCGAGTAATGACTCGGGAAGATTTCGGGGTGCAAATGTTTATATAGGGTGCGAATTTCTCGAGCAATTCGGCGGGCACGCCCCATTTGAGAAGGTTTTTTGAATGGTAAGTTGTGGCAATCGATGTTTCTCGGGTTTTGAATTGAAAAGGGAGCCAAGTTTGGTGCTAGTTTTGTGCATTGCTCGCTGACTTTCAACAGAGTTCGTAAGAAAGAAAGGACTAAAGTACAATACATACAGCGCTGAATATTGCAATACTCCGAAAACGCGATATGAGTAGGTACCTACTCGCTATATAGCTATCGGCCGAAATTAATAACCTATCATTAGATAGATTTGTCTGAGATAGTCTCAGATAGGCAAATCACATTTTATATGGAGCATATGTCAAATATCTGTCCCAGATAGGCAAATCTATCCAAAGATAGGTTATTAATTTCGGCCGTCTATAGCGCTATCGTTCTATGGCAATTTGATGATGATAATCCTTTTTTTAAATTTGTGGTAAATCCGCCTTAGGGTTGCCAATATTTTTTCGACTAAATATAGTATTTTTTAAAATAAACAATTTAAAAAAATATATTATTTTAAGGAAATTAGCAAAAGAAGAAGAACTACCTACATTTCCAGAGAAATGTATTAATCTACGGCCTTAGATATACCTAACGACTAGCATGATCTGTTTCTTTGGTATTTTTTATCCAAAACAATCACCCTGTACTTGCGGCGCACAAGGAGCGCCGCTGCCTTAGCTTATCTCCCGTCTTTGCTCGGCGATAACATTATTCACCGGCTCTTTCGATGTTATAAACACGTGAATAGTTGCCGGCGAACTAGATTTTATGTCATTTACTTTGTATTTTAATCCTACTTTGTATAGAACACGAAGTTTTGATCCTACTTTGTTGGTATAGAACACCCACTTTGTATGTCTGACGGATTTGTAAAGATTGTCAGTTCTGCCTATCGTTGCTGGTCAATGATGGATGTTACGTGACCGCTTCCGTGCACCAAAGGACAATTGAGTTTGATTTTTTTTTAAATATTTTGGACATTCTCACCACGGCATTCTGACCCCCACTGCCGATTGCGCCAACAGCACATAAATGAAAAATGCAAATTTAAAAAAAACTATAAAACGCGCTTTTGTACTAACCAAATTAAACTGTAGTTCATTTTTTAAATATATTTTTTTAAATTACATATTGCATTGTCATCTTTGATAAGTGTGCAAAGGAGACGATCAATTTTGGGCCAAACGATGTACCGAGGTACAAAGTATTGGTAAAAAATCCTTACATTATACTAAAACTAATGGTCGATCAATTATTTTTAGAATCCTTATAGGTAGCTTGTAATAAAATAATAAAAAATGCAACAGTTCGTACCACATAACTCCACATAGTAGTAACTACTCTGCACTGTTTATGTCATCTGCCAACTTCAGTTTTAGTGACAGACGTTACGTATTACGTATAGGTCTATTAACCTGTATTCAATTTACAAATTATTACTAGTTCAAAAATGATTTCATGAAAAAATTTGCCTTAGAATATTTAAATCAATATAAGATTCTATGATTCTGTTTCTTATACAATGCGCTTATTGTATATTTTATATACGGGTATAGAGTAATTACAGATTTAGTAACAACCGAAACGCATTGTTATGCTATATTGCATATTGCAGTGTTGCAATATATAAGTAATATTTTAAAGTTAATTTTAGGTGGTACAAATGCAGTAAAAAATCTAATGTATTTTTTTAATAAAATAACGCATTTTTTTTCTCAAAAAACAATTTTTGTACCCGAGGTACATCTCATGGCCCAAGTTGTATGGAAAGATAAACATGTCCTTGCAAATTAATCCGAAATTTTGACGTGGCCGAAAATCAAAAAAAAAAAAAAAAAAATCACTTTCAATGATTCCGTTTCTAACATAGGTAGGTACCTACATACCAATCGTTAAAATCATTAACTTTAAATGTGTAAAAAGAAATCAAATACAACGCATATTACGAAAACCTAAATAGTGTCTAATTTAATAAATGCTATCCACAAAAAGTCAATAACGAATAAAGAAAGTTAAATGAAAACTAACGTACCTACATATTTCAATAAAATTGAAAAACGAACTAAAACCAGAGACAAACTACACCGTAGTCAGAGCGAGTGAGCAGACCGCAAGAATTATCGAGCGACGCGTTCAAAAACTCAACCCTTTTCAATTCGTTTAATAACACTTACAACTAAACGCACACAGACGCCGCGCCTCCCTCCGCCTTGGGGCAATTCTTCAAAGGGTGGAAAAAACCTACCCCGCCCCACCCCACTCGACCCGCCTTAAGCATTCTTAGGGTGAAAAAAGGGGTGGATACTTAGCAACGAACGAGAATGGATGCATCGGTTTTTGCTCTTCGGTTTCTGAACGGCTGTTTTAATTTTATACAAGGGTATCTTGCTTTCAATAGACGTTTTACGAGTTTTATAGTGTTCGATTTTTAAATAAGTCACTCACACAATACAGTTTAAAATGATTATTAAATTACGTTCGACTTTTAAGCTTAGCAGTATCAATTTGATAATAAATACAATTAAGTCAGAATAAAAAGGGCCTTGCGAAAATTGTTTTAGTCAAGGTAACCGCGATGTTTTAAAGGTAAGTTGATTGCTATAATTTAATTTATATCATCCTAATTCGATGAAATTTTATAGGAAAAATATTTCTAATAGCACACACCGATTATATTTCTAGCCTATAAATGTGAACATTAAATTGAAAAACTTTTTGAGTATTGGCACAGAATAATTAAAAGTACTTTTATTGGAAGTTATTTTATTATTAAAATAATTCAATAACCAAGCCAACAGCCACAAGGCGCCTCCAAGTAGGCTAACGCAATTAGACGCCGCTCTGCCTCCGAATTACGGCACAGATTAAAATAACGATCGCAGCGCCACTAAAAACCCCCCGCGCTAAAAAACTTACCCCCTTACGCACACATTTAAAAATACCCCGCCGTCTACACCGCGCTCTAGTAAAGGAGAAACAGTAGTATAATTTAATACATTAATTGAAATATGTTTTGAATAGAAATAGATAATAATTTATTTTCTTCCTTAATGCTACAACATGCTTGACTTTACAAAACAAAAACCACACAACAAAGTAGGTACTGCTAAAAAAAACTTAAAATTTAAAAATTAATAAAAAAAGCAACACTAGGACTTGGACTTGGATCTTGAACTGCAGCACTGGGAAAAGAAAAGTGGACACACTCAGCCTGTGTCGTGATTTAGAACCACGACTGCTGATTTTCAGTGTGCCTGATTTTCAGTTTGATACCTTTCAGCCGGAACACAATTACTGTAAATGTAATTGTAACAGGGTAGAAATAGTACCTACTAGGGTCCACTATTACTTTGCCCTACCCGGGAATTGACCCTCGCCTACGATTACTAGACCAACGAAGCATTCTTAATTCCTTCTGAAATACCCGAAAATATTACTTGTCTCTCAGAGATTACATTTAAATCTTACATTAAACTAAACCTCCATAATAAAGCTTACTATAACATACGTTAGAAACGCTTGGTGTGATGTGTCTCCAGCTCCACTTGTTCAATAATAATGTACCTACCTTGATAAATTTATAAAAATTGAAAATTTTGAAAAGAGTAACAACGAGTTTCATGCCGTGTAATTCTCGGTAGCATCAACTTTGTGAAAAAAAAATGTTATGACGTTCATTAAGCGTATACAAAATACCATATAAAGAAAAATAAATGAATCAGAAATCTGAAAATCTGACTTACTGAAACAACGATCCACCGATTTCCTTTTACTATGGTAATACTTACACATGCAAAAAACCTTAACTAGTCCCTCCCCCCCAGCCTCATATCCTTGCAGAAATTTTGTTTACTTCCCTGCGAAGGAACCGGGTATCCGGGAAGGGAGGCGTTTGAAATAGGAACGCGGTGGGATTGCTTTTGCGCTTCTAGTTTTATCCGGGGGATATTGTAGTTTTATGTATTTTCTTGTTGTGTTATTATAAGTACGAAGTTGATCGTGATTGTATTTTTGCTGTGAAAACGCTCTTGTTATAACATTTTATTGAAGACTAGTTAACGCCCGCAGCTTCGCTCGTGTGTAATTAGACATAACAATAGTTTCGTTACACCTAGTAACATTATACAGCCTATGTCACTCAGTGGAGATGTAGTTTTGTAATGGAGAAAGAATTTTTGAAATGGGTCCAGTAGTTTTTGTGTGAAAACATTACAAACAAATGTTTCCTCTTTATAATATTAGTATAGACTATAAAAAATTTATTTAGATTAATAACATGACAGTAAAACACTACAAGTATCGTAATATTATATCTCACCTGTACCTATTTCATAGGCAGGCATAGATGTGTATAAATCCACTTTTACCCAGTTGAGGTTTTTCCCATGTTAAAAGTGGTGAGCCTGTTCACCTGGCACAACAACCAACACCGGTAGGAGTTTGGGCCACTAGAGTCGAAACTACTACTAAGAATTTCAAGTTAGATAACCCGATAGCTCGCCCGATCCGGGGATCGAACATAGGACCCCTAGCTTAACAGTCGCACCTGTGAACACAAGACCAATGAGGCAGTAAATAAATATTTTGTAATCTTTAAAAAAAAACTTTCCGGATTTCTTATTTCTGTTTATTCTCTGAGAGACGTGTAATATTTCCGGGTGTTTAGTTGTAGAAGCGAACACAGTTCCCTTTAAAAGATTTTGATACTTTAAGTACCTACTCTGTTTTTTTTTCTATGTAGTATTTTTTTTCATGTGTACACGACAAATTCTATGTGTTAACTGTGTGTACATGTTAAAATGTTACTAACGGTATTGAGAGAAACTGCAATTTTTTTTTTCATTAGTATTAAGGTTCTGTGGGTATCTAATAGTAGGTCTTTTGAACAAATTTAATAGCGTTGCGTAGCTTTTGAAATTTCGAAAGTCAATTTCATGGAATTATGTGTGCTCGCGCTTTGAATACTGAGTGAGGCGAAGTTGTATTTATATACGGCGCAAGTTTCTCGATAGAGAACGAGCAAGAGATTCCTTTAGGTGTTTCACCTAAAGGAATGTTATTTATAATTTTTTTTTTATAATATAGACGTACAAACAGACATACGGACCTGTTGGTAAGTGGTCACCTTCGTCTATAGACACGTGCGACACCAGGGGTATCACAGGTGCGTTGCCTGCCTTGAAGGAAGCGATTCACACTCTTTTTGAAGCGCTCCATGTCCTAGCTTAAATGATTATAAAATATTATTTAAACTGGATTCAGAAGGCACAGGACTGGTCAGAAGCAGGATGGCTGGATGGATCGATTTAAAATGTACAATGAAAGATACTAATACGAACTCCATGTTGAGCTGTACAGACATCGGTGTAGTCTTGGCAACGAAACGACGATTTATTTATTTATTTATTCAACTTTATTGACACCTCTAAAGTGATATACAATTGCGTTAAGTCCGCCCATTGTATATGTGTATGGCAATAGGTTCACCATCTACCATTACATGAAATGTGGGTGTACAACGTCGTATCTTCACAGCGGTGACAGCCCAGTGTCTATCGAACTCGGCTCTCACTCAAGCGGTCCGGGTTCAAACCCAAGCGGCACGCATCAACGACTTTTCTACGTTATGTGCGATATAAGAGATTAAATTTCACATGCTTTAACGGTGAAGGACACAACCTGTATGCCTGAGAGTTCTTCATAATGTTCTCGAAGGTACGTGAAGTCTGCCAATCCGCACTTGGCCAGCGTGGTGGACTTAGGCCTAATCCCTCCCATTCTGAAAGGAAACCCGTGTGCGGTATCAATGCGCCTACCTTATACCTACCCACATAAGATCGGTCATAAAGTTCGGCGAGTTACCTACCTACCTACTAACTACAACGAATCATAACTTTTTAATTACTTCCAAACAAATTCTGTCAACAGCCGAAGCTTTCGGAATTTTGAAAGTCAATTTAATGGCATTATGAATACTTGCGCTGCGAATGCGAGACGAACTTGTATTAAAACGCGGTCCAAGTTCTGCGGGAGTTAAGGCGATTCCAGACGGATTTGAGGTCTATTTTAGTACCTAATGAAGCGTGTACGCTTTCCGCCCTAAGAATTATTTTGTTTAGCGAGTGGTTTTTTTAAATGCGAGACGAACTTGTATTAAAACGCGGTCCAAGTTCTGCGGGAGTTAAGGCGATTCTAGTCGGATTTGAGGACTATTTTAGTAGCTAATGAAGCGGGTACGCTTTCCGTCCTGAGATTTAGTTTATTTAGCGAGTGTTTTTTTTAAAATACGAGACGAACTTGTATTAAAACGCGGTCCAAGTTCTGCGAGAGTTAAGGCGATTCTAGACGGATTTGAGGTCTATTTTAGTACCTAATGAAGCGTGTACGCATTCCGTCCTGAGAATTATTTAGCGAGTGGGAATACTTTCAAAGTCGGTTACTGCTCAGCGAATGAAGCCTGAAGGTCTCTGTGAGAATGCACCGGTGCTACAATACTTCACGAATATAATGTAAAACACCGCGAAAACGTGAAATTCCATTACAACGTCGTCAACACACGCCACCGTAACTCAATTATAAAATAAATACTGGTGCCTATAAAATATGTCAGAAATGCCATTAATATGTCTAATTACAACACAAGTTTCTTTAAATAAAGCGTTTGTATGCAATCTACAACATTTGAATTATAACGTCGTGACGACATCTTGCGAATTCTCGAATCAAACTTGAATTTAAACATGGCGTTCCAAGTTTCTCAATTTGAAAATTAGCCGAGTGTACGCGAATCTGCACGAGTTTAGCGGAGAATATGGAACGGAATAACTACCTACGAGAAGCATAGCCCCGGGACATATTTATACTATGATTTTCTATAGCTTAAAAATTTGGTAGTTATAAATATTTAATCTTTTTATCTATACCTATATGTTAAAGGAGAAGCTGACTGACTGACTGACTGACTGACTGACTGACTGACTGACTAAATGACTGACTGACATATCAACGCAGGGCCTAAACTATAAGTGTTAGAAACTTGAACTTTTGCACAGGGGTTCCTTTTATAACGTAGGGGAGCACTAAGAAAGGATTTTTGATAATTGATAGAGGGGTAAAACGGGAGTGCAAAATTAGTATGAAACTTTGCCGTTTTTGAAGTCAAGTGGGCAACCCGAACGCGGGCAGACGTCGTTAATGGGTCTAATTCTACGCAAGCGAAGCTGCGGGCGTCCACTAGTTTATTTATAAGAGCTAAAAATCCATTGAACATCAACTACTCTGTGCTTAAGAAATCGAACCTTCGAGCTCTGATTTAAGTATCGTTAAAGGTATATCACATCCTCCCTTACCTATAGGTAGGTACACTACACCTGTGATGTGTTTGTTCTGTCTGGATATTAATATTATCTGTTTAAGTATGTATTTAAAAATATTTATGTATGTATCTATATCAGACTCTGACACCCATAGTATGAGTATAGGCTGCCTAGTTTGGGGTAAGATGGCCGTGTGTGATAATGTCCAAGATATTTATTTTATTTACATATTTATTATATCCTGTTTATGTCTTATTATTTAATTATTACCTATACCTATTCGTGTACTATTTTCTTAGTAACTTAGTTGCCTGTCAATAAAATTATTTTGATTTGATACTAAGGTCTTTTTATATTAAGTTGGTACTACTTTTTGCAAAAACATGTACCTAATCGGGAAACCGACACTGGGTTGGCCACTAACCCCTCCACCAATCCGCATTGGAGCAGCGTGGTGGAGTATGCTCTAGACCTCCCACAGCAGTGTCTGTGGGGGAGACCCGTGCCCAGCAGTGGGACGTAATTATGGGTCGCAGCGAATCGGGAAACCAAATTGAGGATACAAAATGTTCCATACAAAATGTTATGATTTTTCAAAATATAGGTTAAACAAATTTGTAACATTCATATAAATAACTACTGCTCATCTCAACATCTATCAGCGTCTAATAAGACCGTAAAACCCCTCTTGCCACGCAGGCAGGTGCGTGAACGAAATTTTCATGCGTCAACTTTGCGCGTAATCACAAAATATATTCACAACTTGTAACTAGATTTAAATAGTAATGGACGGTAGGGGTGTAGTCAGATGTCGACTGTCGATAAAATTCGAACGACATCTAACGTGTTCCAAACTGGTTCACAATAATTAAAAAATTGTCAAGTATTTTATGCTTATCAACGAAAAAATACGGCGCCTGACTCGTATCGTTTTTCACCCACCTATGAAGTTATTATTATTTCACTGTTTATATAGGTATTGTTTAATAGAGGACGCCTGCAGCTTCGCTCGCGTGGAATTAGACATAACAATAGTTTCATTTACACCTAGCAATATTATATAGCCTATGTCACTATACATATAGTACACACTATAGTGTACACAGACACTCAGTGAAGATGCAGCTTTTTAATGGTGAAAGAGTTTTTGAAATCGGTCCAGTAGTTTTTGTATGAATATATTAAAAACAAATGTTTCCTCTTTATAATATTAATATAGAAGAAGTATAGATAACGCTCCATATACAGATTCTTGCATATTCGTGAATGTTTATTTCGCTGCGACCCATACACGTCCCACTGCTGGGCACGGGTCTCCCCACATCTATCGAATATTTAAGACGGTAAGACGCAGCACTATTCGCGCACAAAGAGACACTGACATTACGCATTCCCCGCGCGGCTCAACTTATTGAATTTGTTCGCGCTGCACTCGTCATCCGAGCGCCATGCGCCATCTTGGAATTGTTTGAATTTCGAATTTAGAATTCGATTAGAGGTCGTTCATAGTCTGTTATATTTTCAAAAGTTTTGTTACAGTCGCGCTATATTCAGTCTACTGCTATTTTTGTACAACAAAGTCTTTTCGGTAAACTTAACTCTTTTACACACTTTTACAGTTATTTTTTCTCTAAGATGAATACATACTTACTTTATTGAATTTGATTACTTTGAAGTGCCTTATTTAATTGTAAAAACTTCAAGAGACTTAAATAATAAATTTCACAGACACTGTCGCCATGTTTGTGGATCGTTGGAATTCGGCAGTTTGTTTGAATTTTAACTTCCGAACACGAGGGTTTGACGTCTCGGAGGGGAGCTGGGGGTGGGATTGAGATGTGAATGACAATAATTTAAGATAAACATTCTGAAGTAGATGGGTATGTTTATTCGCGTTTACTTGATGAAAGTAATGAATTAGACAGGATTTCTTAAGAAATATATTATGCAGATATCAAATATATGTATACATATGATAGAGACTTGAACTAACTAGTAGTAATCAGTAATCAGTATATTTATTGTCAAATAACAGGTAAGAACATAATACAGATGTTAATTCTTAAAATATTGCGCTCTGTTAATTACCCCAGGGGTGTACAATATTTAATTAATAATTATATACATATATAAGGTATAAAATCTCATTCACAAATAATAAATGTGCCAATATCTAATCTAAGGCCAATATACTATGTCATGTCAATTATTACAAAAATATGTACCTACTAATATCACTTATACTCTAAGCTAAGCTATAATTTAAAAAATCGTCAACACTATAATAACATTTTAGTAATAGTACTTGTTTAAGTTTGTGTTTAAACTGGTTGTGAGTCCTTTAGTTGGTCAGGAAGGTGACTAAATAGTCTAGGTTCCATACTATATACACTTTTACTTATAAATTTTGTTTTACTCGCTTTCGTAGGGAGTACCTACATCATATTTACTCCTTGTGTTTCTAGGCCATTTTGTTTGTCTTAATAAAAACAAGTGTAGATTTTCCTTGATAAAAACACAAACTTCATAAACATATAGACATGGAAATGATAATATTTTAAGTTCACAAAAGAGTAGCTTACAACCACAGAACAGAACTGTTCTGTGCTTACAACTATGCTTTGGTTGACACGAAACGTTGCACGGATACATCTTTTCTGAAGCCTATTATCTAATGCACGAATATTATCTACAGAATTTCCCCAGTGTACCTATACCATATCTTAGGTTGGAAAGTACATAGCCATACGCTTTAAGAACTGTTTGCTTTGAAGCATATTCCGTTAATCTTCTTAATGCATAGACAAATCTACTTAATTTATTACACAAATAGTTAATATGTGACTTCCAGTTTAAATGTTCGTCTAATATAAGTCCTAGAATGTTCTGTAATCTGCTCTATTACATCTTCACCATATAGTAGATGTTCTGTATAAGAAATATTTTAATAGTTGCTGAGTAAGACAGTTGGTAAATCAATAAGTAAATTCAGTGTTAAATTTAAACCCATAAATTTCATTATTCTTTTAATTTTTTTCAAATTACTAAACCTAGATTAAACACTACCTATTCCTGTTTGAAAATTTTTACCCGCTATTCAACCTGAATGGGCAAAGAATGGATGAATAAAAACTTCTTGTAACTTTGAATGGAAACAATAGAATCTTTGGAATGGGCGTTTCGTAACTTTGAACTTTGAAGGAATGAGAAAATTTATTACCTAGGTACCTAATCATTTTTGACATACAAATATTGATACATTTGTAAATGAAAAAAAATCATACAGTGCTTTTTTACCATAATTACAATACAGTAGAATTACAAATACAGTAGCTATAATATTGTATAGTAGCTGCAACCCATAGCCGTCCCATTGCTGGGCATAAGTGGGAGACACAAGAGACACAGACACAGACAAATCTCCGGGAGGTCTAGAGCATACTCCACCACGCGTTTCCAATGCGGATTGGTAGATACGTTAGTAGCCGACCCAGTGTCGAATGTTAAACCAATAGAAAATAGTCGATAAGCCTTGTCGAAGACTGTGCTTAACGACTATTTACACCATTGAAAACAACCGGGGCCGACGGCATAATATGCCCTCCGAAGCACGGTAGCCCCCATGAAATTTTGCCACTGGTGGATGGGTGGACAAACCGACCGCGCCCGTCGTCGCATAGCTCTGTCGATCACATTGAATCGACGTACCAAAGTACCTAGGTAGAAATAGGTACAAGTTTAAGATCCACATTAAAAGGCCCATCTACACCCCCACAGAATATAAAACCGCCGCGCTCTCCCGCCCGAAAATCTTGCGCCCCTTACGAAAAGGAAGCTTAATTGTCTGATATTAATTCAGCTAATTCCTATAGTTCTGCGAGTGGTGGACACACAGACAAGGTTTATACCGATCTAGGGTTTATAGCAGATTTCTGTTTTTTGTGCGTCAAATACATTCGTTCGAATCGCTGATAACGTTTGTCAGAGTCGAAGCGACGCGACGCGTCATGTTTTTCCGCCTACAGCATATTCAGCTCTATTGCTCTATTAATTAAGTACAAATTTCTGTTATGTAAATATGGTGGCGCGCGTCGACGCGCGGCTGGTGTCGAGCGGGCTAGAGTCGAGCTGTGCTTTAATAATAGAGCAATAGAGCTGAATATGCTGTAGGCGGAAAAACATGACGCGTCGCGTCGCTTCGACTCTGCGCTAATGTGAGTCGACCTAAGGTCGTCGAGTCACCCATCCACAAACCGACCGCGCCCGTCGTTGCTTAACTCTTTCGATCACATTGAATCGACGCGAGCCATTGGGCTATGGAAGCTACTTTATATAATTAAAAAATGCATATTAAAATCGAGGAGCATAGTTGTTGTGCAACGTAAAAATCTTTTTCGTAGCAGTCGTTGCAGTCTACCGAGCGTGTCGTAGCTATGCCCGCCCAGCCTATGCCGAGCCTCTGCTCAGCACAGCGTCGGTATCCGCCGCGTCTATGCCCGCACGCTATCTATCGCAGTTTAGGCCAGAGAGGCCATAAATTTTCTGTACACAGTAGGTACACAACTGCGCAATTCTCTTTGTCAGTAATTTCCTGTAGACTCAAATAACGTTGTTAAGTTGACTTGTAATGTTGAGATCCGATAAGATTGGATGAGAAATTATGACACATCTTATAGTTTCTGAATTCGCTGCGACCCATAGACGTCCCAATGCTGGGCATGGGTCTCCCCCACAGACACTGCTGCGGGAGGTCTAGAGCGTACTCCACCACGCTGCTCCAATGCGGATTGGTGGAGTTTCTGAATTAAATGTATGTATTTTAAAGTATGTATCTAGGAAATTTACGTATTATTTTTAATCTGTCTATATGGTCTATCCCGTAATGTGGTGCTTAGGTAGCATTCGCTCACTTACTTACCCAGGTAATGGTTTCACTTAAACGTTTCGTTTAAAAAATTAAATAATTATTTCATTTATTAAACAAAAAATATCAATTTACTTACTTTAAAAGTAAAAATAAACCCTTATGCCAGTGTTATATGGATAATGGTTAGCAGATGACCAAATTTCATACCACTCTGCCAACACTGCAATTTTATTCCATATTCCAGCCAGCATGAAATCGGTAGAACAAGATAAGTTTCGCAGTTTAAAACATGAATTCCATTTATAAAATTTCATTCGCTCACCAAAAACATCCAGAACGAAATGCATATTCGAATTCGGAACGCGAACCGGACGAAAGAACTTTCGTAAAATTCGTGTAATTTTACGTTTCCAACTAAACGTGGACTATTCGGAGCGAGAAAAACGCTTCAATATTTATTTTGTATTCAAAATTCTGTTTACTTACTAATAAACTTGTTTATATGAAAATTAATAGTTTGTAGTATGTAATAAAATCAGTTTATCAATTATCAAGTAGGTACATACTCCGACCTCTCCCCGTGGAGGCTGGGAATCTTCCGAATATTTCCCCCTCGTTAAAAAAAAGTGTAGTTTTTCTTTAGTCATACTTAACTTTCTCCACCAATCTGCAATGGAGCAGCGTGGTGGAACTCTGGACGTTGCTGTGTTTAAGGGGGAGTAAATAATAATAAATAAGAACTCACCGACTGTTTTAACCTAATAACAAAAACTATTAGCAGTAGGTACCTACTTGAATAAAACCCTTCCAAATACAAAAACGGAATTAGAGCGAAAAAAACTTCACAATTTCACGTTTGGAACTAAACTCGAACTATTTAGGGTGGCAAAAAAGGTCCTAACCAAACATCGACCCTTATAAAACAGGGTCGGGAGGGTAAAAAGCCCAAAAAGGCAGTAAAACTAAAGGAATTAGACCCTGCCCAACTACTTTTCAAAACCCGTACTAAAATATATGAATCCCAATTTATATTTTCTAAAGCGGGTTCGACGGAGGCTCGCATATATTACGCGAGTTTCTCTTTGAATTCGTTGCGTATTTTAAACAACAGACCTCTTCGTTAATTTTATTAAAACTATTATCCTTAAAACTATTTTATTAAAACAATTATCTCAACGAATCCACATTGGAGCAGCGTGGTGGAGTATGCTCTAGACCTCCCGCAGATTTCTTTCTCCGTCTGTGGGGGAACCGTATGAGTTTTAGCTATTATTCTTGGATTGAGTTTTCTATGCAAAGAATCGCGTGGCGAAGCATTTTCTTCCGAAAAAAAAGACGATTAAAACAGGCCTTTTTGATCTTTATTATCGTCACATAAGTTTAGTGTATAGTGGAAATAACATACCTAAACAAGTACAAATATTCTTATATACTCGTATATATAGGGTATCCATAAAAATCACATACGGTTTGTCTTGGATCCCGAGTCACCGAAAAGCATTCCTATTTAGTTTAATAGTATGATACACACAATATGAGAAACTATGAGTGTAATAAGTCGACAACAAAAGTAATTACTAATATGCAAGTGGTTGTTCTGGGGGTAAAAAAAAAAAGCAGAAGTTTATCCAGTTGGTTGGTGGGGAAGAAGTCCAACAACCTGTACATTACATCTGCTGGATCAACACTTTTGAATAGAAAGCTACCCGCCATGCTCATAATCATGGTTCCTCACAAACTTAATTAAATATACATTATTCCAGTCTCCTAACCAACCCCCTATAAAGGAGTTGGGTGAGTCTAATTTTAAACTTTCCTATCCTATCCGTCTTTAGCTCGTGACTCATTTTTCCCCCCTTTTCTCCACTAGAAAAGGGGCGTGGGCTCCCCCCGCGAAACTTCGTCGTTTCCGTGTAGCGAACTAACTCCGCGCCGTGCGGTTGGCGCTAGCTTTAATCAATTTTTAAACTTCGTTTTCGGTTGGTTTAATACCTTTTGCAGACTGAGATCTCGCTACCGACTGTGCTGTCATTAGGGGTCTACCATATAGCATGGGCTGCATGGTCCACTTCTCGGTAGTACCTATCATCAATAGCGGTAGATATATGCCATTAACTAAGCGTAGGTATACCGTTAAAAACAATTAATTAATTTTCGTATTAAAATTATTGTCGGCACTTTTAAGTATCAACTTTTAAAATGTAAAAATGTAGTTATAGTGGCATAACTACAGTAGTTGGACATATGGTAACGCGACACCTTTTGTAATTCTGCAAAGTCTACATTATTTTATTCTATCGTCAATAGTTTTCGCAGCGCACGCGATGTAAAGAATATTTTAGGTAATTTTCACACCTTGGATTATATTATTACATTTTTACTAGGCATCCCTATTTATTTTAAAAAATTATTTATTTATTTATTTATTTATATAGCCTATGTCACTCAGTGAATATGCAGCTTTTTAATGGTGAAAGAATTTTTGAAATCGGTCCAGTAGTTTTTGTATGAAAACATTACAAACACATATTTCCTCTTTATAATATTATTATAGACGAGATTGCTCAATATGTAGTATGCGTATTCAAAGCAAATAAACGACTAAGATTATGCAAGTTCGATTCTCGGGTTGAGCAAAGTATGATTGGGTTTTTCTAACTTGGAATTCCCAGTAGCTCAGAGTCTGGATATGTGCTCCCTAAATGCTACCCCCTTATGCTACCTAAACACTACTGGTGGATGACACATTTCTGCCCACCTCTTCGGGGAAATATCGGCGCAAAGTTAAATAATCACCTTTTGTTAATGAGGCACGTTTTGTTAATTTAGAATATTTTCATAACAAAACAGTGTAATCAAAAGCCACAATTAGCAAACAAGAAGGAGAGAAGGAGGTACAAGACATTACCATATCAAATATTCAGGCTGGCGCGGAATAAAGTAGCCTTTTGAACATTGCGCGGCTCCAAGTCATTTTGTACGAGCTTATGGTCCGTTTACACTGGTCGAGTGACTGGATAGCTCAGCATAACTAAATCAAGACAAAGTCAAATAATTTATTTCGCTATGAGATGATCGAACACGCTTATGTAAAGTCTAGGTAACTACAAACTACTTAAAGAAAAGATATAATGCCATTCGAAATTGATTAATAAAAAGCAAATAATAATTTATTTACTTATAATTTAATCCTACAATAAAAATATCTTTATACTTATACAGTACAATTATTACTACTGTCAACCGTGTATTTTTATCAAATATGAATGAATATAATAAAAATTATTATGTATCACATAAAAATCTGTCGACTCTCATATTGGACAAAACAAACACGGGTGCCTAACCTACCTTAAAGGTAATTTACAATAGTTATAAGACAGTACGCTACACCAACCATAAAACTGATGGTCCAGTTATTCAGTCCATTATCTGAAATCATCCACTTATAAACCGTGGCTTACATTAAAATAGGTGACTATAATAATAGCTTCGAAGGTTATCAAATTCCTCAATAGATGATGTAGATATTTAATTCCTGAATTCATTGAATTATCACTATTGTATTTTCTATATCAATGAATTACTATTGACTATTAGGTACATTTTCATATGACCTAACAACCCCTCCCATTCATAGAGGAGATCCATGCCCAATAGAGGGACATTTGAAGAGTTGTGTTTGTCAGAGGTGATTTAGTCAAGTCAAATCGGAAGCAGCGTAAAGGCAGCACCGGGGCAGCAGCGCTTCGCTCGAGACACAGACGTTCGGCGCAAGTTTTGATAGAATTTTCAATTACCTTCCTTTGTTTCGAGAGTTCCACAGAGCTCAACACTTGAATAGTTTGTCTTTTGTGAGACGCGTTAAAACTTTTAAAGTATATTTGCTTTTGTTGCTAATTACCTACGATACTAATTATTACTTAGAAGTAGTACCAGTAATAACCGATCCAATGCTTGAATCGGTTTCCACCGGTGGACGAAGTAAGATCGACGGACTGATTAGTTTATGTTTATATATTTGACTCATTGGGTATAGGTATAAGAGGATAGTTACAATTTTTATAAGTGCTTCTCTATCCTCTGTGCTTCAGAAGGGACGCAAATTCAGTGCAGGTTGTTGAAATAAAATCATCAAAAACTACATCAAACCCGAATGATAATGCTAATATTTCCCGTAACAACCTACACGAGTTTAAAATCGTTCGATTACACCTCGTGTAAACAGTTTCCTTTTTGTGATATACCTACTTTACTCAACTATCTCAACGACTGGCTTATCTTATCAACGACTAGTGGACGCCCGCAGCTTCGCTCGCGTGGAATTAGACATTCACTAAATTCAAAAACGGCATAGTTTCATACTAACTTTGCAACCCCGTTTTACCCCCTTAGGGGGTGAATTTTCAAAAATCCTTTCTTAGTGCTCCCCTACGTTATAAAAGGAACCCCTGTGTAAAATTTCAAGTTTCTAACCCTTATAGTTTAGGCCCTGCGTTGATATGTCAGTGAGTCAGTCAGTCAGTCAGTCAGTCAGTCAGTCAGTCAGTCAGTCAGTCAGTCAGTCAGTCAGTATAAATAGGTGTCTAGATAGATATTGAAAATGCCAGTAGATAGAAACCAGTTTTACTGCATACGAAAAAGACCTACACCAATTATTAACCTAAATTCTCATTCAATCATTGCTTAGATACTATTCCTCAATTATGATGAGACTCTAGACGTAAACCTTGACAGGCTCATAAACGCTGAAAAGTGCAAAGAAAAGGCGAAAAATCTGAACATAAGTATACGATGTACTTATCTCTAAAGAAGCCACGCTGCGAGCCCCTATAGGGGTGAGAATTCCTGAGTCCCCCCCACTCACCAGCCAAAATGGCGTCGTATATAAATAACATACAAGAATCTGTCAGCGGGGCGTTAACTCGAAAGACGACTTATAAATGGAAAACTCGTACCTACGGAGTAACTTTTAGCGCAAGACGCGAAATTTGCATAAATTTACAAATTTCCGTCGAAATAAATAGCATAGTTGGAGGTGGCGCCCCCGCGTGGAGTAGTTGAGGAGGCGCTCGGGTGGCCAGGCTGTACTGGGTGAGGATACTTCCTAACCTAACAAAAATATATTTGAGGCAATATGTAATTTTTTAAGTTGTAGTCCAATGTTTACAGAATATAAAAAAAAATTTGGAAATATATATTTTTTTTTAAATTTATATAGGGGTTGATTTTGCCCCGCTACTCACCAGCTAGGTCTGCAGTTCCGTGTTGGGGTATAATAGGAGAGTCGTTGGACAAGTTTTCAGCTTGCCTCAAATACCTACCGAAAAATTTATGCCAGCTCTTGGACCATAACTTATTTAGGTGATAACTTCAGAATACAGAAACAATCAGAGACCTCAAGCCCATCGGAAAGTGAAGCCACAAAATGCCACAAATACTACACTTAAATAGAGTAGTTTGATATCCCGCTCAATTTTTCCTTATATGGCATCAGTATCGAAATTAAGAAAGGTTGACTGTTTTAGTTTTTTTGTTTACATTGTATAGTGCAATTTCTACAGACTCCTGGTTTTGCAAGCATTTTATTCCATTAGATAATTTCTAGGCGATAACGTTAGATGACATTCTGACATTAATTTTATTAAATTAGTTAATTATTGTGTATTTTGGGTATTTTAAAATAACATTAATGATTAATTATATTAATTGTAATATAGCATAGAATAAGATGACTTTGCTTGCCTCATGGGCATAACATAAGAGGGCAAATTGTGACTTGTTTGTATCCTAACTACCTTATCTTGCAAATAAAGATTTGTTTTGATTTTGACAACACAAAATAGTATCCCGAATCACCACTCCCGACTCGTGGCCCGCCTACACGCTGCCCGTTTTTCATGTTTAATTTTAACTTCGCGCGGTGGTTTAATAAATGCGAAGTCTTTCGTTCAGAATTTTATGCGCACCAACCTTTGGTATAAATGGGTATTCCGCCCGCGTGGGACCCACCCGGCTTAGTTTTATTGTACGTAATTAGTTTTGGAGTTATGATGGCGCCTTGTAAAAATTAATGGCCGCCCGTGCCTCTTGTTAGTGGTGTGCTTGGATTTAGATTAGATACTCATTATTACTTCTAGGTATCGATAGTTTTATCTTCTTATCTTTAAGCACTGCTCCAAATCACTGTATTTATTTATAATAATGTAAGTTTTTATCAGTGGAAACTTTGCTGATTTGTGCACTATAGTGTAAGCTGTTGTTATATGTTATACTAGTGGACGCCCGCAGCTTCGCTCGCGTGGAATTAGACATTCACTAACTTCAAAAACAACAAAGTTTCATGCACTTTCACATGCAGTTCACTTTGCACCCCCGTTTTACCCCCCTAGGGAATGAATTTTCAAAAATCCTTTCTTAGTGCTCCCCTACGTTATAAAAGGAACTCCTGTGCAAAATTTCTAGTTTATAGTTTAGGGCCTAAACTATATACTAAACTAAACTATATACTGACATATCAACGCAGGGCCTAAACTTTAGGCCCTGCGTTGATATGTCAGTCAGTCAGTCAGTCAGTCAGTCAGTCAGTCAGTCAGTCAGTCACCTTCTCCTTTTATATATATAGATATAGACAATAATTGTGTTTCCCAAAAAAACAATAGTTGAGTGGCTGGATTTCGGATCGCGTTTTTTTTTATGGCGATAGTTTTAACTTTATGCCAGTTTCAAGTACGGTCGCGGTTCAAGTACGTCACAATGATCATAGATGAAAAAACCGGTCAAACAAAGACAAAAATGCAGGATTGTCAACGATTTCGAAGCTGGTTTCATGGAATGAAAAAAAAATCCAATTCGTGATGTTGGACAACGACCATGGCTAATCATTGGTAGATCATCATCACATCCCTTTCTATGTCCCACTCTTGGGCACGGGTATCCTCTCAGAATGGAAGGAAATAGGCCTTAGTCCACGACGCTGGCCAAGTGCAGATTGGCAGACTTCACATGCCTTCGAGAAAAACATGCATACAGTTTCCTCACGATGTATCCTTCACCCTATAGCAAGTGAAATTTAATTTCTTAAATCACACATATCATTGGTATGTGCTGCTGGGGTTTGAACCCGGACCGCCCGAGTTAGGTTAGGCGGAAGGTATCGTTGCCAACGCGTTTGTTACAAGTTTTTAGGCCGCAAACTTATGCTATTACCAAACTAGTTCGACCTATCAGTTATAAGAGCTAAGATTGCGAAGTTAATCCAAATTGGATTCGGGCGTAGTTCGATCAAGTACTCGTACCTACACCGACGATCGAGAGACGCGAGATACACTTTTAATGGATTGTCTTGCAACTTCGATTAGCTTTTAAAGTAACTAGAGGACGTATCTAGGAGAGATAGATGTTGTCAAAAATTCAATGAAGTCCCGTTGAACAATATTATTGAGAACTAGTGGACGCCCGCAGCTTCGTTCGCGTGGAATTAGACATAACATGTTGTTACATACAACATACAACAAATTGTATAGAATTAATTATGTATGTACTTGTAATTTTATGAATATTTTATTATTGACTATTTATTGACGAATTATTTATTGAATTATTATTATTACTGTTTTGACATTGGATTATATTATAATTATGTACTTATCTAACGAATTGGTTCAGGCTGTAATGTTAGATTTAAGTTTGTGTCTATTATATAAATAAATAAATAAATAAATAAATAAATAAAAAACAATAGTTTCGTTTACACCTAGTAATATTATATAGCGTATGTCACTCAGTGAAGATGCAGCAAATCGGTCCGGTAGTTTTTGTGTGAACAAACAAATCTTTTCTCTTTAAAGTACCTAGTATAGAAGTATAGACATAGGTACATATGTGATATAAACACACTTTATAACTGATTTGTTTCAAAAAATTGTTATTATAAGTATCTACCCCAAACATTCAAATCAACTACAAACCTCACGCCACCAATAGGTACTATTAGTAGTGTATTAGTAGGTCTTTGTACTTTAATGATACGAGAAAAAGGTGTCCAGTGACAAGGTCTTACCTTATGTACCTTCTCTACCTTCTACACGTGTCTGTCTAATCTTAGGTCTTCTACTAATTAATTAATGACGAAATGTTTATTTTTTGTTTGAATTCAGTTCTTGAAAATTGTTTTTGCATTTGGTAACCCTATTCTTAAAGCATTACTATCCCAAGTTTTTGTCAACCCTTTAAAATATGTACATATTTACTTAATAGTTGATATTTTATTGCTATTTTTCATTTTGATTTGCATACTCACTAAGATTGCTCTTCCTATGTCATTTACCCTTGTAGGTTCTTTATTGAATTTTACCGCTAATTTTACTGTATGCAAATTTCTTAAATAAAAAAACGATAAGCCATTAAATTATTCTAGATATATAAATATCTTGGACATTCTCACACACGGCCGTAGAATATACGAGTATATATCGAATATATAGTTAGGTGTACAGGCGCAATACCTAACTAATGCTTCTTTCAAATGAAACATGCCAATTATCCTAACTTACCTACTTATTTATTTCAACTGATGCCCCCTAGGGGTATAGGGTGAGGCAGGTGGGTACGAAATGAAACAGCACAAGGCGCGTCGCAGAGCCGAGCCGTAAAACAAGGCGGGAATATTAAAAGCCGGAGAACGAACGCCATTAAAATGCGTAATTGCTGGATTAGACCGCTCAAGATTCCTCTATTTGCCGCGCTGTTCCGATTGGTACACTCGTTGATCAAGTATAAATGAGTTGGATACCCTACATTCAGCATCATTCAGCATCATTCGCAAATTAGACAGTCATTGATGTTGAAAGTGTTTTAAAATCCATGATTTTATATAATAAACGCTTACAACTATAGGCTACAAAATAACCCGTTAAACTACACATTAATATGTATGTAGGCAGAAAGCATGCGCTATTGTTCACTCTTGTTCGCCCTTATTCACTTATACAAAATAAGTGTTTACGAACTGACGGGAAATTGAGCAAAAGTTAGTCTAATTCTTTTATTCCATATTCCATCATTTTTACTTTTATTCTACCCAGTCCACCACGCTGACTGAACAGACCTAGTTATTAATAAAATTTACTATGAACATATTTCCCAAATAAAATAAAGGATAAGCAAGTATAATTCTGTAATAACTATCAACCGGATGGCTTTCGACGCGAAATTCAAAATTCGATACTTATACTAACCTCTTCAAATTACTGTTACCAACATGAATATAAATTATACTGTACAACAATATTTTTTTTAAAAGCTTTTATAACTTTTATTTTTATTTTCATGCATTGTCATCGGAACCTAATATGTGTGCCAAATTTCAGCTCGATATGATAGCTTCAGTGGAAGTGGGTGAAATATTGATTGCAAGATTCCAGGACAGACATACCTACTAGTGAAGTTAAATAAAAGCTTTTAATAAAAAACCTATAAACAACACTAAATTCACGTCATAAGTGTCGCAATTTGAACGCGAGCTTGAACGTGCTCCCCATACGACGCCAGCGGTCTCAAGATTACGCGATTTGCCGCTTTTTCCTAGCGCGCCTTGCTTGCGTTCTGAATTTAAATTAGGCCGCGCTTTAATTTTAATCACGACGCCATTTTGATTTCACTTAAACGCTGGGCACGTTCGGAGAACTATTTCATTTACTCTTTTTTTGTTTTTAACCGTTTCGAATGCTTTTATTTATTTTCTGTCAGGACATAAAACATATAGGCTTTACGGTTTTATTATTTTATTAAAATATCGATTTGTATTGTTTATGACAGGTTCAGAAGGTGAGTTTAAGTTGGGTAGGTCCACCTACCCCTCCCCGATACAAACCTGCTACCCACACTATGCGTTATGCATGCTATGATCCCGACGTCACTTATTTATGCAACTGTTTTTAAATAGAACCTACGAATAGATAGTTAGGTACCTAGCATAGCTAACCATGTACCTAGGTGCTACGTATCGTTTGGCTAAGAACTCTTTCAGCTCGTGGAGGAGAGATTTGGATTAATATTGATGTGATGTGACAGTAGTAAAACACCTAAAACAAACATAAGCATTAAAACCAAGTAAAACACACACTTATTTGTAGCAGAAAAAACAAAACGATTTAAACAAGGAACAAACCGGAAAATTTTCCTTTTCCATTTTCAAACGCTTGTAGCCCAATGAATTCATTGCATCCACTCGACCGAAAAAAAAGAAAAAACGGCTACACGATAACAAGCTTCATTATCTATGGCCGGCCAACCCGCGCATCTGTTGGCGGGAAAAAAGGCGAAAAAAACCCCGATGATAAAACATTCATAATAAAACGGGGCCGAGTAACTTTTTGCCACCCCCGAGCTCACACCCGCAGCGCTACACCTATAAATCTATATGACGTCATTAAGAAAACGGAGAGCAACGTCTTGAATATACTCGTCTCTCTCACACCCGTATTTTTACCAAATCGCCGCGGCGAAGGAGAGAAAAGGAACGTCTTGGTAGAAAGAAAAGAACGAGAGACTGTTTTATCTCGCTCTCCACCTTACAATGGCGAAAAGACGAAGGAAATTAAATAATACTTTGTCGTTGAATCAAAGGGGTGGCGGAGTGGTTCGGAATATTTTCGGGGGTAGACTAAAAAGGGTATTGATTTTAGTTTGGAGATTAGAACTGAACTAGTTTGTTGTTTGAATGCGGCGCTCGGACAAGCATCTTACTGTTTTAGCGACGCTTTGTAGGATTATGTATTTCTAGCTGTGGAAATTATTTAATTTTCTTATATAATATATTCCTGGCAAGATCGTAGGCTCACCAAGTTCCTACAACCTAGCAACCTGTTGTGGTGTTGCAAAAAATAATAAGGACATACCTAATTAAAATTTCGACAAATTCATACTTAGGTTAATTAGCTTTTTAAGATCAATGTATTTTTATTTTTGTTGTGTTTGTATGAAATTTGTCGAAATAAACTTAGGTAATACTTATTATTATTCTAATTACTGTCGATCTATCAAGTAAAAAATACGTACCTATACATAATTCAAAATAATATTTCGTTTCATTATTCAAAATATATTCGTATCATTATTCAAAAGTTCATTCAGTGTTCAAATGGCATACACGCAATACGTCACGAACTATCTTTAAACCGGTCAAAAAGTGCACAAAGATGAGATTTAATGATAAAAGCTATTACCTACATGTGTGCCACTTAAAGAGGGGCAAATTATATTAACTACCTTTTTACAGTCTGAATGTATAGGATGAACAAGGAAAACCACCTCTTCGGAATATGGTTTAGTGTTAGAGGTAATTTCCATTGAGTTCCAATCAAAGTTAAAAGTCTTTGTTAGTAATTACTGATGAGTTATTTTGGGAAACTGTTTTCGTAACTGGGGTTACGTAAGCCTAAGTTTTAGTGAGATATTGATAGCACGATTTAAGACGTTTTCTCTATAGAATCACTTAGGATTGGAATTACATATTTGGCAAAAAAAATGTTGACTTAAAACTTTTGAAAAGTAAAGTAAAAAACATCACAACAAAATATAATTAAAATTGTTTCATACTATTAGGTCCATCCATCCATCCATCCACCATATTGTTTAAACTTTTATTAACATCCTTATCTCTACCTGCATCTTGTCAGACATGCATAGCTAAGCATAGACAACATTGTTAGTAATGTACGTTACTTCTTTTCTATTTCAGGTACGAGTATGTACCACCTCTACCAATCCGCATTGGAGCAGCGTGGTGGAGTATGCTCTGGATCTCAGCTGTGGCTGTGGGGGAAACCCGTGCCCAGTAGTGGGACGTCTAATGGTCGCAGCAGCTATGTACACCGTGCTCCAATCAATCCAAAAAAATGTTTGTTTTTCATATGGAATATAGTTTGTTTTAAAAATAGCTGTTTTACTACCAACCAACGTACATACAGAATTATTATAAATTTAAGTAGATATTCTGTTACTACTCACAAACATTGCAGTGTCAGTGAGAATTAGTCCTACCTTATTTACTGGTTTGAATTAAATAGGTGCTTGAAGATTATTTTAAAATTCAAAGTAGGTAAGATTTTTTTAGAGAATATGTTAAAATAGTCCAACTACTGGTATTTCCATTTACATAGCGAACAAATTTTGCACTCCACTAAGTGGGACCTTGAGGCTACATTTTAAATTGAAAGCCGTATGCCTGTTTGTCTGTTATTGATAGGTACTAAATAATTTATTAAAAGCTTTTGTAACTTTATTTTTTATTTTCATGCATTGTCATCGGAATATGTGCCAAATTTCAGCTCGATAGCTTCAGTGGAAGTGGGTGAAATATTGATTGCAAGATTCCAGGACATACTTATATAGTACTTACATACATATTCGTACGAGTGAAGTTAAATAAAAGCTTTTAAAAATAGCAAGAATTCATAGAGTAGTTAATGTACAGAGAGTTCCATTTACATTTACAATAATTTTTTTTACACAAAGCCTTCCTTTTAGCTAAGCTATTACTAATGGTTTGAATATTTGTAAGTTTAGTTACCTAGTTTAGTTTTACAGTTAGTCAAAAGAACGCCTTACGTTACGTTACTGCCTGACATGACTGTTAACCTAGGTTTTGGGTTCCATCCACAGTTCGGGCAAATAATTATTGGGTACTTAACTACCTAAATACCGAGTAGTAGCTCACTCACATTACATGAGACCTAAACATAACTAGTGAAAAGTGGATGCTTATACACCTCTGCGTACCCCTTCCGGGGAAATGTAGGCGTGATGTTAGTCATAGTCATAGTTATTTATTGGTAATTTAAATATGTTTTACACATCAAAAATCTTATAATGTAGTTACTTAAAACAAGTAGGTATACCAAAAATGGATAAACAAATAAAAAATTAAATAATTTTTTTTAAAAAGCTTTTTAAAACTTTTTTTTTATTTTCATGCATTGTCATCGGAACCAAATATGTGTGCCAAATTTCAGCTCGATAGCTTCAGTGGAAGTGGGTGAAATATTGATTGCAAGATTCCAGGACATACATACAAAATACATACGAGTGAAGTTAAATAAAAGCCTTTAGTTAAGCATATTTCAGTAATATACCAAAACAATATTAAAAAAATTTATGCTATGACTTTATGTTATTCAAGAGTGCAATCTTGAGTCATTCAATCGATCACGTAATTTTATAGAACTCTCAAGTAATTCAAAGTAATCTTCTAAGTCTTTTGAAATATCTCGCCCGCCCGAGGTCAGAGTTGAAGATATTCAATTTGTGCCTACAATTAAATTACAACCCTGTCTCACGGTGCGCGCTGGAATTGTAATAACCTCAACATGACGCGGGGTGCTGCAGGTCAACTAAGGCGGACTTTTTTTCAATGGTGTTTTCAATGGTGCAACAATCGGTAAGCATTGTCGAATACCTTCGGGTGGCTTGAGAACATTCGACACAGGGTTGGCCACTAACCCCTCCACCAATCCGCATTGGAGCAGCGTGGTGGAGTATGAACTCTACATACGTAAACCTTCTTGTGCAGGTGTGTCCAGCAAACCTTCGATTGCAGGTTTCCAGGACACACATACATACATACGAGTAAAGTTAAATAAAAGCTATTAATAAAATAATAAAAAAATTTCACTTTACAGCTTGACTTGAGTAATTTGATTGTACCGCTAAATTTATCACGTAGGGTTGGGCTGTAAGCAGTTTATCGCGCGGGGTTGGGAGGGGGTGTAAGAAGCAGAGATTTTATAGGCGAGGCGACGCTATGCTCGTAACGGCTTATTCCCCGGCCTTGGGGTGGCCTGATCCTTTGTATTGCCGATTTTATTCCGCCGGAGAACGATAAGGCTATTGAGAAACCTTCCGGAATTCAGGGCTCGTTTTATGGCCCGTAGACGTTTGGTTGCGTGTTTGTTCTGAGATGCTTTGATCCTGATTTATAACTGCCTTTTGCCTACTTGGTCTTGTATCTAAGTATCTTGGACATTCTCACACACGGCCATCTGACCCCAAAGTAAGCGCGAGCCTGTAATATGGGTGTCAGAGACTGATATACATACATACATAGATATTTTTAAATACATACATAGATATTAACATCTAGACACAGAACAAATACAAGTGTTCGTCACACGCATTTTTGTTCTGAGTGGGATACGAACCCACGACCCCTGGCGCAACAGGCGGGGTCACTACCGATTGCGCCAACGGGCCTGTGTATGTTAACGTTCACCTGGAGAAGTCGCCTATACAGTGACGCCGTAAAGCTCTTTATGACTATACAGCCAAAATTCATTCAAAAAACCTTGAGACGTCTGCCAGTTCGCAATTGTTCAGCGTGGTGGAATAAGGCCTAGCCCCTCCCAATCCGAGAGGACATCCATGCCCAACAGTGGGACAAAAGGGTGGTGTTCGTGGTGGTATATTAACTTATTGGTGGAAGATAGCAACAGAGCAAGTAACACACATCCCCTGCCGAACATGACTGAACAAGCCTCAAAGAAGAACAACGGTTAGCCCAGTTAGCATAGCAGTAAGAACATTAGTTGGTTGGATTTAAGTAAGTACCTACCAGAACTGGAGCGTCCATAGCCCAATGGCTCGCGTCGGTTCAATGTGATCGAAAGAGTTAAGCAACGACGGGCGCGGTCGGTTTGTGAATGGGTGACCGCTAGTGGCAAAATTTTATGGACGCTACCGTGCTTCGGAGGGCACGTTAAGCCGTCGGTCCCGGTTGTTTTCAATGCTGGAAACAGTCGTTAAGTCTTGTCGAAAACCTTCGGGTGGCTTGAGAGCATTCGACACTGGGTTGGCCACTAACCCCTCCACCAATCCGCATTGAAGCAGCGTGGTGGAGTATGCTCTAGACCTCCTGCAGCAGTGTCTGTGGGGAATACCCGTGCCCAGCAGTGGGACGTCTATGGGTCGCAGCGACCAAAACTGGGGCACGGACGGTAAGTCCGCAATAACCAATTGTAAATCACGCTCCAAGTCACAGCCACTCAGATTTTCCACTTGCCTACCTATCGATTTTATAGGAGCCTTAAATATTTCGTCATCATGATATGAATAATTCATAGATATTCCTTGATATAAACTGACATATTTAAGGCTAGAACTTGTACAGAAATGCAAACAAACATTGACAACGCCCTTGGGAGCGATATACATTATAGAAGCGACCAGACTACACAAGGGGCTTTACTAAAAAACTGGTTTGACGAGATAATTAGGTTAAAATTAAAAAAAAAAAGCTTTTGTAACTTTTTTTTTTCGTATATTGTCGTCAGAACCAAATATGTGTGCCAAATTTCAGCTCGATAGGTTCAGTGGAAGTGGGTGAAATATTGATTGCAAGATTCCAGGACATACATACATACGAGTGAAGTTAAATAAAAGCTTTTAATAAAAACTTTTAAAAACCAGCTTCTAACTAGTTTTATATTATGTTAATATTCAGCCGTATCTACCATTTTTAATTACACTATAAAAAAATGCTTTTTTTGTTTGGTTTTTACTTAGTTATTTTTGTATTGGTGATTGTTCCAGTTAAACTCCATTGTCACCTTGATTTAAAATACTGGTTGATAATGATTGCTTGTTTAAAATATTGGTGGCATCTGCATCATAATTGCTTCAGCCGAATACAGAAACGCAGCTCATATTTTCCAATTTTAATTTTCACATTTCAATTTTCAATTTTGACCGGACATCAAAACTGAGTGACTGTTGGAAACATTAACTTGATCGCAGTATTATCTGTGTTGTGACATTAAATTGACGTTTTTGTTATCTGTAGAAACAACTTGTCAATTCTTTTCACGGGCACATGCGATTTTTTATTCGGTTCGCAAATTATTCATTTTGGACCTATTCTTACTTTTTCTCAGTGACGTTTTAGTATTTGGTCGTGCCTAGTGCCTGGTGAAAAAGTGTCACTATGAAATTCTCACTTATTCGCCGGATGCCTTTATCTACATGCAATATAAACAACGCCTTACCGAAGGAGGGGGTGGGAGTTCTCCCGCCATAAACTGCTTTTATACCGTTGCGCCATAATTAAAATGGTTTGACGTTTTCTAGCGGGCGCGCAAGATAAAAGACCTAAGATGGCGGCAGCGCGTTCCAAAATTGAATTTTGTAATTTTAATTAGACCCGCTGCGCCTGCCGTGCGGATTTAATTATCCCGTTTTGTTATCCGCTGTAGTGGAGTGGTGCCTAATTGGTGTGTATCCGAGGCTTTATCCAATGGAAACTACTTACCAATACTAAATGAACTCTTCGAATTTTCGATGACCAATTTATTCAAAATATTAAGCCAAAATCCGAATAATGTACACTAGGATTTTTACACGATCATTTTACTATAAATGTACATGTGCACAAATCTTATCATTACGTTGTGAATATAACTGAGGATATAAAAGCAACTCTAGTTTCATTCACAACTTGTACCTTTAAATAAGACTACTGTAAATAAGACTACTGTCTGTGAGAGCAAATAAATAAAATATCTATCTTTATTCAAGATCATAAATTATTGACAGCTGACCAAAGAGATTTTATTTATTGAAATATGTCTTTGCAGCTGACACAAATAAGGATACGTTCAAGTATTTAATACAGTTTGGACTTGTTACTGTGCAGCCACCATTATACTACTTGACAACCACTTTAAAAATAATTAAGTGGTTGTCAGGCTATATACCTATATTATATATACCTCCACCAATCCGCATTGGAGCAGCGTGGTGGAGTATGCTCTAGACCTCCCGCAGCATCAGTGTCTGTGGTGGAGACCCGCGCCCAGCAGTGGGACGTCTATGGGTCAGCGAGTGAGGCTAATGTTAAAAATAACTGTCCAACTACACTTCACCCAGGGATAACCAGTTAGGGCACGTGTACCCGAACCCAGTTTCCCAATACGATATTTTGAATAAAAACCCGATTTTAAAACGCGTTGTGTCCATTGTCCACTGAACCAGACAAACTGGCTTAGCACGTGGGCGCTCCTGGCAGTTGAGGGTTGAATTGAACCCAAACGTTATAATAGGGTATTTCGATTGAAAAGGCCTTAAATTGGTACGTCTACGTTATTGTTACTCTTTCGACTGCATCGATATAAATTAACTATGATATTAATTAAAAGCTTTTATTAAAAGCTTTTATTTAACTTCACTCGTATGTATGTATTCATGTATGTCCTGAAATCTAGCAATCAATATTTCACCCACTTCCACTGAAGCTATCGAGCTGAAATTTGGCACACATATTTGGTTCCGATTACATTGCACGAAAATAAAATAAAAAGTTCTAAAAAGCTGTATTTTTTTATTTTTTTAATAATTCATTATTGGTTTAATATTGGTAAATACATATGTATGAGAATACTAAATTAAAACTTTTGAGAACCTGCAAACACCTAACTAAATTACAAATAAACATTGACATTTATAACAATACACTAACTATCGAAGATAAGATAAGCGGTGACAGCCCAGTGGCTAACGAACTCGCCTCCCATTCGAGCGGTCCGGATTCAACCAATTACTTTGTGCCAATTACTTTTCATAGTTATGTGCGATTTAAGAAAATAAATAAATGTCACTAGTTGTAACGGTGAAGGACACATCGTGAGGAAACCTGCATGCCTGAGAGTTCTTTCTAATTTTCTCGAAGGAATGTGAAGTCTGTCACTTGACCAGCGTGGTGGACTAAGGCCTAATCCTTCCCATTCTGAGAGGAGACCCGTGCCCAACAGTGGACAATGAAAGGGTTGTGATGGAACTATCTATACTTCTATACTAATATTAGAAAGAGGAAACATGTTGTAATTTTTTCGCACAAAAACTATTGGACCGATTTCAAAAATTCTTTCAACATTAGAAAGCTGGATCTTCACTGAGTGACATAGGCTATTTAATATTACTAGGTGTAAACGAAACTATTGTTATGTCTAATTCCACGCGAGCGAACCTGCGGGCGTCCACTAGTCGTAGATAATATAATCGTTATATACTATTCGTAATTCAGCTGTAAAATCTAATATCTTAGCGTGTACCTATTCGTATGTCATTTCATAGTGTATATATTTAAATTAAATATTTTACCCGAAAGCAAGTTTGTTGTAACGGTGAAGGACACATCGTGAGGAAACCTGCATGCCTGAGAGTTCTTTCTAATTTTCTCGAAGGAATGTGAAGTCTGTCACTTGACCAGCGTGGTGGACTAAGGCCTAATCCTTCCCATTCTGAGAGGAGACCCGTGCCCAACAGTGGACAATGAAAGGGTTGTGATGGAACTATCTATACTTCTATACTAATATTAGAAAGAGGAAACATGTTGTAATTTTTTCGCACAAAAACTATTGGACCGATTTCAAAAATTCTTTCAACATTAGAAAGCTGGATCTTCACTGAGTGACATAGGCTATTTAATATTACTAGGTGTAAACGAAACTATTGTTATGTCTAATTCCACGCGAGCGAACCTGCGGGCGTCCACTAGTCGTAGATAATATAATCGTTATATACTATTCGTAATTCAGCTGTAAAATCTAATATCTTAGCGTGTACCTATTCGTATGTCATTTCATAGTGTATATATTTAAATTAAATATTTTACCCGAAAGCAAGTTTAAATTACATAAGTTTAATAATACAAAATATACGTCAAGATATTGAAATACCTAATATGTGTGGAAAATAATTAAATATATAGACATAAATAATTACATTGTGAGTCAATTATAATCTTACTCTTCGCTGAGTCTCGATTCGAAGGCATTCGCTTCACCAACCAGTTTATCCTGACCCGCTCCTCTGAACACTCTTTGCATGTACATACAATGAATTCTAATGAATACTAAAATACTTTAAATACCTAATGCTAACTGCACTAAATTACTGTCAATACCTGCATCAGGTTATTTCATTTAATCGCACAATTACCTAAATTATTGCCTAGGTATTTTCATACACCTGTCATTTTGAAACCAATAAATTGTATGGAAATGTGTGTGTCAGAATTTAGTTTAAGGGTTGAGCATATCCTGAATATCATTCATCTAAGCATGATCCCTAAAGGTTTCAAACTAATCGAACCATTAGTTATACATTATTACATCATCGTATTACGTAGTGTGTAGCATAAAGCTACTAACGAATGGAAACTTACTAAAATTGCTTTTAATTATACTGCTGCTGCAACCCACGTCCCACTGCTGGGCACGGGTTTCCCCCACAGACAAATCTGCGTGAGGTCTAGAGCATCTACCACGCTGCTCCAATGCGTATTGGTGGAGGGATTAGTTGCCAATCCAGAGTCGAATGTCCCCAAGCCACCAGTCTTTGATAAGGCTTAACGATTGTTTCCACTATTGGAAACAACCAGGACCGACGGCTCAACGTGCCCTCCGAAGCACGGTAGAGCCCTTGAGATCTCGCCACTAGCGATCACCCATAAACCAAACGCGCCTGTCTGTACTTAGCTTTGTCAATCATATTGAATCGACTCGAGCCATTGGGACTATGGACGCTACACTTAGGTACTTACCACTCAATTATTCTTACTGATTTCAATTCAGAGTTTTATATAGTTTTATATATTCTGAGTTTTATATTAATGCAGTCATTGTATCACATGTCAACTGCAATAGCAAATGTGTTGAGATAATTAAACTAACAATTTCCAATTCAAACACACTAAAGTCCCGCGCTCAAACATGCCATCAGGGTCCAAGATACGCTGGTGGGCTCCCGGAGGGGACTCGTGGGGTGGAAGCTTGAAAATTTCACAAGAAAATTTCCCCATTCAGCATCTTTGTTTTCGCCAAGATGGCGGCCGGGAGATGGGTGTACGTGTAATTTTAGAACGTTGTTTTTGTTGGATTGTGTTACAAGATATTAAAATGTTATAATTGGAAGTTGTATGTGTTTTAATTGACTTCGTATTAATTCAGAATAATCACATGCAAGGTTGGTGTGACGTCGAGGTATTTAAACATACATACTGCAGATTCTCCATGACGGTTGGATGGTGGCAAAAGCTTTGTACCTATCCTTTTTTATGAAAATTAAGTAGACAGAAGTGTACGAAATTTTAGAAATACATACATAAGATTAATGAAGAAAACATTATATTAGAAATACATGAACTTAGTAAAAACATTAAATAAAGCTGTATTGGTTTGACACACAACATTAAATATGTTACGACTGGATACGACAGCATTTGTCATAATACTTTTTCGTTGCGACCTATAGACGTCCCACTGCTGTGCACGGGTCTTCCCCACAGACACGGGAGGTCTAGAACATACTTCACCACTCTGCTCCAAAAAATAATAATACTTAATTTCAACTTATGGATGATAACTTAAAATTAAAAAAATTATACATGGTCAAATTTCAACCACTCGCGACCACTAGACCATCGGTTATTGAGGTTAAATGCTCAGTTAGTTAGTTACCTATAATTCATAGTTGAAGTTACCGGCTTACTCAATGTGTGATTGCAGTCTATTTCTGACTGCCGACTAGTTTCGGTCAATTACGATGACCACCTTCAGGAGTGAACGCGCTCGCGACGGGCACGGCGTACACGGCAACGGTACACAATATAGACACTCACGAATCATTCAGTAATAAAATATAATGCATTAAACTAACCTCGACATAATTAATTAAAAAAAAAATACAATAAATAAGATAATAATTACAATAATTCTCAGTAGCGTAGCGTGGCCTTAAGAAAACCGCCTAGAGAGAAAGTCTACACAATTGCTTCAAGAAGCTTCTTTGATCATCCCTTTTAATTAAGGAGAATATAATTATAATTAAAACTTACCGCGCCATACGTAAGTGAGTATATTAAATATATTTACAAGAAAATGTATGTCAGAATAGGTCATTCACATTGTATGAATATTTTTGCCGTAATAATAACTATCATTTGTTAAGCTATAATAACTATCATTTGTTATGTACGACAACGATCTTATTAAGTACCTACGTTATTAAAATAAATTATTTGATTATATAAACTACCTATTGTAACACCTTTTTTCGTCACTGAAACTAAAACTTACTTTGGCACCAAAATGTAAACTTTCTTTTCATACAAAATAGGACCTCGATGCCGGGTATTGAGGTTCCATAAACGTATTTCATCCCTTTTTCCTTACGTTTATATAAACTTAGCTGTTAATCATCGTAAATACACTTAAGTAATTACAATAAATTTAGGAAATCAAAACAAATAAACAAATGATTCAATGTCAAGGGCGTTTGACGCTGACGTTTCCGAAGGATCGACAGATCTACGAAACTATCGGCTGGTGGGCGTTCCGTTTCACACTAGTGGGTCGTGTTGTTTATGGTTCTTTAAAGTTTCAGGTTTGGGAGTGGCTAAAGAATATTGTATTTTGTCTTTTAGGTGTCTGGAGTAGTGTATTTAGCTTATTTAAACTCATAATAATAATCTTTAGGCTTGATATCTAAAATATTTAATTCCTTTTCCTTTGATGTTAGTGACCATAAATACTACCAAGCTGTGAGTGCGCGACGGAACGGTTTTAAGGTTCGTTCTGAAAGCAGTAGTTTTTGTGTCTGTTGTTGTCAGTCTGAGTTATTTCGTTTAAATAATACTTTATTTATTAAAACGCTAATTCATTGTTGTATTAATTTATTGAAATTAGGTAATTTGGAATCTTTTGCGCTGTTTGGTGTCTAGTGTGTTAAATTTCTCGGTTGTCAGGGAGTTGGCCTATATTCAGGTATGAGTTGCGAGTGTGTTTTCGGACGCAGCCTGGAATTGGTAAAGTGATTGTTGAGAACCCCGTTCCGGTCCGTGGCGAGAGAGTGATTTGTGGGGTGAGAGTGGCCATTTTGGAGCTGTTGTGCTGTGGCAAGGCAGACAGCGGGGCTGTCTGCCAGTCTGTCTGTTAAGTAGTGGAATCGAGTTGGAATCCTATCTGAGTGGCCCGAAAGTCACCGCTCTGGTGAGTAGAGTGGATAAATAGTGGGTTTCTGATTAAATTCTTGTTATTTGCATAAATCGTAGCTGATTCGGTGATTCTTTTCAGGTTGTGTTTTGAGGACTCTCTGTCCACGCGGGTGCGCGTGGGAGTCGCTGTCTTGCTGCTTCGGTGAGTTTATGCAATCCATGGTTAGGTTGAAACAGTGTTTTGTGAATTTTCGTGTTGTTAATTCGAACGTTCTACCCAGGGTTCTGTGCGCGACCGGCACCGGCCGTGTGTACTGTGTGGTGGGCTGTTGTGCGGTGCTTCACACTCCTCCCTAACAAGGTATGCATCGAACTCATTCATTTTTCGCGAGAATTAAATCCACTTACTGGGTGACTTAGTGAACTCTGTCTAAAGGGCACCGCCATGCGAGCCGGCGAGCGGGCCACCGTGGATCCCCGGCGCTATGCGCAATGGTGGCGTCCGCCACGCCCACGGTTTCGTTTACTCCATGGTTAGTTCTCTTTCTATTAGTTGCTTTTAGTGGCCGCAAATAAATGATTACCTGCCCGAGTGTTACCGGGGCTTAACCCCTACGCCATGCGCGCTGGTGGCATCCATCACGCCAAAGGCGTTCTTGTCTACTTGATGGGTTATTACTCTAATTATTTGCTTGTATTGTCAGCCATTAAATAATAGCCGCCTAGGATAACTAGTTAGCGTTTAGTGTTAAGTGTGCTCTGTGTATACCTGTTATCTATACCTAGTATCTGGTATCCATACCTATTATGTAGTAGCAGTGTTTATACCTGGTATTTATACCTGGTAACTGGTATGCCTGGTGTACCTAGTAGTGGTAGTAGTATATATAGACCTAGTATCTTTTGTTTCTAAAGTAGGGAAGCCCTGCGAGCCTTATAGGGCAGTGATATAGTGTGATTCTGTAAGGCTGTGGTTCTGTAGGCTGTAGTTAATTTGATCTTTTTCCTACCGAGCCCTGTATATCGAACGGGTATTCCGGTTACTTTTAATTACTTAACTCTGGTTAGTCTCTAGGCTGTTACTTTAGTTTTAACTTTATTTGTAGAATAGCCTCTGCCGGAGGACTGTGTTTACTGTTGTGTAAGACCTGTTTCTGTAATCGTAGGAGGAGTTTTTGGGGAGAGAAGTTTTTGGAGGGAGAGGAGTTTCTGGAGGAGAGGAGTCTTTGAAGGGAACAGTTTTGTTGGAGGGAAGAGGCTGGGGAGGTGTAAGAGTCCCGGGGGGAGAGGAGTGCGTGTGGCGCTGAGGGTGGAGTGGTGAGCGGAGTGAGGCTAAATTCGTCGGCTGCGGGACCGGAGGCTTCGGATTCTTCGCGCCTCTCCCTATTGCTAACTTAGACACCTAATTTAGATTTAACTTATTAGACGCTAATTTAATTAAGATACTTTGATGTAAGTCAACTTAAAGTAATTACTGGACTGACAGGTCAGAGTAGGGATATCGGTGGGGCCCGGTCCGAACGGACCCCTCTGACAAATACCTAGGCAAGTGAGCAGCCAAGCACACCGACAAGCTCTGTTTTTCTTTTCTTTATGTTTAACTTAAAAACAAATTTAAATTATTGAAGTTAAGTGGATAGAAAAAAATAAATGAAGTTAAGTGGATAGAACTCTACTGTGTTTCTATTTCCCCCCCACTATTCCTGTTACAATGGCGCCCAACGTGGGGCTTTTGTTGGTGTGTGGAGGCACTCCCCGGCACTGGTCTCTCGCTCAGTGACGGATTGGCTGCTCATACACTTATAAAATTTTTCCTTGGCCTGTAATGTTATACTGTACTGTGTTTTGAGTGTATTCTGTACTGTATTAAACCTTCTGGTGTACTGATGTTGGCTGGCACTCGGCAAATAATACCGCTTTAGTAAAACTTAAGTTTACGGGATCTTTTATAAGACTGTATTACTCGTATTCCCTTAAGATTTCATAATGGCTGAAGAGCGGCCCATTCGGTTTAACTTGTTAAATAAGGATGAGTTGGCTTATGAGGTGACTATCCGTAATGGGGTACCCGAGACCACGGTGGAACGTTTGCGAGCACAAGTGGCGCGTCTGGCCAAGGAGTTGCCCAGCGATGAGGTGAATGAGTTCGTGGGTGACGTGGAGGTCGAGTTAAAGCTAATTTCAAACAAACTTACAGAGTTGGAGGAGCTGTTGGGTAATAAACCCCTCCTACTTAAGAAAATAAATAGAATTCAGGCGTTATGTAACCACCTTTTCCATCGGCTGAGTCGGGTCGAGCCCGAGGCGGAAGATTTACGGGTTTTAAAAAAGCAACTAGATGACCTTCTCCTAGTTGTATTGAAACGGGTTGATCGAATGTCTGTTAATTTCCACAGTAGCTTCGAGTTCAAAACGGCTGAGGACACAACTTCAGATTCTGCTGTAAAGGAGCCTGTAGGGGTCGCGCCGGTGGTAACCTGCGATAGGGTATCGTCTGTTCCGTCGCTTAATTTGAAATTTAGTGGGAAGGACAGCGTGCAGGAATTCATCGTGCGGTTAGAAGAATTGTGTCGGTCTCGGAATATTTCGAAGGAAAGGTTATTAAACTCGGCGGCGGAGTTATTCCAGGGTGAGGCCCTGTACTGGTATCGGAGTGTTTGTGACGAGGTGACGAGCTGGGATGAGCTAAAAACCCTGCTGGTGGAGGAATTTCTTCCCTCCAACTACGACCATCGGTTGCTCCAGGAGATCCGGTCCCGGACTCAGGGCCCCGATGAGTCGATCTCGAGCTACTTATGTATTATGCGCAATTATTTCTCTCGGTTGCGTAAGCCTTTGGATGAGACGGAGAAACTGGATATTGTTAGGTATAATATAAGGCCCTCCTATTCTTTACCGTTGGCCAATGTGGATATTAAGACATGGGCGGACCTCAAGCGGCATGGACGGCAATTGGAGGCGACGCGACAGGTTGCAGAGTCTTTCTGCGAGCCGCCGAGAAACTCGCCGAACGCGGTAGCACCCGACCTTGCTTACAGAGGTAAAGTCAGCCGTCCCCGGTGTGAAGCGGCTGCGAAGGAGGTAGAGAAGTTCTGCGTGCGGTGTCGGGTGAAGGATCATACGCTGCTTGAGTGTACGGCGCCGCGGGTTGTAGTCTGTTTCCGGTGTGGTGAAAAGGGCGTGACCGTGGCCAATTGCCCGAGATGCGCTCCTAAAAAGGAAAAACCCTGCGGATCCAAAAAACGTGTAAGGGGGGGCTGCCGTCGTCGGGACGCCGGTGCACCGGACCAGGAGCTACGTGACTGGTGCGAGTATGTAAGGGTGTTCTTTCAAACCTACCGGACGAAGGTGGCAACGGTCGGCTCCCGGGGCATCGGGGACGCTCGTCCTTATATGAAGGTTGAGATTGGTGGCGTGCCGTATTATGGGTTATTAGATTCGGGGTCTGAAATTTCGATTATAGGCGGTTCTGCGGTGAACCAATTTTCTGATCTAGCTGAGCTGCATCCGGCCGGTCCTGTAGACTCTGTAGTGACGGCGAATGGATCTCCCTCCCCCGTTACTGGTTATATGTTTTTGCCTGTTGTTGTGAACGGTGTTTCACGTGTGATTAAGTTTTTTGTGATTCCTGGTATGGCGTCCTCATTGTTATTTGGTATCAACTTCTGGAAGGCCTTCCAGGTGGCGCCGGATGTTTTACGACTTGTAAATCGGAGTGACTTGATAGAATTTCGCAACCCTAGTGACGCCGTCGTTTCGCAAGTAAATCATTTACATCCTTTTGATGATTTATCCGGGGAGCAGAAGAGGTTAGCGGCGGACGTGTGTGCGATGTTCGAAGATATTTCTGCTGAAAGGAAAGGTTTAGGTAGGACCACTCTCATTTCTCATCACATCGACACTGGAGATGCCGTCCCTATTAAGCAGCGCTATTATATTATGTCGCCCGATAAGCTACGGGAGCTGAATCGACATCTAGATGAAATGATTGCGATGGACGTGGTCGAGCCGAGCTGTAGCCCGTGGAATAATCCTATCACGATGGCCCCTAAGGCTGATGGGAAGATGCGTTTCTGTCTGGATAGTAGGAAATTAAATGAGGTGTCAAAACATGACGCCTACCCATTAAAATAAGTAATATCTTAGATCAACTTCGAGATGCCCGGTTCCTTTCGTCGATCGATCTGAAGTCCGCGTTCTGGCAGATTCCCCTGACCCCTTCTTCCAAGGAGAAGACGGCGTTCACGGTACCGTCCCGCGGCCTGTTTCAATTTAAGGTGATGTGTTTTGGGCTTGCTTCAGCGCCGGCGACGCAGCAGCGCCTGATGGACAAGTTATTCGGCCCTGAGTTCGATGGGCGTGTATTTATATATTTAGATGACATTGTTGTGGTAAGTAAAACTTTTGAGGAGCATATTGACCTCCTCCGGAGGGTTTTTGAGCGGTTGCGGTCGGCAAACCTAACTGTTAGTCTGTCGAAGTGTTGTCTGTTTAGGAAACAGCTGAAGTACTTGGGGTACGTGGTAGATGAATTGGGCTTGAGGACGGATCCTGATAAAGTTAAGGCGATCACGGACTTCCCTATTCCCTCCTGCCCGAAGGACGTCAAGAGGTTCCTTGGCACGGCGTCGTACTATCGGCGATTTATACGAGGATTTAGTACGATCGCCGCCCCTTTGAATGCGTTGACTTCTACCCGAAAGAATAGGCCTCCCTTCGTGTGGTCTTCTGAAGCCGAGCACGCGTTTCTCCAATTAAAGAGTGCTTTGACGTCTGCTCCGGTCCTGGCTTGCCCGGATTTCTCTCTGCCGTTTGTAGTGCATGCTGATGCTTCTGAGGTTGGTATCGGTGGCATGTTGACCCAGGTTTTTGAGGGGGAAGAACACCCTATTGCTTACTATAGTCGCTCTCTCAGCAGACCGGAGCGAAATTATTCCGCAACCGAGCGGGAGGCGTTAGCGGTCGTACAGGTGGTCGAACATTTTCGTCCGTATCTGGAAGGTCCTAATCCTTTTAGGATAATCACGGATCATGCCAGTTTAAAGTGGTTCCTTAATCTGCGTAATCCTACGGGGCGTCTTGAACGATGGGGTTGTCGGCTCTCTCCTTTCAACTTCGTTATTGAACATCGACGGGGCAAGGACCACCTGATCCCAGATTCTTTGTCGCGAGCTGTACCTGTGTCGGCGATGTCGGCCCCTTCGTCGGATCCTTGGTTCCATAATATCTATACCCGGTGTGCGGGAAGGCCCCAAACCTGTCCTAATTACCAGATTGTAGATGGTAAGCTCTATCGCTTCACCAAGAGTAAGACTACGTTGACTGGGGATTTTGACTGGAAGGAAGTGGTTCCCTCGAGCGATAGGCTCCGTCTGATTAAGGAACATCATGACACCCCATTAGGTGCACATCTGGGCGTAGAGAAGACTTACAAACGCTTACGCCTTCACTTTTACTGGCCCGCCATGTATAAGAATGTCGAGGACTACATCTCCGACTGTTCAACGTGTAAGGCTTATAAACACCCGAATCAAACTACTCCGGGGTTGTTTGGGAACCCTAAGGTGTGCCGGAGACCTTTCCAGTGTATTAGCGTCGATTTGGTTGGTCCACTGCCCAGGTCTCGACAGCAGAATGAGTATCTTTTGGTCGTGGTGTGTTGCTTTTCAAAGTATGTTCTAATATTCCCATTGCGGCGTGCTACGGGAAAGGCGGTGGCACAACGCTTGGAAGATCATGTCTTCTTGGTGCACGGGGTCCCCCAGACAGTGATTGTAGATAACGGGCCTCAATTTATAGGGCGCGAAGTTAGGGCGTTATTCGGTAAATACCGAATCCCGCAAATCCATTTTACTCCCACTTACTGCCCACAGGTTAATACTGTCGAGAGGTACAACCGCACTATTGTCACGGCCATAGCTGCACTGGTAGGTTCAGATCAGCGCAGTTGGGACTCCCATCTCGGTGAAATCCAATTTGCTATTAACACAGCTGTCAACGACACGACTACCTTTTCCCCTTTTCTTCTAGTGCACGGACGAGAGGCGGTGGTTAGTGGAGACGTCTACGGTGACACTGAGGACCTGGACGACATAGTGGTGAGTTCTCGGGGGGACTACGTTGATAAGATCGACGGGTTAAAAGACGTGTTCTTGAAGGTTGATAAGGAAATGAAGAAATCCCACACCCGTAACGCAAGGTATTACAATAGGCGTAAAAGGGACGTGAGCTTCGAGGAGGGAGATGTGGTTTGGCGCCGTACCCATGTTCGTAGCGACGCTGCAAAACATTTTTCGTATAAACTGGCTCCACGGTTCGAGAAGTGTAGGATAGTTCACAAGTTATCTAGGCTGGTGTATTTGCTGGAGGACGAAGGTGGGAAAAGGAGTGAGTGCCACGTGAAGGATATTAAGGGTCTAGATTAATTGCGGTGGGCTATCCGAGTGGCGTGTTCTGGCAGTAAGTGAGGGTTAGCTTGTTCTGGTAGGGAGATTAGGTGTCGTGCTGTTCTGGGCGTCTGTGTTCGTGTAAGCGCTGGAGGGCCAGCGTGAATTTCACTCGCTTCCCCTCGTGAAATTCTGGTGGGCGACGGGGTACTGTAACACCTTTTTTCGTCACTGAAACTAAAACTTACTTTGGCACCAAAATGTAAACTTTCATTTCATACAATAGGACCTCGATGCCGGGTATTGAGGTTCCATAAACGTATTTCATCCCTTTTTCCTTACGTTTATATAAACTTAGCTGTTAATCATCGTAAATACACTTAAGTAATTACAATAAATTTAGGAAATCAAAACAAATAAACAAATGATTCAATGTCAAGGGCGTTTGACGCTGACGTTTCCGAAGGATCGACAGATCTACGAAACTATCGGCTGGTGGGCGTTCCGTTTCACACTAGTGGGTCGTGTTGTTTATGGTTCTTTAAAGTTTCAGGTTTGGGAGTGGCTAAAGAATATTGTATTTTGTCTTTTAGGTGTCTGGAGTAGTGTATTTAGCTTATTTAAACTCATAATAATAATCTTTAGGCTTGATATCTAAAATATTTAATTCCTTTTCCTTTGATGTTAGTGACCATAAATACTACCAAGCTGTGAGTGCGCGACGGAACGGTTTTAAGGTTCGTTCTGAAAGCAGTAGTTTTTGTGTCTGTTGTTGTCAGTCTGAGTTATTTCGTTTAAATAATACTTTATTTATTAAAACGCTAATTCATTGTTGTATTAATTTATTGAAATTAGGTAATTTGGAATCTTTTGCGCTGTTTGGTGTCTAGTGTGTTAAATTTCTCGGTTGTCAGGGAGTTGGCCTATATTCAGGTATGAGTTGCGAGTGTGTTTTCGGACGCAGCCTGGAATTGGTAAAGTGATTGTTGAGAACCCCGTTCCGGTCCGTGGCGAGAGAGTGAATTGTGGGGTGAGAGTGGCCATTTTGGAGCTGTTGTGCTGTGGCAAGGCAGACAGCGGGGCTGTCTGCCAGTCTGTCTGTTAAGTAGTGGAATCGAGTTGGAATCCTATCTGAGTGGCCCGAAAGTCACCGCTCTGGTGAGTAGAGTGGATAAATAGTGGGTTTCTGATTAAATTCTTGTTATTTGCATAAATCGTAGCTGATTCGGTGATTCTTTTCAGGTTGTGTTTTGAGGACTCTCTGTCCACGCGGGTGCGCGTGGGAGTCGCTGTCTTGCTGCTTCGGTGAGTTTATGCAATCCATGGTTAGGTTGAAACAGTGTTTTGTGAATTTTCGTGTTGTTAATTCGAACGTTCTACCCAGGCTTCTGTGCGCGACCGGCACCGGCCGTGTGTACTGTGTGGTGGGCTGTTGTGCGGTGCTTCACACTCCTCCCTAACAAGGTATGCATCGAACTCATTCATTTTTCGCGAGAATTAAATCCACTTACTGGGTGACTTAGTGAACTCTGTCTAAAGGGCACCGCCATGCGAGCCGGCGAGCGGGCCACCGTGGATCCCCGGCGCTATGCGCAATGGTGGCGTCCGCCACGCCCACGGTTTCGTTTACTCCATGGTTAGTTCTCTTTCTATTAGTTGCTTTTAGTGGCCGCAAATAAATGATTACCTGCCCGAGTGTTACCGGGGCTTAACCCCTACGCCATGCGCGCTGGTGGCATCCATCACGCCAAAGGCGTTCTTGTCTACTTGATGGGTTATTACTCTAATTATTTGCTTGTATTGTCAGCCATTAAATAATAGCCGCCTAGGATAACTAGTTAGCGTTTAGTGTTAAGTGTGCTCTGTGTATACCTGTTATCTATACCTAGTATCTGGTATCCATACCTATTATGTAGTAGCAGTGTTTATACCTGGTATTTATACCTGGTAACTGGTATGCCTGGTGTACCTAGTAGTGGTAGTAGTATATATAGACCTAGTATCTTTTGTTTCTAAAGTAGGGAAGCCCTGCGAGCCTTATAGGGCAGTGATATAGTGTGATTCTGTAAGGCTGTGGTTCTGTAGGCTGTAGTTAATTTGATCTTTTTCCTACCGAGCCCTGTATATCGAACGGGTATTCCGGTTACTTTTAATTACTTAACTCTGGTTAGTCTCTAGGCTGTTACTTTAGTTTTAACTTTATTTGTAGAATAGCCTCTGCCGGAGGACTGTGTTTACTGTTGTGTAAGACCTGTTTCTGTAATCGTAGGAGGAGTTTTTGGGGAGAGAAGTTTTTGGAGGGAGAGGAGTTTCTGGAGGAGAGGAGTCTTTGAAGGGAACAGTTTTGTTGGAGGGAAGAGGCTGGGGAGGTGTAAGAGTCCCGGGGGGAGAGGAGTGCGTGTGGCGCTGAGGGTGGAGTGGTGAGCGGAGTGAGGCTAAATTCGTCGGCTGCGGGACCGGAGGCTTCGGATTCTTCGCGCCTCTCCCTATTGCTAACTTAGACACCTAATTTAGATTTAACTTATTAGACGCTAATTTAATTAAGATACTTTGATGTAAGTCAACTTAAAGTAATTACTGGACTGACAGGTCAGAGTAGGGATATCGGTGGGGCCCGGTCCGAACGGACCCCTCTGACAAATACCTAGGCAAGTGAGCAGCCAAGCACACCGACAAGCCCTGTTTTTCTTTTCTTTATGTTTAACTTAAAAACAAATTTAAATTATTGAAGTTAAGTGGATAGAAAAAAATAAATGAAGTTAAGTGGATAGAACTCTACTGTGTTTCTATTTCCCCCCCACTATTCCTGTTACACTATCTTCATTACATAAAATTATTTATGTTATTATGTTCTCATGTAAGTCACTGTGTGTCTTTATTGAGAATAAAATTTCTTTAAACCTAAACCTAACTCATACTTAAGCAAGAGAAAACACCAATCATTTTATTTCCTTCACATTCTAAACTCCCCCGAACATGCAGCTACGGGTATACCTACTCCTACCCCTCTCCGTACATAGCGATATCTACCCGCCCGGTATTCGTACGCCCCGGGCTGAGTTCTACAAGAAAATTAGTTATTAAAATTTCACTGACGCTCCGAAATTTATCTCAGACGCGGTGTACTGTGACTGAACGACTTTGATACTTGTGTTACGTAATGATTACAATGTTTATTAGTATTTTGTTAACAATTACTTTTGTAACTGTTACTGACTATAGGTACTTGCAAATTCAATAATAATAAAATAATGCTTATACACTCACACCCTTTTTTTATTTGCCTCGACCTTGCTCAATAGTACGCCACAGACACGCACAGCTGCCATTAGGTATGTAGAAAATGTTACTTACAAATTAGTTGGAACGCATTAGGCATATCCTGTAATGTTTGCTTACATGACAATGTATTGTAAATAAATATAATAATAGTAAACCAAATACAAACATTTAACTGCGAAAATAATATCTGGCGCAGCCGGTATTCGAACCCGGGCCGCGGTTCGCCAATCAAGGTCACTCACTAACGCGCCGAGGAGTATGCATTAGTTTAATATTACATAACATAACATCATGCCTGTATTTCCAAGAAAGGGTAAGCAGAGGTACACCCACTTTTCACCAAGACTTATTCATTTCAACAGTGTTTTGTTTTTCAGGTTGGTGTCAAGCAGATGTGAAAGCAATGATCCTACAGCAAGAATACTTGAAACACGCGAGAATAATAAATTAATCCATGCCAAACGATGAAATTCAAATATAACAAATTTAATTTCTTATAATTTCAATAGTCGCTACTGTGATTAAGTATATAATTATATTTTAAAAAAATTGTTTGTGATAACACATGTTAATAAAATTCATCCAGGTCCGGTCACTTTAAAAAGGCACAAAGTAATAAAACTTTAAGTTCTAGAGAATCCCATAGTTCAAAGAATATGGGAAGCAGAACAAGTTTTGTTACAAAGAACTCTTCCTTAATAAACTGGTTTTGTCATTGGGGTTAAACTGACCAGGACGCGACGGACAGTGGTCAAAGCGTGGGAATGTCCACGTTGAAGGGTTAACTTGTTTATGTGAATAGAAATCATTTTTCAATATCAAATGTATAATCAAATAATGATATTTTATTGTTTTGTTGTACTGTTGTTCAATTTTCAAATCAATTGTTTCTCTTGTAGATCTACGCTCTGATACACGAGAGGCTCAACATCGTACTAAGGTATAAGTTAGTTGCATATTGTTTGCTGAAATGTTTATTTTAAACATATAGGTTTTTTTTTTAATTTAATGAGCTACCTTAAAACAAGTGAAGAAAATAACACATAACTAAAATTTTGCTGTTTATCGACATGCATATCGATGCATTACATTGTGAAGTTTTTATAGTGAAGGGATGGCAACAAAACACGTTTTTGCTTGTAATATTAAGAAAGGGTCAAGAATGAAACCCGGGGTAAGAAAGTCCAACGGTCAGCGCGTGGGAACGCAGCCAAATATGGTTAACCCTGTGGAACAGTTGTCTACGAGATTGCTACAGATCGACATGATGATCTTTACTTGTATAATTGTACCTATACTCAAATATAAGCTACTGTATGACAGGTCAGGTGTGACCATGTTATGTCCCTGAACCATGTCAGGTTCTACCAGCTCATTAACCTACATAATCGAATGAGCAAGCACCAAGCCCTATCGGTCGCAGTACCGGAGGAAGACGCCGTTAAAGTTTTCCTGCTACTTTCGCGGCTGTGCGGAAAGTTGTACGCGGCTCATTACGGCAGGGGGCGTACAGTGTACCGCGCGGAGAAAACGCCGCGACTTAGACGTAACGTTTTTATTGACGTTATTATCTGCAAATTTTAGATATTAATAATTTTGTAACTCTTTCTTTGGATTAATAAATAACAAAAAATAAAAAATATATATTAAACTTGAATGATTATTATTGAAATAAAAAAAAATTAAATCACGTTATTGTATTGTTTTTGACAAAACAAAAAGTTTTGAGAAAATCTCACTTCCGACTGATTTAAGGCTGTATTGTTCCATTTACAACTGGCCCGAGGACATCGAAAAGATTTCTTCGGGTCTAGCAAGCAATCGTCATTAAAGTATTTTACAGCTATACAATTTACGCAGTTCATTACCAAAACGTACCGCAGGCGGAAACACTGCGATTTGGACGCATTAATACTACTATATAACAACTATATAACAATCCCGATTTGGCGATAAACGAACATGGTGAAATTATAGCACCATTATTCTTATTTCATACAGCAAATTGAATCGAATTCTAGATGCAAAAAATTGATTCCAAAAAATGATTTAATGACTTCAGAAAATGGATTTCTATCAAACGGTCTGGTGTATTGTATGCAAGTGTTATTTTCTCAATACAAATTGAATCAATCGTTGATGAATAATAAGATGTTAGTGGATTTAATGAAACTTAACAATTGAAATTTGAATATTTTCAATGAAAATCAAATTGAGGATTTGAACAATATTAGCGAAAAAAATAGCGAAGAGGAATCTAACATAAATGACAGCGAAAACTCCTGTCAAAGTTCAAACGATTCATCGAATCGTTCATTCATGTATGTATGTATGTATGGATGTGTGCATTTTGTGTATAAGTATATTATTATTATTCTCTTCACGTTAAATGTTTATCACGCCTGCCTAAACTTTTCTTTGTCACCAAGAGTTGACTGGTAGAAAATGCCTTTCGGCATTAAGTCCGCTCATTGTAGAAAATGCAATAAAGGTTTAATAAATAAATCCATACTTCCATACTAATATTATAAATGTGAAAGTGTGTTTGTTTGTTTGTCCGGCTTTCACGTCGCAACGAAGCTAATATATGGTATGGTTTTTGTGTGTGGAGATAGTGAGGAGGGTGGAGAGTGACGTAGGCTACTTTTTACCGCGGTAAAACATCCTCATGGGAACATATCGATGTTTTGTTATTTGCTAGATATTTAGTTCATAGGATGTTGTTAATAGATGGCGTTGTCATGTATGATAAACAACTCATCGTTAATTCCCTTTGGCCACGCGGGCGGAGCCGCGGGTAAAAGCTAGTAAATAAATAAATAAAAACGCGGCAGTGATAACTGCCAGTGTCCGCTGCGCCTAAACCACCGCGAGCCCCGCGGCGCACCTCCGCCCCGTCTTTAAACCTCCTTGTATTGACAGCGCTAATATTTATTACGCTTTTGTTATCTTACAGTGCCTAGTTTCATCAACTATAACAAGATAATTAAGTTTCTTGGGTGGATGAGAGGATAGAAAATACATAGGTATTGTAAAATGCCTATTAGGTACAACGTCTTCAATACAAAACACTGCCTAAAGAGCTTTGCTAAACAGATATGTTTGTGTATGACCTAAAGTTTTTTAACAGCTGATAAAGTGAGAATAAAGAATCTAGTATATTTCTTTAGAATAATTAACTATACTTACCCATTTTTATAAGGCGTAGTTCGTTTTATCGGAGTCGTAGTAGAGAATATTGTTCAAACGTTTTTAATTGAGCATTTTTATCAAAATATGTGAAAAATTTAAAATACTTTAGAACGCATTTAAATTTGGAATTTCCTTGACAGCATGAAGCAACTACAAGGCTGATTAACGGTCGTTCTATATTATTCAAAAATAGAATAAAATGATACACTGGTCGAATAAAATAGGGAGTAACATTCCATATCAATTTAAACTGTCATCTTAGTCTATGGTTTCAACGGACCCGCCAAACTTGCCCGCGCATAACAAATGAACGGAGCGGGTATTAATTTCCCGCCAACAAAAAATCCAATCAGCTTGACGGATTCCAAGACGCGGAGACGGATCTTAGGCGTGTTCGTCCGTCATACCCCCTTTTACCCTCGTCCCCCCTTTTTACCCCCTCGCACCCCCGCCGCCCCATTTATCCACATTAATATAACTCGCCCCGTGATAAATTGCTACGGAACCCGGCCTACGTTTTCTTCGGCAAATCCATGTACAGGATGTTTAAAAAATTCAAACTTATTTATACTATCTTTGATAATATCGGTTCCTAAAATCCCACTAAAATTCCCGACTACCAATAATAGGAGTGTTCGTTTGTCTTATCATTACAAATACATAAATTTGAAAGTGTGTTTGTTTGTTGGTTTAGAAGAAGAAGAAGAAGAAAAAGAAGAAAAAGAAGAAAAAGAAGATATTTATTTTTCACACAAAACATTATACAATCGACAAATTAACATGCGTGAAAAAATTTGTTGGATTTGTCCTTCTCCGCCTCAACGGAATGGATCGACGTAATTTTTTACATAGATGTAGTGTAGGGCGTGGAGAGTGGCATATGCTACTTTTTATCCCTCAAAATTCCCGGTTCCCTTGAAATTGAAAAAAATACTGTAATAATCGTTCGAGTTTTAATCGATAATTCACAAATCGATCATTTTTTAATCGACTAATGGCTATCTCAGATTATATGTATATTAATTTATATATGAAGATAGATATAGATAAGTGGTTTTCTTTGGTGTAGCTTGCCGTTGATAAAGGCAACGTAGTAGAGATAAGGTAAGAAGTAACACTGCACTTAAAACAACTTGACGCGGGCAGAGCCACGGGGAAATCTAGTATATAATAATGTAGCAATCTCATTTAAAATTTAGAAATAACTGAGTGAGTATTATAAACAAGATTGAAAACAGAACATCCTGTATAAGCTTTTCTCAAGCAAGTAATTAACGACGTCGAAGACCTTTTCTGTACAAAAAACCTTCCACACGTTCTTAGTTCACGTCTCAGCCACGCTTTTCAGACACACACACATTGCTATAGACACGCGCACACAGAGAGAAGAGGGTTGTTGTGTGTGTGCTGAAAAAATGGTGGATGTATCGGGTTTTCTCATATATGTAATAGGAATATTAATGTGAGATTATGAACTATTTATGTAAGGTATTTTGCGTCTGAACACTCTAGATTCGAGCCCTCAGGATATTCGTTATGTTAGTAAATAAAAATAATTATCATTGCCAAAATAGGGTTTTAGAAAGTGTAGAGGAAACTAAGTAGAATCAAATTGTCACGAATAATAATATGTATTATTATATACATATATATCACGAATAATAATACCATATTATGGTATTCATTGAATTGATACCTCTCACACATTAACGCAGGTGTTGAATGAACCTTGAATTGAAATAAAGGCTGGAGTAGTAATATAAAACCTAATAGACACTCGTTTTGTCTACTTTTACTAGGTAAGTATTTATATTACAAATCAGTGCACAATAAACATTGAATAGTACTAACTTACTATAATAATGTATGAATTTGAATTTGATTGAATGTATTCGTGCCTTCCAAAGCACAGGACTTACCTTCTCCTTAGCTGTCACTTGTTCAACATCCAACAGTTCAATATACAACATTTGATGCACCAATTCGCATTGGAGCAGCGTGGTGGAGTAAGCTCTAGATCAGCTGCTTCTATGGGAGAGACCAGTGCTTAACAATGGGCCTACGTTGCAGCATCAGTATTAGATCTGGCCAATCAAGTACCTACGTTTGGCCACTAACCCATCCACCAATCCGCATTGGAGCAGCGTGGTGGGGTATGCTCTAGACCTCCCGCAGCAGTGTCTGTGGGGGAGACCCGTGCCCAGCAGTGGGACGTCTATGGGTCGCAGCGAATCAAGTACAATTGACAATAGCATAGCTATACGCGCTAAAGATCTATTAATTGTACTCAAACAATTACAAAACTTAACATAGTAACGCTGTAAGTTCTTCCATTATTCTATATTATCTTGGAACTTCTCAAAACTCTTATAAGTGCAAATAATAATTAGAGGAGGGGGCCTCCCTTCGTTAGGGCCTAATGCCGGTACACATTAATCATTCCTTTCATAAAGAGTGGGGCTCCGTAGATAAATAAGTGTAGTAGGTATGTGTTTTCTTAGGGTACCGTTCTTGAGACATGGTTGGGTTAGCGTGGATAAGACCGTTTGTTTAACACTGGTCGCACGTGCCAAGTAGTACTCAGTACTCTTTGTAACACGCTTTTATAATCTTGGTATGTATGTATTTAGCTACGTATGTATGTAACGGAATCTTTTAATGGTTTTATGCCTACTTCAAAACGTCGGATTAATTTGAAACTTTGCTCACTTATCAAGGACCGATGACAATCCAATAATTTTCTTCTTTGTTTTTTAACAATTTACAATTTTTTTTAAATGTACATTTCAGTTCAGCTATCTACAAAGAAGTTTTTTTTAAGTAATTTTTTTTTCATTGTTCACCAGTAATGGTAAGATGTGTGCCCATATTATTTAATTTACATAAGTGGTGAGCCTGTCACCTAATACTCTCCCTGGCCTGGTGATTTAGCCTATTACTAGCACCCAGCCTATTACCTCTAGCTTAGCGGTTAATCTTGTGAGCACTAGACCAGAGTATATTAAAAACGAGTAGGTTAACTCCATTCATGAGGAAAGATTTGTTTGTAATGTTTTCACACAAAAACTATTGGACCTATTTCAAAAATTTTTTCATCATTAGAAAGCTGCATCTTCACTGAGTGACATAGGCTATATAATATTAATAGGTATAAACGAAACTATTGTTATGTCTAATTCCACACAAGCGAAGCTGCGGGCGTCCACTAGTTATTTTCATAAAAATATACATATATGTATGTAACGGGTGGTAGCGGGTGGAAGCGGCAGTTCCTTTGCTATTATATTGCCTACATATCATAAGGGCATATCCATATAACTCCAATAGCGGCGAGGCGCAAGGCACGCTGCCACATAATTATTCATCTTAAATTGCACGGCAGTGTGTCCGTGTTCCGTGTACATACATACATACACACACACGTGTGCGCGCGCCTCAAATTACGGCCCGCCTTTGTAAGAAAGCTTTCTCGTACGGAAAGTTTATAAATGTGTTAATAATTTCACAGGGAGTTATTTAATTTGTACGGAACGAGGAAGCTTCCGATTTCCTTCATTTACTATAGTAAATGATAAACTATTTTTATATTAATTTAGTAAGTTATAATTATACATAAGTGGTTTATATAATCACACATAATTATATGTTGTTGTAATACTACGAACATAAAGCTTCCGATTTCCTTCATTTACTAAATGTAATGTAATGTAAATGATAAACTATTTTTATATTAATTTAGTATGTTAAAATTATACATAAGTGGTTATATAATCACACATCATTTTAAGTTATTGTAATACTTAGCACATAATTAAACTAAAACTAAACAAAGAAATATTTTTAAAGAATTAATCACAAAATAAATTATATAACCACTTATGTATGAGTTCTAAATTTAGTCTGTATAGTTTGTAACAGTTATAATTTAGCTAAACTAACTCAATAAACTTAGTTATAGATTTAGTACTAGCTTACAGATTTAAAGCAAACACATTAAAAAGTAATTCAGGTACCTACCTACAGCAGCCGCTTGGGGTCATATCTAACAAGATTTGTGCTACCATAGTGTTTAACCTCGAGGTAACAAATCACACCCCGTTCATTGTCTACATTTGGATTCCTCTCGGGATGGGTTAGGCCATGCATAGTCCACCAAGCTGGCCAAATGCGGATTGGCAGACTTCGCATGACATCGAGAACACTAAGGAGAATGCAGGTTTCCTCGTGATGTTTCCTACTACTACAGCAGGTGGTATTTAATTTATTAAATTACACATAAATGTAATTTGTGTGTGCCGCTTGGATTTGAACCTGGACTGACAGTAAGGTAAGTACCTAGTACCTCCGTGTCCGTGCTGTCAGCGGAATTGTTACGTTTCTACGCTCTCCACCTAATGTAAACATTACTGGTGACAAGTGGGTGTGTACACGCCTCTGCCTACCCTTTCGCGGAAATTCAAGCAATTACATATTTCTTGATAAAAAGTATATTCTAAAATTAAAAAAGGTTGTTTTATTTCTCGTGATAATAAAGTAACATGTTGCTTAATTTAATTTTGTTGAATACCTATTTAATGTTGCAGTTTCGGCATCACAGAGCTCGCTTTTAATCTAATGATCGTATGGTACTTAAGACGAGATTGTTATCACCCATTAAATGAATGCGAAGCTTGGATAATTTGAGTACATATGGGGCGGCGCGTTCTTGAAAGTAAATCGAACTAAATCTAATATTATTCTTTTTTTTCATGGACATTCTCACACACCGCCATCTGAACCCGAACTAGGCAGAGCCTGTGCTATGCAGACTTATATACGCACATAGATATTTTTAAATACATACTTAAATAGATAATTAACATCCGGACACAGAAGAAACACAAGTGTTCGTCACACGAATGTTTGTCCTGAGTGGGATTCGAACCCACGATCCCTGGCGCAACAGACAGGGTCACTACCGATAATGCTATTGGGCCAATTTAAATGATATTAAAAACTTTTAACATCCCCAATACCATGCAGACCATTTGACGGGCCCGTTGGCGCAATCGGTAGTGACCCTGTAAGTTGCGCCAGGGGTGGTGGGTTCGAATCCCACTCATGACAAATATTCGTGTGACGAACACTCATTTGTTCTGTATTTGGATGTTAATATTATCTATTGTATTTTTTATTCGTTACATTGCAAATACTTGACTTTCTTCAGCACGAGTCAGTACCGACACCACAAATCCATTATCCAGCCGCAAGGCGAGACAAAACACAGCGATTTGAGTAATATATTAAGTCGTAGACGTAAAAGCCCAAGACAGGAGAGCAGAGGAAATTTAAATAATATGTAAATACAATGTTTGCCTTGCCCCCAAAAACTTGGCGCTCGCCCCCCCAGCGATATTTCTTCCCCCTCCCCCCACCCTCATAATTAAATTTCTGAACCAAACACGGAGTCAAACGCCTTACAATTTTCTTTGTGTTCCCAGGTGAAAGGAACATTTTCGGTACAACCCTTTGAAGATCGCGACCCCTCGCTCTAGTGGGAGGTATCTGGGACGTAAATAATGTTTAATTTTTGATGTTATTGCAGGAAGCATTCATTTTAAAGTAGATAAATGAATTCCGTAGGCGTTCGAAGGGGGGTATAGAGGTCGTTGGCTAGAACTGCGCTACTTTAATAAGCATTAGGTATACAAATAAATTTAACTTCAGGAAATCGCTGGATTCAGAAGGCACAGGACCGGTCGGAGCGGCGTCGTTTAGGAGAGGCCTATGTCCAGCAGTGGACCTCAAAAGGCTGATGGTGATGATGATGACATACATTTCATTACGTATGAATCGCAGGTATAGGTTAATTTTATTTGACACTGTATATGTATAGATACTTGTAATGTTATGAATATTTTATTATATAATGACTATTAATTGACGAATTGTAAAATGTTATTGAATTATTATTATTTCTATTTTGACATTGGATTATGTATTTAATTATTTACTTATCTAACGAATTGGGTCAGACTGTAATGTAAGATTTAAGTTTGTGTGTATTAAATAAATAAATAAATAAAGGTTTTTTACGGACATAAGATAGCAAACGAGCTTGCAGCACCACTCACCTGCCGCTTGACAGCTGTGACTGACTTTGAACTGAAAGAAAGACTGAAATAGGGACAGGGATGGTTAATCCAGTTAGCTGAGAGTTAATTAGAACATTAGTTGGTCTTTATTGGTCCACTGCAGGACATAGGCCTCTCCTAAACGACGCCACTCCGACGGTCCTGTGCCTGAATCCAGCGGTTTCCCGCTCCCTTATTCGTCGAATTGATAAGCTCTTTCGAAGTTGGAACACTAGGCAGGTCAGTAAGCATAACCTAACTGGTATCAGTGAAACTCCCCGTTGTTGGTATAGAAAGCCGAACCCTTTGTGTAGATACAAGTATACCAAACCTGTTCTCAGTCTTTATTTTATAACAAGTTTCTATCAGGTCTACAAAGGGGCTCGTAGACGAATACAGGTCTGCCCAGGTGCTCGATATTCGTGTTTCATTAATGTCTCTTTAGATATTCGTAGACGAAACATTTTTGTACGCGTATTTCTTCACGATTAACTATAGGCTTACGAAATGTAAAAATTAAACTTACATCTATATATATAAAAGGATAAGGTGACTGACTGATTGACTGACTGACTGACTGACTGACTGACTGACTGACATATCAATACAGGGCCTAAACTGTAAGGGTTAGAAACTTGAAATTTTGCACAGGGGTTCCTTTTATAACGTAGGGGAGCACTAAGAAAGGATTTTTGAAAATTCACCCCCTAAGGGGGTAAAACGGGGGTGCAAAGTTAGTATGAAACTTTGCTGTTTTTCAAGTTAGTGAATGTCTAATTCCACGCGAGCGAAGCTACGGGCGTCCACTAGTTGCGAATAAAATCTATTACACACATTCTATGGTCGACAGAAATTCAAAAATAGATAGGTACAACATGAAATTCGTAGTAAAGCGGTGACAGCCCAGTGGCTATCGAACTCGCCTCTCAATCGAGCGGTCCGGGTTCAAACCCAAGCGGCACGCACCAATGACATCTATGTTATGTGATTTAAGAAATTTAATGTCACTTGCTGTAACGGTGAAGTACACATCGCGAGGAAACCTGCATGCCTGAGCGTTCTTCATAATGTTCTCGAAGGGATGTGAAGTCTGCCAATCCGCACTTAGCCAGCGTGGTGGACTAAGGCCTGATCCCTCATTCAGACAGGAGACCTGTGCCCACAGTGACAAAGAAAGGTTGTGATGGTGGTGGAAATTCGTAGACGCTTTGGCGATTTTCGTAGTAGTAGCCTGGCTCGCATCGATTCAATGTGATCGACAGAGTTAAGCAACGACGGGCGCGGTCGGTTTGTGTGTGTGACCGCTGCTAGTGGCAAAATTTCATAGACCTTTAGGTGGTTTGAAAAAATTCGACACTGGATTAGCCACTAACCCTTCCACCCAGCGTGGGAGCAGCGTGGTGGAGTATGCTCTAGACCTCCCACAGCTGTCTGTGGGGACCCAGTCCAACCAGTAGGATAGATAAAAAAAATAACGAAGTCATCAAAATTATTGATAAGAAGCTGATTTTTCGTATGAATATATTTGTACAATCAAATGGTCACACAGTCCTACAAATGTAGTGGTACGGTTTTCCAGTCCTACGTTTAGAAGTTGTCCATTCTACGGTAACACTTTTTTCATTAATAACAACTGAATTTTAATTTTTTCCTATCGGGAGTAAAGTGTAGAACACAATTAAATCACTCTCCTACATAAAAATTGTATGTATTTCCAGAAATAAATATATTTCGTTCAATACTCATTCAACGTATTTCTTGTAAGTAATTTGGAGTTTGGAGTAACGGTTAATCCAATTAGTAAATATTGTTACTTAAAAACTAAAAGACAAAAAGGTGATATTGTCTTATTGGTATTTTTGCGTAATTCCAGTTGGAAATCATTAACATGTAGCGCTCTCTGTTGGCAAATAGCATGACTAACATAACTGACAAGAGGTTTTGGTAGCGCCATCTTTTGTTGAGTAGAAAAACTTTACGTTTGGCTTATTACTTCAACATGTTTTTTTTGCAAACAGGATACAATCCATAAAGCATAAAGCCTTATGATATCTGTGAATACAGAATAAAAAAAATATTTTGCGTTTGTTTTTCTAGTGTGAAGACAAGTTCGTAGATAGACTAGCTCTACTAAATAACTGTTTTTTTGCGACAATGGTTGGCGGCACTGGTAAAAATGTTTTTGCTGCACGCCTAAGTCCTTTATAAGGGGGTTTTAGTGTATAGAAATTCTACATTGATCTAGGTACTGGTTGAAGCGCGACTGCTAAACTCGATCCTAGGTTCTATCCCCGGGTCGGGCAAAGTCAAAATCAAATCAAATCAAAATTAAAAACAAGCTTTTTATTTTTAAATATTTTATTTTTATTTATTTTCATGTACTGTCATCGGAACCAAATAATTGTGTGCCGAATTTCAGCTCCATCTTCTTAGCTTCAGTGGAAGTGGGTGAAATATTGATTGCAAGATTCCAGGACATACGAAGTTAAATAAAAGCTTTCAAATATTAATGTACTGTCACAAAAAAAAATTACATGCTTAAATTATAAAAAACTAAACACAGTAAAAGTATGTATCTATTATTCTGTTTTTCTAACTTGAATTTCCCAGCAGCAGTTCGGAGCTGCTGCTGTTAATTACATGTAATGATAATAAATAAATAACTGAGATGTGATTCTGTAATGAATATTGCATCTGAACCTGCACTGAGTGAGGTTGGATGTTCTACACTAGCGCTAGCTGTGCGAGCGTGGCGGCGAGACGAACTACAGGAACATGAGATTTTGTATAAAATGATGTTTAAATTGGCATGTTTTAACATAAATCCGCCGTAACATCGAAATTCACTTCGAATTGGAATTGGAACTACATTTCACCTGTCAAATTCAAAGTAAGTATATGTATGAGAAGTTAGACCGAAATACAATGAGTGCATGCGCCTTCGAATAACGAAATGGTTACAGGTTGCTGAAACATACGTGGTAAAAAAAAAATGGAATTCCTTGCCTCTATCCATCAGAAGTGCCCCATGATGCCCCATGTGATTTCATGTTTTTTTTTTTTTAATTTTAACTAAATTATTTTCAAAGTTAATTTATAGCCACATCAGATTGTTTTGAACACAGATTAAGTAAGTACCTATGTACTTGTACCTACTTAATATAGGTAATTAAACTCTCTATTTTAGCTTAAAGTTTTGAAAATACCACTCAACATTCTTTTCATAAATCTTAATTCTTTAAATAAATCGGCGATGCAAAGGAATACCTACAGCCAGAAATTAGGTAGGTACGAATTCAATTTAAATTTCATTTTATAATGTGTTTTAAATCACTTAGTTTACTTAATAAAACATTCACAAAATGTATTTTTAATAGAGACTCACTTCATCTGTCAAAACTGATTTCGACACAGTAAATGTGTAAATTTCAGAAACTGATTTTCTAAAAAAATAAGCAATTGATTAACTTGTTTATCTTAGCGCCATTTCACGGTAACTTTCAGCGACCGGAGAAAAACAATCGCTTGAAATCGGATGATGTTTTTTTTTATTATGGCAATAGTTTTAACTTTATGCCAGTTTCAAGTAAAAACACTGATGATGTTTGCAAAATGCGTAATCAAATCAAGGTCGTTCGAACTCTGAATCGAAATGAGTCAGTCGAATTTTACAGATTCGACCACCTGGTGTTTCTAACAATAACAGTTATTGACGTGATAACGTCTTATAAATTGGTGAACAGCGCATATGAAAAAGTGTCCCGTCCCGCCTGAGTGTTTTTATTAAATTAATTTTTAATTTTATTAAATTAATTTTACATACGACAACATTGGCGGTTCCATGGCTCCGAAATAGGGAACTGTCAAAATAAATATATAGACTTGTCTGTTGTCTGATATCTTTGTATTTTCAATTCTCCTTTTTTGTATTGTATAAAATAATGATTATGACGTTATCACGTATATCTATCGTCCGTAAACCGACTTTACAGACAACCAGTTTTTTATGTGGTCTATGCAATCGCGAGTAGGTGAGTAGGTACTACTATCTACTACTAGGTAGGTATGTCGCGGTGAGGCGAGCATCAATTACCGGCCATCGAGCGCCGGCCACGAGCTCCGTGGAGTCGCTTTGCTTTAAAATAACTTTTTAAAATATTGGCAAGTTTGTATTATGTAAAATGAATTGAATGTGGTGTACCTATGGCTTTGGAAACTTCTCTACGACTTCCTTCTTAGAAGGATGGATGGATGGATGGTTTTACCGTTACATCATTAATCAAGTTATTATTTTTCTAAATATCATCACGCCTGTATTTCCCTGAAGGGTAAGGCACACCTCTGCCTTACTTAAACATTTACACCCACTTTTCATCCCATGTTAAAAGTGAGCCTAATGCCATAAACCGGGCACAAATCTAGATTCCGACCGACTAGGAATTTTAAGTATGAAAATCATTAATACGAGTACTTTATCCGACCCGGGGATCAAACTCAGGACCACTAGCTTTAGACACACATATTCATTATAGGTTGTTATAATGAGATGGTTGGCTCATAGAGATATTAAGGTTTCCCAAGTTGTTTTCTCATTCCCAGTAGTAGCTCGGATTATGGATCTGTGCCCGGTGTATGACATTAGGCTTCCCGCCTAGTCATAACTGTCCATAGCGCCGTAGCGTCCATAACCCAGTCGCTCGCGTCGATTCAATGTGATCGACAGAGTTCGATCGACGACGGGTGAGGTCGGTTTGTGGATACGTGACCGCTAGTGGAAAATATTTCATGGAAGCTACCGTGCTTCAGAGGGCACGTTAAGCCGTAAGTGATGTCATGACGGAGCGAGCTGCGCGCGCATAGCCCCCAGTGCCCGCCGATGGTAGTCGTAATCGATCGAAACTAGTCGGCCTATTTCCGACTTAAATCACACGTGAATAAGCTGGTAATTTCAACAATGAATTTAATTTTTTGTTTATTCAGTACTAGTGGACGCTCGCAGCTTCGCTCGCGTGGAATTAGACATAACCATAGTTTCGTTTACACCTAATAATATTATAGGTATAACCTACGTCACTCATTGAAGATGCAGTTTTCTAATGGTGAAATAATTTTTGAAATCGGTCCAGTAGTTTTTGTGTGAAAACATTACAAACAAATGTTTCCTCTTTATAATATTACTAGCTTTTACCCGCGGCTCTGCCCGCGTGGTCAAAGGGAATTTACAATGAGTTGTATAACATACATGAAATTCGAACTTGCAAATTAATTTTACTAACGCCATCTATTATCAACATCCGGAACTAAATATCTAGCAAATAACAAAACATCGATATCTTCCCATGGGGATGTTTTACCGCGGTAAAAAGTAGCCTACGTCACTCTCCACCCTCCTCACTATCTCCACACACAAAAACCATACCATATAATAGCTTCATTGCGACGTGAAAACCGGACAAACAAACAAACAAACACACTTTCACATTTACAATATTAGTATGGATGGATTATCGATTAACACCGTCTCCACGGCTCTCCTGTGCGGAGTCGGCGACCGCCGGTCAGCGCGTCGCCGAGTGACGTCCGCCGCCCCGCATTACCTGCATACCCAAACAAACACTTGCTTTCACACTCACGTCCATTGAACCACTCGAAGGGTACAAGTGCAACTCGTTAACGGCCATTTGCACGGCCCGGCTCTGTGCTAACAACATTGTACTAATCGTATTCTACAACAAAGTTAGTCATTATATCAAAATCACAATTTTGCTGAAAAAAATCTAAACCTTTAAGTTAAGCTAAGCTGCGACAAATCTGCGGGAGGTCTAGAGCATAGGTACTCCACCACGCTGTTTCAGTAAGGATTGGTGTTCTCCGAATGTTCTCAAGTCACCCGAAGGTCTTCGACGAGGCTTAACGATTGTTTTCACCATTGAAAATTGCTCTCCGAAGCACGGCAGCATCCAAGAAAATCTGTAAATGTAAATAATGTTGTAGAGTCACAGAATACTTAATAGTGCCTACAAGTAGACTCAAATCCTGCATAGAGTAGTGCGTTGCAGAGAATACCAATCGTACGTATGGTATCTTGGCAAGGGCAACCGTGGATATTAGATTTCCAGAAAATGCCAGGGTCTATTCCTGCATACGAAAACCATGTGTACCTACTGCATAATTTATTTATTTATTATTTAATGCGCCAACAAGGTATACCTACACTAATAGGTATATAGGAACAATATACCTTTTTTTTTTTTTTTTTTTTTCTCTCGAGGGGGAAATCTTCAAAAGATCCCCGACCACTTTGGGGGAAGAAGCCGGGGTATGTGAGATTTCTACTCACTAAAACCCCCTCGGAAGCCTTCTAGCACATGTATGGAGGCTCCGGGATCTCCTACGGAACGCACCGGTGCCTCCCTTGTGCAAAGCCCTTGGCTCATCCCAAGGCTAAGCCCTGCACTTAGCCGAGAATGGCAGACTGCGGTTCGTACAGTCTACCATCTTACTGACATGCCGATAGATATCGGCCTGGGCCCCCTCCCAAAACCGATCTGCAAGGTCCCTACTGAAGGGACGGACCGGGGCGATGGTGGCCCCTGCTACCTTTCTCCCGTCTCCGAGCCGGGTCAGCTCTCTCGCGTTCCCGCTCTGCGGTCTCCTTCTGTGTCAAAACAGTTTCGCAGAAAGAGACCACCGCCTTCCAGGCACGACTCTCTGAGAGCATACTAGCTACTACCACTGACGGAGAAAGGTCGCTACCAATCCGTTCCACCAGGACGCGCCGCTCGGACTCCCATGCGGGGCACTCCTCGAGTGTGTGCTGTGCGTCGTCCTGGTTCCCGCCACAGTGATGGCACTGCGGTGTTGCCTCACGACCGATACGAAACAGGTACTCACCGAAACAGCCATGTCCGGTGAGCACCTGTGTCAGCCGGAAGGTGACGTTGCCCTCCTTTCTTCCTAGCCAGGCATCGAAGTTTGGTAGGATCGCCCTGACAATTCGCTGACGCACGCATCTCTCCTCCGCCAGACGCGCGCGCCATTCTGCAAGCACTTGTTGGTGCGCCTGTTGCTTAAGCACTCCGAGCTCGGTTTCCGACACGTTTTCGACCTCTAGGCGCATGGCGCGAGATCGGGTATAGATTTCTGCGTCCATGCCAGCCAGGATATCCAGGGGCGGAAAACGTGCCAATAGCGTAGCCGCCTCGAACGAGATCGTGCGATATCCCCGCGCCACTCTGATTGCCATCCGGCGCTGCACACCATAGAGTTCGGCTCTACAGCGTCGCACGCCCAGTAGTCTGTGCGACCACACGGGGGCACCGTAGAGTGCTATAGATCGCACGACGCCCGCGTAGAGGCGGCGAACTTCCTCCTGAGGTCCTCCTAGATTGGGTAACAAACGGTGCAATGCACCTGCTACCCGCTCTATACGAGGGACCAACCGCTCGAAGTGCTCTTCGAAGCCCCAGCGACCATCTAGGGTAAGGCCCAGGTACTTGATATACCGGCCTACCTCGAGGTCAACGTCACCCACGCGAATCCTCAAGCTGGGTGGTTCCAACCGCCTGGGAAGGTTATGGAACCACAACGCCTCCGTTTTCGAAGGTGCTACCCTAAGACCCAGATTATGGATTTCGGCAACAACGCTTGCCACACCCAGTTCTGCAACCTCAGCTGTCCATCTGAAGGAGTCACCTTGGGCCAGCACTAACGTGTCATCCGCGTAGCAGACAACGCTGACGCCGAAGGGGAGACTGGTTCGCAGGACCGCATCGTATGCCAGATTCCACAAGAGCGGTCCTAACACTGACCCCTGTGGGACGCCGCAAGTTATCTCCCGGTGGTGTACACCATCCCTACCCATGTACTTGATCGACCTGTTACTTAGATACGCCCCGATCGTATTGCGCAGGTAAGGAGGCACATTGTGATATATTAGTGCCTCCCTGATAGCCCTCCAGGGCAGGGAGTTGAAGGCGTTAACGATATCGAGGCTAACCGCCATAACCACCTTGCCCTCACGTAAAGCTTGTTCCGAGATAGAGCGGACGCGAAGTATAGCGTCTATCGTGGAACGTCCCTTCCGGAATCCAAATTGGCTATCAGCCAAGTCGGGGCCTTGCTGAGCTAGGTGTTCGCTGAGGCGGCTAGCAATAACTCGCTCATATAGCTTACCGGCCTCATCCAGCAGACAAATGGGTCGATACGCAGAGGGTGAGTTTGCGGTCCTGTCTTTTTTCTGCAGAAGGACCAGCCGCGCCTCTTTCCAGCTGGATGGGAATACTCCAAGGCGGAAACAACTGTTAAATAGCTGTGCCATCCTGCTCCCGAGAACCGTTAAGGCCAATGACCATGCTCGGCCTGGGAGACCGTCCGGACCGGGTGCAACATTATGCTCTCCAAGACGCTTCACTGCTCTTTTCAGCTCATCGTCCGATACTTCCAGTTCTTCGGACCAGGAGAGGTTATCTGGTGGAGAATAGACTGATGAGGAGCTTTCCTCTTCACTTGGAAATAGCGTGGCTACAACCTTTTCGACTAACTTTGGATCTAAGGTTTCCGTTAGGGGAGGAACCCGAGGTCTGAGTTTGCCCAAAACCATCTTATACGGGCGCCCCCAAGGGTCCCTATCTATATCCTCAATTAGCTGGCTCCAGCATCGTGCCTTTGCAGCCGCAATAGCAACCTGAAGCGCCACAGTGGCAGCTCTGTAAGCTGCATAGGCTTCTGCTGTCGCTTCGGCTGGGGCTACATGTCTTCTTCTTGATCTGGTGTACTGGCGTCTGGATCGGAGGCATATACTGCGCAATTTCCCTATATCATCAGTCCACCAGTACACTGCTTTCCCATTGGCAGGTCTAGCACGGGGCATCGAAATATCGCAGAGCGTTGTCAAGGTGTTCTGGAACCAAGTCGCTTCCTTTTCGGGGTTGTGGAAGGGCGGGGCCTCTGACCAGGCTGCTACGTTGGCAGCTGCTACCAATAGGTTCCGATCAAGCCCTTTAAGGGACCAGCGTTGCTGCATGGCTGTCTTGTTTTGATGGGTATTATTTTCGGCAGGTCGCAGTGACACTCTAAAAAAGATATGGCGATGGTCCGATAGAGTAACTACCTCATCTGCAACTCTCCAGTCTGACACCATGCGCGAGGCAGGTGGGGTTGCCCAAGTAAGATCGACGATCGACTCCCCCTGCCATCGCACACAGGTGCTTACGGATCCCCGATTTAGGAGGAGCAGATTCATTTCCGCGGCCCATTCCTGAAGACATTTTCCTCTCCGATCAGTTTTAGCGCCACCCCACGCTTTGGAGTGTGCATTAAAGTCCCCCAGAATAATTACAGGGCGGGGTAGGCATTTGCGTATGCAGGATCCCACTCGGTCAAGATAGGTTTCGAACGCCGGGAAACCACTGTTGGGAGAAATGTAGCATCCCAGTATTGACAGTGGACCCCACTCCACAGCTACAAATCCGGGACCTCTCTCCAATAAGGAGCAGCAGGGGTCGCCTTGTCTTCCTCCCCAGTATACAGCGACGGAGTCAGCTTCGTCAGCGAACCAACGAGGGTGAGCTGGCACGTTGTAGGGCTCCGCCATAACTGCCAGGGCAACCGACCACTCTGCGAGGGTCTGCGTGAGTAGGGCCTGAGCCCCAGGAACAATATACCTACATCACATAGTTAAAGATACATGTTAAGTGTTACCTCAATCACAGGCACATATAACATACTCGTAATTACGAGATTGTTTTTATTGAATAATCTTAGAATGAATGCATATGAAATATCAATTAGATATAATATGGGTCTCCCAGAAATATATGTCAGTCGGCCATGTTGCGGAATTAAATAGGAACCAATTTCAAGTCAAGGAGACCAGTAGGTACATCAGTGGGTTTAAAAATTAACATGTAAACAAGCTAAGATCATGTGCAATGTACAGGTCAAACCTATAGCTGTTTTGATGTGAAACATCTATAGCCGCAGGTAAAACCGATTTCTGGCGTGGCGACGCATGCCGTGGTGCGACGCGTCGCCACGCTATATGATGGTATATATTATTATATACAGTCGTTAAGCCATCTCTCTCGCTACAATGAGCTCGGATACCTATAGTGTATACTCCGTAGTGTATTTTTTTTTCCTTTTTTTTTGTTTTTTTTTTGTTTTTTTTTTCTTATATGTTTTAGTTCCTGTCATAATCTGTACTTTTGTGCATATTACTTGAACAAAATAATTTCGATGTTTCACATCTGCCAGGCGTCCCGTGACGGCTCACATTTTTATTTGTTGATGGCGCTGCTCCTGAAGTTGTAGATGTACCTAGTTGTCCTGAAGAATATGTTTACCCGCCGCCTACCACCGTGCTTTGGAGGGCACGTTAAGCCGTCGGTCCCGGTTGTTTTCAATGGTGGAAACAGGCATTAAGCTTTGGGTGGCTTGAGGACATTCGACACTGGGTTGGCCACTAACCCCTCCACCAATCCGCATTGGATCCGCAGCTGTGTATGTGGGGGAGACTCGTTCCAGACTCGCGTTCCAGAAGGTTCGACACATCTTGACCATTGACTACCTCAGTGTCTGAAGACAAAAGTGTTCAAACAGTGGGTGTTGCCAGTGATGACTTATGAATCCAAACTGTGGACTTTTAACGTCGGCCTGATTCATTAGCTCAAAGTATCTCAGCGAGCCATGGAAAGGGCAATGCTCGGTATTTTCAGGTCACTACGAGAAAAAAAAAAGTCCGGAAGGGGTGGCATCGATCGAGGAAGGCCTGCCCAGCAGTGGACTCTAAAAGGCTGGTTGGATGGATGGATGGATGAGGGAATTTCATACGATGATTTAAGTATCATGTTATGTCAATATTGTAAATATAACTTATCTCTTAATACTATCATACATAGATATCTGATTTTTTTAACGAATCATATAAAAAATGCCATTCGGATTCGTTAGACAAAATAAATTATTAAATTTACAAGTATTTTCATCTTAGTCAAAAATTTTAATCATTGAGAATTTATTATATCTGGTTAATTCCTTTATTACAAAAAAAGTGAGTAAATGCTTAAATGATATTCAAACGCGTAGTTATTTGCAATATTATACATAAATATGTAAATATCGATTAAAACAATGTATCGACCCGACCAACTTGCTATTTAGTTGTTAGAAATTTGCATACACAACTAATAAAAAACTACAGACGAAAAGCAGTCATGTATTTTCAAACCAGTTCGGTCTTCCATTATCGAACGTAACAAAATTCAAATAAAAGCTTCCCTCTTTCAAAGTTCTTCTTAACTTCACAATTATTTACGACCCGCCCATTCGCGCGCAACTATATACGTATTCCTATCTCCTTTCACTACGTTCATAAGCGCCTTTGTAAAGCGAGACGGTAGTATCTGAAACTATTATAACATCATTATAGTTTTAATACTTAATGCTAAAATAACTTAAGTGCGACTTAACTTCATGGTAATTGCAACCTTAACTATGTTAAATACGGTTCAATTTGGCTGTTGAACGGAAATTCCAAAGTCCTTGAATCATAGCTGAAGACGGGATAGCGAAACATTTTTACGCGCGCGATTCAGCGCCGTAGCAAGAGGTTATAAGAGCTATAGTGGCGTAAAAATGGCAAACTTAAGACGTTCTGTAGAAAAAATACGCGGGTTCTAGTTATTCTGTATCGACGTCTTGCGCAAGATGGCGGGCGAGAGGCATTCAGAATTTAAATTTCTCTGTGGAATATGGCTGTTTATTTTATACGGAGCTTCGAGCGAGCGCTGTCAGCGCTTACTGCAATGTTAAGCGCTAAGTAAATTTTGCATGGAGTTTGATCGTTTAATGGATTTGTTCGTTTCATTTGGATGTTCTTGTAAATTAATTTTAACTATTGTCGTTTACTTGAGGGAAATATTTGGTGGATATTATAATAATATACTTTATTAGATACCTAGGGTAGGTACTGCCTACTGCCTAGGTACATCATCAGTTAGGCAGGAACTTTCATAGTAGGTTCAAGCCGGTCTTTTAGTTATGGATTTTAACCTTTTAACTACTTAGTTCTAACTGCTCAACGTGTAGTGTGCTTGATAACATTTTAGGTAACATGAAGGTATTGTTGGATTGTGCTCAGAACGTAACGGAAAGAAATTACCTACTTACAATTAGATTTAAAATCTGCGAGGAAATGTTTCTTAATCCGATCCTTGTCTTGCAAAAAAGTTGACTAAATAAATTTTAGACCAACAACTACTTAATTAGTTTTAATTTAGTTACTTATTCTAATAGATAATCAAGTCTAATTTTTGTATTATAAAAATAATCATGACACATTGTGTTATTTCTCCAACCAGAGAGACATGTTCGCCATGTTCGCATACCTATATATACGACAAAGCATTTTTTTACATTGTATAAAAAAACAATTATTCTTTCTCTGATACCTTGGGATAAAAAATATTTTCTTTAAACTATAGGTAGTTTTTAAAAGCCATAAAAAGCATATCTGTTCTTAAGTCACTGCTCCATTTTTATTCAATAAAATTACTATCTGCTACTCAAAATGTAAATAGGTACCTATGTTATGATTTTATCAGATAATTATTTTAGTATTCCCCAGAAATTATTATTAATTTCTCAAGAAATATGGTGCCATAGACTAACTTGAATTTACCGGATATTTTTCTTAAAATCGCATCGTCTAAAAAATTTAAGAACCTAGGTACTTAATTTTTTTGTTTGTGGATGCAAGATAGCAAACGAGCTTGCAGCATCACCTACCCGATGCCGCCCATGACAGGTGTGTATTTTAAACTGTTCATTTGAGATCAAGACAGTTAAGATGAACTTAGAATCACCTAGGTATGTATTTAATTACATAACTACCTACAATATATCCCTATTTGTCAGCTTATTAAAATAATGAAATACATTTCAGGTGGAAAAAATGTTAATTCTTTACAAAAGCCCCCACGAACTGTATATTTATTTTTAAGTTATACAAAGCTTCTATCGACAGGTTTATGTTCCTTTATTATTTGTCATAGAGTCGTCATTATTTCCCACGCAAAATTATAAATTTCACCTCAATTTACTTTAATCCACCACACCAAACACATGTCTTATATCTACTCCAAACCAGATTATTTTAGTTCAAGTCAAAAATATTCGCAGACCCATTTTTAAATCCAAAATATTCTTCGTCTTCATAATCGTAAAAATTAACTTGAAATCATCGCATCTTGCTTAGGTATAACATGTCTACAGAAAAGACGTTGATCCCTTGGAATTATATCTAGTTCAACCTGTTCAAACTACAGGTTTCTTTACATTTCGTCATGGATTCACTATTTCCCACGCCACAATTATAAAATCCACCCCGATTTAGTTTAAACCAGTTTGGTCTTATTCTTATCTTACCTATAAGACGACTTTATAATAAAATGATTTTTAGAATTGAACAAATTCTCGGGATATACAAAATGAACTTGAAAATATCGACTGGTTTGAACCTTGCTCGAAGAAAAGACCCCTAATTTAACACAAGAATCCGATGGAGAACACAAACAAATCGAGGGGCGATGTGTGTCTTGTTCAACCTGTCCAAAGTACAGGTTCCTTAACAATTCCTTAACAGTACCTAATGTAGTTTATTCGTCACTGTTTCCCACGCAACAATTATCAAATCCACCCCAATCTAGTTTAAACTAGTTTGGTGAAATTATTTTCTTTCTTGTGTTATTTAAGTTGTATCTGGTCTAGTAGGTATTACTATCAAGCACTGTGTTGAGGGTTGAGGTCAGGAGTGTCTTGGGAAATATAATTATCCTCTAAGGAATCAGAGTCAATACACAGTAGGAGTTAAACTCGTTTTTAAAGCTATTGAGGGTATCTTTATAAAGGTGTTAAAGATGTTGTTTTGATTTTATTTCATCTTCAAATACCTTATGAACATTAAGGACAAATCTATAAATAGGCATATACTCGTATATTCCAGGAGTGATTTGTTTTCCTACACCCCTCGCTCGGGCCGGGAACCCTGCCCGATGGCCGGCAGATAAACGACTGAAACAAAGACCTCTTATTAATACTAATTCCAGACTTTACATATGTCAAAAAAAAATCAAGTAAAAATACCCTTTTTTAAAAGCTTTTATTTAACTTCACTCGGATCGTGTATGTATGTATATATACAATATACGTATGTATGTATGTATATATATATATACGTATGTATGTATGTCCTGGAATCTTGCAATCAATATTTCACCCACTTCCACTGAAGCTTTATGGCTGAAATTCGGCACACATACCTATTTGGTTCCGATGATAATGCATGAAAATAAAAATAAAAGTTGTAAAAGCTTTGTAAAAAAAAAATTTTTTATAGTAGATAGATTTTTTTAATCATACCTATACATATAATTTGTATGATTTTTTTTTTTCATTTTATTATTTTTTTCATTTTATTATGCTTTTTACCTTAAACCATGTGACTTAAAAGTATTTTGAGTTATTGTAATTCGATAGGTTTCAATTAAAAATGTCATACGTAGGTACTATAAAACTCACAAAAAATAATTTATTATATTTATTTGTACTATACCTACCTATTATATATTATTAAATAATACAAATTCTAGATTATTTGGACTCGACTAAAGTGTGTTTTATTTACTAAAGTATGATAAGCTTCGCCTATAGATTATAACCATTACAGAACTAAATCTAAACAAAATAATTTGTATCTATCCCCATTCCCACGACTTAGGTGACACCAAAAACATGTTTTTTGTGTCAAGAAATTCTGAAAACAATATTTCCTTAGAATGGAACTTGGTAGACCAAACTAGTTTGAACCAGAGCGGGGTGGATTTTGTTATTTTCTTGTGGGAATCACTTAAAAATTATAACCTGTTTGAACAGGTTGAACAAGTTGAACCGAACAAGTTATGGGTCGTTTCATTCTACCTATGCCAAGAAATATCTCTTTGACTTTTTGTTATCTTTGGTTATGTAGTTATGTCCTACCTACTTCATATTTTTTTGTTCATTTTTAATGTAAAGTAAAAATTAATTATCCTATAGTAGGGGAGCCCAAGAGGGGATTTTGCGGGATACTCAAGCGCGTAAGTTTAATATACAGTGGGATACCTTGTACCCGGTTAAGTACCTCCACCAAATATGAGCCCCATATATAAATGGGGCCGTCAAGGATAAAGGATCAGATTAGTAAAAAAAAAAAAATTTGTCATCAGAAATTCTTGAGCGCGTTAGATTAAGGTAGGGTGAGTTAATTACATGCTAATAAGTGTATATTCCACTAATCTTACAATTTGAGAGTAACGTAAAGAAAGGGGAACTACTCTCAAATTGTAAGATTAGTGGAATATACACTTTTTAGCATGTAATTAACTCACCCTACCTTAATCTAACGCGCTCAAGAATTTCTGATGACAAATTTTTTTTTTTTACTAATCTGATCCTTTATCCTTGACGGCCCCATTTATATATGGGGCTCATATTTGGTGGAGGTACTTAACCGGGTACAAGGTATCCCACTGTATATTAAACTTACGCGCTTGAGTATCCCGCAAAATCCCCTCTTGGGCTCCCCTACTACTACTTAATTTTGATTTTTAAATACGTCTTTACATTGATCAACACTACTGCTCACGTCCCAATATTAAGTGCGCTTTGAGACAAGCATTTTGTTCAAGCATGTAAGACCGTTTTTCTATGCGTTTGCCTACAAATTAGGTTCTATAACGGAGCTACAACTATTAACTATCCCGTGGACCAGATACCTATCCTTAAACCAGCCGGTCCCTCTACAATAAATCCGAACGAAACGACGCCACTCAGTCTCCAGGAATTTCATAAATACCAATGAAGACCAGTGGCAGTGCGGATCGTACGTTAAACGTAGGTAAGTCAAACATTTAAATTTTTAGTGACATCAAAAATATACATTTTTGAGTTACAATATATATCATACTTTATTTAGTATCTAGCATACTAAACAACCCACTTTTCGTGATCAAATTTATTTCATAACATTATTTTTTATAATAACCTGTTTACTAATTTCAACGTCAGATTCAGATTCAGTTTTTTTTTTTCATTCTATGGTATTTTTGTATACGCTTATGAACCTACATAAACATGACAATAAAATCCTGACTTCGAACCGACTCTGAATAACATACTTACTCGTAAGTACCTACCATAATCCTACGACTTATTATAATAATATAATAATAAATAAATATTATGGACATTCTCACACACGGGCATATGACCCCAAACTAGGCAGAGCCAGTACTATGGGTGTCAGAGACTAATATACATACATAGATATTTTTATATAGATAATATTAACATCCAGACACAGAACAAACACAAGTGTTCGTCACACGGATGTTAGTTCTAAGTAGGATCGAACCCACCAACCCTGGCGTAAAAGGCAGGGTCACTTCCGATTGCGCCAACGAGCCATTCAATTATTATTTTATTGCAAACCTATATAGGTTTAATATAGCTGATTTGCTTATAAGCTGAATAGGAATAAATATCCGTCAAGAAACTTAATCCAACTATAACGACCCCAACAGTTATCTCTCTGCCTTATTTAAATTCCTCACCTACCCGCATCGAAAGGAAACCAAAGATAAGAAGTAGACGTCTACGGGAGCCCCCTTTTCTGAAGGGCTTATCGTTCGCCCCTCGGGGTAGCGGGGGTTCCCCCTTTTTGCAGCGGCGTACATTTTCATTTCCTTCATCTTTCACCGCTTTCGAGGCGAACAGGGGCGGACTCGGTGGATAATTATGTATTGTGTTTTCGTATACAAGGTATTCTTCATCTGCCGAGTATGCTCTAGACCACCCGCAGCTGTATCCGTGGAGGAGACCTGTGCCCAACAGTGGGACGTCCATGTTTTTTGGTCCATATTATGAACTTAGGTATAGGTACACTTATATTCCATTTTATAGATATTACAGACTTACAGTATCTTTATAGATATTAATATTAATAAAACCATAAGGTTTCATTTGATTTTAAAATAATAAGACACAGTGAAAGGTATTACACAATAAACAATCATTTAAAGCAAAAAATAATTCCTGTGTAATTTTAGTTATTTTTTAAACTAATATTTCAATAAAGTTGTGTCATATTTTCCAACTCAAGAAAAATTGACGTATACAGTCCGTCATTCTGAATACCATGACATAAATAGCCTTCCGAAACATAACGCTTTTATATCTCCGAAGGTGTTTAATACACCAACTTTACCCCATATTTAGGCCCCATGTTATAGATGAGCCTATTGAATAGGTATATAGAAAATCCCAATAACACTGCTGGATCCGAGGATCGAACCCAGTTTACCCAGCTTAGCAGTCACGCCTGCAACATGAAATTTCATGAAAATCCATGAATTTTTGCCTAGCCCAACGAGGCAGTAAAATGAAATGTAGCTAATTTCGAATTGATAAAGATAAAAATCATTTATTTCTTAACTCTAACACACACATAAACCTTATACATAGCAATTTAAAAGAAAAACACGGGATTAAACAAAAAAAAAAACAAAACATTAAACAGTGAGGTAAAAAAAAAAAGGTGAAAACAAATATTAAAGAACAAATTAATAAGAAATACATATTATAAAACTAGCTTTTACCCGCGGCTCCGCCCGCGTGGGAAAAGGGGATTAACAATGCTATCTATTAACAACATCCGAAACTAAATATCTAGAAAATATCAAAACATCGATATCTTCCCATGGGGATGTTTTACCGCGGTAGAAAGTAGCCTACGTCACTCTCCACCCTCCTCACTATCTCCACACACAAAAACCATACCATATAATAGCTTCATTGCGACGTGAAAGCCGGACAAACAAACAAACAAACACACTTTCACATTTATAATATTAGTATGGATTTGATTATTACTAAAAAATTAATGGAACTATGTTCACATGTGTCAGAGTTGCAGAAAATGGAAACGCACGAATTGAATTGCACGAAATGTAGAGTCCATCTCTGCACCCAATTCCCCGTCTTACCCCCCCGCCGCCCCCTTCGTTAGCAAACTTCCATACTTTGTAATATGCAAATGTAGCGTCTAAGGGATGCCGCGTTAGGCGTCTTAAAATGAATTAATGACGCAGGTGATATAGGGTGGCTCTATGTATGCTGGGGTGGTAGGTATGGTTCGTAGGTGCGGATGTGAGTCAGTTTTGGGAGTCGATTGTGGCAAAAATTATTACGACTGTTTTTGTAAGGCTGGTGATTCTATGTGGATACAGTTTTTGGTATAATTTAAAATTTAAAATGTGCTAATGTATGTCTCATTTATTGGTTGATGTACGTATGTTTGTACTAACTGGCTTGTACGTGTAGCGTCTATAGCCCAATGGGTCGAATTGATTCAATGTGATCTAAAGAGTTAAGCAACGACGGGCGCGGTCGGTTTGTGGATGGGTGAGCGCTAGTGGCAAAATTTCATGAACGCTACCGTGCTTCGGAGGGCATGTAAAGCCGTCGGTCCCGGTTGTTTTCAATGGTAGAGCAGTCGTTAAGCCTAGTCGAAGACGTTCGGGTGGCTTGAGAACATTCGACACTGGGTTGGCCACTAACCCCTCCATCAATCCGCATTGGAGCAGCGTGGTGGAGTATGCTCTAGACCTCCCGCAGCAGTTTCTGAGGGGGAGACCTGTGCCCAGAAGTGGGACGTCTATGGGTCGCAGCGAATAGCATATTATGAAGGATTACCTGCGACCCAAGACTTCCCTTAAACTTTTTTCTGTTTTTTTTTTGTATTTGTTGTTATAGATGCAACAAAAATACATCATCTGTGAAAATTTCAACGGTCTAACTATCACGATTTACGAGATACAGCCTGGTGACAGACGGACAGACGGACAGCGGAGCCTTAGTAATCGGGTCCCGTTTCACCCTTTGATTACGGAACCCTAAAAATAGTTATTAGGCTGTGATATAACAGTCAGCGGTATACAGCGGTGACAGCCCAGTGGCTATCGAACTCGCCTCTCACAGCGGTCCGGGTTCAAACCCCAGCGGCACGCACCAATGACTTTTCTGAGTTATGTCCCGTTCTGAGAGGAGACCCGTGCCCAACAGTGGGACAAAGAAAGGGTTGTGATGATGATGATGATGATATAACAGTCAAATAAATTCATCGTCCAGCCGTTCGAACTTCGAAACGGTTTCAGGGTAAGAAAACAGTAAATCCGTGGAACGAAACTATTCACGGCAGCCCGTGGAGCCGAGGCCCTTTCGGAATGAGTTGGGTTAAGCCATTGTCCAGCTATTTGGCCAATTGCGTGTTGACGACTTCACGCGTCTGACAACAGAGTAGAGAAGCCCAGAGAATTCATTGGAGACAAGATTTTTTTAATAATAATAGTGCCACATCACAACATTTTCTCCATTTCCCCTTCGAGACTCTATGTGTTGGACCTGTGTCCCCACGCAAGCCTTTCAAATTACCGGGTCCACATCTGGACCCGGTCACAACAGACAGGGTCACTACCGAGTGCGCCAACGGGCCTGTTATAAATAAGTATCACTCAACTCAAATAGGGCTTGAGATTCATGGTACCTCAAACTTACTTACTTCGAGCAAACCCACGCGCTCCTACGAGTCTCGCCACAACGTCTTAGTTCCAAAGTAATTTTATACGGAAACTGCCGGGGGGACGCGACGTAATAACCCCCTCGCCCCCTTTCCCCCCTGCCGCGTAGGATTAACAAGATTCTATTAAAATTACTATCATGTGTTCTATAAAGCCTGCTCGCGTGGGAAGGGTGTCCTCCAGCAGCGCTTATGGTATATATTCTTCATGACGGCATAATATATTCAGTAATTTGCGTTTCCATGTTTATTCTATACATAAATGTTTGTTTGGAACATAACTTCATAAGAGTGTCAGCCATCTCCAAAACAAGATTTGATTTGATTTTTAAAACCGTATTCCGATCTGAATACATTTTCGCAAACACTGCTAGTACTGAGGAAATCATTTCTAAAAAAGATTTTAGTAGTAGAAGTTGCTCGAAAATAAAAAGTAAGTATATCTTGTATTTCGCGGTGATAAGTAGTAAGAGTGATTGGGCACGTTTCACGAAAAGCTGCGACTTATCTAACAATATTGATACAACAAATAACAAATAGCTAGAAATATTGTTTAATTCGGCAAGATTTACTTATAGTAAAATATCTTTCTTACTTTATTTTTTACTCATAAGTAGGTAAACGTGAATAAATGAATCTTAAAAATAAATAAAAAAAACAATACACAATAATACGAGTAAAAATATTAGAAATAAAATACATAGGTACATACGTTATTATTTTATTTTGTAGGCCCTTGATAAATATTTACTCTCCAAATAAATAAGATGAATGAGGAAAATAAAAAACTTTAAGAACGGTACGCATGAAGTTAACTTCTAATTTTTCTATTTTGCAACCACCACACTAGCGCCCTATCTCTCTCTACACTGTGACACTAGGATCACATTAATATAATTGCATATTTAGTACATACACATTTCTCAGTCAAAAAACATTCGAGAACATCCATCCTAAGTACACACGTAAAACTAGCGAGTAAAACTAATTAATTTGCATTACGTAAGCGAAATTTTGAGTGGTACCGTCTTGACGTTGTCTCAGGTGCCCCCCACCCCACCACAGGGAGAGGGGGGGTGGAGTTCGCGAAACGTCTCTGTTTTCGCGGCCGCCGAGGCGAATAAATAACGTTATGTGCCGCAGTTCGCGAGCTATTTACTATCTGTTGTACATAAAGAGACGGCTGTATTGATCGCGGGAAGACGTTGGCGGGAAAAACGGGTGGGTTCTTTGTGTTGGTTTTAGTGTGGAATTAATGAATTAATTCTAATAAAATAACTGCAGCACGGTACTGTATACAAAGGAAATAAAATAATATAGGTACCTACATAAAAACAACTTTAGCTTAACTAAAACTTACTGACGAAAATTTGACGGGCCCGTTGGCGCAATCAGTAGTGACCCTGCCTGTTACACCAGGACTCAGGACAAACATTCGTGTGACGATCAGTTGTGTTTGTTTTGTTTTTGGATGTTAATATTATCTATTTAAGTATTTATTTAAAAAAAAATATGTATGTAAATCAGTATCTGAGTGTCACAGTGCAAATCAGTATCACAGTGCAGGGGCCTAATAAGTGAATGTCCATGATATTTGATATTTGTATTTAAAATACTTAATCATAAATAATAAGCGTATCTAGTAAACTACAACACTGATTTTCAGTGCTCTAGTTGTCAAACAGTCTAAGGCCTGTAATCAACCTAACTTAAGTTAAGGAAAGGACTTGAGTAAAGAATTGATCCGGCTCACTTAAAATATTGGGGACAGTTCATCCTAATCCTGATCTTAACCGTTAATTTAGTTTGTATTCTTAATACATGAACAATATGAACATGGTAAGTGTAAGTTTCTGATTACACTTTGTAGAGGTTAATAAACCAAACTTAAGAGTGAAAAAGACCTTATACTTGTACTGTTATGTAGGTACTTAAGTAAATCATTGTGCCGGCTCACCAATATTGAGGTTTTGAACTCTATTTTTGAACCACTCGCCGCCAGAAAAGAGCGAAAAATTATCGACAAATCGATCGACTGGGGAAATTCCGTATTTTAAAATCGCTAAAGTGTAACAAGTGGTTTAATACCACTCGATTAGTGGGGCTTTTATGCTTAGTAAAGATTTTTTTTTAATTTAGTGTCGTTTTTTTATTTAGGGGCAAACAAAGCGCCATGAAGGGTGACTAGTTCGAGTCTTTAACGCTTATTTATTTATTACCTAGAAGGTACCGCGACCTCCCCTCCCCTCGTGGGTAGTTCCACCTCGCGAGACGCTCCAGTTTCTTGGCGCGATCGATCGGCAGCGAGAACTCATAAATACTCGTAGGGTGGATGCCCTAAATACCAGCCCGCACCTAATAACATCCTTTCCGCCATTTTACTGTTAAGATTACCACTTAAATTACCATTACGTAGAAGTCTGCATCAGTTCTATAGAGTATGCGGACGTTTGCCATTTTGGTAATAAATTGACAATAATTAATACTACACTAATAATTAATACTTACTTAAAAGGCCGTTTAAAAAAAAGAAAATTGTAAAAAGACTGCCATTCGGGGCGTCCACCCTATTTGACGATCGTACCGCTACCGAACTTGTGTGGTGATATTCGGTCTCAGGCTCAGTAATTCGGGAAATTGTCCGGGTTCATATGATAACAACACCAATGAAATTCATGAGTTTTTTAAAATAGATAATAGCATAATAAGTACTATTTTCTTCCTGTCTTATATACTGTACCTATGTCCTAACTAAAGTGTGTAGGTACATAAGTAATTAAATAAATAAATGAACAAGTTGACGGTCCATCTGATGAGTGACCACCGTCGCCTATATAAGCCAGCAAAACTAAATGAGTGTGCGTTTTAAAATTATGTGTAGAGTTAAAATTTTGATTTGAACGCAACCTTTATTAAGTAGGTAGTAGCAAGCGTGCGTGAGCAATGCTTTGTTGCTCCTTGGAAATGTTATAATGGCTATTAGGAAGCTCCAATTTCTTTGTCATAAAATAATTGATTTAAAGACTGTATATACTTACTAGTGGACACCCGCAGCTTCGCTCGCGTGGAATTAGACATAACAATAGTTTCGTTTACACCTATTAATATTATAAAGTCTATGTCACTCAGTGAAGATGCAGCTTTCTAACGGTGAAATAATTTTTGAAATCGGTCCAGTAGTTTTTGTGATAACATTAAAAAACAAATATTTTCTCTTTACAATATTAGTAAAGTGCTTTTTTACCTACCAACAGTATTCTCACCATCACCCGGGGTGAACTGGTAGAAAATGCCTGTATGCCTGTATGTCCTGGAATCTTGCAATCAATATTTCACCCACTTCCACTAAAGCTATCGAGCTGAAATTTGGCACACATATACATTTTTTAATGTAAAATTAAATATTTATTTATCCCAAAAGAGCGTACCTACATACATAATTTCAATTGTATTAAAATTGCTAAACCGTAGGCCAGTTTGTCAGCATAAACATTGCAAAAATATAGGTTTTTTTTTTTAATTATTTCATTGTCATCGGTCTTTGATAAATGTGCAATTAATCCGATATGCACTATTAACACTAACTAACGGGACTACTATTTCTGCTCCCTCAGTCCCCATTCCTAACCAAAATTAATGCATTCAATAAAAGGTAATTAAATAATTATAGTAGACCAATGAAGACGTTTATACGGAAAAAGTAGACAATAGGTACTTAGAATATAATCTTATTCAGAACAATTATATTTAATACACCAATTTCATATGCATTTCCATATCAGCCACTACATTATACAGACATTATACAGCTCTCAACTCGTAAACAAAGTCAAGCGCGTAGCTAGGCGTTTACTATTTATTCAGCATCGCCCGGAAAGCAAGACGAGATCCAAGATGGCCGCCTTCTTACCGCTCCGCTCGCGAGGCGGGCAGACGTGGCGACAGCTTCTGTATAATAATTATTTATAATTACTCCTGTATTTCCCCTGTATGTAACATATGGAACTCTCCATACTACATCTGTGCAAAACATCATTCCGTTGAGGTGATGAAGGACAGACCAACAAACACATTTTATCATTCATCAATATATGGATGAAACCTTTTTTAAGCGCTTATTACACTTGGCTGAATTAAGTCATCTTAATTTAGTCGTTACTGAATTAAGTCATCTTAATTTAGTCGATACTGAATTTAAACCCACCGCTTCGTTGGTCTAGTGGTCGTAAACGTGACCACTAAACTAGAGATCCTGTGTTTGAGTCCCGAGTCGGGAAAATTATCATTCGGTTCAACTTGAAATCCTTAGTAGCTCGGAGTTTGGATTTGTGTCTGGGTGTATAAGCTGAACCTTTTTCATGGGAGCTAAACAACGTGTGAAAATTGGTTGTACTCTGCATTTGGTAAGTTCAGGCGTGATGCTATTTTAGAATAGAATAGAATAGAATATAAATTTATTTCTCCAAATTAACACTGTTACTCAAGTATTGTAAAACAATATGTATATAAAATAAATAACAGTATATAATCTCTGAGCATTGGTCGCAGCGAATCACGCGTATTGAGCAGTTCGGACAGTAAATGTTCTTAAATTTAAACTAACTAATAAATAAATAAATATCTTGAACATTCTCACACACGGCCCACTGACCCTAAAGAAGCACGAGCCTGTGATATGGGTGTCAGAGACTAATATACATAAATATATATTTTTAAATACATACTTAAATAGATAATATTGACATCCAGACACAGAACAAATACAAGTGTTTGTCACACGAATATAGGTACGTATAGACATATAGACGACACAAATAGACGTCACACTGAGTGGAATTCGAACCCACAACCCCTTGCGCAACAGACAGGGTCACTGCCGATTGCGCCAACGGGCCTGTCGTAATAAAAATATAACTAAGAATATAAATTATTACAAGATACTTTAAAATACTTATGTAAGTAAATCTTTATAAAAGTCTGCTTCCATATTAAGCGGGCCGCGACCACCGCGCGCCCCGCGGTGGGGGTGGAACCGTTCCACTACTTACGCCATCCTTATCATGGAAATTTCGTATGAAACACATTTTGAGTTGAGTTTGGAGTAGGTACGTAGGTACGTATAGTAATTACGTAAGTAATTCTATTCGGCAAATCTATCGATAGATAAATTCCAGCTTTAGAAAATTAACATGGTGTAATGTATGTTACTGACGTGATATTATATATTGTATGATTTTATTTGAAAAAGATGTGCGGGGGAGTTTCTTTTGCAGTTTCTTCTCCTCCACAAAAAGAGCACCTTTTGAAACTGTGGTAGAATCAAACATAGATAATAAATGAATAAAGCATTATTAATTTTGATATTGTTTTATAATTTTCAACCCACTTCCAATTTGACGTTTCATACAAATACATTCTAGCTTAGATTAACAACTTTTATAATTACTATAATACAGATATACCTACCTTTTTTAAAAATCTAACACATGCAATAAGAACTCGTGAAATCATGAACTTTTTCGAATTTTTCTTTTTCTTAAGAAAGTTAGTTGATTTCACTACCTTATGTAGGTACCTAAGTTACCTACAAAAATTTTTTTCTCCTAATAAACTCGTGATAATGTTATTCTTGGCCTTTTTTGCCATAGATTTTAAAACACGAGTATATATTAATTTCATGATTCTTGCATATAAAGAGATTTATCTATGTTGGTATTATGGCTACACACCAAAGAAATTGAAATTCGGCCAAGTAAGTGACTTCCAATTTATTTGCTTCAAAACAAAATTAAAATCAATACAATAGAGAATCACTTTATCACTTTATCTTTTTCAGAACGCATCAATAAAAACCAAGAGGAACATCAAGGTCCAATTTCATTGAGAGAAATCTTCAATCTGACATCTATCAAACGGAATCATATGCACTGTCTACATGTCATACATGTCCACATATTTTTCCTCCTTGATGGAAGTGTTGACAAAACTAATTTTATATAATTTTACAAATCAATTCCGATTTTGAGAAACTTTGTAAATAAAATTACTCGTACATCGTCAAATATATTTTGGATTACCTACAATATGTCTACAGATAACACCAAGATCGATAACAAACCGTCACCTGCAGATTTCGACCAGTATCTACCCTGGGCCTGCAAGCAGCTACAGCTTCCCAGCATCGTACGAGTCGAGAAAGTATACCAAAGTAAGTTAATCCAATTGATTGTCAACGTACACGTCGAGAAAGTATACCAAAGTAAGTAAATCCAATTGATTGTCAACGTACACGTCGACGGTCGAGAAAGTATACCAAAGTAAGTTACTCCAATTGATTGCCAACGTACACGTCGAGAAAGTATACCGAAGTAAGTTAATCCAATTGATTGTCAACGTCACCAATTCAGTTTATTCTATTCTTGCGCCAACTCAGCTCTTCCCGCAATCAAGGCTCTGATCCATACTAATATTATAAATGTGAAAGTGTGTTTATTTATTTATTTGTTTGTTTATTTGTTTGTTTGTCCGGCTTTCACGTCGCAACGAAGCTATTATATGGTATGGTTTTTGTGTGTGGAGATAGTGAGGAGGGTGGAGAGTGACGTAGGCTACTTTTTACCGCGGTAAAACATCCCCATGGGAAGATATCGATGTTTTGTTATTTGCTAGATATTTAGTTCCGGATATTGTTAATAGATGGCGTTAGAACAATTTAGAAGTAGTTAGTATAGTGGTTATGTAGTTAGTATCTTTTAATCGTGGAACTGTCACTATTCATCCACCACAAATATGTCATGTATGATAAACAACTCATTGTTAATTCCCTTTGACCGCGCGAGCGCAGCCACGGGCAAAAGCTAGTATGAAAAAAAATTGAGAGATTGTATCAGGGTATTCATGAATAATATTTTAGAAATGCCATTTAACATTGACTATTCATTATGGAAGAAATATAGACTATCCATCCATACTAATATTATAAATGTGAAAGTGTGTTTGTTTGTTTGTCCGGCTTTCACGTCGCAAAGAAGCTAAAATGGTATGGTTTTTGTGTGTGGAGATAGTGAGGAGGGTGGAGAGTGACGTAGGCTACTTTTTACCGCGGTAAAATATCCCCATGGGAAGATATCGATGTTTTGTTATTTGCTAGATATTTAGTTCCGGATGTTGTTAATAGATGGTGTTAGTAAAATTCATTTGCAAGTTCTGAATTTCGCTAACAAATTATTCACTATACAAATGTGTCATGTATGATAAACAACTCATTGTTAATTCCCTTTGACCACGCGGGCGGAGCCGCGGATAAAAGCTAGTATATGATATATCCATCACCATTCCTTGTAAAATCAGCTGATGTAACATTAAGGCGCCTAGTGGTGCAAAATGACCTTGAGAATCGGTGCACACATTCTCACAAACGACAACAGCGCCTCTAACGGAAAACCTCAGAACTACCTTACAGAGCATACAATGACATGTCATGAGGTACTGTATTAATCGCCTGTATAACCCGCGCAGATAGAGAATAGATCTGAAAATGGCACTTAAAATACAAGCACAACACACAACACAAGCAAGGGTACTTAAAACACTGGATTGTAAAATTTGCCTTTATTAATTGTGATTAATTTCAGAATCAGATTATAAAAATAAAGAACAATAGGATGGGAATGGTATCAAAGGTTTTATAAACCGCTTGGTCCAGCAGTGTCCTGGTCATCTGTACCCATTACTGGTTCAATTCCCTCCATGAATTGGTTAAAATCTTCCATGGACTGGTCACTTTCACAGTCCTGGTCTTCAGAGTCGTCACTTTCATCTTCGGTGTTGCTGTTCAATTACATCACAAAATGTCAACGTTCGTAACAAAAACTTAACGAAAATAAATAACAATCAAATGTAACGCAAACAAAAACAACAATATCAACGAAAACAACAATTACTCGGAGTGCGTCAAGTAGCTTAGAAAGCGAATCCCGACTGATTATTTGTTTGCAGCTCGTACTTCACTGTGTGAGTATAGACAGCGATAGAGAGTGAGCGAGAACGCATGCGAGAGGACGCCATTTTCAAATCTATTCTCTATCTGCGCGGCTTATACGGGGAAGTGTTTCAGTAGATGGCGTTTATTTTAAGTAATAATTGACCTAACAAAAAATTTATAGGAAGGTACGACAACGTAATGAAATTAGATTTATGCAATTTTTTTAGTTACTTAAAATAATAACAAAAAAAAAGTCATAAAAAAATAAAGAAAAAATTGAAAAAGAAAGGAAGTGTAACTGGAATTTGAACCCGAGTCTCTAGAGCGAGATTCTTACTCACTGCTAATGTCTATAATTTCCCCGTTATTGATATTATCTTTGGATTCTCTTTTCCTGTAATAAATACATATTATGACATATATAAATATTATTAGCTTTTTATTTCATTTGCATAAAACAATAACAAAAAAAAAGTCATAAAAAATAAAGAAAAAATTGAAAAAGATAGGAAGTGTAACTGGGATTTGAACCCGAGTCTCTGGAGCGAGATTCTTACTCGCCGCAAACTCCAATTACGCCATTTACAGCTATACGATTAGGGTTGAAAAACTGTGTACGTATCTATCTTTTTGTACTCTGCAGGATTGCAGAGAACAATGAAAATTAATAAATGTTTGACAAAATTTAAATCTTTACGTCATTCATGTGTGTGACGTTTGCTTTATATGAACACTTTTGATTTATTTCCCATGTTTATTTACAAAATAGGAGTCCGTTTACGCCCTTCTAACTTAAAAAAATACTTATAACGTTAAATTATTTATATAAATTAACCTAATGTAATAACCAATCAATAAAAGTAATGAAATAACGTTGGAATCTTGCAGAAATTTTGCGGCAGAAAGCGCGACACGCCCGTCTAGCAAGAGGCCTCAGCCGCGACTGTCGGTACACGGCGTTTACACACACATGCTCGCGAGTTATGTTCGAAAATACTGCGCAAATGAGAACAAGGGTTTTTTGGAAATTCTACAAAATGGATTTAAAAAGTGGTATAACTGATATATTGTATTTATTGTGATGAAAAATATATGTTAAATTGAAAAAAAAAACACGTATTTTAGAAGGGATTTGATTGTTTAGAAGATTATTTTAGAGGTATCTTCGTGATTTTTTTCTATCGAGTCAACATTAATGTATTATGTTTTGAAGGCCGTAGCAATCTAACATATATCCCCAAGAATACCATATATTTTTTTTATTTGATTCTCTGCAATGGTTCGTGTGATATCTTGTTTATAAAACTCGCGTTTAGCCTCTGTAGTCCTCTTAAGCAGATTTTTATTTTTTCAAATAACATAAACTGTTGGGGTGTAAATATTTTTGGATGTAAACAGATTAAAACAAAATGCATCTGTGATGAACAGTTGCAATGCTGCTGAACAGTTTCTACAGTTCTTTTTGAAAGGCAGACTATTTATTTCTATTTAAGCCTCTGGGATATGAAGAAATCAGCACTCTCAATATCTGATGTGATAATTTTAAAAATAGCTTTAATATTTTACAGACGAATACATTAGCGTGGCAATGACAGAACGAATCAAGAGAGGCAAGAGCCGAGGCAAGCTGGGACAGTCGCGTTTGGAAGTGGCCGTGGAACAGGAGAAAGAAGAAAGGAGCGTATCAACCATGCGTCCTTTATACGACGAAGATACCATAAAAGTCATCAAAATTCAGGTAATTTACGATGTCTGCGGAAATCTGGTGCAACTAAAGTTCGATAAGAATCAAAATATACCACGTATCATGTTAAAAATAGTGGGTCTCATTATTCAATTCCAAAGCTACTTAAATACTATTATCATCAACAGTGGCATTGACCTGTTCACAGTTTACGAAATCTGCAAGTTCCTTCCCGCGTCCAATATCACAGACGTATGCTTCGACGGTTGTTGCTTGAAGGAACCCAACTACCACCTCCTTTTAGAGACAGCTAATGCCCTCAGATGTATCTCGCTCAGCAGATGCAATATTGATGACGCAACCGTTGCTGCAATTTCCTCTAGGCTTATCAATCCTTTGCCAGCTTCGAAAACCTTGTCGATCCTCAATTTGTCATCAAACATGATCACGGACGAAGGAGCTGCATTCTTGGCAAATGCTCTTCGCTCGAACAGGCAGCTGAGCTACTTAAACCTTGCCAGTAACATGATTACAGATGAAGGTGCAGCTGCAATCTTCAATAGTCTAATAGAATTTCCTCTGACACGAGAAGAAATCGTGCAAGCGAAAGCCAGATACATGGAGTACTTGAAGAATAAAAGCGAATTGATCGCTGTGACGATAAGGGATATTCGAATAGGTGATATGGATAAGAGGGCAGCTAAGCGAAAGTCAATTAGACCTCCAACTACTGCTGTGAAAAAAGTGAAGGGCGAATCATCACAGAAATCGCTCGTAGATCCCATGAAGTACATGGCTGATATGGACAGTTCAATGTTGGACAAAGCTCTGGCGATCGTAGAAAAATTACTAGGTAATTTTGATGATCCATTCAGCAACGCCAATACTGTACCCAAGAACGGATTAATGCATTGTAAGGGTAATAACGCACTGTGTAGTTTGAACCTGTCGTATAACTCGCTGAGTTTCTTGTCGCTAAGGAGAATACAGTCTGTCCTGCTGTATCAAAAGCTGATGGATAGGAAACCTAGGGGTCTGATAAGTATTTCCGTGGAAGGAAACTGCATTCCAATCGCTTGCATGGAGCTCTGGAAAATCGATGACATCCTGGAATTCAATCTGACAGCACTGACGCGAAGGCTATCATCGAACAAGAAACGGCCTCACACACAGAAAAATACACCGCGGTGATTTTATGCTTACCAAGTTATCATTGATTTGCGTGACCTTTTAATTTTAGATATTATTTTACGTTTTAGATGTAATTCTAGTTTGGGATTTAGTTTATATGAAGTTATTCCTTTTATATATTAATTTTTTATGCTTTAGTTATATGGTTAGTAAATGAATATACCATCCTATTTATTGAAAGAAATAAAGATTTTTTCCTGTTAATACCTTCTTAACAAAACGATTGATGGCATTAGCATCAAAAAATTAGCGGCAAAAGCTTAGTTTTTACACGTCACCACCACAACCTTCCCATGTCCCACATCTGGGCACGGGTCTCTCCCGATGGGAGGAGGCTGTCCACCACGATGGCCAAGTGCGTGACACACTTCACATGCCTTCGAGAAGATTATGGAGAACTCTGAAACTCACTGAAAAGAGGCAGGTTTCCTCTCGACGTTTTTTGCTTCACCTTTTCTTTAAATGCACATTAATGCGAAAATTCATGTGTGTGCCGCTTGGATTTGAACCCGGACCTATCGAGATAGATAGCCAATCGAGCTGTCACGCTGCTATTTAGCTATTATATATATGTACACACCTACACCTACCTATACACCTATACACACCTCTATACACACCTCTATTGATGACTGATTGTCAAAATGCTCAAAGGATATAAGTATTAATTAATGTGAAAAGAGGACTTATTTATGTATGGAGAAACAGACCATGCATAGTGTAAAAAAAAATTATGCACACATAGAAAATAAGGAAGGTTCCATAAGGTTTCATTACTTTCATTGGGTACAATATAGTATGTTGTTACAGTAAGCTTCATTTACATCATTTATTTGCTTCGAATACAAGACTGTACAAATGTTACGTGTTACGTCACATTTTTTTATGGGGATTCAGCAATGGTTGCAACCAACTTTCGCAAGGAACATGGTTTGAAAGCAGTCTGAATACGACACAAAGTGTAAAACGGCACTGTTCCAAAATCTGTGCCTCCCTGGCGGATGCCGCTGCTGTGGGGGGAGGGCGGCGGGGGAGGCGTCGATACGCGGCCCCGTCTTAAATATAACTCCCTCGCCTCCTGAGACGGTGGCTTTTTCAAACCGTGCGCAGCGCGGGCGGGGTCGGAAACATTTGGTGCACGTTTAGTTTTATTTTTATATATAGTTTTCTTCGTTTGGTGGAGTTTGTTGAAGTTATTTCTAGCAGCTTCGTAACTGTTAAAAGATCCATCGTTTGTAATACTATACATACATATTGTTTATTGTATACATACATAACTATTCAGAAGGCAAGTCAAATCCGTATTTTGCCGACATGGTGTATCAATCTATCCATCAGTCTTTAAGGACCACTAATGGGCTAAGTTGACATAGGCCTTACGACACCACTCAGACCCAGCCTGTGATTTCTATACCCATCGTTTTGTGAATTCTTCTTCTGAATCCAATGGATATTCGGATATTAGTATACTCGTACTAGTATTGTCATTTATATAGAAACCAAGATCACAGAGAGCCCCTGAAAAGGTCACTATGATGACGATTAAGTCTATAAATTATCCAATAACAAAATTATACCGTTAAGAAATATTTAAAAAAAAAAAGCTTTATAATACTTTTTTTTTATTTTCATGCATTGTCATCGGAACCAAATATGTGTGCCAAATTTCAGCTCGATAGCTTCAGTGGAAGCGGGTGAAATATTGGTTGCAAGATTCCAGGACATACATACTTACAAGATACATACGAGTGAAGTTAAATAAAAGCTTTTAATAATTTATTTCGCAAAAAAATAAGCGATATGATTCACTTTGTACATGAAGCATGATCTTTTGACTTCTTTTGACGAAAATACGGAGGTGTATAAATTTACAATTAAAATTTATATAGAGAAGTAGTAGGGAAAGTTGGTTTGGATTACGTGTATATTTTTTTAAACATCTTAACAATGTTCAAACTTAAAATTTTAAAAATTGAGCTCGAATCTCGGCTGCCACTAATATTAAATCTGCTACGAAACAATTTTAGTATCTCAATAGGTACTAACATATTTATTAGTCGGTTCCCACCTTTTTTTGTTTTCCTATGGCGAAATCGTTGCAATTATACTATCAGTGATTATTCCTGATTACTATTTTTAAGTCGTTCAATCCTCTGATCAGTTATTTATCTAGGTACCATAAGTACATACATAGTACTTATGTATTACATTTTAGCGAATGTTCCATTTAAGTTATCAATAACACTACTTAAAGTACATTTGCAATATACTTATTGAAATCAATCATAAATAATATCCCATGTATTTACCAACAGCTAAGTAATAAAATCAGCTAAGCCAAGTACTAAGATCCACAATATCCTCTGATCGAGCCAGTCTTTAAGCCGGAGTAATCAGTCGGCAAAGAACTTCGAAATTAACTGCGAATTAATTCCCCAACATAGGTTTGGCCACATGCCGACCCGAGCTAATATCGGAATTACGAGCACATAGTATCTTGGAGATAATAATTTTCTTGCCGACTTCAGGCGCGGAGGCTAAATCAATACGGCATTAACTCACACACCGACGCGGCACGCGCACGAATGCAGTGTAAAAACTATTGAAATGAAAATATAAGACGCACACGAGCGCAGCGCGCACGGGCTGGCAGGCAGGTGTGTGTGCGCTCCCCGCCACCGCGCCATGCGCCTTAGACGTTGGCTTTTTACATGGGTACAAGCAGCCGGGAAGGAGACCGCAACATTTGGAGCGTTGGTCGAACTTTAAAAATTATTTCCATTTCAAACTACAAACATTCTAATACCAACCTGGTTACAGTTTATATTGTCAAGAAAGGAAGAAAACTTAAATGATTACCTATATAATTTTATTACGTCGAGCAGGAATTCAGTCAATAATTCTATTTTTGAACAGAATCCAGCTTCAAGCTCAGCGTCCAGAAGGTTCGAAAGGTCTTGGTGCGCTGATCCTTTACTTCTTCCGACTAGTACGTGATATGACATACAACCCAGACCTTCTTTCAAGTGTGGTTCGCTCTTCCCATTTACTTACCATTACATTTAGTTATCATACAATTTAAATGTATATGAAGATAAATTCGCACTTACACGCTTTAAGCAAGATGTTGACTGAAAATAAATAAGTCAAAAGTCAAGGTTAAATAATTTATTTCGTTATGAGGTGATTGGACACGCTTAACGAATGTCTAAGTATCTACAAACTACTAATAGAAAAGACCTTTATTAACTTATAAACGCTCTTACGTGAAATTTTATATAAGATTAGCTTTTGATTATTGGATGAATAGCTGATCCTACAATTAAAATAACCCTGTACTTATTCATTATGTACCTACAGTGAAACAACATTGTAACCAAAAATATACTCTATACTACATTACACCTATAACTTGTATCATTAGATAAGTGGTAAATCTCTACATTGTATTATCAAAGAAGTCGATTGCTAAAAAAACATGTAGGTAACATTAAATACAATTTAACACCAAAAATGCAATTGAGTTCACTTTTAACCACCCTATCTTGTCCCAACTAGTTTAAGATCTGGATTCCATTATCGCGTATTAAAAGACAGTCGTGTGAAAGAGAGACAGGTTTTCTTACAAAAATGTAAACATGATTCGTGGAGGGACTTCATTCACAAATGTTTGTAACGTCGTTCGGTGGGAATCGATGATCTCAATAGGTCGTCCGGCCGGTGACGTGTGGTGACCGTGACGACTGTGACGAGACGACCTGCTCGGGAATTGGTTTGAGTGTAAGAGATAAAATATTTGCAAGCTACACATGAATATATCTATATTTCAGACAATATAGTCCAATATAGTCCAATATAGTCCAATATAGTCCTAGAAAAGTAATAAGTAATAGCACATAATACATAATAGTACAAGTAGTAATAGTAAGTAATGAAATAGTAAGTACAATATCACGTTTTTAATTATACTTACTCACAGCCCAGTGGATATCGAACTCGCCTCCCACTCGAGCGGTCCGGGTTGAAACCCCAGCGGCACGCACCAATAACTTTTCTAAGTTATGTTCGATTTAAGAAATTAAATCACTTGCTGTAACGGTAAGGAAACTTGCATGCCTGAGAGTTTTTCATAATGTTCTCTAACGAACGTGAAGTCATATAGTTTTTACTTTATATGTTATATGGATAAGTATTATTAACTTAAACTTGGCTGCCTCCGTTGGTCTAGTAGTCGCGAAGCAAGAGTTTCTGGATTCGATTCCCGGGTCAGACAAAATATTATTGGTGATACTATAAGAAGTGATGCGATAAGCGATGTCATAACTAGTCATATCGCTTATCGCTTACTCGCCTTAGACCGGTCGTTAAGAATATTCTGTGGGGTTATTTCTTGTTTACCCATTAACTAGTTTTAATTTTTAGGATCGCGATATTGTGTAAAGTGTAATTACAGTTTTGAGAGAGACAAGAGATTTGACAAGAGTTTTGAGATCGTGGGAAGGTCAAATGACATTATGAAGTAGTTAGTGAATGAGTCCGTTGGAATCTTAGGAAAGTTATAACTATTTGAAAGTCCATAGCCTTATAGATTAGTGAGTAATTTTACTAAATGAATAAGCTTATTAGCTTATGTAGAAAATCAATGAAAAATCATTGGAACAGTATGTTAGTAATTATGTTATTGTTATTATTTTAATAAGTATGGAATTTAAATTTATTTATTATATGATGTTTGGAGTGCATGTATGATGTTTTAAATAGGTTAATTTATAATAATTGTACAGGAGAATATCAAGCTAATGCATTAGTGTAAGCTGTGATGTTAGTTGTATGTTTGGTAAATAAATCATAGCGCACTATTTAATCGAATCTCAATACTTACTGAATTTTAATAAAATCAATTTATTTTTTAAGCCTCTTACAATTTCGGACCCTAACTCACCTTACTTAACTTAACCAAAGCAAGCGGGTCTGCGATTGCTTCGACGCTTACAATAGAAGACCCTTGTTTGAGCAACTCTTTTGTTACAATGTCTTCGAGTTCAATAGACTGAACCCTGTTCGTAGTCACGCAATGATACAGGTGGAATTCGCCTTTGCATTAGTCTGCTTTTTACCGTCGTTGCTGGAGTTTTACAGGGTTAAGTTTCCTTAGGCGTAACTTAGGTTAGAAAAAAAAATTAGTTTTAATGTTTCAAGTAATAATGTAGTACACCCAAATTTCACAAAAAATTTCTAAAAATGTAGTGAACGAAATGTTAAAAGTGTGCGTTTTAACTGGTGGAATAGTGCTTATTTTGAATATGTGTGCCAAATTTCAGCTCGATAGCTTCAGTGGAAGTGGGTGAAATATTGATTGCAAGATTCCAGGACATACATGAATATATACATACGAGTGAAGTTAAATAAAAGCTTTTAAAAATAAGTGTCAAATGTTAAACTTTAATCGGGTTTAAGGTACTTTACGTTAATAGGGTATAAAATGTTAAAAAAAAAATTCCATGTATGCAAATTTAATAATAATTATACAAAAAAATTATACCTAACACTAAAATGCCGCGAACAAATCAACTAATAAATTTATGTAATTTATTAGTACTTTATACAAAATGACTTAAAATCGGCATCTAATTCAATCACGATAATCACGAACAAACTTCGTAAGTAGTAGATAGTAGATGTGATTTTTTTATTAATGTAATTTAAAGTTAATCTAAGAAATTATGTATGCTTGCTTATCTCTTTGTAAAATTTCAATAAGCGATATTGGATATCCATAATGGTACTTTGAATGACATTGACTGAAAAACCTTCAGATCCTTTACTACAAAGGTATAACTCTGAAATCCGCCATCTGTTCCCATCGGATGTAACCTAAAAACGTAATAGTTAATAAACATCCCTCGGCAATCCCATTCATACAACTAAAATAACTGGCAACCCTACTTAAAGTCGGCGTCGCAAAAACGAAACATTTTCCATTTCGGCCGAAATCCCCCGAAATTAAAACTAAATCGTGTGACCCGAATACGAATTCGCACAACTACAAAAACATTTCCTATCCTATAGGAAGTAGGAAGGCAGGTATCGCGCACCCTTGGTAAGAATTTTGCTCGCAAAAATATACCAGGAGGTACCGGGAGGGTGTCGGAAGCGAGAGAGGGGGATGAGGGGTGTCGCCTAAAAACGGTTAAGTAGCTCCCCACCCTATAACTATTTTATGTGGTCCCCTTAAAAGACAGCGCGATGGGGCCGCGATTCGCCGTAGGCACACAACATGTCTGCCGAGTTAAGAATTCATGAATCATGGCGGATTTATAATTAAATGTCTAATTACAGTATTGTGTTGTTGTTTTTCGGGGGATGTAGTTTGTGGTTCGCGTTTATTATGACGTCGATTAGACACTTATTTACGTGACTTGATTATGAAATAAACAGATTTTATAAGTAAGTTTATTTTTATATTGAAAATGGAATATTTATTATAAAATAGGAAAAATGTTTCTTTAGTTCTTCAACATGTAAATTAACAAAAGAAAAATACATGTAAGTATGTAACTTATAACTAAACTAAAAAATTTAAAAACAATGAAATATAAAAGGCGAATGATGCTTCTCTTCGCGTATTAATTTTGGTCAAGAATCAAATGTATAGAAATCCAGTCCAGACCGACATAACATCATTTTTATCGAATAGATTCGCTTCCAATAGTTGGAGAACTCTAGATCTAATATTCAGTGATTCCATTGATGATTCCGCGTAAAATTCGTTTTTCCATAAATTTATAGTAGTAGTAGAACAGTATATGTTTAATGTGTGGTTGTGGTATAATATAAAATTATATATTTTGTTTTATTTATGGTCAAAGAACTTTATTCTCAAAAGAAATTACATTTCACTGCATGAGAATACAAATTAACATTACGTTCACATATTGTGTGCACACAGTTTAAAGTAGTAAAAATGAGTTTTGAGTTGATAATTTAATATTTATGTTATACTTATGCCTAGTTAATAAAAGTAAACAACAGCTTAAGGTGGGTAGTTAGAAAAATAAAATATAATTTACTCGGTACTCGTACTAGCGATAAGTGAGTCAGCCAGCGCGCCACGGAATAATGACCAGGGACGGACTCAGCACTGAAGTAAAATGTGATTTTTTAATTGTTTTTTTGTCATTTATTCAATATTTTATTCAAAACTATTTTAACAATTAATGTGCTGAAATTATTTAATACTTCTTATACATACACTTACTGATACTATCAATTTTAGAGCCGAAATAACTTTCACATACATATTTAGAGTTATATATAGAGATTATATTATCTATCTTAGAGCCTAAATAATAATCAGATATTTTATACTATATATTTTAGAGTCCAAATAATATTCACATATTTCATACTATATATCTTATAGCCTAAATAATATTCAGATATTTAATAATATGTATTTTAGAGCCCAAACAATATTCATATACCTACTACATACTTCATACGATCTATCTTAGAGCCCAAATAAACCCACACATTTAATATATCACTTAAAGATAACTGGAGTGTTCGGTGTTCGTGAGCTTTAACTACTTACGCAATAACTTGGCGTAGTTATAAGATAGAGGGAGCTACCTACGTAATAAATATGTATGTAGTACCTACGTGAAGCGAGGTAAAATTTTGGAGGGGCGGCACTGTGAGCGGGCAGAGGTTGCAAGTGAAAACTGTTGGAGGAACTTGACGCGGCTACGCTTGACACGCAGCTTTGTCCGTTACTTATGTTACTATAAGAAGTAACTTACCTAAATGTACTTGTTCTAGACAAGGTTTATTATCTTATTTATATATATCTTTTCTTATTATTATCAACCACTCTGAAACTGAATATAGTACATATAAATCTTGCTTAATTCATTTTGACGACTACGTGAAAATGCCTGAATTTTCGAGTCATATTGAGAATTTTATCATGAAGGCATAGGTACATCTTTTATATTTTGTCAATGAGTAGGTACTTAAAAGTCGAACCGGGTTCAAGTGAGTTCTAATTTATGAGTTTGTCGGTATATGTGAATGGTAAGAAGTTATTTGTGAAACTCTTACTCAAATCAGTTGATTCATAATTGATACAAACTTATATCTTGGAGATAGGTCCAATAATTTTTCATTTAAGTATATTTTTATACCTATATATTTTATTTACCTTATATATTTAAGTATATATATATATACATGTATATACTTTTTAATACCCATTCATTTAACTTTTACTTTTCATTATAACTTTTACCTTTGTTTTAAAAATCATATTGTGGTGTAAATTTATGGTTTAAATTTTATTGTACCTTTGCTGTTATCATAGACTAAGGACCAAAGTCCGTGCTGTTCTGGAATACTTCGAGAAATATCGACCCACGAAAAAATATTCCTCTAAATAATTTCCACTTCCCTCCACCAACTCGCTAGGCGTGGGTGTCTTGATACAGCATATAAGTCGATCGCGGGGTGGTTTTTACATTCTCCCTCAAGTATACCCACACCCCGCGAACCACCCTTAGCACCACCAACTGCACACCAATATCACCCCTAAACCACCACCCTAGAGGTGGTAATAGCGTGCACTTAGACATAATATAACAGCTCTGCCCGGGTACGAGGGTGTAATCTTAATATTAATATCGTCTTGGGAAGCGCCTTATACGATGAAGTTTTATGTTGGTATGTTGTCTGAACGCAGATTGCTATACGGGATTTTGTAGGCGCTTTATGAGATATTCAATGAACATTACATTTATGTATCAAAGCGTTTGGTGTGTTATTGGCTTACTTAGCGCTCAAGTTATGTGATGGAATGTCGTAAGCCAATAGCGAGGTTCTTAAACTAGTTTAATATACAATATTACTGCAGTGCAGTAATCTACAATAGATAGATGATGTGAAACATTAGTTCGAGGTGTCCATAGCCCAATGGCTCGCTTCGATTCAATGTGATCGAAAGAGTTAAGCTACGACGGGGCCGGTTGGTTTGTGGATGGGTGACCGCTAGTGGCTAAATTTCATGGACGCTACCGTGCTTCGGAGGGCACGTAAAGCCGTCGGTCTCGCTTGTTTTCAATGCTGGACACAGTCGTTAAGCCTTGTCGAAGACCTTCGGGTGGCTTGAGAACATTCGACACTGGGTTGGCCACTAACCCCTCCACCAATCCGCATTGGAGCAGCGTGGTGGAGTATACTCTAGACCTCCCGCAGAAGTGTCTGTGGGGGAGACCCGTGCCCAGCATGACGTCTATGGGTCGCAGCGGGCGTGGTTGGTTTGTGAATAAAGTGCTAGTGGCAAAATTTAATGGACTCTTCCGTGCTCCAGAGGGCACGTTAATCCGTCAGTCCCATAAGCCCTAGACGGGTGACCAAGCCGACCGCGCTCAACATTGCTTAACTTGAGCCATCACGTACGAGAAACGCGAGCTTCTGTGAGTCCCTGTTGCTATTCTAGAGGTATAAGAAGGTAGTAAATAATACGACCGTTTATCGAGAAATAATATTATTAGTAATTATTACATTCATGACTGAACATACACTTTAAAATCAACAAAATACTACGACAATCACCTATTTATATATCATTTATATATATATCGGGCCCTATGGCGCAATCGGTAGTGACCCTGCCTGTTGCGCCAGGGGTCGTGGATTCGAATCACTCGATCATTCGAATGATGTCCACTCAGGACAAATATTCGTGTTCGTTCGTGAACTTTTGTTCTGTGTCTGGATGTTAATATTATCCATTTAAGTATGTATTTAAAAAATATCTATGTATGTATATCAGTCTCTGACTCCATTCACAAGGCTGCAGGAATTTTTTTTCTATTGGAAATAAACAGTTCCTTTGTACATAATTTCAATAACAATGTGTTTTGTGCATGTTTTATCATGTAAGTAAATAAATATTAAATGTATAAATATAATAAATAATAATATTATTATGTGAAACGCACATAACAAATGACTAAGTACCACAGTTTAGTAAGAAACATAACACCTACACGGGCAAGTGGCAGCAAGTGGCGACTTATAAGCGGTAATTTAGCGTCTGCCTTGCGCCACAGTGCGCAAGTTGAGGAATAAATCTCAGCCGCAAACTGCGCAAGCCCGCGCTGACTTCATTGAAGTCTTGAAGTTGTTCTGCGACACAGTGGATGACGTTTGGTAGAAATTAGCGTATTGTGTTTGCACATTTGTTTTTTTTCTAATGGTGATAGATACGAGTATTTAATGTACGAGTATGACGGGCATGACAGCCCAACAATAGGATTTTATGATTTTTTATTTTTTTTATTTATAATTTCTATTTTATTCTCATTTGTATTTGTGTGTATCGCATTTGTGTCTGGTCTATCAACTGTAAACAAATTGCTCACTAAATAAATAAATAAATAAATAAATAGGCCATTCACCAAGTCTTACGTAAAAAGCCGTTCATCGGATACGTCTTGGCAGGACAATTGAGAAGAGTTCACGAGCCGAGGGAGGAGTAGCCGTTGAGTAAGGTTTCCACTAACGGTCAACTATACACAAACCGACCGCGCCCGTCGTGCATTAACTCTGTCGATCACATTGAATCAACGCGAGCCATTGGGCTATGGACGCTACATTCTCTCTAGTCTCTACGCTCTCTCAATATCCTTAGACTCTTCTACACTCTTCTATGTATAATATTGTATCGAATATAGCTTTTTTTTTTTTTCGAATATAGCTATGACCGCGTAGCGCGTAGCTCGTAGCGCGTAGCTCGTAGCTCGTAGCCCGTAGCTCGTAGCCCGTAGCCCGTAGCGCCACTACGCGCCCGCACATAAATTTTATTGGCATAATCTTACCCGCCCGTAAGATTCACTGGGTGGAAATTTTAAGATATACGCAGTTTGGATGGTCAGCAAATAAATACAAATACAAATTTTCTTTATTAATTACCTTAAAAATTACATTTATTAATTAATCAGTTCAATACCGGCCTTATCACAAAAGAGTGATCTGTTCAACATAATGTCACAACTACCTTTTCTATCGTATTCTTCCATTTAATACATCCATCATCCATCCATCAGCCTTAAGTAGTCAACTGCTGGGAATAAAACACACGTAGGACATATTGTAAAGAAAATTAATTGTGGTCATTTAATACAAGTACGAAGTACTTTGCAAGTCAATTTTTGATACAATTATGTTTGATATGTTTGTGACGTAACGGTACGAGCAAAACACATCACGTCTATATTTCTAGTACACCAGTTAGCTATATTTATGTCCCATTTCACAGGAAGTAAGCCTATTGCCATTCGGAACAAATCTAGGCGCTAATCTACTACTGTGAATCTGTAGTTATAAAAACTTTATAAATAGTTTATAAAAACCTAGTAATGTTTTGCCCAGAGAACGAACCCAGGACTTTCTAGCATACTAGTTGTGATTGTTATCTAGGTAGACTAATATTTCAGTAACTATTGTGAAATGACGTTAGATAAAAAATGTAATGACGATCATTAGTAAATAAATCTGAGTATGTTACATCATGATATGATTTTTATTATTATTTTCTTTTTGCTTTCTCTTATACCGACCGAACTAACTCGAAAAGAAAACAATTTTAATACTTAACACATAATTAAACTAACACTCAAAAATGGCTACACTGAAAATCGGCGTCATGAAATAAGACCACAATCAAATCCAAGGGCAGATCCTGAGTGTGGTCCTATTGCTTTGTTTTATGCATGTTTTTATTTTATTTCTATAACTTTTGGGGCTGCAGCCGACCAGGCTCAGTTCCTCAAGCGCCGCAAACATAGTAATATTTTAGATAATTATGAATTTGCGGCGCTTGCAGTAGAAACTTTAGGCCCTTAGTCGACTGATAAGACTTTCATGGAAGTCTTGTCCACCAGACTCATTTCCGTCTCAGGTGATCGGAGGGCTGGCAGCTTTTTCGCCCAAAAAATTAGCCTTGCTATACAGCGGGGCAACGCTGCCAGCGTTCTGGGTACAATGCCACAAGGCCTGTTTTTGGCAATGACATATTTATTATGTTATAAATTTTTTTTTAAACATTTCTATGTTTAGTTTTACTTTGATCAAAGCAAAATAAATATATTTTTATATTTATTCCTTTTTTTTAACGCGTGCGAATAAAGGCATTGATTTTGCGGACGCTCCCAGTTTTATTAGGTCAACTTCTAACAACGTCTTTGCGTTTAATCAAAGGAAATTTCCAATTAAATTGATTGCGATCGGGCCCCCCCATCCTGTACGGTTATGTCGGGATTGTTTCACTTATACTGGAACTATGTACTCGATGCTAAATAACTACGCCGTTCCCGCCAGAATGTTTGGGTTGCGGTTCACTTGCTTACTAATTAAACACATATTATTAATAACCATTAATAGTCAGCCCTAATAGCCATCTTAGTCTTCAAGGGTAGACTCGTGCGTGTCACAGTCACAGGGCTGAGGTGGATAGGTGTGCTACAGGTTCATTTGATATACTATAATAAATATAAATAAATATCTTGGACATTCTCACACACGGCCATCTGACCCCAAAGTAGGCGCGAGCCTGTGTTATGGGTGTTAGAGACTGATATACATACATAGATATTTTTAAATACATACTTAAATAGATAATATTAATATCCAGACACAGAGCAAATACAAGTGTTCGTCACACGAATATTTGTCCTGAGTGGGATTCGAACCCACGACCCCTGGTGCAACAGACAGGGTCACTACCGATTGCACCAACGGGCCCGTCAAATACTATCTATACTAATATTATAAAGAGGAAAGATGTTTTTGTAATGTTTTCACACAAAAACTACTGAACCCTTCAATAATACACTGGTCGAAGACTGGACCGATTTCAAAAATTCTTTCACCATTAGAAAGCTGCATATTCACTGACTAGCTGACCCCGCAAACGTTGTTCTGCCATATGAAAGGTCAAAGTGACGCGATACTTCATGTCAGCTTAATTGGCTTCCCATTCGTCAAAGGCGTAGTTCTAGAATCCTACTTCTCCTGTACTCTATTTTAAATGATGCAGCAACTCCTTCTTATCTCAAGAGCAAATTTCTTTACTGCTGCAATACACATGATAGAGTACTACGCTCCTCGGAAAATCTTTTATTGGATACTCCAATTTTCCATACCTGTTTCTACACATATTCGTTCACTGTTCAGGCAATTCAACTCTGGAACGCCCTGCCCGTTGATATCAGGAAGGCACTGTCGAAATGCTCTTTTAAGATGCAAGTCCACAAATATCTCTCCACAAAATGCTCATAACCCATCTGGAGTCATAATTTTATTTCTCACCAACCTCACTTTAATAATATACTTATATCTATGTATTTTTACTATATTAATATTTAAGATATTGATATGTTTGTATGTATATACGTATGGATGTATGTATTTATTTATGTATGTGTATAGTTATATATATATATACATAGATTTGCTTTTAATATATATCATAATTGTGAATTGCATTACACCTGCCACTTATTTTCACCATCACATTGGGTTGGCTGGTAGAGAATGCTGCTAGGCATTAAGTCCGCCCTTTGTAAAAACTTTTTGTTTTTTACAATAAATAAATTAATAAATAAATAAATAAATAAATAAATAAATAAAATACTGTTTATACCATAGATTTATTATGTTTATACAATCAACAACACATTTATTTGGATAAAGATTAATACAACTCTTAACAAATGCATTAATTTCGACCAATATGATTACGTTACGTTGATACAACTCTTAACAAATGCATTAATTTCGACCAAATTTGATTACCATAAAAACGGTTCTAGTGAGTTAATCTTAAAAGATAGACATATACTGTCATGGAGATTTTTTAAGATCATTTCAAGTGGAATAACTCTTTCATACATATATTTTTGGTATCTTGAACCGTTTTCGCAGCGCACGCAACGGAAGCCCTCAAGGATGAATAATTTTCCCCGTTTTTTTTCAAATTTTCCATTATTTCTTCGCTCCTAATAGTTGCAGCGTGATGTTATATAGCCTAAAGCCTTCCTCGATAAATGGTCTATTCAACACAAAAAGAATTTTTCAATTCGAACCAGTAGTTCCTGAGATTAGCGCGTTCAAACAAACAAACAAACAAACAAACTCTTCAGCTTTATAATATTAGTATAGATTAATATAGGCTATATAATATTACTAGGTGTAAACAAAACTATTGTCATGTCTAATTCCACGCGAGCGAAGCTGCGGGTATCCACTAGCATGCAAAAAAAAAATTCACAACTCTGCGTAGAGCGTGCCACTGGCGCTTGTACAAGTCCCGCTCTCAGGTCTTGCACGTTTATCCTGTAAAAAACAAGGGTGTGCATGTCAAAACATTTATCATACAGAATCAGAGGAAACGGTTGCGAGTAAATTAAATTATGGCGTCCGGATTCCGGCAGGCGGTGGCGGGACACGAAATCGACTATTACCGCAATTGAATTAATATTCAAATGTATTCAAAACGTGTGTTTTTATGAAAAATAACAGCTCTGAACACATCTAGCTGTGAATGCTAACGAGCAGGTCACGACACACTGGGCGATATATTTCTTGTGTCCGTGTGTGTGTCACTGAACTCCTTCTAAACGGCTGGATAGATGTTGATGAAATTTTTTGTGTGTGTTCGAGAATGGTTTAGATTCACAATTTGGTCCACTGGTAAATGTTTTTTAAACACGATTTTGACGTCACGTGTAGTGAAGTCATTTACATGAAGTGTATCGTCACTTTTACAATTCATATGGATGAACAACGTTTGCGGGGTCAGCTAGTATTTGTATATTATTGACAAATTTTATTTATTGAAATATAAAATTTTATAACTATAAAGAATTACAATGAGCGGATTACATAATACAGGATGATAAATCGATTTTGTCTTAGTGCATTAGGAACTAAAGAGTCAAGTCAATTTGTGACTAGATTTCTTTCATCAGTCATAGCATCAATATGGTAAAAATTAAAAAATAAATGAGATAATGTCAACTGGAAAATATATAACGGATCATATTGATATTTAAGCGATACCAATTGATCTTAATCGATTCTTATTTCTTACTAGTTTTTATGGATGTCAGATAGCAACTGTGACTGACTGAGAACGAGACTCCTACTAACAAGTACTAACTGGATTATTACTAACACGAACTAACAGGACTAACTATCACTAACAGTCCCCAGTCCTCATACCTACTAAAGAACTGACCAACTAATGTTCTAATTAACTCTCTCAACTAATTGGACTAACAATTGAGTCTTGTTCAAAGTCAGTCACAGCTGTCATGGGCGGCAGCGGATGGGTGGTGCTGCAAGCTCGTTTGCTATCTTGTATGTTAGTTGGTGTCAGTAATAGTACAAGCTAAATGTAAATAAATATAAGTAGTAATTCCTTTACTGTTAATAAATATTATGGTTTTTAGCTAAAGCCAGCTAATGCATTCATCCCAATAAGAAAATCATCTGTTTTAGGATTTGTAGTCATCGGCTTGGTGTATTACAAACTTAATTTAGACCAGGGTCCGGCCCAGAAAAATGTCCGGCCCGCTCGGATCGTAAGTGGCGTGGTTCCGCCCGAGCGGGCTATCGGTTGACAGCCCCTGTCAGCTTGTAAATGTTCTTACGAATTATCTGAAGTATTTTAAAAGCTTCGCTATAAATACGTAGCGCTTTGTCATATAATTATTCGGTCTTTAATAATGTGGATTTGTGAGAGGGATGTAAGCACGATAGTATATTTATTGAATTTAGTACAGTGGAGGCTGTGGCCACCTGTGGCTATTGATCTCGTCTCTCACTTAAGCGGTCCGGGTTCAAATCCATGCGGCACGCACCAATGGCTTTTATTATTTACGTGCGATTTAAGAAATTATAGGTACCTGCTGTAACCGTGAAGAAATTATTGAACAAAACAAAAAAACCTTGACTGCGTAAACTGAAAAAATATTTTCAAACTTAGTTAATAAATGAACTGATAAGATGAAACAAGTTGAATAATGAAACACTTTTTGAAATAGGAATGTTCATGGTCGACAGTGTTCACAAACGCAGTCAAAGGAATCATAGACATTAATTACGATTTCTATTTTTTTATCGAATGATGCCTACGACTGTGTTTTTATTATTCTAATATTTTTTTTTTTTAGTTTTCGTTGTAAATAAATTTAAAATTTTTGATGAAACACTATATTAAATTTAAGAATTGATTGAACAGATTTTCCGCAGCATATTTTGTGTACCAATGTTTTTAGTACCAACTTACCTAGCTTAAATTGTGTAGTGCCCAATTTTAAAATAAATAATTTAAATTTTAATCTTGTATTATTACCTCGAACGGATAGGCAGAGATGTGAATACACCTACTTTTCACCAGGGAGCGTTCGATCAAGAAATACCTCAGCGAGAAAGAATGAATATTCACGCCGCCCGGTGATGAAGGCTTGAAAAGCTTTAAATAAACCACTTGTTACTGCATCCTGGTCCCTGCAGCGTATTTTTCCCGTCCCGGTCCGTCCCGTCCAGTGGCCGGGAATACAAATGGCTTTTTAAGTGTCGGGGGCATTTCTGGAGATCCGCAACGGAATTGGTAAAATGAAACCATTGGCAGAGTTTTTTAATACGGTTTCATTCTCGTTAATACTGGTAGAAAATGCCATGAGGCATTAAGTTCTTCACTTGTATATCTCTTTAGAGTAGAGGTATCAATGAAGTTGTTTATATAAATAAATAAAATAATATAGTAACAAAGGAACTTTGTTTACCGAAATAAAGTAATTTCGTTCATTTCATTTCAAAACTCAAGACCATTGCTAGTTATCCGCGGCCGTTATTGAAGAATGTTTGACTTCAATTAGTGAAGTACTATAGTAGTACTTCAACAATTAAAGTTACTACTATCAAACTCGCCAACACTCGCGGGGGTCTTGATTCAAATCCAAGCGGCACGAACCAATTACTTTTAAACGATAAAAATTCGGACTTTATTCATATACGTAGATTGAAGTAAATTATCTAAGTATTTATTTATTTTATTTAAGATTTATTGCTTTACACATGTTTTAGTAGGTAACATACAATTAGATACAACCAACACGTGCACCTTGATAAGGCACGTGATTAAATGATACATGTAAATAAAACTGTACGAAACCCTATCTGAAACACAACACGCGCTTGCCCGCCATTTTTTTCTCCCAGCTTGCGGCTACTTAACACATTTTTTCCCACCGGCCAGATTTTTACAGCACCGATTAATTCACTGTCGACTCCGGCGTTAACACTCTTTTAACCTTTTTCACTCTTTTTTACATTTTTCACTCTTCCACCAACGAGCTAATTTGTCCGGCAATTTGCAATCAACTCTCGTTGCTGAGTTTTTAGAGGTTTTTTATTAGTCTCGTTGGCTTTCGCTGTTGTGCCCACGAGTTGAGGTTAATTAATGAATTATAAAGTGTTACAAATGATTAATTTAATAAATGGTCGCTGCAACAACTATTTAAAATTGTGTAGGTAATCATTGTTAACTATAACATGTACTTGTAATTTTCTGTGTTTCATGAAACATTGTGGCAAATAAAAGATTCTTTCTTTCTTTTAGTTACGAGTAGTATCTAGTTAAGTCTAGTTTTAATAACAACTTAACTGATCATCTTGTAGCACTGCCTGCCAGTGCACTGTGGCACACAAAGCCCACCGCTCAGCTTTGTGCTATCCATACTAATATTATAAATATGAAAGTAACTCTGTCTGTCTGTCTGTCTCGCTTTCACGCCAAAACTACTAAACCGATTTAAATGAAATTTGGTACACAGATAGTCTAGAGCCTGAGAAAGGACATAGGCTACTTTTTAATTGGAAAAAAGTGTTGTAAAGGGTTGAAAAGGGGGATGAAAGGTTGTATGAAAGTATTGTCATTTTCAGAACTAGAAGCATAAAATTTATATTTCAGGCTGTTGATTAGATATAAATAAATATGGCATTCAAAGTTTCTAAAAATAATATATAAGTTGCCCTTAAAGGTGTAAAATAAACATAGGGCATAACACATTTACGGATTCATTACAAATTGTGGAGCTAAAGTTAACGCGTTAAGAAGAATCTATTATTATGTCTTAATTCCACGCGAGCGAAGCTGCGGGCGTCCACTAGTATTACCATAAAATCAAGCCTGTATTTCGCCGAAGGGGTAGTCAGATGTGTATACACCCGCTTTTAGCTAGTTATGTTTAGGTCCTAAATAAGGCGGTGATCCTATTGCTATACACTGGCCACAAACTCAGACTGTGAAGCTTAATAACCCCAGCTATACTTGCCCGAGCTGGGATCAAACCCAGCTCTACCTCTCCTCTAGCTTAGACGTGCCCGCTACCACGACTGGCACGAAGTCGTCCCTACGAGGGTCGTCCTGAAAATCAGCGGCTGCTGGCTTGCCACAGCCATTTGCTGAGGGCGTCCTATTTCGGCATCGTTATTAAAATTATAAATTGTATTGACTTATGTGTTGTATGTATGTCGAAATAAACTTATGTCTATTTCTATGTCTTATGTCTATGTCTACCACTAGACCAACGAAGTAGGCTATGGAAAACAAACACACTTTAAAACTTTGGTTTCAGCGTCCCGAGAGAGACGTAGAACGAAAAACTGTGATAACAGGAGCTGTAGCACAAAGTGACTGCTAAAAGTTGAACTTTTTACATTTTGTATGGTTTGAGATAGAAAACGCGCATGCAGTAGGTACCTACTTACCCGCTGCTGCCCATGACATCCGTTCATCAGGCATCTTGTGGAAAATCTCATCATAATAATAAAATATTAACCTACAACTAAACAAAGAAAAATTTAAAACTATGTACACAAAATAAGTTATTATAAAATTAGTAATTTTAAATTACATATGTAATTAATTTGTAATAATTATGTTTTTTGTTATTAATATTTGTACAAATTATATAAAATATTTTTTTATTTAAAATCGTATTTTCACAAATTTCTTACCAAGGCGGACTGAAAGGGGTGCAGGACTAAATAGTAAAGATTATTTCAGCTTCAAACAGTCCAGTATTTTCGACATTTTTAATGTTCTTGATCTGGTTACACTACCTAAGCAACAATAATACATGCATACTTAATACATTTCGCTGAGATCCGTATACGTCCCACTGCTGGGCACGGGGCTCAGACCACAGCCACACAGCCCTAGCTGCGGGAGGTCTAGAGCATACTCCACCACGCTGCTCCAATGCGGATTGGTGGCTCCATAATAAATTTGTGATATTAAAACTATTTATGTTGGGCAAAAAAAGAAAAAATATTTATATCTCCATATTGATATATGTACTTGTAATGAAAATTAAAAAGGCCTTGATAAGCGATGCACAAACATTGTTAAAAGGGTCTATCTAATTGAAAAATATTATAAAAATTTTCTAAATCGTTGCTATCCCAGAAACAATTCAGTCAATATTCCATGTCAGTTATTACAATTATTTCAAATATTTTGTATTTCAATATATAATGTTGGTAATATTGATGATATTAGTAGCAGAAATTAAGCATCGTTGTCGGCGGAAATTGAAACATACCAAGGGTAAGAAAGGAGAAAGATTACTGATGAAAATTTCACATGTGCAGCCCATTAGGCCCCACTGCTGGGCACGGGGCTCGACTCACTCTAGCCAGTAACGTATCCACCACACTGCTCCAGTTGTGGTTAGCAGCACACGTACGTAGGTATCACATACCACGCGCAATACTTATCATATGAAAAATTCATGCGTATTTTTCATTATACCGCCGATGCTAACGGAAGCGGAAAATTGTAGGACAAAGCCGGGGTAAGATAATGCGGGCAACAAATGGGGTGAATAAATTCGTTTCAAAGCGGAGCTACTAGCGACATCTATTAATGAGTAGCTGCAAACTTACATAATGTGGATTTTCCTTTTTTTTAAATATTATATTCAAGCTGAAATACTTAATTGTTTTATTACGGTGGAATCAAATTAAATGTACCTGTGGTAAATAATTCTTTCATATAAAATACCGTATACTAGCGACATCTGCCAGTGAGTAGCTCTCTAAATCTTTCTAGCTAACAATTACAAGTACGAGAATTATATTCAATCTCAAATAGTTTCCGTTATTCTACTATGTGGTGGAGTACTTTTTTTCATATATTTGATAATATTATTATAGCTATTAAGTAACCAGGATTAAAAAAATAATCTATTCACCGCTTGGGGACTGGCAAAATATTTTTGCTAACACATGGCAGATGTCGTTAGCAAAGTTTTTTTTGACTACTTGACGATAGATGGTACTATGCAAGTGTGACTACTAGTCATGAGATGGCACTTTTAATTTCATTCTGCTACTTGCCAATAGATGGCAAACCTTTTTTACGTCCTCATTTTATGCATGTGTTTTTATTATTCTTGAATTACAAGAGATACAATAACTTCAAGTCTTGTTCTCGTGAATAGTAAAAATAAGTAAATGCATAAAATGAGGAGTGGAATTATTTTGCCATCTATTAGCAAATAGCAGAACGAAATAAAACGCGCCATCTCATGACCAGTAGTCACACTTAAAAAGCTTTGAATATTTTGAATGCAATCCGAAGACAATAGACCCAATTTTCGCGCCTTATAATAAAATGGTGAATATCTATAGACATTCATTATCTTTTTTCAACATGATTCCAAATCGACCTATATGGCTTCGACATTAATGTCTATTCCGCGAGAATTAAGGTCCAAGAGACATTATGTCAACTTTGGAACACGTCGAAAAAAATGGCAGGAACGTGAAATCCCGATTAGTCATCAAACATTTTCTTTCGATGTTTGTCGAAATCCACATAATGTCTACGGGGTGAGAATTGTTCTTTCAAATAAATTGGAGTTCAGTAGGTAAGCGAATATAGGTAACGTGAATAGGCCAATGGTTCGCGTTGATTCAATTTGAATTTGATCGACAGGGTAAAGCAACGACGGTCGCGGTCTGTTTGTGGATCACCCATCAATAATAGAGATCCCGGAGTCCTCCAAAAGCGCCGTGGTAGGTACCTATGTGTATATAATAGGTACATGGTACTTAAGGTGTAATACAATAAAACTAATGAATCATTAATAAAACCATACTGTGCTAAGTCAAAGTCCAAGATATTTCTATAACGGTCACAAAATAATATTCCAAATCAATTAGCCCTTGCAAAATCATCTCATAATATGGGACAGAAGTTCCGGGTCATTATGTCCATCAAACAATACACGACAAGACAAGTAGTAACCCTCAAATCGTGAGAAAAGTGTCTCAGGTCAGAAGGACCGTATTGTTATTCAAATTAATTGCCCCTTACGATGCAAGGGTTGAGCCGATCTTTGCATTTTGTCTGTCTGTTGTGAGTCTGCGTCCCTAGCTGAAGATTAAAGTTTTTTAATTGCTTAAACACAAAAGGAATTTGAAGACATGAAATGGTTTTGTTTCGAAGATTAATACCTACAATTAAATGACAATTATGACACATATACCTACATTTTTTTCACATGTACCTACAGTATTATTCATGGATATAAACGAACATGCAGCACCTATCCGCTGGTGCTCGTGACAACTGTATCAATGTGACAACTTTTGAACTAGACAGAAAAGGACTAGGATGTTGTGTATTTGCTGAGTTTGTTTGTATTTTCGGTCAAGGAAGAAAGATATTGTAGGTATTATGACAATAGGATTTATATTAAGATACCCGAATCTATACAAATCTTGCCAATAAATAAATTTAGAAATAGACTTAAATACTTTTGACAATGTAACAGTGTATTATAATCTTAATGAATTTCTTGAATGTGACATTATAATTTAAGTGTTATTAAGTAGTAAGTAAGTAGCAATAATGTGACATTATAATTTATAATTTAAGCTTCTTGAATGTGACATTATAATTAATCTATCTATTGACATTTGTATACCACCCAATGGTTAGAGTGAGGGACTACCTTTATTTGTAATATCAAAATGTACCACTCTGACAAATAAATTATTTAGGTTAATATATGATTTATGATTTATGAGCTGTCAGTTTCAAATAGTCCTGTTAGTAATTTATTCTTAAAACGCTGCCACGGTGACCCATTCACCTATATTCCGAAGACAGGCTGGATCTCACGATCCGTTACGATAGTCTCGTCGCGCTGTGACCTAAGATGTCATAATTGAACATAGTATTATTATCCTTTAAAACGAGACTTTACTGAATGAAGATCTTTGCTCATTGTTAAGAAGCAGATTGTCCGCGAATTAACCCTCGCATGAAGATGTGTCCGCGGTCGAGTTAACCCTCGCGTGAGAACCGGTCCGGCCGGTATGCTAATGCAGTCCATTGTCGGGCGGCCGGTGAAGGGTTATTGTTGCAATGTTGCCCTTGATTGATGGTTTCGCTGTTACGAGCGCATCCTATGTTGCTTTAATTTATTCCTTCTAGAAAGCTTTTCTATCGGTATTTCTTACGCTTAAAAAAGTAAGGAAAATAGTAGATACCTATTTGCTGCTCCTGCAACCTATAGACGTCCCACTGCTGGGCACGGGTCTCCCCCACAGACACAGCTGTAGGAGGTCTAGAGCATACTCCACCACGCTGCTCCAATTGCAAACATAAGTAGTAATAATTATCCAATTCAGTAATAAAATAGTGTTGTCGTACATCCGTACTACAACACTATTTTATTACTGAAAGATTCGTGAGTGTCTATTCATAGTTGAAGTTACCGGCTTACTCACGTGTGATTTAAGTCGGGAATAGGCCGACTAATTCGATCTATTACGACGATCATCTTCAGGAGTGAACGCGCTCGCGGCGGGCACGGCGTACACTCTGATGATGACTAAGATGATCATCGTAATAGATCGAAACTAGTCGGCCTATTTCCGACTTAAATCACACGTGAGTAAGCCGGTAAATTCAATTATGAGTATTACAACATATCTGGCTACCCCTTCGACGAAATACAGGCGTGTTATAGTTAGGCATGTTATGGTGGCAATAGCCACTGGGTTATCACCATCTTCACAGATTGCCCCGTTGGTCTGTCTCACCGAAGCCCACCTCTGGGCTAACCAAGCGACCCCTGGTGAGAGAACCGGTCCGGCGGCAATGCAAATGCGGTCCATTGTTGATGGACAATTCAATTTTTTATTGTTCAGCAAATTTAATGCATGTGTCGGCATGATGATTGCTTGTAGTGAAGTCGATATTATCGATAGTCGATGTTTTTTGTGATGTTGTTGTGAGGCTGATGATGATTTGGCTATATCACTGTCATGACGTAGTTAAAATGGTTTAAAGATTTAAGTACAAAATTTTAGAAACATTTTTATTTGGTAGTACATTTTATTACATGAAATAATGATTAAATTCAGAGTGCATTACGCTTTTTTGCTGGGACTGCAATTTTTTATTTATTTATTTGAGTTAGGCGTCCTAACGACATTTAATTTTCACATATTATTTTACGAAATAATTACATTAATGGTGTTTTGTACTTCAGTGAAAATGTCACTTAAAAGGAAGCACAACTTACTTAAAGAACATATTATGTCAAATGTGAGTCAAAGGTGTGTATTCTTTTCAAATATAAAATATAAAAAACATTCTTGGACTCTCTCTATACTTATTTGACTCTGTATTTTTACTGGCATTGTACATTGTAAGTATTTTAACGTTTTTCTATATTCAAAAAAAAAATTCAAAATTCAAATAATTTATTTCGCTATGAGGTGATTAGACACGCCTAACGAAAGTCTAGGTACCTAACTAAAAACTACTTAAACTGATCTATATAAGGCAAAGGATTAGCTATTGATTATTGAATGAATAGCTAATCCTACACAGGTGCCTAACTTGCCTTAGGATTAATTTACAATAATTACCTACCACTAAGCTAAGCTCTAAGTCACGATAGACTATCTATATGGTCATCGGCTTTAGGAAGAATTTACAATATTCTTATCCTGTGCCCTAGTGTAGGCCGAGAGAGAAAAAAGCCGGAGGAAAAAACTCTCGGTACTCTTTTAAAATTCAAATTAATTTTTACAGAAAAATGTACAGTATGACCATGACATGATTAGGACAGACACGAGACAGCCAATCGTGTATGCCAAGAATCACCCCATATGCCACCTGCTTACAATTTTTAGCATAATTAATACAGAAGCATAGTGATAGCCTGTCAGAGTTTAATTCAGTCCCATGCCTTTATATCATCCAAATACTCCTGAATATTTTAATAAGCTTTTCGACATAATGTTTGTTTGATGGTTTTTTTAAACCTTTGTAAAGGCAGAGACTGAACCGCAGCCGGGACTTTATTGAATATTAGAATAGACATTCCTATGAAGGAACGACTTTTCTTACTAAGCCGGCATTTAGGAAACGCTAATTTGTGGCCGTTCCTTAGTGTTACATTGCGTAAGGCATTTAGGTCACTACGACTTACAAACTGATGCCTATTTTTACGAATATACATAATATTCTCATAGATGTACTGCGATGCAAGGGTTAGGATGTTTATTTCCTTAAATTTTTCTCTAAGGGAGTCTCTACTTTTCATTTTGTATATATAACGGATAGCCCTCTTCTGCAAAATAAAAATAATATTAGCATCAGCTGCATTACCCCAGAGTAAAATGCCATAGGACATTACACTGTGAAAGTAACTAAAATATACCAATCTAGCGGTATCGACATCCGCCAAACAGCGTATCCTTTTAACCGCGTAAGCTGCAGAACTTAGTCTATCCGCCAGTCGACAGATATGGGGTCCCCACTGCAACTTCGCATCAATGGTGATTCCAAGGAAAACAGTCGAGCTAACTAAGTTCAGTTTTTCACCATTTAGTTCCGGTTGCTTATCTACTTGTTTCACATTAGGTGCTGAAAATTTTATGCAATTGGTTTTATTGCTATTTAAGAGTAGGTTATTTACGCTAAACCAATGCACTACTTCAGAGAGCACTATATTTGTTCTAATTTAATAAAGACTAAATTCCACCAACTTTATCGATATTCCATCTAGCCGGTTCCAACCCTAAAGCGCCAAAACTTCCGAAAACCGGTTAGGTCAGTTCCGCAAAAATCACAATAGCACCCATCGGATACTTAAATAGGTCCAAATATTATAATGAAATGTACCTTTGTCCCTCTTCCGTCCGTTATTTTTTTTCTAAAAGGTGATTCTTTTATGTCCAGTCGGCACCCTTTCGTATCTTTTGTAGTGGCCCCTACTAAAGATAACCGGTAAGACAACTTTGACCTGGCAGTTGCGGGTTAAGGGTTAAATCAGTTGCGTTTTGACCATGTTCAGGTGTGTAGTGTTATTAGTTCCGACGAGGTAGACATTGGTAAGTTGAATTTTAAAATTATTTTTAAAATATTCCCTAATAGCGAGTTCGTCAGTGCCCTGACTGATGAATCAGGACTCCTGTAAGCCTGTCCCGTAAGTCAAAATAGTAAAAAATAATAGTAATATTGTGTGTTAGCTTAGCTTCGCTGCGACCCATAGACGTCCCACTGCTGGACACGGTTCTCCCCCACAGACACTGCTGCGGGAGGCCTAGAGCATACTCCACCACGCTGCTTCAATGCGGATTGGTGGAGGGGTTAGTGGCCAACCCAGTGTCGAATGTTCTGAAGCCACCAGAAGGTCTTCGACAAGGCTTAACGACTGTTACCAGCATTAAAAACAACCGGGACCGACGGCTTTACGTGCCCTCCGAAGCACGGTAGCGTCTATGAAATTTTGCCACTAGCGGTCACCCATCCACAAACCGACCTCGCCCGTCGTTGCTTAACTCTATCGAACACAAATCAATTCTATTCAATTCATCTATTCATTTCAAATCAATAATTTAAAACGTAAACATTCATTGGAGTTCATAACTGCGACGTCATTAAAACGTCCTCCTAACGTCCCCTAGTTAAAAAATCGTGTCTTCTTCAAATAAAATCAATTCTGCGTTCATTTTCTCAGCGCTGCAGAGGTTTTTCTCAACCCTTCACTGCTCTATCCGTAATTATATTTGTGTAATGATTACAAACTTTTGATGGACCCTTCGTAGGCAGTTGCTACCGTATCTTACCGTTACTTTCAGCGTTTTACTGACTTGTTTGAAATAGGTCTTATACTTATTAAACGAGCAATATTTGCATTTTAAATCATTTTCAGTTTATTTGCCACGTGTACTAGGGCTTCGATTTTTAATTCAACGATATCACTTTATATGTATATTTGTATTGATATATGTATGAAGTAAAAAACTATAATAATATAAATACGTTACTTTCGTTTATACTATTCAACTACTGAATTGTAAAAAATAATAAAATGACTGATTACATACAATAACAAAATATAGGTATTAACATTTGTAACAATAACAAACAAATAATGACATTTATATAATAGATTTAACAATTTGCTAATAATGGCAATTAATATTATTTCAGGACAAATTTTACTTGACAAACAATTGATGTTATTAAATTAATTCATTAAATAAATATAAAAAGTGACATTGTATTGTGAGCGGACGTTTAAAGTTGTTGGCAATATAATAATTTCTTTTTTTTAAAGATTAAAGCCTGAAGACTTTTAATCCGCTGAACGAACGCTACTGGCTGTAATAATTATAACATTGAACGAAAGCCTTCGAAGGTTTTAAGAGAAATGCGCAGTCATACTTAAAATTTGCATTATACCTAATGTGGTGCTTAAAATTGTCAATATGTAATTCACACTGGAGACTACATTATCTGTAGTAAATGTACAGTGGTACTTAGTTGTTGATATTGGTTATAAAACGCAGGTATTAAAGCATTCGAATAAAAAGATTTGGGAGTATGAGAATAAAAAGTATTTTTGAGAAATAAAACATTCATCTCTGTTCTGATATTCTCGATCATTTCGTCTCGCAGAATAATGAGACTCACAATTTAGATGAACTCGTTCTACCGGCCGGACCGGAGACTTTCAGCGTTTTATTATGGAAATGAAAGATATTTTGGCAGTTGAAGTGTCTTATTATATTCTACGAAATACGAGATGCGGGTGTATGGATGGTGTATGGGTTCAACGCTCGGTATAGCTTGTAGATTATTTTCCTTACAACTTACAGCCCAGTATAAAACAGTGTACAAGACGCTTTAGACATTAAATACATTGAAAGGGGGAAAATGAAAACATTACAAACCCGAAAAACTCAAATAACGATTAATATTTTCCAATAAAAGCGTAACGAAAGACGCGGGTGGCATTTTTAAGAAACGCCATATTGCCGGGCCGGGCCCCACCCGAAGACGCCCACAGAAAAAGCTTTTGAATTTGGAACAAAAATGTCTGCCCCCGCCAATGAGGGATAAAAATTTAATCAATAGCTGGCGCGGGCGGCCAGTTATAAAAACTATTTGGCATTATGGCCGCTTTGCCTTTGCTCGTGTTTTCGTCAAACGACTTTTTTTTAATTCCGTTGAATAGAGAATACACTGTCATCACAGAATAGATATACACTTAAAGGTCTGTCATTCTAGTATGGTATGTAAAGACGCACAGATCTAGTCAGGTCTACATTTTTGTTTTTAAATATGCAATTATGTTTCTTATCCATGGACTGTTTTTTTTAAATATCGTATGTAGCAGGACAATTACTAGTAGTTCAAAAGGAAAGTTAGGAAATAACGTAGGTAGGTACGATTCTACGGGGCCGTAAGATATCTACTTTGCCTGCCTTCAGAGGGGAAAAGTGTCTCGTTAAGACCGACACGAGTTAATCGAGATCTACCATCCATCCATCCATCCATATTGGAATGAGCGGATTATCACAGAATGTTGTTTTTTCAAATCATGGCGTAAAATTTATCCTACCAATAAATATGTAATTGATAACTCATTATGTAGGTACGCCAAAAATTATACTGTTAATTTTTTTTTTATTTAGCAGCTTTTTATAACTTTTTTTTATTTTCATGCATTGTCATCGGAACCAAATATGTGTGCCGAATTTCAGCTCGATCAGTGGAAGTGAGTGAAATATTGATTGCAAGATTCCAGGACACACATACCTACATACGAGTGAAGTTAAATAAAAGCTTTTAATTAAAATATTCAATGTTCTGACTAGGGATTGAAGTGTGACCCTTTAAAATCTTAACCACTGAACTACCTCCGCAATGGAAACCTAATTATCCGGCGTCATTGGACTCAAAGTGAAATTTTTCAAGCCGTCACGTCTATGGGCGGAACTTTTGAACCAATTTACAGTTTAACGGCACCGATTTGTTCCACACAACTTTTATGTTTTGCCCCACTAGTTTAGAAACTCGCTTATAAATGATCTATAGGACTTTACATGGCTTTGCACGATTCGATGATTCTTTGTTATAGCTTACTAACAATAATAATGAATTATTAAAAAATGTTATAAAAAAAACCATTTTATAGCTTTTATTTTATTTTCGTGCTTTGTCATCGGAACGAAACATGTGTGCCAAATTTCAGCTCGATAGCTTCATTGGAAGTGGGTGAAATATTGATTGCAAGATTCCAGGACATACATAGATAGGTACATACGAGTGAAGTTATAAAAGCTTTTGAAAAAAGGATTTCTTTCTTTTCTTATATTTTTTATGCGTCTTTTAAAGAAAGCATTTTTATTTCATAGAAAGCGGAAGCTCGCTAATAATAATTTTAAGGTGTTTACAAAATCATACAATTTTTGGAAGAGCAAGTAAATCGAATTTTTGGCGTGATTTACACTGTTTTTTTTTAATTCCTCTAAGGCGGAACAAAGTCTAATTCCACGCGAGCGAAGCTGCGGGTTTCCAGTAGTTTCTAATAAACTAACCTACGTAACCAAACCACATTTAAGCTAATAAAAATATTCTTTTCAATTATATTCGAATGTTTTATCAAAGATCCCGTTAGGTCCTGGGAAATGGCCATTTTTTATAACTGAAATAAATCGATATTCATAACGCTTTATTTTAGTTATAGCACAGCAATAGCCAGTGTTCAAGAAGAGGCGTAAGTTATGCCACCAGAGGGAGGCACCGTAGCACCCTTTCTTTTTCCCGCCACCCCTTTTTTTTCGAAGGGGTGCTTAGCAATTTAAATTTTATCTCTGTAATGAGCGGGATTTAGTTCTTTCGTAGATTTACACCAAATGCTGCCTACTTACCTACTGTTTGTTTTTAATTTGGACTTGAAAGAAATATTAATTGGAAGTAAGGATAACATTAAAATGTGGTTATGAAATAATACCATGCCTATATTGCCATACAGCAATGCATGCATTATATGGAGAGATGACCGTTTGATCTGTTGCAAGAGTTTCCTTAAAGGTATTTTCCTATGTAGGGTTGTACAATACATTGTAATAAGTTGCAGCACAGATTAATTAGGAAAGGCATATTATTATATTCTTATTTTTATGGTGTATGGTGTATGGCACCTATTACATGGGACCTAAACTATTTTATCTATATATAAAATAATGAAATTATTATATTGTTGTTATTATATCAAGAAAAACTAAGACACTATAAGAAAAGCACATATTGCAACATTGAATAAATAAATAAATAAAATAAATATCATGAACATTCACACACACGGCCATCTGACCCCAAACTAGGCGTCTGTACTATGGGTGTCAGAGACTGATACATAAATAGATATTTTTAAATACATACTTAAATAGATAATATTAACATCCAGACACAGAACAAATACAAGTTCGTCACACGAATGTTTCTCCTGAGTGGGATTCGAACCCAAGACCCCTGGCGTAGCAGGCACTCACTCATTACCGATAGCGCCAACCGGCCCGTCAAAGTATATTAAGTATATTAGTTTATTGGTATTACTTACTACCTATAGTAGCTACGCAATATAATTATTTCACAGATAGGTGAACTTAGATGACTATTCAAACTACTTAAAATCTAATAACCATCACATTACACTCGCTATCAATTACTATCGCGAGACGTATCCAAGGTAAATCAAAACAAAATTATACGACATCTGCATAATAGGTATAAATATACAACATTTAACAAGATTTCTTATAACGAAATAAAGTTTCCCAGTTCATAACGACCATCGCGTTACGATCCCGAGTGAAAGGGGACACAATCAAGGAATAATTTTCTTTGCAATCCTTCGTAACTCATTGGCAACTTCGGACCCTTTCGGCGTGTACAGACTGGAAGACAACACAAGGTTTTTGTTCAGGCATAGCTATTGATTAGATCTACTTTTATGCAATTTACAAATAATGTAATAATTAATTGTCTGGTACATACAGAGCACAATTTTTTTAATTTTTTTTTTTTAAATATCTTGGACATTCTCACACACGGCCATCTGACCCCAAAGTAGGCGCGAGCCTGTGATATGGGTGTCGGAGACTGATATACATACATAGATATTTTAAATATATACTTAAATAGATAATATTAACACCCAGACACAGAACAAACACAAGTGTTCGTCACACGAATGTTTGTCCTGAGTGGGATTCGAACCCACGACCCCTGGCGCAACAGATAGGGTCACTACCGATTGCGCCAACGGGCCCGCCAATTGATTGGGAAATAAATAATGTGAGTGGGAATTGATTTACAAACCATAGGTTTTTGTTACCTCCACCAATCCGCATTGGAGCAGCGTGGTGGAGTATGCTCTAGACCTCCCGTGTCTGTGGGGGAGACCCGTGCCCAGCAGTGGGACGTCTATGGATCGCAGCGATAGGTTTTTAGTTTCACATTACAGTATATTATATCTCAAAATAAATAAATTTTCATTCTTTCTTTATATTGTAATTTCCTGGATGGTAGAGGCAATTCAGAAGGTACAACGATATGACGCGGGAAAATCTAGTTCCTAATAATTTGTATTCAACCTACCTGCTTATAATTACAATTATTATCTATACCTAACTAAATACCTAAGCAGTATTATTATTGTATGTGGTAGGTACAAAATTATCGGAGTAGGTACTATTTTTTATTTAAAATCACATTTATAATTAAACATATTTCCAATTTTTTTTTTCTATGTTACACCAATAAATATAGAAGTACGGTAATATGAACACGTATTACAGCAAAGTCGATGTGAGTTACTATACATCTACTCTGGCTTAGGCGACCGTGTAAGCAGTGATTAAAATATAGGTAAGTAAATAATATATTACAGAAATTGCCTAGGAATGATGAAAATAAAATTACGTTTTCTTATAGGATCGGAAATCGTGGTGGAAATATCAACAGGAGACTTGAAACAAACCTGATAAGATAACAGATACGTAGAAAAACATACTCATTCACGGTGGTAGATAATGTGGTATGTTGGTTGGTAGGTAGACATGTTTAAAAAACGAACTGAGTCAACTGAGGCAATGAAAATATCGCGACGCCTCCCTATCTACACTAGAATTAAAAAATGTGATACTCATAATTAATTAATTAATTTACCATTTACACTCGAATTTTCTTAACTCCCAGTATCTCAAAATTAACACTTACAAATTTATTTTCAATCAAAATTAAACTAGGCTATTTCATGTTGAAAGAATCGACAAAGTCTCAGGCAGTGATTTACCTAAACGTCATGACCGCGTGGAAATTAAAAAGTTAAGCTCAACCAAAATGGCGATGGTTTAATAGAAGTAGTAGGTTGTAGAAAAGACTCGGTATTAGCGGTCTCTGTTATGAGACGATTTTCTACACTTTACTATCTTGTGGAAATTAGGTGGGTTTTTATCTACTATCATTATCAATACACATCGATTATCGTTGTACAACAATATTACAAGATACCAAAATCTTGCCTTATCCTTTTTAACTAGATTCAGATTCAAATTCATTTATTTTTTCATTATATGGTATTTTGTATACGCTTAATGAACGTCATAACATTTTTTATCTACCGCCGGTTCACAAAGTTGATGCTACCGAGAAGAACACGGCAAGAAACTCGTATATCTTTAAGTAGGTAGTACAAAGGTTTTAAACTTCAAAATGTTAATAAATATATAAACTACGTGAGCTTCGGGAGAATTTGTCATGTCTATTCGTTTATGAATCTGCGGTTTGAATAGTTTCGAGTTGGGGAGGGAAAGTGTTTGTAACTTTTTAATTTGGACCGTTCCATGTTCGAAAGTCGAATTTTTCATCCGAAAGTTCTCTGGTTTGCGGAGGTGCGAAGCGCTTAATAGTCTAACTTTGCTGTTAGCTCACTTTTTTATTTTTAAAAGCATCAAGGCAAGTTTAGCGGGAATTTCGTGAAAACTTTATGCGCTATTTTATCAAGAATTTTTGGGTAAGATTAAATAGACTTTATTTTATTAGCTTTGGGTGTTGGTCACTGGCACCTAACCCCTTGCCAAGAGTAAATCAGATCTTAGGCGACCACTACGTTGGATGGAGTATCTAAAAGTAAAACTTGTGATTCCGTAAGATAAGATAAGAAAGACTTAGATTGGGTAGCCTTCGAACGTTGCCTTTGCACACCAGAGTCCCACTGACTATGACGCATGACTTTTGTCCATCAAAACATAGCTGCGACCCATTGACGTCCCACTGCTGGGCACGGGTCTCCCCACAGACACAGCTGCGGGAGGTCTATAGAACACTCCAGTTTTTTTTAACTGACGGGTCTCTCCTCACTGCTGAGAAGGCCTGGAGATCACTCCACCACGCCATCCCAGTGCATTTGACGAAGGCGTTAGTGCCCAACCAAATTGTCTTATGTTTTGAAAGTGCCCAAATCCTCTAACATGGCATGACGGATAACGATAAAAACAACAACTGTGTAAGTTGCATAAAGAATTGATTGTTTTGTTTATACCTAGTATAAAATCAATATAAGAAAAATAGCACCAACCCAAAAACATTAAAGTTTATTATTTTATTATTCGGCATAGATAGGCTTGTGTTGCCGGTGACGGACACACACAGAAAACATAGGTACATGACTCGTGTACAAATATTTTTTATCTGTGAAATAAATATCTGACCCGGATAGGAAAACTACTACTCATAGCTATTTATACGTACAGTACACACGTACATATACATTATATCTATCCCTTCAGCAAAGTACACGTACCGGAAACTACAGGCACAAGAATAATGACCAAACAGAATGAAAACTTCGTTCTAATGCCGTGCGGCGAGAACACTACTACACGCTACGGTGCTGTGTGCGTGACCAGGCGTGTGGGGGCGCTTGATTCAAACCGGTCTAAACCGATTCAGCTAGCAAACTAGTGTGCCAGCGGCGACAATACCCAATACGCGACGATTTGCTACTATCACCAAGTCTTATTAATATTGTTTTTTTGGATGTTACTGTAGGTAATAATCAATATCTCTATGTAATAAGGTAGGTAAAGTGGTGATAGTGTTATTATTCTTATGCTTTACAGCCTATAAGTATAAGTATATCCAGTAAGTTTAGATATGTTTAAGATATAATAGTAAAAATATTGAGAATTTGAAATATGTAGAGATATTTACTAAAGTACCGACTTACCTGTTCCAAATTTTAAACAAACAATTAACATAGTTAACCGTTTCAAATTGATTTCAAAGCTGTACTTTTTTTATATAGGAATAGGTACGAAAGTTATAGGATGGACATTATTGCACATGGTTTGTGACACACGATCACCTCAGTATCTGTCCGTCCATCAGTCCGTCCTTCAGTCCATTTGTAGGTCATCGATCATCGTCTCATTGATGGCTCTTGTTAGGTACTTGCCTGTTTTTTTAAACTTAAATAACCGAGGAACAGCCCTCGGTTACCTACTTTAAGTTAATAAGAATTTCGTTGTCTCTTTTTTTATAGTCTCTAGTTTTTATTCTGTTTGGTCATTATTCTTGTGCTACAGGCGAGATGTATGTGTTATGTTATGTGAAACTACGTGTATATGTACAGAAAAAGCCGCTTCCCATCTAAGCGTAGAGAAATAGTTAACGATATTACAGGCGTATTGGAAACTACGGTCCCCATCCGGTGAAGCGTCCTATGGCGCCGGAACTCTGCTAATACGTCACTTCCGGCCGGGCGCAAACATGGAAACTTCCTAATTACGCTAATTTTTCAAAAGAGAATTGTCAACGTCGACGCTAGGCAGTTTGGGGTTAAGACAAGTAATTTCTTGAGCACAAATTAAAAAAATCTTTATCGATGTCAGGAAAGAGTGATCCGGAACATTGAATAGTCCCATGGCTTTCGTCGATTCCATGTGTCCGCTAGAGACAAAATTTCATGGGCGCTACCGTGCATGCCTTTAAAAGTAAATAAATTATTAGTTGCTTTATATTAATCAATTTAGAGTCGTATTGTATCTTTTCTTTTAGTAGGTTGTAGTTACCTAGACTTTCGTTAAGCGTGCAGTCACCTCATAACAAAATTAGATTATTTGAATTTGACTTTGCAAAAACGTTACTAGGGACTTAACGCTTTTTCTAAATGAAGACGTCTCCGTTCCAAATGTAAGTCCAAAAAAAAAAACAAAGTCAACGTAATATACCGTTTTCAAAATTGGAACAAGTTTTCGGTTTTCCTCAAGCTTATCAAAAGTCCGCGGCAATTATTCTTGAAAATGGCGGCAGAAAAACTAGGGGCTTGTGTTACCGAGCGTGACAAATTACATTTATTTTACGCCCTCGCGGGGTTTAAGTTTTATACCTTGGGGTTTGTGAAGAACTGCCTACTGATCGCCAAATTATAATTTACCTGTTCACATTAATTAATATCTACGGCAAAATACAATTTAAATTAAGTACCTACTAGCTTTTGCCCACAAACATGAAAGGAGCGGACGTAAGCGTGTGTAATCCGAGCCACGGTTAAATTAATTCAATGGTAAACGCGTGATCGAGTTTGATACATGAAAACCATCCGTCCGCTGGCACCAAAGACAATTGTGACAGACCATGAACAAGACGCTACCGACCTCGGTGACGTCGTAAAGGTCATTAAGACACAACCAAAGTCCATTCGAAAAAAAAAAGTCTCGAGGCACAGTTGATATTAGGTTCAACTGTTTGTACCACTGGGTTTATACAAGAGACTCGTTCGAAGTTGACCACGGATGGTAGTAAAACTTACTGAGATGGTTGCCTGTTGAATGTTGTAATAGAAAACAACACCTTTCTATTCAACACATAAATTTGCATTTTGCATAGGTGTAGAAAAAATATTAGGTTTCTAAATATTAATTTTGCCTGCAATACCGAATACCCTTTTAGTCGCCTCTAAGGCAGACAGGGGATACCGTAGCACCGTGGTCCCGAGCCAGCGAAATGTACCATAATAGTACCTATGTGAACACTGAATACGAAGTTAAAGTATTTACCTCTAGTTTTCAAGCTAAATATTTTATATGTACGTAAAAATTAAGTAAGTCATTTTATTTTCCAACCGTACCTACATAAGTTGCTGTGAACAGTTAATAATTCTGTCGATAAAAAAATTAATTAGGGTGCGAGGTCACCCTTCTAAAAAGTGGCTTCTTGTCCCCGTTTTGCGTTACGCCGGAGTTTCGTACATTATGTCAATGTAGCTGGATTCCCCTGTTCTCCCCTTTGCTTCATAAAAAAAATTACGGAAAAAATTTACCTAAATTAATGAAAAAACTATGCATATACCCCACAGTACCAATCTTCTTATTTAGCTACATAAAATCATAGGTGCTATCTTTATGTATATTTATTACTAACCTTTTGATATCGGTAAACTATTTTTTTATGCTAGAATGTATCCAAGTATATAACGTAAAATAAACGTCTTGTAAAAATAAATAATTAAAAAAATCTTTAATACTCTATAAGCGTCGCAATATGGCAGTTAATATATTTTCCTGACAGTTGATAAACTGAACTAAATAAAGTAGCGTCTATAGACCAATGGCTCGCGTCGATTCAATGTGATCGACAGGCGCAACGACGTGCGCGGTCGGTTTGTGGATGGGTGACCGCTAGTGGCAAAATTTTATGGACGCTACCGTTCTTCGGAGGGCACGTTCAGCCGTCGGTCCCGGATGTTTTCAATGGTAGAAACGATCGTTACGCCGTGTCGAAGACCTTCGGGTGGCTTGAGAACATTCGACACTGGGTTGGCCACGAACCCCTCCACCAATCCGCATTGGTGTGCTGGATTATGCTCTAGACCTACTGAAGATTTGTCTATGGGGGAGACCCGTGCCTAGCAGTGGGAAGCCTATGGGTTCCAGCTTAGCAGCTTTAATATATTTACTCCAAAATATTCACCGATACTTTCGACTATCGTCCGTAGATACGTACATAGATATTCTGTGCTATCACATAACACAACCGAACTACAAGACTATGTAATGTGTATCTGTATGTAATATTAAGTTGTACCTTGTTGTACCTACAGAAAATTGGCGCCATAAAACTGTATATAATCTGTGTCCAGTTTCCCGCCGTATCTTTCTTTAACTGGAGGACTGGAGGCGGTGGGCTCAAATTGTCTTAATTTTTCATCTCAAACCCCCTCCGCGCACCCCCCAACCCTCCTCATAATTTGTTTTTAATTTAAGCGTGGAATGAGAAACGCTACAGCCAGTTTGTAGAAAAATGTTTTATTGGCGGGAATAAAACATTCCTTAGAACATTGTTTATTTGTCGTGAAAATAAGAGGAATGTAATGTAATTGAATAATGCTTATTTTATGAGTATTATCACAAACATGCAGTTGCCTTTTTAGGCGTGGACAACTAAGTCATTGGGCCTCAAAATCATCAAAAATCGTGAACCTATGACTCAAATTCGTTGGGTAGTTCACAACCCAGATTTGTGACTAGTTTTCTACAACATACATAAATTATAATAAGTATTATTATCGAATCGACTCAATCGAATTGGAGAAATCTGTTAAGATTGTTATGTCTGTGTAAATATAAATAAATAAATAAATAAATAAATTATGGCGCTAGTAGTAGTAGCAGCTTGTAGATAATGAAACAGCACAATTGGTTAATCAATTTAATCAATTTTCTTTAACTATGTGGATATGTTAGCAAACTATATAGCAGCTCCACTCATCCGCTGCTACCAATGAATGGTTTATATCTCCGTACATACTCCCCCTTGTCCCAGGTTCATTCCAGAATAATCGAAATCATTGCATATAACAAATAAATAAGTACGTATTTTATAATCACAGTCGTATACAAAAATCGCACAATGTGCTTACGTATTTCATGTCGATTTTTCAATTTCGATTTACTAGTGGACGCCGTCAGCTTCGCTCGCGTGGAGTTAGACATAATAATAGTTTCGTCTACACCTAGTCTACACTACAATTATATAGCCTTTGTTACTCAGTGAAGATGCAGCTTTCTAATGGTGAAAGAATTTTTGAAATCGGTCCAGTAGTTTTTGTGTGAAAACATTACAAACAAATCTTTCCTCTTTATAATATTAGTATAGAAGTTTAGATACTAAAATAAATAATAAATCGATTATGTAAGAGTAACCTCCTAACCTTTACACTTGTGCCGTCAATAAGATCGTTTTAAATATTGTTGTGATTTTATATGAGTGTTTTGTAATGACAATTTTTTATGTTAGTACAGAGTAGTAAATTTTAAAAGGGTGCAGCCTCTGGCGATCTTCCAGCTCGCTGTCTGTGTCTCCTTCCGTTTCCGCCTAACTCCCCGAAATATGTTTCAATTCGCGAAAACATGTTTTCTTTAACGCAATGCTTCTTTTACGGCAATTACAATACATCTTCGCGAGTGCAGTTTCTTTCCAGCTTATGTGTGGAAATAGCGCCGTTTTGCCACAAACGGGTTCGGTTTTCTGTACTAAATAAACACAACTAAGTATATTAAATACTAATTAATTTTGCTCGTTTGGCGGTAAGGGTATAAGTAGGTAAGTTGTAACGTTAAAAGTAGTTGTTAAATGACGATAAAACATGAAGCAAAAAACAAGAGCAAACGTTTTAATAAAAACAATAATATGACCTTACTTATACTGTTTAAGCAAGACACATAGATTAAATCTATGGCAAGACACGTATTAGTAGATTATTATATACCTTTTATTATACCTTTTATTGATCAGTTTAGAATAGCATTATACTTGTATCTCTTTTCTTTAAGTAGTTTGTAGTTACCTAGACTTTCGTTAAGCGTGTCTAATCACCTCATAGCGAAATAAATTATTTGACTTTGACTTTTGAATTTGAGATGTTAGTAGGTTCCTTAAGTAGGTATTTCAACATGCTCACTCAAGATAATAGCTGATTACAATCCATCTATCCATCCAACAGCCTTTAGAAGTCCACTGCTGGACATAGGCCTCTCTTAATCTGTGCCACTCCAGGCCCTGTGCCTTCTGAATCCAGCAGTTACCCGCTGATAATTCTTTTTTTAAATCGACATACAAAAATATGCCGTAAATGAGTATGCCTTAAAGGAGACGATCAATTTTGGGCCAAACGATGTACCGAGGTACAAAGTATTGGTAAAAAATCCTTACAATATACTAAAACTAATAGTCGATCAATTATTTTTAGAATCCTTATAGTTAGCTTGTAATAAAATAATAAAAAATACAACATTTCGTACCACAAAACTTCACATAGTAGTAACCACAAACTAATAAGGGATACTACGTGGTAACTACTCTGCCCTGTTTATGTCATTTGCCAACTTCAGTTTTAGTGACAGACGTCAGTCACACAATATAGATCTATTAACCTGTATTCAATTTACAAATTATTACTAGTTTAAAAACGATTTCAAGAAAAAATTAGCCTTTAATGGTAATTAATAGAATATTTAAATCAATATAGGATACTATGATTCTGTTTCTTAAGCTAGTTTATTAATACAATGAGCTTATTGTATATTTTATAAATGGGTATAGAGTAATTACAGATTTATTAACAACCGAAACGCAATGTTATGATAGATTGAATTAGATTGCCATAACTTGCAGTGTTGCAATACATAAATTATCTTTTAAAGTTAATTTTAGGTGGTACAAATGCAGTAAAAAATCTAATTTATTTTTTTAATAAAATAACGCATTTTTTTCTCCAAAAATCAATTTTTTTTCCCGAGGTACATCTCATGGCCCAAGTTGTATGGAAAGATAAACGTGTCCTTTAAATAAAGAATTCCCTGGAGCGGCCATCTATCGATAGATTCCAGACGACGGGAACGCGATCTGGCTCTGACGCCTGAGAAGTGACACAATTGACAGCTCGGTCTGAAAAATAAATTGTTTTAGCGGTATTTTTAACAACTACTAAAAGCGGTTATCCCAGCGAAAGAGTTCGGAGAGTCTGAGGTTCGGTTTCGTCCAATTTAATTATACGTAGTTACTTACTAAGTAATATCATCTGTAGTTACGATTGAGAAAACGTATTATCACGAAGTACATTACTAAATTAGATAGTGAGACGGTATGACAACCAACAAGAGTGTCCTATACTTTGTCGGAGAATAGAAATGTACTAAGAGTATAAGATATTTGTAAGTGTTCGTTTTGCCCTATGTGTTAGCAGCTCACTATTTTATAGAGATTTTCAATATAAATAAATAAATTTCATGGACATTCACACACTGCCATCTGACCCCAAATTAGGCGCGAACTATATTATGGGTGTCAGAGACTGATATATTACATACATAGATATTTTTAAATACATACTAGTAGTAGTAGTAGTAAGTAGACACTAAAATGCATTAATTAAATTAAGTATATTATACTGCCCGAAAACCTACGACAACATTTAAATATAAGTTACTAACGAAAAACCTGGCTGAATATAAAATACATAACAGCGCAACCGTGCCAAAAACAAAAGAAAAATAAACAAAGCGGGAAACACGGCGGCAGTAATTCGAGAACACGGTTCAAAAATTCGAAACTGACAGCCCCGTTCTAAAGAAACAAATTAAAATAGGTAGGTATCCGTCTACAATAGCAATAAGATAAGGCCGCCACCCTACTCCCCGGCAAAAAAAGACCTAGAAAGAAATAGAACATTGCCGTTGCGAGCAAGACAAGGATAGTCGCCCCGCGAAAAATTAAGATTCAAATAGTAAGAAAATTAAAATTCGACGAACGGTCAGCATTCTGTCTCGCTTGCTCTTATGTAATTAGTTATATACCCGTCGCGCTTAGGAAAAAAAGAAGGGTGATCGAAGTTTCATTAGAGAGGGGGATCTTATTGGAATGGTAATGACAGCCGACGCTTAAACGCAGGTTTTGCGACCTTATAAAATATAATTAGTTTTTTTTTTTCTTTTTATCTACTCTATCATTTTATAAGAGTTTCTTTTTTAATTTAGATAATATCTAATACCTTTCGAATTGTTATCTTAACTTATCCTTAACTAATTATTGTGACCGCTAGTAGCTAAATTTCATGTACGCTACCGTGCTCCGGAGGGCACGTAAATAGACGTCCCACTGCTGGGCACGGGTCTCCCCTACAGAGACTGCTGAGGGAGGTCTAGATCATACTTGACCACGACGCTCCAATGCGGAGGAGTTAGTGGTCAACCCAGTGTCGAAAGTTCTCAAGCCACCCGAAGGTCTTCGACAAGGCTTAACGACTGCATTGAAAAAAACCGGGACCGACGGCCTTACGTGCTCTCCGAAGCACGTTAGTGTCCATGAAATTTTGCCACTAGCGGTCACCCATAGCATGCACAACTATTACGAATCATAATTATTGTTTCCACATTGGATTGGTACACATTTCCACATTTTTAGTATTAATTTGAATGAAATGACTGTCTCGTTGTCTAATGGACGCAAACACGACTGTTAAGCCAAAGGTCTTGGGTTCGAACCCCGCAATCCTCGCATATTACAAGTAAGTACATGGGACTTAAACGTAACTGTTGAAAAAGTGGGTGACGTGGTGTTTTGTTAAGTTAATATGAAAAAAGACCAATTTGAAACACAAATCACAATCAAATTTGTTAAAAGAAAAATCACGATTTATACTATTTACCGGCAAGAGTATTTTGTATACACAGACTTACAATATTTACATGTCTTTCTATAGTAATTTTCTTTGAACAAGATAAAGCACTCAGGAGAAATGCAAAGTAAAATATTGCCATCTTTTATTAGACAATATGTAATGAAATGACATACTCGTAGCGTCGTAGCACTCGGTAATGAGTGCTACGAGTGTAGCAGCTGCATAGCCTTGACCCGCTACGCCGTAGCCGAGTGTATGTCAATTTTTCACCTTTATCTAGTTAAAAGTCAAGAAGGGTATAAAGGTCATCATAGGTTAAACTTAAAAAAACATATTTTCAGGTATTCAGGTTATATCATAGACTATATTTTTTTTTTTCATAGACTATTTTTTGTCATAGACAAAAAAATTAAGTATTAATCCGCATTGGCGCAGCGTGGTGGAGAATAGTGATGCTCTAGACCTCCCGCAGCTGTGTCTGTGGTGAAGACCCGTGCCCAGCAGTGGGATGTTATAGGTACCACGTACTATGGATACATAGACTTCCCACTGTTGTGCAAGGGTCTTTCACGCTGCTCCACTCCTATGCGGATTACCACCTGAAGGTCTTCGCCAAAGTTTAATGATTGTTTTATAATTTAATACAACCGGGACCCACGGCTTTACACCACAGCGGTAGGACTAACCTATGTTACGGGTTATGGACAAACAAAACGACAAAGTCAAATAATTTATTTCGATAACACAATTTAACAAACACGACCCGAGTACAAATATTTATCTACGAAATAAATGTCTGCCTGCCGGGATTCGAACCCGAACACAGTCGACAGACAGTCGACATTTCGACAGTTCGATAGTCAGGTTCACTAACCACCGCGCCATCGTTGTTAAATCGTTGGTCAATTCGTAATCAGGGAAGAAACCTAAGATATAACTGTTATAATAATTAATATCTTGAATGAAAAACTCCTAAAGGGAAGAAGCGGCCATTTTTTTCGATAATTAAACACCGTCACTCCGATCAAAGGGGCTGAAGGCGGTAAAAATAACCCCCTAGGGGGGCGCTTTGTCCCCTTATCTATACAATTATTTGAAGAAAGTACTCGCGCAAAAAGATAGCTGGACGTCCGTTGAGGATAGGGACCGTCGCCTCTCTTCACTGTTGTTTAGTTCTGCGGAGTGTTTATAATAAGATAGGTAGAACGGGTGATTAGGAAAAAAGTATGTGTTAGTAAATAAGAATACATACGTTATGTAATAGATTATTTATTACAATTTTAATAATTTAAAGGATTAAGGTGTATAGAATATCAACTGAACGATTCGTGAGTGTTTATATTCATAGTTGAAGTTACCGGCTTACTCACGTGTGATTTAAGTCGGAAATAGGCCGACTAGTTTCGATCTATTACGATGATCGTCTTCAGGAGTGAACGCGCTCGCGGCGTGAGAGTGTACGCCGTGCCCGCCGGTAACTTCAACTATGAATAATAATAATAATACAGGCTCGCACCTACTTTGGTCAGATGGCCGTGTGTGAGAATGTCCAAGATATTTATTTATAATATTTTATTTACTTATATATATTGGAAATATACCTCCATTTACCTACTTATTCAGTTATTTTCTTTAAAAAACAATTTTTCTACGAATAAGAAAAGTATAAAAACTATTTAATATTTCAGACCACTTGATAGTAACACCGCGCGCGCCGGACGCCCTACAAAAACGATCTGCGAAAGGGGAGCCGTGGCAAAAATGACGCTCCAAATAAAATAAATACTCCACCAGCACACCGAGACCTCCCGCCCCCCGCTCACCAGAACCGAACACGACGAAACAGACGCGGTCCCACCGCCGCGGGAGGTCAGCCACGCTGGCCGAGTTATAACTGTCTTCAACATTGCCAAGAAAGATATATAGGTGCCGTCTCGAATGCTGGTTACTACATTTACTCCAAATATTAAACGGTGGGTGCTGATAATTTATTTTTTTCCTCTTCCTCTCTAGAAATAAGGGAAGATTGTATTTATTTATTTATTTAAAGATGATGCTTTTGAAATGCTACAAGGATTGAAACATAAATAGTTGAATTTAAAAGTAACGCATTCAATTACGAATACGTAAGTATGATGTGTCTATACTTTATATATGTATCTAATCCTAATCTAATTCTTATCCAAAATAAATTATTAAGGTGACTTTGTATATCTGTTGGTCAGTTTTGGGATTCCATATAGGTTAGTAGTTGTATATCAATTAATTGATAAAGTGTAATGGCACTTCTAAAAACTATTAAAACACCTTAGGAACCTACGCTGTATGACATGTGGAAATGCCGGGCAGCTCGGAATCCACCTATAGGTAACATGGGATTTAAACATTGGTGTACTACAGACGAGATTTTATGTATCTATATTGAATAGTGAACAAGATTTTGCCTCAATTTTGCATATATGGCTTTCAAAGACACCGACATATATTTTTTTCCGTACATGTTTAAAGATATCAAATCAAAGACTTTTTCCAAAAATATGCAATTCTTTCGATCTTATCTCTTAATTTCTCCTGCCATACCTGGGATGAAATTACTTACTCATTTCTTTGTTCCTCACTACTTCTTTGTTACTTACGAGCGCGCTAGCCTCCGCCCCGTCGTCTCCCGGCGACAGCCCAGCAATTTCCGGCTGACTGACAATTTCCTTCGCGCCCGATTTTAATGTAAAACGAGAAAAAACGCTCCACTGCTTATTGCGGGGCGAGAGTTGTGTGGATACGGCCACGTAATGGGCTCGGTTTTTTCAATATCAAATCAAATCAAATTGTCCAATTTCATATGCGCTGCGACCCATAGACGTCCCACTGCTGGGCACGGGTCTCCCCCACAGACACTGCTGCGGAAGCTCTAGAGCATACTCCACCACGCTGCTCCAATGCGGATTTGTGTAGTATCCAATTTCATATACGATACCCTAAGTTAAAAAATATATTAATAAACAAGTATAACTTAATAATCCTTACATTAAGTAAATAAATAATACTATAGAAATCTAGAAGAAAAATAATTCATTGAGGAAAAAAAAAATGTAATTAAAAACAATCGATTTACGCCAATGCCTCCACGAATTACTAGAACGAATTATTTTGCAAATTCAAAGAGTGCTTGGTACGAACAACTCGAATTCATATTTTGCTTGGCGATAGATTTTGTGTACCTAATAAATGTCAACTGCAATGATAAAGTTTAATTTATTATCATTATTTATCAATCACACTGAACCCACAAGGCAAAGGAAGGATGGATAGGTGGAGAGATGGATGGATTACTTACAACGCAAACATTGATATATTAAGTAAAAGAGATACCTATTCAGTGTTCGCAATTTGAACATTTCGTTGACATTAAAATCCGTTAGAATACGTCAAGACTACTGACGCGAATCTTAGCAGGAGAATCGGAATTAGTGTGCCAATTTGAGAGCGCATACATGTCTGCCTAAACGGCTTGATTGATTTTAGCTTTAGAGGCGTCGTTATTCGACTCAATTCGAGGATTCGTATCAATTGTGAGAGTGACAGTACATCAAAATTATGAAGGTTAACATGGCCGCTTTTTGGTTTACAAACGCAGTCGGCGGCACCATTCCATAGGAAAACAGAAATCATAGTAAACATATTTGATTTCTGTAACTGAGTTTGTGAACAATGTCAACCATGATCATTCAATTTAATGCAGTTGATGCAGTCGAGGTTTTTTTTTTTCAAATATATTTTTACACTTCATACCACTATCGATGACTGCGAATATCCACATAACTTCCAATCGTTCGGAAAACGCGACCGAAAGAAAAGTGGATCGCGGACAGAACGCTTTGTGCGATATTAAATTGCGCAATCCGTAGTTTCTTCGGACCTTCTAACTTGTTCTAGAAGAAGAGCGTTCTAGAAGAATAATATATAAAGTGTAAAAAGGATATGTTAAGCTATAAGCACTGAAAGTGGTGGTCACTAAATCTAATTTTTATGCATCTTTTTTAAGTAATCTAACCAGAGACATTTTAAGAGATTCTAAAGCGTGGTCGGTTTGTGGATTGGTGACCGCTAGTAAGTACCAAAATTTCATGGGCGCTACTGTGCTTCTGAGGGCACGTTAAGCCGTTGATCCCAGGTGTTTTCAATGGTGAAAACAATCGTTAAGCCTTGTCGAAGACCTTCGGGTGGCTTGCGAACATTCGACATTGAGTTTCCCACTAACCCCTCCACCAATCCGAATCAGAGAAGCGTGGTGGAGTATGCTCTAGACCTCAGGCAGATTTGTCTGTGACCCGTGCCCAGCAGTGGACGTCTAAGGGTTGCAGCAGCAGAACACTGAGTAAATTAATATGAAAGTAGCATTCTTCCTCTTTCTACTATATCACGTAGTCAAAAAAACAATACATAATAATTGTAAAATTAAACTTATTTACAAAATTATATTATAAAAATAATTAAAATAACGTAATTATAATTTCGATTTTTGGATTTCTTCTTAGTTTAAATAGACACGCTAAGTTACGTAATACCTTTGGTCCTTACTCTATGGTAATATTAAAAAACAAAATTTCTAAGTTACTAAGCTAGTTAAATGTCACTCGCTGTAACGGTGAAGGAAGGCATCGTGAGGAAACCTTCGTGCCTGGAAGTTCTGCGTAATGTTCTCGAAGGCATGTGATGTCTGCCAATCAGCACTTGGCCAGCGTGGTGGACTATGGCCTAACCCCCATTCCGAGAGGAAACCCGAGCCCAGCAGTGTATCACAACGGTGTATTATCTCAAATCAGCAATTTTACCGACCGATAGATAATTCTTTACTGATGATAAGACGGTACGAAGTTCGCGCGAACCGCTATTGTTAGTAATAATTTCTCATTTTTATAATCGATGTGCTTCCATAGATAGTTTTGACTCACCTACTATAAGTATACATAAGTCAGAGATAAAATCTAGGAACCGAACCCCGACTACCGCATTAGTTACAAAGTTACTACGAAGTCGGACTGCCCCTTAGTAAAGAAAAGTTCAAATAAAGAACGTTGTTAATTAGATTCCTCATTTCGGTGAATAAACATCTTTAACCAGATGTACACTTTACACACACTTTAACTTTACACTTAACATTTCTACACTCAATTTTAAGATAAGCAAACACCAAATGTAAAGTAGGTAGGTAGGAATTTATTTGATGGGTACAATAAAATACCAACTTAGGCTCGTCACATATAAATCACAATTACAATTAGAAATTATATTTAATTATTTATTTAATCAATAAATCCAAAAACATCACTAACCTTACAGGCTAGCCTATTTTGTTAGTTTTGCTAAAATTACATTAAATTTCTTCGAAGTCTATTCTTACAACATGTAATACAATTAAATACTAAAAACCATAGACAATTTTTAACATTATGTACGGAAAAGTACATGCAACTGATGAATTTGCTGCTTTCGATCGCCCGCATTTAAATTTAGAATTATTTTAAAATGGAACTTCGGTTTTCGAATATGTGTCCGTCCTTAAAATTCAAGTACTAGCCCAGCTCTTAGCTTCTCAAACAAAACGTTTCGGTAGAATCGCGTCGATTGATTTGTATTCCGAAAGATAAGTAATTACGTTGAGTCGAGGCCAGATCCATAAATCCAGGGGGGTACTCCCTTGAAAAAAGGGGGTGTTCTTCTTATATTTAAATATCGAACCCCTTCCGGGTAGGTGCCACGGTTTTTCCAGTAAAGGGGTAAGTGACAGAAGCAGGGCACAGGAGTTTCTATGGAGTAGCGATTCAATTATTTATTTATTTAATGATCCACTTAGGTAGCATTATCTCACTTACTTACTACGTATTAATGAACTAGTGGACCCCCGCAGCTTCGCTCGCGTAGAATTAGACCCATTAACCACGTCTTCCCGCGATCGGGTTGCTCACTTGACTTCAAAAACGGCTAAGTTTCATACTAACTTTGTACCCCCGTTTTACCCCCTTAGGGGGTGAATTTTCAAAAATCCTTTCTTAGTGCTCCCCTACGTTATAAAAGGAACCCCTGTGCAGAAATTCAAGTTTCTAACCCTTATAGTTTAGGCCCTGCGTTGATATGTCAGTCAGTCAGTCAGTCAGCTTCTCCTTTTATATATATAGATTAAACACTACTGACAAAGTTACTAACCAAGTAAGTAAGAATCGATTCGATTTACCCGCCGTACTAGTCTAAAATGTGTGACGGTCGGATTTTGACGGTCGGATTATGGTTTAGGCGTAAATAAAACTAGATTTATAATTATCTCCAGATGGCGACAAGTGCGCTTCTGGTAAACCTACTTACGCACAATATATTTACGTATTTTACTGTCATCATTTAGCAGGTAAACTAGGTCTTGTATGAATTCTAAATAAGCTAATCTTTCTGATTGGAACCCAAGTTACTTGATAAGCAACTGCTTTCCTATTGATATTTAGCATCCAGTTTGACCATACACAGATTCTACCATCTAGATTCTACTATCAATATCATCTATGCAGAATATTCGTTCTTTAGTGCACCACGCTGGTCAACTGCGGTTTTCTGGACGTAAACTCTGAGAATATAATGGAGAACTCTCAGTTTCTAATAGGTCCCGATTCATCACAATGTGTTCATTTTTGTTTATCTGTTAAGTTTTAATTTATATGGGTTTTTTTATTTATTTAAATACTTTATTATTACACCAAAAAAAAGATGTTACAATGGGCGGACTTAATGCCTATTGACATATTTAATATTATACTCTGAGTTGCAATATTAATTTTAAAATAAACAATTTCTTAACCTTATTTAGTTGACGATTCATAATCTATATAAAATTTCCTGAATCTGTAAGATCATGAACCCATAGTTAAAAACTCTTGACATAACAACATTCAATTGTCTATTCCAGGGACGCCGCTGTTCTGTCTCAAGATGGACTTAAGAAGCAAAAAGGAAAGAGTCCAGGGGGTGGCCCCCTCCGCCCCCCTCCCTATTAGAATACAGAATAATAATCGCCAAAAGAAAGTGGGGAGGAAAAATATAAATAGCTATCTACCTCGGCTTCATATTAAAATTTGTACAAGAGCTCGTGCCCAATTTCATTTTTGCTGAAATAAAATTATATTCCCCGGATAGGGGCTCGCTTGGTTTTATGGTCAGTGCTTCGGGAAAAATGTTTTCAGCGTCTGCCTGAGGCAGTTTCAATAGTTTTTATAAGCTCGCGAGTAATTGAATTTTTGCTTGTTCGGAAGATTAAAAATAAAAATGTAAAATGTTGTCCAATTATATTGTTTTGGACAAGCAAGTTGCAATCTATTACATCCATGTTCGATGGATATCCAATAGGTACTTAATCGATCCATCGTATTAATAAACATTATTTTATATTTGATTCGTTGCGGTCCGTGGTTAAACTGGAAGTATTCATTACTTAACTAGACTTTGTTTACTTCCATTCAATCCACTAAAATAACATGTTATCACAAACCAAGAATTAATCTACTTTGCAACAATCCGCGAACAAAAACGTATGGTGATGTATGTATACTTACATGCACGTAGCACCTCCCTCCCTCCCACGCAGGAAAACATGCACACGCGATAAATGAATACCCACACACCTGTTGTGTTGCAAAGTAGATTAATTCTTGGTTTGTAATAATAGAGTTCCGCAAAGTAACGCCTCGCTGCGACCCATAGACGTTGGGCACGGGTCTCCTCTCAGGATGGGAGGAATTAGGCCTTAGTCCACCACGCTGGCCAAGTGCGGATTGACAAACTTCACATGCCTTCAAGAACATTATGAAGAACTCTCAGGCATGCAGGTTTCCTCCAGATGTGTCCTTCACCGTTATAGCAAGTGACATTTAATTTCTTAAATCGCACATAACTTAGAAAGTCATTGGTGCGTGCCGCTGGGGTTTGAACCCGGACCGCTCGAGTGAGAGGCGAGTTCGATAGCCACTGGGCTGCCACCGCTTTTAAGTGGAAGTAACGCCTATTACAAATTAATTATCATGTTATCTATTTAAAATCCTTTGCCTTATATAGATCAGTTAGTAGTTTAAGTAGTTTTTAGTTAGGTACCTAGACTTTCGTTAAGCGTGTCCAATCACCTCATAGCGAAATAAATGACTTGACTTTGACTTTGAATTAATTCTTACACAATAATAACTTAAGTACCTACATACCTATTACTTAACCACCAAACTTAATTAAAATATTCATAAATAGGCAATGTTCCAAGTCTCCGATTGTTATTGAAAATTACGCTATTCATAGTAAATTATATAATTTCTTGTTTTTAATATGCTGGCTTGTAGGTATAATGTACTCTCAATAATTTGTAGAAAGACTTGATTGTTTGATGCACACTTTTACTATTAACCTACCTGACTTTATGTGAGCAAATTAAAATTAAATGTGTTTTTCTCATGTTTGTTTTTTATTTCAATAAATTCCAGATTGGTATCAATGGTACCTAGTCAATCTATGTTATAGTTATTTATGATCGTCGTTAAGCCTTGTCGAAGTCTTTCGGGTAGCTTGAGAACATTTGACATTGGGTTGGCCACTACTCCACCACTCCGCATTGGAGCAGCTTGGTGGAGGATGCTGTGTCTGCGGGGGAGACCCATGCCCAACAGTGGGCCGTATAGGGATTGTAGCTAGGTAGCTAGTTATCAAATCAATTGTTTACCAGCAAAGAACAATAGTGAAATCTCCAAACTGTTAACAAAAAACACTTGGAAACATCGTCAAAAACTTATAACCAGTTGCGCGAAAGTGAAAAGTGAAATTTACCGCCGCATAACGTAAGTGAAAATCGCCGAAGTTTGTGAGGTGAGGGTTGCCCCGGGCTTCTTACAGGCACAGATTAAATAAATATATAGACAATTGGACTGGCCAGTACGTAGATTTTATAGTAATAAAACGTAATAAAATTAATATATAGGTAAAAAATAACACAATTATTACGCAAAGCCTGAAGCCATCATAAAGAGCAGAACAATATATTTTATTTAGCAGTTTATACTTACTTGGTACATAATAGTGGTAACACCACCACGAAAATGGTCACTGTACGATTGCTATGAATGAAGAATGTGCTGGTGGATGTACATACTCATTGTGCATCATTGTATAACTACTTATTTCTAGCGTTTTGTGAAATTTTAAAAGAATACTTACACTTAAATACACAGTTGATATTATATTTTTTAGACCATGAAACTAGATATTAAAGAATTACCTCCATAAACCAAAAATCATCAAACCTAAGCGAGTTTGTAAGTAGGCTAAAATTTTGAAGAACCAACCTTCCCCACAGAGCCTTTCAACCCGAAGTTTCCGAACGATTTCTCCGTGATTAAAAAGATTTCTAAAGAAAGCCGTCGCGCGCCCTCCGCTCTTTTAAAAACGGACCAATGACATTGGCGGAGTGCGAGCGAGACAGACTATCGGGGGTAATTTTTGCCAATACTTAAACGAAGATAGATAGCGAGCCCCCACCTCCCCGTTTTAAGAAAATTTTAACTTTTCTTTATTCAAAGCAATACCCCGAGGCGGCGGGCGCCTCCCTGGGGGGAGCCCATTTTTCTTCTACTATTCTCTTTGGCCAGTCTCAAAGGGAAATAACAGTGCTCTTCCACTTAAGTATTTATTAAAGCCAGCATTCGTTCTGAATTGCTTAAAAAAGTGCTTCGCATTTATTACAATTTTGCCCGCTTTCGTCTGCTTTGTTTCGAATTAAAGTGGAATTAAAATTAATTTATGTCGTTGTTTCTTTTGACGAATTTCCCGTTGGGAGCGTTCGTTGTATATGGGAATTGGAAAACGGTCTGGCTGAATTAAGTGACATAAAAAAGTTGATTTGAATTTGAATTGAGAAGCATTTCTATTCGTGGATGCTAAATTTAAATTCCAGGTAGATTCTAACTATAATGAAAGTAGACCTACACTATAGACTTACCCAACGTGTCTGCTGGTCGAATTTATATTCTGACTGTGTGTTCTTTGACAATGGCGGTACTATCGATAGAAATTTCAGACAGAGACTACAAGAGATTCCGGAGCCCTACTGTAGCGCCGGAGTAGACCACCGTCATGGGTGACCGCTAGTGGCAAAATTTCATGGACGCTACCGTGCTTCGGAGGGCACGTAAAGCTGTCGGTCCCGGTTGTTTTCAATGGTGGAAACAGTCGTTGAGCCTTGTCGAAGACCTTCGGGTGGCTTGAGAACATTCGACACTGGGTTGGCCACTAACCCATCCACCAATCCGCATTAGAGCAGCGTGGTGGAGTATGCTCTAGACCTCCCGCAGCTATGTCTGTGGGGGAGACCCGTGCCCAGTAGTGGGACGTCTATGGGTCGCCGCGCGCGCCCGCGCTTCGTATAGTTTAAACTGATGGTCTGTGGGTAAGTTAAGTAGCACAGATAGGTTCTTCTGTAACTCTATTCGATTGTGAGTCAATTCCGTTCGATGTTTCAATTACGTTTGTGTAACAACATATTATTATAGGTCCTATCAATTTTGCTTCTATTATAATCATTATTTGAGTACCTACTACCTACGTGGTGAATTTGGTAAAAGTGGTTTGGGGTGCTATCACATTTTTTCTTATATTTGAGCGTTTGACTCGATTTTTGACGAAAATACCACAAAATAAATTATAATAATAATATTATGCCCGAGAAAGTTTGATTATTTATCTTGGGAGTATTCTAAATAAATGTTTCAATTTGTTTATTTAGCAATCATCATCATTATCGTTTCATATATTAGTATTTATATCAGTAACAACCTGCAAAGAGCAAAGGATGTTTCATTAAACTTTACTTTTGGGCATTTTTTGATGCTTTGTTATGTTACTTAACTTATGTACATCGAAGGTTTTTCCAATTTTATCACTCTCTATAAACTGTGATTTTATGTAGTATACACGCCATCTATCTAGTATCAACACAAGTTTCACAATCTAGTGGTGTAACCTACATGTAAGCCAGCTAACAAGTACACTTATGAGTAAACGCTATTGCCAAAAGAAGAAGAAAAAAAAGTACACATATGGCTTTTGGTCATTTTGGTCTTACTCTATGCTTATGGTTTCATTACCTAAGTAAAGTACTTATATACTCTGTGGAAGACTTACAGAACAATATTGGTCAAATCAAAAGGCATTAATGTTCCGTAACTGTCATAGACATAGAAATAGTATATTGTAGTATTGTGTATAGTATAGTATGTGTAGAATAATAGAAAGATAATAATATTGTATACTGTAACGGTCTAAAATTTTTATAAAGATTAACCTTTATTTTCGTGCTAATTCACTACAAAGTTTTAATACATACTATGTGGTTTTAAAAATAAAACTTGATTTTTATCTGTAATTTCATTTCTTCTCTTCATTTCACATTCTTGTTTGTCTATGATGTCATGTCTGAGATGTCTGTCAAATAATTATTTGTTGTATGATGTTTGACCTTTTTTCCATTTCAATGGTTTCTCGTTCTCGTGTTTATTTTTGTTCAAATTCGTTTATTATTGTTTATCATAGGAGTTTTATTCATTGAATTTAACATGACTTTATTGTTTATTTAGTACTCCAAAGGCTAGTTTAACATTTCTCCAAAGATAAGCAAGCGGAACAGAATTAAATCATCGTAGAGTAAGTAACTGTACATCTCATCCAACAACCACAATGGTTCACGTATTGTGATTTTCTGTTTTTCACATCACTGAACAGCTCGAGGCTCGATTTCTCCGTTAGCGTGGGCTTTTGATTATCAAAGTAAACTATAAAGGAGCTGATCAAGCTTATTATTTGTACTAACAATAATCTTTAATGTCATAAGTGAAAGGTAAAAAAACAAGTTTTAGTTTATCTAAACCGCTTCAGCGACTTCAATTGATGCTCCACGGACTTATTTTATTGTTAAATACCTTATTTTCCATATGTTCTGTTATGCAAATTATTATGTTTTTGCTTATGTTTGAAGTAGGTATGTAATAAGTAGTAAGTTTTAATTTTAAGGTCGAGTTTGTAAAATGTCCCTCAAAAGGTCAAATCTAAACAATGTAAGAGCAGCACAGACTGACTATAGGTTAAGTACTTAAAATCTTGTAACCTCTATGCACATTTCATCTTTTTGTTTCCCTCCAAAAAGGATGATTTTATGAGACACTTTATATAAAATATAACTGCCAAGGAAAAGAATAATTTTTTTCCAAATTTTTAATATGAATATATAAGTTTATTTAGGATTTTTTATGGTTGTCTTTTGTCATAGGAGCATGGACGCTCAAGACCAAATGGAGATGAAGTATGGATCTGGTGAGGTCGGAGGGCTGGAGCTTTGCATTGTCTGCGGTGACCGAGCCTCGGGCAGACATTATGGAGCTATTAGCTGTGAAGGTACATAAGTAATTATTAACACTCAACAGAGATCTCAGTCTCTGCATTCTCAGCCATAAATCCAGCTGAATTGTAATTTTCCACGATTAAAAGTAGCCTGTGTCACCCTTCTAGTGACTTCTATATACTACAGCCGTGCAAAAAATCACTTCAATACATTCCGTTGAGGAGAAGAAGAACAAAGTAACAAATCAACATACATACTTTCCCACTTATAGTAAGGATATTATAAAGTACTAGCTGACCCTGCAAACGTTATTCTGCCATATGAAATGTCAACGTGATGCAACACATCATGTCAATGAATAACGGTTAAAATATTTTGATATTGTTAAAATCGTGATTAAAAACATTTTCCAGTGGATTAAATTGTGAATCTAAACCATTCTCGAATCCCCTTGAACACACACAAAAAATTTCATCAACATCCGTCCACCAGTTTAGGAGGAGTTCACTGTCACGTACACAAGAAATATATAATACTAGCTAACCCCGCGAACTTTGTTCCGCGCAGGAAATAAATGAGTATATTTTTGATTTTATTTTTATTAGCTAGTACATAATATAAATAAAACAAATTAATTATTTTAATGATTCTTTATTGACCATTTATTTATATATTACCTTGTGATAGACGACATTCCTCGTTTTATTTTCAAGCGCTAGATCAAATAATGCAGATGATCTTAAATTAATGTTAATAAATTATTAATTTGACTTAATCTGGAGCGTTAAATGTGCGTTCGTGTTTTTCAAATGGTTGTTTATCCGCTCTGATCACCACTTTGTAGTCCTCATTTGTCATGCGCTCCAAAGCACTCTTGAACAACCTGACCAACGCATGAAGTTCATGAAGTATTTGCTGCAGATCTTGTTTAATTGCTCTTTTCATTGCTGAATCTCTTGACGTCGATCATGTTGCCCATGCAGTATAATTGTAAAAAAATATTTTGTGCATCTTCGAGAGGTTGTAATGATCCGATTCAATGGTAAATCTGTCCGTCCTTGTATCTACAAAATCAAAAGCAAAGTCAGTATTACTGATTTATAAATATTTTTTTTATAATTCGCATACATAACATAGTAATAATTATAGTATGTTAATGTTCTACTTTATTCTTTGTAAGTACAAAAATTAAATAAATTAATACATACCTTTAATGTCGGATTAAATCCTCGTTCTTCCATAATGACTACCCCAAATCAGGTCATTTGGAAACAACTATTATATTTTCGAATGTTTGCTAGAAAATGTCGTGATTCTGGTGTTTCGCCAAGGAACAATGAATGTAATGGTTCAGGTGGCGGACAGTAATCAGTTCTGAAATCGTATTGAAACGCTGCTCGATTCAAATCAGTACTTGATAAATTTCTTCTTGTTCTTCTAAAATTATCTAGTTCTTCATCTCTGAGCTTTGATCCACGATTTCGCATTGCCAACCTAGCCGTTTCAGTGGCTGCCTCGCTTTGCTCTTGTGATTGAGAAGCACGAAGTCGCCATACTAACGCGGCGCTCTTCACGTGCCCTTTGATTCGCAATGTTTCGAATCCTAGGTTGGGCTTTGTCGGAAAAGAATTGATTGTCTTGGTCGCGGCATGGTATTGTTAATGATAATATCGACACAATAAGCTAATAGAAACTCGAAACAAACATTTAAAATGTACTCTGTAAAACAAACACATCAACTGGTCGACTTCAAAAATTCCAAATTGTCAAAGTATCAACTGTCACTAAAAAATAAAATAAAACGGAACGGAGTAAAAAGTATCCTATAGCAGTCCCCCGGTTCTAAGGTACCTCCCGACAAATTTTCAGCCAAATCGGTTCGGCCATTCTTGAGTTATAAATGGTGTAACTAACACGACTTTCTTTTATATATATAGATTAAGATTACAAAAATGACCTATATTGCAGGCTGCAAGGGTTTCTTCAAGCGGTCAATACGCAAGAAGCTGGGCTACCAGTGCAGAGGCAGCATGAACTGCGAGGTGACGAAACACCACCGCAACCGCTGCCAGTACTGCCGGCTGCAGAAGTGCCTGGCGTGCGGCATGCGGAGCGACTGTGAGTACTGGAAGTTGCTTCACTGCTTTATGATGCTGAATGATGGCGTCCTAGGCCTCGTATAACGCCATAATGGTCTTTATGACCATACAGCAAAAGTCCATTCGATTTATTAATGATGGGTAGTGAAATGATTTGATCACAAGCATTTAGCAATTATTAAATTGTGGTTGTGGAAATTTATTGCATCTTATATTTTTGGAAAGATTGTTTTGTGTGAGAAGACCACAGAAATTTAATCAAGACAGAACGGCGATCACGTATTATTTTTAATACAAACGATGCGTGTGACTTTTTTCGTCAGCCCTGCCCAAGTCTCGCCTACTATGTGACGTCACACTATAGTAATTAGTGAGGTGACACACTGGGTTGGTCACTAACTCCTCCACCAATCTGCATCGGAGCAGCGTGGTGGAGTATTTTCTAGCAGCTGTGTCTGTGGGGCACCCAAGACTGGGACGTCTGTGGGATGATTCAGTCATAAATGATGGTAAATACAGTAATGGTATACATGTAAAACGCAAGTAATTTTACTTCGAATATTCACATTTACATAGTATTAACACAATTCGACAGTTACATTTCGTTATGCGGCATTTTATATATCTTAGTCAGCTATTGTTGATGTAGTGTGTGTGAAGTAGTCCGATGAGGGGTAATTCTTGCGGACACGTTGCCGACAGCGGTCCAGCACGAGCGCAAGCCGATCGTGGACAAGGTGAAGGGGGAGGCGCGCGAGGCGGCCGAGCGGCAGGCGGCCTACTCCAAGCTGCTGGGGCTGGCGGGGCAGGCGCAGGTCAGTGGTGCGGACGATCGTGGACAAGGGGGAGGGGGAGGCGCGCGAGGCGGCCGAGCGGCAGGCGGCCTACTCCAAGCTGCTGGGGCTGGCGGGGCAGGCGCAGGTCAGTGGTGCGGACGATCGTGGACAAGGGGGAGGGGGAGGCGCGCGAGGCGGCCGAGCGGCAGGCGGCCTACTCCAAGCTGCTGGGGCTGGCGGGGCAGGCGCAGGTCAGTGCACGCGAGGGGTGGTGCGGACTAGGGATGTTGCGAATATTCGCATCCGCATCCGCACATGCCGAACATCCGCATCGATTTTGACATCCTCATCTGCATCCGCATCCGTATAAATCGATGCGGAGCTGATGCGGATGCGGATGTGTAGCAGGTCGCGACAGGAAAGAAAGGGGAAGGCCCGGCGAGTGGCGCGTGTCGACCGCACGTGCTGATTGACCAATAAGAAAGCGATAATTTTGTTTTGGACTTCGGTGAATTCAGTGGAGTGTTAATCAAAGCGAGTTTAAACTGTTATCTAAAATCGCACGCAAATTTTTATCAGCTCCACCAGCCAGTGTTCTAAGTGAACAGTTATTTAGTTTAGCGCAGGATTAATATACGAACCCTTGCGAAACAGACTGGAGTCCGAAAAGGCGGCCATTCTACTTTTCATTAAAAAAAAACACTCCAATATTTAAATTTAATTACTAAAATAATTAATTAGTAATAGTAGTTCATCCATTACTTTATTATAAAATAAAAAAGGGTAAATAATACTGTTTTTCTTACCCTACCAACCCAACACTTAAGTTTTTTTATACACATCCGCATCCGCATACGTATCCGCGCATGTGAGCCTCTTAAAATCCGCATCCGCATTCGCGGATGTGGAAAAAAGTGGATCCGCAACATCCCTAGTGCGGACGCGGTGCCGACAGCGGGCGATCGTGGACAAGGCGGAGGGGGAGGCGGCCTATTTCAAGCTGCTGGCGCGGGCGATCGTGGACAAGATGGAGCGGGAAAAAAAATAGAAATACTTTATTTGGTCAAGCATTGCAAACAACATTATAAATACAATACAAAGAATAATTTAAATTAAAATAAACATTAACAATACAAGCCAAAAAATAAAAAGTAAATACATATAAAGTTTGTCGAAGATTTGACGAAAATGGAACGCACTGGCCACGGAGTAGATAAATGTTTATGATAATGTTTATTGACGGCCCGTTGGCGCAATCGGGAGTGACCCTGCCTGTTACGCCAGGGTCGTGGGTTCGAATCCCACTCGGAACAAACATTCGTGTGACGAACACTTGTGTTTGTTCTGTGTCTGGATATTATCTATTTAGGTATGTATTTAAAATTATCTATGTATGTATGGTATATCAGTCTCTGACACCCATAGTATAGGCTTGGTTGTACTCGTAGCAATAAAAGAGGAAGAACTGTTTGCACTTGTATAATTTGGAATATCAGAATAATTAATTGACAATATAATCGCGGGCGGCGTGCGGTCGCGAGCGCTGTAGTAGCCGAGTGGTGGGAGGCTAGCCCGCCCGGGGCCGGCGTCGTCGATTCGAACCGGTTCTGGTGGCGGGCGACCGCACACGCAAGACACGGTAGGGGGCGCCGCACACGTTAAGTTATTCGGCGCTCAGACAAGCTGCCCCGGTTGAAGTAGGTGCTTCAATTGGAAGAGGACAGATATTGTTGAAGGCACGCCGGAGTGTCCCTTTTCGAGTCCTGATGTCGGCAACCCGCGTGACGCCGTCGTTGCCCGGGTAGATCTTCTCCACTCGCCCCAACAGCCAAAGCAGAGGTGGCAGCGCCTTGTCCTTTACCAGGACGAGCGCGCCCTGCTGCAAATCGCCCGATGCCGCTGCCCATTTTGTCTTCTGCTGAAGCTGTAATACGTATTCCTGATTAAATCGTGACCAGAAATGTTGCTTCAACAGCTCCACTCTCTTGTAGCGCTCCAGACTGGTTATGTTGCGAACGTCTGAGACTTGCGGATGTGGAACCGACAAAAGTGGCCGTCCAATTAGAAAATGGGAAGGGGTGAGGGCGGTGAGATCGTCGGGGTGATTGGACAAAGGTGTTAGTGGACGGGAATTTAAAATGCTCTCTATTTGGATTAATAGCGTGGCCATTTCCTCATAGGTTAGATTCGCTAACTTAAGTAACCTCTTTAGATGGTACTTGGCTGCCTTCACCGCGCTTTCTGCTAGGCCGTTGAAATGCGGCGAATAGGCTGGTGAAAATTTAAATATGATGCCTTCTTGCGCTGCGTCCGATTCGATATTGCATTGCTGTAAGAAATTATGAAGTTCATTAGAACAGCCAATTAAATTTCCACCATTGTCGGACGTTACGGTACGTGGCTCCCCGCGTCTCGCTACGAAACGCTTCAATGCTGCCATGTAACCCTCTTTTGTTAGGTCTGTAACCAGCTCCAAGTGAACCGCTTTAATGGCCATACAGACGAAAATACACAGGTACGATTTTATTAGCTTGCAGCCTCGACCCTTACGGTCGGCTATCAGTATTGGCCCGGCATAGTCAACGCTACAATTTAAAAAGGGAAACTCTAAGTTGCTTCTAGACGCTGGTAATTGACCCATTATAGGCTGTATGCTATTAGCCCTTTGCCTGAAACATTCGATGCATTTGTTAGCAACATTTTTCGCTAAGTTCCTACCTCCTAACGGCCAATAGTTTTGACGGATGGACGCTAGAAGCAACTGAGGTCCAGCGTGTGAGAGCTTTTCGTGTAGGCACGTAAAAATAATTCTGGTTAGGTGGTGTTTACCACATAGTATTATTGGATGCTTAGTATTGTAATCGTAGTGAGAGTTATTAAGTCTCCCGCCTACACGTATAATATTATTGGAGTCTAAAAAAGGAGACAGGGATATTAGTCTGTTATTGCGAGGCAAAGCCTTCCCAGCTTTCAAAATGCTGTATTCCTCGGCAAACATTTCTAATTGTGCAACATGTAAAATTAAATTTAAAGAATTTTGAAGCTCTTCGAGGGATAGAGAACCTTTTAATTGATTGATTTTATTTTTTAAATTGTAAATAAATCTTTGTATATAGGCAACTACGTTTTGTAAAAGGTAAAATTTTGAGTACTTATGAATTAATGTTTTAATGATAGAATAATTATTATTTGAATTAATTGTATCGGATGCAAAATCATTTGAATTTATGATAGAAAAACTTGAAACGACTTCCGGTAGATCCTGTTTCTTCAAGGCTTTGGGCAAGGTAGGCCAAAGGGTTTGATCGGACATTAAAAATGTGAGTCCCGTCCACCATAATTTTGAATCACTCAGCTGATCAGCCTTCAGGCCTCGAGAAACAAGATCCGCGGGGTTGTCTTTTGACGGTACGTAGCTCCATGTGTTACCATGTGTACTTTCTTGTATTTCGTTCACACGATTGGAAACAAATTTCTTAAGCTGACTAACAGATGTCTTTAGCCAACCAAGAACAATCGTGGAATCGCACCAAAAGCGACATGTCTGTACAGGTAAAGTGATAGATTCCTTTACCTTATTACACAGTCTTGCCCCTAACAACGCTCCGCAAAGTTCCAGTCGAGGAACGGTGGTGGGTTTAATTGGTGCTACGCGACTCTTTGAGGTAAGTAAACGTACCGTTATGAGACCACTGCTATCTATTGATCGTATGTATATACATGCACCGTACGCCCTTTCCGACGCGTCTGTGAAAACATGTATTTCATGTGTAATTGAACCTTGACATGAAATCCAGCGTGGTATTTTCAAGTTATTTAAACAAGGTAATGTGTTCGAAAAGGCTAACCATGACTGTTGTATCTCCGTGGAAACTTCATCGTCCCATTCACATTTCTCAATCCATAATCTTTGCATGATTAATTTCGATTCTAAGATAGAAGGTGTTACTAATCCCAACGGGTCAAAAATTTGGCTTATCACAGATAGTATATGGCGTTTTGTAATTTTACCTGAATTTTCTATATTAATTGAAAATGAAATTAAGTCTAAATCGCATAACCAATGAATTCCTAGCGTTTTTGATGAAATATTAGTTTTGTAATTGCAAAGATTCAAATGATTATTTAAAGTTTCATGATCGGGTGCAATTTGTTTTAAGATTTCTATATTATTTGATTGAAATTTTCTTAAATTGAATTTAGCAGACGCCAGAATAGATATTACTTCCTTAGACATTTGTACCGCACCAGCGATGGTGCTGGAGCCCGAAAGGAAATCGTCCACATAGAAGTCACGCCGTATCGCATTTTGAGATTCGATACTTCGTGCTGAGTCGGCTAGACTTACCAGACATTTAGTGGCTAAGTAAGGTCCAGCGGCATTGCCATACGTGATCGTTCCTAGAGTATACGTTTTTAATGGTTCTGATGGATTCTCGCGAAAAATGATACGTTGTAAAGAACGTTGATCGGGCGTTACCTCAATCGCTCTATACATTTTTTCAATGTCTCCTGATACTACGTACCTGTGTTGACGGAAACGTAATAAAATAGACAGGAGATCATCCTGAACGGTAGGGCCTACCATCATGAGATCATTAAGCGACACGCCTGTAGTAGTTTTTGCTGACGCATCGAACACTGTCCGCAGCCTGGTTGTCGAACTAGACTCGCGCAGGACACCGTGATGTGGTAAAAAATAATTGACTTTACCTATCTTAGAGGCGTCCGTATCCTGTGACATGTGACCTAGGCTTTCATACTCACGCATGAAGTCTATATACATAGTTTTAAAATTATTGTCTCTTTGAAATCGCCTTTCTAGGGATAAGAAGCGACGTTTTGCCATTGCATATGAATCACCTAATTTGTCGGGATTCGCTTTTAGAGGCATTGTTACAACAAACCGGCCTTCGTTGTTACGAAACGTATGCGATTTGAAACTCTCCTCACATTCACGTTCTTCGGCCGTCAGTGTATGTTTAGAAGAGACTGAATCCAATTCCCAGAATTTAGTTAAATCGGGATCCGCTTGCATAGACGAAAAATTGCAAAAGTGGGCGGAGCGTGGCCTTACGGACAAAGAGCCTGACACTACCCAACCTAACTTACTTTCGTACAATGTAGGCTGCCTTTTACCTAAATCTATATGGTTGCTACCTAACACCTCCCAGAAAATTTCTGCTCCCACTACAATGTCTATAGCAGACGGGATATTGAATGTTGGGTCGGCTAACTGGATGCCGGAGGGAATAGGCAAGTGACTAGTATCTATAGATATAGGAGGTAGATTTTTAGTAATTACAGGTAATATTAGACAATTAATTTGACTAGAATAACTGCTGCTAATCGACTCAAATTTGAGGTAGCAAGACTGTGTACTATTACTAACTATATTGTTTATACCTGTAACCATGGAGCTCGCACTATGCCTGGACAACTTCAGTTTATCGCAAAGACTTTCCGTTATAAAGTTAGCCGTACTGCCGTTGTCGAGGAGCATGCGCGCGTCGTGCTTCTCGCCGTTGGAGCTCACCACTCTTATCAGTGCTGTGGACAGTAAAACAATAGACCGCGTAGTAGGCTGTTTTATTCCGGTTGAAGCACTGGCGGAAAGTGTAACATTTTCTGCGGGCCCCGGCATTGGATTCACTAATGAGGGTTGAGATTGATCAAAATGTAAGAGTGTATTATGTTTATATTTACAATACTTGCAATGGGCCAGTTTGCAACGTTTTTCGACGTGGCCCGGACGTAAGCAATTTTTACAAAGATTAAGCTCTTGTACCTTCTTTATGCGTGATTCTATTTCGAGAGCTTTGAATAATTCACATGAATATAAGAAGTGAGCTTGACTACACAAGGGACATTTTAGTGTAAATTGAGTTGATGGATAATTAGTTTTTGATTTTGTTTGATTATTAAAGTTATTTGTTGCTAAGAAATTTTTTGATTTGTAATTGTTGTCTGATTTATTGTGTTTGTTTTGTTCTTCCAAATTTTCTAAAAGATCTGCCTTGTTACTGACAAATGTACAAAATTGACCAAGAGTAGGGGATACACTAAGTGAGTTGCGATGTTCCTCCCAATTCCTCGAAGTAATTGGGTCCAACTTTGCTGCCATCATATGTATAATGAGAGTGTCCCAATGTTCCGTAGGCTGATTCATTATTTTTAATGCCCTTAGATTTTTATTTGTTGCGTCAATAAGTCGACGTAACAAAATACTAGACTCTGTCCTTACTTGTTCGACGCTAAATAATGCCTGCACGTGGAAATTAATTAGTAAACGATTATTATTAAACCTTTCGCATAGTAATCCCCACGCGATGTCGTAATTGTCTTTTTTGAAAATAATGTTTTTTATTATTTCTGCTGCTGACCCCTTTAGACTAGCCCGTAAATAATGAAATTTATTGATTGTATCTATATTATCATTGTCGTGAATTAGTGATTGATATGTGTCTCTAAACTCTAGCCAATACTGATAGCCGCCGTCAAAGTGTGGCAAATCAATTTTCGGTAATTGAATGTGATTGTGCATACCTGAAGCGGCGTCCTCGGAGCCAGTTACAAACCCAGCAGAATGGAGATGATCTCCCGCGGCGGTACCGTCGGGCAGCAGGCCGCGCGCGCGCGCCGCCAGCGAGTAGTACTGCTCTTCAAACTGGGCTCTCGCCGAGTAAGCTTCGTCCGTCTCGTCCGACAGCAGCTCGATCTCGGTCTGCAATTCGTCATAGGCTTCATATAAGGCATCAAATTTGCTAAATCGGCCTTCTAGTTCTATAAGTTGTAATTTAGATAAGGATTTGCAACTATATAATATTTCTATGTAATTATTAAAATTAGTTAGCTTCGCTTTCATGGAACTCCTTTTTTTGATAAGTTTTTCTAAGGCCATTTTCAAAGTTTAAGCAAAGAGTGATAATAACAAGAAATAATTAATTATGGCAGTGCGCGGGTAGCAGGTTAGGATCGCTTAATAATCCAAACAGAGGCAAAACACTGGAGGATTAAGGAAGGAAAGAAAGGAAAAAATAATAATAATTGGAACGAGCTCACGAATGTCAGTTTGGTTATCCAGTCTCCTTGGTACTCTTGGCTATTAGCGGTCGGCGTGGCGCGCGCGTTTCTAGAACAACGTTCGAGTGAGTCCACGCACGCAGCAATCGCAGTTGTTGATTATTAGACTAGTAGACTTCCACAGCTCGCTGAGTTCTTCGAAGGACCATTTGGTTGTACTCGTAGCAATAAAAGAGGAAGAACTGTTTGCACTTGTATAATTTGGAATATCAGAATAATTAATTGACAATATAATCGCGGGCGGCGTGCGGTCGCGAGCGCTGTAGTAGCCGAGTGGTGGGAGGCTAGCCCGCCCGGGGCCGGCGTCGTCGATTCGAACCGGTTCTGGTGGCGGGCGACCGCACACGCAAGACACGGTAGGGGGCGCCGCACACGTTAAGTTATTCGGCGCTCAGACAGGCTCGCGCCTAGTTTGAGGTCAGATGGCCGTGTGTGAGAATGTCCATGATATTTATGTAGGATTGGCGGCACTTTGAAATAAAAACGTCTTCGAAATTTCGTCTTTGATTTTTATTAGCGTCTTCACAAAATTCGTCTTAAATACGTCCTAACTCTTTCACGTCTTCCGTCCGACCCCCTCCTATTCTCGCTCACGTCCGGTCACTCCTCGTTCATCCGTCGGCTCGCTCTCTCTATAAATCAAACACATCCTTGCTTCTCTTTCATTCACAATACGACTCGTTCACTTCATTCATTCCTTAACAGATAAACTATGACTTAACAGATAACTAAACTAAACACGCTTACTTTCAAATCCAAGATTACTCATACATACTGCCAATCATCCATCCTACATTTATTTAATGAAAAGCTAAGTACTCGTGGTGTTGTCGTATTCAGCAGATAAACCCGAAGGAGGAGCCTAGCGAGTCGTTCGGCGCGGTGTCGCCCGCCGCGCCCGCACTAAACTTCGCGCTGGCCGCCGCCGTCGCCTTCAACAAGGGGAGCCAAGGTGAGCGGCCCACGCTATAAATACTAGTGGACGCCCGCAGCTTTACTCGCGTCGAATTAGACATAACAATAGTTTCGTTTACATCTAATAATATTAAATACATTACAAGAGGTAGATCAACGCACCGAACGCGTGCCGTGAATTGGTGTCAATTGTGACCAGTTCAGTCAGTCGAGCTGTGACATGTCATTGTGAGCGTGAGCGCTAACTGTACTGGGGGCCAAGACAAGTGGCAAAAACTCTAACTTAACAAATGTATGGGATTGACATTCGCTAACGACTAATTAGTCGTAAGCGTTTTGCCACTTGTCTAGGCCCCCTGATTACAAATCGCTGTCTCTTTCACTCTTACGCTTTGTGTATTTCCTGTCGCACTTATAGCGTGTGTGGCACGAGTGCCTTCAGATTGTCTGATCAGGGGGTCTAGACAAGTGGCAAAAACGCTAGTAGAATAGATTAACAAATGTATGGGATTGACATTCGCTATCGACTAATTAGTCGTAAGCTAATGTCAATCCCATACATTTGTTAATCTATTCTATTTCTATTCTACTAGCGTTTTGCCACTTGTCTAGGCCCCCAGACTATCGGAGAGAAAAATCGGAAATCTATTTCCAGCCTTATAGGTAAAAGTCTGGCACATCGTCAACAGATGGCGCTGACACTGACTCGTTAACTTCTTTTTGTAACTTTCAGTGTCGCCATACCTAAGTGCGGGCAGCCCAGCGGACGTGGAGGGCGCTCGCAGGCAGCAGATAATGCTGCAGACGCAGCTCGCCAAGAACCTGTTCAAGATGGGGCAGTTCGGTGAGTGTTGCCAACAGACGGCGTTTCTTAGTGCGACGGCGAACTGCGCGACAAAATGGATCGCACTGAAAATCAGCCGTGGGCTACTACGGCCAACGCTGAGTGCGGCCCCTTTTTTTTTCAATTTTTCCTTTTGTTTTAATTTTTTTGAGTATGTATGTATATTCAACTTTATATATGTTACAGATAATGTTTGCCTTTTTCCATTACCCTGTACACCTATTCCCTATTCATTTATTTTACTTACTTTGTTAACACTACTGTAAACGAAGAAGAAACACTACTGTAGCGATAAGACCGCCTTTTGGCCACCACTAGTCATCGTCTTTTTTTTATGGAATGTTGTTTATTGTGTTATTGTGGTGTACAATAAAGAGTATGTATTTGTATTTAGTCTATACGTTTTTTCGCATTTAAGAGACGCAACGTGAAAATTGGCTGTTGTCTGTCCATTCACATTATAACTACTACATCAAACGTTTTGTGCAATTTCAAAATAAAACAACGACCCCTCCATCCATCCATCAGCCATTTGAGGTCCACTACTGGACACGCCCTCCCAATTTACACCACCCTCCCGATCCTGTGCCCTCTGAATCCAGCGGTTTCTCGCTGTCTTCCTCAGTTCATCAGGCCACCTCGTTGGTAAAACAACTATTACCTATAGCAAAAAGAAATGTTTGTTGCTTGACTCTTTATTTGAAAAGAGTAACTATAGAGTTTCTTGCCGTGTTCTTTTCGGTAGGATCAACTTTGTGAACTGGCGGTATATAAATAAAATGTTATGACGTTCATTAAGCGTATACAAATTACCATATAATGAAAAAATAAATAAATCTGAATCTGAACAGGCGCGATCAACGAGTACCTGCAGTCGGCGTACGGCGCCGCGCCGCCCGACGCGCCGCTGCCCGCGCTACACGCCGCTGACGCGCACCAGGCCGACGGTGAGCCTTCACTTGAATACTCATCCGACTAGAAGAAGACCAAGCTATGTTTCGGTGGCTGGTTTAAATCCGGCTCGAAGGACCAAACATCTAGTGCTTCCATCTCGTGTAACTGTTGTCGACCTTTTGGACTTAATGCAATTTAAGCGAACTATTAGGTCCTCAAGGATTTGTACTAGTCTGTCACAGACTGTTCTGACAGCGCCTTTTGGGTAACAACTTGGTTGCCCTTCTGTCTGCTAATACCTCGTAATGGAGTTGTACTAGCTGGTGGTGCTTGTGTGCAGGGTCGGAGGGCATCCTGAGCACGGCGGAGTCGCTGCAGCTGCCGCTGTCGCTGCCGGCGGGGGCGGGCGCGGGCGCGCTGCGGCTGCACGCGGCGTGCGAGGCGGCCGCGCGCCTGCTGGCCGCGTGCGCGCGCTGGCTGCGCACGCTGCCCGCCGTCGTCGCGCTGCCGTGAGTACCGCCCACCCCCACCTCCCCCCACACATCCTGAGCACGGCGGAGTCGCTGCAGCTGCCGCTGTCGCTGCCGGCGGGGGCGGGCGCGGGCGCGCTGCGGCTGCACGCGGCGTGCGAGGCGGCCGCGCGCCTGCTGGCCGCGTGCGCGCGCTGGCTGCGCACGCTGCCCGCCGTCGTCGCGCTGCCGTGAGTACCGCCCACCCCCACCTCCCCCCACACATCCTGAGCACGGCGGAGTCGCTGCAGCTGCCGCTGTCGCTGCCGGCGGGGGCGGGCGCGGGCGCGCTGCGGCTGCACGCGGCGTGCGAGGCGGCCGCGCGCCTGCTGGCCGCGTGCGCGCGCTGGCTGCGCACGCTGCCCGCCGTCGTCGCGCTGCCGTGAGTACCGCCCACCCCCACCTCCCCCCACACATCCTGAGCACGGCGGAGTCGCTGCAGCTGCCGCTGTCGCTGCCGGCGGGGGCGGGCGCGGGCGCGGGCGCGCTGCGGCTGCACGCGGCGTGCGAGGCGGCCGCGCGCCTGCTGGCCGCGTGCGCGCGCTGGCTGCGCACGCTGCCCGCCGTCGTCGCGCTGCCGTGAGTACCGCCCACCCCCACCTCCCCCCACACATCCTGAGCACGGCGGAGTCGCTGCAGCTGCCGCTGTCGCTGCCGGCGGGGGCGGGCGCGGGCGCGCTGCGGCTGCACGCGGCGTGCGAGGCGGCCGCGCGCCTGCTGGCCGCGTGCGCGCGCTGGCTGCGCACGCTGCCCGCCGTCGTCGCGCTGCCGTGAGTACCGCCCACCCCCCACCTCCCCCCACACATCCTGAGCACGGCGGAGTCGCTGCAGCTGCCGCTGTCGCTGCCGGCGGGGGCGGGCGCGGGCGCGGGCGCGCTGCGGCTGCACGCGGCGTGCGAGGCGGCCGCGCGCCTGCTGGCCGCGTGCGCGCGCTGGCTGCGCACGCTGCCCGCCGTCGTCGCGCTGCCGTGAGTACCGCCCACCCCCACCTCCCCCCACACATCCTGAGCACGGCGGAGTCGCTGCAGCTGCCGCTGTCGCTGCCGGCGGGGGCGGGCGCGGGCGCGCTGCGGCTGCACGCGGCGTGCGAGGCGGCCGCGCGCCTGCTGGCCGCGTGCGCGCGCTGGCTGCGCACGCTGCCCGCCGTCGTCGCGCTGCCGTGAGTACCGCCCACCCCCACCTCCCCCCACACATCCTGAGCACGGCGGAGTCGCTGCAGCTGCCGCTGTCGCTGCCGGCGGGGGCGGGCGCGGGCGCGCTGCGGCTGCACGCGGCGTGCGAGGCGGCCGCGCGCCTGCTGGCCGCGTGCGCGCGCTGGCTGCGCACGCTGCCCGCCGTCGTCGCGCTGCCGTGAGTACCGCCCACCCCCACCTCCCCCCACACATCCTGAGCACGGCGGAGTCGCTGCAGCTGCCGCTGTCGCTGCCGGCGGGGGCGGGCGCGGGCGCGCTGCGGCTGCACGCGGCGTGCGAGGCGGCCGCGCGCCTGCTGGCCGCGTGCGCGCGCTGGCTGCGCACGCTGCCCGCCGTCGTCGCGCTGCCGTGAGTACCGCCCACCCCCACCTCCCCCCACACATCCTGAGCACGGCGGAGTCGCTGCAGCTGCCGCTGTCGCTGCCGGCGGGGGCGGGCGCGGGCGCGCTGCGGCTGCACGCGGCGTGCGAGGCGGCCGCGCGCCTGCTGGCCGCGTGCGCGCGCTGGCTGCGCACGCTGCCCGCCGTCGTCGCGCTGCCGTGAGTACCGCCCACCTCCCCCCACACATCCTGAGCACGGCGGAGTCGCTGCAGCTGCCGCTGTCGCTGCCGGCGGGCGCGGGCGCGGGCGCGCTGCGGCTGCACGCGGCGTGCGAGGCGGCCGCGCGCCTGCTGGCCGCGTGCGCGCGCTGGCTGCGCACGCTGCCCGCCGTCGTCGCGCTGCCGTGAGTACCGCCCACCTCCCCCCACACATCCTGAGCACGGCGGAGTCGCTGCAGCTGCCGCTGTCGCTGCCGGCGGGGGCGGGCGCGGGCGCGGGCGCGCTGCGGCTGCACGCGGCGTGCGAGGCGGCCGCGCGCCTGCTGGCCGCGTGCGCGCGCTGGCTGCGCACGCTGCCCGCCGTCGTCGCGCTGCCGTGAGTACCGCCCACCTCCCCCCACACATCCTGAGCACGGCGGAGTCGCTGCAGCTGCCGCTGTCGCTGCCGGCGGGCTGCACGCGGCGTGCGAGGCGGCCGCGCGCCTGCTGGCCGCGTGCGCGCGCTGGCTGCGCACGCTGCCCGCCGTCGTCGCGCTGCCGTGAGTACCGCCCACCTCCCCCCACACATCCTGAGCACGGCGGAGTCGCTGCAGCTGCCGCTGTCGCTGCCGGCGGGCGCGGGCGCGGGCGCGGGCGCGCTGCGGCTGCACGCGGCGTGCGAGGCGGCCGCGCGCCTGCTGGCCGCGTGCGCGCGCTGGCTGCGCACGCTGCCCGCCGTCGTCGCGCTGCCGTGAGTACCGCCCACCTCCCCCCACACATCCTGAGCACGGCGGAGTCGCTGCAGCTGCCGCTGTCGCTGCCGGCGGGCGCGGGCGCGGGCGCGGGCGCGCTGCGGCTGCACGCGGCGTGCGAGGCGGCCGCGCGCCTGCTGGCCGCGTGCGCGCGCTGGCTGCGCACGCTGCCCGCCGTCGTCGCGCTGCCGTGAGTACCGCCCACCTCCCCCCACACACACACACATACAATCGAGCACGGGGGAGTCGCTGACGGCAGGGGCGGGTGTAGGGATCGACGTAATCAAACGATGGCTGCTGATTTAAGACTGGCAGGGTCGCCATGTAGGGATGGACGTAATCAAACGATGACTAATGATTTAAGCCTGGCAGGGTCGCCATGTAGGGATCGACGTAATCAAACGATGACTGCTGATTTAAGACTTTATTATTTATTAAATTAACGAGGTTTTCCTTTCGAGCTACGACATGGAGCGCTTCAAAAAGAGTGTAAAACGTTTCCTTCAAGGCAGACAACGCACCTGTGATACCCCTGGTGTCGCACGTATCCATATACGACGGTGACCATTTACCATGGAGTGACTCGTATGTCTGTTTGTCCGTCTATATCTATATATATAAAAGGAGAAGGTGACTGACTGACTGACTGACTGACTGACTGACTGACTGACATATCAACGCAGGGCCTAAACTATAAGAGTTAGAAACTTGAAATTTTGCACAGGGGTTCCTTTTATAGCGTAGAGGAGCACTAAGAAAGGGTTTTTGAAAATTCACCCCCTAAGAGGGTAAAATGGGGGTGCAAAGTTAGTATGAAACTTTGCCGTTTTTTAAGTCAAGTGGGCAACCCGAACGCGGGCACACGTCGTTAATAGGTCTAATTCTACGCGAGTGAAGCTGCGGGCGTCCACTTGTAATAAAAAAAACCTCATGTAAGTGACTGAGGTGTTGTTGGAGTTTAAACGTATATGTAACAAAGCGTCAAGCATCTACTTGTTAAGTGCAAATATCAGTGGCAATAAACACCTCGAACCGGGCACACGTATTTCATTTTCAATCAAGCAAATCACAACCTAAACATCTATTCCATACAAAACAGTGTTTTATGGTAATAAACGTGTTAAAACCCACATTGTCCACGTGCAGGTTCGAGATCCAAGTGACGCTGCTGCGCAAGTGCTGGGCGGAGCTGTTCGTGCTGGGGCTGGTGCGCTGGGCGGGCGCGCTGGGGCTGGCCGCGCTGCTGCCGCTGCTCGCGCGCCACCTGCAGGCCGAGCTGCGCGCGCGCGCCGACCCCGTGCGCGTCGCCGCGCGCCACGCGCACGCGGACCTGCCGCAGCCCGAGGTCAGCCTCTCTCTCTCCCTCTCCCTCTCTATATCGTGCTGGGGCTGGTGCGCTGGGCGGGCGCGCTGGGGCTGGCCGCGCTGCTGCCGCTGCTCGCGCGCCACCTGCAGGCCGAGCTGCGCGCGCGCGCCGACCCCCCGCGCGTCGCCTCCCGCCACGCGCACGCGGACCTGCCGCAGCCCGAGGTCAGCCTCTCTCTCTCTCTCCCTCTCCCTCTCTATATCGTGCTGGGGCTGGTGCGCTGGGCGGGCGCGCTGGGGCTGGCCGCGCTGCTGCCGCTGCTCGCGCGCCACCTGCAGGCCGAGCTGCGCGCGCGCGCCGACCCCCCGCGCGTCGCCTCCCGCCACGCGCACGCGGACCTGCCGCAGCCCGAGGTCAGCCTCTCTCTCTCTCTCCCTCTCCCTCTCTATATCGTGCTGGGGCTGGTGCGCTGGGCGGGCGCGCTGGGGCTGGCCGCGCTGCTGCCGCTGCTCGCGCGCCACCTGCAGGCCGAGCTGCGCGCGCGCGCCGACCCCGTGCGCGCCGCCGCGCGACACGCGCACGCGGACCTGCCGCAGCCCGAGGTCAGCCTCTCTCTCTCTCCCTCTCTATCTCTCTCTCTCCCTCTCTATCACTCTATCTCTCCCTCTCTATCACTCTATCTCTCCCTCTCTATCACTCTATATCTCTCTCTCTCTCACTCTCTTCAGCCTACAGTAGTCCACTGTTGGACATAGGCCTCTCCCAAGGCACGCCACTGACGCGCCCCATCCCCCGCCACGCGCACGCAGACCTGCCGCAGCCCGAGGTCAGCCTCTCTCTCTCCCTCTCTATCTCTCTCTCTCTCTCTCACTCTCTTCAGCCTACAGTAGTCCACTGTTGGACATAGGCCTCTCCCAAGGCACGCCACTGACGCGCCCCGCCCCCCGCCACGCGCACGCGGACCTGCCGCAGCCCGAGGTCAGCCTCTCTCTCTCCCTCTCTCTTTCTCTCTCACTCTCTTCAGCCTACAGTAGTCCACTGTTGGACATAGGCCTCTCCCAAGGCACGCCACTGACGCGCCCCACCCCCCGCCACGCACACGCAGACCTGCCGCAGCCCGAGGTCAGCCTCTCTCTCTCCCTCTCTATCTCTCTCTCTCTCTCTCACTCTCTTCAGCCTACAGTAGTCCACTGTTGGACATAGGCCTCTCCCAAGGCACGCCACTGACGCGCCCCGCCCCCCGCCACGCGCACGCGGACCTGCCGCAGCCCGAGGTCAGCCTCTCTCTCTCCCTCTCTCTTTCTCTCTCACTCTCTTCAGCCTACAGTAGTCCACTGTTGGACATAGGCCTCTCCCAAGGCACGCCACTGACGCGCCCCGCCCCCCGCCACGCGCACGCGGACCTGCCGCAGCCCGAGGTCAGCCTCTCTCTCTCCCTCTCTCTTTCTCTCTCACTCTCTTCAGCCTACAGTAGTCCACTGTTGGACATAGGCCTCTCCCAAGGCACGCCACTGACGCGCCCCACCCCCCGCCACGCACACGCAGACCTGCCTCAGCCCGAGGTCAGTCTGGGTCATGCTTTGATGAGAAGCTTGAAACTTTCTAGCGCTGCGTTTTGCATCCCTTTTTTACTCACATAAAGGATGATTTTCGAAACTTTTAATGAAAAACCTACATACTGAATTTCATTCGAATAACTTCAAAAACTGCAAAGTTTCATACTATATTTGCACCCCCGTTTTACCCCCCTAGAGGGTGAATTTTTAAAAATCCTTTCTTAGTGCTCCCCTACCTTTTAAATGGAACTCCTGTGCAAAATTTCAAGTTTCTAACCCTTATAGTTTAGGCCCTGCGTTGATATGTCAGTCAGTCAGTCAGTCAGTCACCCTCCTTCTCCTTTTATACATATAGATTTCTTTGGGCCCAACTGTAGACAACGTATTAACCGTTCTCCCGTTGTACCAGATCACCGCGGCGGACTACTCGGACGAGCGCGTGGCGGAGGTGGGCGCCGCGCTGTCGCGCCTGCACCAGTTCGTGGGGCACATGGAGCAGCTGCGCGTCACGGACCGCGAGCACGCGCACCTGCGCGCGCTCTGCCTCTTCTGTCCCGGTCAGTGCCCGCTGCGGTGTTACACTACTCGGACGAGCGCGTGGCGGAGGTGGGCGCCGCGCTGTCGCGCCTGCACCAGTTCGTGGGGCACATGGAGCAGCTGCGCGTCACGGACCGCGAGCACGCGCACCTGCGCGCGCTCTGCCTCTTCTGTCCCGGTCAGTGCCCGCTGCGGTGTTACACTACTCGGACGAGCGCGTGGCGGAGGTGGGCGCCGCGCTGTCGCGCCTGCACCAGTTCGTGGGGCACATGGAGCAGCTGCGCGTCACGGACCGCGAGCACGCGCACCTGCGCGCGCTCTGCCTCTTCTGTCCCGGTCAGTGCCCGCTGCGGTGTTACACTACTCGGACGAGCGCGTGGCGGAGGTGGGCGCCGCGCTGTCGCGCCTGCACCAGTTCGTGGGGCACATGGAGCAGCTGCGCGTCACGGACCGCGAGCACGCGCACCTGCGCGCGCTCTGCCTCTTCTGTCCCGGTCAGTGCCCGCTGCGGTGTTACACTACTCGGACGAGCGCGTGGCGGAGGTGGGCGCCGCGCTGTCGCGCCTGCACCAGTTCGTGGGGCACATGGAGCAGCTGCGCGTCACGGACCGCGAGCACGCGCACCTGCGCGCGCTCTGCCTCTTCTGTCCCGGTCAGTGCCCGCTGCGGTGTTACACTACTCGGACGAGCGCGTGGCGGAGGTGGGCGCCGCGCTGTCGCGCCTGCACCAGTTCGTGGGGCACATGGAGCAGCTGCGCGTCACGGACCGCGAGCACGCGCACCTGCGCGCGCTCTGCCTCTTCTGTCCCGGTCAGTGCCCGCTGCGGTGTTACACTACTCGGACGAGCGCGTGGCGGAGGTGGGCGCCGCGCTGTCGCGCCTGCACCAGTTCGTGGGGCACATGGAGCAGCTGCGCGTCACGGACCGCGAGCACGCGCACCTGCGCGCGCTCTGCCTCTTCTGTCCCGGTCAGTGCCCGCTGCGGTGTTACACTACTCGGACGAGCGCGTGGCGGAGGTGGGCGCCGCGCTGTCGCGCCTGCACCAGTTCGTGGGGCACATGGAGCAGCTGCGCGTCACGGACCGCGAGCACGCGCACCTGCGCGCGCTCTGCCTCTTCTGTCCCGGTCAGTGGCTTTATAAATAATATAATATTTAAAAAAAAAATATAAAAAATATAATTGTATAAAATAAAAGTATAAAAAAAAAAATTGTGAGCCGTCACGGGACGCCTGGCAGATGTGAAACATCGAAATTATTTTGTACAAGTAATATGCACAAAAGTACAGATTAAGACAGGAACTAAAACATATAAGAGAAAAAAAAAAATTATTATACGTTTGTCGGAACTGTATAGTATATATATTCCATATTCGCCACGCTCGCCACGCCAAAATTTGGTTTGCCCTCCGCCTAAAGATGTTTCACATCAATAAATATCTTGGACATTCTCACACACGGCCATCTGACCCCAAAGTAGGCGCGAGCCTGTGTTATGGGTGTCAGAGACTGATATACATACATAGATATTTTTAAATACATACTTAAATAGATAATATTAACATCCAGACACAGAACAGATACAAGTGTTCGTCACACGAATATTTGTCCTGAGTGGGATTCGAACCCACGACCCCTGGCGCAACAGGCAGGGTCACTACCGATTGCGCCAACGGGCCTGTCAAATGCTTTATTACCTAATTTGCTAATTGCTGCTTTATTAACTAATGCTAAAGCATTAGTTTAATAACGAATAATAATGCTAAAGCATTCGTTTAATAACTAATGCTAAAGCATTAGTTTAATACTAATGCTGCTATAAACTAATAGAGAAAAATAATTTCCCGCAGACGGTGCCCCGGACTTCCTGACCCGCAAGCTGCAAGACTACCAGATGAAGGTAGATCTAGATATTGTTTTATTACGCGAGCAACGTAATATAATTAACTATACTTCTATACTTACTAATATTATAAAGAAGAAAGATTTAAATGTTTTCACACAAAAACTACTGGACCGATTTCAAAAATTCTTTCATCATTAAAAAGCTGCATCTTCACCGAGTGACATAGGCTATATAATATTACTAGGTGTAAACGAAACTATTGCTATGTCTAATACCAGGCGAGCTAAGCTGCGGGCGTCCACTAGTTATATATTACACTAGCTTTTACCCGCGTCTCCGCCCGCGTGGTCAAAGGGAATTAACAATGACTTGTTTATCATATAATTTTACTAACGCCATCTATTAACAACATCCGGAACTAAATATCTAGCAAATAACAAAACATCGATCTTCTCATGGATGGGGTTGTTTTACCGAAGTAAAAAGTAGCCTACGTCACTCTCCACCCTCCTCACTATCTCCACACACAAAAACCATACCTTATAATAGCTTCGTTGCGACGTGAAAGCCGGACAAACAAACAAACACACTTTCACATTTATAATATTAGTATGGATTTGAATGTTGTAGGTGCTGAGGTCGCTGCGCGCCGCCTGCCAACCGGACGACGAGCGCGTGGCCACGCTGCTGCTGCAGCTGCCGGTGCTGCGCTCCTTCAGCGGCGCCTTCATAGAGGACGTGTTCTTCGTGGGCTTCGTGGGGGACGTCAGCATCGACGAGGTGGTGCCCTACCTGCTCAACGCTGAACGCTGATGATGAAGCTTTGGAGAAGGTGGAGAAGCTTGGAGAAGGTGGATGCATCGAAACGTTGTAGGAAATTTTAAATATTTTTTTTTGTTTTTAACTAATTGTAACCTAAATGGTTACATTATTTTGACGTGATTACGTCTTATAAATCGATGGACGCCGGCTGCACGCACGAAAAAGCGTGACTCATACTCACGTTCCGTTGAATGATTCAAATAAATTTTATTTCTTTGGAGGATATCCTCCAATATTATTGAGGTAAAGAAACAATATTATTGAATCATAGCAATTAGGCCTATGAAATATAAAGTGGGTATACTACACACTTCTGCCTCCCCCTTGGGGAGAATAAAGGCGTGACGTTATAAATAGAAAAATAATGTTATTTTAGAATATTAGAAAGGTGTTGATTGTCATAATTTCAAATGTTTGATAATCAAAATGCAGTAAAAAATAAACTAGTGACTAATATTTTTGTCTTCCTGTTCTAAAAATACATACAGTGTATGATTTCACTGCCTTTTATTGTATAGTACTTAAATAATTGTTAACGACCTCACAGTAGGTATCTAGGTGGTTTTATCTAAATTGTATTAGCTATGTGGATTCAATTTTCCATGCCGTCCAGTTTGTGTATTTTTAATATGTAAGTGAATGTGTAATAAAATTAGGTTTTAGGGTCCTAAATATATATTTTTACATGAATTACTAGTGTCTTAAATAAAATTATTATAACAAATTGATTTGTTTAATTGTGCTTATCTAACCTACTCATCCATCCATCAGCCTTTTGAGGTCCAATGCTGGACATAGGCCTCTCCTCTCCAACCTACTCCATCCATCCATCCATCCATCAGCCTTTCAGAGTCCACTGCTGGACATAGGCCTCCCTTAATCGGTGCCACTCCAACCTACTCACTTGACCTTAATTAAACATTATTACAAAAGTGTTACTAATTCGTGCCAGTGGTTCACCAAGGAGACTACAGCATTTTATCTTGCGCGTAGTCCACTATAGTGTCCATAATATGAAATTTTTAAAATTACAAAGTAAACTTAAAATGTGAAACTACTAATAAGTTTAGGTGGCTGGAAAAGAGACAGTAGGAGGTAAAGTATACCTGCTTTTGCTTAAACAATAATTTATAGGAAGGTAATACGAGGAAAAATTCCGCAAAAATGACTCATAATGAATTTGACCTTGGTCACAATGCTTCTAATGACCTTGTCCTTACTATTAGAGGTTTTTAGTCAGGAAACAGTTTTGTGCATGCTCCAGCAAACATTCCAATTTAGTCCTATCACGCTGGCCAAATGCAAAAAGTAGACTTCACACACCTATAACATTCTGGAACTTTCAGGCAAACAAGTTTCCTCAGATATTTGTATAACTCATAGCTGATAGATTAATTACTTAAAACCAATAAACATGCATTGCCAAATTTCTTCCAACATGATAAGATTCACAGAAAGGAAAATTAAACAGCCACATAAATCAATAAAATATATTGTAATCTCAAATCTTGTTAAACAATAATAATTTCACTTATATCACTTTACAGACTTATTGTATTAATTATGCTTGAATCTCAGATAAATTCATGATTTGTAGTACATATCTTACAGCTATTCCCATCTTACAATCTTCTTATCATTCCATACGTATTGTCCTTTAACAGTGTCCGGAGCATCGAGGGCCAGGTACAGTGGAGCCACAGCCCCCTCGTCTATGGTGAGGGGGCCCTTGTGGGAAGTCATGTCAGTGTCCACATACCCTGGATGTACAGCATTCACTTTTATATCTGAAATTTAAATATAATAAGCCAATTTATAGATAGTAACACAACATCACTAATAACACATCATTGAGTAATCCAGATTGGGAGATGGACAGGCATGCAGGCTTCCTTACTATGTGTACTTTAGCTATACAATGATTTACTCAAAATACACAAAAAACATACTCATAAGTAGTTCCTGGGAAGAAACCTATTTACCCCTTATATGTCTTCTTTTTATTTTTACTGAATTTCACATTAGTAGTGCTACAGTAAAAAAAATACCTGACCTGTGGCACTATTGGTGGTGCTACCGGTAGTGCCATGGGAAATTCACCAGCCAGCTCATGTGTCAACTGGGCGAAAGATAATTTATCTGTATTGTTTACCTACTAGAATCTTGTCTATAAAAAATGTTACAGTAAGATTAACTGTAACAGCTTTTAAAGACATAACTGTAATTGTAACTACAATTAATTATTTATAAAGAATCCTACATACCTTTATCATTGACCTGCCGCTGTTGAATGAATGTCAGTGCCGTCACACCCACTTTAGACACCACGTACGAAGAGTTACCCCACTCCGACACATGGGTCCCTTGCTTGGCTGCGTCCACATACTGCTGCATAAGGGTAGACAGACCAGATATGGTCAAATTGGGGTCCTTTAGTTTCCGACGAAGGCTCTCGCTTGGTATTTTGCTCAACTGGCCAGCGGAGCTAGATACGTTGACGACTCTGCCGCCATTTCTCACGATCGGAAATAAAATCTCGCACACCGAGACCAAGGAGAAGTAGTTCACAAATAATGTCTGTTCCGCCTGCACAGACACCGGCTCTGTAGAAGCATGTTTGAACGCTATAGCAGCGTTATTGACTAAAACATCGATGCCGCCATACTTCTCTTTTAAATAATCGCGGAAAACTTTAATACTCTCTTTATCCGTGATATCCAGCTGGTGGTAGCTCGGCTTCAGGCCTTCTCTCTCTAGATCCGCCACGGCCCTCTTGCCGCGCTCGACGTCTCGCGATGTGAGGTACACGACGCCGTCGAAACGCTTGCACAAGCCACGGACTATCGCAAACCCTATACCTTTGTTAGCACCGGTTACTACAGCTACTTTAGAACTCATTTTTATAACACCGGATCCTTTACGCTCACTTACAAATTAATTGGAAATTGCTAAACTTAGTATCAACTACTGCGTGAAGTTGATTTGATATTATCAATTTTGAAACAATGATACAATTCAAAAACAAAATCTTTCTTTCTTCTAGTTCTATTCTATTGTTCTATCGCAAACAAAACGTATTATTAGCGAACAGCGGCACTGTGCGTGTGCGACAACAAAATTAAATTATAGTGATTAGATTAACAACTATACTTATAAATCTGTGGTGATTAACACTGAGCAAGTAATCACTACGTTGTTGTGATTAATTTATTTAGAAAGAAAGAAAAGAATGTCATCAACTATACAAACTGGTTCTGGCGGCTGCTTGGCGGCTGCTGCCAATTTTGACAGAAGCGAAAACCGTGGAAAACTGCTTTGACATGTGAACGTGAATATCATTGGTCGCGGAGCAGTTCAGCAGCAAACAGATTGCTAACACGCCATAGATTACAAAATAGTTCTGGCATTGTAGATTGCCAGGGCCAATGGCCTTTTTCTATTATACTGGGTGGCCGGCCGCCATCGGAGCCAGGAATAGCGAGGTTGCGAGTTGTTGAACGCAGTAGGTTTTAGTTTCATCAGTACTGTATTAAACCTACGCTGTTGCCCATCTCTTGTACGTGTTGCTCATCATAACCACCCGGTAAGGACGCGTAGGACTACCTTGATTCAGGTTAGCAACTACTACGGATATCTAGCGGTCTTCATGCATGGATGTGTATGCAAGAAAAGTATGAAGTATAAGACATAATAATATAATTAATATGTAATAATATCTATAACAAATTATCATAATAGGTAGGTAACATTCATTTAATAACATCTACCACAGCCTGAGTGGTGGGGTATCTACTCTTCCCAGCTCACAATACTCTTATCGTACCACACAAATTGTCCCTTAACAGATTCCGGGGCGTCGAGGGCCAGGAAGAGCGGCCCCACAGCACCCTGGTCAATGGTCAGCGGCCCCTTGTGAGAAGACATGTCTGTATCCACGTGGCCTGGATGAACCGCATTCACTTTTATGTCTGGAATATAAATAAAAATCCCACTTAATAGGATAAAGTCGGCTTAAAGACCAAATCGATACCTCTGGGCTCAAAGGGCGTAAAGCACATTTTGGGCCAAATGGAGTTAATAATACCATCGTATTCAGTTTTTCATTCTCTATCGATTGGTATATACGAAGTTGCCAAATTCGCACAAAAATGTTCTTTACACCCCATCTATTTTGGGCTGCTAAAACAGAATGAAACAGGAAATCGGGCTGTAAATTACATTACTGTGCAAGTTAAAAATGTCCTAGGTTGTATAGGAATCCAATTGGACTCATAATTATGAGTATTATGGCGTAAACCGCATTAATTCTCATTATTGTTCTTTACAACCATTCAACATAACAGGACTTGTACTTTACTACTCAAAATAATTACAAATATTTCCTGAAGTTTAGGGTGTAAAGCACATTATTCTATAGGCTTAAAGTGAAGAAATTTATTGAATTGTAGTGGTTCAATACCTTACCAGTACCTTACCTCCAAATACCTCCGAGAACCTCAAGAGTACCTCAAGAACCGAACCAGTTACCAGTTACCGACTACGTCGTTAATAGAAACAGTGACGCAATCGCCTTGAAAAAGGCGTTGGTACATGCATGACGTATGTCTATAGAAACATGGGAGGCACGGACGCAGCACTTCAACGTAACAAACGTCTGTTATAGAAACAAGAAGAAAACAAGTCAACAAGCGTCCTGAAAAGGACGTTTTGACGTGCATACGCCGGCCACCCGATTCGCTTTGAAAAAAGCGGTTTATAACACGAAGCACGCGCAGGCAGATCAAGCAGAGCACCAGTTTCCTTCTTCAGTCTTCGAGGATGAACACGCGAGCTGCGACACACGGCGCACCGGCGGCGGAGCATCTCGACGTTTCGGCGGCGGCGCGAGGCGAACACTAAATCTGCGATCGGCGCGCCGCTTGTATTTATTAATTCCCCGCATCCCCCGCGCCCCGCGCGCGGGATCGCCCGGCGGCGAATTCTTATTGGACGTTCGATTGTAAATTAGTATTTTAAATAGTGTATTATTGTACGTAGGGAATTGTAAATATAAATAGGGGTTTTTAGCAATAAATTATTCATTCGACAATCAGAGATCACGAGTTTCATTTATGACTAGAGAAGAACCTCTAAATTGGTGACCTACGCTGAATTTAAGAAGAACACGAACTGGAAGACTGAATCCCTCGAACCCCTGCAAGAAAAATTTTTTTTTTGGGAAGAATTGAAAATTGGAAGAAACCGTGATCATCATGACGAAGAATCCCGAAGATTTTAAGGATGCTGAGGACGTCACAACGATTAAAAGCGAAGTACAAGCAGTATCCCTACCGGCACGTCTACCACCATTCTGGCGCCAAAATCCTCGGTTATGGTTCGCTCAATTTGAAGCTGCTGTCGCTGCCAGCAATATAAGTGAAGAGCAGAAATTTAACCTCGTCGTCCCGCTACTCGGCAACAGCGACCTTGAACAAATCGGCGACATCATTTTACATCCACCGGCCACCGGCAAGTACACCAAGCTCAAGGACAGACTAATCTCCACGTACCAAGAATCAGATCACCGGCAGTTACAGAAATTACTCAGCGGTCTCGAACTCGGCGACAACAAGCCAAGCCAGCTGCTGCGTAGAATGCGAGATCTCAGCGGCAAGCTACTACCAGATGAAGCGCTCAAGGTCATGTGGCTCAACCAGCTGCCCACTCAAGTACGCGCCGTGCTATCAGTCAACACCGAGTCGTCGCTCGAAGTATTAGCCGCAATGGCCGACAAGATGATGGAGCATTTCGAAGCTACTACAGTCGCCGCAGTCTCCACAGCAAGTCCAGCAGTCAATGAAGTCCAGTTAAACACAATATCGAATCTACAAATCAGTATGCTTACGAAACAAATAGAGAAGCTGTCACTTGAAGTCGCCGAACTCCGCCAACATCAATTTGCGTCGCATCATCGTTCCCGCCAAAACTCATCGCATCGTAGCCGCTCGCGCTCGCAGTCAAGACAGCGTAATAATAATAATTCACGCAAGCCCGGCGATCCCGACTGGTTATGCCGTTATCACTACCGATTCGGCAACGAAGCACGAAGATGTGAACCGCCGTGTGCTAAGGAGAAGCGGGAAAACTAGAAAGTACATCGATAGTGGCGGGAATCGATGTAAACCAACCTAGCCACCGCCTATGTGTAACCGACTTCAACAACAGAGAAAAATTTCTTGTCGACACGGGAGCTGACATATCTGTATTAGCCGCGCGAAACCAGAACAACTCAAGACCGGCGGATAATACAGGCTACAAACTTTACGCGGCAAACGGAACCGAAATTCGTACCTACGGAGAGCGCACACTCGAACTCAACCTAGGACTACGAAGAAGTTTCAAGTGGACTTTCGTCGTTGCCAATGTGAAGACTTCGATACTGGGTGCTGACTTCCTGGCTCAGCACAAACTATTAGTCGACTTACACCGAAGAAAACTTATCGACCGGGTAACAGAGCTTAGTGTGAACGCCGTCAAGATAAACAGCAATGAAGAATCAATCTCCACTATCAACCGCGATCACACTCATCACGACCTGCTGAAGAAATATCCAGATGTACTTCGACCAATGTCACTCAAGACTCCAGCCAAGCATGACGTCACACATCACATCGAAACAACGGGGCCACCGATCTACTCACGTGCGCGCCCTCTACCGCCCGACAAATATAATGCAGCGAAACTTGAATTCGAACGCATGATCGAGATGGGAATATGCAAACCGTCAAACAGTCCGTGGGCGAGTCCACTTCACATTGTGACAAAGAAAGATGGATCACTTCGAATATGTGGCGATTACAGAAGACTCAATGCCGTCACCGTTCCCGACCGATACCCCATTCCACGAATTCAAGACTTCACTTACCAACTCCACGGAAAGAAAATATTCTCGAAACTCGACTTGAAGATGGCATATTACTGGATTCCTATCGAAGAACAAGATGCTCAGAAGACAGCAATCGTCACGCCCTTTGGTTTATTCTCTTGGACCAAAATGACATTAGGCTTGAGAAACAGCAGCCAGACCTTCCAACGCTTCATGCATGAGGTCCTACGAGGCCTTGATGACATCGTATTTTGTTTCGTCGATGATCTGCTCATACACTCGAGAAACAAAGAAGAACACCGCCGCCACTTAGAACAAGTACTCGAACGCCTAAATACCTACGGCGTCAGTCTTAACATCGACAAGTGCGAGTTTGACAAGAAAACCATCGAGTTCCTCGGATACGAAGTTTCATCAGAAGGAATCAAGCCCACTCAAGAAAGAATAAAAGCCATAGTCGAATATCCCAAACCACAAACAGTTCAAGAACTAAGAAGATTTTTGGGAATGTTAAACTTTTACCGAAGCTGTTTACCACGTCAAGCCGAATTCCAACACGAATTAAATAAGTACTTACATAACAGCAAGAAAAACGATAAAACTCCAATCAAATGGACGCAAGCAGCAGAGCAAGCCTTTGAGAAATGCCGCCAAAGCATACTCGAGGCGACAACCCTAACGCATCCGGTTCCCAACGCGCCGCTATGCTTATTCACCGACGCTTCAAGTACTAGCATCGGCGCGGTTCTACAACAGAAAATAAACGACGTGTGGAGACCACTGGCATTCTACTCGAAGACTATGAGCGAGACGCAGCGACGCTACAGCGTGTACGATCGCGAATTATTAGCTATGTACACCGCTGTTCAACACCTACGACGACTGATAGAGGGCTGCGACTTAACAATATTCACCGATCACAAACCATTGACGTACTCCCTTACAAGAACTCCGAGTAGCAGTGACACGCCACGACGAGAACGCCAGCTGCACTACATTAGTCAATTCTGTACGAAGATCGAATACATTCACGGTGACAAGAACGAAGCAGCTGACGCCTTATCACGCATCGAAGAAATCGATTTATCGCATTCCACGATCGATTACAATCAACTCGCTCAAGATCAAGAAAATAATGAAGAATTAAAGATCTGCATGTCAAACCCAAGACTCAAGTTCGCGCCTATCACATTGCCCGGAGGTCAACGGCCCATCATATGCGAAACATCGACCGGCAACGTTCGTCCATACCTACCAGCGACTTATCGTATGATAGCATTCAAAGCGCAACACGATCTAAGTCATCCGGGTGTACGAACAACACGAAGAATAATGACTACGAAGTTTTTCTGGCCGAATATGAATAAAGAAGTTGGTTTATGGGCGAAATCATGCATCGGTTGCCAGCGCGGGAAAGTTCAACGACACGTTATCAGCCCGCTCGGCGAGTTTCAAAAATCATCGCGTTTCGAACATATTCACGTTGACATCGTCGGACCACTGCCGCCCTCTAACGACTACAGATACCTAGTAACGATGATCGATCGATGCACGAAATGGCCAGAAGCAATCCCTGTACGTGACGTCACCGCCGACACGGTCGCACAAGCAATCTACGAAGGATGGATAACGCGATTTGGTTGCCCGTTACGAGTTACCACGGATCAAGGTCGTCAGTTCGAATCGTCATTATTCAATCTACTTATGAAGAAATTCGGCATAACACGAATACGTACGACTGCCTACCATCCGCAAGCTAATGGTCAAGTTGAACGATGGCATCGAACATTGAAGTCCGCGCTTATGGCGCGAAACGCCGGATCACACTGGAGCGAAGAAATACCTACAGTTTTACTTGGCCTGCGCACTGCGCTACGAGAAGACACACAGCTGAGCCCGGCCCTTAGTACCTACGGATCGACACCCAGAATACCGTCGGATTTCTTCGTGCCTACACAGCCGAAAAATGAAGACGCAGAATTCGTTCGGAAGCTAACTGAAACAATGTCGACGTTATCACCTAGCAGCAAGTCTCATTCCAACAACAGAAGTACATTTGTATACAAGGACTTAGCGACGTGTACACATGTGTTCGTGCGAAATGACACCGTGCGAAGTCCATTGACCCCTCCGTACGACGGCCCGTTCAAAGTGATTCATCGTGACAGCAAGCATTTCACTATACAGATGCCACTGCGAACTACAGTTGTCTCAATAGACAGACTCAAGCCAGCGCATCTACTTAACGAAGGACCTACCACAACATGCACGACACAGCAAGTACCTACCGAAACAAAAACATCGAGCGTCGCCGGCGAGCCGCGGTCATCGAACTCAAGGACATCGCAACCGCAAGATACCTACGCTTACGTGACTAAGTCCGGCCGTGCTGTGAAACCCAACGTACGCTTCGCTTAGAGGGGAGTGCTGTAGTGGTTCAATACCTTACCAGTACCTTACCTCCAAATACCTCCGAGAACCTCAAGAGTACCTCAAGAACCGAACCAGTTACCAGTTACCGACTACGTCGTTAATAGAAACAGTGACGCAATCGCCTTGAAAAAGGCGTTGGTACATGCATGACGTATGTCTATAGAAACATGGGAGGCACGGACGCAGCACTTCAACGTAACAAACGTCTGTTATAGAAACAAGAAGAAAACAAGTCAACAAGCGTCCTGAAAAGGACGTTTTGACGTGCATACGCCGGCCACCCGATTCGCTTTGAAAAAAGCGGTTTATAACACGAAGCACGCGCAGGCAGATCAAGCAGAGCACCAGTTTCCTTCTTCAGTCTTCGAGGATGAACACGCGAGCTGCGACACGCGGCGCACCGGCGGCGGAGCATCTCGACGTTTCGGCGGCGGCGCGAGGCGAACACTAAATCTGCGATCGGCGCGCCGCTTGTATTTATTAATTCCCCGCATCCCCCGCGCCCCGCGCGCGGGATCGCCCGGCGGCGAATTCTTATTGGACGTTCGATTGTAAATTAGTATTTTAAATAGTGTATTATTGTACGTAGGGAATTGTAAATATAAATAGGGGTTTTTAGCAATAAATTATTCATTCGACAATCAGAGATCACGAGTTTCATTTATGACTAGAGAAGAACCTCTAAAGAATCATTACCTGCAGTGCCATCCCATTACAATAGACAAAGAACAAACAGAGTGTATCTACCTCAAGAATTAAAGAACGTGTCTAATTTATATCAGATAAATAAAAAAAGCATAAACAGTGTCCAAGACACTGTTAGTGAAAATATGTTTAGAAACATTTTTAATGAATATAATATTAGTTTCCACATTCCCAAAAAAGACAAATGTGTAACATGCACAAGAGTGGAACATAATATGGATACAATGAGTGAGAAAGATAAAGAGTTTTTTGGCTATCACATAAAATAAAAAAAAGCAAGTTATAAAAGGTTTAAAAAACATCAAAATTTGAAGTCTTTTGTTAATGGAACTATTACATGTAGTTTTGATTTGCAAAAGGTTTTAGGCACGCCGCACGGTCAAAGTATGTAACTATACTATTCAAGAAAATATGTGGTGTATAATTTTACATTTTACGAAAGCGGCACACAGGAAGTTTACTCCTATACCCGGGGAGACAGCGACGGTAAACGAGGACGCAATGAAATTGCCTCTTGTCTTTTAAAGTACTTAGAAGAGAAAGATAGAATAGGCACAAAAAACATTATTTTATACCGCTACAGGAGCGGCCAAAATAAAAATAAAACGGTATTGTCCACTATTAAATATTTTCTAAAGTCTGCAATTAATATAGAAGTAAAACAAATAAATAATCTTCTGCCTGGATACACATAAGTATATGCCCGTTGACTCTGTCCATGCCACGATTGAAAGAGAAGTACAACAAATTAATTGTATGGAGTCCATCGCAATGGCCGACATACTTTGAGACCGCTCGGAAAAAACCTAAGCCATACAAAGTCATTGGTATGGACTACACCGATTTTCTGAATTTTGATCAATTAACTGCCAATACTTTCACACCAAGCACATTGAAAAATATAAAACTAAAACAGATTAGAAATGCTACATTTAAAAAGAAATACGAAAACCAAATAAATGTCAAATATTCCATGGCAGAGGAAGCTGAAACTCAAAATATAACGTTAATGGAAAAGCCATCGGTCAAAGGAAAAGGCAAAGGCAAAGGAAAAAGTAAAGCAAAGGACAAGTAAAGCGGAAACAAAAAGCAGGAAGCGGAAGAAGTTAAGCCACTATATATAACTAAATTAAACATAAACAAAAAGAAATACATGGATTTGACACGTCTCTGTGACAACGGAACTATACCTAAGAGATTTCATGACGAATATAGAAAACTTCCATGGAGCTCTTATGTTTGTGATACATTAAATGAAACTAATGAAGAAGATAAAGAAGAAGAAGATAAAGAAGATGAAAATAATACTGAAAAAGAAAATAATTCTAAAGATCAATAACCCAAAAATTGCTTAAATCTTTCTTGTTTGCCCTTTTATTACGTATAGTAAGAACTATTAACAATAACTCTTCAATTAATTAATATTTAAAAAGCTTTTTGGCTAGCTATTGGGATGGGGATTAATGAGAATAATCCATCAGGATGGGATGGGGTACCCCCCACCCCGTTTAACCCTTTTTATTATGAAAGTTGTACAATTTTAAATGCAAACTTTGTGATTTACATCACAATTAAACATTGCTATTGTCATTTACTACATAATATTATACAACTTTTTTACGCTAGGTTGTATTTACTGCCAAAGTTAATAAAGTTAGCTGTTTTTAAATGGGCTTAAAGGACATTTTGTTGTTTTTTTTGGGTAGTAAAGCAAAACTATTTTGGAAACTATTATACTTAGACTTCGTTTAATAGTATTAACCATAGAGATAGAGGGATCTCCTTTCTTCCTTCATGGTATTAACTTAAAATATAGGAGAATGTAAGTATTTTTCTCATAGATTGTTTTTTTATAATTATTGAGACAAAAAAGTTATAGCTAATTTTGTTTTTTTTTTTTGGTTTTTTGGCTCTCCTGAAAAGTAGCTGTTTTGTGCTATACGCCCTTTGAGCCCAGAGGTATCGAAATATTAAGTTGACTTATTTGAGTTTGGCTACCGGTGCGTAGCGATAATACCGAACACAATATACCGCCGCGCGCCACACAAGTAGCGAAACCGTTTAAAATTTTACTACCTATGCCTTTAGTCCTACAAACAAGCAATTCATAGTCACTAATTTTATGGAAGTTTTATTTACGACTCTCTTGGGAGGAAGCCGCAGGAATATTTGAGTTTCAGTAAAATTAGTAATCATGTAATTTATTTAAAAAAATTATAAATCTATTTTAGTTAAAAGTGTTTTGTCTTCTTTGATCAATCTCAATTCAGAATTGGGAATAGGTTTATTAATCTATTACTTCAATGATTATATCTACCTACAGAAAAAGTATTTGAAGTTCTCTAACAGTTAAAATTATCACCTATAGCAGATAACCTGAAGATAACTTTGTATTTGAAGTTCTTTATCTCATAAAGCAGATAAATTTGAATTGGATTATCGTCAATTCTTTAATTCGAGGCCTAAGATAAAAAAAAAAATGAACTGCACTTACCTTTGTTATTAAACTCTCTCTGTTGAATAACTGTGAGTGCATTCACACCCACTTTGGACACCACGTACGAAGAGTTGCCCCACTCAGACACATGGGTCCCTTGCTTGGCTGCGTCCACATACTGCTGCATAAGCGTTGAAAGCTCGGCTACAGTTAGTTTAGGGTCCTTAAGTTTATTGCGAATAATTTCGCTGGGTATCAACCTCAGCCGACCAGCAGCGCTTGAAACATGGACAACCCTGGCGCCATTTCTTAAGATCGGAAACAAAATCTCGCACACCGAGACCAAGGAGAAATAGTTCACAAATAATGTCTGCTCCGCTTGTACAGACGCTGGATCCTTTGCATCACTTTTGAACGCTATAGCAGCGTTATTGACTAAAACATCGATGCCACCATACTTCTCCTTTAAGTAATCGCGGAAAACTTTGATACTCTCTTTATCCGTGATATCCAGCTGGTGGTAGCTTGGCTTCAGGCCTTCTCTCTCTAGATCCGCCACGGCCCTCTTGCCGCGCTCGACGTCTCGCGATGTGAGGTACACGACGCCGTCGAAACGCTTGCACAAGCCACGGACTATCGCAAACCCTATACCTTTGTTAGCACCGGTTACTATAGCTACTTTAGAACTCATTTTTCCTTCAAGTAACACGTAAGTACCTAATATAATTATTATATTAATAGAAAAACAAAAAACTTCACAACACGTCTATATCTTTCGGCGAACAAGAATGTAATGCGTGTGTCGTGTTCTACGCGTAGAAGTCCTTTTAACGAAATAAGTCCGTACACGCGGTGCCGGTGATGTCACCAAACGTATACAGACGTCATCGCATCAGCTGTTTTTAATACTCAATTCGAATTGTATCGATTACAATTACAACTCAAGTCACTCGAATAATTTGAACATTAATGTTTACAATTTAATGCATGTAAATAGTCACCAAGTAAGTACCTATAGGCTGTTAGATATTATAGTCTAAGATCCCGCTATACAACGACCTTCACCGAGATGTTTATTTAATAAAACGTATTTTATATTCAATTTAATATGTCAATAAATATATTGCATATGGGTTGGCTAACTAATTTCAGTCCAGGATATGATTAATTAATAATTTAAAAAAATATTTTTTTTAAACATTCCACCGGTTTGATTATTGGACAAATTCTATACCAATCGAAAGTATGAAGCCCACAGATTATGCAAACATTAGGTTGTCTATTCTTTTTCGGTCACAACCTTCGAGTAGCCAGGTATAAACAGGTAAATCGATACTAGAGCATTTTGCACCGGTCTGATTATTGAATTAAAATTAAATGAAATTGAAGATTATTCCATTATGAACACGGTGGTATAGGGTTGTTTGCGAAAAATCAGTCCCGAATTCCAGTTGTCGAATTTTTCGAAAATAGCTGAAAAGGTTTTACTTTTACTTTCTTATGGGCGGACTTTAAATAGCTGCTATGCTGTGTCCTCTTCTATCGCATAGGATGGTTGGTTGGGACCTCTCAGTCGCAAATATTCACTCGCAGCAACATCTCACTTTTCAAAATTCGACAACTGGAATTCGGGACTGATTTTTCGCAGACAACCCTATACCACCGTGTTCATAATGGAATAATCTTCAATTCCATTTAATTTTAATTCAATAATCAGACCGGTGCAAAATGCGATATCGATCGATTTACCTGTTTATACCTGGCTACTCGAGAGTTGTGACCGGAAAAGAATAGACAACCTAACGTTTGCATAATCTGTGGGCTTCATACTTTCGATTGGTATAGAATTTGTCCAATAATCAAACCGGTGTAATGTTTAAAAAAAATATTTTTTTAAATTATTAATTAATCATATCCTGGACTGAAATTAGTTAGCCAACCCATATGCAATATATTTATTGACATATTAAATTGAATATAAAATACGTTTTATTAAATAAACATCTCGGTGAAGGTCGTTGTATAGCGGGATCCTCTACTATTATCAGATATTTAAAACGATCAAAATTTCAGTCACTAATAAACCTATTTTGGAATTAGAATACATGGAATAAAATAATGTCTTTATCTATAAAGAGATCTATCTATCTGGCTAGGTATAGAAAATGATAAAAAAATAATATTCTTCTTAATATTTATTACTACTAAACCGTTACACGTAACTTAATAGAAAATTTGACAAATTTTGATTTATACTGCAAATTATACAATACATACATTAAAATGATTTTTTATCTCAAAATAGGTATACTTTTAATGATACTACATAATGACATAATAACATTTGGTATGTACTATCCCCGAATCATACAATTTTTTCTGAGGAGCTCTATATTCATAATAACAAACTCAATACTTTTGCTTATGCACCGGGCAGTGGACATCTTGGTATTTACATCTTCTTAAATTAAAACTACCTGTACGGTCGCTGCTGCGACCCATAGACGTCCCACTGCTGGGCGCGGGTCTCCACCACAGACACAGCTGCGGGAGGTCTAGATTATAAAGATTAAAATTAATTTATGAGGCTAATCAAACAGTATTTATACAAAAAATTATTACCGAAGTTAAAATGTTAATTCACTCATTATTTGTGATTTGTGATAAAGGGAAAAAGTTTTCCACAAAAAAAAACCATGTCTATTTGGTGATCTCATATAGAATATAATATTAATATTGTTTGTTAAGTATAAATGTTTACATTGCTTGTGAACTATTCAGTGGGACACAGTATTCAAGGTTATTATTTGCAAAAAAAATGTAAGTTTTTGTTTGCCAAAGTATGTTTAAACCAGTACATGTATATTCTTTTAAATTTTTTTTTATTATTGCAATTTGTCAGCATCGATTGTTGGCAAATTCAGGATTCAGACTCATTTTTGGGGCCTGACTGATCTAATTATAGTCATGCAAGTCTGTAATATCTTCAATAATTACTCATTATTTGTGATTTATGATAAAGGGTCAAAGTGTTACAGTTCCTGTACAATACAACTTATTTGGTACACTTTTATGTGGAGTTTTTTAGTCTGTATGCAATTTAAATTAATCCAAATTGAAAGACTGATAAATTTATTTTACTATTAAGTGAGGATTAACTTTTTCTGTAAAATAAATTAACATTTTAACTTCGGTAATAATTTTTTGTATAAATAATGTTTGATTAGCCTTATAAATTAATTTTAATCTTTATAATTTGCTAACCGTGTTGCATTACACCATCCAACCTGCCCAGTTGTCTAACGTTAATTAATACTAAACTAAATACTTTTCTTGCACCAGCAATTATAAAAATATTGACTATCATATTTTGGAAGAATTACTTCGTAGTTGGTTCAAATTTCAGTCACAAGTCACAAGCGTCAGGTGATCTCGTAGGGACTCATAACAGTCTCACCATCCACTCACGTAAATTCCATAAATTACTTTGAAGATGTCCTTGTTTGTACTAATGACGTGAAACAGAATACCTACTGGAAGAAAATGGTAAAAAACATCTGGATTTAGATTTATTTTTTATGGAAACAACACATCAAGCAAGCATGCAGCTCCACCCATGCTAACAGATCCAGAATTAGACTGTCATAGATGCGTTGCTACCCTTGAAGATTAAGACGGTCGCCTCTAGTAAAGTAAAACACTGAGATTTTAAATTTCCGATGAATAAATAATTCATAATAGTTGTCATCCAATTGGCATCCAATATGGCTCTTGACAATAGGCACATAGATTCATGTCAGCCTCCAGTTTTTAGGATATACCTTAACATACATACACAAGATAAATCATAGCATAGCACACACCAATCCGCAGTGGAGCAGCGTGGTGGAGTATGCTCTAGACCTCCCGCAGATTTGTTTGTGGGGAAAACCCGTGCAGTGGGACATCTATGGGCAACTATAGCGAACACAAATCCACACTAACAGTATAACAATGATTTCAAAATAATGTGACGGATGGATAAGCTGTTTCCAATTGATATGCAGTGAGCTTTTTCACATTTGCTAGAAAGCTTAAATGCATTTATTAGCTTGCAACTGTGACTAAAATCCTTTACAGAAAAGCTTTCCTATGAATATAATATCTTAAAAATATTTATGTAAACATTTTAAACATTTGCATTTGCTACTATCCCTATACTACACGAGTCAAATTATATCCGACTACCCCCAATGTTAAAAATGAAGAAGAAATACATAAAATGTGTTGTAAAATAAATAAGATATGTATATAGATAGATATAAATTCTTATCTTTCATACTTCCGAGGCCACATCATCCTGGTAAGCCAATAAAAAAAACCTTTCGGCTGACTTGAGACCATTCAACACTGGTTGGCCTCTAACCCCTCCAAACCACATTTGACCGTGGTGGAGTATGCCCTAGACCCTCAGCTGTGATTGTGGGAGACCCGTGCCCAACAGTGGGACTATTAGTTTATCGAAGGTAGTCGGAAAATTCAGTGTTCATAAGCCGTGAATAATATACATACAAATTTTAATACAATGTCTATTGTACTGACGAACGACTAATTTAAAGTTCTAAGGTACAACTTAGTATTACGGCGTACACCGAGCGCGTTAACTCCTGAAGATGATTATCTTGATCGATCGAAACTAGTCGGCCTATTTCCGACTTAAATCACACCTGAGTAAGCCGGTAACTTCAACTATGAATATAGACACGAATCATTCAGTAATACAACATATTTGTGTTGAGATTATAATTACATCAGTATTTATGTAATTTATTGTTAAAATTTAAATTGAATTTATTATCCCGATTAAGGGAGGCCTATATCCAGCAGTGGACTCTGAAAGGCTGATGGATGGATGGATTGTTAAAACGTCTATAGGCCTCACCGTCCGGGATATTGTTCACTGTCGTGTCAGTATAATCGACATTATATTTACAGGACATTTCTTGATGGGTCATATTGACAAATTCAATATCTGGTATGAACAATGACTAGGGCGATATAGACCGGAGTATAAATCAGTAACCAATTGATAGTTTTTAGGCCATTTATAATTTAAGCTTAAAATCCTCCTTGTTTTTAAATAATCAGATTGACATTGGTATCACTGCTTCACATTGCTTTAACTACCTAAATGATTACATTGTTTTCACACTGCCTAACCCTTTAGCGAAATATAGGCGTAATGTTATTTTATAGATAAAAGAATTTTATCAAATATCCCCCACTAAGAAATGTCCAAAACCGAGCATTAAAATGTACCCTAACTGTATTAAAGTACAAAATTGAAACAGTAATAATTACATAACAGTCGAACAACATTCGATGTAATATATCAATTCCTTATAGCCAGGTTGTCTCACCGTGGGACACTATCGACAATATTTTTATCAAGTATAGTAAGAAGCGCATTGCATGTATATTAAAATATTAGTGCCAAAGCTCGTACTCTTTTTTTATTTTAAGAATCGATACAGCGATTAATCGATTAAATAAACATATCGAAATCATAAACATTCTGAAAAAAATAAAAGCTCAATCATGATTGAATAACACAAAATAAATATTCTGTTGCACAATTGATTGTCTTATCAAAAAAACGCACAATCATGATTGAATCATAGTTACACAAAATAAATATTCTGTTGCGCAATTGATTGTCTTATCAATTGCTTGCTGATTTTGAATTGCACAACTGAATATTTATTTTGTGTAATTTCATGATTTCATATTTATTTTTGTAAATTCATAATATGATTCAATCATGATTGTGCATTTTATTACAATATTATTATTTGTCTTTGTGTCACAGTGCGACACAAATTCTTCACCATATTATAAAAACTAGTAATTCAATTAATTTGTTTCTTGTCGAGCTTACTTGAGCTCTGAGTGACATATTTTGACTAGTTTAGAGTATAAACAGAAATGTAAAGTACAGAATAATTATATCGACAATGATTTGATTTTGATTTATTTATCAATTTAGTCGTTTGATAGGGACTAATTATAATTTTAAAATGAAACTACACTTTTGTCTCATGGCTAAATATGTTGACATTTAGAGAGGTCTCATAAACAAAGTAGTATAAAGTGATATTGAGATTTTTTTAAATATCAATATCCCAAAATCCCAACCCCAAAATCCAAGAAAATCTTTAGATCAGATCTTATTGTAAGTAAACAATGCGGTGCTCGACGGTGAGACAGCTGATTCCTTATACAAAAACGATTAGTGTAAATGTAATATCAAGCAATTAGATCAAATATTTGCTTAATATTGAGTAAAAAATTCATAAATTTCACTCGAAGACCAGACATAGGTCCTTCGAGCCAGATTTTGTTAACAAACTTGTGCTTAACATTTGAACTTCATTACAATATTGTGTTTTTACATCAGTCTATTATTATTAAAAGCTAACAAAACAGTTACAAATAGTTATTAAGTTAAAACAGCACTACAGATAGTCGATAAATGTAAATGGAAACGATTCCTAGAGCAATTAGCTTATTGTATAACATTAAATTGTCAAAAGGATTATAATAGATTATAGCTAGCTATAAGAGTAGTTAGAGAAATTAATTACATAGGTAGGAATTATAACTAGGTTTGAAGATGATAATGTACATAATATAAAGCATTTGTAGGTGTGGAGATCTACTGTAATAAAACAAATAAATGATTTATGATTTATGAAAAAAATTAGTAAAAATGTAAAAATAAATGTCAAAGCACCAGCGGTGACATTTCTTTTCTTTTAATGTGACAGTGCAGCTTTAAGGTCAGTACTGTGAATAGTACTGACTTTAAGGCCTCTGAGACAGTCACATTTATAGTAGTTGCACCGTTAGACATAAGGTTAAAAAATAATAATTTTCCTAACAACCCTGTGTTAAATTTTTTTTGTCTATATTGGAACTTTTTAATGTATTACTCAAAACCCTTTTCACAGTTTCTTTTAACATTCAGAAGGTTAAAAGAAGATGGGTCCAGTAGTAAATGATCAACATTGTTATAATCATTAATATGCTATCATCCATTTTCTTAATAACTGCTTCGGTTCTATGAATGAAACATATGACTGGTCAGACATGGTACGATGCTACATGAAAAATATTGAGACGTTGATTGCAATGCACTTATAAATTGCTTCACATAACCTTCACAATACATTCATACAATTTATAAAATCCAATAATCAATAAAACATTTGTAGGCTCAAACTAGATACATCAAACTGTGTATATACATCAATATGTATATAAAAAAACGTCTGTAGATGCTCACCAAAAGGCTGTAAATACATATAAATGCTTCATGCAATGTTCATATCACAAAACCAACAATCACTGTTCGAGATATCTCACTTTGCAAAACAAATTGTCAAAAAAAAACTGCACCGTTTATGCAACATTCCTTACACTTACAACGATTTCACTTTGCACTTCACCTATTTCACTTCAGTGTTATCATATGACACTTTCGAATATTAGTTTGGTACATACAAGCATTGATCAAAAGTAATTTTTTTGGTACATTTACTATGTAGTAAGTTTTATCAGTCAATCTTATCGCACCAACTAAATTCAGGATATCATCTTTTGTAAAAAATCTACTGAATTCTTGTCTCTTTCAGTGTATTAACAATTTAAAACGCTTTTAATACAAATTAAAAAATGTTTATGCCTTGAAATCTCATGGCTTTCTTGCTTATTGTATCGGAGGTTCATCTTTAACTCGCTCGACCTTCTGCAACTTAACTGGCAACATTGTCGTCTAAGAACTCTACGTAGGTGAATGGAAAATGGCCCACTTTCCCATTGAGCTCGCCTTCCCACTGTCCATTTATGTTCATTTTTGTTACCTGAAAGCAATTGGGTTCATTTAAATATAATAAATAAATCTATATATATATAAAAGGAGAATGTGACTGACTGACTGACATATCAACGCAGGGCCTAAACTATAAGGGTTAGAAACTTGAAATTTTGCACAGGGGTTCCTTTTATAACGTAGGGGAACACTATGAAAGGATTTACGAAAATTCACCCCCTAAGGGGGTAAAACGGGGGTGCAAAGTTAGTATGAAACTGCCGTTTTTGAAGTCAAGTGGGCAAACCGAACGCGGGCAGACGTCGTTAATGGGTCTAATTCTACGCGAGCGAAGCTGCGGGCGTCCACTAGTTATTTATAAATGATTTATTATACCTAATTATACCTAGTACAAAAGGCGGTCTTAATGCTAAGAGCATTTTCTGCCAGTCAACCTTTGGGCTAAGCAGAGAAGCGAAGGCGGTATATTTTTAAAATTGTGTACTACCTAATTATAAATACATAATCATCACAGCCCTTTCTTTGTCCCACTGTTGGGCACATGTCTCTTCTCAGAATGGGACGGATTAGGCCTTAGTCCACCAAGCTGGCCAAGTGTGGATTGGCAGACATTTTTGCATGCAGGTTTCCTCGTTATTCCAATTTCCTAATTACCGTGTAGTAATTGTTTTCAAAACAATTGTGGTCCGGTAGCAAAGGTGTAGTTTCCGGTTACACTTCTTTAGAGGCGACTAACTATCACTAACATTCCCTAGTCCTCATAAACACTAAAGAACTGCGACCAACTAATGTTCTAATTAACTCTCTCAGCTAACTGGACTAACCATCCCAGTCCCCATTTGAGTTTTGTTCAAAGTCAGTCACAGTTGTCATGGGTGGCAGCGGATGGGTGGTGCTGCAAGCTCGCTTGCTATCTTATATCCATACTAGTGGACGCCAGCAGCTTCGCTCGCGTGGAATTAGACATAACAATAGTTTCGTTTAGTTTACACCTAGTAATATTATATAGCCTATGTCACTCAGTGAAAATGCAGCTTTCTAACGGTGACAGAATAGTTTTTGTGTGAAAACATTATAAACAAATGTTTATAATTCATATTATTAAAGTTTTTAATTCTGAGTCCTTCATAATGTTCTCGAAGGCATATGACGTCTGCCAATCCGCACTTGGCCAGCGTGGTGGACTAAGGCCTAATCCCTCCCGTTCTGAGAGGAGACCCGTGCTCAACAGTGGGACAAAGATGATGATGATGATGATGATGACGATGATGATGATGATGATGATGATGATAGACATACCTTAACGATGTCCCCCTCTTCTAGCTTGAGCGCGGTGCGGTCGTACGCGTTGGGCACGCGCGTCTGCCGCACGCGCGCCAGCGCCGGCAGCGAGCGCTGCGGACGAGGAACGAGCCGTTAGGCTGACGACACACTGTGACGAGGCTAGCAATCCGTTAGGCTGACGACACACTGTGACGAGGCTAGCTTGTTGCTAACAGCCTAGCGACTCGCTTAGTGATTCTTAAGGTGCGTACAGACTATGTAACATATTATATAACTTGAGTTTTATAACACGTCCACATTATGTAACCTTGTTATTCAACATTGCAACATAAAACAATACCGTACACATTAGCATAAAAATGCAATATTACAATGTTATATAACCATTGTCGTTTGTTGTTCTTCAGTGCTATCCACAGTGTCGATATCAATAACATGTTATTATAATATGTTTTATAACATTCAGTGTCCACATTATCTGAAACTATATAACAATGTTGTATAACATGTTATGTTACATAGTCTGTACGCACCTTTAGCGAACAGACGTTCAGATGTAATTAAACCAGTACAGTACAGGGCAGTACCACCGCCCGCCACGGTACCTAGTACCATTTCTGCCGTGTAATAATTGTTTTTAAAGCAATTATGGTCCGGTTGGAAAGGTGTGGTTTCCGGTTACACTTCTTTAGAGGCGACCATCTTAGTCCTCAAGGGTAGCAATACATCTGTGACTGACTTAGAACGAGACTCCTACTAACAAGTACTAACTGGACTATTACTAACACCAACTAACAGGACTAACTATCACTAACAGTCCCCAGTCCTCATAACTACTAACGAACTGACCAACTAATGTTCTAATTAACTCTCTCAACTAATTGGACTAACCATCCCAGTCCCTAATTGAGTATTGTTCAAAGTCAGTCACAGTTGTTATGGGCGGCAGCGGATGAGTGGTGCTACAAGCTCGTTTGCTATTCATAAAAAAAAAACTATCGGAGCTGACCAAATGACCACATTGCAGTCGCCAACTAACCAGGGGCTCTATTTTGGAACCGCCCGCGAGACTTAATCGCTCGACTCATATCTCAATCGACCGGGGATATTCTGTATACATATTTAAATCAATACAATATAACAAGTGGAGTTGAACAAACGATTGGCCAAGAGATAGACTTAGTCTTGTAACTTAGTAGTTAGTAAGTAAATCGGCTTGTGGATGGGTGACCGCTAGTGGCAAAATTTCGTGGACGCTACCGTGCTTCGGAGGGCACGTAAAGCCGTCGGTCCCGGTTGTTTTCAATGCTGGAAACAGTCGTTAAGCCTTGTCGAAGACCTTCGGGTGGCTTGAGAACATTCGACACTGGGTTGGCCACTAACCCCTCCACCAATCCGCATTGGAGCAGCGTGGTGGAGTATGCTCTAGACCACCCGCAGCTGCGTCTGTGGGGGAGACCCGTGCCCAGCAGTGGTACCTGCATGTTGGGCCGCTGCTGCTGGTGCTTGCTGGCCGGCGGGCTGGGCGGGTCGCCGAGCTGGGTCAGCGCCTCCGTGGGCGGGTACGGCGCGCCCGACGGGTCGAGCAACTGCAATCAAATTATGACCACTTGCTTCAATGGAGACAATATCTCGTCACTGTCGTGTTCTCGTGAGTCATCACGACATTTATTGTCTATGATAGGTAAGCATATTGTCTGTGGTTTCCGTGACCTTGAAGCAGGTGTGCAAGCTTTTTTTTCATTGTAAGTATGTAGTTGATCAAAGAATTTGGATGACCTACCTACAGCATTAAAACTCATTACGGGGAGGCATGTTGTCTATTGTGGGGAGGCATGTTTTCTAATGTAGGGAGGCATATAGTCTGATGTGGGGAGGCATGTTGTCTATTATGGGGAGGCATGTTTTCTAATGTAGGGAGGCATATAGTCTATTGTGAGGAGGCATATTGTCTCATGTAGGGAGGCATATTGTCTATTGGGGGAAGCATGTTGTCTGTTGTAGGGAGGCATATTGTCTATTGTGGGGAGTAATATTGTCTATTGTGGGGAGGCATATTGTCTATTGTGGGGAGGCATATTGTCTATTGTGGGGAGGCATATTGCCTACTGTGGGGAGGCACGTGACTCACCCTCTGCACGTAGGGCACGGGTATGGAGCCGGTGTTGCCGGCCGCGTTGCGCGCCGTCCACCACTGCTCCTCGTCTCTGTTGATCACCATGAGCCGCTCGCCGCGACGGAATGGTAGATCATCGGCGTCCTAAAATAATAGTGCAACTTGCATTTAATAAAGAATCTAAAGCTTACTTCACCTATGAAGTAAGGAATAAAACAAAATAGGTAAAATAGTTCATGCAACGCCATAAATACTGAAAATCAGCGTCATGATTTTAAGGAATCATGACTTAATGAGTGCGGTCCAATTTTGCATTAAAAATGAAATGACCTACACCTACTGTTAGTTAATAATATTCTGCATCATACTGTGTTATAAGGAAAGTAAATTATATTCTATTCTATCCTAAATATTTTTTGTAGTTACCACATACAAAAAATACTATACCAATGGTTATAGAACAATTAGATCGTGACCAAAAAAATCAACAAAGCACCTACGAATCAGGTCACACGGCCAGACATCTAGGCCTGTTTACGACTGGAGCGTGCGGGCCGGAACAGATCCGAATTTTTGCGTTATTTATACATCACAACGCACCAGGAATGGTATGGAATAAACGATCTACGTTCAATCAGTCGCGCACGAGGAAATCTATTTGCGGACACTGCCAAATAAACTACATGGAAAATCAATTAAATTACTGTTACTTTCAACTTACGGCTTTCATATTAACTCTAATTAATCATATTTTTCCTTGTATTCTCGATGGACGAATTAACTTACAATAAACAAACGCTCGTTAGCTCGTCGATTTTGATAATTCTTTTTTTGTTTGGTTGAACATACTTCAGATGTGATAAAATATTCATAATTCAAAAAAATCTAAGCCTAAGCATAGTGGGTAGCAATCTATATGTTGCTGTGTCTATTTCCCGGTAGCGTCGGTGTGTGTGTTATGATTTTGATACCTTTTTTTTAAAATTAGATAGACTATTAATTAGACTAGTCTTATCACAGAATAAGGTCATCTATTGGTAAAATTCTTATGAAATTACTATTTCTTTAAAAGTAGTAAAAAATCAGAACGATTTTCAATGGTAAAAACAACCGCGTACTCTCGTCGAAGACTTTCGGTTGGCTTCAGAACATTCGCCACTGGGTACCCACTAACCCCTCCACTGCATTGGAGCAGCGATGTGGAGTAAGCTCAGGAGCCAACAGCCAACAGCCCGCCAGAGCCAACAGCCGTGGCCAACAGTCAGACGTGTAGGGGTAAGCTCCAGAGCCAACAGCCGTGGCCAACAGTGAGACATGTAGGGGTAAGCTCCAGAGCCAACAGCCAACGGCCAGCCAGAGCCAACAGCCGTGGCCAACAGTGTAACGTGTATGAGTCGCATCTAACACTCACGCTGCCGTCGAAGTCGAACTTGGCCACCACCACCTCCAACACCTGGTGCGGCTGCGGCGGCGGCGGCGCGGCGGACTGCGCGCTCGCCTGCGGCAGGGGGCGCGTCAGCGGCGTCGTGTCCAGGTAGTGGTGGCGGTAGAAGGACAGCAGCGCCGGCATGTCCGCGAACACCTGGTTGCCGATACGGTACCGCGTGGTGCCGTCAGCTGACACCACTCGGTTTATTATGTAGTGTGAGACGCGGTCGTCTTCTCTGCGGATAAAGATAATAATAAGGTTCATTGATTATGTTGGCTGCATTCTTCAAGTCAGTGGGGATGTTTTTTTTCCCTTCGAGCTACGACATGGAGCGCTTCAAAAAGAGTGTGAAACGTTTCCTTCAAGGCAGGCAACGCACCTGTGATACCCCCGGTATCGCACGTATACATATTCGACGCTGACAACTTACCATCAGGTATGTCTGTCACCCGTATGTCTGTATTATAACAAAAAAAAGTCTATGCGGATATGAGAGAAAATCTATGCATTTCATCAGTATATTCTACGAGCTGGTGCACGGATAATGTTGCTTTGTATGGCTCCACGACAGTATCGGATACTTTAGGCGAGGGCACCACGCTTAAAGTGTTCATGATACGATCATGGTATTCTTCTGGGATCTTCGAAATCCGCAGCGCTCCCAAGCTAGCCCCGGTACCGCCACCGAGGGGATAAGTCTACTGGAATCCTTGCAAACAGTTGCAACCTCTAGCTCCCTTCCTGACGAATTGATTTTGAACGCGTCCCTTCCCGCGTCCACAACGTACACGAACATTGTAAATTGTGCACGTTGACTTCGTAACTACATCTATAACGTAGCAAGAGTCCCTCCCTATTTCTTTGATTGATTTTGGGGAGTGTATCTTCTATACTTTGTACCTACTATTATGTATTCTGTGGTGGTGTGATCGACGCGTGAAAACCTCGCCGATGGTTCGGGCGGGACGTCATACCTGACACACAGCACGAAGTCCCCGTGGATGGTCCGCGAGTCGCGCACCAGAAACACGCCGCTCTCCGTCTCGTTGAGCAGCAGCCGCGTGGCCTCCGCCCGCGACAGCACGCCGAAGTACCAGCTGCAAGCGGAACAGCTGTTATCAACAATTGAGTGGGTAGAGTGGGTAGAGTGGGTACGCCACTATTAATTTACCGCCATATAGTTCAATCGAGCTCTTTTTTTATTTTTATTTATTGCTTATTTTATGTATGTATACACACAGGAGAGCAAGAACAGGAAATACAATCTTAATATATGAATGTACAAAGGTAGCGCTTATTTCCATAAGAAATATCTTCCAGCGTACCTGTGACTGGAGACATGTAAATGAGTGGTAGAATAAGCGTGCACACCATGCAATAAAGCAATAAACTTACTTAAACTTACTTACTGATAAATTTCAATAACTACATAAAATAATAGTACGATACATACAGTATAATAAGCAATTTTTTATGGATATAAGATAGTAAACGAGCTTGCAGCACCACCCATCCGCTGCCGCCCATGACAACTGTGACTGACTTTGAATAAGACTCAATTAAGGACTTGGATGGTTACTCCACATAGTTGAGAGAGTTAATTAGAACATTAGTTGGTGAGTTCGTTAGTAGGTATGAGGACTGGGGACTGTTAGTGATAGTTAGTCTAGTTTGTGTTAGTAATAGTCCAGTTAGTAATTGTTAGTAGGAGTCTCGTTCTAAGTCAGTTTATGCAGCCGAGCCGAGCGAGTGATGGAAGTCGCAAAGCCGTCATCACTCTAGTAGTCTAGTCTAGACTCAAGACAGATATTAATCCAGTTAGCTGAGAGCCGTCAAGTTTCCATCCATCACCCCAGCAGGCCACTCCTAGTCGACGCCATTCCATTTTCTGTCCTCTGAATCTAGCTTTTTTCCACCGTCTTCTTCCCCATCTGTCTACCAGGCCGAAGGGCGGCCAGAGTTCGATTTTCTCTGTTGTGGTCACAACTAGGTAACCTTACTTTTTAATGTTTTAACAATACAGTCATACTTTCATACAGTTTTCCTTGACCACAGCGAGTAAACCTACCCATATAAAGAGATTGCGAAGTGACTGCTTAGTAGTAATAACTACGAGTAAAGTGAATCACTTTTACGGACGAGGTTGTGGCTTTGAATCATTCATTCATGAAAAGAAAATTTATATTGAAGTGGACCACACTACACGCGTAATATATATAATAATAATATTATAAAGAGGAAACATTTGGTTGTAATTTTTTCACACAAAATCTAACTAGTTACTTGACCGATTTCAAAAATTCTTTCACCATAGAAAGCTGCATCTTCGCTGAGTCATTGGCAATATAATATTACTAGGTGTAAACGAAACTAATGTTATGTCTAATACTAGTATTCTGTGGTCTAATTCCACGCGAGCGAAGCTGCGGCCGTCCACTAGTGTATAAATAATGAATCTTCAAAAATTGGTTACCCTTAATAAACTCTCATAAACGCTTCCACCCACTATGCTCATATTCATATACAACCCCGTGATAGGCACATCACAGCCCAGGCCTGTGTAGTGTGTGTGTACTGTTGCGCGTGGTGGACAGTTGGACGGACACACATAAAGCAACACAATAACTATAACATCCATGCTAAGCTTAGAAACTAAACCCGCGTCTCGGCAGTCAGGTTCACTGAATATCAGTCAGTAAAAAAAGAACATTATTTATCTGGATTTTCCAGCTTAAAATTCGAACATTGTAATTGTATTCGAACTTTCGAATAATATCTTTTTTTTTGTTTGTTTTTGTCTATCTGCAATCAGCCATTTCACTTTTATTAGATTATTCTTCTTATAGAACTAGAAGAGTAGTTAACATTTCTTGTTCTTTATGAGGAATAATAAGTAAGTACTAAATTTACGAATTATTTAAACGAATTTGCGCTCAACAGCAACTCAGTCAGCCTACGCGGGGCAATCTGCATGCAACTGGGTCAAACTGGTGTCTAATTACCCGCCCGTCCGAATATTGCAAATAGATTTTATGGTGTCCAGTGTCCTCTGCTGTGAACTAGTTTTTGCGCCGATTTTGTTCTCGTTTTGACAAACTAGGTCCAATCTAAGGCTGATGACACATGTCTTGTGCCAGAAATGTTTAACCTTTGTAATATTTCTATTGAACTTGCCTCTCATTCGAGCAGTGCGGATTGGAGCAGATTTGAACACAACTTTTCTATGTTATGTGCGATTTATGATAAATAAATGTCAATTGCTGTAACTGTGGAGGAAACATCCAGAAAACCTGAATGCCTGAGAATTCTCCATAATGTTGTCAAAGGCATGCCAATCTGCACTTGGTCAACTAAGGCCTTACCCCTCCCAAATTGAGAGGAGACCCTAGCCCAATAGTGGGACAAGGAATAGGTTGTGGCTGTGGTTGGTTTATGAGTAAAAATACACGAAGAGTAGGGCGATGCAAAAAGATTTAATTAACTAGTATAAAATGCAAAAACGAGAGCCAACTTAAATATAAGTCTACACAGCCGCTCATTGGCTCCATCCAATAAGCCAATGACATGCCACTTGCCATCGGAAGGATTGACAAGCCCGCTGCTGCGGGAGATCTAGAGCATACTCCACCACGCTGATCCAATGCAGATTGGTGGAAGGGTTAGTGGCCAACCCAGTGTTGAATGTTCTCAAGCCATCAAGGCTTAACGACTGTTTCCAGCATTGAATACAACCAGGACCGACAGCGTACGTGTCCTCCGATGAACTACTACCTTCCAATACATGTATATTACTTAGACTTGATGTATATATCAGATGGCTTAAAGTTGTGTTTAAAATATTCATATTCATATTCATATCATCATATTCATTGATATATAACAGCGGTGGTGGATATTCTAAAGACATCATGATTTTAATTTATTCTTTCATTCGTGGGCACATATTTGGTATGTGGTAGAGCATGTACCTTGAAGAACTCCTGGTTGTTTGGCTCAAGACTTAATCAACCACTAAATAGTGTCAAGCCAAAACGGTTTCAGCAGACAATTCAATAGGTGACCCAGATTTGAGCCCGTCCCTGCTTGTTACAAACAAATTATAAGTAAAGATTAAAACTGCTGTGAAATACCCATTTAACTAATATAAGACGGTTTATACAGCCATGTGCAGCCAGCTCAGTTGCTAGTTAAACTAAATAGGTAATAGGACAACGTAACGCTATTGTGAGCTTGATAATGTCATTCTTTGGCCCACGGTTGGGCATGGGTCATCCTCATCCTCTTCGAACGGGAGAGATTAGGCCTTAGTCCACCATGCTGGCCAAGTGCAAATTGGCAGACTTCACTTGCCTTAGAGAACAATTGAAGAAATCTTAGGAATGCAGGTTTCCTCACAATGTGTCCTTCACCGTTACAGCAAGTGACATTTAATTTCTTACACTTCTTGCCTGAACACTCAGAACGTTATTGTGAAATAGTTCTTACTATGTACCTAGTGTCTTATAACTTAAAAATTCCATGTGTTTGATACATGGAATGTAATAAATAGCAAACTGGCTCGCTAGCTAACTACAATTCATAAACATCCCACTGTTGGACATTGTATGTCATCTGTCATTACTTAACTCTGTTGGTCACAGAGAATCAAACAAACCATTGGCCTATGGACACTACAATTGTCAATGCTAATAATAAATCAACCCTTTCTTTTTCCCACTGCTGGGCTGCTGGGAATAGGTTTCCATTCGGATTGGGTTAGGCCATAGTCCACTGTAGATTGGCAGACTTCACATGACTTCGACAACATTATGTAGATCTCTCAAGCATGCAAGTTTCCTTCACCATTACAGCAAGTGATATTTAATATCTTAAATCACAAATAATTTAGAAAACTCTTGGTTCGTGCTGCTTCTATTTGAACCTGGACTGCTCGAGTGATATGAGTTTGATAGCTGTCATCTTAGAATTAAAATGAAATTAAATATTAATTTAATTAAGTAAATGGCCAGACTGCTGAATCTCAACCTCCAATTCCATTCTCAACTAAGGGAGAGTACTAAGGTTGTGATAATGATGATAATGAACTTGGTTTTCTACCTTTGGTGGCCAGTAATGGGTTCGACTTTCCATTAGTAAACTACTAATTTGGGGGTAAAAAGTGGGTGGGGGGGAGGAGGGTGACTCCCCCACCCCCCCACTAAAATTTGGCTGCTCGGAAATTAATACTTTTTTTTTAAATAATTTTTTAATTTTTGAGGTTAAGAGTGCTTAAACATGCGAGTTTGTAATCGTATCATTCTAATTAAGTGATGAGGGGTACCTTTATCTGAACTAAGTTTAAACTAGCTAATTATAACCTACCTATCAAGGCAAAAAGTCTAAATAAATGTCAACGGAACCCCCCGCGGGCGTCCCTATACTAGGTAGGGATACAACGTATAACTTCAGAACGATACACTGTAGTCAGCACTGGGGTGCTTCTAGTTTTACATTTTAAGTTCGATTAACCCAATTCATAATTTGCATATATATATTTATAATTTTTTTTCCGTTTTTTATCGGAAATTATTTCGTCACATAATATGTCGACGGAATATCGCTGCGCGGGGTTCCTTTTTTTGTGCAAAACTTAGAAAAGTCCAACCTGAACCTAACCTAATCTAACGTAATTTCGTGTCAGACAAGTCGGACTCTGTCACAAATGTCGACGGAACTCCGCTTCGCGGGGTCCCTTTTTTTGCGTAAATAAACATAGACAAACCTGAACCTAACCTAACAAAATTTGGAGTTGACTGTATCGTTTTTTCTTGGCGGGGGGCTTCGCCCCCCGAGCCCCCCCTTTTTTTTTCGGGGGGCCTGCGGCCCCCCGTGCCCCCCGCTACTGGCCAACGGATTGAAAACAATCTCAAAACTTACTGTTAAGGAAAATGCTATCAGTCAGTCAGTTCGTCAGAATATTTATATAACATAAAAATTGGCAATTTTCAAAATTTTTTTAAGGCGTTCTATTCATTTCCGAGCACCAAAATTTCGTATACTGGCTACTATTAATGAGTTCTTTACGTAAAATAGTATATTTCGCTACAAGTGCGGAAAGCCTGTCATTGCAAAGAGTTCCGACAAATGTCTACCCGAGCCGAAGGCGAGGGTTGACAGTCGGAACAAGTTGCAATGACGGTTTCGCACGTGTACTGAACAACTATTTTTAATACAGTTGCGAAAAAATGAAGCAATTTGATAAAATAATAAAAACACAAACTAAACTCGCAGCGAACATTTTTGGAAAATGGCGCCAACCGTAAAAGAATACAGAGTATTGCAGAGATTTTTTTTTGTTTTCTTCACCCATTCTGGGTAGGCAAAGGGAACTATGCCCATACAGCCAAGTCTTCAGTAGAATTTTTTTATTGACATGAAATTTAATGAGATGAAATGAAATGAAACCTAACCTAATTCATTGAATCAAATCATTAAATCTGATATGGAAACAAATTAGTAGCTTCTTTTTAGAAATATTTGCATGAAACATAAAAACTTCTATGAATTTTTTTTTTCGTGGTTGGTTTTTTCTTTTTAATAGACATTATTTTGACAGTTGGGAAAGAGAACGCACGAGTTCGGAAAAGGTAAAGAAAAAGCACGAGTGTGTAATAGCTCACTTCCCGAACGCTAAACGGCCCTGTAATACGCCACTTTTTGAGCAACTGTATTAAAAAAATATTAGCTCACTACTAGTAGTTATGTAATGGAATGTTGAGCCTAAAAATTTACAATTTTCAAAAATCTTTTTAAGGAGTTCTATTAATTTCCGAGCAACGAAATTTCGTATACTGGCTACTATTAATGAGTTCTTTACGTAAAAAAAAAATTAGCTCGAAACTAGTAGTTTACTAATGGAAAGTCGAGCCCAGTAATGGGTTGCAGCCCCTAGATTAATATAGATAATAAATTACTATGACAGTAAATGGTAATTTCTCTTACAGGTACCTGACCATAAATCAACTCTTAGGATAGAAGCAAGCAAGTGATTTGTCCAATCAGCTGTTTTGACCAAAAGTTTACATTTGACAAAATAGTTTAAATATTGTTTTGCTTGACTGTCGTTTTTTTATGTTTCTGCTGGGATATCAACTTTGTATAGTTTTTGGTCTGCAAAAAATTGAAAGAGAAGTGAAGATTACCTGGACCTGTCGTTGGAATCGAAGGAGCCTACTATCGCTGGGTTCGCCATCCCGGTACAGGGTTCACACAAACACAATTAAAACTTTATCACTGCACTCATCCTGGCCGGAAGTGGATTCTAGGACCCTAATCGGACACAAATAACGGTTTTGAAACGATCAAAACAAAACCGGCACTATCCAGCTATGTAATAAACTTTTCTCCTAACAATCCGAACACTCTCCAGCGACCACAATTGCGGATAATTGCAATTTGTTGACATGTATCTTCTGGTAGGATCATCACTTGTCATCACGCAATATTCACATCGAAACACATGTTTCCGCATTCGTAATGCACGCACAGCGCGAGGAAGTTCGCGGGTTCACCTTCCTTACTAAGTATGGGATGAGAATGCTGCGTTAAATAAAATAAGTCTATATTTAGCCCGAATTATAAATAATGTTCCACGGAGTCACAGTCACACACGCGAAGTTTGACGAACGAAACGAAACGAAGAGAAGATATGAAAGGCGTAGACAAAAGTAATTTTTTTTAATATTTTGACGCATAATTTTTTTTATTGTCTGTGTTCGTTGTCTATTCGCAGCTCTGGAATATTTACAATTACAAATATTAATACAATATTACACTCTAATCTTAGCAAAAAGGCTGAGAAGCGATATTATTTATTACTCTACCAATCTGCATTAGAGCAGCGTGGTGAAGTATGCTCTAGACCTCCCACAGCTATGGCTATGGAGTGGATACATTATCGTAGAAAAAGAACTGTCTACGTATATTGTGGAGACGAGACCCCTGCCCAGCTGTGGGGTCTATAGTTTGTAGCCCAATGTTACCAATGAACTAAACTTTTGTATCTTGCTTGCTGAGCTTGTTTTTACCTTAGACGTGTGCAAAGAAAACAGTGTTCAAAGCTACATCAAAATAGTACTCAAATACCAATCAAAGTTATTATTTAATGTAGATATTTCCGGCTGGCAACATATATTTCATTACACATCATCTTCGAAATTTTAGTCTATGGGATGTGTCCATTGTTTTTCTACAATGTTATTTTTCTGACTGCTGCTGGTGGACGAAAAATTTGTCTCGCTGCGTCGAGTGTGAGTTTTATCTAGTGTTCGTGTTCGATACAGTGATTTATTGGGAATAGATCACGAAGATGTCGTCACCGAGCGCTGGGAAACGTCGCATGGACACAGACGTCATAAAACTGTATCCTTTGTTATCTTCAACTAGTACTGGGCTTAGGGCCCACCATGTAAATAAGTAGGTAGCTGGAGGGCCATCAAACAATCAGCTGATTGTCACCACCCTTTGTGAAATCGATTTTGGCCGTTTGTGTATTAACATCAGCTCGTAATAAATGGTACGGAACACCTTGGAATGTTTACAAGTAGCTTTTCATAGGTGATGGTACGTTTGAATGAAAATCTACGTTGGAGCGTTCCATTCTTTGTCCCCGCTAGGTCCGTGCGCCCAATATCTATATATATCACGTAGATAAACACGTACGGTACATACGCTAGCGAACGGTGGCTTCCGTGTCTTTAGATTGTAATATTTCGTAACCATAATGTAGGCCACGGTCTTAGTTGCGTATTTTTTTTCAACGCGTCGTAGTTAAAACGTGCTGGATAACGTTTATTCAGGCTCGAGAAATGTTAATTGTTCTTAGGTAATGGAGATGGTCATTGTTTTAATTTTTTATTAAAGAAGTCCTTTGTGATAGATATAGGGTAATTAAAATACAATAACACTCATTGCACAAATTGCAGTACCTATTTAGTCATTTAATTCAAATATAACATAATACAGGTGGTTGTTCTTATAATTGTATTTCTATATCTGGTAACAGTTACACAAGGAGCAACTTTCAAATTAAAAACCTCACACCCCTGCAGTTGATAAATTAAACATTATTGTACATACATAAAAGAAGAAATTTTACTGAACCATAGATAAAAACACAAATATTTTTTTATGCACAGGTCTCTAGGCATTATGCCAAGACACATAAATAGAGTGTGATAAAACATTTGTTTTTCATTACTTACATGCAAAATCTTGTTATTTGTTATGTCAATTTTAAATTTATTTAAAAAGTATAAATTTTCATTTTCAAAATTCAAAACAACAAATACAAAATACAAAAACAAAACCACTCTTATACAGCTACACACTAATCAACAGTATTTTGTACCCACAAAAGTACAGTAGAACCTCAATAAGCCCTTGATAACCTCAAAAAGTTTTGTCCCTTTCCCTTCAAGCCCCAAAACCTACATTACTTGAGATATTAACCCTATTGTCGCGATTGTGAGTTTTGGAACATATTTTCCCTTTATAAGTCGAAAAAATAAATTGTACCTCTTTATCTCTAGACTTGCCATAAGTCCAGATTTAGCCCGGATTGTCTGGATTTGGACATTAACCATGTCTGGACTCCTACTTACGTCCGTATTTTTATTATATAAGCGGTCACTGCTAATCGACTACACTACACCCCGCCACATCCCAGCTAAAATAGTGCAACACGCTGGCCAAGGATGATTTGCTGACAACCTGAAAGATAAAAGATTTATCATTCAGACCTTTACAAACAATCATAATCTACCTAAGTCAAAATCCTCCATGTCAAAAACAACTTCAAAATTTTTTTGCACCTCCCTTGATATTCAACATGTAAATCATCATATTCAATGTGTAAAATTTATTATACAGATAAATATTTATAAGTACAGACTTATAAATATTTACCTGTATAATAAATTTGTGTCTAGCTGGGATTAGTTAGACCCCACAGATTAGGTCAGTCATGGTCACTGACCATAGCACCATGAATACCTCTAAACACTCAGCATAGCAGTACCTATGTATGTGTATGTAAGGACTTTGCGATTAACCATCGTGGAGTCTACTTACCCTGAGGATGTCTTGTTTTGGGGCGAAATACGTGTTGGTGTGGGTATTCATTTATCGCATGTGCATGTTTTCCTGCGTGGGAGGGAGGGAGGTGCTACGTGCATGAAAGTATACGTATCACCATACGTTTTCTGTTCGCGGATTGTTGCAAAGTCGATTAAGTCTTGGTTTGTTTAATTTTAAAGTACCACTTGAGAGTCCCAATCCAGACACATATCCCAGAGGAATGCACCCAAGTCTTTAAGGACTGTGTTTTAGGAAATTACACGTTAAATCACATGCTATAACAGTGAAGCAAAATATTTGTTATGTTGTGTTTTTTTGGCTGGTATCTTATCTTATGGTATAACGATGACGATGAATCACATCTGAATGCCGCCGGGTGCGTAGTTCCATGGTGACCAACTGGGGTAGGTAGTATATGTATTTATAGAAGAAAAAAACAATCCATTGATCCTTTGTTGCTTATTTCATGCTAATGTAGATATACTCATTTTATTGATGTTTAGATTTAAAAATTACTAAAAACATTTTAAAAAAAAAAGCTTTTTAAAACTTTTATTTTTCGTGCATTGTCATCGGAACGTAATAATGTGTGCCAAATATCAGCTCGATAGATTCAGTGGAAGTGGGTGAAATATTGATTGCAAGATTCCAGGACATACATACATACGAGTGAAGTTAAATAAAAGCTTTTAAAAAATAAGCTGTTGTTTTGCAAAATTAAATACACTATAAGATATTGATATTCGCCGTGATTGTTCTTGGTTTGTATATTTGCATTATAATGCAATTACTACCCACAATTACTACCTAAAGACTTAATTATATTATATACGTAACTTTAGGTATTTATTAGAATGACGATGTATTATGATGACAAATACGAAGCGGTGGATTGTTATTGCGCCGCTCGACAAGCTGTGACGTGTCAAAAGAGTGTTGAGATTTTTTTTTATAATTGGTTGGCAAGAGTTAAAGTTGCGTTAAAGGCCGGACACATAAACTGTCAGACGGACACGTGAGACAGAGTACCTAATAGGGTTTTGTTTTTCACCCTTTGGGTATGGAACCCTAAAAACGGAGCGTCTAGTAGAAATCGCAATCTCTGCCCAAAATAAATGGCCGACCGACAGCCCTCGCCAATCTTTGAACTGTGGAGTTTTAGCTCGTGGAGATAATTGACTATTGAAACTGAAGGAATATTCATATTTTTTCATTATTTTGCGTGTATTCTTAGTACAACCGAGCGCCGACGTATCAGACGATAGAATAATTACACGATAGGTATTTTTTGGCTTCACATTTTGACCCCAAAGTAGGCGCGAACCTGTACTATGGGTGTTAGAGACTGATATACATACATACATAGATATTTTTAAATACATACTTAAAGCGATAATATTAACATCCAGACAGAGCAAACACAAGTGTTCGTCACAAGAATGTTTGTCCTGAGTGGGATTCGAACCCACGACCCCTGGCGTAACAGGCAGGGACTCTACCGATTCAGCCAACGAGGTATCAATTAAATGGTACCGTGCATTTATTTATATTTCATTAATTCTTTATTCTGCTGTAGAGCATGGTGTAATTAGTTCTACCATGTTTTAAAAGAAATAGGTAAAGTACAATTGAAATACATAATCAGTACACAATATCAGTACTATAGAAATACATAATTTTAGTGCCTATTCTGTCTTTCAATGTTGGAATACTAAGTAGGTACCTACGTGTCATTTTTGAGTTCTATTGCCATTTTGGTATTTATTACCCTTGGTCCCAGGAGTTCCCCTAGTACCATTATGGTACTGCTGTTTTTTTTTCTCCCAGTAGCCCCATTGTACTGGAATGCTGTTTATGCAAGACAAAATTAGTCCCATTAGCAAGTACAATTACAATGAAACAAATGTATGTATTATGTAATTACGAGTCAGTCAGCATACATAAGCGACGATCATGTCCGTTTGTTAGTAGGTACCTAAGTAGTATGTAGGAAAAATATTTAAAAAAACATACATTGATTACATGAAACATCTTTTGCTGTCCTCCATTTTACATGTATGTGGATAAGCAAAAGCGAATCAATTTACAATTGCAAATAATATTAATATGTGTACATACCTATTGCCCTAATAAATCTGCGGAATAGACAATTCTCTATTTTTGTTTTTATCTGACCAAAAACAAGAATAACCTTCCAGGTGCAGATTTTTAAGAAAATAGTCTTACAATTTACGACCCAACTGTAGTTGTTTTTGAATTTGGAACTAGAAGCTAAGCTGCAACCCATAGGCGTCCCACTACTGCACGGGTCTCCCCCACAGACAAATCTGCAAGAGGTCTAGAGCATACTCCAGCAAGCTGCTTTAGGCTATTAACTAACAGTGTGAAATCAATGGTAGCGTGTCTAATGTTTTCTTTTATCAATTAACATAGACATAGAACAAACATTCGTGTGAAGAACACTTGTGTTTGTTCTATGTCTGGACGTTAATATCTATTTAAGTATGTATTTAAAAATATCTATGTATTTATATCCGTCTCTAGTACAGGGTCTGCCTAGTTTGGGGTCAGATGGCCGTGTGTGAGGATGTCCACAATATTTATTTATTTATATAAACTTAAACTATGCTTTTCATACACCTCCGGTCCACAAGATTTTCGTAAAAACGGGTCGAAAGTTTTAATTTAATTTAATCGTTTAATTTGTGAAGTCAATAATTTCCTTTACCAAGACTTTACCGCCAGCATCGAAAGTAAGCATGAAGTGACCATTCTCGGCGGGCTCAACGAGTTTTGCGTCAAGTTCTTCGGCCCGGCGGGGAGTGAGTGTTATTTTTATAATTATTTTATTATTGATTGATATAGATCTGTAATTCTTAACCTGTGGTCCTCAGACCTCTAGGGGCCCGCGAGTGTATCTATGGGGGTCCGCAATCTTTATCTGGGGTCCGCGAGTATATATATGGGGTCCACAGTCTTTATCAAGATAAGGTAAGATAAAGATTTTATTTATTTGCTCTCACGGAAGTCTTATTTAAAGGTACAAGTTGTGTATCCACCAAACCTTACTTTGTGAGAGCCTGGTGACTGAGGTAGGTTTTTGGAAAAACCTCTGGTACAGTTCACCAGCGTCCTCCCGCGGGACGATTTTAGAATACTTTCATGTCGGTACACTCTACTAGACTGACTAAACAAACAAACATTTTAACAACTTAATATATTAAATTTTAGATGTAGATGTAGGTATATAAGGAGATCAATTATCAGCAGAAGCACTGTAACATTACAGCTTTGCTCCTGTGGAAAGGAAAAACAGACACAGAAATAAATTACAAGTAAAATCCGATTTGAGAAAGGGAGAAAAAAAAGCTTTCTAATGGTGAAAGAATTTTGGAAATCGTTCCGGTAGTTTTTGTGTGAAAACATTACAAACAAATGTTTCCTCTTTATAATACATTCGCTGCGACCCATAGACGTCCCACTGCTGGGCACGGGTCTCCCCCACAGACACTGCTGCGGGAGGTCTAGAGCATACTCCACCACGCTGCTCCAATGCGGATTGGTGGAGGGGTTAGTGGCCAACCCAGTGTCGAATGTTCTTAAGCCACCCGAAGGTCTTCGACAAGGCTTGACGATTGTTTCCACCATTGAAAACAACCGGGACCGACGGCTTTACGTGCCCTCCGAAGCACGGTAGCGTCCATGAAATTTTGCCACTAGCGGTCACCCATCCACAAACCGACCGCGCCCGTCGTTGTTTAACACTTTCGATCACATTGAATCGAAGCGAGCCATTGGGCTATGGACGCTACATACGATTATAATACATATTAGTATACATATATGGGTATACTGTTCCCTCCTTGTCCCCAGCGCCGTACGAGGGCGGCGTGTGGCGCGTGCGCGTCCACCTTCCCGACCACTACCCGTTCAAGTCCCCGTCAATCGGCTTCATGAACAAGGTCTACCACCCGAACATCGACGAGGTGTCCGGCACCGTCTGCCTGGACGTCATCAACCAGGCCTGGACCGCGCTCTATGGTAAGTGGAAAGTGGTGACCCCGAGATGCGAAAGTGCGAAGATTCTGTAGGTTTCGCTAGATACCTACATTGTGTTAAACTACCTGCAAGGAGTCCATAGCCCGATGGCTCGCTTCGATTCAATGTGATCGAAAGAGTTAAGCGACGACGGTGTGTCGATGGGCGACCGCTAGTGGCAAAATTTCATGGACGCTACCGTGCTTCGGAGGGCACGTAAAGCCGTCGGTCCCGGTTGTTTTCAATGCTGGAAACAGTCGTTAAGCCTTGAAAGACCTTTGGGTGGCTTGAAAACATTCGTCACTGGGTTGGCCACAAACCCCTCCACCAATCCGCATTGGAGCAGCGTGTCTGTGGTGGAGACCCGTGCCCAGCTGTGGGACGTCTATGGGTCGCAGGGAGCGACCTGCAAGGATGAATATGGATGTTCTGTATCTTCCTCGACATCATCAACCATGCCTGGACCGCGCTCTATGGTGATTGGAAATTGGTGACCTCGAGATGCGCTCTGTTAGGATAGCACTTTTGTTTGGGCGTTCTTAATGGCGTTAGAATTAGAAGAACATAGTGGACGCCCGCAGCTTCACTCGCGTGGAATTAGACATAACAATAGTTTCGTTTACCTAGTAATATTATATAGCCTATGTCACTCAGTGAACATGCAGTTTTCTAATGGTGAAAGAATTTTTGAAATCAGTCCAGTAATTTTTGTGTAAAAACATTACAGACAAATGTTTCCTCTTTATAATATTAGTATAGATGACCAGAGTCGATCTATGCGTCGACGAGATCTCCAATTAACTTAACAGGCCTACATCACACATCTGCATCACTGCACACACACACGCGTGGCTCGTGTGTGATGTGTGTGTGTAATGCGTGAGTGCCAAAGTGATGATTTCGATAACCGTAATGGGGCATTGTGGACCAACCAAAGGTTGGAAGAGGTGTACGTGCCTGGACGTTATAAGTCAAATCTGCATCGCATTAAGGGTCACCACACACAATCGATTGTTTGACCGATATTCTCAGTGACTCAACATACCTAATCAAAGGACACAATCTTATTGACATTTTATTTTTTATTATTTATTATTTAAGGCTTTATTGAAAAATCCTGAGAAAAGATTTTACAAAAGGCGGACTTAATGCCCCAAGGCATTTTCTACCAGTCAACCTGTGTGATTGTTAGAGCTGGTGGTAGGTGTCAAAAAAAAATTAATAGAAATTTTGCTAAAAAAGAAATAATACAGAGAATAAATAAATTCAAAATCATCAATTTAATGTTTCTAATAAAAGGAAGTTAATGTCGACATTTTTCTCATTAGTAGGGGAGCCCAAGAGGGGATTTTGCGGGATACTCAAGCGCGTAAGTTTAATATACAGTGGGATACCTTGTACCCGGTTAAGTACCTCCACCAAATATGAGCCCCATATATAAATGGGGCCGTCAAGGATAAAGGATCAGATTAGTAAAAAAAAAAAATTTGTCATCAGAAATTCTTGAGCGCGTTAGATTAAGGTAGGGTGAGTTAATTACATGCTAAAAAGTGTATATTCCACTAATCTTACAATTTGTGAGTAACGTAAAGAAAGGGGAGGGCTACAAAGTTACTCTCAAATTGTAAGATTAGTGGAATATGGGCTACAAAGTTGTAGCCCTCCCCTTTCTTTACGTTACTCTCAAATTGTAAGATTAGTGGAATATACACTTTTTAGCATGTAATTAACTCACCCTACCTTAATCTAACGCGCTCAAGAATTTCTGATGACAAATTTTTTTTTTTACTAATCTGATCCTTTATCCTTGACGGCCCCATTTATATATGGGGCTCATATTTGGTGGAGGTACTTAACCGGGTACAAGGTATCCCACTGTATATTAAACTTACGCGCTTGAGTATCCCGCAAAATCCCCTCTTGGGCTCCCCTACTACATCGTTAGTTCATGATCGGCAAATCCCGCAAAACCACAGAATCAGTCAAAATGTCAATGAATAAGTCGGTCGTGTGCCGACCCTTAATGGTGAATGCAAATGTGGTGACCCCGCCGACTCATCATCATGAGCATTGCTGATGTTACCTGTATAGGACTTGGCCATGACGCATTGTGTTAAACTTACTTTAGCTAAAAACTCCACCACACTATAGGCATCTAAATCTGTGTCATAATGTGCTTGCCTGGATGTTTGATGACGTCAGGCCTGGACCGCGCTATATGGTGAGTACTGAAATGGTGACTAGGTACGCGATCCGAACCGCGATTAATGTAAGGTACATGGATATACGTTCCTTTCCTTCAAACCCAAGGTCAAACGAGGTCTGCGTTGTCATCAGCATTCAGGTCTGGACTGCAATTTATGTTAGGTCACAGAATAATAGTACAAAGTTAGGTGTCAAAGTTAGGTCACAGAATAATAGGACAAGGTTAGGTGTCAAAGTGGTTGGTGAAAAAAGACGATATGTCGATCGAATATTGTTATGGGCCACGCTGGATGCAAACAGCTCAAAATAGAGATAAGTCTTTAGAGGAGGCCTTCACCTGCGGAGGTGTTCCTGGAGATTAATAATAATTTCATTACGCATTTATCTTCTTCAAAATTGTTAACAATTCTCACAGGAAATAATAAAGGCTTTTGTTTTATTTTATTTTTTATTTTTTGTTATGCTAGAGTGTTGTAATCAAATGAGATCTTCTTTCGTTTGAACATTTCACAGTCTATACATAGCATGGTTACAACATCAGTTATCGGCTCAGCATTATGCTGCAGAACAGATCTGTTCCGACAGCGCTGGTGTTCCGCTGGCTTCCTAATTCCTGTGAGAAAAAAGCCTAAGTCAGTGTAATTGACCTGTTGCAGATCTGTCGAACATATTCGAGTCGTTCCTGCCGCAGCTGCTGACCTACCCCAACCCCATCGACCCGCTCAACGGGGACGCGGCTGCCATGTACCTCCATAAACCCGAGGAGTACAAGAAGAAAGTCTCAGGTCAGTAGCTGGCGGAGGAAGTTCCCAGACGTGAGGGGTATGCCTTCAGCTAGGATGGCTGGATCCATGGCATACACCATGGATCTGCTGATGCTAATAATCGTGCGATTTGTAGATAATCGATTTTTTTTTTTTTTTTCAAAGCTTAACATAGCATTACAGGCTTCCCTAATTCGTCGGTGCAGCTAAACATTGAATATAATTTTAAAATCTCCTAAAACACGACAACAAATATATAATGTAATTTTTTGTTTGTATGTCCGAAAGTTTGAGTGTGTGTGAGTGTGTGTGCGCGCGCGCTCGTCGTATTATGTTAAAATTATTGGTTTTAATGTTTTTTTTATTTTACTATTTATAATGTTATTCCAAATCGATTGCTTTCGATTTTGATTTTGATTTGTTGATTTCTCTTGGGTTGATCGACTAATTAACTACTAATACACATTATGCCTACTCCTTCGGGGAATAAAGTCGTAAGGTTATAATTATTTTAATCTATCTATATATATAAAAGGAGAAGGTGACTGACTGACTGACTGACATATCAATGCAGGGCCTGAACTATAAGGGTTAGAAACTTGAAATTTTGCACAGGGGTCTTATAATAACGGGTGTGCAAAGTTACTATGAAACTTTGCCGTTTTTGAAGTCAAGTGGGCAACCCGAACGCGGGCCGACGTCGTTAATTCTACGCGAGCGAAGCTGCGGCGTCCACTAGTTAATTTATAACGATCGCCCCACCTGTCCGCAGATTACGTGCGGAGATTCGCTACGGAGGACGCTCTGCTAGAAAAGGACGCGATCACCGGCACCGGCGCCGCGTCCTCCGGCTCTAAGACCAACGGCGCCGCCAGCGACACTGAGAGCTCGCTCAGCGAGTTCAGCGACGACGAGGCCCAGGACATGGAGTTATAACGCACGCTGCCGCTGGGCCGCCGGGGGGGTGAGTGCTGCGGGACCGCGCTGTGAGTGCTGCGGGACCGTGCTGTGAGTGCTGCGGGACCGTGCTGTGAGTGCTGCGGGACCGTGCTGTGAGTGCTGCGGGACCGTGCTGTGAGTGCGTGTGCAGTGTTGCGGGGGTCTGTGCTCTTGTGATGTGTTGTGCGATTCGGAACTGAAGATTCGATGGTGGAAGAAATAATGTGGATACTGCACGTCATCGCGGCGGTCTGTGCTCTTGTGATGTTCGGTTTCGATGGTGGAAGAAATAATGTGGATACTGCACGTCATCGCGGCGGTCTGTGCTCTTGTGATGTTCGGTTTCGATGGTGGAAGAAATAATATGGATACTGCACGTCATCGCGGCGGTCTGTGCTCTTGTGAAGTTTGAGCGATTCGGAACTGAGGATTCGATCGTGGAAGAAATAATATGGATACTGCACGTCATCGCGGCGGGCTGTGCTCTTGTGAAGTTTGATGCGATTCGGAACTGAAGATTCGATTTTGGAAGATTTAATATGGATACTGCACGTCATCGCGGCGGTCTGTGCTCTTGTGATGTTTGAGCGATTCGGAACTGAAGATTCGATGGTGGAAGATATAATATGGATACTGCACGTCATCGCGGCGGTCTGTGCTCTTGTGAAGTTTGAGCGATTCGGAACTGAAGATTCGATGGTGGAAGAAATAATATGGATACTGCATGTCGTCGAAAGTCGAAGTCAAATAATTTATTTCGCTATGATGTGATTGGACACGCTTAACGAAAGTCTAATCAAAGTCAAAGTCAAATAATTTATTTCGCTATGTGATTGGACACGCTTAACGAAAGTCTAGGTAACTACAAACTACTTAAAGAAAAGATTATATAATGATATTCTAAACTGGTCAATATAAGGCAAAGGATTATCTATTGATCATTGAATGAATAACTAATCTGCGGGTGCCTAAACTGCCAATCGCCAAAAGGACTCACAATTCAAAAAGAGCTAGCATTTTTCGCTAGTCTAAGTTGTTCATTGAAAAACCAGTCGAATATCGACTATACGACGAGCTCTAGTTCAAGTTAAAAGCCGCTTCAGTAATTCCCATGCCAAGCGTGGCTGCTCCGTTCGGTGACGCCGTAAAGGCCATTCGAGCGCACCATGTCTGCTCATATATGACCATACAGCGAAAGTCCATTCGAAAATCAAAAAAAAAAGAGCGAAGAGCGAAACGTGAATGAGATATGAAGTACTGTATAGGTTTACATATATTTCTCACAAATAAACACAGTTTTTACATAAAATGAGATACAAATCTCGAGGCTCTTAAATAACAATATGACAATTTTTACCTGGGGATTCTGAAAGGCGAAAGTAAAGTTTGTTACAAGACGGTAGATTTAAAAGATCGAGTACCTACACTTTAAGGGTGAGGTCATATGCTATCACAATGATGGTTGTGATGAGTTGCAGTCTATATTAGTTCTTCTTTGATCGAAGGTGCTCGGTGACGATGTCTGAGTATTGTACTTATTCCGAGTGGTTATCGCGAGTGTCCATTGAGAGTAAGTAACGAGCGGCTATTGCGTCACTTGATCAACGTTTCACGGCTTACTCGGTTCATCCATCCATCCATCCATCCTTCCATCCGTCAGCCTTTTAGGCTCCACTATTGGACATAGGCCTCCCTGAATCGACGCCAATGCTCCCACTAACTTTAGGTCATCGTTCCACCTGGAGGAGAGGATAGTTGTGAAATGTAATTTCAGAATAGCAGTAATTAAAAACAAATATAAATCCGGGTACCTAAGGTTTGCCATTTAACGCCGTATAGATAGTTCAATAAGTACATTCGAAGCCATAATAATAATCTATTTACTTTTGGAGATAAACACTATGTACCTACCCCGAATATTTTTATTTAATACAGCGAGTTATAAAACTGCGCTTTTATGAAACTGTTTATCTTTCCCGCTCTCACATACGCCAATACTATACTCTGTCTCATGGAAGGCCGATCTATTACTTTGCAAAATGGTGGCTGGCAACACTGCTCGAATAGCTGTCGATAAGTTTGCCAAACTCTGTCACAGTGACATTTCCATAAACTGGAACATATGTACCTATATGTCGTATATATTGTCGTTTATTATACAAATTATACGATTAGATCTGTAAAACGTTATCTGATCAAGTTACGCAACTGGCCAGAAGTTCCTTCCTATTCCTCACAATCAAGAAGATCCAGATGGACTTCCTTTAAAATTATGGATGTATGGGATTTAACATAAGATGTAACATAAGTTCAATACATGGCTCTGTACTTGGTATCGATCGCGGTACATTTGTCGCCTATTCATAAATCTCAAAAATGTGTATTTTTTTAACTAAAAAAATTAATAATATGTGCAAATAAACATTGGTCAGTAAAAATCAAGGCAATACTTTTAAGTTGCTATAATTGAATTTGAGGTCAAATGTAAACAGAAGTTGATAATTAGAAACATTTTGCTTTCGAGCAAAAAATAAGATTTTAGCATTTTGTGGAACTGGAAAAGTTAGAGACATGAGTGTTATCTCTTGGTAGTTGTGTCTTGGTGTTTATATTTAATGTACCGCTATTCTTATGCTAGTTATTAAAAGAGTATCCATATGATTTGAATTGTATGTACAAGCAATCGATAAAATATCACCTGATGAGTAGGTACACACGCAGACTGTCGCGTTCAGAGTACAGAGTACAGATTACAGAGTACAGAGTGCAAAGTACAGAGCACAGAGTACTTTTATGTTCCACAACACTCACTTGAATTTTTAGCAATTCATAGAGGAACTAATATGTTAATTACGCTACTAATGTTATCACATAGTGTGGTTCCAGCTATCGTTATATTAAATAGTGAAGCCAGGTTACTGTGTAATCTAATGGTTGGAAATTATCGTATTTGCTGACACGTGTGATTTCAATGTTTTACGGACCACATTTTGCCAATTTTAGTCTATAAATAATATTGTTCAAAATATTGTAAATATCACAGCAACATAACTCACCAAGTAAAACAGTCGTAAGCGACATTACGATGGTCGAATATATTTGAAATTAATCAATAATTTATGTGTATGGGACATTATTTGAAATCATATCTGCTTGTCTCGAGTCGCTTAAAATTAGCGGAAAAGTCATATATCGTGTTCAAATTTAATTAAAGTAGGCACCGGAATATAATAAGTGTGGAAAGTTAATTAGTACAGTCAGCATGTCAGAAACTAACTATTTGCAATCAATTTTACATCCCAGTCCATGACATGTAACTTGTCCCGGGAGGACTAGAACTGATACAGAATACACTCTGATCTGTATGGTATATTAATTTGTAGGTACTTAAGTTTCCGAATATTATACGTGCTATAATTTTATTTATCTGTTTTCGTCTTTGTTAAATAAGATTTGAAAATGACTTTCCATACTTATATTTCCATTGGTAATGTTGTTGTAGATTGGATGGGATTTAACGTAGAATTGTATTCGATGTAAGACATTTTTCAAATATTGTCTGTGGTGCATGGAAAAGCCTATAGTCGAGTTATTAACTAATGGTCACGATTTGTACATGTCCAAGTATTGATAGTAATTGTCTTCTTTTGGTTGGAGTAATTTTCTTGATACAATTGAAGTCCAAAGTTATTAATCATTAAATTTTCATTTCCAAAAATTCAAATGTCAAACAAATGAAAAATTATAAACGATAATATGATAACAAAGGTGAGGAAGTACCTATCTATGCACCCAACTTACATTTAATGGTTATTTCATGTTGGTTAATGTACTTATATATGAATCGATTCTGTATGTAGAGTCAAGTGGGTTGACACGGGGACTCAAAATGTATACTTTTACAAAACTCGACTATAGTTTATATGCTTAGATGATACAAAAAATATTCCCCCTGGTAATTTGGTAGCTTTTGATTACTTGTATGGTATGCTGACATACTCATATGAAATTAAAATTTTAGATTTACGGTATTTTACTCAGTGTAATTTTTACGATTCACATAACTGGCAACACAACGGAGTTGTGGAGTGAGCGAGATAGCATTCTGTAAATATCTTTTAATCTGTCCCCATAGCATAAATAAATCCAAAATAAATCTATAAAGAGCCCGTAGGATCGGACTTCTTCAGTCATCAGCTTATATCTCATAGGTATTTAATTTTTTTATTAGTGTTAATTTTTAAACAAATGATGTGTCATGTTTTGTGTTTTTGTCTATCTCCCTCTTCTGACACTACTAATGTATTTGGTTATTTATGGCAACACTAAAAATTAAGTAGTTCAATGATCAGCAACTGTATAATATCATCATCATCATCACCAACCATAATCTTGTTTTGCAGGTGTATTACGTTGTAGCTATCTATCTGTGATTGATTTCTTCCTTTGTTATAAAAGATAAATTTTATTGGATTATGTCAATTTGTCAAGAGGTCGAGAAATTATAATCTGTACTTAGTATAATTGAACATAAGATTTTTTAGCACAATCCGTCTTTTATGCTCATTGACACCATTAAAGCGTGTCACACACTACGCAGATACGGTAATATTTTATCTGCGTATAAAAATTTAACTTATCTGAAAGTATCACACACTTCGCAGATACGATAATATACGAAATGATACATTCACGCGGAATTCTTGAAACTGGCTACACTTGTTTTTGGTGCGGATCATATTATAAAGTATGATGAATTCTGATACAAATGCCATTAATATGACAATGAGTTCGCGTTTATTGCTTCTAGATCATCCTCCGCCTCAGTGCAAAACAACCTATATAAAATCTGTTGCATCGGCAGATGTTATGTATCTGCCCATCTTTTGATATATGTCGGTGCCTACAGACAGATGCTTGACGATAAAATAAGTTATCTGCATAGTGTGTGTTGCTCCTTGAGTTTAGTATATAGAGCGATATGGACAGATACGCGCTCAGATATCTTACCGTGTCTGCGTAGTGTGTGACACGCTTAAGCATTTTTTTTATTTTAATTTGTTTATTGAGCTAGTAACATCAAAATATATATTATTTATCAAACGATCGTTGATGAAAACTAAGAAATTTACTCCGTAAATTATTTGTCAATGATACAAATAGCTTGCGGTGTTAAAACTGCTTCTGCTTACACCAAATAATTATATCATTTGTATCACGTGCCGCAGTGGCTTGTGGGTACTTGTGGAAAGAAATGGCAATTTGCTAATTCTGCCAAAATTGTGCGTTTTGGATTTTGTTCTATTTGTGATGTTCTTTTTGATTCCAAACTATACAAATACACAAATTACACAACGAATCAATAACAACTAATTCACTAGTTGTTAATGAATTAAAAACAACTAATTTACTAGTTGTTAATGAATTTTAGAAACTAATTTACTAGTTGTTAATGAATTTTAACAACTAATTTACTAGTTGTTAATGAATTTTAACAACTAATTTACTAGTTGTTGATGAATTAATAACAACTAATACATATATAATATTAATTATTAATTCATTGAACTTATTGGCTTTAATGTTATTGCAACAGTTATTAGTTATCCATTTGTCTTACAGTTTTCACTATTAATTTTTTTTTATAGAATTTATTGTCAAAAAGAACATTCCAAAATAAAGGAAATACAACTCAGATCTCTTAAAATTACATGTTGCGATCCTCAAAGTGTTGCAATCGTCTTAGTGTTAAGTCTAGGCTAAAATAGATATAACACGAAAAAAATATATTAATATTACTATTATAGACATACTATGTATCTTTGAAATTATAACTCAAGCCATAATAATATATTTTGGTATAAGGAGGTAAAATTAAATTTCTTAGTTGTAAAACTAAAGTTGGGTTGACTGGTAATGTGTTTGGTATTTTATGAATTTTGATAGTTTTTTGAATAATCTGGAGCTTAGATAATTTATATTCTGGAGCTTATTCACGTCCACCCAGCTTCACCCGGCACTGTCTAGTTGTATCCAGCAGATCATATCCGGGCGCTCTCTGAATGAGCTCCACTCACCTATTAACTAATGCAGTACCTATCCATACATCTTACTGAGTTATTTTATTCTTGACCGTAGCTAACACGTAATATTGAATGATATCTAGTGATGTGAACGTTTCGTTTAATCGATTCGATAAAATAATTGTATCAAATTTGAATTTAATAGCTTTTAATGGTTGTTCACCAGCGCCCGAGGTTAGTAAACAGTTGTAGATGTAACAGGATAAAAGTTTATAGCAATATATTTTATTTCATTACATGTAATAAACGTTATTTTTAAACTACATGGGGTTTTATTGTATCTGTCTATCTACCCCTCCTAGTTCTTTGAAACGCCACGCTGTCATACTATGCGAAAAACCAATAGCCGGGTCCACACCGGACGATCCATCGATCCCGCGATCCGCGATCCAGGATCGCGGAGCGTGGATCGTGGATCGTGTTATGCCGATCCACTCTTGGAAACTTGCGATCCCAAATATGCGCTCCAAGCGATCCTAAGGCGATCCGTGATTCAGCCAGTCTAACTCTTGTACGATATGGAGTCACACGTACAACGGCGGCGTCTTGCCGTTGCAGCAGTAACTTTTATTTTGCTTAAATGCTTGCGCAAAAATTTTTTTCTTTAGGTTCTCGATCGACTTATTCCCCATTTCACGAGAAATCTGACACCAAGCATCATCTCTAACACCTCTATTGGTGTAATTAGAATCTTTGGGATCCCATAAACATTTAAATTCTTTATAAAGCGATATCAAACGGCGACTTTCTGAGATGTCCATGGCGAGGTGGATCGCGCGAACCAACACAACCGTCCACACCGCGCGCATCACGCAACTGAGGCACCTTTGAGGCTGGCACAAAAACCGACCGCACACGGATCGCGCGAGGTAGGGAGCGCGCGCTCCAATACGTGCGCATGGATCGCGCGCGGCACGTCCACACCGCCTGCATCTTTGGATCGCGCTGCTGCCGCGCGCGATCGGAGCGCGATGGATCGTCCGGTGTGGACCCGGCTATTTGGATTTGACTTGAACGACAATTTGATGAAACACACTAACATAGAATTTGCCATTACAACTAAATAGTTGTCTAACTAAACACTTATCGTCCATCCAGGCATAAATATGCCTGGATGGACGATAAGTGTCACAATCCCATCCTCGTCGCCAATGTTATATTCTCTAAAGATTTTTCTGAAGGGTCCATCGGATACAGCAAGATTATGCTCCGCGCTGCAGATGAACGGGGAAACGTAGTTTGTGGCCTGCGCTTCACACAGGTAAATGCATTCACAATATTTTTAAGGAAGCGGGTAAAAATGAAATAAAACTCACAATAGATTAATTAACATAACTCTATTAAAATAAACAGTTCAACAATGTAAAGGCTATGTACAGTCCGCCCAATCTACGCGGGCGCTCGGAGGACGCCATACGACACGCTGGCCACTCCAGCCATTGAAACTGCTGCTACATACGAGTTATAAACATTTATGTATAGTTTGTCTCAATTGCATTACAGAGCAAAAAAATATTCAAACAAATACCTTACGTCAAAAAAAGACCTTACTTAAAGACTTCATACGAAAATAAACGGGATTGACAGATCATCGTGCCCTCCGGAGCACGCTTGCGTTCAAGAAATGTTGCTAGGTTTACTAGCGGTCACATCCAATTGCCGGTCGGGTGCAGCGTAACACAATCGATCGATTATCGGATGTCTCAAGCCGAGTGAGTGTTAATTCGCTCGTAATAATATTTTCATTGTGTAAATTATTCTGGAGTGGCCGCCGATATTAAATGCTGTTCTGGTTTTGGTGCGCAGCGACTAAATTAATTATATAATTATATAACACTGGCCAATAAAATTTCACTGATATGATATTAATTTTCGAATTTCGTTGAAAATTAATTGTAGGCACATTGTTAATTGTTGTACTAAGCAATAAAATGGACCAGAAGCACTATCAATTGATATATTTTATTGCGCAAATTCTGTAACCAGGCGAGAATAGAATTTGAGTGAAGGTCCACTAGTTAGACAAGTCTAAGAAAAAAAAATAAGAGACAATTTAAAATTCGTACACGCATTTGTGATTTTCGTATACGAGTGAAATTCAAAAACAGACCCGTAGCAGGGCAAATTGTATATGCTTTCGAAAAGGAGAAAAAAAAGAGAAAATCCCCAATAATAGGTGGGCATGGAAACCAAGTTCGTTCTGTTAGGAGAGTAGCAAACGAACGTGAAGCTACACACATAAAAACAGGCCTTACGATTATTTATTTTAAATATTTCACCTTCTCAACATATTCATTCCTATATATTTCTATTTAGGATTCATATGTAACAAGACTAGCTAGTCATTACTTTTGGGTATAATGTTGTGGATACCAGCAGCCATTGCATCAGAAGCGAAATACACAACCATCTTATTCTTTATTGAAAGAGTAAACATTTCTTAATTCACTTCTTAACTTCTCAATTTTATTCTATAATAGTAAGAAACCGTCAAAATGGTGAGCCGCAAAGACATATCGAATGGAATTCGGCAAGAAATTCATTGAATATAATAATATGAGCTGCGGCGAACTACCAAGCACTCGTTCGCCGTTCAGTACTAGCAGGAAGTGTCGTGGAAAACTCAGAAAAAAAATTTTTTGAAAAAGGAACAGAACGTGTCGTGGAACATTCGGTAAAAAAATTAAATTCGAAATATGAAAAGAACGTGTCGTGGAACACTCAGTAAAAAAATAAAATTTGAAAAAGGAACACAATTTTGCGAGACTTGGTATATTGGTATCCATAACATCTTGATAAAGCGTCAAGGATCGACATTCATTCACTACATTTTCTAATCCTATGTTTAGTTAGTGTGCGGCGATAGCCAGTGTTCATTTCAAAGATACTAACTAACTAACTAGTATAACTGAGCTTCGATGTGCATCTTAACAAGCAAGTAACGATGGTTGTATGTTATAGACAAAAACTTAGCATAAATTATATTGACATAAAATAACGTAGTATAACCTTTTTCTTTTTAACATAGCTACAACCTGGCGTGCAGGCACCAGACTTCTGATAACTGAATAGGGTGGAGCATACTGCACCACGCTGCTCCAATGCAGATTGGAGGAGTTTGTGGCCATCTTACAGAAGTTTTTATGTCACCCAAACGCCTCCTACATAGTTAAACGACAGCTTTTTTAAAAACAACCTGAAACAAAGGCTTGAAGTGCCCTCTGAAGCACGGAAGCGCTCAAATTTTTTTTCCACACGCAACCCAACCAATTCCCAGCCGAAATTGGTGTAGCTTAACATTATCGGTTTATAATGTCTCAAGCAATGCAACCAAAAACGCTTATTTAACATATTATTACAATATTATAATTAACATAATCTTTTAAGGATATCTTGTTCGTTCCACCAGTTTAGAACATAGTACAAACAGTTTCACTCACACACAAAAATGATTAACACACACTATTATTAGTTATACAGTCAATTATTGTTTGTCCATTCACACAGATAGTATTGAAAGCCACCAAGGCATAAAAACCTTGCTTGAACATTCATAAAAACCTTGTTGCTAAAGAATAATCCAAATTAGCATATAAACATATGGGTTAGGTTGACGGTAGGCTATTTTAGTTTACCCAAAATCAGAAATGCCTTGTACTCTTTGGCTAGGCAAATCAGCAGGCCGTTCTATATCATAGTGGCATTACATATCGTACAACACATTCACATAATACGACCGCGTAGTTCGGAATATAGCGTGCTGATACGGAATTCATTTGGCAGGCCAGTCACAGGTAAGACACAAATCAACGGTTTTTAATACTTTTTGTGCAGTTAATTTCTTTTTGGTGCGAGTACTGTTAACATGCCAACTTATACACAACTCACTCCATTTATTATTGCTGAATATATTGCTCGAGGCAAGTAAAGTGGCGACGTAATATGGCAGAGGCCGCACTGCCGAAGCGAAGGCGAAAGTAATTCTTTTATGGATATAATATAGGTGGCGACAGGTGGTAGAGCCTATAGGGAACCAAATAGGTTTTATATGAAACCTAATTGGTTCCATATAGAGTTCACCCGGGGCAGTACCACCGCCTATAGGCTCTACCTAAAAAGCTTCCTTTAGTTCACTTAATTTTCTCTTCCTTGCTTCACCAGATCACGTGGCCACTCCATCTTCCCTACTACGTCACCACACCACTTTGACACAACACTACACGCACAGCACAACACTAAACCGCACAGTCCAGTCGAGATGTACAACCGCTTGTATCACCACAGCACTAACTAAACGGCACTAAACGGCACAGGCAGTCCTATCCGATGATCAGTCCGCAGCCGAACTTGAACTGCTGCTTGGCCTGGTTGGCCATCCCGCTCAGCGCGAACGTGAAGGGCAGCGGCTGCAGCTTCTTCTCCAGCACCGCGCCGATGTTCCAGTTTGAATCCACCATGCCTGATTAATTAATAATGCATTATTATTACATATTTAACATTATACTACAATTATAACACAACAGTAACATTACATATTGTAGCGTCCATAGCCCAATGGCTCAGCTCGATTCAATGTGATCGAATGAGTTAAGCAACGACGGGCGCGGTCGGTTTGTGGATGGGTGACCTCTAGTGGCAAAATTTCATGGACGCTACCGTGCTTCGGAGGGCACGTAAAGCCGTCGGTCCCGGTTGTTTTCAATGGTGGTAACAGTCGCTAAGCCTTGTCGAATGCCTTCAGGTGGCTTGAACACATTTAACACTGGGTTGGCCATTAACCCCTTCACCAATCCGCATTGGAGCAGCGTGGTCGAGTATGCTCTAGACCTCCCGCAGCTGTGTCTGTGGGGGAGACCCGTGCCCAGCAGTGGGACGTCTATGGGTCGCAGCGAGCGAATTCAATTTATTTCTAGTCAATGTCAAGACTTTTTTATTTTTTAAATAGGAGGCATCAAAGGGCTTACATAATGCCTTGAGGCATAGTGAGTGAGAATACTGACGGGATGGTGTAGGTATAAAAGTACACTTTTAGTAAATAAATTATTTATTTTATTTATTTATACAACTTGATTGATACGATATCCATACTCAATACTAATATTATAAATGCGAAAGTAACTCTTGTCTGTCTGTCTGTCTGTCTCGCTTTCACGCCAAAACTACTGAACCGATTTAAATGAAATTTGATACACAGAGCCTGAGGAAGGACATAGGCTACTTTTTAATTGGAAAAGTGTTGTAAACTCAACTCACCTCTGAAGACCAGGTCCGCCTTGGGTATGGTCACCTGGTAGCCGATCGTGCCGACAGACTCCATTCCTCTAAACGAGGTGTCCATTTCAGCTACGATCTGCAACAGATTATTTTTATTATAATAAATACATACATATAGGTACTATTTCAAAATTAATTTCTTTACTTTTTTTTTAATTTGCATCGTTAGATTATGATGATTATTACGAGATTTTTTTATGGGATTCACAGCAAAATCGAATTGTCTAAAGTAAAGTTATAATTGACGATCAAAGTTCAAGATTCAAAAGTCCAATCGTTATGAATTTTGTTTGGTTTTGTGGTTTCGAGGTTAGTTGAAATTATTGACATGTCACTTTTAGGTAAATTGAATGGAAAGTTTTACGCTATACGATTTTGCCCTAACCATCTACATCATTATCGGCTATATCTATGAGAACTTATACGCAATATATCTTGGACATTCTCACACACGGCCATCCGACCCCAAAGTAGGCGCAGCCTGTGATATGGGTGTCAGAGACTGATATACATACATATATATTTTTAAATACATACTTCAATAGATAATAATTAACATCCAGACACAGAACAAACACAAGTGTTCGTCACACGAATATTTGTCCTGAGTGGTATTCAAACCCACTACCCCTGGCGCATAGACAGGTCACCACCGATTGCGCCAACGGGTCCGTCAAATGACACCCTGGAATATTCTATACCCAGAAAAAAAACATGCTTTAAATGCCAACTTTCAATTAAAATAATTATTAAAACATTTTTTAAAAAAAAAGCTTTTTTATAACTTTTTTTTTATTTTCGTGCATTGTCATCGGAACCAAATATGTGTGCCAAATTTCAGCTCGATAGCTTCAGTGGAAGTGGGTGAAATATTGATTGCAAGATTCCAGGACATACATACATACATACATACGAGTGAAGTTAAATAAAAGCTTTTAAAATAAAGCCTCGTACCTGCAACTGTTCACTGCACTGCTTAAAGTAGCACAGGTGGAGGGCGGCCGGGCCCAGCGTGGCCGACACTTCCGAGTCTGCAAGCAAAGCTATCATTGACGGGGGGCACTGTCTGATCTGATCGGCATCTATCCCATCGGGACTCTCCGATGGGATAGGTGCCGATAACCGATCAGTTAATCAGAGATCATGATCATAATAATATCTTCAGATTACTTCCAACTCCGTCCGTGTAGCGTCCATAGCCCAATGGATCGCGTCGATTCAATGTGATCGAAAGAGTTAAGCAACGACGGGCGCGGTCGGTTTGTGGATGGGTGACCGCTAATGGCGAAATCTCATGGACGCTACCGTGCTTCGAAGGGCAAGTAAAGCCGTCGGTCCCGGTTGTTTTCAATGGTGGAAACAGTCGTCAAGCCTTGTCGAAGACCTTCGGGTGGCCACTAACCCCTCCACCAATCCGTATTGTAGCAGCGTGGTGGTGGTATGCTCTAGACCTCACGCAGCTGTGTCTGTGGGGGAGACCAGTGCTAAGCAGTGGGACGTGTATGGGTCGCAGCGACTTCAACTCCTCCAGAGGAAGACCACCAAGCCGGTTGAAGACGACCGAATGGCCTTAACCCTGTTGCGACAAGGCGAGTCCAGCGGGCTTAACACATTCCCTGTCCGAGTATACTGAATACTTACTTACTTATACTGAATGCTACTGTGGTTCAATTGTTATAATTTCTCCACTGAAGCGCAATTGAAAACTGGGCAACAATACTCACAAGGTCACTCACAGCGTTTGATGATTATTACTTACATGGCAGCATAACACAGCCCCTGTTTGAGTTTTGCTGCTACCTTATAGCCACCAGCTCCCCGCCCAGCGCCAGCCGCGACGTCACCGCCCGCCCACAGCCACAACATGCTCACCGGTCATGGTGTAGCGCGCGGCGGCCGAGGCGATGGCCACCTCCCCGCCGGGGATGCGGGCGCTCGACTGGTACACCAGCTCCCCGCCCAGCGCCAGCCGCGACGTCCCCGCCCGCCCACAGCCACGACATGCTCACCGGTCATGGTGTAGCGCGCGGCGGCCGAGGCGATGGCCACCTCCCCGCCGGGGATGCGGGCGCTCGACTGGTACACCAGCTCCCCGCCCAGCGCCAGCCGCGACGTCCCCGCCCGCCCACAGCCACGACATGCTCACCGGTCATGGTGTAGCGCGCGGCGGCCGAGGCGATGGCCACCTCCCCGCCGGGGATGCGGGCGCTCGACTGGTACACCAGCTCCCCGCCCGGCGCCAGCCGCGACGTCCCCGCCCGCCCACAGCCACAACATGCTCACCGGTCATGGTGTAGCGCGCGGCGGCCGAGGCGATGGCCACCTCCCCGCCGGGGATGCGGGCGCTCGACTGGTACACCAGCTCCCCGCCCAGCGCCAGCCGCGACGTCCCCGCCCGCCCACAGCCACAACATGCTCACCGGTCATGGTGTAGCGCGCGGCGGCCGAGGCGATGGCCACCTCCCCGCCGGGGATGCGGGCGCTCGACTGGTACACCAGCTCCCCGCCCGGCGCCAGCCGCGACGTCCCCGCCCGCCCACAGCCACAACATGCTCACCGGTCATGGTGTAGCGCGCGGCGGCCGAGGCGATGGCCACCTCCCCGCCGGGGATGCGGGCGCTCGACTGGTACACCAGCTCCCCGCCCGGCGCCAGCCGCGACGTCCCCGCCCGCCCACAGCCACAACATGCTCACCGGTCATGGTGTAGCGCGCGGCGGCCGAGGCGATGGCCACCTCCCCGCCGGGGATGCGGGCGCTCGACTGGTATACCAGCTCCCCGCCCAGCGCCAGCCGCGACGTCACCGACTGCCCACAACCACATTTCCATTAAATATATACTTCAAATTCTAGTAAAATTATGAATAATATCATACGTGATGTATGCATAAGTAGTTTATTTAATCCTAAACTACCTGCAGGTAGTGGCCAACGAAGACCGAGGAGGATTCGCTGAAGTCAGGCTTGCCCACTGCCAGCGCTGCACAGTAGTCGGAGCCCTTGTACTCCAGAGTGCCCTGCAGGGCTGTCAGCTTGCACTCTTGCACCTGGAGATGGGGAGAAATTAAATTAATATGATACAAGAGAACAAGCAAAACATAAAAGTTCTGTGCAGTTTGTTGATATTGACCGTCTGTCTTGTTGGTCTAGTGGTAGCAAGCGCAACTGCTAAGCTAGTAATCCTGTATTCGTGCCCAGATCAGGCAATGTATTATTGTGTTTTTCTAACTTGAAATTCCTAGTAGTAGCTCAAAGTCTGCGTTTAGTTTTGTGCCTGGTGAATGGCAAATGGCTCAACATGGACCTCATTTTTCAAGTTATGAAATTAAATCTGGCAAAGTAGCCCATAAATGTAAGTAAGAATTCTCTTACAAACTTAACTATTGTTTTAAATTATTCTTATAGAAAATTTCAAATTCTTACAAAGTCAAATTTACAATCTGACAAACAAGTGTGGTGAAAGTGAGGTTGGCACACACACCTATGTAAACCCGTTTGGGGATTTCCCCATAAGGAAATGTAACTGTAAATACAGACATCACGTTACCAAAAAGCAATCAGAATCATATGGTACCAACCTGTGCTGCAGCCTTTAGCCTGACCTCTGGCATGAGTTGGTGGATGAGGTTGAAGTTAACATTTCCCGAAGGATCCACATCACCCAACACCACCGGGAAGGCTTCTGTCGGTGAGATCTGCTTTGTGCCGATGTATGTTGCTCCTAGTTTATATCCACTCTGAGTTGAACTCATTGTAAGGGTGTGGGACATCTGTAAGTAAATTCAATGAATGTTTTAAATGTTACTTTATAATGAGCAACACAGAGTTGTAGTATTACAATCTAGGGGACAGAAAATTATTAAAAATAATTGGTTTATATAAAGCGTACACAATAGCATGAGACTCGGGTGGAATGCGACACCCCTCCAACTCTACTTGACTTGACACCTCCTGATGTTCACTTGTTTGTACAGCAAGCAACAAAAATATGTACGCGTTAGTCTCATTTCACCTCACAAAATAGAACAAACATTTTTGTACACTGTACATACACACTGCTGTGACTTCATCGGACCCCAGTGTGTGCACACATTATAACTGTGTAGCCCTTTAGCATCACTGGAAGACAGGTCTCTTCTCACACCTGGGAAGGCCTAGTGTGTATTCGACTGGTGTGTTGCTCCAGTACAGTCTGGGGTTAGTTCAAATGACCACTAACCCACTGCGGTTAGTTGTAATTGTCTATTTTTAGAAAAGGTTTGAAGACTTATCTTGTGATAACAACTGGGACAAATGGGTAAATGTGCCTCCAAAGCATCAAAACACCAAAATAAAATTACGCCCCAGCTGAACTCAGGCCTGAAGGCTTACCGAGACCAAGCTTAACAATCAATCAGTTGATAGACCCAGGAACATTTCATAATTGTTTTTTTTTAATTATTAGAAAATATATTTTTTATAATACTGTTTGATCACCTGGAAGTGATTTGATATCCCCTTGTTCACCATTAGCTTTCCACCTTCAAAAGTGACTGGCATCACATCTGCAATGAACAGTAAAGTTTTATTCTTTATGAAAACTACTTAGTAACTCTTAAATATTTAAAATCCAATTCTTGGGACACTAATACATCCTAAATAGTTAACAAAAAGTAAAATCATAGTTATATTCTTTATCGGTGCAATAAACTTTACATTCTTAAGAACAAGATTTATTATTAGGGTCGTGATATCTTATCTCTTAGCAAACAAGCTTCCTTCGGGATCAATTCAGAGCATATTATTTCATGTACATGAATATTCAATATATTTATAACTGAAAAATAATTTTAATTAAGTAAAGTAAAGTAGATACTTATTATATACCTACATTACTTTGCACTTTATATTACATCACAAATAACCAAACTTTTGGTGCAGCACACTGATTTGATTTTTATAGGATTTCTGACTGAAATATTTTTTGAAAATTATTAAATTTATTTAAATGAAGTTCTATGCGTGTTTATGGGTAGTAAATCACCTGTATGAATATCAATATAACCCATAAATCTCACCTTTGGTTTTTTTATGCAATTCATCTAATGTTCCAGGATTTTCAAGTGTAGCGGCTTCATCTATTTTCTTAACATCCGTGCTTGTGAGCGCAGAGTTAGATACACGGTACCTGCTTGCTATAGCACCCATTTTAATCCAGTTTTCACGCTACTTTCACCGAATTACACAAAAATCGATGAACATGTGCAATGAAACACTATTTGGTGGAATAAAAGACAATCGGTAAGATTTTGACAATTGTTGACAGAGAATGTCACTAAATACAGATGATAAATCAAAATTACTGATAAGCCTATACAGGTAATATTCTGGGTTTATGGCTGTAAAAACTTATAGCTTTTCTCTATGTATGTATGTAGAATTGTGGGTTCGGGACGGCTTTATGCAGAAATATACGACTTTTGATATTATAAACGCCTTTATTTTATTTTAACACCTTTATACACCTTTACACCGTTTTAGATCTATCGCCATCTTCGTTTTTCCCTCTTACCTCACCCCTCTCACCATAGATAATATACTTAAAATACTCTTACACAGATAATAAATCCTACAGCTCGGTCATCCTGGGCAGTCTGGCCACAGACTTAGCTACTTTTAAATTAAACTGTTAAATACTATCGAACAACAAATCCAAACTAAATTACATTTTATATGAGAACTTTTACTTTATAACATTTACTACTTATATAGAACACTTTGATATAAGATATGAAATCTTAGATATTACCTTAACACATTACATTATATGACTAAATAAAATTCTACACACATATCTCTTGGAAAACTGACTTTTAAGAATTACCAATTACATAAGCAATTTTATTATGGTTATAGCTAAAACATATAAGATTCAATGCCTTATTTCATATACTGTAAGTTACAAATAAAAACAAAAACAAAACAATGTAAATTGAGTACTGGGTACATGAGTAATTATGAAATTTTTCAAAAGCTTACCAGGGGCCAGCTTTTCATATAGTCTGCTGCTGTGCTAGTCTTCCCTGGACCCTCTGACCCACTATCTGCCTTTTCCACTTCATAGCGGTCTTTCCCCAGAATCCTAACCACTTTGTATGGTCCCAAATACTTTGCTTTTATTTTAAGACTTTTCCCAAACTGAGTTCTTCTGATAGCCACATAATCTCCAATTTTGTATTTCTTACTCTCCTTTCTCCTTTTGTTATACGTTTTCCTGTTCTCTTCTTGCACCTTTAAAATCTGAATTTTAGCCTTCTGTCTTAGTAATTCACGTTCTTGTAGAAATCCTTCTTTTGCTTCATCCTGTAACATGTTCAACAAATCAACATTTTCTTTTAATTTCATTTTAACCCCAGTTAGTAATTCAAAAGGAGTTGTACCAATGCTACGCTGAAATGTACTATTAATTGACCTTTGAACCTGGCTCACATGCCGATACCATTGTTTCTCATCTTCCAGGCACAACTTAGTTAAAACTGAAATTAAAATACGATGAATCCTTTCAACCTGTCCGTTGCCTCTGGGCACACCAGTAGCTATAATAATATGTTGTATATTTTCTGCCTGACAATAATCTGAAAAATCTTTACTCATGAATGCAGCTCCTTTATCTGTGATTATTCGACTTGGGTTTCCAAAAGCTTGTTGGTGAATACGTAGCTTGTTCAGAGTCTCTACCGAATTTGTACTCTTCGTGGGAAAGAGCCACACAAACTTGGTGAAACTGTCGACAAGAGTCAAAATGTAGTTGTACTGTTTCTTTGTCTCTGACAAAGGGCCAATATGATCACAGTGTAAAGTACTCAGGGGAATACTGTCCTTCTCAATACTATACAAAAATCCTTCCTGTTTCCCTTCTTTCCTCAGAGACAATAAACATGGTATACAGCTGACAATCACCTCTTCTACTTTATTTGACATATCTTTTATATAGTAGTCTTTAGAAACCAATTCCATCATTTTCCTTTTTCCAAAATGTCCATTATTATGTATTTTCCTTAAAATTTCCTTTTCCATCTCCCTCGGTATAACTAATTTTCCTTCATCTCTATTTTGTTCTATATTTAACATTTTTAATATATTGTATGTTTCCCAAATATTAATAAAATAAAAAATAAAATAAAATAAATCTCCTTTATAGAGTAACGCAAAGGCACCGAATTCCGACCGCTTATCGGCGTTTTATGTTTGAATCCCAAAAAGATAACAAAATTCAATTTATGAAGTTTAAAAATTAATACGTTTTTGTGGTCATATATTTTTTTTAACTAAAATATTAAGACAAAGTAGTCTAAGTGGTACATTTTATATCAAAATCGTGACTTTTCAATGCAGATCAAATGAAATACTAAGATCCCCGTTTTCCGACCGCCCAGTGGTGTTTTGCTTGAATCCGACCGCTTAGGCGCCGAATTCCGACCGGTCCGTGACGTTTTGACTAAAATGAACTTAATTGTCTACCAATACGGTGTGAATTTGTTTAAAAATAACAAGATTTTATAGTTGTAATTTGTTTTTTGTTTAACTTTCTTAGATTACGTTTTTACATTTACATTTTAATTATACGAAAATTATCGGATAACTATCAATGAACATCTTGATAATTTCCAACCCTGGGCAAGGGGATGTTATCTCCCCAAAGCTTTTCACCGCTGAATTGGAAGATGTGTTCAAGCTGATGGAGTGGAAAGGTCGCGGCATCAACATCAACGGAGAACGCCTCACACACCTTCAATTTGCCGATGATAGATATAGTCATGTTGGTGGAATCGCTGGACGACCTCAGCACCATGCTAGGAGACCCGAACAGCGCCTCGCAACGGGTGGGTTTGAAAATGAACATGGACAAAACTAAGATCATGTGCATGTCAAACCTATACCGGTTGTTGTTGACGGCGCTGCTCTCGAAGTTGTTGACGAGTACGTTTACCTGGGACAAGTGGTCCAGTTGGGTAAGTCCAACTTCGATAAAGAGGTCACTCGCAGAATCCAGCTCGGGTGGGCAGCAGCGTTAGGGAAGCTACGACATATCTTCACATCCAAATTACCTCAGTGCCTGAAGACGAGAGTTTTCGAGCAATGTGTGTTGCCAGTGATGACATATGGATCCGAGACGTGGTCCTTTACCGTCGGTCTGATCCGCAAGCTCATAGTCGCTCAGCGCGCTATGGAGAGAGCTATGCTCGGTATTTCTCTACGGGACCGGATTAACAACGATGAAATCCGTAGACGAACGAAGCTATGTCGGTAGCTCGCTGGATTAGCGAACTGAAGTGGCAATGGGCAGGCCACGTCGCTCGACGGACTGATAACCGTTGGGTAGTAAAAGTCCTCGAGTGGAGACCGCGTCTCGGAAAACGAAGTATTGGCCGCCCCCCGACGAGGTGGACTGACGACCTGAAGAAGACAGCGGGAAACCGTTGGATTCAGGGGGCGCAGGATCGGGAGGAGTGGCGACGATTGAGGGAGGCCTATGTCCGGCAGTGGACCCAAAAAGGATGATGAATGGATGGTCGCAATCAAGTACATTGAAAACGTGATTGCGACCGGCACGGACGGAAACAGGGAAGAGGCAAATAAAGTGTACCGTATTTCCGACCATTATTAAAGTTTGTCTATTATTCAACTAAAACAATGTATGTGGTTTGTGTTTAGTCAAAAAAATGTCATGTAAACCTTAAAACGCTGAATATCATCAAAGAACACCCCAAAAACTTGATATGTTAAGTAAAATATTTATTTATAACAACACAGATACTTTGTAAAAAATCAAGAAAGTCTTGAAAAATCTTTATGTTTCGAGTCAAATAACATTGAATGTAATGATTTTAGAGTAGGTCGTATACAGGTTCCCTAAAGTATCACAAAATTTACTTAAACAATCGAACGTGAAAAATAAGTTTTTAGTGAAAACAAAGCTAATAATTAACTTTCAGTGCGAAGTACAAAAATCTTGTTTCCGTCCAACCGGTCGGATTTCGGAACTTACGATTTTTAGAGAGACCTCATTCCGTCCAATCTTAATAACTTGATAAACCTATCAATTTACTAAAATTCGGAGTTTAAACTTTGTAATTAAGATCACTGTAAGTGTATTTATACGATAAAAACACAAAATACTTACTGGTAGGCTCACTTCCGCAAAAATCGAGATTAGTATGATTCTCTACTTTTAACTTTTTTTACATTACGAAACAATCAAAATGCACCCTTTCGCAGTTTTGAACCAACTGACGTTTTGTTTGTTACGATTTTAAAACCGTTTTTTGTCAATTGACACACGAATATTGAATGAATAAAATGCGTTAAATTTCGTGAGTCTTAGGTGTGAAATTTAAAAGTTTTAACGACTTTTTCGAAACGGTCGGATAGAGGAGGCCGGTCGGAGACCGGTGCCGTTGCGTTAATCCATTTTGTTCATAGTAGTCCAAATATGGTTTCTCTTTTAACACATCTAAAATAGCCTTTATTCCTTCATCAAATCCTTGAGCTCTTCTTACTTGCTCGTGGATGCCTCTGGTAACAATGCTTACAAAAGGGCCGCGACTAAGTGCATCTACATGCCTCATCCTAGTGCCACTTCTGTGCTCCACTGTGTAATTATATTCTTGTAATAGAAGAACCCACCTAGCCACTCGTGTGGTTAAATCTTTCTTCCGCAATGTCATTTCAAAAGCTGAGCAGTCAGTCACTATTTTAAAAGGGATACCGTAAAGGTATTTTCTAAATTTCTTTACTCCTTCTATTACTGCAAGAGCCTCTAACTCGTAGCTACTGTACTTCTTCTCTGCATCGCTTGTTTTCTTACTCATATAATACACCGGGTGTAAGCATCCGTCATTGGGGTCTTGCTGCATCAGTACTGCTGCATAGGCCTGCTGCGAAGCATCAGTGTGAAGCTCAGTCTTTAAAGCTGGATTGTAAATTTTAAGCACCGGACTCCGTGTTAGTATATCCTTTAATTCCTCATAAGCATGCCGCTGCTCCTGGCCAAAATAGAAAACAGAAGTCTTTTTTAGTAAATCGGTAAGTGGTCTGGCAATCAAAGAATAACCTTCAATAAATTTTCTGAAGTAAGATGTTAACCCTAAAAACCTTTGTAAATGTTTAATATTCTTTGGTTCCTGAAAATTCATCACTGCTTCAATTTTATCATTGGTTGGTCGCACAGATCCATTTTCTATCAAATGACCAAGGTACTCTACTTTAGTTGTAAGCAATTCACTCTTGCCCCAATTTATATGCAATCCGTAATCGGCTGCCACCTTCAATACTATGGAGAGTCGTTCAAGTGCATCTTCATAATTGTTAGCTGATATCATTATGTCATCAATGAAAATTAATAAGAAGCCAGCTGAAATCTGTTCTCTGAAAATAAATGTTATAAAACGAGTGAAATAGCTTGGACAAATACACAAACCGAATGGAGCACGGGTAAATTCAAATTGAGAATTAATAGTTACGAAAGAAGTGTACTTTATTGAGCTTTCTGCAATTTTCAAATGGAAGAAGGCATCTTTAAGGTCCAATTTACTATAAATTGTAGCACCTGACAACTTGACTATATGATCATCAATAATTGGCAAGGGAAATTCATCCCTAATCATCTTAGCATTTAACTTTCTGTAATCAACACATATGCGTGTTGACCCATCTTTCTTTCTCACCAACACCAGTGGGCTTGTATACTCTGAAAAGCTAGGCCTAATGATTCCATCCTGCAACCATTTATCAATCTGCTGGTCCACTATGCTTTGCTCAACCATGGACAAACGTCTTGGCCGTTGTGCGACTGGAATCTCATCTGTAAGTACAATTTTCATAGTAATAGGCGCCTCCCTTACCTGTAATGGCTTGTAGTTGTTCACCAGTTCACAGACCTTGTTGTGTATATTCTCATGTGGGATATGACTCAGCTGATTCGTCTTTTGTGGTTCATCTGTAAGCAAGCATGTTAACAGTTCACAATCCCTAGGCATAACCCTAACAACTCCATTATCAAAAATTACAGTTGTACTCAGTAAAAATGGTTGACCTAAAACAACTTTATAAGGCATTGTATCTTGTGGAATAACGTAAAACAAAACATTACATAAGCAGTGTCCATCAACAGTTACATTTGTGTTAAACTTTCCTAACGTAAACACTTTCGCAAAACCAATCCCAGTCAATAACAACTTTTCCGACTCATAATTCGTCGTGCGGATATTAAAAAACACATCGGATGCTATCAGATTTAAATCACTGCCGGTATCAATTAAAGTTTCCACCTTATTTCCACCAATTTCGATGACTTTCAGCGACTTTCCGCGTTTCATGTTAATCGGATTGACAAAAGTACTCTGTGGATTGACATTGACATTCGCGCATAGAGAATGATTGTTCTCCACGTCAATAGTGCCAACTGTTGCACTTGAATTTACGGCGGGAGCCTTCTCGTGGCGTCGGTTGTTGTTGTTGTTGGCAGACCTGACTTTGCACTGCGGCGCAATATGGCCGAATTCATCACATTTAAAACATTTTACTCCCTTTTTGCAATTTGATGATAGATGATCCTTCTCTCCGCACCTGTAGCATCTCCTTCCGCCTTCCATTTTTCTTGTCACACCACCATTCGTCACACCACTTTTTGTCACTTTATTTTTCATGGTTTCATACAACAATAATTTTTCCTTGAAGCTTATGTAGGTTGTTGCACCATAAAGGATGGACTTGTTCGTTTCTACATCCATGATACCGTCTATTATATACTGGATAGCAACGTAATCCGGAAATTTTGCTCGCCTTCCTAGCTCCTTCATTACTAACATATATTGATAATATGTTTCGTCTCGTCTTTTCTTACGTGTACTCATGAGTTCGTGCATCTCCTTGCTATTCGCACCATCAGGAAATTCCTTCTGCAGCGCCGCCTTCAGTTCGTCGTAAGTCTTGTGAGCTCTCTCAGATTTGAGCCACAGTTCCGCCGTGCCAATGAGAGATCGCCTCGCCACAATCAGCTTTTGTTGCGGCGTCCAGCTAAATATTTCGGCATTGTCTTCAATATCCTGCGCCCACTTCGTAGACGAATATGTCTTGTCATCCCCGCTGAACTTCGTTATTCCGTCGAATGCGGTGACGGGACCCATGCGGGTGTCACTCGCGTTCTTATCGTCTTGCATCTTGAAAATATTTAAAATCGACTTCGTTGTTACCGGTTGCCGGCCGGTAGCGGTAACCACAGAGTACCTTTATATAGGTAACTGTGCGGTAACCACGCCTTGTCACCCACGTTTCCGCGCACACACTTTCTGCACAAATCTTGTTCCCGATCCCGGACGAGCCCCCAAAGTTGTAGAATTGTGGGTTCGGGACGGCTTTATGCAGAAATATACGACTTTTGATATTATAAACGCCTTTATTTTATTTTAACACCTTTATACACCTTTACACCGTTTTAGATCTATCGCCATCTTCGTTTTTCCCTCTTACCTCACCCCTCTCACCATAGATAATATACTTAAAATACTCTTACACAGATAATAAATCCTACATGTATGCATGACATTATAATTTTATTTTAAAATTGAATTTAATCGCTTTGAAAAGAATATTCTGCACTAAATCAAGCACGTTAACTAAGTATCAATCATTGAATACATTTAAAAAAAGAATAAATGAATAAAAGTTGCAAAAAGCCATTTAATGTCACATGATCTACCCGAACCATATAGCCAAACTTTTAAGTTATTAACCAGCAGTTATAGTCTGTCAAGAAAGTCATGAAAAAAAAGGAGGGCGCCACTATCATTAATATGTTAACCCTATATACATTGACTGAAAAGTTTTGATGCTTGGTTTTTATTTTTATTTTATAATAAATATAAAAAGTTATTATTGTAAATACCTTATTATTGACTAGTGGACGCCCGCAGCTTCGCTCGCGTAGACTTAGACCCATTAACGACGTCTGCCCGCGTTCGGGTTGCCCACTTGACTTCAAAAACGGCAAAGTTTCATACTAACTTTGCACCGCCGTTTTACCCGCTTAGGGGGTGAACTTTCAAAAATCCTTTCTTAGTGCTCCCCTACGTTATAAAAGGAACCCCTGTGCAAAATTTCAAGTTTCTAGCCCTTATAGTTTAGGCCCTGCGTTGATATGTCAGTCAGTCAGTCAGTCAGTCAGTCAGTCAGTCAGTCAGTCACCTTCTCCTTTTATATATATAGATAGGCCATTAAATAACTTGATTGAATACGTTTCGACAGTTAAAACTTATGACTGACTGTCAGTGTGTTTTCTTATGGATTTGACAATCGTAAGTTTTATCTGTCAAATCTTTCCAATCTAGTTACCTGCAAGGCTGCAATCTATCCTGCTATTATGAAAAACAGGGCCTAGTGAAAAATAGGTCTCAAAATCGGCCAACACCAGGGTACAAAAAAATAAACTGAAATAATATTTTTTTTTATTAATCAGAGTCGAAATCTGTGTCCAGGTATTCGACTCCTGAAATTTTTCCTGAACTTCCTGCACAGTGAGGTTGGTCCATTTCTTCCTCTTCGGATTCACTGGAACTATCATCCCCTAGTGGGATGACAAGTCTATCAACATCGTTATATAAAGTTCCTCCTCGAGTGTGATATTCTTTTTCAATCTTAATGACATGGTCAACACAATTTTTCCATTCTTGTGAAGTTACTGACTGGAATACTTCTTCTGCCAACTTTGCAACATTTTGACCACCAACATTCTTTAATGCAATACGCTTTTTTACCATTGCCCAAATTAATTCAATGGGGTTTAGATCACAATGGTAAGGCGGCAGTGTTACCACTGTATGTCCATATTCTCCTAAAAGTTCATCAATATAATATACTGGGTCAGGCTTATGTTTCTTTACCAACATTAACAAGGATGGTTTCCTTAATGTTTCATCAAATGCAATGTTATTTTCTAGTAACCACAATTTTATTTCATCGACTCTTGAAGCAGATGTAGGAGCCTGGTGAAAAACGAATAATTAGTAATGTAATTTAATTTTAAACATACAATCATTCTGCATAATATAAAAATAAGAAAGACATTAATAATAATATACCTTGTTTGTTATAACTGAGTGGTATGGTGCATTATCCATCACAATGATTGATGGTTCACTTAAATTGGGCACTAACTTTTCTGTTATCCATTTCGTAAAATTATGAGCATTCATCTCGGAATGGTAATCTTCTTGCTTGTTTTTACCAGAAAATATTAGAAGCGCATTCGGCACAAAACCTTTCTCACTACCAGCATGTACTATTATCCACCGTTTCCCCTTGGATATATTTTGTTGGACACCTGCAACATTAACAGACTGCCAACATTTAGTTACTTTGTACGACTCGTGTATGTAACTCTCGTCCAAATAAATAATGTTTTTTTGAAGTTCCTCTGGCAAACTTCTATTGTCAAGAATTTGCTTTAAATAATACTCCCGCTTTGATGCTATTGCTGGTTTCTCTATCAGGGCCAATCTATTTGTTTGACATTTTTTAAATTTAAAGCCAATGGAGAGTAAAATCTGTCTTAAAAGTTCATGACTGCCATCAAAATTCAGTTCGTCCTTCACCGTTGATAATAGTTTTCTTAGTGTAGGTACTTCTTTTTGCACTGTGTAGAAAAACTGAACTTTTTGACGAATAGCACATATATCAAAATCATCGATCTGTTTCTTAGGTCTTCCTTTCCTGTTTTTGCCAGGCGTTACAAATTTACCCCCATTCTTCATTCCTTCGTCCACTATGCGCCGAACGGTGCTTTCGGAGACACCTGAAAACAGTGCGAGCATATTAAATATAAACAAATAATAAATATCTCAAATTATTTAGCTATATTTCAATAAAAAATAATAAAGGATCAAAATTGTTCACCGTGTAGTAATATTTGCAGCTTATTTAGGTATAACTTGATAACCTCAAAAATAGGTAAACAATACTATTTAAACAAGTAAAATTACATTTAATAACAAAAAATTTAGAGGGACTACAGTCGCTTCACTTTATTTAACAATAAAATACGTGTACATACCAGTTACTTTTGCTGTTCGACCGTAAACATCGTCCAACTCGGAAAGCAACTTTCCCGCTTGAAATTCACTCATAAATTCTTCAAAAACCTTAAATATGATTTGTCTCGAACCACTCTTATAAACATTCCGATTCATTCTAACTTAATACACCGTTTCCAGATAAGAAAAACTCGAAATACTTTAAAAAATCCTTGCAAATCATTCATAACCACCTACGAAGTGACAATTGATATACACAGCTTGATAGTAATTCAGTGTTGCCACAGCATGCAAAATAATTAGTTCCTAAAACATTCTTTTCATGACTTTCTTGACAGACTTTACAATTCTGGCAGTAGTCTAAAGGTCAAATTTCCTCACCTATTAAGTAAGGGAACTCCATACTAAGGGATACTAACGTAGGGAACTCTTATTAAGTAGGTAAAATAAGAAGAGTAAATTCAAATAAATTAATTACTGTACATAGGTGTAAACTGAGTCCATTTCTTTGGCACAAGACGTTGATGCTCCGTCTCCAGATAATAAAGTACTCTATGGTCTCCAGCTCCACGGAGAAGAGGGAAAAATACTTAGAACTGTCACTGTCATTTCATCATGTAAATCTTGCTTGTTGGTTGACTTTTTTTTCTTATTTCATTGTGAAGCAGAAATTTAAGTCGTCCTCGCATATAAAATGTACTCTGTGGTCCTCGCTCCTTTACGTGTTTAATATCTATTCTGTGAGCTTGTTGTGCTTGAAAAATAATTAAGGCTCTAGCACAGAGTACCTTTAAATATGTCTATAAGCTCTATCTCTACATATTTTCACAGATTAGTATATTAGTAGCTAGCTTAGTTTGTAGCTGTGTGGTTACTGGTTGGAGTCGAAGACCTAAAATTACTAACTAACTAAACTAAACTCTTTGGAACCAAATATGCCAAAAGTAGTTTCGAGATCCATCGTCTGTTCGGATACGAAAGATCAAGAGGAATACAATGAAACTAAACCACTCCACATCTACTACTGCTTATGTGGGCAGATGTCCCTGATCCTGGACTGCACCATCGACAGGCTGCCTCTCAGGCCCACGGATGGCGCGAGGGTCATAGATGGCTCTAAGCACGCGCATAAGATTACTTCAGACCCAGATGAAACTGTTTATTTGAAGCGTGAGAAAGGGATTGAAAGACAATACAGGTAAAATATCTAGAAAAATTGTCAATATTAATTACTAGTGTCTGCCGCATTTGTATGCTTCGCATTTTTAACTACTAATTGACATAGGTAGCTAGGTAAGTGAAACAACAACACACAATAAGTGCATACAGGCCTGAATCTTGATGGTCAGTGGTCTCATGCCACACCAGAGCAATCACAGATGCTTTTTTCATCATTTCAGGAAAAATTATCTCTCATAAAGCACTCCATGTTGTTTGTTGACTTGACATAACTCTGGCTTTGACAATAAAAAAAATGGTTTAATTTTTCCTGTCAGTTTTTTTAGTGATTTGAAAATAACGAAGTGCACATTATAAAATTGAATGCAATTTAATTACAGATTGAAGTGCAAGAAGTGTGCAATACCAATATACTACAAACACGATCAAACCAGCAATGTTTTATTTATAATGGAGGGAGCCCTCGTTCAGACTGCTGGGGAAGGCAACGTCACCGACATCTACAAGCAGGTGACCCTCGCCCAGCCCAAGAAGATCATGGTTACAAAACACACTAAGAACATGGGCAAATTCAGTTCCGTCACCGTGTCCACTATTGATGAGGAGGAGGATGAGATCGAAGCGAGGGAGGTGGCCGACAGTTATGCTAACAATGCAAGGATTATTGAAAAGCAGTTGGAGAGAAAGGGAATGAATAAGAGACAGGCAGAGATGCCGTCACAGGGTAGCGGTGAGAAGAGAGTTAGAGGGACTTTGATTGATAAGTGAATTTGTAGTTCGTTACTAAACTACAGCAGTACTTTATGCACGTAGTTTTGAGTTTTTAAAATAGCTTGCCTGAAGGCTTTGTCCTTGGACTGATTTTGTAATCACAATTAGAAACAGGATAGTTGAGGTCAGGCAAGGTCACTCCCTTTTACATACCATTTTAATCATTAAATTGTCAAATTAATTTTTCCTTTTATTTGAGGGCTGGCCAATCAAGGTGACAATTCTAGCCCCGACCTAGCATGTTATCATGGCCCATCATTGTGCTAACTGCTGATTATATTTCCCTTTGTCCAACCTTTGGCAAACTTTGCTTAACATATAGGATTCCTTATAACAGCTTACATTCTATGGGCCTTAAATAATATACGTCAGTAGGTACTACTATTATGAAGAAGTGGTGTTTTGCAAGTTTGTGTGTTGGGAATAATCTCAAAAACTACTGGACCTACTCTGGAAAATTCTTTCACCAATTGAAAGTAGCATTATTTGCGAATGCAATCTTTGCTCAAGGAAGTAAATATATTCTTTCCTTCTATTACTATGCCCAAGATACTATTTGGTTGTCATGCACAACATCAGACAACACTACTGTTCCAAGTAAATGTTCAATACCAAGCTGTACTGAGAAGGTTTGAATTTGGGTCAGTATCCGGAGTGCTGTTCACATATTATGTCATTGCGCAAATGCGATCGAATGTTTACCAGTGAAATGTGAAATGAAAAACCTGTACTTCTTTGGAAAAACCTGTGTTTTCTGCTATCCATTTTAACTAGTTACGCAATGAGGCATTTTGACCTGATAATAAAGAATTGCTTGCAGGCTGACAGTTATTGTTGACTTCAGTGAGCAATGATAGACTCTTTAAATTTGAGTCCTTTTGGTGGTGACACGATTTTGGCTAACATGCAGTATCCATATTTTTTCTTCCTTGTTCGAAGGCTATATATACTAGTGGGCTAGTTGTGTCAATAAAAGAAAAGATGGTTCTCACATTTTTAATTTATATGAAAACAAGTTTACAATGCTCCTTTTAAACAATAAATAGATAATTAATAATGTCTCATTTTAATATGATTGACGGAATACTCTTTTTACAATACAATTTTTATTTACATAAATTATATACAATTGAAATTTGTTTCATTACAGCTAGCCGCAGCTAGGTTATACAAAATGTACTTAAAAAGTGATTCAGAAATACATAGCTTTTTATTTGTACATTATATACAGGTATACCATGCTGTATCTAAACTTTATTGGTTTAAATAATATAATATACACAGCAAATATGAATGATTAAAACAAATGTTAAAAAGTTGGTATTTACATGTTATCTCAATTCCAATTTTTTTAATGAGAATTAGGATTTTTACTCTATAATTAACTTTTTAACAATAAATAAGATTACATTTAATTTTATTTCTTTTATTTTATTAAATAATGGCAAAACATCAAAGAGCCATTTTTTATAACAAGAAACACAAGTAAATAAAGGTATTTTAAGAAGAATTATTTGATAAATAGTTGGCACATGAAAGATTTGTGGAAGCAGGGGAGGGGTACAGTTTGTATACTGTACAATATAAAATGGTAACTGGTAAAAATATCATACTTACAATTAAATATTTACTAGTATCTTTTGAAATGGATATGAATATTAAGTAACTTTTTCAATTAGCATACTAAAATAGTTCAGAAGCATTGCAATAGTGAAATCGAACATAGGTAAGTTTTTAAAATTGAAGTACATAATGATATTGCTTAATATTCGAGAGAGGAAAACAATAACACGACAAGTTTTCTTAAGCCTAGAGGAATGTGGTTTGTGGTTGTTGGATCGGGATTCATATTCCTAATAATACAATGTACATCGAAAACGTTAAAAGGGCACTTACTAGGATTCTTATACAACTAAGAAGTGTAAATTTGCAAATTCATGAGTAGGTAAGTATAATAGCTAACCTTAGGCTTTTTCTGTAATAATTGTTGAACATTTTCAGAACTCAGTATTCTGTTATGTCCTAATTTATTCTATTTCCAACTAAATGGATTTTTCAATCTTATCACTTTTATATTTTGATTGTCAGGTTTAGGCGTTGAACTTATCAAATTATCAGTTTTGACATAAATAAAGTTGTGTTCAGTTTATAAATATTTGCTCAGCGCTGATAACTTGTGAGTTAAATTAAATTAATATTTCATTTTAACTCACAAAAAACTTTACTTAGTATACATTTTTTCAGTAAAACAGGCAGGTATTTAAAAGTAACACAATATGTAAAAATGACAGGCAATATGTATACTTATTATGTATATTAATAGTAAGGTACAAATGTACATCAAAATGTTTTAAGGGTACTTATCTATTTAGCAAGCAAAATCTAGGTGTAAAAGAAGTTTAAACCAAGTACATAAAAAAGGGTTACTCATCTACTGTCTTTTCTGATCTTTATCGGTATATTACAGTTAACAAAAACATATAATTATAGGCACATTTTACCACATATCATTCTTGATGAAGCATTTATTTGTAATGTTTATTATCTATATTGATTTAATGAGGATCATATTAAATTATGTTGCTTGTTTGACTGTAGGGCAGTTAATAAGTATTCGTATCAAGTCTTCAAATGGTATTGTCATTTTGAATTTGTTTGAAATACAGCATTAATCAAACAAATAAATACTCAAATCGATTCTCACATAGCACCCCACGCGTACCTACCAACAATATTTTAATTCTCTTAATCAATTCATTTTCAAAATATTACAATTAATTTTTATAATTAAAATATTTTAAATTTTTTTTTTTCAATTAGTTTGAAAATGGCCAAACCATTAGTTGTGCCTAGAAGAATATTGTTTTTAAATCAATCACATATCCAATGTAAATTAAATCAATATCACGTGAATCAAACATCGTTTATCATATTAAATTTTTCTTCTATAAATTGATTTACATACATTCTGGATCCGTAGTTCTGGATCTTTTAGCCCATTGGAACGAGTAAATAACGTGAGTTTTAATACTGATTGTTAAACATTGACTGGGATTACTTTAACATTTGCGCCCAGTAAAATTGCATTGGGATTTTAAGTTATTTGACAATCGAAATACATACACGATCCAAATACAATGTAGGTACAAATTTTTTTCTAGCTAATATTGTAATTTAAAATACAATACTTTACATTACCTACATTATTGTTTAACGAGATAATAGTAATTCTCTCTTTAGAATTCAGAATATTAAACTAGGTCAGGTAAATTTTTCTTCGTTTGCCTAGTAAGGGCATCATCTGCCTACACCAGGGGTCGGCAACCTTTTGAGTCGGAAGTGTTAAAAATTACAATTTACAAAATTTCATTTTTTAAAGAGCCACATAATTTTTTCTTGCTAACATTAAATAGTAGGTACCACTTGCATTTAAAATAAAGTTTTTTTGATAGTAAAACCAATCTATTTATTCATAAGAAAAATATCTACACATTCAAAGAGCCGCAGGTCGCCCACCCCTGGCCTACACGATTTGAGTATGTGTTACACCGTTCCACAGGAACCTCAACGAGCTGAATACTAAAACAACTCGACAGAAATTAGCAGTCTGAAAAAACATCCGAATCGGTATTAAATCTAAGGCTTAATCAATTGTGACCCACAGTTCCACGGAACTATCCTACACGTACCAAACCTACGTCTCACTTAAGCTGTGACGACACAGCGGCTATAGAAATTCATTAAAATGTAAAATCTAGTCTTGATCCATGTGGTCGTTACTATTTCGCTACGAATAAAAGTTGAGCAGATCACCCGCGTCACCCGGCGACGGTCGGGGCGGGTGAGGGCCCCTCCGGGGTGACGGGGCGCGGCGGGGTGAGGCGGGTGAGCGGGTCACCCGTGTCACCCGGCGACGGTTGGTGCGGGTGAGGGCCACTCCGGGGTGACGGGGCGGGGCGGGGTGAGGCGGGTGAGGGGGCTACACCAGCACCGGGCGTCGCCTCCGCTTGGGGCGCGGGCGCGGGCGGCGGGGCGCGGCGGGTGCTATAACCGCTTGTAGACCGGCGGCTGCGCGGGCTGGTGGAAGGGGTGGTGCTGGCGGGCTAGGATCTCGCCCTACAACAACCCCAAACACACCCTATATACTCTTTATATGGGGTTGTTAGTTAGTGGGTGTTAGTATTCATGTTACACTTAGTGAAATGTAACAGCGCATAAAATGTAACATACATGTACATACTTTAGATTAATCAGGGTTTCCTAAACTTTAAAGATAATGGAACACCTACCAAATACCTTTTATTTTATGGAACCCCAATCAAATGATTACAAATCAACACTGAAATTTATATAAGAACATTGAAACACATTATTCTTAATTTATAATGTGAAGAATAAAATTGTTTTAGTGTTTTATGAATACATTTTTTATAGTTCGTTATTATTTCCGACAATTGTATGTATGTCTGGGGTTGCATCCAATCTTGACCTGTATTTGTTGTTAGTATAAACGTAGGCTGAAAAGCCTGTTTCACAACGATACGTACGGAAAAAATTAGGCGGAACCCTGATGACTATTTTACGGAACCCCTAAGTTCCGCAGAACCCAGTTTGGGAATCCCTGGATTATGTTACAATTTATGCGATCTGAAAAGGTACGCATTAATTTGTGAATCTTTTGCTTAGTTTCGCATCAGTGAGTGACCTATTCAAACAGATTGTAATGTCAAATGAATTCGCCATTTGCCAACACACTATGAAGTAACATAACTACGTCTTTTGATAAATTAATGGTTTTGAAGTTGAGTCTCTAAGAGGCGGAGGTGTATGGACACGGTACGATGGATCTGTCCGATCGATCTGACGGAAATCGTAAACGATCGATCATCACAAAAATGCCATACAAAAAAAAATTAAGTACATCGTTAACGATCTTGACATACACATACAATTCGTCTGTCCGATCGGTCTGAAACGACGGATCGTACAGATCAATTGTACCGTGTATGGGGCCCTTAACAGATACTCTGTTCGTATGAAGTGTACGTCTACTAAATGTACTTCTCAGGCCATTTTTATTCGATTCATATAATTTCTTGGACACGAGTAGGTACTAACACTTGCTACCTTTTGAGCTATAGGCAGCAAGTGTTCGTACTTTACTTTAAATTAACATGCTGCAGCAAGTAGCTTCCTATTAAATTATGTTTTTTAATAATTAGAATAAGGAATAAATTAAGAATAAGGGGCGAAATGGGAATCTATACTAATATTATAAAGAGGAAAAATTTGATTGTACCTAATGTTTTCACACAAAAACTACTGGACGGTTTTCAAAAATTCTTTCATCGTTAGAAAGCTGCATCTTCACTCAGTGACATAGACAATAGTCTATATAATAATACTAGGTGTAAACGAATCTATTGTTGTCTAATTCCACGCGAGCGAAGCTAGTAAAATAATATCATTCAACTTAAGAGGACTACAGAGGCTAAACGCGAGTTTTATAAACAAGATATCACACGAACCATTGCAGAGAATCAAATAAAAAAAATATATGGTATTCTTGGGGATATATGTTATATTGCTATGGTCTTCAAAACATAATACATTAATTTTGACTCGATAGAAAAAAATCACGAAGATACCTCTAAAATAATCTTCTAAACAATCAAATCCCTTCTAAAATACGTATTTTTTTTTTCAATTTAACATATATTTTTCATCACAATAAATACAATATTTCGGTTGTACCACTTTTTAAATCCACTTTGTAGAATTTCCAAAAAACCCTTGTTCTCATTTTCGGACATATTTCGCGAGAAATGGCGAGCATGTGTGAGTAAACGCCGTGTACCGACAGTCGCGGCTCAGGCCTCTTGCTAGACGGGCGTGTCGCGCTTTCTGCCGCAAAATTTCTGCAAGATTCCAACGTTATTTCATTACTTTTATTGATTGGATAATACATTTTTTGATTTATATAAATAATTTAACGGTATATGTATTTTTCAAATTCGTAAACGGACTCCTATTTTGTAAATAAACATGGGAAATAAATCAAAAGTATTCATATAAAGCAAACGTCACACATATGAATGACGTAAAGAGGTAAAAGCATTTTAATTTTGTCAAACACTTATTAATTTTCATTGTTTTCTCTGCAGTTTTGCAGAGTACAAAAAGATAGATACGTACACAGTTTTTCAACCCTAATCATGTAACTGTAAATGGCGTAGTTGGGAGTTGGCGGTGAGTAAGAATCTCGCTCTAGAGACTCGGGTTCAAATCCCAGTTACACTTCCTATCTTTTTCAATTTTTTCTTTATTTTTTATGACTTTTTTTTTGTTATTATTTTATGCAAATGAAATAAAAAGCTAATAATATTTATATATGTCATAATATGTATTTATTACAGGAAAAGAGAATCCAAAGATAATATCAATAACGGGGAAATTATAGACATTAGCAGTGAGTAAGAATCTCGCTCTAGAGACTCGGGTTCAAATTCCAGTTACACTTCCTTTCTTTTTAAATTTTTTCTTTATTTTTTTATGACTTTTTTTTTGTTATTATTTTAAGTAACTAAAAAAATTGCATAAATCTAATTTCATTACGTTGTCGTACCTTCCTATAAATTTTTTGTTAGGTCAATTATTACTTAAAATAAACGCCATCTACTGAAACACTTCCCCGTATAAGCCGCGCAGATAGAGAATAGATTTGAAAATGGCGTCCTCTCGCATGCGTTCTCGCTCACTCTCTATCGCTGTCTATACTCACACAGTGAAGTACGAGCTGCAAACAAATAATCAGTCGGGATTCGCTTTCTAAGCTACTTGACGCACTCCGAGTAATTGTTGTTTTCGTTGATATTGTTGTTTTTGTTTGCGTTACATTTGATTGTTATTTATTTTCGTTAAGTTTTTGTTACGAACGTTGACATTTTGTGATGTAATTGAACAGCAACACCGAAGATGAAAGTGACGACTCTGAAGACCAGGACTGTGAAAGTGACCAGTCCATGGAAGATTTTAACCAATTCATGGAGGGAATTGAACCAGTAATGGGTACAGATGACCAGGACACTGCTGGACCAAGCGATTTATAAAACCTTTGATACCATTCCCATCCTATTGTTCTTTATTTTTATAATCTGATTCTGAAATGTCACAATTAATAAAGGCAAATTTTACAATCCAGTGTTTTAAGTACCCTTGCTTGTGTTGTGTGTTGTGCTTGTATTTTAAGTGCCATTTTCAGATCTATTCTCTATCTGCGCGGGTTATACAGGCGATTAATACAGTACCTCATGACATGTCATTGTATGCTCTGTAAGGTAGTTCTGAGGTTTTCCGTTAGAGGCGCTGTTGTCGTTTGTGAGAATGTGTGCACCGATTCTCAAGGTCATTTTGCACCACTAGGCGCCTTAAGGAATTAAAATAAAATGCACTTATTTCTGAACGGTGATTAATGTAATGTAATGTCATCCTTCGACAAGAAGTCAGCGGGAAACCGCTGGTGGACACAGGACAGGTCAGAGCGGCGTCATTTAGGGGAGGCCTATGACCAGCAGTGGACCTATGGTGATGGACTAGAGGCCGATGGTGATGATGATGTAAATGCACGCGAATTAGTTATTAATTTAATTGTGATATTTCACATGCTAGAGAGTAGGTACCTACAACTAATAGGGAATCGTACAAAATCGAAATCATCGCCAATGTGTACTTACAACTTGCTGGGCTTGCTGGTTCTGAACTTGCTTCAAATTCCTCTCGTTTATTAACAACTGGTGCGCCGCTCTGGAAAATTATCGCAGAAATTAATGAAGATAGAACGGCCATCACGTATTATTATGATACGAACGATGCGTGTCACTTTTTTCGTCAGCCCCGCCCAAGTCCCGCCTACTGTGACGTCACACTATAGTAACTACGAATACTTAGCTACTATTTCGTTCTTAGCTAAACTTTCGTGCCACAATATATATATATATATACCAACTAGCTGACCCCGCAAACGTTGTTCTGCCAGAAGAAATGTCAAAGTGACACTTAATGTAAATGAAATATTTGGATATTGTTCATACAAAAATACTTAAATCGTGAATCTAAAGCTAAACCATTCTCGAATCCCCTTGAACACAAACAAAAAATTTCATCAACATTTATCCAACAACATCTATACAACATCTATCCAGTCGTTTAGGAGGATTTCACTGTCATACGTACACAAGAAATTTAAATATTAAGATATGGTGGTGATTCTATTCAGAGATACTGACCTATCCATTTGTTCTTGCGTCATGTCTAAAGCCTCCTGCATCTCTCGGGACGTGTTCCTCACAAACTCGGGGTCGCAGTACGCGGCGAGGCCTTGCTCGGCCAGGACCTGGAATGTTGCGAACATATCAATATCAATAATACCCATGTAGCGTCCATAGCCCAATGGCTCGCGTCGATTCAATGTGATCGAAAGAGTTAAGCGACGACGGGCGCGGTCGGTTTGTGCATGGGTGACCGCTAGTGGCAACATTTCATGGACGCTACCGTGCTTCGGAGGGCACGTAAAGCCATCGGTCCCGATTGTTTTCAATGCTGGAAACTGTCGTTAAGCCTTGTCGAAGAACTTCGGGTGGCTTGAGAACATTCTACACTGGGTTGGCCACTAACTCCTCCACCAGCCCGCATTGGAGCAGCGTGGTGGAGTATGCTCTAGACCTCCCGCAGCAGTATCTGTGGGGGAGACCCGTGCCCAGCAGTGGGACGTCTATGGGTTGTATCAGCAACCTATCGAGGATATACACGGGCCTTCCAATGGATGTTCGATGCCAGCACCTCCCTCCCTCCCACACGCGTGCATGAAGGTATACATACACCATCATACATTGTTCGCGGACTTTAGCAAAGTAGATTAATGCTTGGCTTGTAATAATGGAGTTCGAGAGGTGGTAGAGCCTATAGGGAACCAAATAGGTTTTATATGAAAGCTAATTGGTTCCATATAGAGTTCGCCCGGGGCAGTACCACCGCCCGCCACGGTACCTAGTACCATTTCTGCCGTGTAATAATTGTTTTTAAAGCAATTGTGGTCCGGTTCGAAAGGTGTGGATTCCGGTTACACTTCTTTAGAGGCGACCATCTTAGTCCTCAAGGGTAGCAACACATCTGTGACTGACTTAGAACGAGACTCCTACTAACAAGTACTAACTGGACTATTACTAACACCAACTAACAGGACTAACTATCACTAACAGTCCCTAGTCCTCATACCTACTAACGAACTGACCAACTAATGTTCTAATTAACTTTCTCAACTAATTGGACTAACCATCCCAGTCCCTAATTGAGTCTTGTTCAAAGTCAGTCACAGTTGTCATGGGTGGCAGCGGATGGGTGGTGCTGCAAGCTCGTTTGCTATCCTGTATCAATAAAAAAAAAAAAAAGTTCCGCAAAGTAACGCCTGATACAATTAATGATGTTCGATGTGTCGACTCACCCTGGTGACCAGGCTCTCCGCGGAGCCCACCACTGGCACCGAGGCGGCGTTGCTGCGAGGGCTCCCGGGCAACGACATCACGCCCCGGCTGTCACCACCTGGGGTAACAGCTCATTGCAATACCACGCAATATATTGCCGTAAATAGTGATATTGTGTTTCATACTGAGATGTCGATCTTTTCAACAGGCCGAATAGGCATGATGACAGTATTAAAAAAATAAAGAATTTAGGTTTTAGCGGAATAAGTAAGTATGTTGAATAATTCCTAAAAAATTGTCAAGTTTTAATAAAAATTATACCGTTAAAATTAAAAAAAAAAAAGGTTTTTAAAACTTTTTTTTTATTTTCATGCATTGTCATCGGAACCAATTATGTGTGCCAAATTTCAGCTCGATAGCTTTAGTGGAAGTGGGTGAAATATTGATTGCAAGATTCCAGGACATACTTACATGAATACAGACGAGTGAAGTTAAATAAAAGCTTTTAACATTGAGATTAATTAGATTTTCATTAAAATAAAACAGTAATCGGACACTGAAACGCCAATAAGAGCGGATGACGTCACGGCTAAATAAAAATTCACTTTTAGCTTGGGCTTCTGTTGAATACAGCGGCATATTTACCTAGGCGTGACGTCAAGCGGACGCCATGACACCTATGAGCATTTTCGCGCCATATTCAAAGTAGATAGGAAAAACTGCAATAACTTGCGTTAAAACTCAATTTATTGCTGAAATAATGTTTTTTTTTTTCGAAATATAGGATGTGTACCTACATTACAAAAGGCATTTTCAAAATCTGTCATCATGCCTATTATTAGCTGTTTCGTTGTTCTGAATATCAGCGTGACTAGCTGGTACAAGTTTACAGACATGTTACTGAGCTAATCTGAGTGTGCCCTATAACTTATGTAATTTGTGTTGTTGTCTGCAAAATATTACAAATTAGATCTTTTAGTTGTTACTTACTATATTCGTTGCAGTAATAAGTTTTAATAGTTTCTATCTTTTCTTTTTCTCTTTCCAATTCTAGTTCCACAGTCTTTTACTTTATACAATACCACAGTATTTACAATAACTAAGATTTACTTCTTCTATTAAGTTAAAGCTAGCCTATCTATTATTTTCTTAAAGCAATTAAATTACAACTACCGTCGCCTATATCTCTAGAGTTAGATTCTAAGCAGTTACATGATCGACGATGAATTCTAGCAAATCATATGGTCCTCTTGTACTTTTCGATTTCCAATTTGCACTATCCACATTCATGCACGAACGGTTTTGTTCCACTGTCCCCTAAATGTTTCTAAAAGCTTCTAATTTCTTTTCTATACTATATGCAGATCTATTTCCAGCTGTTTAATGAGTGTGTTCATGTATCATGCCATTATTGTCAAATATTCAAGTTTGATTTTACTATATTATTATGTAATAATTAATAATTAAAATTATGTATCGTATTCAAGTTGCTTATTTTAATATCGTGTAGACGATAAAATCAAGGAGCTTAGAAAATGTATCAAAAATGTGCAGGTGTCGATTCAAATGTCACGTGACAGTTGGTGGTGATGCAAAAAATTACAGATGCAAAAGCTTAGTGTGAATTTAATTGTTTGTGATATAATAGTATCGGTGGACTGACCGTCTGCACGTCTGCATTGATTCCTGTTAAGCTTGAATGTTAGTGAAACGAGCAAACATCTATACCTTTAGATACGAGGAGCTTCCTTCGCAACAACTTATTTACTTTGTCCATCGGAACCTAGAGCTACAAATTGATTATTGTTGTTTATTTCAAAAGCTGTTTTAACTTCATTGTCTCTGTAGATATCAATATAATTATATCATAATTTGGATTCCAACAGTAGTCCGACTCCCGACTTTACAATAGGGAATAGTTTAGTAGAATTATTATCTTATTTTACGCTATAAAAGAGACTATTAAAAATGGATCTAGTAGATTTACTATTAAGACGAATCAATTGAAAAGTAAATAAATTTTACCATATAGTTAGACCTACACGAGAGAGGTTGCAGAAATAGAATTTCGAATTTCACTAAGTACTGCTAATTTGATGACTACACGTATACGAAACGTTTAAGGTTTTCGTATGTAAATCTCAACCGAGTCAAATGTAGTCTTATGAACAGTAAATTAAACATAAACACTGCAATTAATAAAAATGAGTGGTAAGGACCACAGAACACAGAGTGAAGGACTTGATTAGTCGCCCGAGTGAATTTAAAAAATAGAGACAAGCATTCGTAAATGCTATGACGTCTATCGTATGCGAGCGAGTATAAATATTTATTTATTTAACCTTTCATTGCGTGTAACAATATGGCGGACTTAATGCCTAATGGCATTATCTACCAGTCAACCATGGGCGTTGGTGAGAAGATGTAATAGGTAGGCAGTTAATTATACCGTGGATTTGTACCGTGAAGTTATTATAAATATACACAATATAAATACCTCCAATAAGAGATATTTGAATAATATACATAGACTAGTGGACGCGCGCAGCTTCGCTCGCGTGGAATTAGACATTCACTAACTACAAAAACGGCAAAGTTTCATACTAACTTTGCACCCCCGTTTTACCCCCTTAGGGGGTGAATTTTCAAAAATCCTTTCTTAGTGCTCCCCTACGTTATAAAAGGAACCCCTGTGCAAAATTTCAAGTTTCTAACCCTTATAGTTTAGGCCCTGCGTTGATATGTCAGTCAGTCAGTCAGTCAGTCAGTCAGTCAGTCACCTTCTCCTTTTATATATATAGATTAATCACAGGTAAAAAAGTCAAATAATTAATCAGAGATAAAAATATGGAGTCGGACTACTGATAGATTCACAGGCGTGTGAACGGGAAGGGAGCTCCCGCTGGTGCGGACCTGGCGAGCGCGGGCGGTGTACAAGCCGTGCGGCATGCGGGGCGGCGCCCGAGGACGCGCTGCGGACCATCCGACCTGGGCCTGCGCCCCCGCGCCCGCGCAGCCCGAGCCCGTGCGAGAACGCGAACGGGAGCTTCGCCGCCGCGTTGTAGCCGTACAGCGTCATGGTCCGGGCCTCCGTCGTCGGCGTACATCCACCCGCCAGCAGCGGCGATATCTTCGGCTGGATCGTCTCGAACTCGAGCGTCTTCTCTTCAGGAGACGCCTTCCTCGGTATCGTCAACTTCTCTATCGACGCCGTGTCCTCCGGGTGGATCTTTTGCCGGGACACCGCCTGCTTCTCCACCTGCTTCTCCGTCAGCTTCTCCGCCAGCTTCTCCGCGGGCGTCGTCAAGTAGTTCACGCAGCCGAACGCCAGCCCTATCTGCCCCAGCATCTCTGGGTAGTTCGACTTCTGGCTGCTGTTGGGACGCGGTGAACGATAAGCATGTTAGGTAAGATTAAGAGTTAGTGGGAGAAAGTTAGCGGTGCCAAATCCAAAAGTTATTTACAATGTTACAGTCACACCAGTAGATACACAAACTTAGCTACCTGCGTAAATAGCGTTCTTTAGATCATTTGTTGTTTTTCTGCAATACAATAAGCAATTTTCTTTTATACTTTGTTTGTTATATTACTTATATTAATAATTATTAATATACTTTGTAAGTTTGACACATGTAGAAATATTTTGCTGTTGTACCAAATAATACTTACTCTAACACTTGGTATATTTTCTCCGATTCCCCGTTGAATATGAGTGGTCTCAACGGGATTTGCTCCTTAGGCTGTCCGTTGGCCCTGTGAAGGAATTCATGCATTAACAATGGCCAAATTTGTACCAAATTTTACTAACATACGTGAATCAATACTTACAAATTGGGTGCCAGAGGAACTTGTGTCATTCCATACTCCCGCTGCATCATTGAGCTCAAATGATTTCCGAGGCCTTCTAAAAAACGTTTAAACTTAATGTGTGATAAGAAAAGGATTAAATCAAATTTAATTAAAGATTTAATAGATAACCTTACCTGCCGGACCGTCCCTGTGTTTGCCCAGCTTGTTTAGGTTCCTGTTGGGGCCGTGCCTTCGTATGCTGGACCAAACTCCACCAAACAGCGAATGATTTCTCTGTTCAAAAGAATTTAGAACGAAAATTTACATTGGTATTGGACATTCAAAGATGTAAAAGGCTTTTGAGAATGTTAATTTTCATAAAAATATTTTGTTGTAATATTTTAACGCTTGTGCACTGGACCTCAGTAAATTGAAACTGTACAGGCTGGATTTTAAAGATGACATGGCAGTTTTTAGTAGTTTTAAATATAATGTTCGACGATTAAATGCGGGTCTCACCAAGGCAGCATTTTAGGGCCCATATTGTATGTTATTTATATTCTTGAACTAAAAATTCACTTAACTCACCCTGTGCATTGGAGGATCGAAATCAGCACCAATATCGTCTAAGGTACCGGAGATAGCTCTCTTCAGCTCTGGCCCCGCTTCGTGGAGGGTTCTCAGTCCAGCTTGTAGCGTCATCTGGTGGTTTTGTTCATCTGACTGTCTCATTTCTTGCTCCTTACGCTTTTTGAACCTTTTGATTAAGACGCGATGATTTATTCACCGTATGTTTACAGCCAGATCTAGACTTGTGTTGATCTGCTCTAGGCCCTAACGTGACATGATTATGTTGATAAGCATAATGCTCTATCCAAATGTTCTTTTGCAGCAGAAAAGCTTCAGAAGCCATAACATCTAAAGTAACGTGAATTTAATGTTGATACAAAATAACTTAATGCTTTAAGCTCAAAAACTTAAGCGAGTAGGTATAAAACATGTTTTTTATGTTAACGCAAAAGCTCTTTGCGAAAATGTATGTACTTTCAGCTTTGTATTGAACTTGGACCAATTCACTGTACATCTAATTTGTTTTTAAATTATACAATTTAAAATATCGTACATTGAACCAACAGACACAAGTCTAAATCTGTCTTAAATAAAGTTTTGACACTTACGAGAGTTTAAAATTAGAAGCTATTTCTAAGCTAATCTTAGAAAAATAAAAAAATTAATGTCGTATTTAATTTCATGTTCATTTTAAAAAAAACTACATGTTTAACTTCATCTAATATGATAAGAAATGTGTGTAAATAAAAACTTTACTGTTTTTGTGACAAATAGAAATTAATTTCGTTCTAATTTGCTAGATAAAATATAACCCATTTAATCTCTAAATTTTTCTGATAAAAATTTTTCACAAAAAGAACACAACAGAATAATATGGGGAAGGAAACAAAAATTGGTGTAATAATGTCGATTTAAATTCAATTGCAGATCACATGCTTCTTGGAGCAAATCGTGTTCGGGGCTGGATAAAACGTTTAAGGACATTAATTTATGGGTGAATTATCATTTTAGTGTTTAGGACCATGCGGGGGCAACCCAAACATCATCGCCGACAAATCGGTTACGTAGTTTATTTAAATCTATATATTTAACATCAAGTGCTATCCAGCGGTTTGAAAGTAAACACTAAAAAGGGAAAACATTCTCTCTCCTAAAACATACGTTTCCTGAGATGCGTTACTTACGCGTGGTTCCTATGGAACAAAAACATCATGTCAGTGTTGAACCGAACTAAACAGAAATTAACAATCAAGGTTGAATAGAACAAATAAATAATTATTTAGCGAAAACATTTCATATCGTCGCAGCGACTTCGGTTAGAGATAACAAATAAATGGTCGAATTAAAATAAGATTTAGAAAAAATGTATCGGATAGCCAATGAAAGTAATTTTGTGTTTTTGTTTTTCCTATAGGGTAAGATTATTTATTCCAATTTAGTAGATTTGACTAATTGAGACTAGGCGCTCTCACATAATTTCAAAGACTGAAGTTATGCGGCATAGACAGGCCATAGCAAAGAAATAATTTGTTAACCCAAACAGTTAAATATTGGTAAATTTTTTGCTAACATTGTCATTAAATAGATCATCATTTTATATCGATATGGCCTATCTATATCTTCAATATCGATGCATAGTATAAATAAGAAAGTAAAAATATAATCTAGCATGGTTTAGCTAGAAGTCTCAATCACGCACATAGATTTTCTTAATCTTAAAACTAAACGAAAATATAACTTATCTTCTTAAATACAAAATTAACCATCAGATTAAATTTTCATTTCGCTGTTAAAACTGCTACTTGTAACTTGAGCTATCTCATCCTATTATAAGACATCTTGAAGATGCATAACTTTAATCACTTGAATATGTAAATCAATAATATCATCATAGATAGAATACCTTCGGAAGTAGTCCTGGATGAGGAAGGTGGCGTAGAACTTGCCCACGGTGATCTCGTTGGGGTCGCCGGGGGGCGGGACCACTTGGTCCAGAAGCTTCGGGGAAGTCCGCTTCCAAATCTTCTTTATCACCGCTCGCAGTTCCGTGTTGCAGTCGTCAATATTACCTGTCAATCGATTTATGGTTGAAGCTCAGTTCGTCAGAATCGTATAAAATTGTGTAGATTTTTAAAAATTATATAGAGAATTATGTAATTAAGTTGCAGAAGCCCCATTACCTATCAGAGCTTCTGCATCACTCACCCCGCGACGCTCGTTGACGTCGCAAAAGCCCCAATATTCTTACAGAGCTTCTGCATCACTCACCCCGCGAAGCACGTTAACGTCGCTGAAGCCCCCAACATTCCTATAGACCTTCTGCATCACTCACCCCGCGACGCTCGTTGACGTCGCAAAAGCCCCAATATTCTTACAGACCTTCTGCATCAGTCACCCCGCGACGCTTGTTGACGTCGCAAAAGCCCCAACATTCTTACAGACCTTCTGCATCAGTCACCCCGCGACGCTCGTTAACGTCGCAGAAGCCCCCAACATTCTTACACACCTACTGCATCACTAACCCCACGACGCTCGTTGAAGTCGCAGAAGCCCCAACATTACCTTGCGACATCCCCAGCTGAGCGGGGAGCAAAGCAAGTCAACGGTGTCTCACCCTTGTATTGTATTGTATCTTGTACTCTATCTAATAGTCATATATATATAAAACACCCGATGATTATATGTATATACATACTCACATTAGAAAGCAAATAAAACACCTGAAGAAAAGTCAAAAGTACCGAACTATTTTTTTTAAAAAAGCTTTTTAAATTATTTTTTTTATTTTCATGCATTGTCATCGGAACCAAATATGTGTGCCAAACAGCTCGATAGCTTCAGTGGAAGTGGGTGAAATATTGATTGCAAGATTCTAGGACATACATACACGAATGAATGAATACATACGAGTGAAGTTAAATAAAAGCTTATAAAATAAACGGTGTATCACCATCAGTCTTGATCTTGAGCGAGGTGCGCACGACGGCGAACAGCGTGGCGTTGAACAGCACCGTGCCGTCCGAGTTGAGCGGCATGTTCATGGACACGAGCCGCTTGCACGCCACGCGGTGCGGGCACAGCTTGCCGAAACCTGGCGGATATACAGGGTGGATTTTTGGAGACGGGTCAGTAAGGGCAGGTACCTTAACCGTTATAGTTAGAGGAAAACGTTCCTAGGAGACCATCCATAACTTTTAAAGATATTTTGAACTGCATTCACAGATTTTTGAGAAAATGTACGGTCTGCGAAAAAAGTGCTGAAATTCAAAAATAATTTTTTTTATGCCTATCTACCATGCCATACTTCGTATGGGTATCAAAATACTCTGTGGGACCATTTAAGGTATGAGTACTAGAAATGTCAGAAAACGCTAAAACATTTTCCATACATTTTGTACTGAAAAACGATAAATCAACTCGTAATATTCTTTATTGCCAAACAATCCTATTTCTTACTGCGATTAAAAGATTCTTTAAGGCCTGTTGAAATTCGCAAACATTTTTCTGTCACTGGATTTTTTTTACCTGCCACCAACAATCCACCCAGGGTTTGGTAGTAGAAAATGCCATTAGGTTAGTCATTATGTTGGCCCTATTTTAGTTGTGAGGAGGGATAAAAGAGCCATAAAAGAGTGTTTCATCGGTAAACATTATTTATACCTACAATCTACTTACATCAAATCGTCATTGTTTTACTACATGCTTTACTCACCTAGCGGTGGACTAATTTTTCTTAATAAAGTAACTACATCTAAATGCTTAATGCGACCCTTTGCATCCGGATCGTATTCACTCCAAAGTCTGAAAAATAAAGCACAAATGTTTTAGTAGTGTTTGAGGAATTATTCTAATGTTTATCTTTAAATGAAAAAAAATACCTTATAAATTCATCTAAGTGGTGTGGCCCCAGTATAGACCAGTCTCTGGTTAAGTAGTCAAAATTATCCATGATAACAGCTACAAATAAGTTGATGATCTGAAAACAAGTAGAATTACTAATTAATTTACTACGTAGGTGCACCTGGGATTTCCAAATACAGATAAAAGTCCCCTTAGGACCATAATCTGATCAAGATTGAAATCATGGCATAACAATCAAAAATAACGAGTACGACGATCAGAAGATAAAGATTTAATAGTACAGTAAATCAGTAAAGCAATGATGAAGAGAATACAACTTAAGAGATGTAACACCGAGAAGATGAAGCAAGCCTCCTCGTTTTAGTTCCTGTCCCACTCCACCCGCCAGCAGCACGTAGAGATACTCACGAGGAAGGAGCACAGCACGTAGAAGGAGATGAAGTAGGGGAAGGCCAGCACGCTGCCGCACGAGCCGCTGGGCTCGGGCTCCTCGCCGCCCTCCTCGCGGTAGTTCCTGTCCCCCTCCACCCGCCGGCGGCGCGTAGAGATACTCACGAGGAAGGAGCACAGCACGTAGAAGGAGATGAAGTAGGGGAAGGCCAGCACGCTGCCGCACGAGCCGCTGGGCTCGGGCTCCTCGCCGCCCTCCTCGCGGTAGTTCCTGTCCCCCTCCACCCGCCGGCGGCGCGTAGAGATACTCACGAGGAAGGAGCACAGCACGTAGAAGGAGATGAAGTAGGGGAAGGCCAGCACGCTGCCGCACGAGCCGCTGGGCTCGGGCTCCTCGCCGCCCTCCTCGCGGTAGTTCCTGTCCCCCTCCACCCGCCGGCGGCGCGTAGAGATACTCACGAGGAAGGAGCACAGCACGTAGAAGGAGATGAAGTAGGGGAAGGCCAGCACGCTGCCGCACGAGCCGCTGGGCTCGGGCTCCTCGCCGCCCTCCTCGCGGTAGTTCCTGTCCCCCTCCACCCGCCGGCGGCGCGTAGAGATACTCACGAGGAAGGAGCACAGCACGTAGAAGGAGATGAAGTAGGGGAAGGCCAGCACGCTGCCGCACGAGCCGCTGGGCTCGGGCTCCTCGCCGCCCTCCTCGCGGTAGTTCCTGTCCCACTCTACCCGCCGGCAGCGCGTAGAGATACTCACGAGGAAGGAGCACAGCACGTAGAAGGAGATGAAGTAGGGGAAGGCCAGCACGCTGCCGCACGAGCCGCTGGGCTCGGGCTCCTCGCCGCCCTCCTCGCGGTAGTTCCTGTCCCCCTCCACCCGCCGGTAGCACGTAGAGATACTCACGAGGAAGGAGCACAGCACGTAGAAGGAGATGAAGTAGGGGAAGGCCAGCACGCTGCCGCACGAGCCGCTGGGCTCGGGCTCCTCGCCGCCCTCCTCGCGGTAGTTCCTGTCCCCCTCCACCCGCCGGTAGCACGTAGAGATACTCACGAGGAAGGAGCACAGCACGTAGAAGGAGATGAAGTAGGGGAAGGCCAGCACGCTGCCGCACGAGCCGCTGGGCTCGGGCTCCTCGCCGCCCTCCTCGTGGTAGTTCCTGTCGCACTTCACCTCCGGGTCGGGGGACACGCCCATCATTATGTCCTGCCACGCTTCACCTGCCAATACGTTCATAGAATGACATCAAGATTATTGAAATGTCACCGGGTGAGAGCCAAGCCAGCGTAATTTTGTGAGTTTGAGTCGCGACCCTAAAAAGACTCTTCTTTTTTAGGCAACGCACGCACCTGTGGCGGACCGGAAGAGCACGAGGATGGCCTGCGGGAAGGTCTGGAAGTGGTTGTTCCGCGTGATGGGCGTGTCGTCGTCTATGGCTATCTTCCCGAACACCTGCCCAACAATAATAACATAGGTATGTCATGAATATGAACACACTTCGTTTTTTTTTGGTCCAATTTTTAAAGTCCGAACGCATAAGGGAACGCGGTATACACTGTGGTCCTCCCTCAATGATTAGGACCAATCAGAGCGCGGCATTTGTTTTGCCGCGCATTTTTGTATCGCGAGCGGGACGTTCGCGGGAAGAGAGAGACTGGAGCCAGTGCGGGCCAGGCTCTGATTGATTTTGTAATTTGTTGTTGTAGTGTTGTATATTGCAGATAAATAACTAGTAAGATAAGTAACTAGTTTTGTTAAGAAATAAAAAGTTTTCTTACACATATTTGTTTTAATTTTACTAGTGGTCGCCGACACATATTTGTTTTAATTTTACTAGTGGTCGCCGACTGGCCGACAACTCGAAATTCAATCATAATCTTCCGTGTTTCTGGTTACTAGCTTAGTAGTGAGCCATTGGGCTATGGGCGCTACGACAACAGTCTGTTTTTAAGATGATACCTGCATCCCAACAACGGCGTAGATGAAGAACAGCATGAGGATGAGCAGCGCGACGTAGGGCAGCGCCTGGAAGGACTTGATGAAGGTCCACAGCAGCGTCCGGATGCCCTCCCCGCGCGACAGCAGCTTGACCAGCCGCATCACGCGGAACAGCCGGAAGAAGTTGATGGATGGGATCGAACTCTCCTATTTCGCAGATTTTTTGGATATAATAATAATAAAAATAATATAATTAGCATAATTTATTTTTTATATTAAACTAAAACCTCCACAATAAAGCTTTCTATAAAATAAATGACTACTTGAACTATAGAAACGCTTGGTGTACCTTGATCAAATTATAAAAATTGTAAATTTTGAAAAGAGTAACACCGAGTTTCTTGCCGTGTTCTTCTCGGTAGCATCAACTTTGTGAACCGGCGGTAAAAAAAATGTTATAACGTTAACTAAGCGTATATACCATATAATGAAAAATAAATGAATCAGAATCTGGTATGTTATATATTATTCAAAAACGAGAATGTTATGCTAATTGATATCAATTCAAATATAAAAATAAAAATCAATGTAAATTCGAAATCATCAGATTATCTTAGAATTAGAGTATCTTTTCAAGGGCTGTTCTTCAGTGATGTACGATCATTGATTCATAATATATTTGATGATAAAGCTACGACAAGCTTTATGTAAAGCCTGTCTTTCATATTGCTATGTTATGCTGTGCTAACGTTATCATTACAAGTGTATGGTGTGTGTTGACAAAATATTTCTGTAGTTGCATCAACGTTACTGTCCCAAGAATTATGACATTTAACAACATCGAAAGCGTGTCATGACGTGTTTGCTGGACAACAGTACATCTAAAGCTTTCGGTTAACCTACTTCCATGCTTTGCTTTTCTTCTATCGTTTCTCTGATATTAAATTCCAAATTATTTACTCTCGCAAGGGTCTATCCCTCCATCTGCTTTCCCTTCTGTAATCTGAGTATTCGCTGCGACTCATAGGCGCCCCACTGCTGGGCACGAGTCTCCCCCACAGACTATGCTGCGGGAGGTCTAGAGCATACTCCACCACGCTGCTCCAATGCAGATTGGTGGAGGGGTTAGTGGCCAACCCGGTGTCGAATGTTCACAAGCCACCCGAAGGTCTTCGACAAGGCTTAACGACTGTTTCCACCATTGAAAACAACCGGGACCGACGGCTTTACGTGCCCTCCCAAGCACGGTAGCGCCCATGAAATTTTGCCACTAGCGGTCACCCATCCACAAACCGACCGCGCCCGTCGTTGCTTAACTCTTTTGATTACATTGAATCGACGCGAGCCATTGGGCTATGGACGCTCTGAGTATACTACTCATTTATTTTATTTTATTTATTCATATAATCAACTTTATGGACACCTCTAAAGAGATATACAATGGGATGAGATACATAATATACTAGTGGACGCCCGCAGTTTCGCTCGCGTATAATTAGACCCATTAACGACGTGTTTCATACTAACTTTGCACCCCCATTTTACCCCCTTAGGGGGTGAATTTTCAAAAATCCTGTCTTAGTGCTCCCCTACGTTATAAAAGGAACCCCTGTGCAAAATTTCAAGTTTCTAACCCTTATAGTTTAGGCCCTGCGTTGATATGTCAGTCAGTCAGTCAGTCAGTCAGTCAGTCAGTCACCTTCTTCTCCTTTTATATACAGGGTTATTGGTAATTCGACGTATTCCCGTTAGGAGGTGATAGGGGTGACTATTTGTGATAATTTTAACCCCCATATGCATTATGCAAAAGTGAACCATTTTCGAGTTATCAAGCTTTTCAGCTTTTTTCAAAATAAGTCAGAAATGCAACATCAAAAATTTATTAAAAAAAAAGTATCAATTAAACTCTATTTTTTTCTTCTGATTTATAAAAACGATTAAACAATGCTTATTTATCAACATTAAAACTACAATTATAGGTCCAACTTTAAAAATGCGAGACGATTAACGATATTAATTCAATATTTTTTGAGATTTTTTGTCCACTAAAATGCCTTAAAAACAAAAAAAACTTATACCAAACTTGGCTTGCAGATTATTTTAAAAACATAACCGTTTTCTTAGCTTTCCAAAAAGGCATAACAACTATGAACTTATTTTAAAAAAACTGAGAAAAACCGATCACAAAGGAAGCAGGCGGAAATTTGTACTCAAACTAAACTTGTGGTCGTTCTTTAAAATTTCAAAAAAAAATAATTAAAAACAATGCCCAATGTAAATAAAACAAAAAATATAAATTAAAAATTAAATTTAGAACCAGTAAAAGTTTAGTAATAATAACAATTAATAATAAGTAACAATTAAGACATTTTGTAATTTAGCCTAATTAGAGTTCTTGCTCGAAGGGACTTCCCCTATTGCGTACGCAAAGTCTCATTCTTTTTCTGAGGTGTAACTTAACTGCTGAAGTGGTCAAATTATTTCGAATCACATTAGCTGCGTTTATAATTTTTGTTTTGAGTTCTAACGCGGATGACACAGGCGAGACGTCGTAAACTAAGGATTTCATGTGAACGCATAGACATAGAAATCAACACACAGACATAGAAATCAACCGGCGTTAAGACCGGACTCCTCGTAGGCCATGGAATGGGTCCTCTCCCTATCCAACGATTAGGAAAATGGCTATCAAGTCATCGCCTAATTGACACCAAAATGTGTGACATCCGTCTTGCTAGTATATCATGTTTTGCCTTATAGCCAAAGGCAAGTTTTCAAGCATTTCATTTGTTAAAAAAAATTCGTAAGCGAGCAAAATTGGTTCATCGATAAATTCTTGCACATATCTTTGTAATTAATAACTAAAAACGGACTGGTGGTTTTCCGGCATTAACCAGGACCAATTCCGTGGCCTACGAGGAGTCCGGTCTTAACGCCGGTTGATTTCTATTTCTCGTATTGTCTCACAATAGTGGAAGTCCGTTCGAGCAAGAACTTTAATTAGGCAAAATTACTAAATGTCTTAATTCTTACTTATTATTAATTATTATTATTACTAAAATTTTACTGGTTATATAAACTTTTTGTTTTATTTACATTGGGCATTGTTTTTAATTAAATTTTTGAAAATTTTAAAGAAAGAACTTAAGTTTAGTTCGAATACAAATTTCCGCCTGCTTCCTATGTGATCGTTATTATTCAGCTTTTTTTAAAATAAGTTCATAGTTGTTATGCCTTGTTGGAAAGCTAAGAAAACGGTTATGTTTTTAAAAAAATCTGCAAGCCAAGTTTGATATAATTTTTTTTTGTTTTTAAGGCATTTTAGAGGACATAAATCTCAAAAAATATTGAAGTAATATCGTTAATCGTCTCGCATTTTTAAAGTTGGACCGATAATTGTAGTTTTAATGTTGATAAATAAGCATTGTTTAATCGTTTTTATAAATCAGAAGAAAAAAATAGATTTTAATTGATACTTTTTTTTTAATAAATTTTTGATGTTGCATTTCTGACTTATTTTGAAAAAAGCTGAAAAGCTTGATAACTCGAAAATGGTTCACTTTTGCATAATGCATATGGGGGTTAAAATTATCACAAATAGTCACCCCTATCACCTCCTAACGGGAATACGTCGAATTACCAATAACCCTGTATATAGATTTACTGGGCATATAAGCGTCCTTACCTTGACCACGTGCGCCCTCGGCAACCCGCTTCCCTGTAATAAACAGTGTGGCTTCAGTTGGAGTGTTAGCCTGTCGCTGTAATGTGAGGCTGCTAGCGTTTGCTGTTATTACAACATCTATATCGCCCATGCCGGGACAGTAACTTCGGCGTCTTTGTTTCAAATAGCCAGTTTTTTTTGCTTTACTTAACAATGTTTAATGTTTTCTTTCTGATCAATCAGATGATTTCAATATTAAAACGGGTGAGACGTGTAATATGGCTAATGATTACAGTTTAACAAGAGAGTGATACAAAAAAAAATCAAAATTCAGCCACAAATCTTAAAAAGTTTTTTTAAGATTTATTAATTAAAAAAAGTTATTTCAAGATAGAAACTATTCTAACTTCAAAATACTGGCTATTTCACATCAAGACAAATAAAAGTGTGTTCGATCATCTATCAGCATAGCTATACTGTGGCTATACAGTGATTGTGTTTGTACGCTAGTGATGTACCTGGTTCTTTAGTTCGTTCACTTGCGAGAACACGATGTCGATGATACTTCCCAACACGATGATGAAGTCGAATGTATTCCACGCATCGCCAAAATAATTCTAGATAGAAAAAAAAAAATTTACGTTAAATCACACAGGGATATATTATTATGATTTATCAAAGGTAATCAAAGGCTTTGAGAGATGAAAAATCAATTTCATTCATGTCATCGGGAATCATAAAGTCCTAAATCGTGCTATATGAATTTTCTTGTATGCCATTCGGTTTAGTTTGACTGCATATAATTATTACACAGGAACCGCAAGGCGCGCGGCGAGGCGTCACGGTAGTAATGCGCAAGCAATCTCGTGGCGTATTCCTTGCGGCACGAAAATTTTGCACTCAGTTTAGCTGTCTGTCTGTCTGTCACCAGGCTATATCTCATGAACCGCGATAGTTAGACAATTTAAATTTTCACGGATGATGTATTTCTGTTGCTGCTATAAAAACAAATATTAAAAAACAGAAAAAAAAAACAATTTAAGGGAGCTTATATGTATCAGACACGGTTTTTTGGCCATTTTCATAGATAACTAGTGGACGCCCGCAGCTTCGCTCGCGTAGAATTAGACTCATTAACGACGTCTGCCCGCGTTCGGGTTGCGCATTTGACTTCAAAAACGGTAAAGTTACATACTAACTTTGCACCCCCGTTTTACCCCCTTAGGGGGTGAATTTTCAAAAATCCATTCTTAGTGCTCCCCTACCTTATAAAAGGAACCCCTGTGCAAAATTTCAAGTTTCTAACCCTTATAGTTTAGGCCCTGCGTTGATATGTCAGTCAGTCAGTCAGCTTCTCCTTTTATATATATAGATGGTACGGGATCCTTAGTTCGTGTTCCGACTCGCACTTGGCCGGTATTAATTAACATGACACTCACCTTAAACCTAAACGCGGCGAGTTTGAATATGAACTCGAGCGCGAACACGGCGGTGAATACCATGTTGAGCAGGTCCAGCGCCCCGCTGTACTCCAGCGGCTGGTTGTGGTACTTCATCGCCAGCGTGATGGTGTTGATCATGATCTTGTATGTATCAGACATGGTTTTTTGGCCATTTTTATAGATAACTAGTGGACGCCCGCAGCTTCGCTCGCGTAGAATTAGACCCATTAACGACGTCTGCCCGCGTTCGGGTTGCCCACTTGACTTCAAAAACGTTTCATACTAACTTTGCACCCCCGTTTTACCCCCTTAGGGGGTGAATTTTCAAAAATCCTTTCTTAGTGCTCCCCTCCGTTATAAAAGGAACTCCTGTGCAAAATTTCAAGTTTCTAACACTTATAGTTTAGGTCCTGCGTTGATATGTCAGTCAGTCAGTCAGTTTCTTCTTTTATATATATAGATGGTACGGGATCCTTCGTTCGCGTTCCACCTCGCACTTGGCCGGTATTAAATTAACATTAAAACATTTCACTCACCTTAAACCTAAACGCGGCGAGTTTGAATATGAACTCGAGCGCGAACACGGCCGTGAATACCATGTTGAGCAGGTCCAGCGCCCCGCTGTACTCCAGCGGCTGGTTGTGGTACTTCATCGCCAGCGTGATGGTGTTGATCATGATCAGCACGAAGATCGCGTACTCGAACGGCTGCGAGGTGACGAACCACCACACCTTGTACTGGATGCGGTGCTTCGGGATGTACCTGGCGGCGGCACGAGCGTTGTAGTAGGCTAGGCTAGGCTCGTCACACGAATATTTGTCCTGAGTGGGATTCGAACCCACGACCCCTGGCGCAAAAGACAGAGTCACTACCGATTGCGCTAACGGGCCCGTCATAGACGTATTTATTTATTTATTTATTTAATTAGTACGGGTATACCAATTACACTAATTAAAAAAAAAAAAAATTAAGTCCGCAATTACAAAATTACAAAATTTTAAATATATATAGTTGCAAAGTATCATAATGTCACCATTGAATAATCTAAGTACATATGTCATCTAAATTAATAAAAGTCAATTAATACAAGTCAATAAAAAATAAATATAGTCAAAAGAATCGTATAAATAGAGAACGTATAAATAGATATTTTTCTTATGAATAAACAGATTGGTTTTTTTTTATCAAAAAACTTTATTTTTGCAAGTACTAGGTATTTATTGCTGGCACGAAATTTTTTTGTGGCTCATTAAAAGATAAAATTTTGGAAATTGTAATATTTGAGTCTTCCGACTAGAAAGGCTAGGCTATGGCTACTAGGCGATGGATATGCAGCCTTATTGGCCATCTATCCATTAGCCTTCGACGTCGAGGGTCCACCACAACCCTTTTCTCCCACTGTTGGGCACGGGTCTCCTCTCAGAATGGATATCAATACTTAATCAAAATTCGCTTTAACATCGACACTGGGTTGGCCACTAACGCCTCCACCAACCAATCCGCATTGGAGCAGCGTGGTGGAGTATGCCTGACCTCCCGCAAATTGTCTGCGGGGGAGACCCGAGCCCAGCAGTGGGACGTTGGCAGCACAAGTACGAGTACCTCCTGATAGGCTTGGCCTTCAGCGCGAACTCGATGCAGTTCCTCTGGTTTTTGTCCAACTCGCAATTCTTATACTCCTGCTCCCCCTCGTTCTGGAATGTCACTATGACGAAACCGACGAATATATTTACCTGGAAACATTTTGCATGATTATAAGGATTACAAACAAAGTTAAAGATAATAGATTCTTGCGTGACGCGATAAAAATATACAATATACTAGGGTAGGTATACAATATATTAGGGTTGTCTACTTACTTCTTTGTGCCATAATGCTTATGGCACATAAAAGAGACAACCCTACTAACTGCAATGTGCATGTTATCACAAAAGCATATTTTTAAATTGATTAATTACATGCTGCATTTGGCAGGGTTTTTTTTGTTTTTTTTTTATTTATTTATTTGGGAAACAAACAATGTTACATGAACACATAGATCATACAAAAAAAAAATGGATTCATAATCAATAGTTTCCACTTATAACAATGGATTCATAATCAATAGTTTCCACTTATAACAATTTGCCTTACAATCGTTACATACAATCTCTTTCTACCGCCTTATTTTCGAATAGTTTTGGAATATTATTTTATAATATCGAGGCTTACACACTTCAATACTTCGATTAAAACTTAGGATAACATTAAAAGGGTACAATACTAACCATAAAGAAGGCGATTATAATAATATAAATAATATAGTAGGCTGCAACAATTGGACGGAAGTTAGTGATGGGCCCGCGGTCCTCGGCGTTCGAATCTATAGACACGTACAGCAGCCTGGAATACAAGGTTGTTTTTAACAAATTGAACATAGAAGATAAAATATCAAAATTAAAAAGAAAAAATTGTTCATAGTTTCAGCATGTTTCAGTAAGAATTGACTGAGCCCTTTTTTATAAACTTGTTCTCTTTTACTAATTAAATAAATAACGAACACTTGTATTTGTTCTGTGTCTGGATGTTAATATTATCTATTTAAGTATGTATTTAAAATATCTATGTATGTTTATCAGTCTCTGACACCCATTTCATAGGCTCGCGCCTACTTTGGGGTCAGATGGCCGTGTGTGAGAATGTCCGAGATATTTATTATTAACTTTTTCTGCTATCTAAACTATCCTAGTCACAACTAATATCACGCCTGTATTTCCCCGAAGGAGAAGGTGTGTTGTAGTACACCCACTTTTCACCAGTTATATGTATATGTTTATGTATATCAGTCTCTGGCACCCATAATACAGGCTCTGCCTACTTTGAAGTCAGATGGCCGTGTGTGTACGTTCAAGATGTATCATTATTACTCAGTAACCATGGAAACGGGTTCTAAAGAAGTATCCACACTAACCCAGGCCACCCCTCGAAGGTGGACACGGTGAAGAGGGTCAGCATGCCCTTCATGACGTTGTCGAAGTGGAAGTCATTCCGCCTCCACTCCCGGTCCCGCACCGCGTAGTTGCGGTTCTCAAACACTAGGTACGTCCCCCTGAAACGGCAATGGCAACATTAAAACAACAATTATTTGTAACATAAACAATTATTTTTATATGTATTGCTGTACTAAAATTGTTGTCTGATTACAATGTTTCATTATATAAATGTTGTGCAAACCTTTAATTTAAGTGCATAAAATAGTAAACACCATTGTATCACTAATTAATGTAAAATACTCTTATGTACTTAGTTGGTATGCCTATATTAAATAAATAAATAAATAAATTATTGTATTGATTTTACCATAGAGGAATAAAGGATCTCCTCTCCCCTATATTCCTCTATGGATTTTACACACCATCCGTTAAATTTGGAATTGGAAACGGAAATATGATACTCAAGCGGATTTTCTTAAGCTTGGAATATCAAATTCAAAATTTTGAAATTCAAATTTCGACTTTTACTTTTGATACATCTATAAGTACTAATATTATAAAGAGGAAAAATTTGTTTGTAATGTTTTCACACAAAAACTAATGGACCGATTTCAAAAATTCTTTCACCAATAGAAAGCTGAATCTTTACTGAGTGACATAGGCTATATGAGTGACATAGGCTATGTGTAAACGAAACTATTGTTGTCTAATTCCACGCGAGCGAAGCTGCGGGCGTCCACTAGTGCTTAATAAATAAAGTAGTAAATAGTTTCCTACTACTATAGAGTCTAAGATTGAGCCGATAGGATAGTGCGTAACTTAGTAAAAAACAAAAACATTACTCACTGACATTCGTCTTTTGTCATTTTCGAAATATCGTTACATTTAAAAAATTTACCCTGAAACAAAATCTCAAATATTAAGTTATGAAAAGACACAAAACAATTAATAAAACACTTGTAGCATGCTATTATTAGAACTGCATTTCAAACAATATATTACTGCAATTTACAGACATAAGCTGCACCATTACAAAACTCATTTTTCATGGCTAAAAGCACTTCTTACGAAACCAAATCAAAATTATTTTGCCTGAAAATAAAATAGTTCTAGATACTTTATAACATAAAGTTTAATCTTGGAACTGTTTAAGAAAATTGATTCAGTTATTATTGTTAAATTCTCAGTTAAAGTCAGAAATCAACCCAAAAAGTTATCCTCCAGAGTTATAAGAAGCACATTAATATTCAGTCATGCGACATTAATTAATTATAATAACTAACTATTGTGAAATATCTCAGTCTAATTAGGCATAACAAGCGTGAAAATTTCTAAAATATTGAGTAAATAGCTTAGAAAATTTAGTTATGAAACGCTAAAACTATAATCCTTCTTTAATTTATGTACTTATTTTAAAAATTTGAATCAAAACTTATTTTGAAATAAAATTCTAAAGTATGCACAATAAAGACGATAAAGTCATTGATTGATCAGATCAGATTAATAACCCATTGTATATCTCTTTAGAGGTGTTGAATCACTGCAACCCATAGACGTCCCACTGCTGGGCACGGGTCTCTCCCACAGACACAGCTGCGGGATGTCTAGAGTATACTCCACCACGCTGCTCCAATGCGGATTGGTGGAGAATAAAGGTCAGGTGTTGAATAAAATAAATAAATAAAAATAAATTAGACTGAGAGCTACGACCAGCAATCTCTCACCTTAAATAACTGTACACCGACGACAGCGAACATGAATTGTAATAAATACGTCACTAGCATTATATTACCTATTGTCTTAATTGCTACTATCACACATTTGACGACATACTACGTGAGGATTGCGTGCACGTTAGTTGTACGTTAGTTGTACGTTACCAGGGGGGACAGTCCGCGGGTCCGGTAAGCGGCGGCGGGGCATGGGGGAGAGCAAACACATTTTAATACAACGACCACCATGATCTACGACCACCGGTTATGTTATACCTTCGGGGTAGAATCAACGCCAAGGTAGGGAGCGGTTACTGTCTAACGATGGGGTTTATTAGTCGACTAGGCTCGAACACGTGTCAATATACACCTTTGGGTCCAACGGAAGGCATGCGCGATGAATTTGACGACACAGATACAATATGAGAAACCAAGGGATTGGTTAATAGTTAAATTCTAATTTCACGGGACATGCTGAGAGAGTTAAGGATTTATGGAGAACTCAATATTTTTTTCTGACAGAATATTGTGTGTAATAAATCTCTAATTAGAATGAAAATGATAGAGAATAGGATAATAAGAATGGAAGCATAGAATAATAATTTATTAATTTATTATTAATTTATTAATTTATTTCATTGAATAATAATTTATATTATTAAATGTTTTGCAGTACAGCTTTCCGTGTAGTGCTTATATTTTAAGAAAGCGTTAATGCATAAAAATTTCGCAAATTTTTTTATCAAAACCAAAATGTAATAAATAAAGAAATACATTTTACGATAGTGATATTAAAACTTGTACAAATAAAGGAAATAACGAGAAATCAGCATTGTGAAAGATAAAGAGAAAAAGGAAATTTATAAAAGACAATACCCAAAGGTGTAATAATCAGTGACTGTAACATTTGTAACGGTAAAAATTTCACAGTGACTCGTAGTGGGTCCACTCCAAACGTGATTCAAGAGATCGAGGTAGAATTAATGGTGCTAGGAGTTTGGTGCCTACACACAACTGAAGAACTGACCCCCTACCTTGAACATTTGCACTCCCATGACAGCGAACATGAATTGTAGCAACGATGTTACCAACAATATGTTGCCGATCGTTTTGATTGCAACGATCACGCACTGAACAACGTGCTATAATCAGGGAAAAAACTCCATCAGATTCAGAATTGAAATACAGATACCATAAAGGGATAGTTGTTCCGTATAGTGATTATAGTAGGTGAGGTGATGAAATTGATACTGACCTTAAGGCCTTTGGCCCTGTTGATTGCCCTGAGAGGCCTCAGTACCCTAAACACTCTCAATATTTTCACCACCGATATACTTCCAGACCTGGAAAAAGAAAAAAATATGCTGCTTGGTCAGGCTTCCTATTTCATTTCTTCCAACATTAAATTGTCTCGAAGGTATATGAACTCTGCCAATTCGCACATGGCCATGATGGCGGACTAAGGCGAAACCCTTCTTATTCCGAGACCTGAGCCCAACAGTGGGACAATGAAAGGGTGGTGGTGGATGGTGGGGATCCACAAAAAAGGTCATAGTTCAACTTATGTTTATATGTGTGGAACGTCTATGGGTTCGCTGCGCTGCGACCCATAGACGCCCACTGCTGAGCACGGATCTCCCCCACAAACACTGCTGCGGGAGGTATAGAGCATACTCCACCACGCTGCTCCTTCTCTTCAACAAGGCTTAACGACTGTTTCCAACATTAAAAACAACCGGAACCGACGGCTTTACGTGCCCTCCGAAGCACGGTAGCGTCCATGAAATGTTTGCCACTAGCGGTCACGGTGTCTACGGGTTGCAGCTTAGGAAGTAGGACCAGTAGAATAGTAGGATAATTAAGTAAAGGCCATACTTAAAGCTCATGGAGATGAGCGACACGCAGACGACCAGCATGTCGAGCACGTTGAAGGCGGAGCGCAGGAAGGCGCCCTCGTGCAGCACCAGCCCGTACGTCACCAGCTTCAGGAACAGCTCCAGCGTGAAGATGCCCGTGAAGAACACGTCGAACTGGCTCAGCAGCTGGAACGATAGTTCACTCTGACGACTTATGTTCTCCTGGTCAATGAAGGTTGACTGGCCCGTTGGCGCGATCGGTAGTGACCCTGCCTTCTATGCCAGGAGCCCTTCGAATGTCACTCAGGACAAACATTCGTGTGACGAACACTTGTTTGTTCTGTGTTTAAAAAATATCTATTTTTGTCTCTGACACTCATAGTACAGGCTATGCCTAGTTTTCGCTTCGAAGGAGGATGCGCTATGCGCGTCTCCTCCCTCCCCCGTAAAAATAAGTGTAGGAGCCAAAGGCACGCGCCGAGGCGTCACGGTAGTAATGCGCAAGCGATCCCGTGACGTCTCACTTCAACGCTGAGGGTGCCGCTGGGTTTTAGTGGGTATTCCGTAATCGGCGAGTCCCACATACTCGCCCGAATGGCCGGGTGGAATGCGTAAATTGCATTTCCCAGCGATAAAAAAAAAGACTATGCCTAGTTTGGGGTCATATGGCCGTGTGTGAGGATATCCATGCTCTACTTATTCTTTAAAAAAAAATGAAAAGGTGCAATTCTGGCTACAAGTTTTTAGAGGCCAGAATCTTGGTCTTCAAGACTAGAAACACATCTGTGACTTAGAACGAGACTCTTACTAATAATTACTAACTGGACTATTACTAACACCAGCTGGTATGGGCTGCAGTGGATGGCTGGCGCTGAAAGCGCGTTTGCTATCTTATATCCATAAAAAAACTTCGATAGGAAGATTTTACGCTCAGCTCTTTGCCGCATGATACGTTGGTAGTTCACAAGGCTACAAGTAATGACGTACCCAATTCCTGAAGCCCTTCTGAGCGGCGTCCAGCGGGTCCTCGGCCGCCAGCATGGCCGACGACAGCATGATGCACGCCAGGATGATGTTGCCGAACGTCGACGACGCTGACATCTTGTAGCAGAACACACGGAACCTGACATCGTTGCGCTCATTATTACGAGGACACCACGGAAGCTGGGCTTATTGCACTGCCGATTTGCGAGTGACGTTTCATGTGAACCTTTTTGTGTGAGCGTGAGGGATTCTTAATTTAGGATGATAAGGAATGATAGGGGAAAGTACAGATGGAATGAGGTTTGAATGTGGAAGACTAAGAAATGATAAATAGAATTTATCAATAGATCTCTTGTCATTTGTATTTACGTGTATGCCGTATTCATAAGAGAGTGAAATGATGGTGCAAGGTTTGCAGATACTAGATAAGTATAAGGTAAATGGAAGGGAAACGCATAAATGGTAATAAGATACCTGGGATGATAAGTTTCAATGCTATGAGAGAAAAAGTTCACTCTGAAATCGCTATCGCAAATCTTTAGTGCGATAAAGCTCTTGGATATCGATAGACAACAAAAGCAACACCGAAGCAGTTGTAACATGTTGTGGAGTACCTATTTACATGTTGAGTTTTTAGTTTCTTACACTTATTAATTATTAGTATTACTTACAATTAGTTGAGGGTAGGTTTGTGTTGATTACTAAGATAATCAGATGCCTGTTTAGTGATTTTGTTTTGAGTTTGAGAATGTGTTACAATACAAGAATTAAACAAATCTTTAGACCATTGGTAGCACAAGAGCAATTGCTTACACACAAAGGAAATATTACAACCAGAAACGTTATTGTGATACCAAAAATCGATCATAAAACTTAGTTTGACACACAACTTTTCGTGTAACTGTTAAGAGTTATTATTCAATACCGAGTACATTGAATCACAACGGCATGCAAGAAATAATAATAATATACATAAAAATAAAATGTTGAAAAGATACTCATATAAGACATGCATTATAAATATAATATCTGGACCGATAAATCAATACATGCTTATAAAATTAAAATCTATTTAAGGGGTTTAAACCTACAGCTACGTCACTGATCTAATCATAATACTGATGAAATGGAAAACTCCTTTGATTTTCAACATAATCCATGCCATGGGAATTACAAAACAAACCCTAAAGGTCTACGATCAATCCTGTCCACTAACATCGGAAACAGCGTGTAGGTACCCTGTCATCTCATTGTTATAAATTTTGATAATCCAGCATTTAAAATTTATGGGAAAAACACACGTGCGCTTGCGACAAGTGAATGATGTATCGAGAGACAATCACATTGGAGGAACAGATAACGCAGCCAGCAAGGCCGGATACAACACAGAGCCAATCGGACACAATGAGACACGGGTACCGATAGCGGCAACACCAGTCACCTGTTCGTTGGGGAGAATATGAAGAAACTACTAGCGTTCGGTATGGGTGGCGTCTGATTGGGCATATTCAGTTCTGAGACCCGCCGCGGCCTAGCCGTCACTAGCGTGCCCTCCTCTTCTTCGCCGCCATCTTTGTAAGTAAAAAGTGCAACTCCTTTGAATGCATAATCGAGCACTATTATTAGCTTATCTAATATCCTACTTAATTTGGAGACCTAGACATGCCAAGGGCAGTAGATTTTTCCTTACGCTCGACGCTAAATGCTTATAAACGTGAACAGTACATGAAATGCTAAAGTAAATATAGTGAAAATAGCAAAATATGTGTAAGAGTAAAAAATATTATAAAAAATAACTGAATAGTATACAGCTGAAAATATTAGAATTGAGAAAGACAAAACGCAACATATCGATATAAAATGTGTTTCTCTCTGATGATCGTCAATCGCTTACAATGCACCTACGTTATGGTTAAGTCATGTTTAAACTATGCCATACAAATTGATTCATGAATAATATAATCATTTGTTCCGTACAAAGAAAACAGATTGAAACCATTGACAGAGAATTTAATTAAAACGTTGATTTTGATGATCAAATCGAGGACAATCATTTAGAAACAACCATCAGAGAGGAACAAACAAAAATAAATATAAGGCGAGAAGATACAAAAGAAACATTTAAGCATTTAAAGCGACCGCCGCGGGTCCCTAACCTGTTGGTTTTGCTAAATACGAAGAAGGAGGTGGCATCGGGGATGGGTTTCTTAGAGTCGCGGATATCGACCTCGGAGAGCCTGCGCGGCCGCGCCGACGACGTGGTCGGCTTTCGCGTCAGCCGCGACTCCCCCTCCAACTCTGTGTTCACTGTTGCCATTTGATTAACCTTCTATCCTCCTACATCTTCTACCTACATCCTCTCCTCTCCTACATCCTCTGCTCATACGTTTAAGTTTATTTACCTCCTGGTTCAATCATACCTTTTTTTACATTTATTTATTGGTAGAAATTATTGTAAATTACCTTTAAGGCAGGTTAGGCACCTGTGTAGGATTAGCTATTCATTCAATGCTCAATAGCTAATTCTTTGCCTTTTTATTGATCAGTTTAGATTACCATTATACTTGCAACTATCTCTTTTCTTTAAGTAGTTTCTAGTTACCTAGACTTTCGTTAAGCGTGTCTCATCACCTCATAGCGAAATAAATTATTAATAATTAATAAATTAATTAATTATTTGACTTTGACTATATACTCTAGCATTTTACTCTTATATGGTTTTACATCATCAGCTTTGGGCGATAGCCCTGCTTATTTGCTAACAACTGATGCTATTGGTTAACTTTACCCTAGCTTAGCATATTTAACATAACTGTTAATTCTACATCTTAGCAGAGTAAACACTTCAGGTACCTACATTAATATTTTATATCTGCATTAATATTTTGGATTATAGTTATTTGTAGGAAGGGGTGTAGGCCATAATGCCCATAAGCCACTGCGACCTAAATAGATCTATTTTAGCTATTGGATTATAGTTAATACTTACCAGAAATAAACTTATTTGACCTTATTTTACAGTTGTTGAATTAACATGTCAACAAAAATATAACTTCCAAGATATATTTCGATTTTTTTTTTACAATTCGCCCCAAACATCAAAATCGGACATCGATAGAATAATTCATATTCGAACCTATCTGTACCAACTGAGATCTTAAATCTGAACAATATTTAGGATTATAGTATGCATAAGCTTATTTAAATGAAACGCTTACCGATGTGGTTCCTCTGGTTGCTCTCCATCATGTCACCTTCGTCTCTCTCCTGCTCCTCGTCAATTCTCTCGTCGTTCTCCTCCCCCATTCCCTCCTCTATATCTCCCTCTTGATCCTGTCCTTCCGATCCTGTTTCCTCGTAATCTCTTTCAGAGCTAAGGACAGAGAAATGTTCGGTTTTAAATTCTTGCGGAACATGCATGATTGTTGCTGCTAGTTGCTTGTAATAGAGTTGAGTACTCATTGAACGAGTTAGAATTTGTTTAAGGCGTGACCTTACCTTCATGTAAATAAAAATATTGTTATAAATACGAATGCTATGTAACAAGGCTAGTGATCGTGGCTGTGTATGGTGCGTAAGCGCATGACAACAATCACATACATTTTTGCTAATATATTTTATATATAGAACATTTTATGTAACTATTCATAAACATAATCTATTAACATCAGATCAATGAGTTTGTCGAAGATACGCAGGTAAAAAATAGAACTCAACTAAATTCTGATCTTGTTGACCGCTAGTGGCAAAATTTCATGGACGCTACCGTGCTTCGGAGGGCACGTACTGCCGTCGGTCCCGGTTGTTTTCAATGTTGCGTGAGGGAATTCGGGTTTTGGTAATTCCCAACGGGGCAATTGCAGGGGTACAATAGAGACAACAGTCAGGGGTACAATAGTTTTTCAAAAAAAGTGTGAAACGTTTCCTTCAAGGCAGGCAACGCACCTGTGATGCCCCTGGTGTCACACGTGTCCATAGACGACGGTGACCACTTACCATCAGGTGGCCCGTATGTTTGTCCGTCTACAATATAAAAAAAAAGTGCGTGCGTACAAAGTACACATGTCAGAAGTAAAACTTCTTTGGCTAAATATTCAAATATACACAAAAAAAGAATAAATATAAATATTCATTTGAAAGTCTTGTTGTTTTATTACAAAAGTCAAGTTATGTTAGTCTTTATAAGTTTTAATTTCAATTTAATTTTCATTTATAGCCATATACACTTACTTGTTTTATGTTCGCACCGCACGGTATCTCTTAATGACGATTCCGTTTAGCGATCTTTTATCTGTATTTTGTCTTATTTAGTCTGTCGTATATCTTTGGTTTTGGATTTTGTATCTGTATTTTACTCGTATTTAGTCTGTGGTGGAGCTTTGTATTTGACTTGTACTGTGCGACGTTCGCTCTATCTCACTGCATGCTGCGTGACGCATTACTGCGTTACATCCGTGACACAATAATGCGTCATATCCGCTTCATCCGTAAAAATTTTACCCTCATGCGCAAAAAGAAGTTTCAAATTCAAATTCATTTATTGTGGACCATAGGGTTGATAAGGTGTTACATAGTAAAAGTCTCTCTATGACCTGCCATAAAGGCATACAATACTTACAGAAGCTAGTTTTACATGCAATTCAGAACAGATACGATTTCACTTCAAAAACTTCACGTTGATGTTACTTATCATCTTACTTATCTGTGGTGTACGCGTCGTCGTCGTGCATGATGTACTCGTCGTCTGTATCGCCCGCGCCGCCCTCCGCCGCCACGCTGCCCTCCTTCTCTTCCACTGCTTGCTTTGTGTACGGAAACATTGGTCGGTTATTGGAATACTTTGGAAATCTATAAATCGTTCGTGTAACAGCTATCCATACTTTCCATACTAATATTATAAATGCGAGAGTAACTCTGTCTGTCTCGCTTTCACGGCAAAACTACTGAACCGAACACACAGATAGTCTAGCTAGAGCTTGAGGAAGGACATAGGCTACTTTTTAAATCTATTATTATGTTTAATTCCACGCGAGCGAAGCTGCGAGCGTCCACTAGTTATCTAATAACTAGAATATAAAAAGGGTAAACCTAACTACAGGAAAACCCGAGTGCGAATATTGAATCTGCAATAGTGAATCAGTCGAAGTCAGTGACATATCCGAGCCTCCCTGAAGTTTCTGTAAATTTTCTATGGTGAGAAAATGGTCTCACTGGATCTCGAAGTACGGGAGGGAGAAGATTTGGTTCCCCTAAACTAACGTCAGTCCTGGTGTATTTTATTTTATTTATTAAATAAATCCATACTAATATTATGAATGCGAAAGTAACACTGTCTGTCTGTCTTTTTTTTTTCAAAATCGAATTTTTGAAATCGGTCCAGTACTTTTTGTTTGAAAATATTATAAACCTTCCCTCTTTATAATATTAGTTTAGATTGTGTAAACATTTTTTGTCGCATTTCTGCTATAAATAAAAATATCAGATTTAAGTAAAGCTCGAATGAAATAAAAGCTAACATCTGTCAGTGTTTATTTTAATTCGAGCCAACTGTTACATACCTCCTCTTCTTTCTCGATGTTGGTGAGGGACTCGGCGTCTGCGAGGTTGTCCACGGCGATGGCCAAGAACACATTCAGCAGGATATCTGTAGGATTCCTTCAGGAAAATCCATTGGTTAATTCGTCACATACTGCGACTAAAGTTCGTTCATAACGGTATGACATAAAAGGTCGTTAATCTTTTGGTCGTCCGATCAGGGGTTGCAAACCTTTTTCTAAGAAGTTATTTTTAGTTGTCATTTAAATAAACAGTTAATTAGTCGAAATTAAGGTATCGTATGGCGCGGGGCGAGCGGATTGTCAGTAGTAAGCGTTGATTGGTTCGCTAACCGTATTATGTCCCCCGCACTGATACCACATGCGCAGCCCCCCGGATTTCGTTCAGAGCTAAATTAAATTTTCGGGTAAAAAGTACGAGTTGGTTGTCATTAGTCATTTATTTACAACGCACAAACAATACATATCGAGCTATACATGGTATTCAGCTAAAAATTTGTATGCAAATATTTTCAAAAGTAACTATATATGTACCATTTTTTAACACATGATGTAATTACTGAACGATTCGTGAGGCGGTAATATACCGACTAGTTTCGATCTATTACGATGATCATCTTCAGGAGTGAACGCGTTCGCGGCGGGCACCGCGTACACTCTACGTGAGTGTTCCGAGTAAGATTATTTCCGACTTAAATCACACATGAGTAAGCCGGTAACTTCAACTATGAATACATGATGTCAAAAAATAATTAGATAATAGTATGTAACAGTGAAAGGATACAGTTGCCGCAGATGAAGAGGATGATGAAGTAGATGCAGGCGAGGATGCCGACGGAGCCGACGCCGCCGTACGCCTTGATGCCCTCGTACATTACCGCGTTCCAGTCCTCGCCCGTCAGGATCTGCGGCGGGAACAATCGGCTCAAATTCAAATTCAAATAATTTATTTCGCTATGTTAGGTGATTACACACGCTTAACGAAAGTCTAGGTAACTACAAACTACTTTAAGAGAAGAGATATAATGCTATTCTCGTTCATACTCGTACCATAAAGTTGAAGTTAGTGTTAGTCGAAGACAGACAGCATAATGTAATAATAATATCATGGGCATTCTCACACACGGCCATCTGACCCCAAATTAGGCGCGAGCCTGTGATATGGGTGTCAGAGACTGATACTATCAACATCCAGACACAGAACAAACACAAGTGTTCGTCACACAAATATTTTGTCCTGAGTGGGATTCGTACCCACGACTCGTGGCGCAACAGGCAGGGTCACTACCGATTGTGCCAACGGGTCCATAGCTTCCATGTCGTCCCTTCGCAAAATAGCAGCATCGCTGATGAGAAGACTGAGAGACCAGTACCAACAGCATCCAGGGGAGAGTGGCAGATGATCTGCATGCCTGTACTGAGGCAGACCTTCCATTGGCCAGACGCTGCCGTCCGCACGCGGTGCCTCGCAGGTACATGTTATACTAATTTTGATTTTATTTTCTGTTTAATTTAGTAGCGTGTATGTGTATTTCTACTAACATAGTTTATAACTATTTTATATACTTAAATTTTTTTTTTCATTTCATTTAATCTACTTTGAAGAAGAAGAAGAAGAAGAACACATTTATTTCATAAGTAGACAATACAAATTAACAACAACACAATTTATAAACGATAAAATAATAGAATTTAATTGGCTACTTGATGAAAAGGGGCCGCACTCAGCGTTGGCCGTAGCTGTAACAGACTACGACCGCTGGTTTTCAGTGCGACCCATTTTGACCCAGTTCGGACTAGTAGTAGACTTTGTTTAAAAATAATTATAATAAAATGCCAATGTAACAAAATTAATATGTAACTAGTAAATAAAAGACAAAATAAATCGTTAGTTAATGCTGTGAAAAATTGTTCTTTTTTTTTTTTTTTTTGTAATTTAGGTGTCCTTTGACGTATACGTGAGTGTGTGTACCTATGACTATAACTATGTGTGTATAATATGTGTAAGAGTACTTGAAGTGGATATGAATTTGTGTGACAAAATGATGTATGTAATATAAATTTATTATAGGGCTGTGAAGTGCGTGTGAGTGTGATATGAATGGATGCCTGACCTGAAAAATTTAGACTATGTCGACTTTTGTTGTGAGAGGAGATAAGCCTTATAAGCAGTTTTAAAGCCATTTATTGAACTTAGGTTACGGATAGGCGGAGGAAGATTGTTCCAGCATTTGGTAGCACAATATTTATAACTTCCCCGAAATGCTGGAGTACATTTAGCTGAATACGCCAGTTTATCGCAATGTCGAGCTCCATACATCACATAAACATCCCCCCACCAGCGAAGTTTATCAAATAAGTACGGTGGGCATTTATGTTTAATAACACCGAATAACAGTGATGCAAAATGTAGCTGCCTACGATATGTCATTTTAAGTATGTTGGCACCATTCAGATAAGGAGTTATGCGTTCACGCGGCGGTATTTGGAAACAATACCTAGCGCAGGCATTCTGGACCCGCTGTATGAGGTTTTGGGTGCGCACCAATAAACGAGGTCCGATTACAGTATCGGCATAGTTTAATTTCGAGAGTACTAGTGACTCACAAAGCTTTATGCGCAAATCCTGTCCTATGTATTCTCTTATTTTGTACAACACCTTCAGGCGGTAGAAGCAGTTGCGTACGACGTTAAGCATATGGTTTTCAAAACGCAGTGATTCATCCATTAGAACCCCAAGGTTCCGCGCCTCATGAACTCTATTTATTTCACTGCCGCCTAATAGTATTTTTGGGCGCTTGGCGATGACGTCGTTTACCCTTTTATTTGTTCCAACTACTAAATAATTGCTTTTGTTTGGATTTAAAGTAAGGGAATTATTATTCGTCCATTCAAAAATACGTTGAAGGTCCTCGTTTAATTTAGTAACTGCTTCCTGAGTTTCTGACGGATTGAAAGAAATATATAATTGCAGATCGTCGGCGAACAAATGGTATTTACAATTTTTTATAACCTTTGCTGCGTCTGCACTGTACAAAATAAAAAGTAGTGGACCTAATATGGACCCCTGTGCTACACCTCTTTGAATTAGTTCGGGGGAAGAAATCTCCTTAACACTGGTGTTTTCCCGTTCTAACACCACGCATTGAGATCGGTTTCGGAAATAACTATCGAACCACTTTATTGCCTCAGTATTTAGACCGTAGTACGACAATTTTGAGAGAAGCAAGGGAATATTTATGCAGTCGAATGCACGTGTGAAGTCAAGAAGGACCAAGAGGGTCACTTTGCCTTCTGACTGCGCAGTAAGAAGGTCGTCTACTACATCGAGTAAGGCTGTAGAAGTGCTCCTCTTCTGTCTAAATCCAGACTGTGTTCGAGGCAGCATATCATTAGAGTCTAAATAGCAAGCAAGCTGACTATAAGCTACTTTTTCAAGTATTTTAGACATATTAGGGAGTATACTTATTGGCCGTAGATCTTTCATATCAACAGGATTATCCTTTTTAGGGATAGGCTTAACTAACGCTGATTTCCATAGGCTAGGGAATATACCAGAACTAAGAGATGAATTAATAGTATTGGTTAGTAGTTCAAGCGTCGTCGGGAGTGTTAGTAGTAGCATTTCAAGTGATATACCGTCAGAGCCTACTGCGTTGGAATGCAATGATTTAATGACTTTGCAACAACCCATGAGCAAGCTGTATAAAAATTATTAAAAAAAGACATTTGTGATTTTTACTGTTATAACCTGAAGTCGTTCACCGCGCGCGCAAGTGTTAACTAACTTCACCCGAAAAATAATTTAGCCTGAAACAGAACATGGTCCTTCGAGCCGGATCATTCCACTATCTACTTTAACTTCTAAGCAACCTCACCTGAAACACAGTCAACAGCGCCTGCCAGAAGCAGTCGAAGTTGTGCCGGTCCTTCTCCTCCACGGGGTCGTAGTTGAACTTCCCCCCGAACACCTGCATGCCGAGCAGCGCGAAGATCATGATGAAGAGGAACAGCAGCAGCAGCAGGGACGCGATCGACTGGATCGAGTTGAGCAGCGACGCTACCAGGTTGGAGAGAGAGCGCCAGTATCTGGAAGCGTGGATAACACCTTCCATGAATGTCCGTGAATGCATTGACGGACCCTTTGGCGCAATCGCTAGGGACCCTGTCTGTTGCGCCAGGGGTCGTGGTTTCGAATACCACTCAGGACAAATATTCGTGTGACGAACACTTGTATTTGTTCTGTGTCTGGATGTTAATAATATCTATTTAAGTATGTATTTAAAAATATCTTTATATATATAAAAGGAGAAGGTGACTGACTGACTGACTGACATATCAACGCAGGGCCTAAACTATAAGGGTTAGAAACTTGAAATTATGCACAGGGGTTCCTTTTATAACGTAGGGGAGCACTAAGAAAGGATTTTTGAAAATTCATCCCCTAAGGGGGTAAAAAGGGGGTGCAAAGTTAGTATGAAACTCTGCCGTTTTTGAAGTCAAGTGGGCAACCCGAACGCGGGCAGACGTCGTTAATGGGTCTAATTCTACGTGAGCGAAGCTGCGGGCGTCCACTAGTCTATATAATATAGAGAAGAGCGCAGGATCCCACAGAGTCGAAACGTGTCATTCTCCGTCTCACAGATAACACAATTACGCACACATCACACTCTAAAACGCCTTAACGAGCTATGAGGCGCGTACATCGATCACTCGGCGACCACTAAACTTGTCCACATAATAAACTCTTAACACTTACACACTTACATGTTTTTAATTTTAATTTTATTTTAGTTTTAACATTTTGACATAGCTACCTATTAATATCTTTTATTTTTTATTTTTGTAAGTTGACATTATAATTGAAAAATGAAAAAATGATTTGATTTGATTTGATTTAATGATATTTGACATTGCATCTATTGCTATGTATTGATTTTATTTTGACATGTTGTAAGGATAGAAATGTACCTAATGTAATTTAAGCAACACTAGCAAATTAGGTTAGCCTGTAAGGTTAGTGATGTTTGTTTGATTAAATAAATAAATAAATAAACACTGCAACATTACATATCTAAGTATAGTATGTTCTAATTAACTTTCTCAACTAATCGGACTAACCATCCCAGTCCCTAATTGAGTCTTATTCAAAGTCAGTCACAGTTGTCATGGGCGGCAGCGGATGGGTGGTGCTGCAAGCTCGTTTGCTATCCTGTATCCATAAAAAAAAAGTATGTCTTCTATGACATCGATACCAAAAGTGGGTACTAACTTGGTGACATCGATACCAAAAGTGAGCACTAACTTGGTGACATCGATACCAAAAGTGGGCACTAACTTGGTGACATCGATACCAAAAGTGGGCACTAACTTGGTGACATCGATACCAAAAGTGGGCACTAACTTGGTGACATCGATACCAAAAGTGGGTACTAACTTGGTGACATCGACACCAAAAGTGGGTACTAACTTGGTGACCTTGAAGACGCGCAGCAGCCGCACGCAGCGCAGCACGGAGATGCCCAGCGGCGGCATCACCTCCGTCTTGGTGAGCATTATCTCGCTGATGGACCCCACCACCACGAAGCAGTCGAACCAAAAGTGGGTACTAACTTGGTGACATCGACACCAAAAGTGGGTACTAACTTGGTGACCTTGAAGACGCGCAGCAGCCGCACGCAGCGTAGCACGGAGATGCCCAGCGGCGGCATCACCTCCGTCTTGGTGAGCACCATCTCGCTGATGGACCCCACCACCACGAAGCAGTCGAACCAAAAGTGGGTACTAACTTGGTGACCTTGAAGACGCGCAGCAGCCGCACGCAGCGCAGCACGGAGATGCCCAGCGGCGGCATCACCTCCGTCTTGGTGAGCACCATCTCGCTGATGGACCCCACCACCACGAAGCAGTCGAACCATAAGCCGGTACTAACTTGGTGACCTTGAAGACGCGCAGCAGCCGCACGCAGCGCAGCACGGAGATGCCCAGCGGCGGCATCACCTCCGTCTTGGTGAGCACCATCTCGCTGATGGACCCCACCACCACGAAGCAGTCGAACCAAAAGTGGGTACTAACTTGGTGACCTTGAAGACGCGCAGCAGCCGCACGCAGCGCAGCACGGAGATGCCCAGCGGCGGCATCACCTCCGTCTTGGTGAGCACCATCTCGCTGATGGACCCCACCACCACGAAGCAGTCGAACCATAAGCCGGTACTAACTTGGTGACCTTGAAGACGCGCAGCAGCCGCACGCAGCGCAGCACGGAGATGCCCAGCGGCGGCATCACCTCCGTCTTGGTGAGCACCATCTCGCTGATGGACCCCACCACCACGAAGCAGTCGAACCAAAAGTGGGTACTAACTTGGTGACCTTGAAGACGCGCAGCAGCCGCACGCAGCGCAGCACGGAGATGCCCAGCGGCGGCATCACCTCCGTCTTGGTGAGCACCATCTCGCTGATGGACCCCACCACCACGAAGCAGTCGAACCAAAAGTGGGTACTAACTTGGTGACCTTGAAGACGCGCAGCAGCCGCACGCAGCGCAGCACGGAGATGCCCAGCGGCGGCATCACCTCCGTCTTGGTGAGCACCATCTCGCTGATGGACCCCACCACCACGAAGCAGTCGAACCGGTTGAACAGCGACACGAAGTAGCCCTGCCAAATAATGGTTTAAGAATTTTATTTCTCTAAGAATTACATCATCATCACAACCCTTTCTTTGTCCCACTGTTGGGCACGGGCCTGGTTTCAGAATTTTATTTCTCTAAGAATTACATCATCATCACAACCCTTTCTTTGTCCCACTGTTGGGCACGGGCCTGGTTTCAGAATTTTATTTCTCTAAGAATTACATCATCATCACAACCCTTTCTTTGTCCCACTGTTGGGCACGGGCCTGGTTTCAGAATTTTATTTCTCTAAGAATTACATCATCATCACAACCCTTTCTTTGTTCCACTGTTGGGTACGGGTCTCTTCTCAGAAAGGGAGGGATTATATAGATTAAGAATTACATAAATATGTCACCTTAAGAAAAACAAAAAACAGTAAATATTGAGGGTATAATATAAAATTATAACTTCTTGTTCCCAAATACAAAAAAAAATCAAACTAAATGTTGCCCTGGAAATGAACGAGCAAAATGCTTTTTTTTGTATTACAAATGCAAATTTTTATCTTATTTTTTGAATGCTATTGGGGGTTACCATCACTGGCCAGTTTGGTTGACATGAACCAAATTATATCAGTCACTAATTTCAGTAAAGCAACGTTAACTACATTATAATATCGCTGCGACCCATATACGTCCCACTGCTGGGCACGGGTCTCCCCCACAGACACTGCTGCGGGAGTTCTAGAGCATACTCCACCACGCTGCTCCAATGCGGATTGGTGGAGGGGTTAGTGGCCAACCCAGTGTCGAATGTTCTTAAGCCACCCGAAGGTCTTCGACAAGGCTTAACGATTGTTTCCACCATTGAAAACAACCGGGACCGACGGCTTTACGTGCCCTCCGAAGCACGGCATAAAATATATCATAATGCAAGTCGGGCTTACCTGCAAACCTAAGCTGTACATCTTGACTAACATCTCAAGCGTGAACAGTGCTACGAAGAATGCGTTTCCGTATTCCTGGAACAGATCTAGCCATTGTGGTTGTCTGAAAACAAATATTATGTTAAAAATAGGCAGTGTTTTTGATATAGGTACTACCTATAGAGAAAATTAGACATATTTATCACTACGGAAATATACTGTACCGATTACAAAAATTATTTCACCATTAGAAAGCTGCATTTTCACTGAGTGACATAGGCTATATAATATTAGTAGGTGTAAACGAAACTATTGTTATGTCTAATTCCACGCGAGCGAAGCTGCGAGCGTCCACTAGTAAATATATAATTCTTTATTCATTAAAACTTCCATTCCAGTCAAAATACGATCCAGACAAAAAATTCATTTTAATCTTTTCAGTAGTTTACAAAATGCCAACCGCAAATCCTTGAATTGTAAAGATATTGCAATTTAGATGAATAATATTATTGGATCTTATTGGATACAAGCCTTACTAAGATTAGTGGAAGGTCCTAATGAGGTAAATTTTATTTGTCAGTTTTTAAACGAGTCAGGTACAAAAAATGAGTAACAAGTGAGTACAAATATTTGCAAGCAAGTAAAGATAAAGATGTAGACGTTCATGAGCTACACGATGACGATAATACAAAGTAAAGGATAAGTGGTGATCGGTTTAAACATATTTTATTTCTCATAAGACATACATACATCTTTAGAGGTGTCAATAAAGTCACTTAAAATGAGAAACTTAAATTAGGTAGGTAGTACAGATACTTTAGTTCATTACTATTTCATTTGTATGCATTCTATTTTTTGTTTATCTATTCAGTTACGTTGAACACGTACTTATTGTTTAAGAAGAACTTTGAATTTACTAAAAGTGTGTACATTCGTAATACTCTCTGGCAGGTCGTTATACATTTTTGCACCTTCATAAGTTATGCTGGACATGCCATAATTTGTTAATGATGATGATGATAATGATGATGATGATGATGATGATGATGATGTAAAATGTAGAACTTACTGATAGTGCTCGCTGGCAAGCACCACGGTGTTGAGGAACACGAGCACGATGATCAGCCAGTAGAACGTCTGCGACTTCACCGCGCGCCGGCACGCGCGTTTCATTCGACGGTTGACCTGGAGCATATAAAACAACGCAATCAGACGCCTGTATTTCACCGATGCGCCCATAGCTTCCATAGCCCATAGATTCAATGTGATCGAAAGTGTTAAGCAACGAAGGGCGCGGTCGGTTTGTGGATGCTAGTGGCAAAATTTCATAGACGCTACCGTGCTTCGGTGGGCACGTAAATCCGTCGGTCCCGGTTGTTTTCAATGCTGGAAACAGTCGTTAAGCCTTGTCGAAGACCTTCGGGTGGCTTGAGAACATTCGACACTGGGTTGGCCACTAACCCCCACCATCTCCGCTTTAGACCTCCCGCAGCAGTGTCTGTGGGGGAGACCCGTGCCCAGCAGTGGGACGTCTATGGTTCGCAGCGATTTCACCGATGGGGAAGTTCTGTAGCTCACCTACTTGTCCCCGAGTACATTGTAGATACTATATCATAAGGGGAGAGCTTATTGCCATACAAAGTGAATTTCGTGTTAGAAAATTAAGTCCCCCTATTGTTTTTTTTTTTTGGTGTAACAATAAAGTATTAAAAAAAAAAAAAAACAAATAATCCAAATCCCCATAATATTTTGACTGACCCGGTCATACAATAGGCGAATGCAATCTAAGTATCTTTGGACCCAAAAAATTTCACATATATAAAAAAAATCGAATGGTGTACTTCAGAGTACAATTTTAGATCCCTTTTTCTGTATCATTTTTTTTGCTTTAAATTATATTCTAAATTTAATTTAATATATAAAAGTGTTATTAATCACTACACTACTTACTTTATCAAAATCTTGTTTCCATAGCTTGCCTAGTGATTTTTTCTGTTCCACGGGCTCAATGCCTAAATGGTCCGTGGAGTCATGTTCACTTGTAGCTTGACCTGAAATTGTGATTGCATACAAAACAAACATCTACATATTTGGTTTTATCCATTATCTATATAAATACTGTAACACTTTCCGTTTCTTCATGCAGTGCTTGGCGGAGCCATTTTATTTTGTTTAAGATTTATTTTACTGCTGCATTCTACTTACTTTTTATTTAAAACTAGTGGATGCCCGCAGCTTCGCTCGGAATTAGACATTCACTAACATCAAAAACGACAAAGTTTCATACTAACTTTGCACCCCCGTTTTACCCCCTTAGGGGGTGAATTATCAAAAATCCTTTCTTAGTGCTCTCCTATGTTATAAAAGGAACCCCTGTGCAAAATTTCAAGATTCTAACCCTTATAGTTTAGGCCCTGCGTTGATATGTCAGTCAGTCAGTCAGTCAGCTTCTCCTTAAATATTTAGATGTTCTTACCTAACATATTCCCCGTGCCCATGCCATAGTCTATCCTCTTCTGGTCGACCGTGTCGTTCTGGTCGGCTATTGGCTCCAAGTACTCAGCTTGCGTTATCCAATCTAAATAGCCCTTTAAGTCCTCTTCCAACTGCTGCTTTTCTCTTAACTTCTGGAAGTCTCCTCTGTTCTTTGCTTTTTCTCTCTCTTTTGAGAACTCTCTGGTAAAAAAGACATTGAATGTTAATACAATAGTTATACTTCTCTTAACGCTCCTGGTCGCAGAGACATTGTCATCTGATCGATAGTTTCAAGCTGTTTTCTGGTTCCCTAAGAACTTTCTACAATCGGGTTGGCAACTAACTCCTCCACCAACTCGCACTGGGGCAGCGTGGTGGAGTACGCTCTAAGCCATTATAGTTATTTTAATGCGATCATATTGCTCAGATATTTTTTTAATGAGCCAGCATTATTTTAACGTTAGTCGTGATTTATGTAGTTAGGTCTACACTTGGTGGCTTGCCTAAACTGGTAAACATTTTTTATATAAGATGACTCTTTTTTTTTGTAGTCATTATGATAAAATTAAATACATACCCAGACAACACACCGAGAATCAGGTTCATGACGAAAAACGCTCCTAATATTACCATGGAGACGAAGTATATCCATTCCCAGCTGTTGCCCATCGCATCTTGTATCTGTAACATTATTATATCTATTAACAGCAGCTGTGAAATAAAATCAGCTATTAAATAAGTATCGATTTTATGCCAAATCGCTCGAGAAGCTTTTGAACAAAATTTTTTTTTTATAAAGTAATTAAACATCCAAATTCTGAAGACCATTAGACAGATCTTAGAAATACACCTACTTATTATATGTAATAGTTCACATTCCAGATTATTATTTTTTGTAAATCTTTGCATATTACTGAGTTCGGAGTAATGGAACTAAAAATCTGAAGGTCTGTTGGTTAAAGGTAGTATTGATCGGTAGAAAATGGTATTAGGCATAAATATAAAGGCTGTATACTGAAATGAAGTAAAAACAATAATTGCATAAAAAAAATGATGGAAATTAAATCTATTTAAAAAGCGTATTTTTATTATGTATTGGAACGAAGTACAACACAGGTAATACAACAAAGAGTAGTTATTTGAGATAATTTGTGATAATTTGCATTTCATTGTATTATGACTAATTAAAGGTGATGCTTGATACTGAAACATTGTACTGAAATAAAGCAACAAAATTGTGTAATGTAGTAAGTTATTTGAGTAACGAAAATGTAATTATCGTGCTTGTATTTTAAAAGCTTTTATTTAACTTCACTCGTATGTATGTCCTGGAATCTTGCAATCAATATTTCACCCACTTCCACTGAAGCTATCGAGCTGAAATTTGGCACACATATTAGGTTCCGATGACAATGCATGAAAATAAAATAGGTAGCATTTAAAAAAAAATATTTTTACAGTTTAATTTCATTGAATTAAAAGGCAATTTTTTTTTTTAAAGGATAAAGGTAAACCAACTAACATTATACATAACATCAGTCCAGCCTTCAAGCGTGATGCACTGGAAGACGGTCAGCATGGACAGGCCGAAGTTGTCGAAGTTGGTGATGCCGAAGTTGGGCCCGATCCAGCCGTCGCGGCACTCCATGTCGTCGCCGAGCTGCGAGCAGTTGAACCCGTTGTCCACGTCGCACGGGTGGGCCGCCTCCATCATACGAACTTACATTATACATAACATCAGTCCAGCCCTCGAGCGTGATGCACTGGAAGACGGTCAGCATGGACAGGCCGAAGTTGTCGAAGTTGGTGATGCCGAAGTTGGGCCCGATCCAGCCGTCGCGGCACTCCATGTCGTCGCCGAGCTGCGAGCAGTTGAACCCGTTGTCCACGTCGCACGGGTGGGCCGCCTCCATCATCTCATCTGGAATTAATGCATCCATACTAATATTATAAATGTGAAAGTGTGCTTGTTTGTTTATTTGTTTGTTTGTCCGGGTTTCACGTCGCAACGAAGCTATTATATGGTATGGTTTTTGTGTGTGGAGATAGTGAGGAGGGTGGAGAGAGACGTAGGCTACTTTTTACCGCGGTAAAACATCCCCATGGGAAGATATCGATGTTTTGTTATTTGCTAGAAATTTAGTTCCGAATGTTGTTAACAGATGGCATTGTTAATTCCCTTTTCCCACGCGGGCGGAGCCGCGGGTAAAAGCTAGTTTAAAAATAAACAACATTCGTGGTGGTCTTCAGAATTACGGATAGAGCAAGCGAGCTCAAGGATTTTCTATGAATTAACAAACAGCCTGTATATAAAAAGGAGAAGCTGATTGACTGACTGACATATCAACACAGGGCCTAAACTATAAGGGTTAGAAACTTGAAATTTTGCACAGTGGTTCCTTTTATATCGTCGGGGAGCACTAAGAAAGGATTTTTGAAAATTCACCTCCAAAGTGGGTAAGACGGGGGGTGAAGTTAGTATGAAACTTTGCCGTTTTTGAAGTCAAGTGGGCAACCCGAACGCGGGCAGACGTCGTTAATGGGTCTAATTCTACGCGAGCGAAGCTGCGAGCGTCCACTAGTGGAATATAAAGCACCACGAAGTAGGGAAAGAAGAGGAGTTGTTAACCTGGTGAGAAGTAAAGACATTATGACATCGCAATATGAATTGCTTCAGCTGAGTTATCAACTAAACAAGACGTAGGTAGATTTGTTAGATCATAGTATTCAGTTTTCATAAGGCACATTCATTTCTGCATTACAGTTTAACTGATTTTGGGCCAGTCCTTCGTTAACTTAATTAATTGTATCAGGCGTTACTTTGCGGAACTCCATTATTACAAAACAAGCATTAATCTACTTTGCAACAATCCGCGAACAAAAATGTATGATGGTGGGCAATCAATGAATACATACACCAGCAAACAAAACACGTGTTTCGCCCCAAAACAAGGCATACTCAGGGCAAGCAGACTCTACGACGGTTAATCGCAGTCTTCGCTAACTTGAAAGTTCATAGTCAGTTATCAAGATTCGACCCAAACCAACTAACAAAGAATACAAGCTAAAAGAATTTAAAATTAATAAAGCCATCGTAGCTGTTCACGAAAAATACTAAGTGATATGTACTGCACAGGTAGGGGGATGAAAGTCCTGAGGGTCGCTTTCGGGATCACAATAAAACGCCGCTAACCGTTACTTGCATATAATTCAAGTGACAGAAATCATAAAATGTTTTACCTACCTACATAATTATTTCTACCTACCTACTTATTATCTTATATTATTATAATTATTTCATACATCACACTAAGTAGTTACGAAGCTGGACCAAACCTGTGTACTTGTTATAGCAGGTCTTGTGCATCTTCCCGGAGAACAGCTCCAGCCCGATGATGGCGTAGATGATGATCACGAAGATCACCAGCAGCGCGATGTGCAGCAGCGGCACCATCGCCTTCAGGATCGAGTTCAGAACTATCTGGAGACCTGGAACCATGGGAAATTACGTGATGAAAGTAGAGTGAGCGTAGACCTTGAAGCGGTAAAATCTGAATGACTCGGCCAGCGACCACAAGCTCTAGTTTTGAGCTCACCGTGATCGAAAGCGAATAATTTTCTTTAAATTCTTATCCGTACTGTTTAGTTTAGTAGACGACCAAAGCTCACCGACATAGTTCGCAGAGTTAGTACGTTGAAGTGGCAATGGGCAGGCCACGTCGTTCGCAGGGCTGATAACCGGTGGGGAAGAAAAGTCCTCGAATAGAGATCTCGACTTGGAAAAAGGAGCACAGGCCGCCCTTCGACAAGGTGGACGGACGACCTGAAGAAGGCAGCGGGAAACAGCTAGATTCAGAAGGCACAGGGCCGGTCGGAGTGGCGTCGTTTAGGAGAGGCCTATGTCCCGCAGTGGACCAATAAAGGCTGATGATGATGATGACTGTTTAGTTTGTCGTGTAACTCGCCGGGCGAATATTGAATTGCCTCTATCTATCGAGAAATTACCCATAATTATTAGATTTAATGTCCGTGATTAAAATAGGTAGCGACCATAAACAAAACTACCGCAGTCTTAATTCACGCGAGCGCAGCTGCGGGCGTCCCCTAGTCCTTAATAAAGGATTCCTTGAACTGTTATTGAGACAATAGCCCCGCATAGATGTGACCCGGCGGATAAGCACGTCTCAGGTAGTAAGAAGTCCCTACGACGTCCCAAGGAGGCACTTCGGGTTTCAAAGGATTTTTGGGTCGTTAGGTCTTTTAGAAATAACGTTACTCAAAGCCACAAAGGAATTTGAGTGAGAAAATTAAGAGTTGAAGAAGTCGACGACAAAGTTCTGGCCATACGGAAGACATAGGAAATAGTTCACATAAGAATGAAAGACGGGAAAGTATCGAGTTTTGAAACATGTCTTTGAAGGGAGAAAAGGCCTCTTGGTAAATGGTAAGGCTTTAGAACTCAGTACTCGTAAGTGATTTTATGTTGTATCTACTTCTGCTTAAATAGCTTTTATGTGTTTATTTATTTAATCTGGATCTGGATCTAGCTATAGTTCCCTGTAGGTAGGATCTGGTGCCAAGTAGTAGGACGACGGTATGTGTGGCCCCATACCGTCGTAACAAGGGCAGATCAGGGATGGGGCAGCACCTCCCAAGCAGAGCCCAAATGAAGGGCACCGCGCTAAAAGGACTCCGGTTGCGTTCCATTGGAGATCCCGGAGTCCTCCACATAGCGACGAGGAAGGCCACCGGGGGGGTTTTAGTGCGGATAAAAATCCCACATAACCCGGTGTTGCTCCCACGGCACCGGGTACCTTTTGAAGGTTTCCCCCTCGACAACAAAAAAAAAAAAGGTAGGATCTGGTAATAGCTATATTCACGTGGTTATAGCATTCCCAGAACTTATCGGAAGCTCATAAAAAAGGAGAAGCTGACTGACTAACTGACATATCAACGCAGGGCCTAAACTATAAGGGTTAGAAACTTGAAAATTTGCACAGGGGTTCCTTTTATAACGTAGGGGAACTACTAAAGCACTAATAAAGGATATTTGAAAATTCACCCCCTAAGGGGGTTAAACGGGGGTGCAAAGTTAGTATGAAACTTTGCCGTTTTTGAAGTCAAGTGGACAACCCGTCTAATTCATTCTACGCGAGCGAAGCTGCGGGCGTCCACTATCAAATATAAATACATATGTATCCAAGCTATAGTGGTAATATACTTGTGGGTAATGTGGGTATATACTGGTATACACAGGCTACTCACTGGGCACCCCCGACACCAGCCTCAGTGGCCGCAGCACCCTGAACGCTCGCAGCGCCTTCACGTCGAAAGCATCCTTGAATATGCTCGACAGGACTGTGCTCACCATGCTGCGAATGAACGACAAATTTATTATTGATGAGCAGAGAACTGGTGACACGGACAAGATTGTGGTCCGGTTGGCGCGTGTTATGTATAACCGCGCAGACAGGTCATCAGGGGGGAATTAGCGACTAACTAGATGACCGACTGACTCTCACGTTCAACAGCGGGGAAATCACCGTCAGGGTTTACCCCTGAAGCAATTGCCCGGATAGAAGGAATCTCCCCTAATTCCGAATTCCCTCAACGCAAGAGGCGCGGTCGGTTTGTGGATGGGTGATCGATAGCTAGTGGCAACATTTCATGGAAGCTACCGTGCTTCAGAGGGCACATAAAGCCGTCGGTCCCGGTTGTTTTCAATGGTGGAAACTTGTCGTTAAGTCTTGTCGAAGACCTTCGGGTGGCTTGAGAACATTCGACACTGAGTTGGCCATTAACCCCTGCACCAATCCGCATTGGAGCAGCGTGGTAGAGTAAGCTCTAGACCTTCCCGCAGCTGCGTCTGTGGGGGAGACCCGAGCCCAGCGGTGGGACGTCTATGGGTCGCAGCGAAGTAAACGGACTCACCCGATGACGACGATGGTGAAGTCGAGCAAGTTCCACCCGTTGCGCAGGTACGAGCCCGCGTGCATCACGAACCCGTACGCGATGATCTTCATCACGCACTCGCCGGTGAAGATCACAAGGAATATGTACTCGATTTTCTCCTGCAAGTTGTAAAATTGGGTATAATACATGAACTCGATCTTCACTTGCTAAAGGAGCCCTCCGAAGCTCGGAGCTACATCGACGTCCATATGTCTATCACGTATGAGACGAATCATAGAACTATGAACTATATACATATTATAAATACAAATACATTATATAAATGTAAATGCAAAATACAAAAGTACCCGCTTATTCACTGTTTGTTATGCAATTCTTGATTTATTTTGTTTCAAATGTTACCATATCTTAGTTTTAACTGTTTCGTACGCTCCAGGATGCATGTAATTTATAATAATTAATCATGTTTCTCAGTAAGTGATTTTGTAAATCTTTTGAGAAATAAATAATCTTTAATCGTTTAATCAAAATGCAAAAACAAAACACAAATACCAAATACAATGTTTGTTTGTTTCTGTTGGTACACATGAGAAGTCACATTTATGAACAGTTAGTTACATATTATAGTTCTCAACAGGTTCTTGAACATAATATAACGGGAACACTACAATATTTTTAATCACAGTATTATATTGTACCCACTCCTACTACTTACCAGAACCCAATTGGTGTAGTTGGAGTCGCTGCTGGGGTAGGGCGTGTAGACCGCCAGCGCTATGCAGTTGGCGAAGATCGTGGTCAGGATCATCCACTCGAACGGTCTGGGTTCCATTCAGGAGCTTAGCTTCACATTATTATGATTTTGAAAAAATAAATTTTCATTGAGTATATGAAAATAAATCACAAATTTGTTTTTTATTTTCATATAAGTATTTGAGTTGAGATTTAAGTGTATGAGTAGGTACATAATTAGGTATGTAGTCTTCTGTTCGGGATGAATTCAGTATTTTTGTATTTTTCACCTACCTACAACAGGTTGAATACGGGCAACGTGTTGACCAAAGTTAAGTGACGAAATGATGAAAGCCATAGAAATTTTAGTTTCAAATTGAGTTTGAATTAGAGATTGAAGTTTGAATTTAATGAAATTAAAAATGGAATGGAAAGCATTGACAAATAACGATGTTATTTTAATGGGATTAACATTTAGGGATGTAGGCATAGGGACTTGCAAAGTAAGGAGGTTGTCTTGGGTCCAACAGGTACCTATTAGAATTTGCCCAGTAATTTCATTGAAATTACATTAAGCAGTGTTGCAAGTATAAAAACCCTGTCGCACGTGTCCATAGGCGACGGTGACCACTTACCATCGGGTCCGTGTCCCTGTTTGTTATAAAAAAATTACGCAATAAGTCTTATTCCATACGAGCGAAGCTGCGGGCGCCCACTAGTATCGAACCGGGGCATGTACCTGTGATGTATCTACAATAATCTCACCATTCAACGTAAAAGTTAGTTATAGGCAACGATAGAAAGGTATCATGAACAGCAGTTAAAATTATAGATGCAGATACAGTTTCTAAAGCAAGAATTTTCAGTTTTTAACTACTTACACTAAAAATAAAACACCGAATTCCATTTTTAATATCCGTATCGCTTTCAAACAGAATCTTACAGAATTTGTATGTTCAATCCGTACGGATTATTTCTACGATCTTGCGAGAGCAAACGCCAAGCAGGCTTATTTACGCTTCTGATCAACAACTGCTGTTAAAATACGAAGCGATTTTACATACGGCAAAGAGCTAGGGCTGCCATCTCTAAAACCTGCTCCCACGTACCGGAAGCGTAAGTTCCCCGGATTTTGGACCTTTCACCCCGGACATTTCAATACTTTTTTTATCATAACATCAAAATGTCCTCAAATTTTAAAATAGACTATAATCAGAACTAAAACTTAAAAAACCATAAATTGTAACTTTTTTTAGCAATGCTACATGTTTATTTCTATATATATTGCAGAAAAACAAAACAAAATTTGTTGTTTCCATCCATTCATGCTTTTTGGGTTCATTCTCCAGTGTCCTGGAGTTATATGTTGCCAGGGTTGGCCCTGGCAACATATAACGTCTGGCAACATATAAGGTCGTTTCACTGTAATATGGATGGCCGGGCGTCTGCCGGGGATTTTAGCACCCCTTGCCCCACCGTTACCATAGCCGCCACCGTAGCCAGGAATAGCAGGGCCGCCGGGGACTGGGGGCCGGGGCCTTGGCCTTGGCCATAGAGGGGTTGTAGCTATGGTCACCGCACTTGGCTAGTCCGAGTTGGTGAACGCAGTTAAATTTTGTACGCTGCTCAGAGATGCTGCTACCCATCTCTTGTACGTAGGCGGGATGATAAGTACCTAGCCTCTGCTATTTAAAAAGTTAAAATTAAAAAAATATATATGTCATTTTAAAAGCTTTTATTTAACTTCACTCGTATGTATGTATGTATGTCCTGGAATCTTGCAATCAATATTTCACCTACTTCCACTGAAGCTATCGAGCTGAAATTTGGCACACATATTAGGTTCCGATGACAATGCATGAAAATAAAAATAAAATTATAAAAGCTTTTAAAAAAAAATTTTTTTGGAGTATAATTTAAATTCGTATCTCTGGCCACCTGTGTTCTAAATTTGAATTTGGTGGCGTGAAAATTTTATTGATTTTTTGTAATTTGAAAATATATTTCGTCAACTGTTTTCAAAATGGATAAAATTGAACAAAGAGCGGTGATAGTTTCTTCATATGAAGGGCATGAAGGGGAAAGATATCTATGACGAGTTAAAGAATGTTTTGGGTGAATGTGCTCCTTCTTATGCCACAGTAAAAAACTGGGTGGCTGAGTTTAAACGCGGTCGTACATGTGTCCAAGATGAAGCCCGCCCCGGACGTCCAAAAAGCGTCACGACTCCGGAAATGGTCGTGAAAGTACATGATATTTAGCAGATCGACTATTGAAGTTATCTGAAATAGCTGACACTACAGGTATCTCAAAAGAACGGGTACATCATGTCCTAAGTGAGGAATTAAATATGAAAAAGTTATCGGCCCGTTGGGTGCCGCGATTGCTTACGCACGATCAAAAAAGGATTCGGGTGCAAAACTCAAAAGAATATCTGAACCGTTTTCAGAGTAATAAGGTCGATTTTTTACGTCAATTTGTAACAACAGATGAAACATGGGTTCATCATTATACGCCAGAATCAATAATTCAATCAAAACAGTGGACTCGATCGGGATGCCCGGCTCCAAAAAAAGCCATGGCTGTAAAGTCGGCTGGAAAAGTGATGGCTTCCGTCTTTTGGGATGCAGATGGGATCTTGATGATAGATTACCTTCCTAAAGGTCAAACAATTAATGGAGAATACTACACTAATCTTCTTAATAAGCTTCATCAATGTATTCAGCAAAAACGACCAGGTTTGGCGAAAAAAAAAATCATCTTCCACCAGGACAACGCTAGGGTTCACACATGTGTTAAAGCTATGGCAAAAATCAACGAATTGACGTATGATTTGCTGCCCCACCCACCTTATTCGCCTGATCTAGCGCCATCAGACTTCCACTTATTCCCTAAGCTCAAAACTTTTTTGGGCGGACAGAAATTTGCCACTAATGATGAAGTCATAGCCGCTGTAGAGGAGTATTTTGCAGGCCTCGAAAAAAATCATTTATGGAAGGCATTACTGCTTTAGAACGAAGATGGAATAAGTGCGTAGAGGTTCACGGAGACTATGTCGAAAAATAAATAATAATAAATAATAATAATAAATATCTTGGACATTCTCACACACGGCCATCTGACCCCAAAGTAGGCGCGAGCCTGTGTTATGGGTGTCAGAGACTGATATACATACATAGATATTTTTAAATACATACTTAAATAGATAATATTGACATCCAGACACAGAACAAATACAAGTGTTCGTCACACGAATATTTGTCCTGAGTGGGATTCGAACCCACGACCTTTGGCGCAACAGACAGGGTCACTACCGATTGCGCCAACGGGCCTGCCAAAATAAAATTAATTTTATCACGGAAAGTTAAGTGTTTTCTTATTAGGCTAGTTACTTATCATCCCGCCCTCGTACTATGTTGTTGTCGCTCTTAGCACCACCCTGGAGGGACGTGTAAGGTTGCCTTAGGTTAGCTGCGAACGGCGTGCTTAAGGTCTAGACGCCAATACACGAGAACCCGGAGAAGACGGCAAGCCACTGCTGAGAATATAGCCAGAGCCTATATAGTTTACCGGGATGCCACCAGAGCGCTCCAAATCGAGATAGGGAACTCGAAAGCGCGATGTTGGAAGGAACTGTTAGAGGGACTCAATAGGGATCCATGGGGGCGCCCTTACAAAATGGTACTGGGCAAACTTAGACCATGGGCTCCACCATTGACGGAAACCCTGGATCCTGATTTAATGCTGAAGGTTGTCGATACACTCTTTCCGAGAGTTCAGGATCGTCCTTCATCATCGTCGATAGACCTTCCCGTATGGTCCGAGGAGTTGGTTGTGACGGAGGAGGAATTGGAGCAAGCTGTGAGGCGTCTCGGAGCCCGAAACACTGCACCCGGCCCGGATGGTGTCCCGGGCAGAGTGCTGGTGTTAGCTCTGGCTATCTTGGGGTGCAGGATGAGGCAGTTATTTAGCAGCTGTCTCCGTGCGGGAGTATTTCCATCCGATTGGAAAGAGGCGAAGTTAGTCCTCTTGAAGAAGGAGGGTAGGGCTGCGAACTCTCCCTCTGCGTATCGGCCCATATGTTTGCTACCCGAAGCTGGCAAGCTATTCGAGCGAGTGATTTCTGCTCGACTTAGCGATCACCTGTCACGTGTTGGTCCCGACCTATCTGATAGCCAGTTTGGTTTCCGGCAGGGAAGGTCCACGGTGGATGCGATACTTCGCGTTCGCTCCTTGTCAGAGCAGGCTATTCAAAGGGGTGGGGTGGTGATGGCGGTGAGCTTAGACATCGTCAACGCTTTCAACACCCTACCCTGGAGGGCTATTAGGGAGGCACTAATCCACCACAATGTGCCTCCCTACCTGCGTAATACAGTCGGGGCATACCTACGCGGTAGGTTTATCCAATATATGGGCCGGGACGGAATACATCAGAGGGAGATTACGTGCGGGGTTCCACAGGGTTCAGTTTTGGGGCCTCTTTTGTGGAATGTCGCATACGACGCGGTACTGCGTACCAGCCTCCCCTTAGGCGTCAGTGTCGTTTGTTATGCGGATGACACGTTGGTGCTGGCCGAAGGGGATACTTTTGAGAGGACGGCTAGGCTAGCCGAGCTTGGAGTGGCATGCGTGGTTGCCGAAATCCGCAAACTGGGCCTAAGGGTAGCGCCTTCGAAAACGGAGGCGTTGTGGTTCCATAAGCTTCCCAGGCGCATGGAGCCACCCAGTTTGATGATCCGCGTGGGTGACGTTGATGTCCAGGTGGGCCAGTACCTTAAGTACCTGGGCATCACCCTGGACGGTCGCTGGGGCTTCGAAGAGCACTTCGAGCGGCTAATCCCCCGTATAGAGAGGGTGGCAGGGGTAATGCACCGTCTGTTGCCTAATCTAGGGGGACCTCAGGAGGGAGTTCGCCGTCTCTATTGTGGTGTCGTGCGATCCATAGTTCTGTATGGTGCCCCGGTATGGTCGCACAGACTATCGGGTGTCCGTCGCTGCAGGAACAAACTATATGGTGTACAGCGCAGGATGGCTATCCGAGTAGCGCGGGGATATCGCACGATATCGTACGAGGCGGCTACTATTCTGGCACGATTTCCGCCTTTGGATATCTTGGCGGACATGGACGCGAGGGTGTACGCTCGATTGCGTTCTATGCGCCAAAGGGACGGAAACGTGTCAGATGCCAACCTGAGGGTGCTCAGACGGCAGGCGCACCGACAGGCACTCGTTGAATGGCGCGTGCGACTGGAGGAGGAAAGACGCGCCCGTCAGCGAGTGGTGGGTGCGATACTGCCGAACTTCGAAGCCTGGCTGGGAAGGACGGCGGGTAACGTCACCTATCGGCTGACACAGGTGCTCACCGGGCATGGCTGCTTCGGTGAATATCTGTGTCGGATTGGACGCGAGGCATCACCACGATGCCACCATTGTGGAGGGGACCAAGACGACGCACAGCACACGCTTGAGGAGTGCCCTGCTTGGGAGCCTGAGCGCCGCGCCTTGGTCAACCGGATCGGCAGAGATCTCTCTCCGTCTGCGGTTGTAGCAGCGATGCTGGCGGAAAGCAGCTCCTGGATGGACCCCCCCACACAGTTCACGGTAACACAGTTCTATGAATGTAAATTTGTCGTTTAAATTCATATAACTGTGTAAATAATTTAAATTAAAAAGAAAACTACTTATAATTTTTAATTATTTGGTAATTCCTTAAGCGATAACATTAAAATGCCTTCAAAGTGGTGTAGTTTTATTTACATAAATTATGGGAACGGGATCTGATTGAAAACCCGGACTTTGATTGTAGTCCGGGTTTCACCCGGACTACAATTAAAACCCCGCCCGGACGCTCCCCGGACGTCTTCCAAACTATGACAAATCCGGGGAAACCCGGACGGATGGCAGCCCTACAAAGAGCAATAAGCAATGCATAGTCTTTCCTTTGTGGTTGAGCATCATAGGGAATAGGTGCGGTATGCTCGTTTGCTAAAAATCAAGCATAGTTTGCAAGGGAATTCAAAATGTATACAATAATATGTAGGTTTACACGGGACGACAGCTTGTGTTCACACCTTGATAATTCGACATAATACGTTAATACGACATAATAATATTTTACTGACATAAGATAATAGTACCTACTGACGATATAACGACCGAGGAAATTAATTAGGTACAATTATTTTCTGAGTCCGCAAAAGTCGCCCAGACTGCTAGGCTAAGATAAAGCTTAATACAGAAATGAAGTAATGATGACTTTCTTTATTTTCTTTTTTCACCGATTTTTTTTTATCATTCATTTATTAATAATAACAGTTTCTTTAGTAAAATTAAAAATTTTAATTTAATTAATTTTAATAACTAAACCAAATGTAAAAAAAATTGATAGTACCCAAAGGGCCCAAAAACGCTGGCTGCATTTCCTCTGCATCGCTAAGCCGATGCGGACGAGGGAACTGCCAGCCCATTGGTCACCGGTAATTTCAATGAATTTTTTAGATGTATTGCCAAAAAGCTTGTGTGCGTCAGGTCCTCGGGCCAAGAGTCTCAACTCCAAAAGCTGTGAAACTATAATTTGAACCGAGATTGTACTGTACTGCTTGCTGAAGGATGGGTATGCGACGATGCCCACCGTCGCATACCCATCCACACTACCCACACTAGGGCCCGTCATCCACCACGGAACAAGAGACATACAAGTCTCTTGCCATCATTCCGGAAAAAGTCATTTGGCTCTAACATTGCCGGAATATTGATAGAGACAGTTGTTTTTTGAGTCCAGGTAAAAGTCCCGCAAAACTACTACTACTACTACTACTAGTAGTACTAGTAGTAGTAGTAGTAGTCTTCTAAGTAGCAAACTCTTCGATTGCCGCAGAGTTGATGAAGATATTCAACACATTTTGACGAAGTGTGTCCGGACGGAATCTTACAGGAGTTTAAGTATCGCAAAGACAATGCAGATGTCGGATGAGGCCAAGCCTCTCCTATGTCGTATGAGGCCATGGTTGAAACTTAGTTGTTTTGGATACTAAAAACATAGATTTAATTATCTGATGATTTTGTGTTGTTGTGTACCGTTAAGTGTTTATGTTATTATTTTTGTTAATCCTTTACGGGACGATGTGGTCGCTCAGCGACAAAGTCTACAAATATATCTCTCTCTAATAAGCTCTCCCGCTGTAGGACGCATGTCTAAAGTGTAACACAGTAATATCGTTTTGCGATATATCATTCGCTACAAGCTTGTTCCCGTGGAATTGCGACGATGTATTTATTAGTTCACGAGATTAGATATTACGCAATAAATTCGACCGTGATTGTCCGTTTACATGACATGATATGAGATTCTTTATAAAAACACATTCCAATTTTATACGTAGCCTAAGAATTCATTATGAAGAAACTAGGTGCTGTCCGCGGCCTCGCTCGCGTGAAATTTGTATTATAGCATTTTTTATCCCAAGGGAGTTATTATTATTATTTCGGCTACCTCCATACCAAATTTTATCAAAATTTGTCCAGCCGGCAGCTTACTTTTTTTGTTTAATCTATAATTATATTAAAAAAAGCAAATAATTGTTTGTAATGTTTTCACACAAAAACTGCTGGACCGATTTCAAAAATTCTTTCACCATTAGAAAGTTGCGTCTTCACTGAGTGCCTAGGCTAACTAGGTGTTAACGAAACTATTGTTATGTCTAATTCCACGCCAGCGAAGCTGCGGGCGTCCACTAGTGAGTAATAATAGTATAACCTAGTAGTATGAAGTTTTACCCCCGACCTACTGTTAATTTTACCATTAAGTACCTTACTGTTTTTGTTTTCTTTCTTTTTTGTTTAATATTAGATGTATGTGTTCAAATATTAACTGCTACGCATGCGTTAGAGAACAACGAAATAAAAGTTTTCTTTCTCCCTTTCCTTAAAAATAATAAAATAAAGCATGAATTAACTTGAAATGCCACGAGTGGGTTGAAGGCTTCGCGGCTAGTGCCTACGTCATCGCTGACGTCAGCCATCCAATCGATTGTAGAGTTCGGTAGTGCAGCCTCCCATGACAATTATGTCAAGCATGACTCAGGATGGTCGGGAAAATTTAGTTAGTCACTTAACTAGTTTCGTTTTTTTTAGTAGTTAGTTTAGTTAGTTAACTATGTAGTTGTCAATTACATTATGAGCTTGCCTCGTGGGGACCAAGATTAAGAAGAATTTTCTTCTCTCCATTTAACGGCAACTCTCTATAACATCAAAATATGCAGTCCTAATGTTCTAATTAACTTTCTCAACTAATTGGACTAACCATCCCAGTCCCTAATTGAGTCTTGTACAAAGTCAGTCACAGTTGTCATGGGTGGCAGCGGATGTGTGGTGCTGCAAGCTCGTTTGCTATCCTGTTACCATAAAAAAAAAAAAAAAAGTCCCTTAAATGTCGTTATATAGAGTTTACACTGTAAGTTTGCATGTAGGTATGCATTAAAATGAAATACATCCATACTAATATTATAAATGTGAAAGTGTGTTTGTCCGGCTTTCACGTCGCAACGAAGCTATTATATGGTATGGTTTTTGTGTGTGGAGATAGTGAGGAGGGTGGAGAGTGACGTAGGCTAATTTTTACCGCGGTAAAACATCCCCATAGGAAGATATCGATGTTTTGTTATTTGCTAGATATTTAGTTCCGGATGTTGTTAATAGATGGCGTTAGTAAAATTTATTTTCAAGTTCTTATCTATGTATGATAAACAACTCATTGTTATTCCCTTTGACCACGCGGGCGGAGCCGCGGGTAAAAGCTAGTAAATTATATGGGACAGTGACGTATGGTGAATGGTGACCGGTGAGCGGACACCGTGGCGCCCTGCAAGCGGCCTGCAAGCATGTCCTGCGATATCCCAGCCGTCACTGAGTCATTCACTCATTCGCGCATTGTTTGGCGAACCGCCAATGTTTTTATCATTATTTAATTTAATTAATTAATTTATTTATTATTTAGTCAGCAATTATGTATTAAAATAGTGGTTAGTTGTAAAGGGCAGGGTTGACGGTACAGGACCTCGCGGTCGGTCACCTATGCGATGGACTGACCAAATCAAGAACGCACTGGGTGGCCCCATAAGTGAATGTACCAGGATGACGGCCAACAGAGAGAGATGGCGGGACGTCGTGAGGCGAATAACATCTGCCCACACCACCACTACATGATGACCACGACCGATACGAGAAGATGCATTAAAATGTATGCATTATGGATGCATTAAAATGAAATACATAAATTATATGGGACAGTGACGTATGGTGAATGGTGACCGGTGACCGGAGACCGGACACCGTGGCGCCCTGCAAGCGGCCTGCAAGCATGTCCTGCGATATCCCAGCCGTCACTGAGTCATTCACTCATTCGCGCATTGTTTGGCGAACCGCCAGTGTTTTTTATCCGCGATGTTTTGTTTATTTACTGCGAGGGCATTGAGCTTCGGTTATGGATCAGTATTCTCCCACCGAACCGCGTGTCGTATCGTGAGCGGGACCTATTGGAATACCTACTTAGTTGGATAAGATAAAGGTCCGGGGTACGATCCTCTGCTCTTGTGGTTTTTTTAACTTGATATTTAATTATTTTTTAAATATCATGGACATTCTCACCACGGCCATCTGACCCCAAATAAGCGCAAGCCTATGGGTGTCAGAGACTGATATACTTACATATATATTTTCAAATACATATACTTAAATAGATAATATTAACATCCAGACACATAACAAACACAAGTGTTAGTCAGACGAATATTTGTCGTGAGTGGGATTCGAACCCACGACCCCTGGCGTAGCATCAGGGTCACTACCGATTGCACCAACGGGCCCGTCTAATATTATTCATACGTATAAGTCATAGTACGTTGCTCAGAGTATGGATTTCTGTCCGGTGAATGGCCAGCACCACTTTAACTGGACTATTAGTAGCACCAACCAACTGGACTAACTGTCACTAAGACACCCCTGTTCCTATAGTCCTGATACCTACGACCGAACTGACCAACTAATGACTTATCTATCTCTACTAAGACTTGTTTAAAGATTATTTGTTATGGTTGGCGCTTCATGTTTGTTTGCTATCTTATATCGATAAAAATACTTACTTCAAACTCGAACGCACATAAATATTATGCGTTTACTAGGAATACTAGGATGAACCTACTGGGCACTTTAATCATTGGGCAATTTTACTATGAATCACGGAATTCCTAAAATAATGTTTTGATGTGCAAGCCATCAACCGGTAGTTTTACTATAAAAAGACTTTGATATAATAACAAACAAATATAAATTTTTCCATCAAAGCCACAAAGCTTTGACCTATGATCGCTTTGATATTTTGAAACGGGTAGCTATAAACCACTCTACTAACTTTGCACCCCCGTTTTACCCCCTTAGGGGATGAATTTTCAAAAATCCTTTCTTAGTGCTCCCCTACGTTATAAAAGGAACCCCTGTGCAAAATTTCAAGTTTATAACCCTTGTAGTTTAGGCCCTGCGTTGACAAGTCAGTCAGTCAGTCAGTCAGTCAGCTTCTGCCTTTTATATATTATATAGATATTCGAAGATTTGAACTCATACCCCCTGGAGTGATACGTCAGTTCAATACACTCGGCAGTCACCTCTGTCATCACATTGAAGAAGAAATAAATTTTATTTAGACTAAAAAAAGTGTGTGTGTACTTATTTATGTACACACGTTAGAAGTTATACTTACTTCTTTGGCGTAACAAGATAAAAATCTTTTCAAAAATTTTATCTTTCGTCTTATTCTACGTTTGTAGAAAAAACGACACTAACAATAGAAAAAAGGTAGTTATTTAATACATTGAAAGTTTTATTAAACGAATTATCTAGTTAAATAAAGTTTATTTAGATATCACAAAAAAAATATTTCTACATTGACAGCACCTGACTAGCAGACTTTGACAGTTGAAAGTGTACACTGTCAAACCATTTTTTGACAATGTTGACTTAGCTGTAGTCTAAAACTTTAGGGTGTCGGTTTTTTGTGACGGTGTGCGCGCGCATCGTAAAAATTTACTCTCATCATTTTTCCCTAACGCGCCAAAAGAAGTATAACTTCAAAAAAGGACACCCTTAGCAAATAGCTCAGCCGTTGCAAACAAACAGCCGCTGATTTTCAGGGCGACCCGTTGCATTGAAAATTGAAAAGGATACTTCCACTCAACAATATCGATGCACAGCTTGCGCAGCGGATTCTTCAGCGTCAGACAGAAGAGCGCCCGCTTGGGCCGCTCCTGCTGGACCTTGGGCCCGCGGCGCGCCGGCTTCTTCGGGGCCACCGGGACCGGGACCAGAGGGCCCGCGGTCCCGTCCGGCGGCGGCGCTGCGGCGGTGGGCGTGGCCACTTCCTCGCTGCCGCCCATCACACTCATTGTGACCTAGAAAATAAGTAGAGTTTAAACCGACATACCTAATTGATAAACCTATATCTATGGGTTAAGTTTACTAAACTAATTCATTAGTTTTCTAAACTAATGTATATAATAATAATTAATACATTTGTACGCCATTTAATGGCTCGATGTAATGGATCTCTCCTGATTGTACCATCATTATATAATACCCACACCTAATGACAAATAAAGATTTGAATTTGAATTAATCTGCCTCGTTGGTCTAGTGATCTAGTGGACGCAATTGTAACTGTTGAGCTAGAGGGCTGGATTCGATTCTCGGATCGGGTTAACTATTGATGGGTTTTTACTTTAAACAGTAGTCTAGATTTGTGCACACTGAATAACAAGTGAAAACATATGCCTTACAAAACATTATGAAGGGCTACGCTGAAAACCAGCAGTCGCGGTTCTCTTAGTACTACGGCACAGGCTGAGAGTAGTCCTATTTTGTCTCTTTGTGTTTGGCTTATTTCTCTTTTCTTTATTTTATTGTACTAGATTTGAGACAAAATAAAGATTTTCTTTCTTTCTTTAAAAAAATACCCACTCTTATTTTTTCGTGACTTTATGAATATAACGGACTGGTTTAATTATACCGTTAATTTTTTTTTTCAAAAGCTTTTATAACTTTATTTTTATTTTCGTGCATTGTCATCGGAACCAAATACGTGTGCCGAATTTCAGCTCGATAGCTTCAGTGGAAGTGGGTGAATTATTGATGGCAAGATTCCAGGACATACCATATAGAGTTCGCCCGGGGCAGTACCACCGCCCGCCACGGTACTTAGTACCATTTCTGTCGTGTAATAATTGTTTTTAGAGCAATTATGGTCCGGATGGAAAGGTGTGGTTTCCGGTTACACTTCTTTAGAAGCGACCATCTTAGTCTTCAAGGGTAGCAACACATCTGTGACTGACTTAGAATGAGACTCCTACTAACAGGTACTAACTGGACTATTACTAACACCAACTAACAGGACTAACTATCACTGACAGTCCCCAGTCCTCATACCTACTAACGAACTGACCAACTAATGCTCTAATTAACTTTCTCAACTAATTGGACTAACCATCCTAGTCCCTAATTGAGTCTTATTCAAAGTCACTCACAGTTGTGAGTAGGGGTCGGGTAGTTCGGTTTAACGTGACAGCACGTCATCCGGTAATTAAAATTCGTTTTATTCATATATCTATCTAAGCAATGAGAAAATCCAGTGAAAAAGGACAGTAAAGTTGTGTTACATCATATACAGTGTTACCTACAGTATTTAAAGTGGTTTTGCTTAGTTTTTTTGCATAAATAATGTTTGCAGTGAGTTAGTTGCATCTTGGCGTTAATGATATGAATAACTGGCAATAATACCGTTAGTGAAGTGTTTGGAGGATATATTGCGTAATAATACAATAACCTGGAACTAAATTAGTGCTTAACTATTCTGATTTTGGTGTGTGGTGTTCAAGGTTAATTAATAACCTACAAACATTTACTGATAACTGCGTAATAAACTAGACGATTGAACTGTATAGTTACGCCATCTATCGGAGTCTTCAAAACTAATTAGAATCCCAATAGAAATTAGTCTATTTATGTAAATAGATAAATAAAGGAGAATATACTCATTATAAAAATGACCAATAAGAAGTGCAAATGTTGCGGCAAATTTGTTTCTTCATCAGATGGTATAGCGTGTAAGAAATGTCTGAATGTTTATCATCGTTCCTGCGCCAATGTACGTGACCGTGGGTCGAATAAGTGGATATGTTCGAGCTGCAAACCTAAATTCACAACACATAATAACAACACCCCGGAGTATTGCAACTCAGGAAGCCCTGATAATGTACTCGATGTCACCCACCAAGGTGGTTTGGAGCAAGAGATCAGACTGCTTCGCAGCGAGCTCGTTAACGTCTGTCATGAAATGACCTCTTTCAGGCAAGAAGTATCGAAGTTGAATTCTTCTATCACAGAATTTAACACTAGGCTAACTAACATTGAAGAAAGGGTTACATTGCTTGAAAATCGGAAAACTACAAATAATGAGCTGTTGACTCAACAAAACATATCTACTCTAATTAAGAACGAGTTAAATAATCAGGAACAAAACAGTTTTAGAAATGATCTGGAGATTCTGGGTATTGAGGAGCGTACCGAAGAAAACCTCATCGATGTCGTGAAGTCGGCGGCTGTTAAAGTCGGCGTTGTTTTGAAAAAATCGCATATTCTTAATGTCCATCGATCGGGAAGGCCACGTCCACGGCAGCAGCGCGGCGCCTCTGACCAGAACACTGGTGAGCGGCGCCCGCGCGCGATCGTGGTCCGGCTGGCGAGCCCCGGCGCTCGTGACGAGCTCCTGCGCGCGGCTCGCGCGCCCCCCAACCGCGGAGCAGATTCTTCCGGATTATTTGCCGGAATTACACCTCGACGAATCTTTTTTAATGAACGCCTTACATACCTCAATCATCAATTATTATATAAGACTAAACAGGAAGGGCTTAAAAAAACCTGGAGGTATATCTGGAGCAAAAATGGAAAAATATTTGCACGACGCGAAACAGGTACACCTTGTTTTCATATTTGCTCAGAAGCAACCATCACAGAGGTATTTGGTCGTGATGAGTAACATTCTACTCGATACATCACAATGCACATTTTCATTTAGGTAAATACAACATTCTTTTCATTTGTCATTTTAAAATTCCACTTAAGTACTTATAAATAAAATTAATAATTAATTTTATTTAGCTTTGGTTGCAAGTTATGTAATTTATAAGTGGTTAATAATATTTAAAGTTGATCATTTTAATTAAACCTTACCTACTTTTGTGCTAGCTTCTAAAAATACATTCTTATAATATTAATACTTGAACTGGTAGGTTGTTTCTCTTTTATGCCTAGTAGTACTTTGCAGTCAGTGTTTTTTCTAACTATATTGTTGTTGGAAAAAAAAAATTGCATTAGTATTTAGTATAATGATATTTTATATTTATTAGAAAATGCATAAAAAAAACATGCTTACTGTAGTGTATGCGATCTATATATAATCTGTTAAACATGACGTTTGTCTCGAGCACACGGGAGTGACGTAAACAGTCACGTATTAGCCACGGGCGAGAACGGACGTTTGCTGACGCACTGGTGTGGTAACGAGCCAATTAACGTACCCTTTATGACAAGGGTGACACGGAGCACTACATATGGCGACGAGAATAAAAGGTTAGTGGTAAATTAAAAATATTAAAAATATTTTTTCGAAGTACGAAGAGAGGAAGGTTGAATAAGTATGTAGGTACATAAATAAAATTGGATGGTCTAAGAACTTTATGCATTGGATGTTTATTACTTTAGGATTGATTGTTAAATTACTGATGGATCAACATAAAATAAATATACATACCTCTGTCCATAAGGATCCCGATTACCTAATCATCGTGTCGCGGCATTGCTATGCGGTAGGCAGGTATCGCGGCAGATTATTGTAAACAATTTATTACAGTTTTTATTATTCATAAAATTGAGTTCGAATTCCTAGTTGTTCTAGTCAGTACTTCAAATGTATCGCGACGAACAATATACACTTCGCCTCATTTGAGGTGGGACATTGTGCGCGCTCATTACAAAAAAAAAAATAGGCTACTCTTACAAACTCATGTATGATTCGCGTCCTACTCTTCACTATAACGCATCGCACTCAGTGAACACTTAGAATTATGTATCGTGTAGGTATGTAAGTTACATATCGGCGGCAGGGTGAAATTAGGTGGTCGAGACGTTAAGTTCTATAAACTATTTAATTTTCTTCAATAGAAAATTACATTTTAACTTATTACTAAACTAAATCTAGAGTGGTGAGAGACCCGTCCAATGTTAGGCACGGAATGTCTTGTTCGTGGGACCGCTACGCGACCAATCGAATTGTCCGTACGTAACATGTATGTAACCGCCATTGTTTTCCAATACATTACAACTACTTACCGTAAACTGTGTGGTGGTTTTATATTGTTTTGAGTAATATTATACCGGAACAACAGCGGCAACACTAGTTATGCTATTATTTATTCGAGGCTATGACTTTAGTAATCAATAATTTTAATGAATTACAACTAAAGCTGGTAATTTAATAAGCCATACCTAACGGTACTAAGTATTGACCTAGATAGGTTGATTTCTTGTATTTATTTAATTATTAGAGTTAAGGCATCCCAACAACATTTCACAGATTATTATACGAATTACATTAAATGGTGTTGTGTGCCAGAGTGAAAATGTCACTTACAAGGAAGCACAACTTACACAGAGAACATGCATATTATATTATAAAAATAAAAAATAAAATAGCCCTTTATTTCCATGAAAAATAATACAAGCACAATAATTACAATTTTCGTTACACAAATTTCACAAATACTTTTAATTTCAAAAATAAAATTTTATTTATATTTACCTAGTTATAATAAAAATTTAAATTTCACAAATACCTATGAATTTCAAAAAGAGTAGGTAGGCTCTTTGTTGTATTACCTGTGTTGTATTTCATTCCAATACATAATAAAAAATACGCTTTATAAATAGATTGAATTTACAGCATTTTTTATGTAAGTTACTACAAAAAACTCGTTGCCTTTGGCCAAGGCATATTATATTAAGTTATATTATTATTATATAAGTTTCAAGTAGACAAGATGATATAGGCTCTTATTTCAGTGATAACAAAATCATAAATAAATAAATTGTATCATAAACTCATAACCAGGTACTTACACCTACCTGAAGGATTGTTCTTAAAGGGATAAAACGTATAGATTTTAATCTGTACTGTGTGAAATGGATTGCCTACCTGAAGAATTGCTCATATGGGTGTAAAACGAAAAGATTTTAATCTGTATTGTGGACATGTGTGACATGTAACATGGATACAGATACTCTTCGGGGATCATCGAGATGAAGGGTACCTACATATCCTATGTTTCTATTAATTAATTCGACTGCAAACATTTGTTGCTAATATGAAGCAATTCATCAATTCTATTCATCCTTTAAGTAATATATCTGAGACTACGCTGCGCGGGGCCACCCACACCGCTTTATTTTATAAATGCATTATTTTCCTTAGACGGACATTTTAAATTCGTTATTGGTATGTTTTGAATGGAATTTCCGATTTTAACAATTTGTATTTTACGGGTATTGAAACGGTCTTTAATAAAATATCATTTAATGCGATAAGGACTGATACAGAGGTATGAATAATGTGGTTTGATTATATTGAGCAAATTATATCAACTTTTAAAATGTAAAAAAGTTGTTATAGTGGCATAACTACAGTAGTTGGATATATGGTATCGCGACACTTTTGTAAATAATGAGGTGTCTGCAAAGTCGTAGTACATTATTTAATTTTTATTCTATCATCAATAGTTTTCGCAGATAGCAAGAATATGTTAGGTAGTACGAACCTACATGAAATTGTGAATCGTGCGTGATCGTGTGTAACTGGTAGTACGAACCTACATGAAATTGTGAATCGTGCGTGATCGTGTGTAACTGGTCGTACGAACCTACATGAAATTGTGAATCGTGCGTGATCGTGTGTAACTGGTAGTACGAACCTACATGAAATTGTGAATCGTGCGTGATCGTGTGTAACTGGTAGTACGAACCTACATGAAATTGTGAATCGTGCGTGATCGTGTGTAACTGGTAGTACGAACCTACATGAAATTGTAAATCGTGCGTGATCGTGTGTTAGGTAGTACGAACCTATAAATCGTGCGTGATCGTGTGTAACTGGTAGTACGAACCTACATGAAATTGTGAATCGTGCGTGATCGTGTGTAACTGGTAGTACGAACCTACATGAAATTGTGAATCGTGCGTGATCGTGTGTAACTGGTAGTACGAACCTACATGAAATTGTAAATCGTGCGTGATCGTGTGTTTAGGTAGTGCGAACCTACATGAAATTGAAAATCGTACGTGATCGTGTGTTTAGGTAGTGCGAACCTACATGAAATTGAAAATCGTACGTGATCGTGTGTTTAGGTAGTGCGAACCTACATGAAATTGAAAATCGTACGTGATCGTGTGTTTAGGTAGTGCGAACCTACATGAAATTGAAAATCGTACGTGATCGTGTGTTTAGGTAGTGCGAACCTACATGAAATTGAAAATCGTACGTGATCGTGTGTTCAGGTAGTGCGAACCTACATGAAATTGTAAATCGTATGTGATCATGTGTTTAGGTAGTGCGAACCTACATGAAATTGTAAGTCGTACGTGATTGCGTATCAGGCAGTAAATGCATTATGATACTAGTTGACTGTATGTAGATGTGGGGATGAATTAATAATATACTGTAAACTTGTAGTTACCAAGATTTACTTCAGTTCTAGGTCGCCCCATATCTACCTACCACGAAAATTACAAACTTATTGCCAGCTCCGGAAAAGCTGAATTTCGAAGGAGACGACAACGCTACAGTTGCTTTAAGATTTAAGCAATGGAAAAGATGATGGTCACCAGGTTATTTCCCTTTTGCACAGGATTCGTAGTGGGAATACCAGACAGGTCTGTCACCTTTCCTCCTCTTGCGCGGCGCTGTAGGCACTCCTGCGCTGAGGGAATTCGGAATAAGGGGAGATCCCCTCTATCCGGGAAATTGCTCCAGGGGTAAACCCCGTTGGTGACTTCCCCGCTGTTGAGCGTGAGAGCCAGTCGTACGTCGCGCACGCGACTAGCCGTATGTCACGAATTCCCCCTAGATGGTCGGAGGGAAGAAGGTCCAACAGCTCTCTATGTAGCGGTCGGCCTTCAGGGTTGCGCGCGTGCAGCGGCGCTGTCCCTCTTAGGTGAGGATGTGGCCCATTGTCGGCGCGGTTATACATAACACGTCCAGCCTGCTGTCGCGCGCTATCACCGCGTTCCGGACGTAGCGCCCCGCTCCTGTGATTTCTCGCAGGGCGAGGCTGGGCCTGGAGACGCTTGCGCTGCGTGGCGCCGCCAGAGCATACCATGCTGGCGCCGCGTACGTACTCTTAAGCCTAGATCGGATATAGCACTTGTAATGGGAATACCCGTGTCTGCACAAGATGCATCGTCGGACGGGCGCATTTGATGCGTCGTGTTACAGGTGCGCTAGGCGGTCGCGGTGCTACGGTGACAGCTGCAACAGCCAGTGGTTACAAATGATTGGATAATGCCTACCTACTAAAGAAAAGTTACATCCTGAAAAAGTCCAAGGTGCAGCCGAGGACGGTGCACGATCGACCCTCACTAAGCGGTCAACTACCCGACCGTGCCTATAAAAAGCCAAACGCGGCCAACGAAGGGTATGGTTGCTCAGCCGTCGAAGGGTAAGGTTGTCGGTACCTATGCTATGTGTCGGAAACTACGCTGCTTTGCTGTAAGTACGTTCCATATTTTAAGTAGCACAATTTGATGCTACAATTAAAGGTAGTCCCTCACTCTTACCACTTTGTGGTATGCAAATGTCATAGTAGGTAAATTAATGGGTCACTTAGATTATGCTGTCAAAAAAAAAAAAAAAAATCAACAAGTTTTGTATAGGTTCGGATATCTTATTATAAATTCTAATACACATTCCGTAGGCATTGCTTTGGAGGCCTGCATTTTGGGAAAGGCCTATGTCCGTATCAATTAATGTCTATTTTATACTGATATTTTTCTTTACTCAATACCTTTTTGTGACTTATGTATTGGGATAGGGCCATTGTAATGGTGATAGAAAACGGCACGCCGAGTATCCAACACTTTTGAAGGATGGATGTAGTAGTAAGGAATGTACTTACTCGTCGTGAGATAGGTACCTAGCTCATTTATTTCTAGTTGTTTCATAAATCTACGAGATCTACATATGGATTTTTAGAGCGATACTTTATTAAATAAAAAATAAATAAAAATCATGGACCCTAAACTGGGTACTGACCTGTGCTATGGGTGTCGGAGTCTCATATGCATGTATGGACATTTTAAAAACATGCTTGAATATATAGTATCGACATCCGGATGGTGTAACATGCCGGTTTACAAGATCGAATACAATCTTAGGCTTTGTGAAAACACAACTAGAAACCTAGTACTTCCTACTGACTGCAATTGCGACTATATAGTATATGATATCCGTTGATGACTAATCCAAAAAACAATACTCATTATATTACAAATACGCCACCAACGCATCAAACGCGGCGCGTGTCGTGTTTATGTCTGACATGAAGCGACTTGCTGACGGTTGCTGGCTGGACTGTTACTAACGATCTGATCAACTGGTGTCCTTCATAGGTTTATAATACTTAATAGATTGGCAATGCGAAAGAAAAATAACATAGATACCCATATTAGAGCGAAAAAGATAAGCGAGACCATTGCGTACACGCTATCAGCCGGTATAAGCCCAACGTCAGTTGTAAACGAAACAAATTTTATTACTGAACGATTCGTGAGTGTCTATATTCATGGTTGAAGTTACCGGCTTACTCACGTGTGGTTTGAGTCGAGAATGGTCCGACTGGTTTCGGTCTCTTGTGATGATCATCTTCAGGAGTGAACGTGCTCGCGGCGGGCACGGCGTTCACAAACAAATTTTGCTTATTTTTCTAAATCTTACGTTTGAAAGCGTACATTTGGTGTTAATTAGACAAATAATTATGGTTACGTATACAGTACCAGAAGGTAACTCATCTTAGAATGAAAATACATAGAAGTATGCATTTCATATGTAAGCAAGATTGAAATATTTAATTCTCCAATTGCAATGTTAGTGAACTTTGAAAAAAAAAAAAAAAAAATTAATTTAATTAACAAATGGATGGGTGGTGCTGCGAGCTCGTTTGCTATCTTAATGTGGACTATGTTCTCGATTATTAAATTTATAATAAGGAAGGGATGTAGTGTATGCGATCTATATATAATCTGTTAAACATGACGTTTGTCTCGAGCACACGGGAGTGACGTAAACAGTCACGTATTAGCCACGGGCGAGAACGGACGTTTGCTGACGCACTGGTGTGGTAACGAGCCAATTAACGTACCCTTTATGACAAGGGTGACACGGAGCACTACACTTACTTTACTGTTATTTCATATAACTTTTTATTTTACAAGTTTTAATATTATGTAATTAAATTAAGATTACCTAACTATTCTTAAATTAAAATTTTCAAGATCGAACAAATAACCTTTAATATAAATGTTGTTATAAATACCAGTAGTTCACAGTCAGCGTTTTTCTAATAATATTGTTGTTGAAAAATATTAGCATGTTAGTATTAAGTATATTGATAGTTATATTTATTAGTAAATGCATAAAAATGCAGTGAAAACATGTGTACTTTACTGTTATTTCATATTAATTTCTATTTTATATGTTTTAAAATTAATTAAATTAAGATTATTCATAAATTAAAATTTTCAAGATCGAACAAAGTACCTTTAAATAAATGTTGATTGGATAGTAATATTACTTAGAGCGGTGCCAAAATTTTGTTAAATATGTATCTACTTAAGCACTTACTTTAATCTTTTTTTTTAGTCACTTTAGTCAAACTATGTACGAATTACAAATGCAATAATAGGTAACAATTCGTGGGTTGCCCGCTAAACCGAACTACGTGAACTCGGGAAGCACTGAAAATCAGCGCTGCTGGTTTCCTTTGGAGCCAGCAGCATATGCTGAGTGCTGACCCTTTTAGTCACAACACTGCTGCACCAGTAAGAATAATTGTGTAATTATTGTTTATAATTAAGTTCATTTTGCTGTAGTGAAGTGGTTAAATAAATATATTTTCTTTCTTTCTTTCTTTCTTTCTTTCTTTCTTTCTTTCTTTCTTTCTTTCTTTCTTTCTTTCTTTCTTTCTTTCTTTCTTTCTTTCTTTCTTTCTTTCTTTCTTTCTTTCTTTCTTTCTTTCTTTCTTTCTTTCTTTCTTTCTTTCTTGTCATGGGCGGCAGCGGATGGGTGGTGCTGCAAGCTCGTTTGCTATCTTGTATCCATAAAAAAAAAACTTACATACATACATACATACGAGTGAAGTTAAATAAAAGCTTTTAAAAAGCTAACTTAATTTTTAATGCGGTACTTCGAGTTGCGATGTATTTAAAGCGCTCGCGACTGCAAAGTAAAGTAAACAAACGGATCGGTGGCTCGTAATTTAATATTAATGGAGACTTCGCCCTTGGTGCGCCAATAATCTGGATCGCATCCACTTTGCGATGCTTTTACGGCGAGAGTTCAACGCGGAAAAAGTTAGGTTAGGGTGCGCACACATTAGGTCCGTTGCGAAGAGCGGAATATTTGAACGGAGAATAATTATATAGAATATATACGGATAATATATGTAATATATACCTTTAATATTTGTTGTTATTACGGTCCAATGGATAATTTACGCATTTTGACCAACTTAATACTATATAGGTACATTTTATACTAGTTCGCTCGCGTGGAATTAGACATAACAATAGTTTCGTTTACACCTAGTAATATTATATAGCCTATGTCACTCAGTGAAGATGCAGCTTTCTAATGGTGAAAGAATTTTTGAAATCGGTCCAGTAGTTTTTGTGTGAAAACATTACAAACAAATCTTTCCTCTTTACAATATTAGTATAGATTGAGTTAACATTGTAGGAGTTCCCTGAAAATAATAAGGATCCTTGGGATATGGGATAGAAGTTTGTTTGAATATTTCTTAAATTTCAATAGAATTGCTTCATATTTGCAACAAAATGTTCACAGTTAAATGAAAAAAAATAAACAATAAGTGGTGTAACTAGGACCTTATGCTGCAACCCATAGACGTCCACAAACCAACCGCGCCCGTCGTTGCTTAAGCTAAAAAGCAAAGGTACATTAGTAGTAGATACTCTTTTTAAAGAAGACCTAACCAACAACGATGTGGTGACGCAGAATGACGCTGTAAAGGCCAGTAGGGTTGAAAGCAAAAAAAGGGCACTACATTAAAAAAAAAAGTGCGCCATTACCGCGCCTAAACGCGCCTTACAATACCACAGTCTGCAAAGAAATTTAACTTCGGAATGATTACATTACAAACACTTGCAGTGCAACACTTGCATGCAATCTCGCAGCATGCAGGCCAAGTTTAAACGTCGTAAGCTTAAATGCATTTTAATGGCTACGTTTACGAAGAGCCGCCGGTGTCGTAACCAATTCTCGGAATGCATATTATTATTGTGAAGTGAATCATGGCTTCATGTGTAAAGGTAAACGCGAACACACTTGGCTCTTATGTGTGTGGAGTTTGCCGTGTGAAATCTGAATCGAAGTAACTAACGAACGACTTTTTGTATATTTTTTTTCTATGTATGTACAGAGATAACTACGTTGTTTACTAATCGTTTATGATTATTCGTTTTTGTATTTGGTAGAACATGCATCGAAGGTAGTCCCATGTAAATTTCTACCCATAAAAGTAGTAAACAAGCATAATAAGGGTAGCAATGTTAGTTTAAGTTGCATTGATTGCCCTGTAGCGTCAGTGATTGTGTCTGGATTTTCATGATTCTTCTTCAATTTAAAAGGTCTCGCAACATACTAAGGTCCTCTATAAATTACAAGATAAAATTTGACCCCTAAGAGTAGTATGTAAATGCATAACAAGGGTGGAAAACTATGTGTTCTTCATGTTTACTGCGCTGTAGCAGTAGTTGTGCAAGAATTTCGATGACTCTATTTTTTATTTGCAATTGCTTTACCACAGAGTAGATTCTACATACATTTCATTAAAAAAAATTACCCATAAAGTAGTTACAATTCAAAATACGGGCAAATTATGTGTGATAATCACTCTTAATTTCTCTACAGCGGAATGAAAGAGAGAGGTCAATAGGGATGCGGGGGCGAAGCCCACCCTTTAAAATAATAAACTGAAACTCAAAAGATACAAATAAAATAACGATAAACCATCCATCGGTATCAAACCCGGAAGTTGTGTTCAAGAAATACCAATTTTAAAACAAAATAACTTTTGTGGACTACCATACCATAACCTACATAAATAAATAATAAAATAAGTAATAAATTATACTGTAAATTGTTTTTTTTTAAAAAGCTTTTATAACTTCTTTTTTTTATTTTCATGCATTGTCATCGGAACCTAATATGTGTACCAAATTTCAGCTCGATAGCTTCAGTGGAAGTGGGTGAAATATTGATTGCAAGATTCCAGGACATACAATACATACATAGATACATACATACATACACACTTTACATACGAGTGAAGTTAAATATAAGCTTTTAAAAAAAGCTTTTAAAATAGGAAGTGAACATGCACATTATGCTTAGTGTCTTTATTAAACACTAGTGGACGCCCGCAGCTTCGCTCGCGTTACACATTCACTAACTTCAAAAACGGCAAAGCTTCATACTAACTTTGCACCCCCGTTTTACCCCCGTAGGGGATGAATTTTCAAATTTTTCTCGCCGTAAAAACCATCCTTGAACTTCAACGAACATTTTAAAAAAAGAATTGTCCAAATTGGTCCAGGCGTTGTTGAGTTATGCGCTTACCAACACATTTTGCGATTCATTTTTATTATATAGATTAACCCCTGACTCCACGTGTTCGCAATGTCCCTGTATTTACATTCTGAAACTATAATAACTGACGCGTGTTAAAGGGTTATTAACATGGAGGAGGAAAGTTTCATGGTTATTAACAGGACTATTTCACCGCGGCTCACGTTTCAATTTGTGTTTAGGTATTTAACTGAATTTCGGACGTAAATTCAAAAATTAAGCTTACTAAAAATGTCTGCCCATGTACGAGTAGATATTAAAAATAAATCAAACAATGTTTTATTATGTAGAGATGTGATGCTGAGAGGATATACTGCTGAAACCTTTGGCTGAAACGATAGAAACAGTACATATTTTGTTGTAATTAATTACTAAATTATGTAACGATCAAAGATGATCGTTGACCGTATAATGGCCGACTGTAAAACTGGCGGACCATTTCTAGATTAATCTTTATAGCCGGGAGTTTCTGAGCGCATCTGCGTTAAAGGATAATAAAAACGACGTAAGAACCGTAAAAAACCATTCTCCTTAGAGACGAACGATGACATTCATATATGCAAAGCATGTAGGGCAACAGTATATGGCTCATCCACATCTGTACCGCCTACCGGTATCGAAGAACTAAGGAACACAATATGGGTTAACACGATATAAGCAAACTAGTGAACGCCCGCAGCTTCGCTCGCGTAGAATTAGACCCATTAACGTCATCTGCCCGCGTTCTGGTTGCCCATTTGACTTCAAAAACGGCAAAGTTTCATACTAACTTTGCACCCCCATTTTATCCCCTTAGGGGGTGAATTTTCAAAAATCCTTTCTTAGTCCTTCCCTACGTTATAAAAGGCACCCCTGTGCAAAATTTCAAGTTCCTAACCCTTATAGTTTAGGCCCTGCGTTGATATGTCAGCTTCTCCTTTTATATATACATGTTATTATATAGATTAACCTCACGACACAATTTTGTCGCGCTTTTCCGTTACGATAAAGTTCTCAATCAACCCAGTCAAATTGTACACATGTGGACGCGCCTTCACCTACATGAAATGTCAACATTGGCGGGAAACACGTGCCACAGGTAATAAAAGTCAGTTTAGTAGTCACGCCAAAATAATGTAGCTAATTAATTTGTTTTGTTGTTAAACGTAACAATTACAGTTGACACGTTTAGGGGCTGTTGGGTGTCGATTGGTACGGTCACGCGCTGCGAGAATTCTTGCGAGATTACCGTTGTATTATTCATTCATGCGATGCGAGTTTACTCACGTTTCTGTTGAACAAATTGTTTATTTTTAATGAAAAGAATTTCGTTGGTACGGTTTTAATTTTTGGGATATTAGTCATAATATGATTCATGAGTTGGTTATGATAGGTATCTTACTCAATTTCTCGCTGCGACCCATAGACGTTCCACCGCTGGGCACGGGTCTCCCCCACTGACACCGCTGCGGGAGTAGAGCATACTCCACCACGCTGCTCCAATGTCAAATCAAGCCAAAAGGTTCAAGTCAAATTAATCATTGAGCTAGCTAGGCTATATAATATTGCTCACCTAGTAATATTATATAGCCTACGAATCTATTGTTATGTCTTTCCACGCGAGCGAAGCTGCGGGCGTCCACTAGTTACTCGTAAATAAATGCCTTCAGCCGTAAAGTCCGATTGTGGATGAGAGTTTATTGGGTGCCTCGTGCTTGACCTCACTCAGATCGGAGTCAAGCAGTACTCCGGGGTCTACGGGGTTGGATCGGACAGCCCCAAATACAAATGATTAATTTGACTTGAACCTTTAGGGTTGATTTGACATTGGAGCACCGTGGTGGAGTATGATCTAGACCTCCCGCTTTGTCGGTGGAGACCCGTGCCCAGCAGTGGAACGTTTATGGGTTGCAGCAGCAGATAGACATACCCCATGGATTCCAAAACTACAGTAGTATGTATTAATTCCATGCCATATCCCTACAAAATGTTGTTCCATATAATGATAATAGTGCCTTAACAAAAATGCCATTGCTATTGGTATGTCATAATTTCAGTAAAAAATGCAAAATAAATTTGTTAGCTGTGGTCCGTCTATGCCTTATGGTGACCTTAATTAAAGTGTAAAAGTCTGATTTTATAGACAATTAAAAACTGCAAAAGTTTTGACATACCTACAAATATATTGTGGTTAAGGTTTTGTCTGATGAAAATTTAACTTTTCGGAAACGCAAGAAATATTTTTAAACATTTTACTGGAGCTGCTCTTATTGGAGCGACAAGGACATAAATCGCAACGGGATACACGGAAAGACTGTTTAAAATAACCTGGAAGTTTTACGTTGCTAATGGTTACGGCTCGCCTTTCACGAGAACTTTATAATAACACGTGCACATAATTAAAATAAAATTGATATAAAGCTTCTTACAGCCTTTCCTTTTCCTCTGTCTTTGTATTCTGTATTTTTAACGATCTAAAATTTAGATCGTTACTAGTTAGGATCTAAATAGAATTGAGTAATGGAGACACTAAACAGCAACCATTTAGATTCTAATCAATTCTAATAATTTAAATAATTTTTAATCAAACTAGATTCTAATAATTTAGAATCTAAATGGTTGCTGTTTAGTGTCTCCATAAGATGTTGATCGATTTAAAAAGTCAAGCTATTGCTCCTAGGTAGGTGGACTTTGTACTAAATTTTTCTTTATTTTGATTGTAAAGACATAAAAAATAAAAGACATTTTAAAAGCTTTTATTTAACTTCACTCGTATGTATGTACTATGTAAGTATGTATGTCCTGGAATCTTGCAATTAATATTTCACCCACTCCCACTGAAGCTATCGAGCTGTAATTCGGCACACATATTTGGTTCCGATGACAAATGCACGAAAATAAAATACGTGACGAATTTAAAAAAAATCTCTATTTATTTACGTTCAAGAGCAGTCTCAGAAAATACATTAGAACGCAAAAGTTCATGGTTATTCTTTATACTATTTGTTTAGTTAAGTAGTTGTACTAGTCGGTTTCTAACACCAGTTACTTTCTTTCATTACTCAATTCTATTTAGATCCTAACTAGAATTGACTTGACAGTTTTCGCTGTCACCGTCAGTACAAAATTTCCCTTAATCTCCTGAAAGTACGATCCATATTCTCAATCGATTACGTCTACACAAGTCGCGGGGCAAGAAGCGCTTCAACATCGTTACATAACCCTGCGATGTCGCCGGCGGCTGACAGCCCTGCTATAATTAATGAGGCGGTAACGAGCGCGAACTTAACCTCGTTAATTACAACAAATAATTACAATGAAGGAGGCTCGGTAACACAGTTTGAAGAAAACTCTACCTTGCGTTATCCAGGATCCAGGATTAGTGCATGTGGTATAGTTCCGGGCATTTAAATGATTTCCTTGTAGCGTCCATAGCCCAATGGCTCGCGTCGATTAAATGTAATTCGAGTTAAGCAACGTCGAGCGCGGTCGTTTTGTGGATGGGTGACCGCTAGCGGCAAAATTTCATGGACGCTACCATGATTCGGAGGGCACGTAAAGCCGTCGGTCCCGGTTGTTTTCAATGGTGGAAACAGTCGTTAAGCCTTGTCGAAGACCTTCGGGCGGCTTGAGAACATTCGACACTGGGTTGGCCACTAACCCCTCCATCAATCCGCATTGGAGCAGCGTGGTAAGTCTAGTCTATCTTCTGGGCACTATTTTCTGTCCAGTTTTTTCTTCTTAGGAAATCATTTCGCTGCGACCCATAGACGTCCCACTGTTGGGCACGGGTCTCCCCCACAGACACAGCTGCGGGAGGTCTAGAGCATACTCCACCACGCTGCTCCAATGCGGATTGGTGGTTCGCTTTATAAATCGAGATTTAAAAGTATTTAAAAAAAAGTATAGTGACTTTTATCATCTCTTAGCCTTTGCTGGAATAAAGTCATAAATTATTATATTGTTAAGGTAACAGTGTAAAAAATTTTAACATTCCCGACCGTTACTGCTTAAGAGATTTACGACCGTTATTTATACGAGTACATCATTATTGTGACCGGAATTCTTATTACACGGAGCTCAATGAAAAATCGTCAATCGTAAAACATTATGTCAGTCATGTATGTAGTTTCGAAACGCGAATAAATTCGTAATGAAATCCGTGGCCGGCCAGAGCCGGGCCCGGTGTCGCGGGTGGCGGAAAACTAATTTTTTACCTGCGAAATAAATATCTACGCTGGGATTCGAACCCGCGATTCGGTTTCAGGGTTACTCACCACTGCGCTGCGGAGTCTTTTCAATGCAAAATTCATGAACAAAAATAAATACTGGTACAGTCTCGCGCACCTACATTTTGTAAGCTTTTTTTTTTGTTTCATCACAACCCTTTCTTTGTCCCACTGTTGGGCATGGGTCTCCTCTCAGAATGGGAGGTATTTTTTTTTGTTTAACGAGTGGGAAACCTTGAAAAGGTACCCGACGTCGTAATAGCGATGCCGGGTTATGTAAACGGGTTCACTAAAACCCGCTCGGTGTCCTACTCCGGCGCTACAGGAGGGTTCCGGGATCTCTTGTAGAATAGAACGCGCCGGTCCTCCTTCAGCGCTGCGCCCAAGTCGGGCTCATCCCGGTTTTCACAACGCTGTGCAGCCACAAACAGCGTCGTCTTTCCCGGGGTCACATGATGGACGATTCGAGCTCCCCCTCTCACCGACCGCAACCTCAGAAGTCCCCTTTTAGTTGCCTCTTACGACAGGCAGGGGCTACCGTCACCGTTGCATTCTTAGGAGATCCCGGAGCCTCCCCAGATGCGCAGGATGGCTGACGACGGGGGTTTTTGTGATTAAAAATCTCACATACCGCAGCCTTTACCCCCTGAGGCTGGGTATCTTTTGAAGATTTCCCCCCAGATACCAAAAAAAAGGCAGGGGCTACCGTAGCACTATTCTGGTCCCGAGCTACAGGGACGACATTTTGTAAGCCTAGCGTCACCTTCGCAAGGCGTTTTGTATCCATTCCATTCACGTCCACCAGACCGTAAAGAGGATTAAGGATTAGGCGCCTAATCGTTCGCCCTGATTGCGGACCGGGGGTCACTCTGTCACACAAGTGTTTAATTAATTAATACGAATTGTGTACGAACATTTCAGCATTTAAACGAACAACATTTAAGTTATAGAATCTAAAGCGAATAATAATCTAAACAAATATTATAATGAGGAAACATTTTGTTTGTAATGTTTTCACACAAAAACTAGTGGACGGATTTCAGAAATTCTTTCACCATTACAAAGCTGCATCTTCACTGAGTACCATATACATATAATTACTTCATAGATCATATTTTTATTCGGGTTATGGATGTTGGCTACACACAACACAGAGCCTAATATGTATTAAAAAAAAAAAAAAATTTAATCGAACTCACCTTTTATTCTTTTATTCCCCACGCAGAATCGAACCAGGAACGTTTCACTGGCATGAAAAATTTCCATCCAACCGCAGTAAACTCCTCACCTTTCCAATATAGATTGCAAACATCTCATCATTATTTACAATTTTAATTAAAATGTTATCTATCTATCAGTATAATAATATTACAGTTTTCTTATGATTCATATAATTTATTATTCAATATTAAAGTTATTAAGGATCCGGTCTAGGAGCCCAGGAATTCTAGATCAAAATTGGTAAGGTTTACGACTAGGTTCAAAAGGGTGTCTTGTATAATACTATTGAGAGATTGAAATGGCTTGTTTGTGATTTAAGTAATTTGGTCCCCTGAAACAAAGAAAAAAGTAATTTTAATACAACAGTAACGCCTTAAGGCGCCTAGTGGTGCAAAATGACCTTGAGAATCGGTGCACACATTCTCACAAACGACAACAGCGCCTCTAACGGAAAACCTCAGAACTACCTTACAGAGCATACAATGACATGTCATGAGGTACTGTATTAATCGCCTGTATAACCCGCGCAGATAGAGAATAGATCTGAAAATGGCACTTAAAATACAAGCACAACACACAACACAAGCAAGGGTACTTAAAACACTGGATTGTAAAATTTGCCTTTATTAATTGTGACATTTCAGAATCAGATTATAAAAATAAAGAACAATAGGATGGGAATGGTATCAAAGGTTTTATAAACCGCTTGGTCCAGCAGTGTCCTGGTCATCTGTACCCATTACTGGTTCAATTCCCTCCATGAATTGGTTAAAATCTTCCATGGACTGGTCAATTGTAAAATTTGCCTTTATTAATTGTGACATTTCAGAATCAGATTATAAAAATAAAGAACAATAGGATGGGAATGGTATCAAAGGTTTTATAAACCGCTTGGTCCAGCAGTGTCCTGGTCATCTGTAGTATCTGTACCCATTACTGGTTCAATTCCCTCCATGAATTGGTTAAAATCTTCCATGGACTGGTCACTTTCACAGTCCTGGTCTTCAGAGTCGTCACTTTCATCTTCGGTGTTGCTGTTCAATTACATCACAAAATGTCAACGTTCGTAACAAAAACTTAACGAAAATAAATAACAATCAAATGTAACGCAAACAAAAACAACAATATCAACGAAAACAACAATTACTCGGAGTGCGTCAAGTAGCTTAGAAAGCGAATCCCGACTGATTATTTGTTTGCAGCTCGTACTTCACTGTGTGAGTATAGACAGCGATAGAGAGTGAGCGAGAACGCATGCGAGAGGACGCCATTTTCAAATCTATTCTCTATCTGCGCGGCTTATACGGGGAAGTGTTTCAGTAGATGGCGTTTATTTTAAGTAATAATTGACCTAACAAAAAATTTATAGGAAGGTACGACAACGTAATGAAATTAGATTTATGCAATTTTTTTAGTTACTTAAAATAATAACAAAAAAAAAGTCATAAAAAAATAAAGAAAAAATTGAAAAAGAAAGGAAGTGTAACTGGAATTTGAACCCGAGTCTCTAGAGCGAGATTCTTACTCACTGCTAATGTCTATAATTTCCCCGTTATTGATATTATCTTTGGATTCTCTTTTCCTGTAATACATACATATTATGACATATATAAATATTATTAGCTTTTTATTTCATTTGCATAAAATAATAACAAAAAAAAAGTCATAAAAAATAAAGAAAAAATTGAAAAAGATAGGAAGTGTAACTGGGATTTGAACCCGAGTCTCTGGAGCGAGATTCTTACTCGCCGCAAACTCCAATTACGCCATTTACAGCTATACGATTAGGGTTGAAAAACTGTGTACGTATCTATCTTTTTGTACTCTGCAGGATTGCAGAGAACAATGAAAATTAATAAATGTTTGACAAAATTTAAATCTTTACGTCATTCATGTGTGTGACGTTTGCTTTATATGAACACTTTTGATTTATTTCCCATGTTTATTTACAAAATAGGAGTCCGTTTACGCCCTTCTAACTTAAAAAAATACTTATAACGTTAAATTATTTATATAAATTAACCTAATGTAATAACCAATCAATAAAAGTAATGAAATAACGTTGGAATCTTGCAGAAATTTTGCGGCAGAAAGCGCGACACGCCCGTCTAGCAAGAGGCCTCAGCCGCGACTGTCGGTACACGGCGTTTACACACACATGCTCGCGAGTTATGTTCAAAAACTCTGCGCAAATGAGAACAAGGGTTTTTTGGAAATTCTACAAAATGGATTTAAAAAGTGGTATAACTGATATATTGTATTTATTGTGATGAAAAATATATGTTAAATTGAAAAAAAAAACACGTATTTTAGAAGGGATTTGATTGTTTAGAAGATTATTTTAGAGGTATCTTCGTGATTTTTTTCTATCGAGTCAACATTAATGTATTATGTTTTGAAGGCCGTAGCAATCTAACATATATCCCCAAGAATACCATATATTTTTTTTATTTGATTCTCTGCAATGGTTCGTGTGATATCTTGTTTATAAAACTCGCGTTTAGCCTCTGTAGTCCTCTTAAGGGGGAACGTTAATACGAGTAATTCTTTCACTAGCTTTCATCATCATCATCATCATCACAACCCTTTCTTTGTCCCACTGTTGGACACGGGTCTCCTCTCAGAACGAACGGGAGGGATTAGGCCTTAGTCCACCACGCTGACCAAGTGCGCATAGGCAGACTTCGCAAACCTTCGAGAACGTCATGATGAACTCTCAGGCATGCAGGTTTCCTCACGATGTGTCCTTCACCGTTACAGCAAGTGACATTTACTCATAGTTGAAGTTACCGGCTTACTCACGTGTGATTTAAGTCGGAAATAGGCCGACTAGTTTCGATCTATTACGATGATCATCTTCAGGAGTGAACGCGCTCGCGGCGGGCACGGCGTACACTGCGTCGGCCTATTTCCGACTTAAATCACACGTGAGTAAGCCGGTAACTTCAACTATGAATATAGACACTCACGAATCGTTAAGTGACATTTAATTTCTTAAATCACACATAACTCAGAAAAGTCTTTTGTGCGTGCCGCTGGTGTTTGTACCCGGACCGCTCGAGTGAGAGGCGAGTTCGATAGCCACTGGGCTGTCACCGCTTCACTAACTTTTAACAGACCAAATTTTCCACATTGATAATGTTCATACACTGCATACTTGCTAGAATTCCAACAAGCCGTATTACGAATTACGTGTTAATACAGTTTCACGTTAGAATTACTGTTTTGTGAGTAAACTTAACAAGATTGTTCACAATTGTGGTCCGGTTGGAAAGGTGTGGTTTCCGATTACACTTTTTTAGAGGCGACCATTTTAGTCTTCAAGGGTAGCAACACATTTGTGACTGACTTGGAACAAAACTCTTAGTAACAATTACGAACTGGACTATTACTAACGCCAACTAACAGGACTAACTATCACTAACAGTTCCCAGTCCTCATACCTACTAACGAACTGACTAAATAATGTTTTATTTAAGTCTCACAGCTAACTGGACTAACCATCCCAGTTCCTAATTGAGTCTTGTTCAAAGTCAGTCACAGTTGTCATGGGCGGCAGCGGATGGGTGGTGCTGCAAGCTCGTTTGTAGCACCACCTATCCGCTTTCTATCTTTAAAAAAAAAAGTGAGAATCTGTTTTTTTTTTTAAATAGCAGCGGATGGGTGGTGCTGCAAGCTCGTTTGTAGCACCACCTATCCGCTTTCTATCTTTAAAAAAAAAAAGTGAGAATCTGTTTTTTTTTTTAAATAGCCAATGTTCGATTGTATGTATAAAAAAAATACACTAATGAATTAAACCAAGTGACATTATGACCCCTCTAGTAACAATAGTATGTAAAGTCAAAGTCAAATAATTTATTTCGCTATGAGGTGATTAGACACGCTTAACGAAAGTCTAGGTAACTACAAACTACTTAAAGAAAAGAGATACAAGTATACTGCTATTCTAAACTGATCATGATGTAAGAATAAGAACTATACCTAAGTCTATGTAGGACACTAGGTTAGTCCTTCGATAGGCTGTAAAACAGAACGCTTTACTGGGACTGGATGATGTCACTGTGGATGAGACGGCATTGCGGAAAATAACAGTAATTAGGAATTAAAATTGACATTAGAAAATTGGAACAGAACATTGATTTATAATTATATATTATTTTTATTTATATATCATTATGGGTTCTCTAACTTGAAATGCCCGGTAGCAGCTCGGGGTCTGGTTTTGTGGGTTCACCAGTCACTACATGGGACTTATACATAAATTGGTGAAAAGTGGGTGTACTACAACACACCTCAACCTAATCCTTCGGAGATATACAGGCGTGATGCTACGTAGCGTCCATAGCCCAACGGCCCGCGTCGATTCAATGTGATCGAAAGAGTTAAGCAACGACGGGCGCGGTCGGTGACCGTTAGTGTCAAAATTTCATGGACGCTACCGTGCTACGGAGGGCACGTAAAGCCGCCGATCCCGGTTATTTTCAGTGGTGGAAACAGTCGTTAAGCCTTATCGAAGACCTTCGGGTGGCTTGAGTACATTCGACACTGGGTTGGCCACTAACCCCTCCACCAATCCGCCTTAGAGCAGCGTGGTGGAGTATGCTCTAGACCTCCCGCAGCTGCGTCTGTGGGGGAGACCCGTGCCCAGCAGTGGGACGTCTATGGGTATGTGGTATGCAGCGATGTTATGTTACTCGCGGGCGTGTATTAATGTCCTCATTGCCACGTGGGTGTATCTCAAGATCCCAATGATTACAATATCAAATTTACGATCGTCTCAGCGCCAGCCCACTTGTAATTATACAGCCGTTTTATTGCACTTAAAACCGTTGGCTGAGGACGACAGGCGTTAAGTTAATTTATTCATTGGCTATCAAATTGATTTGAAGTACCTACCTATATAATAGGGACATTTTCATACGAAATATTTGATCTTTTCCATCACAATTTCAAGGCTTCAAACTATAAATGAGACATTGGTCGCCGAAGTAACTTAGTTTACTATGGCATGGCTCGTCTACCTTATCTATACAAATAAATTATACTGTAAATTTTTTTTTTAAAAACCTTTTACACCTTTATTGTCTACGGAACCAAATATGTGTGCTGAATTTCAGCTCGATAGCTTCAGTGGATGTGGGTGAAATATTAGAACTTACATACATAGATATAGGTACATACATATATATACGAGTGAAGTTAAATAAAAGCTTTTAAAATGAATGTTGGTAAGCGCATATCTCTAGAATGGCTGGACCAATTCGGCAAATTTATTTTTTTGGTATGTTCCTTGAGGTCCACGGAAGGCTTTAATACAAAAAAAATATCCAAAATCTACTCATTTATTTCCTCTAAGGCGGAACAAAGTCTAATTCCACGCGAGCGAAGCTGCGGGCGTCCACTTGTGTATAATATAGTTAAGCGACGGCAAAACAAAATGGAAGAACTAGGAAAGGATTGTCAATCCTGTCCAGATCAGCCGATCGATCCACTAATCTAATCCGCTAATTGAATTTATAAAGATTGACCTAATTGTAGTTTTAAGAAAGATTTATAAGATTTGTATGCCGCATCAGGCAAAATATGGCGGACAAATGTTTCCCTGTTCTTTACCACCAGCTATATGTACCCATATTTATGACAAATAAATGATTTGATTTGATTTGATTTGATAATCTACTGTAAGTAATGTGTATTCTATAAGTAATATATATATTCTATGCAATCACCTAAATGTCAGGAGATGTAACTTAGGATTTCATGAGAAAACGCAGGCACGGTAGATTAAAATCAAAATAGACAGTAATTGACTAGTAATGATGATCGCTGGAGTGTCTTACAAATGTACGCTCCACGCTTCTTGCATTCTGGAATGATCTTTAACATAATTTCATATGCCTGAATGTCTCGAAGAGGTAAGCTGACATTTTCTCACCCAACAACACTCACTTTTCACCAGTTATGTTTAGCTCCTATTCCCATAAAATACTATCTATCTACTACTACTCATTTCAAGTTTCAAAAACCCAAATATATATTGCCACACCCGGGGATCGAATTCAGGACATCCAGCTTAGCAGTCAACAAGAACAACAACGCCATATGATCGCCAATGGTCCGGTCCCCATTAATTAAGATGATTAAAGTCATTCAAAAGTAGAAAAATTAATGGTGAGAGCTGGTCATCCAGCGCCGCGTGAAACATTGACGCGTAATGAGCTTTGGAGAGTGATGACGTCCAGCTGTAGATAGAATACACTTCCAGCTCAGCATATTACCACAGACTACTAATTCTAACGCATTCTTACTTAGTGAAATACCGTAACATCACGCACGTTGCCTCTTATTCTTTAAGTACCTACTATACTAAATACCTATTGGAAACTGCTCGAGAAACTAATAGAAATTAGCAGTTCCATTGTTATCATACTCGACCACCCCAAAAGTCAAGAAAAGTCAGCAACGGGCACCAACGTCTTCATTCCTTTTATCCACCTTTTCATGTTTTTTCGAATGACACGCTTTTTAGGCAGCCTGATATCCCAGGAGTGACACTAATTATGTTGCCGTTTCACCAACTAAAATTCCATCGTTGACTCACTTCAGCGCATGAGGACTCCGAGATCTCTGTTAGAACGCACCTGGTCCTCCAGCGCTGTGCCCGACAGGCTTCTCACCGTTGAGACGTTAAATGGTCGACAACTTTGCACGGCTGTGTTGAGAGTTGAGACGTTAAATCGTCGACAAGTATACAAGGCTGCGCACTAGCAGTAGACAGCGTCGTCTTTCCCGGAGTCACTTGATGTTCAAGTCGAGCTCCCACTCTTGCCCCAAAAGCTCCATCAGCCTTTGGGGCCACTGCTGGACATAGGCCTCCCTCAATCGACGCCACTCCTCCCGATCCTGCGCCCTCTGAATCCTCCAATTTCTGTCTACTTAGACACCCTTATGATCTTATTGTTACCAAATTGCTTTGTCTGGAGATGCCTGTTACCAGCAGTGCTTATGAAAGAATTGCTACCTAATGAGGTAATCGCTCCAGCCGGTGCCAGTACAATGCATAATGCATAGCACAATCGCTACTAACAATTATAGATCTCATCAATTCGCCGCGCCGCTCGGGGGCTATTTTTACCCGCATATAGGTCATACAGGCGTGCGCCTAACGCACCTAATGCATCATTACCGACCGCGCTTTAGATGTAATGTTTCTAAACATAATGGCGACTTCAAGCAAACAACATCCGGCTTACTGTAAATTATCAATTCATTGCATTCATCATCGATTGCAAATATCTTCGACAGGCCCGTTGGCGCAATTGGTAGTGACCCTGTCTGTTGCGCCAAGGGTCGTGGGTTCGAATCCCACTCAGGACAAATATTCGTGTGACGAACACTTGTATTTGTTCTGTGTCTGGATGTTAATATTATCTATTTAAGTATGTATTTAAAAATATCTATGTATGTATATCAGTCTGTGACACCCATAACACAGGCTCGCGGCTACTTTGGGATCAGATGGCCGTGTGTGATAATGTCCAAGATATTTATTATTTATTTATTACAGTGTAAACTCTTTATAACGTCGTTCGTTATAACGATAAACTCTCTATAACGTAGAAATTAGTACAATTTGGTTGGTTTACCATAAAACCCATACATTAATTCACTCTCTATAACGCATCAGCCATTCTCTATTACGAATAAATATCTTCATATTTAGACATCAACTACATATTAAAACAAAACAAAACTAATCTTTTGAGGTGCCGCAATTTCTAAGAAAGATACCTGAGGTCAAAAACAGCTATCTAGCTTTTGTTATTGTTAATTGCCTTAACACGTGTGCTATTCATAGATTACATTGGCTGTAGGAAATTTGGTCTCAATTATTAAACGCACCATCGTCACCTATCGTGTATTAGCAGTCGTAAACCAACACGTCAGGCAAAGTTAACAGAATATAAGTGTTTAGAATAATTTATCTATTGTATTGATAGTAATAAAATTAGAAATAATTGTAATTAGTTACATTTGGTATACTTTTTCTCTTCTCTCCCTATAACGAAAACTCTTTATAACGAAAGAAAATGCTCGGTCCCTTGAAATTCGTTATAAAGAGTTTACACTGTATTTATTTATCTAGGACCACGGATCTCCTCTCGAAACGAGAGACTCAGTAAACGAAATGTCCGCCCATCAACCAGGTCGACTTGTGGCCTGAAGAATACAGCGAGAAGCTGCTGGATTCTGATAGCACAAGAGGAGTGGCGGCAAATGAGGGAGGGCCATACCCAACAGTGGAATAAAGAAGGTGGATGGATGCCCTAGCCAACCTCTACCGTCTATTACATCAGTGACAAACGCCAACTTGTCCCTCAAGAAACTAATTTGACTGACTAGACAGGTAATCTAGACAAGTAATCCATTTAACATATTGGAATTGTTTGCATAGCATACCTACATGACTACATGTTCCTACGGTAACCTATTACTTAATCCCGGGGTTGCTAGTTGATTGAAATCACGAACCAACAGATTGTTCTGTCCAAGGCACGTACGTTGTTCGGCCAAGCATTTAATAAGTTTTAACTATTGGATGTTTCAGACCGGACTAACGGAGGGATGAACTATAAGCAATCTGAATAAAAATAAAAATTAAACTCGCTATACAGCGGAGCAATGCTGCCAACGTTATGGGTACAATGCCACAAGGTCTGTTTAAGGATGACATATTTATTTTGTAATTTGTAGTTTCTAGTTTTTCAATTTTTGTTTGTTTAGTTTTAGGTTATTTAAGTTGTAATTAATTATGTCTTTTATTTAGCAATATTAAAATACATAGTTAATATTAAAAAAACCAAAAAAATCTGATATGAATTACAAGGAATTACAGAGAGCAGGTATTCTTACTCTATTAGCTCTTAAATATCCTATTTTTTTAAACTAGAATAAACCTTTTACTTTTAAATAATTATTTTGTCGACTTGTATTTTAGATATTCAGCTGTATATAACCGCTGTTGCATACCGTAAATGAAACGATATATTTGATCGTTCCTTATTTACCATTACCATTTGATCGTATCTTATCTGAAAATTACTAAATGCTTTTGTGATTGTATCTCATGGCCCCTGAATGATGTATGGTTTCAAACTATTTGGCATTAGCTGGCATTGTTATTTGGGTATTTGGGATTCGTTAGGGACGGTACAGATAGCTGGGATTTTAGTTACGCACGAGGAAAATGGGTTTTAAACGATTTCGTATTACGATTGCACTAATACACCTTGGCTTCGATCTATTGGGCGTGCCCATTCCTCTATCTATAGGTACTCTAATGTAAAACCGTCACGTCACGGTAATGTCACATTTTTCTAACGGTAACGGTAACGTGCCAGCGTCCATTGCTCAATGACGCACGTTAATGTAGTCGACATGCTCTAAACCTCCCGCAGATTAGTCTGTGGGGCAGACCCGTGCCCAGTAGTGGGACGCCTATGTGTTGCAGCTTAACCGTAACTTGTTCTCTACTAAATAAAGGCATTATTGCGTCTAACTTTTATATTATTTTTACGTATGATTACTAAACTATTAGGTGTTACGTGCTTGTGAGCGAGAGCGAGAGTGACCCGCAAAAGCAAGCGTCAAGAACAAACACACGTGTTCGTCACACGAATGTTTGTCTTGACTGGGATTCTAACCCACGACCCCTGGCGTAACAGGCAGGAGGTCATAGGCGCATTAGATGTTGTTAAACTCAGTAGGGTTGGCGATTGCCAATATACCCCTGGTGTCGCACGTGTCCATAGACGACGGTGCCCACTTACCATCAGATGGCCCGTATGTCTGTTTGTCCGTCTATATTATAAAAAAGAAAAAGAAAATTATTCCCTCTGTGATGCCTCACTAGACAACTTTTACTTCATTTAACTTGAGGTAAAAAAGAGTTCTCGTAAACACTGATCGGATCGCTCGTGCGATGGCTACGTAATCCTATTAGCGGCGCCGCGCGAGCTGCCGGAACTGTAGCCACTAACTCCATCAATATTCAATTTTGGTTGACTGAAACACTATAGTAGGGGACTGGTAGCCCAGTGGAGTACCTAAGGCCTCCCAATCGAATGGGTCTGGGTTCAAATCCAAGCGGCATGCATCAATGACTTTTATGAGGTTAGGTATATGTATGTGCGTTTATATATTTTAATTCTCCTGAAACAGAGAAAAAAAAAATAGTTTGACTGGTAGAAAATGATTTAAGGCATTATGTCCGCCCATTTTAGTCGGTATTCTCTTTAGAGGTGTCAATAAAGTTGTATCAATAAATAAATAAAATAAAACATTGAGAGAAATTCACGACTGAAGACTTCTCTATAACTAATGTTCTCGAAGGCAAGTCCAGAGCGGTGGGCTACGGGCTGAGAAGAGACTCGTGCCCAACAGTGGGATTATATATGAGTTAGAACTCGTCTGTAAATCAAAGCTCAAAGTCCAATAGGTATCAACATCAGAGCCATAGTTTTACAAACACGCTATGGAATTGAAATCACCTTGGTTGGTGTACTGCGTAGGTTACGTTAACTTTCGTCAACCGACTCGTCGTTTATTTTACCTGAAACTGCTGAAACCTTTCTCCCGCTCGCTACCAAAATTACAAAGGTAGCCTTTGAACAGAGCCCGGCTCTCCCGTGGCGAAACACCTGAAGCTCCCTTTGGCAAGCTTTTAATTTGCGCCCGGCGACAGGGGGCGACTGAGGCATCGTTTGAATTACGAGTATTATCGAAATAGTATCGAACGTTTTGTTTTGACGGTTTTACAATTTTCGGACGGTCGAAGGTAGTAATTGAAAAATCGACGAACATACAAAATACACCCTACCCTCCATTTTAGCTTGCACTGTGTTATGGAGGGATACTGCCTTCCCCAAGCGTTCCAAATATCAAAGAGAAAAAAAAAATATCGAAAAGAAATACAGTCAAAACCGTTTATGGCGACATTGTTTAGAACAACATACCGGTTATAATGACCGTAATCAAAGGTCCTGGCTGAATGCTATAGACACTCTTATCAAAAACATCGCTTTTTGCGGCATTGCTTACTACGACATACCGCTTTATGCGACCAAAGGAGATGTTCAAAAGTGGTACTATATTCTGTACAGCCGTAATTTATGTTTCATTTGAAAGCATATTTTGTAATCTACTTGAAATTTTAAGATTTATATTTTTTTGTCCCTCCATATTTTGGAAAATCGATGAAGTATGTTCGGGATAATTAGAACGTCGATGGAAAGCAATGTTTGTTTTCTAACAGGTACATACGTCCTTTTCACGAATTATGAACTTAACTGAGGTCCATCTTTATTATTATTATGTTTTTAATACGTAATTATTATATAATTATAATGTTCTAAATAATAATATGAATTGTAAACCAAAATCATGAAGAAACGAAACGACATAGATCCTAGTTTGATATTAGTAACTGTCAATGACAACTGTCAATCAATCAAAGTCGATTGTCAATATTGATGGGTTTATTTATTGGTTTGGTTTCTGCGAAGTGCATTTATTGCTAAACATTAAGATAGTAATTCAATTTTTTTATTACAACACACTAATAAGTAATTGAACATGCGAATCAGTGCAAAATATTGGTGGACTACATTATTAAAACCAGTAATTACGACCAGGATGACCAGGATCTGCTTCAGTTTCCTCGAGAATCGCAGGCCCGAACCGCCGATTGCTCGTAACTCGCTCTAGCCTGGATATCACACAACCTGGATTCTCTTTCTGCATAATTCGGAATGAAGACTATAATGATGACTAATATGTAATAATGTCTTAGGATTTTAAGCTCATCATAACCTAGGCACAATAGTATTTTATTATCAAACCCATTGTATATTATGAAAGCCATTTAAACAAACAGCCAAGAAAATAGATTTTGTAGGCATCACGTTTTAATAATAGAAAGCTGATATCATACATAAATAAAATGTGTGCAATTACATGGAGAATAGGCAATAATAAAAGACTTTATGAAAAGTTACATTTTATTCAACTTCGTTTTCCACATCTTCTCTCACACAAATGCCATCTAAAAATCTTGCTGGTGGTAGAATATTATTTTGATGCCGAGCCCATCCTAAATACCATATAATGGTCATTATATGTGCACAGCTCCCTACTGTACGCATTCCTACTATACAATTACAGTAATATTGAGTAATTCGTTGACTCCAATCATTGATGTCAGCATCTAAATCCAACAATATATATGTATAATACACTTTGCTACCTTGATGACGTGACTGTATTCTTCCCCTTAACAACAATGTATTTTCTGAATGTCTATGTAGATTGGAGTCAACTTCTATTTTGAATGTTCCATTTTCTCGGATGTGTTCCCCATAATAAGATCGGGCTTGTTTTATTTGATATATGCCTAGTGCAAATAAAATAATATCGCTCATTTCCATCATAGGGAACACATCCAGTTGAGGGAGCTGGCCATCTATCGATACAAAACTGGCCCGTTGTCTATTAACATTTTGTTCTATAACATAAGTGGCCAATGTGTTACGAACATTAAATCTTTCCAGTGCTCTGTTTAAAATGGCCTGGGCATCAAGGCGGTCGGTTATAACGGGATGGAAACAGTTAAGTATAGCTGCAGCAACTCTAAAATCAGCCATTAAATGTTTTGATGCTAAATTAAAATAGTCTCCCCTGAATAACTTAAAATCCCGTTTAAACCTACCATTTACAACTTCTACCACCCAGCGACATAATGTTACCCATCTCGATTTGTTGGCCTTTATAGTAGACAACTGTTTTTCACCTGCTTCCATGCTCTCAGGTTTATGTACATGGAATCTTAAAGAATTTAAAAAACTGATTGAGTCACGGAAGCCACGATCCAAAATGAAAATATCATTTTGCCGGAAATAAGACCTTTCATTTGAATTTTCATCTTGAAATATATCTTTTATAATATCAGAATCGGACTTAGTCGCAGCATAAGGTCCATATGCATCAATTATGTGGCCATCACATGCTACTATCAAGAAAGGTTTTATTAAGTTTCTGAATTTATGCAAACTATAACTTTTTTTTTGAAACAAATAATTAGATGACTTCTGTAAGTAAATATAGGTACCATCGCAGATCACTATGGGATTATTAGCTTCAGTCCCAAATAGTCCTTGAGGTATTAAAAGATTACGAGCACTGTGTTGCTCCCTGGTTATATGGCCAATACCTAAATGTATGGGTACATAAAAATCAGTTAAACATGCCCTTGCCTTTTTTATATAATTAGAAACAGTGACCTTAGAAGTTAAAAACAGAGTGGCCATTCGTGCTAATGATTCTCCTGTTCTAAGTTTCACCAAATACATACCCAGAGCAGTTTTAGCTTTTTTACAAACAGTCCCCATAGGAATGCTATTAAACAGTATTAAAAACTTTGCAACAGTCAGACCTGTCCAATAATGACATAAGCCATCTGAAAGATTCTCTATATTTTCGAAATTGAGAACACAACCAGCTGGCATTGTATGTAATAAATTCAACATATTTTCTAAATGAATAGCGTTGAAAGTGGAAGAGAACTCATGTTCATTTAGAATGTCCCAGTTAAATAACATGGAATGCTCTTGACAAACTCTAGCACTTTGAGTAACATATATTTTTTGCTGAGATAGGATTGATCTTTTAATATAGTTTGGCACTCGTAGGCGCTCTGTATTCATACAGCCTGGCACAAAACAATGATTTGGTGTATCCAGAGTGCGAGTGAAATTGTGTAAGGTTATAGTTTCCCTTGCTCTCGCTGAACCTTGACTGTTAGGCAACTGATCAGTCCAAGAATTTGTTTCAGAGCTCGGGATAGTCACCGAGCTTGAAGGACGTGTTGAATCCAAAGTGGATTCATTGAGTTCGTGGGTATCAACTAGGACCTCTAATACAGCAGGTTCTGCAGTTGTACCATGTTCCAATGGCAGAGGCTGGGGTGCATTTCGATGAGCTCTCATCCAACAAGCATAACATACCCAAGCTTCATTTGGAATCTGAAAATTGCAATATTATAATTATAAATATAAACAGATGTAATTAGAAAAATATAAAATTATCATGATTAAAGCTATTTTAGTAATTTTTGTTTCCTACTCTATACAGTTTATGGCAATTCAATCATTTATTACCTGCCGTGGAAATATTTGATTTTCTAAATAGTTTCTTTCCACACAATTTTCGGGCAGTCTGTGCCGACGTCTCCCTGTACGGCTTGATAGAGAAATGCCACAAGATATGCATACACAGGCATGTCCTAGTTGTTTGTTTGATGTACAATGAGGATCTGCAATGCGGTTGTTGGCTTCTTGAATTACCAGATTCACACACTCTGGGCACAACTGATCATTATCAGAAATCTGAAACAATAAAACATGTGATCTATATTACATACTTAAAAGGCTTAATAATAATCTTAATACTTATAGATTGTTGTAACTTATAATGAGGAAACATAAAAACAAAAAAAAAATATACCTCACGGCCACACCATTCTTCAATTATTGCGACAAAGTCTTCACTGAAGTCCACAGCATGGTATTCATTCCTCTGGTGGTTAGGTCGTAGAATAATATGGCAATTAATACATACAGCCATTGTAATTGTAAGGTTGGTATCTAGAAATTGAAATATAACAAATCAGGACAAGAAGCAAGTGCAATGTATTTATTGTAACAAACTTATCACGATTAATTTATTATGAGCAAATCCTTACATGTACTACATTCATACATGAATTTACTTGATATGTATACCCAGAATACACCTATTTGTTTGTTAGTGAAGGAAGACTTGTTTGGCTGCATGAGAGCATATAGTAAATCAAAGCAATTATACTAATATGATGAAATATGCAAACAAATATTAATCTTCTAAAATAGATAGCTACATTATAGGTACATGTCGTTGTTACATACCTTTTCTTTCCAAAAGATTTTGATAGAACAAATCGGGAGGTCCAGTAAGCAAGCGCCAGGTCGTCGTATAGAGAGATAAGGTCGGAGTCCGGTAGGCAAGCGCCAGGTTGTCGTATAGAGAGATAAGGTCGGAGTCCGGTAGGCAAGCAGAGGTTGTTATAAAAGGATTGATCACGGCGGTAGCGCGGCGACGGCGGCGTAAAAACACAGAGCACAACGAAATTACGAACAGCGCGGAACGGAGTCGGAAAGTCGTCTGAATTATTTTTAAATGAAATCAAAACCAAAACAAAATGTCAACGATAATTCATCACTCAATGTCACTACTATTTACAGTCAGTAGTGTCAGTGTCAGGTTAGAGTTGCCAGAAGTTTAAGGTGCCCAGTGTGGCAAGCTATTTATCTATCTACTGAAATTCAAACACAAATAAAAAAACAAGGGTGGAACTTTTTTTTATTTTCATAACTTTGTCACAATCGGAATAATTTTCGCTTTCTCCACATCCAAGTTTTGTTTATGTACAAATTTAGTACCAGCCCCCATACATTTCGTGAACATCTCCTTTAACTAATGTTTTCGGAGAAATATATCTTTAGAACGACCAGCTCAGCTGTATTGTTAAAATTGTAAAAAATTTGAATAGGCCCAGTATAATGATCTATGGCTATTATGGTAAAAGTAAACACGTGTCGAGTTTATGGTCTTTTATAATTCTTAGAAACAAAACACTTGCATGCCGTAGAGTCCAGGCCCGCTTCATCATATCTCTTCAGTCAGTTTAGTTTGTTACTTATCTGTACACAAGACACACCAAAACATATTGTTGAGTTAATTGCGAAACTCTTAACATGTCCGGAACAAAAAGAAAACAAATTAATATCGAAGAATAATCGAGTATTAATTCGCGAAAAATTATATTGTTCTTTCATATTAAATGTTTTGATTGAAATAAACGAAATATAATTTAACTTCATACATGCATATACCTAATATGTATTTTGTTACCTACTTCGAAAGCATCGTCGGTTGTTACGACTATCGGTTTTTACGAGTAAATATGGGTGGTCCCTTGGATGTCGTTATAACAGATTTTGACTGTATTACAAAAAAAAAAGTGTGTGTGTATGCAAGTCACACACGGTAGAAGTGAAACTTCTGAAAAGTAGTGAAAAAGAGTCGCACATAGAGGAGATCGAGAACGTCTAATGTGTTCTATTGAGATAGGTAGGTATCGACATTGAGATAGGTAGTATTATTATATAGGTATTTCATATTCCGAAAACTGTGTTTCGGTGTTAAAAAAGAAAACTAGATTCGTTGTAGTCCATTCTGCACTTTGCAGTAACATTTTCGTCCTTTCCACAATAAGAACATTTTCAATCCGTCGAAGCAGTATCTATCCCAGTAGACCCCAAGTCCGGTAGCCACGTGTGCGCTCGCCAAAGTTTTCTAAAACAATTGCGAAACATGAGGCTTTGTTGAACGTGACTTTTTTTTATTATTCGAGGGGGAAACGACCGATCCCCGCCCACTCTGGGGGAAGAGGTCGGGTTATGTGAGATTTCAACTCACTAAAACCCCCTCGGCAGCCTTCTAGCACAACTAGGGATGCTCCGGGATCTCCTACGGAACGCACCGGTGCCTTCCTTGCGCAAAGCCCTTGGCTCATCCCAGGGCTAAGCCCTGAACTTCGCCGAGCATTGAAGACTGCGGCTCGTACAGTCTGCCGTCTTCGAAAGAATTGCTGAACGTGACTACTTTAGATCTCAAAGGATTGTGACATCGCTGACGGCTAGGCACCAAAGCTCTGTTAAGTCCCCAGCAAAAAAGCAACACGTTTTTAGCAGACATTTTTGCCAAAAAACATTTTGGTATCATCCCTAACGAAAATAATTAATTATAGGACAGATCAAAAACTTTCTAGGTAGAAATTATTTGTTAATGATCTGTATATTAACGTGTAATGACACTCGCAGGGGCGTAAATTCACACACGTGGGAGGCAGACACATAATTATGTATAGAAACCTGTACGATTTCATGCCAAATATATAAATACAAAGTATCAATAAACACTCAGAATTACTACGAATTGCTAGCCTTAGATAGTTGTGAAGGACAGACAGACAGACAGACATTCCCTCCTCTTGCGCGGCGCTGGAGACGCTCTTGCGCTGAGGGAATTCAGAGGGGGCGGGGATCCCCTCTATCCGGGCAATTGCTCCAGGGGTAAACCCCGTCGGTGACTTCCCCGCTGTTGAGCGTGGGACTTAATGATCGCCTATAAAAATGTTTAACCGGAAACCACACCATTCCGGCCGGAAAACACTTGCATTAAAATAAATTTAAAACGGTTTTAACTAGTCACCGTGGCGGGCGGTGCCGGTGGTACTCCGTGGTACTGACCCAGGTGAACTCTTAATAGAAGCTATATAGGTTACAAACCTATAAAGGTGACTATTTAATGTTACCTCTCGGGTAACAGTGTTACGAGCTCAAAGCTCGCACGGAAGCAGGAAGCTCATTCCAGAGAACAGAATATTGTTCACTTCGCTCCGCTAGCGAGGGTGACCATCTGACCATGAAACGCGGCTTCGTGGGACATTCCTTGAATTCTTCTGATCTATCTTCGTGAAGTTTCGATTTTCGTTCATATTTCAAAGTGAAGTATATTCATTTGAATGATTTATGGAGAGATTGATAGATTGTTTATATTTTCATATTAGCTATAACAAAGATAACTTACACATTTCTTATAATACGTAAATAATACGCACCAACAATGCAATATCAACTAAACTACGCTAGTTGGTCTACTCTGTTTTTAAAGACAAAGTCTTCATTTATATTTGATTTTTGAAAAAAAAAAAACGATCAAGAAATTTACTGAACAGAATTAGGCCAATAATTCAGTGTCCTTAGGCGACGCCCACTGCGGTGACAGGATACAGCCGAAAAATTCCCAAAATGACATCATCCTAACAACAAACAAACTGTTTTCCTACTAATAGTACAGTGCAAAGTTCATTGGTTGAAAACAAATGTTCATGTTTCATCATCGTGGCATCGGTCTTTTGAATTCAGTATTTGACTATTGTCCTAGAGTCTAGATTAGACTAGAGTCTAAATTGAGATCAACGTTTTTGTATAGCAGAGTTTGAACTTAAAACATTTGATTTCATTAGTCGAGGTTTTTTGGGACACGTTCACAGATATCAAAACGCGTGGTGCTCCGCGACCTACTCGCAACGCTTCCAGCCAACATTTCAATATCTGTGAGTAGTCAACATGCTCGAATTTTAAACCGACTCAAAAAGGTGCACATACCTAATATTGTTTTCCTCATAGCACACAAATGTTACTTTACCAACGTGTAAGAGGAAAAAAGAGGATCTGCATCTGCCCATAGACGTTCCACTGCTGGGCGCGGGGCTCCCCCACAGACAAATCCGCGGGAGATCTAGAGCTCCACCACGCTGCTCCAATGCGGATTGGTGGAGGGGTTTGCGGCCAACAAGCCACCCGAAGGTCTTCGACAAGGCTTAACACCATTGAAAACAACCGGGACCGACGACTTAACGTGCACGCTCCAAAGCATGATAGCGCTTATGAAACTTTGCCACTAGCGGTCACCCATCCGCTAACCGATCGCGTCCATCGTTGCTTAACTCTGTCAATCACATTGAATCGACGCGAGCCATTGGACTATGGACGCTATAAAAAAGTAATTCGAAGAAAGGTCAGAAAAGTCGTCGAGAGAAGACCACGGACTCGGAAAATGGAGACTATCCGCCTTCCGACCAAGTGGACTTATGACCTGATGAAAATGAGAAAAGACTTCATGGAACACGGTTAGCTCTCCTAATCGTAACCACTCCATCTATACATAGGCTGTGCCCAGTAGTTGACAAAGCCTAGTGGCATTCTCTACCAGACAAGAATTTTTATGTACTGTTGTACATAAAAATTAAGTGAGTAATACTTGAGTTGTGTGATTTGCTTTTGAAAAATAAATGTTTTTTCTTAGTGCATTATTTTTTATATTTATAAAAGTCAAAGCTGCGCTGACGTCAGCAGACTGAAAAGACGAGGGTAAGCTATGAAGAAGAATTGCAGTAGCACAGAGCGGAGATACGATCGCTCTTATGTCTTATCTCCCCAGAGCTTCAGAAGTCTCTTCCAATTTAAAGTTTCACTTAAAAAATCGTTACTTCGATTCTGTTTAAATAAATAAAAAAGAGGTAACTACCTATCTACCTATTTTTTAAAACTAAACCGGTAGATCGACGGTTTGGTTGCCAATTGACATAAAATTCAAATGATTAGTGGATATCGTTTCTCGTGGATCAGGTACCAGGTACCAGGTCACCAGTCAATGTTGGCGCTGTTACCTTACCTGCTGTTTACCTTCTAACTATAAAGATTTAGGTTCGTTGTAATAAAACAAACTTAGATCGGGCTTAAGATCATGATTAAATAAATAATATTGATGTCCAGACCACCCTCTTATAAATCTTAAAACAGGGTGTAGGGAGACGATTCCATAATTCTGTAAAACAAGTCTTCGACGGGCTTAACGATTGTTTTTACCATTGAAAACAACCAGGACCGACGTCTTAACGTGCCCTCCGAAGCACGGTAGCGCCCACGAAGTTTTGCCGTTGCTTAACTCAGTCGATGATACGTGTACGGTGCAAGTCCTACATTCGGCTGAGTCGACATATTCAGATTTTAGCCAGTACGCGTTCGGTAGTAGCAAGAAATCCGCGCGTGCTCACCACATATAGCATCAAATCATTCAATCGTAAATCAATAAATAACTTTCCTTAAAATCGTTAACTCGAGTATAATTTAAATCAAGTCCAATCAAGTGTCACATCAATATCAAGTGTTAATAAATATCAAGAGCAAATCGAAAAGGTCAGCAAGGGACCCTACAGTATGAGTAAAATCTATGTGCTATAGACGCGAAGTTTGAATAATAAAGCAACTAAACCACTCTTCTCGTCTCGCGACAATCGTCCAATTACAGCTGTATCCATTGATTTTCAGCCTTTCGCCAGCCCTGCCTGTTGCCACTCGATCAACGCAGCCCTGATTGATTCCTGTCATTTAGTTTTATTTCAGCGTCGACGAACGACGACACGCCCGAACGTTTTCGACTGCAGACTTTAATAAAAAGATTTATAGAACGGACGAATGAAACTGAACGTCTACCAGGTAATTCTTCATTATTGAGCTGGACGAGTTTACAATGTCGCGGTGATATGTTGTACTGAATTGAGAGCTGAGTCGTGAACTAAGTTAAAGAACTGAGTGCAACATATCACCGCCTATAACCTAACCTAACATGATTTCAAAAATATTCCTATATTGTAAAAAATGGTAAGTAATTAATAATAATTAATAAAGTACCTAACTACATATATACCGGCCAAATATTTAATAGGACCGTGTAGTTAATATTAGAGTAACTAGTCATGCTTTTAAGATTCCAAAATATTCCTTTGTTCATGTTGCCAGATCTTAGGGCACCTTATATGAAACTTATCAGAAATGTAGGATTTCATGCATAGCAAATTACCGCGACGTTAGGCCTCCGGGCTTTAGGCTGATCACACGCGAACGATTTGTGAAAGACTGATGTAAAAAAAAGGTTTGGGAAAATTTTATATTGAGTTATTATATCAACCCAGTGTCGAGTTTTCTCAAGCCTGTCGAAGGTCTTCGACAAGGCCTTTAGCCACTAGCGGTCACCGACCGACCGAGAAACCGACCGCGCCCGTCGTCGCTTAACTCTGTCGATAACTTAATTGAATCGAAGCGAGCCTTTGGGATATGCCTCTCCCTAATTGGCGGGGATCTTTGGTAAAGGGTAACTTCGCTAATGAATTTCGATAAGCACTCACCGTACTATTATGCGCTTATAGAGAATTTAGAAACAAACATATATAAACATAAACCAGGGTTTGACTGGTAGAAAATGCCATAAGGCATTAAGTCCGCCCATTGTATATCTCTTTAGAGGTGTCGATAAAGTTGAATAAATCAATAAATAATATATAAATTAAAAAAAATCTATTCGTAAGTCCAGTAGGTAAGTAATAAAATTATACCGTTAAAATTTTTTTTTTTTAAAAAAGCTTTTTAAAACTTTTTTTTATTTTCATGCATTGTCATCGGAACCAAATATGTGTGCCAAATTTCAGCTCGATAGCTTCAGTGGAAGTGGGTGAAATATTGATTGCAAGATTCCAGGACATACATACTTACATGAATGAATGAATACATACGAGTGAAGTTAAATAAAAGCTTTTAATTATACTCTAAAATTTTTTTTTTAAAAAGCTTTTATAACTTTTTTTTTATTTTCATGCATTGTCATCGGAACCTAATATGTGTGCCAAATTTCAGCTCGATAGCTTCAGTGGAAGTGGGTGAAATATTGATTGCAAGATTCCAGGACATACATGAATGAATACATACGAGTACATACGAGTGAAGTTAAATAAAAGCTTTTAAAAAGATACCAGATTCTTGTATCGTTCCATTACCCTAACAACTTCCTTCTCTCTCCATGAAAATGCTAGAACGCTTGGTACAGACCGAGCTACCTGTGTTACCCACAGACTGCCAATGCTTGTGACACGCTTATTAGATCTTGTGTTCAACTAAATTGAGTTTCGATCGGGAATATGTTGCCGCCGCTTGCGAGCCGTACCTACCTGGCTCGGCACAGCGAAGTCAGAGTTATTCCACACGCTCTATTGACGGGGCCGTTGGCGCAATCGGTAGTGACCCTACCTGTTACGCCAGGGGTCGTGGGTTCGAATCCCACTCAGGATAAATGTTCGTGTGACGAACATTTGTGTTTGTTTCGTGTCTGGATGTCAATATTAAGTATCTATTTAAGTATGTATTCAAAAATATCTGAATATGTGTATCAGTCTCTGGCACCCATACTTCAGGTTCCCGCCTAATTTGGGGTTAGATGGCCGTGTGTGAATGTCCATGGTATTTATTATTATTAGTTATGTATCTCTTTAAATTTCACGGGTCCAGATGTTGACCCGGTAATTTGGTAGGCTTGCGTGGGGACACAGGTCCAACACGTAGAGGCCACTTCGAGACATTTTAATTTATGTATTGTAACGCGGTGACAGCCTAGTGGCTATCGAACTTGCCTCTCACTCGAGCGGTCCGGGTTAAAACCCCAGCGGCACGCACCAATGACTTTTCTAAGCTATGTGCGATTTAAGAAATTAAATGTCACTTGCTATAACGGTGAAGAACACGTCGAGAGGAAACCTGCATGCCTGAGAGTTCATCTAACGTTCTTGAAGGCATGTGAAGTCTGCCAATCCGCACTTGGCCAGCGTGGTAGACTAAGGCCTAATCCCTTAATCCCTCCCATTCTGAGAGGAGACCCGACCCAACAGTGGGACAAAGAAAGGGTTTCGATGATGATGAACGCTTAACTCGGTCAATCACGTACGATTGACGTGGCCGATGGACTATGTTTGTTTAGTTTACGTTTGGTGAATTCACAAAGACATGATGACTTGGAAAGACGACAATGTTCGTTCGTGACAATCTCAGAAACTGAAGGATTTTCACACAGTGTTTTGCGTCGTTAGAATTAAATCTGGGCTCATTTTCGAAAGTTTTCCAATAAACCTAGCCGTGCGGGTAGCTAGAGCGAAGTGCTAGCTTACATATAATAAAACCGGTCATGTGCGAGTCGGACTCGCGCACGAAGGGTTCCGTACAACTATCTATAAAAACGGCAAATAAATCATATCTGTTGTATCGGAGCCCCACTTAAATTTTACTTTTTTTCTATTTTTTATTATTTGTTGTTATAGCGGCAACAGAAATACATCATCTGTGAAAATTTTAACTTTCTAACTATCACGGTTCATGAGATACAGGCTGGTGACAGACGGACAGAGGAGCCTTAGTAATAGGGTCCCGTTTCACTCTTTGGGTACCTACGGAACCCTTAAAAAGTAGCAGGACGACATGAATTTAGAGCAACGACTAGCCGACACATATTAGATTGTGGGCGGGCGGCTGAATGAACTGTGGCCGCCCGCCTTGCCAATCAGGCTGTCGGTCGATGCGATTCACTGGCGACTGGCCACCATGGGGCACCGTACCCCACAGGTAATACTGCAATATCGGATTAGTCCAATCCACTTCACTTGCTCAATAATAATGTACTTACCTTGATCAAATTATAAAATTTTAAATTTTGAAAAGAGTAACTACTGAGTTTTTTGCCGTGTTCTTCTCGGTAGCATAAAGTCTGTGAACCGGCGGTAGATAAAAAAAAATTATGATTAATTAAGCGTGTACAAATACCATATAATTAAAAAAAAAACGTGTTAATAAATGAATCTGAATCATTAGTTCTTACAATGCTGTTCCCAGCATGGCAGGCAACTTCAAGAAAATGTTGCATAGTTAGTTATAAGGTAGCAAACGAGATTGTAGTACCAACCTTCCACTGCCGTCCATCACTTTACTTTTGTAAGGTGTCACATTAAAAAAAAACTGTTATAAGATTGTGTTCGATTTTCAAGTTTTTCGGAATCTGTCCTTTTGAGAACAGCCGAATCATTCACTTCAACCTTCTTATCGCGCAGTTCCACGACGATTCAGACTGCGTCTAGCTCTAGTAAATGACCACTTTGAATGTACGTAAGCGCATCCCTAAAACGTATCCGTAAACCTCGCCCGAGCCTGTAGCCTGTAGCCTGCAGCCACAATGTGGCAATCCGGCTCACCAATTTCCGTTGCAGAGCCGGTCTTATTTCCGGTGCCTTCACTATTTTATGTGTCCCGCAACGCCGCTTAGTATCCGGCGACAAACGACCTCCACTAGACGCAGCCCCTTTGATGAGCTAATTCTGAGTGGTAGAATCCGTGTAGGTAGTCTACAAGAATCAAAAGTCAACACTAGCGTACTCGTATGATTCGGGAAGCATACCATACATGCTTACTACTACCCGTATGTCTGTTTGTCCGTCTATATTATTAAAAAAAAAAAATTGCGTCTATAGTCCCTGATGTAGCGTCCATAGCCCAATGGCTCGCGTCGATTCAATGTGATCGAAAGAGTTCAGCAACGACGGGCGTGGTCGGTTTGTGGATGGGTAAACGCTAGTGGAAAAATTTCATCGACGCTACCGTGCTTCGGAGGGCACGTTAAGCCGTCGGTCCCGGTTGTTTTCAATGCTGGAAACAGTCGTTAACCCCTCCACCAATCCGCATTGGAGCAGCGTGGTGGAGTATGCTCTAGACGTCCCGCAGCAGTGGGGGAGACCCGTGCCCATCAGTTGGACGTCTATGGGTCGCAGCGATATCGGTACAAAAGCTACTAGTTATACTGGTGGAGAATGCTATCAGGCCATTAAACTCGCCCTTTGAACATTTTACTTTTGTAAGGTGTCAATAAAGTTTTTTATATAAAAAAATTAAAACAAACAAAACGCAAAACTTATTTAACGAAAAGTTCAAGGCAGCAAACCTATATAACTAGTTAGGTACAGTACCATCCATCTGACCCAATGATTCTGGTCGATAACCTTCGTAAAAGTTATATCGATACAAAATTCTTTTTCATCAAAAATATTTCGAAATAGAATAATTTCATCAACTGGAACATCCATCACGCATGACCCACTTCGCCGGCGAATATGATGATTGCTGGCTCGATCGGGTCCACAGATTAATGTACGAGTATAGTACAGACGTTACCATATACGAGTATGTAGTATGTATAGTACAGGCGTTTGGAGGTACTGTATAGTATATTGGTAAATAAATTATTGTAAAAATTAATGATGTCATCATGAACTCAATTATCAAAAATCGTACTGTGGAAATCTCTGTCTTTCATCTACTCTGTGTCAAAGTCAAAGTCAATTAATTTATTTCGCTATGAGGTGATTAGACACCCTTAACGAAAGTCTAGGTAACTACAAACTATTTAAAGAAAAGAGATACATAGTATAATCACATAATGCTATTCTAAACTGATCAATATAAGGCAAAGGATTAGCTATTGATCATTGAATGAATAGCTAATCCTGCACATGTGCCTAACCTGCCTTAAGGCTAATGCTGCTGCTGCTGTGAAATCCTATGTTCGAATTTCAAAATGTCATAAACATCACCAAAAAATGATTTGGCTGATTGACCAAAACGAAGAAAATGGAGTTTACCTTCCAACTCATATTACTTTGAAAATAATCATCAGTTGCTAATGCCGCCCATGTATGACGCGATGAAATTGGTCAAGTGTGATGAGACAAACAAATTCTTAGTCTATGCGTTCTTGACAGAACGGTCATGGTCATCATGTGGGTCTTTTTGGGGCTGATGTAACTCGCCTCACGATGTCTCGCCATCTTTCCCTATTGGCTGTTAGTCTGGTACACTCATGTACAGGAACACCCACCGCAGATTTTATTTGGTCAGTCCAGCGCATGGGTGACCGCCCGCGAGGTCGTACACCTTCTACCTTGCCTTGCACAATAATACGCTCGATAGATTTTTCGTTTCTTCTCGAAACGTGGCCAAAGAACTTTAAAATGCGTCTTTGTGTGATAGATAACAGACGTTGTTTGATGTCAAGTTCCTTGAGTATGGAGGTGTTGGTTCTGAATTCGGTCCACGACACTCCGAGCATTCTTCTCCAACACTAGGGCATCTATCTTCTTCTTTTCTTTTCTACAAAATTCATGATAGTCTCGTACAAATTAAGTTGCAAATACGATGCTTTCTCGAGAACTTGCCTCTAGAAAAATATAATCGAAAGTCACACCTTTCAAATCGGAACAAATTAAAACCTATCACATGGCAGTAATGGTACTTGGTACCTAACATGGGGTCTTTAATAATGTGCCTTAGGTAGCAGTGGTATTGAACTGTCTAAAGGCGAAAGTGTTCAGTTGCAGTGCAGTTGCAATTGCCAGTGGTGACGAGTATCAGAAACGTGGTCCTTTACCGTTGGTCTTATTCATAATCTCAGTCACTCAGCGAGCTATGGAAAGAGTTATGCTCGGTATTTCGCTACGAAACAGGATTCGGGAAGATGATACCGTAGACGAACGATGGTTACCGACATATCTCATCGAGTTAGCAAACCGTAATGGCAATGGGCAGGCCACTTCGCTCGCAGGACTGACATTTGATGGGTAAGAAAGGTCCTTGAGTCCACGTCTCAGGAAACGGAGCGTAGGCCACCGTCATAATAGGTGGACTGATTACCTGAAGAATTCAGCGAGTAACCGCTGGATTCAAAGGAACAGGACCGGAAGGATTGGCACCGATTGTGGGAGGCCTATGTCTAGCAGGGGACAAAAAATTCTAAACAACACCTATACCTACTATTACGAGTAGGTTCCTTAGGAATACAAGCTGAACAAGGCTACGGTAGCTTGCATAAATAAATTGCTGTTTGCATAAAATATTTTTGCAGCAGTAAAATATACAACAATGATAATTTATACAATTACACTTACCTTACAGCACTAGCTGCGAGGCGCGGGCTTTCATGCTAATAAGATGTAATTGTTCGCTTTATACGTTTCGCGATAAAATTACTCGTTTCAAGCGAGTTGTTCTAGGTAGTGCCGCTAATAAAAATATTATATTGCCATAATATTTTCAAATATATTTAAATTTAATTTATATTAACATATTTTGATTTTATCTAAATACTTATTAATAAGATAGGAGAAAACTTGTACCCAATTTTTTAAATAATGCGTGGAAGATGCGTGGAAAATGTGTAATTTGGCATACCTAATTTAATGGTAAAAAACTGGAGAAACCTAGAATTATTTGAAAACAGTAATAATTCACAAATCAAAAGATTTGATTTTACATATTATCGCGTCATATTTAGATGTTTGAGTTGAGGAAACAATTTTGGAAACAAAGAATTACTTACGGTAGATATTCGACTAACTACTCGGCGACAATTAGTAAACTTATATATACCTACCTACCTAAATATTTAACGTTTATTGATTATTGTTAGTACAAAAGTAAGTTACGATTTACGACTCCGATACAATGATAAAATGGGTTACATTACAAGATACAACCTCAGTTCTAAATGAAAAGTTATTCTGTTATAATTTAAATGTGGCGTGCTACCGCTCGCGCTCTCGTGTTTAGAGCTTAGAATATTCAATGTAAAAACGATAGCTTCGTAAGGACTCTCTCGTGTTTGTCTGTCTGTCTGTGATAGTTTCCGCTTTTTAACCAGACTTCGAAAAAAGGAGGGGGTGCTGTTTTCGACTGTTTGTATTTTGATATAGTTATGTAGGTAGGTATCTTTTTTTTGTAGAACGTTCATCGAAGGTGGTCCCATATTCCTTGAGATTTTTTAGATGAAATGAAAATTCATACAACATGAAGAATACATTGCTACCCTTATTACGCATATTTAAACTCTAGGGTAGAATTTTTTCTTGAAATTTTTAGAGTAACTTCTCGATGCTACAGGGCAATTAACACAATTATTACTAACGTTGCTACCCTGTATAAGCTTGTTTACTACTCTTAGGGGTAGACATTTTTCATGAAATTAATATGGGACCACCTTGTTTGATGTGTTTAACCAAACACAAAAAGAATCATCAAAATCGGTTAATAAAAAAATACACAAAAAAGCTATAAAAATACAAACAGTCGAACATAGGACGTCCTTCTTTTTTTGAAGTCGATTAAAAACAGTAGCCTCGTAAGGGGCAAGAGCTCTCTCGTGTTTGTCTGTCTGTCTGTTAGATAGTTTAGATAGTTTTTATTTATCAAAGCGAAACGTTGTAAAGCTGTTACTTATAAAAATGAATTCTTCCACGATTTAATTGACACATTAAATTACAACATGATATTAGAAAAATTTGCCTACATGGTGTTAATTGAAGAATATTAATCAATTAGTTATACATAACTCGATCATCAATTCTGTAGACCATGAATCAATCACACTTCAGTATAAATATTCAGGTGAACATGTCGCGCGAAGGGTTTCTTAATAACAGCCCTTCTTATATACGCAGTAAAAGTTACTTTTGCGATCAAAAAATAACTTGATTTAATTTTTCAATACAGACATGCAAGGAACACGTAACTCTTACTTACAGGGTTTTGTAGGCGAAGCGGCGGGGGGTCAATTATCCGTTACACATAACACTTTATTAATTCAACACACAACACAACACAATATACGTGCAAACGGACACTATCCGAGCAACTGAAGTTATGTTGCGGGGCGGAATATTGAGTCTCAGTCTCAAGCGAGGCGCGGCGGCCGCGGCGCGCGGCTAGGGCTCCGCATTTCGTGTTTGATTTTTGATTAAACGTTGTAAATTGGCGCTGGTACGGCAGGCACCAATTGTGTGTGATTTTCGTTTATTTTATTTTTTTGCGGAGCACAAGGCGGGCGAGCGGGGCGATGCGCGCGCAGGGTGCGCGGCGCGCTGCGCATCGCGCCAACTTCGCGCCGTCAGCGTGACCTCATTTCCAGGCAATGAATTATTTTCGAAATGCCATCGCGCTGTCAGCGTTGCACGCACATCCCTCTACTTTTCGTACGCCCAGCGGGGGTTGACAACCTTTTGGTTGATGTTTGACCCGGGAGGGTATTTCAATTATCATTTTCACTCTACTTTTCACTACTTTAAGATAAGAAACGAGGAAGAACCATCCCTTCTTTGCCAAACACGACAACTGTGATGTTCGTATATGGGTTTGCTTAAATACTGTAGAAAAGTATCACAGGAAACCACACATTTCCAACAGAATACCACATCGCTGCGACCCATAGACGTCCCACTGCTGGGCACGGGTCTCCTCCACAGACGCAGCTGCGGGAGGTCTAGAGCATACTCCACCACGCTGCTCCAATGCGGATTGGTGGAGGGGTTAGTGGCCAACCCAGTGTCGAATGTTCTTAAGCCACCCGAAGGTCTACGACAAGGCTTAACGACTGTTTCCAGCATTGAAAACAACCGGGACCGACGGCTTTACGTGCCCTCCGAAGCACGGTAGCGTCCATGAAATTTTGCCAGTAATGGTCACCCATCAACAAACCGACCGCGCCCGTATACCACATACCAACTAATAATAGCATCGCACAGAGAGTAAACAAGGATTGAAGATAGATTTTTTATGGATATAATCTGATATAATAAAGCAAAAGTGCATAGGTACATAACACCACCCCTCCACTGCCGCCCATTACTACTGTGAAAGATAACTCGTGCAAACCGACCTTACGGCTTGACACTTATGAATCCATTGATTTGTTGTAAAAATCGGCCGTGCGAGTCGGACTCGCGCACGAAGGGTTCAGTACAAAATCTATACAAACGGAAAAAAAATCATGTCTGTTGTATGGGAGCCCGCTTAAATTTTTATTTTTTCTATTTTTTTAGTATTTGTTGCTATAGTGGCAATAGAAATACATCATCTGGGAAAATTTCAACTGTCTTACTATCACGGTTCATGAGATACAGCCTGGTGACAGACAGACAGACGGACGAACAGACAGACGGACAGCGAAGTCTTAGTAATAGGGTCCCGTTTACCCTTTGGTTACGGAACCCTCAAAATGAATCGCAAATAATCACAATTAACGAAAAACAATATCCTGGTAGGTAGTTATAATAATATTGCCGATGTCATTTTCTCTTGAGAGAACTTTGCTCGGGAATCCAATAGTGAGCATTGTTCTTTATCTATTGTTCCATACAATGTGAAATGAAGCCACCAGCGTTTTGCTTATAAACTATGTGTAGATTGATTTCTTACGTGAAGAGTAAGAAATAAGTAAGAAGACGAGTGAAGTTAAATAAAAGCTTTTAAAAAATACACTCACACCTCCACATTATGCCTGTTTGTGTTGTAGGGACATTAACGGATGGCGAACGATAGGGGACATTCATTTCATGGGCGCTACTCTGTGGGCGCTACCGTAGCGCCCATGAAATTTTGCCACTAGCGGTCATGCATTTACAAACCGACCGCGCCCTTAGTTGCTTGACTCTGTCGATTACATTGAATCGACGTGAGCCATTGGACGCTATAATGGTGCTGCATACTCGTTTGCTATCTGTCTCAGCCGGAATTCTAACATAAGAGCCACGTCGTCGCCTAGAAATAAATAGTAATTTACGCTTGGTGAACTTTTTTACAACTTCTATATGTCGGTGTATCACACGCCGTTATCAATATCAGGACAAAGTTGCGAGCTTCGAAGCGACATCTAACTAGCGGACAGAACTCGCGACCTGTTTATGTCAACAGCTTTGTAAGTTTTGTAAAGCTTTGCAAGCTTTGAATTAAATTATTGCCACAGATAAATATAAAACATACAGACATTGAGGGCTGCAATCAGACGTGAAATTTTTTAAATGTGAATTCATTATCATCATCACAATATTCACAACCCTTTATTTGTCCCACTGTTGGACACGGGTCTCCTCTCAGAATGGGAGGGATTAAGTCTTAGTCCACCACGCTGGCCAAGTGCGGATTGCATACTTCACATGCCTTCGAGAACATTATATTATGAAAAACTCTCAGGCATGCAGGTTTCCTCATGATGTGTCCTTCACCGTTATAGCAAGTAACATTTAATTTCTTAAATCGCACATAAATTAGAAAAGTGCGTGCCGCTGGGGTTTGAACCCGGACCGATCGAGCGAGAGGCGAATTCGATAACCACTCTGTTGTCACCGCTGTCTGATTAGTAAAAAATGTGAATTAACAGTGTTCTTTTTGTATCTTCCAATTAATTACTGTAACGTTGCCAATTAAAATTTAATTAAGTCTAGTTTTCACATCTACTCGCGTTCCAAGAAAAAAAATTATAATTACATATTCTTTTTTATCATTTTTATATTCACTAACAGGCTTTCATAAATTTTCTGTCTGTTTGATACGCGTAGTAAATTAGTATTTTTCTCTTATTCCTGCGTAATTAAATTACTGTTCCTACAAATTTGTTAAGAAATTAAAAATATTTCAGTAGGTACCTACGTTTAATAATATTTCAGTACGTTTAATTTGATATCTTTAGATGAAAATGCTCGTCTCAATGCGGTTCGCCTTCCTTTCATCGCCCACTCCTTTTGTTTCGACAAGTAAATACTATTGTTTCCTGCTCTCAATCCGTTCTAGACTCAGTCTCCATACTCATACGGTTCAAAATGAAACGATACATAAAAACATTACTTCGCTTTTTAATGGAACTCATTGTTGTGGTGAGAGACAGACAAATTAGTGGTTTTAATGTTTTAAGATGGATCGATTGCTGTTAAAATATCCACATATTTTATTATTTCCAATTTAAGATAAGCTCTTTTTGTTCTCGTTGCTTCTATTCTGTTCATGCAGTTGTAGTTATTTATTTCTTTAATTCGTGTTATTCAGTTCTTCGTCTCTAAAGCTCGGAACCAGAATGCTAAGTCCTAAGCTACAATGAATGTCCCCTAAGTAGCCCCACAAAATTCAAGTGCGGATTTTTTTAGACGTGTTGTTTCTAAGACGTCAATGAAGAATAAGAAAGTATTTTCGAAATTTAACCCTTAAGGGGATGAAAAAGGCGTTGAAAGTGTCTACGTCCGTTTTGTTTAGAGATAAAGAAACACGTGTTTTAACGTTTTTTAACATTCCGTTTCTGAAGGAGTAAAACGGAGGTTCAATGTCTGTATGAATTATGCTAGGGTACTTTGAAACTAATGAGTTTCCTTGGGTGAAGTTGGGTGTCATCGGGTAGAGTTTGTCCAGTAATGTCCGTGAGTAACAATAAACGAATCTACCGAACAATACTACGCCAGCGAAGCCACGGGCGTACTCTAGTTATAAATATTATATTATATTTTTATTTATTATATATTTATATCTCACAAAGTATGGTTTGAATACACAACTTGTACCTTTAAACAAGACTTATGTAGAGCAAATAAATAAAATCTATATCTTTATCTTTATTTCTACATGACAAAAATATTCTGTGAATTACGTTACACACATTACACGAATGACTCTGATGTATAAGCACCTTTCACAAAGCTAAGTTTAAAGATACATGTTCATTCAATATGATTCACTAAATACACCGTGAGTAGTGGCTACGTTATTCAAACAATTTGTAAAATGTACATGAATAAAACTGCAAAATTCCTTTATTCTGAATCCAAAGATAATTTATCACCGTGACTGTACGTTCTTCGCTTTGGATTGGGAAAATTATCGCAGCGTGTGTCATTGGCTGGCGGTGACAGCATAGTGGCTATCGAATTCGCCTCTCACTCGAGCGGTCCGGGTTCACACACAAGCGGTCTTTTCTAATTTATGTGCCATTTAAAATATTACATGTCACTTTTTGTGGCATATTCAAAGTGTAAAACAGGACCCTATTACCATAGTATAAAAAGTCGCTCCGCTTATTACTAAGGCTGCGTTGTCCGTCTGTCCGTCTGTGACCAGGCTGTGACTCGTGAACCGAGTAGTTAGAAAGTTGTAAGGAACCGAGTGCGAGTCCGACACGCACTTGGCCGATTTTTTGCCAATGCCTATGGACACGTGCGATACCAGGGGTATCACGAGGCCTTGAAAGCACTTCATGTCGCTAAAAGGAAATATCTCGGCTGGAAAACTATTCCTCAAGTGACTCCTATTGAAAGAAAACATTGCTCAAGATCTGCCACAGTTGACATGGACGGCAGCAGAAGGTAGGCTCGTTTGCTATCCTCTCTCCATGAAAGAAGTCTATACATGTGTCGCTAGCCACCCGGTAGTCAATGAAGCGTCAGAAATCCGTTTACACGGCCTTGGACCGCGAAATGTTTACACTCCAGTATTTATGACCATCATAATTGAACCTCGTAATAGTATTAAACCAGTTCACACTTCCAGAAATACGGGAAACTCCACACATCTACACACAACATAACTCTTTTTGTCACACTATCTTATAAAATACAGAAAAAAGGAGAAACAGGTATTCTATTTATTTAAAAAACAAACCATTTATCAGTGGACGGCCCGCAACTTCGCTCGCGTGTTAATTAGACATGACTATAGTTTCGTTTACACCTAGTAATATTATATAGCCTATGTCACTCAGTGAAGATGCAGCTTTCTAATGGTGAAAGAATTTTTGAAATCGGTCCAGTAGTTTTTGTGTAAAAACATTATAAACAAATGTTTCCTCTTTATAATATTAGTATTGATATTTGAAAAAAATTCAAACTTTCATCCTGTATTCAAGGAGAACCTCTTAATTTTTGCGATGAATAATAAAAATAACTGTCTCAGGGATTCAGTGCATGTTTTCACCAAGTTTCATTAAAATCGGTTTGATAGTTTTTGACTCCATCGCGCACATACACAGACAGACAGACAGAAAGACAATAAATTTCTGGAATCTGTATCTATTACTAATCCCCTGATAGTTTTTTTTTAAAGATTTATTCGACTCGTTTGAGATTTATTATATACGTAATAATAACATCATAAGTTGTAGAGCTTATTGTTTTGGTAGAGTCAGCTCTACATGTTACAAAACTATTATTAATGTATCAAAAACGGTTTTCAATATCCAAGTTCGTGCCCAATAGTGGGATTTCTATGGGGGCCAGCTATATTAGACCTTTTTAGGTCGCAGTGGCTTATGGGCTTAACCCACAAACAAACCTCTCGTCAAATAATATGTATAGTTTGTATAGATAGCTAAGCCATTTTAAAATAAGTATGTACATACCAACTTCAATTTCAGTGCTTCGAACTGTTCACTTCACTTTTCACTTAAATTCGATCAAATGTACGGATAGCTTAGTTAGATAATCATCAGTCATTTATAGTATATTTTAAAAATGTTCACAGTCTTCAAATAAATACGTAAATTATATTCAAAAATCTTAAATGTACGGATTCACGCACGTTCGAAAAGCTCGCAGCTCAACGGAAAACTGAAAAATGAATCAATACGGATAAAAACAATCGGCCGGAAATGTGAATCATGAACAAAGTCATCCGGAACCATCCGGAAACCATTCTCGAAGCGTCACAAATCACTCACCGCTGCAACTGCGACCGCAATACATTCCATCAGTTATCACTTCTCACACACTGGGTACACCTTTGAATTTTTGAAATTCACTTTTGAATTTGGAATCGATTTGGAATTAGCTGTTTTCAAATTGAGCGCTTTATTATTTTTTTTATTTTCGATTTGTATTTCATAATAGTTCGGATCGGTTAGACGATTGGATGGGAACGGTCGGTATATTTAGCGCGGCGCGTGGCAGGGCGGCGCACGCGCTCCCGAGTGATCGAGCTGCTGGAGACGCTAGAGCAGCGCGGTGCGATGTTCTGATTTTATCGATATTGCTTATCCGATTACGTTTTATTTGAATTTTCCGATGAGTTCTCTCTATCACTCATCGCTCTCGCGATGAGCGAACACTCTCGTTATTTAGATGTTGGCAATTGGATATAGTATGTCAATCAGTGAAGATGCAGCATTCTAATGGTGAAAGGATTTTTGAAATCGGTCCAGTAGTTTTTGTGTGAAAACATTACAAACAAGTTTCCTCTTTATAAAATTAGTTTGAGGATGTAATTGTAAGCTTTCAAAGTAGGCATGTTACAATCATAGTTTCCCTAAAAATTTGGGAATGCTTACATGGCGCTGTAACGCCGAATTGATCATAATGTAGGTCACTAAGGGGGGTTTACACATAAATAATCACAGCAAGGCGGATCTATAACTTCCATGTAATAGCCTGATTAGTAGTAATAAAACATTGTACAGAAATATTGTCCATCCTTATAAATGTCGATAGAATTGAAATTTGTTTCCCCATCCCTAACATGTAAACGCGCACCCATATTTCTTGTTAGCATTATATAGCATTAACTTTTAATATTGATCGCCACAATATTACTTATATTTAATTGCAAGCGCGGGAAACACCAAATATTTTAATCGAATGTAACTTGAAACAATATTGCATCTGTGCCTTCTTACATTAGCGGGCTTCTAGACGGGATCTCAAGTTTTATCGGGCATCAGTTCCAGTTTCTTGTGGAGACGTAAGATTTAGTTATTTAGTCATTTATTTATTTGCTTTGAAAAAACGCACATACAATACATATCAAGCTGTACATGGTATTCAGCTAAAATGCATGCAAATATATTCAAAAGTAATTAAACGTACATTTCTTAATACATTACTTGAGACAGATCACAGTGCTCTGCACTGGATTCATTCTTCCATCATTAAGTTTCTAAGGACCTTCAATCATTAGAAAGAGGTTGTAGTTGGGCAAAAAGACAACTGGGGTGAAAATAGGAGGGGTAACGCTGGTTGTGTGGATTGGTAGACTTCACATGCCTACGAGAACATAATGGAGAGTGCTTACTCAAAATAATGTCCTGGTGGTGGAGCTTCACCACAACCCATTCAGTGTCCCACTGCTGGGCATGGGTCTCCCCTCGGAATGGGAGGTGTTAGGTGTCTATGCTATAAATACAGAGCTATGCTTGGTATTTCGCTACGAGACAGCTTTCGTAATGATGAAATCTTTAGACGAAGGAGGGTTACTGACATAGCTCGTCGAGTTAGCTAGCTGAAGTCGCCTTGTCGCGCGAAGGACTGATAACCGATGGGTAATAAAAATCCCTGGAGACTATGACTCGAAAAACGGAACTTAACCAGTAACAGAAAGCACAGGATCGGGGATTGAAACTAAAACTTTTTATAAACCTTTAAACCAAGCCCGATGAGAATCAAAAGTCCAGCGGAGTCGGTTTGATTTACGAGCTGGAGAGGAACATTCGGATCTATTTCGGGACATTTGAACGAACGTGAAACTATTTGATTGGCTTAACGACCTGTTAAGCTTAATCGGACAGAGTTATGGCGAGTCTGGTTGGATACGACGCTCGAATAAGCTGTCGTATTTTTCAGTGGTTTCTCTGTCCCTTGGTCTACTGGTCACAACACGCACAACCCGACTCCTGAGCGGGGTTTGATTCTCGATTCAGGTAAAAGTATTATTGATTACTAATTTGAAAATTAGAAGTTCGAAGTCTTGTTTTGTTACTTGACTTTTTTGTAATGTGGACAAAATTTTGTAATAAATAAATAAAAGATATTACAGATTTTTTTATATCGAATGAAAGCAGTAGCACTAGTTGCAGAGCGCAGTCATCGTTCAACTCGCAACGAACTTGCTATCTCAACTACCATCACAGTTCAACTTTAAGTCTTGTTCAGAGTCTATAACAATGGATAGTCATAGGTGGCAGCGGATTTGTGGTGCGTTACCTATGCTTCTTTGCTATCTTAGATCCATAAAAGAAGTAGTCAATATCAATTGAAATCGAACAAATGAGGTTTTATCTTTTTCTACTTTATGAGGTTCAAACTTGCGTGACACATTCTATCTGGCATACAATTGAGTCAATCAAAATTTCCGCTCATCAAAAAACTACAAAATAACAAAATTCCAGTAAGTTAATAAATAAGATAATATCCTACAAGAAGCAAGAAACTAAACACTACAGATATATAAGCGGATGTCGCGATAAAGTAATCCTGGTAATTTTATGTTTTAGTAGCTAAATAATTACAGTGTCCCAATAGGAAATGAAAGGGGCACTGTAGTATCTCCAGGGAGTACCTCACTGAGCTTTTAGTATTTGAATTCAAACATTTTAATGCTTGTAAAAATGTCCCTTTAATTTTAGTTATTGTAAATGTAGAAATTTATGGAACTTGACCCAAGATATAATAACTTTAAAACAATGACGGGCCCGTTGGCGCAATCGGTAGTGACCCTGTCTGTTGCGCCAGGGGCCGTGTTCTTCTCGGTAGTATCAACTTTGTGAACCGGCGGTAAATAAAAAATGACGTTCATTAAGCGTATACAAAATACCATATAATGAAAAATATCAGTCAATCAGTGTCTGACACCCATAACACAGGCTCGCGCCTACTTTGGGGTCAGATGGCCGTGTGTGAGAATGTCCAAGATATTTATTTATTTATTTATAATGAAAATTAAAAATTAAACTGGCGAGAAAGTGGTCTACCAGATAAGCAGAAATTTATAAAATACTAGTTACATAAGATTTATTTCTGCACAAACAAACAAAGCTCAGGTATTGCCGACGCTGTCAGCTCGTAACTAGTCGTGTCCGCAGATGAGCCCCGCCACCAGCTATGTCTGCGGTGTGATACAATGGACGTGGCGCGCGTAGCCCTGCTGTTCCTCGCGAGTATTCTGACGCTGCTGGCCGCTGTCGCCGGCTGTACCAGGAAGGTGTACATTGCTTGCAGAAAACCTGCTCCGTGTGGCAAGTGATAGATAGGTAAGAATTTGATGATACTAATGTTTCACCACTTTTCCCTGAACTAATGTTGTCAGCAAGGCATTACAGGCCGACTTGTAAGGGCGCCATTACTAACAATTACACTCTCTGCCTCGCTCTTCACCCCACATTATTCCTCTGTTGGCATAGGCCTCTCCCAGGGGACGACACTGAACCCGATCCTCCTTACAGCAGGAGGTCGCTTGCCCTATTCGTGGTCTCCATTCGAGCTGCCGTTTACTTCAACGATTGTCGGTTCTCCAGCATTGGCCAGACCAATGCCACTTCAGCTTGCGTTGAGGAGACTAACAATTACCATCATGACCAATAAATATTATACTTTTTTAACTTATTGTCCGCCTCCTAACAGTCTCTGCTCATAAAATTTTCACTTTTAACGAACTGACCAACAAAATGTTCCTATTAACATATTTATTAACTCTTTGTTTCTCATATAAATAACTAACCGGTTTAATTTTGCACGATACATTGTAAATTCTTTACGAATTTATAATGACCATCTTTTTTGTTTCAGCCGACAAGATGGGAAAGATGAAATTGTTGCAACTCTATATTCTGCTGCTGGCGCTGTTCTCGTTGTTTGCCCTGGGCACCGCCTGCTGCAGGAAGAGCATTCCTTGTGCTGGGAAGGCCCCGTGCCGCAGGGGCCCCTATAGAAACTGATCGGATACCATTGATAGCATCGACCGAAGTCATGATACTCGCGATTCGATTCCTTTGTCACCTCTAACCCTTTAAAATCTCATGAGCAAATTTAGACCTGGAGAAGAACGAAGTGTTACTCATTAGATGATCAAAGATGGAAGTTTGAATCAAGTTATCATGTCTACTGCTGATACAATTAGTGTCTAGAAGTGTACGATATTTAACAAAGAAGGAATTATGAATAAGTATATCACTTCTCGTCTCAAGTAAATGTCTAATATAGTCGCATGATTACTGCGCTGAATTAATGGATTTTGGACGGAAGTGAGATAATACGACCGATTATTCCTAAAGGAGTTATTCACTACTTTACTGTACGGTTTACTGGTTTACCTGAATAATATTTGTTCAACAGTATTTTGTTTTTATACAAACTGTATTTTTGTAATAAATTATTTTAAAATATGCAATAAAAACGTAAATTTAAATAATCTTTTTCTTGTAAAATATCCAGATCCTATTTCTGTAGTCCAAGGTAATTGATTTGGGTCAAGTTCCACCACTCGGGAAACTAGTTTTAATCACAATTTGTTTGTTTGCAGGTGTGTTTTGGTGGAAAGACTCATTTCAATTATTTTTGGTTACAGAATGAAACGCAATGTGAGGATACAATTGGACCAAGTCTTACAGAAAAACTGAAAAAAATAGGTATGATTGTTAACTTAAATAACCGTGTCTGAATTTTTCTAAAGGGGTAGGTAGGGTAGGGTTCACCAGTTATGTTTAGGCCCCCTGTGGTGGTGACTAATGTTCTTATTAACTCTCTCAGCTAACTGGACTATCCATTTTCCCAGTTCCTATTAGATTTTTGTTCAAAGCTGTCATGGGCGGCAGCGGATGCATGGTGCTGCAAGCTTGTTCCATCCATAAAAACACCATTTTACATTTTAAGCCTACACTGTGACCCAATGAGACAACACATTTCTGTTCATTAAGCGTATACAAATACCATTATTATGAAGAATAAATGAATCCGAATCTGAATCTAAAATCATGAATAACATTGTATGCGCAAAAATCTATATATACACTCGTCGCAAGTATTTTTGTGTATTTCAGCGTTGCAAGCGGTGATTAGATTTTGACTTCCAACTATTCTCAGCTAAGTAGTATTTAGGTACGCCTAAAACTTATTAAATAGTTTCTGTTGGCGGTAAAGGAACATAAAAGTCTAAGCCGAGAATTCTCCAGGCCTTCTCAGTTGTGAAGCCCGTGCCCAATATGGTTAATGAGTTTGATGGGATGAGACTAAAATGGCATCTGTTGTATAACGCGTGCACGCCTAGACCTGACTCCAATGACGTCACAGCGGCGTGCTAATACAGTGTACAAAAAAGATTACGTCTTACGTACTTACGTACTGACTAACTTGTAGGTACATATTATCGTCGCTTGCTGTACAAACAAGGGGTAAACGTGATGAGGCATCGCATTCCACGCGGGTCTCATGATATTGTCCGTCCGTTAAACGACATGAATGACATCGTGAGCAAACCAGCATGGCTGAGAGTTCTTCATAAAGTTCTCGAAGGCATGTGATGTCTGCCAGTCCGCACTTGGTCATGGACTATGACATAAGCCCTCCTATTCTGAGAGGAGAGATGCCTAACAGTGGAACATTGGAATGTGGAAGCATCCACCACAATGTTTGCATTCCATAATCTTCTTGATGGCATATAACGTCAGGTAATCCGCACAACCAACATAACCCTCCCATGCCAAGAGGAGAGCCCAGTAGTCTATGGTGGTAGTGGTGGTGGTGATTAATACATTTGTTTCCAATTCTAGGTGAACCGTCGAAGATCCCCTCAAACTATCATAGTTAGACTCCCCGATGTCCTGGGCAGGACTCCTGCTGCTGTTGCTGACTCTATTCCAAGTGGTCACGTGGGTGCTGCCGTGTGGAGGGCAGAAGAGAGTCACCTGCAACCCTGACCGGCCGCCGTGCAAAAAATAATTCGTATTTAACTTCTCAGTTGTGGAGCCGTGCGGAAATTAATTGTAGGTCTAAAGTGCTTGCTCTTACCTTCTCAATTGTGAGAATTTGAGGTTTAGGTTTACTTATTCAAAGAATCGCTGCGACCCATAGACGTCCCCCTGCTGGGCATGGGTCTCCCCCACAGGTGCCTGTGGGGGAGACCCATGCCCAGCAGTGTTGCTGTGGGAGGTCTAGAGCATACTCCACCACGCTGCTCCATTGCGGATTTGTGGAGGGGTTAGTGGCCAACCCAGTGTCAAAAGTTCTCAAGCCACCCGAAGGTCTTCGACAAGGCTCCTGTTTCCAGCACTGAAAACAACCGGGACCGACGGCTTAACGTGCCCTACGAAGCACGGTAGCGTCCATGAAATTTTGCTACTAACGGTCACCCATCCACAAACCGACCGCGCTCGTCGTTGCTTAACTCTTTCGATCACATTGAATCGACGCGAGCCATTGGGCTATGGACGCTACAAAGTTCAAAGAATGCTGTCATAATATTGTGGCAACCCCGGGATGGTTTACCCGGCAGATCGTTAGAGGCGCTGGTGTCGATGGTAGGCTGGTGGCCGTCACGTTTTTTTCGCAAACAGTCACCACCATCACAAGCCTTTCTTTGTCCACTTGGGCACGGGTCTCCTCTCAGAATGGGAGGGATTAGGCCTTAGTCCACCACGTTGTCACGTCCAAGTGCGGATTGGCAGACTTCACATGCCTTCGAGAGTAGGTAATTTATTTTTGATAATTTCCAACGCAATATGATGTTGATCGTTGGTGCCGCAGCGGTCGGCGGCGGGGCATGGACCAGGAGCTGGTGCAGGAAGTCGTGCTGCTGCTAGTGTCGCTGCTGCTGGCCTACCTGGAGAGCTGCTGCGCGTGCTCGCGCACCGCCTACGTCACCTGCGACGAGAACACGCCCAAGTGTAAGAAGTGAAGCCTTTTGAGGTATGTCTTGTATGCCCAATTTGCTGACCACTCCTTATCTCATATAAATTCATTCATTCATTTATCTGTCCACCAATCCACATTGGAGCAGCGTGGTGGAGTATACTCTAGACCTCCCGCAGCAGTGTCTGTGGGGGAGACTCGTGCCCAGCAGTGGGACGTCTATGGGTCGCAGCGACAGCTACATTTATCTGAAGCAGTCTGAAGGATCTTCTTTTGATTATGAACGGTATTTCGAACTCGCGAACTAATTCTTTAACTAACGAAGTTTAAACAATACATTTTCTCATTGTTATAATTGTTTTTAAGCAATTGTTTTCCGGTTTGAGAGGTGAGGTTACCGGATATTGCTCGTGGCACGAAAGTTTAGCTTTGAACTCCGGAAGTCCAGAAAGGATAGCTACCATTCCTATGCGCAGCTGCGCATGGGGCATCAGTGCGGCGGACATGATACGGCTGACGAACGAATCAGCGCTTACGATCGCCCCGCGCCAGACTATACCTTATTATCGACTTCTGCGCATGTCAGAGCTAGACTTTCATGCCGATTCGTATATACATTTCTAGAGGTGACTTACATCTTAGTCCTCAAGTCAAGACGTGTTTTGTAACAAAACTCTGAGCAGATCTGAGCCGTGTTCAAGGTCTGTCACAGATGTCATGGGCACCATCAGATGATGCTATCTTATATCCAGACATAAAAATCCTGGGTTCGGTCACGCAAAATATTATTGGCTCGGAGTCTGGATAACGAACTGACCAACTACTACTACTAACGATCTGACCAACTAAGTAATGTTATAATTCACTCTCCCATCTAATTGGACTAACCATCCCATTCCCTAATTGAGCGTTGTTCAAAGTCAAGGCTCACAGCTGTTGTCATGGGCGGCAGCGGATGGGTGGTGCTGCAAGCTCGTATGCTATCTTATATCCATTAAAAAAAGTAGGTATTCTCTATTCTGTGTATTCGCCAGTAACATGCCACTGCTGAATGAGTTCGTGCTGGTGTTCCTGCACATCGCGGTGTCGCTGCTGGAGCTGGGCCGCGCCTGCAAGCGAGACGGCAGCCGGCGCCACTGCGGCGACGGGGGCTGCTTCCCCTGCAACCAGTTCGGAGGTCCGCGCGTGCGTGCCAGGGCGCTGGTCCAGAGGCCTTTGGTGAGACCTGGTTGTTAGTATGGGAACCTTCTAAAGCAGGTATCGACGCGCTATGGAAACCTAGGCTCGGTATATCAATCCGATCAATCGAATCAGGAATAATTAAATGCGTAGACGAACAAAGCTCACCGATATGGTTCCCAGAGTTCAAGTGGCAATGGGTAAGCCATGTCGTACGAAGGACTGAAGAAAATTCCTCGAATGGAGACCAAGACTTAGCAATAGAAGTGGGTACAGGTCGCCTTCGAGAAGAGACTTGAAGAAGACGGCCGGAAACCGAAGTTTTTCAAAATTGTTCGGCAATGCGTCGCTGACCCTGAAGGAGCTATATTCACAAATATTATTCCGATTCCCTTTCAGAAATAATGTATCGAAGGGCAATCCGAGCGTTTCTTATAATTATCCTGTCGGCCTTCGTCGCCGCGTGTCACAAACGGGACCTTACTAAACAGTATCCGTGCGCCTGCAAGGGGCCTATCATTGAAGTGATATATCCGAAACAGGTAAAAACATTTGGGTTTGTAACCCTGCTCTGCTGCAATCTTTATACAATAGACAATAAATAGCAATTAGGTACAAAAATATTTTACAAATCAGTATCTATTACTGATCAGCCCCTGATAGGTTTAATCAAGATTTATTCAATGTATAGACTAACTATATAAAACTAATGCGTAGCAGGAAACCCCGATTTAACAAATGTTCAGCATAAACCGCGTTACAGAATTAGTGGTAGCGCCATCTGTTATCATTATTCCAAACAACTTTCCAATAAACGAGCGAAGCATCCCAAGGGAACATAATTACCGGGATGAAAAGTATCCTATGTTCTAATCTTCCTATGTGCCAAGTTTCACCCAAATCTGTTTAGTATTTTTTGCGTGATTGAACAACAATCATCCAAATATCAGAACTATTTAAAACATTAGGTAACAAGATAAGTAGAATGAAGGAAGAAAGAAAGATAATAGTTGGTTAAAGTTAAAGGTTTATTCTGTTTCAGAAATAATGTATCGAAGGGTGATCCGGGTGTTCCTGTTCCTCCTCCTGTGTGCCCTAGTCGCCGGCTGCCGGCGCAACAAGCGCTACTCCACGAAGTACTGCTACCCGTGCGAGTACCAGGGACCTACCGTTGAAGTCGTTTATGCCAAACAGGTTAACAGTCAATAGTCATTTATTGGTATAACAGTCAGGAAACAAGTATAGATTTATTGTTGAAATTGTTACTACATAACTCACGTGTTGCAAAAAACAGTTCTTTCCAAGTCCTAACATAAGTCGGCCCCCGTTGGCGCAATCGGTAGTGACCCTGCCTATTACGCTAGGTGTTGCGTGTATCAGTCAGACACGCGTAGTAGAGGTTCGCGCCTAGTTTGGGGTTAGATGGCCGTGTGTGAGAATGTCCATAATATCTATACCAATTTTTAAAGAGGAAAGATTTGTTTGTAATGTTTTCAGACAAAAACTACTGGACCGATTTCAAAAATTAGAAAGCAGCATCTTCATTAAGTGTAAGTATTAAATAAAATTAAATAGATTGCACAAAAAAAGGAGCAGAGGTCACAAGGTAAACAGACGACCTGAAGAAAACGGCGGGAAACCGCTGGATTCAGAAGGCACAAGACCGGTCGGGGTGGTGTCGTTTAGGAGAGGCCTATGTCCAGCAGTGGACCTCAGAAGGCTGATGGATGGATATAAATAGATTGCGTCCCGCTGTTTCATGTGATAAAAGCTAAATAGATCATGCTATTTCAGAAAAAACTATAATGTATCGAACGGTAATCCGGGTGTTGCTTCTCCTCGCGCTGCTGGCGCTGGCGGGCGGCTGCCGGCGCCGGCGCCGCCTTCCCAAGTACTGCCTGCCGTGCACCTACAGGGGGCCCATCATCGAAGTCATATACCCGAAACAGGTTTGTTTTAAGTTGTTCCAATGGATTCCGAAACTTTCTATACTTTTTGGGGAGTATTATCTATATAGTTTAATAATAATTTTAGTATGAGTAGGTGTATCATATATTATATGTATGTTAATAACCTACATAGATGCTTTATTTACCACAAATACCCACTATACTCGAATTCAGGGGAAGTCTGTTTATCTGCCCTAAGACTACCACACGACTATACCTTCTCCCTTCCATTCTGAGAGGAGACCCGTAGGTACCAACTAATCAAATACCAAATATAACCTATCTATGGATAGATTTGGCTATCGGAGATAGAAATTTGACATAAGTTCCATAAAAAATGTGTCGAATTTTTATCTCCGATAGCCAAACCTATCTGTGGATATGTTACTGAAATTCAGCGTAAGACGACTTGCACAATTTGTTTTAGAAATAATGCATCGAAAAGTAATTCGGGTGCTATTCGTACTTCTCGCCGTCCTGCTGTCGTGGGCGCGCGGCTGCCGGCGCGGGCGGCGCTGTCCCCGGGACTGCCTGCCGTGCAACTACAAGGGGCCCATTATTGAAGTCATATACCCGAAACAGGTTTTCAATGTTTCCCAATTAGTAAAGACTAGTGGACGCCCGCAGCTTCGCTCGCGTAGATTTAGACCCATTAACTTGACTTCAAAAACGGCAAAGTTTCATACTGACGTCGCACCCCCGTTTCACCCCCTTAGGGGATGAATTTTCAAAAATCCTTTCTTAGTGCTCCCCTGTGCAAAATTTCAAGTTCTAGCCCTTGTAGTTTAAGCCCTGCGTTGATATGTCAGTCAGTCAGTCAGTCAGTCAGTCAGTCAGTCAGTCAGTCAGTCAGTCAGTCAGATTTTTGTCATGACGTAATACTTTTTGTTTCAGAAGTGACGATGAATTTAAAAATGTGGAGGAAAGAGCAAAGTAAAAAACGGAAATTGGAATTTTTGTAATTAAACTGAATTGTTAACTTCGTGACCATTTTATTTTATGTTAACGGCGTGGTTCAATCCCTACCCTACATATTTTTGAAACTTACCCATTGGTCGGTAGCACAACTATCAAAATCTCCAGAGCCGACTTGAACATGTAAATCAGGCGAAAAGTGATGAATCGATATAATAATTTTAAGGAGTGACAGCGGCTATCTGCGTCTCGCCTCACTCGAGCGGTCCAATCCAAGCGGAACACACCAATAACTCTTCTAAGTTATATGCGATAAGAAATTAAATGTCTCACAAGGAAACCTGCATGCCTGAGAGTTGTCCATAATGCATGTGAAGTCCGCCAATATGCACTTGGCCAGCGTGGTTGACTAAAACCTAACCCGTTCCGAGAGGATTCCCGAGCCCAGCAGTGGGACGAAAGGTTGTGGTGGATGCAGTTATAAAAGAAACGAGATATAAAATAGTGATTGCCAATATACTTTATTTACACTCCGTTACAATCGAGCTTTATTAATAACTAAACGAGTGGAGCCTCCGACACCGCCGCCATGTGCGTTACTGCGGCGAGATCACTTCTTTATTCAATCAACTAATTCTTCTGCTTACACTATTTACTAAAATATTGTTGGAACAACTTATTACCCAGCATACGAATAGTCAAACAATAACAAACGACTTTTAATATCACAAAGTGGTCTTGCCGAACTAACGCACGTAGCTCTATATGGCTTAATTTGAATTCTTATATAGAAATTGTGTTCGTAATAAGCTATACGGAACCAACGGATTCAATTTAAACCTGTACGTTTAGCTTTAGAAATATCAAAACCATACAATGCAGTACAACTTCTATAACTATACAATATTTTATACAACTGCTTGGACTGAAGGCAGTGATACACAATCTCTAAATAGGCCATTGCATGAACATAACATCGCGCGTGTAATTTCGCGAGGGGATAGACGTGTACACCTACTTTTCACCAGTTAAACATTAAGCCCCATTCAATAAGTGCACCGTGCTTCGGATGGCACGTAAAGCCGTCGGTCCCGGTTGTTTTCAATTGTGGTAACAGTCGTTAGCCTTGTCAAAGACCTTCGGGTGGCTTGAGAACATTCGACACTGGGTTGGCCACTAACCCCTCCACCAATCCGCATTGGAGCAGCGTGGTGGAGTATGCTCTAGACCTGCAGCTGTGTCTGTGGGGGAGACCCGTGCCCAGCAGTGGGACGTCGGACGAATAAGTGCACATAATCAAATAAGAAAAATCTTTTCAAAAGTGAATAGTGGGTGTTACTCACCTCTGCCAACCCCTTCGAGAAAATAAACGCGTTATGTTAAGCTAACTTACCCGTGCGTGCTCCGACCACAGCTTCTCCAATCCACTTTTCATTTACATAGCTTACACCAGTGAAACTCAGTAACAATTATATCTAAAGATTTATATTTATTTAAAACATAATACGTCTTTAAACGAAAAATGCAGTTAGTTATATGACGATACATCTTAAATTAATTTTACAACAATAAACGTAAACTATAGTGTCATAGGTCATATTGATCGATCCACACATACAATACAATATATCTATGTATTGTATTGTATACCTCCTTATGTATTGTATTGTCTATCAACACAAGAACATCGTTCAGAACAATGACTGGCTTTGAAATGTTTTTTATAGGTTCTACAATTAAGGGTTCGACATAAACCATTATGATTTCGACTATACATCTATAATGAGCTCAATATTAATTAACTTTGTCAACTATACATATTTGTAGTCAATTTGTAGTAGTTGCCTACATATCCTAATTTCATCACACGGATAATGATTTTCTTGAAAATTATAACTATTATACTATAATTCTAACTAATTTCGGAACGGTCGAAAATTATTTTGTAATCATCACCGCAAAATCAAAGACAATTTCATATTTTTTTATTTCATCAAATTACACAGAATAACCAAAAATTTTATTACTTACTTATTTGAGATGGTTTCTCAATATCATGACGTCATGATATTGAGAAACATGAGAGAATAATTACATCGTTATTCATCAAGTTAACAGACAAAGCCTTTACAAAATTAGACTTCGTTGTAATACTTATACTTTTAAATACGCTTTTTATGATACTGTAACATTTTTTATTGTGAATTTGGCATACGTAGTAGTTTTAATTACTTACGCTCTTACATACAGCAAAATTTCAAGCATTCTCATAAAATGAAAGTAAATAATACGTTACAGGAATACGCGGTAATATCAATAAGGTTTTTTTTTTCTATAATTACAGACTAGCTTTTACCCGCGACTCCGCCCGCGTGGTCAAAGGGAATTAATAATGAGTTGTTTATCATACATGACACATTTGTGGTGGATGAATAGCGACAGTTCCAGGATTAAAAGATACTAAGATAATAACTTGTAAATGAATTTTACTAACGCCATCTATTAACAACATCCGGAACTAAATATCTAGCAAATAACAAAACATCGATATCTTCCCATGGGGATGTTTTACCGTGGTAAAAAGTACTAGCCTACGTCACTCTCCACCCTCCTCACTATCTCCAGACACAAAAACCATACCATATAATAGCTTCGTTGCTACGTGAAAGCTGGACAAACAAACAAACACACTTTCACATTTATAATATTAGTATGGATTTACAGAATTGACAATCTAATTTTGAACTTACCGCCAAAACACTAAAGGTGCGATATAGCTACATGTCGCAGGTGGATTTAACGATTTCAATGTCTTTTTTATAATTAACGATTTAACAAGGTAATCCTAACGTAAATCATCCATCCTTTAGTTACATAACAAAGTGTTCCCGCTATAACAACCCCGTCCCATTTCCGATGTAAGATTATTTACAGTGGTATAAAACGAGATACAAACAACCAACATTGAGGGAACATATTGCGTTTCGTCGAAAAGTCGAGATATCTCTAAGACCTACGACAACGTGCAAACGCTCTAGGCTAGGATATACTCGTAGTTCAATGGCGCGTGTTACGGGCGCGGTCGTAACTTAGGAAGGGTGCACACGGCAATACACTGCTTTTTGAAATATTCGATTACAAACTTAGAATATCGTTGGATACTTAATGAAGAGTTCACGCTGGCAGTCTAAGATGTATTATTCATTTATTATTATGTAAAACTAATTCCAAACCTTGTTCAATTAGACGTGATTAGTCTCGTCAGTGTGTCGTTGTGTCGTGTGAACTCTCTCAGAATTACCAACAAGACTGTAGTATCGCGAAGTACGACTGCGGTCGTAACGCACGCGTAGTATTACCAGTCGGATTATAGCGTTGCGAGGATGAATAACTCTCTTGGATACAGTTCTGACCGCCATCCTTACGTACGGATCCCACGCTTATTATAACCAGTAGGGCAGAAACAGCGCGGTGAACGACCGCACACAGATACACTTTAAAGACAAACGACCGCGCTCATATACACTTCGAAGACAAACGACCGCGCTCAGATACACTTCAAAGTCAAACGACCGCGCTCAGATACACTTGAAAGAAAAACGACCGCGCTCAGATACACTTCAAAGACAAACGACCGCGCTCAGATACACTTGAAAAAAAAAAACGACCGCGCTCAGATACACTTCAAAGACAAACGACCGCGCTCAGATACACTTCAAAGACAAACGACCGCGCTCATATACACTTCAAAGACAAACGACCGCGCTCAGATACACTTCAATGACAAACGACCGCGCTCAGATACACTTCAAAGATAACCACGAGGCTTGCGCCGCGCAACGCACGCTTAATATTACCAGGAGGACTGCAACACGCGGGCCACCGTGCTCGCATACAGTTCATGTGCCGCGGGGCGTGCGGTGACCCCGTGCCCGTGCAGGGTTACCACTAGGGCTATAGCAGCGTGCGGATCTCCTTGTGGATGTGGCACAGGTAGTCCACGTAGGAGGCGCTGCCGTCGACGCCGCGGTCCTCCACCAGGAAGTGCCGGAGAACCGTCTCCAGCTTGTCGTGTTGCCGCATCACAGTTAGCTGCAACAAGGGGACGCGGTTAGAGTGCTGCAAGGTGGCTGCAAGCGACATTCCCGGCTGTCGTCGCCTGTGTTGAAACGCCTTGGGTGATATGTCATTAATCAACTGAAGTACCTACTATTATTTCACTTTTGCTTTATTTGATTAAATAATAACTTGAAATGCAAAATTGAAAGTCTAAGTTGTTAATTACTTAGGTAAGTAATAGTTCTTGAGTTAGAGTGAGGTCAAAAGTGGCTCGGAATGGTTCGTGTTAAAGACGCCGTCGTCGTCACTTGTACTTGGCTTAGACCCACGGCCGTGGCTCTCGATAGAACTAACCGTGTGTAATTTTATTAATCTGTTGTTTCAAAAGATCAGATATAATAATTTTTTTAACCACATTTTAATAAACAAGAAAGAGACGAAAATATAAGGAAAAAATAAGTCACAAAGATTCACATTTCGGAATGAAATTCGTATTTCCATTTGCCTAAAACATTAACCAGACACCATAACCCAAATAAGCCGCCAATTTATGCCACGATAAAGCATCTTATATGTATTTTATTACAGAATGATTAGTGAGTGTCTATATTCATAGCTGAAATTACGGACTTACTCGCGTTTGATTTAAGCTGAAGATGGTCATCGTAATTGACCGAAACTAGTCGGCCTATTTCCAACTTAAATCACACGTGAGTAAGCCCGTAATTTCAACAATGAATCTTTTATGTAACCAAAATAATGGGGAAGCCTTAAAACCAAAAGCAAGCCGTCATATTACCAAACATCAGTTCACACCATAAATATCTAAACATTCTAAACACTACGTCTAAAGCCATAATTGAACCGCATAAAAGACGTTTGAAATCTGTTATGGCAACGTGTAATTTGGCGTCAAACAGAAGGAACCTTATATTTCCTAATCAAATGGACACAGAATAAGCTACCATAATTAAAATCACCATCTCTTAACCTCGAAAACTAGCCACTAAAGAATAACCTTCTTGAGAACACGCAATCACAAAAAATAACAGGTAATCCATAATCCAACTGAAGACACTAAGCCACCATATTCCCATATCACCAGACCTTCAACACTTATCCACCAACAGAAGCCACATTAAAACACCAAAGCAAGAAATGTACACCAACCGGAAGACACAAAGCAAGCATCAAATCAAAAAAGCTACAAGCGGCCCATTGCAGGTCCTTTCTGATAACTGAGAAAACACCTTCTGATGCAATCTTCTGCAGCTCCAACCAAGTACAAAACTAAGCCATCAACCATAAGCCCCGGAATCTCCCACCCAAGTCTCGTCATCTACATCATTTTGTTCAAGGTGCTATGAACCTCGAGCACCAATCAAGTATAACCTCCAACCCTTTATTTGTACCACTGTTGGGCACTGGTCCCTTTCGGAATGGGAGGGGATAGGCCTAAGTCCACCACGCTGGCCAAGTGCGGATTGGCAGACTTCACGCCGTAACGGCAGGTAACGGCGAAGGAGGTACTATAACTTTAGAAAAGTCATTGGTGCGTGCTTGGATTTGAACCCGGTCCGCTCGAGGCAGCTGCGAGTTCGACTCACTGGGTTGTCACCGCTGTCAACCAAGTACAAGCCGAGCCGTCATAGCCCCAGAAGCACCAGTCACCCCAGCCACCACAAAGCCAGCACCTACATCATCTTCTGCACGGTCCGGTGGACCTCCATCAGGTGCTCCACATAGCTGGCGCTGCCGTCCGTGCCCCGGTCCTCGGCCAGCAGCGCGCGGAAGGTGCCCTCGGCCCTGCTGCCTTGCAGCACCACCGTCAGCTGGCACATGCAAAGGGGGGTGAGCGCGGGCTACGTGCGAACTACGTGCGTACTACGTGCGTGTCAAATGCGGTACGTGCGTACAACGTACGTACTAATATTAGTACGTAAAAAATGCGTACATGTGTATTATAAGTGTGTTACGTGCTTGTCATACGTAGGACAAACTGATTAAATAAGAATGGGATGTAGAATGGAATAGGAGTTATTTGCTGAATATAAAAACTAGAACACAGAGCAATTGTAAAATAATGGTAAATTATAGAGGGTTAATTCTTACCATTATATTCTATCTATACCTCGTTTCAAATATGTTTAAAATTAATATATTCCTTGGCGAGGATTGACAGGGTAAATGGTAGGCCTTTCTTAAAAAAAAAAAAAAATTAAAAAGTGATTTGTTATATTAATTTGACTTTTAGTTTTGTTTAAGGACACGGACACGGGATGTGCGGACGTTAAAAGAAAAGAGAACAATAGATTCATGAACAGCACACTACAACACAGCATACAAGGCATACAGCATATTTACACAAAACATGCAAGACAGAATAATCATAACATAATAGATAATATACCAAAAGGGTAATCTAAACATATATTCAGTCAGGATCATAAGTGTCATGCGCATATAATATTATTGTTACTATTTCCAACTACTTGTTAATATCTCTAATAAAAGGCAATTTTAAGGCCAGTCCAGATCTTTTGATCCTAGCTGGCCCTCTTACCGTCTTCAGCGAGCCAAAATAAAACAAAAAAAATTGAGTGTAAAAACTTTTGCTACAATGTGGTTACTGGAGCATGTTTCAGCGTTAGTTGGTGAGCTGCTGACTAAGTAACCTTAGTTATATTTCACCAGCACCGTATAATTAGTGCGGTTGTCAAAGATTAGTCCCTGTAGCTCGGGACCAGAATTTCACTCCGGTATCCTCTGCCTGTCGAAAGAGGCAACTAAAAGGGGGATACTGGGGTTGCGGGCGCTAGAGAGAGCTCGATCCACCATCCAGCGAACACGGGTAAAGCGCAATGTGGTCGCATAAAGTTTGAAACACGTCAGTCGTCAGTCGTTATATTACAGGCTATAACGTAGCGCTGTAGCGTCCAAAAACCAATAACTCGCGTCAATCCAATACGATCGACAGAGTAAAGCAACATCGGGCGCGGTCGATTTGTGACCGCTATTGGCAAAATTTCATGGACGCTACCACGCTTCAGAGGGCATTGTTAAGTCGTCGGTCTCTGTTCTTTTCAATGGTAAAAACAATGGATTAACTTTGTCGGAGGCCATCGGATGGTAGAAAACATTCGACATTGGATTGGCCACCCCAGACCTCCCGCACCTGTCTAATGGGGTAGACAGGTACGGGAAGTCTAGAGCAAACTCCAGCAGCTGCTCCAATGCGAACGCGTGGAGAAGTTAGTGGCCAAACCAATGTCGAATGTTTTCAAGCCACCCGAAGGAAAGTTTTGCCATTAGTCACCCATACTAAAAAAATGGTGGGGGAGAAAAGTCCTCGAATGGAGACCACGACTCGGAAAAAGGAGCACAGGTCGCCCTTCGACTAGGTGGACAGACGACCTGAAGAAGACGGCGGGAAACCGCTGGTTTCAGAAGGCACAGGACCGGTCGGAGTGGTGTCGTTTAGGAGAGGCCTATGTCCAGCAGTGGACCTCAAAAGGCTGATGGATGGATGGACTAAAAAAATTATTATTCACACAAAACTAACTCACCCTCATAGCAGTCCTCCGCTTGACCCTCGCGTCCTCGACGAGCGCGCGCACCGCCTCGCTGGCGGGGTTGTCCAACACAGGCAGCTCGCACACCTGCGCGTCCACCTGCTGGGGGCAGGCGGCGCCGAACACGTCGCGCACCCACTCGGCGGGCGCCTGCGAGCCCACCCACACCAGCATGTGGACGCCGTTCTCTGGGAACGGTCACGTCACATAACCATCTCACCCTCATAGCAGTCCTCCGCTTGACCCTGGCGTCCTCTATGAGCGCGCGCACCGCCTCGCTCGTAGGGTTGTCCAGCGCAGGCAGCTCGCACACCTGCGCGTCCACCTGCTGGGGGGCGGCGGCGCCGAACACGTCGCGCACCCACTCGGCGGGCGCCTGCGAGCCCACCCACACCAGCATGTGGACGCCGTTCTCTGGGAACGGTCACGTCACATAACCAACTCACCCTCATAGCAGTCCTCCGCTTGACCCTCGCGTCCTCTATGAGCGCGCGCACCGCCTCGCTGGCGGGGTTGTCCAACACAGGCAGCTCGCACACCTGCGCGTCCACCTGCTGCGGGGCGGCGGCGCCGAACACGTCGCGCACCCACTCCGCGGGCGCCTGCGAGCCCACCCACACCAGCATGTGGACGCCGTTCTCTGGGAACGGTCACGTCACAAAACCAACTCACCCTCATAGCAGTCCTCCGCTTGACCCTGGCGTCCTCTACGAGCGCGCGCACCGCCTCGCTCGTGGGGTTGTCCAACACAGGCAGCTCGCACACCTGCGCGTCCACCTGCTGGGGGGCGGCGGCGCCGAACACGTCGCGCACCCACTCGGCCGGCGCCTGCGAGCCCACCCACACCAGCATGTGGACGCCGTTCTCTGGAAACACAATGTACATGGTTGATTGAGGATTTAAATTGCCTTGGAAAGTTTATCATTTAGCTGATAAATATTGACGGTATTATATATGGTCCTTCGAGCCGGATCAGCTGTACATCTGCAATTATCACCTAGCAGGTAGACGCCCTATCGTGTATCTTGTCGACGGGTGTACAGCAGGCGCGGCTAAATGTACACCACCGACCAGAATGATGGTCCTTCGAGCCGGATCAGTTTTTTTTTTTTATAATATAGACGGACAAACAGACATACGGGCCACTATAAGAGTCTCACCTAGTAAGTAAACGCCCTGATCGTGCATCTTGTCGACGGAGGCGCGCAGCGGCGACGGGCGCGCGGCGGGCAGCGCGTGCAGCGGCAGCAGCCGCGGGTACGTGTACACGACCAACCATAATGATGGTCCTTCGAGCCGGATGAGCTCTAGCGAACTATACTCACCTAGTAAGTAAACGCCCTGATCGTGCATCTTGTCGACGGAGGCCCGCAGCGGCGCCGGGCGCGCGGCGGGCAGCGCGTGCAGCGGCAGCAGCCGCGGGTACGTGTAGACCATCAACCATAATGATGGTCCTTGGAGCCGGATCAGTTTTTTTTTTTTTATAATATAGACGGACAAACAGACATACGGACCACTATAAGAGTCTCACCTAGTAAGTAAACGCCCTGATCGTGCATCTTGTCGACGGAGGCCCGCAGCGGCGCCGGGCGCGCGGCGGGCAGCGCGTGCAGCGGCAGCAGCCGCGGGTACGTGTAGACCATCAACCATAATGATGGTCCTTCGAGCCGGATCAGTTTTTTTTTTTTTATAATATAGACGGACAAACAGACATACGGACCACTATAAGAGTCTCACCTAGTAAGTAAACGCCCTGATCGTGCATCTTGTCGACGGAGGCCCGCAGCGGCGCCGGGCGCGCGGCGGGCAGCGCGTGCAGCGGCAGCAGCCGCGGGTACGTGTAGACCATCAACCATAATGATGGTCCTTCGAGCCGGATCAGTTTTTTTTTTTTTATAATATAGACGGACAAACAGACATACGGACCACTATAAGAGTCTCACCTAGTAAGTAAACGCCCTGATCGTGCATCTTGTCGACGGAGGCCCGCAGCGGCGCCGGGCGTGTGGCGGGCAGCGCGTGCAGCGGCAGCAGCCGCGGGTACGTGTACACGACCGACAGGGAGACGTCCGCGGCGAGCGCGCGGTACATCGCGCACGAGCGGTCGTCGCATGTTATGTCCGGACCTGGGAAGGGAGAACAATAGTATATTTCGCTACAAGTGCGGAAAGCCTGTCATTGCAAAGAGTTCCGACAAATGTCTACCCGAGCCGAAGGCGAGGGTTGACAGTCGGAACAAGTTGCAATGACGGTTCCGCACGTGTACTGAACAACTATTTTTAATACAGTTGCGAAAAAATGAAGCAATTTAATAAAATAATAAAAACACAAACTAAACTCGCAAAGAACATTTTTGGAAAATGGCGCCAACCGTAAAAGAATACAGAGTATTGCAGAGATTTTTTTTTGTTTTCTTCACCCATTCTGGGTAGGCAAAGGGAACTATGCCCATACAGCCAAGTCTTCAGTAGAATTTTTTATTGACATGAAATTTAATGAGATGAAATGAAGTGAAACCTAACCTAGCTCATTGAATCAAATCATTAAATCTGATATTGAAACAAATTAGTAGCTTCTTTTTAGAAATATTTGCATGAATCATAAAAACTTCTATGAATTTTTTTTTAGTAAAAACTTCGTGGTTGGTTTTTTCTTTTTAATAGACATTATTTTGACAGTTGGGAAAGAGAACGCACGAGTTCGGAAATGGTAAAGAAAAAGCACGAGTGTGTAATAACTCACTTCCCGAACGCTAAACGTCCCTGTAATACGCCCCTTTTTGAGCAACTGTATTAAAATAGTATATTTCGCTACAAGTGCGGAAAGCCTGTCATTGCAAAGAGTTCCGACAAATGTCTACCCGAGCCGAAGGCGAGGGTTGACAGTCGGAACAAGTTGCAATGACGGTTCCGCACGTGTACTGAACAACTATTTTTAATACAGTTGCGAAAAAATGAAGCAATTTAATAAAATAATAAAAACACAAACTAAACTCGCAAAGAACATTTTTGGAAAATGGCGCCAACCTTAAAAGAATACAGAGTATTGCAGAGATTTTTTTTTGTTTTCTTCACCCATTCTGGGTAGGCAAAGGGAATTATGCCCATACAGCCAAGTCTTCAGTAGAATTTTTTTATTGACATGAAATTTAATGCGATGAAATGAAGTGAAACCTAACCTAACTCATTGAATCAAATCATTAAATCTGATATTGAAACAAATTAGTAGCTTCTTTTTAGAAATATTTGCATGAATCATAAAAACTTCTATGAATTTTTTTTAGTAAAAACTTCGTGGTTGGTTTTTTCTTTTTAATAGACATTATTTTGACAGTTGGGAAAGAGAACGCACGAGTTCGGAAAAGGTAAAGAAAAAGCACGAGTGTGTAATAGCTCACTTCCCGAACGCTAAACGTCCCTGTAATACGCCACTTTTTGAGCAACTGTATTAAAAAGTAATTTTTTTCTATTTCTAAAGGTGACGTTTCCTATTACACTTTGTAACAAACAGCTGGTGTAACAAAAGTTACATTTGGGGTTGCGTATTTTAGAGGACGCAATTTTATTTTTTTGATGTGTAGGTAACTTTTTTATTTATAGTTCTACGACAAAAAGTTACTGAACCAAAGTTGTAGAGAATTTAATTTGCAACAAAAAATGTTGTCAATTTTTTTTTATCAGGTTAAGAGATAATAATATCGTAAAAACCGTGGGAAAAATCGTGGGACAAGGGTGGCGACCCCACAAACTTGGTTTTAGCTTTACACTGACCCCCCCTACACATAAAAAAAATAAAATTGCGTCCTCTAAAAAACGCAAGGTTTAAAAAATGTAACATTTCAATGGAGTACATAGTCCTCAAGGAAAGCGGCACATCTGTGACAAGCTTGGATGGAGACTTGGAGATGGGTGATTTGCTAGTTTGCTATATTTTTTATAAGCCAAAAAACCTCCGGCAACGGCGTCCGAGCGCAGCATGCAGCTGGTGTAGAGCGGCAGCAGCTTCATGCTCTCGGGCAGCACCAGCTGGCCGGCGGACGAGGGCGACGCGCAGTGCTTGCGGTACGCCGCCAGCCCCTCCCGCACCTGGTTGGGGGTGGCCTCTCGAAGTATTTATATAAAAACCTCCGGCGACGGCGTCCGAGCGCAGCATGCAGCTGGTGTAGAGCGGCAGCAGCTTCATGCTCTCGGGCAGCACCAGCTGGCCGGCGGACGAGGGCGACGCGCAGTGCTTGCGGTACGCCGCCAGCCCCTCCCGCACCTGGTTGGGGGTGGCCTCTCGAAGTATTTATATAAAAACCTCCGGCGATGGCGTCCGAGCGCAGCATGCAGCTGGTGTAGAGCGGCAGCAGCTTCATGCTCTCGGGCAGCACCAGCTGGCCGGCGGACGAGGGCGACGCGCAGTGCTTGCGGTACGCCGCCAGCGAGCGCGCGCACCGCGACGACAGCCCCTCCCGCACCTGGTTGGGGGTCGCCTCTCGAAGTATTTATATAAAAACCTCCGGCGACGGCGTCCGAGCGCAGCATGCAGCTGGTGTAGAGCGGCAGCAGCTTCATGCTCTCGGGCAGCACCAGCTGGCCGGCGGACGAGGGCGACGCGCAGTGCTTGCGGTACGCCGCCAGCGAGCGCGCGCACCGCGACGACAGCCCCTCCCGCACCTGGTTGGGGGTGGCCTCTCGAAGTATTTTTATAAAGCAAGAAACCTCCGGCGATGGCGTCCGAGCGCAGCATGCAGCTGGTGTAGAGCGGCAGCAGCTTCATGCTCTCGGGCAGCACCAGCTGGCCGGCGGACGAGGGCGACGCGCAGTGCTTGCGGTACGACGACAGCCCCTCCCGCACCTGGTTGGGGGTGGCCTCTCGAAGTATTTTTATAAAAACCTCCGGCGATGGCGTCCGAGCGCAGCATGCAGCTGGTGTAGAGCGGCAGCAGCTTCATGCTCTCGGGCAGCACCAGCTGGCCGGCGGACGAGGGCGACGCGCAGTGCTTGCGGTACGACGACAGCCCCTCCCGCACCTGGTTGGGGGTGGCCTCTCGAAGTATTTTAATAAAAACCTCCGGCGATGGCGTCCGAGCGCAGCATGCAGCTGGTGTAGAGCGGCAGCAGCTTCATGCTCTCGGGCAGCACCAGCTGGCCGGCGGACGAGGGCGACGCGCAGTGCTTGCGGTACGACGACAGCCCCTCCCGCACCTGGTTGGGGGTGGCCTCTCGAAGTATTTTAATAAAAACCTCCGGCGATGGCGTCCGAGCGCAGCATGCAGCTGGTGTAGAGCGGCAGCAGCTTCATGCTCTCGGGCAGCACCAGCTGGCCGGCGGACGAGGGCGACGCGCAGTGCTTGCGGTACGCCGCCAGCGAGCGCGCGCACCGCGACGACAGCCCCTCCCGCACCTGGTTGGGGGTGGCCTCTCGAAGCGCCCATACAGCTGAAAATTAAAATGAGCAAGTGAGACAGACAGACAGACAGACAAGTTCCTTTATTGTATACTAAAGGATAAAGATATAACATACAACAAGTACATACAAAAAATAATAAAATATTAGAGTGGTAGTACAAATGGACTAAAAAGCAATCTCTTCCAGACAACCATTGAGATAATGTCCTGAAAGTAATTTTAAATAAGATTGCGTGAAATAAATACCAATTGTCTCCGCAAATTTCCACCTCGACTCCCGAGCATAATTGGTGAAATTCGGTCGTGTGTGAGACCAATCGACTCTAATAAACAAAGGTTGGCAACATCCAGACGTTTTAAGTTACATCGCTGCGACCCATAGACGTCCCACTGCTGGGCACGGGTTTCCCCCACAGACAATGCTGCGGGAGGTCTAGAGCATACTCCACCACGCTGTTCTAATGTGGATTGTGGCCAACCCAGTGTCAAATGTTCTCAAGCCACCCGAATGTCTTCGACAATGCAATACGACTGTTTCCACCATTCAAAACAACCGGAACCGACTGCTTTACGTGCCCTCCGAAGCACGGTTTAAGTATCTCAAAGTAGCGAACGGTAGACGTCCGCCAGCTGATGTGTGGTGCAAAGTGCCAGGTTCAGTGCCGTCACGTGAACTGGCGCAGCAGGTAGGACACTCACCCTGCTTGGTGAGGAAGTTGAGAGTGGTGTCCAGCTCGGCGGACCGGTACACGTCCGCCAGCTGGTGCGCGACGCAAAGTGCCAGGTTCAGTGCCGTCACGTGAACTGGCGCAGCAGGTAGGACACTCACCCTGCTTGGTGAGGAAGTTGAGAGTGGTGTCCAGCTCGGCGGACCGGTACACGTCCGCCAGCTGGTGCGCGACGCAAAGTGCCAGGTTCAGTGCCGACACGTGAACTGGCGCAGCAGGTAGGACACTCACCCTGCTTGGTGAGGAAGTTGAGAGTGGTGTCCAGCTCGGCGGACCGGTACACGTCCGCCAGCTGGTGCGCGACGCAAAGTGCCAGGTTCAGTGCCGACACGTGAACTGGCGCAGCAGGTAGGACACTCACCCTGCTTGGTGAGGAAGTTGAGAGTGGTGTCCAGCTCGGCGGACCGGTACACGTCCGCCAGCTGGTGCGCGACGCAAAGTGCCAGGTTCAGTGCCGACACGTGAACTGGCGCAGCAGGTAGGACACTCACCCTGCTTGGTGAGGAAGTTGAGAGTGGTGTCCAGCTCGGCGGACCGGTACACGTCCGCCAGCTGGTGCGCGACGCAAAGTGCCAGGTTCAGTGCCGACACGTGAACTGGCGCAGCAGGTAGGACACTCACCCTGCTTGGTGAGGAAGTTGAGAGTGGTGTCCAGCTCGGCGGACCGGTACACGTCCGCCAGCTGGTGCGCGACGCAAAGTGCCAGGTTCAGTGCCGACACGTGAACTGGCGCAGCAGGTAGGACACTCACCCTGCTTGGTGAGGAAGTTGAGAGTGGTGTCCAGCTCGGCGGACCGGTACACGTCCGCCAGCTGGTGCGCGACGCAAAGTGCCAGGTTCAGTGCCGACACGTGAACTGGCGCAGCAGGTAGGACACTCACCCTGCTTGGTGAGGAAGTTGAGAGTGGTGTCCAGCTCGGCGGACCGGTACACGTCCGCCAGCTGGTGCGCGACGCAAAGTGCCAGGTTCAGTGCCGACACGTGAACTGGCGCAGCAGGTAGGACACTCACCCTGCTTGGTGAGGAAGTTGAGAGTGGTGTCCAGCTCGGCGGACCGGTACACGTCCGCCAGCTGGTGCGCGACGCAAAGTGCCAGGTTCAGTGCCGACACGTGAACTGGCGCAGCAGGTAGGACACTCACCCTGCTTGGTGAGGAAGTTGAGAGTGGTGTCCAGCTCGGCGGACCGGTACACGTCCGCCAGCTGGTGCGCGACGCAAAGTGCCAGGTTCAGTGCCGACACGTGAACTGGCGCAGCAGGTAGGACACTCACCCTGCTTGGTGAGGAAGTTGAGAGTGGTGTCCAGCTCGGCGGACCGGTACACGTCCGCCAGCTGGTGCGCGACGCAAAGTGCCAGGTTCAGTGCCGACACGTGAACTGGCGCAGCAGGTAGGACACTCACCCTGCTTGGTGAGGAAGTTGAGAGTGGTGTCCAGCTCGGCGGACCGGTACACGTCCGCCAGCTGGTGCGCGACGCAAAGTGCCAGGTTCAGTGCCGACACGTGAACTGGCGCAGCAGGTAGGACACTCACCCTGCTTGGTGAGGAAGTTGAGAGTGGTGTCCAGCTCGGCGGACCGGTACACGTCCGCCAGCTGGTGCGCGACGCAAAGTGCCAGGTTCAGTGCCGACACGTGAACTGGCGCAGCAGGTAGGACACTCACCCTGCTTGGTGAGGAAGTTGAGAGTGGTGTCCAGCTCGGCGGACCGGTACACGTCCGCCAGCTGGTGCGCGACGCAAAGTGCCAGGTTCAGTGCCGACACGTGAACTGGCGCAGCAGGTAGGACACTCACCCTGCTTGGTGAGGAAGTTGAGAGTGGTGTCCAGCTCGGCGGACCGGTACACGTCCGCCAGCTGGTGCGCGACGCAAAGTGCCAGGTTCAGTGCCGACACGTGAACTGGCGCAGCAGGTAGGACACTCACCCTGCTTGGTGAGGAAGTTGAGAGTGGTGTCCAGCTCGGCGGACCGGTACACGTCCGCCAGCTGGTGCGCGACGCAAAGTGCCAGGTTCAGTGCCGACACGTGAACTGGCGCAGCAGGTAGGACACTCACCCTGCTTGGTGAGGAAGTTGAGAGTGGTGTCCAGCTCGGCGGACCGGTACACGTCCGCCAGCTGGTGCGCGACGCAAAGTGCCAGGTTCAGTGCCGACACGTGAACTGGCGCAGCAGGTAGGACACTCACCCTGCTTGGTGAGGAAGTTGAGAGTGGTGTCCAGCTCGGCGGACCGGTACACGTCCGCCAGCTGGTGCGCGACGCAAAGTGCCAGGTTCAGTGCCGACACGTGAACTGGCGCAGCAGGTAGGACACTCACCCTGCTTGGTGAGGAAGTTGAGAGTGGTGTCCAGCTCGGCGGACCGGTACACGTCCGCCAGCTGGTGCGCGACGCAAAGTGCCAGGTTCAGTGCCGACACGTGAACTGGCGCAGCAGGTAGGACACTCACCCTGCTTGGTGAGGAAGTTGAGAGTGGTGTCCAGCTCGGCGGACCGGTACACGTCCGCCAGCTGGTGCGCGACGCAAAGTGCCAGGTTCAGTGCCGACACGTGAACTGGCGCAGCAGGTAGGACACTCACCCTGCTTGGTGAGGAAGTTGAGAGTGGTGTCCAGCTCGGCGGACCGGTACACGTCCGCCAGCTGGTGCGCGACGCAAAGTGCCAGGTTCAGTGCCGACACGTGAACTGGCGCAGCAGGTAGGACACTCACCCTGCTTGGTGAGGAAGTTGAGAGTGGTGTCCAGCTCGGCGGACCGGTACACGTCCGCCAGCTGGTGCGCGACGCAAAGTGCCAGGTTCAGTGCCGACACGTGAACTGGCGCAGCAGGTAGGACACTCACCCTGCTTGGTGAGGAAGTTGAGAGTGGTGTCCAGCTCGGCGGACCGGTACACGTCCGCCAGCTGGTGCGCGACGCAAAGTGCCAGGTTCAGTGCCGACACGTGAACTGGCGCAGCAGGTAGGACACTCACCCTGCTTGGTGAGGAAGTTGAGAGTGGTGTCCAGCTCGGCGGACCGGTACACGTCCGCCAGCTGGTGCGCGACGCAAAGTGCCAGGTTCAGTGCCGACACGTGAACTGGCGCAGCAGGTAGGACACTCACCCTGCTTGGTGAGGAAGTTGAGAGTGGTGTCCAGCTCGGCGGACCGGTACACGTCCGCCAGCTGGTGCGCGACGCAAAGTGCCAGGTTCAGTGCCGACACGTGAACTGGCGCAGCAGGTAGGACACTCACCCTGCTTGGTGAGGAAGTTGAGAGTGGTGTCCAGCTCGGCGGACCGGTACACGTCCGCCAGCTGGTGCGCGACGCAAAGTGCCAGGTTCAGTGCCGACACGTGAACTGGCGCAGCAGGTAGGACACTCACCCTGCTTGGTGAGGAAGTTGAGAGTGGTGTCCAGCTCGGCGGACCGGTACACGTCCGCCAGCTGGTGCGCGACGCAAAGTGCCAGGTTCAGTGCCGACACGTGAACTGGCGCAGCAGGTAGGACACTCACCCTGCTTGGTGAGGAAGTTGAGAGTGGTGTCCAGCTCGGCGGACCGGTACACGTCCGCCAGCTGGTGCGCGACGCAAAGTGCCAGGTTCAATATCCGCAGCCGCCGCTGGCCGCAGCGCCGCGTGTACAGCAGCGCCGCCTGTATGTATACGCCGTCCTCGCCGGTCAGCTTGTCGTCGTGTTTGATCTCCACGCCTATCGCCTTGTCCGCATCTGAGAATGTGATAGATAAATGCTTAACTGAACGTATATACACGCACACCTTGACCTGAGTACATAATATTATATTCATCTGATGTTATATATCTTATAATCTTATATCGGCCGAGATCCGAACCCGCGCTGATCAGTCAGAGTCACCCACCACCGCGCCACTGAGTCCTCAAAAAGAAATAAAGCTATCGGTAGCTATAGGTATAGAAATAAAGGTATCGGTAGCTATAGGTATAGAAATAAAGGTATCGGTAGCTATAGGTATAGAAATAAAGGTATCGGTAGCTATAGGTATAGAAACACTATCTCGGGGCTAAAATAGAGCTATTATCTAACACTTGGCAGCGTAAGGGGATAATCTAATTTTTGTGGTTTATCGGATAACGGAGTGGGATAGTATAGATTAACGACTTTGTATCAGTTTCATAAGCACAGAATAATCGATGCTGCTTGCATGCCAAAAGGCCCAAGTTAGATAGAGATTAATTCTACACAGATCTGAATCCCACGCGAGCACTCATGAAGACCATTGAAGGAGCTTTAGTGGATGGAGATCACAGGTTACACAATTAAAGAATTAACAGATTAAACAATTACAAGTAAAATTTAAAAGCGCGTGATAAGGCCTATTTTATTATTTTTGTATGTACTTGTTGTGTGTTGTGTCTTTGTCCTTTTTGTGTACAATAAAGGAACTTGTCTGTCTGTCTGTCTGTCATGTGTTTGTGCTGGATGGATGGATGGATGGATGGATGCGCTCACCGATAGCAGCGAGCTCGACGTCCGTGGTGTTGGACATGAAGAAGTGCCCGTAGAAGTCGGTGGCGCGCACGCCGGTGGAGGTGCGCACGCGCATGACCGCGTCGTGCGCCGTGTTGTGCTGGATGGATGGATGGATGGATGGATGCGCTCACCGATAGCAGCGAGCTCGACGTCCGTGGTGTTGGACATGAAGAAGTGTCCGTAGAAGTCGGTGGCGCGCACGCCGGTGGAGGTGCGCACGCGCATGACCGCGTCGTGCGCCGTGTTGTGCTGGATGGATGGATGGATGGATGGATGCGCTCACCGATAGCAGCGAGCTCGACGTCCGTGGTGTTGGACATGAAGAAGTGTCCGTAGAAGTCGGTGGCGCGCACGCCGGTGGAGGTGCGCACGCGCATGACCGCGTCGTGCGCCGTGTTGTGCTGGATGGATGGATGGATGGATGGATGCGCTCACCGATAGCAGCGAGCTCGACGTCCGTGGTGTTGGACATGAAGAAGTGTCCGTAGAAGTCGGTGGCGCGCACGCCGGTGGAGGTGCGCACGCGCATGACCGCGTCGTGCGCCGTGTCGCGCGACACCACGCGCTTCAGGTCGCGCGCGAGCCGAGCGCCGTCCGTCTCCGCCTAAGCATTGAAATTGTTGATAAAAATCATTCTGTGGATTTCAACTGGTTATAGCATAAACTAGTGGTCGCCCGCAGCTTCGCTCGCGTTACACATTCACTAACTTCAAAAACGGCAAAGCTTCATACTAACTTTGCACCCCCGTTTTACCCCCTTAGGGGATGAATTTTCAAATTTTTCTCGCCGTAAAAACCATCCTTGAACTTCAACGAACATTTAAAAAAAAGAATTGGCCAAATTGGTCCAGGCGTTGTTGAGTTATGCGCTTACCAACACATTCTGCGATTCATTTTTATAATATAGAAGAAGATAGTTAGAATAATAGAAATATTTTCTAAAAATCATGTGTTACGTACGTATTGTTACGTGCTAAGGGTTCGAAGGATTTGGAGAGAAAGACCTGCTGACTCAATGAAGACTTTATTCACTAGCACTAACACAAAGCACTAGGTTCAAACACTAAACACTAGGTCCAACACAAAGCACTAGGTCCAAACACTAAGCACTAGGTCCAACACAAAGCACTAGGTCCAAACACTAAGCACTAACGATGTCCTAAGTCGTAAGCCAAGTCGTAGGTTTCACTTGTATCACTCCGGTATCACTAGTTTTCACTTCGAAGTCGCCTCGAAAGTAGCTCGAACTGAACTGAACTCGCGGCACTCCCCGCGACTATTTATACGTGCCGTCGCGAGTACTAGACGATTCTGGAAAGATACCGCGTGTTCCCGAACACGCGAGAATACAGGCCCACTAACGCCATCTAGTATCGAGTCGGGATATCACGTTGTCTATGCGTTCACTGAGTGGTTCCACCAGCGGCGCTAGATGGCGCTAGCTTCCCTGTGCCTTCGTAACACCACTCCCCTCTTAGCGATGCTCGTCCCGAGCATCGTTGTTACTGCCATGGTAACGCGCCAGACGGTCTATGTGTACCACTTTGAATGCTCCTCTTGGTTGCTTTTGAATCCTATAAGTCACATCATTCAGTCGGGTAACCACTTTGTATGGACCGTCCCACTTGGTCTGCAACTTTGGAGATTTTCCTTTCCGGCGAGTTGGGTTATGCAGCCACACCAGTGACCCTTCCTCGAAGCCGCTCGTGTTCGATTTCCGGTCGTATCTGGTTTTCATGCCCTCACTTGAGTGTAACCCATTTTCCCGTACCAAGGCGTGTATATAGCGCATTTTTTCCCTTAAATTGCAAACATAGTCTTGTACGGTCTCTGGTCCCTCCGGTGACCCTCCTGTCAATAGATCTACTGGTATTCGTAGTTCTCTACCGTAATTGACATACGCCGGGGTAGCTTTTATGCTCTCATGCTCGGCGGTTCGGTACGACAGAAGGAAGAGTGGTATATACTTGTCCCAATCCTTTTGTTTGTCGTCTACCACTTTCGCCAAATGCCTCTCCAGAGTCTGGTTAAACCTCTCAACCATTCCATCAGACTGTGGATGGTACGCGGTGGTCCTCGTCTTATGCATGCCCAAAATTTTGCACACTTCCTGGAATACTTGCGATTCGAAGTTCCTGCCCTGATCAGAATGGATTTCTAGAGGCACACCAAAGCGACATATCACTTCTTCGACTAATTTAGAAGCGACTGTTGTAGCTTCTTGGTTTGGTATGGCGAACACTTCGGGCCATTTGGTGAAGTAGTCCATGACGACCATAAAATACTTGTTTCCCGATTCCGTTACAGGAAATGGCCCAGCTACGTCAACTGCTATTCGTTCCCACGGTGCACCGACGTTATACAACCGCAGGTTCCCACGGCTCCTGGTCTGTGGTCCTTTTACAGCAGCGCAGGTAGTACATTTGCGGCACCAATCCTGTACATCATCTCGACAATGCAACCAGTAGAATCGTTCTCGCACTTTTGTTAACGTCCTCTTGACACCTAGATGACCTCCTGATACGCCATCATGTATTTCACGGAGAACATCTGGTACTCTCGTTCTTGGAACAATTATCTGAAGATGGAACTCCCTGCCGTTAGTCTTCTCCCATTTCCGGTAGAGTATTCCGTTTTGAAGTATCAGACTGTCCCATTGCGCCCAGTACGCCTTAGTGACAGCGCCAGTGGGTGCAACCTCGCTCCAGATTGGTTTTACGTCACCCCGTTTCTTCCATGTGATGATGTGCCGAAGGTCTTCATCTCTTTCTTGAGCCTCCCTCATAGCATCGTTCTCCCAGAGACCCAAAGGACCTGTTCTCGTTAATTTTAATGTTACTTCATGAGATTCCTGCTTACCACAATGTTTGCAGTCTTCCGAACACGGCCTTCGTGAGAGTGCGTCAGCATTCCCATGCGTCTTTCCGCTGCGGTGTTCCGTCTCGAAGTCATACTCCTGGAGCTGTTCAATCCATCGAGCTACTTGACCTTCTGGGTTCTTGAATTGCAGTAGCCACTTCAAGGCTGCATGATCAGTTCGCAGTAGAAACGGTCTGCCGATGAGATATTTGTTGAAATGTTGTAGCGTCTTTACAACAGCCAAGAGTTCCCTTCTTGTCACACAGTAGTTTCTCTCTGGTCTGGATAAAGATTTGCTGAAATATGCAATAACAACTTCTCTTTCACCCTGTTTTTGAGATAACACCCCTCCAATGGCCGTGTTGCTTGCATCCGTGTCGACTATAAACCGACCTTCAGGTTGTGGATACCCTAGGATTGGTGTTTCACACAGATGTTTCTTCAGTTTCTGAAAAGAATCTTCACAAGTCTCATCCCAACTAAATTGTCGTTTATCTTCTGTCAGCCGATGTAATGGCTTGGCTATCTCTGAGAATCCCTGAACAAAACGCCTGTAGTATGAGCATAGGCCGAGGAATGCCCGCACTTCGGTTTTGTCCTTAGGGGTAGGCCATTTTTGAACTGCTTCCAGTTTCTCCGGGTCTGTCTGGATTCCATCACTGGAGATAACATGGCCGAGATAATTGACCTTACTCCTGAATAAACGACACTTTTTCGGGTTCAACTTTAATTTGGCTCCCTCTATTTTGGCGAAAACTCGCTCCAAGTTTCGCAAATGGTCCTCGAAGTCACGGCCGACAATGATGACGTCATCTAAGTAGACTAAGCAAGCCTCTCCAACTAAGCCTGCCAGTACACACTCCATGAGTCGCTCAAATGTGGCAGGTGCGTTGCACAATCCGAAGGGCATGACGTTAAATTGCCATAAACCTTTTCCGGTCGAGAAAGCTGTCTTCTCCTTGTCCTTTGGATGAATTTCCACCTGCCAGTATCCAGATTTCAGGTCTAGGGTCGAGAACCATTTCATGCCACTCAAGGTATCCAAAGTGTCGTCGATTCGAGGTAACGGGTAACTGTCCTTCTTAGTGACATCATTGAGACGCCTATAGTCCACACAGAATCTCGTGCTACCATTTTCTTCTTCACTAATACAACAGGTGAGCACCACGGACTTGCAGACGGTTCAATAATCTTATTCTTTTTCATGTCCTCCAAAAGGCCTTCAACTTCTTTTTCCTTTGCAATTGGTATCCGTCTTGCTCGTTGACGAATTGGTCTCTCGCTTCCGGTATCTATCCTGTGCTGAACCATCGACGTTCTTCCAAGGTCCCCTTCTTGACTGGAGAAGATATTCGCGTAGCGCTGTAAAAACTTCTTAGCTTTCATTTTCTGCGAATAAGTCAGATTACTCTTGCAGTCATCGAGTAGCTCAGTCACTATTCCGTAGTTGTTGCTGTTTGCTGAGTCCGTGCCTGTCATCGAACTACACTTTTTCATCCAGACAACTTCCTCGCACTTTCCAATGACGTCACCTTTGTTCACGCAGATCTCGCGATCACTAAGATTCAAAACCTTGACCACAGCGTTACTGCTTCCACTAACAAGGGTTCTCGCCGTCATCAGTTTTTGCGCCGATGTCTTGGTAGGTGTGTCTTCGATCAACACGCATCTGTTTGACTTTTTCTTTCCAGCTGGCGGCAGTTTCACCAGCACCCGAGTTTCCGCTCGTCCAGGTATGATGATCTTCTTTACACATGTGACTTTCCCGCAGGCGCCTCCAAGAATGAAGATTTCTTCTTCACCACACTTGAAAACTCCGTCAGCGACATTAATTCTGCAGTTGTGTTTCTTCATGAAATCCAAACCCAAGATGCAATCATCCATAATCTCAGCCACGATAACGTTATGAGAGTACGAGGACCCCCCTACATACATCGTAACTGACATTTCTCCCAGGACGGGTATTGGCTGACCGGAGGCAGTAAGAAGCCGACAGTTAATTCTCCTCTTGTGTCCCCTTTCGGCTTTTACCAGATTTGGGTTCACTATTGTTCTAGAGGCTCCTGTGTCTAGAGTCATTTTGCAATCCGTCCCGTTAATAGTCCCCTGAATCACCAGACTATTCCCGCTGCATGCCTGGGAGATAACAGTTATCGGGGCTTCCTCCGCGTCAGCCAGCACTCGCCCCTTAGTCCTGGCTTTTATTCGTTTCCCTGATCCCGGGCAGGGGACGAAGCCCCTTGCTTCTTCAGCTCCTCTATTTGTTCCTCCATCCTTTTCTTCCATGCCATCTGGGTCTCCTTCTGCGGGCAGTTGAGTTGAAGATGGCCCCTCTCGCCGCACTTGTAGCACATGGCTCCAAAAGCTTTCTTCGTAGGAGCCTTAACCTCCTTGACCTCCTCAGAGACCTCGCGGATCTTATGGGTCTGCCGTATATCATGGCGAACCGCCTCGACCTCCAAGGCATGCGCTAATGCTTCCTTTAGCGAGGTATGGTGACGAAGCCTGACTGCAGCTCTGACCTCCAAGTCTTTTATACCGTCGACAAATGCTTGAACAATATTCGTGTCCACCATCTTGGTGTCGGCTCCTGGGTGTGCCTTCCTGACTAGTTTTTCAATTTCCAACGCCCATTGTTGTAGTCCTTCTCCTGAGCGTTGGACTCTGTCACGCAGTTGGGCACGGAACACGTGCTCCAGGTGTCGCTCCCCGTATCTGGATTCAAGTGCCTCCATCAGGTCTTTGAACCCATTTCCTGTATGTGCTTCCAGGATCGACAGGGCTTGCCCTCTGAGCGCAACAGTGAGAGCGGTCAGGCATTGTTCTTCCGTCCATCCGTTGGCAGTAGCGACAGTCTGGAATTGCTGACGATAAGCGTTCCAAGAAGTAGTGCCGTCGTATGGTGGCACTTTCACTCTTGGTCCTTGCGCCACTACGGTAGTTCCACTAGACATCGCAACTCCCGTGGTTTCAAGGCGCACTACTTTCTTCTGTAATTCAGTGAGGCCGGTTCTCATATTTTCCACATCCAATCCCAACCCGGTAACTCGTTGCTCCACTACGTCGAAATCCTTTCGAAGCTTAATTACCGTGTCACTAACATCATTTATAGCCCCAAGCACTTTTTCTTGGAGGTCTTTTTGTTGCTCTTGTAAAGCGCCGAGCTTGCGCTCTTGTGACTCCTGCAAAGCACCGAGCTTGCGTTCTTGTGACTCTTGCAAAGCACCGAGCTTGTGTTCTTGTGCCTCTTGCAAAGCACCGAGCTTGCGTTCTTGTGACTCTTGTAAAGCACCGAGCTTGCGATCTTGTGATTCCTTCATTTCCCGAATTAATACAAACAAACTCCCTAATTGAAGAGGGGCTGTAGAAGCTTCGGTGTCACTGGTGGGCGTGGCCGGTTCAGTGGGCGGGGCCTGGTAGGCGGGGCCACTGGGCGGGGCTTGGCCCACAGTGAGCGGAGTTTGGTCCCCAGTTGTGGCCTCCGCAGCTCGTTGTGCCCTTGTCCTGACGCCCTCCTGTAAGTCCTCTCTCGGAGTCAATGGCATCTCCAAATCTCACTTCCGACACCAGTTGTTACGTGCTAAGGGTTCGAAGGATTTGGAGAGAAAGACCTGCTGACTCAATGAAGACTTTATTCACTAGCACTAACACAAAGCACTAGGTTCAAACACTAAACACTAGGTCCAACACAAAGCACTAGGTCCAAACACTAAGCACTAGGTCCAACACAAAGCACTAGGTCCAAACACTAAGCACTAACGATGTCCTAAGTCGTAAGCCAAGTCGTAGGTTTCACTTGTATCACTCCGGTATCACTAGTTTTCACTTCGAAGTCGCCTCGAAAGTAGCTCGAACTGAACTGAACTCGCGGCACTCCCCGCGACTATTTATACGTGCCGTCGCGAGTACTAGACGATTCTGGAAAGATACCGCGTGTTCCCGAACACGCGAGAATACAGGCCCACTAACGCCATCTAGTATCGAGTCGGGATATCACGTTGTCTATGCGTTCACTGAGTGGTTCCACCAGCGGCGCTAGATGGCGCTAGCTTCCCTGTGCCTTCGTAACAGTATTGGACGGGTCTCACAACTCTAGATTAGGTTAATTTTAAGTTCAAAATGTAATTTTTTATTGAAGAAAATTAAATAGCTCGTAGTAAAAGTTGTCTCGTCTACCTAATTTCACCCTGCCTGCCGCCGATATGTAACTCATGTGCACTTAAAACAAACATTTTATTCCTATTTAGATGTAACCTTGCGATTTTTTTTTACGTTAACAATAACGTGAACATTATCGTGTATCGAGTGAGCAAAGCACCAGAATCACATACTTTTAAGTAACATATTTAGTAACATATTATTTTTTCAGATCCATACTATTATATTTAAAGTTTTTGAATGTAACACATTCTAGAACATCAGCTATCCCGGAAATCTCACCTTGAAAGTTCCTTACAGAATATCCAGATAAAACAATCGTTTAAAATAAATAAAATACATCGCGTAAATGTATCTAATGTAATGAACAGACATATTTCTGCATATGGGAAAATGTTTTTTTTTTTTGTCTTTAAAAATAAAATGTGTTTCACATGTGTAGTATGTATGTACGAAATAAACTATTGCCCATTTACTGTGTTTAGTTTTTTTTATAATTTAAGCTTGTAATTTTTTTTTGTGTGGCAATAATTTTTTGATTTTTGATTTTGATTTTGATGTCATGTCTATGCTAAAACAAATAAAAGTAAACCGACTGACCGTGAAGTAAGTATACTTGTGCAGCTGGCCGCCCGTCAGCCGGGCAAGCTGGCCCACGGTGGCCGCGTCGATGTACGAGTTGTTGCACACGAACAGCTGCACGCACACGCCCGCCGCCGAGCACAGCTGGCCCACCTCGTTGTACGCCGTCGTCTGAGGGCCTGGGATCAATTAAAAAAAAATGGTTGTCTGTAAAGTCGGTTTACGGACGATAGATTTACGTGATAACGTCATAATCATTATTTTATACAAATATTGGATATATATAGTTATATCATTTCTCACACACCCTGTATACAATGTTCATGTCTCACACTATGTTCATGTCTCACACACCCTGTATACAATGTTGTACAATGCGAGGTAACGACACATGACGTCAGATAACGACACATGACGTCACACTTTTTCGGATGTGTTGGCGTTCATCGATTTAATAAACGTTATCACGTCAAAAAAAAAATCTTTTAGTTTTTGTCTATCTGTCTATTTGTCTTTGTCTTACGGATCGCACTGAAAAGCAGCGGCTGTGGTTATACTACTCCGTGGCCAGTGCTGAGTGCGATCCATTTTCGTCATGTATTACTTCGACAAACACTATGTATTATGTATTTACTTTTTGTTATTTGGCTCCACCAATGGCAATGGAGCAGCGTGGTGGAGTATGCTCTAGACCTCCCGCAGCTGCGTCTGTGGGGGAGACCCGTGCCCAGCAGTGGGACGTCTATGGGTCGCAGCGTACAAATCCATACTAATATTATAAATGTGAAAGTGTGTTTGTTTGTTTGTCCGGATTTCACGTCGCAACGAAGCTATTATATGGTATGGTATTTGTGTGTGGAGATAGTGAGGAGGGTGGAGAGTGACGTAGGCTACCTTTTTACCGCGGTAAAACATCCCCATGGGAAGATATCGATGTTTTGTTATTTGCTAGATATTTAGTTCTGGATGTTGTTAATAGATGGCGTTAGTAAAATTCATTTGCAAGTTCTGAATTTCGCTAACAAATTATACACTATACAAATGTCATGTATGATAAACAACTCATTGTAAATTTCCTTTGACCACGCGGGCGGAGCCGCGGGTAAAAGCTAGTAAAAAATAAAGAGAAAAAAAATATCAAAGCGACTCACTCAATATCTGCTTCTCCTTGTCCGTGCGCAGCAGCTTCCTGTCCTCCCGGTTGGCGAGCTTCCCGGGCGCGTTGTACGTCGGCAGCGTCGTGTGGAACACCAGCAGCTGGCCCGCCGTGTCCGCCGCCTTCAGCGCCTCCAGCCCTGCCTGGGGACGAAAACAATATACAAATATGGAGCAACAGTAGCGGTTCTAGGAAGCGCCCCTGCGGTAATCCTTCGTGCACATTATTAAACAGTAGCGGTACTAGAAAGCGTCCCTGCGGTAATCCTTCGTGCACATTATTAAACAGTAGCGGTTCTAGGAAGCGCCCCTGCGGTAATCCTTCGTGCACATTATTAAACAGTAGCGGTACTAGGAAGCGCCCCTGCGGTAATCCTTCGTGCACATTATTAAACAGTAGCGGTTCTAGGAAGCGCCCCTGCGGTAATCCATCGTGCACATTGTTTAACAGTAGCGGTTCTAGAAAGCGCCCCTGCGGTAATCCTTCGTGCACATTATTAAACAGTAGCGGTACTAGAAAGCGTCCCTGCGGTAATCCTTCGTGCACATTATTAAACAGTAGCGGTTCTAGGAAGCGCCCCTGCGGTAATCCTTCGTGCACATTATTAAACAGTAGCGGTACTAGGAACCGCCCCTGCGGTAATCCTTCGTGCACATTGTTTAACAGTAGCGGTTCTAGGAAGCGCCCCTGCGGTAATCCTACGTGCACATTATTAAACAGTAGCGGTACTAGGAACCGCCCCTGCGGTAATCCTTCGTGCACATTATTAAACAGTAGCGGTACTAGGAACCGCCCCTGCGGTAATCCTTCGTGCACATTGTTTAACAGTAGCGGTTCTAGGAAGCGCCCCTGCGGTAATCCTTCGTGCACATTATTTAACACAAGTGGTCCCAGAAAGCTCCCTACGGTACCCCTTGGTGCACCCTACTCAACAGTCATCATCATCATCAGCCTTTATTGGTCCACTGCTCTCCTAAACGACACCACTCCGACCGGTCCTGTGCCTTCTGAATCCAGCGGTTTCCCGTTGCCTTCTTCAGGTCGTCCGTCCACCTTGTCGAAGGGCGGCGGAGGACTTTTATTCAAGGACTTTTCTTCCCCACCGGTTATCAGCCCTGCGAACGACGTGGCCAGCCCATTGCCACTTCAACGAACTAACTATGCGAACTATGTCGGTGAGCTTTGTTCGTTCGTTGCGTATTTTCTGCTAAATTCCGTTTTATTCTCAGCTAAGATTGACTGGTAAGACCTCATAGATGTGACACACCCAAAAGCATTAGCTGTCCTAGAATGTACCCTGTGGAACTCCTATACATAAACCTAAGAAGACTAGCAACAGTAAAGGAACCAGGACGTGCCACATTCCATGTTGGCGACAAGTTTAACAAAACGGCTCAGGATAGACCATTAAAGCAACATAACCAGATCAGTCCATACGGCCGGGCCAGCTTGGGCCAGCTTGGGCCAGCGTTACCTGCACGGCGGGCAGCAGCACGGTCTCCGTCTCCTTGTTGTCCTGGAACATGGCGGGCAGCTGCTGCAGCAGCGCCGGCAGCACGGGCCCGCTGTCCTCTGGGAGGGACAGGAAGCCCTCGAGGAGGGGCACGAACATGTCCCCCACGTCGCCCACCAACAGCATCTGCGGCTGCGCTAGGGTCCCCTGGAGAAAGGTTCAGTTAGTTAACAGCATGAAAAATATAAAAAAAAATGTAAAAGTTAAAATATAATTAGTTTTGGTTTGTGGGTCAAAACTGACAACCAATTTATGAAGTGAGACTGGAATTCAGTAGGCAATTGATACTGGAAACTAAACATGAAGTCATGAAGTCAAATTAAATTCAGTATTGAAGTAGAACTGGAATTAATTATGGAACTGAAAGTGGAAAATAAGTTTGAAAAGTGAAAATGAAAATCAAAAGTTAGAAAGTGAAATTAGAATTCTAGATGGATGTTAATCTGTACGTCAGTAACGAACTTTGATTCCAGTTTGGTTTGACACTGGAATCAAAAGATGGAAGTCAAACTGGAATCCAAGTCAATAAGGGAAATTCAGAAAGCAATGTAAAGTTTAAAATTAGGGTCTTATGAAAATGTAAAAGTCTTATACTTGGTTAAATATGACTATAAAAATATAGGCAAAATTTATTTAAAAAAAATACTATTTACCTTTATATTGTAAAAGTGTACTGTGGAACTGTACGTGATGAATCCTACCCGCGTATAGCTTTTGCCTGTCTGTTCATCTTTGGGCATTGACTGAAAATAAAAATAAAAATTACTCTCTTAGTCTCTGTTTCATTATTTATGATCGCTGTAGATATTAAAAAACAAATATTTTATAATCACTATTAATGTCAAGATAAATTCAATTTAAATATGTAATTCTTAATAAAAGTCGAGTCCTTAGTGAATGTTGACATGCATAACACATAACACAGGAATTTCAAAGATTAACAAATATTCCAATAATTAATAATAATCTGTATTGATATACAACATAATTGTCATAAAATCATAAAAAAAATCAACACCCCTATTGATAAAAAAGGTAAAATAAATTCTAAAAGGGTAAAGGTAAGGTAAAAGGTCTACCAGAAACTCACCTCGATAATGTCCATGATATTTTCGCAGACAGTTTGCAGCATACCATTCTTCACCGCATTATAAGACACATCAATCACGAACACCACCGCAGGGGGATTGGGCAGCGTATTGTTCTGTCGACAGCATTTTATGAATAATTAATATTCATTCATTCATTTATATACTAGCTCCGTGGCATATAAATAACTGTAAATTATGCTAATAAATAAAATATATGTCCAGGCCGGGAATCGATCTCGGGACAACGGTTTCATCAGTCAGGGTCGTCGATTTTCGAGAAATAATGTTTAACCAGCTTAAGCGATATTTAGTACCAATATAGAGCAGCAATAGCGGTCCTAGTACGTAGCTTGTAACACTCCTTGATTCCCAATCGTCCTCAATCGAGAACAAGCAGGACTGAAAACATCTGCTGCATGCGATTGTGATTTTACACAAAGATTATAAAACAACTAGTGGACGCCCGCAGCTTCGCTCGCGTAGAATTAGACCCATTAACGACGTCTGCCCGCGTTCGGGTTGCCCATTTGACTGCAAAAACGGCAAAGTTTCATACTAACTTTGCACCCCCGTTTTACCCCCTTGGGGTGTGAATTTTCAAAAATCCTTTCTTAGTGCTCCCCTACGTTATAAAAGGAACCCCTGTGCAAAATTTCTAACCCTTATAGTTTAGGCCCTGCGTTGATATGTCAGTCAGTCAGTCAGTCAGTCAGTCAGTCAGTCAGTCAGTCAGTCACCTTCTCCTTTTATATATACAGATTAAGTAGCGGTCCGAAGACGTACCCTGCAATACTCCTTGGTGGCGACGATTTCGTACGCACCGAGCGCCAGCTCGGCTGGTACCCTGCCATACTGCTGCATGCCGTTGATGTACTGTGTGTACTCCATCGGTACTGTGGACAAGATCATAATATTATATTGATATAGGTACATTTTCTAACCTCAATATTTTTACTAGTCATAATTAACACAATATCAATCACAAAGTTTTTTAATTTAAGTAAATAATTACTTACTTAAATTAAAAAACCATATATAACCATATTATCACATCCAAGATTCCTCAGTGCTTGAAGTCGAAAGTTTTCGAGTAATGTGTATTGTGAGTGATGACATACGGTCAATAACAACTTCACAGCACTCAGTTATATAGCAGATAGCAGTGTAGGTAGACCAACGGGCCGTGGGGCTGATATGAATTTTACACGATCACTTTTGGGTTAAGAAATAGAAATAGAAAGAAATAGAAATAGAAAAAACTTTATTTCACATTTACAGCAGAGTACAATACAAACACATAACAATAAGCTATAAAATTATACAAGTACATATAAGGTTACTGCAGTAGTAACACGTAACGCACTCAGCTTTGCTACGGCATTAATGCCGCAACGCTGGTTTTCAGTACGTCCGTTTTTGTCGGATAGTTCGGATTATAGTGATACATATAGGTTAAAGCATTGTGGTGTAGCCAGTGATATTTTAAAAAATAATTGAAAAACCAAAAATAAAAATAAAAAATAAAAATCTTATACTGAAAAGAAAGAAAACATTATATATAATAATCATAAAAATTGAAATTGAAACTGGCAAAGGAAATGGAAGTAAGATCCTAAATAAGAAATAATCCTTTTGTAGAATGTTTACTACCATTTCTTCCCCCGGGTCTCGACACACATACCTTCAGTGGTAGCCTTGCAGAAGGCGCATTTGAAGTGCCTGCCAGCGTCTACAAACTTCATGTTGGGACAGATGTATGCCTTGCAGCGCGAGCAACGCACGGGGCCGAGGGTAGGCGAGCCTGTGAGCGCTGCGAAGTCTAATAGCGGGGGCTCCTGTTCCGTTCCCACTGTCTCTGCCATTGGAGATATCTGGGGAAATAGATATTAATATTACTTTTAGCTTTTACTTGAAGCTGTGACAGCCCAGTGGCTATCGAACTCGCCTCTCACTCGAGCGGTCCGGGTTCAAACCCCAGTGGCACGCACCAATGACTTTTCTAAGTTATGTGCGATTTAAGAAATTAAATGTCACTTGCTATAACGGTGAAGGACACATCGTGAGGAAACCGGCATGCCTGAGAGTTCATCATAACGTTCTCGAAGGTATGTGAAGTCTGCCAATCCGCACTTGGCCAGCGTGGTGGACTAAGGCCTAATCCCTCCCATTCTGAGAGGAGACCCGTGCCCAACAGTGGGACGTCTATGGGTCGCAGCGCAGATATTAATATTACTTTTAGTATTCCGGATGATCTACAGCAAGAAGAAAGTCAGGGCGCACCTCTTAAAGGGTATCAAAACTAAAACGACGGATTACAGTTAAAAAGTTTAATAAAACTGTCACCGCTACTGATGATGATGTAATGCAGCCAATACTTACAACAAGACAGAACGGCAGGGATGTTTGCTTGAGTAGATCCGCAGTGACCGGTACGCTGTACATCGAGCTCCTTATAAACCTGGGGCCTGGGATGGATAAAAAATAAAAGAATTAAGTCTGGCTGGTTTAAGCTGGAGACACACACACATAATAATAACATAACATATATATAGTATATATAATAGTAAGAGAGCGTGAATGAGAAACTGAGAGTATTTGTCCAACATAAAATATTCTAACGATCCTACTATAAAATGAATTAGCTGCAACTAATTTAAGGTTCACAGATTTCACAACTGCAGGTGACATATCTCACTACTGAAGAGGCCTGGAGAGGGCCATGCTCCACCACGCTGCTATGGCTAAACGACAGTTATTAATATAACTGTCGTTTAGCTATAACAACATTCAAGCCCCCTTTGTGTTTTACCCATTGTGTACGGAATCCTAAAAAAATAGAAATATTTATTCAAGCACACAAGTTACATGTTAATTTCATTCTTAATTATGAATTATTATTCGATCTTTCGTTAAACTTGGTGGTTGGGTTTTTTCCAATGTGAAATCCGCACTTGGCCAGCGTGGTGGAGGCCTAATCCCTCCCATTCTGAGAGGAGACCCGTGCCCAACAGTGGGACAAGGAATGGGTTGTGATGATGATGATGATGTTGATGAAGTAGGATGGATAGGATAGAGATGTAACTCACTGGCATTCCCCTTGTCGTCCACGACGAAGTCGGTGGTGACCAGCGGGGGCACGAGCCCCTTCTCGTTGGTCACGAACACGCCCCCGCGGTTCTGCTGGTCGTCGAGCATCACCTGGATCTGGAATCATGCGGTTCGTTTCTCTCATATATGTCTATATCTATACATACTTAGTAACTACCGAGTTTCTTGCCGTGTTCTTCTCGGTAGCATCAACTTTGTGAACCGGCGGTAGATAAAAAATGTTATGACGTTCATTAAGCGTATAAAAAATGCCATATAATGAAAAATAAATGAATCTGAATCATGCTTCTACTTATACCTTCTTGCTACCCTTGAGTTACTAAATTGTTAATGAAAGTGTACTACATACTCTTCCAACCCCTTTGGAAAAAAATAGGCGCGATGTTAGTTTCATCAGTAAATCCAATGATATCTTCTATACTAATATTATAAAGAGGAAAGATTTGTTTGTAATGTTTTCACACAAAAACTACTGGACCGATTTCAAAAATTCTTTCACCTGCAACTGCATTTTCACTAGACTATATAATATTACTAGGTGTAAACCAAACTATAGGCCCCGTGCGCATCGCATGTGGCGCCGCCCTCGCGGCTCAATCGGAAAGTTAGTAGATGCCCGTGCGGCCATGTGGTGACAACAGTTGTTCGGAGTGAGCTCGTGCACACGGATTGAACTTGTGAAAATACCTAAAAATATCGGAAAATAATGCCTGCCAAAAGATATTGTTGTGTTATTGGGTGCAACAACTCCGAACAAAATAGTCGGCAATTAAAATTTTACTGTTTTCCGAGAAAAAGTCATGAAATTGACCGAAGGAAAAAGTGGATACAAGCTGTGAGACGAGTGTGAGTAAATTTTACTCAATATTACATTTATTTATTTATTTCTCAAAATTATCGTTGTATATGCAACGATAATTTTGATTTTGATGAAAATGGCAACAGCAGCGACGTGCTTACACCCTCGAAGCGATAAGCCGGCCTTGCAGCCACACTGCGTCGTGGATATTGTGCGGTCCCCATTCAACTATAAAAATGCATTCTTATTATTATAACAATAAAATAGTGTAAGAGTTAAAAAGCCAAGCGATAAAGAAATTGATCCTATGAAATATTCAGTGTTCACAGGATACAAAAAAATATCGAATGGTTCATTAATTTATAGCTATGAACAAAACAACACAAAAATTATGTTTTTAATCACACAAGGACCACACCATCAGTGCCATACATCATGCTTTGAGGAAAACGAAAGAGCAAAGCATTAATTTATTAGTGCAAGAGGCTAGTGAAATTCCTATGAAACTAGAATCGAAAATTACTCTAAAAATACTAATTTAGTTTGACTGTACGATCCTGCATATTTGCTTCAACGAGTTGTTATCCTTATACAAGTAACTGTAAAAATTCATGATTTAGTGTCGTTTGCATCAGATCTTAATAATACAATTTACAATAAAAAAAATTTTTTTCATATACCTTCAACGTAACAGCGTACGGAGGGTTTGTTACCCTAGTTTGTGGTAAATAAAACTTTTCCCTCGATCATACGTTTACCATCTACATCGATGATTTCTCTCACGTTGGAGACATGCCTGCTTTCAAATAGTTTTTTACCTAAAATTCAATTCAATAATAAGCGGCAACACCTTCACTCGGAAGGGTTGGATTCCTAATTTTTTTTGTTACATTACTTACCTTTTGATATCGATTTTCCACGAAAAAAATGTAAGAAGATTGATTGAAAACCACATTGGATTATCGTCGTGGTCATAACGTTAATTATTGTTAATTATTTTCGATTAATAATGACCTCGGAGTGCGTATGAATCATATGCTACTTGGGAAGGCGCCAGTCAGCTGGGCATCTACGTATTGTCACCACTGTTCCGCGAGATGGCGCAACAGTAGGCGCATCGCGATACGCACGGGGCCTATTGTTATGTCTAATTCCACGAGCGAAGCTGCAAACGTCCACTAGTATTCACATATTTAATTGTATCAGGTTATTATTTATTACATTATTACAATTTAATTGTATCAAACGTAGTAGAATATCAATCTTCTATTGTGTATGTTCCATTTGACTTGTCTTCTGTCATCTCATCTGTCACAGATATTCACGGTTGTCAAATCAAAGCAATATAGAAATGAAATAAAGATTTTTTTGCTAGACCATGTTAGGTTAGGCCATTAGAGGCCTAGAAGGTCAGCAAATGCATACCGGGCTGGGCATCTGGTCCGGGTCCAGCCGCTTCTGCTGCGGCTGCTGGGCATACTGCTGCCCGTAGCCTTGCTGCTGCGGGAACGGGTAGGCCTGGCCCTGCTGCTGGGCCATGGGAGGCATACCTGGAAGGTGAGGCACTTCCTGTTATTATCTGAATTGAGTTTTTTTTTTATAAACACACGGCCATCTGTCCCCAAAGTAGGCGCGAGCCTGTGATATGGTTGTCAGAGTATATACATACATACATAGATATTTTTAAATACATACATAAATAGATAATATTAACATCCAGACACAGAACAAATACCACGATACCACGTTCGTCACACGAATATTTGTCCTGAGTGGGATTCGAACCCACGACCCCTGGCGCAACAGACAAGGTCACTACCGATTGCGCCAACGGGCCTGTCAATTTATTATTTAATAGATGTAAGCTTCTCCCGTTTCAGATCGTGTTCGTGCAGAATTATACTACTACTATTACTACCATTATGAGATGGTTTAAAATATAAAAAGTAATGCCTCTTTAGATCGCAAATTAAACCAAGGATAACCACTGTACAAATTTATTTTAATTATTATTTACAAAGATTTAGATTATATCGATCAATATTAAAAATTAACTAGCTAAGCTAATAAAATCAACAAACCACTCACCTTGATAAGGTGCATTAGCCTGCGGCCCGGGCGGACCTTGCGGGGCGTAGCCCTGCTGTCCGGGGAACTGGCGCTGCTGCGACAACGGTGGGGGCATATGAGGCATCCCAGGCATACTCTGGTACTGCCCTGGCCCCATCTGGCCTTGCGATGGCATCCCTGGATGAGGTGGCAGCCCTGGAGCTTGAGGCTGCTGGAAGCCCGGCTGAGGTGGTAGCCCTGGCTGCGGTGGCAACCCTGGAGCTTGAGGCTGCTGGAAGCCCGGCTGAGGTGGTAGCCCTGGCTGGGACTGGGGCTGGAAGCCAGGCTGCGCTGGTAGGCCATGCTGAGGCTGTTGGAAGCCTGGCTGTGGTGGCAACCCTGGCTGCGCAGACTGGGCTAGTTGAGGCCCGGGTTGTCCTGGTAAACCTTGTGGACCTGAAAATAAGAAACAAGATACATTTTGTTTAAAGAATGAAAGAAAACATTTTATTTCGCCATAAACAACATCATTACAAAATATTTGAGCAGTAGATACTAATATTGTTTAAATTAGGCAGTTGTTGACGAAAAGGTTGACATACTGGACATACAGGAACCATGAAACCAGAAGGTAACCCGTTGGATTAGGTTTTGTAATCAAACTAATAGCCCACGACCAATTACACCACATAGTTTAACTTTGATAGTACTAATGTTGGTACCTCTGATAACCAAGATAGTCTTCTAGTTTTCTAGAAAAATTTAGTTACAAACTAACCATTTTAGTCTCTCTATAGTTATGTATCTCTATTATTAATTGTCATCACACAAACAGGAGGTTTTGCCAATTCTTAAACTGATATGTACATTTTAATTTAAGGAGCCTCATGCTAGACTCACTTCTTTGTGTGGCTCAATTAAATTCAATAGCCGCCCACAAATGCAACTTCAGAGTCACTCCTGAGGATGTTCATCGTAATTGACCGAAAAATTTAACAACACGTGAGTAATTAAATAAAATTAATAATATTGAATAAAATAAAATAACTCCTGTAAATTTTTAAGCCAGCTATGGAAATGTTAATTTTCCGGTTAGGTAATTGCTTCTTTTAAAAATGACCAAAATAACCAAAGGAATAATATTACAAAATTACCTTGCAGTCCTAGCATCTGCTGGCCCATCATTTGTCCCTGCGGCATGCCTGGCATTGGCGATTGAGTCTGTATCCTCTGCTGCATCATTCCAGGTGGCCCACCCTGACCTGGCAATGGTGGCTGACCTTGCATGCCTTGATTGGGCATTGGTCCACGGCCCTGAGGGAATCCCGGCTGAGGCATCACTCCCTGTGACCCACCAGGGGGACCGGAGCGCATTTGCGGTGGAACGCCCGGTTGGTTTTGACCTTGACTAGATGGCATTGGAGGCATACCAAGTTCTTGTGGACCTTGTGGCCTACCCATAGGACCCTGCATGCCTTGATGTTGTGGCATTTGAGGTCCCTGATTCAATTCATCCTTGGGCCTTGATCCAAAGCTAGGGGGCGGTCCACTTTGTTGAGGCAGATTACTTGAAGGTCTTGAGGGACCTTGTTGCATTGGCATTGATGCTGGGGGGCCTTGTTGCATCGGCATAGATGTAGGTCCTTGTTGCATGGGCATCGATGTGGGCGGTCCTTGTTGCATGGGCATTGAAGTTGGGGGTCCTTGTTGCATCGGCATAGATGTTGGGGGTCCTTGTTGAATGGGCATTGAAGTTGGGGGTCCTTGTTGCATCGGCATAGATGTTGGAGGTCCTTGTTGCATGGGCATTGAAGTTGGAGGTCCTTGTTGCATTGGCATAGATGTTGGAGGTCTTTGTTGCATGGGCATTGAATTTGGGGGTCCTTGTTGCATGGGCATAGATGCTGGGGTTCCTTGTTGCATGGGCATAGATGTTGGGGGTCCTTGTTGCATCGGCATAGTTGTTGAGGGTTCTTGTTGCATGGGCATTGAAGTTGGTGGTCCTTGTTGCCCTCTCTGATCATTCTGACCTGGATTAGGTGGCATCTGCCCATAACCTTGAGGGGGAAGATTCTGGCTCATTGAAGGTGGAAACTGTTGTGGGGTATTACTGCCTGGTGGTCTTGCAGGCTGGAAATTGGGAAGCTTGGCTCCCGGTGGCAACTGACCACCATGGTTAGATGTTGGTGGAAAGCTCCCCACGGGAGGGGCCTGCCCTGGTGGTAGTTGAGAGGAAGGTATATTTTGAGGTCCTTGAGGTCCATTCAAGTTCATGCTTTGCATCTTCTGCGCCATATCAGATGAGTCTTGCGGTCTCATTGGCATTGGAGGCCCATTCGGTGGCATCTGACCAAAAATGTTGGCATTGTGCATGCCGTTAAAGTCTTGTGGGTTTGGGGGGAAGCTCAATGGATTATTTGGTGTGTTATTGTTCTGCCCAGGTGGTGGGTACTGTGGATTCATCATCTTTGTTGAAGCCAAGGGGTCTGAAAATAAAATAGATATATAAATAAGGATTTGTATAGTTCAGTATATTGTGTTAATAAAATCATTTCACAGCACTTAAAGCTAAAACTTAGATATCAACTACCTCAAAGATATCTTCTGAAGGAGCTTGCAGTACCACAATGACAACTGTGACTGACTTTTAAACAAGACTCAAATAGAGATGGGTGGTTAGTCCAGTTAGCTGAGAGAGTTAATTAGAACATTAGTTGGTAAGTTTGTTAGTGGGTATGAGGACTAGTGACAATTAGTGATAGTAATTCCTGTTAGATGGTGTCAGTAATAGTAAGTTAGTGAGTCTTGTTGCAAGTCAGTCACATATGTTTTGAGGACTAAGATGTCACCTCTAAAGAAGTTTAACCAGAAACCAACACCTTTTCACCCAGACCACAATTGCTTTATATACAATTATTACACAGTAGAACTGCCCCGGGTGAACTTTATATTATTATGGAACAAAATAGGTTTAATTTATAATTTAAAAAAGAAAAAAAAGGGCTCACAAACATTAATGATTTAGTCCAGCAATAGCTTAAAAAACAAACAATCTAAAAACAACTTCAATATCAACTTCACTATCACTGTATTTAAGATTTAACCAGAACTATTAGATTTACTAAACTGACTAGCTAGTAATCTTTTGTATAGCAGAATCTTTAATACATTAGAAAACCAATAGTCTCATGTGAATTTTGTTAATACAACTAAACAATGATTGCAACACAATATCATAAAATTGTTTTTTATTGTTATGACATAACAAAAAAACAATTGTTCATTAATGTATTCTCACATTTTAATGTTTTTGATTTCACTAAGGGAAATGTTTCCCCACAATTTGTTCCATAAATAAGGTTAAAGATGGTATTTATGTCACATCTGATAAGACAGAATCTTATTGAGTGAAGTATTTCTTGCAGTGTTTGTATTGATTTATTACCTATACATTAAATGTACTATTATTGGCAAAGTTGTAGTGCAACTGATATAAATAATTTTTTTTGAGTAACACCTTGTACAAACTAGTTTTTAGGAGAAATCTTGCTACAACATTTGTTTGAACAATAATTGGCGTATACATAAAAAATATTCCTCTTACTACTATTACTGCACTTCTCACGAGCTATTTATATTGATTATCAATAATTATGCTGGTAAATCTCTAAATAAACCTATAAATCTAACATTATCTCAAGAAATATACCAAAGTTTGACAGAAGACATCGCATTTTTAAATACATATTTTAGGCATATTTACACTGAATTGTGTCTTCGATAAATTATGGTACAACATATATAATGTAGATTTGTGGTACTTACGGCTTCGGGTATATTTTAAAACGATTTTTTGTAGTAAAAAATATAAACAAGTAACATGAATCACTTGCACTTGGGCCACGTATTCTGGCACTTAGTGTTGTCAGCCAGCGACTCACCGCCTATGTGGAACTTTTGAAATGGCACGTCTGTTGCTTGCAAAGGAACGTAAAGTCTTAAAAATAAGTGATACATTGCAACATTTTCCCTTGAAAATTATGTCAGATAGGTATATAAGAAATTCTTATAAAATTTTAATGGTATCATATTTGTTGTAATAATTACCTGCAATCAGTTGATATTAATGGAACTTTTTCTTAAATTCACTAATCATTATGTAAACGAAACGTTATTTTTAGAATGGCAATATGGTGAATTTTATTGTCAAATGTGTTGCGTCAACGCCGTCAAGCCCGTCCAACCAATGCTAAGCTTTTTTTTTTTTATGGATAAAAGATAGCAAACGAGCTTGCAGCACCACCCATCCGCTGCCGCCCATGACACCTGTGACTGACTTTGAACAAGACTCAATTATGGACTGGGATGGTTAGTCCAATTAGTTGAGAGAGTTAATTAGAACATTAGTTGGTCAGTTCGTTAGTAGGTATGAGGACTGGGGACTGTTAGTGATAGTTAGTCCTGTTAGTTGGTGTTAGTTATAGTCCAGTTAGTACTTGTTAGTAGGAGTCTCGTTCTAAGTCAGTCACAGATGTGTTGCTACCCTTGAGGACTAAGATGGTCGCCTCTAAAGAAGTGTAACCGGAATCCACACCTTTCCAACCGGACCACAATTGCTTTAAAAACAATTATTACACGGCAGAAATGGTACTAGGTACCGTGGCGGGCGGTGGTAAGCTAAATTAAAAAACCGAGTTTCATAAACGCCTTGCTATGCAAAGAAATTCGAGTTTGCCTACTAATAACCTAGTTATTAGTAGGCAAACTCGTAGCAGTTACTCTCTCTAACGTGAGGGATCTACCCTCACGTTAGAGAGAGTAACTGCTCTGTAATATCGATCTACTTATTTATTTTATAAATCCAGTAATTTTATTATATTTATAATTAAATTGGTGTATTTCCATCCCAGTAAACTGAATATTCAAGCTTGTGATAAAAGTTCAGTGTAAACACTCTGTAAACAGTGATAAAATAGTGAAATAATATTGATCTGCTTTTTAACTTCATAGCAGACGTTGGTTGTCCGGAGTAAAACATAATTCGCTACAGCGCTGCAGTTTTTATAGCGTTTAACACAACAAAACCGATCAAGCGAAGTAGTTACGTTACGGCACAACGGGACGGGTATTGTTTTGCTGATTTTTATACGTACTCACTGAAATGAGTTTGCAAAAATGCGCTGGTTGCCCCAGTATTATTAAAGGAGATTCGCTTCTGAATTGCTGTCGGTGCCAAGATAGGTACCACTACACATGTGTGAATTTTAAAAAAGAAGAATTCCAAGGGTTTTCACCTAAATTCAAAGAATCTTGGGTGTGTCCATCGTGTCGCTGCAAAGAACCAAAACGAGATAATTCTCACACACCGATACGTACTCCTGCGGCCGCCACTGAGGTCGCGACCGACGCGGCTCCCGCTCGGGACAACGTCACACTGCGCCCCAAGCCCCGGAGCGCCTCGGAACACTGCGGTTGTATTTCAGCCGATTTGATACGGGACATTATCAGAGAAGAGCTCGATAGGAAATTCACCACGGAATTAAAGGGTATTCACTCTAAGCTCACGGACCTAGACAACTCTGTCGCTTTTTTCAGTGCTGAGCAGGCGAAGATTATCAGTCAATACGAGTCTCAAAAAGAAATAATCAAAAACTTAGAAAACGCGAACGAACAGTTGCGCGCCTGCACGCGCGACCTCGCGTCTCGGCTCCAGCAGGTCGAGCAGCTGTCCAGGGCGAACAACATAGAAATACAGTGCGTCCCGGAGCACAAGACTGAAAACCTGTATAATACTGTTCAGCAACTTGCTTCTGTTATTAAGTGCCCGGTTACAGATTCAGATATACAATATTGTTCCCGTATTGCAAAACTCAACCCCGGTAGCCCCCGCCCACGGTCGATCCTGGTCAGATTCAGCAGCCGTCGCCTGCGGGACACCTTCCTAGCCGGAGTGATAAAGTATAATAGAAACAATCAGACGAACAAGATTAACACCGGTCACTTGGGAATTGGCAGAGACAAGCCAAGTCCAGTATACGTGTCCGAGCACCTCACCCCGGAGACCAAGTCGCTGCAAGCCGCCGCTAGACTTAGGGCTAAGGAATTAAACTATAAATATATTTGGGTCAGAGACAATAAGGTGTTCCTTAGGAAATCAGACACCTCTAATTTTATATACGTGAAGGACTCTGAAGTTTTAAAAAGTTTGTCATAAGTAATCAGGAATTCTGTTGCCATAATTATAGTAGTACATACAATACAATTTTTATCTTTATTATACCTATTTACTTATATCTAAATATTTTACTATCTTTTAATTTAAGAAATATTTACAGTTAATATTCATTAAAATCTATTTATAATATATAATAGGAATTTATACCTTACACAATATATTTATTTATATAATAAAATAAACTTAACATATTATATACATACATTGTTATTTATATAAATATTATTTTGTATTTATTCAATTAAATTTTTGTATCAGGTTCATGCTAACTTTTTATTACCAAAATGTGCGCGGACTGAGAAGTAAAACTATTGATCTTTTCAATAACATTGTATGCAACAACTACGACGTTATTATATTAAGTGAAACATGGTTAAATAGTGGTGTACACGATTCGGAATTATTCGACAGCAGGTATGTCGTCTATAGGCGGGACCGGGAGACAAGCGGTTATCACAGTAACAAGAACGGCGGTGGCGTCCTTATCGCTGTTTCTAAGCTCTTACCATCCAGACGGCTGCAATGTTTCGAATCTAATTGCGAAGACCTGTGGGTACAATTGGAGTTTCGAAATGATGTAGGCAAGCAAGAAAATATGCATCTCTGTGCCGTCTACCTTCCTCCGCCTATACAGAGACACATTTTAGATGAATTTATTGATAACTGTAATAAAATTTTAGATCTCAATGTTGGTAAAGTTATGTTTGTTGGCGATTTTAATTTAAGTGCCATTAAATGGAACCTTCCATATGATAAGTCAAATCAAATAACAAGAAACAGTTCATTTTCCACCAAACTTTTAGATTTTGTCACCCTTAACGATTTGATGCAATTCAATACAACACTCAACAATAAAGGTAGAATTTTGGATTTAGTATTATCGAACCTGACAGTGTCTGATCTCACCAAGTGCGGCAATCCTCTCTCCATTGTCGACCCTCAACACCCCCCCTTATCCTTTAACATTCCTTTGAATTCCAGTAAATATTTATCCTATAATAGTGAACTGCGTTATTGTTTCTTTAAAGCAGATTATGATAAAATTATCACAAATCTTGATGGAATTGATTGGGTTAAATTGTTTGAGTCTTGTGATACAGTTGACGAAATGCTGGTTAAATTTTACAATTGCTTACATGAAATAATTGCAAAACACGTACCTAAACATTGCCCTAAGTCTAATAATTACCCTGTCTGGTTCTCGAGAAATTTGATTAATTTACTTCGTGAGAAATTAAAATATAAAAACAAGTTGCGTAAATTCAATAATAATCCACTAGACCTACTCGCCTTTAAGCTGGCAAAAAAGCGAACCGAACATTTGATGACAGTTTGCTATAACAGCTATATTGCCCGCCTCGAATTAAACCTCAAATCTAACCCTAAGTTATTCTGGAACTTTATTAAAAATAAGAAAAAGAACTGTAGCCATTACCCTTCCCAAATGATATTAAATAATAAAACAGTTTCTAATGGCAAGGATATCTGTAATCTTTTTGCTGAGAATTTTTCCTCAGCTTTTAGACATAACAATGTACTCGCTGCTGACCTCTCAAGTGGGTCAAACAATAAATTGACAAATATCTATTTATCTTTAGTTAAATTTAGACATGATCAGATCTGGAAGGTGTTAAAAAGACTGGATCTATATAAAGGTGCGGGGTCAGATGGACTACCCTCGGTATTCGTGGCAAAAAGCGCTTCTGCATTAGTAACACCTTTATGCCTTATATATAACGAATCCTTGCGCACCGGTACGTTCCCATCATGTTGGAAAATAGCACGTATTGTTCCTTTATATAAAAACGGCGATAGGACTAACATTCAAAACTACAGACCCATATCGATCCTTCCCGTATTCGCTAAAATATTCGAACAATTACTGTACCCGATTCTTGAAAGTAATTTCAAACAGTTAATTAATACGCATCAACATGGTTTTACGAAGGGTAGATCTACAGCAACTAATTTGACATCTTTTGTTAACGACGTATCTATGATTATCGACTCTCGTTCCTCCGCTGATGCTATATATACAGACTTTAGCAAGGCTTTCGATCGTGTGAATCATAAACTACTTATTAAAAAACTTACAGACCACGGTATCGCTGAGCCATTGCTGAGTTGGTGTAGGTCATATTTATCGCAGCGTAAGTCATTAGTTGTAGCCAATGGTTTCTCCTCGGATCCTTTTTTGGTAAGTTCAGGTGTTCCCCAGGGTTCACATTTGGGTCCCTTATTTTTCAATATTTTCATTAATGACATCGGCAATTGTTTCCGAAACTCTAAATACTTTTTATTTGCCGATGATCTTAAATTTTTTAGAACCGTCAACACTCTTGAACATGCTGAGTTACTGCAGAACGATCTTACTCGACTCTCAGAATGGTGTGACAAAAACGAAATGGAATTAAATGTATCCAAATGCCTCGTAATGCGATTTTCTAAGAAAAAGGTGAATGTAGACTATAGTTACTATATAAAGAATAATAGTTTAGCGCTTGTTGATCATGTTAGGGATTTGGGTGTTATTCTCGACGGTAAATTACGCTTTGACATTCACTACAATCATATCTGTAATACAGGTTTTAAGAATCTTGGATTCATTCTTCGTAACAGTAAAGATTTCAAAAACCCTACAACAAAAATCCTACTATACAATTCATTGGTCCGCAGTGGATTGGAATATTGCAGTGTGGCTTGGAACCCATTCTATAAAGTCCATGTTAAAAGATTAGAATCAATCCAGAAAAGGTTTGCATGGCATTTGACTTACTCTTGTAATTTAGGTAAAATTTTAACCTCATATAATTCAAGGCTTACTCATTTTAGAATGACATCACTTAGTGATCGTAGGCAAATGCTAGATATGGTATTTCTATTCAAGCTTGCTAATGGCATTCTTGATACTCCTAATCTTCTCCAAATTTTAAACTTTACTGTTCCCTCAAAGATACCCAGACCCTGTAGAAAATATAATATCTTTACATCCAAGCCAAGTAAATCTAATGTAGGACAGCATGCGCCCCTAAACAGATTAATTAAAAAATACGGCGAACTATCTAACATCTCAAACATAGACATATTCTCGGATGGAATTAAAAAGCTTAGAAATATCACCCCTAAATGATATCTCTATAGGATTTATGCAGTTTATCTTACTTAATTTGTATATATTTATATATGTTATTTTTATTACCTATTTTATTATAGTATATTATATATATATATATATATGTATAGTATTTTTCTTGCTCAATTCCTATGTATTGTATATTTTTTAATTTTATTTTAAATTAGCTTTTACATTTTGTTAGTTTAAAGCTTACTCTCTCTGTTTTGATTTTGCATGTTGTCTACACCTGTAACTGTGATGGCACTTAGAAGGAGTTGTATCCAAGTTAATATTTAAGTGTATCAGTGTACATTATGTTGGTGTTCAATAAATAAATAAATAAATAAAATAAAATAAATAAATAAATTCTACGTAGTATCCACCGAGTAGTTTGTTTTAAACTAGTAGTATCCAAAGATTAAGGTATATACTATGGTATCTTTACGTTGGTCTACCTATTCTGTATTTAAACTCCAATTTCTTTAATGCGAAGTGAGAACTCGTGATCTCTTCATAAAAAAAAATTTTTAACGGTATAATTATTTCTTTCTATTCCGCAACCCATAGCCACTGCAGGCATCTCCTATCCAAACTCAGAAAGCCCTAGAGTCTAAAGTCTAGTGTCTATAGCTATCCACTAGCCAATTCCCAAAGCACGGAACCGCCATTAAATGGTCAGCACTAGAAATCATCCTTCCCCAATCTCTATTTGAGTCTTAATAAAAGCCTGTCACAGTTGTCATGAAAGCGTGCAACACCGCTGTTGCACGCTATCTTAGATCTGTAATTAAAGCTGCCGGCGCAAGTTCACTTCAAAACATTAAAGATTCTCATAAGGTTGTCGACCTTCATTGACAGAAGAAATATTGTCGTGTCGTGTGCAGTTTTAATTAATTGATGGTGGCCACATTGGCCATAATGAAGTAACAGGCATATTGGCACAGTTGGGTCAGCAGTTGGTTACCAACACGGCCGGGGAAATCGGGATCGCTCACCCCCTCATCAGCGCATGCGTAGAAATTCACACCCGGGTTGCACAGGGATGTAGGAATGAGAATCGCATATCGAGATTTTGTGTACTATAAGTTGCAATTAATATCAAACTTTTATAGTGGCATAATTGAGATCACAGAGCTGAAAAATAAAATGTGTTGTTAAAAATGGCGTAGGAATTGTAAAAGGCGACAATGTTAAACGCCAGACTCCACACATGGATGACAGTGTTGGGAATAAGGTCTAGAATCTGCTAGAATCTCTATACTCGCAAGTAAAACTTAGCCATTACCATGGCTTCTTAATTTTGACGTATCTTTAGAATAAGGAGGTGCCGAAGTCTTTTTATAGTATAGATAGACGGACAAATAGACATACAGGCCACCTGATGGTAAGTAAGTAAGTGGTGACCATAGACGACGGTGACCGTCGTCTATGGACACGTGCGACACCAGGGGTTGTCTGCCTTGAAGGAAGTGTTTCACAGTCTTCGAGGAGTCCATACATTGAAATACATTCCCGTTTGAGTCTTCATATGATTCGGAAATACCTTCCAACCTCCCTTATTTAAGGGAGCTAGTTAGGGGTTGTTACCGTTCGTAAAATACTTACTTCATATCGATAGTAAGTTGTCCCTCCCTACACAGACTCCTCCCTGTTACCTTTATTGATTTTCGGCGCGAAAGCCTAATATAGCCTGTTGGTTTAAAATCGCTTAAAATAAACCTTTCTATGTGCTTTATTCTATTACAAAAATAACGATTCTATTACTATTTGTTAGAACTCATAATGAAATAGGTGGAAAATTAAGTTACGCCAAAACAATCCAAGTAAGAAATATGAAAATCGCGCGTCCGTCCTGGCACCCTCAGCCTTTTGTGTTGACATTAGAGCTTATTTTCGGGTGAGCTTTTACGAAGCTTTCCCCATACGGAAATAGCTGTAAGCTTTGTGCGGACTAGACGTGAGAAGTATGATTTTCACTAGAAATGGGATTTTCGGGGGACTTTTGATCGCTATGATACTGATTTGGTGACGAATGTGTTAAAAAAGTGTATAGTGTTGCTAATCAAACCGTGAAGGGTTTTAATCAATAAAAAGGTGATTTCAGGTAAGCTTAATCGGTAGAGACAGTTGAATACCTAATTTTAGTATAGTTTTACTGTTTTTAATTTAAGTACCTAAGTATATTAGTAATTTCATAGAAATAATCAGTGTTAATTTCGATGGTAAAATAACGGAGCAATAATTGGAACAGCATTTAATATCGATCGACCTGCATTATTTATTCGTGCGTAAACCGTGATCTGCAACTACGAGTATAATAGACAAATGCCTTTCCTAGGTGAAGTCGTTGATTAGCCACATAAGTTAAGTCTTTGATTAGCCGCAGTGATTTAGTTATTAGCCGATACATGAGTTAGTATTAGCACAGAATACTTAATTGGTATTAACACTCTAGATTTTCGTACGAATAGAGAGAATATTTTTTTTGTTCGTCGAATGGGACCTTCAAAAACCTAGAAATAGAAGTAGTAGAAGTATAAAGCAGAAATTTATTTTTAAATTTTATCATAGGGACTTTATTAGTTTATTGTCATTTAGATAAGAATTATTAAAATTTTACGGAAGCCTACAGGCTGATTAAAATTATACGTTGGAGTTAGCTACTAAACCATTGAACTTTACTGGAACAGCGTGGCATGGTATTTAAAAAAACGGCAAAAAATCATGTTTGTTGTATGGGGCCACCCTTAATTTTTTTTTAATTTAGTATTTGTTGTTAAAGCGGCAACAGAAATACGCGCGCGCACCTCGCTCTTTCATGACCACATCAATGTCGCTGTCCGCCGACCATGTCATCGTAAATGACCGAAACTATTCGGCCTATTATTATTAATTATATTAATTTATTATATTTTATTATTAAGTATTATTATTTTATTTATTTTATTTTAGTGTGAAACGTTTCATTCAAGGCAGGCAACGCACCTGTGATACCCCTGTGTGCACGTGTCCATAGACGACGGTAACCACTTACCATCATGTCTGTTTGTCCATCTATATAATTTAAAAAAAAGGCTCAAATAACACGTAAGTCGCTACCTAAATTCAACTATGTACATAGACACTATTAAGTTGTAACACAGCATTGTCTTCCAGCCTCAACAGCAGCATGCCGACTCTCCTCTCTCTCCTGCTCCTCCTGAGCGCCGCCCGGGGAGTCCCGCAGCGGCCCAACCTGGACGCCATCCTCAACCGGCGCACGGACGTCTACATCGCCGGCTTCTTCCCCTTCGGCAAGGGGGTTGAGAACTCCAACACTGGTATCTATCAACTTCTTGCTGAGTGCGAAAGATCTGACTAGCGCGGTTGTGCCGCACTGTGACTGCCGGATCCTGGGTTTGAATCTCGGCTGGTGCAGATAAATTTAGCTCTCTGGTCGTGTTAAATTGTTCAGTATTCTGTGTTCCACCCGCAACACCGGGCATAGTCACTGCGGGGGTTTTAGTGTTTCATTTATTTAAAGGAAACATTCAACTACACCAAAGAAATTGGAATAGTTTAGCTACCCTTAGTGACTTGTTACTTGGTGGTAACAAGTTTATGAGCATAATGACCCATCCATTGCTAGTATAAATGTGTGGGTTATACGTGGTAAAATGCGTTTGAAATTATGCCAATTTGTCTGCTTTAATTAGCTGAAAAGAAATGACACATGGAATAAAAATTAATAACAACCTTATTTAGATAAGATATTAGTCTTTTAAAAGCCTCGAGCCCGACATTTTATCAAAATTTACACTATATATACTTATTAATTGACTTCAAATATGGTTAAAGGTAAAGGTCCATCCCTCTTTTCATTAACCGATCGAAGTTTGCAATAGACCAAGTTTTGTGCTTAAATAATAAAGCGAATTACTTATGTGTATCCCGTTAAGGATTACAACTTTGCCAAACAAGTTACTGATGAGAAAATACTAAACTTAATTAAAGTTCCACCATCTACCTCATTACATTAAGCAGATTTCACGTTAAATTATGATAAGTTCTGCTAATGAAGATTGACTAACTTAACTTATCTTTATCCAACCTTTAATTGCCATGATTAATTTGTTCCTCTGAATAACTAAATGGCACTGAGTCTAGGATAACGCTATTTTTGCTGTGAGTCTAGTCTTGTACCTATTTATTTCTAAGTTGAGCTCAGCGTCTCGAATTCCGGATTTTGATTGAAATTTTTCAATTAAAAAAAAATTAGCAAAAATTATCTTGATTGCATTTAGTAATAAGCAACAACGACAAAGCTTCACATTGTTTGGTCTTCTAAATTTTTCTTGGCCTTCAACTGTTGATGCGCATTTAATGGCTACATCTTATACGACGACTCCGCCGGTGGTGAGTGACCCGACTGCCAAACTGCGGGTTCCGGGTTCGAATCCCGGCAGGTGCGGTGAAAAGAGTTACAAGTTTATTGCTGTGTTCTTCTCGGTAGCATCAACTTTGTGAACTGGTAAAAAAATTATCTGAATAGTGTTGGGTTCAGAGTGACTCCGCCACCCACGACACAGGCTATCGTTAGTATTATTTCCAGCTAGAGCTGAGTACCAAAGCTATGTTAAAACCGCTGTAGGTCGCGGGGTGATGCCGAGCGTGAAGCTGGCGCTGGACCACGTCAACGAGCACGACTCCGTGCTGCGCAACTACCGGCTGCACATGTGGTGGAACGACACCGAGGTAAACCGCTGTAGGTCGCGGGGTGATGCCGAGCGTGAAGCTGGCGCTGGACCACGTCAACGAGCACGACTCCGTGCTGCGCAACTACCGGCTGCACATGTGGTGGAACGACACCGAGGTAAACCGCTGTAGGTCGCGGGGTGATGCCGAGCGTGAAGCTGGCGCTGGACCACGTCAACGAGCACGACTCCGTGCTGCGCAACTACCGGCTGCACATGTGGTGGAACGACACCGAGGTAAACCGCTGTAGGTCGCGGGGTGATGCCGAGCGTGAAGCTGGCGCTGGACCACGTCAACGAGCACGACTCCGTGCTGCGCAACTACCGGCTGCACATGTGGTGGAACGACACCGAGGTAAACCGCTGTAGGTCGCGGGGTGATGCCGAGCGTGAAGCTGGCGCTGGACCACGTCAACGAGCACGACTCCGTGCTGCGCAACTACCGGCTGCACATGTGGTGGAACGACACCGAGGTAAACCGCTACCGGCTGCACATGTGGTGGAACGACACCGAGGTATACACATCGGCACAAAACTGTAGCAAACCAAGCGTTTAACTACTTTGCAACAGTCCGCGAACAAAAATTTATGATGATGTATGTATACCTTCATGCACGCAGCACCTCCCTCCCTCCCACACGCAATCAATGAATACATACACCAACACACAAACCAACACGTGTTTCGCGCCAAAACAAGGCATCCTCAGGGTAAGTAGACTCCACGACTGTTAATCGGATGCCTTGTTTTGGGGCGAAACACGTGTTGGTTACGATGGGTGGCCACGCTGATAGTTCCGTGTGTACTTTATAATGTACTGGTTGTTCTTTATTTTCAATCCCCCTGTCCTTTCATCCATTTCTCCTTGCCTTAATAGCTCAGCTGCCCTTTTCCTTTTATCAATTTCTCCTTGCCTTAATTGCTCAGCTGCCCTTTTGCTTTTATCCATTTATCCTTGCCTTTTCCCCTTCATTTCTCAGCTGCCCTTTTCCCCTTCATCTGTCCTAACCTTATCTTCTCAAAATGATATTGAAACATACCTACCGGTTCCAGTGCAACGCAGCGGTGGGCGTGAAATCGTTCTTCGACATGATGCACAGCGGGCCGCACAAGCTGATGCTGTTTGGCGCGGCGTGCACGCACGTCACCGACCCCATTGCAAAGGCATCCAAGCACTGGCACCTCACGCAGGTTGGCACATCATAACCCTTTCTTTGTCCACTGTTGGTCTTCTCTCGGAATGGGAGGGAAAGGCCATAGTCTACCTAGCTGGCCAGGCAGATTGGCAGACTTCACATGCTTTCGAGAACATTATGGAGAACTCTCAGGCATGCAGGTTTCCTCAGATGTGTCCTTCACCGTTATAGTAAGTGAAATTTAATTTCTTAAATCGCACATAACTTAGAAAAGTCATTGGTGCGTGCCGCTGGGATTTGAACCCGGACCACTCGAGTGAGAGGCGAGTTCGATAGCCACTGGGCTGTCACCGCTTTGAAGTTTATAGAACTTAAGCTAAGTCAACATCGTGACATACAAATATTCAAGTAATTTTAAAGTACTAGTAATTAAGTGACTATAAAGTGAATTATGTTATTCTTAAAAGAAATAACGAATTCTTAGCCCTCAAAACATGGTCTTCCTATCCAGCTGTCGTACGCGGACACCCACCCGATGTTCACGAAGGAGGCCTTCCCGAACTTCTTCCGCATCGTGCCCTCCGAGAACGCGTTCAACATGCCCCGCATTCGACTGCTGGAGCACTTCAACTGGACCCGAGTGGGCACCATTTACCAGAACGAGCCCAGATATGCCTTGGTGGGTACAAAATACGTTACTATGGGATTTCTCCTGACAGCCATGTGAGGGCCTCCATAGAGATCCACCAAAAGAATAAATAAAAGAGGGTATTTGTAGATATCGCGCTTGGAAGATTCAAGTTGGTGACCGCAGTTGACGGTACCAATGCAGCAATGGTGGGAAGATGTTGCTAAGTGGCTGCTGCTTTTTTTTTTCTTTCGTCTGCTTTTTCGAAACTTCAGAAAGAGTGTATTTTAGGGTGTATTTTACTAAGTAGGTATCAGTTAGCACATGTTTTTCTTTTGTTATTGAACTGTTTTACATATTCCTGCTACAGGAAAATTGTTTAATGGACGCACTAACTACAGACTTAGGTAAGCACAATCCGCAGTTTGTGTGACAGCTTTCTCTGCAACCTGCAAGCAGGGAATCCTGTTGTAACTTAGTGTAGAAATGTGTGTGTTTAAGCGTATCCTTTATTCTTTCAGGCTCACAACCGGCTGTTAGCAGATCTGGATGGCTTCGATTTCGAGATAGTGGAAACGCAAAGCTTTGCATCAGAAGTGAGGACTGCGCTCTCCAAGCTAAAGGAGAAGGACGTACGGATCATATTGGGGAATTTCAACGAGACCTGGGCCGTTCGAATCTTTTGTGAGGCTTATAAGTAAGTGGGCTAGTTATGATATGATGTTTTGTTTCATTCTTCATGTATTTTTGATAAAATAGAATAAAGTTTTATTGGAACAGAGATGTTTAGCAATTATTTGTCTTAGAATAACACTCTTTAAAAATAATAGCATGTTGAGCCTGTTGTCGTTGTGCGTTTTAATTTGGTGGGCGAAGATAACTATTGTGTGTATTATGTTGCGACGAAATATGGATCCTTAAAATCAGCTCGATTGTGCATCCTTGATATGATCTGATCGGTCATTGCCACGTGTTCCAGGCTGGACATGTACGGCCGCGCCTACACCTGGCTCCTCCTGGGCACGTACAGCAGCAAGTGGTGGATGCGGCGCGCGCCGTGCTCCAAGCGGGACCTCACCGCCGCGCTCGACACGGCCATCCTGGCCGACCTGCTGCCGCTGTCCACCACCGGCGAGATGACAGTGTCCGGCATTGTGAGTGGTGACAGTGTTGCTCCTACTTCAGCAAATGGTGGAAAAGAAATATTGTAACGTACAAGGATCTCTCTGCACTAGTCCAGGGGTCGGCAACCTGCTTGCGAGCCACATACAATTCTTTGGATGTGAAGTTGCGGCTCGTTAGTTCTATCATCATCATCATCAGCCTTTATTGGTCCGCTGCTGGACATAGGCCTCTCCTAAACGACGCCACTCCAACCGGTCCTGTGCCTTCTGAATCCAGCGGTTTCCCGCTGCCTTCTACTTCTTAGTTCTATACGCATGTATAAATATATATTCTTCTTAAAAAATTTTATTCATGCAAGTACTATTTATTGTTGGCACGAAATTTTTTTGTGGCCCTTCAGAAACTGAAATTTTGTATATTGTAATTTTTGACTCTTCCGACTCAAAAGGTCGCCGACCCCTGCACTAGTCCAATCCACCATACTCTTACCTTAATTTTTTTCCAATAAAGAGAGAGTTCTAAATGAAGGAATTGTTTCAGACTGCGAAGGACTACCAAGTTGAATACGATAGGCGAAGAGGTCTGGAGTATTCTAGATTCCATGGATATACTTACGACGGTAAGTAATGAGATGAGCATTTTGCAAAGTTCTCCAACCTGTATGTAACCCTTAATTCCATTATAAGGAGACTTCCTGAACAAATGCTTCTTCAGGATAAAAAGTGGGAATTCTTTCGCTTACAGGAATATGGGCGATGGCGCTAGCCATTCAAACGGTAGCACACCGGGTCAAGCTGAAATACAAGGAGAAGACAGTCCAGGACTTCCGGTATAGGGACAAGGAGTGGGAGCAGCTGTTTCTGGACGCACTGAGCAATGTCACCTTCGAAGGGGTTACTGTAAGTGTTGATAGTGTTCACTAAAACATACAATACAGACAGTAGTTAACTTTTTATTTTACCTAAAAATAAACTATTATCAGATCAGGTGAAGTCTCTAATCTCGAAATTATTTGAACTTAATCTTGCTAACATCATACGTATCCAATCCATATGCATCCGCCTGCTCTATCCGAAAATAACATTTCCTGTTAAATTGAAAGAAATGTGGAACGATTTTATCATCCGACTCTTGCCTTCTCAGGGCCCAGTGAGGTTTTACGACAACGAGCGCAAGGCATCTATCCTGCTGAAGCAGTTCCAAGGAGACGCGGTGGGGGAAGTAAAGGTGGGGGAGTACTGCGCTGAGCGGGATCACCTCGACCTGAACAGCGGGCAGGCCTTCAAGTGGATCGGGAAGTTAGTGGCTTGATCAGTTTCAAATGCACTTTTGTCTTATACATTTAAGTACCAATGCAAAGCAGGGTTTCGAGAAATTATCCACCATGTCATCCAGTATTATCAATTGTGACATGCATAATTATCACCGGATAATGGATGGTTATGGTCGATGATTCAACCTTGTTCCCGAGAGGTCTTAGATCCGGGCCGACTAATGACTTTATGTACATTTTAAACAAGAATATGTGAAAAAAACCTGATGCTTAAAATAAAAAAAATCATATGAGCTTCATGCCTGAGTGAGCTCTATTTCATCCTCGATGGAGTTTGACATCTGCCTATCAGGATTTGAAAACTCATGTGTGCTTTGGATACACCCTTGTAAGAGGCTGAATTTGAACCAGTGGAATATCACCGCTTATCTACTTTTATATCTATACTAAGTAATAATATATAAGCAGGTTGTAAAATATCTGAAACTTCTGAACCGATTCTGAAAATTCTTTCATTAATAGAAAGCTACATTATTCCCTAAGGCTGCAGCCTACATTTAACGCTACAGGGTAATATCGCAGGCATTTATTGTACAATAAAGGCTGATGGATGGATTGATATATTTCAGGAACCCGCCGAAGGACCGCACGCTGCGGCTGATCGAGCACACGCAGGTCAACATCACGATCTACTCGGTGCTGGTCACGTGCTCCTGCCTCGGCATCCTACTGGCCACTGGCTTCCTCGGGATGAACATCCATTATAGAAATCAGAGGTACACCCTTCACTCGTTGTATACGAGTATTATGATCTTATAAAAAAAACTGTATTCAACTTGTGTTCCGGGTGAAATAGAGTGGGTGTCTCATCGTGTCAGTGCTTTGAACATTATTATTTCTCACCTTGTATATTAAACCTATTACGAACGGGTCAGATACAGAGAGGTGACTAATTGATGTTGACGAAGAAACCTTATCAAGGTTCTGTCTTGCCTTTCCGATTCAAATAAGGATGAGAAGTGGACTATAATAGACCTTAGGATGCCTGCGCGTGCATCCTAAAATTTTTGCCATTCCTGATTTTTTAAAACACAAGATTTTTAACAGTCGGAAGAGTCGGAACCCAGCGAACCTAACGAACTATTGAGATTTTTCACTTTTTTATTGGTTATCTTTCTTTTTCCAGATACATCAAAATGTCGTCGCCTCATCTCAACAACCTCATCATCGTGGGTTGTATGCTGACTTACCTCAGCGTGATCTTCCTTGGCCTAGATTCCAGCCTCAGCAGCATAGGTAAGTTCCTCCAGCTCAACTTCGTTAATTCCTTGTTGTCCTTTAACGCATAATCATAAAGTATCTTTGTGTCCACTCTATCTTTTGGATCGAAGGTAAAAATACCAATTACATTAAATAAGTTATATCTCGCTGCCAAATTGGCATTTACTTGCAAATTGGTCAACGAACTTAAATTTAAATTTAAAAACGAAATTTAAACGTTAGCACCATTGGTGGATCCAGGGTTAGGTTTGCTTGATACAATAAAATTAAGAGTCAAGTTTTTTGAAAAAGGACTGAGTTGTCTCAAAGGGATCTGCCAAGGTAGATCTTTGGGGCTTGAGGGTTCCACTTTCCCTGGATGTGCCATTGGTTAGCACTTTCAATTCGCATGTCGCTAGCACTGTCTGCCACGCTGTCCCATGATCTCATCACTGTCATTCATTCTTAGGTCTTTCTCAGGGAACGCCGCGAGGAGGTAATAGCTCGATCCCCCGCTTCGCTTCGATCCCAAACGTAACCCACTAACCAAATTTTGGGAACTAGGGAACTAGAGGATGGTAGGCAGTACCACCACACCACACTGCAGGGTGGTGCTGGTTACGCTGAGGAAATTATCAAACAGGAAAACTAACTACCTATCTAACAGGACAATTACTAACACCAACTAACAGGACTGAATTTTACTTCCATAAACCAACTCCCAAATGATGACCATCTAATGATATTACAAACTGAATAACTAACATTAACCTAACTGGACTTAAGTTCCAATGCGTTCTGTTCGACCCTTATATTAGATGTATGGGCAGCAGCGGATGGGTAGAGCTGCATGCTCGATGATACTCAAAAAAACTAGATCCCTCGAATCTGTCTCGACTTCTATCTGAGAAAGACCTAGGTCGTTTTCTAGGTCACAGGAGTCGACAGCATGTTTCCAAGTTTTGGTTTTGTTTTCCTTTATCCGCGACGCTTTGTCTAATGGTATGTGGTGTTTCAAGGCTTGCTCACACCGACCGCTGTAAGTACTGTTTGTACTGTACTTCACAATGTTCAGTAGTTTCTATTACGTGGCATTATATCCATTGATCATCTTGCTCAACATCTTTGCTAAGAGCGATGTATCTTCATATCTAATCTGAATTAAATTGCATGCTTATTTGATAAAGTTAATACATACCTACTTAAATTTTATTTCATTTTGAACTTAATGTTCAAAATGAAATAAAGGCAAAAGCCAGAATTAAGATTTCTAAGGAAAGATTAGCATACGTGCAAACGTCAGGCCCAATCCAGTAAGTATATTTTATAGGATTCAGTTTTGCTTGAAAGATTTTCAGTAGTTTAAAAAACAGGCCTGATTAAAAAAAAACACCCTAATTTATAAATTTATGGATGTTCTCAAGTCTGAATTAATAATTTTTCAGAGGTTTATTAATGCCTTTGCTAGGTCAGCTGTACCGAGTTTGTTCTTCAAAAGGCATTTCGTTTTCGGTGAAATCAGAATACGAGTGATGCCAAGCCTATGTGAATTTCAAAAAAAGAGACAACAAATTCTTATAATACAAAAGCTAACTATAGAACTTGAGAAACGTGAGAAAAAAAGGTACCACTCAAGGTAATCGAAAACTTATGCTTTATCCTGGTTCTGTATATATGTTTGTCTATGTCTGTCTATCTGTCCGTAGCCGCGTTCCCGTACATCTGCACGGCGCGCGCGTGGCTGCTCATGGCTGGCTTCAGCTTCGCCTTCGGAGCCATGTTCTCCAAGACCTGGCGGGTCCACTCCATCTTTACTGACGTCAAGCTCAACAAGAAGGTATGATCATGTCACACCGATGTCTGCCCAACTCTGCAAAGAATCAGACGGGTATATAGGATTCATCAAAACAAAATAACGACTTACACCAAGCGGCACTATGGTACATTATATCAAAATGAGACGCTACGAAATTGCGTAAGTATAAGTGTGTCCCGCCCACTACATTTGAAGTTAAACCAGTTTTTCCGAAAACGTATCTGTCAGTATGCCACCCAATTTAATTGATCGGTACCATTCCAGTCCCTACACGAGTCTTGTTCAGAATATGTCTATCAAGCATATGTGTTATCAAGTATACCGTTCAGTCAATCGTATAAATCTGATCTTACTGTATTCTACTGTCCATAAATGTAAACACAAAAATCTATGGCAGCTATTAATATATCAAAACTCAGATAAGCATTACAATCAGGATGAGCTGATCCGTCCCTAAGATCCAACGTGAAGGTGTCATATGTACCTATGTAGATGTTTCTGAGGAGAGTGTTTTCATATTCACACAGTGTACATTCTCCTCGCAGGTGATCAAGGACTACCAGCTGTTCATGGTGGTGGGCGTGCTGCTGTGCATCGACGTGGCCATCATGACCACGTGGCAGATCTCCGACCCTTTCTACCGGGAGACCAAGCAGATGGACGCCATTGTAAGAGGCTTGCACCATACCTTGACTAGGGCTTTTCTGAAAAGTCAGAAAAATCTCGAGACTAAGAAGGCTTGTGAATGAAGAAACTTAAAACACCAAAAAGAATAGGCGTGAGAATATTTGACGTTGGGTTGGCCATTAACCCCTCCACCAATCCGCATTGGATGGAGCAGTGTGGTCTCTAGACCTCCAGCTGCTATGTTCTTGGGGGATATCCGTGCCCAACAGTAGGTTGTACTATTACAAAATATTATCTGCCACAGAACACTCCAGCGCATAAATGAATTAACAACACCTTATAGCAAAATTAAATAAAGTTTATCATAATTTAACATCAAAATAACATCTTTCAGCCGCACCCAACGAGCGAAGACATTGTGATAGTCCAGGAAAACGAGTATTGCCAGTCAGAAAACATGTCTTTCTTCATCGGCATCATCTATGCGTATAAAGGACTGCTGTTGGTAACGTATCCTGTCCATCTAAAGTTTTAAACTGAATTTTCTGGAATCCCTTTGAATGATAATGTATGCACGTTGCTACATAAAGAGCCTATTTGTGTTCCAACCGCGAATGTTTAGAACCTGATAGCATGCATGATACCTTCAAGCTAATTTCGTGGTTTGTTCACCGATTCTGCTGATGTCGTTTTTTGTTTTCATAAACGTAGTGACTTTAGCAAGTAAGGAACACTGTTAAGTAGTTAATTCTATCAGGCGTTACCTTGCGGATATCTACCTCCTGTGGCAACTTTGGGAGAGGTGCTATCTAGATATGTTTTAAGTAGATTAAACTAACTTTGTAACTCTGTTCTTTGGACGATTTGCGCTGCGATTTACACCCTCAAACTCCAATTTAATCTTCACACAGCTTTCCAAAGTTATAGTTCTCTCTCAATAGCTAGTTTGTCCGACTCTTTCCAGATTTTCGGTGCGTTCCTAGCGTGGGAGACGAGGCACGTGTCTATCCCGGCGCTCAACGACTCCAAGCACATCGGCCTGTCCGTCTACAACGTCTTCATCATGTGCGTCATGGGGGCTCCCATCGCTCTCGTAAGTTGAAATAAACGAATTAAAGCTATCACACACTAACCTCCACAGAAGGACTAGTCCTGTGTTGCGGGTGTAGGACACACTGGAAGCAACACTATTTAACATCCATGACTCGAGTAAATTTTTTTATCTGTGAAATAAATATCTGCGCTGATCCCAGCTAAAGATTTCAACTGGAATCCTGGGATTAACTTCTCAAAGAATCGTCTTAAGGAGGAAAGTTAGTGAAAATCAAAATCAACCAACCCAGCAAACAGCAACCAAGTTCTACAGCTGATACGGATGGATCCTGATGATTTAACTCTGCTTTCAGGTGCTCGCTGACCACAAGGACGCTCTGTTCGTACTGATTGCTATATTCATAATCTTCTGCACGACGGCAACACTATGTTTAGTATTTGTTCCAAAGGTAAATCTAGCCTACATACACCATAGTTATTGTATTGATATTGACAGTTTTAAGTAATTTGACCCAGAATAAAGCAGCATTGGTTCTTATTTTGTTCCACATTCAAATATCTATCTAGCTCCAACGTCCATATTCGACGAGAAATCTTTTATACCAATTCAAATCCAGCTGTTAGAACTCCGGCGCAACGGGCAGCCGGGCGCGGCGGGCGCGCGGATCCGGGCCACGCTGCGGCCGGCGTCGGCGCACGAGTGCCGCGAGCCGGGGCCGGAGCTGGAGCGGCGCATGAAGGAGCTGCGGCAGCACAACAACCGGCACCGGCGCACGCTGCAGGCCAAGGAGCTCGAGCTGCAGGTGAGGCGGCCGGCACCGCCCGCTGCGGCCGGCGTCGGCGCACGAGTGCCGCGAGCCGGGGCCGGAGCTGGAGCGGCGCATGAAGGAGCTGCGGCAGCACAACAACCGGCACCGGCGCACGCTGCAGGCCAAGGAGCTCGAGCTGCAGGTGAGGCGGCCGGCACCGCCCGCTGCGGCCGGCGTCGGCGCACGAGTGCCGCGAGCCGGGGCCGGAGCTGGAGCGGCGCATGAAGGAGCTGCGGCAGCACAACAACCGGCACCGGCGCACGCTGCAGGCCAAGGAGCTCGAGCTGCAGGTGAGGCGGCCGGCACCGCCCGCTGCGGCCGGCGTCGGCGCACGAGTGCCGCGAGCCGGGGCCGGAGCTGGAGCGGCGCATGAAGGAGCTGCGGCAGCACAACAACCGGCACCGGCGCACGCTGCAGGCCAAGGAGCTCGAGCTGCAGGTGAGGCGGCCGGCACCGCCCGCTGCGGCCGGCGTCGGCGCACGAGTGCCGCGAGCCGGGGCCGGAGCTGGAGCGGCGCATGAAGGAGCTGCGGCAGCACAACAACCGGCACCGGCGCACGCTGCAGGCCAAGGAGCTCGAGCTGCAGGTGAGGCGGCCGGCACCGCCCGCTGCGGCCGGCGTCGGCGCACGAGTGCCGCGAGCCGGGGCCGGAGCTGGAGCGGCGCATGAAGGAGCTGCGGCAGCACAACAACCGGCACCGGCGCACGCTGCAGGCCAAGGAGCTCGAGCTGCAGGTGAGGCGGCCGGCACCGCCCGCTGCGGCCGGCGTCGGCGCACGAGTGCCGCGAGCCGGGGCCGGAGCTGGAGCGGCGCATGAAGGAGCTGCGGCAGCACAACAACCGGCACCGGCGCACGCTGCAGGCCAAGGAGCTCGAGCTGCAGGTGAGGCGGCCGGCACCGCCCGCTGCGGCCGGCGTCGGCGCACGAGTGCCGCGAGCCGGGGCCGGAGCTGGAGCGGCGCATGAAGGAGCTGCGGCAGCACAACAACCGGCACCGGCGCACGCTGCAGGCCAAGGAGCTCGAGCTGCAGGTGAGGCGGCCGGCACCGCCCGCTGCGGCCGGCGTCGGCGCACGAGTGCCGCGAGCCGGGGCCGGAGCTGGAGCGGCGCATGAAGGAGCTGCGGCAGCACAACAACCGGCACCGGCGCACGCTGCAGGCCAAGGAGCTCGAGCTGCAGGTGAGGCGGCCGGCACCGCCCGCTGCGGCCGGCGTCGGCGCACGAGTGCCGCGAGCCGGGGCCGGAGCTGGAGCGGCGCATGAAGGAGCTGCGGCAGCACAACAACCGGCACCGGCGCACGCTGCAGGCCAAGGAGCTCGAGCTGCAGGTGAGGCGGCCGGCACCGCCCGCTGCGGCCGGCGTCGGCGCACGAGTGCCGCGAGCCGGGGCCGGAGCTGGAGCGGCGCATGAAGGAGCTGCGGCAGCACAACAACCGGCACCGGCGCACGCTGCAGGCCAAGGAGCTCGAGCTGCAGGTGAGGCGGCCGGCACCGCCCGCTGCGGCCGGCGTCGGCGCACGAGTGCCGCGAGCCGGGGCCGGAGCTGGAGCGGCGCATGAAGGAGCTGCGGCAGCACAACAACCGGCACCGGCGCACGCTGCAGGCCAAGGAGCTCGAGCTGCAGGTGAGGCGGCCGGCACCGCCCGCTGCGGCCGGCGTCGGCGCACGAGTGCCGCGAGCCGGGGCCGGAGCTGGAGCGGCGCATGAAGGAGCTGCGGCAGCACAACAACCGGCACCGGCGCACGCTGCAGGCCAAGGAGCTCGAGCTGCAGGTGAGGCGGCCGGCACCGCCCGCTGCGGCCGGCGTCGGCGCACGAGTGCCGCGAGCCGGGGCCGGAGCTGGAGCGGCGCATGAAGGAGCTGCGGCAGCACAACAACCGGCACCGGCGCACGCTGCAGGCCAAGGAGCTCGAGCTGCAGGTGAGGCGGCCGGCACCGCCCGCTGCGGCCGGCGTCGGCGCACGAGTGCCGCGAGCCGGGGCCGGAGCTGGAGCGGCGCATGAAGGAGCTGCGGCAGCACAACAACCGGCACCGGCGCACGCTGCAGGCCAAGGAGCTCGAGCTGCAGGTGAGGCGGCCGGCACCGCCCGCTGCGGCCGGCGTCGGCGCACGAGTGCCGCGAGCCGGGGCCGGAGCTGGAGCGGCGCATGAAGGAGCTGCGGCAGCACAACAACCGGCACCGGCGCACGCTGCAGGCCAAGGAGCTCGAGCTGCAGGTGAGGCGGCCGGCACCGCCCGCTGCGGCCGGCGTCGGCGCACGAGTGCCGCGAGCCGGGGCCGGAGCTGGAGCGGCGCATGAAGGAGCTGCGGCAGCACAACAACCGGCACCGGCGCACGCTGCAGGCCAAGGAGCTCGAGCTGCAGGTGAGGCGGCCGGCACCGCCCGCTGCGGCCGGCGTCGGCGCACGAGTGCCGCGAGCCGGGGCCGGAGCTGGAGCGGCGCATGAAGGAGCTGCGGCAGCACAACAACCGGCACCGGCGCACGCTGCAGGCCAAGGAGCTCGAGCTGCAGGTGAGGCGGCCGGCACCGCCCGCTGCGGCCGGCGTCGGCGCACGAGTGCCGCGAGCCGGGGCCGGAGCTGGAGCGGCGCATGAAGGAGCTGCGGCAGCACAACAACCGGCACCGGCGCACGCTGCAGGCCAAGGAGCTCGAGCTGCAGGTGAGGCGGCCGGCACCGCCCGCTGCGGCCGGCGTCGGCGCACGAGTGCCGCGAGCCGGGGCCGGAGCTGGAGCGGCGCATGAAGGAGCTGCGGCAGCACAACAACCGGCACCGGCGCACGCTGCAGGCCAAGGAGCTCGAGCTGCAGGTGAGGCGGCCGGCACCGCCCGCTGCGGCCGGCGTCGGCGCACGAGTGCCGCGAGCCGGGGCCGGAGCTGGAGCGGCGCATGAAGGAGCTGCGGCAGCACAACAACCGGCACCGGCGCACGCTGCAGGCCAAGGAGCTCGAGCTGCAGGTGAGGCGGCCGGCACCGCCCGCTGCGGCCGGCGTCGGCGCACGTTTGCCGCGAGCCGGGGCCGGAGCTGGAGCGGCGCATGAAGGAGCTGCGGCAGCACAACAACCGGCACCGGCGCACGCTGCAGGCCAAGGAGCTCGAGCTGCAGGTGAGGCGGCCGGCACCGCCCGCTGCGGCCGGCGTCGGCGCACGAGTGCCGCGAGCCGGGGCCGGAGCTGGAGCGGCGCATGAAGGAGCTGCGGCAGCACAACAACCGGCACCGGCGCACGCTGCAGGCCAAGGAGCTCGAGCTGCAGGTGAGGCGGCCGGCACCGCCCGCTGCGGCCGGCGTCGGCGCACGAGTGCCGCGAGCCGGGGCCGGAGCTGGAGCGGCGCATGAAGGAGCTGCGGCAGCACAACAACCGGCACCGGCGCACGCTGCAGGCCAAGGAGCTCGAGCTGCAGGTGAGGCGGCCGGCACCGCCCGCTGCGGCCGGCGTCGGCGCACGAGTGCCGCGAGCCGGGGCCGGAGCTGGAGCGGCGCATGAAGGAGCTGCGGCAGCACAACAACCGGCACCGGCGCACGCTGCAGGCCAAGGAGCTCGAGCTGCAGGTGAGGCGGCCGGCACCGCCCGCTGCGGCCGGCGTCGGCGCACGAGTGCCGCGAGCCGGGGCCGGAGCTGGAGCGGCGCATGAAGGAGCTGCGGCAGCACAACAACCGGCACCGGCGCACGCTGCAGGCCAAGGAGCTCGAGCTGCAGGTGAGGCGGCCGGCACCGCCCGCTGCGGCCGGCGTCGGCGCACGAGTGCCGCGAGCCGGGGCCGGAGCTGGAGCGGCGCATGAAGGAGCTGCGGCAGCACAACAACCGGCACCGGCGCACGCTGCAGGCCAAGGAGCTCGAGCTGCAGGTGAGGCGGCCGGCACCGCCCGCTGCGGCCGGCGTCGGCGCACGAGTGCCGCGAGCCGGGGCCGGAGCTGGAGCGGCGCATGAAGGAGCTGCGGCAGCACAACAACCGGCACCGGCGCACGCTGCAGGCCAAGGAGCTCGAGCTGCAGGTGAGGCGGCCGGCACCGCCCGCTGCGGCCGGCGTCGGCGCACGTGTGCCGCGAGCCGGGGCCGGAGCTGGAGCGGCGCATGAAGGAGCTGCGGCAGCACAACAACCGGCACCGGCGCACGCTGCAGGCCAAGGAGCTCGAGCTGCAGGTGAGGCGGCCGGCACCGCCCGCTGCGGCCGGCGTCGGCGCACGAGTGCCGCGAGCCGGGGCCGGAGCTGGAGCGGCGCATGAAGGAGCTGCGGCAGCACAACAACCGGCACCGGCGCACGCTGCAGGCCAAGGAGCTCGAGCTGCAGGTGAGGCGGCCGGCACCGCCCGCTGCGGCCGGCGTCGGCGCACGAGTGCCGCGAGCCGGGGCCGGAGCTGGAGCGGCGCATGAAGGAGCTGCGGCAGCACAACAACCGGCACCGGCGCACGCTGCAGGCCAAGGAGCTCGAGCTGCAGGTGAGGCGGCCGGCACCGCCCGCTGCGGCCGGCGTCGGCGCACGAGTGCCGCGAGCCGGGGCCGGAGCTGGAGCGGCGCATGAAGGAGCTGCGGCAGCACAACAACCGGCACCGGCGCACGCTGCAGGCCAAGGAGCTCGAGCTGCAGGTGAGGCGGCCGGCACCGCCCGCTGCGGCCGGCGTCGGCGCACGAGTGCCGCGAGCCGGGGCCGGAGCTGGAGCGGCGCATGAAGGAGCTGCGGCAGCACAACAACCGGCACCGGCGCACGCTGCAGGCCAAGGAGCTCGAGCTGCAGGTGAGGCGGCCGGCACCGCCCGCTGCGGCCGGCGTCGGCGCACGAGTGCCGCGAGCCGGGGCCGGAGCTGGAGCGGCGCATGAAGGAGCTGCGGCAGCACAACAACCGGCACCGGCGCACGCTGCAGGCCAAGGAGCTCGAGCTGCAGGTGAGGCGGCCGGCACCGCCCGCTGCGGCCGGCGTCGGCGCACGAGTGCCGCGAGCCGGGGCCGGAGCTGGAGCGGCGCATGAAGGAGCTGCGGCAGCACAACAACCGGCACCGGCGCACGCTGCAGGCCAAGGAGCTCGAGCTGCAGGTGAGGCGGCCGGCACCGCCCGCTGCGGCCGGCGTCGGCGCACGAGTGCCGCGAGCCGGGGCCGGAGCTGGAGCGGCGCATGAAGGAGCTGCGGCAGCACAACAACCGGCACCGGCGCACGCTGCAGGCCAAGGAGCTCGAGCTGCAGGTGAGGCGGCCGGCACCGCCCGCTGCGGCCGGCGTCGGCGCACGAGTGCCGCGAGCCGGGGCCGGAGCTGGAGCGGCGCATGAAGGAGCTGCGGCAGCACAACAACCGGCACCGGCGCACGCTGCAGGCCAAGGAGCTCGAGCTGCAGGTGAGGCGGCCGGCACCGCCCGCTGCGGCCGGCGTCGGCGCACGAGTGCCGCGAGCCGGGGCCGGAGCTGGAGCGGCGCATGAAGGAGCTGCGGCAGCACAACAACCGGCACCGGCGCACGCTGCAGGCCAAGGAGCTCGAGCTGCAGGTGAGGCGGCCGGCACCGCCCGCTGCGGCCGGCGTCGGCGCACGAGTGCCGCGAGCCGGGGCCGGAGCTGGAGCGGCGCATGAAGGAGCTGCGGCAGCACAACAACCGGCACCGGCGCACGCTGCAGGCCAAGGAGCTCGAGCTGCAGGTGAGGCGGCCGGCACCGCCCGCTGCGGCCGGCGTCGGCGCACGAGTGCCGCGAGCCGGGGCCGGAGCTGGAGCGGCGCATGAAGGAGCTGCGGCAGCACAACAACCGGCACCGGCGCACGCTGCAGGCCAAGGAGCTCGAGCTGCAGGTGAGGCGGCCGGCACCGCCCGCTGCGGCCGGCGTCGGCGCACGAGTGCCGCGAGCCGGGGCCGGAGCTGGAGCGGCGCATGAAGGAGCTGCGGCAGCACAACAACCGGCACCGGCGCACGCTGCAGGCCAAGGAGCTCGAGCTGCAGGTGAGGCGGCCGGCACCGCCCGCTGCGGCCGGCGTCGGCGCACGAGTGCCGCGAGCCGGGGCCGGAGCTGGAGCGGCGCATGAAGGAGCTGCGGCAGCACAACAACCGGCACCGGCGCACGCTGCAGGCCAAGGAGCTCGAGCTGCAGGTGAGGCGGCCGGCACCGCCCGCTGCGGCCGGCGTCGGCGCACGAGTGCCGCGAGCCGGGGCCGGAGCTGGAGCGGCGCATGAAGGAGCTGCGGCAGCACAACAACCGGCACCGGCGCACGCTGCAGGCCAAGGAGCTCGAGCTGCAGGTGAGGCGGCCGGCACCGCCCGCTGCGGCCGGCGTCGGCGCACGAGTGCCGCGAGCCGGGGCCGGAGCTGGAGCGGCGCATGAAGGAGCTGCGGCAGCACAACAACCGGCACCGGCGCACGCTGCAGGCCAAGGAGCTCGAGCTGCAGGTGAGGCGGCCGGCACCGCCCGCTGCGGCCGGCGTCGGCGCACGAGTGCCGCGAGCCGGGGCCGGAGCTGGAGCGGCGCATGAAGGAGCTGCGGCAGCACAACAACCGGCACCGGCGCACGCTGCAGGCCAAGGAGCTCGAGCTGCAGGTGAGGCGGCCGGCACCGCCCGCTGCGGCCGGCGTCGGCGCACGAGTGCCGCGAGCCGGGGCCGGAGCTGGAGCGGCGCATGAAGGAGCTGCGGCAGCACAACAACCGGCACCAGCGCACGCTGCAGGCCAAGGAGCTCGAGCTGCAGGTGAGGCGGCCGGCACCGCCCGCTGCGGCCGGCGTCGGCGCACGAGTGCCGCGAGCCGGGGCCGGAGCTGGAGCGGCGCATGAAGGAGCTGCGGCAGCACAACAACCGGCACCGGCGCACGCTGCAGGCCAAGGAGCTCGAGCTGCAGGTGAGGGTAGTCGGCACCGACAGTTGACGCGCGGATCAGAGAAGACAAAGATGTAAATCTTTGTCTTCTCTGATCCGCCTGATTGTTTTCAAATTGAAAACATCCGGGACCGAAGTGAACAACACAACAACCGGCTTCAAGTGACCACAGATGCACGCCAACGCCTATAAAATTTTTCTAGCGGTCACCCATCGCTCCGCTTCATCAAAAATGAATTGCTGTTTAGTCCACCAGGGACTGCAATTGAACATACATCCAACCATCATTCTTTTTATATCATATGTAACTCGTCACCTTCTCCAAAACCAGTGTGCCAGTGTGTTGCCAGGAAATTTTCGCTTTGTGATAAACATGTTGTAAGGATGCAGCTTAGGTGACAAGTAAAACCACCGAATGCGGGATCATGACTGTTTATTAAATACTTGAGTAATAACTATACGCTAAGTCCTTTCACGTTAACTAGCACACGCGCCGCGACTCGTCTTACGGATGGCAGGGTCGCCATGTAAGGATGCAGCTTAGGTGACAAGTAAAACAACCGAATGCGGGATCATGACTGTTTATTCAATACTTGAGAGAATACTCTACACTACACATACATACTGCACACACTACAATGTTGTTCAAGTAACATGGAAGAGCTTGTCGCTACCTCCACAGATGCTGCTAAGCAAGCTCGGCTGCGACGCCGGCTCGGAGTCGTCCACGCGTGACTCCAAGTCCCCCGCCACGCAGCGGACACGGCTGCCAGTGCCCAAGGAGAACATCAGCCACCCCGGTAACCAGAACCTGCAAGGGACACCTAATCCAGTAAAGTAATAGTAGTAGCAGTTCCAGAAGGAAGATATGGCGGTGATGTTGTCATATTCGTTCGTTAGGAGCTGATTCAGCAGTGCTGAACATAGAAGTATGTAGCTTCCATAGCCCAATAGCTCGCGTCGTGATCAAAAGAGTTAAGCAACGACGGGCGCGGTCTGTGGATGGGTGACCGCTAATGGCTACCGTGCTTGCGGAGGGCACTTAAAGCCGTTGGTCCCGGTTGTTTTCAATGTTAGAAACAGTCGTTAAGCTTTGTCGAAGACCTTCGGGTGGCTTGAGAACATTCGACACTGCAATGGGTTGGCCACTAACCCGTCCACCAATCCGCATTGGAGCAGCGCGGTGGACTAGGTATACTCTAGAGCTCCCGCAGCTATGTCTGTGGGAGAAACCCGTGCCCAGCAGTGGGACGTCTATGGGTCGCAGCGAGCGATGTATAACTTCGTCGTTTTTTAAGCGATTTCGATGAGTATTTTTTTAATTTGTAAGGCATGTAGGTTCCTATATCAATTTCAATAAAAATTACCTAATTCAGAATACAGGCTTTCATGTATTCTGTACTTGTGTATATACTTCAAATCTAAAAGTCAGAAATAATTCTAATTGGTTTGTGGGCACAGGTCACCACACTGCTCCAATGCGGATTGATTCGTTTATTCATGTAATATTTTGACCAACTTTTATGTTGATTGAAATATACTGCCGGCCTGACTGAACGGCAGAACGACGTCCTCCACAGAGACCAGTGACATCACGTCAATGTGCAGCCTGAGCGCGGCGTCCGCGGGCTACGACGCCGAATACAACAACACACAGTCTAGTATCGAAAAGTAAGTATAAGGAAACGAACACAGCACGTTTGTCTACAATCTTAACGCTAAGATTTTTATTCAAAAATGCTGTGTTCGTTCTTGAACGGGGATGGGACTTCATAGCACTGGGCTGTATAGTATTGGATTGCATATGATAAGGCTCTGACATAATATTATATACTTATATATTATGTATTTGATAATTGCTTTATGTATATTTTTATTTATTTTCTATTTCAATCTTGGCCACGGCATACATATGTCATTTATGTAATGCTCAGATTTCTGAATGAAATCTAGGCTTCTCTCAGGTACGAATGAAACTCAATTGAAATTATGGCTACTGTTCCAGGCCGAAGCCCTCAGTCCCTGAGCCAGTGAAGGAGGTGACGATCAAAGAACCCAAGAAGGAGCAGACCAAGAACGTATCTTTCAAGAACCACCTGGACTACACCAGCCCGCCGCCCTCCAAGGCGGTCCCGGAAAAGGACCAACTCGCTAAGCTGCCCTACGGATGGTCCACTGAGGTACCTCTATGACATTAATAGGTAAAAGTTTGTTCGGCTCCGGCTCGAAGGACCATGAGAAAAGTAAGAAAAGGCCCAAAATTAATAATTTGCGAACCGAATAAAAAAACGTATGTGCCCGTGACTGATGGATTTAAGACAGAGAAATTTGACAAGTTGTTTCTACAGCAAAAACGTCAATGTAATGTCACAACACAGATAATACTGCGATCAAGTTAATGTTTCCAACAGAAAAGACAGTAAATTGGTCGGCGAAAATAAGTTTATTACCGTATTACAGGAGCCTCCAGATCCCCCAAAGCCGGCCACGAAAGCGCCAGAGCCAGTCAAGGCGGAGGCCAAGACGATCCCAGCTCTGAAAGCTGCGGACACGCCCACTGTGAAATCTGTGCCAGCTAAGGTTCAAGAACCCATGTACACTAAGGCAGCCACACCTAAGGTTAGACCGTTACGATTACATTTCTTTAGAAGCCAACATTTCAGTACTCACGGGTAGCAACACATCTGTGACTAGGGGTGACCATCTTAGTCGGATTGGTGGAGGGGTTAGTGGCCAACCCAGTGTCGAATGTTCTCAAGCCACGTGGTCTTCGACAAGGCTTTACAATTGTTTTTACCATTAAAAAGAACTGGATCGACGGCTTAACGTGTCCTCCGAATCACGGTAGTGGCGATCAAAATTTGCGGTCACTCACGATGGTGTATACTACCATGAATGTCTCGCTTGCACTTACATAAAACATGCACATACAATACAACATGAGACAAAGGAATTGAACAGTAGACATTTTTATTCTATCTGCTGATCCAGACACCTGAACTCCAGAAGAAAGCCGTGAAGACCCAAGAGCCTGCAAAGACTACTCCATCGCGGGACCGGGACAAGCCTGGCACTCGAGGCCATCGCCGGATGTCCAGCATCGGCCAGGGAGCCTTGCTCGCAGACCTGATGCACGTGTCCGTCGACCAGGAAGACTTGGAGCCGCCGCCGGGGCTGGAGAGGAAAGTCATAGGTTCGTTCAAGCTAGCCATCCATCCTGATGCCTTTCGTGATTTCTGCAGCCTCTTTCTCCGAAATTACTACACGCATTTGTTTTTCAAAAAAAGAAAGACGTAGTGATGAGTGACCCTGACTTCCAAACTGTGGGTTGAGATCGCGGCCAGGCACATTTATATCGCAGATAATTTGTATTCGGGTTATGGATGTTAAATTATGTTGTTTTCTGTGCATCAATACCGGCCTACGCGGGCTTGTGAGTGTGAAAACATTTTTTTTATTTTTTATTCCGAAGATAGGTTTAAAAGCAAATTAAACATTTCCTTTGTAGGTCAAGAAAGAGACCCACCCATACCTCCGAAGCCAAAGCAAGAGCCAGAAGACATTCTGGATATTGATCAAGACTACTCTTCGATGGAGAGGCGGAAAGCATGTATGTTGCTTAATAATATAGTTATACATATAGGTACTATAGCAAGATAGACAAAAATAACTAAGCCACAGCCCATAGGCGTCCCATTGATGGCCACGTATCTCTCCCACCGCCACAGCTGAGGCAGGCAGGTCTAGAGTGTACTTCATCACGCTTCTCCAATGCGGTGCATATTTGATGGAAGTGTTAGTCACCAACCCAATGCCCAATTTTCGCAAGCCACCCGAAAGTCTTCGACTTAACGATCGCTTTACGATAGAAAACAACTGAGACCGATTGCTTAACGTGCCCTCCGAAGCACGGAAGCGCCCATGAAATTAAGCCACCAGCGGTCAGCTATCCAAAATCGACATATTCTTCCAGTTGAATGTGTTTAGTTCATTGAAGGTCTTTTAAAATTTCCAGGTCAGAGAAGAGATTCGGAAAGGCGGAAGAAGGAGAATTACATAGTGGTCCAGAGCGACCTGTGGGACACGAACACCTTTCAGTATACTTGTCAGAAAACACCACCAAGTAGGTCATATATGTTAAGTTGTGTTTTATCTGTATCCGCCACCCGCAAAACAGGTCTGTGCGTGGCCTACTTATGCGTGTGTGTCTAAGCGTGTCTAAGCGTTATTTTTTTATTTTATCAATTCTGTACTTTTGTTTAAGGCCATGCTCATTCTCCAATGCAAAGAAGCGTGTCAGAAAAAAGTCGGCAGCAGCCATCTCCTCACCACCACAGGTAAGAATAGAACCAATTGGCTTCGAAAACAAATTTATCATCTATAAAAGCTATCATTGGGCACGAATATCCCATTCCATGCCTGAGATTTACACCCTGGACTTCCTGGACTTCCTGGACTGGAAATAAGCCGATTAGCTACGTCTATTAGATTGGGTATTAATTGAAGTAAAATTGCTTGTTTCCAGAGAACCAGAAACAAGAAGTATGGAAAGGCGAGCATCCAATGCTTCTATCAATCATGGTAAGAAAATCTCTTTGTTATTCGTGTAATCGAGTGGCTTGAGTAGGAATATTCGACACTGGGTTGGCAACTAACCCCTTCACTAATCCGCACTCAGCTGTGGAGGACTCGTCCCATCAGTGGGACACCTGAGAGTCGCAGCATAGCATTCTAGCTACTTCCAAAGGCTTATGAATGCATAGAAGAAAGAGACCCACCCATACCTCCGAAGCCAAAGCAAGAGCCAGAAGACATTCTGGATATTGATCAAGACTACTCTTCGATGGAGAGGCGGAAAGCATGTATGTTGCTTAATAATATAGTTATACATATAGGTACTATAGCAAGATAGACAAAAATAACTAAGCCACAGCCCATAGGCGTCCCATTGATGACCACGTAGGAATATTCGACACTGGGTTGGCAACTAACCCCTTCACTAATCCGCACTCAGCTGTGGAGGACTCGTCCCATCAGTGGGACACCTGAGAGTCGCAGCATAGCATTCTAGCTACTTCCAAAGGCTTATGAATGCATAGAAGTTATGAACTAGGTTTGTATCATCATCATCATATCTTAAGATGAACCGTTTGTTTGCAGCGGGTGTGCCGAGAGGTGGAACACCAGAAGGGTACCGGGAAGCTGAAACGCTGAGGATGACTGATCGCTTATCAAAGGTATCTTGTGCAGTACTCGTATTTACATTTATGCATAGGTACTCGTAGATGGTAAACATTATTGCCATAATTTTCATGGAATAAAGAGGCAATTACTTTTAAGTACTTAAAGTAAGTTTACATAATTCTTTGGTCAGTCACCAAGTTTTTGACAGAACGACGTTTGAGCAAGTCATCAGGTTATTCTCTGGATCCGCCAGTACCGCGCACGCTCACGCTTCACCCACCAGCATGTTCATTGACGCATTGGTTCATTCCAGCGAAGGGGCTCCGAGTTCCCGCAGCCGGTCAGCACGCCGCCGCACCAGGCGCAGAGCAAGCGCCGGCAGTCCACTGCTGTCGTGAGTTTACACTTTATGGAAGAGAGTCTAGGAATAATAAACAAATATGTGTTCAATAACTCAGCTCCCACGGTAGGCCTCCCTGTGTTGCGGGTGATGGACACACATACAAACAACACAATTTAACAATCTAGGTCCACGTGTAAAGCCTGCCAATCAGCTCTTGTCCAGTGCTGCGGTGGAATATCTGATCTTTCTCTTTCTGAGAGGACACCCGTGCTCAATAGTGGACCAATTACGGGTTGTGATGATAATGATATTAATGATGATGAATTAATAATAGGTAGTGCAGTCTTCTTCACCATTATCATTACAGGTAACATCGCATTGATATTGCATTAGTTTAGGCCAGTCAAAGATATCATACTGCGAAATTATATTAGACATATCTTGACAGATTCGCTCGTATCAAGAGGAGCGTGCCGAGAAACTGGAGCCCTCCCCGAGACGGCACGACGACATCCCGAGGAAACCTGTGCAGCCTGTTCAGGACAAACCAGCTCAGGAGAAGGAAGCTGAATGGAAGCCGGACCCTGACACGATACGCGTGTCCAAGGGCCAGGAGTCGCCGGCGAAGCGGCTGAGACAGGAGGCCGAGCCCCTGAAGAGGGCGAAGGGGATGGAGTCCCCGAGGCTGACGCAGGCGGCGCACCAGACCAGGCCGGACCATCACAAGAGCAGCCCTAACGTTGCTTCGCGTCATAAATCCGGTGAGTCACCCCTACAGAATTCCTGAGGAATTATATTTTGAAGATTTTTTCTGTCTATGCTTCAAATTAGCCTCCAAAAGCTATGTTTTGCAGTGCGCGAGCTTTAGTGCTGCTGCCAATGAGTTCGTGACTGCAGTTAAGTAATTGTTAACTCCTGGGTTTGCGGCTGTGGTGCTATTTCCGTAAAGGAAGGATAATTTTGAGGTATTCTCACCATACCCATCAGTGGCTCGCCAAACAAGCGAGGGTCGTACCTAATAAAACTTTTTCTGCTTTCTTCACATGTTTCCTTATACCATTCCAGGTTCACCAAACAAGCGGGAAGAACGCAAATCGGCAACATATGGCCGCAGCGAGTCGAAACGCCAGGAGAGCGCGGAACAGCGGAAACTGTACACCGCCAGCTCGGAGTCAGAGCTGTTCGAGTGCGCCATCCTGCCCATCTTCCACAAGCTGCTGACCGAGCGGCACAAGAGCCAGCCGCACGGCCTCAACCTCAGCTACGGCCTCAGCTGCCCCAACATATCCATCAAGTGCGACATTGTCGAGTATCTGTGAGCTGTTCGCGTCATTCTGCCCATCTTCCACAAGGAGACACATTGACAAGGAGAGGACATTGATTTTAGTTGCCAGTGAAACTGAGCTTTTATATAGATGAGAAAGTCAAGCTACAGAGTTCTTATTTCGCTGTGCCTGTTAGCTACTCACCTAAATCAGAAATTATCCACTTAAACGGAAACCAGTGAATTGTGAGACTTAGATGAGACATAAAAAAATCTCTCTCTCTGTATAAAAAAATTATAAATGCTTACATTATTTTCCAATTGGATTTTTGAAATGTGAATTAAAACCACGATATGATGACACCATGGAATTACTAAGTAGGTACAACGATACGCATTTACAGTTATATCCATGGATGGCACTTTTAATTAGGTAAAATTAGAATAATAGTAAGTACATAATTACAAAAAATATTAACTAATCCAAAGATAACGTTATCTTGGGCAAGTTCGTTAACGGGTTTCTAGCGATAATGTATAAAAAGGTACATACTTTGTAAGTGTTCGAATAAAAAAATCAAAAATAAACCTAAAATTGTTGTGTAGTAAGTACAAAAACAGAAATACATGTACGCTGGAAGATGCGTCAATATTGTCTGTCCGCGTCCTGTACATTGAATAAATCTTGAAAAAAAGAACCCATCAGGGGTTGGATACATTTTAAATACATCAGAATTATTGTAGGTTAATAAAACGATGTCATAATTAATTTTACTTGTGAGTTGTGTACATATGTGTACATAGTTCTTAATTAATGGAATAAATAAGATTCACTTCAAAGTTAAAAAATATATAAAATTTTTGTGTGTGTAAAATGAACTTTTTTAATTGTAAAATAATTGCGGGCATTAAACATGTATTATTTAAGGCTCAATTATTACGCACAGTTTAGTTTTATCTTTAATATTGAATAGATATGTAGATAAGAACCTAAATAAGTAGGTACTTTATTAATAATAGCAACCAAATACCTTTTATAACACGGATTTAACGGACACCATGACAACCATATTTTTTTAACATACTCATATATCATTTAAATAAGAAGCAAATGAAAAACTAAAGTATACGAGGGTATACGTGTTTTTTCTTTTTGCAAAAAACTGACGACACTTAAATTTTCAGGTTTAAAAATTTAAGCTTTAAAAATTCTAAAAAAAACCACTTTTCATCACAGACATCGATTTAAAACTAATAGTAATACATTCTGCCGTAGCAATGACTTCATCATGCGCAAAGCATGATTCGTTTTATTTTTTTTCTGCGAAACTCACGGTGCAAATCTATAGAAACGATACTTTTACGTTTCTAGTGTTACATATTTTGAAATGTCAATTTAATTACTTTCATAGGACTTTTTTTATATTATGTATGTATTTGTATTTATATAGGTAGGTAACTTATTCTTAGGTATTATTACATAAATGGGAAAGTGGTTGTTCTTGTCCTCAACCGAATGATGGATCGATGTGTTGCCTATATGTAGTTATTATACAGCCTGGAAAATGACATAGGCAACTTTTTATCCCGGAAATGAACAAAACACTGAAAATAATCGTTCGAATCTTAATCGCTAATTAACTATCGATCAATTTTTAATCGGTTTATGGCTCTCTGGGATTATGATCGGCCGAACGGCGAAGCTAGATTTTGTTATGTGGTAAGTGTGGTAACGAATCTACTGTGTTAGATGTAATTTTAGGTGTAGCTTACTGTTGCTAGAGGACCTTTTGGTCCTTACTCTATGGTTATACTTATTAGCTATTAAACCATCCCTTGATAGTAAAGTAAAAACTACATGACGCGGGCGAAGCCACGGGGAAAACTAGTGTATTATAAAACAAATCAATGGTTGTAACAATAATTTGATGTGTTATTGGTATAAAAAAATCTGACATGTGCTTTGATTCTAATAATAAAAATTATTAAAAAAATTTGCACAAGGCTATGAAATTGTTAATTGTGAAAATTCCTGTTATCATTAATTGTTATTGTATTATTTTGTGTTGTTTAAAAATACTTTTTACTTATCGCACGTAAATAAAGACTTATAGATGTATGTACTTAGGAATAATATTAAATAAGGTAAAAAAATAAACAAATTGATTATATTATTGATGGCCTTCAATTATTTATTTAAATATTAATCTATGAGAATAATTAATCCCCGCCGTTATATAATACGCCGATTATATAAGAATAATCCCCGCCTTAATCTATGAGACTCAGAATCATGGACATCATGTTTTTATTGGTTTTTGACTTCAGTTTTTATTCGTTTTGAAGGTTTTGTATTTCTAAAACTCCAAAGTTTCTCCTCCTCCACTCCAATGATATTATCAGAAAAATGGGATAACGCGAAAGATACCTCTGTATTTCAAATGGATTTAGTGCCGTTGGCCCTAATAGCATTTAAAGCACAGAACAGATTGAAAGAGTCATCGAACAGTTTTTTTTTGTTTTGTTTGTGTGGCAACATCACGAAGCAAAATCCCCTACAATGTAAAATATACTACAAGAATACAAGACTAAACATTGTCAGATGAACTAGAGTTGAGTAGGGATTATGTGTAGGTACATTGAAACCACGGTGTCACCAGAAAAAAGAAAATTTTGCCTTTTAAAATTTATCACGAATCCAGTCACCAATCAATATCTAATAAAAATAAAACTAAACAATTCTTTACTTTTTTATTGCCATTTAAATACAGCAGTATTTAATTTTTAAAGCAGTATTTAACCCCAAGGGAGTGCAAACAGATTGCTCGCTTTTAAGCTTTTTCTTTTTCTTAGTAGTATGTATTCTGTGGCTGTGAGTGGAACGCTTTAATTCTCCTTGACGTAAAATAGTAATATCAAAATAATTTAATAACTAATTGTCAATGTCAAACTCAAAACTCAAAAAAATTTCAACAATATCGCCGCCATCGTCCGCCCTCATACCTCGCCCCTCATTGATGCCAAATTAGGGGAATTCCTCCCGAATTTGTTTTTTTTTTTACAACAATAGAGGCTATTTGGATGTCTATTTGTGGTGGGGGGTTGGAGGTATAAAACCCGCGCATTAGATCTTTCGTTTATATCTTCTATCTTAGGTTCAGCTCAATTAGACAAGCGACATGCGATTGGATTATGTCTCTTTGGGTCTTTGCGTATTGATATTCGAAGAACATTACGAAAACATTAATAAAACGTTTATCCATCACAACTTGTCCCACTATTGGGCATATGTCTTCTCAAAGAATGGATGGGGTAAATATATAGTCACGCCTGCTTGAGTTGAGGGTTGTGGTACATACATACATTTTCATTGATCATCCGTTTTGGGGGTATTTTTCTCTAAAACCAGAATTTTGGGGTGATCCCAAAACGTTAATCTGGCAACACTGCTTCCCCTTCCCCAACTCGAGTATAACTTCACTTAACTCACTAATTCATTCTCTTCACACTTCACTTCAGTCAGTCAGTATTTTTCTGTCAGTCTTGTGTGTTGGTTGTGTTTCGTTTTTGTGTTGGATATTTGTGCGGTTTGTGTTTTCTTCTAATGTTATTTATGTTTATATAGCATTCAAAATGCCGGTCTTTCACACGAAGATCATCGAGAGCATCTTGGAGCCGGTGGCTCAACAGGTAGGTGTCCTTTATTTTTAGACCTCGAACTTAGGACGAAAGTGAATCACGTTAATTTGAGATTGAGAGCAAGTATTAGTTTACTGTCGGAATTTCTTGGATTCGTAGTATCGTTTCATTTGTATGCAATTATGTTGCTGTGTAAAATATAAGTTTGACTATTTTATAAGACTTTCTGGACTGCGCAAAAAGTTAACAAACAAAGTTGCTTCAAGTAGCAGGATGTATAACTTTGTGACAAAAGATTAAGTTCTTCGGCTTTGTTCGCGAAGTAAAGAATATATATTTACTTCTTTTAGATACACAGATAAATAATTTGTAATAAGAAGGTTTAAAAGTTATAGTTTAGTATTAGCAAGAACTAAGAAGTGTATTTCTTTCTACTTCGGTATGCTTTACACGTTACTTCGTTACTTCATGAGTCACTTTTATGAATAAATGCTGAATAAATAACCTTGTGGATTGGATTTTTTAATAAATATCAAATGATCTTGTTGGTTATATATACTGTTACTTATTTTCACTTAAAAATAGACCAACCAGTGGAAATCTGCTTTTCTTCTCTTTAAACTGCAAATTTTATAAACTTCCATCTGCCTAAAATAAACATTCTAAAATGTGAGTACCTATGTGGCTGGAGTGTGTAACACTTTATCAACATTATGTCATCACTGTTTTAAGGTTCTCAGAAACAGTAAAATATATTTAGACTTTGTAAACTTGTTTCAAACTGTTTTTAATGTTTATCGTATGATTGTGACTAAAGATAGATCACCTGTTATTTGATTTTTACAATCAGCTTCGCTAAGTATTTTTAAAAATAAAAATAAAATAAAATTGATATTTAAACTTCTTAACTTTCATAGATCGAGTTATTATTTAAATGATTGACCTACCATGTATCTTTCCTAGGACTAGTTACTATCTACCTACTCAGAATAGTGGTGAGTCATACTTATTAATTCAAGCTATTAAGATCCAATATTCTACTGTGAGACACTAATGGTAATATTCGTAGAAGTTGATATAAGAGCTCATTGACTCACATGTTATTGAACTGCAACTTGTTGTTCAATAATATAACTACTTGCAGTCTGCATATTATGCATGTTTATATGCATCCCTAGCAACTTCTATGTCCTAACCATCAACTCATAGCACTTCCTGACGTTTCATCCAAATTAAATGGATAAAAATTAAAATGTAATGTAATTTAATTTAATATCTTGTATCTGGCATCATACCACTTACTTCTGAGAAACTACTACCACTACTAAGTAATACCACTTACTGGTTTTGTCAACAGTCCTGCACAAAATGCTTTGTGTGATCAAATAGGCAAATTTATCTTCTAGCAGTCGATATTATATGGTTTTGTTGAGAAAGTAGCATTCCATGGGTGTTTCATTACTTTGATTGCACTGCAAGTCTGCATGGTTGTTATGGAACGTAGGAACTTTCACATATTTTGAGCACAAATTCGTATTCACCAAGTCTTCACCTCGGGCTATGGTGTGCTTCCTAAACTACTAATGTTAGTCCAGTCCCAAACAAACAGTGTTTTATCACTCGCTACTATTATACGTGATTATATGGCCAGTTTTAAGGATAAGTTAATGTTTGTAACTAAGTAAAAACAGAACAATCCAGCTACGCAAAAAATATCAAATTATTAAGAGACCATAAAAGTCTATAGACGTGCATACTCTTCATATCAATGTAAATCGGTTGCTTAATGTCGATAAAAAAACAGTCAAGTTAAAGTCAAACATTTTATTTCGCCATGAGGTGATTAGACACGCTTAACGAAACTCTAGGTAACTACAAACTACTAAAAGAATAGATATTTAATGCTATTCTAAATGAATACATAATATAAAGCAACATTTATTTACTTAAATAAAAAGGGGTAGCTATTGATCATTGAATGAATAGCTAATCCTACAATAATGGTTAATAACTTAGGGTGTGTTGCACCATGTAACTATAACAATAACCATGCCGTCAAATCCCCGGTTAAGCAACATTTGCGTTGCACCATTATAGTAACGGTTGTAATGACGTCATAACTTAACGCTAACGTTAACTGCTCGATTTTGGACGGTTATTGCTATTGTTAAAGTCAAATGAACTGTCATCTTCACAATAATCTACAAATTGTTTGGAAAAGATACATAAAATTTTAGTCTAAATCTTATTATGGCCTTAATTCATGATATTCTCTGGGAATGCAGTTCTTCTGATGATGATAGTGATAACAATATACCCGAATTGCGAACGAAAAAAAGTATATCAACCTCGAATTGATCGATTTCGAAAATGGAATGGTCTTGAATTTTTGGACAGATTTCGGAATTCCAAAGGCTTTGCTAGGGCGCTGGCTTCTCATTTAGGGCCCTTGCTGAAAAGTAGGACCATGAAGTAAGTTTCTATTATAGTTGGCTTCAACACATTAATGGCCCACCACTGGGCACGGGTCTCTCTTCATGAGGAGGCCGAGAGCATACTCCACCACGCTGGTCCAGTGCGGATTGGTGGAGGGCCAACCCAAGGCCAAAACGAGAACACTCAAGAAATGTTTGCCACTAGCGGTCACCCATCCAACTACAAACCGCGCCCATTGTTGCTTAACTTTGTCGATCACATAGGATAGACGCAAGCCGCCGGGCTTTGAGCGCAATTATAGTTACTAATACTCAATCTTATAATAATAACTAATCTATTGAGTTGTGTGAAAATTTGATAACGAGATCAGTTGTTAAACTGCCGCTGCTTATTGACTTAACATTAAATTTGACAATCACGAACAATTTCATGGTGCAACACACAATTGTTAAATGCTATTGTCGCCGTTATTGTTACCGCTAAAGTTAACTTTGACGAAAACTATAACAGAGCCTACGGTGCAATCCACCCTTATACTTGCCACACGCGCCTACGACAGCGACTAGTTGGCGATTCTAGCAACTAGCCTAGATGATACGTACACGTATTCAGTGAAGTTGTGAAATGCCGGTTGACATCGCACTAACGGGTAGCACTAGGGCATAAAGGTTTCATAATAGTTTGATGTATAATAATTAGAAAAACGTATGTAAACTGGGGCATGCACCTACATCCGACGCCGCCTCCGCTATTTGCGGCTGCCCTTCGGCTCGGCTTTGCTGTCGGAAGGTCGGACAGATTCCTCTCCCTTTTATATGTAGCTTTTTTTTATGGATACAAGATAGCAAACGAGCTTGCAGCACCACAGATCCGCTGCCGCCCATGACAACTGTGACTGACTTTGAACAAGACTCAATTAGGGACTGGGATGGTTAGTCCAATTAGTTGAGAGAGTTAATTTGAACATTAGTTGGTCAGTTCGTTAGAAGGTTTTGTGAACTGGTAGAAAATGCCGTATGGCATTATGTAAGCCCTTTGTATTCTAAAGGTAATAACTACATAAACATAAATAAGGGTATGTTTCATAGAACCGGAAACCTGAATTATTCCCGGGAGTCCTCAGCCGGTAGCAGGATATTGCGTACAGCGGATGCGTCGGCACGCGCCCTGGATGACACTGCAATTAATGTTTGTGGAAGAACCTTCAGCGACGCGCCTCATTAGCCCGTCTCCTTCCCGCATTTCCGTGTAGACGTCTCGAGAAGTTGCATCGTAGTATAAAGATATATCTAACATAGGAGTTAATGTAAGGCTATCAAGTTTTGATGATGGTTGAGTATGTTTTTAAAAGCTTTTATTTAACTTCGCTCGTCATGCATGTCCTGGAATCTTGCAATCAATATTTCACCCACTTCCACTGAAGCTATCGAACTGAAATTCGGCACACATATTTGGTTCTGATGACAATGCACGAAAATAAAATAAAAAGATATAAAAGGATTTAAAAAAAAAATTAACAGAATACTTAATAATTTTAAAATAAATTTTAGGCTAACGAACTTTTATTGATCGAAGCTAACGAACAAGCAGATGGTGGTAAGTGGTGTCCTTCGTCTATAGTAACGAGCAACAGCAGAGGGGTCGCCAATGCACTGGCCCTGAAGGATGGCCTTTTTTGAAGAACCCCATGTCATCGCCCACCGTGAAAACCTCAGAAAGAAGCTCACCATCGCACGGCAAGTGCGAGATTGAATATATACGAAAGCGCTGAATTTGTATTGGAGAACTCACATTGATGTATAATTCGTCCTAATTCTAGGACAAAATCACCCTTTGTTTACCCAGGAACTCCTCTTGCAAAATTAAAATTATCTATAGTTATTTACTTATATTATAATTCATTTTCTTCGGAAAAAAATTATAATACTTCTTCAACGGAGTTCCGCCCTGAAATATACTGTAATATACTACTTAGAGAACATTTTTGTGTGTGTCCTTGTTTTCTATCTACATCTACTTTGTGTAATTGTGTACGTCGGCTCTTGCTTTACGCTATTCAGTTCCAGAAGATTCTTCCACATACTTGGATAATATTTGGCCACACCTTGTAAGTGACCAACTAGCCACTTACACAAACAAATCCACGGCGATGGCTGAGGTCAGTGTTCTGATATTGCAGTACGTAAGCCGATTATAGGTCGTTGCTTTAAAGTTAAACTGAATGTAGAGAAGGAAAACTATATTATTTTTATTCCAACTCACGTTATTTTTCTCTTTACAGAGTCTAATAACTATTCGATTTGTATAACTTAGTTACATTCTTTGTTTCCTGATATCTATAGAAATTTGCCAAATACATACATATAAATACTATGTGGAACAGCAGCATGTTCTCAAAGGAAACATTCATGCAGTAATGAAACTCTTACATTATGTACGCAAATAAACGCTTAAGGCAATTTTCCGCAAAATTGGCCGTAGGACCAGATAATACAGTACTTTCGTGACCAGATAGACAGGGGATAGGAATGGCCTCGATGAGGGACGGTTGGGGACGCTACAGCTAAATGGCAATTGGTCACGTATGCGAAACTGGCACGCGACTGGGACACTCGACGCGATAAAGGCTGAAAAGTAGCTTTTGTCTTTCAAGTACCTTAGTGACTTTTTAATTAGGCCGATAAGATGCTACTGATAATTTTGCAACCTGAATCAACCTAATCTTATGTAAAAGTCGACTTGTCTATCTACAGTACAGATGGAATCGTTTATTCGGTCTTTTAGGTTGGCCGGCTATCAATTGCTTGTGAATGATGCAACTGAAAGACGCGAGATCATGAAGCAGATGATTTGTTAGACAGAAAAAACAGTCTCCAATTCAAGTCGATTAGAATTAAATCAGACCAACCGAGGAATACGGAATACCTTCCTCTTAATAGGAGAGGAATCCGTTTTAAATTCTTAACCTATCCGTGCCTGGCTTATGGTCTGAGTGTAAACACGAAAATAAAAACAAAAAGCTTTAAGTGGCAGTCTAGACGGATCCTAGATATCTCAGAAGAAAATTTAGATGCATTCGTCGAGTCCCGTGACACAAAGCTACAATTCTTATCTATTTTCGATCTTACTCCAGTGTATTGAAGTCCATTTTTCTTTCAGCGGAGTGCTTAATTCCTTGCAGTATTTGCATTTCACGTGTTCAGTTCAATCAGATAATTGTCAGTTAAATTACTTTAGATTCAGTTAGAAGTTGTGGTTACAGCAAACGTTTTTTGTCTGGTGTTCCTTGGCTGCATGGGACTCACTGCTTGCATTCGGAACATGAAATTTTCCGCTCTTTATGGTGATATTGATTGATAATTTTGAAGAATTTTGGTACTAAGTACCTCTATGCTACAGTTTAATTGATTAAAATTGGATAAGTAGTAGGTAATTAATAATTGGAAACCTGATTATTTCAAGCTGTCAGATTTGTTTGTCTCACCGATTTTTACCTCCCATACATATAAAAATGTGTAATGATAACATGGTATGATGAATTTATGATATTAGTAGCAGCAAGATCCATGCATTTTTTTCTTTTGTTTTCATCTTTGTTGTACATTATCTTAAAATAGTCTCAGTACGTAGGCCGCTCACACTTACCTGTTGGTTAGCATCCGTCCACCTTGGTTTTCATATTTATAGAAGGACGATTACATAATATCCCGTCCAAAACAAAACAGTAGCATCGCCAGGTGATACAACTCATAACCATCGCTAATTCTGCCCGCTGACTCATCGGTTACTGGCCGCTCATTTCAGCGGTCAGTTTTCGCGGCTACGATTGGCGCCTAAATTTAAATCTGGAATCGTTTGGGGCGTTCCGTTTCGCAAGAGTTGCCGTTTTTTTTTTCAAAGGGCTAATGTGAAGTGAAGCTGATGATAGGCGTTTTTTACAAGAGTGAGATATTGTGTAGCTGTTTTTAATTTTAATACTGGGCTTTAAATTCCTTCGCATTTGTAGAATCGCTTGGCATACTGATATTTCAAGTCATGATGGCGATAATATTCGTCTAATAGTGAAATATTATGTTAATGTATTACAATATACATAAACACCTCGTACGTTTATTATCGTTTCGGGTTCGAGAGGGGACATAAAATCCATCCATCAATCGGGCCTTTTCGGGAGACACAGGCCTCCCTCAATCTACGCCACTCCTCCCGATCCTTCGCCTTCTGAATCCAACTGTTTCCCGCTGTTTTCTTCTGGTTGTCAGTTCACATCGTCGGAGGGCGGCCAATACTTCGTTTTCCGAGTAAAATTTAAACTCCTCTTGAGTAATTTTTAAACATTCCATCTTTGATTCAAGTTAACCAACAAAAATTTGAATATTACCTTGTCACCATATGGTCCCTCCCACACCTTCGGCCAGTGCCTCGCAACATGTGTTGGCCGCAAGTAGAAAGAAACAGTAGTTTGCACGTTGTGCACCCACGTGTGGTTGGGTCGTTATGGTGATCAAAGTTTTTCGTAATTAGGCTTGTCATGTGAACTGTCTTGGACATGTAGTCTGGACATCCGTGGCAATGACTCGCGTCGATTCAATGTGCTCGACAGAGTTAAGCAACGACGGGCGCGATCGGTTTGTGGATGGGTGACCGCTAACTAGTGGCCCTGTCTTCAAGTCGATGCCAACGTCGACAAGCCAAGGCGTGCAAGTTCCGTACCAATTTGCCTTGCTGAATCGAATCGGCACACGACATGGAACATTCTAGACGGGTCCCGCCGGTCCCGGGTGTTTGAATTCGAATTTAGAACTTGGATCGACCGCTCTAAGTAGCAGACATTGCTTGCAGACCTTTGCTTTTCTATAATCACAAATTGGCTTGATTTTAATGTAAATAAGATAGCAATCAAACACGCTTCTGTAATGTAGGTTGGTATGTAACCTATCCAGTGCATTAGCGGATTTTTTCTTCTTCTTTGCATCATCATGATCACAATTTAGCCCACTAGTACGGACGGCTTTAGGAAACACGGTCAGATTGAATAAGAAAAGCATTGTACCTATGCTCTTCATTGTATAGGTACCTAGATCAGGTCAGGACCTATACAATGCTGTCCATAGTGGAAATACTGATGGTTTTACAGTTCCTGCAGGAATCTCATAATGAAAGACGGATATAGAATAGAAGGGCTCACTGGTAGAGAATGTCATTGGGCATTATGTCCGCCCTTTGAAGTCCTGTGGCTCAATAAAGGTTAAATAAATAAATAATAAAGTAAGTATAAATAATTAAAAGGAAAGATAAATAACTACTTAAAAATAAATAACTACATAACATTTTAAATTTAATTTTAACCATCCAGGTTAATTCATATAGAATCATGCTAAAACTGCAACCTCCTCCACTGAAGATAAAATGAAATAAGTATTTTTAATCGGATCACTGGCTCCAGAGATTAGAACTAAAACAAAGTAAGTAGGTATACAAAGCTACCAACTTTCTCTCAGCTCAACTGTACATGCTAACTTAGGGTTAGCGCAGTCTCAGCCCTCCAGTCCGGCATTCACCCGGCGTGCTGCGTAAATCGAAAAGCAGCTTTAAAATGTCTCACAATTAAAGTCTAACTTCTAGTAGTATCTCACACGGCGCGGTCGCCTTATAGCATTACGTGTTCACAAGGCGTCGCACTTATTTCATTCTTCTTCTTTCTTAATAACACTCGTATTTAATTAGTAGTGATGCTTAAAAAGATTGTTACCAATAAAAATATGTTTACCAAATGCTTTAAACAATGAATTAAAGACTGGAACAACTTACTGTGTCATATTGGAATCCCACTACAAATTTCATGGCGCTGCAAACTAGTAAGTATTCTAAAACACGAAGTTGAGACTCCTTGTAGAATACGTAAATGTAAATATTTTTAAGCCAGTTCAAGTTCATTTTCATGTAACTACTATAATTATTGCGAATGATTATTCACTACTACTACTATGGGTTACAGACTAAAATTGAATGAATATACTTGGCTCAACGTGATAGCGTAACAGTTGGCGGTACGGGAGGTGACGTCTCACTTTTTTGTACGTGTATTGTGAAGACGTTCATCGATGTATATCTTATACACAGATCAAAAATCACCTTATCACGTCAAAAAGAAAAGAAGTTGTCATGTTGAGTCTATTTCTTGGGTTTTTAAAAGTTCTTCCTTTATTGTGGCTATAGGTTATATGGTACTAGTGAATTAGCTTTTGTACATACGCCGCCGAGCACTGACCTTGATTGCGGTGCCTCGTCTCGTCTGCTCTTGGCCCGACCCGAAGCTTGCTTAATTTTGCAACTAAATTTAAAAGGGATGTCCCCATTTTAATTTGATCAGTATGATACAGTATGTTCAGCCTGTAACCAAACTCTTCCTTTGTCCCAGTGGTAGGCACATAGTCCCCTTTTAGAATGCGAGCTTCCAAGTTTGCTTTTAGGATACATTAATTGTAGCTTTGTAGCTCATATTTAAAGGGAAGGCAATAACCTCTACACCACAGTTACATAAACTAAAGTAGAGGTTATGAAATCCCTTATAAATGCACTTGATGTACAAAACACCTCTTGATGTTTTCCTGCACGGTTAATGCAGGTAAATAATTAATCAAATAATGAACAATTACATTATTTTACATTAACTATAATTACAATGCAATACAATACAAATACACTTTATTGTAAACCACAAGAAAATAATGAAAAAACAAACAAAAATACATTAATACATTAATATAAAAATACACTAATACTTAATACTAAAAAAATTGTAAGAAAGGTACATAATAATTAACAATTAACTCTTTATCAAATTCGCATAGTTACGAAAATCTGAATTCTTATCGGAGAATCTGGCCGCTCTCTCACGAACGCGATACGGAGTGGTTAATAAACTGTAGTTCAACTTGGAACTGCAAAATGTCTTCGTCGCTTTATTTTTGCAGCGAAATTAATTTCGCTCGTGTAGAGCTCAAGTGTTTACTAACCTTGACTCGGGCCCTGACCGAGATGGAACTACGTTTTGTTCACGGGTTTGCCTATCCAACTGTTAATTTTTTAATCGATAGTACACACTCACCACAACCCCTTCTTTGTCACACTGTTAGGTACGGGTCTCCTCTCTGAATCAGGAGGGATTAGGCCTTAGTCCACCACGCTGGCCAAGTGCGGATTGGCAGACTTCACATGCCTTCGAGAACATTATAAAGAGCTTTCAGGCATGCGGGTTTCCTCACGATCAGTCACGATGTGTCCTTCACCGTTACAGCAAGTGACATTTAAACATTAATCGATAGTATAAAAATTTAATCCGAATAAGTAAAAAGTTTAAATCTTTTTTTTCGAACATTTGGTTCGATACACAACACATAAATTATAGATGATGGATTAAAAATAGATTTAAAAAGTTTAAATCTGATCGATACTTTTAAGCCCGTGAAAGGTTGCATCGGTAAAAATCAGAGGCGTACAGAAGCATCAATATGGGACGTTTTCGAGGATTTACTATTATCCGCTTCTCTTTTAAAACTTCGTAAGTATCTATGGATTTACAGAAAATTACATTTCAAGTCTATTGCGTCGAGTAGAGAAAGCATATTTATGCGGAATCACCTCATCAGACAATAGCATTAGATCAGCATTGCGGCCGTTTAGGGTGTCCTTGACGTCTCGGCGACCTTCAAGGCGCGGCTGCAATGGGCGCGGCATTTGCCACCCTCGCTGGGGCACCATGGTGGCTGGGGTGCTAATGGGCTTAGCAGGGGTGGATATAGGGATTTTGGGGAAACCCTTCGCTAAGAAATAAAGTTGCTTACACTCACACACATTAGTGTGTAAGCGACTTTATTTTTAAAGTGAAACTTTTATTACATCGTTCTGAAAATTTTGGTTTGTCTGTCGCATGTCGCGTTACGCATGTCGCATTACACATGTCGCATTACATACAAAATTTTTATTTTGCATGTTACGTTGTAGTTAAGAGCGAAATAAATTTCATTTTCATTTTTAATTAAGATTGATAAAGCGATTTTTTTACCCTTAATGGAATATTATTCCAAAAAATTTTAGTTAAATGTCTATATTATTAATGTGAAAAAAAGTTTCACTTTTACCGTGGTTTCATAAAACCACACAATTAAATATATTTTTTAACACTGCGTCGCAATGATGTGGGGTAGGCCCCATTTCGCAATTTATACGGTTTTACCTGAACAAATATGTTTATTCAACTACACTACTAGTTGAGGAGTATTGCCGCATTGCTGCGGCCCAGTTTAGACCGCGGCAACTGGTAAGCCAGATGAATTTCGAGTGCTTAAAACATGTTAAGCAGCTTAGGCGAGGACGGGTTTAATGTAGATAAAAATAATCTTGGAGCTGTCTGGAGTTTTTATAAGGAAGCTAACTAGCATGGAGAGCACCATCTTTTTTTTGCCGTTATAATTACAGTTTTTATTCTTACAAGTTAAAGAGAAATAATACCGTACTATTTTAGTCTATCTGTCGTTTCCTATCGATCGAAATACTATTCGTAATATACGTAAGTATCGATCGAGATATGTATTTACAAACATCAAATAATTTTTCGCTCGTCGTGCGCCGTGCGATTCAAAAATAGACCTTCATGTCCAGATTATCCATGCGTTGTCTGTTCTATATCCGATGCAGTGCGCCTGACAAAATACACTGCAACTGCTACAAAGTGTCGAAGTGTCCGCTCGAAGCAATTAAATACTGCACTGACATCGGTGAAGGTCTATCGCACTCGAGCGGGTCATTATAATCATTTCAGGCCCCGTGCCCAGCAGTGGGACGTGTATCGGTTGCAGCTAAGGCTGCATTTTAGTGATTCGCTGCGACCCATAGACGTCCCACTGCTGGGCACGGGTCTCCCCCACAGACACTGCTGAGGGAGGTCTAGAGCATACTCCACCACGCTGCTCCAATGCGGATTGGTGGAGGGGTTAGTGGCCAACCCAGTGTCGAATGTTCGAATGTCGAATCACGTTAAGCCATCGGTCCCGGTAGTTTTCAATGGTGGAAACAGTCGTTAAGCCTTGTCGAAGATCTTCGGGTGGCTTGAGAACATTCGAATTTCGATTGGATTGGCCGCTAACACCTCCATCAATCCGCATTGGAGCAGTATTGTCGACCATTATGATCTACTTTAAATTGGTACCACGAGGTAACGAGTATGGAAGAGAAGCACAGTATGGTTCTTCAATTGCGAATTTAGTGTTACTTTAATACCTGTCCGTATAATATAATATATGCTAATAGACCATTAATCTTTTGTTTCTCTCATGCCCGTAACTCAAACCTACAGCAGTAGTACGGTTGTTGACAATACGCAATTGGCTTTCGCTTTTCAAATGCCATCAATGAAATAGAAACGCAACAAAAAGCGGCATGAATGGAGCCTCGGCCCAAATAGCTGCGCGTGCGCCGTATAAGGAGAAGGAGCATGCCCGGCGCCCGCGCGGTGACGTCAGCGAATAGTGCGACGCGAGTACTTGATACTTGGCGAGTCAAGTTACGTATCTCACGGACATTGACTTGAAAGATTTTTGAGTCTACTAAATATCTTTGACGTAATAGAGAGCGGAGCGACTCTTTATACTATGGTAATAGTCTCCTCAGTCAGATGTATGTATAGGCGTTATGTCTGCCCATTGATCTCTTTTAGTAGGTGACAAATAAGATGAAATAAATTAATAAATGAACGTAGAAATGAAGTGTAGAGGTTTAAATTGAAAAGGGAGTATGTGTTTGGGATGTAGTACGTTGTTGTTATTTTCATGTTCGAAGGGAGCTATCATCATCCAACCCTTTCTTTGTCCCACTATTGGGCACGGGTCTCCTCTCAGAATGGGAGGGATTAGGCCTAAGTCCACCACGCTGGAGGGAGCCATAGATATAAAATCCTAGCTTTCTTTAGAGCAGTGCGATTAGACGTTATAGTATTTGTATTTACAATATACAAATAATATTAAGTATAAAGAGAAAGATGTGTTTGTAATGTTTTCACACAAAAAATACTGGACTGATTCCAAAAATTCTTTCACCATTACAAAGCTGCATCTTCACTGAGTAACATAGGCTATATAATATTATAGGTGTAAGCGAAACTATTGTTATGTCTAATTTCACGCGAGCGAAGCTGCGGGCGTCCACTAGTAATTAATATTTATAATGAGTTAGTTACCTGACAGTATTAAGTAAAGATACTCCACACCACAATAAATTTAGAAAGAACTTATCAGACTGGCTACTAGATCAAGAATTTTGTAGCTATTTTTATTATATCACGTTTTAAATTTTGATTATTTAATATGTAGTTGACATTTGCATGGCTACAAAGGCAAAACATTATGTAAAATAAAACATCAACTGTTTTAATTTGTATGTACTTTATTCTTGCAAATAAATTATGGTTATTATTGTCATTTCATTCGAGTTAAAGGTCAAATAAAAAAAATGGTGACAAGGAGAACGTAAGTCCAATTCCCAACAGTTTTTGTGATGCGATTATATCATAACGTCGTATGAGCATTTAGTGAATATTAAAGCATTTCCCGACCTTGTAGATAAGCAAAACCGGTCGCGGTGACTAGCGCGGTATCTTGCCCCGCCGTCTTGCGCATAGATAACGGGAGCAAGTCGCTTGTTTTGATTGCCAGCGTCTTTGTATGCTATTCATATAATAATATATTCATTGCAATATCCTATTCATATTCGCTTCGCTGCGACCCTAGACGTCCCTCTGCTGGGCAGGCTCTGCTGGGTCTCCCCCACAGACGCAGCTGCGGGAGGTCTAGAGCATACTCCACCACGCTGCTCCAATACGGATCGAATGTTCTCAAGCCACCCGAAGTTCTTCGACAAGGCTTAACGACCATTTCCACCATTGAAAACAACCGGGACCGACGGCTTTACGTGCCCTGCGTAGAACGGTAGCGTGCATGAAAATTTGAAATTTTGAATGTGGAGCGAAAATTCTCAACATCCCTGGTGTGAACGCACCATTGACCAATACTAGATTATTGAGTATTCCCTCTTCTTCCAGGTGTCTCGGCTGGTGATCTTACACGAGGAGGCGGAGGATGGCAACGCCATGCCGGACCTGGCGCGGCCGGTGCAGGCCGTGTCCCTGGCCGTCAACAACCTCGTCAAGGTAGGTAACTACAACCCATAGAGGTCTCGCTGCTGCTCTCAGGTTTCCCCCACTGGCACCGCTTCGGGAGGTCTAAAGCACTCCACAAGAGGGATTTGTGGCCAACCCGAATGTCGATTTACTCAAGCCACTCGAAGGTGTTCGACGGTTAACGATGGTACCGGGACCGACTGCTTAACGTGTCCGAAGCACGGTAGCGCCCATGAAATTTTGCCACATATTCACAAACTGACCGCGTGTCGTCGCCTAACTCTGTCGATCACATACTCGTAGAATCGACGCTGAACCATTGGGCTATGGACGGTACAGCTTTCTTTAGCTACCGCAAAAGTACCTATGACAACTCGAACTGGACAAGATGTATACAAGAACAGCTTTTTTTTTTGGTATCGGGGGGAAATCTTCAAAAGATACCCAGCCTCAGGGGGTAGAGGCTGCGGTATGTGAGATTTTTTACGCACTAAAACCCCCTCGTCAGCCATCCTGCGCATCTGGGGAGGCTCCGGGATCTCCTAACTAAGAACTAAGAACTGCTGGCGAGTCTGGGCATGCAGTGTCCAGCTGTGGACCTTCAGGACCTGTCAATAGTTGGTTGGGTATCCAGCTTAGCGCCAATGTCCTTTCAGGTCGGGCACGAGACGATCGAGTCGTCGGAGGACGCGGTGCTGCGCGCGGACATGCCGGGCGCGCTGCGGCGGGTGGAGGGCGCGGCCACGCTGCTCCAGCAGGCGTCGGACATGCTTCGCGCCGACCCCTACTCTGGACCCGCCAGGTATCATTCCGTTAACCTTCCACTGTCTCTCTATTGAGTAATAGAGAGACAGTGGAAGACTATTATCACGGTAAACATAGAGAATGTGAGACGCAGGGCCTAAACCATCACGCTGGCCGAATGCGATTTGGCGGACTGCTAACTGCTCCAATGCGGATTGGTGGAGGGGTTTGTGGCCAACCCAGGGTCGAATGTTCATAAGCCACCCGAAGGTCTTCGACAAGGCTTAACGACTGTTTCCACCATTGAAAACAACCGGGACCGACGGCTTTACGTGCTCTCCGAAGCACGGTAGCGTCCTTGAAATTTTGCCACTAGTGGTCACCCATCCACAAATCGATCGCGCCCGTCGTTGCTTAACTCTTTCGATCACATTGAATCGACGCGAGCCACTGGCACGCTATTAGCTAGAATTTTAACAATGACCTCAATAAACGTTACGATTCTATGACTTGGACAGTTTGCCTTGGCGATAGCACGTTACGAGGGAACGTAAACAAACGCAACGGCGCCCAAGTAAACGGAATCGCGAACACATTATATTTATAGAGCGAAGCTGTCAGTCAGTTATTTTTGTGGAGTCGGTTGAGTTATTAACGATATTGGCATCATCGCCTGTCGTGTTTGAAGTTATGATCTGGTGTTCGTCAGTTTCACGGAGGAGAGATCTTTATAACTACAGTAATTGTTTTTTTAAAGTAATAAGAATGAAATAGAAGTAGAGTTCGATCGCGGATGAGAGAATCTGTGATCTAAGAAGTATACAGATGTAGTAGGATTAACGATATATGGCGCGTAACTTTTAATTAAATATTACGGCTGTGTCATCTTGCGACGAATATACGCATGGGCAGAGAATACTTAATAGTAGGTACGCATTAATTAAATACTTAATTAATTAATATTCTTACTTAATTAATTTAGTTAATTAGTTTAATTACTTTTTAAAACATGCTATCAAACTATTAAATTGGCTTTTATGTCTGAATATGCCATACTTCGTTAACCGGATATATTCGTATAGGTATACGTATGTACATTGTATAAAAAACAACACAATGAACTTCGAAGACTTCGAAGACTAGTAATTGAACCATAGAATCACTCAGCGTCACTGTGGTAATACTGGGAGTCGAATCCGAGACCCACTTCTGGGCAGTAAGTGTTATTGACCTCCTCAACAAGGACGGTCCATAATATCTCCGAAGCGTGGGATTTGAATGGAAATTGGAACCATAAATTGGGACTATCATTCCTCTTCAGTTTTATGATGTTGATGTCATAAATTACTACATAAGTAAATGTTATGACGTTATTTCGTTCGCAAATAATAAATGATGTAAGCCTATAAAGATATTTGGGGACGACGAAAAAGTGGTGTAATCTCAATCAAATCGAAAATTGTACCACCCTGGTTACAAATATATTATGTATCTGTAGGCTAGACAAAACACTGAGTTTTGTTAATGCTAACACGATGTTTTATCTACGAGTATACTAATATTATAAAGAGGAAACATTTTTTTGTAATGTTTTCACACAAAAACTACTGGACCGATTTCAAAAATTCTTTCACATTAGAAAGCTGCATCTTCACTGTGTGACATAGGCTATATAATATTACTAGGTGTAAACGAAACTATTGTTATGTCTTATTCCACGCGAGCGATTCCACTGGGCTGTCACCGCTTCCCCTATTCATAGTTAATCCATTTATTTTTCTTCGCTTATTCATCACAATGTCTAGTGAAATGGTCAGTGAGAGATCACCTTTTACTTTGCAGAAAAAAGCTGATAGAAGGCTCCAGAGGCATCCTACAAGGCACGTCAGCGCTGCTGCTGTGTTTCGATGAATCCGAAGTGAGGAAGATTGTGAAAGAATGCAAGAAGGTAAGATCTGATACCACCCGCTGCAGCTGTCACCAATAGGTAAAAAATCAACAGCTTTGAAGCAGCACTCACAGCTGCTTTGAATGAGCTACCGCGAGGTACTTCGAGCTACCACAGCTGTTCCAGTTTTTGACATATAAAAAGATGCTTTTAGTCACTTCGTGTCGTTAGTCATGACTACTTCTAGAGTTCTGTCTGCTTCAAGTGCTCATTGCTTCGTTCCAGGTGTTGGACTACCTGGGCGTGGCCGAGGTCATCGACACTATGGAGGACCTGGTGCAGTTCCTGCGCGACATCTCGCCCGCGCTGTCCCGCGCCGCGAGGGAGGTCAGTATTTAATACCTAATTTATTCTATAAATAAATAGTACTGCCCCGGCTGAACTCCAAATGTAACCTGTATTATCTTAATATATATATTTCTTGTGTACGTGTGTATGTATGTCACTGAACTCCGAGACGGCTGACGGATGTTGATGAATTTTTTTATGTGTGTTCAAGGGGATTCGAGAATGGTTTAGATTCACAATTTGGTCCACTGTAAAATGTTTTTTTAATACAGTTGCTCAAAAAGTGGCATATTACAGGGACGTATAGCGTTCGGGAAGTGAGCTATTACACACTCGTGCTTTTTCTTTACCTTTTCCGAACTCGTGCGTTCTCTTTCCCAACTGTCAAAATAATGTCTATTAAAAAGAAAAAACCAACCACGAAAAAAAAAATTCATAGAAGTTTTTATGTTTCATGCAAATATTTCTAAAAAGAAGCTACTAATTTGTTTCAATATCAGATTTAATGATTTGATTCAATGAATTAGGTTAGGTTTCATTTCATTTCATCTCATTAAATTTCATGTCAATAAAAAAATTCTACTGAAGACTTGGCTGTATGGGCATAGTTCCCTTTGCCTACCCAGAATGGGTGAAGAAAACAAAAAAAAATCTCTGCAATACTCTGTATTCTTTTACGGTTGGCGCCATTTTCCAAAAATATTCGCTGCGAGTTTAGTTTGTGTTTTTATTATTTTATCAAATTGCTTCATTTTTTCGCAACTGTATTAAAAATAGTTGTTCAGTACACGTGCGGAACCGTCATTGCAACTTGTTCCGACTGTCAACCCTCGCCTTCGGCTCGGGTAGACATTTGTCGGAACTCTTTGCAATGACAGGCTTTCCGCACTTGTAGCGAAATATACTATTTAAACACGATTTTAGTCGTTCATTGACGTGAAGTCATTTAGTACATGAAGTGTCGCGTCACTTTGACATTTCAAATGAACAACGTTTGCGGGATCAGCTAGTATATATTGTACATATGTAACTAATAAAGATTCTATATAGGTTCTACCACCTTAAATACTTAAATACATACTGACTGACTGACTGTCTGACATAACAACGCAGGGCCTAAACTATAAGGGCTAGAAACTTGAAATTTTGCACAGGGGTTCCTTTTATAACGTAGGGGAGCACTAAGAAAGGATTTTTGAAAATTCATCCCCTAAGGGGGTAAAACGGGGGTGCAAAGTTAGTATGAAACTTTGCTGTTTTTGAAGTCAAGATGGCTACCCGAACGCGGGCAGACGTCGTTAATGGGTCTAAATCAACGCGAGCGAAGCTGCGGGCGTCCACTAGTACTTAAATACATAAACAATATCCCGCCAGGTGGCGGCGCGAGCGTCCGAGCTGACGCACCCGCCGCACGCGGAGACGCTCGCGCAGTGCCTGGAGAGCGTCAAGCGGCTGGCGCCCGTGCTCATCTGCGCGATGAAGATCTACATCCACATCCTCACCGAGGGTCAGTGCTGATGATGATGATGAAGGAGGAAGAGGAGATCCTAACACCTGCTTCGAATCCATACTTCCACACTTTCATACTTCCATACGAGGAGATCCTAACCACCTGCTTCCAATGGTGGTGACGGAGGAAGAGGAGATACTACACCTGCTTCCAATCATCCATTATTTGTTCGCTATCAATATCCGGAATCCATCTTGAGTCAAGCACCTGTCTTTTTACCTTTTGTCAGCTTTTCTTGGTTCCTCTCCGATCGTGGTGCCCTCTATGTCCGTGATTTGAGCTTACTCCTGAGCACCAGGTAGCATGGTTCATCATTATCGGCATCATGTCGTCTTTCGTGCCGTACGCACGTCAGAGGTCTAAATCAAGTGAATTATTTTTCTTTATCCTTTAACTAATTTATTTGGAGGACTTTTATAACATTATGTCAGTCCCATCGTATTTTCTAAAACTAGGTAACAATCTTGCAATAACAAATCAGATGAATAGATAATCCGACTCGCACTTGGCCTGTTTTATTTTTATAACACTGACTATATCTGACACACAAACAGGCATATGAGACTACTGATGTTTAGACTATGTGTACATTACCACTTTCTAATGATCATTTTCATCTACATAAAGTTTAAATCTAGTGATCTTCTGACTCGATTTTTTTTTTCCCAGGAGGCAAAGGCATAGAAGAGGCGGCTGAGAACAGGAATTATTTAGCTCAGCGTATGGCTGACGAAATCCATGAAATTATAAGGTAAGAATACTTGTTCTTATAATATCTGACTTTAATAATTTCAAAATCAAAATAACATCATTTTGCTTTCCATAATTTTAATCTATCGATACTAATACTAGTGGACGCCCGCAGCTTCGCTCGCGCAGAATTAGACCCATTAACGTTCGGGTTGACAACTTGCCTTAAAAAACGGCAAAGTTTCATAATAACTTTGCACCCCCGTTTTACCCTCTTAGGGGGTTAATTTTCAAAAATCCTTTCTTAGTGCTCCCCTACGTTATAAAAGGAACCCCTAAAAGGAAGGAAAATTGTTTGTAATGTTTTCACAAATAAAACTACTGGACCGATTTCAAAAATTCTTTCGTTTTCAAAAAATCACACGTGAGTAAGCCTGTAACTTCAACTATGAATATAGACACTCACGAATCATTCTTCAGTAATTCAATATCATTTATCGTGTTAGTATTGGCAGGATAAAGATGTATGCAATGTTACAGAGTGCTGCAGCTGACGTCATACGTGGAAGATGGCGGCGAGAAAGACAACATAGCGGTGCTGAAGGCGCTGCAGAGCCTCGTGCACAACAAGATGGCGGCCGCACACGAGTTCCTCAATGTGAGTGTTCGGTGACATCCATATCCATATCCATACTAATACTATAAATGTGAAAGTGTGTTTGTTTGTTTGTTTGTCCGGCTTTCACGTCGCAAACAAGCTATTATATGGTATGGTTTTTGTGTGTGGAGATAGTGAGGAGGGTGGAGAGTGACGTAGACTACATTTTACCGCGGTAAAACATCCCCATGGGAAGATATCGATGTTTCGTTATTTGCTAGATATTTAGTTCTGGATGTTGTTAATAGATGGCGTTAGTAAAATTAATTTGCAAGTTCTGAATTTCGCTAACAAATGATACATGTAAATTAATTAAGTCATAGGCAACTAATAAATTAAATTGAATTGTTAATTCCCTTTGACCACGCGGGCGTAGCCGCGGGTAAAAGCTAGTCTTTTAATGATTCTCTTTTTTGCGCTCTTCTTTGCTGTATCCAGAGCTTCTCAGCACTTCCTTCTCATGGCGGGAAAGTAGCACAGCCTGTCAATGTTTCGCAGCACTTCCTTCTTTTGGCGGGAAAGTAGCACAGCCTGTCAATGTTTGGACAATCTATAGTCTTGCTAAACAGATGATAGCAGCAAGAAAATGGCGGCGTTTTCTGCTCGCAGTTGTTGTGCAAATACGCAATCTTAACAAATGCTTGTCTAGTGGTTGCAAATGCGACTGCAAAGTCTTGGATTAAATCCCTGGATCGGGCAAAAGTATTGTTATGTTTGAATTAAGTAACTTAAAATTCTCAGTAGTAGGACTCTGATAGTCTGGATTTGTGCTGGCAATAGACTCAACACCTATTACATGGGATCTAAACATAAATAGTGAAAACTAATACAAAAGCATCTCAAACGATTAGCTTAGCTGCAACCCATAGACGTCCCACTGCTGGGCACGGGTCTCCCCTACAGACGCAACTGCGGGAGGTCTAGAGCATACTCCACCACGCTGCTCCAATGCGGATTGGTGGAGGGGTTAGTGGCTAACCCAGTGTCATATGTTCTCAAGCCACCGGAAGGTCTTCGACATGGCTTTACGATTTTTTTTGCGGTACCGTGCTTCAGAGGGCACGTGAAGAAGTGGAAACAGTCGTTTAGCCTTGTCGAAGACCTTCGGGTGGCTTGAGAACATTCGACACTGGGTTGGCCACTAACCCCTCGACCAATCCGCATTGGAGCAGCGTGGCGAGTATGGTCTAGACCTCATGCAGCTGCGTCTGTGGGGGAGACCCGTGCCCAGCAGTGGGACGTCTATGGGTCGCGGTAATAAGTGAGTAACGTAAGTGTAACGTGTACGTGCGCGCCAGGAGCCCGCCGCGCAGCGCAACAGTGCGGGCGAGCGCGCGCTCCGCTCCGTGCTGACGTCAGCGCAGCGCGCCGCCGAGCACCTGCCGCCGCAGCACGCCGACGCCGTGCGCCGCACTGCCCGGTACGGACCCGTCCATCCATCCATCCATCCATCCATCCAACTAACGTGTACGTGCGCGCCAGGAGCCCGCCGCGCAGCGCAACAGCGCGGGCGAGCGCGCGCTCCGCTCCGTGCTGACGTCAGCGCAGCGCGCCGCCGAGCACCTGCCGCCGCAGCACGCCGACGCCGTGCGCCGCACTGCCCGGTACGGACCCGTCCATCCATCCATCCATCCATCCATCCATCCAACTAACGTGTACGTGCGCGCCAGGAGCCCGCCGCGCAGCGCAACAGCGCGGGCGAGCGCGCGCTCCGCTCCGTGCTGACGTCAGCGCAGCGCGCCGCCGAGCACCTGCCGCCGCAGCACGCCGACGCCGTGCGCCGCACTGCCCGGTACGGACCCGTCCATCCATCCATCCATCCATCCATCCATCCATCCATCCATATATGTACGTGCGCGCCAGGAGCCCGCCGCGCAGCGCAACAGCGCGGGCGAGCGCGCGCTCCGCTCCGTGCTGACGTCAGCGCAGCGCGCCGCCGAGCACCTGCCGCCGCAGCACGCCGACGCCGTGCGCCGCACTGCCCGGTACGGACCCGTCCATCCATCCATCCATCCATCCATCCATCCATCCATCCATCCATATATGTCCACTGCTCGCAACCCAAATATGGCGTACCATCCATCCATCCATCCATATAATATATCCACTGCTCGCAACCCAAATATGGCGTACCATCCATACATCCATATATGTCCACTGCTCGCAACCCAAATATGGCGTACCATCCATCCATCCATCCATCCATATATGTCCACTGCTCGCAACCCAAATATGGCGTACCATCCATCCATCCATATATGTCCACTGCTCGCAACCCAAATATGGCGTACCATCCATCCATCCATCCATCCATATATGTCCACTGCTCGCAACCCAAATATGGCGTACCATCCATCCATCAGCCTTTTTGGATCCACTGCTGGACATAGGCCTCCCTCAATAGTCGCCACTCCTCCCGATCCTGCGCCCTCTGAATCCAACGGTTTCCCGCTGTCTTCTTCAGGTCGTCAGTCCATCTCGTCGAGGGGCGAATATGGCGTACCACAACCCTTTTAATGTCACACTTGGACGCGGGTCTCTCGTGATGCGATGGGTAAGGTTAGTCTGGCCGATCTGTCTGTAATTTGGTATAATAACGTATTTTGACCACCTGATCCCGAATATCATAACGAAAATTGGCGCAAACGCGATTTTGAATTTGTAGCTATTTCCGCTATAGAAGCTCAATTCAGGAAAAGCGCAAGTCATAGGTGACGATTCAAAATGGCGTTTGCGCCAATTTTCGTTATGATATTCGTGATCAGGAGGTCGAAATACGTTATTGTACCAAATTTCAGATAGATCGGCGGTCTGCGCTTTTCGGAAGTTTATCAACGTTTAAATACATTTTCACATATCCTTATATTTGCAGATCGGGTGGCATCAACGCAGACTTGTTGTGTGATGAGCGGCAGTACGGCCACGGGCGGGACCCCAAGGTACGAAAACGCACAGCGCTATATTCATTATTCATAATTAAATTTACGAAGTCACTCAATTATTTTGGTTTTTACTTCTAACAATGTAAAATCCCTTTTTTTGGTTTCTTTGTTCATCAAATTGCAAAATGTCGGTGGGATATTATTGTAAATAAATCTTAATATATATATTTCTTGTGTGTTTGTATGACAGTGAACTCCTCCTAAACAGCTGGATAGATGTTGATGAATTTTTGTTTGTGTTCAAGGTGATTCGGGAATGGTTTAGATTCACAATTTGGTCCACTGGAAAATGTTTTTTAAACACTATTTTAGTATTTTTATTTTTAACCGTCGTTCAATGACGTGAAGCGTTGCGTCTCTTTGACTTTTCATATGGCAGAACAACGTTAGCGGGGTCAGGTAGTTATAATATGAATTTCGACATCTCTAGGCAATGAACCTGGCTTCAGAGCTGCGCTCGCAGATCAACGAAGTGGACTCCATTGTGAACGAGGGCGTGCGCGCTGCGGAGAAGCAGGGGGACAAGACTATACAGGCCAGGTGAGGTGGACAAGCTTAGGCCGGGCGAGAGAGGTGCAGGCCAGGTTGGCAAGAGCTGGAGCACAAACTGACTATCCAGGGATTCTGGGACACATGACATGCGTTCATATTGCGATCCCGGAGTTCCAAAGCTTCGAGGGCTACTGAGCGGGTTATAGTGGGTTCTGGTGGCTTGAGAACATTCGACACTGGGCTGGCCACTACCCCCTCCACCAATCCGCATTGGAGCAGCGTGGTGGAGTATGCTCTAGACCTCCCGCAGCTGTCTGTTGGAGGTCTAGAGCATACTCCAACACCCGTGCCCAGCTGTGGGACGTCTATGGGTCACAGCGGATAGAGACAGACATTTATCTTATACAGACAAATCGTGAGTTTTGAGGAAGTTGGAATCCATTTGGAATGTTACTAGCAGATCCCGTTATGACACTTTTTTAATGAAAATTGTGTGGTAATATGTTTGGGCAGATTGGAGACGGCGCACAAATGGCTCCTGCACCCCGCGGCCGAGCCGGCCACGCGCGTCGAGGGGCAGAAGGCCATCAACAGCATCGTCTCGCAGGGGCAGAGGGTGAGGATTCATCATAATCATCACTCTGTATCACTGTCATCATCATCATCATCATTGTCACCACCATCCACAACGACACTTTTTTGGCCCACTGTTTAGCTCCAGGTCATTTCAAGGAAAGTCATTGTTGCGTGCTGCTGTGATTTGAACCCAGCCCTCCAGTGAGAGGCTATCGACCACTTGGCTGTTATCGTATTTCTCATTATTAAGTTCAAATACCAGCTGGGTCTGATATTTATTATATTAATTTATTTCGCAGATAAATATTTGCATTCTGGTCATGGATGTTGTTGTTTTTTTTTCTTCTGCCTAGCGCGGGAGTGTGTAAGCCTTTTATTTTATCAGCAACATATACACCTGTACGTTAGACAGGCCCGTTGGTGCAATCGGTAGTGACCCTGTCTGTTGCGCCAAAGGTCGTGGGTTCGAATCCCACTCAGGACAAATATTCGTGTGACGAACACTTGTATTTGTTCTGTGTCTGGATGTCAATATTATCTATTTAAGTATGTATTTAAAAATATCTATGTATGTGTATCAGTCTCTGACACCCATATCACAGGCTCGCGCCTACTTTGGGGTCAGATGGCCGTGTGTGAGAATTTCCAAGATATTTATTACTATTAATTACTTTTGGATTGTGTTTCAGATCGCAGACGGGCTGCAGGGGCGGGAGAAGGCGGAGATAATGCAGCTGTGCGCGGACGTGCAGCGCTTGTCGGACAAGCTGGCGGACCTGTGCATGAGCGGGCGCGGGGACTCGGAGGAGGCCAGGGCCATTACCAGGTGAGATTGCGGTAAGGTAGAGTACACTGAAATGACCCACTACACCCCCCACTATAACAGGTGAGATTGTGATAAGGTAGAGCTAGGGTAGAGTCTACGCTGAAATTACCCCCACTACTTAATTAGTTGGATTTTTAAGAGGTAGAGCTAGGGTAGAGTATACGCTGAAATGACCCCCACTACTTAATTAGTTGGATTTAAAGAAAGAAAGAAATAATTTAATTGCTAAAAAAAATTTTAAAGCAAATGGGTCTGCACTCAGCCCAGTTGCAACATAACACCGCAACTCTGATTTACAGCCTCTTTAGGAGGTGAAAGTAGCTCGAACTGGTTAATAGTACCTGTTATTAATTAATATAAAAGAACTAAGATTATAAACAAAAAAAATAATTCAATTATTAAAAAAATAAACAAGAGAACAACTATATGCGTACATCACGGTCGACTAGTCACGTGATAAATCCGACATCGCTCATTCTATGGAGCTGCGCTTGCGCATTGTATGAATCAAGGTGTACGCTTTCTTGCACGTTCAGAAAATTGTGACAATTGGACCACAAACGTAGCATAGCGCTCCAGAGTGTTAGCGCTCTTATTTGAATGTTTCGAATTCAAATCTCAACGGTACACATCATCACATACATAATAATATGTTAAGAGCAATTAATCACCTGCTGTGACGGAAATGCACAGTTTTTCATGACCCTTGCTCAGTGCAAGCAGTGGCCTAGTGAGATGTTTGTTATCATGATGATAATGTATATCGTCAGGGAGCTGACAGACAAGCTGCACGAGCTGCGGCGCGGCATGGAGCGCGCTGTGGTCAACCGGGTGGTGGAGGACTTTATAGACGTGGCCGCGCCGCTGAGGCACTTTGCCGACGCCGTCAACGCGCCTGAAGGTATTTACACCTTTCCTTGGATGCCTTTTGGTCTGAATAATGACCGTTTTCGATTTTACGTTTGTGTAAACTGGGACTGGGGACGTTAGTCCAGTTAGTTAAGTTAGTAGTATTGGTAGTATAGTTAGTATTTTTTTATTGGTCAGTGTTTTGTAAGCTCTGTTAGAAGAGTGCTCGAGTGGAGACCATGACTCGGAAAACGGTGTATTGGCCGCCCTCCGACCAGATGGACCGACGACCTGAAGAATACAGTGGGAAAGCGCAGGGTTCAAAGTGCATAGGATCGGGAGGATTGGCGTCGATTTAGGGAGGCCTATGCCCAGCAATGGATACCGAAAGGTTGATGCATGGATGGTTATTAAAGCACTAAGTCTGTAACTGTTCCATTAGTCTGTGTTGGTTTTAGTTTAGTGCTTCATTTTCTATGGGCACGTTAAGCCGCCGGTCCTGGTGGTTTTCCCCAGTGGAGCAGCGTGGTGGAGTATGCTGTAGAGTGTAGACCTCACTCAGTTGTGGATGTGGGACACCGAGCCCAGAAGTGAGACGCCTAGCTTGTGAGTTGTAGCCTAGCTTTGCTTGATAAGGTAAAGATAAATAAGACGCCTTGGCGTTATCGACAATAGATTGGTAGACAAAGTTATACTTCTATCGTAAAAACCAAGTCGATCAGCCTCTTCGATAAAAACTGAAATATTGTCTATAGTTGCGTTCACTAATGTCAAAATAGAGTTATGTCAAACAAAAAAAAAAATTCGGTGGCAGGTACATTTCCACCCTATCTTTCTTTATCCAACAACCAGACATAAATAAAGCATTTATTGCACAAAAAAAATGTATTAGAGCGATTTGCGGGATTCCACCCTGGCAATCTTGCAAACCATTGTTCCGAGAGTTAAATGTGCTGACATTACCATCTATGTATATTTTTGAACTGGCTCTATTCTTAAAAAATAATGATCAGTATTTTGTAAGAGCCAAAGACACATATATCAGGAACACTCGGAATCCAGACCGAATTGTACTTGGTAAAAAAATCAGTACCGAACTGTATGGCAGCTCTTGCTACGCAATGTGTGGCAAAATTTACAATGCTCTGCCAGAAGATATAAAGCACTTACCGACACCTCAATTTAAAAACAAACTAAAATCCTGGTTGATAAAAAAAGGTTATTATGCAGTAAATGACTTCATACTAGATACAGACAAATAAGTATTATTCAATGTAAAATTAATGACGATAGCTAATGAAATTGTAATTATTGTATTATATCATTGTGTGCCTAGAATTTATTTTATTGTATAACAAAATTAATTAATTTAAATATTATAATACTATAAACTTAATAATATAACCATGTATTGTACACCCGCACAGGGTTTCTGTTAAGGAGCTTATTTGACACTGTACCATCTACCAACTACTAACAGACTGCAATAAAGAATTTGAATTTGAATTTGAACATTGCTCTACTGTCCCCAGGCACGCCGGGACGCGAGGCCAACTTCCACGACAAGGCGGCGGTGTTGGAGGCGTTCAGCCAGCGCGCCGCGGCCACGTCCGCCATGGTGGCCGCCAACTCGCGCCACGACAAGAAGCTGGCGGATATGCTGGCGCAGAATGCGCACCAGGTATGGCAGGGCAGGGATGTGGCAATGAGCAGGCCACGTCGTTCAATAGTATAGCAGCGGCTCGGGAGCCTGAAGTCTCCAAAGCGAGCATGGGTAGCTAGATATCAACTGCAATAGCAGAAACTAGTGGACGCCCGCTTCTAGAACTAGTGGACGAGCTTCATCCGCGTGGAATTAGACATATTAATAGATTCTTCTTAACGCGTTAACTTTAGGTCCACAAATTTGTAATGAATCCGTAAATGTGTTATCCCCTATGTTTATTTTACACCCTTAAGTTTAACATGTTTACAAACTTTGAATGCCATATTTATTTATATCTAATCAACAGCCTAAAATATACATTTTATGACTCTAGTTCTGAAAATAACAACATACAACCATTCATATACTTTCATACAACCTTTCATCCCCATTTTCAACCCTTTACAACACTTTTTACCAATTAAAAAGTAGCCTATGTCCTTTCGCAGGCTCTAGACTATCTGTGTTCTAAATTTCATTTAAATCGGTTCAGTAGTTTTGGCGTGAAAGCGAGACAGACAGAGTTACTTTCGTATTTATAATATTAGTATGGATAGTTCACGTTAGTGAAGTGAAGCCTCGTGGCGATTGACGACAATTGATGACTTCGACGGTGAGTGACCCTGACACCCGAACCTCGGGTCCCTGGTTCACATCCCGGCCGAAGCATAAACTAACTTCACAGATAAATTTTTGCACTCGGGACTTAGATGTAACATGAACTTAACTTTAAAAATCTTTGATATAAGATTCAAATGTATATACACAACGAACAGGTTATAATTTTTATTTTCTGTCCAGGTGGAGAAACTGTCGCCGCAGCTGATTTGCGCCGGCAAAATTCGTCTGTTGTACCCCGACAGCAAAGTAAGCGGAAAATTGCATTGTTATTATTATTTTAAAACAATTAAGTACTTTATTGATAAAATGCACCAGCGACACAAAATCTTAAATCATTGGGTATGTCTTCTATATACTGACTTGTAGTAGAGCGGATTAAACACAATTTTGAAACGAGTAGACTCCACCAATCTGCATTGGACCGGCGTGGTAGAGTAGTAGTATGCTCTAGACATGCATCAACTGTGGTAGGGACACGTGCCCAACAGTGGGACGCCAATGAGCTGTAGCAGATGGTTTATTTTCTTTGCTATTATATCTTGACGGACCCGTTGGCGCAATCGGTAGTGACCCTGCCTATTGCGCCAGGAGTCGTGGGTTCGAATCCCACTCAGGACAAATATTCGTGTGACGAACACTTGTATTTGTTCTGTGTCTGGATGTTAATATTATCTATTTAAGTATGTATTTAAAAATATCTATGTACATACATATCAGTCTCTGACACCCATAACACGGGCTCGCACCTACTTTGGGGTTAGATGGCAGTGGACGCCCGCAGCTTCGCTCGCGTAGAATTAGACCCATTAACGACGTCTGCCCGCGTTCGGGTTGCCCACTTGACTTCAAAAACGGCAGAGTTTCATACTAACTTTGCACCCTCGTTTTACCCCCTTAGGGGATGAATTTTCAAAAATCCTTTCTTAGTGCTCCCCTACGTTATAAAAGGAACCCCTGTGCAAAATTTAAAGTTTCTAACCCTTATACTTTAGGCCCTGCGTTGATATGTCAATCAGTCAGTCACCTTCTCCTTTTATATATATAGATATAGATTTATTGTTATATCAGACGAATAATAGTATTGATGTAGTATTTTGTATGTAGGTAGCGGAGGAGCACTTCACGAACTTGAAGAGCCAATACGCAGACACGGTCCTGCGCTGCCGCGACCTGTGCGACCAGGCCGTCGACCCGCTGGACTTCGTGCGGACCGCCGGTACGTATACACACAGCACACACACAACCATACATCGCTACGACCCATAGACGTCCCACTGCTGGGCACTGGTCTCCCCCACAGACAGCTGCGGGAGGTCTATAGCATACTCCACCACGCTGCTCCAATGCGGATTGGTGGAGGGGTTAGTGGCCAACCCAGTGTCGAATGTTCTCAAGACACCCGAAGGTCTTCGACAGGCTTAACGACTGTTTCCAGCATTGAAAACAACCGGGACCGACGGCTTTACGTGCCCTCCGAAGCACGGTAGCGTCCATGAAATTTCGCCACAAACCGACCGCGCCCGTCGTTGACACACAACCATACATACGCACGCAGTAAATCTAATTAACAAACTTATTGACGGTGACATATGGTAAAAAAAGGGATCAGTTTATAGTCATGTTGGTGGGTAAAAAAATAAAACAGAATTAGTTGAAACAAAGGGATTTTATTTCCATTGATTATTACAAAAATTTATGTCTGTGCGCAAACCAAAGAGAAAATGGCCGTTCATCAGAAGGATTGACATGTGTCTTCTTTGGGATAAACTTTGTTGGGATCATTGTGCTTTTAATACTTCATAACCAAAAATTACATTTTAAAAAATGGCTAAACTGGAAACAGACGTAATAATTTCTTTTTCCAAAAGTAACAACTTCTGTTTCCAAAAGTAACCACTTCTGTTTCCAAAAGTAACCACTTCTGTTTCCAGAAGTAACCACTTTTGTTTACTTCTCTTCCAGTTTACCCCGCCTAAAAAGCGATCGATCTGATAAATGATAATGATATTGTCATTATTATATTTCAGGAGAACTTATGCAGAAACATACATACTTGTGCGAAGACGCCATCCGCACTAATGACTCTCAGAAGATGGTTGACAACACTTCAGCTATCGCGAGGTAAGTTTTTCTTGAATCTACGTTACTCTCGCACTGAATGTTGGTAAATTTTACCGATCTTAGTGTATTTTCGCGCGTAGACTATGCGCGTTATTCTGAAGGATTTGCAATACATAACGTGTGGAAATTAATTGGGTGTGTAACTAGCGTCAATCTACTTGTTAAGTGCAAAAGTCAGTGGCAATAAAGACAACTAAGCAAATCACTCCACCAATCCGCATTGGAGCAGCGCGGTGGAGTATGCTCTAGACCTCCCGCAGCAGTGTCAGTAGGGGAGACCCGTGCCCAGCAGTGGGACGTCTATGGGTCGCAGCGAAGCAAATCACAGCCCAAAACACCTATTCTATACCAAACAACGTGAAACCTAAAGACCCGACTTGCATACATTGTTGCGCTCTAAAACGGCGGCAACACTAGCTAGCTCATGAATTTCGTGGTGATGACTTGGCTCACATGTGTTAAGTAGAAAAAAACATTGATAAAAAGAAGGGTTCCTCATTTCTTTTACCGTGGAGTATGGTGAGCGCATCGTCACAAACACGCTTAGACGCATTTAATTAATAACAGGTACTGTTAGCCATTTCGAGTTACTTTCACTTAACAGGCTGTACTGAAAATCAGTGTTGCGGTGTTATGTCGCAACTGGGCGGAGTGCAGATCCATTTGCTATCATTTTTATATTTTAGCAAATAAATTCTTTCTTTCTTTCTTTTCTTTCATTTTATCGACTCAAACATCCTGGTGATGTCAGTGCACAGGAGTAACCTCAGCACTTTGCGGTGTGCGATTGAATGCATTGAGGGCAATTTTATCTTCAATTTGATCTAGGCAAATTAGGGAGAGAAACTTCTTCTTCTCCCCGACATACGTAACGATTAAAAAATTGCAACGTCCAACATGCTACGTCCTGCTCTCTTCTCTTCCAGGTATATTGCCGTGCCCTACAGGGTTCATGTTAAAAATGTTGTTAAAATGTTTTAATCATGACTGCAATAAATAATAATAATAAATAATAAAAGCCTTTATTCTCTGACCTTAACTTACATGCTATTCATATAAAACAGTAGGTATTCTTATATATAATTAACATAGCAAAATAAAAAATCATTAGCAATCACTGGTCAGGTTGTCTGTCGACATAGGCCTCCCCCAATTCTTTCCACGTCTCTCTATCCTTAGCAGACCTTCTCCATCCTTTTGGTAAATCATCCTCCCATCTTTTGACTTGACCTCCCCGTTGTCTTTTCCCGTCCCTCGGATACCACTCTATGACATCCTTAGTCAATTTTTTTTTTTTAGTTTTTTTTTTTAATTTTTTTTTTTTTCATGACTGCAATAAATGAATCGCAGGCTAGCGAACCGCGTGCTGCTGGTGGGCGGGGCGGAGCGCGACAACACCGAGGACGGGCAGTTCGCGCACGCGCTCGCGGCCGCGCAGCAGCGGCTGCAGGCGGCCATCGCGCCCGCCGTGCGCCAGGCCAAGCTGCTGGCGCTCGGCCAGCGGCAGGCGGCGCCGGCGTGGCGCGCGGCCAACGACGAGGTACCCGCGGAGACCGGGGGCTCCCGCTGTGGACAACACCGAGGACGGGCAGTTCGCGCGCGCGCTCGCGGCCGCGCAGCAGCGGCTGCAGGCGGCCATCGCGCCCGCCGTGCGCCAGGCCAAGCTGCTGGCGCTCGGCCAGCGGCAGGCGGCGCCGGCGTGGCGCGCGGCCAACGACGAGGTACCCGCGGAGACCGGGGGCTCCCGCTGTGGACAACACCGAGGACGGGCAGTTCGCGCGCGCGCTCGCGGCCGCGCAGCAGCGGCTGCAGGCGGCCATCGCGCCCGCCGTGCGCCAGGCCAAGCTGCTGGCGCTCGGCCAGCGGCAGGCGGCGCCGGCGTGGCGCGCGGCCAACGACGAGGTACCCGCGGAGACCGGGGGCTCCCGCTGTGGACAACACCGAGGACGGGCAGTTCGCGCGCGCGCTCGCGGCCGCGCAGCAGCGGCTGCAGGCGGCCATCGCGCCCGCCGTGCGCCAGGCCAAGCTGCTGGCGCTCGGCCAGCGGCAGGCGGCGCCGGCGTGGCGCGCGGCCAACGACGAGGTACCCGCGGGGACCGGGGGCTCCCGCTGTAGACAACACCGAGGACGGGCAGTTCGCGCACGCGCTCGCGTCAGTGGTCATGTCACAACTCGGCCAAACTAATCACACAGATCAGATCCGTACTGAAAATCAGCGTCATGTCTTAATTTCGAGTCAAGACAATTATTTTTTGTTTTTAAACCAACACTATTTTTATTAAGTTCACCTTCGTCAGTAACGTGCACATAAACATCATAAACTTGCGTAATAATTGTACAAAATAGACATGTATATCAAATCCCATGTCATCCCACAGATAATAAAAGCGGCGAGCGGCGTAGAGGAAGCCCTAGCGCGGCACTACGCGCCGCCGCCGCCGCCGCCGGCGCTGCCCGAGGCGCTCTCGGCCATGCGGCTGCACGAGGCGCAGGCCCCGCCGCGCCCGCCGCCGCCCGCGCCCGCCAGCGCGCCGCCCCGCCCCCCGCCGCCCGACACCGACGACGAGGGGGAGGACATCTTCAGGCGGCAGCCGCATCCCAGCCAACCTATATTGGTCAGTTTATTTTTAAAAAAGTTTAAAAATCCGGCTTGAAGGACCAATAGTTAAATCTTACTTAAGAAGTCCGGGTTCTTGTCATGACTACTTAAATTAACGAAACGTTACCTGCGTGGACTTTTCTATGAATGCAGCCTAGTGTTTAAGAATTCGACCTGAAGAAGCCCGGGTTCAAATCCCTGTGACGTCACATTGAACGCAAGGAAACGTTAGCGACGCTGCACAGTTCGATGGAACGTTAGTTGTGTATGAGAGTACGAAATAGATAGAAAAACTGGGACCTAAACATAACTGGTGAAAAGCGGTACAGTACACCCAGTACTGTACACCCACCCTGTACAGTACACCCACTATACTATAATGTACAGTACTGTTCACATGCTCAGAAATTAGTTCCTATTAAATTCCGCATCATGGTCGACCGATATTTTGGGAGAGAAAGATGTTTTGGTTGGTAACAGGAGTATATTTTGGTTCTATACTCTTAAGTAGTTCTATGGTAAATGGTATGGTATGGGATGAGGGTATGTTATGGTAGTACGACGATTATACGCAGATATGGTAAATTGTTATAGAATACGCGGCGCTTCGAGCGGCTGCTGGTCACGTACTGATGTTAAATTCTATTAGATTAAGTATAGCGTATTAGCGCGCAATCGGTAGTGACCCTGTCTGTTGCGCCAAAGGTCGTGGGTTCGAATCCCACTCAGGACAAATATTCGTGTGACGAACACTTGTATTTGTTCTGTGTCTGGATGTCAATATTATCTATTTAAGTATGTATTTAAAAATATCTATGTATGTATATCAGTCTCTGACACCCATAACACAGGCTCGCGCCTATTTTGGGGTCAGATGGCCGTGTGTGAAAATGTCCAAGATATTTATTATTATTATTATTATTTATTATTGATATTATTAGGAATTTAATCTATAAATTCCGCATCATGGTCGACTGTCATATATTCCTGGGCGCCCTATCCACTTACTTTACCTTTCGTATACCGTACCTTATCTTAGTAAAGATTAAATTCCGCATCATGGTCGACTGTCATATATTCCTGGGCGACCTATCCAATTACTTTACCTTATACCGTACCTTATCTATACCATGTTATTGTCATCTGTTATTGTCCTTGCCGCAGGTGGCAGCGCACAACCTGCACAAGGCGGTGCGCGAGTGGTCGTCGAAGGACAACGAGATCATCGCGGCCGCCAAGCGGATGGCGATACTCATGGCGCGCCTGTCCGACCTCGTGCGCTCCGACTCCAAGGGTAAGGCTTGGAGCTGGGGCTCCATAGGGTGAGGCTGGGCTTTGTAGGCTAGGCTAATTTAGGGTGAGGCTGGGCTATGGGCGCTCCCACGCTCAACGGCGGGGATGTCACAGTGGTCGTCGAAGGACAACGAGATCATCGCGGCCGCCAAGCGGATGGCGATACTCATGGCGCGCCTGTCCGACCTCGTGCGCTCCGACTCCAAGGGTAAGGCTTGGAGCTGGGGCTCCATAGGGTGAGGCTGGGCTTTGTAGGCTAGGCTAATTTAGGGTGAGGCTGGGCTTTGGCCGCTCCCACGCTCAACGGCGGGGATGTCACAGTGGTCGTCGAAGGACAACGAGATCATCGCGGCCGCCAAGCGGATGGCGATACTCATGGCGCGCCTGTCCGACCTCGTGCGCTCCGACTCCAAGGGTAAGGCTTGGAGCTGGGGCTTCGTAGGGTGAGGCTGGGCTTTGTAGGCTAGGCTATTTTAGGGGGAGGCTGGGCTATGGGCGCTCCCACGCTCAACGGCGGGGATGTCACCGACGGGTCACCCTGGAGCAATTGCCCGGATAGAGGGGATGTCCCCTAATTCCGAATTCCCTCGACGCAAGAGCGCCCACGGCGCTGCGGAAGAGGGGGAAAGGTCTGTCTGTCTATGTGGGCTTTGTAGGCTAGGCTATTTAGGGTGAGACTGGGCTTTGTAGGCTAGGCTTATTTAGGGTAAGGCTGGGGTTTGATGGAGTAAGCTGGGGTTTGCTAGGGTAATGCTGGGGTATTTAGGGTAAGAGGTATGCTGGGGCTCGCTAGGGTAAGGCTATGAGTAAGCTGGGGCTTGCTGGGGTATTTAGGGTAAGAGGTATGCTGGGGCTCGCTAGGGTTAGGCTGGGTTGATAGAGTAAGCTGTTGCTTGCTAAGGTAAGGCTGTGGTTGCTAGGGTATTTCTGGGCTCGCTAAGGTAAGACTGGCTGGGGCTACTGGCTTGCTTGGTTAACACTGATTACCGGGACAATCTAAGAGGACCTTAGTGCAGTTGATCGTAAAAACGATACTGGCTCGAAGGACCAATATTGTGTATAATCCGAAGACCACTGGAGATGCAATTGCAGTTTTTTTATTTCTACGTAATAATGTAAATATATACTTTAATATTTTTAAAAATGCTCATGGACAGGTGTCCATGTGGATGTACAGATGTACATGCATCCACAGTATCTGTCTACAGTAGGTTTTTTGAGAATATTTATTTGGAAGGTATAGACTGTAAGTACATATTGTAATGACATAAGAACTTAAACATTACCACTATAAATATATTGCAACGCTTTTTCTAGCCTCATCACCATTTTAATCCATGCTTTTTCTATGTATTTACTCATTGTATGTGTATTGTATATTAATTGTAAATATGGATATGCTTCTGTCTTACGCTTTCTTACGGATAGAGGTCGCTTTAAACCTAAATGGTAAGTCGTCTGCACATTATAATCATTTACTTTAAGTGTATGCTTATACGAATTGATTTTTTTTACATCTAAACAGAATTTTCGTATTTGTTTTATGTAATAAATTGTTCTAATATATACCGCGCTTGATTATAAATCAGAAATGCCATCTTACGTTATAATAATGTCATATTATTATGGTTAATATGATTATATAGTCATTCGCAATATCCATTAAAATTCATCAATTGAATACATCAGCTTCACATTTTTAATGTAATTACTGTATTTAATTGTATGTACGATTGGTATATTTCGGTAATCGTTACATTTAATATTTGTGGGAGAGATACCGGGGAGATATTGTTTTTAATATAGGTAGATTTGTTTGTTAAATTTGAATCTTTAGTTGGATCTTTTATCGGGAAACGGAGCACAGGCTGCCCTCCACCCAGATCAACTGATGACCTTAAAAAGTCAGCAGGTGATCGCTGGACTCAGAAGGCACTGAATCGAAAGGAGTGGCTTATATCCAGCAGTGGACTTTGAAAGGCTGATGGATGGTGTAGTGTATGTGGGTCCCGGGCAGCGGCCGGACAGTCACGCGCTAGCTGTGAGCATGTTCGGACGTGCGCGGGACGCATTACCTACCATGCATCCACCTATTGAGTGATCAAAGGCGTGTTTTATTGACCCAACGGTCACTAGAAACCCTACAGATGGATGGATGGATGGATGGATACAGGCATAATAAAGGACCCGTTAATATAATAATAGTGAAACATAAAGTTTACATAAATAAATATTAATAATAAAATCTCTTTATTGCCATCAAATTTATACAATTTTACACAAAAAAAGAACTTAAAAAATCTGAGGCAATGGGAGCTGGCTCAGCTGTTTGCTTCTTTTCGACCGAAATCCTGGGAAGCGCTGGTTTTCAGCCAGTCCCGTCATAATATTCAGTTTGTTTTAAAACAAGTACGCGATTGTTTCCAGGCAGCAAGCGTGAGCTGATCGCCACCGCGAAAGCCATCGCGGAGGCCTCGGAGGAGGTGACGCGGCTCGCCAAGAAGCTGGCCCTCGAGTGCACGGACAAGAGGATACGGACTGTACGTATCACCATCGCCGTGGCAATCCATTAGCGGTCTCCTGCAGGGCATGGTCGTTGCTAAGGCCAGGAGTGTACTCCATCGCCGTCCGAAGGGCTTGATTTGATTCCCTTCGTGCTCTCGGAAGTGCTGAAGAAATGTTTGCCATTGGAGATCAGCCATTAAGGGATGGTTTCAAATATAAATGGTAAATAGCCTTTAGGGGAAACCCGTGCCCAGCTGTGGGACGTCTATGGGTCGCAGCGAAATAGCCTTTCGACGGCAATCTACAACAATGATTACCACTAATCTATCTAATCGAAATCTAGCTTCACCTGCAGTTCCGCTGATGATAATCGGATTAAGATTAAGATTTTATCGATAAATTTATGCTGGATTTCATAACCTATCTACGGATAGTTTTGGCTATCGGAGATAGAAATTTAACATAAGTTCCACATAAAATGTGTCGAATTTGTATCTCCGATAGCCAAATCTATCCTTAGATAGGTTATTGAAATCCAGCGTTAATCGATTAAAAGTTGATCGATAGTTAGAAAACAATTTAAAAATCGAGTGATTTTCTTTTTTTGTTGTAAAAATCGCGGGAACCATGTCTTTTTTTGCACATATGTTAAAACAGGGCCTGGATAATATTCCAAGCCTTGTTTTTCCAGCATTTCGTTGAGTAGGAGAAGATGGACAAACCAACAAACAAACAAGACCTATATTATATATATTAGTAAGGATTTATATTTTGTAATGATGATTTATATTATGTAATGATGATTTATATTTTGTAATGATTATTTATATTATGTAATGATGATTTATATTTTGTAATGATGAATTTTTTTCTCGTGGCAGAACCTGCTGCAGGTGTGCGAGCGCATCCCCACCATCGGCACGCAGCTCAAGATCCTCTCCACCGTCAAGGCCACCATGCTGGGCGCGCAAGGTACTGTCTCCCTAGTACTAGTACTAATACTTGTAGTCCTAGTATTATGTGTATAGTACTAGTCATTGATATTGACGTGACAACGTCTTATAAATAGGTTTGCCGGGTGACACTTCAAGAAACTGCGTTACGCTCCGCTCACGTTATGCGCTCACAATGAGAGCGAGTGAGAGGCACGCGTCCCTTCCACTCGGGCATGGTTAGCCCGCCTAAGAGCGAGAGAGACGATACGATACGAGACGATACTACTATACGAATGAATATTCACATTAAAATTATTTTACCACTCAAAGTCGTTGTCACGTAAAACTTTCGCCCGTATACCGACTTTACAGGCAACCAATATTTTTTTCTTAACTAAAAGGTTGCGATATAAAATTATGGATAAGCATTGGTATCTTTTAGATGAAATACAATCTGCCTCAATGGTATAGTGCTGGGTTCGATCCCCAGGTTGAGCAGAGCTTTATTAGGTTTTCCTAACTTAAAATTCTTAGCTCGGAGTCTGGACTTGTATTCGGGTGGCTTGAGAACATTCGACACTGGGTTGGCCACTAACCCCTCCACCAATCCGCATTGGAGCAGCGTGGTGGCGTATGCTCTAGACCTCCCGCAGCTGCGTCTGTGGGGGAGACCCGTGCCCAGCAGTGGGAAGTCTATGGGTCGCAGCGCGTATGGCAATAGGCTCCTACTACATGAGACCTAAACATAAGCTGTGAAAAGAGGATGTACAGGTATACACACCTGCCAGCCCCTTCAGCGAAATACATGCGTTATGTCATGTTTATTATGATACGTTTATATTAAGTTTGTGATACGATTAGTAAATATCTATACTAATATTATAAAGTGGAAACATTTGTTTGTAATGTTTTCACACAAAAACTACTGGACCGATTTCAAAAATTCTTTCACCATTAGAAAGCTGCAAATTCACTGAGTGACATAGGCTATGTAATATTACTAGGTAAACGAAACTATTGTTATGTCTAATTCCACGAGCGAAGCTGCGGGCGTCCACTAGTTATATAAAAAGCTTCTTTATTAAAAAGTTTATTCCAAAGTATTTGAGTTGTTTAGTATTCATTATTTTGATCTTGTAACCTCCTGCCTATTTCGATTTTATTAGTTTAACATGTATCCACTTATTATATTAATTATTATCTTATTAAGCCGTAACAATTTATTTTAATATGATAATTGTTTTTCTTATCTAATTCTTTGTTGAAAGTGGTTTGTGTAAATATACAGAAAACGGAGCGTTCAAAGGGTCTAAATATAACAGTTTATAAATAAATATTAGTTCCATAGTTGCGCCAGTATTGATATTAACACGATATGATTTTAGATTAACGAATAATACACAAGTAAATATATTTGAGAGATGCATTTGAGACCTGTGGTAAATTGTTTCCATTTCTATGTGTGTCTACCATAGCAGCATAACGGTACTAAATATTTCTACTACTAGTTAAAATTAAATACTTTGACTGTGATTTATATGCCTAAAATACAAATAAAATAAAAATAGGCTTTACTGTTCGCCAATTCAAAGATAAAAAGTCAGTATAGTGAATAAGGAACATAATACTATTTCCCATAACATCTAAAAATCAAGGCGCTTGAACGCTCCCGGCATGCGCGGCTAATCCCTCTTTTCTTGCTCTGTCCCCCAGTGGGCATGCCGGATTACAAAGGTAAAATTAGCTTTGCTTCGACGCTTATACAGGGTGAAGCCAGTTGTGCAAATCGCAAAAACGTTAATTCTAATCGCGTATCTTAAATCTAACGGTGAAGGACACACCGTGAGGAAACCTGCATGCCTGAGAGTTCTTCTAATGTTCTCGAAGGCATGTGAAGTCTGCCAATCCGCACTTGGCCAGCGTGGTGGACTAAGGCCCAATCCCTCCCGTTCTGAGAGGAGACCCGTGCCCAACAGTGGGACAAAGAAAGGGTTGTGATGATGATGATCTTAAATTTGTTTTATAAGTGGTTGTAAACTGTAATGTTTTGTCAATCTTTATTTTTAATTGTAGTTCTGAACACAGTATAGGTAATTGTTACTGTCCTGGAACTTTTCTTATATACCTATAATTATTATTGCTTAGTCTATCTGTCGCATGGCTCACCCTGTATATTTTGTTCTTTTTATCCATTTTATAATTTACGTATCGTGTTGTAATACTTGTAATAAGCAGGCACATTTATTGTTAGTATTCCACGCATTGTATATGTATCGCACCGCACGGGCTATGGTGTTAAAACACTCTGTTCTTACGAGTACGTACATACATACATAGGTATGTCAAAATATGTGAGCATGCTATGTAAAAATGTCTGCCGTTAACGTTTGAGGAAAACATTGTGACTGTTCGCAGTGTTCTCGAACGCATCACATGCTTGTTTGATAATTTGGCCAACGATCAACTGACCACCAATGGGATGTAATGCCCAAGTGTCTACGTTTTTAATCTTAATCTCACTATAAAAATCCTCTTCTAAGAAATAACCAGTTTTCAATACTCAACTGGTTCTTAGCTATAAAGTCTTATTCTTAAAAAATTAATAAACCTATTTTGGCTATAGAGTGGTTTGTCTACTTTATTCAAATTCAATTCAGAATTGACAGAAATTGACAAAAAACTATAGCTATAATATGTTTATTAATTGTTAATGAATAAGAGTAATAGATTCCGGTTCCGGCTTGTTGACAACAATACGTAGATTTGCACATCTCTGTTTTAAAATTAAGTAAAAACTGTTACATCGACTAACCGCGTAAAAATCCACTCAAATCCAAAGTTTAACATCAAAAAGTGTATAACTAACTAAAAATAGTGTTGAGAAAGTGGAAATAAAACAGTGATTATCACAAATACATCAGTAAATAAGAGGTTATATTCCTGACAACGACGTCAAAAACCATAGACAACTCATACTCCCGAACAATTACCAACCGAACAGTGACATTAAGTTACGTTCAGTATAACGTTCATTACATACGGCACGAAACGTAGAGCGAGATACATAAACGACACAGAACTACTTTAGCAAAAGAGTATTAACGTTTAATTATGGAGAACTTAGTACCGTTTTTGGAACAAATGAAGATAGAAATGGCAAACCAAACACGAGATATTATATCTCAAATGGAGGAAAAATTAGCACCGTTAAAATGTGAAATTGCCGATCTAAAAGTGGAAAATCAAAACTTAAGACAAAAAATAGCAAATTTAGATACCTACAACAGGAAAAATAATGTTATCATTCATGGATTTCAAGAACGTGAAATTTCGTCTACTGATCTTTTGAGAAAAACAACTGAAAAAATTAAAAACGACCTAAAAATCAATGTAGAAAGTAGGGACATAGACTTTATTCACAGAATAGGAAAGAAAGACGATAAAAACATAAAACCAAGACCAATATTAATGAGATTCGTTAACAGCTGGAAGAAAAATGAAATAATGAGTAATAAGAAAAGATTCAAGGACATATACGCTTCGGATGACTACTCAAAGGAGGTTATGGAAAAGAGAAGAGAACTCCTGCCAAAGCTCAAAGAAGAAAGAAATAAAGGGAACTACGCCGTGCTCAAACATGATAAGTTAATTGTTAAAGAGGGAAATATGCAAAAGGAAAAACGAAAAAGGGACGAATCTTCTTCGCCAGATTTAACGTCTCGGAAACAATATGCGCCATCTAAAATAAATAGAATTAATGCATTCGATGCCATGAGAGCAAGAAGCAATTCCTTATCAGCAATTAAACCTACACCAGATCATAGTGCATAGGACAAATTCATCAGCCACCGGAATAAAACCACATTAAACCTAGAACTAACACGTAGTACAAACGAATCATTCCCCAAGCCGACTGGTCATCGTGGGGAATCAGACCTTCACCCTCCATCTGAAACGAACACTAACACAACCAATTTAAGAAAAAAATCGAAAAACAAAGATAACAAAAGACTAAAAATTGGGACGTATAATGTGCGATCCTTGTCGTCAACTGAACGATTTTTAGAACTATTAAATGGACTTGAAAATATAAACATCGACGTACTGGGGCTGTCTGAAGTAAGAAGATTAGGCTGCGTTATAGAAGAATACCAAGACTATATTTTCTGTTACATGGGGCAAACAAAGGGTTTATACGGAGTAGGGTTTTTAGTAAGAAAAATGTTCAAAAGCAATATTGTACAATTCACGGGAATCTCAGAAAGAGTCGCATTACTGCAAATGAAATTTGAAGAACTAAATATTTCATTGATACAAGTTTATGCACCAACAGAAAGATCGCCGGAAGTCGAAATCCAAGAATTCTACACCGATGTTAGAAAAGCTCAGGAATTGGCCCAAGGAATAATAATAGTATTAGGAGACTTTAACGCGAAAATAGGTCAACCCAGAGAAGATGAAAGTCTTATAATGGGATCCTATGGGATTGGCAAAAGAAACGAAAGGGGTCAAAGATTAATAGATTACGCATTAGAATTTAAACTCTCGATTATAAATACATATTTTAAAAAAAGGTTAAATAGAAAATGGACTTGGTCAGCACCTGATGAGAAAGTTAAAAACGAAATAGATTTTATTTTAACAGACACACCAAAATTAATTATTAAATATGAAGTTCTAAATAAGGTTAAATTTTCATCCGACCATAGACTATTACGAGCTACGCTAAATTTAAACCTGCCGAAAAAGAGCAGGAAAAACTTCAAACCTCTTCCTAGAATTCCAAAAACAGATGAAGAAATTAAGCATTATTTATTTTGTCTAAAATCCCGAATGGATCAGATCCCAAACATATCTGACGACACGTACACAGTTCAGGACTACTATGACAGAATCGAAGAGTCAATAATTTACAGCCTAACAGACTATAATAATAACACAATCAAGAAAAAAGGACATAAAATACTTACTGAAAATACTTTTAAATTATTAGAGCGACGCTATGAACTTTTGTCGACAAAGAAAAAAGACAAGAAAACTAGAATGGAATTAAGTAAACTATACAAGGAAACCAGTAAGTCAATCAGAAAGGATTATAGTGTATATAGACATGATGTAATATCAAAAAACTTAAATAAATTTAGAAGCACAAAAAGAGCTTTCAAGGAACTAAATATATGCAAAAGATGGATAAATGAATTAGAAAACAAAGGCACTAAAACCAAAACCAGAGATGAAGTTATAGATCAAGCAACAATATTCTATCAGGAACTGTACAAGAAAAGGGAAGAAGAAAACATAATAAATGAAAATATTGACTTTTCCTGCAACTCAAAAACATTTGGCTTAATTGAAGAAAAAGAATTATATGAAAATATAAAAGATTTAAAAAACGATAGAAGTCCCGGTCAGGACAGAATTACAAATGAAGCTCTCAAACTAGGTGCACCTATCTTGTTAAGATACCTCACACAACTTTTTAATAGAATACTAAAAACAGGGAAGATTCCAAGTCAGTGGTGCTCATCTGATATAATACTGCTATATAAAAAAGGAAGCCCGCTGGATATTGGTAACTACAGGCCTATTAGCTTATTGGCAAATTTATATAAGCTCTTTGCATCAACAATACTAAAACGAATTGCAAGTGAGATCGACAATGCACAACCAATTGAGCAAGCAGGCTTCCGGTCAGGATTCAGTACAACTGATCACATACAGGCGTTAGAACAGGTCATGGAGAAGTACAAAGAGTTTAACAGACCCCTGTACTTAGCCTTTATTGACTATCGTAAAGCCTTTGATAGTATAAGCCACAGCTCTATATGGAACGCACTAGAGTTGCTAAATGTAAATCGTACATACATAAATATTATAAAGAGTATATATACTAATAGTACAAGTAAGATAAGACTAGAAACTAAAGGCAAGGAAATAAAAATTGAAAGAGGAGTTAGACAGGGGGACCCACTGTCTCCAAAGCTATTTATTTCTGTATTAGAAATTCTATTTAGAGGCTTAAACTGGAAAAATAGAGGAATAAAGATAAAGCACACTTACCTAAGTCATCTTAGATTTGCGGATGATATTGTCATTCTAGCGGAAACAGCGAAAGACTTAGAAGAAATGATAAGTGCATTAGCCTCAGAAAGCTCAAAAATAGGATTAGAATTGAATGAATCGAAAACTAAAGTAATGACTAATAGCCTACCAATACCTATCTCAGTAAGAGGAAATAAAATAGACTATATAAACAAGTACATATATCTGGGTAAACAAGTGTCATTCAGTAACACCAACAATGATGAAGAAATAGATAGGAGAACAAATATAACATGGAAAAAATTCTGGGCCCATAAGGAAATTTTAAAAGGAAACTATTCTATGGCAATGAAGAAAATTGTATTTGATACCTGCCTCTTACCTTGTCTACTGTATGGTAGCCAAACATGGATATTCACCAACAAAGCTAAACAAAAAATACAAACAACACAAAGAGCTATGGAGAGAAGCATATTAAAAATAAGAAAGATACAAAAAATAAGAAGTGAAATAATAAGGACAAAAACAAAACTAACCGATGCACTCAAGCAAGCCCTAAGACTTAAATGGAAATGGGCTGGTCACATATGCAGATACTCTGATAGTCGATGGACGCTACAGACAACCCGATGGGGCGGACCAACAGGAAAGAGAAGAGTAGGCAGGCCAAATAGACGGTGGGCTGATGATATAGTCGAAAGAGCAGGGCCACACTGGTTGACCCTAGGAAGAGACAGAGAGGCATGGAAGAAGATGGGGGAGGCCTTCACCCAAAGAGGGATCCATATCCCAGAAGAAAGTATATTTTAAACTAACATTACTAACAAATAGACATTAAGTAAATATGTAAATAAATAAATATACTACTAACAAAATACTAACATTACAACTGTAAGAGGGAAATGGAAATAAAGGCTTTTTTATTTATTTTATTTAAGAGTAATAAATCTAGAATCTAAATAAGAGGGATTAATCTTTAGTTTGTAGTCCAAGTACTAGATAATACTAGATAAATGATACAGGCTAAAAACCCTGCAATGTGTTACAGGTAGCGAGGAGGACCAAGAGGCCACCGAAATGCTGGTCGGCAACGCGCAGAATCTCATGCAAAGCGTAAGTTCTTTTTAATGTATTTATGTATGTACTCACTCATACATATATCATAGATACACACACATACATACATCATAGATACACACACATAGACAAAATACACTAGTACTTACTTTCAAGTTCAGTAAGGATGTTTATTTGTCACAAAATCGATCGTGCGAAGAATCAAGGGAACATAAATTTAACGAGATAAAAAGATGAATATGAATCCTATATATATATATATATATATATATAGGTGTTGGTATGGTTATCAATCCTACTAATGTACTATTAATTACTTGTACTATTAAGTATTCTGTACCTACTAATAGTAAATATATGAAAGTTTGGGTGTTGCTTAATAATACAAAAAGTACAAAATGGATTTGAATGATACCTATGTGCCAGGTAGATAACGTATATTACATAGGATTCTTTTTATATATATATATATATATATAAAAAGAAAGATAACCATACCAACACCTAGGCCTGGGTGTGTAAGTATTACTACACCACATTCTACTGAGTAATGCAAGATATTGTTTTACTGTCCAGGTGAAGGAGACGGTAAAGGCGGCAGAGGGCGCCTCGATCAAGATCCGCACCGAGCAGGGCGGCTACCGGCTGCGCTGGGTGCGCCGCTCGCCCTGGTACCAGATATAGAGGGGGACACGGAGGGGGGAAGACACGGGAGGGGAGAAATGGGGGAAGACATCGGGAAAAAATACGCAACCTAGCAATCAGAATAAATGGGGGAAGACATCGGGAAAAAATACGCAACCTAGCAATCAGAATAAATGGGGGAAGACACCGGGAAAAAATACGCAACCTAGCAATCAGAATAAATGGGGGAAGACACCGGGAAAAAATACGCAACCTAGCAATCAGAATAAATGGGGGAAGACATCGGGAAAAATTATGCAACCTAGCAATCAGAATAAATGGGGGAAGACATCGGGAAAAAATACGCAACCTAGCAATCAGAATAAATGGGGGAAGACATCGGGAAAAATTATGCAACCTAGCAATCAGAATAAATGGGGGAAGACATAGGGAAAAAATACGCAACCTAGCAATTAGAATAAGTGGGGGAAGACATCAGGAAAACTTATGCAATCTAGCAATCAGAATAAATGGGGGAAGACATCGGGAAAAAATACGCAACCTAGCAATCAGAATAAATGGGGAAAAAAACATCAGGAAAAATTATGCAATCTAGCAATCAGGCCAGAAAGATAGAAATAATTGAGAAAGACAACGAGAAAACATCAGGAAAACTTATGCAATCTAGCAATCAGAATAAATGGGGGAAGACATCGGGATAAAATATGCAACCTAGCAATCAGGCCAGATAGATAGAAAAAAGAGAAAGACAAAGAGAAAACATCAGGAAAACTTATGCAACCTTGCAATCACGCCAGAAAGATGGAAGTAATGAGAGAGATTAAAAGAAAGAAATTAAACCAAATGTCTTTACAATGTTACTCCGCTGCGACCCATAGACGTCCCACTGCTGGGCACGAGTCTCCCCCACAGACGCAGCTGCGGGAGGTCTAGAGCATACTCCACCACGCTGCTCCAATGCGGATTGGTGGTGGAATGTTGGAATGGTTACAATGTTACAGAAAAGTGAAAAAGGTGCGGAGGAAATGATAGAATATAATCAACGAAGTACTTCATGGAACCTAGTAATCAAATTATTAATAATGAAAATAAAATAAATTGAAATTAACTTCCAAAAACACTCGTAATTGTATGACGCTCTTCTGTAGTTGCAGTGACACTTTGTTTAGTATTTGATGAGTGAAAAATGGACGATAAAAAATTATTAATAGATTTAAAATCATCGTAACTGCAACTTGGTGGATGTCGCATTAAATTAGTAAAACAACCTCCTTGTGACAAAGACATCATTGGTACATTTTTGTACTAGCGCTAAGTTATCGTTACGTTTTAAAAAGAGAAAACGGCCTCCTTGTGACAAACACAACCACCTTTACACTACTACAGTTCATTTTTGTACTAGCGCTAAGAAATCGTTAAGTTTTAAAAAGAGAAAACGGCCTCCTTGTGACAAAGACAACCATTACACATACTACAGTACATTTTTGTACCAGCGCTAAGAAATCGTTAAGTTTTAAAAAGAGAAAACGGCCTTCTTGTGACAAAGACAACCACCTTTACACTACTTGACTACTACAGTACATTTTTGTACTAGCGCTAAGTGATAGTTAAGTTTTAAAGAGTTTCGGAGTAATCATACAACAACAATGAAATATTTTAATTTAATCAAGCGATGTCTTTTGACTATAGCTGTGTTTAAATAAGTTATTAAAAATGTATTTTTATGTACTCTTATAAAATCGAATTATTGTATGTAAGAGTAACAAGTGTGTGTGATCTTCGTACGAAAGTGCCATTTCTGTGCTTTATAGATTATATTTAGTGATAGCATGTGATGTCTTGTGTGATAAGGTGTTCAGATGGGTAGGTTTGAGAAACGGTTTATATGTAAACTTATAATCCGGTTAAAACTAGTTTAGTTAAGCTACACCTGGCGTCCCATTGTTGGGCTCCCACTCTCCCACAGCCATCGCTTAGACCAGCCCAATGTCACAAGTCACCCGAAGTCCTTCGATAAGGCTTAACGATTGATTTTTTTACAATTGCAATCAACTGGGACGGACGAATTAACGTGTCCTTCGAAGTACGGAAGCGCTCATGAAAGTATGCCACTATCCATCCATCCATCTATCAGCCTTTTGAGGTCCACTGCTGGACATAGGCCTCTCCTAAACGATACCACTCCGACTGGTCCTGTGCGCGTTCCCGCGTCTTCTTCAGGTCGTCTGTCCACTAGCGGTCACCAATCCACATACAGACCGCACCCGACGTAGCTTAATTATCTCAATTTAGTCGATCACGTACGATCGACGCGATCCGTTGGGCTGTGAACGATTGATTCGCACTATTGATGGTGTACACAAAATTTCAGCTATCAGTCAAGTGGTTTTAAGTGAAAACATGGACCAATAGCAATTTTGCTGGTTTTCCGCTTTCTATAGTTGTTTTGACCGGGTTATGAGATACGAATAATAAGTGTAATTTCTCATGAAACACCATCATACCTACCATTTGACCTAGAGAAGAGATGGCCTTAAAAATTGTAACTTACTAGAACATATATTAAATAAAATATATCTATATATACTTAACTATATTAATATTTATGTATAAGATATTGAAAGCGGCGAGTGCGAAATGTTATTTGAATATTAATTAAACTTTTGTGAATAATATGACTTGGGATGTGAATAATTTATAGTTTTAACAAGAACTATTAATAGAATAAACGATTTCAATTTGAAATATTAATTAATTCTGGCCTTACTTCCTGGCTGAGAAAATCCTTTGTCATAACCTTATTATATTGAATATGATGTATAATTTATGATATAACACAAATAATCTTCACTGTTTTAAAAAGGTTAATTGTAAAATATGTAGACTAATTGAATACATCAAAATGGTTGTAAAGTAATCTTCTGTTTATGTGAATATTAATTTAAGCTTAAAGGTGTCTGCCCACTACACCGTACCATACCATACCGTGCGATTGATTTTTCGTCCTCCATTTTAGATTACGCGTACACGTTTATTTTTTAATACACGGTAACAGTGTAACGTTCATCATACGCGTTTGTATCGGTCGTCATACGCGCGTGTAACGGTCGTAATACGCGTTTATATCGGTCGTCATACGCGCGTGTAGCGGTCGTAATACGCGTTTGTATCGGTCGTCACACGCGCGTGTAACGGTCGTAATACGCGTTTGTATCGGTCGTCACACGCGCGTGTAACGGTCGTCATACGCGCGTGTAACGGTCGTAATACGCGTTTGTATCGATTTGTATGATTGTATAAAGATTTTTATTGCCTGACACGTTCCTGGTACGGTCATGGTATGATATGGTGCAGTGGGCAGATACTAATACTGCCTTTCTAATCTTAATTATAACTAAATAACGATCCGAATGACATTGTGTGAATGGTCTACTAGAAACAGTTGATAAAATATTAGTTAATCATCGCTCAGATACCAAGTTGTTATGCTAGAAAAAGTTTTCTGAAACAGGAGAATTCTTTTCATGACTCATTTTCATTCTTTATTTGACACAATATTTATAAGGCTTTTATTGGTTTCTTATTAAATTAAACCCAGTTGCCTTTGAAAGTTGTGCGTCTTGTCCCATTAAAATTATACAATATATTTACAGTACATATTAATAAATCAATGTTTCATATAATGAGAAAGTATATTTTTGTATGATCGAGTGTGAGATTTTTACGTGTAAATGTTTATTTAAATGTAGAATGATTCGTTGCAGCAATAAACGTTTATATGGGAGTTTTTGGGGAAATCTGGTGGGGCCCATCTTACCCCCACCGTCTATGTCGCGAGCGTCATATATCTATGGATAATATTTTTGACGTGATAACGTCTTCTAAATTGATGAACAGTGTGAGAAAGTATCCCGTTCCGCCTGAGTGTTTTTATTAAATTATTTTTTAATTTTATTAAATTAATTTTACACACGACAACATTGGCGGTTCCATGGCTCCGAAATAGGGAACTGTCAAAATAAATATATAGACTGTTGTCTGTTATCTTTGTATTTTCAATTTTCCTTTTTTGTATTGTATAAAATAATGATTATGACGTTATCACGTAAATCTATCGTCCGTAAACCGACTTTACAGACAACCAGTTTTTATATTGCAATGAAATCCAATATGTAATCTGTTGAAAAATCCCTAAATATAGTATTGTATTTGATTTAGCTAGTGCTAATTAGTATCCTAACATGCCTTTACTAAAGTGATTTTATATAGAGCAGCTATGTGCATAATAACTTTTTTGTTACTAGTAATACGTTTTATTTATTCTAATAAAGCTTTTAATTTACTGGATGTTTTTTTACGACAACCCTATAGTACCCTAACCTCGGGGTTTTGCCACCCCTGCGGCTATGGCTTGTTGCGCATAGAAAACACAGTGTGACATCCCCGAGAACAAATATTTATGTGCGAAATAAATATCTGCCCTGGTCGGGGTTTGAACTCGGGACCCGCGGTTCGCCGGCTCATTTACCACCGTGCCACGGAGTCATCAAATTGGAATCAATGTTGTTTAAAAAGTGTTTTTGTACATATTAAGAGCCGGTATATGACGTCTTGATTCCAGACAGATTTAGTTTAATGTTACCCTGAGATCTAACCGTACCATATAAATGTGTATGTAGATAAATTCATACTTGTGTTTGGTATCTATTCAACTGTATCCAAAATGTTGACTGAAAATAAATAAATAAAGTAAAGATTTCATCCGTAAACTGCCAGGCCAATTCGTATTACCAACTCGCTCAAGCCAGCCGGCGGTCACATGACACTTTGCTTACTTGGTAGTACGTACTACCACTATTATTTTGGATAGGTAACTACAGACACATCGAACTCGCCTCTCACTCGAGCGGTCCGGGTTCAAACCCCAGCGGCACGCACCTATGACTTTTCTAAGTTATGTGCGATTTAAGAAATTAAATGTCACTTGCTTTAACGGTGAAGGACACATCGTGAGGAAAACTGCACGCCTGAGAGTTCATCATAATGTTCTCAGAGGCATGCGAAGTCTGCCAATCCGCACTTGGCCAGCGTGGTGGACTAAGGCATAATCCCTCCCATTCTGAGAGGAGACCCGTGCCCAACAATGGGACAAAGAAAGGGTTGTGATGATGATGATGAAGTACAGACAGTGTATATAGAAATTACCAATAAGAATAAAATTCCAGCGTTAATGCGCTTAGCTTACATTCCATTCCATATAAAAGTACTACTCAGACTAAAATGTCAAGCTCAAGCTCAGATGAATAAATTCATCTGAGAGAATCTGAGATCATCTGAGATATCTGAGAGCTCAAGCGGCAACACCGCAACCCGCGTAAATTCGAGTGTTTCGAGAGCGAGCGAGCCAATCGATCCGACCGACGACCGACGACGCGACGCGACGTTGCCGCTCCGCCGCACGCCAGGTCGCCAGTGCGACGCGACAGTTGCGACGCGATCAGTCGTCATGTTGTTCAACGAGAAACTGGACCTGCGACTTATTCAGCTTGTCAAGGAGAATCCCGTGCTTTACGACCACAACAATGGCAAATATATGGACTTTAACGCGCGGGAGGTCGCCTGGCAGAAGATTGGTGACGAGCTACGACAACCCGGTCAGTATACCGTTTATAATTTACGATTGCGTGACGGCCCTACTCCTTATACCAATTACGTTCTCACTCGATTCTCGAATCACTCTAACTTGATACACCAGACATTCAAGATCAAATCATAAAAAATATTCTCATATGCAATGCTTTTTTAGTAAATATTTTTAATTTCAAATTTAATGATTTGTAATTGTAATAATAATAGTAATATATTTTATTCATACCATTTTAACGCACAGTTTTAAATTTTATTTTGAACTTCAAATTGACTTATGGTATAACTACATAGGGTATAAAATTTCCGTGGTGATCAAACTATTGAAAATCATCAGCGCTTATAAGAACAAAATGTTTTCTTTAGTATTATTATTATTAAAACACACGTTTCTAATTACAGCTGGTGACTGCAAAGTGAGATGGATAAACATTAGGGATGTAAACAGGCGAACTTTAAGAAAAAATATGAAGGAACCAGGAGTCCGAAGTCGCACCTACAAATACGAAAAAGAACTCTATTTCATGAGGCCATACTACAAAGATGTATTGATGTCTAATATGGAGTCAGAATCAGACGAAATGAACAATGATGCGGATGGAGAATTCAATGAGAACACAGCATGTCAGAGTGATGATTCTGAAGAAAAACCAAAACGTAAGGTTAAAATGGCGCGAAGTAGCAAGAAGTCTACTGGAAAGAAAAAGAAAAAAATTACTTACGAAGAAGACACATTGCCACTAAATTCCTTCAGCTTCCCAGAAACAGCTACACCGTCAGAATTCGACCCAACCGACACAGTCGATGCATTCTTGCTCAGCATTGGCGCTACATTAAAAACGTTTTCACCATATCACCTTAATTTAGCTAAGAGCAAGATTTTTTCCGTTGTTCAAGAGCATGATCTCCAACAAATTGTTCAGAAAGAACACCATGAATCATCTTCTAATGATGTCAAAGTGTCCGCTTCGGACCCAATGTACTTACATTAACATTATTTATTTGTATTATTATTATAGTATTAAGGGATTAGTAGATATCGTGAAGTTTAACAGATTAAATTTATTTTATTATCAGAAATTTATTTTACTTGCGTTTACTGCATAACTATGGCTTTTTTTATTAGGTGTCTTTCAAGTTATTTGAAATATTTTGGCTTTTTCAAAGATCCAATCCAATTACCTGTTGGGCTTTGATTATACCTAAGTGTACAGAAAAAAACGAATATACAAATATGAAGAAGTGAGATAAGCACGACTTAAGTTCGACTGGCTGGCAGTAGATTCGATACCGTGGTAGCGTACAACCAGTCAGAAAACAAGATGGCGGTAAGCGTCGCGGGTCGAATCGATAGATAGAGATCGTGAACGCGACGACGATACTGTGACGCGGTGTTCGGGAACGATTAGAGAGAGAGACAAAAGCAGATACAATTATGATTTAGTAAGTCAATAATACCACAGCAGGCTGGCCCTAAGCCCTAAATTAAAATAACAGGTGTTAGGTACTGCAGGCAGAGTGAACTTGACCGTTTGATTGGTCATGAAAATGCCTAGTTGTGTGGTAAAAGGCTGCAAAAATTATGATACCAAAGATAAAAAGACAGATGGAATATCGTACCATCGGTAAGTAAGCTTACATTATTTCCTATTTTTTCTTGTTCAGTAAAAGCTCTTTATTCGCGGGGTAGGCAGGTAAATATAATAGGTAAATAATGTTGCGTAAACATGCCGTGAATACAGAAACCGTGAATATTAAATTAATGAATGGTGATTTTTAAGGGAATAGAGGAGATCCATACTAATCCATACTAATATTATAAATGTGAAAGTGTGTTTGTTTGTTTGTCTGGCTTTCACGTCGCAACGAAGCTATTATATGGTATGGTTTTTGTGTGTGGAGATAGTGAGGAGGGTGGAGAGTGACGTAGGCTACTTTTTACCGCGGTATAACATCCCCATGGGAAGATATCGATGTTTTGTTATTTGCTAGATATGTTGTTAACAGATGGCATTGTTAATTCCCTCATCCCACGCGGGCGGAGCCGCGGGTAAAAGCTAGTACTTTCATAAGTAGGTAATAAATTAAAAAGACATAATACTTATTAAAAAAAAATCAATTCTTCGCTTACGCGTACCTAACACTGATTTTTTTCGCATCGAAATTAGTTTTTCAAATTTAGTCGACATGTCGACATCATAAAAAAGTTGTGTTTGTTTACGTTGTCAATCGTTGTTAACGTTGAATCAATGAAACAACGTACGTACTTACGTACGTACGTACGTACGTATGTATGTTAGGGTGGATCGCTCTTGTATGGAAAAATTTTTTTCTTGGAATTTCGTTTTTGGGGTATGCGGGATAGATGCTCTGAGACCTATTTATTATAACTTTAAAATATTACTTAAAAATAATAATAAGAAGTACTGCCCCAAACTCTATAAAGTTTTGAAAATCTAAGAATATTGATAATGAAATAAAATTAGAATTAGAAGGTTTATTTCAATGATAATAACTTATGCAGCGATATTTCAGTCTAGGAAGAAAACGTTAATTAATTTGAGATAGTTAATTATATCAAATAGGTAGGTATTTCATACACTTTTCCCGCGTAAATATGGAGAGAATTTAGCCAAATTTACGCCCGGTTTCTGGAAAGGCTGATCAACAGAAAAATTAACTAATCGGCTGTCAAATCTCTTGTTAAGTATCATTTGGGTTGCTAGAAGCTTATTCATAGATTTGATTTGATCGGATAGTCAGTTGACAAGTCAGTCAAATCATGCGCTAGAATCCTATGTCAACCGCAATTTTGAGTTTCTGAAACGCTTGTTACGCGATAAAAGACAACCGAATGTCAATACATTAGTAAATTTTTCTCTGATCAACGTTTCAGAAACCGAAATTGATTTGACAGCGCTGTTAAGTTAACAGAGCTGTTAGTTGATTTGAATTTTGATCAGCCTTTCAGAAACCGGGCATTAGTGTTGCAAATAACTGTAAAAAACGTCCTGTTTTTCAATTTTCTCCTATTGAATTTAACTTACCAGACATATCAAAGAGACGTGACGATCTCAGCACGATCAGTTATATTTATTGGAAATTTGTCGAGCGATCAGCGAAGGCCACTTGCAACGATAACTTGGCAAAACGGAATCCAGGTAAAATCTGCCATTCACGATGGCTAACAACAGCCAACCGGATTCTAAGATCGTACTAGTTGCTATACAACTAGTACCCCATCCGAAGGTTTACAAATATTGACTGAATTCGTACTTAAAGTCTATGCGCCGATGTGGTTCAAAATAAAAACGCAACCGTTATGCATTTACGGGGCAAAACACTTGCTCGAGACAATAGTGCTGTCTCGTTATCTTCCAGAACACTTGAAGAAAGTAGTAGACCCGGTAATTCAACGTAATGGTTTTCTTGGGCATTGCGAAAATATTTTGATTGCTATGTTGGCTGACGAACGAAAAACTATAAAAGAGCTGGCGCTGCGACGAATAATTAAAATCCGCGAAGGTCACTAATTTAATTTATTTTAATTTTGTGCTGTTTATTATTTTTTTTATTACTTATAAGTTAAAGTTTAAGTTGTTAGTCTTTAAAAAATAAATAATACTTGTTAAATAATTAACAAAAATCGTTTAAATGATGTCAGACTGAACCTTAGTTTTAGTCAATTTTCGAAAACTTTATCATACCTGGGGCAGTACTTCCACTTAAAATATCAGCATACTGTAATATTAACTTTAAATTGTATCCTCCTAGAGCATCTTTCCCGCACCCCGCCCTAAAAATATTGTCAAAATAAAAAAATCGATCCACCCTAATGTATGTATGTATTGTATGTATGAATGTATGTATGTATGTATGATATCTTTACCCGCGAATACATATTGTAGGAATTGGGTCGCATTTTTTTAATCCGCGATTAAAAAAATGCGACCCAATTCCTACACATTCCTACGACCGAAAACGCGAATAAAAGAATCGCGAATAAGAAGCTTTTACTGTAACAATACATTTAAATAAAAGCATTTTTAAGCGATATCAATACTATTGAGGTTTATGAAAACGCCGCACCCTAGTAACCTTGAAAGGAAGTCATTTCATTTCAAATTTTCGTTTGTATGGAATTTTGTTCAAACATTACCTTTGTTATTTACATTTATAGAATACACGTGTCTCTGTTATTTTGTATTTTGTAACATTCAAATTTAACAGATAATGTTTAAGAATATGTAATTCCATACAAATTTTCATCCTATACAGGATGAAAGTTTGAAAAACTCCAGGAGAACCTTTTTACTTTTCGGAATGAAATAGTAAAATAAAAAAAGATCGGTGTCAGGAATTCAATGAATGTTTGTAAGTACTACCAAGTTTCATTACAATCGGCTTGGTAGCTTTGATTCCTACGCGCACATAGGGACAGACAAAAAGGCAGTAAATTTGAAAAAAATATTTTAAAAGCTTTTATTTAACTTCACTCGTATGTATCTATGTATGTATGTATGTATGTATGTCCTGGAATCTTGCAATCAATATTTCACCCACTTCCACTGAAGCTATCGAGCTGAAATTTGGCACACATTTGGTTCCGATGACAATGCAAAAAAATAAAAATAAAGTTAAAAGTAAAAACCTTTTTTTTTTCAAATATAAATATTTTTTTTTGGTATCGATTACTTCTGTATCGATTATTTATCATCCCCTGTTAGTTCAAGATTTATTCAATGTACAGCCGCGGACCCGTTAGTTTTATTTATGTATGTATAAATTTGCTAAATAAGTAGTCGTTACATTCAAATCCGCTTCAGCTTGACATGATGCTCGGACAGACAAACAGTCTGAGAGAATTTTTTAATTTTTTTTTATTAAAAAAAAAAACACATTTTCGGGTTCTAATAAATATACCAGTTCCTTCGTTCGTTTTTTTAATGAACCTAAATTAAAATGTTTATACAGGTACCTGTGTATACCAGAGTTTCCCAACCTTTTTTGCGTCGAGCCCCCCATATTATAAACAACATTTTCATAAAAAAAGAGTTTCTATTTTAATTTTCAAATTTTCATTTTTTTTTTCAGTTTTTTTAATATCTACGCGTTAAATTGATTTTTCTTTCGAAAACTCAAACGCTTCCCGCGTCTTCGCCATCTCTACGCCCCTAGCCCCTAGCCCCTAGCCCCTAGCCCCTAGCCCCTAGGGAGGCGCGCCCTTTGTTGGATAGTCCTGATCTAGAGCATACTCCACGATGCTGCTGCAATGCAGATTTGTGGAGGCAGCTGCTAAACCTTGGAGTGGAATGGCACTATTATTTTATTTCCAATGCAATTCAGCGTCTTCATCCTCAGCAACCTATAAATGGCATCAAAGGGCTTGAACTATGGGATGAAGATTTGACTAAAGTGAAGAGATTGATGTATGTCCAGGCATTAATTAATTTATGCGGATTAACATGAAGAAGAAAATAATTATTGACTGGTACCTCGTCTTTTATTAGTTCATTAGTTTAATTTTAATAATTTATTATTTTAATCGGGATAAAGGGAATTATATTTATGTATTGTAAAATGACGTGGAATACAGATGCATGCGGACTTCATTGATTTTTTTTAACTTTTATCATAAATTAACAAAATTAACAAATTACTTTTATCAAAATAAATGCTAATAGAAACTGAAAATTTGGTAATAAATATTTTTAAATACCCAGGTAGTGGTATGCTTTCTTCTCTCTTTTCGCTTACGTCATCGAGCTCCTAGCCAAAATGTTATGAATATAGATAGGGTATCAATCAATAATAATTTCTATACTATAAAGACTAACGATGCAAAAAATGATTAAATTACAGACTTCCTAACGATCCAGTGCGTAAAGAGAACTGGTGTCGCATTATTAGGGTACAGCGAAATGAGCCTTATTTCAAGCCTTATAAAAACACAAGAGTGTGCTCGGCTCATTTTCGCGATGAAGAATTTAAAATTTTAAAAAATGGACAGCGGGTGCTAGACAAGGCGGCTTTACCGCAACTTGAGATGATTGTGGTAGGTACTTACATGCATGAGTAGTTAAGCATAATAACACAAAATGTCTTGCTTCTCCTCCTTATTTCGTCCCGGTTGTACTTAAATGAAATTATTGTTAATTACAGGTTAAGGATGAAGAACTCCCGCCACCAACGCCCCCACAAACAGAGGAAATCGATGAAGACATTAGGGCTAATGATCAAAATATACTCTGTGCTAATGATTATATTTTTGACACGCCAATAGTAGTGAAATTAAAAGAAAGAATTGTTGAATTAGAAAGCCGCCAAAGAGTTTTAACCAAAAAAATTAAATCATTAAGGAAACAGAATGCTAGAGTGAACAAGAGAAACAAATCATTGTTGACTATTATTAACGATAAAGGTTTGAACCAGAACAAACAATTAAGCGCATGTGAACCGGTATCCGAAGATAATTCAGATACTGAAAACGAACAAGGAACGAACTCGGCGCCCGACTTGGCAGGCTGAGCCTGTGGTTTCAGTGTGCCCGATGTTTTTAATCAGGTTATAAATTACATTCTTATATTATGAAATATATTACCCTAATATGTAATAATTATGTATTAACTGGAGGATGTAGCGTCCATAACTCAATGGCTCGCGTCGATTCAATGTAATCGAAAGAGTTAAGCAACGACGGGCGCGGTCGGTTTGTGGATGGGTGACCGCTAGTGGCAAAAATTTCATGGACGCTACCGTGCTTCGGAGGGCACGTAAAGCTGACCTCCCACAGCAGTGTCTGTGGGGGAGACCCGTGCCCAGCAGTGGGACGTCTATGGGTCGCAGCGAACTGGAGGATAGTTTGGACAATAAGTGACAGTGCACATAAAATTGTTTGGTTAAAAATTATTTAAAGTGCTTGTTATCTGTTATTATTGTGGTGATTTATTGGTTCTACTTTCCATTAGTTAACTGCTTATTTTGGATTAAAAAGGGGGTGGGGACTCCCGCTCCCCCCACCAAAATTTAGCAATTTGGAAATGCATACTTTTTGTACTCGATGGAGGATAGAGGATTAAAAATCTTATAATTTGATGAATGATCAGTTTAGAATAACATTATATCTATTTTGTTCAAGTAGTATGTAGTTACCTAGACTTTCGTTATGCGTGTACTACTACCTACTACTACGCTTACGAAAGTCTAGGTAACTAAATCACCTCTTAACGAAATAAATTATTTGATATTGACTTTGACTATATCATTACACAAATATCAGAAGCTTGTCACAGATGTCGACGGAACCCCGTTGGGCTGGGTTCCTTGTATGTTATAAGTAATTAAAAATGTTCAAAATAGGTTTTACATTATTATACAATAGGTACCCAAGTTGTTATTGATTTTTAATTTCTTAAATTGTGTATGTTACCTATCATTTATCTACAACACCTGAAACGGTCTGATTAAAACCATAAGATATAATCATTATATTTAAATATTAAGAACTTGTTTTAATTTCTACATGGTACCTTAGTACTCAGTCTGTTGCTGTATTATTGTAGGCTATTATTTACATTAAGACTGTTCAATATTTTGAACATTCTCAAGGTTTTGTATTGTAAATAAGTAGTTTTACCTTAATAAGTAATTCTTATTGTGTTCAGGAATTATATTTATTTGATTTAAATAGGCATAATTTAGTATTATACTTAACCAACTGTACCTACCTGAGTACTTAGTCGATCAGATTTTCGTCGAATCTTTTGTATTTAGTTCGTTAGTATCTTTTAAGTATCATAATTGGATTAATTTTAAAGCGGAAATGGTGTCTAGTGTGATATTTGAATTACCTACCATAATATTGGTAATATGTATGTATACAGTCTTAATGTAAGGTAAAAAGTTAATTAAAGCCTAATTAAATATGAATTATGTGTTAATTTTTGTACTTATTTTAGATTGGTAAAGTAATTATGAGCAAAGATATCACTCATTTAGTGTTAAAAGTTCGTTAACGTAATAAACCCGTGTTGACATTATTTTCATACCACAAATATTTAATATTACTTAAGCTTTAGCTATACGAATAGTAAGTTTTTTTGTTTTTTTATCATATTAAATCAAAACATAAATTAACAACAACAACAGGCAAGCGCAGCTGCGCTGCCTTTTGAAACACTGCGCGAAAGGAGGAAGTTAAAGTAGTTAGTTTGTTTATAATGAAGGTGAAGTGCAGAAACGAATAATTATTACTTAACTATACCTAAGCTGGTGAAAAGTGTAGTAAGCTAATAAGTAACAGCTCAGCTGTCTCTACCTACCCTTTAGGGGAAATACAGGCGCAATGTTACCATGATCAATTTAAACTGCGGAAGCACTGAACACTACACATAAATACATTTAGAACGCGCGGGGCGCGGAATGTACAATGCCACAGTCTAGTAAACGTCCCAGTTTATACTTGAACTGCTGCCCGTTTCGGAGGAATAATGTATCGGCTGCTCTACACTGTGGTACTCTCACGTGCTCTCACTGTATCGAGGTCGGGCGCGTCCCGCTGTCGGTCGTTTACGTAACGTCGTGTGCGTTACATGAGCAGGAGGCCTAGACAAGACAAGTGGCAAAAACGCTAGTAGAATAGATTAACAAATGTATGGGATTGACATTGTATTGACATCGACGACTAATTAGTCGTAAGCGAATGTCAATCCCATACATTTGTTAATCTGTGCTATTTTTATTCTACTAGCGTTTTTCCACTTGTCTAGGTCAGCAGGACAGATTACAATTTTCCCAAGTAATAAATAAAAATAAAATAACTGTTCACTTTTGTTCATTTTCATGCGCATCAATTTTTTTGATACCAAATAAATTAAGTACATACTTTAAAATACGTTAAAATAAAAGTTAAAACGCAAGGGAACTTGGTCTGACTGAAGTGTCAAGAAGCTGCGGGCTTCCACTAGTAAAAATATAAATCTGTCTGATTTTTTTTGGACATTACTTTGTGTTAAATTATTCAATCGCAAAAGTTAAAAAAAAGGTTACAAATAATGATAATAATAGACTCGTAATAGTAATAACGCCGACCGATGCCAGCCGGCAACTCCGGCCAGCATAACGCACAAGTCGTGCGGTCGGCGGAGAGGCGACGTTGCCGTCCCGTCGCACACAGCGCCCGACACGATGCCGTTGCCTTTCAACAAGAGCTTGGACTTGAAACTTATTAAACTCGTCAGAGAAAACGACATTCTCTACAACACTAGACATCCTAAGTACTTGGACTTCGACTCCAGAGAAGTTGTGTGGCAAAAAATCGGGGATAACTTAAGCAGGCCAGGTAAATGAATTTATTTACACTTTCTTTGTCTCGGTCGTCGCGTGTGTGTGTGTATGTGTGTCGTGTTATCGTGATCGTGGCCGCGTGGGCTCGTGACGTAGGCGTATCAACTTTTAATCCGTTTCGTGTAGTGTAACATACCACATCTAAAACACAGAGTTTTAATATTGTGGCTGGTAAACTTTTATGTGTAGAATTTACATATTATTTACACAATATTATACACAGGTGATAGTGATGGGTGGCGTGGAGTCGCGTCTCTTTTATTCATCATCATCATCACAACCCTTTCTATGTCCCACTGTTGGGCACGGGTCTCCTCTGGGAGGGATCAGGTCTTAGTCCACCACGCTGGCCAAGTGCGGATTGGCAGACTTCACATGCCTTCGAGAACATTATAATGAATTCTCAGGCATGCAGGTTTCCTCACGACGTGTCCTCCACCGTGATAGCAAGTGACATTTAATTTCTTAAATCGCACATAACTTAGAAAAGTCATTGGTGCGTACCGCTGGGGTTTGAACCCGGACCGCTCGAGTGAGAGGCGAGTTCGATAGCCACTGGGCTGTCGTCTCTTTTTTATTAAAAGCTTTTATTTAACTTCACTCGTATGTATGTATTCATGTATGTCCTGGAATCTTGCAATCAATATTTCACCCACTTCCACTGAAGCTATCGAGCTGAAATTTGGCACACATATTAGGTTCCGATGACAATGCATGAAAAAAAAAAAGTTATAAAAGCTTTTTAAAAAAATTTTTTTTAGAGTATAATTATTGATAAACATTAACGATTTTAGCGTGCTCTGCAGTAAATCCATAAGTATAATGGTTAGCTACCAAAAATTTAATTTTCCCAGCTCTAGTGTGCAAATCCCGATGGGTCAACATCAGGGACATGATGCGCCGCAAGATCCGGGACCGCCTGCGCAACCCTGGCCACCGGAGCTACAAATACAAGTACGAGGAGGAGCTGTCCTTCATGATGTCCTTCTTCAAAGAGCCCACCTCCACCGACTACGCTGATTACCTCGAGGAAGAAGCTAGCTGCTCGGTCGAGATTCCCGCAGAGGTCTTCAGCGAAGAGTTCGAGAGAAGCGAGCGAGAAGACTGCAGCGAAGTTAAGCCTAGTGTGTCCTTTAGACAGAAGAAAGTAGAAGAGAATTGCAGGGAATCAAACGATGTATACCAGGAACTGAACCCAGCGGATCCTTTGGACGTGTTTCTAATAACCATAGGATCGACTCTCCGCAAGTTCAGCCCGTACTACTTGAACCAGGCGAAGAGTAAGATCTTCCAGGTGGTTCAGGACTATGAGCTGCAGCAGATCGTTGGTAAGAACGACCAGGTGCCTGGCAGCAGTGACAGTACTAGGTAACATGTTTTAAGGGGGATGGCGCCGCTGCACGCGCGCCCCCCGAAGGCCGACCGCTCCCTAGAGAGCTGTTGGACCTTCCCCCCGACCATCAGGGGGGAATTAGCGACTAACGGCTAGTAGTACCGCGAACGCGTACCGCGCGCGCGACGGTCGACTGGCTCCCACGCTCAACAGCGGGGAAGTCCCCCGAATAGAGGGGATCTCCCTTAAGGAAAGGTCTGTCTGTCTGTAGGTAACACGTGTCTTGTTAGGATACGTGGCATTGAAACAGGGATTTTTGTACGTAGAAAAATAAACAAAAAACAATTAATCACAACAGTAGAGTACATTACAGTACGAGATTCGATTTGTTCATGATACAATGAATATTATTTTTTATCCATATTTATTGTACCTAAATTTTAATCGTTATGTATGCTCAAAATAGTCAATAATCTCTGAACTGACTTGAATAATTTTTTGTCAGAGCACGATTTTTTCTTTCTGACTGGTGGCCTAGGTGACTCGTAAAAAATGGTGCTAACATAAAGTTTTATTTACGTTTTGTAGGTAATCATCTTTTTAGTTCATCATTCATCTTCACAACCCTTTTTTTGTCTCACTGTTGGGCACGGATCTCCTCTCAGAATGGAAGCGGATTAGGCCTAAGTCCATGCTGGCCAAGAGCGGATTGGCAGACTTGACATGCCTTTGAGAACATTATGATGAACTCTCAGGCATGCAGGTTACCTCACGATGTGTCCTTCACCGTTATAGCATGTGACATTTAATTTCTTAAATCACTTAACTGTCATTGGTGCGTGCCGCTTGGGTTTGAACCCGGACCGCTCGAGTGAGAGGCGAGTTCGATAGCCACTGGGCTGTCACCGCTGTCTTTTTAGTTAATTATGTGAAAATAGATAAGTAACTAATAATAATTATAAACGTTAAGCATTGACGATATTTTCGTAACGTTTAGGAGGTCTACTTAAAGAGCTATCTTCTCTGTGTACGGTAACTACTCAGTACAAAGTAAGTTCGTGCCTCTCGGATTGAATGTGTATTTTGTTTTCGGAGAAGCAATAAATTATTTTTTTAAGTACATATATCTTTTTATTATGTAGTACCTTTCGTTCATATAACAATAAATATGTTATATAGATATTTATTTAAATATCATGAACATTCTCAAACACGGCCATCTGATCCCAATTAGGCGCGAGCCTGTACTATGGGTGTCAGAGACTGATATACATACATAGATATTTTTAAATACATACTTAAATAACATCCACACAGAGAGCAAATGAGACGAATGTTTGTCCTGAGTGGGATTCGAACCCAGGACCCCTGGCGCAACAGGCAAGGTCACTACCGATTGCGCCAACGGGCCCGTCAAAATACAATAATAGCTAAGCTGCAACCCATAGACGTTACACTACTGGGCATGGGTCTCCCCTACAGACAAATCTGCGGCAGGCCTAGAGCATACTCCACCACGCTGCTCCAATGCGGATTGGTGGAGGAGGAGGAGTAAGTAGAACTAATAAACGATTAAGGCACCGTTCCCCCATTAAAGTTATTCAATTCGGTAAGGATAGAAGATAATACAGGAAACCGTTTTGAAATCCATATCTCTGACCGCAGCGTGACTATTGGGACCGAATTAGAACAACAGGAAAAAGGTTCCGATCGTGCTCAGTTCAGTGCAATTTTTGTGATGTGAACTGGTCGTTTTCACAGGATTTATTTAGCATTAAATACTTATTGGGTAAGTTTTTTATATTTTTTATAAGTCTATCAGTAGATAATAATGTTGTCTATAAACTATAGAGGTAGATAGTAATCTACCTCTATAGTTTATGGACAACATACAAGTAAGGCATTGTAGCGTCCATAGCGTTGTTTTCAATGGTGGAAACAGTCATTAAGCCTTGTCGACGGGCGCGGTCGGTTTGTGGATGGGTGACCGCTAGTAGCAAAAATTTCATGGACGCTACCGTGCTAGGTAAATCCGGTCCCGGTTGTTTTCAATGGTGCAAACAGTCGCTAAGCCTTGTCGAAGACCTTCGGGTAGCTTGAGAACATTCGACACTGGGTAGGCCACTAACTCCTCCACTAATCCGCATTGTAGCAGGGTGGTGGAGTATGCTCTAAACCTCCCGCAGCAGTGTCTGTGGGGGAAAACCCGTGTCCAGCTGTGGGACGTCTATGGGTCGCGGCGATACAGGCAAGTGGAACACCTGATTGTAATGTAGGCATATAATTAAATTAACCTAGGTAGGTAAGTATGGAAACTATTTAATTTTAAGAACATACTAACAGCTGGCACTGGGTTTTAAAGCAGAATCAATAAGAAGAATGCTTTTTTTCGAATCCCACCTGCGCCTGTGGTAGAACATTTTACAGGGTTAAATAATTGCTATGTAATTCTTTATTTGAATTACTAATCGCCTTTCACTCGAGAGGATCATGGTTCAAATTCACGGGTACCACTGTCGCACATACTTATAAGTACCAAAAAATTAAATGTTACCTGCTGTAACGAAAGGAAGGCATCGAGAGGAAGCTTGCATGCGCCTCTCAGAAATCTCCTTCCTATGTTATCGAAGGCATGCGAAGTGACTATGTGACTATGGCCTCATCTCTACCATTCCGGGCCGAACAGTGGGACAAAGAAGAGGTTGTGTGGGTGGCTTGCTTACTTAACTTCGTCATCTATTCCTGTCTTTGCAAGGAAAGCTGAAAATAATTGAAACTTAACAAACGTTTGACATAACGGCAGTAGGTACGATGGCGCCACTTTCGCTGAAGATAGTCCTCGACGACGGAGCCGTCACCAGGACTGTCCTATTCGACTCCGCCACCACCGTCAGGGAAGCCCACGAGATCCTATTGGAGAAGTTTTACAGCCTAGACCGAGATAAAGGTAATATACATTTATTTTTATCTATAATAGTGATATAATCGGATAATAAACGACCACGAGGAAACAACAGCCGCTTTCACTCATTTTTATTAGTTAACAACCGTTATTGTCTTCACACCTTGTGGCTGAACTCTATCGTCTGATCCTGAGTAGTTTTTATATAAGAGGGAGCCAAAAATATTTTACTTTACGTACAAGCGGTGCAGTGCATAAATTTTTTTGCCACTAACGTCACCAATTCAATTGTCAAGGCTGACGGTGCGTACGACTCACCGGGATGTGTAGTCAAAGCGCAAGTTCATAGCGGTGCGTCCGTTCGGCCTTCGTCGGCTGTCCATAATCCGCGCAATCGCGGAAGGGAAGTGGCTATCAGAAGCGGACCGAGTTAGACAATAACCTAGATAACAGAGCTTCCCGAATTGACCTCGGTATAAGTACCACCTACGTTTCATTTTTCTGACGGTCTGGCATTTGTTTTCCTCACAGGATGTTCATAAATGAGAGTATGATCACGAGTAAATGTATCGTATACCTGTCCTCGTTGTCATACCAGTATGACAAACTAGTAAGACCACGAGGAAACGGCTGGTTTAGATCTGATGAGATCAAATTTTATAGCCACATTTCCCGGCTTCAGATGCAAAGACAGTTTGAGTTCTCGCCGCGTGATCAAAGCGCTTTAATTGCCAACCATTTGCTTCCAGAATACGGGCTGTTCCTGACGTCGACCGATGGCAACGTCTCCGGTATCTGGCTGGAGAGCCACCGCAACCTGGAGTACTACATGCTCCGCCCCGGCGACGTGCTGCAGTACCTCTGCCGGATCCGGAACCTGCGCGTGCGCATGCTGGACGGTACATAACTAAACACCACTACATTTTGCGGCGCAAAAGCAAAATAAAAAATGCTACACTCAACCTCCCGCGGCAGACCTGCCTTTGTTGCGACATCTATGACCCGAGTACAAATATAAATCTGCGAAGTTAATATCTGTCCCGGCCGGGTTTCGAACTCGGGACCAGCGGTTCGTTAATCAGGGTCTATTACCACCACGCCACATCGTCAAAAGTCTTCTTCTTAGTCGGTGTCTTCATTGCCGAAGGTCGTGTCTAGCTTGAAGTGTTGGTCACTCGGTGCACTATGCTTCTCCACGATGTTCTGCCCTCGGCGGTCTTTAGAGCTTTGTGAAAAGTCTAGCGCTAATCGAAATCCGGAGGACACATATATCAGTGCGACAGACGGCAGAGGTCTATTTATAAAACTGAGTATATGTATGTGGATTACTAAAGTTTGATGGAAAACATGCGCTACTCTCGAAATGTTTATTACTAGTTATTATTGCTAAGAGGTCGTCAGTGTACATTGTCATTGTGTGTACATCCTATTCCAGGCACCGTGAAGACCTTGCAGGTGGACGAGTCCAAGGAGGTCGGTGACCTGCTCCTCCACATCTGCAGCAAGATCGGCATCTCAAACCACGACGAATACGGCTTGGTAAGGCTTCTATACTAATATTATAAAGAGGAAAGATTTGCTTGTAATGTTTTCACACAAAAACTACTGGACCGATTTCAAAAAATCTTTCTTTTTAATGTTTAGGTCCAATAGGTGGTGTGCCTATTGCTACCGGACATTTCAAGTGAGAAAAAGAACGAAGAAGTGAAGAAAGAGAACAAATACTTGTTGCCCTACCCGGGATTGAATCCAGGTCCTCTAGCTTAGGCGCGGTTATGACTACTAGACTAACGGGGCAGTGATTCTCTCCTATACGTTTCAGTGTCGTGAGGAAGTGGAAAGAACGGAAGAACTGAAGCCAGCAACGGGCACGTTGACGCTGAAGCGAAAACCTGAGACAGAGAAGGACACGCGACTGGAACAGCTGAGCAAGATATTGAAGACTGATGACAATGGTAACTGCTTACATTACAGAGCCAAAGGAGTAATTGCATTCTTTTGAAAATGGTATGAAATGGATGGCATTGTACAAACTAAATCACCTATCTAGTTCTCACATTCACCTTACGTAAAAAACCAAGGTAAAAAGTTCTATAAATAATCATACCTTTTTTTGCTGGGAAATTTCAGCGTTGATAAAAGACGCCACGGGATCGCTGGCGTATTACTACCGTGGCGCCTTACCGCGCACTTTGGCTCCAGCAAATATTTATGGGGAAAGGAGGAGGCTCATAGCGCCGTCTTTTACACTTCACTTCTTACGACTACACGGCCTACGCTATGATAATGTTTCAGTGCTTAAAAATGCATAGGATCTGCCTGTGGTATATAGGAATTCATAAAATATCAAATATGTATGTAGGTAGAAAATAATTATTTATGTAGGTAGATCTCGATATAAAATGTAACGCCACTTGCATTAAACGCTAAGTAACGGATAGCAGCTTTTCATTGTGTTCCCTAAAATACTCCCTCAGGACTATCACCAGGTGCTTGTCAGGTATATAACAACTGGCGACGAGGATGGGATAAACAATTCTGAACTTGTTTTAAAAATATTGCTTCTCAGTTGAATGGCTGAACCAAAGGAAGACGCTACGAGAGCTGAAGGTGGAGCCTGATGAAACTCTGCTCCTAAAGCGAAGGCTGTTTTATTCTGACGGAAAAATTGATGCGAGGGACCCCGTGCAGCTGAATCTGCTGTATGTGCAGACCAGAGACAACGTGCTGTGCGGGCGACAAGTTACTACTGAGGAAAAAGGTGAGCAATCAAAATCAAAAAAAATCATAGAAGTTTTTATGATTCATGCAAATATTTCTAAAAAGAAGCTACTAATTTGTTTCAATATCAGTTCAATGAGTTAGGTTAGGTTTCATTTCATTTCATCTCATTAAATTTCATGTCGATAAACAAATTCTACTGAAGACTTGGCTGTATGGGCATAGTTCCCTTTGCCTACCCAGAATGGGTGAAGAAAACAAAAAAAAATCTCTGCAATACTCTGTATTCTTTTAACCGTAAAAGAATACAGAGTATTGCCGCCATTTTCCAAAAATGTTCTTTGCGAGTTTAGTTTGTGTTTTTATTATTTTATCAAATTGCTTCATTTTTTCATTGCAACTGTATTAAAAATAGTTGTTCAGTACACAGAGTACATTTTATATAACTGAAATAGAGTCCGCGCTCAAGGCTTGTGCATGGCCCATGAATGTGACGCCATCTGTTTTTTAATTTGGAAAACTTCATGCATTTTTCTGCACCTTGGCACCTTTAATTTAAATTTTCTTTTAATGTTTCAATTAGAATAGAATTAGTTAGCTCTTAATTCATTAAGATCAAATACAATATGCCATCTTTTAGAGCATTAGTAACTAATCCTATTTTATAAAAATAAGAAGACTGTAATTTTATACGATAATTTATTGTTTAATTTATATTGCTACAGTAACACAAAGCGTAGGTAAAACACCAATGTTTACAAAGAATTAAAAAAGGCCCTGAAATTGTCAGAGAACACAACATTCATTCATGTTTAAAATTTCTTTGGCTGCATTCGAAGCCTCTGGTATAGGATACTTCTCCATCCTGTACAAGATATGAAGTCACTTTTGAAGCAGCACTACTTATAAATAATTAAAGCAGTCTTCATTCACCTGAGGAAAATTATGAACCTGACTCGACTCATGCACAGGATTCAAATCATTCTTCATTCTTCACAAACTGTTCTTCAATTTAAGTGATGAACAGAAGTCCAGTTATGCTTCGGAACTAGATTTTGACGACATCGATATTATTAAGTATTACATATTATTATTCGTAAGTACACGTGCGGAGCCGTCAGTCATTGCAACTTTCAGGCTTCAGCACAGGCTTTCCGCACTTGTAATGAAATACACTATTTCATAATTCGGAATATAAAACTTAAATCGAAGAAATAAGTAACACATAGTGATGAAAGTTATTTGGTTGCAGCCATTGATATATATGTTACCACTAACTCAATGGTTGCAGCTATCGAGTTTGCCGGAATTCAGTGTCAAATTCATTTTGGAGACTTCGAAGATGAAAAGCACAAACCGGGATTTATCGAAAAGTAAGTGGCATCTTTATTAAATAGTATTAAATAGTTGACTAATCTAGGAAATATCAGAACTCAGAATTAAGACACGAAATCTGTATTTCAGTTAGCTGTAGATTGAAATGTACATATATTATATTACTATTATTATTATTTTTGTAAATTCAGTTTTTTTTTTATTAATCTGCTTAGGCAGATATAGACCAGGGGTCGGCAACCTTTTGAGTCGGAAGAGTTAAAAATTACAATTTACAAAATTTTGAAAGTTTTTAGAGCCACAAATTTTTTTCTTGCCAACAATAAATTGTATTTGCATAAATAAAGATTTTTCATAAAAAAATCAAGCTATTTATTCATACAAGTAGTGTTTTTTCACAACATTACATTTATTATTTAGTAAAAACTGACGGACTGACGACAGCGACGACGTGTATCACAGAGGAGGGGTACTGTGAAAAGCGAGTACAAATGACTGAAAGATAGAAATGGTGCCTAATCCTCGTTAATGGATTCAGATTCGATTTTTAAATGATTAAAAAAAAAACTTGGATGGTAATACTAAAGAGCCGCAGCTTCACATCCAAAGAGCCGCATGTGGCTTGCGACCCCTGGCCTACCATAAAATTAGCATCATGAATTTATTCGCAGATTCACTTTTATATCAAAAGTTTTTATTTAACTTCACTCGTACCTATGTATGTATGTCCTGGAATCTTGCAATCAATATTTCACCCACTCCCAATAATACTTCCTTTAAATAACAAAAGTTATAAAAAACTTTTTTTTTAGAATAAAAAAATCCATATGCAACTTATTACACCTATACTTACTTTTCTTCTACTTTGCAGTCTTACAGAATACCTTCCCGAACAATATGTTTCGTCCTGGGGCATCGAGAAGAAGATATACCGGGAGTACAGCAAGCACGTCGGCCTCACCCCGCTCGACGCCAAGTACTTGTACACGAAGATCGCCCGGGAGTTGCCCACTTATGGGGTCACGTTCTTCTTAGTTAAGGTATACCATTTTTATGGATAAAAGATAGCAAGAAAGCAAGCACCACCACGCTGCCGCCCGTGACAACGTGACAACTGTGACCGACTTTGAACACGACTAAAATAGGGACAGGGATAGTTAGTGCAGTTAACAGAGAGCGTTAATAAGAACATTAGTTGGTCAGTTCGTTTGTAGATATTAGGTGTAACGACTGTTATTGATAGTTAGTTGTGAGTCTTCTACCAAGTCGATCTCAAATGTGTTGCTACCTTTGAAGACCACAACCTTTTTATAAGTGTAACCGGAAACCAAACCTTTCCAGCTAGAACACAATTGCTATAAAAACAATGGGAGTGCTCTCCACATATTCCATGGGACCAAAACATAACTGGTGAAAAGTGAGTGTACTTCACACCTATGCCTACCTTCATGAAAATGCAGGCGTGTTATGTAATCAACATCCTCCTATTCCAGGAGCGTGAGAAGAACAAGAAGAAGCTGGTGCCCCGGCTGCTGGGCATCAGCTCGGGATCCATCCTGAGGCTGGACGAGAAAACCAAGGAGATCCTCAAGGTGTGGCGGCTCACGCAGGTCAAGAGCTACCACGCGGGCAAGACCACCTTCACTCTTAACTTTGGAGACTACAGGTACATAGTACATTGAATAGTGGTTTGTAGCCCGGTCACAATATCTCTGCACCTTGCTGTAATGCATTTTCTATCACAGAATATCCATACTAATATTATAAATGCAAAAGTAACTCTGTCTGTCTGTCTGTCTCGCTTTCACGCCAAAACTAATGAACCGATTTAAATGAAATTTGGTACACAGATAGCCTAGAGACATAGGCTACTTTTTAATTCGTAAAAAGTGTTGTAAAGGGTTGAAAAGGGGGATGAAAGGTTGTATGTAAAGTATTGTCATTTTCATAACTAGAAGCATAAAATTTATATTTTAGGCTGTTGATTAGATATAAATAAATATGGCTAATTCTACGTGAGCCAAGCTGCGGGTGTCCGCTAGTGTATATTATAGTAATCAATATCATGGATTTTCTCACACACGGCGATCTGACCCCAAACAAGGCGCGTGTCTGTACCAGGGTTGTTGCTGATGTAGGTTTTTTCAATATCAGCTGATGCTGATGCTGATGCTGATTTTTTAAATTAATATCAGCTGATGCTGATGCTGATGCTGATTTTATTGAAAAAGGAAATTGAAACTATGAAGTTATTGGTAAAAGTGATAACTTTATTAAGGTAAAGTCACCTAATTCCGCGGGGTTCCAAAAGTGGCACCATATTCCGAGGTATTTACAAAATCCGTATTTTCGGCCAAATTACAAGTTCATTTTGCTTGCAACTAACATTATTCAATAAATAATTTATCTCTTCATATTTGTACATGCGAAAAATTGCTTTAGTATGAGAACATTTTAAAATAAACGATAAGTTTTTCGCAAGGAGACGACTCGAATGCTTGCTTCATACATTCTGGACCTTACGCACGTGAATTATACGTTTTTCTAAATAGTGTTTTACATTGTAGTTTTACACTGTGCGAGTGTTTGTTTTGGTTAAAATATTTGAAGGGATATATTTTGTATTGAAAATACTTATCATTTGAGTATTTTATTTACTAATTGAGGAGAAAATGAGATTTTAAAATACCGCGGCATTAGATTCCAAATATTTTAGGTAGTTCCTAATTACCGAGGCATACCACGGAAAAATGATTTCATAGATGTCACATATTTTTCAAATTTCGAAAGCAGTTTTATGATTACGTTCTTAAGATTTTAGATCTGATCTAATGCAATCAATTTTGAGTTGATTTATTTAATATGAAAAAATGTATTACTTTTTAGTACTCAGAATTAGAAAACTTGATTTAGTAATTAAAAAGCTATTCCGATGTATTTAAGTCGGAATAAAGTTATATGAAACCCTAAGTCCGCGGTATCGGTATACGTTAAATAGAGAGTGTTCAGTATTTTACACAGCTTATTAGGAAACATATTATGTAAGGTTTTAGTAACTTAAATAATCTTATGTGATAATTATTGTTGGTAATTTCGATGTTGATTTTGATATTTTTTATATTACGTTCTTATAAGTTATGTGATTTTATTTACAATTAAAAACCGTGACCATTAATCATCACAAAGAACAGACTGAAATAAATAGATTTTTATAGATAGATTGACTTTTGAATTGACATGACATTCTCACCCACCTTTTCCTTTGTATTTTGTACACTCGGAATTAGGACCCAAATGCCTCGGAATTAGGCGCTTCGCACTTTTTCTCGTTTTTATTTAATTTTACATTTTTAATCAACTTTTATTGTGAAACATTGAACATATTTCAAAAATAAGATAACTAATACTTTGGATAAAACTATTAATTACAACAGAAAGGAAATATAAATGCTTAATGTTTTATGTTCTTTCTAGTTATCGTGAAAATACCGCGGAATTAGGTGACTTTACCGTAGGCATTTTAAATAAAAGGGAAATTATATTAATACTGTGAAAAAATGCGTTAAAATGAGTCAAATTTGTGTACGTTTACTAACATTCGAACGAACAAGTGAAGTTCGCTCGAAGAACGACTGACAATTTTACGACCTTTAATTGGTCAAAAACCCACGCCGTCATAGCTAAGCCCCGCCTTCAACGGTCATGTCACGACTGGAATATCAGCAATAAAATCAGCATCGATTAATGCGGATGCTGATGCTGATGCTGATGTTGAAACCAATGCTGATAATCAGCTGATGCTGATGCTGATGCTGATATTCGCAACAACCCTAGTCTGTACTATAGGTTACTCCTACTCAGTGTCAAAAATAAAAAAAATGTTTTGTCTACATTCCAGCGACAAGGAGTACACAGTGAAGACGAATGAAGCCTTCCGTATTCGAGACATCCTGGAGGGCTACATCGACATCATCCGGAAGAAGCTGGAGACGCCCTCCAGCTTCCACCACCAGGAAGGGCAGATGGTCTGCGAGGATAATGTGGAAGTTTCCAGGTCAGTCATCGAATGAAGTCTTTATTCCTATCGAGAATATTCTGGAGAGCATAATGGATATCGTTAGGTATAAATGAAGTGGTCAACAGTGGTTTTTAAGCGCAACTGCTAAGCTTTCTGAAAATGAGTTTCTGAAAAAAATGAGGCCATCAATGAGTGGGCCAAAAATTGGTTGTCATCATCAACATGACGGCAGATGGAGCAACACTTTAGTCCATCAAGCTGATGATTTGATAGATTGGCAGATATCATACTTTCCGAACCCTGGAAAGGGTCCAGGCTTTCAAGTTTCCTGGTTCTTTTGAGTCCAGGCTAGATGGCGACAATTTTGTTTTCGGATTTGTGACATCTTGGAAGGTTCAAAGGCAAAAAATTGCCTTTGGGACATCTTGGAGGGTTCAAAGCGCAGAAAAGAGGGGAAGACAGGGGAAAGGAGGATTCTGAATTCTTATTTTCTATGATTCAGATTCAGATTCTGTTGCTTTGAATGGGTTGTTACCGTGGTTCAGGTTCATTGAATGTGCAGCAATGAACAACTCTACCTATGCAATTTTCTCTTGTATCTGAAATTTGACGACTTAACAAAAGATCAGATCAAAAGTCAGGTAATTAATTGTATTAGGCGTTACTTTGCGGAAATCCATTATTACAAAACAAGCATTAATCTACTTTGCTACAATCCGCGAACAAATTAGTATAGTGGTGTATACCTTCATGCACGCAGCACCTCCCTCCCTTCCACACGCAATCAATGAATACATACACCAACATACAAACCAACACGTGTTTCGCCCCAAAACAAGGCATCCTCAGGGTAAGTAGACTCCAAGACGGTTAATCGCAAAATCTCACTTTGCGATTAACCGTCGTGAAGTCGCAGTCTCACTTAAGGTTAGAGCAAGTCTTAAGGTTATAGTTACACTTTGTTACAGGGGTAACATAATCCAGAACGTGGTGCCACAGAAGCTGGTTGAACAATCATACGTTGGACCTAGCAAGATTATTTCACATGAATATGGTAACTTAACACTGATAAATTTGCTTTTTGTAGTAACATGTAAAAATCGGAAGAGAACTAAGTACTTTGACTTTTTTTTAGGATGTATTAATAAACTGAAGGCTTCTATGAAGGCCTAATGCTATTAATGTTATAACGTGTAAATTCTCTTTACTAACTATACAACTATGGCTACGAAAATTTATTTCAGGCCAGGAAACTCAACATGGGACACAAATCGTCACGATACAGCAGATGATTGTCACAAACAGGGGAGACACGAAGCAGCAAGGAGTTGTAAGCATACATTAGATTCGTCTTGTGTGATGGATTACTTGATTAATTGTAGCTAAAGTTAAAAAATAAGATCTGGACTAAACCATAACTTCTTAGAACACACGACCATAGCCATAGATTATAATATAGACGTTTATAACTGTAAGTGGATAACTGGGGTATCAGGGCTTCGTTAGGAAAAGTATGGTCTGTCCTGTCAACATTGATTTTAAATATAATACTAAAAACACAACCTAGTTAAACGAAATGTTATTGGAAAGGCGAGCTTATCTCTCTAAGAGATCTTTTCCAGCTAACCTATCGAGTGTGAAGAAATCTTGATCCTGGAGGTTATTATCGTATTCATCAAATTCATACATTTTTACACACATTTATGTATGTTATAAATACAGGTATACAAACAAAATATCTAAACTATACCTATAATATATCGCAATGGAATTGGAATGAAATATAATAATATAACTAAAATGTAAGGAAATTAGTTAATCTACGTTAGGAAAAGGTGGACTTTCCCGGATAATTAAGCAATTTATTCCATTGGCGAGTTGCATGAGCCCTAAAGGAGTTGGTGAAAAAATTAGTTTTACAAGTGGGATGATTGTAAACCCTGAGGTGTTTGACGGCGCAGGAGCCCTTAAAAGGGTTATGGGGTAGCAACTGAAACCGAAGTCTAAGGTAAAGGGAAGAAGGATCTATAAGGATTTTATTAAGGTAGGATAGTATGTGCATATCACGACGGAAGCCATTGAAGCTTCCTGCGAGATATTAACGTGGTCGTACTTACGCAAGCCATAAATGAAGCGTGTCGCTAAATTTTGTAGACGTTCGAGGTTGAGTAATAGATATCCGCGTAGTCCAACAATATACCAATAGTAATCAATTTAAATAAGAATAATGGTATATTGATGACATGGCCGTTTGACTCGTAGTATCAACGTTTATTTTTCAGAACAGCGAAGTATTGCCGAGCCACATACCACCAGATTTTAGCAGAAGACTGAACCGTTTCAATTCCCAGTCCGTGAAAGCTGTTATGTTACTTGCAGGTAAAATGGATTATAATAATAATTGTCATGGATATTCTCACACACGGCCATCTGACCCCAAACGACGCAGAGCCTGTACTATGGGTGTCAGAGACTGATATACATAGATATTTATAAATAGTTACTTAAATAGATACATCCAGACACAGAAAAAATACCAGTGTTCGTCACACGAATGTTGGTTCTGAATGGGAATCGAGCCCACGACCCCTGGCGTAACAGGAAGGGTCACTTCTCTACTTCTCACTTGCTCTAAATAGTATATCACAGATTAACTGATTATTTTGTTAGATATATGGCAGAAGTCCATAGCCCAGTGGCTCGCGTCGTTTCAATGTGATCGAAAGAGTTAAGCATCGACGGGCGCGGTCGGTTTGTGGATAGGTGACCGGTAGTGGCGAAATTTCATGGACGCTACCGTGCTTCGGAGAGCACGTTAAGCCGTCACAGTAAGACCGTCCCTGGACGTATTTAAGTTTCCATTCTGCATGAGTTTCTGACCTGTAATATTATGTCTTCCAGACTCATCTCCAGATAATCTAGATCAAGTGGCATCGATTGCTGACAATTTAGAAGTGGAACTTCCTGATATTATCAAAGGTAAGAAACGGGTTGTTCCTAACGGACCACTCAATAGTAATTTTACAGTAATATTTACATACCAGTTGATAGGTTTATATTAAACCAGTCACCTTTGCTTCCTTTGAAGTTTAAAGTGGTCGTTTTTTTTTCGAATGGATCCTTGCTATTGGCCTTACTGACTTTTACAGCGTCACCTGCGTCACTTTTCTTAATAACGAACGTATTATACTCTATGCCCAGGCGTGGAAGAGTTGGCTAAGCAGCAGACCACAGAAGAGGAGAGGACCCGACTTCTGGATGAACTGGACCAGCTCTGCAGCCAGATTTCCGCTTTCAGCTCGGCTACCATGAGTGACGATCTGGTGAGTTAAACGCTTAAGAAAATACCAATGGAAGTTTCACAGTAATGGTATTACCCAATATTATAATTCACTTTTTAATACCGTATAACTAATCACATAAGCTCAAATTTTTTTTAGTATAGCAAATGAATGCACGATTGCTGGGTGAGAGACCCATCCGCTGTCGCCAATTACAATCGTGAGAGACCCTGAATAAGACTCAATAAGACTGGGAAAGTTAGTCTAGTTAGCAGAAATGTTCATAATTGCACATTGACGAAGTTGGTTTCAGCCCCTGTTAGTGAGTTTCGTTCCAAGCATGGTGCTACCCTTGAGGACTAAGATAGCTTCTAAGAGCAAAATCTATAATATAGATCATAATTTTATTTTTCATTGTTTGTTCATTTCCTAACAGATTCTGTTTCTGATTTCCAGGGAGCTCCTGAAAACTTGCAAAAGGCTGAGGAGGCGGCGAAGAAGATAGCAGAATTGACAACGCTGATCATGTTCTCGCTCGACCCGCGGAGCCGCAAGCGCAGCGAGCTGTTGAAGGTACGCAAATATTTATTTATTTGTTTATTTATTTATTGAATGCACCAACAATATTCAAAAATGACATGACATTTTTATTTTAAGCACTTTTTTTGTTTAGTTTTAGTATTTTTATGACACATAATGTTTTGGGTTATCCTGTAAATTATGTGTACAATATGTATTATAAATAAATAAATAAATAAATAAAATGACATGACATGTCCATAGCCCAATAGCTCGCGTCGATTCAATGTGATCGACAGAGTTAAGCGACGATGGGCGCGGTCGGTTTGTGGATGGGTGACCGCTAGTGGCCAAATTTCATGGGCGCTACGCTTCGGAGGTTACGTTAAGCCGTTGGTCCCGGTTGTTTTCAATGGTGAAAACAATCGCTAAGCCTTGTCGAAGACCTTCGGGTGGCTTGAGAACATTCGACACTGGTTTTACTAATAGCCCCTCCACCGACCCGCATTGGTGCAGCATGGTGGAGTATGCTCTAGATCTTCCGCAGATTTGTCTGTGGGTGCCAGAGATGTCTATGGGTTCCATATACCTTTTTTAAATTATCTAAGTCTGAAAGATTGTCATGGTGGGTTGATCCAAATGTACATTACGTCCGTGTGTAAGGATCAGATCTGGAGATAGTGCCGCGGGTGACGCGATGCGTTAGGAAGTTCTCCAAACATTTTTTATGGATGCAGCGACAACCATCATTGCCGCCCATGACAACTGTGACAGACCTTGGACAGGGCGTGCGCCTCGCCCGCTTTTGCTACGTACTAGGCGAGCGTTTTTCATTACCACTAGCCCCATTCTTCTCCGAAATTCCGGATCATCAACATGTTCTAACACCGTCTAATATAAAACGTAAAATTAAAATGAAAATTTTACGCAAATACTGAGTTCATCCATGATGGCGCACGCCTGCCGCCGGTTGTATTTCATTTTGTAGAGCGCCAAAGATTTGACTCATAATATTGCAAGATGGAGACGCGTAGCCCAGGACGGAAAACAATGGAAATTGTTGGAGGAGGTCCATGCCAAAAGGCACACTGAGATGAGAGACATTTTGTGATATGTGTTGATGATGACATAATGTTTTTTTTTTTAATCTCTCATACCAAAATTAAAGGGCTTTATTATTATTATTATATGGCCCGTTGGCGCAATCGGTAGTGACCCTGTCTGTTGCGCCAAAGTTCGTGGGTTCGAATCCCACTCAGGACAAATATTAGTGTGACGAACACTTAGGTATTTGTTCTGTGTCCAGACACAGACATCCAGATGTCAATATTATCTATTTAAGTATGTATTTAAAAATATATATGTATGTATATCAGTCTCTGACACCCATAACACAGGCTCGCGCCTACTTTGGGGTCAGATGGCCGTGTGTGAGAATGTCCAATATATTTATTTATTTATTATTTATTACAATATTGATGTAGCGTTCGCGCAAGAGTTTCATCGCGGACGAGCGTGTGGAGGCGACTCTACGCAGAGCCTCCTTCCTCACGCTGGCGTCCTCCGCTTGCAAGGCCATGGACAATGCTATCGAAGACTTGGATAAGGTAATTATGTGATGAGTTTGTAATAGCCCAGTGGCTATCGATCTCGTCTCTCACTCGAGGGAGTGGGATCAAAACCAATGAGGTATATAAATTATATGCTATTTAAGCAATTAAATGTCATCAAGGAAAACATCGTGAGAAAACCTGTATGCCTGATAGTTCTCCATAACGTTCTCGAAGAATGTGAAGCATGCCAATATGCACTTGGCCTGCGTGTTGGACTATTGAGGAGACCCGATCCTGATCTCAACAGTTGTTCAAAAAAAGGGTTGTGGTGGTAGGGGGAAGGGGGGGGATTTGTTGGAAAGTTTATCTTCGACCTTGAATGCGCAGGAGTTGAAATTTAAAGTGACGTCTTGCGCTGGCGAGCGGGTTGTCGTAAGCGCTGATTGGTTCGCCAGCCGCATGTCCCCCGCATTGCATACCCATGGGCATCTATCCCCTCCGGATTTCGTTCAGAGTTTCACTTTCGTACCGAACTCTGTACCACATTTAGTCAGAGCAAGTTGGCGACGATTACTGATGCCTGGTGTAGTGTATGTGTAGTGACGTGCACGGGACGCATTACCTACTCCACCTATTGAGTGATCAAAGGCGTGTTTTATTGACCCAACGGTCACTATAAACCCTACACCTGGGGCCTAGACAAGTGGCAAAACGCTTGTAGAATAGAAATAGAATAGATTAACAAATGTATGGGATTGACATTCGCTATCGACTAATTAGTCGTGAGCTAATGTCAATCCCATACATTTTTTAATCTATTCTATTTCTATTCTACAAGCGTTTTGCCACTTGTCTAGGCCCCCTGGTACTGTTAATAAAGAATCTCGGCACGACAATGACATGATAATAATGTCCAACAGCCCTACAGAGGGGCAGCCGTCAAGAAGGAGGACGTGTTGAGGCGCGAGGGCTCGGCCGCGGGCAAGATGGGGAAACTCAACGCAGCCGTCGCGCTGCTGCTGGCCGCTAGGAGAGGTTTGTTTATCTGTATAGTTGGCTGCCTATTGCCCATTGTTCGAAAATATTTGCTATAAAATATGAAAATTCCCAAAAAAAAAAATTTTTTTAAATAAAAATATTTAATTTTTTTAATATTTCTTTCTTTAGTGTTAGTTTAATTATGTACCTACTAAGTGCCTGTAAAATACTTTGTATAGTACCTTAATAACAAATAAACTCATACTAAATATCCGATATTTTTGATAAATACATCCATAAAGTGTAAACAGCAACGTGTATACAAAGAGTAAACATCAAAAAAGTGTAACGAAAAAAATGTTTCTTACATTCTATCCGATATCTTAACCGTCATGGACCTCCCACACACAAGGACCGCCTCAAAAAAATAACTGAAGAACCCGTAGTAAGTTATTTATTTATTTATTTATTTACCGAACCAAACACCACTCCAAACACTCTTTCGGTAAAAGCAAGTGTCACATTTGAGTGACGCATTGTACCCGAACTTTGAAACAATAAAGAAGGCTATGTACTACATATATGAAACAGATTATAAATGTATGAGTGGGAGCTGCACTTCTCTCACCTTTCCTCCTCCATGGAACAGACTAAGTAAAAATTGACTAATTAAAATAATTATTGGACTAAGTAATTAATTAATTGTAACTGTACCTATTACGTACAAGAAACCTCACCTTAATGAATTACAAACAGTTTTTGAGCAAAAAATATTGATTGATTGATTAAATTTTAATAATATGAAATCCCTGCGGGAATTACAGCATTTCGCGATACTTCAAAGGCGATGGATGTTAGTAGATCTGCTGTGAGCTCGTATAAGTCTACCGCCCGTGATTAAGCTTCATACCATACCGCCCATCATTTTTTCATTTGTGATATTTTTGTTATAATTCAATTAAAAAATCTTACTATCTCATCAGATCCAAAGAACGTGGACTACGAAATGGCGGTGAATTCTATGAAGACGATCAATGAACTCGCCCCTGCTTTAGTCCAAGGTCAGTGTTGTATTTTTTTTTGGCGTGATAACATCTTATAAATATTATATGAACGCCGGCTACACGCACGAAAAAGCGTGACTCATGCTCATGCGTTCCGAGTGTGCAAGCGAGAGCGCGGAACAAGCACGCATCCATCTCTCTTCCACTCCATCGGCCGAATGTACCTACGCTATGGTATCGACAATACAACATCAGTCAACATTATTTAACTTCATTACATTTTAGTCTGTTTAGCAATAGAGCGAATAATCAGTTGCACTAAATATAGTACATGGAAATGACACCGTGCACTAATGTTCAACGTAATGAAATCAGCTGCGTTACGATTTGCATATAGATATTGACATTGCTTCTGATCTGAAGCTAAATTCTGTGTGTTGTTTGTTTGATACTAAAGCTAATTTGCATTATCGCAATACTCTTATTAATATAGAGATAGAACTATGGAAAATTAGTGTAAATAAATGTTGCGTTCCTACTTGTGACTCCAAAAAGGATAGTGACTTGATAAGACTTTTAAGTAAACAAAGACATTTTTAAGTAATAATATGGTATATTATAGCACGATTATAGTATAGTATTAAATATAGTTTAGGAGAGGCCTATGTCCAGCAGTGGACCAATAAAGGCTGTTGATGATGATGATGATATGGTATTTCAGATACTCGAGCACTAAGTAGTACGCTAGACGGAGAGAAGAGACGCGATCTGCTGAACCAAATAAAGGTGTTGTGTGAGAGCCTGAACACTTTGTGCAACTTGACTGGTTCCGACGAAGGCTCTGTAAGTATACTTTATTATTTTACTGTGGCAAATGATTTAAAAACGCTTTTATAAACGCTCACACCCCTGCGGCAGCGGGCACGTGTTGGAGTAGCGGACATTTATTAGGAAATTCACAAGATCCATGAGTTCTATTAATATTGTTATCTGCAAAATAAATGTAAGCCCCCCAGGCCGAGATTCAAACCCTGTACTGGCAGTTCGGCATTCAGGATCACTAACCACCGCCCCACGAAGTTGTCAAAAGTCGACAAAGTGGTCTTTAAGTACCTAGACATGACCTTTTGAACTTACGGCTCTGTGGATACGGGATATTAATTTTTTATTTTTCCAACACAGCAGTAAAAAAAAGTATTCTTAATTTTTGATTTAGCTTTTCAGTAAGATATTATTTCTGTAATATTTTGACCAGGAACTGCAAGACACTGCAAATAAGTACGCCAAAGCTTCCGGGAAACTCGCCTACGTGTTCAACCCAAAGAGCCACGGAGGAAAACATGTGACAGCCATTGACCATGAAAAAGAAAAAGAGGTGAGTCGGCAATCTTCCAAATTGAATGAATTACGAATTTAAATTTCACCTGTAACAGTCAAGGAAATATCGTGATAAACTGCATGCCTGAGAGTTCTCCATGATGTCCTTGAAGGCATGACAATGTGAAGTCTGCCACACTTGGCCAGCGTGGTGGAATAAGGCCTTATCCTTCCCATTCCGACAGTAAACCCCTGCCCAACAGTGGGTAAAAGAAGGGCTTGTGATGGAGATAATTTTATGGATAACTCTTAGGCATACTGGTTTCCTTATGATTCATTCCTTCACTGTTGCAGGTGTACGTGAACATCTTAAGATGCAAATTACTTTCAAATTATTAAAAAGTCATTGAAGTGTGCCGCTTGGGTTTGAACCCAGACCACACGAGTAAGACCATTAAATAAATGCTTTTCTTTCCTACCATTCTTATCACCTTTTCTTCTTTGCCTAGATAATGGAATTAACAAAGAAAGCGCGAGACAAGTGTAGCCGTCTCCTTGGAAAGGCTAGTGACCTGACCAGCTCGGCGGGGCCGGACCCTCGCGCGAGGGCCGTGGACGCGGCCGGCGCCAGCTGCGCTGATGCCGCCCGAGGCCTTCTCGCCTGCAGCCAGGTATTTGGTCTGATGGCGCAAGCCTTCGGTCCCGGTTGTTTTCAATTAAAGAACAATCGGAGATCCCTTGAGAAAATTCTTGTATGGGTTACCCATTAATCCGCATTGGAGCAGCGTGGCGGAGTATGCTCTAGACTTCCCGTTACGACGTTACACATACTAAGCGACCAGCTATTAAGCGTCTCATGATCTCAACCTACCCAAAGGTCTTCGAAAAGGCTCAGTGCTTTATTACTGAATGATTCGTGAGTTGACACAGCTGAAAATTACAGGCTTACTCACGTGTGATTTAAGTCGGAAATAAGACTAAGAATAAGAATAATTATATACATCTACATCAATTAAAAAAATCAGGACAGTCAGACGGACAAGTGAGGCAGAATAGTAAAGTAAAAACAAGAGTAGAGTAGTAGAGTTCAAAGAAAGTCACAGTGACTGTCATATTCCCAGATAGTAGCACCAACCATCCACGAGCCACATTGCCAAAGCGCCCTCACTGCAGCGGTCGAGGACCTGTCGTCATCAGCCCAGCAGCTGGCGCTGACGTGGAAGCCGCTGGTGGAGGAACCGGAGCACCACCAGTTTGAAAAGAAGTTGGCAGAGAAGACCGGAGACCTGATGAAATCCTTGGAACGGCTTAAGAAGTCTTATCAAGATCTGGGTAAATTTAATTTGACCTTTAGACGCAAATTTGTTTCAATGACGCAGTGGATAATAACTCTGACAGCAGAACGGATCCCTGGTTCGAAGTCCGATCGGGGCATATATTTCTTTCGCAGTTAAATACAGTGCTGATTTTTGTTTTGCTTATGTATCACAAAATTGATAATGGAATTAAAACATATTTATATTTAGATATCAATACAATAAGAAGAATTTAATATAACCACGGACTACACACTATAGATATAACTAACTGTGTTACCGTGACCTTATAGGTTGATATTATTATAATATAATAATATCAACCATACTATCAACAATAATAATATCAACAATAATACAATGATATAATTATAATACAATAATCTTTCAGCTCCCACAGCAGTTCCCAGCAAGAAATCTGAAAAGCCTGAACTGCTTCCCAAACCAGCAAACCAAACACAAGACAAAGGAAAAGACTTAAAACGCCTGCAATTTATCACAAGCCTGTCAGCCGCCAAACACAGTATGGAAGAACTTGAGAGGGATCTGAAAGAAAATACCGCGAATCTCAAGGGAAAAGTGAGTTGGAATAAATTGATTCGAAAGAAGATGTTTTCGAAATAAACGATATTCTTCGTTAATATTTCTACAATCGATTGTATTCCTACTTCAATAAGACATATCTCTGGATTACCTGTGATATTAATAAGAGTCTGAGATTGTGCCCAGTGTATGGGAATAGTGACTGGGGAAATGTGGGTGCTATGCCTACCTCTTCGGGGAAATACAGGCGTGAAGTAATTTTGTGTTATATTGTAAAAAAATTTTGTATTTCAGCCAATTGCAGATGAAGATGGTAACAAAGCAGAGCTACGAAAAGTTCTGTCGAAAAAGATTGCTCAGTTAAACGCCGCCATGGCATCGTTAGTTCACGCTACTTCGAGTTAGTATTTAGGACATTTATTTTATTTAGTAAATGGTTTTCGAACCAGGTAATAAATTAGTTAGCCTAGCTGCGAATTTTCCATGTTTTTGGCTACTATTTATAGTATAGTACAGTAGTTGTAATTTTTCAATTTGAGGGTATATATTGTATGCTGACTTTGATGCTACTTTCGAATTAGAATTAGAAATTTTTATTTTATTACTTTACTCCAAGTGTTTATTTTACACGGGTGAAATCTCGAGCAACAGCCAGATAATAATATGCATACAACTTTGACTGCAGATAAAGACAATCCAGATTACGAGGCATCTGCAAAAGAAATTAACGCCATCAATGAAATAACTTCCGAACTAATAAACGGTAAGAATATTTAGCAAAAGTAACAATAGCTTATTGACAGTATTAATATTTTTATCATCGTGGTTCTGGGACTTATCACAAAACCTGTCAGTGCAATGAAACTCACTTCTATGTTTCAGATTCCAAAGCCCTTTGTCATTATGAAGATGAAGCGAGAAGAAAGGAGATCTTAGAAGGAATAGCAGAGCTTTGTAAGGCTACTCGGGATATTTGTGCTGCAACTGAAAAGAATAACACTAAGGTATGATGTATGCGTGGTGGAGTATGCTCTAGACCTCCCGCAGCAGTGTCTGTGGGGGAGACCCGTGCCCAGCAGTGGGACGTCTATGGGTCGCAGCGATGATGTATTAAGGTATGACGATGAAGCTTCCGAAGCCCTATGGCTCGCGTCGATTAGTGTGGAGTCTTGTCTCTGGCAGAGTGGGGCGTTAGAGCTACAAGCTCCCAGGGTGGAAGTGAAACTTGCTAAGTCGTGATTGGTAGAGCCAACACCCTCCCTCTCCTCTCGGCACCCTGAGCCACTAACATGTTGCCTTGGCCGTCCAGCGCGTCGGCATGTTTGGGTAGCCCATACTGAGTGGCGATTCACCACATCTAGCTTTTTAGATATGTAAAGATCTGAATTGCAGGTGTCATAGTTCTCCATATCCCATGTATCAGGCCCTCTAAATCCACCACAATAGACCCAATATGGTATCCATTACTTTGCAATAGTTCCTGTGCAACTGGTGGGGCCCACCTTCGGGTGTACCAAATTGATGGTGCAGTCGATCGAGGGTAGTATGCATCATCCATCCATCCATCAGCCTTTTTGGGTCCACTGCTGGACATAGGCCAAGGGTAGTATCCACTACTCATTAAAACTGTCCCCATACAAGTCTTCCAAATAACCGCGTCCGCATCTGGAGCCGTGAAGTTTAAATGTGATACATCTATATATATAAAAGGAGAAGCTGACTGACTGACTGATTGACTGACTGACTGACTGACTGACTGACATATCAACGCAGGGCCTAAATTATAAGTGCTAGAAACTTGAAATTTTGCACAGTGGTTCCTTTTATAACGTAGGGGAGCACTACGAAAGGATTTTTGAAAATTCACCTCCTAAGGGGGTAAAACGGGGGTGCAAATTTAGTATGAAACTGCCGTTTTTGAAATCAAGTGTGCAACCCGAACGCGGGCAGACGTCGTTATTGGGTCTAATTCTACGCGAGCGAAGCTGTGGGCGTCCACTAGTATTATTATAAAAGTTATTCATATAAAGACTGAAAATGTTTGCAGGACATCAATGACGCTGTATCAAGTTTCGCGAACACATCTGGAAACTTATGCTACGTGTTCAACCCACGATCTAATCCTGATACGGAAAATGAGGTAAGAACTTTTGAACATTTGAAACAATAGAGAATTTTTGAATTGAAAATAATCCTTCTTTTATTCGAAAGTGGATGCTGTTGAAAAGTTCCCATATACATATCAAGACAAAAAACCATAAGTAGTAAAAGAGCTGACTTAAAACTTTGTTAATCTAGAAAAAAGAGAAACAAAATTTTTATTATTTCTTATTGAGTTTTAAAGTATTTTTTTTTATTTCAACTATAGATTTTAGATCTTTCAAAATCTGCATGCGAGCAGGCGTCCATAATGCTATCCAAGGTGTACCAGCTGGCGGAGGCCAGGGGCGGGGAGGAGGGGGCCCGGCTGGACGCCGCGGGGGCCGGGGTGGTGCACGCGGCGCAGGCGCTGCTTGTGTCAGCCCAGGTGAGTCTGTTAAGGCCAGCAGGGCCAACAGACAGGGTCCATAGATGTCGTTGGAAATAGTTGAAAGGAGGAGAAATGATTATAAGAAATTGAAAAAAAAAATGTACGTTTGAATTCTCTATTCTGCTACCGAGAGACGTGTGAAGGTATTGTGTCCGAGTAAAATGCCACTAATTTCGCAGAAAATGCCTTTATTCCACGACGTTATTCGCGTACAGTACTTATACCACACTTAAATACACTCTATACTGCACTATCACTCGCGTATTACTAGGACACTTCACTGTTTTCTTCACTTCGCAGTACCCACTTTTCTTGATCGCGTTCCCGAACTGAACTGACTCCACAGAGTACCTTTATACAGGGTTATTGGTAATTCGACGTATTCCCGTTAGGAGGTGATAGGGGTGACTATTTGTGATAATTTTAACCCCCATATGCATTATGCAAAAGTGAACCATTTTCGAGTTATCAAGCTTTTCAGCTTTTTTCAAAATAAGTCAGAAATGCAACATCAAAAATTTATTAAAAAAAAAGTATCAATTAAAATCTATTTTTTTCTTCGGATTTATAAAAACGATTAAACAATGGTTATTTATCAACATTAAAACTACAATTATCGGTCCAACTTTAAAAATGCGAGACGATTAACGATATTACTTCAATATTTTTTGAGATTTTTGTCCACTAAAATGCCTTAAAAACAAAAAAAAATTATATCAAACTTGGCTTGCAGATTATTTTAAAAACATAACCGTTTTCTTAGCTTTCCAACAAGGCATAACAACTATGAACTTATTTTAAAATAACTGAGAAAAACCGATCACAAAGGAAGCAGGCGGAAATTTGTATTCGAACTAAGCTTATGATCGTTCTTTAAAATAAAAAAAAAAGTAATTAAAAACAATGCCCAATGTAAATAAAACAAAAAATATAAATATAAAATTAAATTTAGAACCAGTAAAAGCTTATTAATAATAACAATTAATAATTAGTAACAATTAAGACATTTTGTAATTTAGCCTCATTAAAGTTCTTGCTCGAAGGGGACTTTCCCTATTGCGTACGCAGTCTCATTCTTTTTTTGAGGTGTAACTTAACTACCGAAGTAGTCAAATTATTCTGAATTATGTGCAATATGTGAAAGAATTTATCGATGAACCAATTTTGCTCGCTTACGAATTTTTTTAACAAACGAAATGCTTGAAGACGTGCCTTTGGCTATAAGGCAAAACATGATATACAAGCCTTTTTGTCCTGCAAATGTGATTCGGAATCGGTAGTTAAGTTACACCTCAAAAAAAGAATGAGACTGCGTACGCAATAGGGGAAGTCCCTTCGAGCAAGAACTTTAATTAGGCTAAATTACAAAATGCCTTAATTGTTACTAATTATTAATTGTTATTATTACTAAGCTTTTACTGGTTCTAAATTTAATTTTATATTTATATTTTTTGTTTTATTTACACTGGGCATTGTTTTTAAATATTTTTTTTTTAATTTTAAAGAACGATCATAAGCTTAGTTCGAATACAAATTTCCGCCTGCTTCCTTTGTGATCGGTTTTTCTCAGTTATTTTAAAATAAGTTCATAGTTGTTATGCCTTGTTGGAAAGCTAAGAAAACGGTTATATTTTTAAAATAATCTGCAAGCCAAGTTTGATATAAGTTTTTTTTGTTTTTAAGGCATTTTAGTGGACAAAAATCTCAAAAAATATTGAAGTAATATCGTTAATCGTCTCGCATTTTTAAAGTTGGACCGATAATTGTAGTTTTAATGTTGATAAATAACCATTGTTTAATCGTTTTTATAAATCCGAAGAAAAAAATAGATTTTAATTGATACTTTTTTTTTAATAAATTTTTGATGTTGCATTTCTGACTTATTTTGAAAAAAGCTGAAAAGCTTGATAACTCGAAAATGGTTCACTTTTGCATAATGCATATGGGGGTTAAAATTATCACAAATAGTCACCCCTATCACCTCCTAACGGGAATACGTCGAATTACCAATAACCCTGTATATACTGAAAACTGACTCCTCGCCTCTCGCATCACCGCTTTTGTACCCACTTAGTTAATCGAGAAACTTCTCGTCTTTTTTTTCAAATTCAAACGTGTTCGATGACAATTGACGAATGTCATTATTAAGCGGCGCGCACACTCGCGTTCGGTAATGCCAGGCTCACACTCTGGACCGTAACAGTATAAAACTAGGTTTCTGGTCATGTAAGGCACATCTGAAAAAGAAGAATGCGAAAATAATAATGTTATCAAATGTAAAAAAATGTTTTAGTAGATCGTAGTGATGCCATCTCGCAGAAAAAATCTTTAAAACTATAATCAGCTTGGAAACGTCGGTTGCGGTCTGTTTGTATGGATGGGTGACCGTAGCAAAAAATTTATGAGCGCTACCGTGTTTCGGAGGGCACGTTAGGCAGTCGGTCCCAGTTGTTTTCAATGTTAAAACAATAGCTAAGCTTAGTCAAATCATTCGGGCAGCTTAAGAACATTCGACACTGGGTGGGCCTCTAAGCCCTCCGCATTTCAGCAGCGTTTTGGAGTATGCTCAGGACCTACCGTAGCTCTGGCTGTTGGCAAGACAAGATGAGACTTTAGACAAGATGTGTAAAATGTTTTGTTTCCACATTAACAGTTGACCGCCCCTTCAATAGCGGACGGCAGATGTCAGTCGGCGCTGATCAAGTCAGCGGATACAGTATCTGATCTGACTAAACAACTGGCGTGTCTCTGGGAGCCGCTAACCAAGAGCCCTGATCACCAGGAACTGAGACACCAGCTCAGCGAGGATAGGAACTTGCTTGAAGCTAGGCTGGAGAAGTTAAGGAACGCTTGCAGGGCTGAACGTGGTAAGTTGACTTGTGTGACCGACTTGGAACGAGGCTCATAATAATCTCATCTAATCAGTTCAGAATTACTGTCAGTTAGTCCTTGCCCCAGTCCTCACAACATAAACTACTAACGATCTTACTAACTAATGCACTGCTAGCTAAATGAACTATCCTAATTCCGATTGAGTCTTGTTTAGGGTTTGCCAGTTGTCATGCTAGGGTGATACGTGCTTGTTTGCTATCTTATATCCAAAAAAAATTTTCATGAATTCAATTTGTTGTACGATTTTCTGAACTGTACGTTACGCCATCGATTTCGTTCATTAGACAGTCGTAGTTATGTGTGGGGGACATTGAGAGACGCCTAAATCTGGCGTTACTCTGGTAAGCCGACCAGGTTAACTTATAAAAATTAATTTTCTTTAAAGATATTCCAGCCAATAAGGTTAATGAAAACCCTGAACGAGAAAAACAACGGATCAAGTTTATCACAACGACCTCAGCGGCAAGGAATAAAATGGCAGAAGCAGAGAAACTACTACTGGATAGCAGAGATGTTGCTTCAGTAGCCGATAAGGTAATTAAAATTTAATCGAATGAATATTATGTTGGAGACTAAGATCTGAAGCAGTGATCCATAGCAGAACTTCAGGACTAAACTATTACAGCCAGATGTAAAATAACTTCGTATGTACGTATTTGTATGGCAAAAAGATAATTCGTACTTATTTTATGTCCCATCCATCCATCCATCAGCCTTTCAAAGTCCACTGCTGGACATAGGCCTCCCTTAATCGGTGCCACTCCTCCCGATCCTGTGCCTTCTGAGTCCAGCGATTTCCTGCTGACTTTTTCAGTATATATGTATTCAAACTAAATGATTGATCTCTTGATTCTCATGCTTAAGATAGTAATCAAACCAAATTCAATGTTTACATTTGATAGATGTAACATGAGTAGATAATAATAATTATGAAACATTATACAAACATATAAATAAAGTAGGTGAAACTAAACCAGACTTTGAGAAACCAATAATATTTTTCTAGGTCAACAAAAACTCGGCTGAAAATAAGGAATTACAGCGTCTTTCTGCCCAGAAACTTGCGGAACTGAACGGAGCTATAGCGGCACTTGTGCGTGCTACTTTGGGTAAGAAGAAACTATTTAGGCACAAGAAGGGATAAGACCGAGAATCAAACAAATTGGAATTTCGTAGGCTAAATCCAAATTTCTTTGCCCACAACACAATAAGATTTTGTTCTTCTCAGATCTTCATAGTCGCCATGATTGGCCCAAAGATGGAAAAATAATTGAAAAAAAGTCTAATTACTATTAAATTACCTACAAAATGGGTACTTGAAAAAAAAAACATTCCATATAGAATCCATCGTACTGTTTCAGATTCATCAAATCCTGACTATGAAACAGCTGAGACAGCAATGTTATCTATTTCGGAACTGACTCCTGAGATCATTGCGAGTGAGTTTCCTAGTATTATTTCTTTATGTTACTAATGGTATTTTATTTGCAACTTAGGTAAATATTGCTTTCATTAGAAATGTAAAAATTTTGCGCTTATTTTTTTTTATTGTTACGTCTTTTATTACATTTTTTCTTCTTTCTATCCATTTTCCTCCCTCTTTTCGTTATTTCTTTTTTCTTGCTTTAGTTGATGTCTTCTCTAATTTCTTATTCTCTCTTTCTTCTTCAATATTTTAAGACACGAATAAACTTTGTGAGTACATGGACGAGAAGCAACGTCAAGTGATGTTGGAGAACGTAAGGGCGCTGTGCAAGGCGTCCAAGTTGCTCTGCCATAGTATGGAGAAGAATGATATGAAGGTACGTTTTTCTGTATTACTTTTCTCACCACATCGTATTCTTTCTATCCTCTAGGAATGAGAGGGGTAGGGCCATTTTCCACCACGTTGACCAAGTGCGTTCACAGACTTCGCATACCTTTGAGAACATCATGAAGAACTTTCAGGTATGCAAGTTTCCTCACGATGTATTCCTTCACCGTAACAGCCATATACATGACATATAATATTGCTTATATAATTGCTTTATTTATAAAGTGTAAAAGCAGATGACATTTAATTTCTTAACGCACATAACTTTGGAAAGTAATTCTTACGTGCCGCTTGGATTTGAATCCAGATTGATCCAGATTGATCGAGTGAGAGGTGAGTTTACTTGACTGTTAAGCATACCAGTGCTTACGAAAATACAGAAAAATCATTGATAAATTATTGAGTGAATTGACAAATAATTTAAATTTAACGATTTACGTTTTTTTACAGGAGCTGAACAATGCTGCCAATAAGTTCGCCAGCTCCTCAGGGAAGTTGTGTTACGTGTTCAATCCTCGAGCTAATGCCATGACGGAGAATCAGGTACTTAAATCATCATAACTCTCATTGTTTGTATGCGGCTGATGTAGATAAAAATTTAATGACGTTCATTAATCGTATACATAGATTGCTCACTTGTATCTCTTTTTACAAGTAAGTTTTCTTATCTATATTTATCCAATTGATTTTAAGGCTTAAATATACTGAACTAACGTTTGCAATTTGGTTGCATTTAAATCAAACTTCTAGTAATTTCCGTGCCCATCGCATTAGCATAGCTATAAAGCTAGTCTTGGGTACAATTGGCCTCAGCAGCACAGCTGATATCGAAGTTGTTTTTAACGTTTTCCTACTTTTTTCTTTACTTTATGAACTGTATGAAACTTTAAACGAAGTAATTTTATACTGATTTTTACAGATTCTCGACTTATCTAAAGCGGTGTGCCAAAAAACTTCAGATATGCTCTCACGTGTGAACGAGTTGACAGAGAAAGTGGGCGGTGATGATGGCGCGAAGCTGGATGATGCTGGTGCCAGCGTGGTCGACGCTGCCCAGGCTCTGCTGACGACTGCTCAGGTTCTCACTTATGTTCCCATCAATCCTTAAAATATTCCATGTATAACAGCTAAGTTAAATTGTCCTCAAGCTCAAAGGTCTTCGACAAGGCTTGACTCGGTCAACGCGTGTCTCAGTTTTTCCTTAATTGCTATCGCTTCACCTAATCCTGTGCCTTCTGGAACTATCAGTTTCTTCTGTTTACATTTGCTGTCTTCTGTTTTCTTTTGCTATCTGCTTAATATTGAAAATTCTCTTTCGAAGCTTGCTTGGTAATATTTGCATCACAATTTCATCAGTATCAGTAACTTAGACCACGATGCCCTTGTATAGAAAATATTATGTCCATGATATACCATACATGCAATATACCTGTTTTATATCATACAATGTCTATTGCTATTACAGATAACAGCACCTTCAATATCCAATAGCCAATGCAAATCAGCGTTGTTAGCGTCAGCAGATACTATTTCTAAACTCACCCAAGACTTGGCTTCTGTATGGGAGCCGATAGTCAAGCACGCGGATCATCAGACTCTTGGGAACCACCTCACCAAGGATCGAGATGAGCTGGAGAAGATGTTGAGCAAGTTAAGACATGCTTGCAAACTGAGTGATGGTAAGTTCCAAATAGCAAGAAATCTCAGAATCCACCTTTAGTCATCAACTGTGTTGGGCTATCTTCCCTGAATAATAAACATTTAGAACATAATGGGGTGTGCTCTGTTATATTCCGTCCTGGCCAACTGCGGGTGATTAGTCTTCTCACACCTTCGAGAATATTATGGAAAACTTTCAGGCATCTCCACGAATGTGTCCTTTTACGTAAAACCGAAACTAATATTTTATTGATTGCGCACGTTATAAATATACAGGTAGGAACTTGTGATTTTAATGCAAGAAAGCAGATTAAGAACGTTATTAAACTTTTTTCAGATGTGGCTAAGAAACCTGATGATTATATATCTGCTGGAGAAAAACAACGCCTCAAGTTTGTAGTAATGACGTCAGCTGCGAAGGATAAAGTGGCTGAAGCGGAGAAACTTATTGCAAAAGACAGTGGAGTTGGTGTTCATGATAAGGTACCAGACTTAAAATGCTCACAGCCCTATGGATCGTGTCGATTGTATGTGGTCGACCGAGTTATGCAATGTCAGGCGAATGTGGACGGACAATGCCAGAGGCAAAATTTGTTGAAGTGCACTTTTTTTTTTAAATATTAAAACACTGGTAAGTCATGTCGATGTTGTATCGATGACGTCCGAGAACTTTGAGAATATTGAAAACTTAATCCCTCCCCCTATCCGCATTGGAGCAACATGGTGGCAATGCATACTGTATTGGACCTTTGGAGATCCGACCAAAAGTAGGACGTATAGACGTAGGACTGTAGGCCGTAGCTTATTCAACTTTAATTTTAAGTGCTTTTTACAGCTATTGACATCTGAATTAAGAAAGAGATGTTTGGAGAAAGTTTGAATTGAGTCATACTAGATCATTGATATAGACAATGTGCTTATCGAAAAAAACCGATGCTGTAAGCTTTTGGAAGAATGTAAATAAAAGTGATATAAAAGAAAATTTCGTAATTATAATGCTTTACTTTCCTGCAGCTCAACAAAGACACGCCACAGTACAATGAATTACAGAGTATGTCTGCACAGAAGCTTTCCGAACTGAACGCTGCCATAGCAGCTCTAGTGCGCGCTGCTTCAGGTATGAACTGCATTCACAGTAGGGGGTGTTACAGGGGATCCTGCTGGGGTCAAATTCGATATTTTTTGAAGTCAAATTCAGTAAATGAAATGATGTGTCGATGTGTCTATATAAGAACAGAACACGTTTGTAAATCTCTATGTTAGGATTTTCTGTCTTGGATTGCAGAATGTGTGTGGCAAATATAGTAAAGCACTACAATCGTTACGATCAGACCGTATTATAACTGTAACCTTATAGAATCCATTGTACTGTTTCAGATTCATCAAATCCTGATTATGAAACAGCTGAGACAGCAATGTTGTCAATTTCGGAACTGACTCCTCAGATTATTGCGAGTGAGTTTGCTAGTATTATTTCTTTTGGTTACTAATCGTATTTTACTTGCAAGCTTGCACCAGTAGGTTAATATTGCTTTCATTAGAAATGTAAAATCTTAGCGCTTATTTTTTTTACTGTTACATATTTTATTACACTTTCTTCTTATTTTCTCTTTCTTCTTCAATTCTTTTAAGACGCGAATAATCTTTGTGAGTACATGGACGAGAAGCAACGTCAAGCGATGTTGGAGAACGTAAGGGAGCTGTGCAGGGCGACCAAGTTGCTCTGCCATAGTATGGAGACTAATGATATGAAGGTACGTCTATATGGGGACTTGTACGTTCCACCACATCACATTCATTCAACAAGTCTCCTCTCGGAATGAGACGGGATAGGCCATTTTCCATGACGTTGGCCAAGTGCGTTGCCAGACTTTGCATACCTTTGAGAATACCATGAAGAACTTTCAGGTGTGCAAGTTTTCTCACGATGTATTTCTTCACGTAATAGCCATATATATATATTGATTATATATAAAAGGAGAAGGTGACTGACTGACTGACTGACTGACTGACTGACTGACTGACTGACTGACTGACTGACATATCAACGCAGGGCCTAAACTATAAGGGCTAGAAACTTGAAATTTTGCACAGGGGTTCCTTTTATAACGTAGGGGAGCACTAAGAAAGGATTTTTTAAAATTCACCCTCTAAGGGGGTAAAACGGGGGTGCAAAGTTAGTATGAAACTTTGCCGTTTTTGAAGTCAAGTGGGCAACCCGAACGTGGGCAGACGTCGTTAATGGATCTAATTTTACGCGAGCGAAGCTGCGGGCGTCCACTATTGATTATATAATTGCTTTATTTATATAGTGAATGCTCTGAGGTAAAAGCAGATGACATTTAATTTCTTAAAACGCTTATAACTTTGGAAAGTAATTCTTACGTGCCGCTTGGATTTGAATCCAGATTGATCCAGATTGATCGAGTGAGAGGTGAGTTTACTTGACTGTTACTGGTATGCTTATGAAAATACAGAAAAAACATTGATACATTATTGAGTGAATTGATAAATAATTTAAATTTAATGATTTACGATTTTGTACAGGAACTGAACAATGCTGCCAATAAGTTCGCCAGCTCGTCAGGGAAGTTGTGTTACGTGTTCAATCCTCGAGCTAATGCCATGACGGAGAATCAGGTACTTAAATCATCATAACTCTAATTGTGATTGTATGCGGCTGTACATAAAAAAATAATTAAAAAATTTAAATTTTACAGATTCTCGACTTATCTAAAGGGGTGTGCCAGAAAACTTCAGATATGCTCTCGCGTGTAAACAAGTTGACAGAGAAAGTGGGCGGTGATGATGGCGCGAGGCTGGATGATGCTGGTGCCAGCGTGGTCGACGCTGCCCAGGCTCTGCTGACCACTGCCCAGGTTCTCACTTATGTTCCCATCAATCCTTAAAAGATTCCATGTATACCAACTAAGTTAAAAGGTTCTCGAGCTCAAAGGTAAGGCAGGCTAGAAGACAAGGCTTAGCGACTGACTGCTTAACCTGGTCTTCGAAAAACGGAAGGGCCCACGAGGTTTTGCCACTAGCTTTTTAGGCTCAAACCGACCACGACGCGAGCCTCAGTTTTTCCTTAAGTGTTATGGCTTCACCTTATCCTGTGCCTTCTGGAACTATCAGTCTCTTCTGTTTACATTTGCTGTCTTCTGTTTTCCTCTGCTTCACTGCACTTCGTTGTGGTTTCATCAACATAATCGTAACTTGAAAAATTTCTTACGAAACTTGCTTTGTAATATTTGCATCACAATTTAATCAGTATCAGTTACTTGTACCTTGATGCCCTTGCAGAGAAAGTATGATTTGCATGGTATACCATACGTGCAATATACCTTTTTTATATCATAAAATGTCTTTATTGCAATTTCAGATAACAGCACCTTCAATATCCAATAGCCAATGCAAATCAGCGCTGTTGGCGTCAGCAGATACTATTTCTAAACTCACTCAAGACTTGGCTTCTGTATGGGAGCCAATGGTCAAGGACGTGGATCATCAGACTCTTGGGAACCACCTCACCAAGGATCGGGATGAGCTGGAGAAAATGTTGAGCAAGTTAAGACATGCTTGCAAACTAAGTGATGGTATGTTTCAAATCACAAGAAATCTCAGAATCCATCTTTAGTCATCAACTTCCCTGAATAATAACGACTTAGAACATATTGGGGTATGCTCTTTTATTCCGTCCTGACCAACTGCAGGTGATTAGTCTTCTCACACCTTCGAGAATATTATGGAAAACTTTCAGGAATCCCCACGAAAGTGTTTTTTTACGTAAAACCGAAACTAATGTTTTATTGATTACGCACGTTATAAATATACAGATAGGAACTTCTGATTTTAATGCAAGACAGCAGATTAAGAACGTTATTAAACTTTTTTCAGATGTGGCTAAGAAACCTGAAGATGATTTATCTGCTGGAGAGAAACAACGCCTCAAGTTTGTAGTAATGACGTCAGCTGCGAAGGATAAAGTAGCTGAAGCGGAAAAACTTGTTGACAGTGGAGTTGGTGTTCATGATAAGGTACCAGACTAAAGTGCTCACAGCCTTATGGATCGTGTCGATTGTACGTGATTGACCGAGTTATGGTATATCAGGCGAATGTGGACGGACAATGCCAGAGGAAAAATTTGGTGGAGTGCACTATTTTTTCTTTTTTTATAAATATTAAAACACTCGTAAGTCGTGTCGATGTAATATCGATGACCTCCGAGTAGCAATAGTGAGAATATTGAAACTTAACCCCACCCCCATTCCGTATTGGAGCAACATGGTGGCAATGCATACTGTATTGGATCTTTGGAGATCCGACCAACAGTAGGACGTATAGACGTAGGACTGTAGGTCGTAGCTTAATCAACTTTAATTTAAAGTGCTTTTTACAGCTATTGACATCTGAATTAAGAAAGAGATGAGTGGAGAAAGTGTGAATTGAGTCATACTAGATCATTGATATAGACAATGTGCTTATCGAAAAAAACCGAGGCTGTAAGCTTTTTGAAGAATGTAATTTTTTTTTCATGGATACAGGATAGCAAACGAGCTTGCAGCATCACCCATCCGCTGCCGCCCATGACAACTGTGACTGACTTTGAACAAGACTCAATTAGGGACTGGGATGGTTAGTCCAATTAGTTGAGAAAGTTAATTAGAACATTAGTTGGTCAGTTCGTTAGTAGGTATGAGGACTGGGGACTGTTAGTAATAGTTAGCCCTGTTAGTTGGTGTTAGTAATAGTCCAGTTAGTACTTGTTAGTAGGAGTCTCGTTCTAAGTCAGTCAAAAGTCAAAGTCAAAGTCAAATAATTTATTTCGCTATGAGGTGATTAGACACGCTTAACGAAAGTCTAGGTACCTAACTAAAAACTACTTAAACTACTAACTGATCTATATAAGGCAAAGGATTAGCTATTGATTATTGAATGAATAGCTAATCCTACACAGGTGTCTAACTTGCCTTAAGATAAATTTACAATAATTACCTACCACTAAGTTAAGCTCTAAGTCACGATAGACTATCTATATGGTCATCGGCTTTAGGAAGAATTTACAATATTCTTATCCTATGCCCTAGTGTAGGCCGAGAGAGAAAAAAGCCGGAGGAAAAAAACTCTCGGTACTCTTTTAAAATTCAAATTAATTTTTACAGAAAAATGCACAGTATGACCATGACATGATTAAGTCAGACACGAGACAGCCAATCGTGTATGCCAAGAATCACCCCATATGCCACCTGCTTACAATTTTTAGTTTAATTAATACAGAAGCATAGTGATAGCCTGTCAGAGTTTAATTCAGTCCCATGCCTTTATATCATCCAAATACTCCTGAATATTATGAACCAATTAGCTTTCATATAAAACCTTTTTGGTTCCCTATAGGCTCTACCACCTATAATAAAAATAATATAAAACAAAATTTCGTAATATAATGCTTTACTTTCCTACAGCTCAACAAAGACACTCCACAGTACAATGAATTACAGAGTATGTCTGCACAGAAGCTTTCCGAACTGAACGCTGCCATAGCAGCTCTAGTGCGCGCTGCTTCAGGTATGAACTGCATGCACAGTAGGGGGTGTTACAGGGGATCCTGCTGGGCTCAAAACCGATTTGTCTTTGAAGTCAAACTCAATAAAAACAAAACACATTTTAAACCTTAATATTTTCTGTTTTCGATCGCAGAATGTGTGTTGCAAATATAGTAAAGCACTATAATCGTTACGACCAGACCGTATAATAACCGTACCTACAAGATAACAGTCTTTTAAATAAAGTAACTTTGGAGTAAGAATTTTAAAACCATCATTTAAGTTGATTGTAGCTGTATTGTAAAATATTATTGTTCTATTGCAGATGCAGAGAATACGAATTATAAAACTGCCGAAGAAGCACTTCATACAATTTCACAGGTTACGTCTGAGATCGTTCAAAGTAAGGCTTTATTAGTATTTTTTTTATTATTAAAGTGATTTCATTTGTTATAAAAGTTTTTATCGGGCTCTCCAACCTGTAGACCATCGTGGTATACTTAAATAAAATAAAATTCCCATTTATACCTGATATTTAGATATACAACATGTATACGTATATACAAATTCTCTATCCTTGACTTAGTATGGCCTAAATTCTTATAATATGGGCTTGTTATGGGGTTTAAATGTTTATGTTAGATCTAATGGTGAATTAGTTTGTAGCAGGTTTGGGTCCTTACAATGTAATAGACATTAAGCCGGACTAATTTTGTCCAACTTAGCATTTTTAATGAAGATGTTTTGGCTATTTTAGATACGAACAAACTGAGTGAATATGAAGATGAGAAACAACGCCGTGAAATATCAGAAAGCGCAAGAGCTCTTTGCAGATCTAACACACTAATTTGCGATAGTGTAGAGAAAAACGATACTAAAGTAAGTATTTGAAGGGATATAGTAAATTAATATGAAGTTATCGTATTTTTAAAGAATATAAATGCTATTTTCAATACTCTACCTCAAATGATAAATTAAAAAGCATGCTTTTCAGGAAATAAACAACGCCGCCAATGAGTTTGCCAAACATTCAGACAAACTGTCCTTCTTATTAAATCCTCACGCAGATACTACGAGACAGAATATGGTATGTTTTACATTTCATCCGTCACATTTTGGTATCTCGGAGCCTGCTTCAAAAATGTCATATTTTCACTAGGTCCATTTCCTTTGCCGTAGCCACCGTGGTCACCTTTTACAATCTTGCACACCTTTACAGATCCTGGAACTTACTGAATCAGCGTGTGAGAAGGCCTCGGAGATGCTATCCCGCGTGTACCAGCTGGCTGAGGCCCTCGGAGGAGAAGATGGCTCTAGGCTGGACTCGCATGGAGCCAGGGTGGTAGATGCTGCACAGGCTCTGCTGACTACTGCTCAAGTATGATTTGAATCTTTTACTTAGATCAGTCCATTCGTTGAGGCTTTAATTTTAGAACTATTCTTTTTTAGATTACAGCGCCATCTATTAACAACGATAAATGTCAAGATTCTCTCATCGCATCCGCGAAGAATTTGTTAGACTTAACCGAAGACTTATCGAACAAATGGGAACCGATAGTGCAAGATCCCACACAAAAGGTGTTCGGGGACCAACTGACTAAGGATAAGACTGAATTGGAAGCGAGAATTGAGGAATTGATTGCAGCTTGTAAGATTAAACCTGGTATGTTACTATTTGTCGAAGACCGGGCGTACATGGGATCACATAAGCAAAATAAAGCCACTGCAAACTTAAAGATCTATTGTAGCTAAATATACGACCATATGAACTTAGCTGCATTTCAGTTTTTAATGTTTTCTAGGTACAATCTCTAAACCTCAGGATTCAGCTGTAAATGATGATAAACTGAAAGCCAAACATGTCACCTTCTGCAAAACCATAGACGAGGCTCAAGACTGCATTAAGAGAGCTAAAGAAGATTTGGTAAAGGTAAATGAAGAAAATATAGATATTTTTGCAAGGCGGAACTGTACTCTGTGTCTGACCAGAGATTGAGGCCCGTATTAATAAACCTAACCTAAAACAGATCAGGATTAGCTTTTATGACCATTCGTAAGCTGGATCAATTCTTTACTCAAGTCCTCTCTCAATTTGTTTTATTTATGTTTGTATTATTACGGTGTTTGAAATGACGATTTTTCGTTCATGATTAATTTTCTTAGAGTAATTAGACTTAACTCTTCATATTCAATCAATAGACCGTTTTTAGGAAAGGCGTAAGTGATAGGATTTTTGTATACTTTGTGTTGCAATAACCGTAACAGATAACCTATGGCACAGAAGCCTTTTTGTTGTAGTAACCTAATTATAATTTGTTTAAGCCCTATCGGGAAGAGTCTACCCGGCCAGCGATAATCGGAGCTCAGGAGAAGCTTCAGTCCATGATGGAGCAGAACTTGGCTGCAGCAGGACTTGCGGTGTCCCGGCTCATGGCCGATATGAGTAAGATACGACCACTGTATTACTTTAACCTTAGTCAGACTGCTGTATCCAAATGTAGACTGAGTATTACAACAGTAGACTATTAGACAGTATTAAACAATGATCTTAATGCAGAACATAAGTAGCTGCAAAGGCAGTCAGATTCTTTCTAGTCAAAAGTATAGTTCTGTACGGAAAACAAATTAACACGGGTAGAGCCGCGGGTTGTGCTAGTAGTCTAAAACCAACTAAATCAAATCCAAGTCAATACAATTTATTGTCCACCTGGGTAAACCTTTATAATATTTGTATAGGTTTCCTAATGTTCTCTTTGGGATTTCGTGTAATCCCTTATTCATAACAAATTAATGGACGAGAATTTTACGAGGTTTTATTTTCATGCTTAGGTACTATAATTAATTTAAATCTAACATTTTAGAAGTTATTTTCTAAAGATGCACGTACGAGTATGTGTCTCGAGAACAATTTATTTTAAAAATCATGACCTTTTCATAGAAGTGTGCTGTTTGTTCCTCAGGCCCAGAGCACTTGAATTACGATAGCGCCATCAAGGCCACTAAGGTGTTGACTGAACTCCTCCCCGTCATTGTAAAAGGTATGTGATTTACACTTTATACACACTTTTCTTGTTACGTTTACGGTTAAATATTATTTGTTTCTCAAAAATATTTACAATCACTTACTGAGAAACTAGATAAATCAATCCTGGAGCGTAAAACAACCGTTATTAATTAAATTATTTACATTTGACTTGAAGCTATTAAAATAAATATTACACAACAAACAATTTTTGTCAGCACAAGTTATAACTGGGAGAACTGTATCTGGCAAATTGTAAAGTGAATCATGAAGTGAATCGTACAATAATAATTTTTACTTTTTAGATGGCAAAGAACTGACAAGCGCATGGGGTGATGCTGAAGAGAAAGCATTTTTAGACGATATGCAGTCCCTGTGCGATGCGTCTTCTGAACTATGCGACGCCGCTAAAAACAACACAAAGGTATTTTTGATTCCTGATTCATTGCTTCGACCCATAGACGTCCCACTGCTGGGCACGGGTCTCCCCCACAGACTACTGCGGGAGGTCTAGAGCATACTCCACCACGCTGCTCCAATGCGGATTGGTGGAGGGGTTAGTGGCCAACCCAGTGTCGAATGTTCTCAAGCCACCCGAAGGTTTTCGACAAGGCTTAACGACTGTTTCCAACATTGAAAACAACCGGGACCGACGGCTTTACGTGCCCTCCGAAGCACGGTAGTATCCATGAAATTTTGCCACTAGCGGTCGCCCATCCACAAACCGACCGCGCCCGTCGTTGCTTAACTCTTTCGATCACATTGAATCGACCTGAGCCATTGGGCTATGGACGCTACTGATTCATAGAACATTGTTATTTAAGCTACAGGCCCGTTGGCGCAATCGGTAGTGACCCTGTCTGTTGCGCCAGGGTTCGTGGATTCTAATCCCACTCGGGACAAATATTCGTGTGACGAAACTGACGAACACTTGTATTTGTTCTGTTTCTGGATGTTAATATTATCTATTTAAGTCTTTATTTATAAATATCTATGTATGTAGTATATCAGTCTCTGACACCCGTATCACAGGCTCACGCCTACTTTGGGGTCAGATGGCCGTGTGTGAGAATGTCCAAGGTATTTATTATTATTGTTATTATACTTATTTAAGTGTGCTTCAATTTCTTGACATTGCTTCCCGTTTTGGACTAAATATTAAATCTTCTTTCAGAATCTAAACGAAGTTGCTGTCAACTTTGGTAACAAAGCCTCCAAGCTGCTTTACAACGCTTCTGCTGAACTGGACCCTGGGCAAGAGAAGGAGGTGAGTTAAAATTGGTTGGCTGGAACACGGCTGGAACCATTAGTGTCGCTAGATGTTAAGGAGTGTTATTTATCAATACATATTATTATCAATTATGTTATTTATCAAGTGTTATTTATCAATACATATTATAATCATTATATATCAATGTATAATTGTATAATTTGTTTATTCATTGTTGATTTCATTGGATAGTGGGTACTTAATAATAAGCAAATAATCGTTGTTTCATATTTGTATGCTTCCATTTTTTTTCGTTGTCACCCATAGACGTCCCACTGCTGTAATAGGTTAAGTTATTTTGTACTTAAGAAAAAATAAATTTAATTATGGATTGGTTGATAACCTGATTCGCGCAAAACTATAGCGTCGAAAGTGAAATCTATATATATAAAAGGAGAAGGTGACTGACTGACTGACTGACTGACTGACTGACTGACTGACTGACTGACTGACTGACTGACTGACTGACTGACTGACTGACTGACTGACTGACATATCAACGCAGGGCCTAAACTATAAGGGCTAGAAACTTGAAATTTTGCACAGGGGTTCCTTTTATAACGTAGGGGAGCACTAAGAAAGGATTTTTGAAAATTCACCCCCTAAGGGGGTAAAACGGGGGTGCAAAGTTAGTATTAAACTTTGCCGTTTTTGAAGTCGTTAGACGGGTAGACGTCGTTAATGGGTCTAATTCTACGCGAGCGAAGCTGCGGGCGTCCACTAGTACCTACACTAGTAGGTTATAAAATACTAAAATAAGTTATTAAATGCAAATGTCAGGTGATACGGCGTGTGAGAGAGATAGGCGACAGTGCGTCTCGCCTGGCGGTGCGCGGGGCGGAGGGCGCGGCTGCCGTGAAGGATAGTCGCGTGCACAGCGTGTGTGCTTCCGGCGCGCGCTGCGCAGACGCCGCCAGCGGCCTCTTGTATACTGCTAAGGTATGTGTATGTCAGGTGATACGGCGTGTGAGAGAGATAGGCGACAGCGCGTCTCGTCTGGCGGCGCGCGGGGCGGAGGGCGCGTCTGCCGTGAAGGACAGTCGCGTGCACAGCGTGTGTGCTTCCGGCGCGCGCTGCGCAGACGCCGCCAGCGGCCTCTTGTATACTGCTAAGGTATGTGTATGTCAGGTGATACGGCGTGTGAGAGAGATAGGCGACAGCGCGTCTCGTCTGGCGGCGCGCGGGGCGGAGGGCGCGTCTGCCGTGAAGGACAGTCGCGTGCACAGCGTGTGTGCTTCCGGCGCGCGCTGCGCAGACGCCGCCAGCGGCCTCTTGTATACTGCTAAGGTATGTGTATGTCAGGTGATACGGCGTGTGAGAGAGATAGGCGACAGCGCGTCTCGTCTGGCGGCGCGCGGGGCGGAGGGCGCGTCTGCCGTGAAGGACAGTCGCGTGCACAGCGTGTGTGCTTCCGGCGCGCGCTGCGCAGACGCCGCCAGCGGCCTCTTGTATACTGCTAAGGTATGTGTATGTCAGGTGATACGGCGTGTGAGAGAGATAGGCGACAGCGCGTCTCGTCTGGCGGCGCGCGGGGCGGAGGGCGCGTCTGCCGTGAAGGACAGTCGCGTGCACAGCGTGTGTGCTTCCGGCGCGCGCTGCGCAGACGCCGCCAGCGGCCTCTTGTATACTGCTAAGGTATGTGTATGTCAGGTGATACGGCGTGTGAGAGAGATAGGCGACAGCGCGTCTCGTCTGGCGGCGCGCGGGGCGGAGGGCGCGTCTGCCGTGAAGGACAGTCGCGTGCACAGCGTGTGTGCTTCCGGCGCGCGCTGCGCAGACGCCGCCAGCGGCCTCTTGTATACTGCTAAGGTATGTGTATGTCAGGTGATACGGCGTGTGAGAGAGATAGGCGACAGCGCGTCTCGTCTGGCGGCGCGCGGGGCGGAGGGCGCGTCTGCCGTGAAGGACAGTCGCGTGCACAGCGTGTGTGCTTCCGGCGCGCGCTGCGCAGACGCCGCCAGCGGCCTCTTGTATACTGCTAAGGTATGTGTATGTCAGGTGATACGGCGTGTGAGAGAGATAGGCGACAGCGCGTCTCGTCTGGCGGCGCGCGGGGCGGAGGGCGCGTCTGCCGTGAAGGACAGTCGCGTGCACAGCGTGTGTGCTTCCGGCGCGCGCTGCGCAGACGCCGCCAGCGGCCTCTTGTATACTGCTAAGGTATGTGTATGTCAGGTGATACGGCGTGTGAGAGAGATAGGCGACAGCGCGTCTCGTCTGGCGGCGCGCGGGGCGGAGGGCGCGTCTGCCGTGAAGGACAGTCGCGTGCACAGCGTGTGTGCTTCCGGCGCGCGCTGCGCAGACGCCGCCAGCGGCCTCTTGTATACTGCTAAGGTATGTGTATGTCAGGTGATACGGCGTGTGAGAGAGATAGGCGACAGCGCGTCTCGTCTGGCGGCGCGCGGGGCGGAGGGCGCGTCTGCCGTGAAGGACAGTCGCGTGCACAGCGTGTGTGCTTCCGGCGCGCGCTGCGCAGACGCCGCCAGCGGCCTCTTGTATACTGCTAAGGTATGTGTATGTCAGGTGATACGGCGTGTGAGAGAGATAGGCGACAGCGCGTCTCGTCTGGCGGCGCGCGGGGCGGAGGGCGCGTCTGCCGTGAAGGACAGTCGCGTGCACAGCGTGTGTGCTTCCGGCGCGCGCTGCGCAGACGCCGCCAGCGGCCTCTTGTATACTGCTAAGGTATGTGTATGTCAGGTGATACGGCGTGTGAGAGAGATAGGCGACAGCGCGTCTCGTCTGGCGGCGCGCGGGGCGGAGGGCGCGGCTGCCGTGAAGGACAGTCGCGTGCACAGCGTGTGTGCATCCGGCGCGCGCTGCGCAGACGCCGCCAGCGGCCTCTTGTATACTGCTAAGGTATGTCTGTATGTCAGGTGATACGGCGTGTGAGAGAGATAGGCGACAGCGCGTCTCGTCTGGCGGCGCGCGGGGCGGAGGGCGCGGCTGCCGTGAAGGACAGTCGCGTGCACAGCGTGTGTGCTCCCGGCGCGCGCTGCGCGGACGCCGCCAGCGGCCTCTTGTATACTGCTAAGGTATGTCTGTATGCCCATATTAGGACAGGAGCTATGGTTTTACTACTTTTTTTTTTTTTTTTGTGTTCCTTCCTTTTTTCCTCTGACACAAGTCAGAGACAATTTTAGGTCGGTACTTTTGACTTTTCTTCAGGAGTTTCGTTTGCTTTCTAATGTGAGTATATACATATGGTTTTACTACTGCGGCAAATGCTAAGTGCGTTCACTGCGACCCATAGACGTCCCACTGCTGGGCACGGGTCTCCCCCACAGGCACTGCTGTGGGAGGTCTAGAGCATACTCCACCACGCTGCTCCAATGCGGATTGGTGGAGGGGTTAGTGGCCAACCCAGTGTGGAATGTTCTCAAGCCACTCGAAGGTCTTCGACAAGGCTTAACGACTGTTTCCAACATTGAAAACAACTGGGACCGACGGCTTTACGTGCCCTCCGAAGCACGTTATCGTCCATGAAATATTGCCACTAGCGGTAACCCATCCACAAACTGACCGCGGCCGACGTTGCTTAACTCTTTCGATCACATTGAATCGAAGCGAGCCATTGGGCTATGGACGCTACGATTTTATAAATTATCTTGTGTTATTCCAGTCAATGTGAACATTAACGACTATGTTTTCTCAATGTTCTATGTTTTGTCTTTAGACTAGACCCTATGTACCAAAGTGTGAATCAATTCCTTGAGATCTTTTTAGTATATGAGCGTATCTTTAAGCTATAAGTGTATCTTTCCATGACGTAACGAATAATTATCAAGTTTTTTGCCAATTAAGGCCTAACTCAAACTAATATTTTGCAGAGGCGCACTCATGATATAAAACAATTTACTTTTACAGCTGCTAGCGCCAACAATCCACAACCCAGAAAGCAAAAAGACTCTTCTAGAACTTTCAAGCCAACTGTGCTCAAAGGCTGAAGAGTTCTCTCTAACCTGGCAGCCCTTGTCTTCCGACCCTGAACACGCAGCCTTTGTCAAGGAGCTGGACAATGAAGCACGGCTCCTGAGAAGTCTTCTGGAGCAATTCAAGGAAGACTTGAAGAGTGATCAACTGGTTAAACGGAGGGTTGTAGAAAAGCTAGTGGTTCAGGACACGCCGTTGAGACGGCTGGCCACAAACATTTTGGAAAATGCTAATGTAAGGATAAAAGGATGAAATCCGTAGGCGAACAAAGCTCACCGACATAGTTCGCAGAGTTAGTAAGTTGAAGTGGCAATGGGCAGGCCACGTCGTTCGAAGGACTGACAACCGGTGGGGGAGAAAAGTCCTCGAATGGAGACCACGACTCGGAAAAAGGAGCACAGGTCGCCCTTCGACAAGGTGGACAGACGACCTGAAGACGACGGCGGGAAACCGCTGGTTTCAGAAGGCACAGGACCGGTCGGAGTGGTGTCGTTTAGGAGAGGCCTATGTCCAGCAGTGGACCTCAAAAGGCTGATGGATGGATGGAAGGATAAAAGTTGTCACGTTTTGCAAAGGTGATAACCCTTGGAACAATTCGCTACATACTCTTTGCACGAATATGACCCTTAGATCTATTACCTAAAATCAGCAATCAACGACCGATCAAATGATTCACAATAGCACCTTACAGTGCACTTTCCGTAGTTATTATTTTCATGACCACAGAAAAAGTTCCGCATCGCTTGCGGATTGCAAGATATATAATAAGTGAGCACCAAATAAATTGCAGTTCGCGCAGGCCTTGGTCCACCACACTGGCCAAGTGCGAATTGGCAGACTTCACATGCCTTCGTGGACATTATGAAGAACTCTTAGGCATGGTTTCCTCACGATGTGTCCTTCGCCGTTACAGCAAGTGACATTTAATTTCTTAAATCGAACATAACTTAGAAAAGGCATTGGTGCGTGCAGTTTGGGTGAACCCGGTCCGCTCTAGTGAGAGGGAGTTAGATAGCCACTGAGCTGTCACCGCTTATATTTATACATCAATCGAAACAGGATAAAGCAGAGCTCATCACAAGTTCCTTCAAAGTCAAGAGCAGTCTGGCGTGCTACGCGGACAACCTAGCCGCTGCAATCAGAAACGTAGATCTGGCCAATGCTAAATGCAGAAGTTCACCTAATGTAAGTATTCATGCTAATCTATAAGTAGGTAATTCTACTAATACTAACTCTACTATGTGGCGTCTGATTAAAAAAAATCCCCAGGCCCTAGCACACTTAATTTATATTTCAAAACCCCTGATCACGTAAGTAACAACTGTCGATCATCCATACTTCCATACTAATATTATAAATGTGAAAGTGTGTTTGTTTGTTTGTCTGGCTTTCACGTCGCAAAGAAGCTATTATATGGTATGGTTTTTGTGTGGGGTGATAGTGAGGAGAGTGGAGAGTGACGTAGGCTACTTTTTACCGCGGTAAAACATCCCCGTGGGAAGATATAGTTGTTTTGTTATTTGCTAGATATTTAGTTCCGGATGTTGTTAATAGATGGCGTTAGTAACATTCATTTGCAAGTTCTTATCTTAGTATCTTTTAATCGTGGAACTGTCACTATTCATCCACCACAAATGTGTCATGTATGATAAACAACTCATTGTTAATTCCCTTTGACCACGCGGGCGGAGCCGCGGGTAAAAGCTAGTAAATTATAAATCTACGTACAGCTGTACAAAGCCTTGAGCACATACGAGTATAAACATCGTGAGTATAAAGTATAAGAGTATAAACATAACATGAAAGTGTAGCTATCAACGAAATTCGGAGGGGATGGGGTTCCAGTGCTTATTTATTAAGCACTGGAATTAAATTAAATTAAATTATTATTAACTTATTATGGCTGACGAACCAATCAGTCTACCGGCGTCGCTCACTGTTTGCGAGCGATTCACGGTTCCACGTGCAAAATGTTCATATACAACATTGTTTTTCGAGGGGTACCAAGTGCGACTGCGAAGCTAGAGGTATCGGGTTCGATTCCCGTTCGGGCAAATTAATACTAATACAAGATTCTTGCTTTATCCAGGATATGAAGAGACGGGAGCAGCTGGAAGTAGCTGTGCAGGATCTGCAGCAGACTTGCCTGCAGTCCAGGATACAGGGTGGCGAGCAGAAACACTTCGTTGATCTGATGGTAACACCTTACCCCCTTATTCATAAAAAAAATAAACCTACCATATCTGTCAAGCGTTTTGTTACTTTCTTTCGAATTCTCATTTGAATAAAGGAGATGAAATTATCTTTAGCTAAAACAAATTTATTAGTTTATTATATCGATACCTCTGGGCTCAAAGGGCGTAAAGCACATTTTGGGCCAAATGGAGTTAATAATACCATCGTATTCAGTTTTTCATTCTCTATCGATTGGTATATACGAAGTTGCCAAATTCGCACAAAAATGTTCTTTACACCCCATCTATTTTGGGCTGCTAAAACAGAATGAAACAGGAAATCGGGCTGTAAATTACATTACTGTGCAAGTTAAAAATGTCCTAGGTTGTATAGGAATCCAATTGGACTCATAATTATGAGTATTATGGCGTAAACCGCATTAATTCTCATTATTGTTCTTTACAACCATTCAACATAACAGGACTTGTACTTTACTACTCAAAATAATTACAAATATTTCCTGAAGTTTAGGGTGTAAAGCACATTATTCTATAGGCTTAAAGTGAAGAAATTTATTGAATCATTACCTGCAGTGCCATCCCATTACAATAGACAAAGAACAAACAGAGTGTATCTACCTCAAGAATTAAAGAACGTGTCTAATTTATATCAGATAATTAAAAAAAGCATAAACAGTGTCCAAGACACTGTTAGTGAAAATATGTTTAGAAACATTTTTAATGAATATAATATTAGTTTCCACATTCCCAAAAAAGACAAATGTGTAACATGCACAAGAGTGGAAAATAATATGGATACAATGAGTGAGAAAGATAAAGAGTTTTTTGGCTATCACATAAAATAAAAAAAGCAAGTTATAAAAGGTTTAAAAAACATCAAAATTTGAAGTCTTTTGTTAATGGAACTACATATTACATGTAGTTTTGATTTGCAAAAGGTTTTAGGCACGCCGCACGGTCAAAGTATGTAACTATACTATTCAAGAAAATATGTGGTGTATAATTTTACATTTTACGAAAGCGGCACACAGGAAGTTTACTCCTATACCTGGGGAGACAGCGACGGTAAACGAGGAAGCAATGAAATTGCCTCTTGTCTTTTAAAGTACTTAGAAGAGAAAGATAGAATAGGCACAAAAAACATTATTTTATACCGCTACAGGAGCGGCCAAAATAAAAATAAAACGGTATTGTCCACTATTAAATATTTTCTAAAGTCTGCAATTAATATAGAAGTAAAACAAATAAATAATCTTCTGCCTGGACACACATAAGTATATGCCCGTTGACTCTGTCCATGCCACGATTGAAAGAGAAGTACAACAAATTAATTGTATGGAGTCCATCGCAATGGCCGACATACTTTGAGACCGCTCGGAAAAAACCTAAGCCATACAAAGTCATTGGTATGGACTACACCGATTTTCTGAATTTTGATCAATTAACTGCCAATACTTTCACACCAAGCACATTGAAAAATATAAAACTAAAACAGATTAGAAATGCTACATTTAAAAAGAAATACGGAAACCAAATAAATGTCAAATATTCCATGGCAGAGGAAGCTGAAACTCAAAATATAACGTTAATGGAAAAGCCATCGGTCAAAGGAAAAGGCAAAGGAAAAGGCAAAGGCAAAGGAAAAGGTAAAGCAAAGGACAAGTCAAGCGGAAACAAAAAGCAGGAAGCGGAAGAAGTTAAGCCACTATATATAACTAAATTAAACATAAACAAAAAGAAATACATGGATTTGACACTGACTCTGTGACAACGGAACTATACCTAAGAGATTTCATGACGAATATAGAAAACTTCCATGGAGCTCTTATGTTTGTGATACATTAAATGAAACTAATGAAGAAGATAAAGAAGAAGAAGATAAAGAAGATGAAAATAATACTGAAAAAGAAAATAATTCTAAAGATCAATAACCCAAAAATTGCTTAAATCTTTCTTGTTTGCCCTTTTATTACGTATAGTAAGAACTATTAACAATAACTCTTCAATTAATTAATATTTAAAAAGCTTTTTGGCTAGCTATTGGGATGGGGATTAATGAGAATAATCCATCAGGATGGGATGGGGTACCCCCCACCCCGTTTAACCCTTTTTATTATGAAAGTTGTACAATTTTAAATGCAAACTTTGTGATTTACATCACAATTAAACATTGCTATTGTCATTTACTACATAATATTATACAACTTTTTTACGCTAGGTTGTATTTACTGCCAAAGTTAATAAAGTTAGCTGTTTTTAAATGGGCTTAAAGGACATTTTGTTGTTTTTTTTGGGTAGTAAAGCAAAACTATTTTGGAAACTATTATACTTAGACTTCTTTTAATAGTATTAACTTAAAATATAGGAGAATCTAAGTATTTTTCTCATAGATTGTTTTTTTATAATTATTGAGACAAAAAAGTTATAGCTAATTTTGTTTTTTTTTTTTGGTTTTTTGGCTCTCCTGAAAAGTAGCTGTTTTGTGCTATACGCCCTTTGAGCCCAGAGGTATCGATATTGTATTTTATAATATTGTATTGTAGAATAATTCGTTAATGTTAAATTATGTGTTTTGTCATTGTAAATTGTGCCACGTCGACACAAACGATTCACTTCCTTTGATCAATGACTTTGTATTTTGACTGAATGTGAATGATGGAAAACCTCAACGGTTCACAATATATAAACGAAATTTTGATTTTAAATTTAAGTAATATCTAGGTTGAGCATAATATTAAATTAATAATTTTATTTTAAATATTTTTGATACAAAAACTTAATTAAAATATACCTTTTTTTTTCGCTGGGAAATGCAATTTACGCATCCCGCCCGGTCGTAAGTGACGGGCGGGTATGTGAGACTCGCCGATAACGGAATACCCACTAAAACCCAGCGGCACCCTCAGCGTTGATGGGAGACGTCACGGGATCGCTTGCGCATTACTACCGTGACGAATTAAAATATACCTATAAAGAAACAAAAATGATCATCGTATTCTCTTACAGGATCTCATCAAGGATGTATCATCAGACGCCAAAAACCTTTCCGACGAAACAGGCAAAGTCGATCCAAAATCCGACAGAAAAGTACTTATGGTAAGAGGAGCAATATTAAAGTTTATGTGAACTGTGAATTATCCATTATTTGTAAATATGACCTTAATGAAGTGGTTCATTATGTTGGCGCAAAGGGTAGTGACCCTGTCTGTTGCGCCAGGGGTCGTGGGTTCGAATTCGAATGCCACTCAGGACAAATATTCGTGTGACGAACGTGTATTTGTTCTGTGTCTGGATGTTAATATTATCTATTTACGTATGTATTTAAAATAAATCTATGTATGTATTGCAGTCTGTGACACCCATAGTGCAGGCTCGCGCCTACTTTGGGGTCAGATGGCCGTGTGTGAGAATGTCCAAGATATTAATTATTTATTTATTTATGCAATGAATAATATATATTTCAAAATCTCCAAAAATTTTGGGTTTTCAGTTGAACTTTAGTTGAGCCGAAGTGACAACGCCATCTAGCTTTCCAAATAATTCCATACAATCATTTATACCGTATCCCACGGGATCCTTATTTTATTCCGGGACTTAAAGAAGCCTAAATCCAGAGTATGAGTAATAATTTTGCCATGTTTCATTTAATTCCATCGACGGGTTTTTACGTGATGCGTGCACAGACAGACAATATTTTCGACAAAAACATTTTTGAGTTAAAACTCGTTATTATAATGAAATTGAAACATTGAAAAAATATTCAATGTACAGAAAAAGTTCCTGTGCAGTTTTATTATAGTATACACATTCTAGAAAACGTTTATGAAGAACGTATTCACTAATATAATATTTACATTTATTCTCTGAGAGAAAGGTGCAAAATGCAATTATTATGTTCACAGATAATAAAGGAGGAAAGTGATGAAATAATCAAGGAAGCGCTGGAGGCGTCTGAACCCACGACCGGGACAGACATCGACGACAGCACCCTGAGCATCAAGAGTTTTGCTCAGGTAGGTATATTTTTCTAACTTGAAATTCCCGGTAGCATCGCAGTCTGGATTTATGTCCGGTGTATGGCAATAGTGTGACCGACAGTGGCAAAATTGCATGGACGCTACCGTGCTTCGGAGTGCACGTAAAGCTGTCGGTCCCGGTTGTTTCAATGGTGGAAACAGTCGTTAAGCCTTTTCGAAGAGGGTGGCTTGAGAACATTCGACACTGGGTTGGCCACAAATGCATCCACCAATCTGCATCTCTAGACCTCCCGCAGTCTGCTAGGCTAGACTGCTGGGCACGGGTCTCTGGGGAGACCCGTGCCCAGCAGTGGGACATCTGTGGGTCGCAGCGTATGGCAATAGGCTCACCATCTACATGGGACCTACACATAACTGGTGAAAAGCGGGTGTCTACGCACCTCTGCCTACACCTTCGAGAAAATAAAAGCGTGATGTTGTGCAATGTTTTCCAGAAATGCGAAGAACGCGTGAATACGTTGCGAACAGCCGTAGCCGGGCTACGGAATGCGCAGGCGCAAGCGATGTTGCGCGATAAGCTTTACAGCTTGAAAGGAAGCAGCGATTTGTTGAGGTAAGTTATATGACTATATTTTACTAGTGGACGCCCGCAGCTTCGCTCGCGTAGAATTAGACCCATTAACGACGTCTGCCCGGGTTCGGGTTGCCCACTTGACTTCAAAAACGGCAAAATTTCTTATTAACTTATCCCCGTTTTACCCCCTTAGGGGGTGAATTTTCAAAAATCCTTTCTTAGTGCTCCCCTACGTTACAAAAGGAACCCCTGTGCAAAATTTCAACTTTCTAACCCTTATAGTTTAGGCCCTGCGTTGATATGTCAGTCAGTCAGTCAGTCACCTTCTCCTTTTATATATTACTAGTGGACGCCCGCAGCTTCGCTCGCGTGGAATTAGACATTCACTAACTTCAAAAACGGCAAAGTTTCATACTAACTTTGCACCCCCGTTTTACCCCCTTAGGTGGTGAATTTTCAAAAATCCTTTCTTACGTCCCCTACGTTATATAAGGAACCCCTGTGCAAAATTTCAAGTTTCTAGCCCTTATAGTTTAGGCCCTGCGTTGATATGTCAGTCAGTCAGTCAGTCAGTCAGTCAGTCAGTCAGTCAGTCAGTCAGTCAGTCAGTCAGTCAGTTACCTTCTCCTTTTATATATATAGATAGATTTTTTGCAAAGGTAATTAAAAAGTATTTTGACAAATCTCTCTTTCACCTTATTGTGTAGAACTAGGCCCATGCAGAACATGTAGGTGCGCATCACCAATTATGTTTTTAGGGTATGGGCGGACACTCTACTGGAGTATGCTCTAGATCTCTCGCAACTGTGTTTGGAAGACCCGTGCTCAACCGTGGTTCTTATATTATAGTAGTAGTAGTAATAGTATTTCAGCAAATCATTTTTTTTAAATTTAATTTCATATCATTTTACCTGCATTACCAAGATAAGGGTTGTGAATTTTTGACAATTCCAGATTCGCATTGAACAGCCACGAAGCAGCCGTCAGCGGCGCAGCCCTGGACGCCAGTCAGGCTGCGTTCGAAGAGCTGGAGAATAGCATCGACCACATTCTCCGAGCGTCGAGGAAGAAGAAGAATATGGTGCAGGATAAGGTTTGTAATCCTTTTACCTTAAGATGCGAATGACCATACAGCTGCTGCGAATTATGGATGAGGACTGTAGTGATAGGTCTGAGAGTATTTATGGAGTTCGTAGTAGTACCTTTTTCATGTTAATTCTATCGGAAGTAGATCATGATTTACATTGATATGAGTTATATTATTGTAGCGTCCATAGCCCAATGGCTTGCCTCGATTCAATGTGATCGAAAGTGTTAAGCAACGACGGGCGCGGTCGGTTTGTGGATGGGTGATCACTAGTGGCAAAATTTCATGGACGCTACCGCGCTTCGGAGAGCACGTAAAGCCGTCGGTCCCGGTTGTTTTCAATGCTGAAAACAGTCGTTAAGCCTTGTCGAAGACCTTCGGGTGGCTTGAGAACATTCGACACTGGGTTGGCCACTAACCCCTCCACCAACCCGCATTGGAGCAGCGTGGTGGAGTATGCTCTAGACCTCCCGCAGAAGTGTCTGTGGGGGAGACCCGTGCCCAGCAGTGGGACGTCTATGGGTCGCAGCGAGTTATATTAGTTTGCTTTCTTGTCGAATGTATTCGAGTGGGCAAACTGGCCCATACGAGTATAAACATCGGCACGAAAGTTCTCCTCCTCACCGGAATGATGTATCGGACGAGGATCGTTTTTATCAAATTGCACGGTTCTATTCTGGGTGTAAACGAAACTATTGTTATGTCTAATTCCACGCAACAAAGCTGCCGGGCGTCCACTAGTATATAAATAAAAATAGTGAATTGTGTACTTCTCATTTTTTCTCTTTGTATTGCCGTAAGCGAAAATAAATAAGTGTCTATTCCATTTTATTGAACCAGGAATCCGAGTCAGCAGCACTGGCCACTGCGACCTCGCTGTGTTGCGCGGTGGCGCAGCGGGACTCGGCCAAGGTGCCGCCCGCGCTCGCCGCGTACGTTCTAGAGATACACTCCCGCACCGACCTCGCTGATGCCGAACAAAAAAATAGGTAATAGCCTGTACCACCTACAACCACAGCTCATTCTTTGTCACCTGTTGGTGAGTAGTCACCGACGACTATGAACATGAGCAATACCAGAGGAGTTATAATTGCAGCGCTGGTTCTGAAGAAGAGCTCTTTTTACGCTGTTTTCGAAGAACCCTACGTCATAGCCTACCGTGAAGACCTCAAAAGGAAATTCATGCGATAGTTTATAATTGCGCGGCAAAAAGAATTGCGCAAACCGTTTAGTACAGGATCGCCAGAAATCGGGGCAGATGTTTATTCCACAGACAAAAATTTATACATGGGCCATGGATGTCACTCAGCTGTCAGCTCTATTATTTAAGTACAAATTTCTGCTATGTAAATATGGTGGCGCGGGCTGGTGTCGAGCGGTGCTTTAATAATAGAGCAATAGAGCTGAATATGCTGTTGGCGGAAAAACATGACGCGTCGCGTCGCTTCGACTCTTCGCCAGTGTGAGTCGACCCTAACGCGTGAGTGTGTAGTTTTTTTTAAAATATTTACTTTAATAGAAGAACTAAAGGGGATCTGTTGCAGGTTACAGGAACATCTAAAGAAGCTAGTTGACTTGTTGAAGACACAAAACCTGGCCGCCAGCCGAAGAGTTGCCACGTGGCAGCAGGACGACGATGGAGAAATTGCCGAAATTACCCATCAAATTATACAGGTTATTATTATTATTATTTGAAGGAAAGGGGGTGTGGGCACTAATGCCCAGAAACTACTGCGACCTAAAAAGATCTATTTTAGCTAGCCTAGTTTTATGTCTGATATACTAGGCTTAAAAACTCATATGTAGATATACTAGGCTCATAAACTCGCATGTCTTGGATTGAACCCTTGAGCCTAACCACTGAGCTGCTCGCCAAGATACGTCAGAAACTCCCCATGATTGCGAGGTTAATAATGGTATTTTGTCATCATGTGATTTACAGGAGATAGAAAACTTTAACTCAGAAAACTGTGATGGAGTACAAAGGCGTAGCGCTGACGTTGAAGTTCTGAGGCAGGCTGACTCCAGGAAACTCCTCCAGCCGCCGACAGATGGAGTGCAAGGCGACCTTAAGTTAGTGAGAAATTTGAATATCTTTTTCTCTCTAAATATCTTATTCTCTATGAATATTTCTTATATCTTAGTCTCGCCAGAGTTAAACGCTCGGCAACGACGGGCGCGGTCGGTTTGTGGATGGGTGACCGCTAGTGGCAAAATTTCACGGATGCTACCGTGCTTCGGAGGTCACGTCCGTTCGTCCGTTTTAAAATGATAAAAGACTCCAAAGCACGGAAGCACCACTCACCTACATTGACTGCGTTCGACTTTGCTTCTATTACGTCAAATCAAATCAAATCATTTTTATTTGTAAGATAAGGTAATTAGATAGACAAGGGGTTTTAAAAAACAAAATATTTTATTTAAGGGAGGAAATTTAATACAGACACGACATAGAACGATTTAAGATAAGAATGCGGCTGGCTTCGGAGTTAGTGTAGAGCAGACTGACTCCGGTAGGCTGACTCCCGCAGACTGACTCCCGCAGACAGTCTCTTGACTACTTTGCTATCAAAATTCTGACGCAACGGTTTAAGCCCGCCATAGACGTTCAAGTAATTTGATCAAACAGGCTGGATCAAACCGTTTTATCAAATTGGCATGAGTGTCTGTGGTAAAATTTGATCAAATTTAATGAGTAATCAAATAGTTTGAAGAAATATGAATTTTCGTTTTTTTATTTGATCAATCGGTTTGATCAAACTGTTTGATGAAAAATTTGAGCGTGTGTGTTGCGAGCGCTCAGTTGTTGCTGCGGAAGTGTTACCTAGCGGACGTGTTGCAGCTTGCAGTACATAATGACGAACCGCGATGTATTAGAAGAATTCATACAAATATATCAAAATGAAACCTGTTTATGGAACATCAAAAATAAAGATTACCATAACAGAGATAATTCGTCTCTTTTCATGAGCCACTTTTTTTAAAAGCGTTTATTTAACTTCACTCGTATGTACTCGTATCTATGTAAGTACCTATGTATGTATGTCCTGGAATCTTGCTATCAATATTTCACCCACTTCCACTGAAGCTATCGAGCTGAAATTTGGCACACATATTTGGTTCCGATGACAATGCATGAAAATAAAAAAAAAATTTAACGGTAATTTAACATAACATTTAATACAACAATTCTTCGTCCGGTTCGATACTGAACTGACGCTGCTTCAAGCCTGCGTGAAGGTGTGTGGTCGCTTTGCTGACTAAGCCAATTTGATAAAACGGTTTGATCCAGCCTGTTTGATCAAATTACTTGAACGTCTATGGCGGGCTTTAGTCCGGCTGCGTCGAATCACGATACAAGGGGTGGCCGTAACAGTACGATTGCAAGCAATCTACGAGAGAATCTGCTACTGTGAGTGATAGATAGATAGATATTTATTTATTTATTTATTTATATATTCATGTACACGACAAACAACAAAAATACCAGAATAAATAGTAATTTAGTACATAGGTCCTGCTTATTCCAAAATGAAATCACTTCCAGCAGACCTGGGAATGGAGCATTGATTATTTTTGGTATCAGGATATAATCACATAGTTTTTCCACAGAGAACTGGGCCACAACCTGGAGCAGGACATGCGCAAGCTCAGCTCCCTGGCCGCGATGGTGCAGCTGTCGGCGGACAAGCGCGAGTCGCTCTCCAGGACGCTGCACGCGGTCGCCGACGCCGCCTCGCACCTGCAGGCTGTCGCGACGGCTGTTGCCGTTAAGGTCAGTATTAACCTCTGCCCCTAGTCTTCGTACCTACTCAATCTGGAGCAGGACATGCGCAAGCTCAGCTCCCTGGCCGCGATGGTGCAGCTGTCGGCGGACAAGCGCGAGTCGCTCTCCAGAACGCTGCACGCGGTCGCCGACGCCGCCTCGCACCTGCAGGCTGTCGCGACGGCTGTTGCCGCTAAGGTCAGTATTAACCTCTGCCCCTAGTCTTGGTACCTACTCAACCTGGAGCAGGACATGCGCAAGCTCAGCTCCCTGGCCGCGATGGTGCAGCTGTCGGCGGACAAGCGCGAGTCGCTCTCCAGAACGCTGCACGCGGTCGCCGACGCCGCCTCGCACCTGCAGGCTGTCGCGACGGCTGTTGCCGCTAAGGTCAGTATTAACCTCTGCCCCTAGTCTTGGTACCTACTCAACCTGGAGCAGGACATGCGCAAGCTCAGCTCCCTGGCCGCGATGGTGCAGCTGTCGGCGGACAAGCGCGAGTCGCTCTCCAGAACGCTGCACGCGGTCGCCGACGCCGCCTCGCACCTGCAGGCTGTCGCGACGGCTGTTGCCGCTAAGGTCAGTATTAACCTCTGTCCCTAGTCTTCGTACCTATTTATTTATTTATTTCATTTGTCATTAAGTACAAGTAATAGGATGGTAACAAAGAATGTAATGAACGAGCCTATGTACTTAGCCACTGAGTGGCATACAAATATTTACAAGAAGTTATATAATTATCATTTGATCAATTTACTTACCTATACCTACTCGAACTAACCAACGGCAACGGATGGGTATTGCTACTTACTCGTTTCTTCATACATTCTTTTTATGGATACAATATAGAAAACGAGTTTGCAGCACCACCCATCCGATGCCGAGATATATTTTGCTTCACACAAGATAGTTTATAAATGTGAATATAAGTATGTTTGTATGTTTGTTACTTATTCACGCTCAAACGGCTGAACCAATTTTGATGAAATTTGGTAAAGAGGTAGCTGGTACCCTGGATTAACATATAAGATACTTTTTATCTTGATACTGTGTTCCCTTGGGATAAAAAAATTAAATCTAAAGCGCGCGAAGCTGCGGGCAGCAGCTAGTTTAAAATACATTATTGACACATGACAAAAATGCAGGTATATCAGGTCTAGGTTAATATAATAATTATAGATAAAAAATGTTATGACATTCATTAAGTGTATACAAAATATCATTTAATGAATAATAAATAAATCTGAATTATTTGCTGTTTTCTTAACGCTCAGGATCCGTTGCGAAGGGTAAGGATAGAGGATGCCACGGAGGATATGTGTTCTTCCACCTACCATCTTCTGAAGACTGCGGAGGCGATTTGTAAAGTAAGGATCAGCTTAATTTATACTGAGTATGTTTCATTTAATTTTGTAATGAATATCCCTTTAATGTAACTAACATAAAATGTTGCACACCATTCTGATAGTAGAAGATAAGAATTCGTATTTGTTATTCCACTTTAATTACCACTAACAATTATTATAGGTGGTAGAGCCTATAGGGAACCAAATAGGTTTTATATGAAAGCTAATTGGTTCCATATAGAGTTCGCCCGGGGCAGTACCACCGCCCGCCACGGTACCTAGTACCATTTCTGCCGTGTAATAATTGTTTTTAAAGCAATTGTGGTCCGGTTGGAAAGGTGTGGATTCCGGTTACACTTCTTTAGAGGCGACCATCTTAGTCCTCAAGGGTAGCAACACATCTGTGACTGACTTAGAACGAGACTCCTACTAACAAGTACTAACTGGACTATTACTAACACCAACTAACAGGGCTAACTATTACTAACAGTCCCCAGTCCTCATACCTACTAACGAACTGACCAACTAATAAATCATAAATCATAAATCATTTATTTGTTTTAGAGTGGTACATTTACAAATAAAGGTAGATATTACAAATAAAGGTAGTCCCTCACTCTAACCACTGGGTGGTATACAAATGTCAATTGATATAATAATTATAATGTCACATTCTAGATATTTAAATTATAAATTATGATGTCACATTAATGTTCTAAGGGGCCGTTCATAAAATACGTCACGCTAAAATCAGCTTTTTTTGACCCCCTCCCCCCCTATGGTCACGCTGTGTCACACTTTCTGTGACCCCCTAGAAATATTTCGTCACAAAAACTAAGACCCCCCCCTGCTGAGTATGATAAATTCTAAATGATAATACACAAATTCTGGGAATTAAAAATATTTATTTAGTTATTATAATAAAATTTAAATAAATTAATGAATATCTTTCATAACGAACATATAAATAATAAATGGTTTCTTCTTCATCTTCATGTCGAAAAATAATGAACGTCGAACGTCACGTTGTCGTAGACCCCCCGTCCCCCCTTGTCACATCTTGTCACACTCAGCGAGACCCCTCCCCCCCCTTGTATGCGAACGTATTTTATGAACGGCCCCTAATTAACTTTCTCAACTAATTGGACTAACCATCCCAGTCCCTAATTGAGTCTTGTTCAAAGTCAGTCACAGTTGTCATGGGCGGCAGCGGATGGGTGATGCTGCAAGCTCGTTTGCTATCCTGTATCCATAAAAAAAAAAACTTTCCTGTAACTACATTCTTGCAATAAAGATTATTATTATTATTATACAATGGTGCAAATTAATGTAACTAACTTAAAATGTTGCACACCATTCTGATAGTAGAAGATAAGAATTCCTATTTGTTATTCCACTTTCCTGTAACTACATTCTTGCAATAAAGATTATTATTATTATACAATGGTGCAAATTAATGTAACTAACTTAAAATGTTGCACACCATTCTGATAGTAGAAGATAAGAAGTCGTATTTGTTATTCCACTTTCCTGTAACTACATTCTTGCAATAAAGATTATTATTATTATAAAATGGTGCAAATTAATCATTTCGTCTCGTTCGTGTTCCACAGGACCCACACAATCCTGACTCCAAGCGCAGGCTTCGCGATGCGGTTCGTTTGTTAAACGAATCGATTAACAAATTGGTGAGTTTAGGTCATCACATAAGCTCTAATTATTAAAAAATTAAAAAAAAAAAGCTTTTTATAACTTAATTTTTATTTTCGTGTATTGTCATCGGAACCAAATATGTGTGCCAAATTTCAACTCGTTAGCTTCAGTGGAAGTGGGTGAAATATTATTTGCAAGATTCCAGGACATACATACATACATACATAGATACATTCGAGTGAAGTGAGTTAAATAATAAAAGCTTTTAAAAAGTACTGCGTAGATTCGCCATGAAAATCAGCGTTGGTTGACCACGGCTTGAAGGTGTCCATTTTTAATTTTTCTTTATTTTAATTTTTTTTAGTGTCCATAGCACAATGGCTCGCGTCTATTCAATGTGTTCGACAGAGTAAAGCAACGATAGCTGCGGTCGGCTTGTGACCGCTAGTGGCAAAATTTCATGGGAGCTACCGTGTTTCGGAGGCCACGTTAAGCCGTCGGTCCCGGTTGTTTTCAATGTTGGAAACAATCGTGAAGCCTTGTTTCGACAACATTCGACACTGTTCACCCGCTGTGACACCCGCGTTCGGGCAGTCGGCAACCATTTGACTTTAAAAACGGCAAAGTTTCATACTAACTTTGCACCCCCGTTTTAGCCCCTTAGGAGGTGAATTTTCAAAAATCCTTTCTTAGTCCCCTACGTTATAAAAGGAACCCCTGTGCAAAATTTCAAGTTTCATTAGTTAGGTTAGGGTTAGGCCCTGCGTTGATATGTCAGTCAGTCAGCTTCTCCTTTTATATAACTCAATGTCGCTGCGACCCATAGACGTCCCACTGCTGGGCACGGGTCTCCCCCACAGACACTTCTACGGGAGGTCTAGAGCATACTCCACCACGCTGCTCCAATGCGGATTGGTGGAGGGGTTAGTGGCCAACCCAGTGTCGAATGTTCTTAAGCCACCCGAAGGTCTTCGACAAGGCTTGACGATTGTTTCCACCATTGAAAACAACCGGGACCGACGGCTTTACGTGCCCTCCGAAGCACGGTAGCGTCCATGAAATTTTGCCTCTAGCGGTCACCCATCCACAAACCGACCGCGCCCGTCGTTGCTTAACTCTTTGGATCACATTGAATCGACCCGAGCCATTGGGCCATGGACGCTACAACGACGAGACCGTTGCGTAACTCGATGTAAATTGCAACAATTCAGGGTCGAGTGAGTCTACCGGTCGCCGGGTCGGGCCGCGACGCGCTGCAGCGCGACTGCGACGAGCTGGCGCGCGGCCTGCAGCTGGCCGCCGCGCTGCAGGCCGACTGCCCCGGCCTCATGCTGTCCTACGAGGCCTCCTTGCAGCCACTGCTGGACTCGAACAGCTTACGTAAGTTCATTGAGTGTCAAATGTACTGTCCGCAACTCTCATCCAGATTCGCTGCGACCCATAGACGTCCCACTGTTGGGCACGGGTCTCCTCTCAGAATGGGAGGGATTAGGCCTTAGTCCACCACGCTGGCCAAGTGCGGATTGGCAGACTTCACATACCTTCGAGAACGTTATGATGAACTCTCAGGCATGCAGGTTTCCTCACGATGTGTCCTTCACCGTTATAACAAGTGACATTTAATTTCTTAAAATCTCATCCAGATTATCTATCATAATTCCACGCAAACAACTCACTACAGTAATACCCCGAACTTACGCGATAGGTGGGACCGAGTGCTATCCGTGTAAGTCGAATTCGCGTAAGTCGGGGTACAATTTTGCATATAAAGACATACATTGTATGTTTAATTGGGACCGGAGACTAAATAAAACAATAATTTAGGAAATAAATGTGTAACTAATTGCAAACGATTGCAATACGACAAATTATCTATATATATAAAAGGAGAATGTGACTGACTGACTGACTGACTGACTGACTGACTGACTGACTGACATATCAATGAGGGCCTAAACTATAAGGGCTAGAAACTTGAAATTTTGCACAGGGGTTCCTTTTATAACGTAGGGGAGCACTAAGAAAGGATTTTTGAAAATTCATCCCCTAAGGAGGTAAAACGGGGGTGCAGAGTTAGTATGAAACTTTGCCGTTTTTGAAGTCAAGTGGGCAACCCGAACGCGGGCAGACGTCGTTAATGGGTCTAATTCTACGCGAGCGAAGCTGCGGGCGTCCACTAGTATTATTATAAACTGTATATACACAATCTGAAGTTATTTTGATGTTGAAGGTTTCATAAAATATTTGTACATGTATAATTATGTTATTTTCTGTGTGCGCGACTCGCAATAGTCCTAGGCCAACCGCAGGGTGTGTGTGTTTATTCCGTATTTATCCGTTTATTTATTATTGTAAATCACAATTATTATTGTAATGTCGTGTAATTTGTTTTCCCGTAGAATGCCTAGAGAGAGATGAAACGATGTCGCGAGAGGAGTGCAGAAGCGAGCTGCAGCAGGTCGGCGCGGGGGTGTGCCGGGACGCGGAGCGGGCCGCGCACTGCGGGTATCTGGTGAGCGTGGGGCATGCTGGCCACTGCCGCCCTTGTACACCTCGAACTTGTCTGGAAGACGGTCGCGTATGGAGCTAGCTGAGCTATGTGGTAGCCCTTTACACCTCGAACTTGTCTGGAAGACGGTCGCGTAAGGAGCTAGCTGAGCTGTGTGAGCGATCATGGGGCATGCTGGCCACTGCAACCCTTGTACACCTCGAACTTGACTGGAAGACGGTCGCGTAAGGAGCTAGCTGAGCTGTGTGAACGATCATGGGGCAACCTGGCCACTGCCACCCTTGTACACCTCGAACTTGTCTGGAAGACGGTCGCGTAAGGAGGTAGCTGAGCTGTGTGAGCGATTATGAGGCATGCTGGCCACTGCCGCCCTTGTACACCTCGAACTTGTCTGGAAGACGGTCGCGCATGGAGCTAGCTGAGCTGTGTGAGCGATCATGGGGCATGCTGGCCACTGCCACCCTTGTACACCTTGAACTTGTCTGGAATGTCGTGCAATGAGCTATTTTTTTAAAGATGTAAGATAGAGCTACGAAGTTGCTTTGAGCGACTGACTGAAAAATACTAAAATAGAGACTGGGATGGTTAGTCCAGTTAGCTGAGAGTTGAGTAGTCGGTGTCAGTAATAGTCCAGTTAGGAATTGTATTGTAGTGTTACAAAATTAGGTACTACAATTATATTTTTATTAAACTACCATAACATTCCTAGACCTAACATAATAATAACAATAAAAAAACTTAAACCATTAGGATTTACATAATGAAATTGGAGATTTGTATGAACATTTTAAAATATACAAGGACCGACGGCTTTACGTGCCCTCCGAAGCACGGTAGCGTCCTTGAAATTTTGCCATTAGCGGTCACCCATCCACTAAATTCTTATTCTTAAACTAGTGGACGCCCGCAGCTTCGCTCGCGTTACACGTTCACTAACTTCAAAAACGGCAAAGCTTCATACTAACTTTGCACCCCCGTTTTATCCCCTTAGGGGATGAATTTTCAAATTTTTCTCGCCGTAAAAACCATCCTTGAACTTCAACGAACATTTAAAAAAAAGAATTGGCCAAATTGGTCCAGGCGTTGTTGAGTTATGCGCTTACCAACACATTTTGCGATTCATTTTTTTATAATATAGATTATACTAAATGTTTGTTCCAGCTTTCTCTCCCGGAGGAGCACCAGCATTTAGCCAGGGAGGGGTTCGTGAACGTCCCCCGCGCGCGGAACATCCTCTCGGAAGTCCGGGTGGCCTGCTTGAGGATCATTCGCTGCAGGGACCCTGACGAGGTTAGTTAGTTGTTTTAGTCCATACTAAATTATACATGCAAAAGTAACTCTGCCTGTCTGTCTCGCTTTCAGTTAGTTAGTTAGTTTATCATCAAACTCGTTTTGTCTATGGGGAAAATCTGGCGCTGAAGCGATGACAGCCAAGTGGCTATCAAACACGGCATTCAGTCGGTCTGGGTTCAAATCCTTACCGGCGCGCACCAATGACGAAATTAAGTATGTGAGTTTCATGAAATTAAATGTAGATGACGTAACGGTGAAGGAAAACATTGTATGCCTGGGAGTTCGCATGCTCTCGATGGTATATGAAGTCTGCCAATCCGCTCTTCGCCAGCGTGGTGGACTATGGCCACTCACAACCACTCGACTCATTAAGTAAAGTCTTAATATTTCACCAAATAGTCTTCTAAATTATTGAAATATTTTATCCCAGGCAAATTACATTCAGACCGAAATAAACAAGAACGTTATTGAACTCAACGAAATAATACAAGGAGCTTTGACAACGGTGAGAGATCCGCAAGTGAAGAGAGATGTGACTGAGAGGCTTAAAGACGTGGAGGAAGCTTCCAAGGAGCTTAGGGAGGCTTTGACAGCGAACTTGGCTGATACGGTAAGTCATTCATCTTTAAGCGGTATGCTGCTGCGACCCATAGACGTCCCACTGCTGGGCACTGTCTCCCCACAGACACTGCTGCGGGAGTTCTAGAGCATACTCCGTCAAGCTGCTCCAATGCGGATTGGTGGAGGGGTTAGTGGCCAACCCAGTGTCGAATGTTCTCATCGACAAGGCTTTACGACTGTTTCCAGCATTGAAAACAACCGGGACCGACGGCTTTACGTGCCCTCCGAAGCACGGTAGCGTCCATGAAATTTTGCCACTAGCGGTCACCCATCCACACACCGGCCGCGCCCGTCGTTGTTTAACTCTTTCGATCACATTGAATCGACGCGAACCATTGGGTAATGGACGCTACATTCGACGCGAGGCTATGGACGAGTCATAATGCGGTATAGGCGATCCTTAAAGTGAAGTTTGATTATCCGCTGTTAACCAGTCAATCTTGTCCTTGCTGCAAAGAGCCTGTTAAGACGTTAACCATTATGGTCATTCGCAGCAAACAGTGGCCCCGTTGGCCACGAAGCTGCTGGAGGCTGCAGAGGACATGAACTCCTCGGCCAGCCAGCTCTCGGTGACGCCTCAAGTGGAGCCGTCGCCGCAGGGCAAGGCTCGCTCTGAGGAGGTTATAACTCATGTAAAGTAAGTTTCTTTATGAAAGGACTTGATTCTTCGAATCATAACTCTTATTTTTTTTTATTTATTCAACTTTATTGACACCTCTAGAGAGATATACAATGGGCGGACTTAATGCCTTATGGCATAAGTCACTCCTTAAGAGTAAGGAGTGAAGTCACTCCTGTGAAGAAAGGCACTCCTTAAGAGTAAGGAGTGAAGAGTCACGAGGTTAGAGTTAGGTTATGATTGCCTATCGGTCAAAGTTTAATCTGACAATCGAATGTAAGGAAATTGTACATAATCTATACTACTATTGTAAAGAGGAAACATTTTTGTTTGTAATGTTTTCAAACAAAAACTACTGGACCGATTTCAAAAATTCTTTCACCGTTAAGAAGCTGCATCTTCACTGACATAGGCTATATAATATTACTATTTCAACCGTGCTAGTTACAATCTTAAACGTCCCACTGTTGGGGACAGGTCTTGAATATACTCTACTACGCTGCTCGAAGTGGATTGGTAGAGGGGTTAGTGGCCAACCAATTATTGAATGAAAAGTCTTAACGATTGAAAACAACCGGAACCAACCGCTTAATGTGCCCTCCGAAGCACGGGAGTGCCCATGAAATTATGTCACTAGCGGTCACCAATCTACAAACCGATCGCGCCCGACGTTGCTTGACTCTGTCGATCGCATAGAATCGACGAGATTGGGCTATGGACGCGACAAGTGTTAACTGATATGGTATTCCATCCTCCATTGGCCTTTAGGACGATGATAACCAAAGCCCAGGTCCTGGTGAAGCAGGTGGGGTCATGCGACCTCGAAGCGCTGACGTGGAGGATGTTCAGCGGCAGACGTGACCTCCTTACCGCTAACAAGGAGTTGGTTGACAGCTTAAGGTAAGTCATTAAAAATAGTTTATTCCAGAGACCCAGATTAGGTCTGATAGTGAGCCATTCATCAGTCTCTGGAATTTGGTCATTGGCCATAAGCATAACACATAGCTCTGTAGCGTTTATTATTATACGGATACGGCTACACACTGTCTAGGGAAGGCTGGCCGTGTTCAGGAGGGTATTGTTTTAATTCGTTTAATTTTATTTACTAACACTAGTTTGTAAGATTTCTTAATATCACTAACACCATATTTATGGACTACGTCTGAAATAAAAAGTTATTATTATCTCTTTAAATTTCACGGGTCAAGATGTGGACCCGGTAATTTGGAAGGCTTGCGTGGGGACACAGGTCCAACACGTAGAGGCCCCTTCGAGACATTTTAATGAGTTGTGATGTGGTACACGTGGCGGATACCACCCTTGATCGACTGCACCATCAATTAGTACACCCGAATGTGGGCCCGCAAATAAAAGTGAAAACCTCTGTCGTCCAATGTTTTTGGCATGCGGTAAAACGTCGTGAACGAGTGATGTGTTGAATCGTCTGCTAATTGAACCGTGTTTGTATACAGGGATCACGGACGTCGTGCAGGGTTCATAGAAGGCAAGCTAGAGGAGAAACAACAAGAAATGCCGAAGAAGAACTACATGCAGATACAGTAGGTGTCAATCTCTCCGGAGATCATTGCGACCGGTTATTTTGTTAGCGGCTTTATTATTTGATCAGCTTTTGAACATAATATCATGGAATATCAATTTATTGTCCTCTATATTCTTCATATTAGATTTAATGATGCTGATGATAATGATTTCATTTGTAACATTTGAAAGTACTCGTACAAATATTTTCTTATAGCTATTCGTATAGCTTGACAACGGATTGATCAAAAAGTATTTAGTGTTACGCAATTAATTAGGTATTAAAAAAAGGTACTAAAAAGTTTTAACGTTCCTTGCAGACTAGATCTTGCCACGAAGTGGTTATCAAAACCCGCTTCCACGACAGCAGATAAGGCCGCTGGGGTTCAGGGGGTTAAGAATATTATTGAGTTGGCTGAGAAGGTAAGAAAGTTGTGCTCTTTTCATTGTTTTACATTTTCAAAGCAGACGGGCTTCCTGCCTTTAGATAATCGATCAGCTCTTCACCTCAAATTATTGCTTTAACTTTAAAATTATAGTAAAAAGTTTTGACCTTAAAAGAACATGAAACACTTTAGCCAAAACTTATTTGTTTACAATTACGTTACAACGATTTACATGACTTTCTGAAAAGACAACAAGTCTTATATTCTGGTGGGGCTTATTACGAATTTCCATTTCAGATGACAGAAGACATGAAAGGAGAAGAAAAAGTTGACATGGAGGGGATGATAGGCGAGACCAGTGGACTTCTCAAAGAATGTGCCACTAAGTACAATAGTGAGAAAGTTAGGTAAGAGGTCAAAATCACGATGCCAGCCGTAGCCGATAAAGGCCTTTTCCAAGTCAACAAAACTTTAGGCGATTATTCAAGTTTTAAGAAAAGAGGTGTTTTTAGTAGAGTGGTCTGTGATATGGGTAATGGTGTGTCCGTTAACAGTAAACAGCATAATTTAACATCCATGGCCCAAGTATCTGCCACGGCCGGTTTGGATGTCAGAATCAATCACCATCGCACCAGGGAGCCAAGTATGTGGATGGGTAACCGCTAGTGGCAAATTATAATGGGCGCTTCCGTCCACGTTAAGCCGTTGATCTCGGTTGTTTTCTATCGTAAATGTCTTGTCAAAGACCTTTGGTTGGTTTGAGAACATTCGACACTGGTTGCCCAAGTAACCCTGGAGGGGTTAACCCGAATAAGTGTAGTGCTGAAGTATGTTCAAGACTCTTTCAGCTTGCTGTGGGAGAGTCGTGATCAACAGTAATGCCTATAGTTTGAAGAGCTGGGTGTAATGGTGCCAATGATGGAAGGATTCAAATTCAAATAATTCAAATTCAAATAATTTATTTCGCTATGAGGTGATTACACACGCTTAACGAAAGTCTAGGTAACTATAAACTACTTAAAGAGAAGAGATATAATGCTATTCTAAACTGATTAATATAAAGCAAAGGATTAGCTATTGATCCTTGAATGAATAGCTAATCCTATACAGGTGCCTAACCTGCCTTATGGCTAATTTACAATAATTACCTACCACTAAGCTAAGCCTAAGCTAAGGATGGTCTACTATGTGGGTTCCTGTGTCACCAGCGTGCTGCTGGAGAGGCTGCGGGAGCTGCAGAGCATGATGTCCTGGCGCGTGGTGGCGCGGGTGGTGGAGGACTTCCTGGACGAACCGCTGGCGGACCTGGACGTGCTCGCTGATGGCGAGAGAGGTTGGAGTGGATCCAAATATTACTTGTGATTGTAATAAAAGCTTAAGCTTTTCAGATAAATATATTTGAAGGTGATATGAGGTGGTGAATATTGATTGAAAATATTAAGAAGTTAGATAAGGCGTGGTTCCATACTTCTAAATGCACATCAAGTTTCTCTGACGTCAGATATTAGGCTTGCGGGCCTAATTCTTTCCGACCCTTCAGTTGGCAATTTCAATGGAATATTTTGCAATGGAAAAACTTTATTTTAAGTGGTATGGTGAAATCCTTGTCCTTCAGTAGGCAGCTTCTAAGATGTAGAATTGATGAAGGGGATGTAAAGCATAATCCTATATTTTCAGACGAGCAGAAGCGCAAATATATCCTGGAGAGGAAGATCGCAGAACTCCTGGCACAACTGGGCCGCGTCAGCAGGACCGCGAGGCTCGTGGCGGACGCCGGCGTGGGGGGGAAGCCCGAGCTCATGCAGACCAAGGAACAGGTTGGTGTGAGCAATAATATCCTGAAGAGGAAGTACAAGACACTTGGCGCTGCTGGGCCGCGTCAGCAGGACCGCGAGACTAGTCGAGGGCAGTAAGGGGGGAGGGCCCGAGCTCATGCAGACAAGGCAGCAGGTAGGTTCAAGGGAGTGAACAGCTCAGTGGTGGTTCATCAAGTAAATAAGAGGTTAGCTTTATTCCATTCAGTAATTCCAATTGGCATATTTCATGTGAAACCTGTCGTTTTGCGATAATTTCATTATGTTATTCAGGTGGAGCTTTTGGCGCCTGCTCTAGTGAAAGCTGCACAACACAGATTGGAATATTCGGAAAATAATGTAAGTAGTCTAATTAGGTAACAACTAGTTTGGAATAATTTATCATGAGCAATGCCATTCAACTTTTATGACCATAAATTTTTGGAGGCAGCTCACAAATGATAAAAGTGATCAACAACTTAAAAAATTTATAACTTGTCGATATTAATAAAAATCATAAAAATAAAAAAAATTACCAATATCTCAAAGCATCTTATAAGAATCTAACATATCAGCATTTGATGGATCCACACAGAACACATTATCATTACGTATTTAATGCTATCGCGGTCAAAATACTCATTCTCTTTACCTAACAATTTGTAACTTTCTTGGCAGGAAGCGGTGGAAAACTACAAGAAGTTGTTATCGCAATACACAGAGTCGATGGCGAGGCTGCGGGAAATCTGCGACCAGTCCGTAGACCCGATGGACTTCGCTCAGGCTGCCGGTGAGTTATCCATTTGGCTTATTCATATGAAAATTATCGATTCAAAAAATAAACCAACTTCGGAGATATCCGGGGCGTAGAGAAGACAAAGCTGATAAAAATATATAGGCTTTTTGAGGGGCTTACAATTGGTAGCGTTTAAAGATCAACTGCTGCTTTTCTGGCCTTTGAAGGTCACATCTACGAGTATCTATCATGTTTATGGTTAGCACTCAGCGTTAACGCTCTACTACTGGTAATAATCCTCCAGACCTCCTAGTCTATGCTTTTTGAGTTTAAGCTTTTTGAAATGTACATTAAGTCCCAGATAATGTTTAGTTTTTCAAGTGTAATGAGCTCTCAACAACTTACTCACTTACAACATACTTACTCAACAACTTACAACTACTTCCATAATTGTTTTTCAGGTGAAACGATGCAAAGAATGCGAGAGGAGTCGACGTTGAAGAATGACCCCCACGCCTGCGCGCAGACATCCAAGGCCATCACCAGGTGATCGTTGTCCTGTGTTTTGATGCCCAAAACTGCTTGTCTAACTGTATTAACCACCAGGCTGTCACAGCTGTGTCCCGATCACATTGTATTGGCAACTAACCCAATTCGTCAATGTTCAGTCTTGGCCAGCATTGCATCGCTGCGACCCATAGACGTCCCACTGCTGGGCACGGGTCTCCCCCACAGACACTTCTGCGGGAGGTCTAGAGCATACTCCACCACGCTGCTCCAATGCGGATTGGTGGAGGGGTTAGTGGCCAACCCAGTGTCGAATGTTCTCAAGCCACCCGAAGGTCTTCGACAAGGCTTAACGACTGTTTACAGCATTGAAAACAACCGGGACCGACGGCTTTACGTGCCCTCCGAAGCACGGTAGCGTCCATGAAATATTGCCACTAGCGGTCACCCATCCACAAACCGACCGCGCCCGTCGTTGCTTAACACTTTCGATCACATTGAATCGAGGCAAGCCATTGGGCTATGGACGCTACAGCATTGCATATTATGGCTTAATTTTTTTATTGTGTAAGAAAACCAGGCTCAGCAGTGATCCAATTATGATGAACACATTTCATAGGGAAGTCGTCATTCACCCATTATCTTCTACGATACTTCACTTGCAGCTATGATCATGATCATCTTAAATTCCTACATCACGTTCCTAACCGATGCAATGTCAGGCTCAGAATGGGACGGATCAGGCCTTAGTCCACCACGCTGGATATACGCGACCATTGTAAGGCCAGTCATCACATATGGTTGTGTAACCTGGCATAATAAGACAACCCAGGCAACATGCATCAAAGTGCTCAATAGCGTTCAGGGATTTGCCTGTCGGCTAATCACAGGAGCACTCGCATCAACCCCCATCGCGGCCATGGAAGCAGTCCTGAACATGGAACCTCTTCACATACACGTACAGAGAGAGGCCAGGGCATCTCTGCTCCGGGCAGCCGAAGCAGGTAGAACAAACTGGCAATCACGTGCCATGAGGACCCTCATAGATGACCTCATGACATGCAGAGTCATGGCGATGCCCAGCGACGCCACTACCAAGCAGCTAGTCTTCAACAAGCTGTTCAATGTTACTATACCACCAAGAGAGGAATGGACGCACAAGGCTCCAGATCTTCTTAAAAACAGTGATATCATCTGGTACTCGGATGGATCTAGAAAGGGTGGTCAATCTGGGGCGGGGGCCTTTTGTGGACCACAGGGGGTAGGGAGGTCTATAAATTTAGGTATCCACGCCACCGTTTTTCAGGCTGAAGTTTATGCAATTATAATTTGTGCACACGAAAGCCTTGACATGAACTATACAAATAAGCGTATCACCATACTCTCGGACAGTCAGGCAGCCTTAATGGCACTGAAATCCGATGTAGTCACCTCAAAGATAATCTTTGAAGCCATCCAGGTACTAAACAAACTATCACTCAGGAATAAGGTCACCCTGGGCTGGGTGCCTGGACACATGGGAATAGACGGAAACGAGATCGCTGACAGGCTAGCAAGGGAAGGGGCCGAACTGCCCACCATGGGACCTGAACCGATGGTGGGCATATCGAAAACCGCTACCCGATGCATCCTAAAAAGACAAGCCCTAGAGCGGAGCACCGAGTTATGGCTTGGTGCGGCAGGCCTAAGGCAGTCTAAAGCACTAATATCTGGTTTCTCATCTAATCATTCGAAAAAAGTGTTGAGCCTTAACCGCACCGAACTGCGGATTTTAATCAGACTCCTCACTGGACATTGTAGGTTAAACAAACACTTACATACGATAGGAAGAGCCATCACTGGCGCCTGTAGATTCTGTAATGAGGCGGAGGAATCACCCATCCATATCCTCTGCGACTGTCCTGCAGTGGCCCATTATAGAAGTCGCAAACTGGGCGGAAGCCTAGTCACACCTTGTACAATCAAGGAACTTGACCCCAAAGGCATCCTGGGATTTATCCGAGCGATTGGCCTTTGGGATCAGGTCTGAACCTATGGGGGTTAGTTACAATAGATCTCTTTAGGTCGCAATGGCTTGTGGGCATAACTGCCCACACCCCCGTCCTATAAATAATAATAATAATAATAATAGTCTACCACGCTGACCAAGTGCGGATTGGCAGACTTCACGTGCCTTCGAGAACATTAAGAAGAAATCTCAGGCATACAGGTTTCCTCACGATATGTCCTTCACCGTTATAGCAAGTGACATTTAATTTCTTAAATCGCACATTACTTAGAAAAGTCATTGGTGCGTGCGCTGGGGTTTGAACCCGAACCGCTCGAGTGAGAGGCGAGTTCGATAGCTGTCACTGCTTAGTGGACGTCCGCAGCTTCGCTCGCGTAGAATTAGACCCATTATCGACGTCTGCCCGCGTTCGCGTTGCCCACTTGACTTCAAAAACGGCAAAGTTTCATACTAACTTTGCACCTCCGTTTTACCACCTTAGGATGTGAATTTTCAAAAATCCTTTCTTAGTGCTCCCCTACGCTAAAAAAGGAACCCCTGTGCAAAATTTCAAGTTTCTAACCCTTATAGTTTAGGCCCTGCGTTGATATGTCAGTCAGTTAGTCAGCTTCTCCTTTTTTATATACAGATATTTATATAGGCCCGTTGGCGCAATCGGTAGTGACCCTGTCTGTTGCGCCAAAGGTCGTGGGTTCGAATCCCACTCAGGACAAATATTCGTGTGACGAACACTTGTATTTGTTCTGTGTCTGGATGTCAATATTATCTATTAAGTATGTATTTAAAAATATCTATGTATATCAGTCTCTGACACCGATAACACAGGCTCGCGGCTACTTTGGGGTCAGATGGCTGTGTGTGAGAATGTCCAAGATATTTATTATTTATTATTATTTATATAGCGGTGACAGCCCAGCGGCTATCGAACTCGCCTCTCACTCGAGCGGTCCGGGTTCAAACCCCAGTGGCACGCACCAATGACTTTTCTAAGTTATGTGAGTTTTAAGAAATTAAATGTCACTTGCTATAACGGTGAAGGACACATCGTGAGGAAACCTGCATGCCTGAGAGTTCATCATAACGTTCTCGAAGGCATGTGAAGTCTGCCAATCCGCACTTGGCCAGCGTGGTGGACTAAGGCCTAATCCATCCCATTATGGAGGAGACCCGTGCCCAACAGTGGGACGTCTATGGGTCGCAGCGAACTTGTGTTTAAACTGAATCCCTGGTCGCAGGCTCGGTCTGCGCGTGATCTCGGCGGGCATGTGTTCGCGCGAGGCGCGGCGCGACCCCTCGCTGCGGCGGTCGCTGGCGGAGGCGCGGGGCCGGCTGGAGGCGGCGGGCGGCGCGCGCGCCAGCAGGGTGCCCCACTGGAGGGACATCACGGCCGAGGTGAGCATGTGTTCGCGCGAGGCGCGGCGCGACCCCTCGCTGCGGCGGTCGCTGGCGGAGGCGCGGGGCCGGCTGGAGGCGGCGGGCGGCGCGCGCGCCAGCAGGGTGCCCCACTGGAGGGACATCACGGCCGAGGTGAGCATGTGTTCGCGCGAGGCGCGGCGCGACCCCTCGCTGCGGCGGTCGCTGGCGGAGGCGCGGGGCCGGCTGGAGGCGGCGGGCGGCGCGCGCGCCAGCAGGGTGCCCCACTGGAGGGACATCACGGCCGAGGTGAGCATGTGTTCGCGCGAGGCGCGGCGCGACCCCTCGCTGCGGCGCTCGCTGGCGGAGGCGCGGGGCCGGCTGGAGGCGGCGGGCGGCGCGCGCGCCAGCAGGGTGCCCCACTGGAGGGACATCACGGCCGAGGTGAGCAGGGCAACTTATCCTTCTAGTTACCTGAGGAGGCGAAGGTTTGTAACACTACTCTTGAGGCGACCATCTTAATCCTCAAGGGTAACGCCTCTCTGGCAGAATGGAACGAGACTAACATTTATTAACTGGATCAAACTCAATCAAACAAAAATTTCCTGGTTTCAGTCACATTGAACAGTTAATGCGCGTCTCCCTCGCCAGTGCTGTAACTTGAATAGTAAATATAACTTGGACCTTTCCTTCATGTCTTGTCATTTAAGTCAAAAAAGCTTGCCTTATAATATTTACTATTTAATGCACACCAAGACATACAGGAACAATTACATGGAATAAGGATTAAAAACTACGTACAATAGGTGGCCTTATCGCTAACTAGCGATTTCTTCCAGGCAACCTTGGGCTGAGGAGTTAGAGAAAGAGTCTAAATATGGTAGGGTGCACAAAAATAAATTAGGAAATATATAAGAAAGAAATGAATACAGGAAAGCAAGTAAAACATAATATAGATAACGAGTAACACTAATTATATTTAAAAAACAGATGAGAGAGGAAGAAGGGGAAGAATAGTAAAATTATATTTGTAGGTAATAGGATTTTAGTCGACTTTTGAAGGAATTCAAAGAAGGGGCATTGCGAATGGAGAGGGGAAGGGAGTTCCAAAAACGCACAGCAGTTACAGAAAAGGATTTAGAAAAGAAGATGGATGAGTGAGTAGGGGTACGAAGTGCAAGAGTTGCTGAGGAGCGCAGGGAGCGATCGTGGATTTGAAAGGTGTACTGGAATCTCTGTTTCATAATATTTGGTAATGAAAGTATCATTGGATCTCTCCAGATTCTGCGGACAACCGGTCAAGTGGAATCGTATCTTGGCGGAGAGAACATCTTCCAGAAGCAACCAGAACCCAACCAGCCTATCTACGTATGTTTACTTTTTTGTATTTTGTGACTGTTTTGTACTGACAACAAACATGCCGATAAGTGGGTCATACAACGCTCCCTATCCTTTCGAGGAAATGTAGGCGTGATGTTATGTTATGTCATATTCTGTATTTGATTTCATAACACTGTTATCAGCGAGTCCCAAATACCCACCTGTTATATATACCGACAAGGTTATGGGTGGGATGCGTAATTGCATTTCCCAGCTATAAACAAAGGGTGTGCATTTCCCAGCGATAAAAAAGGGTGTGCATTTCCCAGCGATAAAAAAAAGGGTGTGCATTTCCCAGCGATAAAAAAGGGTGTGCATTACCCAGCGATAAAAAAAAGGGTGTGCATTTCCCAGCGTTAAAAAAAGGGTGTGCATTTCCCAGCGATAAAAAAAGGGTGTGCATTTCCCAGCGTTAAAAAAAGGGTATTTGATTTCATATCACTGTTGTATAGTATTGGCAAAAGTGTTTGAATGTTTGCGAACAGGCAGCGGCCCTGGACCTCCACGCGGCGGTGCGCGAGTGGTCCGCGCGGGACAACGAGATCGTGGCGCACGCCAAGCGCATGGCCGTGCAGATGGCGCGCCTGGCCGACCACATGGACTCTGGTGGGTGGGGAGACGGGGGACAGTTGACTAGCACTCGGCCACATAGTATTTTATTTTATTAATATTTGGGAAACATACAATATTTTTAGCAACCCGAAGGGAAGCTCAAATAAAATGAAAACATGATAAACAAGTACCCACTTCGGCATCAAATACACCAAATAAATTAAAGTATGGAACGTACTTACATCAAAGTAGCGGAGGTACCGACACATATCGCAAGTACCGACAACCTTACCCTTCGACGGCTGAGCAGAAAGAAAGCCCCGTTGTTGGCCGCGTTTGGCCCCTTATAGGCACGGCCGAGCAGCCGACCGCTTTGTGAGGGTAGTCGCCAACAATATATTAAAAATGTTAAATATAGAACAAAGTAGTGATGAAGAAATCAGCCAAGTTTCCACTATTAAATAAAACAGACTAAGTTTGGAGTAAGAATTAAAAAATACAAAAACAAAATTTAGAATTTAGAATACAAAAAAAAATTTAGAAAAATGAAACTACTTAGTATAATTTTACAATTAAAGCTACTTATTCGATATATGTTATTGATTGTCGTATACTCCTCTTATACACCTGTATCGAGCAATTAAAAGGATCGACGCTCTGCAGATGTTTATTGTAGAAGTTGCACGTGCGATATATGTATTGAGACCGGCGACAAAGTCTAGCTCTCAAGGTTAGAGCTAGATGGTAGATGCTATGCAACAAACAACAACCACAACCCTTTATTTGTCCCACCGTTGGGCGCGGGTCTCCTTTCAGAATTTGGCCAAGCTGGCTGCAGATTGGCAGACTTCACATGCCTTCGAGAACATTACGAACTCTCAGGCATGCAGGTTTTCTCACGATCCGCGTTCACCGTTACAGCAAATGACATTTAATTTCTTAAGTCGCACTTAGGTTTGAACCCGGACCGTTCGAGTGAGAGGCGAGTTCGATAGCCACTGGCTAACATACACATTAACATTCACATTTGGGAAAATTATTCATATGTAAAAATAATCAGGAATCACCCATCCATATCATTTGCGACTGCCTTGCAGTAACTCATGACAGAAGTCGCAAACTGGGCGGAAGCCTAGTCTCACCTTGTACAATCACGGAACTTGACCCCAAAGGCATCCTAGGATTCCTTTTTGGGCCTTTGGGATAAGGTTTAAAATCTTTGGGGGCTAACTACAACCCCCTCCCTCCAATAATAATAGAGTAAAAATAATGTAGCGTCTATAGCCCAATGGCTCGCTTCGATTCATTGTGATCGAAAGTGTTAAGCAACGACGGGCGCGGTCGGTTTGTGGATGGGTGACCGCTAGTGGCAAAATTTCATGGACGCTACCCTGCTTCGGAGGGCACGTAAAGCCGTCGGTCCCGGTTGTTTTCAATGCTGGAAACAGTCGTTAAGCCTTGTCGAAGACCTTCGGGTGGCTTGAGAACATTCGACACTGGGTTGGCCACTAACCCCTCCACCAATCCGCATTGGAGCAGCGTGGTGGAGTATGCTCTAGACCTCCCGCAGAAGTGTTTGTGGGGGAGACCCGTGCCCAGCAGTGGGACGTCTATGGGTCGCAGTGAGTGTGATATACTCTGACTGTGTTATCAGACCACAAGAGCGAGTTGCTGTCGACGTCGAAGGACATCGTGAAGTCTTCGCAGAAGGTGGCCGCGCTGGCCAGGAAGCTGGCTCTGGAGTGCACTGACATGAGGATACGGACGGTGAGTGCTAAATGATAAGGACTCCCTACAAACCTTGCTGAGTTCCACTCTTGGGTTTGAGGCAACACTACACAGTAGTGGGAGGGCTTAGGCTATAGTCCGCCACGCTGGCCAAGTGCGGATTAGCAGACTTCACATGCCTTTGAGAACATTATTATTACGGGCCTGTTGGCGTAATCGGTAGTGACCGTGTCAGTGAACTTAGCATATCATGTCCCAGCATATCATGAATAAAAGTGAGTTCTGTTCGCATGCAGATTAGTTCTATAGTTCCTGATACTTTTTAAGAATAGTTCAATCGATTTTGCCTAAAAAAACATCGATTAAAAAAATGATTTGCTAACTTCCCGTGGCAAATCATTTTCTCGTAGGACAGATAAAAATGATAGTACTCATTGCACGAAGTTAAGTTCTATAGTTCCTGATACTTTTTAGCGATAGTTCTGTCAATTGAACCGAAAAAAAAAATGTATAAGAATAGAAATAGTAAGAGTTAAAATTACGAAAAAATACTCTTAAAAATAATATTAAGCACCCTTAGACGCTGGAACTATTCGCTTTTCAAAGAATACGCAGTAGAACTATCATTTAGAACACAGAACATGCCCTGAACTATCCATCGAAAGCCAGCATATCATGGCAGTGGAGTCAAAATTAAATCAAAATTACGAAAATCTCTCTTAAAAATAATATTAAGCGCACATAGACGCTGGAACTATTCGCTTTATAAAGAATGCGTAGTAGAACTATCATTTAGAATACAGAACATGACCAGAACTAACCTTCGAAAGCCAGCATATCATGGTAGAAGAGTTAAAATTAAATCAAAATTACGAAAATCTCTCTTAAAAATAATATTAGACGCTGGAACTATTCGCTTTTCAAAGACTACGCAGTAGAACTATCATTTAGAACACAGAACATGACCAGAACTATCCATCAAAAGCCAGCATATCATGGCAGTAGAGTCAAAATAAAATCAAAATTACGAAAATCTCTCTTAAAAATAATATTAAGCAGCCGTAGACGCTGGAACTATTCGCTTTTAAAAGGATACGCAGTAGAACTATCATTTAGAATACAGAACATGCCCAGAACTAACCTTCGAAAGCCAGCATATCATGGCAGAAGAGTTAAAATTAAATCAAAATTACGAAAATCTCTCTTAAAAATAATATTAAGCAGCCGTAGACGCTGGAACTATTCGATTTTAAAAGGATACGCAGTAGAACTATCGTGTAGAACACAGAATATGCCCAGAACTAACCTTCGAAAGCCAGCATATCATGGTCGTAGAGTTAAAATTAAATCAAAATTACGAAAATATCTCTTAAAAATAATATTAGACGCTGGAACTATTCGCTTTTCAAAGACTACGCAGTAGAACTATCATTTAGAACACAGAACATGCCCAGAACTATCCATCAAAAGCCAGCATATCATGGCAGTAGAGTCAAAATAAAATCAAAATTACGAAAATCTCTCTTAAAAATAATATTAAGCAGCCGTAGACGCTGGAACTATTCGCTTTTAAAAGGATACGCAGTAGAACTATCATTTAGAATACAGAACATGCCCAGAACTAACCTTCGAAAGCCAGCATATCATGGCAGAAGAGTTAAAATTAAATCAAAATTACGAAAATCTCTCTTAAAAATAATATCAAGCAGCCGTAGACGCTGGAACTATTCGCTTTTAAAAGGATACGCAGTAGAACAATCATTTAGAACACAGAACATGCCCAGAACTATCCATCAAAAGCCAGCATATCATGGCAGTAGAGTCAAAATAAAATCAAAATTACGAAAATCTCTCTTAAAAATAATAATAAGCAGCCGTAGACGCTGGAACTATTCGCTTTTAAAAGGATACGCAGTAGAACTATCATTTAGAACACAGAACATGCCCAGAACTAACCTTCGAAAGCCAGCATATCATGGCAGAAGAGTTACAATTAAATCAAAATTACGAAAATCTCTCTTAAAAATAATATTAAGCAGCCGTAGACGCTGGAACTATTCGATTTTAAAAGGATACGCAGTAGAACTATCGTGTAGAACACAGAATATGCCCAGAACTAACCTTCGAAAGCCAGCATATCATGGTCGTAGAGTTAAAATTAAATCAAAATTACGAAAATATCTCTTAAAAATAATATTAGACGCTGGAACTATTCGCTTTTCAAAGACTACGCAGTAGAACTATCATTTAGAACACAGAACATGCCCAGAACTATCCATCAAAAGCCAGCATATCATGGCAGTAGAGTCAAAATAAAATCAAAATTACGAAAATCTCTCTTAAAAATAATATTAAGCAGCCGTAGACGCTGGAACTATTCGCTTTTAAAAGGATACGCAGTAGAACTATCATTTAGAATACAGAACATGCCCAGAACTAACCTTCGAAAGCCAGCATATCATGGCAGAAGAGTTAAAATTAAATCAAAATTACGAAAATCTCTCTTAAAAATAATATTAAGCAGCCGTAGACGCTGGAACTATTCGCTTTTAAAAGGATACGCAGTAGAACAATCATTTAGAACACAGAACATGCCTAGAACTATCCATCGAAAGCCAGCATATCATGGCAGTAGAGTCAAAATTAAATCAAAATTACGAAAATCTCTCTTAAAAATAATATTAAGCAGCCTTAGACGCTGGAACTATTAGCTTTTCAATGAATACGCAGTAGAACTATCATTTAGAACACAGAACATGCCTAGAACTAACCTTCGAAAGCCAGCATATCATGGCAGAAGAGTTAAAATTAAATCAAAATTACGAAAATCTCTCTTAAAAATAATATTAAGCACCCTTAGACGCTGGAACTATTCGCTTTTCAAAGAATACGCAGTAGAACTATCATTTAGAACACAGAACATGCCTAGAACTATCCATCGAAAGCCAGCATATCATGGCAGAAGAGTCAAAATTAAATCAAAATTACGAAAATCTCTCTTAAAAATAATATTAAGCAGCCGTAGACGCTGGAACTATTCGCTTTTAAAAGAATACGCAGTAGAACTATCATTTAGAACACAGAACATGCCCAGAACTAACCTTCGAAAGCCAGCATATCATGGCAGAAGAGTTATAATTAAATCAAAATTACGAAAATCTCTCTTAAAAATAATATTAAGCAGCCGTAGACGCTGGAACTATTCGATTTTAAAAGGATACGCAGTAGAACTATCATTTAGAATACAGAACATGACCAGAACTAACCTTCGAAAGCCAGCATATCATGGTAGTAGAGTTAAAATTAAATCAAAATTACGAAAATATCTCTTAAAAATAATATTAAGCACCCTTAGACGCTGGAACTATTCGCTTTTCAAAGAATACGCAGTAGAACTATCATTTAGAACACAGAACATGCCTAGAACTATCCATCGAAAGCCAGCATATCATGGCAGTAGAGTCAAAATTAAATCAAAATTACGAAAATCTCTCTTAAAAATAATATTAAGCAGCCTTAGACGCTGGAACTATTCGCTTTTCAAAGAATACGCAGTAGAACTATCATTTAGAACACAGAACATGCCCTGAACTATCCATCGAAAGCCAGCATATCATGGCAGTGGAGTCAAAATTAAATCAAAATTACGAAAATCTCTCTTAAAAATAATATTAAGCGCACATAGACGCTGGAACTATTCGCTTTATAAAGAATGCGTAGTAGAACTATCATTTAGAATACAGAACATGACCAGAACTAACCTTCGAAAGCCAGCATATCATGGTAGAAGAGTTAAAATTAAATCAAAATTACGAAAATCTCTCTTAAAAATAATATTAGACGCTGGAACTATTCGCTTTTCAAAGACTACGCAGTAGAACTATCATTTAGAACACAGAACATGACCAGAACTATCCATCAAAAGCCAGCATATCATGGCAGTAGAGTCAAAATTAAATCAAAATTACGAAAATATCTCTTAAAAATAATATTAAGCAGCCGTAGACGCTGGAACTATTCGCTTTTCAAAGAATACGCAGTAGAACTATCATTTAGAACACAGATCATGCCCAGAACTATCCATCTAAAGCCAGCATATCATGGCAGTAGAGTCAAAATTAAATCAAAATTACGAAAATCTCTTTTAAAAATAATATTAAGCACCCTTAGACGCTGGAACTATTAGCTTTTCAATGAATACGCAGTAGAACTATCATTTAGAACACAGAACATGCCCAGAACTAACTCCAACTAACTCCAACTTAACTTGCTCCAATGTACTCGTGAAGACGAATTAAACGAGCCCAAACTCGATGGGGTTGTGTCGTTTAATAACTGAGTTCCTATGGCCACCTTCCAACTGCATCATGAGATCTTGCTTACCATCGATTACCAACGTACTTACCAAGACGAATCAAACGAGCCCAAACTCGATGGGGTTGTGTCGTTTAATTACTGAGTTCCTATGGCCACCTTCCAGCTCCATCATGAGATCTTGCTTACCATCGATTACCAACGTACTTACCAAGACGAATCAAACGAGCCCAAACTCGATGGGGTTGTGTCGTTTAATTACTGAGTTCCTATGGCCACCTTCCAGCTCCATCATGAAATCTTGCTTACCATCGATTACCAACGTACTTACCAAGACGAATCATACGAGCCCAAACTCGATGGGGTTGTGTCGTTTAATTACTGAGTTCCTATGGCCACCTTCCAGCTCCGTCATCAGACCCTGATTACGATCTTGCTCCAATGTACTCGTGAAGACGAATCATACGAGCCCAAACTCACTATGTTGATCGTGCTAAAATATTAACAGCGATTCCGATTTTCCATGATGCTGTGCGAACCTACATAAGCAAAATAAAGCACTTGTCTGCTGAATGTAATGCCGCTCATTTAGCCCAGTTTCTTTTTGTACAAGAACCAACTTATACGTGTCGCGTTAGTTGCTCCTGCGGGTATGAGAGCCAAAGAGAATACACATTCGTAAGTGTCAACATCGATATCCTTCTCTGCCGCGGGCTCCATCTTGTACAAGAAGCAATCGATGATTGTACCGTGTGGGAAAAATCCTGTTACGATTGCAAAAAGAAAACACCGTGCTTCAAGGTGTATGGATCGCACTTAATGATCGACACTAGCGTTGTTAGCGATCCTGGATATTCGAAAAGAAGAAACATCGTCGTTCATAAATTGCATTCATTAAAAAAAATCGTGAAAGTTGGCGGGAAGACGTACATGATAGCTGGTGTCGTCGATTACAGCGCGGAAAAAAAACATTATATCGCGTATGCATTGATTGGTGAATTTTGGTATAAATGCGATGGGCTCAAGAAAAAACGTGAAACAACGAATCCACAGACTACAATAAGTCCTCACGTTATCATATACGCGATATGCAGTGATCAATGAAAAAAGTTCACCATAGTTAAGCAATCATCGGTTCAAAAGCGTAGAAATTTCTTATTTTGAGGCTTATTTCAGGCTTCTTCGTAGTTTTCACTCCTTTTAGTAAAAAGGATTCCACTGTAATAATTAAGAATGACATATTAAAACGAGATAGTTTTCAATGACAATTGATAAAAAAACGAAAAAGAAAATTCGTGCCGCCAAGTAAATTAATGAAAAAAAAATCAAAAAGTTCATGATAATCAATAATTTTTTTTTAAATAAAACAAATTTCAACAAATAAAAAAAGAAGCCAGTTATTACGCACAGCAATGGAAATGGTTGGAAAAAAATTCAAAAAAACGTTTCATGATAAAGTAAAAAAAATTTTTTAAAAAAATCAAAAGAATATTCATTCATTCATCATCATATCATATCATTTCATTATAGCCAATAAAAGATATTTACATGAAACAAATTGAAAAAAAAAGAAGCCAGTTCTTATGCGCAGGTATGGAAATGGTTGGGAAAAAATCAAAAACATTTCATAAAGTAAAAAAAAATATTTAAAAAACATTAAAATTGAAAAATCGCAATTTTGATTTAATTTTAACTCTTCTGCCATGATATGCTGGCTTTCGATGGATAGTTCTGGGCATGTTCTGTGTTCTAAATGATAGTTCTACTGCGTATTCTTTGAAAAGCGAATAGTTCCAGCGTCTAAGGGTGCTTAATATTATTTTTAAGAGAGATTTTCGTAATTTTGATTTAATTTTGACTCTACTGCCATGATATTATGCTGGCTTTAGATGGATAGTTCTGGGCATGATCTGTGTTCTAAATGATAGTTCTACTGCGTATTCTTTGAAAAGCGAATAGTTCCAGCGTCTAAGGCTGCTTAATATTATTTGTAAGAGAGATTTTCGTAATTTTGATTTAATTTTGACTCTACTGCCATGATATGCTGGCTTTAGATGGATAGTTCTAGGCATGTTCTGTGTTCTAAATGATAGTTCTACTGCGTATTCATTGAAAAGCTAATAGTTCCAGCGTCTAAGGCTGCTTAATATTATTTTTAAGAGAGATTTTCGTAATTTTGATTTAATTTTGACTCTACTGCCATGATATGCTGGCTTTCGATGGATAGTTCTAGGCATGTTCTGTATTCTAAATGATAGTTCTACTGCGTATTCATTGAAAAGCGAATAGTTCCAGCGTCTAAGGGTGCTTAATATTATTTTTAAGAGAGATTTTCGTGATTTTGATTCAATTTTATTTCTTCTGCCATGATATGCTGGCTTTCGAAGGTTAGTTCTGGGCATGTTCTGTGTTCTACATGATAGTTCTACTGCGTATTCTTTGAAAAGCGAATAGTTCCAGCGTCTAAGGCAGCTTAATATTATTTTTAAGAGGGATTTTCGTAATTTTAATTTAATTTTGACTCTACTGCCATGATATGCTGGCTTTCGAAGGTTAGTTCTGGGCATGTTCTGTGTTCTAAATGATAGTTCTACTGCGTATTCTTTGAAAAGCGAATAGTTCCAGCGTCTAAGGCTGCTTAATATTATTTTTAAGAGAAATTTTCGTAATTTTGATTTAATTTTGACTCTACTGCCATGATATGCTGGCTTTAGATGGATAGTTCTGGTCATGTTCTGTGTTCTTAATGATAGTTCTACTGCGTAGTCTTTGAAAAGCGAATAGTTCCAGCGTCTAAGTGTGCTTAATATTATTTTTAAGAGAGATTTTCGTAATTTTGATTTAATTTTAACTCTTCTACCATGATATGCTGGCTTTCGAAGGTTAGTTCTGGTCATGTTCTGTATTCTAAATGATAGTTCTACTGCGTATCCTTTTAAAATCGAATAGTTCCAGCGTCTACGGCTGCTTAATATTATTTTTAAGAGAGATTTTCGTAATTTTGATTTAATTTTAACTCTTCTGCCATGATATGCTGGCTTTCGAAGGTTAGTTCTGGGCATGTTCTGTGTTCTAAATGATAGTTCTACTGCGTATCCTTTTAAAAGCGAATAGTTCCAGCGTCTACGGCTGCTTAATATTATTTTTAAGAGAGATTTTCGTAATTTTGATTTTATTTTGACTCTACTGCCATGATATGCTGGCTTTTGATGGATAGTTCTGGGCATGTTCTGTGTTCTAAATGATAGTTCTACTGCGTATTCTTTGAAAAGCGAATAGTTCCAGCGTCTAAGGGTGCTTAATATTATTTTTATGAGAGATTTTCGTAATTTTGATTTAATTTTGACTCTACTGCCATGATATGCTGGCTTTCGAAGGTTAGTTCTGGGCATATTCTGTATTCTACATGATAGTTCTACTGCGTATCCTTTTAAAATCGAATAGTTCCAGCGTCTACGGCTGCTTAATATTATTTTTAAGAGAGATTTTCGTAATTTTGATTTAATTTTGACTCTACTGCCATGATATGCTGGCTTTCGATAGATAGTTCTGGGCATGTTCTGTATTCTTAATGATAGTTCTACTGCGTATCCTTTTAAAAGCGAATAGTTCCAGCGTCTACGGCTGCTTAATATTATTTTTAAGAGAGATTTTCGTAATTATGATTTAATTTTAACTCTTCTGCCATGATATGCTGGCTTTCGAAGGTTAGTTCTGGGCATGTTCTGTATTCTACATGATAGTTCTACTGCGTATCCTTTTAAAATCGAATAGTTCCAGCGTCTACGGCTGCTTAATTTTATTTTTAAGAGAGATTTTCGTAATTTTGATTTAATTTTAACTCTTCTACCATGATATGCTGGCTTTCGAAGGTTAGTTCTGGTCATGTTCTGTATTCTAAATGATAGTTCTACTGCGTATCCTTTTAAAATCGAATAGTTCCAGCGTCTACGGCTGCTTAATATTATTTTTAAGAGAGATTTTCGTAATTTTGATTTAATTTTAACTCTTCTGCCATGATATGCTGGCTTTCGAAGGTTAGTTCTGGGCATGTTCTGTGTTCTAAATGATAGTTCTACTGCGTATCCTTTTAAAAGCGAATAGTTCCAGCGTCTACGGCTGCTTAATATTATTTTTAAGAGAGATTTTCGTAATTTTGATTTTATTTTGACTCTACTGCCATGATATGCTGGCTTTTGATGGATAGTTCTGGGCATGTTCTGTGTTCTAAATGATAGTTCTACTGCGTATCCTTTTAAAAGCGAATAGTTCCAGCGTCTACGGCTGCTTAATATTATTTTTAAGAGAGATTTTCGTAATTTTGATTTTATTTTGACTCTACTGCCATGATATGCTGGCTTTTGATGGATAGTTCTGGGCATGTTCTGTGTTCTAAATGATAGTTCTACTGCGTATTCTTTGAAAAGCGAATAGTTCCAGCGTCTAAGGGTGCTTAATATTATTTTTATGAGAGATTTTCGTAATTTTGATTTAATTTTGACTCTACTGCCATGATATGCTGGCTTTCGAAGGTTAGTTCTGGGCATATTCTGTATTCTACATGATAGTTCTACTGCGTATCCTTTTAAAATCGAATAGTTCCAGCGTCTACGGCTGCTTAATATTATTTTTAAGAGAGATTTTCGTAATTTTGATTTAATTTTGACTCTACTGCCATGATATGCTGGCTTTCGATAGATAGTTCTGGGCATGTTCTGTATTCTTAATGATAGTTCTACTGCGTATCCTTTTAAAAGCGAATAGTTGCAGCGTCTACGGCTGCTTAATATTATTTTTAAGAGAGATTTTCGTAATTTTGATTTAATTTTAACTCTTCTGCCATGATATGCTGGCTTTCGAAGGTTAGTTCTGGGCATGTTCTGTATTCTAAATGATAGTTCTACTGCGTATCCTTTTAAAAGCGAATAGTTCCAGCGTCTACGGCTGCTTAATATTATTTTTAAGAGAGATTTTCGTAATTTTGATTTTATTTTGACTCTACTGCCATGATATGCTGGCATTTGATGGATAGTTCTGGGCATGTTCTGTGTTCTAAATGATAGTTCTACTGCGTATCCTTTTAAAAGCGATTAGTTCCAGCGTCTACGGCTGCTTAATATTATTTTTAAGAGAGATTTTCGTAATTTTGATTTAATTTTAACTCTTCTGCCATGATATGCTGGCTTTCGAAGGTTAGTTCTGGGCATGTTCTGTGTTCTACATGATAGTTCTACTGCGTATCCTTTTAAAATCGAATAGTTCCAGCGTCTACGGCTGCTTAATATTATTTTTAAGAGAGATTTTCGTAATTTTGATTTAATTTTAACTCTACGACCATGATATGCTGGCTTTCGAAGGTTAGTTCTGGGCATATTCTGTGTTCTACATGATATTTCTACTGCGTATCCTTTTAAAATCGAATAGTTCCAGCGTCTACGGCTGCTTGATATTATTTTTAAGAGAGATTTTCGTAATTTTGATTTAATTTTAACTCTTCTGCCATGATATGCTGGCTTTCGAAGGTTAGTTCTGGGCATGTTCTGTGTTCTAAATGATAGTTCTACTGCGTATCCTCTTAAAAGCGAATAGTTCCAGCGTTTACGGCTGCTTATTATTATTTTTAAGAGAGATTTTCGTAATTTTGATTTTATTTTGACTCTACTGCCATGATATGCTGGCTTTTGATGGATAGTTCTGGGCATGTTCTGTGTTCTAAATGATAGTTCTACTGCGTATTCTTTGAAAAGCGAATAGTTCCAGCGTCTAAGGGTGCTTAATATTATTTTTAAGAGATATTTTCGTAATTTTGATTTAATTTTAACTCTACGACCATGATATGCTGGCTTTCGAAGGTTAGTTCTGGGCATATTCTGTGTTCTACACGATAGTTCTACTGCGTATCCTTTTAAAATCGAATAGTTCCAGCGTCTACGGCTGCTTAATATTATTTTTAAGAGAGATTTTCGTAATTTTGATTTAATTTTGACTCTACTGCCATGATATGCTGGCCTTCGATGGATAGTTCTGGGCATGTTCTGTATTCTAAATGATAGTTCTACTGCGTATCCTTTTAAAAGCGAATAGTTCCAGCGTCTACGGCTGCTTAATATTATTTTTAAGAGAGATTTTCGTAATTTTGATTTAATTTTGACTCTACTGCCATGATATGCTGGCTTTAGATGGATAGTTCTGGTCATGTTCTGTGTTCTAAATGATAGTTCTACTGCGTAGTCTTTGAAAAGCGAATAGTTCCAGCGTCTAAGGGTGCTTAATATTATTTTTAAGAGAGATTTTCGTAATTTTGATTTAATTTTAACTCTTCTACCATGATATGCTGGCTTTCGAAGGTTAGTTCTGGTCATGTTCTGTATTCTAAATGATAGTTCTACTACGCATTCTTTATAAAGCGAATAGTTCCAGCGTCTATGTGCGCTTAATATTATTTTTAAGAGAGATTTTCGTAATTTTGATTTAATTTTGACTCCACTGCCATGATATGCTGGCTTTCGATGGATAGTTCAGGGCATGTTCTGTGTTCTAAATGATAGTTCTACTGCGTATTCTTTGAAAAGCGAATAGTTCCAGCGTCTAAGGGTGCTTAATATTATTTTTAAGAGTATTTTTTCGTAATTTTAACTCTTACTATTTCTATTCTTATACATTTTTTTTTTCGGTTTAATTGACAGAACTATTGCTAAAAAGTATCAGGAACTATAGAACTTAACTTCGTGCAATGAGTACTATCATTTTTATCTGTCCTACGAGAAAATGATTTGCCACGGGAAGTTAGCAAATCATTTTTTTAATCGATGTTTTTTTAGGCAAAATCGATTGAACTATTCTTAAAAAGTATCAGGAACTATAGAACTAATCTGCATGCGAACAGAACTCACTTTTATTCATGATATGCTGGGACATGATATGCTAAGTTCACTGACATGTAGTGACCTGCTTATTGCGCCAGGGGTCGTGGGTTTGAATCCCACTCAGGACAAATATTCGTGTGACCACCACATGCATTTGTTCTGTGTCTGGATGTTAATATCATCTATTTAAGTATGTATTTAAAAATATCTATGTATGTATATCAGTCTGACACCCATATTACAGGCTTGCGCCTACTTTGGGGTCAGATGGCGGTGTGTGAGAATGTCCAAGATATTTATATTTATACTAGTGGACGCCCGCAGCTTCGCTCGCGTAGAATTAGACCCATTAACGACGTCTACCCGTCTAAAGACTTCAAAAACGGCAAAGTTTCATACTAACTTTGCACCCCCGTTTTACCCCTTTGGGGGTGAATTTTCAGAAATCCTTTCTTAGTGCTCCCCTACATTATAAAAGGAACCCCTGTGCAAAATTTCAAGTTTCTAGCCCTTATAGTTTAGGCCCTGCGTTGATATGTCAGTCAGTCAGTCAGTCAGTCAGTCACCTTCTCCTTTTATATATATAGATTTATTATCCTTACGAATGCAGGTTTCCTCACTCCATCAACATTACGACGCCCTGGAGAGTGACAAAACAATTGGGTATTTGAATAATTTTTTTTTATGTGATAAATGAAAAGATCATATATAAGTTTTATAACAAAACTATTTTTTTTTCTTTTTTTCTCGCAATAATTCAAAAGTTATTTCAAAATAAAAATTCAATTCAATAATTTTTGAATCCAGTACCGAAGACTCGCCGACAACTCCCGAACAAACCCGAGCGCGTGTGACATCATAATGTTAGTTTTCATTGTTAAATATTTAAAGGATGATGGACAAAAATGTATGGAACCTGGTACCGGTGCGTGATTCATCTTGATTGGACATGGGGTACCAAAATGGCCATCCTCCTTTATATAACATTTTGACGTCACAAATATGGTGACCAATCATGGCGCGTTTATAGTCACGTGATTTTTATTCAAATTTCATCAATTTTTAATTGTTTATAATTAATTGAAAAAAAAAACATTTTTAAGTTTTTTGCATTAAATATCAATATTATTAATAATATAGTATTAAAATAAATTAAAAAAGTCAATAATTTTTTTTTTCAAATACCCAATTATTACTTATTGCAAATATTTACATGGTTCCCATGAAATGGCCAGAACACTTTAATAATCGTTAGATTTTTAAGCGATTGTTTTCGAGCAATTTTCAATTGATTGACCAACGAACACATATTCCCATTAATATGTAAGGATATTTGTTTTCAGAATTTGATGCAAGTGTGCGAGCGGATACCGACCATCAGTGGCCAGCTCAAGATGCTCATCACCGTGAAGGGCTCGTCGCTAGGGCATCAAGGTTTGTTCGTCAGCGATACGTTGCTACCATTGCCAACACGGTATTTCACTGCATAAGTGCATGGGTTAATGACCAAGAAAAAATTAACTTCTGAGATGTTTGTTACCTGCTATTTTGTTATTAGTCACTTTCAACCACAAAATAATAACAATTTAAAGTGTGATAGTGTTAATTATTGTATATCTGCGACCCATATACGTCCCACTGCTGGGCACGGGTCTCCTCCACAGACACAGCTGCGGAGGTCTAGAGCATACTCCGCCGCACTGCTCGAATACGGATTGGTGGAGGGGTTAGTGGCCAACCCAGTGTCGAATGTTCTCAAGCCACCCGAAGGCCTTCCACAAGACTTAACGACTGTTTCCTCCATTGAAAACAACCAGGACATTGAAAACAACTTGGAGCTTTGGATTTGACCTGTATTTTGCGACGTTCGCTCTATCTCACTGCATGCTGCGTGACGCATTATTGCGTCAGATCCGTGACACAATAATGCGTCATATCCGCTTCATCCGTAAAAATTCTACCCTCATGCGCCAAAAGAAGTTTCACTTCAAAAAATATATTTTCCCCAGATTCTCAGGAGGATAAAGAGGCCATGAACACGCTGGTTGGTAACGCTCAAAATCTGATGTCCAGCGTAAGTAAATTCCTTCACCTTCGTAGCTTCTCGTTATTGCAATGTATGAACTTCTGTTCCCGAAGATCTTCCCCAAGAAACGTGGCAATACTTCTCTCATGTCCATATGGATGTGTTAAATAAATGGACAGATATCGTAACGGTTATTTTTATTTTTTTAGAATTTTATCTCAAAATATTTGGACTCGTTTAGTTTTGAAATTCATCTTTAATTTCATATAATTATTTACTTATCTAACGAATTAAAATTTACTTATCTAATTAAAAGCTTTTATTAATTAATTATTTACTTATCAGGCTGTAATATTCGATTTAAGTTTGTTTGTATTAAATAAAATAAAATAAAATAAATAAATTCTCTAATAGTAATTCTCCACTCTCTAATATTTTGTAGCCTGGTCAAGGTAGCCTTCTAGGTCCTAGGTTGGAAACTTGGAATAACGGTCGGGTTAATGGTATTTTTTTATATTTGAAATTCCTAGTAAAAAAAAAAATATTGGTTGCCTGTAAAGTCGGTATACGGGCGAAAGTTTTACGTGACAACGACTTTGAGTGGTAAAATAATTTTAATGTGAATATTCATTCGTATAGTAGTATCGTCTCGTATCGTATCGTCTCTCTCGCTCTTAGGCGGGCTAACCATGCCCGAGTGGAAGGGACGCGTGCCTCTCACTCGCTCTCATTGTGAGCGCATAACGTGAGCGGAGCGTAACGCAGTTTCTTGAAGTGTCACCCGGCAAACCAATTTATAAGACGTTGTCACGTCAAAAAACTGAGTTTAGACTTGTAACTGTATGTCACCACCAATTTTTTACTTGGAATCTAAATAATATCACTGTTGAAAAGTGTGTGTGCTAACACACATGCCACCCCTTCGTGGATATTCTGGCATGATGTTATATTCATGCGTGCGAGTTATTTTCTTGCCCCCTTTCTCAGATCCAAGAGGTGGTGGGCGCAGCCATCGGGGCCTCCGTGAAGATAGCCTCGCAGCGCGGGTTGAGGATGAAGTGGGTGCGCCGCGCCTACTACTGATGATGGACAGGAACCATGGCCATGGGTACTACTGATGATGGACAGGAACCATGGCCATGGGTACTACTGATGATGGACAGGAACCATGGTCATGGGTACTACTGATGGTGGACAGGAACCATGGTCTTAGATAACGGACCAATATAGTTGTAAGATTTTGAGAGAGACCATTGATAGGGACCAAAGATTGTATTGTAAGATTTATTTGTATTTTATTGTACGAAGAAATAATACAGTGAAGAAGAATAAATACAGTGTTTTATATTGAATACTCGTGTTATTTGCCATGATACTTGATATCGTAGTGAAGTTTCCTTTAACATTTTCATTAAATTGACTGGCCCGTATTGGTGCAATTGGTAGAGTGACCCTGCTAAGGGGTCGTGGGTTCGAATCCCACTCAGGTGTGACGGACACTTGTGTTTGTTCTGTGTCTGGATGTTAGTCTCTAACACCCCTGGCTTTGCATTTGGCTTTGCCTAGTTTTGGGTCAGATGGCCGCGTGTGAGGATGTCCATGATATAGAAATATTAATGCGTCTAAAGTACCATGCTTCATTAATACTGAAACTCAAAATAAGTACCAAATAAAATATTTAAATTTCCAACCGAAACTAGTTTCAAGCTTTTATTTTATCCACAACTCATGTTCATCGGACCCTTGATTACGAAAAAATGCATAGCTTCTCTGGAGATCAAGTGGATGTGGAAAGTTTGGCGACTTAATGGCGTGTTGTCAGAGTCGACAGTGCGACTGGTGGTCCCGATTTCGATACTCGACAGGGGAAAATATTTGTGTGGCAGAAAAATGGCTTTTGTTGGCAAATGTTTAAATTGTGTCGTTTTCCATAAGGTTTTTCTGACACACGAAATGCTGATACAGCTAAGGGTTCCAGGTTGTCTCCAAGACCTTAGAGACAGGCGAATAGCAAAAAAACAACCAAAATAGTAAATAACGTATTTTAATTTCTCTTAATATGAGTGATTACTTCAATAATACCTATCAATGAAGTCGACATTTTGGTATAAATAGTAACTTAATAAAAACGGTCTACGTATACGTACAACTACGGACTCTCAACGGCTCGGTGTAACAGTTAAGAAAACTCGTCTCACAGCCAATAAATTACACTTACATTATTAAAAAAAATTAACAAACATAAATCAATAATTTAGAATTTATATTTCAACAACTTAAACACGAGATTTTGACCATTATTATTCTTGATTTTAAACTTGAGATTCTCAAATGGTGACAAGGACGAAGGCCTCATCATAAAACAGGTGATTTTTGGCATCATTTTAAAGCCGATATTTGTCGTATGCGTCGGAGTCCGTTGGCATAATAACTAAGAGTATTTGGTATGGTGGCGGCAGATCACAGATCGGTGGTCAGTCTGATCTTCCTTACTTCCGTCTGCGGCCCTGGAACAAGGAAAATGCACGGTCAATATTTTGTTCCACTTTTTCCACTGGTTCCAGACAATTAGGAATCGATTCCCGGTTTCCCAGAAAGCTCGCTATTGTGAAAAATGTCGACAAGGTTGCTGAACCTTGATATCCCATCGATCACCATCATTCCCCATGGGAGAGGTCCAGCTGGATATAGATTTCTCTAATTAAAGGGATGCCTAAAATCACCTACGCTTGCCTAATTCGATCAGGCAGTACGAGTATAATGTATATTTTTTCCAAATGTCGCTTTTGAAAAATCTTTAGGAAGTTGAAGGGAAGGGAATCAGGGAAGTGATAAAATCCAAATGAAGTATCTCGAGGTTGTTCGTCCTACGAGCAACACATACTGCCATTGCCACTTAATCTTGCTAACTTTGTGAGATGTGAACCATAGCACGATGAGCAACTTTGAGTTGCGTATGAGGCCGATAGCATAGGACCAGAGTTCCGATATTTGAATTTCACTGATATGATAGTACCCTATCATATCAGTGAAATTCAGTTGAAATTAGCATACAAAACATTTTCGTATGCGAATTTCATAACCAGTTAATTATAAGCATTCGAACATTAAAAATGGAACTAAACACTGCATTTGATGCAAGCGAAAATATCTACTCGTTAGGTCAGTCAGGTCAATAGAGTAGAAATAGTGTGAAATCGATTATCGATTTTTGCTTACAATTGATACAACATCGAGTCCATACAAGAGAGAGTAGAAATACTCGTAGGATGAAATCGATACAGTCGATTTTCGTTCACAATTGATACATGATCGAGTCCATACAAGAGAGAGTAGAATTAGTGTGAAATCGATACAGTCGATTTTCGTTCACAATTGATACATGATCGAGTCCATACAAGAGAGAGTAGAATTAGTGTGAAATCGATACAGTCGATTTTCGTTTACAATTGATACAAGATCGAGTCCCCATTCTGGGATCCACAACTCGCCACTTTAGCGACTAACGGCTAGTAGAACCGCGCGCGTACCGCGTGCGCGACGATAGACTGGCTCCCACGCTCAACAGCGGGGAAGTCACCGACGGGGTTTACCCCTGGAGCAATTGCCCGGATAGAGGGGATCTCCCCTAACTCCGAATTCCCTCAGCGCAGGAGCGCCCACAGCGCCGCGTGAGAGGAGGAAAGGTCTGTCTGTCTGAACTCGCCACTCCGCTCGACCAACACGCAACACGCGTACTCCCAGCGATCTACCGCTCGACCAACACGCGTACTCACAGCGATCTACCGCTCGACCAACACGCAACACGCGTACTCACAGCGATCTTCCTCTCCTTGTTGACGCACACGGAGCGCACGCGGAAGGGGTCGACGTACGCGCACATGCACTGCTGCTGCAGCGCCTCGCGCAGCATGCCGCCCACGATGGCGCCCGCGGCGTGCTGCAGCTGCTGCTTCTGCTGCTCGGCGCTGAGCGCGCTGAACTGCTTGCCGGAGACCACGTAGCCGTCCGTCTGGAGGAAATCAATATTTTTTATATCCCAGTCATATGTGAAAGCAATGAGACAGCCTATTGCAAAACTTCTTTTCTGTTCCTTTATTGTTTTCTTTTCTGTTCTTTTTCTGGTGCATTAAATTATATTGTATTGTATCATGTGTTCGATTTGAATTTGTGTTTTATTTTATACTAGTGGACGTCCGCAACTTCGCTCGCGTGGAATTAGACGTAACAATAAATTCTTCTTAACGCGTTAACTTTAGCACCACAAATTTGTAATGAATCCGTAAATGTGTTACGACGCGAGCCATTGGGCTAGGAGAGGTCAGACTTACCTTATACGTAATATCAATGCAGGCATCCTCGGGCAGCTGCGCGGCGCCCTGCTTGGCTTCGTTGCCCCTGTGGGCGACTGAAATGAAAGAAATCAGTCAGTAGAATCATCATTTGAAACACCGAACACAGCTCATTCCATGGCACGCTGAGCGTCTTTATGTTTAGATACCAGCTCCACTTCGAGTGACCTGCTGGCCTAGACTAGTGTAGAAGTAGAATAGATTAACAAATGTATGGGACTGACATTCACTTACGACTAATTAATCGATAGCGAATGTCAATCCCATACATTTGTTAATGTATTCTACTAGCGTTTTTGCCACTTGTCTAGGCCCCCAGGTTTCAGCTCGATAGGTCATTAGGACGCACTGGTTGAAGACCTTAGTGACGAGAATATGTTACGTGTCTGTCAATTTGGACTGGTTCTGCATAAATTAACTAATTGTTATTTTTCTTAATATTTACGGCGATTGTTCAAAATGTGGAATGTTTGACGTAGAACTCACCAGCGACGGGCTTGCCTCCCACGGTGATGTCGTGTTCGGAGCCGCTGACGAGGGTCGCTGATATGGCCCCGTTGGACTTCATGTCTTCGTATATCAACCCGCGGATGGTGTCCAGCTGAAAGAGCGCGGTTTAGTAGGTTATTTGATGTGTGTTTGTTATTTTGATCAAATCTTGCAAGCTGAATTTATTCCAGTTGATACGGAGTCTCCTAAGGGGATGGACTTAAGGATTAATTCCGATGACGATGCATTTTCATGGTAACCATGACGTAATATTACAACTGCTGGTGTCATGTGTCTCAGTTGGTGTCGAGGAAATCTTGAAAACTCAATTTATACCACTTGGTGTTATCTCACGTAAATGAATTTTTAAGTTTGAAGAACAATGATGATCGTACTCGCTTATTAGAATAGAATAGAATACCTATATTTTTATTTCACAATTAATTATTATAATTTTAAAACTACTTATTACAAACTACTTATTACAAAGCGAAATATGACCGCACTCAACTTTTCACATAATGGATAGGAAATATGGCGCTGATTTTCAGTAAGCCCTATTCGTACAGAAGCTATGCATAAATGTGTGCCTACTGCCCGGGTCCAGTGGACACCTTTTGGAGACTCGTGGATGGATGGATGGATGGACTTACAGGGAAGAGCTGCCTCTCGCACGTCTCCCCGACGGCGCTCACGAAGTGCTTGACCGCGCCCGGCCGCAGCGGCAGGTCGAACAGGGACTGGTAGGTGGCCATCACGTTGAACAGACCTTGTGGATGAGATGAAAAACCAGCTTTAGTTGAGAGCAAGGGTAAAAATATTCTTTGTAAAAAATTATTGCTATTCGTATTTTGCCGCAGCTTTCACAGATGACTTTTTAGTCTGACTTGTTGGCGCATTCTACTTAGTCTGCTCCTTACTTATTTATTAATATAAATATGAAACATCAAGTGTCGGTCTGGTCTGGAGCCAAGGATCGCGAAGAAGCGCGATCCCATAAAAAATTGACCGGAATAAACGATTTGTAAATCTTTCACAGATGACTTTTTAGTCTGACTTGTTGGCGCATTCTACTTAGTCTGCTCCTTACTTATTTATTAATATAAATATGAAACATCAAGTGTCGGTCTGGTCTGGAGCCAAGGATCGCGAAGAAGCGCGATCCCATAAAAAATTGACCGGAATAAACGATTTGTAAATCCTCAACAGCCTGTGGCACGTGGAAGATGCCTGTGCGAACAGTTAGGTACATCCTCTGGGTCAATTGTCTCTGTGTGACAAAGCCATCTGTGCCGGCAGGCAATGGGTAGACACGCAGTAGGTACTCATCCAATGCCACCCATGGCATTCGTACAGACTCAGAACCAGACCTACGAGTCTCGTTTCAAGACTTTCACTAGCAACCATTGAGTTAAATATACTAGAGAAGCAAACTTCATCAGAATGCCTCAAATATAGCGTAACCACTTTTTAAACGCGACGACGTAGCTTTGAAATCACTAAACATTTGAATGTAAACATATATCTGTCTCACTTACACAAGTCACAATAACAATTACCGTCGCGTAGATTAGACAAAGATCGCAATATTAACATGCAATTACGGGAATCGGCGCGACAGGGTTGCCTACCCACGCGAAGTTTTACCCAATTTTTTTAAGCCATAGAAAAGTTTTAATACTAAATTAAATTAACTTTAAAATATTTGAATTACATATGTAAATAGAATTTTGATGATCTGAAATTAATGAAATCATACTCCGCTTTATAACATAAGTTTGTATACAATTGCCTTTTAGACTCTTTTTTGTAAGTTTGAGTAAATAATTTGCTTTCGTAATACAATCTTATTTTAAAATATTTGTAAATTATGGAATCTATACTAATATTATAAAGAGGAAACATTTGTTTGTAATGTTAAAACACAAAAACTACTAGACTGTTTTCAAAAAATCTTTCACCATTAGAAAGCTGCATCTTCACGTTCTGACATAGGCTATATAATAATATTATACATTTGTGTTTTTGAATGTAGGTTTGTAATGTTTTCACACAAAAACTGCTGGACCGATTTCGATAATTCTTTCACAATTAAAAAGCTGCACCTTCACTGAGTAACATAGGCTGTATAACATTTTTTTTTAAAATAGGGATCCTTAATAAAAATGCAATAATATTACCCAAGGTGTGAAAATTACCTAAAATATTCTTTACATCGCGTGCGCTGCGAAAAATATTGATGATAGAATAAAATAATGTACTACGACTTTGCAGATCACATCATTATTTACAAAAAGTCGCGATACCATATGTCCAACTACTGTAGTTATGCCACTATAACTACTTTTTTACATTTTAAAAGTTTATAATAGTGCCGACAATAATCAAACCATTATTATTCATAACTTTGAATTAATCCATATCCCATTAAATATTATTATATTAAAGACCGTTTCAATACCTGTTAAATACTACTTAAATTATTAAAATCCGAATAACGAATAAAAATATATAACGAATTTAAAATGTCAATCTAAAGAAAATGCGTTCTCTTAGATATTTACTTAAAAGATGAATAGAATTGATGAATTGCTTCATATTAGCAACAAATGTTTACAGTTGAATTAATTAATTAAAATGTAGGATATGTAGGTACTTTTCATCTCGGTGATTTTCCACAAAAATGAAGTTCGAAGGACAAAATTCGATCGATAGTGTCTTTGAAGAGGGTGGCAACTAGGTGTAAACGAAACTATTGTTATGTCTAATTCCACGCGAGCGAAGCTGCGGGCTTCCACTAGTTTACTAATAAAAGGGAATGATCAACTAGTATTGAGGATATGTGATCTCCCGGGTGTATCGCAAATTCTTTTAATATTTTGTAGGTAGCCATTCTGTCTCTTTTCTCAATAATCGAATTATTTCCACCCACTTATCACGGCGTGCTGCATCTTTAGGTACACTGCAACGTTGTTATTATTAAAAATATATATATTCACTTATTCCATAATTTAAAATTCTCCCAGAATTGTGGGGATCTAAAACTAAGTTTTAAGTGGTCACACTGAACCTATATTTCAAAATTGTACAATTTATTTATTTTATTGCGTTTTTGCGTAGATGTAAACACAGAAACAATAAAATTACGTGTGGAAAGTAATTTTAATGGACTTATTAAGTTTTTGTGATCTTGAATCGCACTTTATCACTGTGCATTTGCCCATTTTGAAAATATTTTCTGTCAGTTCAACTCGGCCGGCGTCACACAGAGTACTGAACTGACGTTAGCTACGATTAAGACCGTGGCCATAATTCCAGTGACAACGCTTTGGCGCGGTGATTACTAATCTAGTGGTAACATATATATCAATGCTAGCAACATAATATCTATGTTTCTAACCTCGAGGGGTAAAGTGTAAAACAGCTAGAACAAAGTAGGTTTGAAACAATCATTACATGGCAGAAATGATATTTGGTACCTTGGTACTTCCTGCCCCGGGCGAACTCTTAATAAACCTATATAGGTTCATTAAATATGTACCATTAAGGTTCTTCTTTAAACATTCTATGACTCTTCCGCGTAAAAAGCTTACCCAGCTAACCTGAACTAAAGAAGGGTAGCTTACCCAACTAAGCCTGAACTAAAGAAGAAGGAAGCTTACCCAGTTTGAGCCGGGTCCCGTCGATAATGCCCAGAACCGCCTCCTCGTAGTCGTTGAGTGTCTTCTGGTGCAGGTCCACCGGCAGCAGGAAGTTGTAGCGGCTCTCGTCCGTGAACTGCACCTTCGGGTGCTTTAGTTTCACTGAAATGACGCATGAGTTGTTTTAAATTGTTAACTCAAAAAATACCGACAGAATATCTATTCATTTCCCGTGAGAACATCATGATACACTTGAGAATCTTTTTGGCTTGCATTTATTATTTTCTATCGTTGTATCGTACAACAGGGATCGGTGGGCCCTGCGACATAAACCTCAAAAACGGGTAGGTACGGCCCTGCTCGATATAATCCGAATAGCGGCAAACGACTTACCTGGGCGCTCCAGCTTTGGTATGCTGAAGGAAGTCACTCGTCAGTCTGTACAAGTCAAGGGATTGGGGTTCCCCAAGGGTTTAGACTAATATACTCAACAAAAGGGAAAATGATATTTTGATATTAATGCAATAATGGAATAACTCGGGGAATACTTGTGTGTCCGTCACGTGAGCTCCTGTTCACGCACACAGCGAGTGGAAGGCAGCACCTGGGTTGTCGCTGCAGCCAACTATTCCGATCTCGACACCCCGAACCGAAATACTTAACTCACTTCACTTACTTCATATTCAAACGAAACAAAGGCTGTATCTAATGTACTCACGGTCGGTGTCGTAGAGGATGGGGTAGGGGTACTGCGAGGTGACGCCCACGAGGTACACCTTGATGTCGGTGATCCGCTTGCTCTTGAGCCCGTCCACGAGCGCGCCCACCAGTGGGACCACGATGTCCTTGTAATACTTCTCGTTGTTCTGTTGCCAAACAAATAGATATGTTTTACTGAATATGCGCTGATATCATTCTGTTGCCGCTATAACAGCAAATACGAAAAAAACTGAATATAAATTTAAGGGGAGCTCCTATACAACAGACATGATTTTATCCGTTTTAATATATAATGGTACGGAACCCTTCATCCGCGATTCTGACTCTCACTTCGTCGGTTTTTTAATTGGTTGGCGGGAGTTTTGATGAGCTCAAAATCCTACAGGCTGGGACATTAGCTTTCAGTATATTGGCATGTTTTGTTCATGATATTTAAAAGTGATACTAGATACTGAAACATTCTACTGAAATAAAGCAACTAAATTGTGTAGGTAATGTAGGTATTTAAGTAACGAAAATGTAATTATTGTGGTTGTATTTTAAAAGCTTTTAGTTAATTTCACTCGTATGTAAGTATGTCCTGGAATCTTGCAATCAATATTTCACCCACTGCCACTGAAGCTATCGAGCTGAAATTTGGCACACATATTTGGTTCCGATGACAATGCATGAAAATAAAAAAAAAGTTTAACGGTAAGTATATTTATTTGTTTCATGGAATTAAAAGGCTATTTTATTTTATTATATAATGGCTTGCTGTGAAGTTGAAGTGATAATTCAAGCAATCCGAGAACCCTACCTTGGTAATTTCAACGGAGACGACGATATCGGCCTGCTTGTTCGGCAGCTTGAGCTCGTACGTGTCGCCGACCTCCCTCGGCGCGTCGGCGTCGGTGCAGCGCACGCAGCGCGCGGGCAGCACCGCGGGCAGCAGCCCGGTGAGCGCGAGCGCCGCGTACCCGCGCGCCAGGTCGCACGCCTGCGCGTACGCAGCCTCGTCCTCGCCGGTCACGGCGTGGATGCACGCTTGTCTGAGGGGGCATGGGAGATTAAGATTTGCTTTGTTTCGAACCTCCCACAGCAGTGTCTGTGGGGGAGACCCGTGCCCAGCAGTGGGACGTCTATGGGTCGCAGCGATATGGTATTTAACAGTATGTGATTCGGGTGCTTATCTGACTCGATACACCATAGCGTTTACTTCACTGCATTGGGAAAAATATCGCAAAATTAGGACTAAACCAGAAAAAAAAGGCGTTTTATTTGATTTTAGGCGTCTGGCTACTTGCGGCGGCAGATGAGGATGAAGAGAGCCGAAGATCGGATCAGCCTTGCGAGAGACCTGTCCGCCAGTGGTCTAATATGGGCTGAAGAGAGAGTATGACCGTTGCTGCTTGACTTAGAGCTTAGCTTAGTGGTAGGTAAATATTGTAAATTAGCCTTAAGGCAGGTTAGGCACCTGTGTATGATTAGCTATTTATTCAATGATCAATAGCTAATCCTTTGCCTTGTATTGATCAGTTTAGAATAATTCATTAAATCACTTTTCTTTAAGTAGTTTCTAGTTACCTAGACTTTCGTTAAGCGTGTCTAATCACCTCATAGCGAAATAAATTATTTGACTTTGACTTTGACTGCTCATGATGTAATAAAGTAATATACCTGAAGGGCCTGTCGTCGAGCACCAAGGCGAGCGGGCGCAGCGGCGAGGCGCCTCCGAAGACGGCCTCGCAAGCGGCGGGCAGCGCCGAGTGCATCTGATGGTGCGCGTGCTCCGGCGTCTTCACCTGAGCACAGCTCGACGCCATGCGGTACGCGTTGCCGAACTCGCTCTCCGACGTCGAGATCTGGGGAGGAGATTAACGTTGTCATTCAAAAGAGAAAGTGAACAAACTTGATGATCTTTGAGCGAGGCTCAGTTTTTATGGATGATTAAGTACTTTTCTGACTCAGAAAGAAAAAAAGAAAGAAAGAATCAATTATTTGCCAAAATCGTTCATGCAACACAGAAAAATATCATGTTCATCGTATGATGTATGATGACAAAGGTTACCTTAAAAAAAAGAAGAAAAAAGTTCTATGTTGCAGTGACCACTCAGCTGCTAATAGCACTAATAAAGCTCTTGTTGACAACGCATTGGCGAAGGTGAGCACTAATCATCCCCACGCTCAACAGCGGGGAAGTCACCGACGGGGCTTACCCCTGGAGCAATTGCCCGGATAGAGGGGATCTCCCATAACTCCGAATTCCCTCAGAGCAGGAGCGCCTACAGCGCCACGCAAGAGGAGGAAAGGTCTGTCTGTGCACTAATCATCACCCTATCTGCTCATTATTTGTGCACGAATCTATAATCTCTTTACGGATGGGCTAAACCATCCCACTCTAGTTCAAAATCTGTCGCAGTTGTCATGAGGGGCAGCGAATGGGCGGTGCAACAATTTATGCATCATACAATAATCTACAGCAAAAGGCAGATTTTTGCGGCAACTTAGAGACTCCAAACTTATTTGACGTTCCATTGGGATTTTATTAATAGTTACCTTTCCATTGGGCAGCCTAAAGTCGTCGAATGGCTCATTGTTGCCATCTCCGAGAAGGCCTCGGATCTTGCCGAGGTAAAAGCCATTCACCTCGATGTAGCACACCTGGGGAAATGATAAAAATTAATTCAAATAAGGAGCTAAGTTGGCTTTCGAAGAATCTTAGCCCTAAGTCCTAGCGTTCATAAATATAGAGGTATCAAAATAAAAGAGATTGCTCTGTTATTAAATATTAACATCAAGTTTACCAGAAAAGTGCTATAGAATTGTTTAACACCTCGGGCTTGTGAACTAACCTCGAGCTTTCCAGTACAGAAGACCATGAGCCCATAGGTGGAACCTAATCCCACGCGGCCGTTGGGCTGCTTGAAGGCGAAGATGTCCTTTTCGATTACTGGGAATCCATGGTTAGCGCCGTTCAGTGCGACCTGAAAGAATTTGTCCAGTTAAAAAGATGAAAAAAAAAAAGGAATTATTGTCACCTAATAATACTGGTGGGTAACTTAAATTCGCTATTGTAAGACAGTTGCTTCTTGGGGAGATAAACATAAATATCATACTGTTGGACACGGGTCTCCTCCACAAACACATCTTACTCCAATACAGTTTGCTGGAGGGGTTCGAGGCCAGCCCAGTATCGAATTTCTTGATCCACCTGAAGGTCTTCAACAAGGCTTAGCAATGAAAATAACCGGGACCGATGGCTTAACGTACCCTCCGAAGCACGGTAGCGCCCGTCGTTCCTTCGGTTTAAAGATAACTTTATTTCTCATAAGACAATACAGTAATAGTCACTTAAAATGAGAAACTTAAATTAGGCAGTACAGATATTTAGGTTCGGCTAACATTTTCCTTAACTATGTCGATCATAAAATCGACGCGAGCCCTTGAGCTATGGACGCGTCAGGACTTGTAGAGCAGTGTTTAAAAGGTTATATTTCCGTGCAGTTAAATCATCAAGACTCACCTGTCCGTTCTCCTTCAGCTCAATGGTAGCGCCGCTCTTGTCCTCCAGGATGAGCGACTTGGGCTGTCCCGCCTGCAGCTGGGTGATGAGCGTGAAGTTCCTGTCGACGTGGTCGTGCACGAGCACGTAGCGGCAGCTGCCCGGGAACGTCAGGTGGCGGCCGTCGAACGTGAAGATGTGCTGTCCGTTGACTACTACCGCTCGCACTGGGGGAGGAAAATAATTTTATTCATGTGAAGATAAATATTAATAATGTTAGTTTTAATCTACTTTAAAAAAAAACTAGTAGTACATGCACCCACGTGTTTCGCACCAAATGCAATCGCCCGCTGCGCTCCTCAGCAACTCTTGTTCTTTGTACTCCTTCACACATATCCACCTTACTTTCTTAATCTTTCTCCTTCTTTAAATTCCATTAAATTCAACTGAAATCCTATTATCTACAAATATAACATTATGTACCACTCTTTTTCCTCTACTTCCTCCTTTGTTAGTTTTTACCGTCTCGTTGCTGTTTTTCTTAAATGTACACCCTACCATATTTACACTCTTTCTCTAACTACTCAGGTAATGATTGCCTGTAAGAAATCGCTAGTTACCTTTTGTACCAATTTTATGTAATCTTTCTGTAATTGTTCTTTTGTAATCAAAATGCAATAAAAAGAGTTAGTAAAAGTAATAATGGGCATGTTATAATGACACTGATGACATACTTTTAGCGGGTATCTCGTCAAGTGGGTTGAAGGAGCGCGGCCGGTACGCCCTGATGAGGTCCAGGGGGTTGGGGATGTCTCCGCGGATGAGCTGGTTCAGCAAACTGAAGGACGCTGAGCCGCCGAAGCTGGGCGAGGAGATTGCAGTGGGGCCCAGGAAGGGCAACTGTGGGACAAATGACATTTTTATGTTATGATCGATGAATACTTAATGTTAAATAAATGCTAACATCCTCCCGGCAGGCCAAAGCTTGGACCTGTGTCACTGTGTTTTTTTTCCATTAATTTTCATAGGTACATTATTTTTAAAGACACCAAAATTGACCAATTTTATTGATATTTTCAGACACGCAGTAAACTGATTATTACTACACAAAATAAAAAATAAAACGTACGGGGAATTTAGACCTTTTTCTATATAAATACACGATATAAATAATTTTAAATAGGCAAAATCGGCGGAGCTCAGCGCGCCAGCATTATTTTTGGTAATTTTTTCAAAAATCTCAATCACCCCATATCTCCCAATCATAAGGATGGTGGACTTACGCTGTTGATCACGGGCACGGTGGGCACGCCCAGCTCGTTGAGCTGCGCGCGCACGAACTTGACGAGCGAGCCGACGGCCGCCGCCAGCTTGTCGTACACCACGCGCAGTTCCGCCGCCTCGTCCACCTTCTCCTGGTTCAGTTTCTGGGGAGACCATTTCCAAAATAAATCACTTAATTCGGGTAGCTAAGCGAGACTTGCTTCTTTGCTTTTATGAAAGTACCACCATTGGTCATCATCTCTTTTTGATTTAAAACGGTCTACACGACAATAAATATATCTAACTACAAATCCAAAATATAGATCAATAAAATATATACTTCCCGTTAAGTTCCAGGGTAAGGTAGCGTCCATAGCCCAATGGCTCGCATTGATTCAATGTGATCGAAAGAGAACGACGACGCGGTCAACGCGTCAACGATGGGCGCGGTCGGTTTTTGGATGGGTGACCGCTAGTGGCATAATTTCATGGGCCCTCCGAAGGGCACGTAAAGCCGTCGGTCCCGGTGGTTTTCAATGGTGGAAACAGTCTTATCGAAGACCTTCGGGTGGCTTAAGAGCATTCTACACTGGGTTGGCCACTAACCGCTCCACCAATCTGCATTGGAGCAGCGTGGTGGAGTATGCTCTAGACCTCCCGCAGCTGTGTCTGGTGGAGAGGGGTCTCCAGGGACCCAGCAGTGGGACGTCTATGGGTCGCAGCGAGTGGAGTTCCAAGGGAGCATATTGTATCGTAAGCCTCTCACAAATGACGCCACTCCGACCGGCCCTGTGCCTTCTGAAATCAGCAGTGGACCTCAAAAGGCTGATGGATGAATGGATGGATATTGATAATATCCATCCATCCATATATCGTGACGTACCTTCTGAGCATAGTTGTACAGCGCGTCGGCGAAGCTCCTGACCTCCTCGGTGGGCAGCACGCCGCGCACCGTGTTGTGCACCTCCTTCAGCATGTTCACCAGCTGCTGGGGGATGGAGAGCTCTTGCCACTGGATAAGACACAAGATTCCATGAATAACGGTAAAAATAAAAGGATGACATTTTTACTAATCCCTACTAATGTTGTAAATGCGAAAGTAACTCTGTCAGTCTGTCTGTCACGCTTTCACGCCAAAACTACTGAACCGATTTAAATTAACTGGGTTGGCCACTAACCCCTCCACTAGTCCGTATTAGAGCAGCGTGGTGGAGTATGCCCTAGACCTCTCGCCGCTGTATCAATGAGAGACCTGTGCCCAACAGTAGGACGTCTGTGGGTTGTGGCTAACTGTTACTGACCTTCTCCTTGATGAACGAGATGACGGGCAGGTCCTTGATCTGCGCGCCGAGGTCCGACAGGAACGCCGACACCTTCATGCGCCACTCCTTCAGCTGAGCCACCAGGATCCTGGTCAGGTCTGTAAACGAAAACCACTTTGAGCAAAATCAATAGCTATGAATTTAGACGATGAATGTTTTGCTCATAACCATCTAGCTATGTCAGAAATTAGATTATTTAAATGTTTTCCTTGAAATAAGAAATCTGTATCCATTCCATCCATTCATTAGCTTCTTTTACAGTTCACTGGACATCCCGTTTCTGTGTCCTTGGTATCCAGCGGTTTCCCGCTGACTTCTTTGTGTCATCAGCTCATCAGTCCGTTTTGATGGCGGTCTGTGGTCCGTTTATTCGTGTCGTGGTTTCCACTCGACGACCTTTTTTACCCATCAGATGTCAGTTTTAGAGCGACGTTGCCTGGCATTTCAGTTTGCTAACTGATTGAGTTGTAACCATTGTTCATCTACATATTTCAAACATTGGAAATCATGTCTCGTAAGAAAATAAGCGAATAACTTTTTTAAATTTACGCGATATCGAGAGAATAGCGCGTAAAGCGAATCCGACCTGGTAAATAAGAACGACAGTGAAATTAACGCCAGTATATTGAGATCTCTACATTGGGGTGGCATACAATTTGCATACTGGACACAAGGTCTCGTCTTTTCCCAAATAGATTAGTCGAGAAATGAGAAAACGAGATTTTGATTGATGAAGAACTTACCCTTGAAAATTTCAGTGAAAGTGTTGGTAAGCTCTTGTATCTCGGGCTTGTGTTTCTCGAAGAAGTCGACGACTAGAGCGACATAGTATGAAGCGGCGTCAACCACGGCGTCCAAATACTCCTTCAGCATTCCAGACACGTTCGCGTACAGCTGCTTGATCTGTGGCTCAATCTAAAAACAATATCATCAATGAAGATAATTCATATGAATTAATGAGAAACACTTTATTGCACTTAGGCGGGCTCAAATGTAAGCAACGTCAAGAAGGCAATAAGGGTAGTAGTATCTCAATTCTTATTAAGATTATTTTACTATCATATTTCCTCACCTGTTTCTCGTACAACGCCAGGACCTTCTGGCTCGTTTCCTTGACGGTTTCGTTAATCTTCTCGACGAATGGCTTCACCGCTGCTACAAAGTCATCCATCATCTGCACTACGAACTTTAGAATGTGGGTCCTGGAAATAAGTTATTATACCTACCGTTACTATATTATCAATTAATAAAGTCAATGTATTAGTTGTTGTAGTTATTTTGAAAACCATACGGTTTCAGCGCGAGTAAATAGCTACGTTACAATTGCCAGTGCAAACTTAATACTCTGACATTGATTACAGATTTGCAGTTATCTGATAGAAGGACAACATTTGAACGATAAATCAAAAGACCACGAAAGCTAATTCAAAAATGGAATATCGATTGAAATGAAAGCAGGCAGTCTAGGCTACAGAAGAAAAGCAAATAGTAAAGAGAAAAAGAAAGCAGAAAAGAATGAGCAAAACCATATTTTTGGAATCCCTACTCTAATTTTATGGATCATAAGCATAGCTCTTTAAAAAACCACTGCTAGTTGCTATAAAACAGCACGCTTGTTTTTCCTTTAAGGAGAAAGCAGAGGTGCTTGCCAAGCCGGGTCTTGTGCTCTCTGAAACCCGCGGTGTTCCGCTTCATCAGGTCAGTTAAGTTCGAAAAGGTCCTTAGTTTTTCGAAAAAATTTCGTACTACCAATAAAACTGACTTACAAGGACTCGGCAACCCTTAGCATCTCATCATTGATAACATTCATGTACGGGGTCAGCTTCGGCAGAACGTAAAGGAGTCTGAGAGGGAGAGAGAGAAAGAGCAGAAAGAGTCAGGAATAAAGAGGAGAAGGAAGGACGAGTGAGAAAAAACTACTATAAAAGACTTTAGTGAAAGATTATTGAAATTCTAGTAGTTTCTCTAAGATATTTGCTACTTTTATTGAAACTATTAACCTAAGTTCACAACAGATGATATTGGCGGTAGCTGGTAGGTTGAACTATATTATTATATTCGATTTCATTACCTACGTCAAGTAAATAAGTATGTTCGTCCTAACATCAATAAGCCAAACTCACTGCTGTGAAGTCTATTGCTTATAGATATTTTTATTAATTTATTTATTTCCAAGCTTAACACAACATTACAGCCTTCCCTAATTCGTTAGTTCAGCTAGTATATGAATATATTTAATCAAAAAAAACTCCATAAACATTACAACAAATAAGTATAAATTACAAAGTCAATATGTTACCTTCGTCATATTCGGTGTTCGCAAATGGCACAAATAACGTGAAAATAAGCAAAAGGTGCACAAATTTGATCAGATTTACAGTGCCACCTTTACAGTATAAACATATCATAATCTACCTTTTTAACCGACTTGGAAAATAAGGAGGAGGTACTATGTTCGACTTATTTTTTACATTTATACCATCATAATGCTCATTTAGCGTCCATAGCCCAATGGCTCGCGTCGATTCAATGTGATCAAAAGAGTTAAGCAACGACAGGCGCGGTTAGTTTGTTGATGGATGACCGCTAGTGGCAAAATTTCATGGATGCTACCGTGCTTCGGAGGGCACGTAAAGCCGTCGGTCCCGGATGTTTTCAATGTTGGAAACAGTCGTTAAGCCTCGTCGAAGACCTTCGGGTGGTTTGAGAACATTTGACACTGGGTTGGCCACTAACCCTTCCACCAATCCGCATTGGAGCAGCGTGGTGGAGTATGCTCTAGACCTCCCGCAGCAGTGTCTGTGGGACCCGTGCCAAGTGGGACGTCTTTGAGTCGCAGCGAATGCTCATTTGCTGTACTGTTTACATTGACTTACAATGATTCAGCGACCTCCTTCAGCGTCTCGTCATTGGTGATGTCGTGCACCAGCTTCTGGAGATCAGCCTCATAAGCCTGCTGCAGCTGCTTGATCGTCGGCTCCACGCGCTTCAGGGTCTTCTTGAACTCCTCACTGGACTTCTCCGCCAGACCCTTGATCCTGCCCTCCAGATTTACCACGTCGTTCTTCAGTGCGGTCTGATAAAAAAAACGGAATAAGGATCTGCACTGCTTTGAATAAGTACAACTAAATTCATTATTGTATTAGAATAAGACTTCCTACAGATCGTTCCTTTTTGCATCACAACGCATCTTTGACAGGCAATACCTAGTGGTTGAACCGCATGCGCAAATTCCACTAAATACTATTCAGCCTTTCTAGCGATAGTTAGGAAAAGCTAACTCCTATACTATTATATCGCTAACAATTCTTTTTAATTTTATCCAAAGCTACAAGCAGAGCACCTGGTGCTAAGTTCTAGTTATTAATATTCGGCCGTGTAGCAAAACACCTAATATCTAACACGTTGAGCGACTCAGAACTTGCGAATAAGACAGACAGTAAAGAACTAACAGCTAATCAATAATGAAGTCCCATTGATTCCTACCACGAAATAGTTGAAGTTCTCCCTGGACACGCCATAGTCACTCTTGATAAGGTTGTCCTTGAGGAAGAGGGCTCCGTGGATGATATTCTTCTTCTGTCCGGGCAGGATGATGTCCGCCGATATGTCCATCCGCTTCTCCGGTTCAATGTGGCCGATGACGGATAGCTTGCGTTCTTTCTCGTCTGGATGGATAAAGAATTTCATTCATTTTTCATCATATTTTTTTTTAAAACCTTTTTAAACTTTTTTATTTTATTTTCGTGCATTGTCATCGGAACCAAATATGTGTGCCGAATTTCAGCTCGATAGCTTCAGTGGAAGTGGGTGAAATATTGATTGCAAGATTCCAGGACATACATACATACATACATACATACATACGAGTGAAGTTAAATAAAAGTTTTTAATAAAAATTAAACAGAATGAGGTTGAAGCGTTCACATGCTCAGGCTCGTGGCAATTGAACTCTCTTCTCACTCGAGGGGTCTGGATTTAAATCCAGCCGGCTCGCACTAATGACTTCTCTAAGTTATATAAATTTCGATGTCACCTGCTGTTACAGTGAGGAAATAATCTCGAGGCAACCTACATACCTGAGAGTTCTCCATAATATTCTCGAAGGCATGTAAAGTTAGCACACACACAAGGTAAATTTTTGTACCTATCCCACCCTTTCCAAGAATAGCCGAGCCTAACAGTGGGATAAAGAAAGGGTTGTGTACCGGTGTATCCAGTGGTAAACTCGTAGTACTGGAAGTCCTTGGCCACGGCCTTGATGGTGACCGGCTTGCCCTCCAGCAGGCAGAAGGTCACCTCTCCCTGCTGCAGGTTGTCCTTCAGCACGGCACTGCCCTCTATGTCGAATACTTTCACGATTGGGGTATGCAGCTGAAAGAGAAGTTTTTAGCTCTCATTAAAAGTTCTATTAACTCTTATGCCGCTACTATTATGTCTACTTTATAGGGATTCTAGGAATATTTGCAGTAGTTCGTGAAATCGCGATGTATTCGGGCGAACACGAGTGCTTCGCTCATCAAAGGTTTTTGCTGCGAAATGAGTGGTTATACTTCTACGATGATTTATCGCGACAACGGGACAGAATCATCGCGCGATAATGTGGCCAGTATACATCCACGCAGTTGCGTGTGGTGGATGCATGGAACACCGCAGTTAAGTATGCATGACCCGAGTAGGTACAAAAATTGTTTTGAGAACCAAATGTCATCTCCAGCCGTAATTCGAACGGTCGTCACGGTCTCTTACGGAGATGTCTATTCTTCTGCAATAATGCGTTATTTTTTTTTTGCGGAGTCACGCAGAGTGGGCTGGTGTGAAAAACAAATTTTAAAATGAAATTTAAAAAAAAATCATCACTTTGGACTTTCGCGATCATAATAACTATACTCCAATAAAAATCTGCCTAATAAGACAAGAAGTTTGATGCTGATCTTCTATCTATCTTGTCGTTTTAAATAACTCATTAAAATGTATGTACACCTAGATTTTTTAGCAAAATATTAAAAAAAGATTTAATACTCACGTAAGTTTTAATGTGGACTGGATCAACTTCCAAGTAGAATCGTTGTTCGCGATCCTGAAATCAATATTGTGTTTTGAGAAGTCCGTACGAAGGCGGCTTTCGCTAGGCCTACCAGAATGGCCGGGGTATTGCAACCCATAAGGATAACAGGAACCACTCTAGCTTAACCAGGAGGCTCGATGGTTGGCAGAAGATATTTTATCTAATACGTCAAGTTTACTACTTAAGTACTATTAGAACATACATTACTATATAATAGGTAATGGCATGCATTATAATCGGATTACGCTTCTTTCCACGTGACAGTGTATTTCACAAGGGCGCTGGTTTTTAGCGCAACCCCCTTTAGATATAAATAGATACTCACGCCAAGGCTGGGGTGGCTAAGCGAGGCGGTGGTGTCGATCAGAATGGTCTTCTCATCAGGCCGTTGCAGCTTGCCGCGCAGTTTCAGGGTTGCCTCCTGTGAGACCAGGACACAATGATAGAGAGGCACAATGGTACAGACTAGGTTAATTACTATTTAAACTCTGAAAGAGGCATTTTCTTTTGGATCGTTTTTTTTTTACTTCAAAAGGATTGTTCATAAAACTAATTCCCTTATAAACAGGATAGCCGCTGGTGAACATTAACATGTTCTACGTCCTTATATTAAGTCAGACCTTTCGAATTTGAAGGTTTGCTAATTTTGTGTTGGCGGAGACCAATTCAAGCATGGTTTCTTCTTGGGCTTGGTTTGAACTGGAATTTACAAAGGGAAATAAATGTTATTGTCAGGTAGGGTACCGTTACATACCTTGCCCAATTTAGGATGGCTGAGTCCAAACTCAGCGACAGCGGAGCCCTGGTTGTTTTCCGTGGTGAGGTCCACGTTGAACCTGGCCGCCGTCTTCTGCTGCGGCCTGTTCTTGTCCGGGTAGACCGCGAACTCGCAGCGGATGGGGAAGGGCAGACTCTTGCCCGTGGGGTATTGGACCAGAGACTCAATCGCCAACACCCGTTGGGGAAGAGAGATGGTGAGGCCGGCGGGGAATTCTGGAAGAAGGTGTCACTTTAATTTTGATGGCAAAAATACTTTTTTGACGCACTACTCCGTGGCGTGACTCCGGTATTTCACAGATAAATATTCGTCTTCTAGTGTGTTATTTTCTGTGTAAGTGTATATCAAATCAAAAAATCAATAAATTATTATTACAAACATAATTACAAGCTTTAATTATTAAAAACAAATGAACAGTAGGTATAGTAATAGTGGGAAATAGGAGGTGGAGTTCAATATAGGCTGATATAGGATTTTACGAAGCGCTGTTTTTCATCCACTCCCTATCCTTGGGCGGAAGTAGAATGGTTAACCCAACTAAAAGTTGTTGTGTATGTATGTGGGTGTGTGAATGTGTGTGTGTGTGTGTGTGTGTGTGTGTGTGAATGTGTGTCTGAGTGCGTGTGTGTGATCAGAATAACCTTATAAATCAAGGAGTTTCCAGCAGGTAGACATGTTTCAGAATACCGATCGATAATTTTTCTTGACCGATTCAGAACTAATTTTAATTCTCATTTGAGGTGGTGATTATTGTTTTTTAACTTACTGCCGAAGTCAGGCTGGCTGTACATGTGAAGGTGGTACTTCTTATCGTCCTTGTTCACGTGCAGGTTGAGGTCGTACTGCGGGAGCCGCTTCTCGGAGTACTCGTTGGTGATCTGCAGCCCGAACTCGGGCGCGAAGCCCAGCTTGCGCAGGTCCAGGCCCATCGTCACCAGGTGTTGGATTACTCCGGGCTCTGGAGGAAGAAGGTTGATTAAGGAGCGTGAACAGTAATAGATCTTGCCGCTCCAAGGCGGACTGCTGGAGAGGTTAGACTCATAACTTGTGGAAAAAATAGCGATTAAGCTATCGGCGAAACTAGTTTTAGATAGTAGCTATAACTCAACGGACAAAGGAACAAAGGAACTCACTCTGCATATTGAGCTTAGAGATGATATCGGCGTGCGCGCACTGCTTCTTCTCCTCGCAGAACACCACCGAGTTCTTGTACTCGAGGTTGGTGACGCGCGACTCGGCCACGTAGCTGCGCTCGCCGAATGCCAGGTTCATGAATGTCTGCGCAATGTTATAAGGTTACATTATTTTTTTAATGTAAGCTTACCTATATGGATAACAATTAAGGGTGTAACGATTTAGGTGTCCAGAGAGCATTATGCATTATTTAATTTATTTATGAAGAAGTATGTTGTAGTACACCAACTTTTTACCAGTAATGTTTTGGTCACATTGGTAATGACCTTATTGCACAAATATAAACCTAGGACATCTAGCTTTTACGACCACTACGCCAACAAATATTTGAAGAGGCCATTACCTCCACACCCTGTTCGTTGCCCTCGGTGAGGACGGTGCGAATGTACTTGAAGTTGGCGGGTTTCTGCTCATCCTTGAGGGTCACGGTGCCGGAGCCCTCGATTATGGTCTTGGGGCCCTCCTGCTTGCTGATGAACGAGGTGCTGCGGAAGAAAACACCACTCATCATCACCTAAGTTTATGCTGCATAATAGTAATTGCATTGATTCAAAAAACACAAAACTAGATGGCACTGTGCTTTTTTCTGAATCACGCTATCATCTGTACTTTTTATAATACATTAATATCTCAGTACGCCCTAGTGCATTAGCTCTATTGCTATAGGTTACAAACTAAAATTGAATGAATATGCTTGCTTGGCGTAACGTTTGGTGTAACACTCGGCGGTACGTTTAGCAATTGGTACGGTAGTTGACGTCACATTTTTTTAGTTCGTTCATCGTTCATCGATTTATATTCACGTCAAAAACTTACCTTCCACTCAAAACGTTCTTATTGTCATTCGTAGCCTTGAACTCCAACCGCTTGCCGCTGCCCGCGTCTTTGCTCGAGATGTCCACGATGTAGTTCTTCATTCCAAGCTTCTCGGAGTTCCCGTGCATCTTGAACATGACGTTGTCCTTATGCACGCTACCCTCCGAGGTCAGCTCGAGGGAGAGGTCCCGGCAGTTCTCTATCTTCATCTCCAGCTTGCCCTGGTTGGAGCTCATCGAACTTCCTTTCAGGTAGATCCTGGAGAGATGATTAAGTGAAAATTAAGTTATATACATCAGGTTTACCTGAGTTTACGAACAGGCGAGAGGATTCCTGAGGAGGAGGAAGGGAATTATCTTATGTTACATCTCAAGAGTTAGGCACAATTAAATTAAGTAAAGTTTAAGGATGACAAAGTGCACATATAATTTCTTATTGCATTGTCTAGTCTAGAGCATACTCCACCACACTGCTCACAATGAGAATTGGTGTAGGAGCTCGTAGCCAACTCAATGTCGAATGTTCTAAGCTACCCGAAGGTCTTCGACTCGGCTTAACGATTGTTTTCTACCATTGGAAAACAACCGACACCGACGGCTTAACGTGCCCTCTGAAGCACGGTATTGTCCATGAAATTTTGCTACTAGGAATTACACACAGACTACAGACTATCTACAAATCGGCCGCGCCCGTCGTTGCTTAACTGTGTTGATCTTATGGAATCGTGAGCCATTCGATTATGGACACTACAATGTACGTAAAGTATGTATGTAAGTCACCTGCTCTGCACGGGGCTGTCCGGGCTGGTGTACTTGAGGTCGAAGAGCGGCTGCGATTTGGAGAACACCACCATGCTATCTGTCTTGTACACTCGCCCGTCCGCGTCTACCACAAGCCCAGCGCTGATTGTGTCTGGAGCCGGTTTCTGGTGGACCGTAAACAATTAGATTGAGAACGTTACATACACACACCTGTGTCACAGAAGTCAACATAATGTAACATCCGTGAGCCGAATATCTGCGGGACACGAGATTGAACGAATATAGCCTCGACCATGTTTAAATCCAGCTCAACAGTGAGTGACAGAGGGAAAAGGTACTAGTATGTATAGAAAATATAAAAGAACAGATTCTGCCCTTCGACCAGATGGACAGACGACCTGAAGAAGACGGTGGGAAACATTAAGATTCAGCAGGCACAGGATCAGACGGAGTGGGGTTAGGAGAGGCCTATGTCTTGCAGTGAACCTCGAAAGGCTTATGGATGGATGGATTGAGCAGATTCCCACCTTAGTGTTGAAGGCGAGCTCGAATCTCTTGAACTTTTCGTTCTGCGGCGCGTTGGCGGCCATCTTGAACTCGGCGTGCTGCGGCGCGACGGACCCCCGCGCGGCGAACGTTGAGGTCTTGCCCTTGCCGTACTGGGTCTTTATCTCCACGTTGCCCGTCTTGGTTTCTCCTGGGGAGGTTGGAGAAATTCACATACAGATTAACTAAGGTAAAGTCACCTAATTCCGCGGTATTTTCACCACCTCAGAATATGGTTCCAATTTTGGAACCCCTCAGAATATGCTCGGAATAAGGTGACTTTAACTTAACGTCTTTTAATTTTTGCGACAGCTAGGTGAGTTGGAGGTCTTAGGTTGCCGGGTCGTAACTTTCTTTCCGGGTTTCTCATACTTGGACCTCACTACCAATTCTGATTAGATTTGTGTCAGTTTTTTTTTATGGATACAAGATAGCAAACGAGCAAACAGCACCACAGCAGTTGTTAATAGATGGCGTTAGTAAAATTCATTTGCAAGTTCTGAATTTCGCTAACAAATTATATACTATACAAATGTGTCATGTATGATAAACAACTCATTGTTAATACCCTTTGACGACGCGGACGGAGCCGCGGGTAAAAGCTAGTAGTTTATTTATGTTTATTATGCTTTATACGTGTTTTGTTACCTTCAAGGTTGGCTTGGTAGCTGATGTCGAAGGAGACGGGATCCACGTGCGGCACCAGCATCTTCATCTTGGTGCTGCCGCTCTTCAGGCCGTACTTGCCGCTCGCGTCCAGCTTGTACACGTCGGCGTTGATTTGGACTGACTCGATCAGGGTTAGCTGGAAACCGATACATCGGTATGACAACACACGTCCGTAAGTCTTCTGACAGAAGGAAACGGTATGTCTGTTAGTCTCCACATTGACCGGGTGATGATAAGTTCGCCTTCGACATTGGTTAACGGTTGTTTTTAACGTGCCCTTCGAAGCACGGTACCCATGAAATTTTCCTACAAGGAGTACTCGGTCGATGACATACTATCGACGCGATCCATTAGGCTATGGACAAAGCCGTCATCTCCAAGACTCACCTCAGCATCCTTGTTCGCAGGCTGGAGATAGTGGAACGTGGAGATCCATTTAACGTCGTGGGCCTTTTCCAGAGGAAGACGGAAGCTCAGGGTGTAGTCATCCAAGTATCTGAATTGACACGCTTTTATTAGTTTTGTATGTATGTATAAATAAATAATAATAAATATCTTGGACATTCACACACACGTCCATCTGACCCCAAATTAGGCGCGTTCGCTCGCGTGGAATTAGACATAATAATAGATTAAAAAGTTCTTCCTCAGGCTCTAGACTATTTGTGTACCAAATTTCATTTAAATCGGTTCAGTAGCTTTGGCGTGAAAGCGATACAGATAGAGTTACTTTCGCATTTATAATATTAGTATGGATTAACATCCAGATACAGAACAAACAAGTGTTCGTCACACGAATGTTTGTCCTGAGTGGGATTCGAACCCACGACCTCTGGCGTAACAGGCAGGGTCACTACCGATTGCGCCAACAGGCCCGTCAATGTATGTACTCGTATGTATGTAATGGAATCTTTTAACGTGATTTTCGCCCACTTCAAAACGTCGGATTAATTTAAACTTTGCACTCTTATCAAAGATCGATGAATGATTAAAAAAAAATACGAAAGCGAGTTTTTTTGAATGATGTTGTGATTTTTATAATTCCATCCATCCATCCATCAGCCTTTTGAGGTCCACTGCTGGACATAGGCCTCTCCTAAACGACACCACTCCGACCGGTCCTGTGCCTTCTGAAACCAGCGGTTTCCCGCCGTCCTCTTCAGGTCGTCTGTCCACCTAATCGAAGGGCGACCTGTGCTCCTTTAACAATTATAATTAATCACCATTAATATGCACTGAATGCACCGAATTTCCGCAATTAAACACCTGATACAATTAACTATGTCTACGAAATCTAACGTACGAGTACGAGCAATACTAACTTCTTGTCTCCCTTCTCCTGCATGTTCATGACGAAGACGCCGTCGAGTTCCATGAACATGTCGTCTCCGTAGGCAGCCTTCACGCGGTACTTGTCGTCGCTGTTCGGCAGCTCCGTGTAGGTGGTGTGCGCGGTCAGCGACATCGGCTTGGGGACCAGGCTGCCCTTCAGTTGACCCTGGAGAAGACAGGTTCCGTTAGCCAAGCTTCGCTGGGCCCACTTTATTCATTTATTTATTTATTAGTGGACAACCCAGTGTCGAATGTTCTCAAGCCATCCGAAGGTCTTCGACAAGGCTTAAGGACTGTTTCCAGCATTGAAAACATCCGAGACCGACGGCTTTACGTGCTCTCCGAAGCACGGTAGCCTCCATGAAATTTTGCTACTAGCGGAATGAATGTTTGTTGGTTTCATGGTTTGTCCATCCCCTCCTCTGATCTGATTCTTTACTAGGCCTGAAAAATTGTTGTCCCGAAAAATTGCACGGTTCCCATGAAATGGACAAAATACTGATATAATTTTCATAGTTCGATTTTGAATCGATAATTAACTATTGATCATTTTTGAATACATTGATGGCTATCTCGAATTATGATCGGTCTACATAAGTCTAAAATCTTCTTTAACGGTAGTTGTGTACAATCAACAACCTACCCTAAGTTAAGATTACCAACAGATGGTAAGAGTGCCATCTTGAATAAGCTAGAGATAGTAAGCTGGTAATAGAAAGAGAGCTAAGTTCCACAGTGGGGACGGGTCTCTCCCAGAACCAGAGCTCCGGTCTATAGCATCCTCCACCACGCTGCTCCAATGTGGATCGGTGGAGGACTATACTCTACTTACATCAAAAGCAGCTTCCATCTTGTCGCCTTTAGGACCGTTCTTGAATTTCCAGCTGTTCTGCAAGTTTCCACCGTCCTTGAGCTTCATCTCGAGCTGGCTGTCTATATCTATAATGGTCTTCTCAAAGTTTGACTTGACTACTACCACCTTATAGGTGATAGTGGAGCCGGGGGCGCCGCGCTGCGGACTGTCGGAGAGCACCACATCTGTATGGCCGTCGTAAACCTAGAAACGAACATTTAAAGTTAAAAGAACAGCCCTTTCATACAAAATTCTTGATCCTAATTTTAATTGACTCGTTACCTCGAGGTAACAAGTATAGAAATTTTACCTATTGATAGTATTAAATGTCTTACCTCGTCCTTGACGGTCATATCGCGGTCTATCTTGAGCGCGATGCAGCGCCCGGTCGGCAGGCACACCTCAACAAAGTGCCCGGCCTTGCCAGCCAGCGCGAACGTCCCCTCTTGCTTCATGTTCAATTCGCTCTTCTTTCCGGCGTAGTCCAGTTTGTTCCTGAAATATAGAGCAAAGTTTATGATGGACGACCTGAGGGCAGCAGGAAACCGCTGGATTCAGAAGATACAGGACCGGAATGGCGTCGTTTAGGAGAGGCTTATGCCTCTAAAGGCTGATGATGAAGGCAATTGTTTCCTGTCGCTTCTAGACATTTGCCATATCCATAAAAAGGACATGCCTTATTGGTTGTGGCCTGCGTGAGAGTCGACGCCATCAATGTATTGTATTTTATTATAGTATTGAATCAGTGATAGCCCAGTGGCTATCAAACTCGCCTCTCACTCGAGCAGTCCGGTTTCAAAGCCAAGCGGCACGCACCAATGACATTTCTGTGATGTGCGATTTAAGAAATTAAATATCACTTGATGTAATCGGTGAATGACACATCGTGAGGTAACCTGCATGCCTGAGAGTTCTTATTAATGTTCTCGTCGGCATATAAAGTCTGCCAATCCGCATCTGGCCTGCGTGGTGGACTAAGGCTTAATCCCTCCCATTCAGAGAGGAGACCCGTGCCTAACAGTCGGACGAAGAAAGGGTTGTGCTGGTGGGTGGGATTGTATTGTAGGATCGGGAAATGACTTTGAAGCGGAAAGACCCGTAATGGATACTGGTATAATATTTGTCGCACTAACTTAGATTCAAGCAGCTTAGGAGTCTTCTTGTTGTTAGTACTGAAGCGAAGCTTGTCATTGTTGTCCTTCTCGAAGTTGAGGAACAGGTCGACGTCGGCGTTAAAGATGGGTTCCTTTGCGACGAACTTCACGTCTCCCTTGATCTTGCGGCCTGCCTGGAGTTAGAATATAGTTAGGTTGTAAAGTTAGTAATATTCTATTACTTAAAATTTACTAGTTTACTAGTTAGTAATTTTAGTAATGGATGCACAACAGCTCTTAAAACACATAAAAAGTTCTTTTTTTTTTTAATATTTATTATTTATTTTTATACTTATTCTATCCTGTTTTATTTTGTAACATCATATTTTGGTAATTAAGTAGTTTCCAGGAAGTTTAAATACCAAAATTTTTTTTGCACATGTCACTTCTTTTCCTATTATATTCTGATCGCATAATTACTAGTCGAGTTAAGCTTTTCAATTAATTATATTGACTAAGCATATTTTTTGCCAGTTGGCTCATTAAAGTCATCATTAAACTTACTTTCTTGAAGTCGACAATGATCATTCCATTGCCCCTGCCGTCCCCATCAGTGACCTTGAACTGTCCGTTGGCGGCGATGGTGTCTTTGAGGAGGAATTTGAGTTGTCCGGTGGGGTTGGCGCCGCGGGTGATCTTGAGCAGGTAGTCCAGGATGTCTCCCCTGCTGCTGGACACCTTCGCGTGGGAGGAATACAGGTTGGCGTTCTCGATGATGCCGACGTCGAATCTGGGGAGGTCCAGTAAATTAATAAAATATACGATGAAAATAACGCGAAAGGAGACAAATTCTGAACGATGTGGCCTAAATTATGTAGTGATCTTGAATGTATTATAATATTATACCTCATGATCTTCTTTCACATTACATAGGACATCAGATTAATATGAGTTTGTAGATAAATAAAGATTTTGAAAATGAGTTCATAGGAAAACTATTCAACCAGAAAGGTTCATAATTATAGCAATATTACAAGAAAACAGTAAGTTACTTCACATTATACTAGTTGAAAAATGTTGATTACTTGCAAGATTAACAGAGACTTACTTAATATCCTCATTCTTGCCACCCCCAGAGATTTTCAGGTGTCCGACTGCGCCAATGTTTAAGTCATTAGCCTTAGTCTTGTGTAAGACTACACCAGACAGTTCGTATTTACCAAAGTTCTTGAAGTGGACATAGTTTTCTACATTCGATTTCTCCATCGAAACTATGTCTCTCTTGGCAAACGCCTCCATTCCATGCTTATCGACCTCTCCTTTTATTTTCACACTATAGTCTCCTTGCTTCTTTATGTGCGTCCTGGCATCGATTTCAAAGTCAGCCTTCTTGTCCATGTATTCACCCTCAAGGTCGATTTCTAGTTTTTTAGGGTCAACTTCAGCGTCGAATTTGAGCTTAAGAGGTATTGCGTGGATTTCAACTAAAAAAGAGAGAGAGAGAGAAAAGTTGCATGATTTTTATTCCTTACAAAGTTTTTATTTGAAAAGTTTCTAATACTAATTGTATCATGAATACTTACATTTGTTCTTAGTGATAACATTGAACTCATCAGAAGACTTCTTGTAGTACTTGTAGAGTTGCCCAAATATGACTTTGTTGTCTGAGTTTTTAAAGTCACCGTATAGTAACTCAATGTCGTTGTGGTAGATCTGAAAAGAATAGAAAATTTAAAAAAATGTTCCACATGGCTAAGTTAAACAAAGAATCATTGAATCAGTCGTTGATAAAAATATACAACGAAAACTAAATATATACAAATATACCTATTTTAATTCATTTGTTATGTTTTATCGGAGAGTTCCAAGCTTACAAAAATTCTTGTGGTTTTCATGGCATATCATAAAAAACTTCGTAAATACGAAGCCATGTGACCAATCTACATGTACCAATCTACATTCAGGCCACGCCCATCAGTGGGCCGGTAAAGTTGTGATGTAAAAAGGTAAAAATGTAGACTTACCGTGCCAACATTCTCAATGTGACCGTTTATCTTGAAGTTGACATATGGGTTCAAGGTGTTCTGGAACTCTGTCTTGAAGTCATAGCCCTTGAGGTTGAAGAAGAGCGCCACCATGCTGTACTGGCCTTGCTTCGCTTTCAGGTCTAGGTCCACTGCCTTGGGCCCCTGGGTGTAGTGGCCCTCAACCGTGACAGGGTCGGATTTTGGCAGGTTGATCTGGGAAACATTTTTTTTTACTTTGTCTGATATTGCTTCATCCTTTTTAAATATAGTTTTTGAATACTATTGATGAAAGACATTTTTTTCATAAACATGAAAATGGTTAAAAACCAATGGTTTACTTTTTGCTTAATTTTCAAGCTACATAACTAGCTTAAAAATATTAATGTAAAGTTTGAACCAAAAGTAAACCTTTGGCACTGATTTTTACTGCAACACTTTTAATTTCGCTCAAATAATTTAGAATAAGGACAATTTTACAACATGACAAGGACATAATATGTGATTAACTACTTTTTGAAATGTGCATAGTTTTTGTTAAGTTTTTCAGTATAATATTGGCTTTATAGATGACCTAACATCAAGTCTGTATTTCTTTGAAGGGGGTAGGCATTAGTGTGTAGTACACTCACTTTTCACCAGTTGTATTGGTGGTGAGCCTATTTACAAATGGCGTGCATAAATTCAGAGTTCGAGCTGCTACCAGGCATTTCAAGTTAAAAAAAAATTCGGGGATTGAACCCCTGGCTTAGCAGTCGCGCTTGCAACCACTAGACCAACGAGGCAGTCTATGATTAATTTAAAAGCAAGATTTTTATTGGATTTAGTTATACCTTGACGCCTTCTAAGCTGTATTTCATTGAAGGCCCGTTGACTTCTTTGATCACTTGTCCGTCAACCTTCAGGATTTGTTTGCCATTCTCGCCTGGCAACTGGTATTCTGCCACTGGTTTGAACACACTTCGTCTGTCATTTCCTTGAATACTGAAACCTAATCTTCCGTAGTACTCCTGGGCATCCATCTTTCCTTTCAACATTAAGGCGTATTCTTTAGGCTTGGTGAATAAGGAAACTTGTCCGAAAGCGTTCTTGATGGGTGACTCCAGAGACAACTTGATGGTACGTTCCTCGTTGTTGCTAATGACGTCAGCATTGACTTGGGTACGGCGGTTCTTGGAACCTGGTCAAATTTAAGTTTATGATGAGAAAATATATCATTTTACTATATTTTTGATTTAAAAACGCTTGCATACATTTTAGACTCTACTCCTACACTAACTGGTTGCCTAGAGGCAAGAAACGGAGGTGAGGTAGACCCTATAAAATATGGAACGATGACATAATTAAAGTCGCCGGTAAACTGTGGCCCAGACTTGCCCGATAAAGGGATAGCTGGAAGAATATGGACGAGGCTTTTACGCCAGAGGCGGTCCTTCTAACGATGAAGACAGACCTTTAAATAACTCTAAATTCTCTTACCATGTTACCATACCAGTCGGTTCAAGGAATTAATAAAAGCTTTCTTATTTACAAATTTTTTATTCTAAACTAAGGTTTTCTTTAGGGAAGGAAAATAGGATTCAATTAATTTTTATAACTAAACAATTTATTACTCAGCGGAATCAATATTATATAGTAAAGAGTAGAAGTCTAATTATCAGATAAATGAAATTAAAGCCTAATGACAGAAAAGTTTGCACAACTGCGAAGACGGATAGGTCCTACTGAAAAAAAAAAGATTTATAAAAAAACCTTACGTACCTTCAGCATCAAACAGCATTTCCACTCCGTAGATGCCCTGGTCCTTGTTAGACTTCATGACTCCCTTGATATGATATCCTCGAAGGTCGTTCTTTTCAAGAACCAGCTTAACTTTAGCTGGCCCAGTGAGTGGGAATCGAGCCATGAACTTGGAAATCGAAGTTTGCGCTTCCGGGCCTGTAACATCGTATCAGTTAATTTAATGGTATTTACTTTATTAAGTAGGCTATTAGATCGGTGATAAACTCGTACTGACCGGATACCGTGAATGGCAGCGAGACCTTCCCACAAAATACGAGTCCCAGAACTCCAGATAGCTGGTCAAAGCATCCAGAATACTCCTTCTTATTGTTGTCAACCGCGATAGGAGTCTGCTTCTCCATGCAGCCCTTTTCCGCCGAGAAGTAAACGAGGTCACTTGAAGCGGTCAGGATTTCTTGCTTTTCAATCGGTAGGGCGAACTGAAGGTCAAATCCGTTGCCACCCTCAATGACCTTAGCGATCAAATGACCGCCAGTAGATGAGTGTAAGTTGGTGATGACTTTAAGACCAGCACTGACAGCGTCGGCATCAACGAGGAAGACTCCAGTAACCTCGACATCCGTGCTTGGGATCAGTTTGATGTCAACTTTAGCATTTTCTGGGGATTTCAGGCATTCCTTCACGTTGATGCTGGTGGCAACGTCTACTCTGGCGGTAGCGGCTCCCACTAAGTCCAATTTGAGAGGCAGACCAGTCGAAGTCGGGTATGCCAGCTCGGCGTCTAAGAAAAGAAGGTGGCCGCGTACTTCTTGCTGCAAGTAAGATTTTCTATTTGAGAGGTTTGGATTTAAAAGAGGCAAATGAAAATTGTGAACTATTGGAATGGACGAAGCTTTTTAATCTGTTTGAAATTATCAATATGTAGTTAAATTATCAATCTAATAAAATTCAAGTTTTGATATAAAAGGCAGAAAAAACTATACCGGCTAAGATTTTTTATGCACTATTAAAAATTATGTATTGCATATGATCGTAGATTTTAATCATTATTTTTATTTTAGGTAATTATTGTAAATTGTTCTTCTCTTTAAATTTGAAAGACGGAAATTATCTTGGTCAAATCAATATACTCGTATACTTGGTTCGAGACATAAATTGTATGACTATGTATTGTAAATAATGATTACATCAATCTCTTCTGCCTTATGAATCTTACCTGGAATCTCTTGACTTTGTTCATGCCTTCGTTCATGAGCTTCAGGAACTGGTCCAGGAGGTTGTTCACATCAAATCCTTTGTCGTCTCCGAGGGACAGGAACACGGCATCAGTGCCGAAGAGTTTCAGGTAGATATCCAAGTCCAATTCGTTGTTGTAGTTGATGCCCTTCACTTTCATCTGGAGAATAGAGAAGATAAAATTAAATAAATCTCAGACATTAGGTTTTTTATTTTCTTTGCAAGGGTTATGTTTTTCTTATACTACATTTCAAACTATGATTTACTAATATTTGCTAGTAAAATTTTCATTGTAAAAATAAGTTTGATATTGCATTACTTACTTTTACCGTTAATAATCAGCTGCGCTTAATTTTTTTACTAACATCATCGTAAAAATGACCAGCTTAGGATAAATATTATATTTTATTTATTTATTTCAACCTTTATTGCACAGTATAAATACGAGTATTATACAGCAGCGGACTTAATGCTTGCATACATTCTTGATTTACTGATTTCCTATCTTCATTATTTGATGCATCTACTTTATCTTGCCACTCTTGCTACTTACGTTCTTGTCAAAGTTGTCAACTTCGCTCTTGATGGAGCGGCGGCCGCGGACACTGCTCTCCACCTTCTTCGAAGACTCTTCCATCTTTTCCAACAGGTCGTCGTAGATCTCTTGGGGCTTCTGGGTGCGTAAGAAGCTTTTTGGACCCAGGAAGTGTTCGATCACTCTGTCCAGATTTCCTTGGCGACCACCGATCTATAAAAACACAAATTTTCCAATAATTATGTCTATGCTCTGCTATATTCACTTATGACTGAGACATCTATTCATGACTACCTATACCCACGTACAAATTAAACTTGGTTAATTCTATCGGTTCTCGTTACTTGCTACTGATTCTATGTCGTATAATCCATTTCCCTAAATGTATCATTTACTTTATGCATATTTTTTGCAGGCGTCGTTTGTCATGAGCCAGGATATTTTTTATCTTGACTTGTGACAATCTGGGCCTGAAGAAGATTATGGGGATGGAATTGACTGGGGGATTAAATTTTTATGTTTTATTTTTTTCTTTATCGATTGACATTAAATATTGTTTTCATCTAACCACTAGCTGTTGCCCGCTACTTCACACGCGTAAATATGGTCTATGTCACTCAGTTATTATTTATTATAATTTAGCTTCCTAATGGTGCAAAATTCTTTTAGAATCGTTTCAGTATTGATACTATGACAAATACTTACCATAATAATTAAACAATGAACCTGAATCTAAGAAATTAAATTCGGATTTATTGATTAATTATTATGGTATTTCTATAAGCTTTTCGCTGCGACCCATAGACGTTCCACTGGACACGGGCCTCTCAATGAGCTTAATTAACGTCAATACATTTTTTATCTACCACTGGTTCACAAAGTTGATGATAGCAACAAGAAAAATACAAAAAACATATTCAACCTTAAATAGATTCCTCTATAGAAAACTGTCACTTTATACTACGATTAACTATATCTACTTAGACTTGATCAATACTATATTAAGTTTTAGTGACACAAAGACTTGATCAACACTATATAAAGTGACAGTGTTTCTATAGAGGAATCTAAATAAGGTTGAATATGTTTCTTAGTTAGTGACCTTACCTCAAGAACATTGATGTTGTGTCCAAACAGTTCAGCGGTGAGGTTGAGGCTAGCAGACCGTGGCAGGAATGAGTCCTGGGAGAAGATGACGGATTGCTCCACGTTTCCACCCATTCCCAAAGCGTCCACATTGTATGAAAACTCACGGTAGTTCGAGTATTTCCTGGAACAACATTGAAAACGGATGTTGAGGTCTAGTGACTAGAATCTGCTTGAAGGACATCACGAGTGTTTATCTTGGCTACAGGAGTGAAGTGGCTTCTCCACCAATCTCTAACGAGGATTTTAAGATGTGCATGCATCTTGATTTTCAAAACAGACTCCCACGAGTGAGAGGCCGATAGGCAGAGAAATATCTCCGCATTTGATAATATAGGTGAACCCAGAGCTAAAATTACAATGTTGTTATCAAAAGATGCCACAACTATGCAATATTGCAACGGTATTGCCTTGGTGATATTGAGTTTATCGGCAGGTCACTTATCTGCTCGAACAAATGTGGCTTACCTTTCATCAACGTTGAATTTGTTGGGGATACCGATAAGGCCGTAGTGTTGCCGGGCCAGCTGCTTGTCGGGGTTGGAAGACGAGCGGATGGCACGCAGAGAGGATGTGATGAAGCGACCGACTGGAATGAAATATAAGTTTTAGTATGTAAAAACTTCGCTCATAGTACTTTAGTAACGTATGTCTGCAAGTGGCAATATCTCATGGCCATTCGCTCCAATTGTTTTCTATAAAACATATAACATAACATCACGACTGTATTATCTTGAAGGGATAGACAGTATACACACCCACTTTTCACCGGTTGGTGAGCATATTTCCGGAAAATTAAATACTAAGACAAATCATGCAACAAATTCATCAAAAATGCTACAAATAGCTATCAAATACTGGATTCGCCACTAAGTCCTCAAACAATTCGAATTGGAGCATCGTAGTAGAGTATGCTCTAAAACCCTCTCATATGTGGCAGCAGAGACCAGTGCTCAACGGAGGGACACCTATAGGTGGTAATTTCGCTTTTCTACGAGTAAACCTGTAGTTATTCAATTCGTTTTGAAGACAGCTCGAGACGAGACTCGATTTGCAGAAGAATTTATGTCAAGGTTTAGCATGTCATAAATGTTCAGATTAGAAGACTCCAAGTTAAATTAAATAGCTCCTCTTCATAGTAAAAGAATCCACCACTACAAACCATGCATACTAATCTTGTTGGACATCGCTTCCCAATAGGTACTTCGCTTGGTGGCAGTTGAAATCTGTTGAAAGGCAATTAAGCTGAGGCAATGAAGTCATACCTTGGTGAACTGGTTCATGGTTCAGCAGATTCTTGATCTCGTTGGCGGAGTGTGCGCAGGGACACGCGATGACGGCCAGGTAGGCCTTGATGCGGATCTCCGAGTCTTGCTGGACGTTCTTCATCAGGTCTACGGCGGTCTTCTTCAGCTGGAGGACAAAAGAGCATTGTTTTGAGGAGCACAGCTTGATTATTCAGGAAGGTTATTTCAGTTAGCAGAGAGTTTTATGAACTATTAGTAAGTATGTGGCCTATAGGGGGCGGGACTTAGTGGTAGGCTCTTAGTTGGTGTTAATAATAGTCTAGTTAAAGAGATTTTTTTAAATCATTCACAGATGCCTTGCTACTTTATTGCTTGCTTGCTTGAGGATTATGATATTCGCCTCAGATCTTTTGCAATCGGAATATAATTACCTACTATAAAACCAAGGAATATATTTTTGGATTAAGTAGAGCTAGTTAAATCTGTATAGCTTTGGAAGCTTGCTTTTTGCTGTCAGCAAGAGTCCAGAGCTCAAAATACCGATGGATGCTTTCCATCAATGCAACGCACCTTCCTTGCTTGCAACGCTGAGTGCGGCTCCTTTTCGTATAGATTTGACAGCATTTTTTCTTTTAATTTAATTTGAATTCCTTTTTTCATTTTATTTTTGTATGTAATGCAGTTCAAACGAAATAAATAAATTTTCTCTTTCTTTCTTTCTTTCTTTCCTTCCATCACTTACTTTAGCAGCGCAGGGGTCAGCGAGGAAGGCTTCCAAGGCGGCGGCTCGCACGCGGGCCTTCACGTTGTTGTCGGCCGCGCAGTGGGCCACCTTGTCCACGATAGCGTCCTCAAGGTGACGGATGTTGCGGATGCCTTTCAAGGCTGATACTACCTGCAAACATGAATATGGGTTACCACTAGAAATATTAACAACTATAGGTTGTAGGTTGGTCAAAATGTTTGTCTTGCACATTTTTCGAATGAATTTTATGAAAATGTTCAAGTCTCACTTTACAGAAAATGCTCGTCATTGTGATAATATTTAAGATTAAAACATGAATCTTGAAATAATTTGAATTAGTTGTGTTCTTCTGTAAGTTTCTACCTACCTAGATATGTCTTTCTGCAGATTCTAAAATAAGCACTATGACGTGGCTTTTTTGAAATAAAGTTGATGATAAAAATATTTTCTCACATTGTATCTTACACAAAGCAGCTACACCGTCCAACTTAGTTGATTACCAGTCTTTGTAACGATATTAATGACATCATAAAGAACACGAGTTATGCTGAGCTGCAAACATTTACTCACATAGTCCTCCTCAAGCTTGGTCTTGGGCTTGCAGTTCTGCAGCTTGGCGACGAGTTTCTTGCTCAAGGCGGCCACGCCGTCGGACTTGGTGGCGTGGCAGTCGTGGTCGCGGCAGTACGCGCCGGCCAGCGCGCCCACTCCGAGGTACACCTCCTTGGGCAGGTCGGGCAGGTCCAGGATACCCTGGGAATTGAGGGGAACATTTACTCTTGATGTTATGTTTCGATGATCTTTCGTCGGCGTTCCCTAGGGATGTAGTGACTTTAGTTGTAGAATTGCACATTGAGTTGCACATTATGCTATTATCAGAGAATTTTATAATAATCCACCCTTGGCTAGCATGATTTACTCAAATAGCCTAGATCCTTTTGCTTAAAAGAACATTCTGCTTTATCTAAATTACATGTAACAATTATAACGAAATTGTTCCAAAAAATAATAGGTTTTTCACATTTTAGAAATGACTTAACAAAAATCAGAAACGCATCTGTTTAAGCAATTCGGTATAAGTTAACACGCGATTTAACCAAAATATACAAAACGGTTTGCACATTAGAGACATCATTCATAATTAGATTTGAGATTAGCCTAATTGGTCTTGATCATCAATCAACTTTACTGTATAATAATAATATGGAAATTTACAACAAAAAGAAAACCAGTAAGTATACTTAACTTAAAATAAAACTCTAACGCTGAATTTGTTTAATGAATAAATGTTACAAGAAACTATCAGAATTTAACTGTAAGTTTTTTTTTCATTCATTAGCAGTCCTTACGTCCTGTATACATATTACGATGGACTCAAAAATTACTGAAAAGGTTTTGATGAAACCTAAAACGACTATGCATTTTCTCTGAAATTGATTTTACAGGATACTTTTTATCCCGGAGAATATGATTCATTAGAACTGGAAAAAACATTTTTTATGGTACTCTAATATTTTAGGTAGAACAGTACCTACTCCACGAGCAGTCCTAATATCCACAAAAGTTGGTATTTATTATACAAAATAGAGAGGACACCTTCTTCTTCAAAAATACTTACAGCAGCAGCCTTCACAGCCTCGTTGTTGACGTGCCTGGCATTTCCGAGCGAGAGGAAGACCAGCTTTTCCTCGATAGGGTTCAGGGTCTTGCTCTTGAGGATCTGGATGGAGGCTTCCGTACTGAAGCCGGTGCCTGCGCGGAACAGCCCATCCAAAAAGACGCGTCTGGGGAAGTAAATTTTGGTTCAACACTGTTATAGAGCCTTTTGAGAGCCTATAAATATATATGGAATTTATGTAGGTTCTGTTTAGAAATTGCACGGCCATAAAACTTAGCGCGAAAGTTACACAAGTGTGGTCTAGACCCCAAGCTAAGAATTTCAGATACTTACTTCTCAAGATTGTTGCCTTTGACTTGGTTGAAGACTTTCATCAAATCATCCTTGCTGGTAGTGCGCAGAATCTGTGAAAAACAACAAAATGTTCTTGAAAGGTGCATAAAATTATAAACTAAAAGTAGATAGTAAAAGGAACAGAGCAAGAGCCTGTTATCAAATATGAGAAAGCTCAATAAATGAAAAAACTCATCAGTGATATGATTTTCAGAAAGTGATATGTTGATCAGTAATTTGAACCAGAATAATACATGAAACACTCAATCAAACCTCAATCTCAGGTTGATTGAGGTTTGCTTTTTAGTTTATACTTAGGATGAATTATAAAAACAATCATACCCTGACGAGCTGGGCGAAGCTGCCAGCAGATTTACTGCTAGCCTCGGTGGACACGGTCTTAGCGGTCTCCTTGACAGCGTTGATGGCGTTCTTAAAGTTGCTATGCTCGTTAACCACGCTGTGAGGGTTCTCGAAAATGATGGTACGGGAGTCGGGGCAGTTGCCTGCAGAGAAGGAAATAATTTAGACTTCACGTTACAAGAACGTGCCAACTGATGGTATGTCTCACTGTTGCGCACAAGTCTCCTTTCGAAATGGGTGGGATAAGGACAGACTTCAAAATTCGACAATATTATGGAAAAATCTCAACCGCATATATTACCCAACGATGCCTTTCTTCAGCTCAAAGCTATAAATGTATCGAACTTAAATTGTAAATGAGACTGGAATGTAAGAACTACAATATATGCCTTACCTGCGTCTCCAGCGCCCTTTCCAGTGCCGGCCAGCGTCAGTTTGGTGTGGACCTTGGCTCTGGCACCGTTCTCTCCCACCGAGAATGGGCTGTACAGATACTCTTCAGTGGCAGTTACCTTCTCTGGCACACCGTTATTCACTTTAGACTCGACGTTCATATTTGATTGCAGGATCTGGGTGTTTTTGATCTCCTGGAAGCAATAATTCATGCTCATATCACTCGAGGAACAGGTAGAAGTTTAAGAAGAAGTAATTTAATTTGTGTAGTAGAATCGTTTGGAATAGTTAAGAGGCTGTCGATTAACTTTGTTTCATAATTGCTCTTTATCGCAGAAGACCGTGTGATTAATTGAGATCCCGATATGAAAGTTCAAGTGTCAATAATGGTAGCGTAGAAAAAAATCGTAACATCGAGAAAAAAAAAAATATCCCTTAAATGTGATTAAGTGTAGAAAATAGACAACCATGTTAATCTAGTGGTTTATGCTCATAGGATAGAGCTATAAAAATAAGGCAATTTCTCTGAAGTTTCAATTATAAGCCCGAATCTTAGTTTGACATTAGTTCAAGTTGAAATGTCCTGGTGATTGGGTTGCTGGTAGCAAATCTTAATTATACTCTTTGTGCATAATTTCATGTAATAATGTGTTTGAGTATGTCTTATCATGTATGTGCATTAATATTTAAAAAAAAATGTTACTCGTTCAGCATGATTAGAGTATTGTTTAGACAGGTCAAATGAGGACGATACGACCCGTGGTCTATTAGACCATACTCACAGCAGTAGGGTTGTACACAGCATTGAGGAAGCCATTCTTGCCCTGTTCCCGATGTGCGCAGCGGGAGAGGTCTCTGGACGCGTGGATGAGCACAGAACCGCCCTCTTGCGACGATGAGACATCCGTGGGACATGCGCCGAAAAAGTCAATCTGGGTTGCAAGTATAGATTGTGATTAGTAAGAACTGAAGTCATTGTAAAGCTAAAAGCTAAGATACAATTCATAGACGTCCTACTATTGGGCACGGCCCCACAGACACCGCTGCGGGAGGTCTAGTGCATACTTCACTTCGCTGCTATGATGCGGATTGGTAGACAAGTTAGTGACCAACCCAGTGTCGAATGTTTTCAAGCCACGCGTAGGTCTTCGACAAAGATAAACGATAGTTTTTTATCATTGAAACCCGTGCTTCGGAAGGTTTAACATGCCCTCCTAGCGGCCACTAGCGGTCAAACATCGTCGTTGCTTAACTTTGTCGATCACATTGAATCAACGTGAGCCATTGGACTATAGACGCTACACTACTAATATTGACGCTACATTATTAACACTGAGGTGGAAATTACCTGAGTGGAGCTCTTCTGTTCGGTCTGGAGGAGGGAGATGATGGCCCTCTTTATGTTGAGGGAGCGGCGTGTGTCGCCCTCGTCCGCGCAGATCTCGGCGCCCACGCGGCCGTCCTCAATGCTGAAGTGGACCGGCTTGTCGATGCCTTTCGGGCCCGGGTATTTCTGGTGAGGAATATCACATAGTTAGAAAAACACATACGTTCCTACACTAGAACGTTATGAGCGAAAACGCGTAGATCTAGATGGATGGATTTATCTATGATAACACTGAACCTGACAGATACAGTCATGGCCATGAATAAATAAATGACAAACATACACAGCCTGACTGCAACTTACCTTGCCATCAGGCCCAGATATCGCCAAGTTCTTAACGTTGAGCACGAGAGCGCAGTTGCCAAGTGCGCTGACCGACACTTGACCGAAGAGTTTGACCGTGGACTCCTTGCCGTTAGCGGCGGTCAGGTAGACCGACACCGCGCCGTCGACGCCGTAGTTGTATGTGTGGCCGTTTAGGAAGCCGGCGGCTGCAGGGGCTGTAATAAACCATGGCGATAAAGAAAGCATTGGTAAAAACTTACTGCGCTTCATATAACAGACCTAGCCTACAGCTGGGTGCAGTTACGACTTATTTAGTGAATTCACTATTTTTGAAATTCTTCCTCCAACTCTCTGAACACGTTCAGAGAGTTGTTGGAAGAATTTGCTAGGTAGCAAGGTCAAAATAAACCTACCTTAGATTTTGATGCCTACCTTAGTTTTTCCTTTTCTAGGTTATCTTTGACTTAGATTAATACGAGATATTTATTATCTATGAAAACTATTATTATTTTTTCCATTTGTTGCCAATCACCATAAATATCGTTTTTTTTTTATTTACATCCAATTTAAAAACTTTCTTCGCTCGAAGGCCTGTCAGTAATCTAAATTAGTATGGATGAGGCAGGACGAGGAATCGTGCCCTCCAACCCAGAAATGTTTTTGTCACTATACATCAACTACAAAATTTACTCATATGTTAAAGTTATGTAGAGTTTTGGATTAAAATCTGAAGCACCAGAAACTTACATCCTTTGCATTTGAGGGAACATTTATCTGAAACAAACAAACAAATAATTAATATGACGGCACTTTAATTATAAGTTTAAATAAAAATGATAGATTAGGAGCATTAATAGTCGATTCATTTTCCCTAAAGTGACTCATCAACAAATCAAATATGCAGTTTAATTAGAACTAGGTTGTTATCGCCCTAATTGAAACATAGAAGCCATTTCTACGATATCTGCTGAACAAACATCTATTACTGAAAGGTCAAGGAACATGACTCTCGAAGATAGGCGCGAGTGTACGAGTGACAATGTATAGATCCGCCAGTAGATCCTGGGTCGAGTATCGAAGTGCAAGCAAATATTTTAATCACTCGACAAACAATGGCATATTCCTACGATAAGCGGCCTCGAAGGGCACGGTAACTTAAATGTGATAATAGTAATTATTGGAATATTTTGCGAGTTGATTCATAAATCATTTGGATTATTTTTTTGAAATTTTGAATGTCTTAAGATAAGAAAATTTTCGATAGAATATGACTATGATACAACAAAGACAAAGGATTTTTAACAAGTCAGCGGGTAACCGGTAAAGGAGGCCTATGTTCAGCAGTACAGTACAGTAGCTGTACTTTAAAAGGCTGATGGATGGATAGATGAACAGATTATTGAAGAATAAAGGTAGCTATGTAACAAAAAGTTGAGTAATGTATACAAAATTACCATCGTGTACACAAACATCGTTACTAGAAATAAGTAGTAGTAGTATTCCAGTACTTATTTATAGTACATTATAAACAATTTAATTAATCTTTATTAATTAAAATGAGGTCAACTGCTGATTTTCTTCGGAAAATGGATTCAGCAGGTTATGCATAATAATATTACATCCTTATTTACATTGAGTCTCTCACGTCTTCTCCAGATGATCGGGGTATGAGGTGTCAGGGACTACACGAGAAATTTAAGATCTTTCGTTTCATTCAGAAGAAGATTCTTCGGTTTTTCTAACATGATATTCCTAGGAGCAGCTCGGAGTCAATTCATTTGTGTTAACGAGTTTTAGAAAATAAAAAAACATCTAAAAAGGGGTCGAACATATTCCTAGGATACCTTCGTCATTTGTTTTCAGAAATTTTGCGACTTTTACCCTTAATTATTATTTTACTCCACGATGCACCCGCCGTTCTTTCCAGCAAGCTTCCTTTCTCTAACGCCTTCTTAAAGAGGCGTGAGCTTAATTATAATTAGTGTCGCTTAAGCAACAACGGGTGCGGTCGGTTTGTTGCATTTCATTGGCGCTTTCGCGCCTCTGTGCTAGATAGTATGAATCTACGCGTTCATACACTGGGATATAACATTTGATACCCGTCGTATACCTTAATATGCGTAGCAGTATTGTTTGCTTTTGATCAATTACCCAATTTGAATCGAAGGGGCCGAGTCAATTGTCTTTATAGCTCGGTTTGGCATGGGGTCGAGGCGTCTGAACGTATTGGTTTTCATATGGTATGTTATTCATCGCCATATTTTTTTCCGCCACCACAACTTTGTCTCACTGTTGGGCATGGATCTCCTCTCAAAAGGGCAAGGATTCAGCCACCCTGCTGCCTTAAGATACCGTAGAGTACATTAGAACTCTCAGGAATGGTTTAATGACGATGTTTTCCTTCAACGAACTAGTGATATTTATGTTCGTAAAATTGCACATTCATCAGAAATAATACCACCACCATAACCGTTTCTATGCCCCACTGCTCGGCACGGCTGTCCTGTTTTATCTGTCCCAGCGCTCTTGTTAGCCTGGAGGCTATCGAAATCTCCTCTCATATAAAGGGCCCGGGTTAAAATCTAAATGGCATGCACCAATGAATTTTTAAGTTATACCTATTCAATTTTTTACATTGATCTTCACCTGCTATAACGGTGCAAGAAACATCGTGAGGAATCCTACACGCCTAAAGTTTCTCCATAATGCTATCGAATTCATGTGAAGACTGCCAATCCGCACTTGGCCAGCGTGGTGGACCAAGGCTATTCCGACAGGAGACCCATGCCAGCAGTGGGACATAGAAAGGGTTGAGGGGATGGTATTTTTTACAGATATTTTATATTTTTGTATCCACTGCATTAAATCCATATGTAGGTATGTAATTCACTTTTTAGTTTAACTTGGACCCGGTATGCCCACATCTCGTTCCCACGGCTGGTAATTTGACGAGCGGATGACGCATCTTGATGGCTAATTTGTAAGCGATCCATAATCCTCTAACTGACGCATCCGATACGGACCCAAGCGCACTGCTATAGTTAAGCTTACGGGAACATTCTAGAAAGTCACACGAAAATACCTTTACATTTTGGTCACCATAATGTGGTTATTACAATTATGGTTTCTTAATTATACACTACGAAAACCATACAAAAGGCGGACTTAATCCAGGGAACAATTCTCATAATCATCCATCTATCCATCAGCTGTGTAGCCATTTGTGTGGACATAGGCCTCTCCTAAACGACACCACGAATTTTTGTCCTGAGTGGAATCTGACGATCCCTGGCGTAGAAGGCAGGGTCACTACCGATTGCACCAGTTAAATATATAATTATCAATGAAAAATTGTACTAATTTTATTACCGAGGCATTTTTGTATCTCCTTGTCATTGAAAGAGATAGAATGATAGAGAGAGAAGACGATATTAATAATTAAGGTAAATAGCCAACTGTAGATATACAAAGACATACTGTCGTAGAAACAGTAGATAATAGGGTCAAAGACAAAGATAAGTCGGAGAACGAGAGTTAAAAGTTATCAATATATTTGCGAATGTTCTTGTCCTCTTATCTGAGTATAGTTCATTAACAAATTGTATTCAATTCTCAGTTCATTGCCAAGGCTGGGTAGAATTTAACTATTTAAATTTAGAATACAATAGTGTGGAATAGAATAGAAATTTATTTCGACAAATTAACACAAGTACAACAGCAATATGACTATAAAATAATAAATAAATAATAACTATAGGATTTGCCGAAATAGGGCCGCACTCAGCTATGGTCGTTGCAAACCACGACCGCTGGTTTTCAGGGCGACCCAGTGTATTAAGGATATAAGAAAAGCAATAACATTCTTTAAAATTAATTAATTAAATGGTTCTACATTATTACGACACTAAAAATTTAGCACAGTTAACCTACCCACCTACTTACTAACTAATAACTATAACTATTGTTGTTTAGATTTAATAGAGAACAACGGAAAAAAACAAACGTTTAATACAATACTAACTAATAGGTCCATATGAAACGAGTCAATCTTGTATTGTAACATACCCCGGCTAATGGATGAAGACTTTTACCTATAATTAAAATTTTCTTTTTTTGTTACTCTTTTGCTTTGTCCATTAAGGTCAGAAATCATATACAGTCCTTAAGAAATCACTAAAATCAATAATTTTCACAATTTAAAGGGGACAAAATTAAAGCTTTTATTTATCTCGATATCTTTCAAGATTAATTCTTCATATGCATTCGATATATGACTGTTGCATAATGTTATGACGATTTGCGGCGGTAAAAATATGTATCTATACACATTATTATCTCTTATCACATATTTTTTATGGGATAAGAGAAATTATTTATTTAATGTATTGAAGAACAGTATCAAGGCTTATCAGTTGTGAAGAATATTGGAATCAGTGAAGTAGGATATCGCAGCAGAATAACGGTTGAGGGGAGATGTCTGCTATAATGGCTAGGAAAAACCTATGTGCAATGACAAATTATTTGAAAAGCCTTTATCCAGGCCGTGTCCATGTCGTGAATACCATTAGAAAAAAAAATAAGCTGTTCAACAATTTATGGGAGACGGTAATAAATTCAAAACAATACAAAAGTTGGATGTGAAGGAAGTCAAAATTATTATTCAATTTTTTTAATTGAATCTGAATGTTTCGCTATATGACTTCACTTTCTGAGCGAACTTTCGTTCGAACGAAATTATTACGAGTATATTTCGACAATACATACTCGTATGAAAGAAAGATCCAACCTCCAATAGTTTATAATCGAAACACAAAGTTTTCAGGTTTGATGTTGTTTTCCATGAGATTTTATTTTTTGATTAGTTTGATTGGGTTTTAATAATTTTTATTAAATTTATTTTTGTTATTATTTACTATTTTCTGTTTTTTGGAGGCCGAAGTGGCATAAGCCTCCTGCCTCGTCCGTTCTAACCTATTCGAAGCATGTTTTGTTCGGTAAGGTCCACATCTTTGTCCGAATCTTACCATCGTAAGATTCATGCGAAGTTTTCCTATATAAATTTTTATTTTTTATTTTATTTTCCTAGAATTCTTTTGTTTCCATTATAACATTGCATCTTAGCATTGCAGCTTACAAACTGCGTATGACACAAAGTTTTCCTATGTATAATACAAAGTTTTCCTTTGTATGACACACAGGAGAACTTAGATGAACTCAGCTGAATTTGTAACCTTCGTACCTACATGGTTGCGGGTGTCAGTTGATAAGTAATCTGAGTTCAGAGGTGACTTATCACTCTGAGAGTTTATTGCGAATCGTTTGACAACGTTCTCTGCACGACGACACTATATAGCTTACAAAATCACATGCGGAAAATATTAATTATTATAATTTAATTTGAAAATATAATTTTATAGTTTCTCTCTCAAAACTGTTTCCGCTTGCTATATTTTTCTCGCTGTCGTCTGGGTCGACTGGCCTTAACTTATCCATTCATACTCGTTTGATCCTTTCAAACATACAATCAAATTGTTATTGACAAACATCATAAATTACTTAAATTGTTCAAAATCCCTATCAAGGAAGTTGTCGTTTGAGAGGTCAAGCAACTAACAATGTAGATTTATTTTTCAGATATGTGTTGCTTCATATCTATTGAAAATCACATCATTATGTGATCTTCAATTGTAATCATAATTAACATCTGAAAAGTTTATGAGTACTTAATGTTATTTATGATTAAACATGTCTACAAGAAGGATTGATTGTTTTAGTTAATTAATTGCGTTTGATGGCTTTAAACGTTAAACATATTTTGTATTCGTGAAAGTTACTGTCCATGTGATAAACTGTCTGTTTTTGTCATTCTGTATTTTTTTTTTGTTTATCTGACAGTTTTCATTGCTATTTGACAGAATTTATAGTACCTGCGTAAGCTGTAAAATTAATACATCCGATCCACTGAATACAAGGATTGGATTTGTAGGATTGTGGTCACAGAAATCACGTTTTTGCATAGTTCTTGCCGAAGGGGTGACAAAGTCATTTCGTCGATTATTTATTTGCTTTGAAAGCACACATAAAATGCATATGGAACTGTAAATGGTATTGAGCTAAAAATTAGCATGCAAATATATTCAAAGGTGACTGGGAGAGAATGCTTTAGAATTAAGTCCGCCTTTGTACTTTAAGATTGTACATAAGTAAATAAATAAATAAAGGTATTCATACCTAAAGTTTCTTAATACTGAAGTCAGTAAATAATATAATTAATAAAAGTATGTCAAGATACAGAAATGTCAGAATATAAATATAAGATGTCAACTATATAATGAAATGTCAAATTATATTATTAAAAGCTTTTATTTAACTTCACTCGTATGTATGTATGTATGTATGTATGTATGTATGTATGTATGTATGTATGTATGTATGTATGTATGTCCTGGAATCTTGCAATCAATATTTCACCCACTTCCACTGAAGCTATCGAGCTGAAATTTGGCACACATATTAGGTACTGTCGAACTGATCTGATGATGGAGCCGGAAGATATTAACTGGAACTTCATGATGGAATATCGTATCATAGTCGTGTTTGCACTTGTGGTAAAGTCTTGTAATGAACTTTGACCACGATTAGGTTTCAAGGTCAAGTTATAAAAGCTTTAAAAAAAAAAAATTTTAAATTTAACAAGGATAATGTTGATAAGAGTGAGTAGTTAATTGTATATCGTGGCATGAACAATTGGTTATTGATATTGATTTACTTATATGAAATATAATAATTATGCCAAAGGCGAGTTCACACAATAAACTAAATATTTCAACTGCCACGCTATCATCACAGCGAATGTCATAGACAATAAAAAATAAGTTATTAATGTTCAAAAAATTACAAAAAAAGCCTAAACCTAACTGCTTTCTTAAGGGGTTGTTAAGTTATCGAAACACCCCAATAGCCCAAACGCCTCTCGTATATCAGAAATCTGTAATGGTACTCACCATCAGAATAAGCTGGACTCCATAAAATCGAGAGCAGTACGAACACACTCAATAAACTTAATCTAGAGTCCCCCATATTTGCGGGGTTGTTTAAACGTTACTCAGTCTATTTTTCTTATGCTAACAATACTATATAAACGTGTGGTCGATACCGCCTGTGGAAGGCAAATGCATTGATATCGGCGCCCCTCTTCGTTATATAGACACGGTGGGGAGAAGTGACCAATGGAAGAGCAGCTTAGTTTTTAAATTAAGAATTTCAATAACAAAACAATATTTACTCTTGATACGTAATGCTAGTCACGAAGGCGTATTGTTTACGCTATTATAATTCTTATTACTTTTGAGATAGTGAACATATAGGTGTCGGTTTATAATTGGTAACAAAAGTATATAACAAAGGTCATTTCTTGGGTTAGAATTTGTTAATGTTAGAAGATGTGCTATTAGCTTACGGCTAATTAGATAATGATAAATTTAAGGCAAATAATTTTATTGTTCTCAAGGAGTCCCTTATTTGTTCCTGGCTTTGTTTTTCGTTTTTACATGGAGTAATATCCCGGTGACTGTAATTTAACCTCTCATTCGAGATTCCGGGTTCAAATTTCTTCGAGAATATTATGAAGAACTCTCAGGCATGCAGGTTTCCTCACTATGTGTCCTTCACAATAGTAGCAAGTGACATCGCACAAAACTTAGTCATTGGTGCGTGCCGCTGGGGTTTGAACCCGAACCGCTCGAGTGGGAGGCGAGTTCGATAGCCACTGGGCTGTCACCGCTTGTGCACTCTTAAATGCAAATCTTTAAATGTTAAGCTTATTAAGAAATTAAGCTTGCAGCATCACCCATCCGCTGCCGCCCATGACAACTGTGACTGACTGTGACTGCGAACAAGACTAATGGGGATTAGGATGGTTAGTCCATTTAGCAGTGAGATTTAATTAGAATATTAGTTGGACAGTTAGTGGGCTAGAACACCGTTGTTACGGGGAATTAAAACATTGCGAGAAAACCTGCATGCCTGAGAATTCGCTATATTTGCAGTACCATGTAAAGTCATATGCGCTCGGCCAATATGGTGTCTTATTTAACCCTTCAAAAGCTGGACAGTGTAAGGGTTGTCGTGATATCTGCCATAGTCAAAACTCAAAACGAAACGTGAATTGATTCGGAATCAGTTAGGCGGGTGATCTGTGTTAGGACTGGTCAAAATCACTTTAAATTGCTCTCAGACCAACAAAAAAAATGGAACACAGCTCGTCGCGAACATCATTATTGAAGCCACCTTTTTATCTACGTGTGTATCGTAAAATTCGTAGTTTAAAAATAAAGAAACGATGTTATTTCAAGTACTTACAAGTGAAAAGTGATTCCGTGAGACTTTTTATGTGATTTGCTGTTGTTTTTGCAACTTTTCACTACACAGGAAGGCATAATTATATTTTTTAAATCTTTGTTAACTCGAAGACGACTCGTGACGTACTAAGAATCGCTTTTAGCATGGTTTTAGTGTAGGTGTGTGCGTGAATGTGTAAGTTTACTTGCAGGAGCACGGTTTAAATGGCTTCACTATTGATGTTCGCGGCGAGCCGTCTTACTTTTTTTGTTGGTCTGAGAAATTGCTTCAACTGCTACGCGGACTCCAGAGGAATGCTATCTTACATCCTATGGATGTATAAAAGCTCATTATCTAACTCATTGGTCTGGCAAGGTGAAGGCTGGGAAATGATTAGCAAAACTTGTCAACATCGCAGTATGTAATTGATGATGAATTCTTATATTAAACTTCCGTTATCAGTTCTTGCAACAGACTACGAAATCATAAGCATAGCAACACTAATAATAACATTGAATAAAAGTTTAATGAACTTTTTTTTTATATAAACCTTATTGCAAAGGCTAAATCTAGGTTCACAAACACTGTAGCGTCGATTCAGTTCGTTTGTGAATGGGGTTGCTACTAGTGGTAAAAAAAAATATTCATGGACGCTACCGTGCTTCGGGGGGCACGTAAAGCCGTCGGTCCCGGTTGTCAATGCTGAAAACAGTCGTTAAGCCTTGTCGAATACCTTCGGGTGGCTTGAGAACATTCGACATTGGGTTGGTCACTAACCCCTCCACCAATCCGCATTGGAGCAGCGTGGTGGAGTATGCTCTAGACCTCCCGCAGCTGTGTCTGTGGGGAGACCCGTGCCCAGCAGTGGGACGTCGCAGCGCAGCGATTGCTTGGTTAATGGTTAAATAGCATTACAGGTTAAATTGGACCAGAGGCGTTTGCTCCCTATATCATCGGGAGCAACGCTCGCTTCGGTAAACAGAAGATATCGCTGGATTCTTACTAAATTACAATATAATTATGTTCATGTTAATGATCGACGCTTATGCATGGCTATTGTCACGGTACAGCGAATGTGACTCGAACTCGCCTTTAGCTCGAGGTGGTGTGGGTTCAAATCCGAGCGCCACATAACTTTATGTGCGACGTAAGAAATTAAAAGGTAACCTGCTGTAACGGTGAAAGAAAACATAAGAGTTCTTCATAATGCTTTCGAAAGCATGCGGGTTCGCATAGCTTGGTAGATTTTGGAGAACTCTAATCCTGAGAGGTGGTACCCATCAGTGGGATAAAGAAAAGATTGTTAGGTGTTGGTGGATACCTACTATTTACATGCTATTTACTGAGTGACTCGTGAGTGTCACAACCCGACCACGCCGTTGCTCATCTGTCATTGAATCATTAATCGACGCTACAACTGTTTTTCTCTAGCTGGCAATAACTAACTACTAACTAACTTTGCGAAATTCATAGTCTAGATTAGTGGACAGCCGCGGCTTCGCTCGCGTGGATTTCAACATAACATTAGTTTTGTAGTTGCTACCCTGCTCAAAGACACTACCGATTTAATTCTGGACTGCATTCTTATGGAAATCAGCGGGTAAAAATTATCTACAGGCTATACCACAATTTTTTATTTATTGAATTCAAAAAAATTGTTGCAAATATCAATCAAACCTCAGTTCCGTATCCCAAGGACCTTTATTATTTTCCGGGAACGCCTACAACGTATTAAGTTGGTCAAATTCCGTCAAAATTAACATAAATAATAAACTGTTGATTATTTCCAATTTATCAGACAATGTTTGAGAAAAATTCAAAACATACTTTCAACCTGTTCCAGGAAAACCTGTTTATTTCTCGAGATGAATATATTTGATCCGTCTCAGGGATGCAGCATATGCTTGTACCAGGTTTCATTAGAATCTGTTCGGTAGTTTTTGATTCCATCGCGCACTTAGAGACAGACAGACGATAGATTTGAAAATAGTATATTTCATTACAAGTGCGGAAAGCCTGTCATTGCAAAGAGTTCCGACAAATGTCTACCCGAGCCGAAGGCGAGGGTTGACAGTCGGAACAAGTTGCAATGACGGTTCCGCACGTGTACTGAACAACTATTTTTAATACAGTTGCGAAAAAATTAAGCAATTTAATAAAATAATAAAAACACAAACTAAACTCGCAAAGAACATTTTTGGAAAATGGCGCCAACCGTAAAAGAATACAGAGTATTGCAGAGATTTTTTTTTGTTTTCTTCACCCATTCTGGGTAGGCAAAGGGAACTATGCCCATACAGCCAAGTCTTCAGTAGAATTTTTTTATTGACATGAAATTTAATGCGATGAAATGAAGTGAAACCTAACCTAACTCATTGAATCAAATCATTAAATCTGTTATTGAAACAAATTAGTAGCTTCTTTTTAGAAATATTTGCATGAATCATAAAAACTTCTATGAATTTTTTTTTAGTAAAAACTTCATGGTTGGTTTTTTCTTTTTAATAGACATTATTTTGACAGTTGGGAAAGAGATCGCACGAGTTCGGAAAAGGTAAAGAAAAAGCACGAGTGTGTAATAGCTCACTTCCCGAACGCTATACGTCCCTGTAATACGCCACTTTTTGAGCAACTGTATTAAAAAAATATTTTTAATACAGTTGCTCAAAAAGTGGCGTATTACAGGGACGCCACTTTTTGAGCAACTGTATTAAAAAAATATTTTTAATACAGTTGCTCAAAAAGTGGCGTATTACAGGGACGTTTAGCGTTCGGGAAGTGAGCTATTACACACTCGTGCTTTTTCTTTACCTTTTCCGAACTCGTGCGTTCTCTTTCCCAACTGTCAAAATAATGTCTATTAAAAAGAAAAAACCAACCACGAAGTTTTTACTAAAAAAAAATTCATAGAAGTTTTTATGATTCATGCAAATATTTCTAAAAAGAAGCTACTAATTTGTTTCAATATCAGATTTAATGATTTGATTCAATGAGTTAGGTTAGGTTTCACTTCATTTCATCGCATTAAATTTCATGTCAATAAAAAAATTCTACTGAAGACTTGGCTGTATGGGCATAGTTCCCTTTGCCTACCCAGAATGGGTGAAGAAAACAAAAAAAAATCTCTGCAATACTCTGTATTCTTTTAAGGTTGGCGCCATTTTCCAAAAATGTTCTTTGCGAGTTTAGTTTGTGTTTTTATTATTTTATTAAATTGCTTCATTTTTTCGCAACTGTATTAAAAATAGTTGTTCAGTACACGTGCGGAACCGTCATTGCAACTTGTTCCGACTGTCAACCCTCGCCTTCGGCTCGGGTAGACATTTGTCGGAACTCTTTGCAATGACGGGCTTTCCGCACTTGTAGCGAAATATACTATTTCGGTATCTGTATCGATCACTTATCTTCCCCAGATAGTTCTTTTTAAATATTTATTCAATATACAGATGCAATCGTTAATGTTTTAATATATGTATACATTTGACATTGTAGGTACTCGCATTTATAAAGCATAATTTCTTGATCTGATACCACACGCTACATTGTAGTGCTTCGCTTGCATTATTTTATTATTATCAATTTAATAACGGATGTGAACTCTATCAGCGCACGTGTAACTAATGTAGGTATCTATTAATTATTAATTTATTCAATAATGTGTTAGAAAGAAAGATATTGTATTTATTTCGTATTTTTCGTATTCGTATCATTGATACCTACTGCAAATCATTATCAGAAATACATAAATGAAATGAGAAATAGAATTAATTATATAAATAATATGGAGTCAAATGTATACGGAAAGGCGCCGCACTCAGCACGGGCTGCAGTATTACGTATTACGACTGCTGGTTTTCAGGGCGACCACCTCGTGTATCGTGTAGTCCTGCTGGTGGCTTTACTACTTAAGGTACCCTATCCTGACCATAAAAAATTCGCTACGACCCATATACATGCTGGACAATATATTGTTGTGGGCGCACGTCTGAGGCAGTTTTGCTTCTGTTTTAAAACTTCTCATATCTACACGTAGCGTCCATAGCCTAATGGCTCGCGTCGATTCAATGTGATCGAAAGAGTTAAGTTAAGCTCCGTGCTTCGGAAGGCACGTAAAGCCGTCGGCACGGTTGTTTTCAATGTTGGAAACAGTCGCTAAGCCTTGTCCAAGATCTTCGGGTGGCTTGAGAACATTCGACACTGGGTTGGCCTCTAACCCCACCACCAATCCGCATTGGAGCAGCGTAGTGGACCCTCTAGACCTCCCGCAGCTATGTCTGTGGGGGGAGACCCGTGCCCAGCAGTGGGACGTCTGTGGGTCGCAGCGATATCTACTCGTATGTATTCCGTATAAGAACGATACCATGCATCGCGTTGTAAATATCCTACCATGTCGTCTTATCGTGCTGGGTTCAGAGTTCCCAGCGCTCGTGACACATAGCAGTTATCAGCTACTTTGTAGATGCTCCAGCTTGGCCTTCGCTTAAGAAGATATATATGTTCATCAATATTTACACTTCACTTCCACAATTCTAATAATTCTTTTATGTATATGGACGCCCGCAACTTCGTTCGCTTGGAATTAGACATAACAATAGTTTTATTTGCACCTAGTAATATTATATAGCCTATGTCACTCAGTGAAGATGCAGCTTTCTAATCGTGAAAGAATTTTTGAAATTGGTCCAGTAGTAGTGACAGTTCATGATCTGCATGAACGGTGCATTCTGACGAGAATGTTCGGTCACAATATAAACACAGCAGCACTACGGGTACTTCATCATCATCATCATCATCATCATCAGCCTTTAGTGGTCCACTGCTGGACATAGGCCTTACGGTTACTTACATTGGACCAACGGCCTTGCAGCACCACCATTGCTGCCGCCCATGACAACTGACTGACATTGAACAAGACTCCAATATGGAATGGAATAGTTAGTCCAGTTAGCTGAGAGAGTTAATTAGAACATTAGTTGGTCAGTTCGTTAGTGGGTATGAGGACTGGGGACTGTTAGTGATAGTAAGTCCTGCTTAAACTTGACCATGTCCTGGATTAACATATACCTATGATACTTTTTATCTCGATACAGCTGTATTCCTTGGGGATAAAAATAAATTTCTATATGTTTTCATTCATCATCATCATCACAACCCTTCCTTTGTCCCACAGTTGGGCACGGGTCTCCTCTCAGAATGGGAGGGATTAGGCCTTAGTCCACCACGCTGGCCAAATGCGGATTGGCAGACTTCACATACCTTGTTTTCATTATATAGATATACTACTTTCACGCATGCAAAGCAAGCATGCAAAAGCAAGTATTATGATAAACATGTCAAATAAACATGCAAAAAAGATCCATATTGCCTGATGTAATTTGTTACTAAAATAGACTTATATCTAAATAACTAAAAAAAGTTATTATAATTGATTTGAACCGTGTGTAAATCCGACTAGAATTTAAGTTTATTTCAATTTCCAGATATCTATAGAATTTCATTTATCTTGGGCGTCGTAGTTGTAATTAAACTTGAATTTACTTGAAACAGCTCATTTCGAGAATCGCACGAACTTGTTAATAGCTCAGGCTAATGGGATGTTTATAGTTACTTTTAAAACTTTGGTAAGTAAACATAAAAATTTTTAACAACCCCTGGAATTGTTGGAATAGATTTAAACGCTTATAGTACCTAATATTGTATTTAATACCTAATTAACTAATCATTATGTTGAGACAAATTACATAATAAGTAATTTGTCTCAACTAGAGAAAGGTGTACGTATCATCTTGTTAATATTTTTAAAGATATGAGATAGCAAACGAGCTTGCAACACCACCCATCCGCTGCCGCCCATGACAATTGACATTGAACAAGACTCAAATAGGTACTGGGATGGTTAGTCCAGTTAGCTGAGAGAGTTAATTAGAACATTAGTTGGTCAGTTCGCTAGTGGTAAAGACTGGGGACTGTTAGTGATAGTTAGTCCTGTTAGTTGGTGTTAGTAATAGTGCAGTTAGTAACCGTCAGTAACAGTCTCGTTCCGAGTCAGTCACAGATGTGTTACTACCCTTGAGGACTAAGATGATCGCCTCTAAAAAGTGTAACCGGAAACCACACCTTTCCAGCTGGACTAAAATTGCTTTAAAAACAATTGGTATATGGTTTAATGGGACGTAGGTACCGTGGCGGGCGGTGGTACTGCCCCGGGCGAACTCTATGTGGAACGATATAGTACAAACATCATGAGGAAACCTGAAAGTCTGAGTTTTTCTGTGTGATTTGAACCCGGGACGAGGTTCGGCAATCAGGATAGCTCACCGCACCACAGACTCATCATCATCACAACCCATTCTTTATCCCACTATTGGGCTCGGGTCTCCTCTCAGAATGGCAGGGATTAGGCCTTAGTCCACCACGCTGGACAAGTACGGATTGGCAGACTCCGCATACCTTCGAGAACGTTATGATGAACTCTTAGGCATGCAGGTTTCCTCATGATGTGTCCTTCACCGTTATAGCAAGTGACATTTAATTTCTTAAATCGCACATAACTAAGAAAATGTCATTGGTGCGTGCCACTGGGGTTTGAAACCGGACCGCTCGAGTGAGAGGCGAATTCGATAGCCACTGGGCTGTCACCGCTTATACCATAGACTCGTCACCATTGAAACCAGTGAAAGCCTCCTATCGTTGTATGGTTTGAAATCAGTCCGAACCCACAGAAGTATGTCAAACTAGCCGAGGATATATCGAGCTGGCATCAGTCCAAAACGCATAACTTCGTACGTGATAAGCAAACGGGCATGTTCCAGTTTTATTTAAATCGATATATAAAAAAGGAGAAGCTGACTGACTGACTGACTGACTGACATATCAACGCAGGGCCTAAACTGGGGTTCCTTTTATAACGTAGGGGAGCACTAAGAAAGGATTTTTGAAAATTCACCCCCTAAGGGATAAGTATGAAACTTTGCCGTTTTCGAAGTTAGTGAATGTCTAAGTCCACGCGAGCCAAGCTGCGAGCGTCCACTAGTATAGTAATAATAGTGCTACGCATCGAGCATTTTTTTATGGATGTAAGATAGCAAACGAGCTTGCAGCACCACCCGTCCCTGTAACTGGAATCCACACCTTTCCAACCGGACCACAATTTTTAACAAATAAATAAATAATTATTACATGGTAGAAATTGTACTAGGTACCGTTACGGGCAATGGTACTACCCCGGGCGAACTCTGTATCTTTATATCAGTAATACATATTTTGTAAGTATTTATCTACTTGTTAGTAAAATAAGTGCGTATGGCTTACCATTTTCGGTGTCAGACACGTTGCTACTGCTTCGATCGTGGCGCAAAACCAGTTGCTACCCGTCGGTGTCCACATCGCACTGCGTATCTCTGACCTAAAAACGGAATAGCAGAGTATAAAGCCCATTGCTGCGACCCATAGACGTCCCACTGCTGGACACGGGTCTCCCCCACAGACTATGCTGCGGGAGGTTTAGAACATACTCCACCACGCTGCTCCAATGCGGATTGGTGGAGGGGTTAGTGGCCAACCCAGTATCGCATGTTCTCAAGCCACCCGAAGGTCTTCGACAAGGCTTAACGACTGTTTCCACCATTGAAAACAACCGGGACCGACAGCTTTACGTGCCCTCCGAAGCACGGTTGCGTTCATGAAATGTTGCCACTAGCGGTCACCCATCCACAAACCGACCGCGCCCGTCGTTGCTTAACTCTTTCGATTACATTGAATCGACGCGAGCCATTGGGCTATGGACGCTACAAAGCCCATATCCGTTTGAAATTCGCCTCATAATTTAACAACAATATTTGAACGAGGCAGTTACGCATTAATAAAAGCAATTTCGACATACAAGTAAGTATGTCTCGTTTTAAAACCGTTGGAAGCCGAATTTTACTTTAAAATTTTATTGCTGCTCCAAAGGCATAATTTTGATATACGACCGACTATGGGAGAGGGTTGGGTAATTATAAGGGTGGGGCGATGGCGCGAGCGGAGCGGGGGCGGAAGCGGGTGGCTATTCCTAAAGTCAATGGACGTAATTTGTTCATAAATTCAAGTGTGTTCTAGTTTCATATTTAGCTAGAGTGCTTTATATACATTTTTAAATCTTGCAATTTTTTTAATAACAACATTTTATGTGTAATAATTTTGATGAATAAAAAAAGTTGACCAAATAAATTTTATTCATGTTAAAGTTGATCGTTGTGTCTGAGATAGGCAAACCGTGCATTGAAGTCATACGATGTATCTTTTGGAGGAGAAGGAACTAAAAGAAGAAGCAACAAAACTTATAAACTTATAACAAGCAACCAACTTAAGGGCTATCGATTACAGGTCTGTATTGGGCTTATTGGGCTTATTGAAGGCAATAAGAAATTTGGGCGTGTGAATTAGTCCTTTGCTATTTCTCTATTTTTGGGCCTGTAGATTTAATTTCATTAATTTTGTGTGATAAAACAGTTCACACAGAAACGTGTCAAAAGACAAAAAGCCCTAGCGGTGAAAAAATTAATAAAACAAACCCCGCGGCAAGCCTAAGCCTGTCGCGGGGCAGACACACAGTAAATAACAGAAATTAACATGCACGAACCGAGTACAAATATTTATCTGGGAAATAAAAATCTGCCCACCGGGATTCGAACCCGGAACCCGCGGTTCGGCAGACAGGGTCTCTCACCATCGTGCCTTGCAGTCGTCAATTGCATCTTTAATCTGTATTCACGCTCATTGGGTATGAATTTTAAGAATAATAATCTATATCTATATATATAAAAGGAGAAGGTGACTGACTGACTGACTGACTGACTGACTGACTGACTGACTGACTGACATATCAACGCAGGGCCTAAACTATAAGGGCTAGAAACTTGAAATTTTGCACAGGGGTTCCTTTTATAACGTAGGGGAGCACTAAGAAAGGATTTTTGAAAATTCACCCCATAAGGGGGTAAAACGGGGGTGCAAAGTTAGTATGAAACTTTGCCGTTTTTGAAGTCGTTAGACGGGTAGACGTCGTTAATGGGTCTAATTCTACGCGAGCGAAGCTGCGGGCGTCCACTATTCAATATAAAAGGAGAAGGTGACTGACTGACTGACTGACTGACTGACATATCAACGCAGGGCCTAAACTATAAGGGCTAGAAACTTGAAATTTTGCACAGGGGTTCCTTTTATAACGTAGGGGAGCACTAAGAAAGGATTTTTGAAAATTCACCCCCTGAGGGGGTAAAACGGGGGTGCAAAGTTAGTATGAAACTTTGCCGTTTTTGAAGTCGTTAGACGGGTAGACGTCGTTAATGGGTCTAATTCTACGCGAGCGAAGCTGCGGGCGTCCACTATTCTATATATATAAAAGGAGAAGGTGACTGACTGACTGACATATCAACGCAGGGCCTAAACTAAAAGTGTTAGAAACTTGAAATTTTGCACAGGGGTTCCTTTTATAACGTAGGGGAGCACTAAGACAGGATTTTTGAAACTTCACCTCCTAAGGGGGTAAAACGTTGCAAAGATAGTATGAAACTTTGCCGTTTTTGAAGTCAAGTGGGCAACCCGAACGCGGGCAGACGTCGTTAACGGGTCTAATTCTACGCAAGCGAAGCTGCGGGCGTCCACTAGTTATTAGTAATTATTAATAATTCGATTATTTCTTCGGCTTAGTCATGAAAACATCGGAGCGATTTCAATGCGTCCTCTAGCAAAGGGTCCGCATGCTGACGAATGGCGCCTAGGTCGTTTTGCTGTTGGCACGCGGCGCCCCCGACCCGCTTCTCGCCCAGGAGTGTTATTACCCACAGATTTATCCCCCCCACCCCTCTATAAATTCCCAGATAAAGCCATCGTACTTTGTCAAGCGAAAAAATATTTGGGCGTAAATCTAAATTTTTGAAAGTTTTACGTTCTTGCCTTGGCTTATATCGCTTCGGGTGCGGCGCGACTGCGAGCGGGCGTGCATTAGTCCGGACGTTGTTTTAATGGGTCGGAGGTTGTCACGGGTTTCAGCCCTCTTTGCCTGACTGAAACTGTTATTGGCAACCATTCAGAAGCCCCTTTTTTATACGAGGTACATTTTAAATGGTATAAAAAAGTTTATACCAGCAACCTCATCTCTTTAACCATTAAGCACTTCACTAATCGATAATTATAACCATCAACTAACTTTAAATTGAATAGCAATACTTAATAACTAATACAGATACACATACACTTTATTGAACACCAGACAAAAACACCACTATTAATAAAACAATGATAAACGATAATTAACTAACCTTAGCGTTTCAGCATAATCGTCTGCGCGACCACACCTGAAAATGTTGGAGTGCAGGATTAAGTTTAGTAACCACGAACTCGGTTTATTTCAAAACATAAATTATAACTAGTGGACGCCAGCAGCATCGCTCGCGTAGAATTAGACCCATTAACGACGTCTGCCCGCGTTCGGGTTGCCCAGTTGACTTAAAAAACCACAGTTTCATATTAACTTTGCACCCCCGTTTTACCCCCTTAGGGCATGAATTTTCCAAAATCCTTTCTTAGTGCTCCCCTACGTTATAAAAGGAACCCCTGTGCAAAATTTCAAGTTTCTAACCCTTATAGTTTAAATAAATTATAAGGTGCATAGCGGTGTCAGCCCAGTGGCTACGAACTCGCTTCGCACTCGAGAGCTCCGGGTTCAAACCCCAGCGGCACGCACCAATAACCTTTCTAAGTGATCTGTGATTTAAAAAAATAATAGTCACTTGTTATAACGGTGAAGGACACATCGTGAGGAAACCTGCATGTCTGAGAGTTCTCTAATGTTCTCGAAGGCATGTGAAGTCTGCCAATCCGCACATGGTCAGCGTGGTGGACTTAGGCCTAATCCCTCCCATTCCGGGAGGAGATCGTACTGTCTTAAATTCAATTTATTCACGGTAGAAGCTAACTGGCATTTTGTTCTGGAAGACTGTCTGATAATTAAGGTCGTCAACAGGCCAAGAGTTCAATGTCATTTTTATACTGCTTTTTGGAAACATCTAAATTGGTCGTAAAAACTTTTGCTACGGAAAAGAGTTTGAATATGTTTCCGATGAGCGCAGAATTACTTAAAGGAATTTTTTATTGTTGTAGGTACCTAAAGAAAGGTCTTTAGGCGTCTTTTGAAGGGTTCCTTGAAAAAAACAATCAATTGATAGACTTTTTCTATTAACTTATTTCACCATTCTTATTGTTACTCCTAGCTACAACCCATAGACGTCTCACTGCTGGGTACGGGTCACCCCCACAGCTGCGGGAGATCTAGAGCATACTCCACCACGCTGCTCCAATGTGGATTGGTGGAAGGGTCAGTGGCCAACGTAATTTTTTATGTTCTCAAGCCACACGAAGGTCTTCGTAAAGGCTTAACGACTGTTTCCGACCGTAGCAAACGGCTGCGTAACGTGCCCTCCGAAGCACGGTAGCGCCCATGAAATGTTGCCACTAGCGGTCACCCGTCCACCAACAGACCGAGCCCGTCGTTATTTTTCGACCACATTAAATCGACGGAAGCCATTGGGCTATGGACGCTACGATTGTCTATACTAATATTATAAAGAGGAAACTTGTTTGTAATGTTTTCAAAGAAAACTACTCGACCGATTTCAAAAATTCTTTCACCATTAGAAAGCTGCACCTTTACTGAGTGACATAGGCTAATATTACTAGGTGTAAACGAAACTATTGTTATGTCTAATTCCACGCGAGCGCAGCTGCCACTGTAGCTTTCGAGTAGATCGCGTACAGACAGACGCGGCTCGGGTCTTGTTCTATAATATTTATTGATTATGACTTCAGTATTAAAATCCTTGTTTGTCGACTACTAGAATTCAAAGTAGGTTAAGCCCTAGTTAAATTGGTAACATTGCATTTCCATAGTAAAAACATTTTTATTCCAAAATTAACTGCAACTCCGCTGGCCGTAAAAGTGCTGCAGTAAAGCTTGAGGCGCTTCTGTACACAAGGGAATGAATAATTTAAGTCCCTGTTATCCAATTTAAGCGCTCATAACCCAGCCGCTCGCGTCGATCGTACGTGATCAACCGGGTTAAGCATCGTCGGGCGCGGTGAGTATGTGACCGATAATTCCTGTAAATTTTGAAAAGAGTAACTACGAGTTTCTTGCCGTGTTCTTCTCGGTAGCATCAACTTTGTGAACCGGCGATAGATAAAAAAATTTTATGACGTTCATTAAGCGTAAATAATCTATATATTTAAAAAGGAGAAGCTGACTGACTGACTGACTGACTGACATATCAACGCAGGGCCTAAACTATAATGGTTAGAAACTTGAAATTTTGCACAGGGGTTCCTTTTATAACGTAGAGGAACTAAGAAAGGATTTTTGAAAATTCACTCCCTAAGGGGGTAAAACGGGGTGCAAAGTTAGTATGAAACTTTGCCGTTTTTGAAGTCAAGTGGGCAACCCGAACGCGGGCAGACGTCGTTAATGGGTCTAATTCTACGCGAGCAGTTTAATTCTACGTGAGCGAAGCTGCGGGCGTCCACTAGTATTAGTATAGATATTATCCTATACGATACACATCAATGCGATCAACAGTTTATTCTGTAGTAATACAAAGATATGCAATATGACACGAGCCTATACTGACTGGTGCCTATTACCCGTCATTATTACCCGGCTTACTCGTTATTTACCCGGCTTACCCGTTATTTACCCGGCTTACCCTCGAAAACAATAGGAAACGCTCACTAAATCACATATCGATATCGTAAACCAGCAGGATGTACGACTATGAGCTTAATATTATTTCGAGAGCTCTAATTCATGTAAGACGAAATGTGATTCACGAGACGCTATTGTCATGTATATGTATGAATGTTGTATGTCATTCTGTCTAGCATCAAATTGTGTTGACGAGTCGGGGACGTTTGGTAGGCATATCGGAAGAGGGGTAAGATGAAAGGTATTTTTGTAGCTAGATAAGAAAACGAGTATGTTGGTAGCTCTATATATATACAAAAAAAATTACGATGTCAGTGTTAGGTGGTAACACAATACCGATGTTATGTTGGATTGTAATTTTGGGAACAGAATAGTGCTACGGTACTCCTGCCTGTATAGCGGTGACAGCCCAGTGGCTATCGAACTCGCCTCTCACTCGAGCGGTCCGGGTTGAAGCCCAAGCGGCACGCACCAATGACTTTTCTTTGTTATGTGCGATTTAGGAAATTAAATGTCACTTGCTGTAACGGTGAAGGACACATCTTGAGCAAACCTACAGCCTGAGAGTTCTTCAGAATTTTCTCGAAGGCATGTGAAGTCTGCCAATCCGCATTTGGACAACGTGGTGGACTAAGGCCTAATCCCTCCCATTCTGAGTGGGATGGCTCTCACTGGAAATGCAATTCAGTAGCGGAAGATCAAAGCAAATAAAAAACTACTGAATATGTATTTTAATTACATAATAGGAATTATTATCTATAGTACATATATAGCGTAAGTGAACAGAAGTTGTTTCGTGTACTTTTGAAGTACAAAAGCGCTTAGGGTTCGAAGAATTTGTTCGAATGAATGGTCTGCGAGCTGGAGAGATTCAGAGCTCGGAGGTTAAAAATACAAAAAAACGAAATCGAAACGCGTTATGCGTGCCTCCGGCTCGGAAATGGTACTTGACTCGCAGACCGGTGGGTTTGGCTGGATCCCTCCACAGGTCACTGGGCGAAACTGGTTGCGACGAATAACCGAATTTGAAAAGTGGACTGTATTTATGGGCGTCACAGTTATTTGGGCCAATGATCCGACGACGGATGCAAGAAAATGAATTCCACCAACCTTTTATCCCGCTGTGCAGCTCGCCGGGTGGGTGCTCGAACACACTTCAGCCGGCTTGACTCCTCTTGCTCAATTTGCACTAGTTCGAACAGTGCGTACGATGCCTTTGGACTGCGGCGCGACGCGGCGATGCGAGAACAGCGCGCGTTCAGCTCCGGCCCGTGCCAACTCACGACTCGCCGCGCGGCGCTCGGTCGATTCCCGATGCGCCCGCGCACACACGCGAAACAATCGGCGGGTAGAAACAAATTCTAGCACCACCGTACGAATCATTGCCCAATTAAAAGAATAAATATTTATGTATTTGCGAACAGAATTGTCCGTCCAACTGCCGACTATATAGTTTGAAAGTCAATTTTGAAGTTGCTTAGTTGCGTTTTATAAACACGGTAATACGAATAAGGAGTCGCTCCGCTCTACAGAGCGACTCTTTATTATATGGTAATACGACTGATTCACTGATATGATTGATTAACTGAATAAAATCGTTTTGTTAATCCTAATTATACTTGTAAAAACGCAATTAAACAAATAGGTATAGCAAATTTAAAACATGAACTTACGTGGTCTTTCTGCTGCAGGAATGTACAACCGCATGATACGAATTTGATCTGAAATCATACTTAAAGGGGAACGTTATAATGATCTTATAATAAATGGAAACAATATCGACTTTTAATAAAATCATCAGATAATTCACATTATACAAACTAGGTCGTTTCGCCTTAACTATATTGATTGGTCAACCAAGTTACAAATTATAATATTTTGCATTACACAAACATATTGTTACTAAAAAACTAAAACTATTGTAAAGGATCGAAAAAAATCTTGCATAATATAAGCAACAACATAAATAATTTTAAATATAATTTATAAATTCTTATGTAAAAATACCCATATGAATTATTAGCCAGTAATTCAAAGGGTATTGCAGAATAAAAGGAAACAATATATAAATGATTAAATTTTCTTTTGCCAATTAAATTGAAACAAAGTTGGAAAAAAATGATCAAGTATTCAGTTCTTAATCGAATAAACCAAGTGCGAGAAAGGGCAACAAAAACTATTACGCAAGCTAAATAATAGACAGAAAGTATAGTCTAGACTAAGACATCTATAGCCTAGTATCAAAGTGAAGCAACGAAGAGTAAAGAGGTTAAGAAACCCGGCTCGACGTCCCATTTCCATATGCTCCTGTTGATAATACTGAAATGGAACCTAACGACGTCGAAGCTCAGATTCCCAGACAATGATTTGACAAAACTGAGTATTGGTATTCAAAAGTAACATGAAATATGAACTGGCGATGCTGTAGACCATAAAAAATTAAATATACCAATGCCAGAGAGATTGGAAGTCAAAGCTGTCTTTAATAAAATTCAGTAGGCTTAGATAAACGGATGATATGAACAGTGAAGCGCTTTCGAAGGAATAGGTTAAATAATATTGACAGCAAGGAAGTGAAGTAAGTAAAATTATAGTTTTTGGGCGTTTATAACATTGAAGAATTTGTCACAACGATTCATGTATGATTAACAAAAAAATAAACATGGATTTAGTGGAGTGAAATAATGGTAAAGCTAATCGAAAACAAACACGAAATGAAGTAGGTAACTAGTAAGTTTGCGAAGTAAAGCTGTTAATAGTAAGATTTAGCTTTTTACTGGCTTAAGTTATAAAGTGACTACGAGGTTCAAATCTTATTAAACGACCAAGAATCTAGTAGTAGATTAACTCTGCAGATATCATGAAAATTGTCTGATCCTTAGCCATTTCTTGGAGTAAAGCCAGAATTCTGTAATGTTTGCTAATTTCGGGGACTAACTGTTGGAGACAGCTCAGTTTATTATTGAAGTGTGAATATAAGGTGGACCCGATTACGTTTGCTCGTCCCCGGATGATTGTGTGAGCGTGTCTGGAATAATCTAATGTTTTGATTTGGTATTCCCGGTGTAAGGTGTTGTCTGTATGCTACTTCGACAAGTTTGAATAATGATATTACCAAAATACTAGATAAAGGTTTACCTATTTTACCTTTAAGACACAGACTTTTGGAATTTTAAAAGTTATTATTACCCAAAAATGTTAATCGAAAATAAATCAGTAAGTTATATTTATGTGAAAATTTATGAAACAATCATAAATTGATAGCACTCAATGTCAAGCCATGAAAAGATGAAACAAATCTGCTTTACTCGTAAATATCTACAAAATAAATTAATATAATAAGATCATCAGAATCGTTCCCCATTTTGTGCATCAATCGTGAGGCATAAAAAGATTTTTGAAAAGGACACTACCATTGCTTGCAATCATAAGGTCATAAATATTGTAAGCATGTCAACTCTTCTCAAATGGCGCACAAGGGCAATATTGCAAATACATTTAAGTGACGTGATAAAACAGCACCACCAGTACAGTTTTCTCTATCAATCAGCATTAGCGGCAAGCGATACACTCTCAAGCAGTATACGAGGCGGCACGAAAGTTGAGCTCAGACCGTGAATGCGTGGGTGGGTTGTCAGTAAGCGCTGATAGGTTCAACAGCCTTATTCATACCCCATGAGCGCACCTATCCCCAGCCAATTTCGTTCAAGCTTTCGTGTCGTCACTTGTACAAGCATGTCACCTCTATGGGCTATCGCTATGATCTCCCGCATGCTGTGCTCGGGCTGCGGGCGGCGCTCGGGGCGCGGGTCGGCCGCGCGCGCCAGGATCTGCCGCACCACGTCGCGCGGGGGTGCGCCCAGCGGCGTCGGCCGCGTCGACAGCCCCAGCTGGAACATCGAGGATCGGTTAATGCGTTGATGTGAGTGGCAGTGCGGCGTAGTAACAATAAAAAGTCGATACCCATTGAAGTGTTCTACGTGAACAAGCAATGCAGGGTTGGCTGCGGCGCGAATTGAAGCGAATACGATTACACAGTTGGCTTGATATTTTCGCGCAAGCTGGACGCGATGCCGCCAACTGAACGGCAAACGGTGGTGGTGGTGTTGGAGGACTCGCGCGCACGTAGGACAGAGTCGCCACGTCGCACCGCATTGCATTGAATTCGAGTCATTGAATCGGATCGCTCCACACTCGCACCCGCTTCTATCCTTCAACTTCAGTCTATTCATTCTGTCCTTAAAGCAACCATATTATTATCCAGTTAAAACTTGCGATACAACGTAGTTGAGCTCAACTAATGTGGGCTCTTACCATTCCTTGAACCTTAACAAGGGAAAAATACAGATCCCTTCCGTCCGCACTGGAGTCCCACCGCTGCTGCCATTGGGCGATGACGCTGTCTCAGATCCGCTGCCAGGCCCCGTCTGACTCACCCACCCTCCTCCCGCCGAGCATCATCCTCCCTACCAGCCCAGCCATCTCAAGGTCAGCCAGCAGAACATCAGCAAATTTCGGCAGGGGAGCAGAACTGTTTATTCTGCCGGCACTTGCTGGTGTTCTGCTTAGGCCTTGGTAAGCAACTCAAGCGCAGGCCGTTGAGTCCTCATTAGAGCACTGCTACAGCGTACTGATCTGCTCAATGGTACAAAAGTGCAGCCGCGTATGTAACCGTACTCAAATGGGTCCCTTTGTACAGAAACTTAAGGGCTCTATACTTGATGCCCATGATAACGCCGACACTCTGAATACCTTTCCGAAGCACCTAACTGCTCTTTCCCCGATGCTGACAGCATGGGGGACAAACGATAGTCTAGAGTCTATAATGATGCGACAGTTACCTGAGTGAAAGTCTGTGTGTAAAGCGGAGTAGTCATATTCATGAGAGTATGGTAACAGCGTCCTCTACGGTGGTGAAGGCCGATTGGAGTGCTAGCGCTGCACACGGCAGTGCAGCGTGGGTTAATTCCTTTGCCGGATGGCCTCCGCAGGCCTCCTATGCGACCGGAGGGTCTACGGGTTTCTAGGATGTCCTCTCTACCAGGGTAGTTTCTGCTCACGGCGGGAGATATCCCGTATAGTGTGTCAGTACCTTGGCGAGTATCTGTGTCTTGATGTGGTCGAGCCGGGCGGGCGGGAGCGCGGGTGGGGGCTCTGCGGCGGCGCGCGGCCGGCTCGGCGCGAGCGCGAGCGCCGCACACAGCAGGAGGCAGGCGCGCATGGGCGCCTAGCCGAGCGCGCTCAGCCCGCGCCATCGGCACCGCGCCCGAGCGACATCTCCGCGCCTGGCCAACAACATGTTACATGAGGCTTTGTTTTCACCGCAGAAGAAAGATATGTACCCACACAAAATTTTAATTTTACAGGTGCTGATCGTGTTTGATATATCCGGACTCCGAGCCCAATAATACTTTTCCCGACAGTTGTATCTACGACTTATATTAACAACAAGGTAGTGAAAAACCAAGGCGCAAAATATAGATGAAAAGTAACAATAGACTTACACGTTGGCAAGTCACTTGATGTAGAAAAGGCATTCGACCGTGTGTGGCACGCGGGCCTGCTATACAAGCTGTTGGAGTCGCCCATGCCATCAATGCTGGTAGCGTTGGTAGCGGCGTAAGCAGAGGGGCGCGAGTTCATAGTTTCGGTTGAGGACAGCACCTCAGATCGCTCCCATACGCGCAGGCGTGCCGCAGGGGAGCTATCATCCCCACTCTTATACGCCTACTTTATCATCGACATCTCCACTGTCGACGGGCACCTCACGCAGTAGGAACGTGATGGAGTGGTTGCCCTCTTTGCCGATGACAGCGTCGTCGCGCGATCCGGAGGTAAAAGATTGCAGCACTTGCTTGAGCGCCTGTCAGATTGGCTGTATAATTTAAGGATTGCCGTCAGCGGCGGAAACACGATGCAATACTTTTCAGGCGGAAGCGTACCATGTCGCCGCTGCGTCTGTATGGTGAGGATTTAATGTGCCAGCAGGCCGTAATATAATACCTGAGTAGTCACATGAATGCAATTATATTGCATTATATGCTATGTCCAGCTGGACGTCAAAAGGCTGATGGATGGATGGGAGCTAACGCAAAAAAATATTGAAGAAAAATCTGTTATAATCTATATCGATTACTCAACAAGCCCTGACAGATTTTTTCAAAATTATTTCAGTGCTTAAACGGGGTCTCCTTAGAATCTTATTAGATGTACAGACTAGTGTACGCCCGCAGCTTCGCTTGCGTGGAATGAGACATAACATTAATTTCGTTTACACATCATTATTCTATACTATTAATTCGACATTTGTGGCATAATATTAAGAAATTCTATTGAAATTTAAGAAATGCAATATTAACAATTTTGGAATACGCAACAGGCCCGCAGTGTGCGCAGGCCTTACGCGGCCAACAGGAAAACAAACCGAGGGATCACTGAAACGGTGATTTAAAAGAATCGTTAAGCAGATAACGCGGCGGCCATAAAGTTAAAGTTTTCAATTACAATAATGAAGCGGGGTGACCCAGTTTGTTTATTGCGGCAAGCTCCACATTACTCTGCGCAGCTCTACACAGTTTATGCGCCCGTTACATTGTCCGATTCTCTATCTGTGGCTGATTCCGGAAAATGTCAAATTTGTTTTTTTTTGTCTTTCAAAAAGTCCTATGGTGGATCTGCATAATTCCGTAGGCGTAGCACGCGTCTCTCCCGCATCCACATATGAAATTAGAAAGAACTTAGTAAAACCACAGAATAATAGTGTAAAACTAAGAAGAAACTTGAAATTTTGCACAGGGGTTCCTTTTATAACGTAGGGGAGCACTAAGAAAGGATTTTTGAAAATTCATCCCCTAAGGGGGTGAAACGGGGATGCAAAGTTAGTATGAAACTTTGCCGTTTTTGAAGTCAAGTGGGTGGTGTTACGGGTTCTTAATAAAACTACTTAGGTTTTATAGAAGCTTATATTATCTAGGTATGAGGGCGCCAGGAGGGTTTTTCTTATGGAAGCGGAACCCTGCCAAAACCAAGTTACAGCCACGGTAATAGAATCATACTACAGCTCTTCAGGGAATATTGGATGTGTTTTATAATCTGCCGGATACAATAAGGGCGTTTCCTTAAGCTAAAACAACAATTTATTATGTTAATCACTACTGTACCTACTGACAATTAAAATACATACATTTTCTGATCTTTTGATAAAATTTAACTTACCCCTTTCACGCACAACCGACACAACACTCAACTTTACTATATTTAATGTATTTAAATCATTGCAAGCTACTATGCAAATTATATAATAATTGCCAAGCTTTAGAATAGCGGTATCAATTGCAATTACGTAGAAACATTTCTGTCCCTCTGAATTTAGTATAAGTCATAGGTATAAGTTTTGATTTTACCTACATTTTATTTTTTATTTTTTTTCTACCTACATAATAACGCGAACGCGGGCAGACGTCGTTAATGGGTCTAATTCTACGCGAGCGAAGCTGCGGGCGTCCACTAATGCAGATATAACTTAGAAAATTCGACTCGCCATTGGACCGACGTACTACGTCATAAGTACATTATTAGATTTCCAAGATGCTAATAGTCCAACTTTTCCAGAAACTTCTAACTTATTACACAGCTCCTAATGTAGGAGATACGGTGGAACTTCTTGACCTCAAATTACTGGAGTAATTGCGTCTGGGCGTTCTCAAACATTTGCGTTGTGTAAGTACAACATTAATATTATTAGCGCGCAATTTGTTTTACTGACTCCTTCCTATTCATCCTTTCTTTTCATAATAAGTAAATAAATAAGCGCTGTGGCTAATGTTACACTTCTCATCCCAGAGGTTCAAATCCTGACCGCGTTATACTAATAATCCAGGGCGTCGGCACGTTTGGGTAGCCTGTTTTTAAATTTGTAACGATCTGAATGGCAGGTGTCATAGTTCTCCATAGCCCATGTATCAGTCTTTAAGTCCACCACAATAGACCCAATATAGTTTCCATTCCTTTTCAATAGTTCCTGTACATCTGGCGGGGCCCACCTTCGGGTATTGGTGCAGTCGATCGAGGGTTGTATCCGCCACGTATGCCACTCATTAAAATGTCTCGAAGGAGCCTCTACGTGTTGGACCTGTGTCCCCACGCAAGCCTTCCAAAATTACCGGGTCCACTTCAGGACCCGTGAAATTTAAAGAAACACAAAAATAATTCTTGGTTTAAGCAACAATTAACAACTCATTCTGGTTAGTTATACAAAGTTACTTATGACTTATGTTTGTGTAAAACTTAAACTTAACTCTACGCCAAGGTGATGCGAGATCGCTGCGCCATTGCACTAAATAACGGTAGGCTCTAAACAACATAATCTTTACGCAAACCTGCAAACCAACATATTTGCTTTCGCTGACAACGCCCCCGCTCCCGTTCTACATCATCGTCTTTAAGGTCGGGAGTCGACATGTGCCGAAGATATTTAAACTGGTACACCGTTTCCAATCTAGTACCGTTCAGCAAGATGGAACTTGCTCTGACGTTCTACTTCCACCCACTTCAAAACACAGTTGAAACTCTTAGCAAGCGTCGTCCCGCATGTTGTATGTTCTATGCTAAGACCATCATGACCTGGGGACTTACTTCACGTCATATGATTAATTATATATGTATTATCTTTCGACTTGAAGTGAACCATGATTTTCGTGTCGGTCTCAACATTTTTTTTTTAACAAGCTGCTTTACAATGCTGAATTTAAAATGTTGTGGAGATTGAACTCTTACTTTACTTTTTTTTATGGATACAAGATAGAAAACAAGCTTGCAGCACCACCCGTCAGCTGCCGCCCATGACAACTGTGACTGACTTTGAACAAGACTCAATTAGGGACTGGGATGGTTAGTCCAATTAGTTGAGAGTTAATTAGAACATTAGTTGGTCAGTTCGTTAGTAGGTATGAAGACTGGGGACTGTTAGTGATAGTTAGTCCTGTTAGTTGGTGTTAGTAATAGTCCAGTTAGTACTTGTTAGTAGGGACTTGGTAGTAACAGATCCTAGAACTTAAAATAACTTAATCATGATCTTCCTAATAACATAGCTAAGCAGATGTTCTTCCATCATTGCTACAAAACTACAAACTCATTCTATGAAGGCATATTTAAAAAAAAAAAAAAAACAAATCAAAATCGGTTCATCCATGTATGTCTTTTTGGATGATGTCACAAAGCCACAGAGATATACTCCCCTTTGTCAGGGTCTCCTAATACGAGTAATCACGCAAGGTTCTGCTCTGTGAATTCAAAAATAAATATCATCTTACCCAGCCCTATTAAGTAACAGGAAGTAATGTTTATGCAAAGGGGACGTTGTTACACGGCTGACGACACTGCATGAGTGTAAAACTATGTTCCCCTTCATTACCCCTGCTATTAAAAGGGGAGTTTTGAGGGGTAAAACTCCCGGTGACATATTTAATGAAAGAGGAAGTTGATCCGATTTTTAAAAATTGCCTCTTTATTATGTCGTAATCGAGACCAGGAACTGTCAACCCTCTTACTAGCGGTCTGGTCCAAGTTGCGCGAAATTGCGTTTCATATTATAATGTTTCACAAAAAATTACAAGGAAATTCTATTTACTCTAATTATACATACTTAGTATCTTTAAATATATTATATTGAGAGTAAATCTAAATGTAAGTTAACATGGCAATCGCATATAAAAATAACATAACATACTTAGAGGGTATATTTATACGATACACCCATATTTCAATAGGATCTCAAACATAGCAGCATACTTTGTCAAGTAATCACAAAGTTTTTGAGGCAGATATACAAAGTTTAATATTGATTTAAGATTATTATTCACAACTGTGGCATTAGTAAATCTCATGGCGTAGATATAATTAAGTAAGCAAATATGTACACCCATTACCATTTTCAAATGCATCCATCTTCACATACATTGGCACGAGACATTAACTATGATTACCACATCGCATTGCTGCAAAACAAGCCGTGGAACAGTTGTGGACTTCTTCCAGTACTGTACATTGACTAGAACGACAGTGTCAACAAAATCAAATATAATAAAATGTACACAAAAATAAGCAAATGCCAAGTGGACGGTTTGTTCTTGGAATACCAGAAATATGACGAATAATATACGTTTTTTGTACTATTCTCTGTTAAAAAATATTTTAAAAAAAATATTAGTTGTCTGTAAAGTTGGTTTACGGACGATAATTTTACGTGATAACGTCAAAAAAAAAACATTGTTGGGTTGTTTTAACTTTAAATTTCTAGTAGTAGCTCGCACTCTGAGCAAAAAGTAGATGTGCTCTGAGTTTGCACCTTGTGTAGCAATTAGCTCACACCTCTGCCTAGCTCTTCATGTAATGTTAATTTAGTTATCTATTCCACTTTTATTACTATTTACTACATAACATTATTACAATTATATTCATATACTCGTAAGTCTTTTAAATAAACCTTCTAAATAAATAAATTATTGTCTCCTCCGCTTATAACTTGGGCCCACCCCTGCGAGGGGTTTTTATTCCCCCGCCGGTGAACTTTCACCTTGGTACGATATAAATGGTTATAATGGAGTTCGTGCGGCCGCGACATGCCCTTTAATTTCATAAACAATTTATTAGCAAGTGAAAAGTCACGTTTATAGTATAGAAGGATCACAACCCTTTCTACCATATGCTACTGCTCTACTCGGGTCTCCTCTTAGAAAGAGAAGGGTGAAGCTATAGTCCACCACGCTGGCCAAGTACTGCCTTCAAGAACACGATGGAGTTCAGGCATACTGGTTTCTCACTATGTGGTGGTGTACTTTAAGAGTGGTAGAGCCTATAGGGAACCAAATAGGTTTTATATGAAACCTAATTGGTTCCATAATAGAGTTCGCCCGGGGCAGTACCACCGCCCGCCACGGTACTTAGTACCATTTCTGCTTTTGACTGGCCTAAGATAAAGTAAAAAATATAAGCGAAAGTAAGCTAAAGTAAAGTAAGTAAAGTAAACTAAAGTAAAAAATATAATGACCATAGCGCCCATCCATCCATCAGCCTTTTAAAGTCAACTGCTGGCATAGCATACCGGTTATCAAATAACAGCACTCGACAAACGAAATCAAACTTACAGTTTGTAAAAAATCCAAATGTGTATAACTTCTCGTAGCTCGTAGCACGTAGCTCTGTTCAAGCAGGGCGGACAATCTGTTGCTACTTCGAACTTCGTACTTCCAACTTAGTTTTGCTCAGGTGCCGTTCACAGCCCCCGGAGTACTGAGCCCAAGGCGTCTGTTACCTCAAATATATACCGGGGCGAAGCCTACACATTATTGGGATATTCAAGCGAATCGAGTTCCATAAAGTTACGGATATAGCATTAATAGATGTGGCATTTCGATAACCAAGCGTACTTATGAATGAGGAAGGAAGATAAGTTTATAATTCAAAAGTTTGTAATCTCTGAATGGGCTTGTACATAAATGTGATATAAATACACCATTTGAGGAAGCAGATGAGTTGAGTGGGAGCGATGTACGATACTAAGTTTTAATGGATTTCAACAGGTCGTTGAACTGTTTGGAGGCAATATCCTCGTAACTTTCTGACGTAATTAAACTTCAGTCACATTCCGGCTTGTCGGAATGTAATCTTTAGAGGTATTTATTAACGTCATTAACTTCGTTTGTTAGAGTTAAAAGTTAACGCGTAAGGGCTTTTTTAATATTTGTTACTTGTGGTAGGTATTTTGACAGGCTATTTCATTGTATGAAAAATATGGTATGAGTATTCCCGGTAGTAAGTATTATAATAATAGTAATTTTATATGTGTAAATAAAAAACGAAATTTTTTCTATTACAGGTTTTTGAACATTACCTATGAGCATGATAATGTAATAATTTACGAATTAATGTAATTCATTTGTATTTCAAATACAAAATATCACTATAATCTGACTAAACAAACGCGCAGACGCATAATCAGATCTAAGATTTATACTAACTACTACTAACCTTATTAATATTAGTCCTAATTTGATATTTTTTTACATTTATTTCACTACATTTAATAATCTAAATTTGTTATAATAACTCATCTTGCATCCCCAAGGTCACTTCGCTCATGCCGTTTCCAGCAATGATACATCTATGACTGTTTGCCACTTGTGTAGTGGGCGAAAACTTCTTATTGAACATAATTGAGACGTCTTTGCACACTGATACAGGGTATCTATAAATTATATTATTACTATATACCCAGTTATTCTTACGTACTTCTCTAGTTTAAGGGCAATACCTCTTTTATCTGTTCTGTGGGCAATACAGACGTTAAGATTGGAAAATTGTACAAGAACAAAGACTTAAATAGTATGCTTGCTGTAGGGTTTTCAAAATACGATAATTCTTCGAGTACTTTTTATGGACATAAGAAATAAGATAAGCAAACGAACATGTAGCAACACTCATCCGCTGTCGCCCATGTCACCTGTGACAGAGTTAGTACAGCTCATATTGAGAGTGAGAGTCCAATTAGTACAGAATGTTAAACATTACAGGAGGATGGAATTTGAGTGATGATAATAAGCTTTGTTAGTAAGTGTTATGTAATAGTCCAGTGAGTTACATAATTATTATTATAAGTCATAATATATTCGGCCCTTCAAGGTAATGCTTTATTCCATCCATCCATTATCATTCCTCAGTAGGTATTACATCCATATTGGATAGATTCTCTCGGAAGGTTATCTTAAATACACCAGTGGTAGAATTGAAGCATTTTGCAGCTCATTTTATAATGTAATATAAAATATTTCGTTCTGATGTGTTATTTAAATACTGTGTGATAAGATGATAGCACACACCAGACTGTACATGCAGACTGTACCCGAAGTTGTATAATTCGCTCGATCAGGTTCGATCGACGCGAGCCACAGGGCTTTTAGCGAGCCAAATTGTATCCTAAAAATAACGTACTACCATGTCTTGAAGACCATCAACATCTACTGCTTGTAAAACATATTGTTTGAGTACATTTTTTCCCAAGGCGTCATTTTCTCTAATACTTCCGTGTGCGTAAGAACATCAATCAAGTGATAAATGAGATGCGTTACTTGAACCTCTGGTCGTGGTAGCTCAGTAGCTTAAATTCCACCTCGTGTTCGTACGGGTCCGGGTTTACATTCTAGTATCACGTATGGCTCGCGTCGATTCAATGTGATCGAAAGAGTTAAGCAACGACGGGCGCGGTCGGTTTGTGGGTGGGTGACCGCTAGTGGCAAAAATTTTATGGACGCTACCGTGCTTCGGAGGGCACGAAAGGTCGTCGGTCCCGGTTGTTTTCAATGCTGGAAACAGTCGTTAAGCCTTGTCGAAGACCTTGGGGTGGCTTGAGAACATTCGTCACTGGGTTGGCCACTAACCCCTCCACCAATCCGCATTGGAGCAGCGTGGTGGAGTATGCTCTAGACCTCCCGCAGCAGTGTCTGTGGGGGAGACCCGTGCCCAGCAGTGGGACGTCAATGGGTCGCAGCGAAGTAAAGAAAAGTCCTATGGTTCCCTAATATTGTAACTCTTTATACCACATTTTCACCCAACAAGGAAAGTAACCGTTAATTATCTATTGTAATGCGAAGGCAGCCACAGGTGCCCGCGCCCCGTCGGGACTCCGAGGCGTACCCCTAATAGGCGCACGCCTAATTACTAATTAGTGATTACTCTCGGATGTAGGTCGTTCCATCACGCCCTGTTTCTCGCAGTCTCTGCTTATTAGTGCCACTTACTCTGTATTGGGTTCGGAATGTTATTTGTATTTATTGGATACATTTGTTGAAACAGATGTATAAACGTTGATTTTAACATCTCACTGAGTTGTTATGATTGAAAAATTAAGACTTAATTAAGACTTAATTATTCAATTAATCGTATAAGCATAACAACTCAGTGAGATGTTTAAATCAACGTTTATACATCTGTTTCAACAAATGTATCTCATGATTCCAAATTACATTCCGACCCCAATACAAAGTTAAATTAATTAATAATTAAGTCTTAACTATTCAATCAATTGTATAAGTTTAACAAACCAGTGAGATTGTTTGAATCAACGTTTTTATTTTTCTAAGATTGTTGCAAATTAGTGTAAAATTTAACTTGAATTTCATTTCAAGTTAAATGATTAGTGGTGATGTTTGGTGTGACTGCCGTTGACGAAGGCCTACTTATTATATTTTAAACCATCTCTTGATGGTAAAGGTCATATGCACGGAAAACTATATGCGTAGAGTCCATAGCCATGGCTCGCGTCGATTCAATGTGAGCTATCAATGTTTCAATCTACGCGAGCGAAGCTGCGGGCGTCAACTAGTTTAATATAAATGTGTTCGATGGATCACATACGATTGACGCGATCCACTGTATTATGAGCGCTTATATACATGAATATGAACGGTATTAAAACAGTAAGCCGCAAGCACTGCAACCCGTTGCACCATTAATGCGGGGCTCTCGTTTCTCATTTCCGAGCGGGACGGCGAACGAAAATCAGCTGAAGTTGGGCCATAAATCATCTGGGGCTACTCCGCAACTAGGTCGGCTGCTTGTAATTCTTTCTGGTATACAAACGTATTTTAAATCGCGCTCCGCCGGATCTGGGTTAGGAATTGCAGACGGTTTTCTGTGAAGACATTTTTTTTGGTTTGTGTAGGTATAATAAGTCAATGGGCTTGTGAATAATTTTAATCGATAATAACAAAAGAAAACACGTTTCCGCACTCACCGGGTGTAATGAATTCGACTCGCTAAAATTAATCAAAATGATCCAAACTCGAAAGGTTGCTTAGTATACCATATAGGTACATTCATACGACCAGGATCTTAAATATTGCCATTAGAAAGTCTAAAATACTCGTAAATTTAAGTAGTTAAAACAAACTAAACAAGCCTAAACAGGTGGGATCAGTAACTATTGCAGAAACAGAACTATTGTCGAAAAACAGAAACTCAAGTCGAACTAGTTCTTTGTAAAAACTGAAGAAAAAGGTTGGTTATAACTCGGGGCGAGTAAGAACCCTTTTAGCCGACCTAAAAGTGACCCCGGGTAAGACGACACTGGCTGCACAACGTTGTGCCTCTATACAGGTGTTGCTTCTCATCCGAGTGCCTGTTTGGTCACTGGAGGGCACCGGTGCATCCCAACAGAGATCTCGGACCTTAACGAGTGCTGAGGAAGGCTGCCGATGAAGTTTTAGTGATTGGAAATCTTACATAACCCGGCGTCGCTCCCATGAACTCCGGGTACTTTTGAATAGAATAAGAATAGAAGAATAATAATGATTTATTGGGGCCTCTAGATTTTACATTCTTAATTAAATTAAATATTATGAGATTATTGTAAAGGAAATGTTACATAAAAATTAGCCCTGACTTCTAGTGAAGCGTGAGCTGCGTACTAGAAGACAGTCTCTTCCCTAAATATGTGGCTACAATATTACATTAAATCTAAATCTAACTACGACATAAGCAAATTAACAAATAATAATTATACCGTTAAATTTTTTTTTTTTAAACTTTTTTTTTATTACATGCATTTGTGATGACAAATATGTGTGCCAAATTTCAGCTCGATAGCTTCAGTGGAAGTGGGTGAAATATTGATTGCAAGATTCCAGGACATACTTACATACGAGTGAAGTTAAATAAAAGCTTTTAAAAAAAGGTAAAGGTAAAGGTTTACGTATGATGAAAGAAATGACTGCAGATGTTATCCGGGACCTGCCTGACACAGATACCTCTGGAGGGCACGGACTGATGCGATAGGCTATTATAAATGGCTGATAAAAATATAAAGCCGAACCAAAACGACCTTTTAACCAATGTTTAACTTTTCGTTTAAATGGCACATTATTTGTTCTGAATTTCAACTTGGAACCGACTTAGTACACAGCGTTTGACTTTCATCGAGGTTATTTCAACATTAACTTATTTCAATAATAACGTTAATTTCAATGTTAAATTTAACGTTACTGACAAAATACTTCGGGAGGTTGATAAAGAGAATAAATTTAATTATTTCAAGCCCTTGTCAGTTCAATTGGTCGGTTGGTTTTAGTTGGAAATTAAGTTGAATATGTTTGTTATTAAAACAGCCTTGGACCTTTGGCATTTTCAGGGTTAAATATACAAACTTATATAAATATTATATTAGGTTTGTTGAAATACTTTATTTATCGAGGAAACTGTGACGGGCAGGCGTATAAGAGACGACGAGGACGCTAAACGTAACGGAGTCCAGGGTTCCATTGCTCGGGCCTAATTCATTACGGTAATTTTTAATGGATGTAAGTTAGCAAACGAGTACACAGCGGCCCTCCGCTGCTCGTGACAACTGTGACAAACTTAAAGTATGTTGATAGGAGCTTGTTGGTTAGTAGGTATGAGAACTAGTATAATAGCAGGGACTATTAGTTTAATTTAGTCCTGTTAGGTATCATTAGTAGTCGTAGTAGTAGTTAGTTATTGTTAGTGAGAGGCCCTTTCCCCGATCAAAATCACGTATAGAGAACCATCTAATAAGTACATAGGTTTATCGGACTCAATATTAGGTAACTTATGATATTTTAATTTAACTGAATAAAACACACTAATCTTTCCTGCTAAGTCAGTGGCTGAAAGCTGCCTTCTTTCTCTATAATCTGCGAACCGAAAGCTCACAAAGCACAAACGTTATGCATTAACAATACATTCAAACACAAAAGCTCGGGCTAAGAGACTCCATCCACTGGCAGCGAATAACATAAAGTAAATAAATATCTTTATTAGAAAAATTTAAGTTTGGTATCTCTGACTGCCACTTTAGTTTGCATTGTGCTGCAGAAGTCAGTGTCTTCCCAATTAGCTATAACCAATAGCGGTGACAGCCCAGTGACTATCGAACTCGCCTCTCACTCGAGTGGTCCGGGCTCAAACCCAAGCGGCACGCACCAATATTTTTCCTAAGTTAAGCGACTTAAGAAATTAAATGTCACTTGCTGTAACGGTGAAGGACACATCGGAGAAAACCTGCTACCTGAGAGTTCATCAAAATGTTCTTGAAGGCATGTGAAATCTGCCAATCCGAACTTGGCCAGCGTGGTGGACTAAGGCCTAATCCCTCCCATTCTGAGAGACCCGTGTCCAACAGCGGGATAAAGTAAGGGTTGTAATGATGATAATGATGACGGGCACGGTCTCCCCCACAGCCAGAGCTGTAGGAGGGCTTGTGCATACTCCACCATGCTGATCTGATTTGGATTGGTAGCCAACCCAGAGTCGAATGGTTTTAAGCCATCCATTGGCCATTGGTACTCCTGGGCTGGCTAGAGCGTTGGCTATCAATAAGAATAGGAAGAAGACCTGAAGAGAGTTTGGTAAGAATTTGTTTCTGTTGGGGTTGTTGGGGTAATTAGGTTATTCTAGGTCACACAGCCTATTGTCTAGGTCTATGATAGTTTCTTGCATTTTGGTACGCCGAGATTTTAAGTTTTTCTAGAGATTTCAAATACTTATTTCACTTTATTATGAAAATAGAATATTTTGTTTAGAGCCCCCTAAACGCCTGCTATGATCTGAATAACATAAAAACTAACTTTTTTGGATAGACAAGTCTAGTCTGGTCAATCTGGTCATCGGTCTACTTAACGTTTGTCAGAGATGTCATGGGCACCAGCGACTGGCTGCAAGCTTATTTGCTGTCCTTAAAAACAGTAACTAGTTCTTCGCTCATCTCCAACGGTGAGACCGACCTCTGAAACTGCGGACTCCGTTCGAAATTCGTTTACACTTGAATGGAAATGCCTGATAAATGGTTTAAGAATCAAGATTCACTGTTATGTGGTAAATGCCCCAACATTTACCAGATTTAGATACATTTTCTGTTACCCATAGACGTCCCACTGCTGGGCACGGGTCTCCCCACAGACATAGCTGCGGGAGGTCTAGAGCATACTCCACCACGCTGCTCCAATGCGGATTGGTGGAGGGGTTAGTGGCCAACCCAGTGTCGAATGTTCTCAAGCCACCCGAAGGTCTTCGACAAGGCTTAACGACTGTTTCCACCATTGAAAACAACCGGGACCGACGGCTTTACGTGCCCTCCGAAGCACGGTAGCGTCCATGAAATTATGCCACTAGCGGTCACCCATCCACAAACCGACCGCGCCCGTCGTTGCTTAACTCTTTCGATCACATTGAATCTACGAGAGCCATTGGGCTATGGACGCTACAATCAACAAAATTAAAATATTATAAGTATAGCCTTTATCAAGCTGATGGGTTTACCACACGCTCGTTTGCTATTTATCCTATTACGTAAATTTGATCGCAGGTAATCGGGTAGCATGTCACACCGAGCGAATTTGCTCGCGGTAATTGCATGCTGGAAACAGTCGTTAAGCCTTGTCGAAGACTTTCGGGTGGCTTGAGAACATTCGACACTGGGTTGGCCACAAACCCCTCAACTAATCCGCATTGGAGCAGCGTGGTGGAGTATGCTCTAGACCCGCAGAAGTGTCTGTGGGGGAGACCCGTGCCCAGCAGTGGGACGTCTATAGGTCGCAGCGAATATTTGCCTAGTGTGAATTATACTTTATACCGTGGGAGTTTTAGGGGAAATGGTATATAGAGTCTGTACGATGTATCGTTCCTGAACTTTTGATGGGAAATGTTTATGGTAAGTTGGTAGATACTTATGGTGTTAAGCGCGCCCAGGTCAATGCCCTTTGAGATAAGAGTTGCCTGGAAAGTTGTGCCCAAATCTAACTTTCATTAAAGACGCGTTCATTTGATAAGTAGTTTAATGTTATGTGAAGAATAGCAAATGAACATGCATCGCTTCTATTCAATGTCTACATCAAATGTTGTATTCTTGAGCTCGTTTAGTTAGCTTAGACTAATTATAACTAGACTCAGGTTATTTCAGATAGCGCGGTCTCACTTTTTATGTATAAAAGATACAAACGAGCCTGCATGCATAAACATAAAAGCGGCACTCAATTTTTCTATGTTATGTGCGATTTAAGAAATTAAATGTCGCTTGCTTGAACGAATTGGTAACGGCGAAGGACACATCGTGAGCAGACCTACATGCCTGAGAGTTGTTCATAATATTCTCGAAAGCATGTGAAGTCTGCCAATCCGCACTTGGCCAGCGTGGTAAGGCCCAATCCCTCCAATTCTGAGAGGAGACCCGTGTCCAACAGTGGGACAGAAAAAGGGTTGTGGTGCGTGTGGTTTATGTACATCTATCTATACTAATATTTTATAGAGGACACTTGATTGTAACGTTTTCACACAAAAACTACTGGACCGATTTCAAAAATTCTTTCACCATTAGAGCTACATCTTCACTGAGTGACATAGGCTGTTTAATATTACTAGGTGTAAACGAAACTATTGTTATGTCTAAATCCACGCGAGCGAAGCTTTGGGCGTCCACATTTTACTCATATATACTATCGAGTCACGCTGTAGACCACTCAAAATATCGCTTTTCACCAAGCGTTTTAGCGGTGTTATATACGTACGTACTCATATAGTATGACGCAAGCCTGTTTGCGTGCTCCAGTCGTCGCTTGTAACAATGTAGTTTACGATAATCGATGCGTCTGGTCTCGCTGACCAAAGGCGACCGAAAAACGTTTGCCTCGAGATATCCGGTACACGCTTCACGCGGTCCGGGTTCAAATCCAGCACTGCGGTCTGATGTAACGTTAAATATCGTGAGGAATGCATGCCTGAGAGTTCTCAGTTCATTTGCTAATCTACACTTAGCAAGTGTAGTGGACTAAGGCCTAACGGAAGGAAGAGTAGACCCGAAGCCAACTGGGACAATGAATGGTTGCGGTTGGTTGGCGGATGTGGTTCAGTGATGACCCTATACTTCTCACTGCACTGTGATAAGCTCGAGGTTACATAATCTGACATGACACTGTCGGTTGATCGGTTGATCGGGTGATCGGTTGTTCGGTTGATCGGTTGATCGGTTGATCGCTAGTATATGAAGCGTGTCTCAGCTGTTGGGTGGGTTTGGGGATTTGATTGGGACACGCTTGTGCTTGTGTTCCGCGTATTAGTTTGGTATGTACATAAATGTATGTAATACCTACATTATGTAATACCTACATTATGTAGTGATTTTATATGAAAGTGATTTTCATTCACTTCAAACGTCGGATTGATTTGGAGAAATAAATGACTACTTAAACGATAAAACCCTTGGTGCGAAGTCTCCAGCTCCACTTTAAGTACTAAAATAATGTACCTCTGCCATTATTAAATTTATTATTTAGTTTCTTGCCGTGTTCTTCTCGGTAGCATCGACATTGTGAACCGGCGGTAAATAAAAAATGTAATGATGTTAATTAGGCGTATACAAGACCAGTTATTGGAGTGGTGTCGGAGAGGCATATGTCCAGCTGTGGACCTCGAAAGGGTGATGGATGGATGGATGAAGCGTATACAAATACCATGTAATAGAAATAAATGAACCTGAATCTGAATGTCCAATTGCTAACACAGAAAAGTCACATATGCGTGCGTGGATTTAAACGTGGTCTCTCTCTCTGCGAGCTCAAATTTCTGGCACTGTGCTGTAAGCGATACGTGGTCAATAGTGGCCGGAGGCAGTCCTTAACCTTAAGCCGGCAGACAGCCTTGGCCGGCGCCGCTGCGTCTCGCGGGCAGACGACGCCCACGTTTGACGTGCTTGGGGGCCAGCGCCATCTAGTGGCGGCAAAACAGTGCCTGGATTTGGTTTCAAACAGTATAAAATAGTAGTTAAATAAGTATTACACCGAAATTTCTAAAAAAAAAAAAGCTTTTTATTTTTAAATAAGTATATAATATTTTTTTTTTTCATGCATTGTCATCGGAACCAAATATGTGTGCCGAATTTCTGCTCGATAGCTTCAGTGGAAGTGGGTGACATATTGATTGCAAGATTCCAGGACATACATACGAGTGAAGTTAAATAAAAGCTTTTAAAATTATACTGTTAATTTTTTTTTTAAAAAGCTCTTTGTAACTTTTATTTCTATTTTCATGCATTGTCATCGAAACCAAATATGTGTGCCGAATTTCAGCTCGATAGCTTGAGTGGAAGTGAGTGAAATATTGATTGCAAGATTCCAGGACATACATACCTACATACATACATACATACATACATACATACATACAAACGAGTGAAGTTAAATAAAGCTTTTAAAAACAAGTCCTATTTATTGGGGGTTGGCCCAACAAAAGTAGAAGCACGGGGTGTTAAATGCTAGTTTGATATTTTCAGATATAAGTCAGCTCAGTGTATGGCAATGGTAACCTATTACGATGGACCTAAACATAAGTAATGATGATGCATATACCTCTGCCTAAAATTCCAGAGAAATACTTGATGTTATATTATCTAATGTTATGTTAAAAGAGCAAATGCATGCAACACTCATCTGCTGCGGCCCATAACAACGACAGACCTTGGGCAAGATTTATAAGTTTTGTTCAAAGTCAGTCACAGACACGCTGCCCTATTAGGACTAAGGTCGCCTCTAAGGTGTAACCGTAAACCTAGCATCTTATTAAAAGTCAACTTTTTCTTACTACCCCGCGTTGTCTTCTGAAGAGACTTCGCAGTCGAAGTTGTCTTCTCCCAAGACTTGTCTACTCGTACTACTTTTCCAAAACAACTGCATGCATCATACGGGGTCAAACTGAATCTGAGCAGCTCATCACGCCCCCTTTTCAGCAGGTTCCTTCTACGATTTTACTTTTTTTAAATCATTAAACAAATTTAATTATAATTTTGTAGTATGTTTTTGTCAAAATTATATTATACTAGTGGACGCCCGCAGCATCGCTCGCGTGGAATTAGACATAATGATAGATTCTTCATAACGCGTTAACTTTAGCTCCACAAATTTGTAATGAATTCGTAAATGTGTTATCCCCTATGTTTATTTTACACCCTTAAGGGAATGCCATATTTATTTATATCTAATCAAAAGCCTAAAATATAAATTTTATGCTTCTTGTTCTGAAAATTCCCCCTTTTCGACCCTTTACAACACTTTTTTCCAATTAAAAAGTAGCCTTTGTCCTTTTTCAGGCTCTAGACTATTTGTGTACCAAATTTCATTTAAATCGGTTCAGTAGTTTTGGCGTGAAAGCTAGATAGACAGACAGAGTAATTTCGTATTTATAATATTAGTATGGATTTTGTTCTACATTTCCCAATCTGAAAAAACACAAGCCTTGTCACGCTTTTAGGCACTATCGTAGAGCTAGAATTATTTATCATATTATATAATTAGGTCAGTCGAAGCCAGATTTGGCCGGTTTTCAACTAATAGTCTTCTATTTCGATTAACAAGACTTAATGTGATTTTATGTGGTTCGTCTATTGTGCCGATTTCTAACAATCAATTAGTAATGATGGTAATAATTATTTCTTTGCATTCAACGTTTTATAAATGCTTGCTTGGTTTATCAACATTATTTCCAATTATAACTTACCCTAGGAATCTCTTAATTGGATGCCTAAATATTTAGTTTTCAAGAGGCGTTCCTGGGTAAACCATGGATGCTGCTGTTAATTATTATGTTTATTTTGCTTTCACATTACACATAATTATAAACATTGAATAGCACATGAACCCAATTTATTGGGATTGCAATAAATAATAAATGAGTGGTCATATGATGGAGGAAAATACCTAACATTAAGAGAGAGGAATATTTTAGCTATTCGTATGTATAGAAAGAATACTAGACTTGTAAGATAGAAGAGATTATAATTATACTCTTCTAGTTTGTAATAACACTTTCTCCAGCTCCACTATAAGGTTAATAATAATGAAACTGCATTGAATAATTAAATTGCAAAATTTTAATTGAGTAAGTATCTAGTTTTTTGCCATGTTCTTCTCGGCAGCATCCACTTGGTGAGCCGATGGTGGATAAAAATGAAATGACGTTCATTAAGCGTATATCATACTCGTATAATGAAAAAAAAACCAGATACTTAATGGAAAAAAATGTACCGTCAACTAAATTTTTCTACTAAAATGGTAGAATTTTATTTTATCTAGAAACACAGACACGGATTCTTAAATCAGCACTGGCGGGTGTGTATTTTTTTTGCACTAACCGACAATGGGCCACATCCTCATCTAAGGGGGATAGCGCCGCTGCATGCACGCCCCCCTGACGTCCGACCGCTCCCTAGAGAGCTGTTGGACCTTCTTCCTCCCGACCATCAGGGGGGAAACAGCGACTAACGGCTGCAGATGACACACCGTCTCCCACGCTCAACAGCGGGGAGGTCACCGATGGGGTTCACCCCTGGAGCAATTGCCCGGATAGAAGGACCATCCTTAAATCCGAATTCCCTCACGCAGGAGCGCTCACAGCGCCGCGAAAGAGGAGGAAAGGTTTCGTTTCGTGTTTTTTTTTTGTAATAACCGATTTATCGGTGCGCGACTGGTTTTACGATGTCTGTTTACGATACTTGTACTATATAGCCGTCCGCGTTACAGCTCGCGTAATGACGACAGGCATCAACAAGCATCATGGTTTCAATATTGGTTTTGATGGCTGAAGAATGGAATCCACAGGGTCACAGGGCTAATAAATCCTTTGTGTGATGTTTTAAGTTGACTTTATTATTTCTAACTTGAAATCTCCAATAGGGCATTGGATTTGTGCCTGGTATATGACAATAATATATTATAAAATTATTAGTTACAAAAAAAAATTGTAATAATTAGTAAGTATTTATGGGAAAATGTTTTCGCTTTTACAATAAAATACCTGAAAATATTACTTGTCTCTCCTGAAACATTAAATGTACTTGTATCAAATTATTAAATTGTAAATATTGAGAAGATAACTATTGACTTTCTTGCCGTGTTCTTCTCGGTAGCATCAACTTTGTATACCGGCGGTAGATAAAACATGTAATAACGTTCATTAACCTTTACATGAAAAATAAACGAGTCTAAAACTGAATCTGAAACGAGCTTCTGCTTTAAAATACTAAATGTAATGTATTTTAAACATTTTGATTTAAATCAAATTGATGGTAATCTCATTTAATGTTATTACCCCATTGTATGTAATATTAACAACCTGGAACATAAGAAAAATTCGAGAAATTTCACAATTTATGAACTCTCAAGAAAACCGGTTGCTATTCTACCAGCACAGCACAGGAACTTGAATTAATAAATTAATAAATACAATGTTGCCAACTAAAACAAGTTATTTCAAACTATTTGTATTGGTTTCTTAGTACTACGCATTAGTCAGTCCAAGAAGTATACAATCCTTCAGACCTAGAATAACAAAATACTCAGAAAAGCCTTAAACCCGAACTTGCCGCTAAACCCATTCCAGTTCCCGAAGCCTCCCTAAAAGACTTTTACGTTCATACAGCCAAATAGTCAGATAAAAAATAGATAAACAGTGTCGTACAAAACTTTAACAGTTATGTAAACGACATAAAATCCACAGTGGGGATTAACCCCATTCGCCTGCATGCAGATTCCAGACATAGATATAGACATAGATAAAGATAACATATCTGTTTATGCTGGACGACATAATTTTTGGATATTATCTGAAATTCCTGGACACGGTACGTGCAATTTTCTAGAGTAGTATCTATTTGAGTTTCGTTCTGGAGTAAAGCACCAATAACCCCATTTTAGTGTTTACTAGTGGACGCCCGCAGCTACGCTCGCGTGGGAATATACATAACAATATTTTCGAATTCACCTAGTATATAGCCTATGTTACTCAGTGAAGATGCACTTCTAATGGTGAAAGAATTTTTGAAATCGGTCCAGTCGTTTTTGTGTGAAAACATTACAAACACATCTTTTCTCTTTATAATATTAGTATAGAAGTATGGATAAATTGCGCACGAGTTTTTTTATTGACTTATCAGAGAAATAGGACCGGGTTAGGTGACGCCGTTTTGGAGAGGGCTTTGAGAGTGGGCTCATAAAGGTGAATGGATGGATTTCCACAATCCACCGTAAATGATTGTGACACTTGTCACAATCATTTCTTTTAAAACTCTTACTTGGAAAACTATTTTTTGTACCACTTTAAAGTTGAATGTAGTGGCCCGTCTACTTGGCACAATTCTGTTATAATTTGTAAAAAAAATACCTGTAAACAATTACAGATCTATCTATCACAGAGAGAGACTTTAATGACATAAACTGAACAAAATTAATGCTGATTATTAATTATAGTTGTTACGAGGAGGGGTCAGAATTAAATTGAAAAAAAAATGTCAAGATTGACAGTGGACATGAATCGAAACGAACTTGTACAGTTCTTCGTGTGAATTATTACACACAGCCACAACCAGAAACTAATAACCTCATTACAGAAGCAATCATTCTTAAGAGCAATAAAATATCCTACTTGGCGACAAAAAATCATTGGAAAATATAAAGCAGCACTCAGCAGTCCTAAGATAATGCCAAATCGGTCAAAGGAATGCTTTAAGTTTGGTAAAAATAAAATAAAACTGCGTACGAACTGCGTCTCGCAGCCGACAGCAGGCGATGCGCGATGAAGGAATTAATACAAAAAAATCAATATAGAGTTTCTCCTTTCAATGTGATCAAGAATCCATATCCATATCCATACTAATATTATAAATGTGAAAGTGTGTTTGTTTGTTTGTTTGTTTGTCCGTCTTTCAAGTCGCAACGAAGCTATTATATGGTATGGTTTTTGTGTGTGGAGATAGTGAGGAGGGTGGAGAGTGACGTAGGCTACTTTTTACCGCGGTAAAACATCGCCATTGGAAGATATCGATGTTTTGTTATTTGCTAGATATTTAGTTCCGGATGTTGTTAATAGATGGCATTGTTAATTCCCTTTAACCACGCGGGCGGAGCTGCGGGTAAAAGCTAGTAAATCTATATCTATATATATAAAAGGAGAAGGTGACTGACTGACTGACTGACTGACTGACTGACTGACTGACTGACATATCAACGCAGGGCCTAAACCATAAGGGCTAGAAACTTGAAATTTTGCACAGGGGTTCCTTTTACAACGTAGGGGAGCACTAAGAAAGGATTTTTGAAAATTCACCCCCTAAGGGGGTAAAACGGGGGTGCAAAGTTAGTATGAAACTTTGCCGTTTTTGAAGTCGTTAGACGGGTAGACGTCGTTAATGGGTCTAATTCTACGCGAGCGAAGCTGCGAGCGTCCACTAGTACATATATAAAAGGAGAAGCTGACTGACTGACTGACATATCAACGCAGGGCCTAAACTGTAAGGGTTAGAAACTTGAAATTTTGCAAAGGGGTTCCTTTTATAACGTAGGGGAGCACTAAGAAAGGATTTTTGAAAATTCATCCCCTAAGGGGGTAAAAAGGGAGTGCAAAGTTAGTATAAAACTTTGCCTTTTTGAAGTCAAGTGGAAACTCGAACGCGGGCAGACGTCGTTAATGGGTCTAATTCTACGCGAGCGAAGCTGCGGGCGTCCACTAGTTCTTTACATAAACGTCGTAATATTACGATCCATTTTATAGGTCAAACCTCATCCTATGTGGTTGTTTGATTTGTGAGTGTGAAATGTTACACTGAGTGTGAGTATAGAAAAAAAAAACAATGGAAACCGCAAATACTTCTCTTTGAGTGCCCGCTGCAGCTTCTTACTTTTTGCTCTTAGAGAAGTTTTATATTCCAGTGCACAGTTGCACTCGCGATATATTAAAATATTATGAATATTATTGTTTAATAGTACAAAATATAAATTGTATATTTCAGTATAATAGCTCGGTGAGACTGCATTCTGTTTTGTAAATAATGTGTAGGCCAATTGAACTATGACTGAGGTAGCATAATTTAAATATTATGTTGATCATTGACTGAATGGAACATGAAAGGCCACCATTAAAGATCTTCTTGAAGTAAAAAGATCATACTTTAACATTTAACCACTCACCTCCAAATAATAATAAACGAGCATCTTTGCATTTCCTTACAACAACACCCCTGTATTCCTACAGGAGCTTTATAAACACAAACATTCTTTATTTTCGCCAGCATACACGTATGCATGTTTTGTAAAGCAGGAAATAAGAACACACAAACATTAATTATTAATAACATAACAATTATCTAACAACCGCTGATTTCAGGACGACCCTTGAATATGAACTGGCACGAAACCAGTTGTCCTTTTTTTAAAAGCTTTTATTTAACTTCAATCGTATGTATCTATGTATGTATGTATGTATGTATGTATGAATGTCCTGGAGTCTTACAATCAATATTTCACCCACTTCCACTGAAGCTATGGAGCTGAAATTTGGCACACATTTGGTTCCGATGACAATGCACGATTCAATAATTCATAGTTGAAGTTACCGTCTTACTCACGTGTGATTTAAGTCTATATTCAGAGTTGATGATACCACAAATAAATAGTGATATTTAAGTGTGGTAACTTCAACTATGAATATATACACTCACGAATTGTCCTTTTTTTAAACGGCACTGCTCGCGTGTGCTAAGACGCGTCCTTTACGCAAGTAGTACGCTAGTTTCGAAGCGTGCCAAGTGGGAGTGGGAGGACCGCTATGAAGTTGAAATTGCATGCATCCGTAGGGTTGGGTGCATCCTTTTATCCTTTTTAACATTTTCAGTACATGTGCATTGTTTCAATAAGTCGATTTTTTTCAACAATCCGTAACTTATTTGAAAGAGCCAACAGAGAACCTACCTCCACCAATACGCATTGGAGCAGCGGATGGAGTATGCTTTAGAACTCCCGACAGATTAGTCTGCGGGAGAGACCTGTGCCCAGCAGTGGGACGTGTATGGGTTGTAGCATAAAGAGAACGTATAAAGGTTGTAACTTATAACCTATTTAAATATAAGAATTAAAATTTTACAAACACAACTGGTGAAAAGTGGTTGTACTTCTGCCTACCTCTTTGGTGAAATACAGGCGCGATGTTGTGTTATGATGACTATTTATTTATTCTCGGAGTTAATAATATTATCAAAGCGGATATTTCGCAAAATACTAATAAAATAGTATTCCATACTAATACTACGTAGTACGTACAAACATTGGGAGAGTTAGTCCAGCTTGGGGCCCATTAAATCTGCAATAATGCATTCATTGCACGCATCGACCAGTAGGGTTGTCAACTGCGAGTTTTCATTAATATGCAATCTTGCCTCCCAAAAACAGTGATAGACTTTAAACGAGATTCTTACATGTCCCGTTTAAATTTGATCACAGCTTTTAGGATGGATCTTTCTACAGATACGCCATAGCACGGTGGTGAGTGAAACTCCGCCGAACCACGGGTCCAGGGTTCGAAACCTAGGGCAGATATTTGGCAGATAAATATTTAGACCTTCGCCACTCGCAACATTGGCTTACGCAAGCGTTTCCCTTTTTTACTGAACTGATCTGATGAGCGCTAGTAGCTTGAATTGGACTTACTCCACCACGCTGCTCCAATGCGGTTTGGTGGAGGGGTAAGTGGCCAACCCAGTGTCGAATGTTCTCAAGCCACCCGAAGGTCTTCGACAAGGCTTAACGACTGTTTCCAATTGAAAACAACCGGGACCGACGGCTTTACGTGCCCTCCGAAGCACGATAGCGTCCATGAAATTTTACTAGCGGTCACCCATCCACAGACCGACCGCGCCCGTCGTTGCTATACTTTGGAATACATAATCGCAAATCCTAATGGCCGCTCGGCCCTGCTTGCTTTACGAACGAACTGGCGACAGTGATCCGGGCCGGCTTGTTCGGGGGCCCATTAACTGTGCAATAATGCGTCCACTGCAGACTGCTGCAGGGCTGTCGCGCGAGAGTTATTGCGTAAAAAAAACTTTTTATCGCCCCTAGGTCAGCGCGTGACGTACGGTCGGAGATAAATTTCAAGAATGTATTTGTCGGTGTGAAATATGCGCGGTTCAAGTCGCTCGCTTCGTCGAATATGCTTTTGTCGGTGTTGCGGAGTTGGAGAGGTTTCGTTGGGTTTTGTTTATTTATTTATTAACTCTTTACAGTAATGTAATGCCTAGTGGCCTTTTCTGCCAGTCAAACCGATGGCAAAGAGAGGTTGTGGCGGGTGCATTTAATAATAATAACAATATTATTTTAGTCTTGTGATATTTAAGTGCATAATATTATGTACCGTACATTATTGATCGAAGATGTACCTACTTAAATATTAATTTTGTAATGGTGGGTTTTCTTGTCGTGATGAGTTAAAGTAAGTAATGTGCTTGCTTTTTTTTCTAATTTGACATGTTATCTTTTACATTTGATTTTTTTTGTTTTTTTTTTATGTTGCATGATTAAATTTAATTGTTTGTGAACGCCTGCGCCTGCCGCTGTAAGTTCGCAGACTTAAATAGAAGTCAGCTTGTGAAGTACGGTAAGTCTGGGGATAAAGTCAAGAACGTATCAATCGGTACAATAAGGGAAGTTTAAGCCGCTCGCTTCGTCGAATATGCTTGTGTCAGATGCTTTTTAAGACTTCAAAAGGAAGAGTTTATCAATTCGTCTGAACCTTTTTTTGTCGTGTATTTGTAGCGTTCTAGCTTCCATATTTAAACGGGTTTTGTGTTTGAGATTAGTCGTTGGTTTTTCTTATATTGTTGAATTTGCGGTATGTTTACTACGCGGCGTCGAAGTCTAGCGCTGGAGCGCAAAAGTCAAAATTCAGGTATCGTTTGGGAGAAACAGTCGTATTCATAAATAGTTTCAGAACGTTGATTCAAGTTGCAACCAAGTCTATGATAGTCAGGTAACCTTTATAGTCTGCATCCCACTGCACCCAGAAGAGACCCGTGCCCAGCATTCCACTGCTGGGCACGGTTCTCTTCTCACAATTGAGCGCCCTTGAGCATGCTTACCACGCTGTTCCATTGCACTGTGGTTCTTGTGGCTATTGATGGAAATTTTTAGTTAATTAACGGAGTCAACGACGACGTTAATTTATCTTGTATGACAACTAAATCTGACAACGTGCCCTCCATAGCACGGAACGCTCAAGATATTCGCGACCGGTCGACACCGGCGCGGCTTAACATCGATCAGATGACTTTATAACCACGTTCCTACTAGCGTTCGCCCATGTTATAGTCTACAGTGAAGTATTATAGTGTGTTTGATAGCCCATTAACACGGCTGATGGCGTTACTGTCGCCACGAGCTCACAGTAACCAGTGACGACGATCGCCTAGTTTAAAATTCGAACGGATTCATGAGGCCTGGGTTCAAATCCAGTACGCACAAAAAACTTGTAGCATTTCAAAATCAAAAAATAATTGATTGTCATAAACATACTAGTAAGGAATATAATAATTAATATAATTCACTTGCTGCCGAAAAATTTGTCTCAAAAGACGAAAACAGTTACTCAAACTCAACTTGTCGCTTGCTAAGACGTAAGTACCTACTCGTAAATGCTACGAAGTACGGTATAATAATTGTAAAACCTACTTTTCGTCATGTTTGTTTATTCTTTTAATGCTTTTGTAAAAAAAATTTAACGTGATAAACTTTAATTTACCTACATCATACATAACACTCCAAATGTAGAGTCCATAGCACAATGGCTTGCGTCGATTCAATGTGATTGACAGAGTTTGGAGAAGTAATTAGTGCACCTTAATAAGAAGAACCAGTGAGGACTAAGATGCTCTCCTCCAGGAAAGTGTACCGAAGGTCTACAGTTTTCTTTTGACGAATTTATAAATATGTTTACTAATCTCTCCATAAATTCCTTTAAACGCGCTTAGTAACAAACATTATGTAGATTCAATCAGCCCCATAATCCTGTCTTCTTTGCACTGTCAATTACTGTCAGTGTGGTCACTATAAAAATACTTAGCAACACAAACATAACATCATAGAATAACGCTGTATTCCTCTGAAGGGGTAGGTAATATGTACAAACACTTTTCACTAATTATTTTTAGAACCTCAATGCCTATAAGGCAGGCCAACGAAGTATTGGCCGCCCCCGACGAGGTGGGCTGACGACCTGAAGAAGACAGCGGGAAATCGTTGGATTCAGAGGGCGCAGGATCGAGAGGAGTGGCATCGATTGAGGGAGGCCTATGTCCAGCAGTGGACCCAAAATGGCTGATGGATGGATGGAATGCCTATAGCCATATACCGAGCACGATATAGAACTCATTATTACTTCGTCCGACCCAGGAATCGAACGCAAGACCTCCAGTTCAAAAGTCGCCCTTGCGAATACTGGATAAACCAAACAATTTAGTACTTCAAACATAAAATATTAAGTGAAACATTTGTTTTGGAGTGAATTGAATGAAATTAAATATTTTCGCTGTATGGTAATATTCCAAATAAACAAATCTTTACTCTTTGGATGAGTGGTCATGCACAATGATCCACGCTGCGACCCATAGACGTCCCACTGCTGGGCACGGGTCTCCCCCACAGACACTGCTGCGGGAGGTCTAGAGAATACTCCACCACGCTGCTCCAATGCGGATTGGTGGAGAGGTTAGTGGCCAACCCAGTGTCGAATGTTCTCAAGCCACCCGAAGGTCTTTTCAAGGCTTAACGACTGTTTCCAGAATTGAAAACAAACAGGACCTACGGATTTACGTGCCCTCCGAAGCACGAAGTCCATGAAATTTTGCCACTAGCGGTCACCCATCAACAAACCGACCGCGCCCGTCGTTGCTTAACTCTTTCGATCACATTGAATCGACGTGAGCAATTGGGCTATGGACGCTACTACAATGATCCACAAATGCCTACAACATGTCCTGTCTTGTGATAGGGAAAACTTGCAAAACATGGAATTTGCATTAACAAGACCATTTTGAAGGGCCATTACAAGAGGGAGGGGGTTAAACAAGCGTATGTGCCAGGGCAGGTGAAATACACTTCCGCCCTTACTAATATAAATAGGAAAGTGTGTTGGTTGGTTTGTCTTTCTTCTCCTCAACGGAACGATGGATCGATGTGATTTTTGCATAGATGTAGTATACGGCCTGGAGAGTGACATAGGTTACTTTTATTTCCGGAATATTACATAGTTCCCATGTAATGGACAAAACACTGAAATATTCGTTCGATTTTCAAGCGATAATAATTTTTAACTATAGCCCAGTGACTATAGAACTCGCCGATCACTCGAGCGGTCCGGGTTCAATTTCCAGCGGCACGCACCAATGACTTTTCTATGTTATGTGCGATTTAAGAAATTAAATGTCACTTGCTGTTACGGTGAAGGACACATCGTCAGGAAACCCTCATGCCTGAGATTTCTCATAATGCAATAAAGGAACTTGGCCAGCGTGGTGGACTAAGGTCTAATCCCTCCCATTCTGAGAGGAGACCCGTGCCCAGCAGTGGGATAAAGAAAAGTGGGATAAAGGGTTGTGTTGATGAAGATGATGAAAATAGTAGAATACAGAAAGGTATTCTAAAATTATGTAAATAAAATGAAAATTATGAAAAATAAATGAATCTGAATAATTTATTAGACCTTCCACATTGATATCAGGCAGAGCAAGCGTATAGCTCGATATTTTCTGTGTCGCCGGAGCCCACCAGCTAATACAATCTTGTATCGCAAATTAAAATAGACGTTTCTTGAAGAATTGTTTTTGTGCCGAAAAAAGTCTATCTGGCGCTGTAGATAATTTAGTTACGAGATTACTCGCAGTAAATTGGATTTTGTAGGTAAGACTGGTCACAATCACATGTCACTTTGACCTTCTGTATTATCTTTTTTCTCTCATCAAGGCTGTCGATATAGTTGAGTATTGTGGTTAAGTTTTTTTTTTAAGTAAAACTTCTTTAGGCGCGACTAGGGAGTAACTCAGAGTTTTGATTCTGATGGATGTTCCGGTTAGTTTCATACGCCCATGACAACTGTGACTGACTTTGAACAAGACTCAATTAGGGACTGGGATGGATAGTCCAATTAATTCAGAGAGTTAATTAGAACATTAGTTGGTCAGTTCGTTAGTAGGTATCGGGACTGGGGACTGTTAGTGATAGGTAGTCCTGTTAGTTGGTGTTAGTAATAGTCCAGTTAGTACTTGTTAGTAGGAGTCTCGTTCTAACTCAGTCACAGATGTGTTGCTACCCTTGAGGACTAAGATGGTCGCCTCTAAAAAGTTGAACCGCACCTTTCCAACCGGACCACAATTGCTTTAAAACCAATTATTACACGGCGGAAATGGTATTAGGTACCGTGGCGGGCGGTGGTACTGCCCCGGGCGAACTCTATATGGAACCAATTAGGTTTCATTCAAAACCTATTTGGTATCCTATGTATAATTCACCCTAGTTAGGCCTATGTGAACGGCGATGAAGATACGCGGTCTTGATACGCAGCTCTGATACCCCGGGATTAGTGAAAACATACACCAACACACACACCGAGTGACACTACGGATAACTGTCGTCGAGTCTACTTACCCTGTGGATGCCTTGTTTTGGGGCGAAACACGTGTTGGTGTTGGTGTATGTTTTCACTAATCGCGTGTGCATGTTTCCTGTGTGGGAGGGAGGGAGGTGCTGCGTGCATGAAGGTATACACCACCATACAATTTTGTTCGCGGATTGTTGCAAAGTAGTTCAATCCTAGGTTTGCATTAATGGGAGTTCCGCAAACTAACGCCTGATACAATTAGTTAAATGATACAATGTCTCGACCCGGCTTAAAACATCTGATATGTCATCTGACGATACGGTTCGTTTCGCTCAGCGAACTCAAGCACAGACTCAAGTGTCTGGAGAGTACGTTCAATTTGTTTTACGACACGCCTTTCTTATTTATCGTAAATTCGACAGCTAAATAAATGAGATTTAACTAAAAAACTCGTCCCCACTCATCCCGTGGTGACCCCAGTCGTCCTCTCAAGGTGAAAGGCAAAGCAATCGGCCTGGAACACAATACAAGACAAATAGCTCGGGCCCGTATCTTAAGCTGTGTAACGAGTATGTTTTTGTGGTTTTCTAAGGAGTTTTACACAAACAATCATGGTTTGGTTAACACGACGTGTTTGCGTATTTTGTGTTTAAGAAAGATTAGCAGAAAATATCTTGATCACGTTAAATTGATCTCTCATTTTGCTAGTGTTCATCTTAATAGCAATTAACACAACAAGCTAAGGTATCAACGGACCGCGCCCGTCGTTGCTTAACTCTTTTGATCACATTGAATCGACGCAAGCCATTGGGCTATGGACGCTATGTAGTGGAGTGTACCTACTCTATACTGTGGAACTCCCTTTGGCTGTTGCAGAGGTTGCCCAGCAGTGGGACGCGTGGGTTGTGGCAAGCAAACAAATATTGACAGAAAAGAAGAAAACGCGCACATTTTCATGCACTCAATTTAATTTGTCAGCGAGGTTTCCAAAGTATAGTACAAATGCATTGTTTACTGACACTGTGGCAGTGTTCAAACAACGACACCTCCGACTTGAAAGACAATAGTCGCCGGTAAAAAATTATGTTAAGAAAATAAATTCTTCACAACAATTTCACATACATACTAGCAGTTTCGCGCGGTTTCACCTACACTTAAAGCTAGTGTAAACAACTGTCTTTTTTTAAAAAGAAAAAAAGCTTTTATTTAACTTCACTCGTATGTATGTATGTATGTATGTATGTCCTGGAATCTAGCAATCAATATTTCACCCACTTCCACTGAAGCTATCGAGCTGAAATTTGGCACACACATTTGGTTCCGAGGACAATGCATGAAAAAAATTGTAAGTAGTTTTCTAGTGATCCTAACTGAAGTAGGTTTAATTTCCATCAGCCCTTTTGGGTCCACTGCTGGACATAGACCTCCCTCAATCATCGAGAGTGGAGATTAAATTATTATTATGGCTATAGATGCTACTTCGATGTACCATTAAAATGTGTGTTCATTTAATTCAAGTATTTTGAATACATTTTTTAATAATAATAATAATAGGTTTGTGCACTTCCAACTGCATAAAAACTTTAATCATAGTAAATTTCACATTCCTCCTTTCGATCATTAATTCAAAATAAAGGGTGCTTATCCCAATGTAAGGACAAGAACCTTTAATATCGCTATTGATGCGTAAGTCGTTAAGTGTAATTCACAAGGGGTTGACTCCTAAATCGTCCCTCTATTTTGTTTCCCACACATTAGTTTGCCCTTCAACATCACCTTAGCAATTGCAAGTAATTTATCTTCGAAATTAATCGCTTGTTTAATACGAAAAAGTCATTTTAGTATTTATATTACACTTAGTGAAGTTGAATGGAACGTTCGATCCGGCGAAGTACCAGCGGCTTGCGGTGATTGTTACTTGTTTTTGAACTAGCATTCAAAATAAGTTTATTACTAAGACTAATTTTGATTAATATATTTAAACATATTTTAAAATGGAAATCAGTAAGAGTAATTTTGTTAATTATATTCAGTCTAAGAATAGGTATACTTCTGTCCGAACTGCTCGGAATCAAGGGTCGTACTGAAAACCAGCGGTCGTGGTCCGCCACGGCTAATGCTGAGTACGGCCCCTTTTCGACAAATTCTTACTTCATTAGGTTAAGTAGCTTTTAAGGTCAATTTATTTTATTTTTGTTGTGTGTTGTATGAAATTTGTCGAAATAAACTATTCTTATTCTTATTCTTAATTTTGCATACGACCTATCTTATACTTGAAAATGTCAATCAAATTCATGCATACTATTGTATTAACTTTTTGTATACTACTATTACTATTATACTATTGTCTATTATGTATGTACTATTGTATACTATTGTATCAATATATGGAACTCATGGGATTTAGAAAACTCTCAAGATGATGCACTGAAACTTGAAGGGTTCATAACGACGATATCCAAGTGTGCGTCTACGGCGACCCGCTGTTGACGTCCCACTGCTGGGCACGTGTCATTTTATGTCATTTTGTTGGCCAATAGTATTATCATAAGAAGAAAATAGTCCCGTTATTAATCGGTCACGAAGTCGCTACACTTGAGGACCACGATGGGCGCCACTATTAAAATATAATCCTACAACCTTTCTAACCTTAACACTTAAATAACAAACTCAGCAAAATAATACATAGTATAAATAAAAACGATGTAAGTTTTACCGATCACGGAACCCGCTCACAATCCGACTCGCACTTAACCAGTTTCTGTTTTACTACCAGGAGGACATGAAATATGCTGACAGTAGTTTCATGCGTTGCGCTCAAATCAACGCTCGTAACTTCCGAACGTTAAGTCGGAACTAACGAATGAATGTGGTTTGTTTAGCTATCGTATTTACTCGCAGACTCGTTACTACCACGTCCCTGCTTGCTCTTTAATGTGCGAACGAGAAGCGCTCGTAGCCCTATGGCTCGAGTGCAAGTTGGCAACGTCGGGCGCGGTCGCCGCTATAGGCAAAGTGTTAGGCTCTGTGCTTCGGAGGGCACGTAACGGTTGTTTCAATTATGAACAGCGTGTACAACATCAAGTGGCGTTCAGTTGAGGTTGTTGGAAGACAACATACTGTTGGTATATAATATGTATTTCAAACCGAACAGTATAACATGAGGATTTGTCCTGAAGTACAGATATTAGAGAAGGTTTTCTTCCATACAAAATAATTAATCCTTAAAGAACTATCACTTCGTGTGGATGACGACGAGGGGCGGTGTTGAGTGACCCACTGCCGAACGCGGGTTTCGGGTTTGAATCCCGGTCGTTGCAGATATTGATTTCGCAGATAAATATTCGCAGTCGGATTTTGTGTAAGAGTGTAGCGTTGAACTTCCTTTTCTATTTTACTGATTGATAATTGAAAACAAACGGGACCTAAGACTTAACGTGCCCTCCGAAGCACGGTAGCACCTATGAAATATTACCACTCGCGATCATCCATACAAACCGACCGCGCCCGTGGTTGCTTGACTCTATCGATTACATTGAATCAACGCGAGCCACTGGGCTATGGACGCTACTTATGATGATAATCTACCAATTGGTATTACATCACATTACATTGATCATAGTGTGCCTGTAATATCCAGGTACGCTATAAATTCCCAATCTAGGTGCTTGCGGTAAATCTCACAGGTAAACCGACAGCCCTCCCCCTCTCCCCCCCATGAATTAACCTATTACGGTCATGAAAGCCATTTACCCCACGAATTTCGAGATTACATTATTTTGGTACGTTCATCACACGAACTAGCTACCTTCATCGGAATGTGGCCTTTAACTGATTAAAGTATGGTTATGGTAAAGCAAGTGGTGACCGTGTTGACCGGATTCGAACCCACGACCCCTGGCGTAACAGGCAGGGTCATACGCGCCAACGGGCCAGTCCGCCATAACACGACACCCTACTTGGTATGTTGTCCTGTTTTTTGTTTTACTTCTTGAATAATTTTCCACGACATTGTATTGACAACGTTAACATTTTGAATTGTGTCGCTGCGACCCATAGACGTCCCACTGCTGGGCACGAGTCTCCCCCACAGACATAGCTGCGGGAGGTCTAGAGCATACTCCACCACGCTGCTCCATTGCGGATTGGTGGAGGGTTTTAATTCTGTGCATCTATTAAATTCAATTTAGTTTTGCAAACTTTGGCGCTTCGCACGCACACAGTCTGTAAACACGACAGTATGTAAACTCCTTTAAAAAACTTACCGATACCCTCCTTGCGTATAATCGTGCAATTAATTATAATTCGATTATCCATATATTGCAGTTCTATGAGTTCCAGAAGGGATGGCTTTGGGTTTAAATTTTGGTTTTCCCCAAATTTCTGATGCAAAATTTTTTTTTTCTTTAAAATCTTGAGTTGTAAATCACATTTATTAATTTCCATCTGCAATTGTCATATACTCGTCAGTGATTTTTCAATAAGGTTAGCTCCTATGTCTTGGGTGCTTGACCAGGTCAATGAACCCAAACTATCGCTGATATACCATTGTGGTGCAGAAAAAACAGACCAGCTCACTCCACTAATGGGGTTTCCTGAACTGAATAACAAATGCGAGGGTTGGAAATGTCAAGTCAAACGATGTTGCGGAAAAGGGGTGGATACAAAGATGCCTCGCGTGATTGTGGATCTGTTTGCTCAAATTAGCTCATCAATTTATTCATTTTCTGGTCTAGCGATCGGTATAATATTATTTGTTGGTATTATTCAATGAATATAAATTAAATAATAATTAGTTAAATGCATCCCCTTTTTTCGAACGAAACACATGAAAAACCGAACTGCTGCGGACGCATATAGCAACCAGCAGCATATTAAAAATAATTAGATAGCCGAATTAAATATTAAACGAAACGCACTAATAATTATTCCAACTTACGAGTATATAGACTTAATTAATAATGAGCGAAACTGGATCTAAAATTTTGTTAGTTGATCCCACTATAATTGTCGATAATTTTTGTCAATTTGTTGCCCCAGTTTGAAGAACCATTTAAGATAATTTGAATGCTTTTAAGATTTACAATACAGATACAGAAGATATGGTATAAAATTATTATAAAATTAAAAATGTTTCTAAAAAACATTATTGTACCTATCACTTTTTATTTCACTGGATCAACAATTATTGGTTTTAATCTTGATCATTAACTGGGTGTTCCTGGTGAGAATATTTGGTCCAATATTTTGTCGTCATCGATTATGCATAGATAAACATATCCAGAATTGTATAAAAACTTCATTTTATAATAAAATATTTTAAATATTAATAAAAATTAAATATTATTAATATTAATAAAAATTTCATTTCCTTATCATTGTTTATTTGAAAATACATAAGAGTGGATCAAACAGAACAGAGCGTTAAAAAGCCAGTCAGGCAGGCGTCTAGTTATAAAATGATTGCCAAACTTTTAAATATGTTCTGCCGACCTCAAGTAGACGGTCAAGGCTGGGTTACACGGATGAAAAGTTTCCAGAGTATAATTTTTATTTACAACAAATTTTATCTGCTTTTTTTTTTTGTGGATACAGGATAGCAAACGAGCTTGCAGCACCACCCATCCGCTGCCGCCCATGACAACTGTGACTGACTTTGAATAAGACTCAATTAGGGACTGGGATGGTTAGTCCAATTAGTTGAGAAAGTTAATTAGAACATTAGTTGGTCAGTTCGTTAGTAGGTATGATTACCTACTTGAATAATTCAGTTCTCTAAAATTGAGAAAGTGAAAAAAAAATAGTTTCTCTATTTTAGGGAATTAAATTATTTTTATTACCATTTTATATATCTTTTGAATATTTAAACTGTAAAGTTTCATGTTGCTGCTGTAAAGTTTAAAGTTAGAACATGAGTACGTAAAATAATCATTGCCGCTCTCAATACGTCAAGCCCAGAACCCGACACGGTTCAGTCTACAACGAAACGAAAACGTCGAAACATAAAACGAAGGCTACGCCATGTGACAGTCATGTGGGTCTCGGGAGTCGGAGGCCGTTAACAACAACAGTCGGAGACGATGTCTGTCACACTATGGTTGGCTATATACAGCGGCGGGTCATCCGGGGGAGGGGCGGGGGGCACGCAAATGATAAGAGGGCGACGCGCGCCGCATCGATCCGCTGTGTGCCTCTACCCGCAGTCCCCCCCTCCCTAACCCCCACAAGCTTCTACACGCACACACAGGTCTTCATCTAATGTGTTCTGCCAAATGATCCGTTCCGAATATTAAGATGTCTGTGTAGTTGAAAACTGATAGTCATCTGCCCCGATCCGGTCGGTCAATAGATCATCGCTGGTGAATGTTCGATATCACGATAGATAATCGGGATAAGTATAAGGTTTACAGTTTGTTTCAAAAACAGTCTTGCCCCCAAAATGCATCCTTGGTGGACCCCATAAGATTTATAAGCAAAAAATGTTGGAATAAGAAAATTATAAAGGATAATTCGGAAGTTATTTGTATTTATTTTCACAGTTGTATTCCATTAGGCGAGCGCTGCGACCCCTCGGCGGTTAATTGAGCCCAGAGCCAGCCACGTGCGAGCAATTATTTACCTTCAGGTAACCACGTGGGTTGTCGCCCTTCGCTACATTTCATAGGACAGTAAAACTTTCTTGCGAAAACATTTTCACACGTAATCATAATAACGATACGTCTTAACACTGTAACGACTATTATAATACATATACAATATACTCTCGAAGCTGCTATCTACTTAAAATGTATACAACTACTGGCGATGCAATGCGGAGAAACTAACTAAAAATGAAGAAATAAGATTGTAAATTTACAGACATTCGGGTTTAATGTTTCTGCCGAGAACGGGTGATGGGAATCGCAGCTCTAATGTAAAAGTTTTAAGGTCCAAACTCACCAAGCAAACGAAATAAGTGTGAGATAGCCGAGACAGTGGAGTTAGTGTGTGGTCACGGGTAAAGGCTAGGCTGGGTGTTTAGATAAATACTTAAGTCTAGCTGCAACAATTTATTACTTAAACTGGTTTAACATTGCATTATTACTGCTAAATACATGAAACAAAACAGACAGTCGATAACTGCTTTGAAAAATCGCATGCGGTACGATCGGCATTGGATTTTCTTAAGACTACTTGAATTAACACTGAAATATAAAATAAAACAACACAAAATAGCTCTACGATTAATTTCTAGTGTCTCAAAAAGCATTGGCTAGTAAATAAACTGAAAGATAGCATTCGAGCGGTCCGGCGACACTCAATCTAGGGCACGTGATCTGCAGACACGCGAGCACCAGCTCAACTCACATTAGCCACAAACGGGAACAGTCCGAACGAGTCTCGTCTATCCGTCGATTATAAAACACACAGTCAACAGGAGCTGGCCGATTTTTTTAAACTATAACACGTCGCTCGCGAATTGAAATTCCGCGGAGTCCTCATTTGGTTGTCTAGAGCACCATGGCACGGGCGTTTCGCGCGGCGGTCGCGACTCGACTGAGGCGGGGGCGGTTCCCTCCCGGCCGCTGCATCCTTCAAACGCTCCGATAATCGGGAGAAAATACAACACAGCTGCAAGGAGAGGATGCGGCATAGTGCTCTTTTTTGGCGATGATTCAGGCGGTAATTGCACGAGCCCGCTGGTCGGGTGCTTGAACCCGCTGGCCACGTCGCGCAATTGTTACTATGGAACACCGATTTGTGCAACATAACAGCGCAGTACTTTGCTCGACTTATCGTTAAACTTTGCGGCGAATTAAGCATGCTCTGGCGTGCGTTTGATGGGGTCGAGTTGTTTGTTCAAGGCGGAATTGTTCTGCTTAGAATTTGGAATTGAATTGTGTTCTTGATAATTGGAAACTGGAAATAAAAGCAATACCTTCTTGCACTAGAAATAAGTATGACAACTCAGTAAGGATACGTCAAAGTGCACAGGGGCCGCACTGAAAATCATCGTCATGGATTTATTTTGAAAACATTACATACTGAAAAGTGTGAAACGTTTCCTTCAAGGCAGGAAACGCACCTGTGATACCCCTGGTGTCGCACGTATCCATAGACGACGGTGACCACTTACCATCAGGTGGTAGGGCCACCTGATGGTAAGTGGTCACCGTCGTCTGTCTGTTTGTCCGTCTACATTATATAAAAAAATACTGAGTGCGGCCCCATTTTGTATTTTTTTTTACATGCAATCATTATATTATAATCATATCTGCGGCGTTGGCACTGCCCCGAACATTCTCTAAGTCTAAGTTGAACCTATATTGTTTCCCTGTAAGCTATATTGGTTCTTTAAAGGCTCTATATAAGCTAGAGGGTTCAGTCCCCGGCTCGAGCAACAACTATTAGGTGTTTCTAACTTGAGGTAGCAGCTTAGAGTTTTGATTTGTGGCTGGTGTATGGAAATAGGCTTACCTTTGACTCATCTGACCTAAAAATAACTTCCTATAAACCCCTTCGGGGAAAAAGAGGTATAATGTTGTTATGTCAAGGCTCCATAACTTTTTTAAAGTGAACCTTTACATTTTTAACTATGGAAAATTGAAAATAACCTCCAACTCGGTGACCCAGTTAATCGATGCCAAAGGTCTACCGTGCAGTTCGAGATAAATCAAGATCTTAATAGTGAATTATTGCCTGATTTAGCGTCCATAGCCCAATGGCTCGCGTCGATTCAATGTGATCGAAAGAGTTAGGCAACGAAGGGCGCGGTCGGTTTGTGGATGGGTGACCGCTAGTGGCAAAATTTCATGGACGCTACCATGCTTCAGAGGGCACGTAAAGCCGTCGGTCCCGGTTGTTTTCAATGCTGGAAACAGTTGTTTCCAATCACACCACTTCTAGCGGTACGCAACCCAGTTTCCGAGTCACCTGTAGAATGGGCATACAGCCGAGGTATTTCCTTTTGGCTCCACGTCGCACTTCAAAAAGGGCGTAAATCTCATCCTTGAAGTCCGGCAGCGCACATGATTTGTGATGCCGCTGGTGTCGCACGTGTCCATAGGCGATGGTGACCACTTACCATCAGGTGGCCCATACGTATGTCAATCCGTCATGGTTAACAGCTATAGTACGGGCTCTTGCTAGTTTTTTTTTTAATTAAATATCATAGACATTCTCACACACAGCCATCTGATCCCAAATTAGGCGCGAGCTTGTACTATGGGTGTCAGAAACTGATAAACATACATAGATATTTTTAAATAAATAAATAAAATAAATAAATTAACATCCAGACACAGAACAAATACAAGTATTCGTCACACGAATGTTTTTTCTGATTTGGATTCGAACCCACGACCTCTGGCGTAACAGGCAGGGTCACAACCGATTGCGCCAACGGGTCCGTCATATTTATTCAATTAATAGAATTGTGTCCATGTTCGTGACCACTTGAATATTTATTCAATTAATAGAATTGTGTCCATGTTCCTGACCACTTGAATATTTATTCAATTAATAGAATTGTGTCCATGTTCCTGACCACTTGAATAAAACAAACCGTTACCTAAGAATTATGCGGCGGGTTATCAAGGTCTGCCATTATTTCCTCAATCGGTTTAAAGTTTGGCATACAGAAATATTTCCGTTAACTTGGCACAAATTCCGAGCTTAGTTGATGCTCATTGGTTCGTGTGATAGTTACCGAGTATGGCGTAACTATTTGCCTTCGGGCAATCGCATAAATACTGAGTTTTATTGAACTAATCAAGATTTTTAATCGACTTAAAAATAGGATGTTATTTATTTATTTATAAACTTTTATTGACACCTCTAAAGAAATAATTGTACAATGGCGGACTTAATGCCTCATGGCATTTTCTATCAGTATAATAATATAATCAATTTAAAACGTATTTTTGTAATATAATCTTTTTTTTTTCTAAACCTACTTCAAATCAATCAGATCAAATCCTGAGACTTTTCGAAAATTATTAAATGTTACTAGCTGTATAAGTAAAGTACTTACAGCGCTGACAGCCCAGTGGCAACCGAACTCACAGTGTGGGCTCAAATCCAAGCGGCACACATGAATGATTTTACTAAAATATGTGAGACTAGTGGACCAAGAAACTGAACTTGAAATTTTGCACAGGGGTTCCTTTTATAACGTAGGGAAGCACTAAGAAAGGATTTTTGAAAATTCATCTCATATGGAGGTAAAACGGGGGTGCAAAGTTTCATAGTTTCAAGTTTCAACAGTATAGCTCTTATAGTTTCTGAAAAAAGTGGCGGACGGACAGACAGACAGACAGAAAGACATGACGAATCCATAAGGGTCCCGTTTTTTGCCATCTGCTACGGAACCCTAAAAAGATAGAAAACCTAAAAATGCATTCGATTTTGAGCCTCCGAATAAAACGGAATTCTTTACAAAGATGTTGCTACGAAAAGTGGTGGGTGCTACGAACTGCTACGTACTGCTACGAATAACGTAGCTGTAGGTCTACGAATCATCTACAAATTTTACATGTATGTTTCCTCACGATGTTTTACTAATGGGCTTGTTTTCTCGGGGTGGGTCGTTAGGCCATAGTCCACCACGCTAGCTAACAGCGGATTGGTGGAGAAGTTAGTGGCCAACCCAGTGTCAAATGTTCTCAAGCCACCCGAAGATCTTTGAGAAGATTTAACGTCTTTTTCCGACACTGAAAACAACCGGAACCAATTTACGTGCCCTCCGAAGCACAGTAGCGTTCATGAAATTTTGCCACTAGCGGCAATACCTCTGCCTACACCGTTGTAATATTATGTTTATGTCTAAGTGTCTTAATTAAGGAAGGAAAAAACATATTTTTTATTCATACATAGCGAAACATATTCATCCAATAAACGAACAGCCAGTTCTTCAGTGACAGTTATAGCCAATTTGCAGCTGTATTATAATAATATGATTGCATGTCCTGCATGCGCCGCTGGGAATTTATTTAGTGTGGAGACGGAACATAATTCACTCGAGCGGGCCTCGCCCCATGATACTTGGTGCGCGACACGCACTGTCGCCCGGAAAGCTGGAGCTCTCCGCGTCTCCAGTGTCGCATCGACCGCGGTGAGCTGTTTGTAAAACATCGCTTCAATTTGTAACTTTTAAATGTAACATTAATTTTAAACAATAAAAAAAATTGTGAGCCGTCACGGGACGCCTGGCAGATGTGAAACATCGAAATTATTTTGTACAAGTAATATGCACAAAAGTACATATTATGACAGTAACTAAAACATATAAGAAAACAAAAAAAAAATTAATTATTATATTTTATTAATAAAATAATTTCCGACCATCATTTGTCGGAACTGCATAGTATATATATTCCATATTCGCGACGCTCGCCACACTCGCCACGCCAAAAATTTGGTTTGCCCTCCGCCTAAAGATGTTTCACATCAATAATTTAATAATTAATAATTTTCTTTATTGCATAAACTTTACAGTGCTTTTATAACTATTGATCGGTACAACCTTATAACCACATAAGGCTTGTGTTAGGATGCATCGCTTTTCCATATCTACGGTAGGTTTTACAATTATTAACATTATTATATTAGGTATTGTTTTTATTTATATAGAGGTAGTTATTTCTGTCTTACATTAACTGTTTGAAATATGAGCTTAGTAGCTTTACAATTGTAAGTGGTTATCACGTATAAACACTGGCAACATTACAGGGTTCACCATTTTGATGCTTCTGTAATACTGAATGATAGCTTTTTTGTGTTATGATAAAATAACGTTGGCGTTTAATGTTACCTCTAACATTAAATAGAGCCTTATACTAAAATTTTCTCTGTAATTTGGTCAACATTCTTATAATAATATATATTTGTTTTTTAATAATATTTTAATGAAACTGTCTTATCTGAACTACGAACACGAAACGCAATTCCGCGCCGGGTTGAAAAGATGGAGCTCTCTTTGGTTGTCTTCGGTGCCTCATCTACTGCGGTGTTTGTAAAATATAGAAATAGAATATCGGTTTTATTTTGAATTATTGAATGTTTCTATCATTTAATCCTTAATATTTACTTTTTTAAACATTAGTTGCGATTTGAAATGATTTTTCCTGAAGGATTGGAGACTTGTTTTGCTTGTGTGATGAAGATTCTCGTTATTGCTTAGATAAGGCCAGCCTTATATGTTTTTTTTACCAAGGTAAAAAAATCATATTATATGTTTATGTTTTCTTATTATATGTTTTTTTTACCAAGGTAAAAAAATCATGTTATTTATTTTGGAAATGTAACATAATTCATTCGAACGAGGCTTGCTTTATGATTCGATCGCTTATAGCTTACTTGCTAGCGGTTGAAATAATAGGTTACATGCGTTTTACATAAATGAAATGTGGACTTGGAAATACTGTGTTCTTTTTGCTGTAAAATAGCACTTTACACGAATGAGAAAATTCAGATATGAATCGTAATTGTTGTATTTTATTAAAAAAAATTAAAGACCGTTAAGATACTTAATATTATGATAAAAGAAATTTCGAATATTCGGTCCAGTTCATGTGAATAATAAAAATAATGAGTTTTCATTCAGTGGTCAAATTTTGTGAAAATGAAAACGTTCATAGACTTTTTTAGAAGCCACAATTTTAGGCCCGTATTAAAAACCAACTGAAGTATGAGAAAAGATTTGTAAAGCCCGCTCACTTATGTCAGTGATGGATTAGATAATCTTAATTGTTCCTGATTTGAGTTTGATTTATTAAAACGGATCCTCAAGGAGAGCAACGCATCAGTTTTGTGGCTGGTTTATTGACAGTAGCAGTCCCTTCCGCCATCATTCCTAGGTACTGTCAAACTACTAATTATTAAAACTTGACTAATCATCCTAATCTCTTCACGAGTCCTGTCTGAAGGTGGCAATGGATGGGTGCATGCTCATTTGCTATCTATGTCAAAAAAAACTATATAACTAGTAAATAAAAGGTAATTTAACATTTTCCAAGTATTGTTTTGATAAATAACTATAACTAAAATTTTACAAGACCACATTAAATTGATCACCTAGATTTGTTTTGTTTTTCGTCTGCTGTATTTTGCAGAACGGCTAGTAGATATGTACAGATTATGAATAACATAAATGCAATAAGATTCTCCCTGTAATCCATACTATCCATACTATCCATACTAATATTATAAATGCGAAAGTTTCTCTGTCTGTCTGTCTGTGTCGCTTTCACGCCAAAACTACTGAACCAATTTAAATGATATTTGGTACACACATAGTCTAGAGCCTGAGAAAGGACATAGGCTACTTTTTATTTGGAAAAAAGTGTTGTAAGGGGTTGAAAAGGGGGTTGAAAGGTTCTATGAAAGTTTTGTCATTTTCAGAACTAGAAGCATAAAATTTATTTTATATGCTGTTGATTAGATATAAATAAATATGGCATTCAAAGTTTGTAAAAATTTTGTAAGGGTGTAAAATAAACATATATTTTTATGTCTAATACCACGCGAGCGAAGCTGCGGGCGTCCACTAGTATTTATATACTTGTGAATTAACTGAATAAACTGAATAAAACGTTAATTCCGTCCTTTGCACTTTACGACACGAGTGTCCCAGTAATAAAAACTTGTCCTGCCTCAAACCATATGCACTGCACTGTAACTAACAACTTGCTCTACACATAACTGCCATGGAACGCCCGAATTGTAATATGAAAAGAATTTTCTCTTTAACTGTACCATTTCAAATGTTCCCCATAATATACTGCGTCTTATAACTGGGTTGCCGCAGTAAATGGTCATATGGGATTATAGAACGAGATATTTTGGACGTAACTGTGTAAATCCATACTATCCATACTAATATTATAAATGCGAAAGTAACTCTGTCTGTCTGTCTGTTTCGCTTTCACGTCAAAACTACTGAACCGATTTAAATGAAATTTTAGAACTAGAAGCATAAAATTTATATTATAGGCTGTTGATTAGATATAAATAAATATGGCATTCAAAGTTTGTAAAAATTTTGTAAAATAAACATATATTATTATGTCTAATTCCACGCGAGCGAAGCTGTGGTCGTCCACTAGTCTATCTATATATATAAAAGGAGAAGCTGACTGACTGACTGACTGACTGACTGACTGACATATTAACGCAGAGCCTAAACTATAAGGGCTAGAAACTTGAAATTTTGTACATCGGTTTTTTTATAACGTAGGGGAGCACTAAGAAAGGATTTTTGAAAATTAGTATGAAACTTTGCCGTTTTTGAAGTCAAGTGGGCAACCCGAACGCGGGCAGACGTCGTTAATGGGTCTAATTCTACGCGAGCGAAGCTGCGGGCGTCCACTACTCTTTATAATTATGATTCGAAAGATACTGTATTGAAGATCACAGAATTAATTGTGTCACTAAAACATTTGCCGTGAACCACTGCGAATGTTGCTAAATTATACAAGCAGGAATAACTTCCTAACTTCCTAGCGAGTAAGTGATAAGAATCATATCAGTAAGCATAAGGAAAACTGTGGTTCTGTTGTTTTCTACATAGCCACAACTCATTAAGGTCACAATATATGGCGCGGGTCTCCTCCATAGCCACAGCTGCAAGTCTAGAGCATACTCCACCACGCTGTTCCAGCAGATTGGTTCAGGTTATGAGGCCAACAGGTCGATCTGCCTAAAATCGGTCCAGTAGTTTATGTGTGAAAACATTACAAACAAACTTTCCTCTTTATCTATATAAAAATGTTATGTTGGTTTGTGTACGCTTCAAAAACTCAAAAAGTTCTGCACCGATCGAGCTGAAATTTTAGCATGATATATAATCCGAATCAAGGATTGTTTTTATCTAATTTTTGCATCAGTCACATATCCGCGAAAAATATTGTATATCCACAAGTGTTGCAAAATTAAACTTATATGACATGTATTCTTTGTTTTGTTTCTCATTTCGCAACCATTCAATCACAATGTGCTACAGCGAAGCGTGGCAGGGTACAGCTAGTATTAGTATAGAAGTGTAGATTAGTTTAGTGTAGTTTTTGTGTGAAAACATTACAAACAAATCTTTTCTCTTTAAAATATTAATATTAGTATAGATTACGGAAGTTACTTGCATAGGATAAGATTCCTCGGACCTCGAGTTGACGGCTGGATTCTAAATCACTCGGCAATCACTCCCGCATCCAAATAATGAGGCAGCCATAACGAAACTCGTAGCATATTGTGAATGTGTTCGCAGTCACGTAAGCAATAAATGTGTTGCTTTGGTGCAGTTAAAAACTGCAGTTAATATTTAATAACATTTTACTACACAACATGTAGCGTCCATAGCCCAATGGCTCGCGTCGATTCAATGCGATCGAAAGGGTTAAGCAACACGCGGTCGGTTTGTGGATGGGTGACCGCTAGTGACAAAATTTCATGGACGCTGCCGTGCTTCGGAGGGCAAGTAAAGCCGTCGGTCCCGGTTGTTTTCAATGCTGGAAACATTTGCTAAGACTTGTCGAAGACCTTCGGGTGGCTTGAGAACATTCGACACTGGGTTGGCCACTAACCCCTCCACTAATCCGCGTTCGAGCAGCGTGGTGGAGTATGCTCTAGATCTCCCACAGCAGTGTCTGTGGGGGAGACCCGTGCCCAGCAGTGGGACGTCTATGGGTCGCAGCGACACAACATATCTTCACGCCTACGTTTACCCGAAAGCCCCCAAACCTCAGCGGCACGCTCAATTGACTTTTCTAAGTTATGTGCGATTTAAGACATTAAATGTTTTTATTAAGAATATTTTATATATTGTTATTTTAAGAATATTTTATTTTATGAAATTTAATTTAAATTGACCATTGTGTATTGTTCTATTAATTAATTTTTTCACTTTTTACTTAGGGTTTTATAATTTTTTAAATCGTGTTTGAGATTTTTGACTGTGGATATTTTTTTTTTTATTTTTTTTTTTAAATTTTATTACTTAGTATATGTTGATTATTGTGTATTGTCTTTTTTTTTGTATTAATATTTAACTTAATTCTTTTTTGACATGTCTTATATAACTATGAATTTGATTGTTATTTTTGATGGTTGTATTTAATTTAATTTATTTTATTTTATTTGATAAGACAATTTATAATATGTAATTCTAGCGCATTAGGGACATCCCTGTAAAGAGTAAGATTTAAGATTTAAATAAAATGTCACTTGCTGTAACGGTGAAGGACACATCGCGAGGAAACCTTCATGCCTGAGAGTTCATAATGTTCTCGAAGGCATGTCAAGTCTGCCAACCTGCACTCGGCCAGCGTGGTAGACTAAGGCCTAATCCCTCCCATTCTGAGATGTGACCATGCCCAACAGTGGGACAAAGAAAGGGTTGTGATTGTGGTGAGCTATCTCCCAAAAGACTAAGTAATGCCTTTTCAAACATGGACTTTCCTAAATTTTAATTGGATGAGTCAACCCTACACTTAAACAAGTCACGCAGTATTGCAGTTCTAGCTGCACTTTTGACTACCAACGGAAGGCGCGCTGCGTCATTGTGTGATGAACGTGAAGTTTAAATACAAAAGTGTTTTACGATTTTTCATTACGAGACGGAAACCTGTAGTTAGGATACCGGGTTTCGTGGCAATACGATAAAAACAGAAAATAAGAAAGAAAAAAAATTGTTGTCTGTAAAGTCGGTTTACGGACGATAGATTTACGTGATAACGTCATAATCATTATTTTATACAATACAAAAAAGGAGAATTGAAAATACAAAGATAACAGACAACAGACAAGTCTATATATTTATTTTGACAGTTCCCTATTTCGGAGCCATGGAAACGCCAATGTTGTCGTGTGTAAAATTAATTTAATAAAATTAAAAAATAATTTAATAATAGCACTCAACGGAAAGCGGAACGGCATACACTTTTTCATATGCGCTGTCCATCAATTTATAAGACGTTATCACGTCAATAAAAATAAAAAACAAACTTAATAGGTATATCATGTACCTGCGAAGCGTCCATATCCTAGTCGATGGTGTTCGTACACCTGTTAAAATGAACTGAAGACTTCAGAAACCGGCCATATGATATCTATTCGCGTATCTGTCACATTGCCACGTCAACTTACTTTTTACACTTGGTAGTATGAGGTTTAGACGAATACATCGTCAGAATTTCAATCACGTAGCAAGGATTGGCTTTACCATAGAAACACGAGTGATGTTGAGCTTATGAATCTTCTATATATATAAAAGGAGAAGCTGACTGACTGACTGACTGACTGACTGACTGACAGACTAGCATGTCAACGCCTAAACTATAAGGATTAGAAACTTGAAATTTTACACAGGGGTTCCATTTATAAAGTAGGAGAGCACTAAGAAAGGATTTTTGAAAATTCATCCCCTAAGGGGTTAAAATGGGGGTGCAAAGTTAGTATGAAACTTTGCTATTTTAAAGTTAGTGAATGTTTAATTCCACGCGAGCGAAGCTGCGGGCGTCCACTAGTTTTTCACCTTAATTCCGCCTAATTTTCTATAACCTGTCGTCTAAGGAAAGAGCTAATTACTGATTAGTTTTCGCAGCATTCGTCATAATTTCTATACGCATCACCAGCTTTGGAGCACAGACCAGGGACTGATGTTAGACATGAGCCTGGTATAGTCACAAACAACAACTTTTCACTTTCTAGTTTTTCCAATACTTCGTATTGGTACAAGATCGTAGCTATGCTATAAGATTGAGCTGAAATAAAAAAGCCAAATATTACACAACAGTAATATTTGAGCATCTTCCACAACACTGTCCCAGCGCGGATTGACAGCCTAACCTAACCTAACCTTACCGTTAATTGCTGTCATCGCTCTGTGACCTTGAATCGCGCCCGAAGAAACAGAGTGAAGTATATTTTAACCCTAAATTGAGGTCTGGAATTTCCTCAGACTGCCGCGCCGTCGCGTCGCGCCTCCAGACGACATGGAGTGACGTAAAAGCCATCGGTGATACAGACAAATGTCACCCTTACTGATGTGAAATTAAGACTGGTTTTGGTGCAACCGCTCTCTATGGGTGTGTGGAGGGCTCGCTCGCAGCGTCCTCTAAGAAAATGGAGACAATACGATAGTAGTGTAGTATATGGGAGTATTGCAGAAGCTTGCGTTTAATTTTATTTTGTTCAGAGCAGGCGGTAAATCCTGTAATCTGTTAGTTTGGTTCACTAACAGGTTTTTATGGTTTCATTTTAAAGGTGGGATATTCATTAGGGTATTTTCAATCGACATTAGTTTAAATCTTGGCAGCTCAATAATATTAAATAGTATTTTCGACTTCACTTTACACTTTACTTACAGAAGAAAGAGAAGAAACTCCATCATCTGTATTCTGTTAGGTGAAGGATTGCAAGTAATTGCTTATCAGCTTGATATATAGATATTATATATGTATATATTATCACTCCTCAGCCCACATCAGTTCACTGTTGGACATAGACCACCTACATTGAACAGGTCCAAGTATCGACTAGTGTGGGAAACCCTAAAATAAAATTGTCCTATATTTTATCTGCACTTTTTGCGTATGCTCGAACCTCCCAAATATTATTACGTATAATATAATAATTTAGTCGATCTGTTGCCCTCTCTGTCCCCCATGCTACAATTAATATGGCTGTCTCTGTCATACCGGCGCGAGTCGAGACTCGCGGGCTTTTTTATTTTTTCACATTTGCGTTACGCTACTGATTGATAGAGGGGTGGTAGGGGCAGTTACTGCAGGGCTGGCACACGCTGGAACGTGTAGTCACAATTAAATGTTACTCATAACCTATGGCTCGCGTCGATCGTAAGAAATCAACAGTGCTAAGCAACGTCGGGTGCGCAGTCGATACTGGGTTGGTCACTGCCCCCACCACCAATCAAGTGGACTAGCGAAGTGTTTTAGACCTAATCCAGCTGTGGCTGTGAGAGAGATCCCTCCCAACTAGGTCCCTAAACAAAGTATTACTTATTGAGATTTCGGTACGTATTTAATCTGTAATTATGCCCAGGGACGTACCATTCATTGTTGAGGAACTGGTGATAAATGTACTACAAACCTCTGCTTACCCTTACAGAAAACTTCCTGGCGTGATATTATATGAGGTTGCTATTACTTGCTATTTGCTTACCTGATCACTCCCATATTTTCTAGCGAGATATTCATTTCCCAATACATACTTCACTAGCAGGGCTAACTCTCCAGGCTTCTTAGCTTTTGCGCAGTTGTTTTGCTATCTGATGACCATTAAATGTTACAAACGGTGAGTGACAACCCTATATAAGTGCAACTATGTGCCGCTCGATGTCGCTAGTAGAGCAGCGGAACTACTTATAAAGGTGTTCCCACATACAGGGAATTCGGTTTGTATCACATCCATTTCCGTTCATCTTATTTGAAGGGAGGGTAGTTTTATGAATATGTCATTCATGGAGCTGGTATTTTGAAGATAGCCAGAAGTTTAGGTGGCAGAGCATATGATTTATTTATTATATTTTGTAGGTGGTAGAGCCTATTGGGAACCAAATAGGTTTTATATGAAACCTAATTGGTTCCGGTACCTAGTACCATTTCTGCCGTGTAATAATTGTTTTTAAAACAGTTATGGTCCGGTTGGAAAGGTGTGGTTTCCGGTTATAGAGAGGCGACCATCTTAGTCCTCAAGGGTAGCAACACATCTGTGACTGACTTAGAACGAGACTCATACTAACAAGTACTAACTGGACTATTACTAACACCAACTAACAGGACTAACTATAACTAACAGTCCCCAGTCCTCATACCTGCTAACGAACTGACCAACTAATGTTCTAATTAACTCTCTCAATTAATTGGACTAACCATCCCAGTCCCTAATCGAGTCTTGTTCAAAGTCAGTCACAGTTGTCATGGGCGGCAGCGGAAGGGTGGTGCTGCAAGCTCGTTTGCTATCATTTATCCATTAAAAAAAATTAAACCATAAATGTTCTATATAGAGTTCACCAGGGGCAATACCACCGCCCACCACGGTATCTCGCACCATTTTTAACTTTTGATAGTAATTTTTAAAGCAATTTGTGGTTTGGTTGGAAAGGTTTAAATTCCGGTTACACTTTGGAAGGGATTATCTAATTCCTCGAGAATTGTAACGCATCTATCTCTGAATTAGAACGAGACTCTTACTTTTAATGAATCTTGGATGTGGAAAAGCCACACAGGCAAAAAAATTGTTTCCTCAACTAAGTAATACAACAAATACAAGAAATAAAGATAAATTATTTGTTCCTAGCTCTAGACTGCTGTGTTCGCTTGTACAATACTATAAAAATATTTGTTGACTCTCAGATAATAAATTTAAAACATACGTTTTTTAGATAGATCCCAGAATTTTGAAAATGCTCTAAAAAGCTGAAATTTATGAGAATCTCCCGAAACCTGCTTTCGTTATAATAAAAATCTGAGATATTTTCGAAGAAATTCCTTATCGCTGCTTGCGGTCAGAGTCAACTAGAGCTCGCAGTAAACCGACACGTAAGGATAATGCGTTGTCACTTAGATGAGATTTTCTCTGAGTATTTCTAACATGCAAGTGTGTTTTGCCTGCGAGTATCGAGATTCGAGTCCTAGATTAATCATCATCATCATCACAACCCTTTCTTTATCCCACTATTAGGCACGGGTCTCCACTCAGAATGGGAGGGATTACGCCTTAGTCCACTACGCTTGCCAAGTGCGGATTAGCAGACTTCACATGCCTTCGAGAACATTATGAATTGGCCTGAGTGGGAGGTATATAATAGGTATATAATTATTTATTGAAAACCGACGTATAAGCAGGCGGAGGCACGGGGAAAGCTAGTAAAATAAAAAGAAGCCGTACGTCCATGTGCGCTTCTGACGCTTAACGGATTCATCAAATACCTGTCATCCCTCCAGCTCGGAGCCAGCCGCGCATGAATTGCGTGTCCCCTCCGATCACGCGTCAATTCGTTAATTCCCTGTAATAATACACTAAGGACATCTGTTCAGGTATGTAATATGTTTAACAGATTATCTTGTTCTTGAGTCGTGTGTCGCCAGGGGGCGCTTGTGGGGCTTCTGTCTACGCTGGCCACTGAGGGCTTTGTCGCCTCTTCGATTTTGGGTTGGCCCCTTACACTTTCGAGATTTACCCCCTTATTCATAACAAAATAATATATTACCTATTTTAGCTATACCGGACGTGCCCGTTGGCGCAATCGGTAGTGACCCTGCCTGTTACGTCAGGGGTCGTGGCTTCGAATCCCACTCAGGACAAACATTCGTATGACGAACACTTGCGTTTGTTCTGTGTCTGGACGTTAATGTTATTATCTGTTTAAGTATGTACTTAAAAAATATCTATGTATGTATATCAGTCTCTGACAGTCTGGTCGTGTGTGAGAATGTCCTTGATATACTTATTAAAAAAAATACAAATGTTTTTCATTCTTTCTACTTCTATAGAAACTTCTTTCAACTTTACTACCACCATTACCACCAAAAGATTTACCTATCCCTGCTGTTTGGTAGGCCTTAGTCCACGCTGCCAATAGCAGATTGGTAGACTTCACATACCTTCGAGAATATTATGGTGAACTCTCAACTCTCTCTCTGTTTTTTCGCAATGTTTTCCGTTACCGTTAGGGCAGGTGAAATTGATATTCTTCGAGTGTACTTAACTTAGAAAAGTCTTCGATGCGTGAAACTTTGAATTGGTACCCAAACCCCTCTAGGAGCGGCGAGTTCGATAGCCACTGGGCTGTCATCGCTCCTAATCCACCAAGTAATTAAAATGTTAAAACTGGTCAAGTTAAATTGATCTTAAACTGACTGAGATGCAAATTGACAAACAAATATCGATCACTTAAAACAGGTAGAGTTAGGATGTAATTTTCAGAGAGCATTGAATTTAATAATCTAATCTTTTACTTACAGTTACAGTGAAAACACCATGTGAATCGTCTTATGTTTACGTTATGTCAATGAAATGGGTTTAAAATGACGTATCTACCATACAACCTTCTTTCACCTACCTTAGGGTGTGATTTTCTAAAAATATTGGGTTAGGTTAGGTCCTCCTTCACATGTTACACAAGACCAAATAATTCGTGGCATAAACTTTGGAAATGAAGAAGTTTCATTTAAAATTTTAACCCCTTTTTCACCCCTTTAGGGGTTGAATTTTAAAAAGTTTTAGTGTGCGTCTCTCCTGTGAAACCCGGTCGGTCCCGGTTGTTTTCAATGCTGGAAACAGTCGTTAAGCCTTGTCGAAGACCTTCGGGTGGCTTGAGAACATTCGACACTGGATTGGCCACTAACCCCTCCACCAATCCGCATTGGAGCAGCGTGGTGGAGTATGCTCTAGACCTCTCGCAGCAGTGTCTGTGGGGGAGACCCGTGCCGAGCAGTGGGATGTCTATGGGTCGCAGCGATTTTTGTCTAATCAGTAATCTATATATATAAAAGGAGAAGGTGACTGACTGACTGACTGACTGACTGACTGACTGACTGACTGACATATCAACGCAGGGCCTAAACTGTAAGAGTTAGAAACTTGAAATTTTGCACAGGGGTTCCTTTTATAGCGTAGGGGAGCACGAAGAAAGGATTTTTGAAAATTCACCCCCTAAGGGGAAAAAACGGGTGTGCAAAGTTAGTATGAAACGTTGCCGTTTTTTAAGTCAAGTGGGCAACCCGAACGCGGGCAGACGTCGATAATAGGTCTAATTCTACGCGAGCGAAGCTGCGGGCGTCCACTAGTTAATCTATATAACCGATCAACGGCAACCATGACAAACACTGACAAATATGAAGGATGGATGATAAAATAAAACAATCATAATTATTGGTACGATTTATTTAATACACGCGACTTATCGATTACAAATTATTCGTTATTGCTTTAGTTATTATTATTTATTGTACTTATTTCTATACTTTAAGGTGTTTTCCAGTGATATGACTGGTTTTGCTCCGGTTTACTTCGACTGACTAAAAACACTTATTAGTTTAGTATCAACAATGAGTATATTATTATAAACTATCAACAAAGATTTTATAAAAATAATTATACGTATCACAAGAAACAAAAATTTAAAATAAAATAGTAGAATCACCTAACAATATACAAGAACAAAAATAAAAAAAAACATGTCGTAATAGAATAAAAAGCAAAGAAAATTAAAAATGCAACTTAATGTAAATTTAAAAATGGGAGAGTGGGAATGGTTTCAATTCAGTCGAAGTAAAGTTGCAATAAGTAGTTTTTAAATATAAACGTAAATATTATCTGTGACAGAAAAAAATCCAAGTCAATATTATTTGTCGAAAATTAGCAAATAACAAGTTCAAAAATAAATATTTCATTACAAATTTTCAAGTCCTCATAGTAATCGGATCGCATTAAGCAATATTAAAAATCCTAAAATAACCACATACATTAGTGTTTACAGGTTTGCTCAACAACATAATCATAACGACAGTAAAATTCCTTACAATAACTCTCATGAGAATTACATCTATTTCACAAAAGTCAACAAGGAGAATATAGAATTAATAATAATTATCTTTATTAGCATTTAAAATATCTATTACTTCGATAACAATATCACATATAATATAATAATATAATATTAGCAACAATCAACAACCACCTACATACATTCGATGATAGTAATACAATGTTTATATTGATAGAAAATATTTGACTTGTCAGTAATTCTAATTCGTATATTATTAATTATTATGTGCGCAATGATCACGATCACTTTAGTAAAATAAATGTTGAGTTTTATACTAGACTAGCGATTGTGTTTAATTACTTAAAATAGCTACAACAATTACTTTTTGTATTTATTCTTCGTAGGGAAGAATTAACTCTAATATTTTACATACACAGAGATACACAAATATCATTGGAATATAATTTAGCAGCAAATTCACGAGATATTTTCAAGAGTCATCTAAAACACACATTAGGTACAGAATAAGAATTGTAATTACGTATATCCGACTACGAGTAGAGATTGATAGCTTCATGTTCCAGCACTCTGTTTTATTATCATTAGACCATAACAGATATTTCACCGATTTATCACTATAAAATAACTCCAGCGATTTACTTTAACATCTTTGGAGCGCCCTTAACGTTCAGATATAAGGCGAGATGACATCGTAATATAAGACAATCTAAATGGTAATATTTATCTGCTATTATTGATAGTAGGGAATAAATCGTTAACTCAATTTTAAACTTTCAACATTGAACGCGGGTCCTTATTACAACTTTACCCAGTAGAAGGACTATGATTTTTGCTCATAATACCTACTGATTAAATCAGTCAACATTTTTTAAAAGTTTAAAAAGGAGCTAGCACATTGACCAATGTAAAACAAAATCATTCAGGATTAATTTAAATGTTAATGTTGACAAATCAGTGTAATACCTTTTTAAACACTATCAATATTAACTTTATTTATGGTCGATCAAAAGCCTGATTGCATAGCGCTATAAGGAAGTACCTTAAAAGTAGTCAACAGTTTAAAATAGTACTATGAAATATCTTTACAATCAACAAAATTATATTGCCTTACAAATTCAACCTCTAAAAAGGTAAAACTATCGTAACGGAAAATTGGACTATAAATTTGTAAAGTTATATCAAAAATGTAACCGTGATTGGACAGTGATATTGATCAATGTCTCACATAGATTATTTAAATACAAACAATTACGAACTACCGATGATAAATTACTTAACGATATAAGCTTCATGATATCGGTTTTACGTAGCAATGATATTTTTTAAGAATTATCGTTCAAAACTTTGACGCAAGTACTTAACTGTGCTCTGACCAAAAGTAATACCTGGAAATGAAACCTGTTATCTGTAGCTATCTGTTAGTTGAAAGAAATGTTATCTTATAGACTTTAGTTCGACAAATTAATAAATGAAAATAAGTGTTGATTAACAAATAATTTGAATTGTAATAATTTTAATCTGTGCCTTTGCAGATTTTATAGAACCTAACAGAGACTTAGTGATAGCATTCTATCGAAAAGGATCAACAGCCGATTCGGTTAACAGTGAAAATCATTGCAGTATCTACACTATTAGACTCGATATTTAATCAATAATAAATCATTAGTTTTGCCGATCACTACCTTAAAGAATTCAACACGAAAAGGAACTTGCAATAAAGATTATGTATAAGGCATAGACATACCATAGCAAGTAAATTCTGTAGAAACCCAAACAATTATAATACGGGTACATTTTTACTAAGACGACATAGGTACCGATTTTTAACTAATAAGTAGTGTGAAACTATTGTGATTTACTGGAGTTTGTATATATGGCCTATCTATGTCTTTTTAATATCGCTCGTTCACAATGAGTTTAATAAGATAAGGCCAGTTCATCTTTTGTAAATTTGACCAAAATCTTCGACTTGATCCAGTAAACCACATGAAATATCTTACAAATTTTTGTCGCCAATTTTGACTCTTGAAATAATAATGAATATCGACGAAGTATATAAGCTAATAGACGACTCCGAAGTAACGACAGGCCTACTCCTTAGGATAACAATTCTACTGATAATAACATTCTCTACTACGTGACTATTGTCTCTGTCCCTGTACGTAATGAGTCGTGAGCTGCAGACGGAATAATAGGCCCAAAAACGGAACCACCTGTACATAAGCAACTATGGACAATGTTTTATTGTAAAACTAGTTACAGCATAACAGCAGCTGCTGATCTTAATAGATCATATTATACTCTTATATAAAATCATGAAACTATCACTTTTATGTTGTGAATATGAAATAGAAATCATAAAAACATATGTAATATAATAATTAGCCACAAAAGAGCGCAACTGTCCTAGCTGTAAGTTCCTAAGCTGATCTGATACTCGTAGATGCTAAGCTAGGTTGTATTGGAACAATTATTTAAAATATTTTCTTCTAAACTAGAAACTACATGATAAAGCTGTAAAGTTCTGAAGTTTTGTATAGAAGCAACAATTTCAACGACAATATTTTGAACACTGTAACCATTTGAACACTTTGGAATTCATCTTGACATAGATCTTGTGGTAAATTCTGGATTAAGACACAAAACAGTCAATTTCAAGATACCTTGTGAACAAAAAATATATTTTAGAATGTAAATCACATTTGACATTTTAATGAAGAAATTACTTTCCCTTAAGACTTTTATTTATAAATATAGCTACTTATAAGTAGCTTACATTACATTAAATAACAATACTACGAAGACATCAACAAGACGATTATAACATTTTAGCTCCCTTCGATTAGCTGAGGAAAAAAATAGTAGTACGAACTGAAGTTATTTCGTAGATTGTGGTCAACTTTGAATGTGGTGTTATAATCACGAAATATGTTAGAAATGTTACTAGGTTTTTCGACATTCATAAACATGGGCAACTAACTGGGGTAGTGAAATTATATAATAAAATATTTCATGAACATTTTAAAATTAAACTCATTCACACACAATTTTAAATGGTAGCAAGTAGGTTTGGTTCATCAAGTGCATAAATGAGTCAGTTTTTATATTTTTCCCTATCGAGAATAATACATAATAGAAAATTATTTGTACAAATAAATAATTAATTTTGTACGATTTATTAAATTGATATTTCCATCCAAATACACTACTTATAATTCACGCACACATTTAGTTTTTCATAGTAAATTTCATTTAACTAATGTCTTTTAATAGTAACTAAAATAATATGCCTAAATATAATTTTTACTTCATTTTTACGTTGATATTCTTGATTATATTTGATAGAATTATTGGGCTGAAATTTCAGTAAATCACCAATTATTATGTATTCAATAATAATAATAACTTAAATGTCTCCCACGTTAGCCTCACGTAAGCCTTCCAAAGTACTGGGACTTCTATGAGATACCCATGAATTTCCAGATCCATAATAATTAAAATGATTAATCCTTCCGCCTTTTGAATCCATTATTTCCATAGTTCACATATTTACCAGACCCTCTAAAGTCCACCAGAATAAGCCTGGTAGATCTTTTGTATCTGGCTGGCCTTAAGATTCTTCGTGTGTACGTTCGTGACGCAGTAAATGCCTTACAAAAAAGTGTCTCAAACGGGTGCCTGTCGGTGTCACCACGTAAGGTTTAAATACGGATTTGGAAAAATTCTGGGGCCCGTAAAATTGTGGATACAAATTAATGACATTAAGAATACCAAAGGTATAACTTTACTAAATTACGATGACATTTTTATGGAAAATTTTGGATTTGAAGAACAACCCGCGAGCAAGGCAAGGATGGTGTACCAATAACATACAACACACTATCTCTTCATGCAAATAGTTAATTGTATCAGGTATAACTTTGCGTAAATCAATTTATATATTAGTATGCCTCTAACATGGTAAGATCGTTTACAGACATTCATAAATTGATATTAGTATCTAAGAGGACACTTAATCGGAATAGAGCATCAAATGAAATTAAAATGTTTGACAGATTTGAGCAAAGCAAATACGCGCTTACAGATAGACTTAAATTATTTTAATATTAGTTTAGTATTAATATTACTAGACGACAAATTGACAGCAATTCAGTAATACTAGTCGTATAGACGTACATTTTACAAATTTACTATACTAAAACCATTATATAGAGTAAAATGGCATAAATGGCAATTTCACAAGACTATTGCACATTTATATATAGATATAGAATAAGCACATAGGTACACTTAGAGGCAGAACATTTAGTATAAGTAATGACACTCAGATTGAAAAATATTATCTTGTTACAAAAACAATAGTTAGATCTAGATGATGTTTTTACACTTCATATATCAATGTTAGTGATGAAATATGATGATACAATTATTTGGATACAACTACAATTACTTTTTATAGTTTACAGACTACGTTTAATATTTGTGACATTACAAATAATTAGCAATTAAATTCATTCTGTCATTGATTTTACTCAATTCTAAAATTTCGCTAACGTGATATAATAATATAATACAAACATACTTATTATTTTTAATTTAGTTACTTGTTTTTATTCATGGTGAGTGCAAAAAATAGGGAGTCATAATTAAAGTAAGAGAATTCATTAAAAATTGATAACATATTAGTCATATAGTTAACACTAACAGTGTGTCAAGTTGAAGGCATTGACCCTTTATCAACATCCTCGTAATATTAAAACTGTTTCAAGAAAACTGTAAAATAATTTCCAGTGTTCTAATGTAACAATTGGCTTCATTGCCATTTGAAAACTAAACCAAATAATTTATGGCTTCTTTGATTAGTCACATTGGTCCTATCATTACTGATTTTAACAACATATTTGATACAGATTTTAACATACTTTTCTCTGATAGATTATTATTTATTTAGTATCTAATTAATACTACGTGTAGAATAGGAGCAGTTTTATACCGGTATGTTTCGTCTCATCTATCACAATCTAGATAATCCTCTTTTCAATCTCTTTGACCTCCGACGTTAACCAAATGAGAAAATTAAAAAACCTTCGACACAAAAAACACACTAAAAATAAGAAATAATACGAAACTAACATTTTTAAGCGTCGTGTGATGACTGCTTAATTTAACATTAACTAACTAGATACCACAGCTAGTCCCTGTAGCTCGGGGACAGAAGAAGCGCTACGGTATCCCCTGCCTGTCGTAAGAGGCGACTAAAAGGGGACTTCTGGGTTCACTGGCGGCAAGAGCGGGAGCTCGAACCGTCCATCCAGGAAATACTTAAAAGAAGTATTTCCTATTATTTTCCTACTGTAGGAAATACTTCTTTTTAGGCTGTGGTTATAAGCTGACTGCCGACGCGATTACTTTTGAATAAAATAAATAATATATTATTTCCTACTTTTTGTGTAATGTTGAGTCGAGAGTTTTATAAAATTATAAATTTAATTTTTACTATTTATGAACAAGTTTAAGTTCTAATATTTTTAAAGACATGATATTTAATAAGTTCTTGATTTTAATTTAGATTAAATTATTTATTAGAGCATTAATTAGAGCACCGACGGTAAAAAAAACCTTTCAAAGAAGAAAATATTTTCAACTTATTGCAGGCCGCCAATATACGTATGGTCATTTCACACTGTTGTTTAAACTCAGCTTGGTGCATTTTACCAAAAAATACAGCTAAATCAAAAGTTCTAGCTTGAACATTAATTATGCAATGAAATTATTAATGACTTGGAGTGACATAAGATTGCCCAAGAATGAATTTATAAGCAAAGACTTAAATTAAATTAAGTAAAGGCTTAAATTTAACCTAATATTCGAGAGGGTCCAGGTTCAAATCCCAGCGGGTCACCACCAGCATAGCGCGGTACAGCGCACCGATGACTTCGCGGCTTTAACACGATAACCCACATTAGGTATAACCACAAGAAGTCTTAATTATTATCAGCATTTTCGATCTGCTTCGCAAAGTTAAATAATTATACCGTTAAAAAATTTTAAACTTTTTTTTTATTTTCATTCATTGTCATCGGAACCAAATATGTGTGCCAAATTTCAGCTTGATAGCTTCAGTGGAAGTGGGTGAAATATTGATTCCAAGATTCCAGGACTTACATACTTACATACGAGTGAAGTTAAATAAAAGCTTTTAAAATAACGGTAAAATTGGCCGTCGGTGAAATACTTATATGTAGGTAATATAAGTTTATTATAAATGTTATCAGAATAATCAGCTTTGAATCGTGGAAGTTGAAGCTATCTTTGGACATTACATTATTTGTTCACAATTAAATTGAATATTTATTTAATATGGTAAGTGTTAATAACATAAACAAATATAAGAATTAATTAATGTATACGACGATATAGTGACGATATAGATGAATATAATTTATAGGCATTTAATCGAATTAGACTAATATTATATTGAAAATATATCAAATATGCTATAACAATATATTAGATTTATTATTGCGCTTCACAAAGTCAATGTATGCCGACTACTTGCTAAATCCAAGACAACAGTACAACGGGCAGCGGGATCAAGAATTTAGAAAACTTGTTTTGAAACTGAGTTTGAGTATCGTCCAGAATCGAAGAAGTTTCCCAATTTCTCAATCCTTACTAACATCTTGGACCCAGATTTAAGAATTGCCAATGCAACGATTATAACTAAAATCATTTAAAAATATTTACTCTCTTCTACGTCTTAGAGCAACAGAACGATCTTATTCACCTATGGATGAACTAAACAACTCCTTTTAAAGGATAACAAGCGACACTAAATTGTATTTGTCTTTTATATCGAGGTAATGTTTTCTAATGACTAGCAACTTATGCATTTTGTGCTAATTATTTCGTTGTGCTCCCAAAGCACATTGTTATTATTTCTAATTATTTATAAATACATTATGAATGTTTCAAACTATTAAAAGATCATAATATGTTTGACAAAACAAAAAAATGCCTAAGTTAAAATGATTATGAAATTATAGTGATTTTACTGGCAAGCTTTCAATGATTTTAAATCAAGTAAGAAGGAACGTGTTCTGATAATGAAAAGCATTTATTGTTTCGTATTAGTTACTGTCAATTATTATTTATTGATTTTCTTACATTAAAGATAAAAATTAAAAAAGTAAGACATAGTTAAAATAATTGTAATGAATTTTAAACTCCACAGAAACAATTTGAATCATTCATTACTTATAACAATAAGGACAGCACGAATGCATAATAATTATCTTCACTAACATACACATACAAAGATATATTCTTATAATAATAATAATAATCTATATTAACAAGAGATAGGTACAACCAGATATAGACAAAATCGTCAAAAACACACCCAAATAGACAAGAGTCTAATCTTGAACACTTCATGCATCACTTTATAACGGTCCATGCTTTACCAAGATGGCTGACTGGCTCGAACGGAAGCATTTTTCTTAAGAACGTTTATATTTCAGGAAAACACTTTGAATATTTACAAAAAAATATAATTAAAACAAAAAAAATTTTAGTATGATTTCATTTAAATTATATACATACATTGTATTGCTTTTATTAATGAACAAAATAATGACTGGAAGTAATTTTCGACAAAATGTTATGGTTATTGATATAAAATTGGTCGTTGTTTTCCATACGTTCTAGCAATGGTCTGTTATGTAATGTTATGCCGAAAAATATTGTTTTCTTACAGTTTTTATAATTCATTGTGGGTATTACATTATACATACGATACTCAGGAGTTATTCGGAATAAAGGTGAATTCTGTGCAAAGTGTTTTCCGCGATATTTGCATCATTGGTAAATATTGTTGTTTCAGTTGATTGAGCACGGATGGAAGACTCAAGCAAAGGAAATATCTTAAAGAACGTGTTACAACTAGTTGATATCAATAGCTTCGTACTCGATAAAATTATTTTATATAGATATATTTTCATTTTCGTAGTCGATAAAAATACAGGGTTTAAAATCATATTGATAAAGTACTATTTTAAGTATATTAAATAAAATGTATTTTTTAACAATTGCTCATATTTAAGATTATTTTAAACTAAGGGTTATGTCTGTTGATATAATAAAAACCTAATTCAATGCTTGTGAACATGACGCTCCACCAATCCGCATTAGAGCAGCGTGGTGGAGTAGGTATGACTTTAGACCTCCCGCAGCAATGTCTGTGGGGGAGACTCGTGCCCAGCAGTGGGACGTCTATGGGTCGCAGCGAACATGACGTAAAATAATATAGTGAGAAATCAAATGTAATTGGCAGTAGAAATACTCAAAAATCCTTACTAACAAATCTTATCAAGGCAATGATTAGAGCATATCAATTTGTATTTATTCAAAAAATTGTAATGTTTTAATTGGGAATAGACCATCCAAAAGACCCGACAAGGCAGCGACGAGAATATCGCGACCGAATGCTGCATTAATTTTTTGAAACAAAGTTAAGTTTTTCATCAGTAAAAAATATTAAAAAGCTTAATCGTATTCATCAAAAACCCTGTTTAAATAATACATTGGATAGTCACTACAGACGTAGAAGTAACTTCTCACGGAGAGGATATGACATACCTTATTCCATTGAAGTTTGAAGCAAGCCGGTACAATTTGGATATAAGCAATAATGTCCCAAATGCATTCTAAATTTCCCTAAGTTTTGATAGACAAGAGATAAAATGACTTTCTAATTAATCTTGTCAAATTCCATAGTGCTGGGTCAATGTGGCTGGAGTTCCTCATTTTATGTTCTTCTATCGCTCCAAGGTCTCATTCAGTTCTCTCTCATCTTTATGTATTTTTATGTGGGCATAAACTTACAAACCTCACGAAACATGATCACCGTCGCAGACAGACGCAACGCCAAAAAACTACAGTATTAACCAGTCCATAAGGTTTTGCGCCTTTAATGAAGAACCCCTTGTCCACTGAAAATACTTTAGAGGTCCATACATTAACTCACAGGGTTAGGAGGCCGATACAAATCCAGTTGGTGTATTTAAACCTTTATGGTGTCATAGCCGTGGACCCAGCATCAGTCATTGCAGTAATCCTCAGTAGATGAACGCCGGGTGGAGAGGCGGCGGGGGGTGGACCCTCGGCTGCTTGTCGAGCGGCGCGCAGCAGGAGGGCTCGCAGCAGGCCGCGCTGTAGGGCGCCGGGACCAGCGTGTACTGAGCTGGTGGCCCGTAGATCGTTGGTGTTGCTGGAAGATTAGATAACACCTTCAACCTTACATAATTGTCACTATTTCATTGGCTGTAAAGTGTTATCTAAACCTAGAAGTTCACAGACATGTCCTTTGGTTATATCTCCCTGAATTTACTATCGTCACGTTCATTGCGTACATGATGGGATACTACAGATCATGTTGATGTGGATGAATGTCGTTGAATGTAATGGTGTTAGTGCAACATTGCAACATTTAAATAAAATCTAATTAAAAACTTATGGCTGTTAGACTTTCCTGCAATTCAACAGAAGTCCTGTAAGGCAGGATCTCTCCTTACAAATAAGAGTTGGAGCGTATTCTACCACGCAACTGCAATGTGAATTTGTTGACGGCTGCAATCTATTCGCAACCTATTGCAAGGCACAAGTCTTTTCTCACAATTGAGAAGGTCTGGAGCATACTCCACCACGTTTCTCCACTGTGCCTTAGTGGAGGGGTAACTGGCCAATCCAGTGTTGAATGTGCAATCGAGCAAGTTACAAGCTCCGAGAATCCTTTAGAAGAGGAATCCTTCAGAATCCTCTATAGCTTCAACCCATAGACTTCCCGTTGTTGGGCAAGCCAATCACCCCACAGACAGAGCGCAGAGAGCATCTCCACTCCTCTCGCTGCGACCCATAGACGTCCCACTGCTGGGCACGGGTCTCCCTCACAGACACTACTGCAGGAGGTCTAGAGCATACTCCACCGCGCTGCTCCAATGCGGTTTGTTGGAGGGGTTAGTGGCCAACCCAGTGTCGAATGTTCTCAAGCCACCCGAAGGTCTTCCAAAAGGCTTAACGACTGTTTCCAACAATGAAAACAACCGGGACCGACGGCTTTACGTGCCCTCCGAAGCACGATAGCGTCCATGAAATTTTGCCACTAGCGTCCCATCCACAAACCGACCACGCCCTTCGCTTAACTCTTTCGATCATGAATCGACACGAGCCATTGGGCTATGGACGCTACCTCCACTCGTCTACTTACTGTCAAAGGGCAGGGGGTAGACCGCGTACGGCGGCGGGGGGAGCTCGCAGGGCGCGCAGGCGGGCAGCTGCGCCAGGGGCGGCGCGCACAGCAGCTGGTAGCACAGCGGCGCCTGCAGGGGGGCCACCTCTGAGCTGATCACCGGGAGCTGGCTCATCTGGAACACGATTTTTATTTTTTTGTATTATTAAAGGAGAGATGTTTTTTTTATTTTATTATATGAGCTCTTTTGTGACTGTCGCTCCGTCGTTTAAACATAAACTATGGCAGAATACACAAATTAATCTAATCTTAATATATATATTTCTTGTGTACGTGTGTATGACAGTGAACTCCTCCTAAACGGCTGGACGGATGTTGCTGAAATTTTTTGTTTGTGTTCAAGGGGATTCGAGAATGGTTTAGATTTACAATTTGGTCCATTGGAAAATGTTTTTTAAACATTATTTTAGAATTTTTTATATGAAGTGTCGCGTCACTTTGACATTTCATATGGCAGAACAACGTTTACGGGGTCAGCTAGTTTATTTAATTCTTAAACTTATGTTAATTTAATTTATATAGAAACATTCCTTTCCCATAAAGTGGGAAACACAAAGAATACCAAATGGGAAATTCTCCAACTAACTCCAAATTTTAACCTTAAGTCCTGAGTGCTTCATTCCAAACACATTCAAGCAGCACATGATATATATCCTCGATTACTCCTCATGAGGAGGGATTCGGGGCATCAGCCTTACCATAAATATGTAAGCAAATTTGTTTATTGGAATGTGTCCGATACGAAGCCCTAATGACGTTATGCTCTCAGTCCTATTATTTCCTCATTACTTCTGAAACCATGATGAGTAGGAAAATTTGGCGCTGGTTAACAAGGCTTGACAAGGAGATAGTAACTTTAAATTTTCACGCTGACATTTTAGTTGTGCCTATTTGGCGAGGCTTACACTTCCAATTGTAAAAATGGCCTAAAGATGGTTCACTGATACTCTCAGAGCCTTAACTGATGACCAACTTCTCATTAACAGTACTCACCTGTTTCCGGACAGCCTGGGCCACGCGGAGGCGGCCGAGTGGTGAGAACATGACACCTCCACTCTGAAAAGATAAATTGACAACTCTTTAAAGGCTAATAAATATGCCCTCATTTCTTAGCAAAGCTATTAAGAATCCACGGTGAGATATGGTGAGGGTTAGAGTCCACCCTACCCAAGTACGGACGAGGTGGATTTGCAATAACTAGAATGGTAGACTCGATATCACGGACTTATGCCTTATGAGCCACTGTTCTACCACCGATGCTATGGGAATCAGCTGATGGGTGAACCATGAAACTCTATGCTGTTTCCTATCTTTAAAATCTATCTTTGTACACCAAAGCTATAGCTCAAGGCGCCAATAACTCATTCTTAGAAAACGATAAAAACATCGCCGATAGCCCGTAAAAGCAACGCGATACGCAAGCGATAAACAATCTTAACCGATCAATCATAATATTTCTTTGAAAAAACTCGGCGTAATAAGGACGCATATTACGTGCACGAAACGGCACTTGGGGCTTATTGTATTACGAGGGCCGTATCGATTGTAATGTCCATTGCAAGGTGTAAGCGATTTGCGGGGATTTCAGATCTGGGTCACGAGGAGGCGGGACGGCACGCGTGGATGGAAGAACCGTGTACGGGTTATAGGGGCAGTTTACATCTACTTGTTTACACAGTTACTGTTTAATAGTCTTCTATGATGATTGTGTACCAAACAATTAAACGACAATAGTGCACTCATAGCCCGAGGATCGATCGTATGCGCTTGACCAAATTAATTAAAATCTACCTCTTTCTTAGCGGTGGTATCGCTTTGCGTGAGGGAAGTCAGGTATTGGGAGTCCCTCCACCTTAGACAATTGCTCCAGGGGTGTTAATCCCGAGTTAAACAACATCGGACGCCGTTGTTTTCAATTACAAAACATAGACAGGCCCGTTGGCGCAATCGGTAGTGACCCTGTCTGTTGCGCCAAAGGTCGTGGGTTCGAATCCCACTCAGGACAAATATTCGTGTGACGAACAGTTGTATTTGTTCTGTGTCTGGATGTCAATATTATCTATTTAAGTATGTATTTAAAAATATCTATGTATGTATATCAGTCTCTGACACCCATAACACAGGCTCGCGCCTACTTTGGGGTCAGATGGCCGTGTGTGAGAATGTCCAAGATATTTATTTATTATTTATTTATTATTTGTAATTGAAAACAACGTGGCTGGAGTATATTTGACAGTTGACCAATAACCCCTGCACCACTCCGCTTGGACCTCTAGAGGCTGTGAGAGACCGGTGCTAATTTTTTTATGAGTGTGAAACCTTTTAAAGGTACCCGGACATCGTGGGAGCGACGCCGGGTTATGTGGAATGTCCAGATGTCCACCCACTAAAACTCCCTCGATGGTCTTCCTCAGTGTTTGTGGAGGGCTCCGGGACTTAGAACGCACCGCTCTGTGCCCATGACAGTCTCGTCTCAGAGGACCAAGGAGGGTCGACCCCATCTCCAACGTCGTGCAGCCACACACAACTTCGTCTTTCCCGGGGTCACTGGATGGACGGTTCGAGCTCCTACTCTCGCCGCCCGTGAACCCAGAAGCCCCCTTTTAGTCGCCTTTTACGACAGGCAGAGGATACCGCAGCATCATTCTGGTCCCGAGCAGGGACGGTAGCTGCCACACGTAAAATTCGACTAAAGGGGTTTGAACTGTTAATCCAGTAACCCAGAAAGATTGTGTTTTGTGCGCGTCATCATCATAATATAATACTACAGCCCGGGTATTGAACCCAGGATCTTTAGCTTAACCTGAGGCGTGATTCCTACACCAAAATTAAATAAATAATATATTTATGTGTGAAAACTTATGAGGAAATAAATAAAATTTAAATACTATCGGCTTATTAAATCCCTGAGTAAACATTTCTAGTCTGAAATTCCTTATTACTTTTAAAAGCAATTACTAACGGTAGCTTTGGACTTAATAAATAAATTCCCTTTTTTTCTAAGCATAAGGCTCGGTCCAGCGAGCAAAGAGCTACTAAAACGAGCCAGCGGAAAATATGCAAAAGTGGAGTAATAATTTATTCGTGCTAGAAATAAACATTTTATGTGAAAACCTTCAAGCTTTCAGGCTGTACAGCGTCAAATGCCCAGCGTGGCATTTGCCTGACATTTCGTTGCCAGCTATATAGAAATGTAGCTTGTCTGTTCGTTAAAAGTTTATAACGAACCTAAGCGGTTGTTGAGTATCATCTTCTCATTTCTAACTATCGTTAAACTAAGTGGGCTTGAGGGAACTCTCGGTTTACTCCAACTTACATTAGATCTGAATGTAGAATTTATAGCCGTTTAAAATATGAATATAACACGAGATCACGTATGTATTTACACCGCAGGGGTGGGTAGGTCTAGTACAAGAAAGTAATATGGAATTTTGTCGTATGTCCTACCTCAATACAGGTTAGATTCCGTCTTTGGTGTACTATTCCATATTTGGTTACTTTCCCCTACAACCACATCTTGGATCCATTGGATGGATGGATAAGACATTTTTCACTGATCTATTAACATTCGTTTTGTTGACACTACATATTGTTTATTTTTATTCATTTAACTGTGAACATTTGTTGCAAATATGAAGGAATTCTATTGAAATTTAAGAAATATTCAAACAAACTTCTATCCCATAACTCCCATAACCCTCATTATTTCCAAGGAACGCCTACGGTGTTAACTCAAAACATTGTATCAAGTTGGTCAAAATGCTTCAACTGGTTTTTCATGTTACTCGTATCTAAACAGTAATTACTTGACTTCACTCACTTTATTATGAAATTCCCTCCTTTTTTAAACGCCAGGGTTTTATGAAAAAATTAAAATATTGCAAAAATTAATGCAAAAATTGAAGGAATGCAAAAATTAAAATATTTTAACAGAGCATGCCATACAAGAGCGTTTTAAATAGCTTATTTTAATAGATCAGTCGATAAATTTAAATTGTAACTTACCAATAACCTACATCGGAATTATTATTCTAGGGATGTATTAAGTTATTAAGATACGTTAAATGTATTTTTAATCCATTGTGCTACATCGGAATTATTATTCTTGGGATGTATTAAATTATTGAGATACGTTAAATCATGTTAAATGTATTTTTAATCCATTGTGCTACATCGGAATTATTATTCTAGGGATGTATTAAATTATTGAGATACGTTAAATGTATTTTTAATCCATTGTGCTACATCGGAATTATTATTCTAGGGATGTATTAAATTATTGAGATACGTTAAATGTATTTTTAATCCATTGTGCTACTAAACTAGAAGTGAAAGCCGCGATCTAAGCCTAGTTTAGAAAAGAAAAGTCAAGTGGCTTGAAGCGAGAGCCACTCAGCGTTTCATGGAAATGAAGTGTTCGGAACGTCGAGGGGAACAGGCCAGCAGAGGTCGCCACGGGCGTCCGCTTTTAAAGTTTTTTATTAATACCGTCCCAATCTTTGGAAACATTAGTTTGGTTTATTGAATACAGCTTCGCTCGCGTGGAATTAGACATAATAATAGATTCTTCGTAACGCATTAACTTTAGCTCCACAAATTTGTAATGAATCCGTAAATGTGTTATCCCCTATTTTTCTTTTACACCCTTAAAGGTAACATTTACACAAACTTTGTATGCCATATTTATTTATATCTAATCAACAGACTAAAATATAAATTTAATGCTTCTAGTTCTGAAAATGACAATACTTTCTTACAACCTTTCATCCCCCTTTCAACCCTTTCAAACACTTATTACCAATTAATAACCAACCTATGTCCCCTCTCAGGCTCTAGACTATCTGTGTACCAAATTTCATTTAAATCGGTTCAGTAAATGTCAATAATTAACAACATATAACAAGAACACATGTCATTAAATATGAAAAGTCGCTGCGACCCATAGACGTCCCACTGTTGGGCACGGGTCTCCTCTCAGAATGGGAGGGATTAGGCCTTAGTCCACCACGCTGGCCAAGTGCGGATTGGCAGACTTCACATACCTTCGAGAACGTTATGATGAACTCTCAGGCATGTAGGTTTCCTCACGATGTGTCCTTCACCGTTATAGCAAGTGACATTTAATTTCTTAAAACGCACATTACTTAGAAAAGTCATTGGTGCGTGCCACTGGGGTTTGAACCCGGACCGCTCGAGTGAGAGGCGAGTTCAATAGCCGCTGGGCTGTCACCGCTTGAATAAAATAAAATATGAAAAGTATTCCTATTTAAATGTCATTTAATATGTCATTAAATATGAATGGTATTCCTATTTAATCCATAGCTAGTAGACATGGCCCACTATTGCACTAACCACACGCTCTATTTCACTGTCCATAACCTCAAAAACGGTATATTTGGAGTTCTTAATAATTTCCTCCGCGTCCCTTTGTTGCGAATTGAAAGGGCCCGACCCTCATTACAGACCGTTGGCCGTTTGAAGAGATTATTCCATAAATCTTTAAAGTCCACAGCAAAAGATGGACGTGCTTGAAAATTTTAGGTGGTAGAACCTGTATGCTGGACGGGGCAGAATAACGCCCGTATTAGGGTGTCCCTTAAATTTCAAGTTCGAATTTTTTTTACGCATACCTTCTAAAAACTTTCGTAATAACCCAATATAGTGTAGAAAAAAATATTAGCCCTTTTTATGAACGATAACCCGTGCCGACTGGCGATTTAAGTTTGTTCATACAAGTTGCGCGGGTACGGCACTGCGACCTGATACTACATGTTTTATTCGTCATTTCAAACGTGATTGTCTCGATAATTAGTACGCTATTGTTTATTGAATAAAGATATCGGTTGAATTACGCAGTGATAAACAAAGTATTTTTCTAATCGGACTGCCTAGCCACCAAATAAATAGTGCAAAATTGCCTTCAAATCGACAAGTTCTCGGTGTCTTGTTTTAAAATATTCGCGAAGTCAAACTAACTGTTAATGACAGTGCTAATCTTGTGATTTGGGAGTGCATTATATTTTGTGAAAAAGCAAGAATTCCTACTAAGGCATTACCTAACTGCGTGAAGAAACTTTTTGATTTATATCATGTTTGGAGGGAACTGCAAAAAAATTGTAAAAACATTCAGGTGACTTTTAAAATCCGTGAAAATAAATTTGAAAGAGACCTTGATAACTTATTTGATATTGCATCGACCTCTTCTACACATAACTTGGAATATCTACAAGATTTAGACGAAAAACAGATTCTGAATTCTGAAGTCAGCTTGCCAGAGGTTGCCTGTCCTGAAACAAGATCGAAAAGAGGTAGAAAGAATCTAATAACACCTAAATTTGTTGCAGCCTTAGATCGATGCCAGCTAAGCATAAGAGACTCTATTTATATTCTTCAAGCGGTCGTAGAAGTGCTTGGTCTGAGCAGTGATGATTTCCCCATTAACTGATCCTCAATCCAGCGAATTCGTACTCAGACGAGAAACTCTAGGGCAGTAGCAATAAAAACTGACTTTCAGAAAAATGTTCCTGACGTAGTCACAATTCATTGGGATGGAAAATTATTACCAGGTTTGAATGTGCGAAGTTCAAAAGAAGAAAGCTTGCCAATTATCGCTTTATTTGTCTTCTTAGGGTGATAATGCTGCTTATCTGGAAGCTAAAAGAAGAATAAGTCGTTTGAGGGTTGTAAATGACACTGCTGAAAGGGCTCTCAAATTAATGCACGATTTTCACGGACTTTCACGACTGAAGAAGAGCAAAAACAATTCCTGTTGCATTGTGTCCAGGAACATAGAAATTTGTATCCGGACAGTAGAAAACATACTATAAAGAGAAGTTACCCTGACTGATTGTTGAGATTTTATGTTTTCATATAAAGATAAATATTTCCCTAACTTCATTTTATATTTTATTTTCTTCATTTATTGCATTTTTATTAATTTTATACAAGAACCAAATATTAGGAGAAAACACGATTTTCGATAAACTTTGTGACTCGGTCGGCACGGGTTCCAATCATGCTAAAAAGATAAAATTTTATAGTTGAGTATGGTTTTGAATTTGTAAAAGATCTAGAGGGTATGCATTTCAAAATTCGAAAAAAAAATTTTTTTTGTCGTATAAGGGACACCCTAGCCCGTATCTGTCACGTTAATATCTGCTGTTTGTGCTCAAACATGTTCAGATATAATTACAAAAAAATATACTAATTCAATATTACTTTTTTGTAATGATAACTTTCGTTTCCTATCGCCTGTCTATAATTCCATTTTCCACTCTAAACGTAGGTTATGTGTAGGCACGTTTGGTGTAGACAAATCGTATTATCCATGTGTTATTCCATTAATTTTTCTTCTTCAAATAGTGATTATGTCGTCTCTATATTGGCGCAGACACACATTTGAAAATCGAATGAAAATCGAATTCTTTATTGACAAATTCAATCATTAATCTAATCGGAATTTAAAAAAACGGCCAAGTGCGAGTCGGTCTCGCGCACGAAGAGTGTCGTACCATTATCTATACAAATGGCAATAAAATCATGTAATTTCTATTTTTTAGTATTTGTTGTTATAGCGGCAACAGAAATACATCATCTGTGAAAATTTCAACTGTCTGACTATCACGGTTCATGAGATACAGCCTGGTGATAGAGGGACAGACAGACAGTAGACACAGAGACAGTTCCGTTAGTAATAGGGTCTTAGTTAGTAATAGGGTCCCCGTAACAGGGTCCCGTTTTACCCTTTATGTACGGAACCCTAAAAATCAGACCGTATGAGTGGGGTATACCCCACGTAAGAGAACAATGTTGAATTGGTTCTACCAGGAGCAAGCAGCGTAGAGCTCACGGAGGAGGAAGGTATAGACCATCTCATCCCCCCTATTTTCCTCTATGGTATAGACCATCTCCTCTCCCCTTTTTTCCTCTATGGTATAGACCATATCCTCTCCCCTTTTTTCGTCTATGGTATAGACCATCTCCTCTCCCCTTTTTCCCCTATGGTAGAGCTGTAGCTCGGCTCGGCTGTGACAGCCCTGCGCGACCGGCCGGCCGGCGGCGATCAATACGTTTGTCTGGAGCCTGGCAAATGGTACCGGGATATGCAAATTAAGGCCGTCCCGCTCGCCCGGTCGGATATGATTCTTTATTAAATAATAATAAAATATACATTTGCTCCTAAAGGCGAGTTACATTTAAGAAGTATTTCAAAAACTTAATTTAAAAAAAAAAATTGTTACAAAACCAACCGCTAGAAGTTATTTATAATTTTAGCTAACGTTAAGCATGGGTCTCTTCCACAGTCGTAGCTGAAGCAAATCTAGAGCATACTCCTCCAATTTTCTGACACAAAACTGCCAGTAAAAAAAAAGATTGTTAAGCAATATATCATAGCTTTTAACAATACCATTTCTAAAAGTATGTATACCTTTCAATTGGTTCATATATCATAATGTTCGTATCATTCAACAAGTTTCAGATATGCTGTATGCTTTACCTAATTCCAGATATCTTAATTTAGAACTATTCTATGAACATGAACTATTCTATGGCACAATTTTTTTAAATAATCTCATTCTTATACTGGACAGGATTCTGCCACCTTGTAACGGACCAGCTGGGCATCACTAGGGAAGAGCGAGGAAAGCAATATGATACGGCTGGCGGGGGCGATCGATGCGGTTTGTCTGGCGCTTGATAAATGGTGTATACGAGTAGGTACGGATATGGAAATAAGGTGTCTCGACTGGCCGGCCGTCTGTGGGTGTGTACCTATCCGCTAGGGATATATACTATCCGCTAGGGATGTAAACGTTCGGATATATACGTTCGGATATTTATTTATTTATTTATTCAATTTAATTAATTAGAACGGATTAACCAATTACACTAATTAATAAAATTGTCAAGAGTTATTACATTATTTATTAAATTACATTATAAAAATAACAGTCAAATCAAATGTCATTTCAATATTCTCATAGGTCTCATTGCTCTGAGCACAATAGGTAGATACAAAATGTATAAAGACGGTTATACGTATTTCTTTCTGGAACCTATCTACTGTTTGCGATTCGTTCGGATACGTCGTGTTCGTGTCGGATATCAACTAGCTCTGGATACGGTTGTATACGTAGTTCCGTAGAGTCACACCGCGTTTCGTATTGAATCGAAACGATTCTGCAAGTCATCATTTCCGATGCTCCACATTTCGTCGAATGATAGCCACGAAATCGTTTATTTGTGAAATCAAAAAACCGACTTCACAACTCATTCATCATCACAACCCTTTCTTTGTCCCGCTGTTGGGCTCGGGTCTCCTTTCAGAATGGGAGGGATTAGGCCTTAGTCCACCACGCTGGCCAAGTGCGGATTGGCAGACTTCGCATACCTTCGAGAACGTTATGATGAACTCTCAGGCAGCAGGTTTCTTCACGATGTGCCCTTCACCGTTACAGCTAGTGACATTTAATTTCTTAAATCGCACGTTAAAAGTCATTGGTGACTGACTGACTGACTGACTGACTGACTGACATATCAACGCAGGGCCTAAACTATAAGGGTTAGAAACTTGAAATTTTGCACCGGGGTTCCTTTTATAACGTAGGGGAGCACTATGAAAAGATTTTTGAAAATTCACCCCTTAAGGGGGTAAAACGGGGGTGCAAAGTTAGTATGAAACTTAGCCGTTTTTGATGTTATTCAAATGAAATTCAGTATGAAGATTTTTTATTGAAAGTTTCGAAAATCGTCCCTTAAGGGGCTAAAAGGGGGGTGCAGTTTTTCGTATTATATTAAGTTATGTCCTATGTCTAATACCACGCGAGCGAAGCTGCGGGCCCGTCCACTAGTAGATTATAAATACCGAGTGGAGCTTTGTAGCCTTAATTTCCAAAAACCACAAGAATATAGGTAAGCCCGTGATCGTTACCCTGTCAAAATGCTTACCTCTAACCGTGAATGTCGCAAATAATATCGTTTCATGTTTGTGAAAATATTCTTGTTATGCGAAGACCCTAATTCTACTGATAGCGGAAGGTAGGAAGGTAATTGGAAGGTAATTTTTTTTTATGGATACAAGATAGCAAACGAGCTTGCAGCACCACCCATCCGCTGCCCATGACAACTGTGACTGACTTTGAACAAGACTCAATTACGGACTGGGATGGTTAGTCCAATTAGTTGAGAGAGTTAATTAGAACATTAGTTGGTTAGTTCGTTAGTAGTATGAGGACTGGGGACTGTTAGTGATAGTTAGTCCTGTTAGTTGGTATTAGTAATCGTTCAGTTAGTACTTGTTAGTAGGAGTCTCGTTCTAATTCAGTCACAGATGCGTTGCTACCCTTGATTCCTTCCTATAAATTTAGTTTTACCTTACTTATAGTTTTACCTTACTTTAAATTACCCTTGATTATTTAGTTTGACCTTACTTTTAGTTTAACATTACTTTAAATTACCCTTGATTCCTATAAATTTAGTTTTACCTTACTTATAGTTTTACCTTACTTTAAATTACCCTTGATTCCTATTAATTTAGTTTTACCTTACTTTTAGTTTTACCTTACTTTAATTTACCCTTGATCCCTATAAATTTAGTTAAAATTGGACAAATCCATAAGAACGGAGTATATGAATATGGCCAGCTACCCAACTAACAAAAATTGCTCTTGTTGTGGCTTATATTGCCAAAAATAATATTCTTATAAGAGCCGCATTATCGCTAATAAGGGTGCGTTTGGGCACAAATTATAAAGACTATAACCTTATACCCTCCTTAAAGTTGCTTTATTATCCGCTTTTTTTCCTTATACGTGTTATATTATGACAAGGAACAAGTAAGTTAAACTTATAATGGCAAGAAAAAAGCTCCTAAAAAGTCAATACACTTAAAAGAAACATATGGAAAGCGTTAATACGGGCGATCACCCTTATACGTGTTTTATTATGGTCCGGTACAAGGGAGTTAAACTCATTGCGGCAAATCAAAGCCTCTTAAAAATCCGTAGGCCCTTATAGCCGTCTATTTATGATTCTATTATAAGTATTTTTGTTAGATTTACCTACATTTTCGCAACAGTTTGGCAAAGAAAGAGAAACGTCAACCATTTTACTGAAAAGTGAACGGTAAGTTATTATTTTATGTATTTTATTTACGTGATTTATGTGCTCGTTTATAGTGAAAAGTGTATGGGAATTTAAATGCATGGTAAAATGTGGTACGCTGCGTGTTGTAAGATCAACCCGCCCTTGAAATTAAGCTGTTTTTGTGCCTAAAACGTAATTAATTATTTAGCCATGTGATAAACAGTGCTATTATAAGAGCAAAACGATTCTCACATCTTCTACAAGGTGTCTATGAGAGTGAAGACTTATAATGGCAACGATTGTTGCTTATGGTATCGCCATTTTACATATCGTTAGGGTTCCTTGCACACGAACTAAATCGTACCTAACTAGTCTTTTCCCATAATTTATAAAATAATTCTATATTATAATATAATATGTTTGTTCGCAGATATTGCAATGGTAGTATACATATTGGCAGGTGTAGACAAATTTCTACAAGGAAAATATCTTAATTTACATAATTTGCGATGCCCATGGAAGTCGACACATTTCATTATAAGAATATTTAATTAATTATAATATTTATATTTTAATTGTACTTTATATATCCGACCTTTACCACTCCGTGAGAGGTCGTGAAAACATAAGTTTTGCAACGATTCACTTTATTTTTTTGCCAAAATTGTATAGTAATTATTAAATAAGTAATTAAATATAACTTTAAATCGGCAGGTTTTTATTTCCCTTTCCTTTCCTATTCCCACCACGATAGGTGATATACTTTTAATTTCAGTAATGTGCGTAGTATTGCCAGAGTTGATGATTCGAGCTTTAATGTATCGGTAAACCATCGATATTTAATTTATCTTTTTCAAGCTAATTTTTTTGGCACTTCATAATAATGTCCAGTACCAATTTCAGTAATGCATCTACTTATTTGATTTATGTAGGATGATATATTTAATAAGTCACCTAATGCGATAAGGGAAATGTTGAATTTCACTGCCCATTCACTGATATCACTACGAATATCAATATTCTTCAACTCTTCATTTAATTATTTTTTTCCCTCTAAACCCCGGATTTTAATTAATATTTTAATGATATGTCTATATCACTATCACTATCGCTACAATTATATTCATTCTCACTGCTTTCCTTTTCATTCTCATTTTCTATAAAATAATCCTCTACGGAACCACTGGCTGATTCGTTGGTATCGGCTTGGTAATTTTGTAGTTTCATAGGAGAAGAGGTGGTGGGTGTAATGCTCACAACCATGTATGTAAAGCATTTTAATACAACCTTAAAGAGAATAATATATTTATAATCACTGTATAAGAGAATATGGATTGCTTTTATCCTTGTTAAGATCATATAAAATGTTAGAATTTGTTTGTTGGATAGACGTCTTATCAAATGCTCCTATAAGTTGAAAAGCATTATAGATACCTTGTGAATTACTTTTGTAAGAATAATTGACCATATTAAAAGCCTTTATATGACTTTGAATATTATACGGCTAAAATGCAATGTAACTAGCCTCTATAAGAAGAACACATTTCGAACCCTTATTGTAGCCGTATTAATTGGATTTATTAACGTTTACCCAGCCAAATTATAAGAATACAGGTAATATTAGCCAAATCTTCTAATAATGTGCCATTATAAGGAACATTGACATAATGAATGCTCTTTTATAACAAGTATAAGAGCTTAGACCTTATAGACTTAATTTTATAAGCATATTTTGTTTGTTGGGTACTTCTCTTTCAGTGCGGAACAAGCTGATTATAATTTCCCCTTCGAACGCAGCCTCGGCGCCCCCGGCCGAAGGTCGTCCTAGTTGCGAGACAAGTCCGCAATTACCAGCAACAAAGACGGTCTTACATTACAGGGACATAATTACTCTCTGAAACTTTTATTCTTAAGATTTTTTCCTTTTGAGTGATATTGTTCGTTGAAGAACTCTTACTTTTCTTGTGTTTTGAATGCATGGTTTTCGCTGCGACCCATAGACGTCCCACTGCTGGGCACGGGTCTCCCCTACAGACACTGCTGCGGGAGATCTAGAGTATACTCCACCACGCTGCTCCAATGCTGATTGGTTGATGGGTTAGTAGTCAATCCATTGTTGAATGTTCTCAAGCCACCCGATGGTCTTCCACAAGGCTTAACGACTGTTTCCAGCATTGAAAACAACCGGGACCGACGGCTTTACGTGCCCGCCGAAGCACGGTAGCGTCCATGAAATTTTTGCCACTAGCGGTCACCCATCCACAGACCGACCGCGCCCGTCGTTGCTTAACTCTTTCGATCACATTGAATCGACGCGAAAATCGACGCTGAAAAAGCAGGTCAATTGTTCCATCACCATTTACTCGATCAGCCAACAAGAATCGACAACAGCTTAGAAAGCAGAGCGTAAAACACTGTATTGCGGCCATTTTGCCAGGTCAGTTGCACGCTTTGACGAAAAAAACAATGGGGCTCCACAAAGGCTTTTCAAAGGCTATTGTAGGCTCGGATTGTCCTATAAGCGTCGCGGTAATCCCGTAAGCTCGAGCCGGAACTTTCAATGTGTTGTGACTTTTTAAATGGCCGCCCAGTAGCGGCGGTAGGCAAACGGGCCTTGTGATAAGGGGACGAAACAAATTTAATTTTCTGCGTATGAAAATTTTATATAAGGTACCTACTGTGGGTTGGGTTTAAGTGAACGCCCAGCAGTGGACCCTTCCATAATAGCTATCAAACTCTCATTTGGCGTCTGGGTTCAAATCCATACGGTACGCACCAATAACTGAGTTATGTGCGACTTAATAAGTTCAATTTCACGTACTGAAACGGTGAAAGAATCATCGCGAGGAAACCTGCATGCCAGATGCCTGAGAATGTTCTAAACGGTATGTGTATTCTGCCAATCCACAATTGGAGAGTGAGGTTTACTTATGCCTGACCCTTCCCATTCTTAGAGAAGACACGAGCCCAACAGTGGGACAAAGGAAGCGGTTATGGTTATTTATAAAACTAAGCAGTGTCTGTTAATACATATACGTCCGTCATTAGTCCTTTGAGGTCCACTGCTGGACATAGGCCTCTCCTAAACGACGCCACTCCGACCATTCTGCCTTTTCTAGTTTTGAGTCTACCTGTTTTCCGTCGTATACTTTAGGTCATCTACCTTGATCTCGTTGGTCTAGTGGTCTTCGACGACGCGACTGCTGAGCTTAGGGTCCAGGGTTTGATCCACGGGTCGAGTAAAGTTGTTAGGATTTTTTGAATTGAAATTAGTAACTTGCAGTGTGGATTTGTGGAGCATGGCAATAGGCTCACCACCATTACATAGGACCTTAACATAACTCTGCCTACCACTTCGGGGAAATACAGGCGCGATGTTAGGTATATTATTTATTGTTTGATAATATTGCAATACAACCACTGACCCTACAGTTCCTTGAATACATCGCTCCACAGGGCGAAAATAGCTCTAGAGACCTTCTTCTACAAAACTCCTGACACTTCCGAATCGAAGCAAAATACTTCTAAGTGGAAGTCAACTGAAAGCTTGTTCTGCGACGTACAAATACCGTTTTGGAAAGTCTCCAAAACTCCCTCCAAGGTTTCCGAATATAGCGTTTGGTAAGTTGAAACTTTAATGTCTCAATCTCAAGTTATGTGAACCTTGAATTTATGCGCTACTCGCAGCAAAAGGATAAGACAATTTTTAACGACTACAGAGGCGTTGAAGCGAGTGAAAACTAATTAAATGTGAAATTTTTGTTCACACACACGGGGACAAGTGCTGCTGCGACCCATAGACGTCCCACCGCTGGGCACGGATCTCTCCCACAGACATAGCTGCGGGAGGTATAGAGCATACTCCACCACGCTGCTACAATTTGGATCGGTGGAGGGGTTAGTTGCCAACCCAGTGTCCAATGTTCTCAAGCCACCCGAAGGTCTTCGACAAGAGTTAACGACTGTTTCCAGCATTGAAAACAACCGGGAGCGACGGCTTTACGTGCCCTCCGAAGCATGGTAGCGTCCATGCCACTAGCGGTGACCCATCCACAAACCGACCGCACCCTTCGTTGCTTACAAGTCCTATAAGTACCTACGTATGATTTAAAAAATTACGTTGTGCTATATAGCCCTACTCCATCTGCTTCTTTCTGGACGAAAATTTGTCCTTTAAGCTCTTCATTTTTCCATCTTCTTCCTTCTTTGGAGCAGGTAGAAGTTGGACGACATACGTAGCGAACTCACGTTTTAACCTCAGCAACTAGGCGATATGCTCAGGACAGCGTAATTGCCGAGGATGAAGCGAGAGGCCGACCACATCCATGCCGAGGTCAGCCAGTTGGTATTCCTGTTTCACAGCATCGATTGAAAACCTGCTGATTTATGTCGGTAAATCGATTACAAACTAAAGAAGAAAATAATTCTAGTCAAAACACGCGGCCGCAGGTCAAAGAAAAGTACAGGCGACGACGACAGTATAATATACATACTTTACACGAACCTTTTCGAGCCACTTTTGACCCCGCTCTTACTAAATAAATAACGATTTACGATACGATACGATATACGATTCATACGTTTAAATAAATAAATAAATAAATAAATAAATAAATAAACTAGAATTTATATAGAATTCCCAAGATCTGTTGGTGTATGGTAATAGGCTCACCGCCTACTACATGGTACCTGAACATTACTCGTATGTTCAGGTTCACTAGTGAAAGGTGGGAATCAACACACTTCTCTATCTACTCCCTTCGGGGAAATACAGAGATGGTGTTATTATATTTTCCTGGATGATTTTTTGTAGATTAAGTTTAGTATAGTATTCAGTGGGTAGTCAATTTTCAAATTTTTATTGTTCGATGATATTGCAACACAACCACTGACCCTAAACGTCCGTGAATACAACCCAGGGAGAAAAAAACCTTTTGACACCTTCTTTGATGATTCCTTACTCCTGCGAACCGAAGCAAAATTACATTCAAGCGGAAGTCAACTAAAAGCTTGTTCTGCAACGAGTACAGTTTTTGAAATGTGTCCAAGTTTTCCGAATATAGCGTTTGGTAAGCTGACACTTTCGTATCTCTATCTCAAGTTATGTCAACATTGAATTTATGCGCTACTTGCAGCAAAAGACGAGTTTTAGCGATGATGTGGTTTGGAAGGCTAAGCGATGTGTCTGTCTTAATGTTGTTCTCAACCTATTCGGAGATCTTTGATAGCGCTTAACTTAACTTTAACTTAACGATTGATTTACAATTGAAATCAATTTAGACCGACGGCTTAACGTGTCCTCCGAAGTACGAAATCAAGATGAAAACGCTATGTTTAAAACACAGAGTGAAACAAGTATGATTTAAAAAATTACGTTGTGTTATAGCACAATTCCGTGTGCTTTTTTCTGGAAGAAAATTTCTCCTGCAGCCTCTTCTTTCTTCCTTCTTCTCTCTTCTTTGGAGGTGGTAGAAGTAGGACGACATACGTAGTGAACTCACGTTTTAACCTCGGCAACTAGGCGACATGCTCAGGACAGCGTAATTGCCGAGGTTAAAACGAGAGGCCGACCACACCCATGTTCCTCCTCCGGCTATTTCTAAGCATTAGCTGGGTTATCCCGGCAAATCGCTTACAAACTAAATAAAAAAAGTTTGCCGAATTCCAGCTCGATAGCTTCAGTGGAAGTGGGTGAAATATTGATTGCAAGATTCCAGAACATGGATTCATACGAGTGAAGTTAAATAAAAGCTTTTAATAAAAAGTAAAGCCAGCGTGATGTTTTAAACAGCGCATGAGATGTGTAAACCCGTCAAACAGAAGATAGAGTTTCCAATGAAATATGGAAATGGCAGGCTGTATAATGTTAACAAAACAACCCATTCATTGAGGTCACGACCTTTGATATTTAATACCGTTCAGCCCACAGGCTCATTAACGCAAGAACGGTTTCTCTGAACGTATACGAAAGCGGAAAGCGGACTATACAATGCACTCCAATTTTTCATTGTTAAACTCTGGATCATAGTTATTGCTCTACTATACGTCTTCCTATGAATGAGACAGATGAAGGTCATGCATGCTTGGGCTATAGATGAATTTACTTCCCGGTACAACTAGTTGAACAGGGAATTGTATCATGGGTAAGCTTACTTCTCGTGTTGTACGAAGCGCCCATGAGTTTACCACTAATTTTCATCCCATTAATATACCGATACTGACACGATCACGCATACGCGCTTTCTAGTGAACACCACTTATTCAGGTATACTCGTATTATTCAACTAAATTTTAAACATCGATACTGTTTTGAATACGATTTTGTTTAAAGTCACCCAAACATGGCAAATTACATAACTCGATGGGACCCGTTACTGAATTTGACAGTTTTTTGACAACGATTTGACATATTTTTCAGGACAGGAAACTCAATGTAAGGAGTGGGTAGTTGCATGGAAAAATTAATTACCCGTGATACTACCAGTAGGACTGAGCAATAGGACCATGGCTAATGAATGCAAAAGTTTAAATACAGAACAAAACAATGGAAAGGAGATGTTTCAGGGATGTATGGAGCTCCGGCCACGTCTATGTACACCATACTAAAAAATGGAGAAACACAATTAAAACAGTTTTCAATTATCCAATTACTTTAAATTGGCTTAGTTTGGATGTAAAGCACAAAAATGTACACTTGAAATTGCAACACAAAACATTAATCCGTCATGGCGGTAAGCTATCGTGTTGACAGATTTGATTGAAGTTTGACATTTGCATGACGTTTATATGTCATAATTGTCTATGATTCAAATGGATTGTATGTAACACTGAGAACGAGTACATACCTCGATTTAAACAGGCAACAAACTAACTATGACGATGTAAACAATGCTCTCTCTGAAGTAGTGCATTGGTTTAGCGTAAATAACCTACTCTTAAATAGCAATAAAACCAATTGCATAAAATTTTCAGCACCTAATGTGAAACAAGTAGATAAGCAACCGGAACTAAATGGTGAAAAACTGAACTTAGTTAGCTCGACTGTTTTCCTTGGAATCACCATTGATGCGAAGTTGCAGTGGGGACCCCATATCTGTCGACTGGCGGATAGACTAAGTTCTGCAGCTTACGCGGTTAAAAGGATACGCTGTTTGGCGGATGTCGATACCGCTAGATTGGTATATTTTAGTTACTTTCACAGTGTAATGTCCTATGGCATTTTACTCTGGGGTAATGCAGCTGATACTAATATTATTTTTATTTTGCAGAAGAGGGCTATCCGTTATATATACAAAATGAAAAGTAGAGACTCCCTTAGAGAAAAATTTAAGGAAATAAACATCCTAACCCTTGCATCGCAGTACATCTATGAGAATATTATGTATATTCGTAAAAATAGGCATCAGTTTGTAAGTCGTAGTGACCTAAATGCCTTACGCAATGTAACACTAAGGAACGGCCACAAATTAGCGTTTCCTAAATGCCGGCTTAGTAAGAAAAGTCGTTCCTTCATAGGAATGTCTATTCTAATATTCAATAAAGTCCCGGCTGCGGTTCAGTCTCTGCCTTTACAAAGGTTTAAAAAAACCATCAAACAAACATTATGTCGAAAAGCTTATTATAATATTCAGGAGTATTTGGATGATATAAAGGCATGGGACTGAATTAAACTCTGACAGGCTATCACTATGCTTCTGTATTAATTATACTAAAAATTGTAAGCAGGTGGCATATGGGGTGATTCTTGGCATACACGATTGGCTGTCTCGTGTCTGACTTAATCATGTCATGGTCATACTGTGCATTTTTCTGTAAAAATTAATTTGAATTTTAAAAGAGTACCGAGAGTTTTTTCCTCCGGCTTTTTTCTCTCTCGGCCTACACTAGGGCATAGGATAAGAATATTGTAAATTCTTCCTAAAGCCGATGACCATATAGATAGTCTATCGTGACTTAGAGCTTAGCTTAGTGGTAGGTAATTATTGTAAATTTATCTTAAGGCAAGTTAGACACCTGTGTAGGATTAGCTATTCATTCAATAATCAATAGCTAATCCTTTGCCTTATATAGATCAGTTAGTAGTTTAAGTAGTTTTTAGTTAGGTACCTAGACTTTCGTTAAGCGTGTCTAATCACCTCATAGCGAAATAAATTATTTGACTTTGACTTGACTTTGACTTACCTATTTTATTTTTCACTTTATAGATTTTTATATTATTTAAGTTTTTATATAAGTACAGAATATTCAATCGTCGGAATATTAACTAAGTAAGCTAAGTTAGCTAATTACCAATGTAATTAGCGATGTTTTGATTCAACTATCAAATACACAGCTGATATGTTTTTACTTATGTAAACAAAAATCCAAAAAACGAAAGCCAGGTTGTTAAAAATAACTCAAGAAATTCAAACGAACGGAACATCAAACCACGATCGGCAACGAAAGCAATTGAAGTACGTAGTATCCCTTATTAGTTTGTAAATTGAAGTGACACTAGACGGATCACGATCTATGATCAATGGTCGATCTATGGTTTACTGACTTTTTTTTTACCACAGAGTAACCTAAATTGGCGGGACGCCATGTTGAAACTCGATAAAAATAATTGATAAGTATAAAATTATTACAAGAAAAGTATGCATTTAAGCAATTTATCTGTATTTTTCCCAAATTTCACGGATTTTTCTCGATTTTTCGAGGTACTGTACATATACTGGGCCGGATTTGAAACATCTCCTTTAATTAGAAATAAACAATTGTAAAAATATTGGACGTCAAATAAACCGAGGGTTAAAGCAAGTGGTTTCAAGTCCAAAGTTACACGGGTTCACAGACAGTTATTGACACGTCATGGATTAACTGGAACACAAAGGTATTTCATGGCAAAAAAACGTTAGAAGTTCTATTAGTTTTTTAAGCAACAAACACTTAATTACATTGAATTGGCTCACGAGTAGAGTATTGAGCCCAAATTGAGCCACAATTAAGGACAGCGAATCCATACTCCAAACGCGTGACGCAATGACAAATGGATTTCATTCTATTAACTGCCGGAGCATCCAAAAACTGTTCTTATCCCAACGGCCCAGGAATCCATTTCCACTGCCACCGCATATCGCGCTCGGATCTCCGTAACGTGTTTCTGCAGGAAATAAATTTAATAAATGTCCTCCTACCCTCTTTGGGTTTTGTTTGCGTTATTCTAATCCACCTGCAGTCACACGATTTCGCTAATTATACCCCTCTATTGTTTGCTCCCACCGTTGACCTGCTTGGGTAAGTAAGAAATATTATGTTTTTAATGTCGACCTATGAAAATTAGATTTGCTATCTGTGCGTCTTTCTAATATTAGTCACTAGTGGATGCCCGCAGCTTCGCGCACGTGGAATTAGACATAATAATAGATTCTTCTTAACGGGATAACTTTAGCTCCACAAACTTGTAATAAATCCGGTAATGTGTTATCCCCTATGTTTATTTTACACCCTTATGGGTAACATTTTTACAAACTTTGAATGCCATATTTATTTATATGTAATCAACAGCCTAAAATATAAATATAAGTATCGAACGTGCACTGACTTCGGTCAGTGCACGTCGATACTTATTACGCTACATTACGTTATCGATACTTAACGTTATTGATAGATTTGATTACAACTAAAACGAGTGTGTCACCTCACTAATTACTATAGTGTGATGTCACAGCAGGCGGGACTTGGACAGGGCTGACGAAAAAAGTGACACGCATCGTTTGTATCAAGACAATAAGTGATCGCCGTTCTGTCTTGATTAATTTCTGTGGTTGGAACCATAATTACACAATATGAAATGGAGTGGCGCTGGACAGGCCTTAGTCCAGAGGTGGACTTTAAAAAGGCCTTTACCATCAGAAATAATAGATTTATATCAACTGTATACAATTTGCAAGGCGTAGGTATTTACAGCGCCCAACACTTTAGGACGAGAGTAGATTTCACACTTTTTTTCTGGTTTCTATAGCGGTGACAGCCCAGTGGCTATCGAACTCGCCCCTCAATCGAGCGGTCCGGGTTCAAACCCCAGCGGCACGCACCAATGACTTTTCTGAGTTATGTGCGATTTATTAATTAAATGTCACTTGCTGTAACGGTGAAGGACACATCGTGAGGAAACCTGCATGTCTGAGAGTTCAAATGTTCTCGAAGGCATGTGAAGTCTGCCAATCCGCACTTGGCCAGCGTGGTGGACTAAGGCCTGATCCCTTCCGTTCTGAGAGGAGACCCGTGCCCAACAGTGGGACAAAGAAAGGGTTGTGACGACGAGGTTTCACACTAGTAACCACTGGCACCTTGGTATCCCCAAAAACACCTGCGCTGTTATATAATTTCAACCGCATTAATAACCGCATTTCCGTGACGTTAAGTTTGCTCAGAGTATTTCGCGAGACCACTCTCGAAGTTGGCGACAGCATCCCACCGATGTTGCCAAGAACAGGAAACTCTAGATATTTGCTCGTTGAATGTTCTCAGCGTTAGTAGGTAATATGGGAAGGCTTATTTAACTTATATTTAGTTGAAGTTACCGGCTTACTCACGTGTGATTTAAGTCGGAATTAGGCCGACTAGTTTCGATGAATGAATGAATGATCATCTTCAGGAGTGAACGCGCTCGCGGCGGGCACGGCGAACACGCGTTCACTCCTGAAGATGATGATCTGAGAGTTCACTATAATGATCTCTGTAAATTTGTACATGGTCAGCGTGATGGACCACGCCTAACTACCAATTACGAGACCTTACGTGCCCTCCAAAACACGAAAAGACGCAAAGAAATTTAGCCACTAGCGATTTTCCAAATATCAAACAGCTTCAATTTTAACCCTGCTAACCCTTTTTGTTTCGAAAATCAAAATGGCGAAGGAATGTACAGACGAAACTTTCAAATAAGTTATTGTTATCTTAAAGAAAATAAAAGTAAAATAATAAAGAGTACAATTTCATCCCAAAACTTGTTATTGTCTCTTTGTTTAAAACAATATTCGTTACAATAAAACAAGATGAAACTGATAGTTTTTCAAAGAATCAGAAATAACACAGATATCAAATGGTTTCTGCTTTTTTGTTGATTTTAACGAATCTATTAGTTTATAGGAAGTTGATTTATGAAAAAAAAGAAAAGTTCCTTCAAAAAAAATTCTATTCTAATATTCAATAAAGTTCTGGCTGCGGTTCAAACTTTGCCTTTACACAGTTTTAAAAAAAACTGGTTGTCTGTAAAGTCGCTTTACGGACGATAGATTTACGTGATAACGTCATAATCATTATTTTATACAATACAAAAAAGGAGAATTGAAAATACAAAGATAACAGACAACAGACAAGTCTATATTATATTTATTTTGACAGTTCCCTATTTCGGAGTTATGGAAACGCCAATGTTGTCGTGTGTAAAATTAATTTAATAAAATTAAAAATTAATTTAATAAAAACACTCAACGGAAACGGAAGCGGAACGGGATACACTTTTTCATATGCGCTGTTCATCAATTTATAAGACATTATCACGTCAAAAAAAACATCAAACAAACATTATTCAGAAAAGTTTTAAATAGGATATTCAAGAGTATTTGGATGATAGTAAGAAGGCATGGGACTGAATTAAACTCTAACAGGCTATCACCATAGAATAAAGAGTCGCTCCTGTAGAGCGGAGCGACTCTTTATTCTATGCTATCACTGTACACTCCCATGTATTAACTATAGTAAATATTGAAAACATGTGGGTTGATTAGTGGCTGTCTCGTGTCTGTCCTGATCATGTCATGATCATAGTGTACATTTTTCTGTACAAAACAATTTGAATTCTTAAAGAGTACCGAGAGATTTTTCCACGGGTTTTTTTCCCTCGGCCTACGATAGGCTAAGAATATTGTAAATTGTTCTTCCTATAGCCGATGAACAGATAGATACGGTATGGTGACATTAGGGCTTAGCTTAGTGGTATGTAACTATTGTAAATTAGCCTTAAGGTAGGTTAGGCGCCCGTGTATTTTTGTCCAATAAGTTGATTGGTTTTTATGTGATACATAGATAGATAGACAATCTAATATTACACGATCTGTAATCAGGGCACGAGAGGCCAGCCCTATCCAGCCCTCTCAGAGAGCCCTCCATATTCGGAGGCACTTTTCAATTCAAAGGCTCTCAAGTAGGATTACTCTTGAATACCTCCGCGACTTTTCGAGTGCGCTGACTTATTTCTCTACCGGTAGCTCTCATTTATGTTTTTCTGCTCCAAAGTTTTTCTGTTGAGTGGCGTTTTAGTCATGTTTTAGTGTGTCTATTGAATTGAGATGTTTCATCATAGATTTTCTATACATAAAGTGGTTGCTCTGAGTGTTTTATTGATAAAGATAGTAAACGAACATGAAGTATTATTTAATGCAGTGCGGACCCATTTTGTTCTAGTATATATGTTCCCGTAGCGTCCATAGCCCAATGGCTCGCGTCGATTCATTCTGATCGAAAGAGTTAAGCAACGATGGGCGCGGTCGGTTTGTGGATGGGTGACTGCTAGTTGCAAAATTTCATGGACGCTACCGTGATTCGGAGGGCACATAAAGCCGTCGGTCCCGGTTGTTTTCAATGGTGGAAATAGTCGTTAAGCGTTGTCGAAAACCTTCGGGTGGCTTAAGAACATTCGACACTGGGTAGGCCACTAACCCCTCCACCAATCCGCATTGAAGCAGCATTGTGGAGTATGCTTTAGACTTCCCGCATTTGTGTGTTTGGAGCAGCCCGTGCCCAACAGTGGGACGTCTACGGGTTGTAAGCTATTCACCCACCCATCCGCATACTGATCAGACCGGCTGGTTTCTTAACTCAGTCAAATACGATCGTCGCAAACCCATGGACCATGAGCACTACGTCTCAATGTATGTACTAGATATACTTAAACTAATTTAAATGCTTTAAGTAAAACACGTTTCTAACTAAGCGATCTCTTCTCGTTAAATGTTCCGTCGGATTTTTTTTTAAATTTATCTACTTTTAATTTCCTGCATGCGCGAGGAACTTTATATTAGAGTAAGGAAAGTGTGGGCTAATATAATATTATAATAGCTAAAAAGTATTTTCCCGTACGTGACAAAGTACATGCTTCGTATTAAATTAAAACACCGGTGTATCACAAATTTAAATTTAAATTTTCACTCAGAATCTGGGGCGACTTACCGTCTCGTAATTCTGTAGATTTTATTATGTATGAATTCGATTCGAAGATAATTTCACTTTGTTCAGGTTAAATGCAATCGCGGAGCTCAAATTATGTTTAATTTCAGTGTGATTTACTCCAGCGCGTAAATTACTCATGTTATTATTTTGAGAATGTCATATCATTATAATTATTGCAAAATAATTGAATGAGAAGTATTGTATGTATAAATAAGTTTATTGTTACGTTAGATTGATTCGACAGGTATAAGAAACACTGCCTGTTCAAAAAATTAGGTGTACTTAGCTTCGGTGTATAGCATGAAGCCTCAAGCTATAGATCAATGGAGGTGGTGCAGATTAGTAAAGGTGGTGCATATTGGTGAATACGGTGTCGATTGGTACAAGTGGTGCAGATAAGTATAGGTGGGATGGATTACTAGGTGTAGATTGGTAAAGATGGTGTGAATTGGTAAAAGTGGTACGATTTGTAAAGGTGTGTGCAGGTTGGTGAAGACGGTGTCGATTGGTACAAGTGGTGCAGATAAGTATAGGTGGGGTGGATTATTAAACTTGGTGTAGATTGGTAAAGTTGGTGCGAATTTGTAAAGGTGGTGCAGGTTGGTGAATACGGTATCAATTGGTATAAGCGGTGCATATTATTAAAGGTGATGTGGATTATTAAACTTAGTGTAGATTGGTAAAGTTGGTGTGAATTGGTAAAAATGGTGCGGATATGTAAAGGTGGTGTAGGTTGGTGAAGACGGTGTAGATTGGTACAAGTGGTGCAGATAAGTAAAGGTGGTGTGGGTTATTAAAGTTGGTGTGAATTGGTAAAAGTGGATTAGTAAAGTTGGTGGAGGGATGGAATATTTTTGCTAGATAAGGGGATGTTAGGAGGTAGGTAGTACCGATCAGATGACCATCGAATAATCAATGAGGGTTTTCGCGTATGAAAAATCCGCTAGATGGCAATACGTAGGCGTGAGGTCCGACTGCTGCATGATTGGTTATTTTTGACATGACATTGAGAGATATATCATAATTCACCAATCACATAACAGTTAGACCTCATGACTGCGTCTTGCCATCTAGTAAATTTCTCATACGCGAAAACCCTCATTGGAAATGATCCTCTACTGATACTTACTGATGATCCTGCTTACCGACGCCGTTGACCCTGTACGTATTGATCAATTTTATTAGAAAACCGACGTTGACTGAGAATAAATTCATCGAAGATTACTTTCTTACCCTCGGCAGCCCGCTGGGAAATCGGGCGCTGAGGAAACTTCGAGACTTCATGATTATAGCCAAGAACTAAATGTGGGCGGCTGGGTGCACTCTAATTACTGAGGGTTATTGGGCAGTGGAGCGGCGAATCTGAATAATCTTTAAGTTTCTTGCAGTTTTCTTAGCATTTACTTTGCAAACTGAAAGATTAAAAATTGCAATCTCTAAGTTTTTACCTACTTGATAATATTTTTTAACTGTTGCCAATATTTTCTTATGCAGATTCTGTCTTAGAAACATGTAATTAATATGTATATAGGTACTGTAGATACAATTATATACAAGTTATAGATACCAAAACATAAATTAACAGACGGTTTTGATGGTAGGTTTCTAAGACAAAATCTGCATAGAAAATATTGGCAACAGTTATTCTTTTTTGTTCGTTATTATGGTTCTTAAAGACACTCATAGATGGCGATAGTTGTACATTTAATATGTTTTAATTTTTTCAGCACTTTTCTTAGGTAGGTTCCTTTTAATAATATTAAGTAGGTACATTATTTCAATTCACCTCTTTGTAATTTTTGTCGAAATTCATTTCTATTTCTACGTCATATTTAAAAAAGTGAACAAAGATTTCTCTAGAGATGAATGCAATGCATCGGATGTTGCCAGAACTTAATGCATTATATTTCAGCAATAAAAATAGCACTAGGTATTCGCAAAACAAAACATAGAACACATTTGAATAAAAAATTTACTTGCAAACATATTTTATTTTTATACGAATACTGCTGTATATAGGAATACTGTAAACATGTATTTCAAAACCCAACTAGAAGACTTTGGGTTGCGCTGTTAAAATGGCATAGTTCATATTTGCGTTGTATTTTTTATACGCACAATGCACATAATATAAATTAAGCTATTTTATATGTGTTTATTACGAGGTTATGAGATTTAAAGAAAAACAATGAATAAAGTTTTTAAAGCACTGACGTACGCCTTATTTAGAATACATATAGCCACTGCACTGTGTGCTTCACCGTTTCAGCAAGAGACATTCAATTTCTTAAATCGCACATAACTATTGGTGCGTGCCGCTTGAGTTTGAACCCGGACCGCTCGAGTGAGAGGCGAGTTCGATAGCCACGGGGCTGTCAATGGGAATGGGAGTGGATGTCAATGGAAATGGGAGTTATACGGTAATTGATTACAAATAAAAAAGGTTACAAGGGAGGCGAGGCAGTGCGTGTCGCCTGGCCACTGCAGGCCGGGACTCACTCCACTCCCGATTTGATTTCAACGTCGAGGTACTCCATATTATTATTCGAGTCATTTTGCCAATACTTTCGACTCCATTTTCTCAACTAACTTGAGGGTAAGTAGTGAAATTTCGTAAAGGTACGTCGCGTATACGCGCATACTCTACGTATGAGTTATTAATTAAGCGCCTGCATATTGTTATGGTCGGCGACTCGCTGTATCGCTGTCTAGAGCATACTCCACCACGCTGCTCCAATGCGGAATGGTGGAGGGGTTAGTGGCCAACCCAGTGTCGAATGTTCTCAAGCCACCCGAAGGTCTTCGACAAGGCTTAACGACCGTTTCTAGCATTGAAAACCACCGGGACCGACGGTTTTACGTGCCCTCCGAAGCACGGTAGCGTCCATTAAATTTTTTTTTGCCACTAGCGGTCACCCATCCACAAACCGACCGCGCCCGTCGTTGCTTAACTCTTTCGATCACATTGAATCGACGCAAGCCATTGGGCTATGGACGCTACGTACGTATGATTTATATACCCTACGCACGATTTATTAATTAAGCGCCTGCATATTGTCATGGTTGGCGACTCGCTGTATACCACATAGGTAACCTTCAGTGGCCAACTCAGTCTGATAACCCTGAGAAGCAACTAAAAAGAAAAAAAAAAAGCTTTTAATTTTACACCTACTACGAAGCTAAAACAATAGTTCAAAATATTCCTGTAAAATATACACTAATTCACTAAACTAAAGCAACAGTGAGCCTCGATGGGCGGGCTCTAAAATGACACCTCCATAGGTTTTATTTCAGCCATTCGGGATAGCAATAAAAAGATTATGGGCAAGCGAGCGCAGTAGGGTTACCAGGATATCTCTGGATATGTCCGGATTGTTCCTGATATTAAGTCTCGTGATTTGAAACAGGATTATTAATTTTTTTAAAAGAAGTCACGATTGGGACTGCATCCTGCAGGGCTAACATGCGCACCACGAGATAATTATCTCTACCCATTATCTCGTCATTTTTCTCTATGTCTACCGAGGCTAACATGGTTGCACACGTGAATCGTCTCGTTACGTCAAAAGTAGAGATAAAAGTCATTTTTACTTATCTATGGTATTTTTCTCTACGAACCCTAACATGGCAACCTAATTTTGTCATATTTTATCGACTTTTGACATTAACAAAAGAGATATTTCTCTTCCTTAGTTCTTGACGACGAGATAGCTGTTGGACGATAAAAAAGTGATCGAATATTTATTCTCTTTATTACAACAATTGGCCGTTCCTTATTATAATCATATTATGAGGAGCGAGAGGCGCAGAAAATTCAACGCAGACATATTCGGGACGTCTGCGACCCGTTTGATTTAGGGGATGGACTTTTTTTGGACGATTTTCCATTTCAATTTTTTAATTCTTCCTTATATTACTGCTAACAAGGCAGAGACCAGTATAAAAAATTACACAAGGCCCTTCGCCAACAATCCGGGGTTAAGGGTCTGTACTCTGTGTGTAGAAGTAGATGGAGTCGATCTTCGATGAAGGAGTCGATGGAGAAGCAACGCTCGCTGCGACCCATAGACGTCCCACTGTTGGGCACGGGTCTCCTCTCAGAATGGGAGGGATTAGGCCTTAGTCCACCACGCTGGCCAAGTGCGGATTGGCAGACTTCACATACCTTCGAGAACGTTATGATGAACTCTCAGGCATGCAGGTTTCCTCACGATGTGTCCTTCACCGTTATAGCAAGTGACATTTAAGTTCTTAAATCGCACATAACTTAGAAAAGTCATTGGTGCGTGCCACTGGGGTTTGAACCCGGACCGCTCGAGTGAGAGGCGAGTTCGATAGCCGCTGGGCTGTCACCGCTTTGGAGAAGCAGCGTCAAGCTTAAATTCAATAATTAAAGACGTCACTGCCATAAAAACGTCATTTTTAAATGTCCCAGTTAAGAAAATGAATGAACGAAATCGATGTTGCAACATAAGAATATCAGATTATGTTGTGAAACGGCAACATCGGTTTGTCTACTCGACAAACCCAAGTCTTCGACGAGAAATTAGTCTCTCGTAGCGTGCATGTTAGGGTAAACGAGAAATTTGTCGACAACGACAATATCTCTGTCTCTCGTCACGACATATGTCGCGTTGCGCATGTTAGCCAGGCTGGGAAGTATTGGGTATATCTACGCACAGGGCTTCGAAATTTGAATTTCACCGTATTGCTGACTTCTGATACTAATTCGATACCCTAATTCGATATGTCGATGACATAATGAATATAAGGTTGAAACGGGGAATGAAAGTATTGTCATTTTCGGAACTAGAAGCATAAAATTTATATTTTAGGCTATTGATTAGATATAAATAAATATGGCATTCAAAGTTTGTATAAAGTTTACCCATAAGGGTGTAAAATAAACAGGGGTAAATAAACAACACATTTACGGATTCATTTCAAATTTGTGGAGCTAAAGTTAACGCGTTAAGAGTAATCTATTATTATGTATAATTCTATGTCCACTAGTAACATAATATTTGCAACAGAGTGTCAGGACTTTTTAAGGATAGGCGGATCAATATTCCATGGTAACCCTACCCAAGGGTCCGAAGCGTTATTTGGGATTGTATGCTAAGCTAAGCGCAGTCGACACTGAGTAAATGGGATTTAGGTGTAATAGGGACAGTTATCAAACTTACCCCGCCGTTTTACTTAATAGGGGGTGAAGTGTATGAAATAAAGATTTTAAATATAAAGTAGGCTTGGAGGTTGAGTAGGTAAGGGTAGTCTAAGTAGAAATATACAGAGTTTTATCTCATTTAGTACAACTATGTACTTTTTATCTAAGGATTTCGTATTCAAAGGGCGCCCGGAACTTTATTATACCCGAGATTATATTCCAAGCTGTCTGTTTTTTTTTAAAATATAATTTAAATAAGTGTTAGTTAAAAAATTTATGTTACCTTTAAAAATCTACAAACATAATTTCTAATGGAGTCGGTGGTATATTTGACAGTGCCAGAACAATTAAAAGATAATGGTCCTCGGAGTGCCGGTGCTATAAAGGTAATATTTTGACGGTGTCGAGGGAAAACTCCATCTGAATCTCACCTTAAGCGGGGACAGTTTAATGGGTACAAATTTAATGTATTAGTCTTTTAAAATATTAATGTACTAGCGGATGCCCGCAGCTTCGCTCGCGTCGCGTGGTAGTAGGAATTAAATATTATAAGTTTCGTTACACCAAAACCTATTACGTTTAATTACTACATAATACATTTGAATTCACTTATAGCGTGATAGACAGACAGACAGGTAGACAGACAGCGGTGGCATATTTGGGGTTCGATTTGTCAGCCTTTGAGTTACGGAACCCTTAAAACGGAAACAAAGTTTTCTCTTTACGTCAGTCTTTACATAGGTACTTAGATTTTTTGTCGTAAACATCAAAGGTAGTATAATGATAGTAGTAGTAGGTAGATGTAGTAGTATAATGATAAGTAGATTATTTATTTAGTTTTAACTAGTGGATGCCCGCAGCTTCGCTCGCGTAGAATTAGACCCATTAACGACGTCTGCCCGCGTTCGGGTTGCCCAATTGACTTCAAAAACGGCAAAGTTTCATACTAACTTTGCACACCGTTTTACCTCCTTAGGGGACGAATTTTCAAAAATCCTTTCTTAGTGCTCCCCTACGTTATAAAAGGAACCCCTGTGCAAAATTTCAAGCTTCTAACCCTTATAGTTTAGGCCCTGCGTTGATATGTCAGTCAGTCAGTCAGTCAGTCAGTCAGTCAGTCAGTCAGTCAGTCAGTCAGTCAGTCAGTCAGTCAGTCAGCTTCTCCTTTTATATATATAGATTTGAATAGTTCCCAGATGTCACAATCAAATTCAAACATTTTGCGTCACATAAATAAAAAAAAAATTCATTCACTCACACATAGTACGGCTTTATTGTTATCGACATACAAAGCTTTTAAGCTTTCCGCTAAAAGCACAACTCTTCCTATTTAAGGATGGATGAGCGTTGCAGAACGGCCTATTTTTTAATAATAGCCAGAACTAGGCTACGGTAGAATGTTAACAGCCTGTATTTTATAGGCGGATTCATGTTATTCGCACAATTGGGCTCTTTATGACTGGCTCTATCGGTAGACAACTGGTTTGCAACTATTATGAGTAGTTTACAGTTCGATTTGCGAAGATATTTGCTGGAAGTACACAAAATCTAGTGCGCACGATTTTCTCCTTATTGAATGAGACTATAATGCCCGGTTTCTAAAAGGCTGATCAAAATTCAAATCAACGAACAGCTCTGTTAACTTAACAGCGCTGTCAAATCAATTTCGGTTTCTGAAACGTTGATCAGAGAAAAATTTACTAATTTATGATTAATTTGATTTGACATTCGGTTGACTTTTATCGCGTAACAAGCGTTTCAGAAACTCAAAATTGCGGTTGACATAGGATTCTGGCGCATGATTTGACTGTCTTGTCAACTGACAATCCGATCAAATCAAATCTATAATTAAGCTTCTAGCAACCCAAATGTTACTTAACAAGAGATTTGACAGCCGATTAGTTAATTTTTCTGTTGATCAGACTTTCAGAAACCGGGCGTTAGAGAATTAAGTTTCCACGGATTGATGAAGGTAAATTACCACCATCACCTGCCCATGACAGTGACAACTGTGACATACTTTAAACAAGACTCAAAAAGGAACGATCAAACGATTTTGATCAAAGTTTAGATACATTACTAGGTCAGGTTCATTAGTATATTAGTTATGAGGACTAAACTCCACCAATCCGCATCGTCGTAAGCTCTGTTCCCGCAGCTGTGGCTGTGGGAGAGGCCCGTGCCCAACAGTGGGGTGGGATTTTTTGTGCTTTGCAGTTTTTGAAGTCAAGTGGGCAACCTGAACGCGGGCAGACGTCGTTGATGGGTCTAATTCTACGCGAGCGAAGCTGCGGGCGTCCACTAGTACCTACATAAATAATAAATAAATAATAATAAATAATATGTCTACCTTGAGGTTTACCACTTCGGGGACAGGTAAACACGCGTAATAAATTAAGTTTTGATACGATAATTTCTGAAGCGTTTTAATTCGAGATCTTGCAATGTAATCAGTTCAAAGTTGGTGTAAAAAGAATTACTTATCACATTTGCGTGTCGAGTTGCCGCATTGTACATGAAGCCCATCTGTTATAAAGTGCAATATCTCATGCGCTGACGTACAGAACGGGACACATCCATCATTCGTGTCATTATACCAAGCTAGGTAGGATTATACATAATTAAGTACGAGAGAGAGATTAGTTTCAGACTCACCCTTATTCATTACACCTATAGGTTTATAGTGTTTGTACAGGTTTTGTCAATTTCCTTAGAATTCTGAATTATGTTTTACTAAAGAAGAGGAAATTGTCTATCGCAAATTTTTTTTCTTTCAGAATGGGAGGGATTAGGCCTATTTTAAAAGTTTTTATTTAACTTCACTCGTATGTATGTATGTAATGTATGTCCTGGAATCTTGCAGTCAATATTTCACCCACTTCCACTGAAGCTATCGCGCTGAAATTCCGCACACATATTTGGTTCCGACGAAAACAAAAAAAAAGTTGTAGGTTTTTTTTTTTAATTTTTACAGTCTATTTTTTTTTTATTATTATGTTGTCATCGGTCCTTGATAAGTATTTTAAACCAACTCCATGTAGCATGCTACGCCGTAGCGTTTTTAAGACCGTCAAAGCCTTTTAAAGCTTTACTAACTTTCCCGCCTCCGCCCGCGTCAAATCGTTTTCCGTGCAGAATTACCGATACCAACAAATTATTGGTTTCTAATACAATAAGTATAGCCGATATCAGCGGCGATGATTTAAAATACGTCGTTTTCAGTACTTTCATGCAGAACCCCGTTAATTTGCATTATTAAGGAAGTTCATGTACTTATATATACTATCTTATATAGTTTTAATAGGTATTTACTATTTATTTATTTACTAATTTAAGTTTATTACATATTATAAGGTAATACACCTTATTAAACAATGGGCTTAAATAATGCCATACGGCATTTTCTACCATTTCACCCTGGGCGATGGTGAGAATACTGATGGGGTAAAAAGCACTTTCGAATAATGTTATAACATAATTCATAATTTATTAAGTATATTTAACATAAAAGATATAACTATTATTTTATATATCTTAAAAAAACTATCAGAAGATGATCAGTGGTAGAGCCTATAGGAAGCTTTTAGGCGGTAGAGCCTATAGGGAACCAAATAAGTTTTATATGAAACCTATTATGTTCCATATAAAGTTCGCCCGGGGCACTACCACCGCCCGCCACGGTACCTAGTGCCATTTCTGTCGTATGATAATTGTCTTTAAAACAATTGTGGTCCGGTTGGAAAGGAGTGGTTTCCGGTTACAATTCTTTAGAGGCGACTATCTTAGTCCTTAAGGGTAGCAACACATCTGTGACTGACTTAGAACGAGACTCCTACTAACAAGTACTAACTGGACTATTACTAACACCAATTAACAGGACTAACTATCACTAACAGTCCCTAGTCCTCATACCTACTAACGGACTGACCAATGATTGCTCTCTCAGCTAAATTGTAAGGAAACCTGCATGCCGGAGTCACAGATTACTAGATAGTTGCCGGAGTCCTCCATAAACATGAAGGTATGTGAAGTCAACCAATTCACACTTGGCCAGCGTGGTAGACTACGGCCTAGTCCTGAACACAGACCCTAACAGTAGGACAGTGAAATGATTGGGATGAATATCCTTAAAATTAAATGCTAACTGGATTAAACCTCCTTCATTCCTTGGTCGCTGCGACCCATAGACGTCCCACTGCTGGGCACGGGTCTCCCCCACAGACATAGCTGCGGGAGGTCTAGAGCATACTCCACCACACTGCTCCAATGCGGATTGGTGGAGGTGTTAGTGGCCAACCCAGTGTCGAATGTTCTCAAGCCACCCGAAGGTCTTCGACAAGGCTTAACGACTGTTTCCTCAGTTGAAAACAACCGTGACCGTCGGCTTTACGTGCCCTCCGAAGCACGGTAGCGTCCATGAAATTTTGCCACTAGCGGTCACCCATTCCTTGGTATTGTTCGAGATTTGTCACAGACGTCACGGAACGGTAATGCATCGCAGCTGCATGCTCGTTTCCTATTCATATACAATCCCACGTCGGTAACAAAAAATAAAACTCGATACTTCACTTAAAAGCCGGTCCGCTGTTCACTTCGATCGGAATTCGAACCTGTGACCCATAAACGGAAGCGCTAATCCCCATTCTTCTAAATGTGTCAAGGAGAGAATCGAAGGCCGAGGTTCGAGAGCTCTCGAGCGCACCGCCTAGTGGTACTGATGTACCGTTTTACCTGCGAGAGGCTTTAGTTTATACTCAGGGAATTAAGCACTCTTATGAATTTTTTTTTTTAAACTAGCTTTTTGTATAATTTTTTTTAAATTAATTTTCATGCATTGTCATCGGAACCAAATATGTGTGCCAAACTTCAGCTCGATAGCTTCAGTAGAAATGGGTGAAATATTGATTGCAAGATTCCAGGACATACATACATACATACGAGTAAAGTTAAATAAAAGCTTTTAATAATGCAATTGAAAATTGTGAACGTAAAAATTTCAGTTTGACATAAATGTACAGTATATTTTTTTGGACTGCCAACGCTTTGTGGCGTTTGTTGAATTTCCCCAGAGTACAAGATCATATTCAGCGTCCATAGCCCAATGGCTCGCGTCGATTCAAGCATACTCCACCACGCTGCTCCAATGCGGATTGGTGGAGGGGTTAGTGGCCAACCCAGTGTCGAATGTACTCAAGCCACCCGAAGGTCTTCGACGAAGCTTAACGACTGTTTCCAGCATGGAAAACGACCGGGACCGTACCGGGCTTTACGTGCGCTCCGAAGCACGGTAGCGTCCATGAAATTTTGCCACTTGCAGTCACCCATCCACAAATCGACCGCGCCTGTCGTTGCTTAACTCTTTCGATCACATTGAATCAACGCGAGCCATTGGGCTATGGACGCTACAGAGTAGTAGAGTAGAGGGTAGAGGTAATAATGCACGGAAAACGATTTGACACGGGCGGACAACGGCAGTACCACACGTATATTAACTTTAAAGTCTGGTACCTAACCAGACTTTAAAGTTAATATACGGTACCTAACCAGACTTTAAAGTTAATATACGTGTGGTAACACCTATTAAAATAATACCTTATAATAGGTACCTAGATGATAAGAGGCATTCGAGCGGACTTAAGACTTCCGACCTTGGGTTAGCCACTAAGCCTCCATCAAGATCCGTGCCATGCGAGGGCTAACGGGTTACTACGATGCATTTTTATCAGGTATTTTTTTTTATAATAAAGCAGTTTTTAGAGATCCGTAACCAAAGGGTACCTAAAACCCAATTTATATTGATATAGATACTTACTTATATTCGTGTTTAACACCCAATCCCACCAATTTATAACAAAGGTTTCTTCTAAATTAATTATTTTCATTCCTTCCATTGTTATGAATCGATTCGTCAGCATTTACTTTCGACATTATTTTTTATTTTATAAAATTTACTGTAATTTAAAATAAGAATAATAATATGATTAACTTCCTAATACTTCCTAAACCTAACTGGTTTGCTTCTGGAAAGTATCGATACATTTTCGTATCCAGAACAAAGGAACAGCACGGAACAAATTTTAATGTCTGCCCAAGCTCTGTCGGAACACACAATGCAACCAATCATAATTACAATATAATTATGATTATAGTTGCATGATTTTAATACTTAAACGTAATTACATATACACCTAGTTGTATAGCGAGATATTATTATTAAGAAGTTAGCAGATCACTCAAATTGAACACACCTTGAAATTCGCTCGCCTCTCCAAACTTATCACGATGATAACGAAAGCAAATTCAGATTAGATTCGAGAGTAAATCTCCATTATTTAAATAAGTTCAATGCCACACGAATAAAAGACAGTGGAAGAAAAACTTACCTGTTTGACGATCAGCCTCGCGACTCTAGGGCTGGCGAACGTGACGAAACCGTAGCACTTGGAGACGCCGGCGCGGTCGTAGATGACCCTCGCCGCCGTGACCGTCGCGAACCCTGAGAAGAACTTCCACAGGTCCTCGTCTGTCGTGGTCAACGAAAACCCGCCGACGAAGATTCTGTTGTGGATGACTGTCCCGAACTTGGGGGCGTCGGAGGGGGGCAAGGAGTCGTCGGTGTCCTGTTCTGGAGCGTTCAACAAGGCTTTCAGCTTCTCGTGAGGGTCCGCACTCTTTCTACTGTGCGCCCCATCTTCCATGGCGTGGCCTGCGTCGTTCCGAACGAACCGTTTCGCATTTACATCCATAACTAAACCGTCTTTTATTAAAACATCTTCTGAGTGTTTACTAAGGACGCTGGCGAAACGCGGACCAGTTCCAACGAAAAAACAAGTACTAACTTCGGTGGAGTAAAATCGATTCTGACGGCTAGTTCTATGTGTACGTATGTGGGATCGCGTTGCGCGGTAAGACACTACGTGGGTACTGAGTGATTGTTCACTTGATGCTGAGAAAACAAGAGATAAGCTTGTATGTTTTAAGATTTTAGTGATAGGCACTAAAAATAGTAGGCGAGCTATTGTCACTCGCTATTTTTACTGAGCGAGGGAATTGGGTCAGTCCCGCTTAGCATCGCGCTTGGTTCTTATCGAAGCGTGCGGTTGATCGCGGGTGCAGATGGCGCTGCTGGTCAAGGCGTTGGTGCGTGCCAACATATTTCTAGCGGGAATTAATGCCAATTCAAACGAAGAACACAATGATTTTTACCGAGTTGGTACGGTTTTAAAAGACGGTGATAGTGCCAGACTGTTGTTTTCTTTTGATAAATTATTACCTGTAGCGGTGTAGGAAAACATCGTAAGGAAAACATCGCCTGAGAATTCGTGTAACCTGCCATACAATCCGCACATGGCCAGTGTGGTGACTATGGACTTACCCCGTGCCTAACAGTGGAACATTGAAATTGTGGTGAAGATACAATACAATACAATAAAATACAAAATACTTTATTGCATACCATAAAAAAAAAACATCTTGATAATGGTGCTGGCACGATTTTTTTTTTATAACATAGACAGGCATGTGGGCCACCTATTGGTAAGTGGTCACCGTCACCAAGTGTCAAGTGTCAATCTGTAGTGAGCGTGCGGCGGTCGCGTCAGTAGTACCTATTAACAGTATGAGATGCTGCATTATGGCCCCCTTCGCCGCCGCAGATCTCGTGCAGTAAAGTGTTATTTCTTCAATCAATGATATATGATAATATCATTTGTCTACAATGGAATGCTATCAGGACACCCGTGTCAAAAACGACTGCAGGTAGTGCGAAATGATATTTAACTGCAACACAGTACTCGCTACAAAAGAACTTAACAGTAACAAAGATGCATAATTAAAATAAAAATACAAATAATAAGAAAAGTCCTCGAGTGGAGACCGCGTCTCGGAAAACGAAGTACCTACATATTGGCCGCCACACTTTTCACTTCTCTTCGTTTGAAAAACTTTTGTCAAACGAAGAGAAGTGAAAAGTGTGTTGTAAAAACTCCAACTTTTGTGACAAAATGACAAACAAACAAAACCAACCCAGCTGACCATAGACTACCTACAGACCATGAAGCTATAGATAAAAATGGAGGCCACACTTGCAACAACTATCGACCTATCAGCTTGCTCAACACAATGAAAAATTACTACTTACTTAATTAAAACATCAAGCAACGGCCATCGCACTAGCAGGTGAGTGGTTTAGGAAATGGAGAATAGAAGTAAATAAAACACCGATAGGTGTTTCAAGAAGGTAATAAAGTATAAGTGACTATAGTTAGGTAATTATAGTTCAGTTCATGAAGCAGCACACTCAATCTTACCACGTACCAGTACCATTTAGACTACCTAGACATGTTCTAGAAGACCCCGATGATGCAACGTTTTATAAATTAAAATCGGTCTCCTGTGGCTTAATGCTGTTGGATACCTTTGATAGTGTCATTGAAGTTGACAACATTGCAAATGTCGGTTTATGCTGTCACTCCACTGTCAATATAACCTACCGCAGTGCTGCCATTTTAGCGCTTTCGGCGCTAGATCTAGCGCTTTTTTGATGAGCCTAGCGCAGAACTAAAAATTTTAGCGCCTAGCGGATAATTTAGCGCTTTTTGAATTCTATTGTCAACACGTTTAAAAATTGTTTTACCGACATATTTTACAATTTTATTCAAAAATATATGATTTTTTAATTTACTGACATACCACATTCAAATGCTGATATCGAACGTGTATTCAGCTTATTGAATGCCGTCAAAACTATGTTACGAAATTCAATACAATTAAAAACAATTAACGCCATTCTGCTAATAAGAACCAGGCTAACTGCTGTCAATAGCACCTGCTATGATTATCAGCTTCCAAGTGATTAGAAAGTCCGCAAAATATAAACAAAAAAATGAAATAGACATTACTATTGATGAACCTGGCCCTTCGACTTCGCGTTCGTTGAAGATAACATAATTATGATAATTATTTTTTTCGATTTTTAATGTTAAGATATAATGTGGATGATGATTAAAATTAATTAGTACGATAGTTATTATTTTTTCATCTCGAGTTTTTATTTTTTACCATTACTTTTAAATTTAGCGCGAAATACGCTGAATTTATAAAAATCTAGCGCTTTTTGAAACACTGTTAGCGCTGAATGGGTATTTTGATCTGGCAGCACTGACTTAACGTCAAACCACAGAGTACTTTGTGCCGTCAAACCACAGAGTACATTTTATCGTCAAACTGACTGATTGTAAGATCGGTGTCTTGATTATTTGTATTGTAATTAAAGAAATTTTAATATTGTTAGCATAACTAAGTATATAATAAAATCTCAAGCGTCTTACAAGATTGTTGATTGTTTACTTGTGGTTTAAGCGTCTTATCTCATACATGCGTATTCGTATACATTCAACAAGAAGTGTGTGATTCGTTCAAAAGCGAAGTTTCTACCTGACCGCGTAAGTAGTTTCGTTTAATTGCACCTAAACATTGCATTATGCATACTATTACGACACAGCTTCAGTGAAAACGTTACTATACCCCTTAATCAATAAAATTAGGCCGTTCATTGGAAACAAGTTAAGCATAGAAAAACTTTTTCGATGTACCTTCGAATTACTATTTTTTTGATTTCCTCTATTAAGCGTCTATTTTGCAAATTAAATCGGCCTTCATATGAATCAGTAATGCTTATTATTATTCATTAAGTAAAAATTAATGCAATAACTATTCACAACTCACAGCACTGTTCCATGTTTATTTACAATGCTGCCAGCGTTCTGTGTTGATTGCAATTTTCTAACTTAAAATACCCAAAATCTCGGTCTTATTTGCGCCCAGATGGCAATATAACCACCTATTACATGGGACCTAAACAGAACTGGTCAAAAGAGGGTACATACACTACATGTGTAAAAATAAGTATTAAATATAGGAAATGAACAGGCAGCTGTTTTGTACTACAAGTAAAGAACCTAATTAAGTACATCATTACTATTAGTGACATACCATTAACTAACTAATTGCATTTTTGAATTAAATTTCTTATTTGAACTAAATGGTTAATGTGGTAATTTTGAGTTCTAAAGACACTCATTACAATAAAATGTTAGTCTAATGTACATAACCAAAACACATTCACAGTCCGTGGACTGAATCCAAAGGTATTTATTATTCAATATAATTAGTGTTACGATAACATTCACATCATTATGTGATGATGTGAAGATGATGTAGATAGATTCCATTATTTGTCCCACTGTTGGGCATGGCTCTCCTCTCAGAATGGGGGAGTTTAAGACTTAGTCCAACACTCTGGCCAAGTGCAGATTGGCAGACTTCATATCAAGAACATTTCATTCATATACTATTCATATCGACGGTGGAATGAAAAAAGTTACCAAGCGCCATATTGCTAATTTTACAACAGAGCCGTTTAAACATTCATTTTTTTCTAAAAAAAAACGTAGAACATTGGCTTTCTTTATTTGAAAAAATCCAACAGATTTTTAAAGTATTTTAACGCCTTTATAAATTAGTTTTATTAAAAAAAAAAAAAACTGTATATTTTGCAAGGAAGTGGCGTTTGGTTACAATTTACCTAAAATTAGAAGCAGGTAAAAGCTACCAACTGACAAAAGCTAATTTGTGGTTTACAGATTAGCTTGAAAATAATAGTTTCATTACATTCCAAGTGTCGTATCACACAAAACAATCCTAAGGAAACAAAGTTTTTGTCAATTGACACATGAATATTGAATAAATAAAATGCGTTAAATTTCGTGAGTCTTAGGTGTGAAATTTAAAACTTATAACGACTTTTTCGAAATGGTCGGATAGAGGACGCCAGTCGGAGACCGGTGCCATTGCCAGCATGGAAATTTGTTTGAATATTTCTTAAATTTTCATAGGATTACTTCTGAGGTTTGAAGGACAGAATTCGATCGGTTGCAAGTAGGTCAGGATGCGTAGACGCATTTCTAAGCGACATAAAAAAGGGTGGCAACTAGTTGTCAACGAAACTATTGTTATGTTAATTCTAAGCCAGCAAGGTTGCGGGCGTCCACTAGTAACTTAATATAATTTTGAAATACAGTGAAACTGTTTGCTCTGTATAGAAAGTACATCATATTATATTTTCATGTCCTATCGCCTATAACCCATAAACTATGCGTGTCCGGTTGATAACTGCCTGTCGACAAGGTTGGCAATAATCATATATTGTAGCTTGTTTACTACAGGGTGATCGTCCTAAGGTTATCTGGAAATGGCCTTGCAAGAGACCAGCTTATGTTTTCCTTAACGATGTTTATCTTGAGAACAATCTTGTAGAACTGCGGTTTGACCTAATTTCTTTACGAAAGCAATTATTCATCACCGCTTTTACCGTCCCATTATCATACACCGCAAAGCCCACGATTATAGACGAGTGCGGTGTGATAAGTTTCACATGCCTTTACACTGTAAAATAAAAAGGTAGTCGCCTCCAGTGTTCGTCCTCGTTCGTAGTTAGTTACTTTACTTAGCCATGCTTGAGGCCTTAGTAAGGGTTACAAGATATCCAGTATTTGGTCCCCCTACCAGCACTTTATGGAGTGTGCTCCAAACAACCGTAATCATGGGAATAACCCCTTGTATTAATGGATAAAAACCATGCATAATTAGGTACTGCATTATCACAAACGGTGAGTATGCAAAGCAAATGGGACTTCCCCCATAATTCTTGATTTACTATGGCATTGAATGTATCCAATAAGAGTGGATTTTTGCGAAAATTAACGTCATTGTGTGCTTATGACATGAGCATGCTCCTCCAATACGGATTGGTAGCTGTGGCCGACCCAATGTCGATTGTTCTCAAGCTACCCCAAGATCTTCGACAAGGCTTAACGTTTGTTTTCACCACTGAAAACCACCGGGACTGACGGCATAACGTTCCCTCCAAAGCACGGTAGCGCCCATGAAATTTTGCCACTAGTCCATCCACAAACCGACTGCGCCCGTCGTTGCTTAACTCTCGATTACATTGAATCGACGCGAGCCATTAAGCTATGGACGCTTCAATAAACGTCATTCAAAAGCATGATAGTGGCATGCAGTGTATGAAGTCGACGTATTGTATTCTGTTCCCAGGTGGCAGCTGATGGGTGGTCATGGCCGGGGGCTGGCGACGCGGCGCGGCCCGCTCGCGGCTGCTGCGCGCCCTGCTGCGAGACACCGCGCGTGCGTTACGTGACCTCAAGGACATCCTGCAGCTTGGTGAGTCCTCCACAGGAGCCAGACTGGGCAGGCTACAGACTGGGACTACAGACTGGTACCCGCTAGAGTTATACTACATATAGTACGCCCGCAGCTTCGCTCGCGTGGAATTAGACATTCACTAACTTCAAAAACGGCAAAGTTTCATACTAACTTTGCACCCCCGTTTTACCCCCTTAGGGGGTGAATTTTCAAAAATCCTTTCTTAGTGCTCCCCTACGTTATAAAAGGAACCCCTGTGCAAAATTTCAAGTTTCTAACCCTTATAGTTTTGGCCCTGGGTTGATATGTCAGTCAGTCAGTCAGTCAGTCAGCTTCTCCTTTTATATATATTTTTAGCAACCCGAAGGGAAGCTCAAATAAAATGAAAACATGATAAATAAGTACCCACTTCGGCATCAAATACACCAAATAAATTAAAGTATGGAACGTACTTACAGCAAAGTAGCGTAGTTACCGTCACATATCACAGGTACCGACAACCTTACCCTTCGACGGCTGAGTAGAAAGAGAGCCCTGTTGTAGGCCGCGCCTGGCTCCCCATAGGCACGGCCGAGCAGCCGACCGCTTTGTGAGGGCAGTCGCCAACAATATAGATAGATAGATAAATAATGGGCTTGTCACCGGCGTAACGGCTAAAATATATATTATATACTATAGGTACGTCACTTTGTTGCAGACCCTGAGATATCAACAGCGTTGCAGGAGATCAGCGTGCAGTCTTCCCGGCCCACCGCTCTGGTTATCCTGGGCACCAGCCCGACAGCGCGGGCCAGGCTGCTCCACTGTTTGCTTGGGAGGAAGCTGCTGCCGGAGCCTATGCCGAGGGGATGTCGTTGGGTATGCATTACTAATACTACTATGCTTAGAATCAGGTTTTTAATCGTTGTTGAAAAATGAGTTTGTGCCCAAATCGTTGCGTGGCTTGAGAGATTATCAACCGGTCTAACTGTTTATTAAGTCTTGGCGGGCGGATTGGTGGCCGCTAGTGGCATTTATTGAGCGTTTCCGTGACTTGAAAGGCACGGTAAACTTCCCAGGTGTAAGTGTATAGAAAGATAACGTGGCTTACAATGGCGACCAACATCTAAAAACTTTCACCAATAGAGCTGGAAACTAACCCCTCTGCCGCAATGGATCAGCGTGGTGGAATGCTCCAGACCTTCTCATCTGTGGAAAAATATCTTTTGCCGTACGCACATAGGTCTCAGCCAAATGTTATGAGAATCCTTCATCCGGTATTTCAAATATATATTTTTGTTGATCACTACCAGATACAAATCCAATACGGGTCAGCGACCCAGGTGCACCTGACGCTGGGCAACTCGGAGTTCGAGCTGGTGGAAGATCTGGAGTGCAACAGGCAGCCCTGGGATATCTTGCCTCTGCAGGTAAGTAATGGATCACCGCCACATTGGTGTCTCAGTCAAGGGCATGGGGTTTGAACCTCAGACTGGCTTCAAAGGAGTCGTCGTATCAATTCGTCTGAAATCAACACGGTCTCAGTGGATCCGATGATCAGCTGCTTGGTCCCCTTCCCAGTCCCATTGCACAGTCGAAGTCAGTCATTGTGTATTGTCATGGTATCATCTGGTCTATACCTTTTTGCTCCTAACAAAAAAAAATTGTAACCGTTTCTCATTTGCAGGATCTTACACGCCAAGACCAATCCGACGAGTCAACGATCTTGGAAGTCGAACTGAATATCTCCTTCCTAAAGGACGGTCTTCGCATAATCCTGCCCCCAGATTTCCCCTTCGACCCTGACATTACATATCAGAGTATGAAGGAAAAACACGCGGATTTCTATGCGAAACGTGGCGCTATTTTGAAGAATTTCACCCCGATCTATCTATACGCGATAGATAGGATTGGAGCTAGGATATTCAGTGAAAACTTTATCAGTGAGGTGTCTGATGATGAAGAGGATTTCTGGACCACCTTTAATTTGTATTACATGGCAAGGGGGCAGAGTGAGAGTAGGGGAGAGAAGAGACGGGTGGTGGTGCCCGCAGGGGGTAGAGGGGGCAAGGGACCTGCCGTGTTTGATAGTGAGGTGAGTCTGAACTCTGGACTACTATTTGCTAGTTTTATTTTAAAATCGTTAGGGTTTTGGGTAATCGATAGTAATCGGTAATTTTTTTTTTTTTATTTTTTTTATTTTTTTTTTATGGATACAGGATAGCAAACGAGCTTGCAGCACCACCCATCCGCTGCCACCCATGACAACATATTTTTTAGATAGGCGAGGCTGACCACTATACTACTGACAGGCTAACCCCTCCACCAACCCGCGTTGGAGCAAAGTAGTGGAGTATTCTCTAGAGCTGTGCCTTTGGGGGACACCCGTGCCCAACAGTGTTACGTCTATGGGTTGTAGCAATATTTTGTAGATTGAGTAGCAAAAACACAGTCTTATAGCTGCTCCATTGCGGATTGATGGAGGAGTTAGTGGTCAACCCAGCGTTGGATGAACTCAAGCCACTCGAAACATGGCTTAAGGTGGACGCTTCGACCCGTGGCGTGAAATTTAAATAAAAATAATTTTGTTGTTGTTTTCAACTAGATAAATTAATAAATTACAAGCCGGAAAGTCTTCGACAAGGCTCAACGATTGTATTCACCATTGAAAACAACCGGGATCGACAGCTTAACGTGCTCTCCGAAGCACGGTAGCGCCCATGAAATTTTGTCACTAACGGTCACCGATCCACAAATCGACCGCGCCCGTCGTTATTACTACGCTACGCTAGTTTATATACACATTTATTTATTTATTTATTATACCAAAAAGCTTGTGGTACAAAAGGCGGACTTAATGCTAAAAGCAATTAGCCCAAAGGTCGACTGGTAGAGTCGACCTTTGGGCTAATTATATTTTTTATATTTTTTCCAGAACTGCCTAGACCTTCACCAAATAAAAGAGTTAGATAAGCACGCTCAGTGCCTGTTCGCGCTGTTCGCCAATGCCGAGCCGGTGGAGGGGTTCGAAGGGGGCGTGGGGGGCGAAGGGGGAGAAGGGGGCGTGGGGGACGAAGGGGGAGAAGGGGGCGTCGGCTCGGAGTCCACGGAGTCTGCGGGACCGTACCGCGCTGATTCGCTGCCGGAGGCCGACCGCCATCTGCAGGGGAGGCTGGGGTGAGTTAGAAATAGAAATAGAAATAGAAAATATTTATTTGGTACAGAAGATACAACAACAACACGTAACATTTGAATAAAACTTATAAACTAATAATTATTAAGTTGCACCTCCTGTCCCAAAAAGTTAGTCTGGATCACCCGACCTTATGCGTGTACGTGTGCGTGCATATCCATTATTGACAAAAAACCAGTGTACATAACTTTAGTACAAGAAATAAGGATAAATTGATTGTACCTAGCTCTAGAGTCTAGACTAAGTAAAGTATCAAAATCTTTTATGGGGAACTGTGTTCGCTTCTACAATAAAATACCCGGAAATATTACTTGTCTCTCAGAGAATAAATTTAAATCTTACATTAAACAAAACCTTAAGAAAGCTTTCCATAAAATTAATGACTACTTGAACGCTAAAAACGCTTGGTGCGATGTATCTCCAGCTCCACTTGTTCAATAATGTAATGTGATCAAATTATAAAAATTGTAAATTTTGAAAAGAGTAACTACCGAGATTCTTGCCGTGTTCTTCTCGGTAGCATCAACTTTGTGAACCGGCGGAAAAAAAAATGTTATGACGTTCATTAAGCATATTGTTACGAAGGCACAGGGAAGCTAGCGCCATCTAGCGCCGCTGGTGGAACCACTCAGTGAACGCATAGACAACGTGATATCCCGACTCGATACTAGATGGCGTTAGTGGGCCTGTATTCTCGCGTGTTCGGGAACACGCGGTATCTTTCCAGAATCGTCTAGTACTCGCGACGGCACGTATAAATAGTCGCGGGGAAGGCCGCGAGTTCAGTTCGAGCTTTCGAGGCGACTTCAAAGTGAAAACTAGTGATACCGGAGTGAAACAAGTGAAACCTACGACTTGGCTTACGACCTAGGACATCGTTAGTGCTTTGTGTTTGGAACTAGTGCATTGTGTTGGACCTAGTGTTTAGTGTTTGACCTAGTGCTTTGTGTTAGTGCTAGTGAATAAAGTCTTCTTTGAGTCAGCAGGTCTTTCTCTCCAAATCCTTCGAACCCTAACACGTAACAACTGGTGTCAGAAGTAGGATTTGGAGATGCCATTGACTCCGAGAGAGGACTCCCAGGAGGGCGTCAGGACAAGGGCACAACGAGCCGCGGAGGCCCCGCCCATTGGCCCCGCCTACCAGGCCACGCCAACTGACCACACCCCTCAAGTGGCTCTTCAATTAGGAAGTTTATTTGAATTAATTCAAGAAATGAAGGAATCACAAGAACGCAAGCTCGCTGCTTTGCAAGAGTCACAGGAACGGAAGTTGGGCGCTTTACAAGAGCAACAAAAAGACCTCCAGGAAAAAGTGCTTGGGGCTATAAATGATGTTAGCGTCACGATGATTAAGCTTCGAAAAGATTTCGACGTAGTGGAAGAACGAGTTACTGGGTTGGGGTTGGATGTTGAAAATGTGAAAACCGGCCTCGCTGAACTACAAAAGAAAGTAGTGCGGCTTGAAACCATGGGAGTTGCGATGTCTAGTGGAACTACCGGAGTGGTGCAAGGACCAAGAGTAAAAGTGCCACCATACGACGGCACTACTTCTTGGTACGCTTATCGTAGGCAGTTCCAGATGGTTGCTACTGCCAACGGATGGACGGAAGAACAATGCCTGACCGCTCTCACTGTTGCGCTCAGAGGGCAAGCTTTGTCGGTCCTGGAAGCACTGCCACACACAGGAAATGGGTTCCAAGACCTGATGGAGGCACTTGAATCCAGATACGGGGAGCGACACCTGGAGCACGTGTTCCGTGCCCAACTGCGTGACAGAGTCCAACGCTCAGAAGAAGGACTACAGCAATGGGCGTTGGAAATAGAAAAACTCGTCAGGAAGGCATACCCGGGAGCCGACACCAAGATGGTAAACACGAATATTCTTCAAGCATTTGTCGACGGAATCAAAGACCTGGAGGTCAGAGCTGCAGTGAGGCTTCGTCACCATACCTCGCTAAAGGAAGCACTGGCGCATGCTTTGGAGGTCGAGGCTGTTCGCCATGACATACGGCAGACCCATAAGATCCGCGAGGTCTCTGAGGAAGTCAAGGAGGTTAAGGCTCCTACGAAGAAAAGATATGGAGTCATGTGCTACAAGTGTGGTGAGAGGGGCCATCTTCAGCTCAACTGCCCGCAGAAGGAGACCCAGGTGGCAAGGATGAAAAGGATCGAGAAATTAATAGAGGAGCTGAAGAAGCAAGGGGCTTCATCCCCTGCCCGGGATCAGGGAAAGAAAAAGTCAAGTGAGGGCATGAAAACCAGATACGACCGAAAATCGAACACGAGCGGCTTCGAGGAAGGGTCACTGGTGTGGCTGCATAACCCAACTCGCCGAAAAGGAAAATCTCCAAAGTTGCAGACCAAGTGGGACGGTCCATACAAAGTGGTACACATAGACCGTCTGGCGCGTTACCATGGCAGTAACAACGATGCTCGGGACGAGCATCGCTAAGAGGGGAGTGGTGTTACGAAGGCACAGGGAAGCTAGCGCCATCTAGCGCCGCTGGTGGAACCACTCAGTGAACGCATAGACAACGTGATATCCCGACTCGATACTAGATGGCGTTAGTGGGCCTGTATTCTCGCGTGTTCGGGAACACGCGGTATCTTTCCAGAATCGTCTAGTACTCGCGACGGCACGTATAAATAGTCGCGGGGAAGGCCGCGAGTTCAGTTCGAGCTTTCGAGGCGACTTCAAAGTGAAAACTAGTGATACCGGAGTGAAACAAGTGAAACCTACGACTTGGCTTACGACCTAGGACATCGTTAGTGCTTTGTGTTTGGAACTAGTGCATTGTGTTGGACCTAGTGTTTAGTGTTTGACCTAGTGCTTTGTGTTAGTGCTAGTGAATAAAGTCTTCTTTGAGTCAGCAGGTCTTTCTCTCCAAATCCTTCGAACCCTAACACGTAACAATATACAAAATACCATATAATGAAAAATAAATGAATCTGAATCTTATATAAGAAATTTGAACCTGGAACCTTTTGGCATGCACTAAGCTGAGGCGATTGTCTCCTCATTCCAGGGCCGAATGCTGCACGGAGACCAGCGAGTCCGCTCGGAGGCGGCACGAGGAGCAAATGGCCATGATGAACGAGCTGCTTGACCACTGGGAGATGATATGTGAGTGTCAGACATTTTATTAGCATACCTTATTTTAGGGGTATCTATATATTTGAATAAAATCGAATAGAATACAAAGGTTGCTCAAAACACACAGTTAAATGTATTCAAGCACATTTAACATAAGTACAAGCACAATGTGGCTGCGACCCATAGACGTCCCACTGCTGAGCACGGGTCTCCCCCACAGACACTGCTGCGGGAGGTCTAGAGCATACTCCACTACGCTGCTCCAATGCGGATTGAGTGGCCAACCCAGTGTCGAATGTTCTTAGGCCACCCGAAGGACTTCGACAAGATTTAACGACTGTTTCCACCATTGAAAACAACCGGGACCGACGGATTAACGTGCCTTCCGAAGCACGGTAGCGTCCATGAAATTTTGCCACTAGCGGTCACCCATCCACAAACCGACCGTGCCCGTCGTTGCTTAACTCTTTCGATCACATTGAATCGACTCGAGCCATTGGGCTATGGACGCTACCTTTTATTACCATACCACTGCTGGACATAGGCCTCTCAACGACTCCTCTCCGACCGTTGACTTAACCTGTACTGTTTAAGTACAAGCAAAATAGTGCAGCACTTAGCACTATGTCATGACAGACATGACAAATCATATCTTTTTTTAATGACCAGATGCTGTTGGGATTAATGGTCTTTATAGCGTCACCTTAAAAAGCTACCCCTCCACCAATCCGCATTAGAATAGAATAGAATAGAATAGAATAGAATAGAATAGAATAATTATTTATTTTGCTTGCACACACAAAAATTAATACAAAAAATTACAGTTCATATTATTATTTAAGTACAAAAGCAAAATAGGACTGCACTCAGCATTTGCCATGATCCTAATGATTAGAGAGCGTGGTGAAGTATGCTCTGGACCTCCGCAGCTGTGACTGGGGGAGTCCCGCCATGAGTTGTAGCTACCGTGTACTATACCACCACCATTTTCTCTTCCCTTCCCCAGCGCACCCACCGTCAAAGTACCACGTTCGAAGCCAATGGCTGATCGTGGACGACGTGGAGATAGTGTCCGAGAGGGGGGAGGAGGGGCGGCGGCGGCGGGAGGGGGGCGAGCGGTGCGCGCGCAGCCGGCCCGCGCTCGTCAACACGGCGCTAAAGTTCGCCACCGACTGCGCGCAGAGCCAGCTGCTGGGCCACTGCACCAGGCTGAGCGAGGTGAGGTTTTGGTGGACCTGTACGCCCAGGACTGGTATATGCCACTGCACCAGGCTGAGCGAGGTGAGGTTTTGGTAGGCCGGTATGCCCAGGACTGGTATATGCCACTGCACCAGGCTGAAACTGTGTTCGCTTCTACAATAAAATACCCGGAAATATTTTATTAAGTTCGCCACCGACTGCGCGCAGAGCCACCTGCTGGGCCACTGCACCAGGCTGAGCGAGGTGAGGTTTTGGTGGACCGGTACGCCCAGGACGGGGATTTGGAAGGTGACAAAGGATCTTGCGAGCGGTCCAGGTTCAAACCCCAGCGGCACGCACCAATGACTTTCTAAGTTATGTGCGATTTAAGAAATTAAATGTCACTTGCTATAACGGTGAAGGACACATCGTGAGGAAACCTGCATGCCTGAGAGTTCTTCATAATGTTCTCGAAGGCATGTGAACTCTGCCAATACGCACTTGGCCAGCGTGGTGGACTAAGGCCTAATCCCTCCCATTCTGAGAGGAGACCCGTGCCCAACAGTGGGACGTCTATGGGTCGCAACGAAAGGATCTTGAAATGTGCAGAAGAAGCATGCTGCTGGGCCACTGCACCAGGCTGAGCGAGGTGATGTTTTAGTGGACCAGTACGCCCAGGACGGGGATTTGGAAGGTGACTAAGGATCTTGAAATGTGCAGAAGAATCTTGCTGCTGGGCCACTGCACCAGGCTGAGCGAGGTGAGGTTTTGGTGGACCGGTACGCTCAGAACAGGTATTTGGGAGGTGACAAAGGATCTTGAAATGTGCAGAATGCTGGGCCACTGCACCAGGCTGAGCGAGGTGAGGTTTTGGTAGACCAGTACACCCAGGACTGGTATTTGGAAGGTGACAAAGGATCTTAAAATGTGCAGAAGAAGCTTGCTGCTGGGCCACTGCACCAGGCTGAGCGAGGTGAGGTTTTGGTGGACCAGTACGCCCAGGACGGGGATTTGGAAGGTGACAAAGGATCTTAAAATGTGCAGAAGAAGCTTGCTGCTGGGCCACTGCACCGGGCTGAGTGAGGTGAGGTTTTGGTGGACCGGTACACCCAGGACTGGTATTTGGAAGGTGACACAGGATATTGAAATGTGCAGAAGAAGCTTACTGCTGGGCCACTGCACCAGGCTGAGCGAGGTGAGGTTTTGGTGGACCGGTACACCCAGGACGGGTATTTGGAAGGTGACAAAGGATATTGAAATGTGCAGAAGAAGCTTGCTGCTGGGCCACTGCACCAGGCTGAGCGAGGTGAGGTTTTGGTGGACCTGTACGCTCAGAACAGGTATTTGGAAGGTGGCAAAGGATCTTGAATGTGCAGGAAGAGCTTGCTTTGTGACATGCGAGATACTAGCGACCGCTCTTGTTTCCGATGTTCATAGGCGACGAATATAATAATACTAGTTGACGCCCGCAGCTTCGCTCACGTGGAATTAGACATAACAATAGATTCTTCTTAACGCGCTTAACTTTAGCTCACCAAATTTTTGCAATGTATCGTTTTCGTTCTTAAGTTACGCCAAATTTGAACGAAGATCAACCATTCCATTTTTGACGAAATAAGTGGCGCCGATTTGGCTACAGCTGAAATAAATCCTGATGGATGAATTACTTCTTTACTCGAAAAAATATGATTTCATCCCTTGCAGTAAACCCGAAGTTAAATTTTCCACTTTTCTGTACTTTGGTACCAAGGCAGATTTCATTTGTGCCCCCAGGTGCACGTGAAGCTGTTGCAGCAGTTCATCCTGGCGTCGTTCGACATGGCGCGCGAGCTGCAGATCGTGCCCAAGAAGATCCAGTACGTGGCGAGGCAGGAGCAGCAGCTGTATGAGGTGAGGGTCTGTTTGTCCTCGACGTGAGGCTCCTGTTCGTTCCCACAGGTACACTAAGCTACTGCAACAGTTCATCCTGCTCTCTATATTCGCTGCGACCCATAGACGTCCCACTGCTGGGCACGGTTCTCCCCCACAGACTGCGGGAGGTCTAGAGCATACTCCACCACGCTGCTTCAATGCGGATTGGTGGAGGGGTTAGTGGCCAACGCAGTGTCGAATGTTCCCAAGCCACCCGAAGGTCTTCGACAAGGCCTAACGACTGTTTCCAGCTTTAAAAACAACCGGGACAGACGGCTTTACGTGCTCTTCGAAGCACGGTAGCTTCCATGATATTTTGCCACTAGAGGTCACCCATCCACAAGCCGACCGCGCCCGTCGTTACTTAACTCTTTGACTCTAACGGCCAATGCTGAGTGCGGCCCCTTTTCATTAAGTAGTCATTTTAATTTAGTTTTTATCATTTGTTAAATATTTTAAATTGTATTGTAGTCTACTTTTTGCAATAAATGTGTTCTTCTTCTTCTTCTTTCTTTTTAAATTCTTTCATTACAATTCCACAGACAATAACGGAGATGTTCTCTTCCGGCGATAAGAAGCAGGAGCTGACCCGCATTATGCGGGAGGTCCTGCAGGAGATGCGGTCTGAAGTGCTCGACATGGACTGGAGCGTTGACGGTGAGTGGGGCTGGCTGGCCCACGCTGGCCCACGATGGCCGAGAGCGATAAGAAGCAGGAGCTGACCCGCATCATGCGGGAGGTCCTGCAGGAGATGCGGTCTGAAGTGCTCGACATGGACTGGAGCGTTGACGGTGAGTGGGGCTGGCTGGCCCACGCTGGCCCACGCTGGCCGAGAGCGATAAGAAGCAGGAGCTGACCCGCATCATGCGGGAGGTCCTGCAGGAGATGCGGTCTGAAGTGCTCGACATGGACTGGAGCGTTGACGGTGAGTGGGGCTGGCTGGCCCACGCTGGCCCACGATGGCCGAGAGCGATAAGAAGCAGGAGCTGACCCGCATCATGCGGGAGGTCCTGCAGGAGATGCGGTCTGAAGTGCTCGACATGGACTGGAGCGTTGACGGTGAGTGGGGCTGGCTGGCCCACGCTGGCCCACGCTGGCCGAGAGCGATAAGAAGCAGGAGCTGACCCGCATCATGCGGGAGGTCCTGCAGGAGATGCGGTCTGAAGTGCTCGACATGGACTGGAGCGTTGACGGTGAGTGGGGCTGGCTGGCCCACGCTGGCCCACGCTGGCCGAGAGCGATAAGAAGCAGGAGCTGACCCGCATCATGCGGGAGGTCCTGCAGGAGATGCGGTCTGAAGTGCTCGACATGGACTGGAGCGTTGACGGTGAGTGGGGCTGGCTGGCCCACGCTGGCCCACGCTGGCCGAGAGCGATAAGAAGCAGGAGCTGACCCGCATCATGCGGGAGGTCCTGCAGGAGATGCGGTCTGAAGTGCTCGACATGGACTGGAGCGTTGACGGTGAGTGGGGCTGGCTGGCCCACGCTGGCCCACGCTGGCCGAGAGCGATAAGAAGCAGGAGCTGACCCGCATCATGCGGGAGGTCCTGCAGGAGATGCGGTCTGAAGTGCTCGACATGGACTGGAGCGTTGACGGTGAGTGGGGCTGGCTGGCCCACGCTGGCCCACGCTGGCCGAGAGCGATAAGAAGCAGGAGCTGACCCGCATCATGCGGGAGGTCCTGCAGGAGATGCGGTCTGAAGTGCTCGACATGGACTGGAGCGTTGACGGTGAGTGGGGCTGGCTGGCCCACGCTGGCCCACGCTGGCCGAGAGCGATAAGAAGCAGGAGCTGACCCGCATCATGCGGGAGGTCCTGCAGGAGATGCGGTCTGAAGTGCTCGACATGGACTGGAGCGTTGACGGTGAGTGGGGCTGGCTGGCCCACGCTGGCCCACGCTGGCCGAGAGCGATAAGAAGCAGGAGCTGACCCGCATCATGCGGGAGGTCCTGCAGGAGATGCGGTCTGAAGTGCTCGACATGGACTGGAGCGTTGACGGTGAGTGGGGCTGGCTGGCCCACGCTGGCCCACGCTGGCCGAGAGCGATAAGAAGCAGGAGCTGACCCGCATCATGCGGGAGGTCCTGCAGGAGATGCGGGCTGAAGTGCTCGACATGGACTGGAGCGTTGACGGTGAGTGGGGCTGGCTGGCCCACGCTGGCCCACGCTGGCCGAGTGCGAGAAGAAGCAGGAGCTGACCCTCATCATTTGTTATAGTTTTTTGATTAATACATTTACATTCAATGTGTCACTCAAATGTGACACTCGACCTGCTAATACCAAACGAGTTTTTGGTAGTTCAGTACGGCTACTCCCAGCCAAGCCCCGCGATCCCCGTACGATTATAATAAAATAAAATAGCCATTTATTCCTTATAAGCACACATTGCATATAGACTAGTTCACAGACATAGATAGTCACAGACTGCACCTGAATTAGAAGCAATTTACAATTTAACGTCAATTTAAAATGCAATAGTATTTTGTTAATGTCAAGGTCTGGTATCAATATTATATTATGTAAGTAGAGCTAGATAATTTGGTATTAAATAAGATATTTAAGATCCCCGTACGGTTCATCATCATCATCATCACAACCCTTTCTTTGTCCCACTGTTGGGCACGGGTGTCCTCTCAGAATGAGAGGGATAGGCCTTAGTCCACCACGCTGGCCAAGTGCGGATTGGCAGACTTCACATGCCTTGGAGAACATTATGATGAACTCTCAGGCATGTAGGTTTCCTCACGATGTGTCCTTCACCGTTATAGCAAGTGACATTTAATTTCTTAAATTTTTACTGTCCCGTACGGTTACTCAGTTTTTATTTGTCCGATGGCCGGGAAATAATACTTATTAGGCACATTGTTGCGTTTAATATCCACGCCAAAAACCGATAAGCGGCGATCGTGGCCCACGGCGGCCCAACGGAGTGTTAGAATAACTAACTGCCAACATAATTGTTTAATAAGCGCCATTTTATATTTCCACAGATCTCCCCTGCCACCAAGACAAGCGATTCACGATGTCCAACTCGATTTTCTACTCGACCCAACTGAACAGCCCCTCCGTTTCCATCCACCTCAGCTCGGCCAACCGAGCTGATCAAGCCGATCGCGTCGACCTTGATCAACCAGATGACCTTGATCAAGCCGACGATCGGAGTATCGATTCAGATTCGGACGTGGAGGAGGCAGTGTCGTACGATAGTTATAAATTTGATGAATACGAAATAATCGATTCGAATGATGAGAGCTTGTGCGCGAGCGAATGCTTCGGGAGTTATGTGGTGAGTTTTTTTTTGTTCAAAATTTTGGTTTGTCTGTCGCATGTCGCGTTACGCATGTCGCGTTAGATTACATCATTTGTGCCAGTGCTCCACGCTATTTTTATTTTGCATGTTACGTTGTAGGTAAGAGCGAAATAATTTTCATTTTCATTTTCACTACCCTTAATGGATTATTTTTCCAAAAAAATATAAATAAAATCGACCTGCATCTCCCACCACACAACACAGACAGTAGAGGAAATTTCATGGACGCTACCGTGCTTCGGAGGGCACGTAAAGCCGTCGGTCCTGGTTGTTTGGTGGAAACAGTCTTTAAGCCTTGTCGAAGACCTTTAGGTGGCTTGAGAACATTCGACACTGGGTTGGCCACTAACCCCTCCACCAATCCGCATTGGAGCAGCGTGGTGGAGTATGCTCTAGACCTCCCGCAGCTGCGTCTGTGGGGGAGACCCGTGCCCAGCAGTGGGACGTCTATGAGTCGCAGGGACCCTGAATTCATGCTTTCTCAGTTGTAAGTACTGTAGTCCCGTGCCCTACAGTGGGGTCCCAGTAGTTGCTCAGTTTGAATATGTTTCCGCTGTTTATAGACTCACCTCATTGGACCTAGGATGTTACGTACCTCTGCCTAACTCAAAAAACTAGAAAGAAAGAAAGAAAGAAAGAAAACCTTTATTTGTCTCAATATAGGTACACACAATAAAAGAAAAATAATTAAATAAACAACAACAACCAAAAATAAGCCACACATATAAATTAAATTAAAAAGAAGAGAGACAAAATAGGACTACTCTCAGCCTGTGCCGTGGTACCGAGGGAGAACCACGGCTGCTGGTTTTCAGCGTAGCCCTTTTTTTTCTCGAGCAGTCGTATTTGCGGTATAACAATAACAAACTTAATAACTAACATAACATATTACACGAACATAAAGCAATAAAGCAATGACAATAGAAATTAAAAAAAAAAAAAAAAAAAACAAATTAAATAAAAACAAAAATAAAAATAAAGCAGTCGAAATAGAACACCAATTAAATAACAATATTAAAAGCAACCTACTCGATGTGAGTGCCGTTTAGTGCATCGGTAATAATTTAAATTTTATAAACATTTATTTTAAACTAAATTTTTTTATATTTTATATATATTTGTGTATAAGAATAGGTATATACATATATACATATTGATACGTTACATAAACTACAAGTTAAGTGTATACTGGTTGTGGGGACAGCTTACAAGGTAAGATTTTTTCTTTGTCATTTATGTACATTTTGCCAATGCCATCATGTGTACTTCTGGTGTGTGCGTGTGTGTGTGTGTGTGTGTGTGTGTGTGTGTGCGTGTGTGTGTGTGTGTCTGCATGTGTTGGTGTGTGTATTATGCATGCGTGTCAAGTGTGTTTTATCTGTCCATTTTCTGACAGCCAAGCAGATGCGTTTTAAATAAAGCTTTAAAATTGTTTATTGTTTTTAGGGCTTGCATCGGTGGTGGCAGATTGTTCCAACACTTGGTGGCATTGTATTTGAAACAACCTCGAAAAGCCACTCCACATCCAATCCGAGAACCAAACCTAAGCCGATTTTTATAAGGATTTACGGACCATACAAGTTTTTCGTATAGATAAGGTGGCGACTTGTTTTTAATAACTCCAAAGAGCAGCGTGGCAAAGTGAAGTTGCCTACGGTACTTCATCTTAAGCGAATTTGCTACATTAATATAGGGAGTGACATGAGTTCTGGGTGGAATGTTATAACAGAACCTAGCACACGCGTTCTGTACCCGTTGGATGAGGCCCTGAGTACGCACTAGCAGCCTTGGTCCTATCACAGTATCAGCATAATTAAATTTAGACAGCACCAGTGAGTCACAGAGCCTCATCCGTAGGGTAGTATCAATGTAGTTCCTTATCCTGTACAACACTTTTAATCTATAAAAACAGCTTTGCACTACCTTAGCGACATGAGATTCGAAACGTAAGCCCTCATCCATCAAAATTCCCAGATTTCGTGCTTGCGTAACCCGTTCTATTCGTTCGCCGTTGATATGTATACACGGATTATTCTCAGCAATTTTTTCCACTTGTTTATTTGTACCGAGTATCATGTATTTTGTCTTACTAGGGTTGATGACAAGTGTGTTACTTTCTGACCAATTGTAAATACGTTTTAGATCTGCATTTAATTTCTCAACGGCAGACTTTGTTTCTGACGCCTTGAAAGTTATATACACTTGTAGATCGTCAGCATATAGGTGATGTTTACAGTTTTTAATGTTATCGACTACATCTGCACTATATAAAATAAAGAGAAGTGGACCAAGTATAGAACCTTGTGCAACCCCCCTTTTTATTGCTTTCCTAGATGAAAATTGCCTCAATCCGCTATTATTTTGTTCCAATACTACACATTGCGAGCGATGACGGAAATAGCTTTCAAACCACTTGACTGCTTCCACATTCAAACCGTAGTACGAAAGCTTAGAAAGCAGTAGGGAAATATTGATACAATCAAATGCCCGCGTGTAGTCTAACAGTACCAAGATAGTACTCTCCCCTTCGTTCTGGCCTGTAAGAATATCATCCACTACATTCATCAGAGCTGTGACAGTACTTCGCGTCTTACGAAATCCAGACTGATATTTGGGCAAGATGTTGTTTAGCTCTAAATAATTTCTCAACTGGTTGCATGCAAGTTTCTCTAGTACTTTCGAGATATTAGGTAGAATACTGATAGGCCTAAGGTCTTTAAGTCCTATGGGATTGTCTATCTTTGGAAGCGGCTTTACGAGAGCATCTTGCCAAGTACTAGGAAACGCGCTTGTCTGAAATGAACAATTTATAATTGCTGTAATTGTTTCTAACGAACTAGGCAACGTCAGTAGTAGCATATCAAGGGAGATACCGTCTGATCCCATAGCGTTTGATTTTAATGTCCTCATTACTTTATATACTTCTACTGCGGAAACACACTTAAATTCAAAAGAGGCTGAACAGTATCTATGGAATTCATAGTATGTCATATACGAGAGAGGGACATTGGAGTTACCTGGTACCTGTAAAAAATGATCGTTAATTTTGTTTGGATCGTTGAGAATATGCGGGAGGGACAAGTCATTTTTGGGTTTAAAACTAATATGATCTTTCAAGTGTTTCCACATGACTTTTGGTTTGGAAATGTTATTGGAAATATAATACTTAAAATAAGCCGCCTTTTCCGCATGTAAGGCTGCTGTTACCATTCTTTTTAGTTCTGAATATAAAACTTTAGGCGCGTCAGAATCAGTTTTACGGGTTCGTTTTTGCGCCTCGTTGCGTTTCCTCATCATTACTCTCACCGTGTACGTAACCCATGGATGTTGACGGTCTTTAATACATACAGTCTTGAGAGGGGCGTGTAAATCAAATAAATCTTTAATATTTTTATTGAATTTCACCGTCATATCATTTACTTCAGACATCTTTTGGATAGCTTGCCAATCCACTGCTAGCAAATCAATATTAAATTGATTCATGTTGATATCTTTAAGAGGTCTATACGTAACTAACTTAGCGGGATTCCGGGTTTTTAGCATGTTAAGTTTACATGTTAAGAGCGAGTGACTACTTAATTCCTTAATATGATTAACTTTAACCTGGGTTATTGGGGAATCCGAACAAATCAGATCAAGCAGAGTGGCACTATGGTCTGTAAAATGCGTAGCTGAATCTACGTGTTGGCGCAATTTATTAATGTTCAGAAAATCCAAAATGATACTCGCATTGATGCTTTTACTATCAAGCATATTAACATTAAAATCACCCATAAGAATAGTATGCTTGTGTAACGTGAACGAGGACAAGGAGTCGATAAGCGCATCTATGAATATGTGCAGCGAGAGCCATGGTGGACGATAGGCGGTACCAATCAGTAAGGATTGGCCGCCCACACTAATACTTAGCCACATTTGCTCGACATGCAGTGAGGTTGGGTGCGGTAGGATCCGCGCGCGCAGCCCCCTCCGCAGGTAGAAGCCCACGCCGCCGCCGCGCGCGCGCACGCCGGGCGGCCGCGGCACGTGCAGCAGGCGGTAGCCCGGCACGGCGGGGGCGCGCGCCTCCTCCCCTCGCCTCAGCCATGTTTCGTTTACACCTAGTATATCTACTGCATGATCTAACATCGCTGCTATAAATTCATCATGCTTTGTTCCCAGTGACCCTGGATTGAGGAAACCAAATTTCATTGATTTTTGCTTAGTCATTTTAAAAGTGTTAATAAAAATACATAATAGTGACATACTTTAATATGCAAGAATGGTCTCAAGGTTTTATTATTTATACTATAGTATGTATATACTTTAATATTAGATGTACAATAATAAGGGCAATAATTATATGACCATTGAATATCTTCATATTGATTAAATAATAAGGAGTTATAAATATTATACTCTACCATGATTTTAAAATAATATAAAATACTGTAAATAAAAATGAAGTTATATATAAATTTACAAAATACTTTTGGGTGGTTATTATAGTTAACAATATTAATTTTGACATTTTGCATCACTAAACTAAATACTCCACTCCACATCGTTAACACAGAATGCTTTTGCTTATATAATAATTGGAAGTTTACATACATACTTCTAATTACGACTGAACATAAAATAAATTTTAATACCAAAAAATATGTAATAAATCTAAAGACACTAATTAAATTGAGTGAATACGTTGAAAAAAATACTTTAGGACAACATGTACTCCTATATCTTTTAGACCTGGGGCGACGACGAAAATATTTTTTCAATGTCCGCCTCACTTCGTACCCGTAGCGCTGGAGAACCTGACTCCCGTCTGACGAAGATGCGGCCCTGGCGCGTCCAGACGTACCGAAACGACTTGGAGCTTGCTTCTTGTCTCGCCTTACGAAAGAGCTGCCGGTTGAGCCAAGTGAGCCGCTCATTGATGTAAAAACGGCGCGGCTTAGTCGCCGCGACGATCCCGCTCGTATCCGCGTCCCGGCGCACGCGCGCGGCGCGCAGCAGCTCCTCGCGCAGGGCCCGCCGCGCCAGCCGCACCACCAGCGCGCGCGGCGGCCCGCCCCCGCCCGCGGCCCCCTCGCCGCTCGTCCCGCGTCGCTTCCCGCTTCGTTCGGCGAAGACGATCTCGTGTTGCTGGAGGGGCACACCGATTTTTTGAGCAATCACCGTAACCAGGTGAATAGGATTTTCACCAGGCTGCTCCTCTACTCCTGATATTTCCACGTCGGTCAGGTACGTCTCTTGGTCACGGTCATTGAGACGGGTTTCGAGATCTGACGCGATCCGGAAACTGGAACTCGCGGCGTCAATTTTGCTCTCAGCTTCTGTCAGGCGCTTGGCAATATTGTTAACCTTGCCCTCGACCGCCGTCAATCTTTTATTTATGTCGGCCACAGTGGAGTTCAGGTTTAACATATCTTGCCTGAGATTTGTCATTTCGAGGCGGTGGCATGCGAATTCCTCGATTAAAGTTTTGAGTTGGTTTTGAATTACCTTGAACTCTTGTGTCATATTTACCGCCGCTGTCGACATTGTGTTGTCGTCAGTGTTTGGACTGGCTGAGCTGGATGACGGCGGTGACACTGTATGCTTCTCCTTACAGCTACTACAATGCCAGTTTGAAGGAAGGCGAGCGTCGGCTTTTATTTTTGCACACTGTCGGTGAAAAGAATGTCCGCACGAGCTACATTTGGCACCATCCGATGAAAAAAATTTGCCACAACTGCCACATTTCTGAGCCATTTCTTCTATGATTAGTGTCACCTTTTAATTTAAAGTAATTAACCCGATTTATCTCCAAAACACTGACAGAGTTAACTACGCGAGCAAATGTCGGTAGGTAAACAATGAAAACAAAACACGGCCGGCCGTTCAACTTTTTATATGTATTAAAACACTGAAAACCGGTACGCTGACTTTGTTTATCACAAAATTATTACACAGTCACAACTATACTGTCTATTTTCACACTGCCACAGGCTTAATTCTCATTTTCTACATTAACTACAGGGTAATACATTATGTATTTTATGTACGTGTACTAATTCATACAAAACGTGTTACCAGTCGCAGTCAGGCCACATGGGGCGCATCCCGGTGGAGAACGAGCGGGACAGGGGCATCGCGCCGTCCCTGTCGTACAGCGGGCGGCCCGCCAGCGCCGCCACAGTGTGCACGAACTCCGCCAGGGTGTCCCTCAAGCACGCCTCCCTGGACGTGCAGCAGACTGGTCAGTATACTGCCAGTATCGTATAGAGCGAGCGGGACAGGGGCATCGCGCCGTCCCTGTCGTACAGCGGGCGGCCCGCCAGCGCCGCCACAGTGTGCACGAACTCCGCCAGGGTGTCCCTCAAGCACGCCTCCTTGGACGTGCAGCAGACTGGTCAGTATACTGCCAGTATCGTATAGAGCGAGCGGGACAGGGGCATCGCGCCGTCCCTGTCGTACAGCGGGCGGCCCGCCAGCGCCGCCACAGTGTGCACGAACTCCGCCAGGGTGTCCCTCAAGCACGCCTCCTTGGACGTGCAGCAGACTGGTCAGTATACTGCCAGTATCGTATAGAGCGAGCGGGACAGGGGCATCGCGCCGTCCCTGTCGTACAGCGGGCGGCCCGCCAGCGCCGCCACAGTGTGCACGAACTCCGCCAGGGTGTCCCTCAAGCACGCCTCCTTGGACGTGCAGCAGACTGGTCAGTATACTGCCAGTATCGTATAGAGCGAGCGGGACAGGGGCATCGCGCCGTCCCTGTCGTACAGCGGGCGGCCCGCCAGCGCCGCCACAGTGTGCACGAACTCCGCCAGGGTGTCCCTCAAGCACGCCTCCCTGGACGTGCAGCAGACTGGTCAGTATACTGCCAGTATCGTATAGAGCGAGCGGGACAGGGGCATCGCGCCGTCCCTGTCGTACAGCGGGCGGCCCGCCACAGTCTGCACGAACTCCGCCAGAGTGTCCCTCAAGCACGCCTCCTTGGACGTGCAGCAGACTGGTCAGTATACTGCCAGTATCGTATAGAGCGAGCGGGACAGGGGCATCGCGCCGTCCCTGTCGTACAGCGGGCGGCCCGCCAGCGCCGCCAGTGTCATAGACATAGATTACAAATGGGTTGGTAGACGTTATTTCGTTCAAATGTTCGCTAGAAAATGAACCCAACTGCGCTACCTGGTCAAAATGTGACTGAAAACCTTACATCACCTTACATCACCTGCACCTGAGTCTGAATCATCAAACCAACCATAATATTATTACAATCCTTCCTTTAAAAAAAATGGTTGTCTGTAAAGTCGGTTTACGGACGATAATTTTACGTGATAACGTCATAAGAAATATTATTAGAAATTGCAGCATTGATTCACAAAACGTAAACTAGATGGCGCTGTGCCTTTTTCTGAATCACGCTAAATAATCAAGTTTAGTATAATTGTACCAGTGTATTCGTTCATTGTCCGACAGTTCTCGCGAAGTTAAGCCGCAAGATCAGTCTGAAGCTGGTCGAGTTCGTGGACTGCCTAAAGGACACGTATTTCGGGACGCTGCAGAGGTAAGCATATTCACGGGGGAAAAAAGGGGGACTCGGGGGCGAAGTCCCCCGCCAAGAAAAACCGACACAATCAACTCCAAAGTAGACCCCAAACTACCGAGACTCATTTGATGTGAAGCTTCGGCTCTTTATTTCCATATGCAAAAATTAAAAAAAAAACTATATACACTATTTTTTTTATAATATAGACGGACAAACAGACATACGGGCCACCTGATGGTAAGTGGTCACTATTTATTGTTGGCAAGAAAAAATGTGGCTGTTTAAAAACTTTGAAATTTTGGACGTTGTTTTTAACTGTTCCGACACAAAAAGTTGTCGACCCCTGAGCTAGAGGTTGAGCCCGGTGTAGTGTATGTGGGTCCGGGCAGCGGCCGCGGAACGTCACGCGCTAGCTGTGAGCAAGTCCGGACGTGCGCGGGACGTATTACCTACTCCACCTATTGAGTGATCAAAGGCGTGTTTTATTAAAAGCTTTTATTTGACTTCACTCGTATGTATGTCTTGGAATCTTGCAATCAATATTTCACCCACTTCCACTGAAGCTATCGAGCTGAAATTTGGCACACATATTAGGTTCCGATGACAATGCATGAAATTAAAAATCCATACGAATATTATAAATGTGAAAGTGTGTTTGTTTGTTTGTTTGTTTGTTTGTCCGGCTTTCACGTCGCAACGAAGCTATTATATGGTATGGTTTTTGTGTGTGGAGATAGTGAGGAGGGTGGAGAGTGACGTAGGCTACTTTTTACCGCGGTAAAACATCGCCATGGGAAGATATCGATGTTTTGTTATTTACTAGATATTTAGTTCCGGATGTTGTTAATAGATGGCGTTAGTAAAATTCATTTGCAAGTTCTTATCTTAGTGTCTTTTAATCGTGGAACTGTCACTATTCATCCACCACAAATGTGTCATGTATGATAAACAACTCATTGTTAATTCCCTTTGACCACGCGGGCGGAGCCGCGGGTAAAAGCTAGTAATTTCATGAAATGAAAATGAATTAAAATTAGCAATAATTTCCATGCCTAGTCCCTACACCCGGTACCGTCCGCAGATGCCTGGAGTCGCTGGAGCGCTCGTGCCGCGCGGAGCTGGGCGCGCGCGCGTGCTCGGCGGCCGTGCGCCAGCTGGCGCGCGCGTCCCGCCGCGTCGAGCTGCGCCCGCTCGCCTCCTTCTCGCTGTTGCGCTCGCTGCTCGACTCGCTTCGCCGGCTCTTCCACAGGTAACCTACACCCGGCACCGTCCGCAGATGCCTGGAGTCGCTGGAGCGCTCGTGCCGCGCGGAGCTGGGCGCGCGCGCGTGCTCGGCGGCCGTGCGCCAGCTGGCGCGCGCGTCCCGCCGCGTCGAGCTGCGCCCGCTCGCCTCCTTCTCGCTGTTGCGCTCGCTGCTCGACTCGCTTCGCCGGCTCTTCCACAGGTAACCTACACCCGGCACCGTCCGCAGATGCCTGGAGTCGCTGGAGCGCTCGTGCCGCGCGGAGCTGGGCGCGCGCGCGTGCTCGGCGGCCGTGCGCCAGCTGGCGCGCGCGTCCCGCCGCGTCGAGCTGCGCCCGCTCGCCTCCTTCTCGCTGTTGCGCTCGCTGCTCGACTCGCTTCGCCGGCTCTTCCACAGGTAACCTACACCCGGCACCGTCCGCAGATGCCTGGAGTCGCTGGAGCGCTCGTGCCGCGCGGAGCTGGGCGCGCGCGCGTGCTCGGCGGCCGTGCGCCAGCTGGCGCGCGCGTCCCGCCGCGTCGAGCTGCGCCCGCTCGCCTCCTTCTCGCTGTTGCGCTCGCTGCTCGACTCGCTTCGCCGGCTCTTCCACAGGTAACCTACACCCGGCACCGTCCGCAGATGCCTGGAGTCGCTGGAGCGCTCGTGCCGCGCGGAGCTGGGCGCGCGCGCGTGCTCGGCGGCCGTGCGCCAGCTGGCGCGCGCGTCCCGCCGCGTCGAGCTGCGCCCGCTCGCCTCCTTCTCGCTGTTGCGCTCGCTGCTCGACTCGCTTCGCCGGCTCTTCCACAGGTAACCTACACCCGGCACCGTCCGCAGATGCCTGGAGTCGCTGGAGCGCTCGTGCCGCGCGGAGCTGGGCGCGCGCGCGTGCTCGGCGGCCGTGCGCCAGCTGGCGCGCGCGTCCCGCCGCGTCGAGCTGCGCCCGCTCGCCTCCTTCTCGCTGTTGCGCTCGCTGCTCGACTCGCTTCGCCGGCTCTTCCACAGGTTACCTTTTTGACGTGACAACGTCTTATAATTCGATAGAGCCGGCTGCACGCACGAAAAAACATGACTCATACGGCGTTACCTCGCTCTGAGGCGTTCCATGTAAGGCTTGAAGTGCAAGCGAGAGCGCGGAACGAGCGACAAAGAAGCACAATCGGCCTTTGCGTTCGGCAGCGTTCGACATCCGTCTCTCTCCTACTTGAGTGAGCGATGCGTCTGCGTGGACAGCTGCTATACTATAGTACATTTACATGTTTTGATCGAGTATCAAGTGCAGTGAAAAGTGAATGTGGTGTCAATTGTTTATAGCAACGATAATTACAGCGATAAAGGATAAAAAAAAAAAAAAATCTTTTGAAAAATGCTACCATTCTATCAGTATTTTCTTAAGACGTTGTCACGTTCAACTATCGTCAGTAAACCGACTTTACAGACAACCAATTTTTTTTTTTTGTTTTACGAGGGGGAAACCTTTTAAATGTACTCGTCATCGTGGGAGCGACGCCGGGTTATGTGGGATTTCCACCCACTAAAACCGCAGTACCCTTCCTCGGCGCTTGTGGAGGGCTCCGGGATCTCTGTTAGAGCGCACCGGTGCCCTCCAGCGCTGTGTCCATGACAGGCTCGTCTCGGACGACAAAGATGTCGCTACAACGTTGTCCAGCCACACACAACGTCGTCTTTCCCGGGATCACTGGATGGACGGTTCGAGCTCCCACTCTTGCCGTCCGTGAGCCCAGAAGCCCCCTTTTAGTCGCCTCTTACGACAGGCAGGGGATACCGTAGCACTATTCTGGTCCCGAGCTACAGGGACTCCACAGGTAACCTACCGACCATACACGCCCTGTCTGTACACAGCTGCAGGAGGTCTAGAACATACTCCAATGATCCACTGATGCTGATTGGCGGAGGGGTTAGTGGCCAATCGAGTGTCGAATGTTCTCAAGCCACCCGAAGTTTTTCGACAAGGCTTTAACAATCCATACTTCTATACTAAAATTATAAATGCGAAAGTAACTCTGTCTGTCTCATTTGCACGCCAAAACTACTGAACCGATTTAAATGAAATTTGGTACACAGATAGTCTAGAGCCTGAGAAAGGACAAATAATATACAAACAATAAATAAATTGAATGGATGGATGTGTGTTACTCTTTCACGTAAAAAGTACTGAATGGATTTTAATGAAACTTTACAATAATATAGCTTATACATCAGAATAACACATAGGCTACAATTTATAAAGATATTGTATGAATTGTCCAAAATATGACGATAAGTGTCAGGTAAGTAGGAAAATATCTACCATCTGCGACCTATTCTGGCGTGCGCTGCCACTGGACCGATTTCAAAAATTCTTTCACCATTAGAAAGCTGCATCTTCACTGACATAGGCTATATAATATTACTAAGCGTAAACGAAACTATTGTGTTGGGGCCAAATTCGGGCTTGTGAGCTCCTTGCCAAGGTTAGAAAATAAAATATTGGGATTAATTAAAATAATGTGTTCAGCATAAAAGATAAAATATAATTGAAATCAAATAAATTCTAAATGACGTACATGACTTAATATTATAACATTTGAAACTAATAGCCAGTACTTACAAATAAGGTTTTAATATATAAATATAAACAGTAGGTATATAAAGTATGTAATCTCACTATATTTACAATTTACTTAATAATATATATCTAAATTAGGCCTAATTGACATGCCCCCGGGCGTTGGGAGCCTCGCTTCCAACAAAATCGGCTTCAATTGGCAGAGGACAGATCTTACTGAACGATCTGCGGAACAGGCCGCTAGAAGTCTTTATATCTGCCACTCTGATGATGCCATCCGCACCAGGATACACAGCTACAATCCGACCTAACTTCCACTTAAGGGGCGGCAAGTTATCTTCCTTCAGAAGTACAAGGGAATTCATCTTGAGTGAAGAACCCTTGCTAGTCCGCCATTTTGTACGAACCTGCAGCTCTGAAATATATTCCTTGCTCCATCGAGTCCAGAAATGTCTTCTTAATTGTTCAATTCGCTGGAAGCGAGTCAACGAAGATTGAGACCGGTCTGAGTTGGTCCGATGATGGCAGAGATGTCAATGGCCTTCCAATGATGAAATGTCCCGGAGTTAACGGCATCATATCATCGGGACTCGATGAGAGCGGGGTTAACGGTCTGGAGTTTAATATTGCCTCAATTTGGACTAGTGTCGTGTAGAACTCCTCAAACGTTAGATTACAATTGCCCAACACTCTAAGTAAATGATACTTTGTTGACCGCACACCGGCTTCGGCTAATCCAGCAAAGTGAGGGGAATACGCTGGTATAAAATGAAATTTTATTCCTTCATGAGCCATCTCTTCAGCTAAAGAATCACAGCTAGCTTGTAAGAATTTAGATAATTCGTTACAACCGCCAGTAAACGAGGTCCCGTTGTCAGAAAGAATGGTTGATGGCTTACCTCTTCGAGCTATAAAACGGCGTAATGCCATTAAAAAGGTGTTGCTGGTTAAATCGCCTACCAGTTCTAAATGAATGGCCTTTGTTGTAAAACATACGAAAATGGCGATATAGACCTTTACTATCCTGCTTCCACGACCCTGACGTGATACTGACTTCATAGGACCGGCGTAATCCAATCCTATGTTTTGAAACGGAAAACCTGCTTGAAGACGTTGCTGCGGTAAGTTACCCATGATAGGAGTGACAGTTTCGCCTTTCATGCGACAGCATTCAACACATTGACGATAGCAAAATCTAGCCAGATTTCGTCCACCGATAGGCCAATACGTTTCTCGAATGGCTGCTAGTAATAATTGAGGTCCTGCGTGCATAAGGCGTTTGTGTTCAAAATTAAATAATAATTTAGAGAATCGATGAGTGGACTGTATTAAGATGGGGTACTTCTTTTCAAATGAATAGTTTGAATTTGACAAACGACCTCCAACACGCATGATTTTTCTGTCGTCCAGAAAAACGTTAAATTTAAGTAATGGACTTTTCTTAGGCAAATTTTGCTTACGAAATAATAATTGATACTCAGGGAATGACTCACTTTGTGCCGTCCTGATTATAATATTTAATGCCTCTTGCAATTCATCAGCACTAAGTGAAACATGTATATTATTATTACATACGATTACCTGTTTTCTACAAACACTAATAAATCTTAACATAAATGCTACAGCGCGGTTAAGCCTCATAAAATTAGAAAATCTATCAAATTGAATAAACTGACAACTATTAAGTAAATTATCAACTACTGAACCGTGCAGATTGACATTGTTATTTTTTAATTCTGGTAGCATGTCTTCCGTTATGTGAACTTGATTAGATGGCCACAAAGAACTGTCCTTACATAAAAATGATGGACCTAACCACCACTTATCCAGGGTGGACAGAGATTCGATGTCCACTCCCCGAGAGATAAAATCCGCAGGGTTATCCTCGGAGCGAACGTGCCTCCACTGGCACCTAGCAGTCTTTTCTACAATATCTGCCACTCTATTGCGGACAAAGGGCTGCAACTTGCTAGGTAACGTTCGTAACCATCCCAAGACTATTGTGGAGTCCGACCAAAAAACAGTGCGGTTTATTTGTACTCTTAAGGACGCGACTGCCTTTTCATATAGACGAGCACCATTCAAGGCAGCACAGAGTTCAAGCCTAGGTATGGTGATAGGCTTGAGCGGGGCTACTCGACTTTTTGCTAGTAACAGATGCACCTCGATCTTATCATCATTAACAGTACGCACATAAAGACATGCGCCGTAAGCACGTTCCGACGAATCGCAAAAAATGTGAAATTCTATTAATTTTGGTGAACTACCGATTACACGACGTGGAACATGAATGTCATTTAGTAACGATAGTTTATTAACTATCTCCGTCCACATTTTGACAATATCGGACGGTAGCGGTTCATCCCATGATAAATTGTGTAACCACAACTTTTGAAGTAACATTTTCATAACTATTATACACGGTGCTAGTAGGCCGAGTGGGTCAAAAATCTGTGAAATTACCGAGAGTATATCACGCCTTGAGCTTCCTTTGGCGATCACATTCCCAACGGGAAAACACAATCGATCTGATTCCGTTATCCAACCGAGACCTAATACCTTACTAGGTTCAAAAACTCCTATGTTTAAGTCAACAGACAACTGAGAAGTCTCAGACGGAGAAATAATTTGAGGTTCGTTAGACTTCCACTTTCGCAAATGCATTTGTGCTGAGGCTAAGGTGGAAGTAATCTCCTTACGTAACCTAATTACTTCATCTAAATTATCTGCGCCGGTCAACAAGTCATCAACATAAAAATCATGAATGATTGCGTCTGATACTCCTTTATCTGGACTTTCCAACCCTAATTGCTTCAAGCATCTAGTCGCCAAATACGGCGCACTAGCCGTGCCGTAACTTACCGTGGCTAGTTGAAAGGGTACCAGAAGACTGGAAGGATTATCACGCCAGATAATTTGTTGAAGATAACGGTCATCAGGATGAACAGATATCTGTCGGTACATCTTCTCGACGTCAGCTACAATTACGTATTTGTGTTGTCTAAAACGCAGCAGAATTGACAATAAGTCATCCTGCACTACCGGACCAACCATTTGTAACTGATTGAAAGAAATGCCAGTGGTAGTGGGACTGCTTGCATTAAAGACAACTCGTAATTTTGTAGTGGAGCTGCTTTCACGTAAAACACCGTGAAATGGAATGAAATGTGCATTTGAAATGAAAGATTGCAATCTACACATATGACCTAAACTTTCATATTCCGACATGAAATCAGAAAACATTTCTAACAATTTTGGTTTATTAAATAGTCTACGTTCTAATGATAGGAAACACTGCTTTGCTCGTGGCAAAGAATCGCCTAATAATCTAGGTGATTGTTTAAGTGGTATCCTAACGCAAAAACGACCATCGGCCAGACGTGTAGTATTCTCTACGAAGTGTTCCTCACACGCCTTTTCTTCTGAAGAATATGAATGGCCTACAGATATTTCTTCAAGTTGCCAAAACTTACTAAGTTGACTTTGAATCTCTTTAAATTGTAATTCATTGTCGTCTTGATCAGAGGTAAAATTAATGAAATTACAATTAATTTGAGACGAAGATACATGGCCACTATTTATAGGACCTGATACGAGCCATCCCAGCCTCGTATCACAAAGTATCGGCTGACCGTCTCCTAACTTAAGTCTCTGCGTTCCCATAATGTCCCAAAAGACGTCAGCGCCGATAAGTATATCAACAGGAGCCGGTGCATGAAAATGGGGATCCGCAAGACAAATATTAGATGGTAATTTAATAGTTGATAAGTCGACTTGACGGTTTGGTACCATATTAGTTATCGACGGGAGAATAAAACACTGAATGTGTGTCGAATAACATTCATCTAACGACGTAAACCGCAAACGACATAATTTATTAATAAACGACATACTGTTGTTTATACCTAAAATAGAGTTATTCACTTCAATAAAAGGAAGTCCAAGCTTCTCATATAACGACTGACTCATTAGACAGGAGGTGCTCCCACTATCCAATAAACAACGTACTATGTATTGTTGATTATTATTACCAAATACTTTTATAATTGCAGTCGACAATAACACAACCCTTTGTTCACATTGAGAGCGTGGCGTAGCAGCGATGCTAGCTGACAGTGATAAGCGGGAGTCCGGGGCGGACGACTTCGGCGCTGGCTGCTGAGCGAGCGCACTGGAATGTTTACCATTGATGTTATTGGTCAAGTTCAATGTTGCACTCGAAGTTGGAACCAGTTTGCTATGAATGTCCGTGACATGGACCAGAGTATTATGTTTACGATAGCAAGTTCGGCATCCCGGCTTCTTACAGTTATTGGCATAGTGTCCTACGTTTAAGCAGTTATAACATACTTTAAATTCTGGTAATAATTGCAATCGTGCCTCGTTTGTCAGTGACAGGAAATCAGGACAGTTAAACAGTTTGTGATTATTGCTATTGCACTTAGGACAGAGCTTGTTGTTATTATGTGAAACGGAAAACAACGTTTTAAAGTTTCCAGTTGACTTACTTTTAATACTTGAATTATTATTTTTACATGACATCTCTATCGTTTCCAGAAAGTCAGCTCGATTCTTTATGAACGTGCGAAACAACTCAAAGGTTACCTTTTGATCACGGCTTAACGACTGTTCCCACTCACGATAGGTCTTGTTATCTAATTTGTGAGTGATAATGTGAATCAAAAGGGTATCCCACTGTTTGACTGGCTCTCCTAAACATTCCAAGGCACGTAAGTTTTTATTTGTTTCATCAATAAGACCTTTTAAACTGTAAGACGACTCTTTTCCAATCACATCTATATTAAAAATGGCCGATACATGATTGTTTATTAACATTCGTTTATTCTCATATCGTTCACATAACAGTTGCCATGCTATCAAATAATTAGAAGAGGAAAACTCAATTGATTTAATGACTACCGCAGCAGAACCTTCAAGGGATGCCCTTAAGTAATGGAATTTGCTGATATTGTCTATATCGCCATTATTATGAATGAGACTTGTAAAGGTATCATGGAACTCCATCCAGGTGTCATAGGACCCACTAAATGTTGCTAACTTAATGGTAGGCAATTTAATCCCAGCCTGAGGACGACAATGGGAAACGATATCAGTCGAGGTTATTACTGCATGCTTGCAATCAGTAAGCAGTTTCCGTGCAATTGCAAGTGACTTATAATATAACCTCTCAAAGACATTTCGTTCCGCCGTCTGAGATTCTGGTTCTTCTACCGAACATTCTATCGACAACTGTACCTCGTCATAGCGATCAAACATCTTCTCCATTCTACTCAAACGAAGCTGTAATTCTTCAACTTCCAAGGGACTCATCGACGTTACCTCCAGGGCAGTAACATAGTTTGAAAACATTGTTAGCTGCCCCTTGAAGGCTGCGCGTTTTCTAGTTAATTTTTCTGCCGACATTATGCTGGTGTGCAGTCAACCTGGAATTTATTGAAGCTACTATTAGGTAAATAACTGTTTGGACAACTCCTAACCTGAACAATTATAATGCGTATACAATTTTATATTAAGTACTAACCTTGTTGGATTTTCTAACATAAAATACTCACAAACTCGATAGACTAGAGTGTTGGGTGCAAATTAATTACAATGAAATTCACAAATACGAGTATACGATCTCGTCCAACTCCTTAGTCCGTGACCCTCATAAATATTATCGAAGATCTCTGGTTCAATTCCACTTTTTCTTCATATCATCCGGCTCGAAGTGACCAATGTTGGGGCCAAATTCGGGCTTGTGAGCTCCTTGCCAAGGTTAGAAAATAAAATATTGGGATTAATTAAAATAATGTGTTCAGCATAAAAGATAAAATATAATTGAAATCAAATAAATTCTAAATGACGTACATGACTTAATATTATAACATTTGAAACTAATAGCCAGTACTTACAAATAAGGTTTTAATATATAAATATAAACAGTAGGTATATAAAGTATGTAATCTCACTATATTTACAATTTACTTAATAATATATATCTAAATTAGGCCTAGACATATTGTTATGTCTAATTCCACGCGAGCGAAGCTGCAGGCGTCCACTAGTAGAGCAATAAAGCAGCGAGCGTGTTGTCGACATGGCAATAAACGGTTAGTGCCAGTCGACGCCACGCCGATGCCGGATGTGTGAACGCACAATATTTAGACTGTCATATGTTTCGGTGTTAAGCAGCGTGGGCGGCGGCGGGGAGGACGCGTGCTGCGTGCTCAGCCCGGTGTGGCGGCGGCGCGCGGCGCTGCAGACGCTGCACTCGCTGGCGGCGCCGCACCTCGCCCGGGTCATCTCCGCGCAGGTAACGCGCCGTGTCTCGTGTTAAGCAGCGTGGGCGGCGGCGGGGAGGACGCGTGCTGCGTGCTCAGCCCGGTGTGGCGGCGGCGCGCGGCGCTGCAGACGCTGCACTCGCTGGCGGCGCCGCACCTCGCCCGGGTCATCTCCGCGCAGGTAACGCGCCGTGTCTCGTGTTAAGCAGCGTGGGCGGCGGCGGGGAGGACGCGTGCTGCGTGCTCAGCCCGGTGTGGCGGCGGCGCGCGGCGCTGCAGACGCTGCACTCGCTGGCGGCGCCGCACCTCGCCCGGGTCATCTCCGCGCAGGTAACGCGCCGTGTCTCGTGTTAAGCAGCGTGGGCGGCGGCGGGGAGGACGCGTGCTGCGTGCTCAGCCCGGTGTGGCGGCGGCGCGCGGCGCTGCAGACGCTGCACTCGCTGGCGGCGCCGCACCTCGCCCGGGTCATCTCCGCGCAGGTAACGCGCCGTGTCTCGTGTTAAGCAGCGTGGGCGGCGGCGGGGAGGACGCGTGCTGCGTGCTCAGCCCGGTGTGGCGGCGGCGCGCGGCGCTGCAGACGCTGCACTCGCTGGCGGCGCCGCACCTCGCCCGGGTCATCTCCGCGCAGGTAACGCGCCGTGTCTCGTGTTAAGCAGCGTGGGCGGCGGCGGGGAGGACGCGTGCTGCGTGCTCAGCCCGGTGTGGCGGCGGCGCGCGGCGCTGCAGACGCTGCACTCGCTGGCGGCGCCGCACCTCGCCCGGGTCATCTCCGCGCAGGTAACGCGCCGTGTCTCGTGTTAAGCAGCGTGGGCGGCGGCGGGGAGGACGCGTGCTGCGTGCTCAGCCCGGTGTGGCGGCGGCGCGCGGCGCTGCAGACGCTGCACTCGCTGGCGGCGCCGCACCTCGCCCGGGTCATCTCCGCGCAGGTAACGCGCCGTGTCTCGTGTTAAGCAGCGTGGGCGGCGGCGGGGAGGACGCGTGCTGCGTGCTCAGCCCGGTGTGGCGGCGGCGCGCGGCGCTGCAGACGCTGCACTCGCTGGCGGCGCCGCACCTCGCCCGGGTCATCTCCGCGCAGGTAACGCGCCGTGTCTCGTGTTAAGCAGCGTGGGCGGCGGCGGGGAGGACGCGTGCTGCGTGCTCAGCCCGGTGTGGCGGCGGCGCGCGGCGCTGCAGACGCTGCACTCGCTGGCGGCGCCGCACCTCGCCCGGGTCATCTCCGCGCAGGTAACGCGCCGTGTCTCGTGTTAAGCAGCGTGGGCGGCGGCGGGGAGGACGCGTGCTGCGTGCTCAGCCCGGTGTGGCGGCGGCGCGCGGCGCTGCAGACGCTGCACTCGCTGGCGGCGCCGCACCTCGCCCGGGTCATCTCCGCGCAGGTAACGCGCCGTGTCTCGTGTTAAGCAGCGTGGGCGGCGGCGGGGAGGACGCGTGCTGCGTGCTCAGCCCGGTGTGGCGGCGGCGCGCGGCGCTGCAGACGCTGCACTCGCTGGCGGCGCCGCACCTCGCCCGGGTCATCTCCGCGCAGGTAACGCGCCGTGTCTCGTGTTAAGCAGCGTGGGCGGCGGCGGGGAGGACGCGTGCTGCGTGCTCAGCCCGGTGTGGCGGCGGCGCGCGGCGCTGCAGACGCTGCACTCGCTGGCGGCGCCGCACCTCGCCCGGGTCATCTCCGCGCAGGTAACGCGCCGTGTCTCGTGTTAAGCAGCGTGGGCGGCGGCGGGGAGGACGCGTGCTGCGTGCTCAGCCCGGTGTGGCGGCGGCGCGCGGCGCTGCAGACGCTGCACTCGCTGGCGGCGCCGCACCTCGCCCGGGTCATCTCCGCGCAGGTAACGCGCCGTGTCTCGTGTTAAGCAGCGTGGGCGGCGGCGGGGAGGACGCGTGCTGCGTGCTCAGCCCGGTGTGGCGGCGGCGCGCGGCGCTGCAGACGCTGCACTCGCTGGCGGCGCCGCACCTCGCCCGGGTCATCTCCGCGCAGGTAACGCGCCGTGTCTCGTGTTAAGCAGCGTGGGCGGCGGCGGGGAGGACGCGTGCTGCGTGCTCAGCCCGGTGTGGCGGCGGCGCGCGGCGCTGCAGACGCTGCACTCGCTGGCGGCGCCGCACCTCGCCCGGGTCATCTCCGCGCAGGTGACTACCACAATACTCCCTCAGCACACAATTTTTTTTTTTAATTCCTTCAAAGTAACTGATTTATTGTCACATCACTTATTCCATTTCAAGTTCTGATTTATCGGTGGTCACTTTAAAGTCAGTCGTTCCATGGTTCAACATGAATATAAGCAATTTTTGAGAAATAATGCTGCTTAACCCACCCAGTTATATTATTACGGTTTTTTTCTAGTTTGCGACACACAATTGCGTAGATAACACTTCTTACACTTATTGGCTTGAGAACATTCGACACTGGGTTGGCCACTAACCCCTCCACCAATCCGCATTGGAGCAGCGTGGTGGAGTATGCTCTAGACCTCCCGCAGCAGTGTCTGTGGGGGAGACCCGTGCCCAGCAGTGGGACGTCTATGGGTCGCAGCGAATCGACTCGAGCCATTGGGCTATGGACGCTACGCTAGTAGTATAGTATTGAGAAAGAAATTAGTTTTTTTTGAATCACCTGTGCCTAGAGTATTCCACTTTTGCGAAATCGTAGCAATATCAAAATGCCATAATTAAAAAAAAAGTGCGTGCGTACAAAGTACACATGTCAGAAGTGAAACTTCTTTGGCGAAATATTCAAATATACACAAAAAATAATATATATAAATATTCATTTGAAAGTCTTGTTATTTTATTACAAAACTTAAGTTATATTAGTCTTTATAAGTCTGCTTCATGCTACGCCCGCCCTTTCTCACACTTTCTCAATCGGTTTTAATCGCCCATCCTCTTCTTAGTCACGATCGTCGCATGCTGCGTGACGCAATGACGCGTCACATCCGTTTCACCCGTAAAGATTTTACCCTCATGCGCCTAAAGAAGTTTCCCTTCAAAAATTGTCCCCAGATTTTGGAACGGCTGAGTGAGGCCCACGAGCGCTACCAATCAGCGCTGTCCACGCTGGAGGGCGCGCTGGCCAGCCGCCTGCACCACACCGAGGACGTCAAGCTGGCTATACGGAAGAAGTGAGGCTTTGAACCCTATACATATTATTTTACTAGCTTTTACCCGCGGCTCCGCCCGCGTGGTCAAAGGGAATTAACAATGAGTTGTTTATCATACATGACGTATAATTTGTTAGCGAAATTCAGAACTTGCAAATGAATTTTACTAACGCCATCTATTAACAACATCCGGAACTAAATATCTAGCAAATAACAAAACATCGATATATGTATTCCCATGGGGATGTTTTACCGCGGTAAAAAGTAGCCTACGTCACTCTCCACCCTCCTCACTACCTCCACACACAAACACCATACCATATTTATTAATAAATCATTTTTCATTTTCATTTTTCATTTTCATTTCATTTTCATATAATAGCTTCGTTGCGACGTGAAAGCCGGACAAACAAACAAACACAATTTCACATTTATAACATTAGTATGGATAATATTAGTATGGATTATAATGTATGTGTTACACTTCTTAGAGGCGACCATTTTAGTCCTCAAGTAGCAACACATCTGTGACTGACTTAGAACGAGACTCCTACTAACAAGTACTAACTGGACTATTACTAACACCAACTAACAGGACTAACTATCACTAACAGTCCCCAGTCCTTACACCTACTAACGAACTGACAACTAATGTTCTAATTAACTCTCTCAACTAATTGGACTAACCATCCCAGTCCCTAATTGAGTCTTGTTCAAAGTCGTCGGAACGTCTATGGGTCCCAGCGATATTTATATAAGTATGTGTACATACACATACTAACCTATGTGTAAGTATGTGTAAGTGTTTATATGTATCATTGTGTATGATATTGTACGTATGTTAATATTTAATCAATATATTTTTTTTGTTTGCATAAAAATTAAAATGAAACCGCTGTTCGTGCCTTCTGGTTAGGTTAACATTCCTAATTGTTTAAATACTTTTGTAACATTCCTAATTGTTTAAATACTTTTGTTAATCTCTCTTTTCTTATTAAAACTGTTTTATGTATAATTCATAGTCTGATTTCCTAATTTAATTTTTTCTAGTTATTTGTTTATGCTATAAAGGCATTTGAGCTGTACAAGTAATATGCGGAAGCAATTAAATGGTGTAAAGATATCTATTTGTAAATGTTAACCAGTTATGTAACTGTATGCTTTCCAAATAAAATAAAATAAAAATAAAAAATTAAGTCCGTCCTTTTTTAAGTATATTAAACCGGTGTGTTGCGGCAGGTACGCGCCGTCGTTCGCCCGCCTGTGCCTCGAGAGCACGTCCATGTGCGACCTGCTCACGCACGGCACTCCGGAGCTGGGCCGGGAGATCGGTGAGCTACTGCTATACTATTATAATCATCTATTTATTATATTGGTGGGATGATGACCTGAAAAAGTCAGCGGGAAATCGCTGGACTCAGAAGGCACAGGATCGGGAGGAGTGGCACCGATTAAGGGAGACCTATGTCCAGCAGTGGACTCTGAAAGGCTGATGGATGGATGGATTTATGATAGTACTAGCTTTTACCCGCGGCTCCGCCCGCGTGGGAAAAGGGAATTAACAATGACTTGTTTATCATATACATGACACATTTGTGGTGGATGAATAGTGACAGTTCCACGATTAAAAGATACCAAGATAAGAACTTGCAAATGAATTTTACTAACGCCATCTATTAACAACATCCGGAACTAAATATTTAGCAAATAACAAAACATCGATATCTTCCCATGGGGATGTTTTACCCCGGTAAAAAGTAGCCTACGTCACTCTCCACCCTCCTCACTATCTCCACACACAAAAACCATACCATATAATAGCTTCGTTGCTACGTGAAAGCCGGACAAACAAACAAATACACTTTCACATTTATAATATTAAGTATGGATATATTGACGGGCCCGTTTTGAAAATTCACCCCCTACGGGGGTGCAAAGTTAATATGAAACTTTGCCGTTTTTGAAGTCAAGTGGGCAACCCGAACGCGGGCAGACGTCGTTAATGGGTCTAATTCTACGCGAGCGACGCTGGGGCGTCCACTAGTTTGTAATAAATAAAATGTGAATGTTTAAATGCGGCAGGTCGCGGGCAGTACGGCGTGGTGTACGCGGTGCGCGGCGCGTGGGGCGGCCGCAGCCCCGCCGCGGTCAAGTCGGTGCTGCCGGCGGACGAGCGGCACTACCACGAGCTGGCCATGGAGTTCTTCTACACCAGGTGGGTGCACCCCCCCACGGCCCCACGTGTCCACGTCCCCGCGTGCGGGGCGCGGGGCCACCTCGCGTGCAGCCCTGCCACCGCCACACTTACACGTAAGCGCTTATTGGTTCGTCAGCCGTTAATTCTTACGCGTAAGCGCTTATTGGTTCGCCAGTCGTAAAGTCTTACGCACTGAAACCCTATGCGCACCTATCCCCTCCGAATTCGAAAGAAAGAAAGAAAGAAAGAAAGAAAGAGAAAGAAAGAAAGAAAGAAAGAAAGAAAGAAAGAAAGAAAGAAAATATTTATTGTGTCTCAAATGTACACAATAAAATAAACAAAATAAAAATAACCCAAACACATAAATTAAAAAAGGAAAGAGTTCAGAGTTTAAAGCCGCGTATTCACTACGCAACATTTGGCGCGCAACATGTTGCACAACAGGTTGCCGTTGTCTGTCTACGCATCCACTATACATCACGTTGTGCGCCAGCTGGCAACGTCGAACGCGCTTTTGTGCACCGTTGCTGTAAATGTTGAGCGTCACGTGACTCGCGCCAAATGTTGCCTAGTGGATACGCGGTTTAAGATTAGTTGTGCAACAACTGAATGCCAACATCTGCCCTCTGCCAATGCCCTCCTGAAGGCCGACCGCTCCCTAGAGAGCTGTTGGACCTTCTTCCCCCCGACCATCAGGGGGGAAACAGCGGCTAACGGCTGCAGATCCGCGCGCGCGGTACGCGTGCGCGATGACACACCGTCTCCCACGCTCAACAGCGGGGAGGTCACCGATGGGCTTCACCCCTGGAGCAATTGCCCGGATAGAAGGACCATCCTTAAATCCGAATTCCCTCACGCAGGAGCGCTCACAGCGCCGCGAAAGAGGAGGAAAGGTTTCGTACATCTGCCTGTAATGCTGTAATGTCTCTCTGCAGGAGTATCCCGGCGCACCCGCGCATCGTCCGCCTGCTGGGCTCGCTGGTGCAGCGCGGCGGCGGCTGCACGCCCGGCGTGCTGCTGGTGTCGCCGCGCTACTGCCGCGACCTGCACGCCGCCGTGCGCGCCGGCCTGCCCTTCGCGCGGCGCATGCGCATCGCCGCCGACATCGTCGAGGGTGGGTACATGGCGCATCGTCCGCCTGCTGGGCTCGCTGGTGCAGCGCGGCGGCGGCTGCACGCCCGGCGTGCTGCTGGTGTCGCCGCGCTACTGCCGCGACCTGCACGCCGCCGTGCGCGCCGGCCTGCCCTTCGCGCGGCGCATGCGCATCGCCGCCGACATCGTCGAGGGTGGGTACATGGCGCATCGTCCGCCTGCTGGGCTCGCTGGTGCAGCGCGGCGGCGGCTGCACGCCCGGCGTGCTGCTGGTGTCGCCGCGCTACTGCCGCGACCTGCACGCCGCCGTGCGCGCCGGCCTGCCCTTCGCGCGGCGCATGCGCATCGCCGCCGACATCGTCGAGGGTGGGTACATGGCGCATCGTCCGCCTGCTGGGCTCGCTGGTGCAGCGCGGCGGCGGCTGCACGCCCGGCGTGCTGCTGGTGTCGCCGCGCTACTGCCGCGACCTGCACGCCGCCGTGCGCGCCGGCCTGCCCTTCGCGCGGCGCATGCGCATCGCCGCCGACATCGTCGAGGGTGGGTACATGGCGCATCGTCCGCCTGCTGGGCTCGCTGGTGCAGCGCGGCGGCGGCTGCACGCCCGGCGTGCTGCTGGTGTCGCCGCGCTACTGCCGCGACCTGCACGCCGCCGTGCGCGCCGGCCTGCCCTTCGCGCGGCGCATGCGCATCGCCGCCGACATCGTCGAGGGTGGGTACATGGCGCATCGTCCGCCTGCTGGGCTCGCTGGTGCAGCGCGGCGGCGGCTGCACGCCCGGCGTGCTGCTGGTGTCGCCGCGCTACTGCCGCGACCTGCACGCCGCCGTGCGCGCCGGCCTGCCCTTCGCGCGGCGCATGCGCATCGCCGCCGACATCGTCGAGGGTGGGTACATGGCGCATCGTCCGCCTGCTGGGCTCGCTGGTGCAGCGCGGCGGCGGCTGCACGCCCGGCGTGCTGCTGGTGTCGCCGCGCTACTGCCGCGACCTGCACGCCGCCGTGCGCGCCGGCCTGCCCTTCGCGCGGCGCATGCGCATCGCCGCCGACATCGTCGAGGGTGGGTACATGGCGCATCGTCCGCCTGCTGGGCTCGCTGGTGCAGCGCGGCGGCGGCTGCACGCCCGGCGTGCTGCTGGTGTCGCCGCGCTACTGCCGCGACCTGCACGCCGCCGTGCGCGCCGGCCTGCCCTTCGCGCGGCGCATGCGCATCGCCGCCGACATCGTCGAGGGTGGGTACATGGCGCATCGTCCGCCTGCTGGGCTCGCTGGTGCAGCGCGGCGGCGGCTGCACGCCCGGCGTGCTGCTGGTGTCGCCGCGCTACTGCCGCGACCTGCACGCCGCCGTGCGCGCCGGCCTGCCCTTCGCGCGGCGCATGCGCATCGCCGCCGACATCGTCGAGGGTGGGTACATGGCGCATCGTCCGCCTGCTGGGCTCGCTGGTGCAGCGCGGCGGCGGCTGCACGCCCGGCGTGCTGCTGGTGTCGCCGCGCTACTGCCGCGACCTGCACGCCGCCGTGCGCGCCGGCCTGCCCTTCGCGCGGCGCATGCGCATCGCCGCCGACATCGTCGAGGGTGGGTACATGGCGCATCGTCCGCCTGCTGGGCTCGCTGGTGCAGCGCGGCGGCGGCTGCACGCCCGGCGTGCTGCTGGTGTCGCCGCGCTACTGCCGCGACCTGCACGCCGCCGTGCGCGCCGGCCTGCCCTTCGCGCGGCGCATGCGCATCGCCGCCGACATCGTCGAGGGTGGGTACATGGCGCATCGTCCGCCTGCTGGGCTCGCTGGTGCAGCGCGGCGGCGGCTGCACGCCCGGCGTGCTGCTGGTGTCGCCGCGCTACTGCCGCGACCTGCACGCCGCCGTGCGCGCCGGCCTGCCCTTCGCGCGGCGCATGCGCATCGCCGCCGACATCGTCGAGGGTGGGTACATGGCGCATCGTCCGCCTGCTGGGCTCGCTGGTGCAGCGCGGCGGCGGCTGCACGCCCGGCGTGCTGCTGGTGTCGCCGCGCTACTGCCGCGACCTGCACGCCGCCGTGCGCGCCGGCCTGCCCTTCGCGCGGCGCATGCGCATCGCCGCCGACATCGTCGAGGGTGGGTACATGGCGCATCGTCCGCCTGCTGGGCTCGCTGGTGCTGAAGCTGCGGGCGTCCACTAGTCTATATATATAAAAGGAGAAGCGGACTGACTGACTGACTGACTGACTGACTGACATATCAACGCAGTGCCTAAACTATAAGGGCTAGAAACTTGAAATTTTGCACAGGGGTTCCATTTATAACGTAGGGGAGCACTATGAAAGGATTTTTGAAAATTCACCCCCTAAGGGGTAAAACGGGGGTGCAAAGTTAGTATGAAACTTTGCCGTTTTTTAAGTTATTCGAATGAAATTCAGTACCTATGAAGATTTTTCATTGAAAGTATTGAAAATCACCCTTTAAGGGGGTTAAATGGAGGGGGAAAGTTAGTAGGTATAAAAGTTTTTTGTATTTACCTATATTATTTAAATGAAATTTTGTAGTTAGGTTATTAGTTCCTAATAATTATATTGGCGATATCCTACTCAGAGTTTAAAGTATTGGATCCGAAACTGTCTAGCGGGCCGCGTGCGCACGGATCTGCCGCGGTGCTGCATGAGGTAGGGGGCGGGACGTACGTAGTCGACAAGTGGGCAACCCGAACGCGGGCAGACGTCGTTAATGGGTCTAATTCTACGCGAGCGAAGCTGCGGGCGTCCACTAGTATTTTATTATTTTGTACTTGTTGTATGTTGTATCTTTATCCTTTCGGTGTACAATAACAACTCGTCCGTCTGTCCGCAGGCATCCGCTACCTCCACTCCCTCGGGCTGGTGCACCGCGACATCAAGATGAAGAACGTCCTCCTAGACTCGTGCGACCGCGCGGCGCTGTCCGACCTCGGGTTCTGCGCGGCGGAGGCGCTCATGTCGGGCTCGGTGGTGGGCACGCCGGTGCACATGGCGCCGGAGCTGCTGGCGGGGGAGTACGACGCGGCGGTCGACGTGTACGCCTTCGGGATACTGTTCTGGTGCGTTCGCGTTCCACCGCGACACTTTGCCCAACAGTGGGACTAAGAAAGGATTGTGGACTAAGGCCTAACCTCTCCGGTTCTGAGAGAAGACTAAGTTAGTTCACAACCTTTTCTTTGTCCCACTGTTGGGCATGACTCTCCCCTTGGATTCAGAGTGGTTAGAGCTAAATCCAAAATCTTTTCTTTGTCCCACTGTTGGGCACGGGTCTCCTCTCGAAATCGTAGGGGTTAGGCCTAAGTCCACAACCCTTTCTTTGTCCCACTGTTGGGCACGGGTCTCCGCTCATGTCGGGCTCGGTGGTGGGCACGCCGGTGCACATGGCGCCCGAGCTGCTGGCGGGGGAGTACGACGCGGCGGTCGACGTGTACGCCTTCGGGATACTCTTCTGGTGCGTTCGCGTTCCACCGCACTTTGCCCAACGGTGGGACTAAGAAAGGAATGTGGACTAACCTAACCTAACCCCTCCGATTCTGAAAGGAGACTAAGTTAGTAAACAACCTTTTCTTTGTCCCACTGTTGGGCACGGGTCTCCGCTCATGTCCGGCTCGGTGGTGGGCACGCCGGTGCACATGGCGCCGGAGCTGCTGGCGGGGAGTACGACGCGGCGGTCGACGTGTACGCCTTCGGGATACTCTTCTGGTACAACCAAGACACTTTCTTCACGTTCCACCACAACCATTTATTTCACATTCCACCAGGACCCTTTCTTTCACGTTCCACCACAATCCTTTCATTCACGTTCCACCGAAACCCTTTGTCCCACTGTTGGGCACCGGTCTCCTCTTGGAAACGAAGGGGTTAGGCCTAAGTCCACTGCCTTTTCTTTATTCCACTGTTGGGCACGGCTCTCCTCCCGAAATCGGAGGGGTTAGGCCTAAGTCCACAACCTTTCTTTGTCCCACTGTTGGGCACGGGTCTCCGCTCATGTCGGGCTCGGTGGTGGGCACGCCGGTGCACATGGCGCCGGAGCTGCTGGCGGGGGAGTACGACGCGGCGGTCGACGTGTACGCCTTCGGGATACTGTTCTGGTGTGTTCGCGTTCCACCGCGACACTTTGCCCAACCGTGGGACTAAGAAAGGATTGTGGACTAAGGCCTAACCTCTCCGGTTCTGAGAGAAGACTAAGTTAGTTCACAACCTTTTCTTTGTCCCACTGTTGGGCACGGGTCTCCGCTCATGTCGGGCTCGGTGGTGGGCACGCCGGTGCACATGGCGCCCGAGCTGCTGGCGGGGGAGTACGACGCGGCGGTCGACGTGTACGCCTTCGGGATACTCTTCTGGTGCGTTCGCGTTCCACTGTGACACTTTGCCCAACAGTGGGACTAAGAAAGGATTGTGGACTAACCTAACCTAACCTAACCCCTCCGAGTCTGAAAGGAGACAAAGTTAGTACACAACCTTTTTTTTTGTCCCACTGTTGGGCATGACTCTCAAAATCTTTTTTTTTGTCCCACTGTTGGGCATGACTCTTGCAATCAGAGTGGTTAGACCCAAGTCCGAAATCTTTTCTTTGTCCCACTGTTGGGCACGGGTCTCCGCTCATGTCGGGCTCGGTGGTGGGCACGCCGGTGCACATGGCGCCGGAGCTGCTGGCGGGGGAGTACGACGCGGCGGTCGACGTGTACGCGTTCGGGATACTGTTCTGGTGCGTTCGCGTTCCACCGCGACACTTTGCCCAGCAGTGGGACTAAGAAAGGATTGTGGACTAAGGCCTAACCCCTCCGATTCCGAGGGCGGAGTCTCCCCTTGTAATCGAAGGGGTTAGGCCTTAGTCCACAACCCTTTCTGTGTCCCACTGTTGGGCACGGGTCTGCGCTCTGAATGTTAGGGAATTAATGGTGGAATGAATAGGTTATACCTAAGTCCACGACCCTTTCTTTCACGTTCCACCACAATCCTTTCATTCACGTTCCACCACAACCCTTTGCCCAACACTGGGACTAAGAAAGGATTGTGGACAAAGGCCTAGCCCCTCCGATTCTGAGAGGAGACTAAGTTAGTCCACAACCTTTTCTTTGTCCCACTGCACTGTTGGGCACGACTCTCCACTCGGAATCGGAAGAGTTAGGCCTTAGTCCACAATCCTTTCTTAGTTCCACTGTTGGGCACGGGGCTCCGCTCTGAATAGGAGAGGTTAGGCCTTAGGCCACAATCCTTCTTAGCCCCGCTGTTGGGCACGGGTCTCCGATCTGAATGGGAGGGGTTAGGCCTTAGTCCACAATCCTTTCTTTTCTTTGTCCCACTGTTGGGCACGGGGCTCCGCTCTGAATGGGAGGGGTTAGGCCTTAGTCCACAATCCTTCTTAGCCCCACTGTTGGGCACGGGTCTCATCGGAATGGTATGGTTTATGCCTTAGTCCAACACGCTGGGCAAGTGAATATTGGCAGACTTCACATGCCTTAGAAAACATTATGGAGAAGTCTCAGCTCTTCGCGGTTACAGCACACATTGACATTGACAGGTGACATTTAATTTCGCACTTGAAGCCACTAGCCCCCATCTCCTATGCGAGGGACGAAATTAGGGTGACTACACGAGTACTTATGACTGTCTTGACCATTACATTGTAAATTAACATTTAAATTAATAAATTTTGCATGCCATAAGAAATGGCAAATGTGAGGCACCTTTCTAACTGACCATCCTAAACTTGTAACCACATTTTTGCAAATAAATATCTTATCTTATCTTATTTTATGTCTGCGGCCGGCAGGTACGTGTGCGCCGGCAACATCAAGCTGCCGTCCGCCTTCGAGACGTTCCAGAACAAGGAACAGCTCTGGAGCAAAGTCAAAAGAGGTACTAACTATACTAATATTATAAAGAGGAGACATTTTGTTTGTACTGTTTTCACACAAAAACTACTGGACCGATTTCAAAATTCTTTTTTTATGGATTCAAGATAGCAAACGAGCTTGCAGCACCACCTATCCGCTGCCGCCCATGACAACTGTGACTGACTTTGAACAAGACTCAATTAGGGACTGGGATGGTTAGTCCAATTAGTTGAGAGTTAATTAGAACATTAGTTGGTCAGTTCGTTAGTAGGTATGAGGACTGGGGACTGTTAGTGATAGTTAGTCCTGTTAGTTGGTGTTAATAATAGTCCAGTTAGTACTTGTTAGTAGGAGTCTCGTTCTAAGTCAGTCACAGATGTGTTGCTACCCTTGAGGACTAAGATGGTCGCCTCTAAAGAAGTGTAGCCGGAAACCACACCTTTCCAACCGGACCATAATTGCTTTAAAAACAATTATTACACGGCAGAAATGGTACTAGGTACCGTGGCGGGCGGTGGTACTGCCCCGGGCGAACTCTATATGGGACCAATTAGGTTTCATATAAAACCTATTTAGTTCCCTATAGGCTCTACCACCTACAGTATAATGCTACTACCGATTGCGCCAACGGGTCCGACGAAATATCTATCTACATACTTAAACTTTTACATAGCATTCGCTGCGACCCATAGACATCCCACTGCTGGGCACGTATCTCCCCCATATACACTGCTGCGGGAGGTCTAGACCACATCACCACGTTGCTCCAATGCGGATTGGTGGAGCATTACCTACATAGAATTACTTACCTGAGTCTGGAAACTTTCCCCCCCTCCCCCCTCCAGGCCTCCGTCCAGAACGCCTGCCACAATTCACAGACGAATGCTGGGAGGTGATGCAGGCGTGCTGGGCCTCCGAGCCCTCCCAGCGGGCCCTCCTCGGCGACGTGCAGCCCAAGCTCGAGGCGATACTCGAGCGGGCCCTCAAGGAGGAGCAGAACGAGCCCGGCGCGAGCATCGAACCCAGGAGCGAGGTGGGCGACGCTTCGGACGACGAGTCCTTGTATATGACTGGGTTGAGAACATGAATTGATATGATGTGATAATGCTGATTTGCAATGAGATATAATAAAAGGCGATTGTAAGGTCAATACGATCTCATAGTAGCCTCCGTTTGTATAGTAAAGTTAATGAGATTTCTTAAAGCCTTATTGTGTATTGTAAAGTCTATGAGATCCCTTAACAGACTCTGTTTGTATAGTAAAGTCGATGAGATCCCATAACAGACTGTGTTTGTATAGTAAAGTCGATGAGATCCCTTAACAGACTCTGTTTGTATAGTAAAGTCGATGAGATCCCTTAACAGACTCTGTTTGTATAGTAAAGTCGATGAGATCCCTTTACAGACTCTGTTTGGATAAGTCTATGAGATTTCTTGAAGCCTTATTGTGTATTGTAAAGGCTATGAGATCCCTTAACAGACTCTGTTTGTATAGTAAAGTCGATGAGATCCCTTAACAGACTCTGTTTGTATAGTAAAGTCGATGAGATCCCTTTACAGACTCTGTTTGTATAGTAAAGTCGATGAGATCCCTTAACAGACTCTGTTTGTATAGTAAAGGCTATGAGATTTCTTAAAGCCTTATTGTGTATAGTAAAGTCTATGAGATCCCTTAACAGACTCTGTTTGTATTGTAAAGTCTATGAGATCCCTTAACACTCTGTTTGTATAGTAAAGTCTATGAGATTTCTTATAGCCTTATTGTGTATAGTAAAATCTATGAGATCCATTATCAGACTCTGTTTGTATAGTAAAGTCTATGAGAATTCTTAAAGCCTTATTGTGTATTGTAAAGGCTATGAGATCCCTTAACAGCCTTCGTTTGTATAGTAAAGTTTATGAGATCCCTAACAGACTCTGTTTGTATAGTAAAGTCTATGAGAATTCTTAAAGCCTTATTGTGTATTGTAAAGGCAATGAGATCCCTTAACAGCCTCCGTTTGTATAGTAAAGTTTATGAGATCCCTAACAGACTCTGTTTGTATAGTAAAGTCTATGAGAATTCTTAAAGCCTTATTGTGTATTGTAAAGTCTATGAGATCCCTTATCAGACTCTGTTTGTATAGTAAAGTCTATGAGATACCTTAACAGACTCTGTTTGTATAGTAAAGTCTATGAGATCCCTTAACAGACTCTGTTTGTATAGTAAAGTCTATGTGATTTCTTAAAGCCTTATTGTGTATTGTTAAGTCTATGAGATCTCTTAAAAGCCTATGTTTGTAAAGTAAAGACTATGAGATTTCTGATACCCTTATCTTGTATAAAGGCTATAATATCACATAATAGCCTCAGAGTATACTGTAAAAGCTATGAGATTCCACGACAGCATATTTTTGTATTATTAAGGCTACTAACTATATATTTAAAAGAATTGTTAATGAATCTGATCACTCGAATATAAACGTTAAGTCGATGGACAGCCGTGACAGTCCCGTGGCTATCAAACTCGCCTTTTGAGGGGGTCTGGGTTCAAACCCAATGACTTTTGAAAGTAATGTGTTTATTAAGAAATTAAATGTCACTTGTTGTAACGGTGAGGGAACCTGCATGCCTGAGAGCTCATGTCGAAGGCATGTGAAGTCTTCCAATCCGTACTGGGCCAGCGTGGTGGATGAAAAAGGGAAAGCGGTGGTAGGCCGAGGGAATGAGGCTGATTTTGAGTTTGAATTGTAAAGACTAATATTTCATAATAGCCTAATATTGTAAAGTATTTGTCAGTAGTAAATAGTACAGATTTGTAAGTATTTCATTTAATATGTATAAACTTGCGTATCTGAAATATTAATTGAAAAAATTATATTCACATGGATATTTCACTATTCCATATTGAAGTTATTTTTATAAATCAATCCGTAATTTTAAGATTTGTTTTTTTTTCTGTCGATAAAAATAATGTACGGATTTAAAGTCAGGGCTTAATTTAAGTAAATGTAAGAATTATTAATGATTAATAATTTGTCTGTTGTCTATCATAATAATAAATTATTTCAACTTAATACATGATTATGTTCACGTCACATACCGCCACGTTTGAATACTTATTTAGTTGTTATGTGTTGTAAGAAATTATATGTTAGTATTCAATGTACAATTAAAACAGGTTGCTTAAATAATTGTGACAAATAATCCTTCAATCATTCTAAAATATTCATAAAATTTTAATAAATTTATTTTAGCTGTTGTTATCTTCTTTATTTAAACATAATTCATAATTCAATTGAAACTGACTTTATTGCTATAATAGGTTTATTAATTTCTTTTGAATAAGGGGTTTCGATTTTATTAATCCGTCCAATTTGTAACCATGGTTACTGTATCAAAACATAATGACCTATAAAATGTTAAAACGCTTACTTTGTTTTGGGTTTAGTACTTGACTGTTAAACAATATAATAACTTGTCACAGATGTCACGGCCAGCAGCAAACGGGTGGCACTGCAACTCGTTTACATCACAAATATGTAGATAATTAACTTTGAATATCATTAGCTAGCATATAAAGCTAGATAACTATGAGTATACCACGAAATGTTCAAAATAATCTATGCAATAACATTTTCACACTTTTCTCATCAGTACACAACAATACCCTTCATAGTTTTATTTTAGAATAAATTGGCAGATTTTAATTCTCAAGAAATTCTAATTAAAATGGTGATCCCAAAAATTTAACTGTCTTCTCGAATATCATTAAAAAAATTAACAATCTCTTGTCTTCGGAGATAAATTTTGGACTGTGATTATTAATTTGAGTGAATGTTATTAATTTGTTAAATATTTAGTATAATAATTATTATGTAAGTACCTACTAGTGTGATATTAATTGGGATTGAGTCATACAGTTTTATGTAATGTGTTGAAAGCGATGGAGACTCGCATATATGTATAACATTCCTGTGACAATTATAAATTGTCTGTATAAAAGATTTTATTACAACATATTTTTAATTACAATTTGTTTTATTTCGACTACCTACCTTCCTACCTTTCTACCTTTTGGTTTAAGTTGTATAATTTTGTTTAATAATTGATTAGACCGTTAGTAACTAAATTTCATGGGTGCTGCCGGAGAAAGAATCGCAAAGCGTCGCCGAGCACCAAAGATATAGCATAATATATTTACCTACTTACTTATTGACTGGTTGACAATGTTCTTATTAACTCTCGATGCTAATTGGACTAAAAACCCTAGTCCCAATTAGTATTGTTCAAGTAAGTCACAAAAAAATAAAAAGCAAAAAGTAAAAAAAAATTGTTGCAATGTTCGTTAGTAGGTATGTATGTGGACTGGGGACTGTTAGTGATAGTTAGTCCTGTTAGTTGGTGTTAGTAATAGTTCATTTAGTAGGAGTCTCGTTCTAACTCAGTCACAGATGTGTTGCTACCCTTGAGGCCTCTAAAGAAGTGTAACCGGAGACCACACCTTTCCAACCGGACCATAATTGCTTTAAAAACAATTACTACACGGCTACAGATAATAATAATCAATTCAATATAACTGGTGAAAAACACGAAAATTCCCGCTATAGAGCGAAACCTAATTGGTTCCATATAGAGTTCGCCCGGGACAGAACCACCGCCCGCCACTAGTAATTGTAGCCAAAGTAAGAAAATTAAATAGCTCGTAGTAAAGTAAAAGTAATTGTTGCAAATTCTGCTATATTTTTATCAGCCAGCAAAGGACTCTTAAACGTCTATAGAGACTCGCTGCTGGACACCGGTCTCCCTTGTAGCCAGCTGCGTATGTCTAGAGCATACCTAGACTTTCGTTAAGCGTGTGTAATCACCTCATAGCGAAATAAATTATTTGAATTTGAATACTCCACGACGCTGCTCCAATGCGGATTGGTGGAGAGGCTAGTGGCTAACCCAAGAGAAATTCTCGAGCCAACAGGCGTGTCTTCGACAAGGCTTAACGATAGCTTTCACAATTGAAAACAGCCAGTATTTTTACAATCGTTTTAAGCTTACGTGCCCTCCGAAGCACGGTAGCGCCCATGAACCTACTAGCGGTCACCCATCCACAACCCCACCGCGCCCATCATTGCTTAAGGCTGCTTTTCTACCAGAAATGTGCTGTTGTCCCTTGGAAAACTTACGTTTGTTTTATTAATACCTAGTATTTGATATTGACTTATTCTTAAGGCCATTCAACGTCAAATAAAAGGCTGTATTTTATTCCTTCCCCGAGGCTTAACCAAGGAATTTATATTAGACGTAGAACAGCTCATAACTGCCTCGCGAACTTCGAACAGGCACGAGTAAGATCTCGAGTTGGAAGTTCGGTGCTTACATTTACATGTGGGTATTTATGGCCGGCTAAAGTTGATAAATAAATGCTGGGTTTGACCCCGGCCCCGTATTTGCCCGTCAGGCAAAATTGTGGGTTTTCTTTGGTATTTCATACTTAATATTTCGACTAGGTAATAAATCCAATATTTAGGTAAATCATCTGCCCATAAGAAACATCTGACCAGGACTTGTACTATTATGTATTCTGTGCCACGGGAGTCGAACTCACAGCTCCTATCAGGTCACTAACTTGCTCTGTACCTGAAAACAATAAAACTCCAATTCGAAATAGCTATCCTATCTACCTATTCCTTAAAGACTATCTATCTAATTGTATCAGGCGTTACTTTGCGGAACTCCATTATTACAAACCAAGGATTAATCTACTTTGCAACAATCTGCGAACAAAGATTCAGTATGGTGGTGTATACCTTCATGCACGCAGCACCCCCTTCCCTCCCACACAGAAAACATGCACACGCGATTAGTGAAACATACACCAACACACAAACCAACACGTGTTTTTGCCCCAAAACAAGGCATCCTCAGGGTAAGTAGACTCTACGAGGGTTAATCGCAAAGACAAGACTATCTATCTATCTATTCGTAGTTCGGTGAGCGACTTAGAGCTTGCGAATGAGGCCGACGGTAAATGACCACGTCTCGGAAAAATAGTGTATCACTGAACCTTTCAGACATTTCTCGTGCAATAGGTGCTTTGAAGATTTTATTTAGCTAGAGATAGGTAGAGGTACCTACGTCGGGAAATCCCCTCGGACGAGGTCAATAGCAAGCTCGGTCGGGCCCAGATTTTTCATTAAATTTATTCGTGGAGAACAATTTGCATGTATTATTTAGTCGCATGATATGAAGACTGGCGGGGTCCAAATGTCCGTATTATGCAAATGGCGGTCGCTGGTGGAAAAACCGCCCGTCGTACGGAGGCCGTTGAATTAATTTAGTTGAGTTGAAATACGTCTGTAGTTCGGCTTTCGTTCCAGAGGTTTATTAGCTAACTGTTTGATTTATTTTAATAGCTCTAACTTGGCTGGGCTTTGATCCCTGATGACGGCTGTTTTTTTTTATGGATACAAGATAGCAAACGAGCTTGCAGCACCACCCATCCGCTGCCGCCCATGACAACTGTGACTGACTTTGAACAAGACTCAATTAGGGACTGGGATGGTTAGTCCAATTAGTTGAGAGAGTTAATTAGAACATTAGTTGGTCAGTTCGTTAGTATGTATGAGGACTGGGGACTGTTAATGATAGTTAGTCCTGTTGGTGGTAGTAATAGTCCATTTAGTAGGAGTCTCGTTCTAAAACCCACTCGGTGGCCTACTCCGGCGCTACAGGAGGGCTCCAGGGTCTTTCCCGGGGTTACATGATGGACGATTCGAGCTCCCCCTCTCGCCGCCCGCAACCCCAAAAGTCCCCTTTTAGTCGCCTTTTACGACAGGCAGGGGCTACCGTAGCACTATTCTGGTCCCGAGCTACAGGGACGAATTTAACCCTGCCTGCCGCCGATATGTAACTTCTACACAATTATTTTTAATTTATTTCCAGAATGTTCACAATCACAAAATATTGTTTTCCCATCGAGAGTATGAACAAGCGCCGCGTAATTTCACAAAGAAAAGAAAAAACGAAGTTCATATTATTATCAGCGCCGACAGATTGTTATCGCAAACATTCTGCGAATCTTGCCCAGGGCTTCCACCGGGCTGGTAAGTCCCTGGACTTATGTTATTATAGCTTATTAAGTGGAAACAATCCATACTAATATTATAAATGCGAAAGTAACTCTGTCTGTCTATCTGTCGGTATGTCTGTCTGTCTGTCTGTCTGTCTCTCTCGCTTTCGCGCCAAAACTACTAAAAGGTACACAGATAGTCTAGACTCTAGAGCCTGAGAAAGGACATAGGCTACTTTTTAATCGGAAAAAAGTGTTGTAAAGGGTTGAAAAGGGAGATGAAAGGTAGGTAAGGTAAATCTATACTAATATTATAAAGAGGAAAGATTTGTTTGTGTTCTTGTGTTGTTGTGTGTTCTTTCACCATTAGAAAGCTGCATCTTCACTGAGTTACATAGGCTATATAATATTAATTGTTATGTCTAATTCCACGCGAGCGAAGTTGCGGGCGTCTACTAGTTGAATAAACTGAGTTAGTTGCAAAATCTTAAGACGTTACCTACTTCTATAAATAGATAGGTACAGCAGTGACAGCCCAGTGGCTATCGAACTCGTCTCTCACTCGAGCGGTCCGGGTTCAAACCCCAGCGGCGCCAATGACTTTTCTGAGTTATGTGCGATGTAAGAAATTAAATGTCACTTGCTGTAACGGTGAAGGGCACATCGTGAGGAAACCTGCATGCCTGAGTTCATCATAATGTTCTTGAAGGCATGTGAAGTCTGCCAATCCGCATTTGGCCAGCGTGGTGGACTAAGGCCTACTCCCTCCTGTTCTGAGAGGAGACCCGTGCCCAACAGTGAGACAAAGAAAGAGTTGTGATGATGATGATAAGTAGGTACATCAAAAAGGTCTCTCAGTTTAAAAACTCAGGAACAGAATAATAGTAATATTACAAACTCAGGACAGTCCCGCGTGTCTCGCCGCGTGGAGGCCCTCGCCGTCCATGTTTTCCCTTTGTTACGTCTAATTTGGACAACTTGTTGATTTTGCAAACCCCCTCTCAATGGTATCGGCAAACGCGGCTGTTTTCGCCAGGTCGCAATAATGAGGTTACTCGTATAAAAATACACCGTCCCTTAGGTATCGGGAATAGCCGGGGAAAATACCGTAAGTCTGGAAGGGCAATTGGGTTGAGATTTTGTAAAAATGTTACGTTATATTTCTTTTCCTTGGCTAGACTTACTTAACTGTCTCGTTGGTGTAGTGGTCTGCGACTCGAATATACTGTTTTATTCCGTGAGTCGCTGTAAAGAAGGGTCTGAGCCCCCAGCCAGACCAATCTGCGACTGTAAAGTTCCTGTACTCAGGTCCCAGGGCTGGGCGGGGTCGACCGACCTACGAGCGAGATTGGCCCTCTCCTTTGCCCGGTCTGCGGTCTCTTTCTTCACCAACACATTAAGAGCACAATGTGCCCCCAAAGCACGGCAGCACTCAAGAAATTTTGCCAGTAGCGTTCGACCTACCGACCGACTTAAATGACAATTCAGGCATAAGTTTCTTCTCGGTGGTTTCTTTACCGTACATGTGGCCAAAATTGGAAGGTACTAAAAATGATATTTTGCCAAGGATTTGAATTCTAAACCCGTGAGAGAGTAGCTGAAGACAGCCACTAGGACTCGAACTCCAGACTTCTGGATTGAGAGATGCCTTAATCACTCAGTTGAGTCAGCTGATAATGGAACAGTAAACTCTTGGTGTGATGTTCGCTTGACAACAAATGCCGCCACAAAATAATGGTTTTATCTGTGGGTACGCCATTGAGTATATCTTTTTGAATTTTAGAGTAACTGGCGCCTTAGTTACTAGGTACTTGACAAGTTATTTATAAAAAGTGCCTCAGTATACATTAGGAATTAGGTAACAAGCCGTACTTAACTTGAGCTTAGACCACACATTTAAATAAAAATCGGTTCATCCATTCGGGAGCTACGATCACGATGCCACAGACACACACACAGTAGCACACACAGACACACACACAGATACACACACAGACACACACATAGACACACAGACACGTCAAGCTTAGAACGCCCCGTCGTTTTTGCGTCGGGGGTTAAAAAGAAAAAAATTGTGAGCCGTCACGGGACGCCTGGCAGATGTGAAACATCGAAATTATGTTGTACAAGTAATATGCACAAAAGTACAGATTATGACAGGAACTAAAACATATAAGAAAAAAAAAATGTAATTATTATATTTTATTACTAAAAAACTTTCCGACCGTCATTCATCAGAACTGTATAGTATAATATTCCATATTCGCCACGCTCGCCACGTCAAAAATTTGGTTTGCCCTCCGCCTAAAGATGTTTCACATCAAAAAACAAGTTTCAAAACAAATAATAAATATTATGTTGTCTACAGTGGAGGCTCTAAGCTGCCACGGCTCGTGTACTCAACGGCACCAACCACTAACTTAAAATTACACACAATTTTCCTTAAGTGCGCACATCAACCAACTATTTCGGGAGCTACGCAAATAATGTATCCCCAAATTTTGCCGCGTATTAATTACTGAAACACCATTCGGCGCAAACGTAGCGTAATGTTATTTGACGTCACAACGTCAGCTTTTGCGTCGTACTCAGATGGAGAGGCAAACTGAATTATACGTAGATATACGTTAAGCAAATATTAGTTGTTTGGTGAGGGAGTGGCGGTATCAGCTGAGAATGAATTGGTAGACGGAAATGGACTTTTGGTAAGTCAGCGATACCGAAATATTATAGTTATTAAGGGTCTGTACAATAGTTATTATATAGTTATTTATACAATAGTTATTGAGGGTCTGTACCGACATAGTGGTTCGGTGTTGGAAATGGGCCAGTCAGATTCCGAGAATGCGAAGTCCAAGACTGCCGACTGAATAAAGGGTGACGACATCTTCGTCACCCTTTATTACTTACCCCTTGTTTACTTTACTTCAACCACAACCCTTTCTTTGTCCTACTGCTGGGCACGGGTCTCCTCTCAGAATGGGAGGGATTAGGCCATCATAGTCCACCACGCTTGGCAGATTTCACATGCCTTTGAGAACATTATGAAGAACTCTCAGGCATACAGGTTTCCTTAAGTTGTACTTAATCATCTATGAATTTTTTTCTATAGCAAGGCGGTGAAAGCCTAAGAATTAATCCCCTTATTCTATAGGCTTAAATTAAAATATAAATACGTTTTGAGCGTTTACAAATATGAAAGAATTAATGTAAAAGTCGTGAGAAAACCTGCATGCTTCAAAATTCTCCATAATATTACAGCGTATGTAGTGTTCACACAGATCACCTATCAGTAGTCTACGCGCTTGATAGTACCTATAGGTTATTTATGTGTGTTTGAAGACAATTCTCAAAGAATGCACATGGATTGCGATACGTAAAATTGGTTGAAGAAGTAATTACAAACGAGGCGTTGATAGTTTCCAAACACGAACCAACGGACGAGGTTATACGGGATGTTCGCGACACAACTACAGGGTGTTCACGACACAACTACAGGGTGCTCGAAAGCGGCAATTAGCCACCTCGCCGCGCTGATTGGTACGACGCGTGCCCGGGAACGATTAGTGTGAGACACATGGCTTACCAGTTTGACTTCCAGAATTATTGCTTTATATGAAGACTTATTATTACTAAAGTACACGATGCACCTTCTGGTTCGATTTAGGCACTTCGCTAACGCCTAACACGTCTTGCAACCCATAGACGTCCCACTGCTGTGCACGGGTCCCACAGACAAATCTGTGGGAGGTCTAGAGCGTACTCCACTACGCTGTTCCGATGCGGATGGGGGGAGGGGTTAGTGGCTAAACCAGTGTCGAACGATTGAAAACAACCGGGAATAAGAACGGCAATGTAGGGTTATGTAGGGCCTTTGGTCCCGGTTGCTAAGCACGGAAGTGTCCATGAAATGTGGTCACAAATCCACATCGAGCCCTATGCTGCTTTACTCGGTCGAACATAGGATCGGCTCGAGCTATTAGCGCTTCAACTTCACTACATACTAACTGCATACTACTTATTAAATAAAATAAAATAAATAATAAATAACGGAAAAGTTAAAGAAGTTTAAGCCTATCGTTAATACACGATCAATTGACTATTAGAAATGGTCAGCATGATAACGTCCATACTTCCTCATACTCCGCGAAGCAGTGTGTCTCGGCTTAACAATCGAGCTGGCAACTGACGATTCGATTACAGAACGACAGCGCTTCATTCCTTGTTTCTGTTTAGCTACGCCAGACATTACCTACTGCGTAGGGTTGCCACATCCGAGAACTTCACGACCGGTGGCTAGTTAGTGCCACTCCCGCCGTTTCCCGGTGACAAGTTATGGGAACAAAAATTTATCCTCCATTCTCCCCGCGACTCCGCCCATGCCAAATCATTTTCCGTGCAGAATTACTTCCCAATATTTTCTAGCTACACCAGAGATTACGACTAATTAATAAAATATCAAAAAACCGAATTCAAAAATTGCCGCCGTTGTTTGTCGGCAAAGGTTCTTTGCCGACAAACTGGCCTACAGTTTGGCAAATTTTAGATATTAATAATTTTGTAACTCTTTCTTTGGATTAATAAATAACTAAAAAAAAAACTATAAAGTCAGAACTGCTAGATATTTGTTTGTGGGCACAGATCCCTCCCACGGTCACAGCTGCGGGAGGTCTAGCTAGAGCATACTCCACCACTTTTTTTTTGGAGTTTATATGGGACAACCTTAAATCGCTTAATATCATCATTACCTGTAACTTCGCGTAACCCCTTATGATATTTTTAACTGCCCTGACCACAATTTTTAAGATATTTCTGATTTTTTTTTGTATCGACACAAATCTTAAAAATCCTATAATGTCTGCAGTTTTACAACACAATAAACAATTAAAATCATTTTTCCCTAAACATTTTAAAAAAAAAGCAGACAGAGAAAAGTTGTCTCCCTCTGCTGGTAACCCTAACCATAGCAATAGATTGGGACTACTAACTAACTTGTTCATTGAAAACCGCTCATTGTCAGCGGGAAAAGCGAGAGTGGTTCCATTAAAGTGACGCCTATGCCTAGCAGTGGACTACGGAAGGCTGATGGATGGAACTTGTTCATTATAACTCTGTTGTCTTACCCACTGGGTGGGCACGGGTCTTCTTTCGCAATGGACGGGGAACCACGGGGAACCATATTCTATCCCACTGGTCAGATTGGCAGATTATACCTTCAAAAACATTACGTTTTTTTTAGAAATATTTTATAAGTCTTTAGACAACAGACTGACTTAAGTAATAACGTTCAAACTAAGTAAAATTTAAAAAAAAAGTTGCGTCAATTTTCTGTCACTTGGCGACCGCTGGCACAGAATAACAGTACAAGTACTGCTGGGGTATAAATTAATAAATAAACGCTACACACACACCCCCGGGAGGCCTGGGCCTCTGTAGTTCGGGTGGTGACACACAGAAAACAATACGATTTAATAGCCAGACCCGAGTCTATTTATCTGCGATATTATAAATATCTACCCCGACCGGGATTCAAACCCTGGAACTGCGGTTCGATATTCAGGGTTACTCACCACCGCACCACGAAGCCATCAATATAAAAAATTTTTATCTCTATATGAAAAACATTCGTAAAACAAGTACCTACATTAGGTAGGTAGGTAATTACTTTTCATGCTTATAAAATCCTCTGAATCGCTTCCGCTCAGAATCATAAGCAAATCCCTCGTGATTTCAAATATTTACTCTGCTAACATATTAAAATTTCGTCCCGACTCGCCTGTCTGATCGCTTACTGAAAGATAACAAGTCCAACTTTTTTTTTTTGGTAAATCAACGTTGTATCTTGGTACCCATTAAGTACCTTACCTAATAAAAATATATCTACATATATATAATATATAAAAGGAGTAAAGCACTAAGAATGGATTTCTGAAAATTCACCCCCTAAGGGGGTAAAACGGGGGTGCAAAGTTAGTATGAAACTTTGACGTTTTGGAAGTCAAGTGGGCAACCCGAACGTGGGCAGACGTCGTTAATGGGTCTAATTCTACGCGAGCGAAGCTGCGGGCGTCCACTAGTCTATATGTATAAAAGGAGAAGCTGACTGACTGACTGACTGACATCAACGCAGGGCCTAAATTATAATGGTTAGAAACTTGAAATTTTGCACAGGGGTTCCTTTTATAGCGTATAAATAACTTCTTTCCAAAATTATACTCTTTCATCTCGCGCTATTAAACCAATACCTTAGGGGTCCAATCCTGGCGTCTCCCGGGGCAGGATAATGATGCGACAGTGCCGAGTTTGAGTGACTTTGATAAATCTCGTAATAACCTCCCGGGGGATGTCGCAGAGACAGAAGATTGGAGATTGATGTAGCTGTCCTGGTTCAAACCAGTTTTAATCAACCAAAACTGGTATTAACAAATTAGGTATTGGCTGTTTTCGTTGATAACACATTGCACGGTTCGCTGCGACCCATAGATGTCCCACTGCTGGGCACGGTCTCCCCCACAGACTATGCTGCGGGAGGTCTAGAGCATACTCCACCACGCTGCTCCAATGCGGATTGGTGGAGGAGTTAGTGGCCAACTTTCTTTCTTTCTTTCTTTCTTTCTTTCTATTAATTTCTTAGGCATTACTGGTGAAAAGTGTGTGTACACACATATGCCTACCACTTAACATAATAGGCGTTGATATGCCATAATAAAAATAGAGCGCCAAAAAATAAAATTCAGTGGGTATTCATTAGGCAATAATGCTTTTGTCGTCTGGAGCTCTGTAAGTTGGTGATAACGTTGTTATATTCGTGCCATGTGCGAGAATCATGTGAGTTTTTGTGAGTTTTCGATGGTTAATAATCTACATATTTACTTTATCTATATATATAAAAGGAGAATCTGACTGACTGACTGACTGACTGACATATCAACGCAGGGCCTAAACTATAAGGGTTAGAGACTTGAAATTTTGCACAGGGGTTCCTTTTATAACGTAGGGGAGCACTAAGAAAGAATTTTTGAAAATTCTAAGGGGATAAAACGGGGGTGCAAAGTTAGTATGAAACTGTGCCGTTTTTGAAGTCAAGTGGGCAACCCGAACGCGGGTAGAGGTCGGTAATGGGTCTAATTCTACGCGAGCGATGCTGCGGGCGTCCACTAGTGATACTTATAAAGCTAAAGCTGTGATTGTAACGCAAGCGAGTCGATAGTAGGGGCCCGAAGAATTTTCCATTCGCTCGGAAAATTTTTGCGACGGTAAACGGAGTTTTTGTAAATAAACGAAGGGATTTACTCGCGAGTGAAAGATGCCGACTTATCTGAGGATTCGCGATGTCCCTTTGTTTCTGTGAAAACTTTGCCAGAAAGACGTCTTTTAATTAAGCATTTCGGAGTCCTTTGTATTTTAAATTCACTTTTAAGTTGAACGAGACAATAGTAGGGGATTATGAGACTTTTCGAATTCGGCTTTTACGACAGTGGATAGATATGTGTATTATGTAGACTTGTCTCTTCAGCCCACATTAGTCCACTGTTGGGCATGGATTTATAAATCCATTTCTTATAACTATACAAAAAATTAGTCCAACCGTAGTTTCGATAACACATAAAGTCAATGAAACTCATCTTTACCTTAATATAATACTCGTAAAACTGTTTTGGATGCGACCTAAAATCATTCGATACCCTACTCTGTTAACTCTCTCCCATTAAAATACAGACTGATAACTTTTTTGAAGCATCTGTTTGTCTGTTTAGATAAAGTGTACGATTTAATCGAACAGTTTTAGATGGTAAATAAAGGTAGGCACTTCTGATAAACTGCCGAAGTTTGGGCATGTTTCCATTTACACATACGGTACAGACATTGCATGAAGTTATGTAAAATCCTTATCCTTATGTTGAATATATAAATGGTAAAATGTGTTTGTTGGTCATAGTTCTCCTTCTCAACGGAATGATGGATAGATGTGATTTTTTGCATAGATATAGTATGCGGCCTGTAGAGTGACAAGCTAAAATGAAAAATTGTATGGTTCCCGTGAAAACACTCAAATAATCGTTCGATTTTTATTAACGATGGACGCGCAGCTTCGCTCGCGTAGAAATAGACCCATTAACGACGTCTGCCCGCGTTCGGGTTGCCCACTTGACTTCAAAAACGGCATTGTTTCATACTAACTTTGCACCCCCGTTTTATACCCTTAGGGGGAGAGTTTTCGAAAATCATTTCTTAGTGCTTCTCTACGTAATAAAAGGAACCCCTGTCACAGAATAATAGTAGTAATAATAGTAGTTTTTTGTGTGTGTTAAAGAGGATTCGAGAATGGTTTAGATTCACAATTTGCTCCACTGGAAAATGTTTTTTAAACATGATTTTAGTATTTTTTAAATGAACAATATCTAAATATTTTAAACGTTGTTAATTGACGTGAAGTCATTTACATAATAAAGTGTCGCGTCACTTTGACATTTCATATGGCAGAACAACTTTTGCGGGGTCAGCTAGTATTATATAATGCTTACGACAGCTAGATAATTATATTGCGACTGGGACGACAAGATGGCTACAATTGAATACTGATTAAAATATTTAACAATACCGTGCCGTCTTCGCCTGTGAAAACAAACAAAATTTGCATACCGATGTAATTGTTAGTTTTAGGACTAAAAGCCCGAAACGATAGCGAAGTATCAACTTCGTTAAACAATTTGTAATTTGTTTAATTGTATGAGATTGTTATGGACAACATAGTATGGAAGCATTATGTGCGCGCCTAGAAGTTTGTCACCCACGTAATACAGTTACAGGAAGCTAGTTATCGCTGCGACCCATAGACGTCCCACTGCTGGGCACGGGTCTCCCCCACAGACACTGCTGCGGGAGGTCTAGAGCATACTCCACCAGGCTGTCAATGCGGATTGGTGGAGGGGTTAGTGGCCAACCCAGTGTCGAATGTTCTCAAGCCACCCGAAGGTCTTCGACAAGGCTTAACGACTGTTTCCAGTATTGAAAACAACCGGGACCGACGGCTTTACGTGCCCTCCGAAGCACGGTAGCGTCCATGAATTTTTTTGCCACTATTTCGATCACATTGAATCGACGCGAGCCATTGGGCTATGGACGCTACAAAGCTAGTTATGCTGTGAGTAAATTACAGAAAATAGCACATTTGTCATAATTCGGCCTTGGTTGAAAGTTTCAACTTTTAACCACTTACGGAAATTTTGAGCGTCCAACACAAGATCTTCAACTCTACTCACAAAACCACTCAGTTGTTCAGTTCTTGAAGCTCATCGTCTGTTTGGTGATGATGTAAAGGCCAGTTGGGCCCAGACCAATCGCAAAAATAGGAGAAGCATAAATAGGATCGCTTTAGTATAATATTCAGCGCAGGTGGGATTCGAACCTGCGATCTTCCCTTGAAGAAGCCAGCGCCTTGCTCCATTACAGTATTAGAGCCATAGATTTATTATTCTAATTATTAGAGCAAAGACTTTCATTGAAGAATAAGATACAAGTCAAGGGAGATGTTCTAATTTAGGAGTACATTTTCATACATTTCCATACCTTTGTGGAGATGTTCCACTTTGTAGCTTAACGTAAACACGTTTTAGATATTTCTCTAGGTGTAATGAAATAAAATCGGATTTATTTTATTGTATTAACTGTCCAACCTATGGATAGATGATGATCATGAGCTTGTGGACCACGAACAAATATTTAAACTTTGAAAATCTTGAAATAAAAATGAAATAAAAAAGTTACTTACAGAAGACAGCTTTAAGTTAAGTTTGAGTAAGTTCCTGTTGACTTCAGCAGTCCCTCGACACGACGATGCTGGGAAAGGAAAAATGCTGCTACAAATATTTATTTTTATTTCTTTCCTTTTAAATATTTTTTGGAGTCAGGGTTTTAACTCTTATGTTACCCTGTTCACATTACTTACGCTGAGTACAAAAAATTTGGGCGTGCCACTGGGAACTGAACCCAGATCCTCTCAAATGACAACTTTAACTACTACCACTAACCACTACTGACTTTTGGCCAACACTATCACATCATTTTTTTAACGCAAAAATATGACGGCCATCACCGCTTTTCAACGCAAAAAATATGACGTGATTCAACACGTAAGACGTGCCAACCCCAACGGCACCGGGAAGAATGACGCGCTCCAGTCACGGCGGATTAGTCGATAACGCCAATCAGTCTGCGCGCAACGCATTAGCGTCGCCACGGTGCGTTAGCGCTGCGGCCGGCCGGCGGGCGCGCGGCGGGCGGCGGGAGCGCAGTGTGCGTCGCGACGTTATAGGGATGTGTTGTGCTCGAGTGTTCGTGCTGGGCCTGGTCATCGCTGCTGTGAGGCTCGAGGATGGTATGCTTGCCCACTATGGCATACACACTAGGTTTCTTATGAGAAAAAATCCACTTGAGAAACACGGGACATTAAATCGCAAAACATGTTATCTAATATGTTATGTTACATGTTAAAATATATCCTGCGATTTGTTAAATTATGTTTTAATGTTATTTATTTAAAATCTAAATGACACATCAATCTGTGACGGTCCTTTACCGCAAGCTCAGAGTCACTCAACGCTTTATGGAGAGAGCTATAATCGGTATTTCGCTGCGATATCATCGTACTCACCGTCGTTCGTAGGACTAACAACCTAGATAATCACAAGAGGATCAACTTTTGATAAGATGAACTAAGGAAGACGGCGGGAAACCGTTGGATTCAGAAGGCACAGGATCGGTCGGAGTGGTGTCGTTTAGGAGGCTGTCAAGCAGTGAACCTCGAAAAGCTGATGGATGGAAGGAAAATTAAAAACATACAGAACCTGTGAATGATGATTACAGAATGTAAAAAGTAAAAATAAAATACATTTAGTTTTGGTACAGCACCATTACAAAAATAATAAAATTCAATTAACTTACATTACTTAACTATTTTCTTTCAAATGCAAAATCAACAATTTGGGGAGTTAGATCATACGTAGTAGGTACTCTGATGGGACCCCACACCACACTGCACAAACTGAAACCGTATTTTCTCTGTATAGCTAATTGCACAGCTCATACCAACTGGACTTATTTCTCCTGTTCTATTAACAGTCCCGTTCAGGCTTTGTTAGAGAGGTAGGCAGATGTCCTAAAATACAAAAATATTCCAGAAAAATGCAAGTGCGACTGAATTAAGGACATGTTCAATTTCTGGAATTTCGGGAAAGTCTGTTTGAAATAATGAAACCCAATTTATTCATGCGAAAAACTCCATTTAATCTAGAAATAGCTTTGCTAAATTTTGTACCAGGAACCGCTTTAACGAACAATTAATTGGTCCTCAGCGCCTTCATACAAGAATAGAATAGAATAGAATAGAATAGAAAATATTTTATTTTGATTATAATACAAATAAACACACAGATATAATAGAACATATTTCAGTTTTAAATACATACATATAAGCAAAATAGGGCCGTACTCAGCATTATGTCATGACTCGAAATGAAGCCATGACGCTGATTTTCAGTACGGACCTGTTCTGAGTGGTTAGTTTGGTGGAGTTGTGACATGACCGCTGAACATTAATTTTTTAAACCAACATTATTATGATAGGTAGTTGGTACAAATGTCTATTCTGATAAATATCTCGATCCAGGCATCTCCCGGGTACGCCTGAACCCGAGCTGCGTGGCCAGCTACTACCGCATCTTCGTGTCGCGGGCGGTGCCGCCGCGGACCTACCAGTACTACCACGAGACGCTCACCGCCGACCAGCTGTACCGGAGCGACGAGGAACAAGACCAGGAAGAGATCAGCGTAAGGGATTTCTTAGCACCTTGGTTGGCGAATAGGTTACACTTACAGAGGTGACTTTAGTACTGAAGGATTGCTATCCTTCAGTACGAGTATCTGTGTCTGACTAGAGGTGACTCTTAGACTAAATCCATCATTCTTTATGGACTTCAGAGTAGAGTAACATGAGACCTAATGAGATCTCAGCCCTTTTGAAAGGAAAGAGGAGTTCTCATGAAGGCCCACATGCTTAACTTTGGTTGTTATTATATACCTAGGTGGTCAGAAAAGTTTGCGACCTAACAAAGATATAAAACATTTTTTGCGCCAACAGAGCATTGGAAATGTTCATATGAACACGTTTTTGGTGTACCGTGAGCAAGCGCGGACAGAATTCTCATGTATAAATGTTGATTTAACATGTGACAAGCACGTTATTTTAACATGTTCATAACCTCTGCTATTAGTTTTGTCGTGTACTTTGGCGATGTTTTCGTCGGTAGGTGCAGTTTTTGGGTGTCTCGAACTTTCATCGTCTCCCAAGCTCTTACGGCCATTTTTAAATTCAGCTGCCCAAAATTTCACTGTGGTAAATGATGATGCAGAGTCCACATACACAGAATCCAACTCGTTTTTGATTTGCATAGATGTGCCTTTCAAAAACAAATATTTAATGACCGCTCGAAACTCGCTTTTGTCCATTTTCATAAAAACACACATCAACTCACTCAAACGACTGTTACATAACAACTGCGCAAAATGTACTCTGTGAACTGCGCGTCCGAAATGGCTGAAACTTTGGTATCTGTCAACAGACGAACAACGAAATTCACTAGCTTTTATTTACGAGTGCTGCTATCTTCATGTTGAGGTCGGAAACTTTTCAGGCCACCCTCGTATAAACCTTTGAAAATGCTTATCGCGATTCAGGTTTCGTCTCCTAATTGGTCAGTCTTCGAATGAGGTGCATGACGTATCTTCATTGTATTCGCTGCATCGCTCATCTTGATTGATCAGCATTTCTATGTGCGGTGTGCTCACGAGACTGACTATTACTAACACCAACTAACAGGACTAACACTAACAGTTCTCATACCCACTAACGAACATACCAACTAACGTTCTTATTAACTCTGTCTGCTAACTGAACTATCCATCCCAGTCTCTATTTGCGTCCTGTTCAAAGACAATCACAATAGTCATGGGCAGCAACAGATGGGTGGTGCTGCAAGCTCATTTGCTATCCACAAAAATGTGACAATAGGTATTGAATAGAATAGAATAGAATAGAATATGTTTTTATTTCACTTTGTAAATACAATTAATTATTACGACTTTTAAAACTAGATACAAACTACTTATTACAAAGCGAAATAGGACCGCACTCAGCTTTTGCCATAATCCTAAGGATAGGAAATATGGCGCTGATTTTCAGTACGGCCCTATTGCAAGCTAGTTATTGCGCATTAATGACGTTGGTTTCCCGGCAGCCTCGCTGGCGGATAGTGGGCGGCAAGATGGCGTCGATCCAGGACATCCCGTACCAAGTGATGTACGGCCTGTACTGCGGCGGCAGCCTCATCGCGCCCGACTGGGTGCTCACGGCGGCGCATTGTAAGTGAGTAATGTATTGCATTGTACTGCTAGCGGCACGGAAGTGTAGCTGTGACCATGAATACGCAGAAGTCGAAATTTAGGGTATTGCGCGGGACGTGCGGCTTTTCAATCGTTGATGTCCCATGCGAAGCTATCCCCTCGCAATTTCGTTCAGAGTTATACTTTCGTGCCGACTTTTATACCGTGTGGAAAAATTTACTAAGGATAAGTGAACTGAGGTGGCCATGAGCAGGCCACGACGCTCGACGGACTGATAACCATTGGGTTAGATAAGTCCTCAAATGGAAAACGAAGTATTGGCCGCCCTCCGACGAGGTGGACTGACGATCTGAAGAAGACAGCGGGAAACCGTTGGGTTCAGAGGGCGCAGGATCGGGAGGAGTGGTGACGATTGAGGGAGGCCTATGCCTAGCAATGGACCCAAAAGGCTGAAGGATGGATGGATGGCAAGATTTAGTCTTATCCGCGCGAAGTCGAGCTTACCAGCCGCGTACTCCCGCTTTTCCAGGTTTCGTTTGTCGTGGCTTGTGAAAAGTCTCAACCAGTTAAAGTTCCGTATTCAATGGGTGACAATCGGAACCCTATTAATATGCCTCCGCTGTCCGTCTGTCTCTTGAATGGAAAAGGCAGACCTGCAATTTTGACGCAATGCGTGTTGCTTTCACAGCAAATATTAAACAATTCAAAAAAAGTAGATCCTAATCGATGTTACCTTAAACATACATAGATAAATACGAGTGAAGTTAAATAAAAGCTTTTAAAATCGTTTGCTAGTACGAAACCATACGTGTGCAAATTCAACTCGCACTTGACCGATTTTTGTCATGCTTTGGTGTGTTCGCCGTCTGCAATGTCAACCAATCCAACATCGGAGAAAGATGAGAATAATCCTTTTGCAATTATTTAATTTTAAAAGTTTATCGTCATCATTAATATCTATCACACTGCTGGGCTCAAGTCCCACTGCAGAACCACAAATGCTTAGACCATTCACTGTCAAGGTTACGACATTATAAAATTAAACTAATACGTCATCAATCAGCACCGAATCGTGTTTACTTGATTTAATCCGATTTGGATCACGCAATCATGATTTTTTCCTATGAAATAAATTTTATTTACAAATATTATTATGTGTTACATGTAAGTTATTGATAAATTTAATATTCTTTTTATGAACCGTTGAGAAGCTGAACCAATTGGGTTTGATACATGTCATAATCAAGATTTAAAATACGTAGAAATATAAATATAAATCTTTATTAGTAAGTAGATAATAAAAAGTATTACTAGGAAAACACTTTACCATAACAAAATATAAGCTTAAATAGAGGCGTACATAATAAAGAACACACTCAGTCTGCAATAGAGAGGCACTCATAATACGTGCACTTCGTAGTGCTGATTTTCAGTGGAGGCCTTGGAGAAAGACGACTATTATTTAATATTTTTTTATTTATCTGCATTTTATTAAATAAATAAATAGGTAAATAAAATAAAAAAGCCAGTAGTTTTACATATCTTAAAAAAATCTTATATATGTGTTAGTTTTGTTTAGTTTATTTTATGTTATTTATTAGTCTCTTACTTAATTTTTTTTTTGTTATTTAATTTTATGTGTGGATACATATGTTTATGTACATGTATTTATATCGTAGTGTTTATAGATACTTTTTTTTGTTTTAATTTAATCTACCGGAACCCCAGAATGGGTGAAGGCATTTTATTATCTGCATTTAAGTTTTTGGATAAATTGTGCTCAGATTCGATCGGCTCGTCCGACCTCGACTCGCAGTTAGATGGACGACTGCTAAATGTGCATCCGTGCTTCGGAGGGCACGTTAATCAAACCATGTCTACTGATCTGCACTGGCGCAGCGGACTACACACTATGCTTTCTCAGTTATGAGAAGTGACCGATGTTTTAACTACTGGACTATTATCGCTCTAGACACTTCAGTTAGTAATTAATGTCGCTAGTTCGTTTCTTTTTCATTAATGATTACAATCTTAATGTGCGAAGCGTTACGAAAACGAGCGCTGTTCAGCTCATTTGATTAATTGACTGTTAGACTTAATGACTGTAAGAAAATGTATGTTAAACATTGATTACAACTTTATTGATTGACATCGGTGCAAATTATACTTAATGCTAATTTTGTTGTGTTTAATGATGCAAATGCTTTGACGGTGAATGTAAACATTCCTGAAATGTTTATAAAAGCCGATGTGTAGCAATTCATGTTAGTAGTTTTTCACCCTTACTGTTAGATATGCGGACTTACATACGTAACACTTACTAATAAGCATATATAAGCGGTGACAGACCAGTGGCTATCGAACTCGCCTCTCACTCGAGCGGTCCGGGTTCAAACCCAAGCGGCACGCACCAATGACTTTTCTATGTTATGTGCGATTTAAGAACTTAAATGTAACTTGCTGTAACGGTGAAGGATACATCGTGAGGAAACCTGCATGCCTGAGAGTTCTTCATAATGTTCTCGAAGGCACGTGAAGTCTGCCAATCCGCACTTGTCCAGTGTGGTGGACTAAGACTTAATCCCTCCCATTATAGTACATGGAAATGACACCGGCGTTCCGAGCGTGCATTCATTCAATTTTAGTCTGTAACACATAGCAATAGAGCGAATAATCAGTTGCACTAATTATAGAACATGTCATATTCAACGTCTTGCTTCATTGTTTTCTGAAACGGCCGATTAGGCAAAATTTGTAGTTTATACAAATAAAATGTGAAGCTTTACATACTCTTAATTAGTATAAATAATTATAACAGTATTAATTATTCCTATTACTCTAACTTCTAGTATTAGCCAGGTTTATGATTTTTTTTTGCGTACAGCTGATTATTATGTATTATTATGACCACCACGCCGGCCAAGTGCGTATTTACGGACTTCACATGCCATCGAGAATATTTTGAAGAACTCTCAGGTTTCTCCATGAAGGTTTCCTACACCATTGACATTTCATTTCATAAAACAGATATAGCATAGAAAAGTCATTCGTGCTTGTCGCTTGGCTTTGATCCCAGATCCCACGCGTGAGAGGCGAGTTCCATAGACTGGGCTATCACGGGTGTAAAATACGTACATCGTTAAATATTTAACTGTCCTCTCCCAGGGACAAGGACAACTTCGTCCTGGTAGGATCGACGTACCGCAGCAAGGCCATCCCTTACCAGGTCTGCGCGCACTTCTTCCACCCCCTCTGGAACACCAGCAAGCTGCACTCCCACGACTACGACTACCAGCTGCTGCTGCTGGAGAAGCCGGTGCCGGTGACCGCCAGCACGCGGCCCGTCGCCATTGGCAGCCTGGCTGACGTCACGCCCGGCAGCCTGCTCTCCGTCAGCGGCTGGGGACACCTCAAGTACAAGGTCAGCCATACTACACGAGCTCATATTGAGATGTATCCCACGACTACGACTACCAGCTGCTGCTGCTGGAGAAGCCGGTGCCGGTGACCGCCAGCACGCGGCCCGTCGCCATCGGCAGCCTGGCTGACGTCACGCTCGGCAGCCTGCTCTCCGTCAGCGGCTGGGGACACCTCAAGTACAAGGTCAGCCTTACTCGCTCGCTGCGACCCATAGACGTCCCATTGCGGGTCTCCCCACAGACGCAGCTGCGGGAGGTCTAGAGCATACTCCACCACGCTGCTCCAAAGCGGATTGGTGGAGGGGTTAGTGGCCAACCCAGTGTCGAATGTTCTCAAGACACCCGAAGGTTGGCCTACTACCGACACTATTTTATACAACGATCGTTCTTCTCTCTAACCTTCATGGTAAGGTAAATGTGTGTTAACCGGAAGTAATCTGCCTGCCTGCTGACTAATTCAATTCCAATAAATGTATCTTACTATAATAATTATTACCAATATCAGGAAAGCCAAATGCAAGACGTGCTCCACCGCGTGTACGTGCCGATGATCTCGGACAGCGAGTGCAAGGGCCTGCCCAACGGGAACTACAGGAACATCACGCCCAGGATGTTCTGCGCGGGGCTCATGAGCGGGAACAAGGACTCTTGTCAGGTGAGACCTCGATTGTCGGAAGTTTAAAGGCCACCCGAAAACCTTCGATATGGTTTGACGACTGTTTTCTTCGTGATATGAGTCGTATTCAAAGTCAGCCATAGTTGTCATGGGCGGCAGCGATTGGTGGTGCTGCAGGATCGTTTGCTATCTAAAATCCATAAACATGATTTGCCAGGGTGACTCCGGCGGTCCAGCGGTGGTAGCAGGCAAGCTGATAGGCCTGGTGTCCTTCGGCGTGGGCTGCGCCCTGCCTGAGATGCCGGGGGTGTACAGCTACATACCCTCCGTACGGGACTGGATCCGCACCGTCACCGCACTGCCTCTCTGAGCGCCGGGCGAAGCAATGGAGTGCTTGGTTTTGCTGGCTTCGAACATTTTATTTACAGACGAATTTACCACAGAAGAAACGAAGTTCTCCCGTAGAACGAGTTTCGGAACGAAGAAAACACTATTGCGCTTAGATTTGACTGACTTCAAAAATCTTATTTATAATCGAATTTACTCCTGAAGGGCTTTGGGATTCAGTATAAAATATTTTGCTTGGACGTCTTAAAAATCTTATATTTATTATATTCTTATATTTATTAGAATTTTAGAGCATTTTGTTCTTAGATTCGCCGAAAGCCCTCTCGGCCCAATTGTTTGGTTTTGGCTATAGAATAAAAAAATTCTGTAAAGAAACTTATGGATCAGATCCTTACTAAGCGTTTCTAAACATAAAAAGGAGCGTATAAAAATAGTGTTATTGAAATTTACTTAATTTCAATATTTCGATATAAAGAAGCATTTTGGATTGTGCTTGGTTTTGATGACTTTTAAATTCTTATCGAAAATTTTGCAAAATTGAATATGATTTTTTCATAAATCAATTTAATATTGATTTCTTTTTAATGTTTTCGTTATATTATTATTTATCTTCGGCGACATCAAATCGAGTGATGTTCCTACAAAATATGTAATTACTACACATAGATCGATGTAAAACCAACTTGCTTATTACAGTATGAAATGAAACATGAAAGATGAAACTTGTTTTATTTGACCTTCCTTTTACATTTCACAGTGATGATAGCACAGTATCTGAAATCCGGTCGCTAGGTTATATTTGAAGGTGTAACAGTGAACCACTCACCACCACTCACCACCACATACTCTACCACGCTGCTGCAATGCGGAGTAATGCGGACTGGTGGAGAAGTAAGTGGCTAACCCTGTGTTGAATGTTCTCAAGCACTCGAAGGTCTTCGACAAGGCTTAACGATTAATTTAACCAAAACAACCCTCCGAAGCATGTACTAACTCTACCAATATGCTTCTAGGAGTATGCTCGGGACCTCCCTCGGCTTTTGCCGGGACAGACCCGAGCAACAGTGAAACGCTTATCAATTACTTACTTTGCATCTTTATACATTTTTAATTTGAAATTGTCAAAAATTTCTCTCCTCATTAACCCAAGATTATTAAATCTGACCGGCCTTAAAGCTCGGTAATAGACTCTGCATAACCGTAACAGAGCTTCCCGCCGGTCCTCTGGGAAGCTCGACTTTTTCGCGTACTTAATCCAATTTCCTATTACGGAAATTTCTTTTTTTAATATCGATTTTAATTAGCTGAAAATTAATCTACTTATTTTATCAAAGAATCTGGACTTTTTGTTTACGAACAGAACAGCCTACAGCCCTGTTGAAAAACTGTTTATCAACATGGCTGTCTGTTGGTTGCTACTTTAATCCTCTGCCTTATAAAGGTGCGAGAAGACTGCAGCTCATTTAAACCGTTCTTTGTGTATACATAAACGCGCTTACCAACTACAACCGACACAACGCTATTTCTCATAATTTAAATACCTATGTATGTATAAACGGAGACAACCCAGTGGCTAACGAACTCGCCTCTCACTCGAGCGGTCCGGGTTCAGACCCAAACGGCACGCATCAATGACGGTATTTGTTCTGTGTCTGGATATTACTATTATCTATTTAAGTATGTATTTAAAAATATCTATGTATGTATATCAGTCTCTGACACCCATATCACAGGCTCGCGCCTACTTTGGGGTCAGATGGCCGTGTGTGAGAAAAAAAAAAGAATAAGACTACGACAATGATACTCCACTCAGTCTCCTTACCGAACAAGGGGTGTTCGTCCCCATAACGAAGTCAGTCCCATTCCTCAGGCCGAGCCCTAACGGCGATCAAAAGTTGATTTTTCGTATTACGTGTCCCCCATTCACATATTCAAGCCTTCACGCGGCCTTGTTGGTTCAGCCTACGGTAACACACGGGGCGAAACTCGCTACCGTATCGCGTTTTATATAGATTCATATTCATTTATTTTTCCCTATATGGTATTTTGTATACGCTTAATGAACGTCATAACATTTTTATATCTACCGCCGGTTCACAAAGTTGATGCTACAGAGAAGAACACGGCAAGAAACTCGGTAGTTACTCTTTTCAATAAATTGATCACATTAAAGAGTAAAGAAACATTCTCTGAACGATTGTTGATACTTATGAAGATTCATATTTATAATCAACCGCGACCGACTGCTTGCCACTAGCGGTCACCCAAAAACCGACCGCACCATTCGTTGCTTAACTCTGTAGACTACATTCAAACAACGCGAGCCATTGGGCTATGGATGCTACTAAGATGGGTAAAAAGGATAATCAGTCACAAACGAGTTCACTCGTATAATCACGGCGGAAATGCCTTCCCTATGGTGGCGTGGTTTACTGAATAAAGGTTTAAAAAAAAAAAGTGAGTGTGTGTGTGCAAGTCACACACGGTAGAAGTGAAACTTCTGAAAAGTCCCTGATTAAAAACCTTTTTGAAAAGTATTGAAAAAGAGTTGCACAAAGAGGAGAACGAGAACGTCAAATGTGTTCTATCTCATACTCTCGCCGGCTGAATCCTATACGTGTGTATAGGATTAGATTAGGAGAATATATGTGTTTGTGTCTCTATGGACTTATTTTTTCGTTTCATCGAGTTTGAAATCACAACGATTCTAAAGAAGTTTCACTTCAAAAATACCCATACCCAGTCAGAATCAAAGCGGCAGTTTGTCGGCCGCACCGCACAAACTATCCCCCCGTATGCACCCGGCTGCGCTACCCATCTGCATTCAAACAGAGTCCCCGCGAGTGTTTTCCGAGCATTTTCGCGAGGACGCCGACTACTTCGTATGCGGGGAGACGTGACCATGATTTATTTAGAGGGGGTGAAGGGGGGAGGGCACGTGACGTCTCTGTTTTTATGTATTGTAGGCTGTGTACTGCAGTGAAGCTCTGCCCGCGACTTTCACTGTGGTTCTCTGTTAATTAATTAAAATCCCACTTACTGAAACTAGGTTTGCTTCTAAGTGGTCATCGTTACTTATATTACATAATTGGTCCGGCTTAATTATTTGCTAAAAACTTGAGATTGGTTTATTAAAAAATTGAGAAAGTCACTATCCTATTTAGCTTTTCTTGATTATCATAATTATCTATTGTCATCTTGAGTTAAAATTAAGTTTTGGTTTACCTACGGTTTCATAAAGGGAATCTTAATTGTAATAGAATGTTGTCTTGAGACAACCATCATTACAACGATATGATAATACTGTGGAATTAAAAAAAACATATTTATGTGCATGTTTTCCTGCGTGGGAGGGAGGGAGGTGCTACGTGCATGAAAGTATACATACATCACCATACGTTTTTGTTCGAGGATTGTTGCAAAGTAGATTAATTCTTGTTTTGTAAAAACATATTTGTTATAAATATTAGCTTTAATAAATAATAAAATACTGTTAAGTCATTATTTGATTTGGCATAATCCCGGATAGTTGCGCATGCTAGGTGGCGCTACTGTCGTGCACATAGCGAATAGTGTTGCCGCCTTAATACGGTTTAGTTCACTAAGTTGTGAAAACCCAAAAATATACTAGTTTTAGTGCCGAAAAAGGAACAGGGATTCCTGATGAAATGTGGTTTGTTGTGTGCCTGGAGAATATCTCTGGATTCGACCGGATTTTCCCGCGCGCGCTGCCGGCGCCGGCGAGCCGCCTCAACGTGTGACGAGGTAAGCGTGCGTGGCTTTCCATCGATTCACCTCCTTCAAACCTCCAGCCCATATAACCCCAAATACCGCAAGGCCTAGTTTAGGCCTCTTCCACCGCTTTCGCGTCAGCATATGAAAATGAAAATGCTTAGCTACAACGTAACATGCAAAAAATAGTGTTTTGTCTTGAAACTGAATTCAAATTTCGAAACAATTGACAAAACTTTACAGCTGTAATAGATTTATTATTTTCTGATTAATAATACCGGCATGAATCTCTTTGGTAAAATATTGTAAGAAATAAAATAATAATGAACGGACAGACAACCACAGACGCAGTGTGTAGCGTTAATGCGGACGAGACGTGCTTTCGACAAGCGCTGATATACACGGACGGCGACTGAGCGTGTTTGTGCCCAGATATTAAAATGTTTCCACTAAGCGCTGACATGGATTTATTGTGTTATGTATAATATTGTTGCTCTTAATACAGCTGTAGACTATTCTATTTTAATCTATTCTTATTTCAGCTGAATTACAATAGAATAAAATAGAATAGAAAACATTTATTTAAAACAGTACGCGCTCGCGGCGGGCACGGCGTACAGTGCGTTCACTCCTAAAGATGATCATCGTAATCGATCGAAACTAGTCGGCCTATTTCCGACTTACTCGTAAATCACACGCGAGTTAGCCGGTAACTTCAACTATGAACTTTATAATTATACAGCACTGCTGATGAAATTAATCCTTCGTTCAATTCAGGTAAGTACGAATCGGTTCAATTTAATCCAAAATCAAGTGCCTGCTACAGACACGAACAAACCGGACGCTGGCGTTGATCACACGTCCAGTGTGGTCGACAGAGTACAGCAAAATCCGGCAATTTGTAAATTAGATCTAAAATTTGATGGTCTAATTGAATTTATTCTCGTGTGCTTTCGACATTCGGGTCGGGTTTCCTAGGAAAACGGAGCAGTTAACGATCGTCATACGGTAATTTGTACACAATCTCCTAATTAAAGCAAAAAGTAAATAATAATTAAATTGGAGCGTCTATTAAAAAAGTTATGACGTGATGATGATTCTTGATGATTGAAGTTCTTAGGTAGGTACCTACTAAAGAAGCGTAGCGTCCATGTGATCGAAAGAGTTAAGCAACGACGGACGCGGTCGGTTTGTGGATGGGTGACCGCTAGTGGCAAAATTTCATGGACGCTATCGTGCTTCAGAAGGCACGTAAAGCCGTCGGTCCCGGTTGCTTTCAATTGTGGAAACAGTCTTATGCTTTCTCTGAAATGAAACTCAGGACCTCCAATTCAGAATAGCGCTTGTGATTACTAGACCAGCGAGCCAGTCTACTTTGTCTTCAAGCAGAGAACTCCGCAATATGCATTGGAGAAGCGTGATGGAGTAACATCTATACCTACCTCAGCTGTGGAAGAGACCCGTGCCCAACAGTGGGCCTAGAAGTTGTAGTTTTTAGCCGGCTGCTTTGAAAGCAGTATATTTTAGTGACAGAGCATTTTTTAATATCACCGTTAAGCGTTCTCGCCATGAGAAGGGTTGTCTACATACCTTCAAGAGTTACTTAGACGAACGTTTTATGTCGTTGATGATCACAACCCTTTCTGTGTCCCACTGTTGGGCACGGGTCTCCTATCTGAATAGGAGGGGCTAGGCCTTAGTCCACTACGCTGGCCAAGTGTGGATTGGCAGACTTCACATGCCTTCGAGAACATTATGATGAACTCTCAGGCATGCAGGTTTCCTCAGATGTGTCTTTCACCCTTATAGCGGTGACAGCCCAGTGGCTATCGAACTCGCCTCTCACTCGAGCGGTCCGGGTTCAAACCCAAGTGGCACGAACCAATGACTTTTCTAAGTTATGTGCGATTTAAGAAATTAAATGTCACGATAAAAATAAATTATAGGCTACATGCTTTGAAAAGACAATACCACGAAGATACCACGATAGGAAACAAAACGGTGATAGCCTAGTGAGTGCGAATAAGTATCGAATTCAGCTTTTAGTCGTAAAGGTCCGAGCTCATATCTAAGATAAAATTTTTAGGTATGGTGAAAAGTCTGTTTTTCTCTGTACTTATGCTTTTTGTCTGTCTTTATGCTTTTCTTATCTATATATATAAAAGGAGAAGGTGACTGACTGACTGACTGACTGACTGACTGACTGACTGACTGACTGACATATCAACGCAGGGCCTAAACTAACTATAAGGGTTAGAAAGTTAAAAATTTTGCACAGGGGTTCCTTTTATAACGTAGGGGAGCACTAAGAAAGGATTTTTGAAAATTCATCCCCTTAGGGGGTAAAACGGGGGTGCAAAGTTAGTATGAAACTTTTCCGTTTTTGAAGTCAAGATGGGCAACCCGTACGCGGGCAGACGTCGTTAATGGGTCTAATTCTACGCGAGCAAAGCTGCGGGCGTTCACTAGTCTATATATATAAAAGGAGAAGGCGACTGACTGACTGACTGACTGACTGACATATCAAAGCAGGGCTTAAACTATAAGGGCTAGAAACTTGAAATTTTGAACAGGGGTTCCTTTTATAACGTAGGGGAGCACTAAGAAAGGATTTTTGAAAATTCACCCCCTAAAGGGGTAAAACGGGGGTGCAAAGTTAGTATGAAACTTTGCCGTTTTTGAAGTCTTTAGACGGGTAGACGTCGTTAATGGGTCTAATTCTACGCGAGCGAAGCTGCGGGCATCCACTAGTTTGTATAAATAAAACATTTAAGAGTCTTGTGTTATGTTACCGAAGGAGTGTGTTAATGTCTTCAATGGAGAATCCAATGGAAATGTCAGACCTTTACGGCGTGATCTAAAAGCGAAGGAGTTTTTTTTTTCGAATGGCCTTTTGCTGTATGGTCATAAAGACGGGACGGAAAGGAGTGTCGCTCGCTCGCTGCGACCCATAGACGTCCCACTGCTGGGCACGGGTCTCCCCCACAGACACTTCTGCGGGAGGTCTAGAGCATACTCCACCACGCTGCTCCAATGCGGATTGGTGGAGGGGTTAGTGGCTAACCCAGTGTCGAATGTTCTCAAGCCACCCGAAGGTCTTCGACAAGGCTTAACGACTGTTTCCAGCATTGAAAACAACCGGGACCGACGGCTTTACGTGCCCTCCGAAGCACGGTAGCGTCCATGAAATTTTGCCACTAGCGGTCACCCACCCACAAACCGACCGCGCCCGTCGTTGCTTAACACTTTCGATCACATTGAATCGAAGCGAGCCATTGGGCTATGGACGCTACGCACAATCAATAAGTACATTGCCTCAATTAGTACATTGGCAGCGTGGTACTTATCGTCTATAGTCCATTGAAAAACGTTAGTGTGCTCTGGTTGCTAAGACGATTTAATGAGATTTGTGAACGATTTAAGTCGCTAGTCTGCGCAACCAATGTGTGCCTACCCGACAGCGGACAGCGGTGCTGGCGAAACATGTCTCGCGCTTAATTAATCAAGTTCAGTAGCTGCGTGGAGGGACTGAGTAATGGAGAAGTGATGGCCACCCGTGTTCGCTGTGATCCGAGATTCATTGTATTAAAGGAGAAATCTAATAATAACGTTAACCTTTATCACGCCTTTATTTCTCTATGGAGTGGGCAGTCCTCAAGGGTAGAAACACATCTGTGAATGACTTAGAACTAGACTCTCACTAACAAGTACTAATTGGACTATTACTAACACCAACTAACAGGACTATCACTAACAGTCCCCAGTCCTCTTACCTACTAACGAACTGACCAACTAATGTTCTAATTAACTCTCTCAACTAATAGGACTAACCATCTCAGTCCATATTTGAGTCTTGTTCAAAGTCAGTCACAGTTCACAGTTGTCATGGGCGGCAGCCGAGCGGATGGGTGGTGCTGCAAGTTCGTTTACTATCTTGTATCCATAAAAAAAAGAGTAGATCCCTTTTTTTTTTTTTCTCAACTGTCAACGGTGAAGTTATACATCCAATGTTATAGGTGTACCTAAGCCTTTTTCCATATCACCACCACAACCCTTTCTTTTTCCCACTGTCGGGCACGGCTCTCCTCACAGAATGAGAGGGATTAGGCCTTAGTCCACAACGATGGTCACGTGCGGATTGGCAGACTTGACATGCCTTCGAGAAAATTATGAAGAACTCTCATAAACTCTCAGGAATGCTGGTTTCCATTGAATCGACTCATTCGTGTTTCAGAAGGTACGTTAAGCCTTTGCCAAACTTCTGACAATCAGCTTAGCCGCAGATCCACACTGAAACAGCGTCGTGGCCTCCTCAGTTTCGGGACAGTGTCCAGCAATGGGACGCTAAAGATGCTTTCATTAGAATTATTTAGTTAACTAGTTACTTAAGGTCTAGCTAGGTCTATTGTAGTAGTAAATATAAGTGGATATGGTTGGACATTCTCACACACGGCCATCTGACCACAAAGTAGGCGCGAGCCTGTAATATGGGTGTCAGAGACTGATATACATACATAGATATTTTAAGTACATACTAAAATAGATAATAATAACATCCAGATACAGAACAAATACAAGTGTTCGTCACACGCATATTTGTCCTGAGTGGGATTCGAACCCACGACCCCCTGGCGTAACAGACAGGGTCACTACCGATTGCGCCAATTGGCCTGTCGTGTAGTATACCTAGTTTAGTTTAACTTACTAAGTAAGTACTCGTACATCTAGCAGCCGAAGCCAAATACCTTTTCTTTACCATTGACCCTCACGTGAATAACGCTTTGCAAAGTGTTCAATGCAAGCTATTTACTTGATTTACGCATCGCTGAAATTTTCCTCCTTATATAAGCCCTTGTCTCACGGTCGAAGTGCAACGATAGGCGAGTAAACATTTTCAGAGGAACGTTAAGCGATAAGGCCGCCTTTATGTAGACCCTAATTGTTATTTGTACTTGTAGCATGTTCTTTTTCGGTGTACAAATAAAGAGTATTTGTATTGTATTGTATATTGGTAGAGACAGAGCATACTCCACCACGCTGCTACATTGCATAATATCTCTTCTAATTACTGAATAATGTTCCTTTACCCAAAGGTTGCCTGGAAGAGATCGCTTATAAGCGATAAGGCCGCCTTTATGTAGACCCTAATTGTTATTTGTACTTGTAGCATGTTCTTTTTCGGTGTACCTACAAATAAAGAGTATTTGTATTGTATATTGGTAGACGCTGCTCCAATGCGTAATGATGGAGCAAAATTAATTGCAAAAATGTTAAAAATATTTTATAGCCTTTTCATTTAATAGCCTTCGATCAGACAAGTTGACAACGATTACGAGCCCGTTTAGGAAAGCTCACAATTTTTATGTTGTTCCTGCCCACCTGAAATAACTGCGATTTATTTAGAAATTCCGCCCATCTGTTTAAACTTTAGGGCAAATTAAGATGTGTGGGCGTTTATAAAACTTCCTAGTAAAAAGGTAGGCGTGATTGAGTCAGGGATAATTTATTTATTTTGTTTAAGTCTTTATGTACAATTTGACGTGCAAAGTATTCTCTTCCAGTCAGTGCCTTGGGCAGTGAGTAAAGAGTCGAAGGTGGTATAAAAAAATTAAATAAAAGGTAAGTCATCACACTTTTATTGGGCCCACTAGTGAACACGGGTTTCCTCTCGGAATGAGATTGAAAGGGTGTGTCGCTGGGATTTGAACCCGGACCTCCGCGAGGCCGAACGCTTAGTTATAATAAATTATACTGATAAATGGGATCATGCAATCATACCTACTCAATTTGTAATACACTGTTGACTGACTGACCGACTGACTGACATAATTATCAACGCAGGACCTAAACTCTAAGGGTTAGAAACTTGAAATTTTGCACTGGGGTTCCTTTTATAACGTAGGGGAGCACTAAGAAAGGATTTTTGAAAACTCACCACCTAAGGGGGTAAAACGGGGGTGCAAAGTTAGTATGACATCATCTATTGTTGTTGTTGGTTCCATAATTATGTCTGTATATTCTATATTTCGCCCGCTGCGACCCATAGACCTCCCACTGCTGGGCACGGGTCTCCTCCACAGACACTGCTGCGGGAGGTCTAGAGCATACCTACTCCACCACGCTGCTCCAATGCGGATTGGTGGAGGGGTTGGTTAGTGGCCAACCCAGTGTCGAATGTTCTCAAGCCACCCGAAGGTCTTCGACAAGGCTTAACGACTGTTTCCAGCATTGAAAACAACCGGGACCGACGGCTTTACGTGCCCTCCGAAGCACGGTAGCGTCCATGAAATTTTTGCCACTAGCGGTCACCCATCCACAAACCGACCGCGCCCATCGTTAGTTAACTCTTTCGATCTCATTGAATCGACGCGAGCCATTGGGCTATGGACGCTACTATCCTATTCTATATTTGGAGGAGTAGATAATTTGGTGATCATTTTAGCATTTTGTAGACATCTTCTTCTTTCCGCTTCACGTTGCTTCAATTTATCTCTATTTCTCTCCCTATATCTTCGCTGATATTCTCTTTTTTTTTGGAGAACAGTTATTATTTCTTCATTATTTACTTCTAATACATTTGTGTTTAAAGAAGTAGATGGTCCTGCTTTACTTTTAGAACGTTGTCTAAGTTTCCTTCTTTCCGCTTCCCGCTGTTTCAATTTTTCTCTGTTCTGCTCTCTATATCGTTTCTGACTTTCTTTTTTATTATTTACTCTAAAATAAAAAAAAATTAATAGAAGTTACAATGAAAATTACTATATTCTGGTAATATTATATTAATAAAATCTTACATAACATTAATAGTATGTCTGGTATTTAACTGATCTTGGAGATGTCCAGTTTCAATAATAATATTTTGTGACCACTGTGATGTTTGTTGGGTACTGAAATATTTATAATAAAAGATATGTTAATTAAAATATACAGAAAAAATTTCAGTGTAACTTAAATATACTAGTTTAATAGACGGGTTCGGTGATAAAAGTCTATTAACACAGACTTCTTACAACAAAACGTTTATTAAACAAACTTTTCTGAACAAAGATGATACATATACGAGGATTTATGAAGGGGCGATAGGTACTTTAACGCGCTGACGAGTTTATTCAATCCCATTCCCGCGATAAACTAGTTACTTTATTACAGTATTTTAATAAAGATCTTAAATAATAAATATCAATAATGAATATTTAATATAAGTCCAACCATGATTACAATTTTTTTTTATGTTAATATTAAAAAAACAAATAAGAAAAATATTGGTGTGCTGCTTGATACTTTTTGTCAGTCTTTATTAAATTTATTCTTCAGGCAATTGTTTGTTTTAATTATTTTTAATAAAAATGAAATTAAAATCAATTTATAATTAATATTCATATATTATATGCAATAAAAATTGTGTAAATTTTAATCTACCAAGAGAGTAGATTATACAATTACTATATTTTTACAAAATGTACACGTTCTTAATGCAGGCAAATGCACACTTGAATCTTAAAAATACAATATGTGGATGTGGGCTATTACACACACGTGCTTTTTCTTTACCTTTTCCGAACTCGCGCGTTCTCTTTTCCAACTATCAAAATAATGTCTATTAAAAAGAAAACAGAAGCTACTAATTTGTATCAACATCAGATTTAATGATTTGAATCAATGAGTTGGTTAGCTTTCATTTCATCTCATTAAATTTCATTTTTATTTATATCAATAAAAAAATTCTACTGAAGACTTGGCTGTATGGGCATAGTTCCATTTGCCTACCCAGAATGGGTGAAGAAAACAAAAAAAAATATCTGCTTATATTCTTTTACGGTTGCCGCCATTTTCCAAAATGTATTGTGTTTTTATTATTTTATTAAATTGCTTGATTTTTTCGCAACTGTATTAAAAATAGTTGTTCAGTACACGTGCGGAACCGTCATTGCAACTTGTTCCGACTGTCAACCCTCACATTCGGCTGTGCCTCGGCTCGGGTAGACATTTGTCGGAACTGTTTAGTTTATATATTCCATCATAATATAGCGTGGCGAAGCGTCCCACGGCCTGTATCGCCACGCCAACAATCAGGTTTACCTATAGATGTTTCACATCAAAAATATCTCTCTATAATTAGAAGCTTACTTCTTAGGTTGAGGTGCTTCATCCTCAACATCAGAATATTCGATGACTTCACATTTGATAATCACCTCCTCTATTGGGTGCTCCAAGAGCTCCTGAACACACTCCGTCTGTGACATGCCAGTGGCATCTGTGAATTAATAATAAGAATAGCTATTTATTGAAATTACAATGGTATACAGTTCTTTCACAATAACAAATACCTAGATGTTAATATGAAATTAAAGTTACATAATGGATGTTAGGCAAGATTACATTTGTACTGCTTGGAGAGCTGGTGCAGTGGTGAGAGAACCGAATCTTAGGTCTTGGATTAAGGTCCCTGCAGGTGCTGATATTTAATTTGCAGGTAGATATTACTTATCAGGTCATGGATGTGAAATTGTGTTGTCATATATACCTATTTGACTTTTTTTGTGTTTTACAAAAACAAACTCACCAAACCAGTATAAATTAATTTTAGATCATAACATTTCACTAGATTATACATGGAAAGTATTCCTACTTAATTCTAACAACAACACTTAATCTATTGGGTGCATTTTTAAATAAAATAACTATATAAGTTCAGATATAAAAAAAACTGTTCACTCTTCTATCGTAGAAAACCTTTCTTGAATTTTATTAGATAAATTAATTTTATGGATTGGATTTAATTTTATTTAATTGGGCTTTGAAATGTTCGATCTCCATCTCCAACTCCAATGCAATGCAAATATGCAAAAATGCAAATTGCAAATGCAAAAATTGTTATTCAAAAGAAATATGTCAATCAGTCAATGTCATCTGTCTGTCAGGAGTAATATTCTGTCGTCACCATAGAATAAATATACTCACGGGGAGCCTATCACACTATAATTATAACTTGCCTGCTTGGGTGTACAAAAGAGTAGACTCTAAGAAAAACGCAACTTCAACGTGCTCTTAAAATCAAAATATTATACACTCAAAGATAAACTGATATCTGTTATTTATATATTTTAGTAGGTACTTATGTATTAAAAATTGTATGTTTCCCAAATAAAATTAGGAAATAAAATAAAGACAAATTTGATCACACGGCACACCTTGCGTCGTATATTATACAATTTCATCAATTTTTGACGTGATAACGTCTTATAAATTGATGAACATCGACAGCGCATAATATGAAAAAGTGTTCCGTTTTTTGTTCATTCCAGCATAAAAAGAGAAAAATATACTGATTCACAGAGAAATATTAAAAAAAATATTAAATGAGCGGTGCTCTGCAGAGAAATTATTTTCAATAAATTAATTTTACACACGACAACATTGGCGGTTCGATGGCTCCGAAATAGGGAACTGTCAAAATAAATATATAGACTTGTCTGTTGTCTGTGATTAGTTATCTGTACTGTAGAATACTTTGAAGTTTAGACTACAGACGTCGATTCTCCTTTTTTGGAAAAGGAAAGTTTTCAAAGGACTTTTGAAAATTCACCCCCTAAGGGGGTAAAACGGGGGTGCAAAGTTATTATGAAACTTTGCCGTTTTTGAAGTCAAGTTGGCAACCCGAACGCGGGCAGATGTCGTTAATGGGTCTAATTCTACGCGAGCGAAGCTGCGAGCGTCCACTAGTATATACCTATATAAAAGGAGAAGGTGACTGACTGACTGAATGACTGACTGACATATCAACGCAGGGCCTAAACTATAAAGGCTAGAAACTTGAAATTTTGCACAGGGGTTCCTTTTATAACGTAGGGGAGCATTATGAAAGGATTTTTGAAAATTCACCCCCTAAATTATAGATTACCGCCAATTATAGATTACCGACAATGTCATTATTAAAGTACTGAAAATTTTTACTGACATACCCCACAGATCTTCAGTTTTTTTCATATTCAAAGTATTAAAAACTTTAAAAATTTCACGGCTACTAACATGTCTAAAAACAAAGGTTCTATCACAACGTTTAACATTATTATTTAAAAATTTTGAAGCAAGATCAGGGGATGAGTTTAAGTGTAGGGTCGTTTTTATTGGAATGCTTGCAAAGAAACTTTCAAATTCCTCAGCAATTTCATGATCAGAGGAAATAGGGCCTCTGACAGTATCAAGTATTAAATTTTTATCAGAATAATTTGATTTACCCATTTGTGCGGGTCATATATATATTCAATGAATATGTCAATGTAAAATGAAAGACGCGTTGATGAGGGGAAGCCTTTACTCGAACTGAACAACGTTAACAAAATATGCACGTATGCAAAAATGTGCGAGCTGGCTCGTACATAGTGCCAAACACAAAAAAGATAATTGATGTATAAGAAAGAATTAAATTATGTTGAATATGAATGTTTATGAATCTATGGATCGGGTAAATTAAAAAAAGTTGTTCTTCGGGGGACCGGAGACGTGGCTTTGTCCACGCTGAGGACCGAACCGCCCGTGATGATGTCCTGCAGGGGCACCGCGGGAGGCGCGAGGGGAGCGGGCCGCGCGCAGCAGTTCCAGCTCTCACGGCACATCCAGCGCCTTCTGCATTTGAAGGCAGTGTAACCTAATATGGAGACTACCAGAGCCGTTAAAATCGCATAAATTGCAATGTGATGCGATTCGGCTGGTATTTTGTGCAGTTCTTGCGTTTTAAGCACACTTAATTGTTGTTCCATCTGCTTATAAGTGCCATCATGGCTTTCAATTACGCTGTGTAGAACAGTTTCTGGTAAAGCTGTATTAAATAATGTATTGAGAGGCGACGTTATGTATGAATTTTGGATATTATTGGGTATTATAGCCATCTGACTTTTGTAGTCATAGTGGGCGTGTATAGTAAATTGTTCGCCTTTTAGGGTGCATCCAGAAGGAATAGCGATTATTCCGTTACCCTTCAGGTTTTTAACAACAAATCCAGATGTGCATAAAATGCGCACAGTGCATTCCTGGCAGCACGCGTAGAGCCAGGTGCCTTGCTCATGTAATCGGATCCAGGCGTCTCGGCACGGCTTTATCTCTGCTCTACAATACTCTCGAGTGTCACTGTTTGATATTTTTAATTGCATGTCGCAGATAGAGTTATGAATATTTATTTGATAGATAGGATGATTTTCATAGCATAACATGGCGTTAGAGTTAGATATTAAGCATGATTGTATGTCAGATTCCACAAGGGGCATCAAGCTGTCCTTTTTAACATTAAATGCAATGTAATCAGTTGCCGGTAGGCTATAGATAGTTCTATTACCATTTACCCAAGGTAAAGAAATAATTTTGTCTAACTCGAATACGTCTCTGTATAACAGTGGTATCTTAATCTCCATCAATAAGTATTTAGATGTAATTTTTGCTTGTATTTTGAGTAGTTTGTATAAATCTTTAATATTGTCAACAGGAATTGTAAGTTCTTCGTTAATTTGGCTGGATATCAAATTGAGTTGGTCTTGCAGTTGATTCGGAGATATAAAATGTATGTCAATATTGCCATGATAAGTGTCAGTTACTGTATCAATTAAAGTTTGCTGTATTCTCCTAAGGTGAGAAACTATCATATTTGCAGAGATTGTTGTCGTCATTATGTAGTAAGTGTTCAAAATTTGATAGGTTGCATTTTTTAATTGATTAACTTCTCGCGTTACGTTACTCAAATGCGCATTAATAAAACTAAATTGTTGAGTCATGTAAGCTTCATTTCTTTTAAGGATGTTATTTTGTGCCTCAAGAATGGAAGTCTGATTTTTTAGCATGGTCAAAAGATGATTTTCGTTTTGTTGTAATATGTCAATATCATTTTCGTATTTTTCTGCAAATCTCTCGTCCAAAACTCCAAACAGTGAGTTGGCGATGTATCCAATCCCGTTGATCAATCCTCTTCTTATACGTTTATTGGATGCTGTTTTATATTGCATTATGTCATTGTAGTGTTTTAATTCGGATATTTCATGATCTAATTGTGTAATTATAGGTCTGTATAATATTTCATCCTTGCATGTCTTTTTTAAATGATCAATGTATTGATCTACTACATTAACACCTTGCCAATAGGCTGTCATATTATAATAGATAATTAATTTCCACTCATCTTGCACAAGTCGTAGGTCGGATATCTTATCAAAGTAAAGCGTATTGTTTGCAGATAGGGTTGTCACACTGACCTGTTGCATTGTAGGAACAATTAATGTTAATAATAACAGTATGAATGTAAATAAACAATTCGGTTTTTTACGACGAGTTGTTCTACGATCGTTAGGGTTGTCATTTTTGTCAGTTTCTGGTGCATTAAGTAAAGGTGTCAATTTAATTATAGGTCTTTTTAGATATCCCTTTTCAGTTTTCAATGTCACCACTCTCACGTGTCCGTCCTTTCCAGGATGTAATTCAGTAATTTTTGCAAGTGCCCATTTCGATGGCGGCATGTAGTCTTCATTTACAAGGACTATGTCATTGATATTAGGGTTTTTTGTGGGGTGATTCCACTTGTATCTGGCTTGCAGTTGTTGTAGATAGTCTTTAGACCACTTGTTCCAAAAGGATTTAAACATTTTTTCTGTCAATTGCCATCGAGTTGTCAAAGATGTAGGTTCCGATAGATCTGATAACGGAGATGATAATAAAGGGGCGCCTATGAGGAAGTGTCCAGGGGTGATGAATCCATCTTCTATATTCTCTGTCAGTCTGTATAGCGGACGTGAGTTGAGACACGCTTCTATTTGTGTCAGTAGAGTGTAAAACTCCTCAAATGTCAGTTTTTGTTCACCAATTATTCGCTTTAGGTGATGCTTAGTACATCGAACGGCGGACTCCCACAAACCACCAGCACTGGGCCATAGTGGGGCATTAAACTTCCATGTTACACCCATATTATTAATGTCAGTTAAGAAATCTTGGCTAGCTGTCAGTAATCCTGCATGGAAGTCCTTTTTAAGGTATCTGGAAGCCCCAAGAAAGTTTGTTGCATTGTCTGAGTACACATATTTAGGGACACCTCTTCTAGCACACAAGCGTTTAAATGCAGCAAGGAATGTATGTGTAGTAAGATCAGATACCAGTTCTAGGTGTATTGCTTTTGTGCTAAAACAGACGAAAACTGCTATGTATCCCTTTGTCAACTTGATTCCCCTACCCTTTGAGGCCTTCACGTCTACGTATCCAGTGAAGTCTACTCCAGTATGGGTGAATGGCCTTGAAGGTGTCACCCTTGGTTCCGGCAAGTCAGCCATCAGCTGTGTTTGTCGTTGAGTAGTGAATTTTCTGCAGGTGATGCACTGTCGTATATTCTTCTTGATTACTCTCATACCTCCGATGATCCAATATTTGTCACGTAGATATGTCAATGTCAGAGATGGACCACCATGGAGAGTTGATCTATGAGCATTGTTAATTAATAGAATTGTCAGTCTTGATTCATGAGGAATCAATATAGGATGTTTAGAATTATATGTCAAATTAGAATGCTTAAGCCTTCCGCCAACCCTAAGTATGTCAGTTTTATCTAAAAACGGGTTGAGGGATAAAATTGAACTTTTTGCATTAAGTTTGTCATTAATTTTTAATCTAGATATTTCACTAGAGAAATATTGTAATTGAGTAACTTTTATAAATAATTGCAATGCATAAAAAAGTTCTTCACTTGTTAAATAATTGCATTTGTTAGCGACAACCCTATTGCGACCGTTTGTTATGAATCGCAAGACCCAAGACAATATTCTGACTGCGCTCGTCAAATTACTGTTATTGTTTAGTAATTCTAATAAAAGGTCGGGCTCTTTACCAATATGCATGGAAATTATTTGATTACACTTTTTTAATTCTATTGTGGGAATCTGAATATCTGGGGTATAGGGGTTTAGGTTATTGTCTTTAAGCCAATCAGGTCCTTCCCACCAAATCTTGTGAGAAATAAGCTGTTGAACGCTTAATCCTCGGGTCGCACAATCTGCGGCATTGTCATTCGATTTGGTATAATTCCAGGAAGTTGCAGGTATAATGTCTGACACGGCGCGCACACGATTAGCCACGAAAGTTTTCCAACGTGTAACCTCTCCACGAAGCCAACCGAGGGTTACCATAGAGTCAGTCCATCAAAAAATTTTGATGTTTTGCTGAGGTAATGATGCTTGGACTTTTGTCATTAATCTGGCCAGTAGCAATGTTGCAGATAGCTCCAACCTAGGAAGTGTCATGGTTTTGTTTAAGGGTGCTAGTTTTGTTTTAGCTGTAATCAATGTCACTTTGGTTTCTCCCGTTTCGCTCTGAGTTTTTAGGTAAATAGCACATGCGTATACCTTCTCCGAGGCGTCAGCAAAGCCATGATAGGCTATAGGGCTTTCCGTACTACCCAACCATCGAGGAATGTCAATAATGTCAATATGCTTTAAGTCCTCGAAGAGTTGAACTAGATCTTGCTGCATGTCACTAGGAATGGCGTCATCCCAATTAATACCTGTCGACCAAATACGTTGAAAATATAATTTTGCCTTGATAGAAATCGGTGAGAGCCATCCTAAAGGGTCGTATATTTTTGAAATTTGAGATAACATCTCTCTCTTGGTAATGCATTTATTAATGTCAATATCCACCTTGCTTTGAAACTTGAATGAGTCAGATGCAGCGTTCCATTGTAAACCTAGAGTTTTCGGAGAGTTCTCATATTTAAAGTTAATTACCGACGGATGTATTTGATCTTCACATAGGTTTTGTAGAAGCTCAGGTGTGTTGCTACTCCACTTCCTTAGATTAAATCCTGCGCTTTGTAGAATGCTTATCAATTGCGCTTGCACCTGTTTGGCCTGTTCAATACTGTGACTGCCTGCTAATAAATCGTCAACATAAAAATTATTTTCCAAAATATTAGATGCTAATGGGTACTGTGAGGCATTGTCATATGCCAATTGTTTGAGGGTCCGCATTGCAATAAATGGCGATGCTTTAAGACCATAAATTAGGGTACATAGGGTAAAAGTGCGTATTATTTGATCAGGGCTGTCTCTCCACACGATTTTTTGCAAATGTTGATCTATGTCATTTAATAAAATCATTCTGTACATTTTTTCACAGTCAGCTGAGTAGACATATTTGAATGAGCGCCAGTGAATTAATAATTTTAAAATGTCCTGTTGTAACTTAGGTCCAGCTTCCATCAGGTCGTTAAGGCTGTAGCCTGTAGAGGTCTTGGAGGACCCATTAAAGGCCACACGAAGCTTAGTTGAACCAGTGTTGTTATGTTTGTAGATGTCATGATGCGGCAGGTAATAGCTGACTTCTGATTTTTTGTCACATTCCTTCATATGTCCTAACTCTTTATATTCTTGCATGAATTTTTTGTAATCCTCTTGAAGTGCAGGTTTTTTCAGGAACCTTTGCTCCAACGATTTCAGCTGTGCTACCGCTTTCGATTTTGATAACCCTAGATGCTCTTGGAAATTTGGTCGCATGGGAAGTCTCACCTCATACTTTCCACTAGGCAATCGCCGTGTCGTGTTAACATACCAATCCTCACAAAACTTTTCACTCTCTGTCAATTCTTCTGTATCCTCTGAGATATCTTCGATCTCCCAGAACTTGCTAATATCCTCATGATTAAGAACAACATGGCAGTTAATATTTTTTGTCACAGTTCCCGACAGAATCCATCCTAGCTTTGTCTGTTGTGCAATAGGTTGTTCTGGTAATCCTCTCAATATTCCATCCATTAAGATCTCAGAATAAATTCTTGCATCGAATAAAATGTCAATTGGAGAGGAAATATTGTAGCAAGGATCAGCCAAGTTAATGTTCTGCAAATGAACATAGTTTTTCTTTGCAAATGATTGTGTAGGAAGGTTATTTACCAGTTTAGGCATAACCAATGCTTCAGTATTGAATGTGAAATGGTCATAAAGTGATTTGCATGTCAATTGGACCTTTCCCTTACTCTTATTGGAAAGAGTCCCTACTCCACATATGTTTGCATTGTATTGATTACGATGTAAGGATAAACGTTGTACTGCATTTTCGGTAATCAATGTAGTTTGAGAACCTTGGTCCAAAAGTCCTCTTAGTGTCAAGTAAGTACCATCACTTGCTAGAACTTGCAATTGCACGGTTGTCAACAAGGTTTCACCTTCGCTTTGCACGTGGCTTACATTTGATTGTGTATTTCTCTGTTGCTGGGGGCTTTTAATTGCATGCGAAAATAAATCGTGTATCAATGTATTATGAGCTTGAAAACACTTCTTACACCTTTTCTCTGAGTTGCACAAATTATGTTCATGTGTGTAAAGACAATTATTGCATATTTTATGCTTCGACAAAACGCTTCGTTTCTCACCGCTACTCATATTAAGGAATTTCTTACATTGAAATAAAGCGTGAGTCGGGTTACTGCAAACACAGCAATGTAACGATGCGATGTTTGTGTGATATGCACGATTATAAGCCGGTTTAGAAAATTTTGTAATGAACTGTTTATTAAAATCTTTTTTCGTAGGACTTGTTGAGGTTGATGGCTTATTAAATGATGCGTCAAATTTTCTAGCCATAGGCTCTAATGCGGTAAACTTGTTTTCTAAAAATTACAAGAGTTCGTTAAATGTTGCTAATTTTTTTGGAGATTTTCTTGATTCTCGATAATCTCTTAATGTATCCATGTCTAACTTCTTTGAAATAAGGTGCACCAGCAGCGGACCCCAGGTTGTAGTGTCAATGCCCAGGTTATGTATAGCATTGATGCACTCAGTGCTTGTGTCATGCAATCTCTTAATTTCAAACGATGTTTGTTTTTGAATAGATGGTTGGTTTAGAAATGTCTCTATGTGTTGTGTAAATAATGCTTGCTCATTGTTGAAGCGCTGATTTATAATGCTCCAGGCAGTATCATAATTATCCGATGAGATGTTTAAATGTTGAATTAATCTCTCAGGTTCTCCACGGAGTTTACCTTTGAGATGCTGCATTTTTTGTGTTTTTGTTAGAAAGCTATTGTTATGAATAGCTTCTGAGAATAAATCTAAGAATGTTGGCCACTGATTATAATTTCCTGTGAATATTGGAATGTCCACTTGAGGGGTTGAATTTTGAATATGTGCTTTAGAAAGTAGCTGTTTATTTAATGCTTTTTTGCAATTTTCATATATGTTTTCATAATATGAATATTCAATTTCATAGTTGTTGTCAGTACCTTCTAGAATGTTGTCTATTTTCCAGTGCAATGTGTCAATAATTTGCCAGCGTGAGTGTAAGTTTCGCAATTTGTCCTCTATTTCCCATTTTTCTAATTGTTCCTCAACATTACAAGATTCTACAGTTCTTTTAAAAGCTCTAAAATTTGTTTTTTGCAAGCGAATCATGTCCGAAGTCTCTTCATCATGCTGTTCCGGTACTGGACTAGGATCTTGAAATGTAGTTGGTTGTGTTTCGGACACGTCCGAATAATTTGCTATCATTTTCCGTGTCACGTTGTAAAAATCGTTTAACCAAGTATGAACGTCTTTTGTAAAATATTCATGAGATTTGTCAGAAAATGTTTGTAATTGCTCATTATTGAATTGAAAATCTTCATAAAATTTGTCGAGTAATTTGAGTTTTTTAGATATATACTCAGGAGTTTTCCTATCTTTCGGATCCTTTTTAAAATTTGAATTAATTTTCTCAATTCCTTAGATTATTTCTCTTTGACGTAAGATTATTGCTTCCATTGTCAAAAATAAAAGCTAAATGGAAAGATCTTACTTGATTTGCAGTGCAGCTACCACCTTTGATGGACGATGATGGATGATGAGTTCGAGCAGGTTCTTCCTTGAAGGTGGTAGGTATGTCAGTAGCCTCGCGTATGAACAAAAATTCTTGAAATTTAATTTGTGTTGTGTGTTAAATTGGACTGTCACTTAAAATTATTTAGAATGTCACTTAAAATTAATTAGAATGTCACTTAAAATTGTTTAGAATGTCACTTAAAATTGTTAAATTTATTTAAAATTGTCAATGCTTAGAATGTCACTTAAAATTGCTTAAAATTGTCAAAAATATTTTTAAATTGTCAATATTATTTAAATTGTCAAAATTGTATTTATTTTTATTTTTAAATGTCATAGATGCTCTTTAAATTGTCAATATTATATTTGTCACTTGTAATCAAGATATTTTATATATGTAATATTTATAATGTCACTTTTATATTGTCACTTTTTATTTTTATGAATGTCACTTAAATGCAAATTATTATTCACCACTTCAATACAAATCGAAATGATAAAAATGTCATAAATTTGTCACAAAATAACACACTGTATACTGTCAATCCTCTCACTGCAATCCAAAGGCACGCGAGGTCCAAAAATGCTCGAAGGACCAAAATAAATATATATATGTGCGGGTCATATATATATTCAATGAATATGTCAATGTAAAATGAAAGACGCGTTGATGAGGGGAAGCCTTTACTCGAACTGAACAACGTTAACAAAATATGCACGTATGCAAAAATGTGCGAGCTGGCTCGTACACCATTTCTGAGTTAATTAATTTCCAGACTGCTTTAATTTTGTTGTCTGAGGAGTTAATCTTACTATAACAGTACTTTGCTTTGGCGCATAAACAAACGGACTTAAACATTTTAGAATAACGCCTTCAATCGATCTTTATTGAATGCTTTTTCACTATATAAGTTAAAAAGAGTTTCTCGACTGATGCGGATTCCTTTTGTAGCCCATTCACTGAATTTAAATCCCACTGATCTCTGATAGTTTTTCGGAGGAAATAAATTATTAAACTCTGTTTTTATAGTAGTAAAGAAGTTTGAATAAATGTTATTTACATGGCCCATGATTTCTAGATTTACTATCCTATGCTCTAATAATTCCTTATACTTATTGAGACGGAATTTAGTTGAGACGGATTGAAAACATTTGAAAGTCTTGTTGTTTTATTACAAAACTTAAGTTATGTTTGTCTTTACAAGTTTTAATTTCAATTTAATTTTCATTTATTGCCCTATACACAATATCCAGTCACATTAAAAATAGCAAACCCAGATACCAGTTTATCTTTGATTGTATTATATTTTGATTAAAATAAAGAGCACGTTGAAGTTGCATTTTTCTTAGAGTCTACTCTTTTATACACCCAAGCAGGCAAATTATAATAAAATTATAAAGTGCTAGGCTCTCCGTGAGTATATTTATTCTATGGTGACCACAGAATATATTATTCCTAGCACGGTGACAGTAGAGTGACATTGATTGATTGACAGTGTCAATTGACAGTTGACACATTTTTTTGATTTGCAATATGTATAAGTTTGCAATTTGCATTGGAGATGGAGATCGAACATTTCAAAGCCCAAATAAATAAACCAAATCCATCAAATTAATTTATATAATAAAATTCAAGAAAGGTTTTCTACGATAGACATTATAGAGTGAACAGTTTTTTATATGTGAACTTATATAGTTTTAATATTTTAAAATTGCACCCATTAAAATAAGTGTTGTTGTTAGAATTAGGTAGGAATACTTTCCATGTATAATCAAGTGAAATGTTATGATCTAAAATTAATATAAACAGGTTTGGTGAGTTTGTTTTTGTAAAACACAAAAACAGTAAATTATAATATCAATTATATTTTCTGGACATTAATAAGAAAGACCTTCTAATTCTTGTATGAAGTAACTGATTCTGCTTTATTAAGTTCAGCTAGCTAAAAGCCTAATACCTCACACTCCCGCAGTAGGCCTAGGCGTGTGTTGTAGGTACAGACTAAAAACAACACAATTTCACATCCATGACCTGATAAGTAATATCTACCTGCAAATTAAATATCAGCACCTGCAGGGACCTTAATCCAAGACCTAAGATTCGGTTCTCTCACCGCTGCACCAGCTCCCCAAGCAGTACAAATGTGATCTTGCCTAACATCCAAAAGTAACTTTAATTTCACATTAACATATAGGTATTTGTTATTGTGACAGAGCTGTTTACCATTGTTATTTCAATAAAAAGCTCAAAGTCAAAGTCAAATAATTTATTTCGCTATGAGGTGATTAGACACGCTTAATGAAGGTCTCGGTAACTAAAAACTACTTTAAGAAATGAGATACAAGTAATGCTATTCTAACTGATCTATATAAGGCAATGGATTTAGCTATTGATCACTCAATGAATAGCTAATCCTACACAGGTGCCTAACCTGCCTTAAGGCTAATTTACAATAATTACCTACCACTAAGCTAAGCTCTAACTAAGTCACAATAGACTATCTATCTGGTCATCGACTTTAGGAAGAATTTACAATATTCTTATCCTATGCCCTAGTGTAGGCCGAGAGAGAAAAAAGCCGGAGGAAAAAACTCTCAGTACTCTTTTAAAATTCAAATTAGTTTTTACAGAAAAATGTACATTATGACTATGACAAGATCTGGACAGACACGAGACAGCCAATCGTGTATGCCAAGAATCACCCCATATGCCACCTGCTTACAATATTTAGTATAATTAATACAAAAGCTATTATTGTTATTAATTCACAGATGGCATGTCAGAGACGGAGTGTGTTCAGGAGCTCTTGGAGCACCCAATAGAGGAGGTGATTATCAAATGTGAATTCATCGAAAATTCTGATGTTGAGGATGAAGCACCTCAACCTAAGAAGTAAGCTTCTAATTATCGAGAGATATTTTTGATGTGAAACATCTATAGGCGGAGGGTAAACCTGATAGTTGGCGTGGCGATACAGGCCGTGGCGACGCTTCGCCACGCTATATTATGATGGAATATATATACCATACAGTTCCGACAAATGTCTACACGAGCCGAGGCGCAGCCAAAGGTGAGGGTTGACAGTCGGAACAAGTTGTAATGACGGTTTTGCACGCGTACTGAACAACGGTTTTTAATACAGTTGCCTAAAATGAAACAATATAATAAAATAATAAAAACACAATATATTTTGCAAAAATGGCGCCAACGGTAAAAGAATATAAGCAGAGATTTTTTTTTGGTTTCTTCACCCATTCTAGGTAGGCAAAGGGAACTGTGCCCATACAGCCAAGTCTTCAGTAGATTTTTTTATTGATTATGAAATGAAAATGAAATTTAATGAGATGAAATGAAATGAAACCTAACATAACTCGTTGAATCAAATCATTAAATCACTGTCTGTCTATTAAACTAGTAAATTTAAGTCACACTGAAATATACTGAATTTTCTGTATATTTTAATTACATATTTTTTATTATAAATATTTCAGTACCCAACAATCATCACAGTGGTCACAAAATATTATTATTGAAACTGGACATCACCAAGATCAGTTAAATACCAGACTTACTATTAATGTTATGTAAGATTTTATTAATATAATATTACCAGAATATGGTAATTTTAATTTTAACTTTTATTAAAAATTTTTTTAGAGTAAATAATAAAAAAGAACGTCAGAAACGATATAGAGAGCAGAACAGAGAAAAATTGAAACAGCGGGCAGCAGAAAGAAGGAAACTTAGACAACATTCTCAAAGTAAAGCCGGACCATCTAATTCTTTAAACACAAATCTATTGGAAGTAAATAATGATGAAATAATAACTGTTCTCCAAAAAAAAAGAGAACGTCAGCGAAGATATAGGGAGCGAAATAGAGATAAATTGAAGCAACGTGAAGCGGAAAGAAGAAGATGTCTACAAAATGCAGAAATGATCACCGAATTATCTACTCCTCCAAATATAGAATAGGATAGTAGCGTCCATAGCCCAATGGCTCGCGTCGATTCAATGAGATCGAAAGAGTTAAGTAACGATGGGCGCGGTCGGTTTGTGGATGGGTGACCGCTAGTGGCAAAAATTTCATGGACGCTACCGTGCCCATCGGAGGGCACGTAAAGCCGTCGGTCCCGGTTGTTTTCAATGGTAGAAAGAGTCGTTAAACCTTGTCGAAGTCCTTCGTGTGGCTTGAGAACATTCGACACTACTAACCCCTCCACCAATCCGCATTGGAGCAGCGTGGTGGAGTATGCTCTAGACCTCCCGCAGCAGTGTCTGTGGGGGAGACCCGTGCCCAGCAGTGGGACGTCTATGGGTCGCAGCGAGCGAAATATAGAATGTACAGACATAATTATGGAACCAACAACTACAATAGATGATCAGGTTTACCCTCCGCCTATAGATGTTTCACATCAATAAACTTATCTAGTTAGCGATGCCACCTTTTTTACTTATTTTAAGGATTCCATGTACATACGAGTAATTGTTCCTGTATAGTCTTGGCATGATAATAGTACCTATCATTTGGATTTGAACCCAGATATTCTCGTCTTCTTAGCTTCTGGGCTATCAACATAACGATATAAATCTATTAATAAATTTCATAAAAAAACTTTTTAAACGTATATTTTCTGGATTTATAATACGGTATCCTTAAATTAATTTCCTGGTTACTGTCACAATATTTTTTTTCACAAAGATAACTAACATTCAGAACTGCACACGTGAATGTATCTAATCACTTTAAGTTCCCGATATGAACATATTTGCTAATGGCAGATCGGAAAGGAGTGATGAATGAACGGAATGAAAGACCGGTGGATGTATCCGGATGCAGGTCAGCGTTCTTTTTTTAATTTTAAAAAAGACTTCAAACGTAGGTTTTAATCATCAAATGGAACTATTTTTTTCATCGATTTCATTATTGGAACGTGTAAAAGATACACAGCTTTGAAACACTTCAATAAATGTAATAAGTTGAAATTATTTTTATAAACTCATGAGTAGAAATCGCTCGTAATCCTATGGGAAGTGCACATAGCCGAGGTCGATCGAACGTGATCGACAGAGTTAAGCAACGTCGTGCGCGGTCGGTTTTCGGATGGTTGACCGCTAGTCGTTGCCTAACTCTTTCAATCACATTGAATCGACGCGAGCCATTGGGCTATGGACAGATATAATATAACCGATTGCAACCATCCATAAAATTTGGGCAACAAACTGCTGGAGTTCGCGTCCGCCACTTGATTAATCAAAGTGAGGCGGTATATTTGTTTTATCCGTCAATCTATCCAATTTCTTTAATACCCTGGCGACGGGGATTTGGCTGGATGCCAATACCCTTCTGTGACTGCCAATACTGATGCTATATCACTGGCTCGCTTGTCGGCCACTTGATAAATAACGTTATTTTTGTTTGAGGATTATGGTATACTAGTGGACGCCCGCAGCTGCGCTCGCGTGGAATTAGACAGTTTCGTTTACACCTAGTAATATTATATAGCATAAGTCACTCAGTGAAGATGCAGCTTTCTAATGGTGAAAGAATTGCTGAAATCGGTCCATGATTGTTGTGTGAAAACATTACAAACAAATGTTTCCTCTTTATAATATTAGTATAGATTTCTTTATAAAAATGTTCTTATATAAATTTCAGTGTTGATCTGATATGGGGTTTCATAAAATAACAGGTATTTAGTTGGTGCTCCGTTATCTTTAAAGTTTAGGAACCCTTGCTCTATAGGATATCAGTCGCGCCTCTCTATTTCAACGAGGCAGTCTGCTGTGTCGAGGCAACTTAAACTTCGCTGCGACCCATAGACGTCCCACTGCTGGGCACGGGTCTCCTACAGACACTGCTGCGGGAGGTCTAGAGCATACTCCACCACGCTTCTCCAATGCGGATTGGTGGAGGGGTTAGTGGCCAACCCAGTGTCGAATGTTCTCAAGCCACCCGAAGGTCTTCGACAAGGCTTAACAATTGTTTCCACTATTGAAAACAACCGGGACCGACGGCTTTACGTGCCCTCCGAAGCACGGTAGCGTCCATGAAATTTTGCCACTAGCGGTCACCCATCCACAAACCGACCGCGCCCGTCGCTGCTTAACTCTTTTGATCACATTGAATCGATGCGAGCCATTGGGCTATGGACGCAACTTTAAACTTATCAGTCTGTAATCTAAGTTTAGGTCCGACAGTAAATAAAATCCGACGATCAGCGGCGCAAACAGGACCAGCCCAACTTCACATTCATTCTTCACTGTTGACACGAAGTTTGTTCCGGATTCATTTCACTGGAGAAACTTTCTCCGCTTGCATGCGAGCACTATGGATCTAGACTCGTTATGAAACTACTAGTGGACGCCCGCAGCTTCGCTCGCGTGGCATTAGACAACAATAGTTTCGTTTACACCTAGTAATAATATAGCCTATGTCACTCATTGTAGATGCAGCTTTCTAATAGTGAAAGAATTTTTGAATTCGGTCCAGTGGTTTTTGTGTGAAAACATTACAAACAAATGTTTCATCTATAAAATCTATATATATAAAAGGAGAAGGTGACTGACTGACTGACTGACTGACTGACTGACTGACATATCAACGCAGGGCCTAAACTATGAGGGTTAGAAACTTAAAATTTTGCACAGGGGTTCCTTTTATAACGTTGGGGAGCACTAAAAAAGGATTTTTGAAAATTCACTCCCTAAGGGGGAAAAACGGGGGTGCAAAGTTAGTATGAAACTTTGCCAATTTGGAAGTCAAGTGGGCAACCCGAACGCGGGCAGACGTCGTTAATGGGTCTAATTCTACGCGAGCGAAGCTGCGGGCGTCCACTAGTATATGTATAGATAAAATCAAACCTTGAACTATTAAGTTCATCAAACCATTCCATCGAAAGCATTCTCAGCAAAATCGATCTAGACATTCCAACGCCCAATGGTTCGATTAACAAAACAAGAACAAAACTATATTACCCTGTGTGCCAGCCCAGGCTACCCCACGGCTTAAGCCAACAGTGCATGCATGACACTGCACCGTCCCCTGTCAATTATAGACAGGACAAAGTGCGTTGCACAGGCTGTTGCGTGTGAATGCACCGCCGGGCTGATGCGATCGAGCAATGTGGCGTGTAAGCTAACGGTGTGGCAATGGATCCGTGAGAGACTTCGTGTATTGATCGATTAGCTTTGTACAAGGATAATTCGCATCTGCCTGGGGCAGTACCACCGCCCGCCACAGTACCTTGTACCATTTGTACCGTGCAGTAATTGTTTTTAAATCATTTGTGGTCCGGTTGGAAAGTTGTGGTTTCCCCACTAACGAACTGACAATGTTCTTAGTAACTCTCTCAGCTAACTGGACTAACCATCCCAGTCCCTAATTAAGTCTTGTTCAAAGTCAGTCACAGTTGTCACAGGCGGCAGCGGACGGGTGGTGCTGCAAGCTTGTTTGCTATTCATAAAAGGAAAGACATTTTTTCAAGGTGAAATAAAAAAAAAATACGAGTGTTGAAATAGTCATAAGAGTAGACTTATTCAACAGAGAGTCGTCAACAAGTCAACAATCCAAACACGCCGGGCTGCGGCCGCGCGCTGCCCGGGGAAAATATACTGTCATGCATAATGCACGCGGCCCGCGCGGTCACACCGACGCGTAACGGCAAATATCCATACTAATATTATAAATGCGAAAGTAACTCTGTCTGTCTGTCTAGCTTTCACGCCAAAACTACTGAACCGATTTAAATGAAATTTGGTACACAGATAGTCTAGAGCCTGAGAAAGGACATAGGCTACTATTTAATTGGAAAAAAGTGTTGTAAAGAGTCGAAAAGAGGGATGAAAGGTTGTATGAAAATATTGTCATGTCAAGCGGTGACAGCCCAGCGGCTATCGAACTCGCCTCTCACTCGAGCGGTCCGGGTTCAAACCCCAGTGGCACGCACCAATGACTTTTCTAAGTTATGTGCGTTTTAAGAAATTAAATGTCACTTGCTATAACGGTGAAGGACACATCGTGAGGAAACCTGCATGCCTGAGAGTTCATCATAACGTTCTCGAAGGTATGTGAAGTCTGCCAATCCGCACTTGGCCAGCGTGGTGGACTAAGGCCTAATCCCTCCCATTCTGAGAGGAGACCCGTGCCCAACAGTGGGACGTCTATGGGTCGCAGCGATTGTCATTTTCAGAACTAGAAGCATACAATTTATATTTTAGGCTGTTGATTAGATATAGGTAATTAAATATGGCATTCAATGTTTGTAAAAAAGTTACCCTTATGGGTGTAAAATAATCATAGGGAATAACACATTTACGGATTCATTACAAATTTGTGGAGCTAAAGTTAACGTTACGTTAACCAAGGATTAATCTACTTTGGAACAATCCGTGAACAAAGACGTATGATGGTGTATACCTTCATGCACGCAGCACCTAGTAGACTTACCCTGAGGATGCCTTGTTTTGAGGCGAAACACGTGTTGGTTTGTGTGTTGGTGTATGTTTTCGCTGGTCGCGTGTGCATGTTTCCTGTGTGGGAGGGAGGGAGGTGCTGCGTGCATGAAGGTATACACCACCATACGTCTTTGTTCGCGGATTGTTGCAAAGTAGATTAATCCTTGGTTTGTAATAATGGAGTTCCGCAAAGTAACGCCTAATACAATTAGTTAGATTACACTTCGGTGTACTGGCATCCCGATGGAATCCTCTAATGAAATTGTCCATAAATCTGTAATATTGGACTGGCGACACGCCTAACTAAGGCATTTCCTCTCTCCCTACCCTAACTCGCTGGACTGCCGTTTACATGAAAATATGCTGTCGGATATATCTCCGAGCGGCGACTTCTTAACAAGCAGTTGTGAAATATGGCTTGTCGGAAAAGTAGGAGACTTGAAATAATGTCGAGGTTCGCTTTGTTATTCTCTTTTCCTTTTTCTTTTTCTTTATTCTCTTTTTGTTTTAACGTTAGTAAAAAGATAAGAGTAACAGAAGGCGCTGGCTGGGCTCTAGTTCTCTATACTGTAGTACCTATATTAAAAAGCTAAGCGAATTTTAACAGAGCTAGCAGGAACAAATAGCGACTATTTTGGTTAAATTTTGTTTTGGTCGGATGCATAGGCGTCGGTAGACACTTATATACCATCAGTTGGTTAGCTTGTTATACTTTACTATAATTAAAATCGGCTAAGTGCGAGACGGTGAAGATGCAGCTTTCTAATGGTGAAAGTATTTTTGAAATCGGTCTAGTACTTTTTGTGTGAAAACATTACAAACAAAATGTTTCCTCTTTGTTTTTAGTGTAGATGGAGGACCGTACTATGTATGTAGTACATGCCTGTGTCATTCATTTCACAAACCGCTGCTGAGCGCGTGAGCCCTATTAGGTACATAATGTAATCTCAAGCGAGCCTCAATCTCAGAGGTCGGCGGCGTCTAAACGCGGGCCTGGGAATAATTGATGTACTGACATACCTCAAGCCGTGCCGACGAGACAACGGAATGTAGCAGGCGCGGAGTTATTCTGGCTTTTTGTGAAATGTCTGCAATAACAATTTTCGTTCACGTTCATGCTAAATTCTTCACATCTATGAAGGTCAGGTTTGTTATCATCACATCATCATCCATCACTGTTCGGAACGGGTCTCCTCTCAGAACGGGAGAGATTAGGCCGTAGTCCACCACTGGCCAAGTGCGGATTAGCAGACTTCACATGCCTTAGAGAACATTATGATGAACTCTCAGACATGTTTGTTTGCGTTATTGCAAGTGACATTTAATTTCTTAAATCGCACATAACTCAGAAAAGTCATTGGTGCGTGCCGCTTGGGTTTGAACCCGGACCGCTCGAGTGAGAGCCGAGATCGATAGCCAGTCTGTTCAATAACTAGGCTGTCACCACTATTGTGAGAAAAACTTAATGATGCGATTAAAACAACAAAACAAACGTTATGAAAAATTATTAGTAAGATAACATAACAAGATCACGTCTCTATTTCCCCGATGGAGTAGGCAGAGCTACGAGTACGTAGTACACCTTCATTTAAACAATTATGTTGAGGTCCCATGGTAAAGGTGGAAGCTACTACTGGAAATTTCAAATTAGGAATACCCATTTTTTTCCCAATGATACTTTTCCGGGGATCCAACCCAAGACCTCTAGCTTAGCAGTCGCAGTTCTGACCATTAGACAAACGAGGCGGTATAGTTAATACTACGTTTACACCTAATAATATTATATAGCCTATGTCACTCAGTGAAGATGCAGCTTTTTAATAGTGAAAGAATTTTTGAAATCGGTCCAGTAGTTATTGTGTGAAAACATTACAAACAAATCTTTCCTCTTTATAATATTAGTATAGGTAATAACTAAAGTATAAGTACGTTTTCAATTCCTGACAGAAGATATCCTCGCCTTATTCTCTCTCTCCGCAGCGTCAGCAACAGAGCGAGTGCCTTCAATATTCCACGGGAAACCTTTTTCATCTCCTTTAGGAGGGTGTCAATTTTTAATGCGTTCGCGCCGGGGTCTGGGATGATGTATGTATGCATGATTTCATTCACTAGTCGCTTCAGATGGCTTCTGTTTGGTGGGTTTTTTGAGAAGTTTTGCTCAAATTACGAATACCTTTTTTTTACGAGTGGGAACCCTTGAAAAGGTAACTGATCGTCATGGGAGCGTCGCCTGGTTATGTGGAATTTTTTCGTTTTTATTCGACTTTGAACCAACAATCCTTACACACGCTGTGAGTCACACACAGCGTGGTCTTTCCCGGGGTCACTTGAAAAACTAAAAAAAAGTTACACGTTAGAAATGGTACTAGGTACCGTGGCGAAGTTGGTACTGTCCCAGGCGAACAGTACACAGAACCAATTCTAATCTCCAATCGTGTTTGGGAAAAGAGTAATTCCATATTATACAGATTATTTTATAGTGTGTAGGTAACTTAAATATTATAAATATGTTTCATTTCAGACACATTAAATTCAGATTCAGATTCAATTATCTATTTTTCATTAAATGGTATTTTGTATACGCTTAATGAACGTTATAACATTTTTTATCTACCGCCGGTTCACAAAGTTGATACTACCGAGAAGAACTTATTTAATTATAATTATATACAGCATATCATGAAGCTATTTTATGTTATTTTTTGGTCTAAATGAAGTGAATTTTATTGCACTGAGGTTCACCGTCTACACAATAGGACTACGGTCTAATCAATATTTTATTTCGGCACAAATTAAAATAAGCAGCGACCAAGAACGGCGTCGCCCCCGCGCACTCTCCCGCCTGTCCGACAGTTTTTGCCGTCATCAGTCCGAAACTGCCGAACAAAAACTGCTCACTTGTACGTATTTACCTTCCCGTTGCTTTTTCTGAGGCAATCCATTATGCACCTTAATTGCCTGGACTGTTAGCGGATGTGTTTTGTAACGCGATCTACCTGCCACCGACTCCTTTGTCTAATTCTGAGAGTAAGAAGAAATTATACCGTTAAATTTTTTTTTTTTAAAGAAAGCTTTTTAAAAATATTTTTTTTATTCATGCATTGTCATTGGAACCAAACATGTGTGCCAAATTTCAGCTCGATAGCTTCAGTGGAAGTGGGTGAAATATTGATTGCAAGAATCAATAGCTGCTCATTTTCAGGGTGACCCATTGCAATGGATAGTTCGGGCAAGTCGGCTTCCAATCACAATATGGTGCTTAATACTTACAAAAAAGAAAAGAAAAATAAACGCTTACACACTCAAGACCTCGCGTTAGGCCTGCAGAAAAAACAACACAACACAAATTACATCCAGGACCGAGTGTAAATGTTGATCTGCACCGGACAAGATAAGCGGTGACAGCCCAACGACTATCGAACTCGCCTCTCACTCGAGCGGTCCGGGTTCAATTCCAAGCGTCACGCACCAATGACATAAGTTATTCTAAGGAGTTTAAAAGGCTGATGGATGGATAGCTGTAAGCTGTAAGCTGCTGTAAGCAAATAAATCTTCTTATTATCTTCTTAGTAGCGTCAATAGCCCAATGATTCGTGTCAATTCAAAGCGACCTACAGAGTTAAGTAGCGACGGGCGAGTTCGGTTTGTGGATGGGTGACCGCTAGTGGCAAAACATTTTCATGTGCTTTGGAGGGCACGTTAAACCGTCGCTCCAGATTGTTTCAATGATAAAAAAAACAATAGTTAAGCCTTGTCGAAGACCTTATGAGAACGCGAGAGCTCTACACTGAGTTGGCCACTGTTTACGGGATAAGGTCGATGATACTCGCGGTTCAGGAGGGATTGACAATTAAAAACGAACTACTCTCACTGACGGTTTATTTTCAACTAACTCGTGGACTGTACATTAAGACATAGATGTGTGAGCGCGTAGGTATAATTGAATGAACATTTCCCGCCCACCAAGAACTTAGTTCTTAAACTCTAGATAATCTAACTTATACGATAGCTCCAAATTTAAATGAATGACTGAACTCTTAGCTAACAACATCAATGAACAGAAAACAACAAGTTACTTTACTACCACTACCTTTCTTGACAAAAATAAAGTCTAATTTAATAACAGTGTATATCTTATGTGCTAAAAGTTTAAATTTATTGCAAAAGGCTATGGCTTACAGCATACAATAAGCGATCCGCCCACCGTGCCTTAAACATTTGGTGACAAGAATGTAATTTTACGCAATAAACTTGTGATTACTCAGATAAGCACCTACAGCTAGAAAACTTATCAAAAAAGGTGTAAACAATAAAACAAAGGAACAGTAGTAAAATAAGTAAAACAAGGTAGAAATAAAATATAGTGTAAACAATACATAAAATTCATTTAGTTAGGACACAAATTTTACTAACAGGTCGTTTCAGTGTTCCTGTTTTAGTTTTTAAAGTTACAACTCTCGTAATGTTGTCGGGACCTGGATGTTTACATATTATTTTGCCTAACAGCCATTTTGTAGGAGGGACATTATCCTCCTTTAAAACTACTACATCACCTACTTCAGGTTCTTTACAATTTGAATTCCATTTGTGCCTCTGATTAAGATTAGTTAAGTATTCTCTACACCATTTTTTCCAAAAATCATTAACCATTTTTTGAACTAAACGCCATCTGTCTAAACCAACAACATTACTTTTATTATAATCATCGTCATCTGCAATGTGAATTAATGGCTCTCCTACTAGAAAATGACCAGGTGTCAAGGGGAGAGGGTCGCTTGGATCATCACTCAAAACAGACAACGGACGTGAATTTAAACACGCTTCTACCTGCGTCAAGACCGTGGCCATCTCCTCGTAAGTAAGTGTGCTGTCACCGATGATCCTGCGTAAATGTCCCTTGGTACTACGTATCCCCCGTTCCCATATACCCCCCCAGTTTGGAGCATGTGGGGGGATACAATGCCATGTAGTACGTTCTATGGTCAGAGCTTCTGCTATCTCATCAGGAAGTGATGATTTGGCGCGGTTAAACAGTTGTCGCAACTCTCTATTAGCTCCGATAAAATTAGTTCCATTATCCGAGAATAAGTCCTGACAATGTCCTCGACGCGCAGTAAATCGTCTGAACGCTGCTATGAATCCCTTGGAAGTCAAGTCCGAAACTGCCTCCAGATGTATTGCCCGGGTGACTAAACAAACAAAAAGGCATATATAGCCTTTATAAGATTTAGATCCTCGTCCAGGTGAAAACCTCATACTTATAGGACCACAATAGTCCACACCCGTACATTTGAATGGCTTGCTAGGCCTTACTCTCGCCTCAGGCAAAATACCCATTAATGGAGTATTCTTCTTAGGTGAATATTTCATACAAGTCACGCATTCTCGATAACACTTCTTCACGCGTTCTTTAGCACTTAAAATCCAATATTTCATACGTAAGAAATGTAACATTGCCTGTGGGCCTCCGTGAAGTGTTTGTCGATGAGCATCAACCACTATCAACCTAGTAAAATCATTTTTAGCAGGCATAATGATCGGATGTCTCATATCATAACTTGCCTCCGATTGAGATATGCGACCACTCACTCTCAATATGCCATTATCATCAATAAAAGGACATAGAGTGCGCAACCTACTACCCTTCGAAACATATCCTCGGGTCTTTACCTGGCTTATCTCGACAGAAAACTCACTTATCTGTACTTGCTTAATACACGCTCGTAATGTCTCCCTCAACTCGTTTATTGTAATAAAATCAGGTAAGACTATTCGATCATTCTTTGGTCTTTTAAAATTTAAAAATCTTCTACAAAACGATAAAACTCTAAGTAGTCTAGACAAAGATGAGAATCTTAACCAAAGGCTGTCACTACTTGAGGATTGAGATAAAACAGTTAAAGCTGTTATCCTTTCTTCTTCATGCGTGTCTTCGACCAATGTCTTATTAATTTCCAAACTACTATCTGCCAGCCATTGCGGTCCATTCCACCACAATGGATGTTCTAGTAAATTCTTCGGTTGCCAGCCACGCGACGCACAATCGGCAGGATTTGACTCGGAGACTACATGATTCCATTGATCAAAATCCATAATATTTAGAATACTGGATACACGATTTCCAACAAATGTTGACCAACGACTTGAACCACCCTTGAGCCATGCCAACACGATTGTGGAATCTGTCCACCCATATAACTTATCTTTCGATACCTTCATGATTTGTGCCACTTCAAATATAAGCTTAGCTCCTAAGACCGCTCCACACAACTCAAGTCGAGGGATGGTTAGTTCCTTTTCAATCGGGGCAACCTTAGTTTTGGCAGCAACCAGGTCCACGTGAACTCGATTGAACTCATCCAGAACTCTAACATACACGACTGCTGCGTATGCTGCCTTTGACGCATCCGAAAATACATGAAGCTCAATTTTGGATTCGTGCGTCATATTTACCCACCTTGGCAAAGTAACATTTTTTAAATCTAATAATTCACTTCTAAATTTTATCCATTGTTTTAATAAATCGTCAGGTAAATTATCATCCCAATGAAGACCCGCCTGCCATAATTTTTGAATAAATATTTTTGCAACTACAACGACAGGTGCAATCCAACCTAAGGGATCATATAATCGTGCTACATCGGATAGTATTTGTCTTTTAGTAACATTTTCGGTAACATCGGATAAATTTATCGTATATTCAAAATTATCGGTTTGTCTATTCCAAATTACACCTAGGACTTTAATTGATTGATTTAGTTTAATAGTTATATCTTTATTACTTATCTCTTCACGCTTTCCAATATTTTCCAAAAATACTTCCGAATTACTATTCCATTTCTGCAAATAAAAACCTCCTGACTCCATTAATTTATTCATTTCTTCATATATTTTTAATGCATCTACTTCACTGTCAGCTCCTGTGATTAAATCATCCATGTAAAAATCGCGTTTTGTAATTTTAGCAGCTAATGGATATTTTTCTTCTTCTAAATCAGCTAGTTTATGTAATGATTTTACAGCTAAATATGGTGCGCAAGCAGTTCCGAAGGTAAGCCTTAGTAATTTAAAATGTTTTATTACTTCATCAGTCGTGAATCTCCACACAAGCCTTTGGAAATCAGTATCCTGTTCAGCGACACGGACCATCCGATACATCTTCTCAATATCTGCCACAATACAGATTCTATGGCTTCTCCAACGCATTAATATATGCCTCAAATCCTCTTGCAATTTTGGCCCCACTAGTAGATCATCATTCAGCGATATATCATTATCTCCTTTACTGGAAGCATCAAATACGACCCTCACCTTGGTCGTTTCTTTATCTTCTCTCACTACAGCGTGATGAGGAAGATAAACTACTCTAGAATTGTATAACTCATTACTCTTTATTTCTCTCATGTGATTTAAACTTATGTACTCTTCCATCACTTTATTATATTCTCTTCTCAGTTTACTATCTTTTGCTAACCTCCTCTCTAAACTGTCTAATCTCTTGATGGCTATCTCTTCTGTGTGCCCATACTGACATTTCGGATCCTCAGTTGCAAATGGCAATCTCATTACCATTCGACCATCATCATCTCTTACTGTTGTCGACTCAAAAAACTCTTCACATATTTTTTCATTCTTGGTCAGTTCTCTCCGTATCAAATTAGGTTCGTTTTCCATCTCCCAAAATTTCCTCAATAAATCATCTTCCTTGACCTGTACATGCATACTCATAAAATGTGTATCTCTTGACTCCTCATACTCATGTACAGTTCTACCAGACAGAACCCAACCGAACTTAGTATTCTGAGCCACTAAACATCCTCCTGGCTGCTTAACGATACCATCCAAAATTATTTCACCGTACACTTCAGCACCAAGCAGGAGATCTATTTTACCCGGTGTGGCGTAAGACGGATCTGCTAACGGTAAGTTTGCAATTTCTGACCACTGCGGTAAGCTAATTTTATTTGCTGGAAGTAAAGACGTCAACGACTTTAAAACATAAGCGTTTATTTCTACAATATTACGGGGATCATGACGCGACTCTAAACGAAGTGAAACAAAGCTCTTAATCCGCACGCGACCATCTCCTAACCCAGACACCCAGCCACTTACCGGTTGACGTGCGAGCCTTAGTAATTGAACAGTCGCCTCGGTTACGAATGACGCCTGGGAGCCTTGGTCGAGTAGGCAGCGAAGAACTAGTTTACAATTAGGTGAATTATGTACCTTAACTCTAGCAGTCGCCAACAGCACGCTGTTGGGTTGTACCTCTCCTTTAGAAAACGTAGCAGTGATGTGTGTGTCGCCCCGCGCCGTGCCCGACGCCTCGCGCTGCGGCGGCGCGCCCGACGCCTCGCGCTGCGGCCGGTGCTGCAGCGGCGCGCTCGGCGATGCAGGCGTGCCCTCGCTAACTTGACTCGATACCTGGTTACTCATATCTCTCTCAAAATGTAGCAATATGTGGTGTCTTCTCTTACATTTCCGACATCTCATTGGTTTCCGACATTTAATAACTGGATGCGTGGGTGACAGACAATTAAAACATAATCTATTACTCTGTACAAAGTCCTGTCGGTCTTTCGTAGTCATCTGCCCGAATTGTGAACAATTAGAAAGATAGTGTTTCTCCTGACACATCGTACACTCAATCTCACTCGTCCTCTGTTTATTTTCCACCGAAGTGTGAAAAGCTTTCGTTTTAGAATGTGATGGACGTGACAAATTCGAGTCTACCATCTCGAGAGCTCGATATCTATTTGCTAAATATATTCGTAATTGTTCCCATGTCGGCAACTCGTCGGTTTTAAGGTTCAGTTGCTGCTCCCACTGTTTCATTGACTCTGAATCCAACTTTGATACCACTAAATACACAATAATAACATCCCAGCTGCTTATGTCAACACTCATATTTTTAAGTGACTTTAAACATGTAGAAGTTGCGTCTAATATATGCTTAATAGCGGAAGCGGACTCTGTGTTAATCTTCTTTAGTGAAAACCAATTTCTTAAGATTGAATTGCAATTGTATCTTTTATTATTATAACGTTGAACTAATTGGTTCCATGCGTCGTTATAATTGGAATCAGTTATTGAATAATTGCGTAATAGATTTAATGGCTCACCCGACAAATTTCCTTTTAAATAATGTAATTTTTGCACTGATGTTATGCTCGGGTTATTATGTATTAAAGAACCAAACATATCAAAAAACGTTTGCCAATCTTCATATTTGCCACTAAAAGTCGGTAGATTAATTCGCGGTAACTTCACGTCACAACCGGAGGTAGGTATTTCAGTTACACTTTTAAACTCCGCTGACTTATTTTCACACTTAAATTCACTCATAGCTTCCAACAGGGTACATCTGTACAATACATAACATTCTTCAAACTCTTCATATAACCCTTTCGTGAAATAATCCAATGTCTTTTTATTATCTTTTGACGCAATTAGTAATATTTCCTTATGACCGGCACGAAAATCACTCCACATTTGTTCCGCTATTCCCAACCGCGTCTCAATATAAGCTGGTTTCAATCTTTCTTTCGGTGTCTTTTTGTAGTTTTTCTCGGACTTTTTCATATTCTCAAACAATTCATCTTGTACCGCAATAGTCTTCAATAATTCCGCCATGTTGAATCCCACAGAACCGTAACACAATAACCGGCGACTCACAACTTTGTTTACTCAGTTTAAACTCGTAATGAAACTCAAATAATGTTAATTATAAAACTCGTAATAACTAATAACGCCACTCGCGCGGTTCACTCGCATCGCCTGTCCGCCTCAAGATATCCGGCTTGAAATTGGACCATATTTTTACGGGATAAGGTCGATGATACTCGCGGTTCAGGAGGGATTGACAATTAAAAACGAACTACTCTCACTGACGGTTTATTTTCAACTAACTCGTGGACTGTACATTAAGACATAGATGTGTGAGCGCGTAGGTATAATTGAATGAACAGCCACTAACCCCACCAATCCGCATTGAAGCTGCGAGGTGGAGTATGCTCCGCAGCTGTTTCTTTGGAGGAGCAGCTGTTTCTCCGTGCTTGCCGTGGGTGAAAAAGAAAACGTGTTTTTTTTAACAATTTAAAATTCTACAATTTAAATCCTTCTAAGCTCACAAATTCGCAAAGGACGTAAAACTCGCTACGAAACGCTCGCTGTTTAACGATCCCGATTGGGTAATCCACTGCATGTCAACCCACTTCCTGTTCCCGCGAATCATTATCCCACCAGACGGCTCGTAAAGGCGCGGTCTTAGTGAGCGCACGCGATTTTGCTATTCTTCTCTTCTTTGAATGTTAGACTCTTCTGGGGTGCCGGGGGCGGGCGACAACCATTCTAAACCTCATATTCATAACAATTTTAAAAGCCTTCTCTAATATTAATAAGCTGAATTGTTTGTTTCTTTGTTCGAATTGAAACAAGAAATTTTGTGTTGAATAGTCCATTTGTTGAAGAAGACTCTTAAGCTATATAACAAGCTACGACCAATAGGAGTGAAGCATAATGCAAAATTTTGCTAAAACGGGAATAAATGTTCCTTTTGAGACCTTCCGCTGCGTGCTGTGTAAACGGTTAAAGTTAAGCAAAAATTAAGTATGACGGAATTGTTCCCCTTTAAAAGTTCTAAAATGAAGTTCACGACAGCATATGTCTATCTTTTAAGGTTGGCTCACTATAATCTTTTTTGTAGTAATCAAATATCAAGATATAGGTAATGTTACACCAAGGTGAAGGTACCTGTTACGCGCCCTTCGATTTGGTGGATTCGAAGAGTACAATCTGAGTGTATTTGCTAATGGAAGCCTATTTCCAGCAGTGTCTGACGTATGCTGAGTACGTACGTATGTGTTGCTACTACCACAGAATAATAGTCTAATACTTAGAATGGATGGGCAACAAGCTATGAGTCTATACTTAACATTATAAAAATGAATCGCAAAATGTGTTGGTAAGCGCATAACTTGAAAATTCATCCCCTAAGGGGGTAAAACGGGGGTGCAAAGTTTTGAAGCCGTTTTTGAAGTCAGTGAATGTGTAACGCGAGCGAAGCTGCGGGCGTCCACTAGTACTAACATGAAAAGAGGAAAGATTTGTATGTAATGTTTACACACAAAAACTACTGGACCGATTTCAAAAATTCTTTCACCATTAGAAAGCTGCAGCTTCACTGGGTGACATAGGCTATATATATTACTAGGTGTAAACGAAACTATTGTTATGTCTAATTTCACGCGAGCGAAGCTGCGGGCGTCCACCAGTCATTAATAACGCGGGATATTAGCGGGCAACAACTAGTTAAAACTATCAAGCGTTTTTGTCACTTTCTGTCAATTCTGAATTGAGTTTGTTTAAAGAAAAAAAACACTTAGGCAAAAGTAGGTTTATTAATTTGTTATGAATAAGACGATAATTCTGTAACACTCACATTCTTCTTAATTCAATACCACTTTTAACCAGTTATATTAATAGATCCCTATAAGAAGAAGCTTATCGCCAAACACTCCGACGTAACTGCTGGGAATTTCATGTTATAGAAACCCAATAATACCTACTTTCCGCGACCCGGAGATTGAACCCATCTTGATGATTGATTGAATTGATCTCTAGCTTAGCAGTCCCACTTTCAACCACTAGACTTTATACTTCCTATACACTTTTAAGTTATATAAATCGCTTTCTGCTTATATCTTAGGCCGTGCCCAAAAACTCGCGTCTTTCCCAGTGTCATACCGTATTCATGGGATTTAGAGATATTGCGGCGCTCAGCCTTCCATTGTGTTTTTGTCTAACCCCAAATTTTACCAGCACTACATTGCACCACCACGTTAAACAAGCTTACGTAACCCCTTCATAACACAGGCGATTTATTAAATTCTGCTTAGGTAGGACGCATAAAAAGTAATGGTAACATCGGTTGGTACGGGAGAGGATATTAGAAAAGCTAATATAGATATTTTTTTACATTGGGATGAAAGGAAAAGTTTAATTATAGCAAATTATGACACGTAGAGAAAGTCCTCGAGTGACTTGGTGGATTTGCGTAAATGGTGGACAAATTTTCTTTGCTGCAACCTATAGCGTCCCACTGCTGGGCACGGGTCTATACCGCAAATAAATTTGGGGGAGCTCAAGAGCATACTCCACCACGCTGCTCCAATGCGGATTGGTCCACTTAAGCCACCCGAAGACTTAACGATTGTTTCAACCATTAAAAACAACCGGGACCGACGGCTTAACGTGCTCTCCGAAGCACGGTAGCGCTCATTTTTTACCACTAGCGGTCACCCATCCACAAACCGACCGCGGCCGTCCTTGCTTAACTCTGTCGATCATATTGAATCGACTCGAGCCATTGGGCTCTGGACATAGGTTATTAGCGCGTTCAGGTGGGATTTGAACCTGGTTCCTCTCGGGAGGCTGAAACTCAGCCAGGCTACCAGTGTTATAGGTAACAACTCGTTCAATTACGAAAAACATTTCGAGTCTCCAGTCTTATCCGCGACACTTTACTCCCATCAAAACATGTCAATCAATTGTCAAGACATATTGAGTTTTATCTCTTCGTTATAGAGCACAATTTAGCCCGAACGGTGCTTGTTAAAAACCGTATGTTCCATTATGTACGGGGCGCTGCAACCGATACTCGATACACGTATGCTAATGCCGAATGCGATGCTAGACTGATACGGGGCAGAGTTAACAATCTCCACAAACTTTCAGGGAATTTAATTTATCCGGGCGGGATACCTGGGGTAACCCTGGATCTTAGGAATTTCAATATCATCCAAGAAGTTTGTTATGAACATTATTGCAAGGTGCGATTTGATCCCCAACATTCATATGTCGACGAAATTCTGCTACTAACATACCAAGTAATAATTCAATTTCGAGAAGAAATGGCAAATTACAAATAGTTGCATGCAAACCGCACCGTGGGCACGTAAAGCCGTCGGTCCCGGTTGTTTTCAATGCTGGAAACAGTTGTTAAGCCTTGTCGAAGACCTCGGGTGGCTTGAGAACATTCGACACTGGGTTGGCCACTAACCCCTCCACCAATCCGCATTGGAGCAGCGTGGTGAAGTATGCTCTAGACCTCCCGCAGAAGTGTCTGTGGGGGAAACCCGTGCCCAGCAGTGGGACGTCTATGGGTCGCAGCGAAACCGCACCGTTGCGGTCAGTGTTGTGGGCAAAGCACGCAGTACATACGGGCCACTAATGAGGCTGCATCATCAGCAGAACCTATGACTATCTCACTGTTGGGCACCAGTCTCATATCGGAATGAGAGGGTGCAAGGCCACTGTCCACCACGGTAGCCAATTGCCTATTGGCAGACTTCAAGTGCCTTTACGAACATTATGGTGAACTCTCAGATGTGCAGGTTTCCTTAGTGTGTTTTCCTTTACAAGGGACAACTGTAGCTCAAAGGACACATTACTTGAAAATTAATGAAGGAACGCCGTTAAAACTTGAACCTGAACCACATAGATTGAAAGATCGAATTTTAGCCACCGGGCTATATAAACAAACTAGCTTTTACCCGCAGCTCCACCCGCGTGGTCAAATGGAATTAACAATGTGGTCAAAGGGAATAACCATCTATTAACAACATCCGGAACTAAATATCTAGTTAATAACAAAACATCGATATCTTCCCATGGGGATGTTTTACCGCGGTAAAAAGTACGTCGTCGTCACTCTCCACCCTCCTCACTATCTCCACACACAAAAACCATACCATATAATAGCTTCGTTGCGACGTGAAAGCCGGACAAACAAACAAACAAACAAACAAAAAAACACACTTTCACATTTATAATATTAGTATGGATGTTTAACTGAAAATGGTCGTAATTGTACCAACTTGCAGCTGAAACAGCAAAACACCTGAAGTCGAAGTTCTAGGATTCAATAAATTCCTGGGAAGTCCCTAAAGGCTCCTCGCACAACTCGGGAACTCTGGGAATAAGTTTGTCACGGAAGAATTAGTTCTGTGTATTATACGACGTCAGGAGCTAATCATATATCACGAAGTTTCGATATTGTTGGTACAAGGAGCAACTCCACAAGTTTGGAAACATACGGGCGTGTATTTGGTACCGTTCTGCTGCGTGCTTCTTTTTCTGGTAAACATGTAAATGTTTAAGTATACATCCACCACCACCCTTTCTTTGTCCCACTGTTGGACACGGGTCTCCTCTCAGAATGGGAGGGATTAGTCCACCACGCTGGCCAAGTGTGGATTGGCAGACTTCACTTTAAGTTTATGTAAATAAAGAATCAATTATAATCTCCAATTATAATTATTATTTAAAAAACCAAAATATTCCTTGCAGTACTAATCATAAGTCAAATTGATGTGCATCAAATTATAGGAAACTTGAGTGAGATTTCTCACTAATAACAATCTCGCGAATAACATAGTAATTCATAAAACATCTTAGCATTTTTAACCATAGAATGTCGTCGATCTATTTTCATTGATCTCTTGCCCGCACTTTTTAGATACTTTATTTCTGCTTTCATGCTATTCCGGTGTCAATTTCCCTCCCGTACGTTTGGCCGTCGCAGCAATGTATGATGCGACCGCGTCAAGTTGCTATAACTTAATAAATTCGAGCGCAGGTTATTGGCTTGTGTCGTGCACAGTGTGCTTTGTGGAACTTCGTGCTGGTTCGCCAATATACTACATATTTACAAACATTATACCTATATAAACGAATAGATACAAAGCGCCCGTGGCGCGGCAGTTAAATCTATATATATAAAAGGAGAAGGTGACTGACTGACTGACTGACTGACTGACTGACATATCAACGCAGGGCCTAAACTATAAGGGCTAGAAACTTGAAATTTTGCACAGGGGTTCCTTTTATAACGTAGGGGAGCACTTAGAAAGGATTTTTGAAAATTCACCCTCTAAGGGGGTAAAACGGGGGTGCAAAGTTAGTATGAAACTTTGCCGTTTTTGATGTTATTCGAATGAAATTTAGTACCTATGAAGGTTTTTTATTGAGTTTTGAAAATGATCTCTTAAGGGGGGTAAAAGGGGGGTGCAAAGTTAGTAGGTATAAAAGTTTTTCGTATATACCTACATTATTTCAATGAAATTTTATATTTAGGTTATGTTACGTATAATTCCACGCGAGCGAAGCGACATATCAACGCAGGGCCTAAACTATAAGGGCTAGAAACTTGAAATTTTGCACAGGGGTTCCTTTTATAACGTAGGGGAGCACTAAGAAAGGATTTTTGAAAATTCACCCCCTTAGGGGGTAAAACGGGGGTGCAAAGTTAGTATGAAACTTTGCCGTTTTTGGAGTCAAGTGGGCAACCCGAACGCAGGCAGACGTCGTTAATGGGTCTAATTCTACGCGAGCGAAGCTGTGGGCGCCCACTAGTTTTGTATACGTAATAATCAAGATATAACTTGAAATTCATAACGGCTTAGAATTTATGTTGTCGACTGTACGTAGCAAGCGAAACTTCACTGTTTTGTGAAAACAAATTATTTAAGCTCTACTAATAGTTCCTCGTACACTGCCTACAGTTAGTGCAGGACAACTTGTAGAGACATCTAGCCCGGGCTTTCAGCTACAGAGTTGGGCTAATACTATTAACATGCCTATTATGCGGTAACTTCGTCTCGCATGTGTTCAACGAATGGACACACTAACGTTTGAATGAATTACTCTCAACTTCAAACTAATAAAGTTTTATGTTGCACTAGCTTTTAGCCGCGGCTCCGCCCGCGTGGTCAAAGGGAATTAACAATGAGTTGTTCATCATACATGACACATTTTTGGTGGATGAATAGTGACAGTTCCACGATTAAAAGATACTAAGGTAAGAACTTGCAAATTAATTTTACTAACGCCATCTATCAACAACATCAATCTCAATCAATATCTCCCCATGGGGATGTATTACCGCGGCAAAAAGTAGCCTACGTCACTCTCCACCCTCCTCACTATCTCCACACAAAAAACCATACCATATAATTGCTTCGTTACGACGTGAAAGCCGGACAAACAAACAAACAAACACACTTTCACATTTATAATATTAGTATGGATTTCAGTGTTCCTACTGAAGAAACTTTTTAACACGCTTTCATTAGCTTGGTTTAAACTATGTATATGCTTATCGTAATCTTTCAACGTGATTTTCATCCACATCAAAAGGTCGGATTAATTTGAAACTTTGAACACTTATCATGGACCGATGACAATGCAATAATTAAAAAAAATACAGAAAATTAAAAAATCTATATTTCAGTTCTATCTTCTATAATTACAAAAGCGTATTTTTTTTGTTTTGTTTTTACGATGTTGTTTATGGGTATAAAATAGCAAATGAGCATGCAGCAATAGTCATCTGCTGCGACCCATGACAACTGTGACAGACTGAACAAAAATAAATAAACACTCACACTTAAGTGAACGATACTCACTCCCACCTGGTAGGCCTGTGTTTCGGGCCTGGGCTGGGGTGCGAACCCGGGACTACAGCGTCACGGAGTCGTCAAAATACTATTTCAATGACGCCTCTATACTTAGCGAGCTCTGCAGTTGATTTTTCCGCCTTTATTGGCGCACAACGATCCCGATGGCGAATTAGATTTCAATTGCATGCGATACGAGCTGGCTCTATGTCCGTCTGTAAATGTTTGCCGTACAGGCGTACACCCACCGTACATCCGTACAACATCCACACAGCACCGCACACTCCGTACAGTCGTACGACAGCCTACATACATCCGCTCTCAGCTTATTGAATCAAAGTCACACTGACTCTATTGAGACTCGAAGGCTCTGTATTACGGATACTTTAAATTAGGTTATGTTGAAATGTACTTCTGAGAGATAATGTAAAAGATTGTATGTAGATTTATAAAGAGCTGCAAGAAATGAATTAATAATATATAAAATTACATCCACTACATTCATTACACCCTTACTTTGGTCCCACTGTTGGGCACAGTTGGCCCTTCCGCCTATCAACAAAATACCATAAGGCATTAAGTCCGCCTATTGTATATCTCTTTAGAGGTGTCAATAAAGTTGTATAAATTAATAATATAATATGAAAAATCCATACAAAATTAAATTTAATCCAGCGTTCCAAGGAAACCTCCGTCGTAATTACTCTAATAATTAATTAGTTTTTTGTCGTCTTGCAACGTTAACATAATTAACATTATGAAACAGTTCACTCGTGGAGTTCTGTGTCGTAGCATCAAAAACCTGCTACTGATTTATAAGAATTTGAATTCCTTATTTTTATTTTATTTATTTAATAATTTATGTACACACTTTAGTTAGGAAATTGGTACAATATATAACACAGGAAGAAAATTCTTTTTGTTGAAAAAGTTTATGGATCGCTGTTAAGTTTTTTAAAAATACCTTCAAACGTCCAAAATACATCGTCTTTGAAGTTGGCCGATGACTCCTTCGCTCATTGGCTCTTGAATATCTGGAACATTCTCCAGGCCCTCGGAGTGAGAAGAGAAGTGCCCAGCGGTGGGAGGGCAATATTTTTCAGCCAGTCTCTCTACTCTCTACAAGTCGGTTTCCTCATTGCTGAGGGTCGTGACCACCACTAAGCACTTTCAACTTGCAAAAAGGGGTTTTTTCATGGGAGAATAAGCACGGTAGGTTCCCACGTCTTTCCGCGTCAGTATTTTAGAGGGGATTTAGATGTTAACCTCACAGCCACTGGTTGCCGCTCCTTGAACTCAGGTTAATCAAGGAGTTGTCGGGTTATTTACCGCCGCTCGATACTCGGCGTTGACATTTTACGGCAGGTCATGTCTCTCCTGACCAACCCTCCTCCTTTCTCATCCGGGCTCGGGACCGGCTACGGCGGAGTTGAATAGCAAGTCATGCCAGGATGAAAGCAGAACCACTAAAGAGTAAACACGACTCGTACTTAACCGTATTCCTATTTTTATTTCATTAAAACAACGATAACGTGCAAGCAGGTCAGTCTCGAAAAGGTTTCCCGCTCTTTGTTGCTTCATTAAGAGGACAGGACCAAGGTTTGTTTATGAAGAAAACTGGGTTTCATATTGTGAAGAGTGGACTTGTAAAATAAGATACTGAATCATGAAGGTAACAGAATATACCTACCTTGTTTACTTTATATTATCTATATATATAAAAGGATAAGCTGACTGACTGACTGACTGAATGACTGACTGACATATCAACGCAGGGTCTAAACTATAAGGGTTAGAATCTTGAAATTTTGCACAGGGGTTCCTTTATAACGTAGGGGAGCACTAAGAAAGGATTTTTGAAAATTCACCCCCTAGGGGGTAAAACGTGGGTGCAAAGTTAGTATGAAACTTTGCCGTTTTTGAAGTTAGTGAATGTCTAATTCCACGCGAACGTAGCTGCGGACGTCCACTAGTTGTAATATAAATACGTGAAGCAAAAACTTTTGACCTCTCTTTACGAATATTACATGAACCAACGACCAACAGTGAAATTTGGTAGAGTTAAAGTGTAAATGAACAATAAGTGCAGAGAGCTGAAATTTTTAAATAATACTAGTGAACGCCCGCAGCTTCGCTTGCGTGGAATTAGACATAATAATAGATTCTTCTAAACGCGTTAACTATAGGTCCAGTAACGAATCCGTAAATGTGTAATCCGCTATGTTTATTTTACACCCCTAAGGCACTAAGGGTAACATTTTAACAAACTCTAATGCCATATTTATTTATATCTAATCAACAGTCTAAAATATAAATTTTATGCTTCTAGTTCTTAATATTTTAATACAACCATTCATCCCCGTTTTCAACCATTTACAACACTTTTTTCCAATTAAAAAGTAGCCTATGTCCTTTCTCAGGCTCTAGACTATCTATGTACCGAATTTCATTTAAATCGGTCCCGGTAATTTTGGCGTGAAAGCTTACAGCAGACAGAGTTACTTTCGCATTTATAATATTAGGGATAGATACGTGAAGCAAAAACTTTCGACCCCTCTCTTCGAATATTACGTGGACCAACGACCAACAGTGAAATTTGCCAGAGTTAAAATGACAAGCAGTGCAGGGTGCTGAAATTTTTATATATGTATTGAACAAATAAAAGAAAATGACATAACATACACCACCATTGGTTTGACACACACAAATACAAACCTGAACCAACCGAGTGAGAGCCCTGTTTGATAGCCGCTGGGCTGTCAAGCTTATAGTAGATTCGCATATCAAACCTTACATACCCGTATAATAATCTCTGGAGGAATGGCTCAGATTACAGATTACGGAATCTGAGAGGAATTGAGTCTCATTTACAAGCGTGCTCCTAATTATGACATCCACGCTACGTTCGTTAGTCGAATACAGCCCGAACCGTTAGGGTATCCTCACACGACCGACATTTCAACCATTGTCAAAGTCAAAGTCAAATAATTTATTTCGCTATGAGGTGATTGGACACGCTTAACGAAAGTCTAGGTAACTACAAACTACTTAAAGAAAAGAGATATAATGCTATTCTAAACTGATCAATATAAGGCAAAGGATTAGCTATTGATCATTGAACGAATAACTAATCCTACACGAGTGCCTTACCTGCCTTAAGGCTAATTTACAATAATTAATTACACTAAGCTAATCTATAAAGTCAAGATAGACTATCTATCTGGTCATCGGCTTTAGGAAGAATGATTTACAATATTCTTATCCTATGCCCTAGTGTAGGCCGAGAGAGAAAAAAGCCGGAGGAAAAGTACTCTCGGTACTTCTGTACAAAATGTACAGTATGACCATGACAATATGACAACCGATTATGATCGACAGAATGGACTAAAAGGAAACATTATCTTACTTTTTTTTATGGTTACAAGATAGCAAACGAGCTTGCAGCAACACCACTCCACTGCCGCTCAATGTTTAATGTTCAACATGCTAAGTAAATGAAAACAACTGTTGACCTTTCTCTGTATATTATTAATTTATCATAATAGGCAAATCCCGTTCATATTAAGTAGGCATAGTAATGGAATCATTCAAAGAGCCCGTTAAAAGTCAAAGTCAAAGTTATTTATTTGCAGGATAAGGTACAGTAAGTCGGTCAAAAAGTCTTTTGTGTGATTCGCCCTTTGTGTTCCGCCTTCGAGGCACCGATGTAGCGTCTTCAGTGTAACTTATTCAGTGCTAATTAAAAAATTCTGAAACATTAATTGGGAACAGTGAAACTTCTTAAGCTTTGTCTGAGGTAGTAAGTTATTATCACAGTACACTAACTAGATAGTTCTTTATGACGTATGGGGTGATTAACAAACGCTGGCACTATTACACTAACTTTATACTAACTTATACTGTGAAAATTTTAGGAGTCTATCCTTCCTATTTCCATTTTTTATGGGTATAAGATAGGCAACGAGTTTGCAGTATCATTCGCTGCCCATAAAATTGTGTCTGACTTTGAACAAGACTCAAATAGGGACTGGGGTGGTTAGTCCAGTTAGCTGAAAGAGTTAAATAATAGAACATTTGTTGGTCAGTTCGTTAGAGAGTATGAGGTATGGGGACTGTTAGTAATAGTTAGTTCTGTTAGTTGGTGATAGTAATAGGCCAGTTAGTGATTATTAGTAAGAGTTTCGTTCCAAGTCAGTCACAAAAGTGTTGGTTGGTGAATGGAAAGGTAAAGAAGTGTAACCGGAAACCACACCTTTCCACACCGGACCACAATTACTAACTTATTCTTTTTATTTTATTTTATTTTTATTTGGGAAACAAACAACAACAACAACAACTACTAATTAATAAAATATTACAAAGATGAAAAAAAAGAAATAAAAAAATTACTGAATATTCAGACCTATTAGCGCCTGTTTAAGCTCCCGTTTATATTTTCCTATTGGGCAATTAAAACTATATATATCAATGCTCTCTATTATTATTCCCATCCATCCATCAGCCTTTTGAGGTCCACAGCTGGACATAGGCCTCTCCTAAACGACACCACTCCGACCGGTCCTGTGCCTTCTGAAACCAGCGGTTTCCCGCCGTCTTCTTCAGGTCGTCTGTCCATCTAGTCGAAGGGCGACCTGTGCTCCTTTTTCCGAGTCGTGGTCTCCATTCGAGGACTTTTCTCCCCCTATTATTATTACTTCAATTAAAAAGTACACTTCAGGCGTGGTTCATTAATCAAGAAACATAAATGTGACTTAGAGAATAATGCCCTCGCGTTTGCACAGTTCCGCGTCGTTACCCAGCTGTCTGTCTGTATGTTGCAGTTTAATTAGTTGCGTTTGTTCAACAATAGCACAACTACGAACAACTCCGGCGCTCGCTAGTTAGTATAATGAATCGAGTGAGGGTTAAGTCATCTTTTGTACGGAGCTAAGTTTATAATGCTGCCTTTACTCTGGCTGATGTATGTGCGAACTTATGCACAGGAAATAAAATAAAAAATACGTGTTAAACGAATTTTATAAGAATGACTGAAGAAGAACTGATCCCGCAAACGTTGTTCTGCCATATGAAATGTCAAAGTGACGCGACACTTCATGTAAATGATAATTTATACAACATTATTTTAGTATTAAATAATGTTTAAAAAACCCTTTAAAACATTTTCCAGAGGACGAAAATGTGAATCTAAACCATTCTCGAATCCCCTTGAACGCACACAAAAAAATTCATCAACATCTATCCAGCCGTTTAGGAGGAGTTCACTGTCATACACACGTACACAAGAAATATATATAATTAAGATACAAATTGTGTTTAGTTTACTGGTACTGTAAAAACAAAGCTCATAGGAATTAAAATATTAAATAGTCAAACATTAAAAACTAAAATTGCTAACGATAGCAAACGAACATTTAACTACATTCATCCTGCCGCCACTGAACATTGAACAGGATTGAAAATACTAGTTTAATTAAAATATCTTAAAAGAACTATTAGTTAGTAAATTAGTTAAAAAAACCATTAAAAATTAAGGTGGTGTTTGTAAAGTCAAAGTCAAAGTCAAAGTCAAATAATTTATATCGCTATGAGGTGATTAGACACGCTTAACGAAAGTCTAGGTAACTAAAAACTACTTAAACTACTAACTGATCTATATAAGGCAAAGGAGAATTGGTTTCATTTCTCAGTGTTAGTAGTCCAGTAAGTTTCATAAGCTCGTTGTTAGTAATAGCAAAGCATCAGTTTGCTCCGTAGTAATGCTTGGCTTCAGATACGCTTCTTGTTTAAAGCAATTCTTTATAATAATAATAATAAATATCTTGGGCATTCTCACACACGGTCATCTGACCCCAAAGTAGGCGCGAGCCTGTGTTATGGGTGTCAGAGACTGATATACATACATAAATGTTTTTAAATACATACTTAAATAGATAATATTAACGTACAGACACAGAACAAATACAAGTGTTCGTCACACGAATATTTGTCCTGCGTGGGATTCGAACCCACGACCCCTGGCGCAACAGACAGGGTCACTACCGATTGCGCCAGCGGGCCCGTCGATAGTGGGTGTTAAATTGTATGTGTCTGACACAAACCTACGCCTATAGCGTTAGCTTATATTGAAAGAATATAACTTACTAACTGTGGAAGATTTTATAGAATACATTTAATGAATCCAAATAAAATTGTAATGCAATACTCACTTGAAATACCATACGAAGACTCACAGTTTTAATCAAAAGTCGGCAGTCTTAATCATAACTCAAACTTGAGGAACAACAACAATATAAGTTATGAAAACAATATCCCGGAGTGTAGAGGCGATGTAGAGCTTGGTATCGTGCCATTGAGTGTTTAAAATGGAGTGGACAACTAAAAAAAAAGGTTGACGATTCTGAAATGAAAGTGGTAATTTTTGTAAGTACGTCTTAGCGACCGTTTTTAATTCAAAAGAAGGTTATCAATTTATCTGGATATCATCTGATTTTATAATAAAACTAGTGGACGCTCGCAGCTTCGCTCGCTGAATTAGACATTCACTAACTTCAAAAACGGCAAAGTTTCTAACTTTGCACCCCCGTTTTACCCCCTTTGGGGGTGAATTTTCAAAAATCCTTTCTTAGTGCTCCCCTAAGTTATAAAAGGAACCCCTGTGCAAAATTTCAAGTTTCTAACCCTTATAGTTTAGGCCCTGCGTTGATATGTCAGTCAGTCAATCAGTCAGTAAGTCAGTCAGTCAATCAGTCAGTCAGTCAGCTTCTCCTTTTATATAATAGAATAATAACAGTTGTTTCTAAAAATTGCATTGTTTTAATTTTTTCAAGATTTTCAATTTACAACTGTAAGGAATTTAAAAAAAATGTCATCTCTAATACCCATTACATATCTCAATGTATTATTCCAAGTTACGTGAGAGCTAACGATACTAATTCAAAGTACAACGGGAGTGAAGTTTTAATAACAGTACGTGCTCTGCCTTTCTGGAGAGTATAGAGTAAGTGTAAAGTGCACTTGCAAGTGTACAAGTGTGTACAAGTGTCCACCGGGCAAAAAATGAACAGAGTTAGTTCTCCTCGTACTCCCTCGATGCTTTGTGCGATACACACGGCGATGGAGAATGACTATAAAAATAATTAAATATCGTGGACATCAATACACGGCCATCTGATTTTTGACGGCCATTTTGTCCTGGGTGTTCAAATTCAAACCCGGCGTAGAAGGCAGGGTCACTACCAATTGCGCCAACGGGCCTGACAATTATTTATATTTTATTTTAGGAATATAAGGTAGCAAACGAGCTTGCACCCTTTCGCTACCGCCCGTGACAACTATTGCAAACTATGCAAACTTTAGTTAAAGGATATTGAGAGGAACATGAGTTATCAGTTAGTTATTTAGTGGGTAAGGCTACCTTTATAGACACGTTATTCGTTTAGTTATTTTTAGAACATACTACGACTAACTAAATAAATCAAAATTGTATCATGAATCAAAGTTTCAACCGTTTAATGTTTTAATAATTGTTTAATGTTAAACTATCTATAAATTAAAAAACATAATACTATGGGTGTCAGAGACTGATACATACATACTTATATAGATAATTAACATCCACACAGAACAAACACAATTGTTCGTCACACGAATGTTTGTCCTGAGTGGGATTCGAACCCAAGACCCCTGGCGCAATAGTGACTGATGATATCTATCTATAATGATACTTTTGAATTGTCTGTGTGTCCCAAGTTTCCCTCCAGCACACTCGTCGAGAACAACCAATTAATCTTTCATAGCGCTAATAATTTAAACAACACGAGAGAAGAGAAGCCCATTGTTCTGTTCCTTGTAACATTATTAATACTTAATCACACTTCATGAACCTTAAAGTTCTAAGAGGATTTTTCCGTATTACGTATTACGGGTTGCCTTTACTTTATATCGCTAATAGTTGTCCCTCACTATCACATATTAGTTAACTTAGTACTCGTAGTATTTTTTTACTGCATACGTAAAGTGATACAGGTTTTTCATACTGAACCAATTTGCTTCTTTCACTGTTATAAAAAGTGTCATAACTGTTCAAAATCCAAGTAATTTTGAAAGGTTGCGCTGGTTTTGCCACCACCAGCCCTTTCTTTATCCCACAGCTGGTAAAATAACGTCATTGGTATAAGAAGCTAAATTCTCATTCACTGAGCTATCATAGCAACGATGGGATAAATTCAATCGGTTACAAAATCCGACCAAGCTATTCCCCTGTTTTCCCAACAACATGTAAACTTATTTGCACCGGAGAATGTTTCACCGCCCAGTCTATTATATGCGGATTATACCAGATTTTGAGTTTCTAAGCATCTACTACAAAATCAATATTCTTGCAGTTCTATTTTACTATCGGTACAACCAATGCGTACTTCATACTTGTTCTTGGTAAGAACCGGAAATACTAAAACCGCAATGTACTGTAAAACATTTTGTGCATCAAATAGATGCAAATTGCATGTTTAAGCAACGTGGTAGGATGTAATGTGGTGGTTGTGTATGCGCCGCTAGTGCAGAAGGTAATAATACTAAGTATAGCGGAGGATATCAATATGGTTATGGTTTTATGAACAGTATGGCATTCTTTAGGTGGTAGAGCCTATACGGAACATTTACACATATGGTACATATAAGAATGTACTGGTGCTGTGTACAGCACGACCCCAAAGAAAGGACAAAGTATATTTTTTGCCGTGTTATAATTATTTTAACGATTGCTTTAAATCTAGCTAGCAATCTTTTAAGATACTTTTGCACAATTTTCTTTCTCCGACCGTCTTTACTCTAAGAGATTGGACTAAGTACTAAGCTAGAAGTACTTAATAACCACTTCACTTAGCAACACTTATTTTCTTAAGGAATAGACGCATTTTTTTCCAATCTCTCTAAGTACAGTTCAAGGTTATAGATAGAAACGAAACGAGATCTGGAGAGAGAGAAACGATGTCTGGAAGACGGTTTTAGCAAATTTCGGATCCTGTCCCACAGCAAAATCCCGAGCATATCTCCCTCCATAGCGCGCTGAGCGACTATGAGCTTGCGAATAAGACATACGGTAAAGACATACATACACACACGCACACACGCACGCAAGCAGACATGCAACCCAATGCAAGTGTAGTTTCTTTTGTTCTGTTTGATCTGTATAAAATAAAATAAATTAGGTTAAATGTTAATAGGTTTATTACTTTTAGTTCTACTATACGACTTATATCAGTTGGCGTGGGGGAACAACAGACACATACCCGCCTTCCACCTCAGGGTATAGGGGCTGCCTGAAAACTAGCGCTACACAGGTCTCTGGCCCCGGAGTAGCAACAGCTGAGACAGCTCCTGTTATCATTTTGTTTTTTAAATTGTTTTTGTATTGCTTCACTGCGACCCATAGGCGTCCCACTGTTGGGCTCGAATGAGAGGTGGAATTTCAACCACTGAGCTACTGAGGTACTCGTACTTTCAAACAAGCAAATGTAATAATTTAAACCAAGTTGCCAGCAACAGGACGCCCGGCTGGTAATGCTATGCTGTAGCGCTACGACCGCTACGAGCTACGGCGGCGCTACGAGCTACGCCGCTACGAGCTACGGCGGTGCCACGAGCTACGTCGCTACGAGCTACGGCGCTACGACGGCTTTCCAGCACACATTAACATATAAATAGCTGTTTACGTGTTAAGCTGGCAAGTATGAGAGGTATCACAGTTTTCAGGCTACTGTGTTACAATTTAATAACACCACAGCTTACTCAGTTTTACTACTCACACATAACACTATGTGTGATGTGACAGTGTGAGTAGTAACTGAGTCGGGCAGCAACTGAATATTTGGTTTTTCTAACTTAAAACTCCTGGTAGCAGCTCAGAGTCTTTATTTGTGACTTGTGTATGGAAATAGGCTATTAAACACCTTAACTATATAACTAGTGAAAAGTGGGTGTGTACCCACCTCTGCCTGTCCTTTCGAGGATAAACTGGCGTGATATTGTTTATTTATTGTATTCATGTGTGCTTTAATACATCATACATATAATACATATTTGAAAGTGTTAGTCTTGCCCTGTATTTTAGTCTTACCCCATCTCAATTTTTACTTGTATAAAACGAGTTAAAACAAACCAACTAACGCAAAAATTCTCTGCGACCCATAGACGTCCCACTGCTGGGCAGACTGCTGGGCACGGGGTTTCCCCCACAGACACTGCTGGAGGTCTAGAGCATACTCCACCACGCTGCTCCAATGCGAATTGGTGGAGGGGTTAGTGGCCGACCCAGTGGCAGTGGCAAAAATTACTACCAAGAAATGGTAATGTATGGTTCACAGCAACATTTGAGCCGAGTTGTCTGACCATCTTGGTCAGCGTTACTGAGCGGACAAGCGGGGACGCGTCATTACTCGCAGCGGACTCTCACAACTCATATTTACATTACGCTGATTTAACAGACGCCATCTTGTTTTAGCAATATTATGCTAATTTCGCTGCCTTGTGCAAGCGGGATTAATTATTATGAGCTGCGGAATTTCTCTGTAAATTCCCGCCACAAAGGGCAAATTGCTGAAAGGCTTTGTTTTAATAACACTGTTTTTAACGAGCGGGTCAAATAACATTTTGTGTGAAATCCATCGTTTTTTTTAATGAACTGATATTAAATTTTGTTAAACTTTTCAGTTATAAAAAGTTAAACAGTCAAGAGGGTGATTTGTGAAGTATTTATTATGCGGCTGGAAAGCAATGTTAGGTATTTCTCTAGCTCATTGAATATAGGTACTTATTTATTTAAAAATTTGGTTTTAAATAAGCAAAACCGCATCATAAAGTTATATTATAATGGATATTTACAATAAAGATTCAATAATTTTGTCAATTTATTTTTCTAAAAATGCAATAACAGATTTTACTTGCTCTGCACAAAGATGTTGACCTGTCATAGTTGTTGTAACAAAAGCCTCGAAAACGACTCAAGTGAGAAGATTTCTGTTTACTCTCCCCACCAATCCGCATTGGAGCAGCGAGCGTGGTGGAATAAAGTGACAAAAAAGAATTTATTAATTAATAAATCTCATACATGGCACTGGGTGTACATTTGAATAATCAATAATAATATACGTTTCTGTCATACACCTGCTTTTCCACCTTATGTTTGCCAAACATTTTATTCCGCGTGATATTATTATATCACGCGGATTATTATATCCAGGAAATACAGGCAGAGGCTAGTTGCCTGACCCGGGAGTCGAAATCGAAACATAATCAAGAAACACCCGGAAAAAGGAAAATTCATTAAAAAGGTCTGCGTGCCCGGGTCACACTGAGCAGATTAGCGTTTAAATTTTCCATTAGCACCCTAAAAAGGACCATCAATATAATTCGACAAATGGGCACAAAAAGTTTAATTTCAGCAATCGGATTTGTAGCTGTCACACTTGTTTCGATCACATTAACGCCCTTGTCACAGCGCAAGCGAGGAGCGACGAGATGTTGGCACAATCTGCAGACTACCCAGAGATTGCTATTGAAACAATTTTTTAAATAGTTATATTACTCTTTTACTATGAAGCAAATGTACACAGGTAGAGGTACACGTGATTTGTTTTTTAAAACACTCACTTAAATTTTCGGGCTTTAAATCACATTCTAAAAAGTCTTAAACGCCAGATGACGTCATTGGCACGACTGAATACGCTTACACTTAGCTGGCTGTAACTCATTAGTCACCCACTGCTGGGCAGTCTCTTTTCGCAATTAAGAAGGCTTTAGGCTTAGGCATATTCCACCATACTGCTCCAGTACAAATTGGTGGAGGGTTTAGTAACGAAAAAGATTGTCATAAATTTTTTAACGCAAACGTACATAAGGCCTTTAGATTTCCAGTGTTGCAAGTAGTGGACACAGAAAACATTTAACATCCAAGACCCGAGCGAAACATTTATCTACGAAATTATTTAAGTAATTTGACAACTCCGTAGCGTCAGTGACCCTGACTGCCAAACTGCGACTGCAAAATTAATTTAGCAGATGAATAAAATATATGCCCCGATAAACTCAGTCATGGATGTTAAACTGGGTTGTTTTCTGTGTGTGTCCGCCAACTGCAACTTCTGCTGGCTACACGGGGAGTATGTATCGTTTATCTATTTAAAAAAAAAATGTGTGTACTTATGTACACGCGTTAGAAGTTATACTTCTTTGTATAACCTTTGCAAGAACAACCTGCACTGTTGATGTCTTATTTCAATCACCATGACATTGACGTAGTCACAAGAAGAACAACTGAAAATAAATAATTTTCGAGGTGGAAACTAGGCGATCTAGTTAAATAAAGTTTATTTAAATATCACATAAAATCCCGCAGACTTTGACAATAGAAAGTGTACACTGTCAAAACATTTTTTGACAATGTTGACTATAGCTAACTTCATCCTGTTGGTTTTTCGTTTCGGTGTGCGCGCGCATCGTAAAAATTTACTCTCATCATTTTTCCCTAACGCGCCAAAAGAAGTATAACTTCAAAATATAGATACAGGCTTGACTGTGATTCGAACCCGAAACCCGCAGTCGGCAGCTAGCGTCACGCGGCATATGAAACAGTTTACTCGCTAACTTCCAAAGGTGAAACCAATAGTAATTCAATCAAATCGCAAATCCACAAGAAATAAATGAAACGGCCGAACTCGTCGCATTCGCTGACTAATTCACTTACACGAATGGCCAAACTTTTTTCATTTGCAGGTTGGAAGAACCTGTGTAAGATCTACAGCAACATTTTGAAAGACAGATTTATTCTATGTGTGTGAATTTTTACGCTTAACTTATGTATTACTAGTGGACGCCCGCAGCTTCGCTCGCGTAGAATTAGACCCATCAACGACGTCTGACCGCGTTCCGGTTGCCCACTTGACTTCAAAAACGGCAAAGTTTCATACTAAATTTGCACCCCCGTTTTACTCCCTTAGAGGGTGAATTTTCAAAAATCCTTTCTTAGTGCTCCCCTACGTTATAAAAGGAACCCCTGTGCAAAATTTCAAGTTTCTAGCCCTTATAGTTTAGGCCCTGCGTTGATATGTCAGTCAGTCAGTCAGTCAGTCAGTCAGCTTCTCCTTTTATATATATAGATGTGTTAGACGGTCCTTTCAACAAAACAACATTGCAACAAAAATACGTCTGCAGCTATCCACCAAAATCATGACCCTTTCTTCGTCCCACTGCTGGGCATGGGTCTCCTCTCGGAATGAGTGGCCTTTGTCTTAGTACGAGTATGCTCTAGCCCTCCCGCAGCAGTGTCTGTGGGGGAGACCCGTGCCCAGCAGTGGGACATCTATGGGTCGCAGCAAAGAGCGAAGGCCTTCGTCCACCACGCTGGCCAAGTGCGGATTGGCAGAATTCACATGCCTTCAAGAACGTTATGGAGAACTCTCATGCATTCAGGTTTTCTCACGATGCTACCTTCACACATTTACAATGGAAAACATTATTTTTTATAAATCGCACATAACATGAAAAAATCATTGGTGCGTGCCACTTGGGTTTGACCACGGACCGTTAAGCTCCAGCGATCCGCTGCCGCCTATGACATCTGGGACAAACGTTGAACGGACACTGACATCATGCTGCTGCGACCCATAGACGTCCCACTGCTGGGCACGGGTCTCCCCCACAGACACTGCTGCGGGAGGTCTAGAGCATACTCCACCACGCTGCTCCAATGCGGATTGGTGGAGGGGTTAGTGGCCAACCCAGTGTCGAATGTTCTCAAGCCACCCGAAGGTCTTCGACAAGGATTGACGACTGTTTCCACCATTGAAAACAACCGGGACCGACGGCTTTACGTGCCCTCCGAAGCACGGTAGCGTCCATGAAATTTTTTTGCCACTATCGATCACCCATCCACAAACCGACCGCGCCCGTCGTTGCTTAATTATTTCGATCACATTGAATCGATGCGAGCCATTAGGCTATGGACGCTACAACAACTGACATCATATTGACTCCATTTCCAAGAGCGGGCCAATATAGGAATGTGACAATTTAGTACTGATTCAGTCGCATATCAAATAGCAGTTATAGACGTCAGACGCCAAAGCAAATAGTTCCTTGGAATGCCTTTGAGATGTGTGTTATTAAGCTCTGGTTTCCTGTACGTGAGCAATAGAACACGGTGAGTACACGGCTCCTTTGAAGCCTTGATTTGACTGAGGCATTGATATTACAGGCAAGAATAGACCAAGACAGGGGCTAAGTGTTAGTTTGAAGCCAATTTCGAAATTTCGAATCGCACGGCTTTGGTATTCATAGAGTGAAGTAGTGGTAGTGAGGTAGTATTATACTAAATATTGTAAGCGAGTGGCATATGGGGTGATTCTTGGCATAAACGATTGGCTGTCTCGTGTCTGTCCTGATCATGTCATGGTCATACTGTACATTTTTCTGTACAAACCCCGGGAGAGCTCAATACATAACCTATTATTATTAACCTATTATTTTAACCTGTTATTAATTAACCTATTATTGTATAGGCTCCATATAGACTACATCACCCACAATGTAGATAGTAACTTTCCATCTGATATTTATTCAAAACTAAAATGCCTCATGAACGTAATATTTCAGTACAAATTAGCAGATTTAATATTTCGTAGCACTTGCTACGGCGTAGCGGATTTTCGTAGTGCTTGCTACGGCGTCATGTGGTAACCGCATTACAAGCGTAGCAAGTCTCGCCCACTCTCGCTGCAAAACTACGTTTCCATAAAGCTTTCACGTCGAGATATATTTACGTAAACATTCTAATTTACAGGATTCCTTATACGGTTTAAGTAGCTTATTTAAGCTAAGCTACAACACCCAAGTATCCCACTGTTGGGTCTGTCTCTCTCACAACCACTACAGAGATCAGTCCATCCGCAATGTGGGCGATCATCATTCAAGTGCTCATCATCGATTAAAAATCAAAAGATCATTTCAGTGTTTTCTCCAAGTCACAGGATTCATGTAATTTTCCGGGATAAAAATGCATATCTTACTCTCCAATCTGTGTATTACATTTTGAACACATCGTTAAGTAGGGAAAATAGGACGAACCAACAAACCAACAAAAATAATCGATTAAAAATACAACGATATTTACAGTGTTTTGTACAAAAAACTTCAATTTACCGGTATATAAAGTATTCATTCTATACGTACATTATTTTTCTTTATCTCATAAAAACCCGTAAATTGATTGATATAACTCGTTGTGTATTTAAATTCAGATTCATTTTTAATTTTAAATATTATTAAAGGTATTTGTTTACGCTAAATGTAAATCACTACATTAGGGATATACAAAACTTAGTATGGGCTATGTTTATAAATTTCAACCGATTAATTTCGCATACTTTAATGTTGAAAGTCTTACAGACTATTATTTAGTGATGCTTTCTAGTTTTTTTTTTTCAGTTCTTGACTAGTGGTGTATTAACATTATTATTTTATCATACAAAACGTTATTTTGAAATCGATAATTGTTTCCTTTTCCACCTTAACTCCACAAAAGTTGATAGTACCTATAGGCGAGTTTCTCTCTCACACGAGCTATAAAACAGTATAGCTACAGTTTAATCATGAGTCTTATTATTAACGTCAACGTCTTGGTGAATAGAAATACATTTCAAGACCAGAATAGATAGTACTTGCAGCCCAAAGCAGTCACATCCCCTTTACAGCGAATTTTGAAGAGCGTAGAATGACATCATAACTCCGAATAGGAAAATATCTACGATTTCACAGTCCGTATATGATGTTCGAATATTCAACATCACGTGTTTTATACCCAACGACTTTGTCATGTGTTTTGACTGACAGTTGTCTCTCATATTCAAATTGTATGTCCGTATCTTAAAACTATGTTTGGAAAAAATTATCAGTTTTTTATCAATCATGTTTTTTTTTTTTTTTAATTTATCATCATTATAATAGTTAATACTAGGTAATTATTATTACTTAATTAAACTAATCAATGGGATATTTTTAAATAAAAGCTTTTATTTAACTTCACTCGTATGTATGTATGTCCTGGAATCTTGCAATCAATATTTCACCCACTTCCACTGAAGCTATCGAGCTGAAATTTGGCACACATATTTGGTTCCGATGACAATGCATGAAAATAAAAAAAAAGTTTTAAAAAGCTCTTTTAAAAAAAAATATTTAACGGTATAATTTTTTACGTTACGTTTATTTTACAATGAGTACATTTAAGTAAATTAAGAATGTAAAAATCTAGAGGTCCCAATAAACTATTTTATTCTAGTCTATTCTATTCTATACCATAGATCGTGGTCGTGTCGTAGCCTTAACATAAAAAAACACGGCATGCCGGGGGCAGGCGCTGACGTCACTTCCTGGATGAATATCACTGCGAGCGATTTCCAATGCTGCCTGATAAAAATATAAATCAACAGCGTGTTCGCTGCTGTTGGAAATATCTTCAGTCCTCTTCATTATATTCCGTCCATTCATTATACACCGTTCAGTCTGCAGTCAAGGGTCTCACTTTAACGGCTCCTGTACTTGGAACTCTAGCGCTGATTTTCACTTATCCCCATATCGACAGCAAGGTAAAAAAAAAAATGTTTTTTTAATTTTATATCTTGTACATTCTTACACAAGGCCATCTGACCCCAAAGTAGGCGCGAGACTGTAATATGGGTGTCAGAGGCATACATAAATAGATACATAAATAGATGTACAAGGAGATACATAAATAGATATTTTTAAATAAATACATACTTAAATAGATAATATTAACATCTAGACACATAACAAATACAAATGTTCGTCACACGAATGTTTGTCCTGAGTGGGATTCGAACCCACGACCCCAGGCGCAACAGGCAGGTTCAGTACCGATTGTGCCAACGAGCCCACTATATTGTTACGTCGGTGAAGGTATCACATCTCTTACAACCACTTTTCACCACATATATTTTATTCCAATGTTATGGTGAACCATTTGCCAAGCTTCTCCGCCTAGGGCTTTCGGCTTAGACCATCGCATAACCTCTCCAAAATAGATGTTTAAATTATTGAGTGCCAAGACTTCAGTGAAAGTCTTGTAATGAATAAATCAATATCTCGTGAAGGAAACTACGATACGCGGAGGCTAGCGAAAGCGGAACAAGTTGGGAACTCGACTGTAAATAGTTAACTCGCGCAAGCCCACTCGACTGAGCCATTATTAATCTCACTTTGGGATACTTGGCGAGGATAATTATAATTAATTAACTTTTGCGAGCTATATAGGAGGGAGGTTGAGACGGGCTTTTCACATGTCCAAGAACAAAAGATTGCATCTTATTATTATTACAAATATGTATGTGATATTTGGCAGTAATAAGTTAGTCAGTAGGCTCAGTAAGTAAGCCATTAGATATAGCATAGCATAGCATAGCTGGATATAGCCCAGATGCTAACGAACTCGCCTCTTGCTCGAGAGGTCCAGATTCAATTCCAAGCCAGCAGCCGTGGTTCACTCAGTACCACGGCACAGGCTGAGAGTAGTCCCATTTTGTTTCTTTGTAACTTTGGCTTATATTTTTCTTTTGTTTATTTAAGTATTTCTTTTATTGTACCCTTGGGACAAAATAAAGATTTTCTTTCTTTCTTTCTAAATGAATTTTTGAAATCGGTCCAGTAGTTTTTGTGTGAAAACATTACAAACAAATGTTTCGTCTTAATTATTAGTATAGATTTAAATATACCTATGTCAATTGCAGGCATGCACTACTAAAATTTTACTAAACCGAATACTAGTGAGGTAGTAATATTTACTACCGTAATATTTTCCCTCCAAAAAATATAATCCGAAAACCGATTCGAGACTACGTTTTCGGCAACAGAGTATCACATCCTTAATCTTGGCGTATCCTTGACACAAAGTTACGATCTCACTCCAACGGCGACACGTTAAATTATACTTTGAGTGGTAGCAAATAAGGATTGGTTTGCCTCGTATTGAATGTGATAGGGTACACAATTTACAGTATTATGAATGAGCTACGTTGAAGGTAGGAGGCACGTGAATACATAATTGTAGCACCACGCATCCTGTTAATATTAAGCTGGGAGACACACAGACAGAATGGATAGTCTTTGCTTTGGATAGTCTTTGCTTTGGATAGTCTTTGCTTTGGATAGTCTTTGCTTTGGATAGTCTTTGCTTTGGATAGTCTTTGCTTTGTATAGTCTTTGCTTGGATAGTCTTTGCTTTGGATAGTCTTTGCTTTTGATAGTCTTTGCTTTGGATAGTCATTGCTTTGGATAGTCTGTGCTTTGGATAGTCTTCGCTTTGGATAGTCTTTGCTTTGGATAGTCTTTGCTTTGGATAGTCTTCGCTTTGGATAGTCTTTGCTTTGGATAGTCCTCGCTTTGGATAGTCTTTGCTTTGGATAGTCTTTGCTTTGGATAGTCTTTGCTTTGGATAGTCTTCGCTTTGTATGAACGAACGCCGTTCTCGTTCAACAAAAAATATACTTACATACATCAAATAAGCAAACTGGAGGGATTACTTTTATATAGATACTAGTGGACGCCCGCAGCTTCGCTCGCGTGGAATTAGACATAACACTAGTTTCGTTTACACCTAGTAATATTATATAGCCTATGTTACTCAGTGAAGATACAGCTTTCTAATGGTGAAAGATTTTTTGTAATCGGTTATGATATTATCATAATGTTCTCGAAGGCATGTGAAGTCTGCTATTCCGCACTTGGCCAGCGTGGTGGACTATCCTGCCCATTCTGAGAGGTGACCCGTGCCCAACAGTAGGATAAAGAAAGGGTTGTGGTGGTGGATACAAACGCACGGTAATTTTGGTGATAAAATTATATCTTTAAAATTATCTTTCTTTCATTTGACGGGCCCGTTGGCGCAATCGGTAGTGGTCCTGTCTGTTGCGCCAGGGGTCGTGGGTTCGAATCCCACTCAGGACAAATATTCGTGTGACGAACACTTGTATTTGTTCTGTGTCTGGATGTTAATATTATCTATTTATGTATGTATTTAAAATATATATGTATGTATATCAGTCTCTGACATATGACAGGCTCGCGCCTACTTTGGGGTCAGATGGCTGTGTGTCCAAGATATTTATTATATTTATATTACTTATTTCATTTCTTTCTTTGTTCAAACACTCAACACACACGCTTACTAGCCGTGTGTCCGCTTGTTTATTGGTTGTAAATCTGGTAATATTACACAAGTTCTGGGACGTTTTCTGGAGCGTAATGCTAACTGGAGTGCTCATAAAAATGCTTTATTAAAATGTTTATTGTTTACTCCTGCGGTTGAGATGGTACGAAACTTGTTTCTAGTTTAAAACAATGTGAGAGACGAGAGAGACGAGCTACCTACTGCCGTAGCTCTAGGGCCCGGGTTCAATCCCAGGTCGGGGCATTCCAAGTAGTAGCTTGGAGTGTGGCAACACTGGAATTTGGTTTGGATCTTTGTGTGTGCAGGGTTGCTGGATTTTGGGAAATACTTTTCCGTTTGGAAAAGTATTTCATTAAAACAATATTTATTTTCAATATACTTAAACTATTTGGATTGAAAAATGTGTAGGTTAAATTATATGAATTATATAACGTCGCAAAATCTTTGAAATTTCCTGCTTTAGGTATCCCTTATCCTTACCGATTTAATATATAAATGTCAAAGTGTTGGTTTGTCCTTCTTGTCGCGCTTATCGAATATTGATTATTGGTTATCTTTGGTTTAGTTTGCGTATATTAAATATTTAAAAGCACTACTACCTGTAGTTCTGCGGGGAAAACGATTAAATGCTGACGCAGCCGGGGAAAATCTAAAGTGTATAAACATTTGAGTACATTTGAGAGAAAATAATGATTTTCTTTCTTTCTTTCCTTCTTTCTTTCTTTCTTTCTTTCTTTCTTTGTAAATAAATAATTTACAAAACAATAAAATTATCACAAGCAACCTCTGAAAAGATATTTCCTGTTCCTTTTTTTGTTGGGAGCAACTTTGAAGATATTTTATTACATAAAACGGCATGTTTGTCATAAAATAATGAATCAGTTGTGACGAACGTCAAGCGTGATACTTCGGCCGAGGACTGACTTCGCTTTTGATTTTGGCCTATTTGCTTGGCTGGCTGCAATCTAATCTTGAGATACCATCTGCCTTTCGTCCTGTAATCTGGAGGTCTATACGCTATTGTGCAACTGTGAAATATGGGATCGTACCGAAAACCAGCGGTCTCATGGTTCTCCACGGCTAATCATACGGCCTCTGTTAGCAAGTACTTTAAATTTTTAATTGAATAAATGTAGTTTTAATTTTAGTCTGTTTTAAGTCAAAATAAACATTATAATTTAATAAACTGTATCATTGTGAATGCTGAATATGAGCTGCCGATTGCATCTACCCCTACCAAGCCCTAATTCCATCCACGTCTCAAACAATGGGGATGGCGGAATGAAACTCTAATATCGCCCCATAAATTTCCCGCTGAACACCGAAAAACTTCTAATAAGACTTTTCTATAGCGGGCCTTAACAAATCCATTCCGTACAACAATGAAACAGCCCAGTCAGGTCCTCTCCCGCCAAGTGATGAAAATTAATGCAGTCTTCCTCATAATAGCGGGGGCAGCCAATGTAAGCTGACACTTTGACATCGCTACATTCAACCCTACCCCCTTTAAAATTAGACTGAAAATCGAAAAACCAAGGGTCAACCGGCAGATATAAATGGTAAAGAATTTAAATAACAAACGTTAGAGTCCCCAGTTTGATTCCACGGTGACATTAGTAGTTCTTTTCGCTGAATATGAAAACACTCGAAAACGATGACATTATACCTTTTTCGTTTTCATTCCGTTTTTCGGGTATCAGAGGGCGTTAGGGAAGATTGTGGCTTAGTAATGAAGATGGTGACGATATTTTTTCGCGTAATTACAAGCTTACGGTAGGATTTATGAAACCTGGGTCGAATATAGTGGTGTTCTGTGCGAAGCAGTTTATGATGGCGACTAATGTAATGCCACTCAATGAATTTGTTTGTATGGTGAAATTGAAAGTCACAGGCCCCAATAGACTTCTACAGTACTATGTACTTGTACCATTCTCTTCCGTTCTTATATACTGTATGACAGGCCCGTTGGCGCAATCGGTCTGTCTGTTGCGCCAGGGTTCGAGGGTTCGAATCCCACTCAGGACAAATATTCGTGTGACGAACACTTGTGTTTGTTCTGTGCCTGGATGTTAATATTATCTATTTAAGTATCTATTTAAAAATATCTATGTATATCAGTCTCTGACACCCGTAACACAGGCTCGCGCTTACCTTGGGGTCAAATGGCCGTGTGTAAGAATGTCCACGATATTTATTTATTAATTTATTATACTGTACCTATATCCTAACTAAAGTGTGTATCTACATAAATTATTAAATAAATAAATACATTAGTTTCGTATACACAACACTTCGTTATTACAAAAATCGAGGTGTTTTCGCGCGGCATACCAGCGTTGGTCAGCTCTTGCGGACGACTGGCGGGCGCAGGCGCAAAATGCGCGTGCGCACCCTGCACGGCACGTCGAACGCAATACATTCAAATCTCCACGTTTTACAAACTTGTCCAATCAAAAATAATCTCCTCAAACCTAACCATTTATGGTTTGTCAACATTAATTTTCAATTGTTTGACTGACTGAGCGAGATTGTGCTGCCATCTAATTTCAACAAATGCACTAAATGGGTGCCATTGATTGTTGACACTTTCTTTGCGTAATCATAGATATCACTACTTGGTTCAATTTACAAAAATAACAATTTTATTGGTTGCCCCTGTGGTTACCCCACATAAGGGACTGAATGCAGTGTAGGGTTACAGTCATTAGTCATTTTTTAATACTGTAAAAAAAAATCACACTTTTTGGTGGTAGAGCCCATACAGAACCTTAATAAAAAAGTTTCATGGTAGGCTATGACATAAGGTTCATCAAAAAAGGCGTAAAAGGTGCTCTCCAAGTCCAACGACGTATTAGCAATAGCAACTCCTCTAGAGATGCTCGTATAGGCGACTATTCAGCATCAGTGGCCAGTCATCAGTTCGTTAGGTAATAACCTATAAAAATAATATGGGCCCTATATAGGTTCTATTAGAGCTCGTCCGGGGCAATGTCAAGGTTTTAAGCATTCAGTAACTGTTTTTTAAGCAATTGTATTCATTTCGAAATGCCTGTTTTCTCTGTCTAGTAACACTTACCTAAAAAGGACCTTCTCCATCCTTAATAAGTAGTAGCAACAAAGATAATACAAAGTTTGAAAAACCCACTTTTTAGTCAGTCATATGAAACATTTTCTTTAATAATATCATTTGTAAATTTCGAATAACTATTATTGTCCCTAAAACAACCTTTCGCCGGCCCAACGACTTGTTCAAACAGCGCAAATGACGTGACACGGCCCGCGCCACCTGTCCCGTGACAAGGGTCGGTGTCCCGTGAACTTGTTTAAACATGAAAGAAATGCCCCAAATGGTTGATGTGTTAAAGCCACAATACTTTTGTGTTTCATTTTATTTTATAACCAATAATTTTTACCCTTTAAATGATTCGTTAGTCTAGTGGTTGCAAGGGCGTCTCGGGAAAATCGAGAAAAACACTATTGGGTTTTTGTAACTTGAAATGCCCGGTAGACGAGGAGTTTATATATCTGGTAAGCCCAACGGTTGGCTGGTAGTGAATGCATTATGCATTAAGCTCGCCATTTGTACACTGTACCTTTTGTATGTGATTCAATAAAGATAAATAAATAAATTAATAATTTAATACCAATTGAATGAAATCTGTAATGTATCATAATAAACGTAACTTCAATATAAACAAAAGAGCAGTTCACAGAGCAGAGGGACCCCTTATGTTCGCTAAGTAATCACTTACCTACAACTCTCAAAAGATTGCCACAGATTGCCAATTTGCCACAAGTCTCAATTCTAAGGAACCAAACCCTAGCATGACTAATCAAACAGCCGTTCGCAAGTGCCAATAGCTGTCTGTCTGTCCATTGAAGAGGGAACGGGTTTTATTAAGAAACAAAGTGTCTTACGTCTCGCTCGGCCCGTACATACAATTGATTGCTTGCCTTTGCCACAGATGAGACATCGTCAGTGAAGTCATGTGCAAAATTAGTGTTCTTTTGTGCCTAAGAGCGCAAGCGCCCTTGTATTCCAATAAAAAGGTATATCTAACTAGTTTCCTCCATCAATATCCACCAGTATTACCTATTGATAAACCAAGTAATAATTTTTTCATTTCATAAACCATGAGAAATTGAAGGATTAAAATAATTCGCCTTGGACATTTTAATATTATCCGCTATTCTTTACTTGGTGAAGAAACGTCACTCACGTTCCTTCACCAAGTAGAGAATAGCCACTAGAATATTCCACAGCAAACAGTGATCAATTCGAAATCTAAAATCGTGTCTTTTTAATTATAATGCAAAAACAGTCCAAATAATACTCTCAAAAATGTAAAAAAAATATATTTGGCGTAGTAGTTATTTTAATCTTATTTTATTTCATTGCTATTTGTGTTCTATACAATTATTTAGTTTATAATCTATCCAATAATCATTAAAAGCAGTTGAACTACTGTTCAAAATAGGTTTTACTCTATGACCGGCCGACAGTAAACAATGTTCAGATATATAGTAACGAGTCTCTCTAAAGAGGATCTGCTCTGAACTCTTTATTGGAAGCGCAATAGGCACCTACTGGCGGGGACTCCCGTGTGTTTTGTGCCGGAACAATGGGCATCTGTAATTGGTACCGACAATTTGCCGGTGTATTTGCTTAAAGGGGAAGAGTACAATCTGTAGTGAGTCTATTCCAATTAACTCAATTAAAGACAGTTTTTTTAAAAGTTTTTTTTGTAAACCGAGGGATAGAGAAATAACGTAGGTATATTTTGAAGTCGGACTTTCATGTTGATAAGATATACCTAAACTTCCGGGCTGACTGAAAAATATTAAGTGAATAAATGAATCAATCCGCATCGGAGCGTTAATACTAACTTTAATACTAATATATTACAAAGAAACAAAAAGAAAAGAAAAAATAACTAAATAATTCAAACCTGCCTGTTTAAGTTCCCGCTTATATTTTCCTATTGGGCAATTAAAAATATCAATGCCTTGTAAATGCTCATTAAAGAACTTTGCAGAGCGACGTATAAAGTTGTTGCCCGTGTAATTTCTTGTATATTTCTGGATGTAAAACATATAATGTTTCGCTGCGACCCATAGACTTCCCACTGCTGGGCACGGGTCTCCCCACAGACACTGCTGCGGAAATCTAGAGCATACTCCACCACGCTGCACCAATGCGGATTGGTGGAGGGGTTAGTGGCCAACCCAGTGTCGAATGTTCTCAAGCCACCCGAAGGTCTTGGACAAGGCTTAACGACTGTTTTCAGCATTGAAAACAGTCGGGACGGGGCTTTACATGCCTTCCGAAGCACGGTAGCGTCCATGAATTTTTTTCACTTTCACGTTCTCTTTCGATCACATTGAATCGACGCGAGCCATTGGGCTGTGGACGCTGCTTTAACTTAATCAAAATATAGCTGTAAGAAAACAATCTGTCCAATATGAAACAGCCTTTCCCCGCCCCTGTCAGGCAGCTTGCCTGCAGAACACGCGATAAATACGACCTTCGCCCGACTTCAGACTTCGCTCCGACTTAATCAAGGAGTTGGGAACCAGCCAGACGGTCTCATGCTGTTATTGACACATTTGTCTGTCGTATGAATTGTGCGTTTAATGAGAAATCTATATATATAAAAGGAGAAGGTGACTGACTGACTGACTGACATATCAACGCAGGGCCTAAACTATAAGATCTAGAAACTTGAAATTTTGCGCCGGGGTTCCTTTTATAACGTAGGGGAGCACTAAGAAAGGATTTTTGAAAATTCACCCCCTAAGGGGGTAAAATGGGGGTGCAAATTTAGTATGAAATTTTTCCGTTTTTGAAGTTAGTGAATGTTTAATTCCACGCGAGCGAAGCTGCGGGCGTCCACTATTTCTAAATATATTTGGCGTGTATAATGATTTTTATTAATATCTTAATATATTCTATACTAATATTATAAAGAGGAAACATTTGTTTGTAATGTTTTCACACAAAAACTACTGGACCGATTTCAAAAATTCTTTCACCATTAGAAAGCTGCGTCTTGACTGAGTGACAAGCTATATAATATTACTAGGTGTAAACGAAACTATTGTGTGTCTAATTGTGTGCGAAGCTGCGAGCGTCCACTAGTATTAAATGAAGCGATTCGGGCTAAGAGAAACGGGTTTCGTATCTACCACTATCTATAAAAACGGCAAAAACGTCTGTTGTATGTAATGTCATTGTTGTTGTTAATGCGTCATAGCGGCAACATAAATAACATCATCTGTGAAAATTTCAACTGTCTAACTATCTAGGTTCTTCTAGGTTCATGAGACAGACCTGGTGACAGACGGACAGACAGACAGTGGAGCCTTAGTAATAGGGTCCCGATTTGCTTTATGTATGGAACCAACAAAAGTTGCGACCACGACATACTCGGGTGTAAAATGGTATTGTTTTCTGCGCGGATTACTACTTACTACTACTACCGCGGGATCGTGTCGTAAAATGGTATTGTTTTCTGTGTCCGTCCACAACACCAGACTACCGCGGGATCGTGTATAGCCTTTAAAGCGTAGTCGACTGATATTTGATTCTGATCTCATATCCACTCCTAATATAATTTGACCTATCACTGCCACGGAATATCGTGTTTGCGAAAACCGCGAACATCGAACTTTGGCATTTAATTCTTTTGAAAACAAGATTGTGTTTGGAGCCGCTCGCTCGAACGCCGGCGGCGGTGTAATGAAAACATTAGGGTCCGCCGCTAAATAGAGAAAGGAATGCATCTTTTCTCTTTATTGGGGTGAACAAACAGTACACGATAGCAAATTACAAAAATATAATTTAAAGAAGATAATATTATTTTGACACCCCTAACCAGCGTCAACCACACGTCACTTGTGTGCATTAAACTTACTCTAGTAGGAAACATTGAAAGTGGAAAGGATACTTCCACCAAAACCCTTTCTTTGTCCCACTGTTGGGCACGGGTCTCTCATCAGAATGAGAGGGGTTAGACCTTAGTCCACCACGCTAGCCAAGTGCGGATTGACAGACTTCACTTGCCTTCGATAACATTATGAAGAACTCTCATGTTCTTCACCGTTAGGGCAAGTGACATTTAATTTCTTAAATCGCACATAACTTAGAAAAGTCATTGGTGCCGCTTGGGTTTGAACCCGGACCGCTCGAGTGAGAGGTTTTCGATAGCCAGTGGGTTGTCACCGCTTTTACTTCTAAAGTATCCTAATATAAAGTTAGGTTAGGTTAGGGTATCGTATCAAAACATTTCTTTTTATTTTGTATCAGATGGAGCTACAAACGTGATTGCTGGTTATGAAACAACTGTTTATTGAAACTACTGGGACGAGAATCGATTAAGTCTACATTATTGATGTGATTATTACTGACGCTACGCACTGATATTGGTGAATGCTTTCCTGCAGCAAACTATGTTTTTATAGCAAATTATGTTACGTATGCATGTATGTTCGATGTGGAATTTTGTACGAGCATGTAAATAATTAGTAGTTATGCAATAATATCGACTTATGGATCCAAGACGGGGTTCTTTACCGTCGGCCTCATTCGCAAGCTCAAAGTCGCTCAGCGTGCTATGGAAAGAGCTATGCTCGGTATTTCGCTGCGAACGGAATAATGAAATCCGTAGACGAACGAAGGGTACCGACATAGCTCGTCGAGTATGCAAGCTGATGATGGTTGATGATTGCCAGGTCGGGTAGGCCTTTTTCTTTCAAATGTTTGGCCATACTGCTGGCCTAGACAAGTGGCAAAACGCTAGTAGAATAGAAATAGAATAGATTAACAAATGTATGGGATTGACATTCGCTTACGACTAATTAGTCGATAGCGAATGTCAATCCCATACATTTGTTAATTTATTTTACTAGCGTTTTTGCCACTTGTCTAGGCCCCCTGGTCCACCAGGTATACAGGGGTCGTCCTTGGCCTCTTCTCTTCTCGTTTGCTATCTTGTATCCATAAAAAAAACATACTCATATCTCAAATGTGGAGCCAGCCCTAACATCGAGCGCCATGAAGGCAGCCAACTCGCCATATCACATTACGTAAATTGGACGGAAACGTCTCCACATTTATATTTTCATTGTGTTTTCCCATATTCGGGGACGAATCAATGTTTTTCTGTTCGAGATCCGTATATCATGCGAGGCAAGCTACCGCGTAAACATGGTTACCCCGCTTGTCCTACCGCCGGCGTTTATCTCACTAACTACCACTTTGTCCCGCGACTTGGCCTGCTATCTTAGAATGGGAGAGGTGGGCATCGAGCTTTTTGTGTTTGTTCAAGGGGATTCGAGAATGGTTTAGATTCACAATTTGGTCCACTGGAAAATGTTTTTCAAACACTATTTTAGTATTTTTATTTTTAACCGTCGTTCATTGACGTGAAGCGTCGCGTCACGCGACATTTCATATGGCAGAACCACGTTTGCGGGGTCAGTTAATGAATTCATAAAAAATATAATTTTATCTCTGCATTAGGTATCTTTCGCTGGTGAAACCGGGGCTTTACTTAAGCCATTGGGAGAAATTCGGCGTAACGTCGTTATGGTGAGATACGGCGGGCGGCTTCCGGCGCCGCGCGGCAGAGCCTGCTTCCTTAGCTTAAAGCTTCCATGACCTTGAAGCTCCATGAAAAAGCTCCCCATGGATAGTCATCACTAGCGGATTTGGCACTTTATGTAGCTACTAGTGGACGCCCGCAGCTTCGCTCGCGTGGAATTAGACATAACCAACCATAGTTTTGTTTACTCCTAATAATATTATATAGCCTATGTATAGCCTTAAATATCTAATATTATAAAGAGGAAAGATTTGTTTGTAATATTTTCACACAAAAACTACTAGACCGATTTCAAAAATTCTTTCACCATTAGAAATCGGCATCTTCACTGAGTGACATAGGCTATATAATATTACTAGGTGTAAACGAAACTATTGTTATGTCTAATTCCAAGCGAGCGAAGCTGCGGGCGTCCACTAGTCTATATATATAAAAGGAGAAGGTGACTGACTGACTGACTGACTGACTGACTGACTGACATATCAACGCAGGGCCTAAGCTATAAGAGTTAGAAACTTGAAATTTTGCACAGGGGTTCCTTTTATAGCGTAGGGGAGCACTAAGAAAGGATTTTTGAAATTTGACCCCCTCAGGGGGTAGTATGAAAATTTGCCATTTTTTAAGTCAAGTGGGCAACCCGAACGCGGGCAGACGTCGTTAATAGGTCTAATTCTACGCGAGCGAAGCTGCGGGCGTCCACTCGTTATGAATAAAAGGGGTTAGTGTTTTTTCAGAAGAGGCACTTGTAAAGTTCTGGATATTAGTATTGTACGAAGCTCAATGATCGTTCATACTCGTAGTGAATAGAGTCGAAAGCTCGTTCTCTTGCGCGATGAGTTTGCAGACTGAGCGTAAGTTTGGAGAAAACTTCAAACTTCTCAGTCTGAACGCAATCGATAGCAAAATCTGAAGGTCAGCATGAAACGAATCAGCGCGAGTAAGCAAGATTTTCTTTCAGCTTTAAATTTGCCTGCGGGTCTGACTGCGTGAATAACACAACTCTGGTTTTAGAGTATATTTTATATTTATACTAGTGGACGCCCGCAGCTTCGCTCGCGTGGAATTATACTTTGTTCCGTCTTAGAGGAAATAAATGAGCAGATTTTGTTTTTTTTTTTTTTGATTTAAAACCTTCCGTGGACCTTAAGGAAGTTTCTAAAGCAGAGTTCGAACATAACTGGTGAAATGTAGGAGTATCTATGCTCTGCCTGGCCGTACGAGGATGTTGTTATTTATTCAATTTTGAACTGTATGAATGGCGAATCTTAAGTGAGCTTGTTTGAAAAATAATTTGTTTTTCCAAAACAGAAACACTCAATCGATAAAAGGAGAAGCTGACTGACTGACTGACTGACTGACTGACTGACTGACTAACTGACTAACTGACTGACTGACTGACATATCAACGCAGGGCCTATAAGGGTTAGAAACTTGAAATTTTGCACAGGGATTCCTTTTATAACGTAGGAGAGCACTAAGACAGGATTTTTGAAAATTCACCCCCTAAGGGGGTAAAACGGGGGTGAAACTTTGTCGTTTTTGATGTTAGTGAATGTCTAATTCCACGCGAACGAAGCTGCGGGCGTCCACTAGTTTAATAATAAGCTTTGAACCACAACAAGCGAGCCGCCCGCTGTGTGCGGCCATGTTGATATTCACCATTTGGTGAACCTTTTTCGATTTGATCGTCGTTTAGTGATTTTAATATCGGCACCTCATGTTTTATACATCGCATCGTCAAAGAGATGCTTTGGGTCTTTTCCTAAACGACTTTAGGTGGCTCCAGGGGTGTATACAACACAAGCTTTCGCTGTGAGCTTTTGCTCATTCAATTATCATGCGGCAGAAATAGTTTAGCTCCCCGTGGAAGGCAGTGGCGAATAAGCTATACTTGCTGCGACCCATAGACGTCCCACTGCTGGGCACGGGTCTCTCCCACAGACGCAGCTGCGGGAGGTTTAGAGCATACTCCGCCATGCTGATCCAATGCGGAGTGCCTAACTAATTTAACGTATTACAAATGCATCTATACCAATAAAAAGGAAAGATTTGTTTGTAATGTTTTCACACAAAAACTACTGACCGATTTCAAAAATTCTTTCACCATTAGAAAGCTGCATCTTCACTGAGTGACGTAGGCTATATAATATAACCAGGTATAAGTAAACTAAACTATTGTTATGTCTAATTCTACACGAGCGAAGCTGCGAGCTTCCACTAGTATTACATAAAAATGTTAGCAATCTTTAATACTGTACCGGATTTCATACACCTCCGTTCACCTAATTATCGTAATAAGATGAGTAGTAAGTTTTTTATTCACGTATTAATACGATAACCAGCTTTATTCTTGATCATTATTTCAGTAACAAGGTTAATAGCTATCGACAATCTCACCGCAAATACAGATCGAGTTACCCAATACCTCGAAATATCCTTACAGTCATTTACTCTTGGCGCCCGTCTCCGTACTCGAACGGAGATATCTTAAAAGGGGTTCAATTTGCCGAAATCGACTAAGACCAGACAAAACTTCATTCAATCTAAAGAACTGAAACCAAAGGCATTCAATGTTTAAGGCAAAGCTATAATTGTTGAATCTCGATCTCAGTCTCAATACGGGCCGGGCTCAAAGAACGCTATTCAGTGTTCCGTAAACTATGATTCAGATTCAGATTCATTTATTTTTTCATTATATGGTATTTTGTATACGCTTAATGAACGTCATATCATTTTTTATCTATTTTTTATCTATAACCTATGTTAAGGTTAACACCGCCAGTAAACCTAGGTGTCTAAACTAGCTATTGCATAGCTATTGCATTGCACTTTTTACGAGTTATGTTTATTTTTAAGTTCCATGTAATAGTATGTGGTGAGCCTATCCCAAACTCTGAGCTATTGCTGGGATTTTTAGACACCTAGGTTAGGTGTCTAAAAAAGTGTCTAGAAAAGTGGGTGATGTTATGGCAGGAGCGATGTCATCGTTATGTAATGTTAAATTACTTTTATTTTAATAACTACTTTAAATATCGTCATCCATCTATCATCCTTTCGTGGCCCACTGCTGGACACAGGCCTCCCTCAATCGGTGCCACTCCATCCGATCCTGTGCCGGTTACCCGCTGACTTCCTCGGGCCATCAGTCCGCCTATTTGGAGAGAGGCTTGTTTCCCGAGTCATGGTCTCCACTCAAGGACCTAATCCATCGGTTGTCGGTCCTGCGAGAAAAATAAAATAAATAAATAAAAATAGCCGTTATTCACTGACCTTTACAAATTTAATTAAACTTATAAAGATTTTTTTTAACTATGTTATTTCTAACTTATATTTGCTAAAAATGGTAAGAGACATAAAGGAAGAGAAATAAAAAGATGGGAAGATGAACTGCCAAATGGTTGAAGAAGAACATCAATAGACAGACACAGATGGAGGGAGTTAGAGGAGGCCTATGTCACAGGACAACGAGAAAAATAAATCATAGATAAATAACATTAAAAGATAAATTACGTCGTTACTTATATGCCGCTCTGTATATTTCCACATGTTTGATTGAAACAGCGATACCCCATACTTTGTAAGGAACACGGTTCAGACGAGCGTTGTTCGTATCTTCATAAAGTAAGAGTCAGCGACGCCATTGTGTCTGAGTGTGCTTATTGCTAAGCCAAGGTTACACGTTTGGTAAATTGTAGCTGGTAGAGCCTGTATACGGTTCGCCTTTTATTAAATTATTATCCTTTGTTAGGTTTCAGTCTTAATAGAGGTAAGTTTGTAATTAATTAAAATAACACAGTGCGTCTAACGTCAAATCTATATATATATATAAGGAGAAGCTGACTGACTGACTGACTGACATATCAACGCAGGGCCTAAACTAACTAAGGGTTAGAATCTGGACACAGGGTTATAACGTATGGGAGCGCTAAGAAAGGATTTTTGAAAATTCACCCCTAAGGGGGTAAAAGGGGGGTGCAAAAATAGTATGAAACTTTGCCGTTTTTGAAGTCAAGTGGGCAACCCGAACGCGGGCAGACGTCTTTGTTGGATATTCTACGCGAGCGAAACTGTGGGCGTCCAAAAGTATTTTATATGATTAGATATTGAACATTGTATCAATACTTACGAGTATAATAACTTCATACTATGCAGTATGTAATTAATTATATATTTATCACTTATTTCAATTGCTTACAAATAGCTATAGCAGTCGGGTAAGTTGCAGGTACTCCCGGTATTACTATATTGAGAAGCATCGCTTCGCTTCGTTGCGGACGGCCAGCGAACACCCGCGTTTTCCGATGAGAGCTTGTTTCCATTGCTTTGTTACGTCACGTCACATACTTGTGGAGACTTATTGATTGCGAGATGTGATACAATACAATACAATAAAATTCACTACAATACAATTTATTGCACCAAATTATAAAAGGAATAATTATTGGATGTATGGATTTAAATTATTTTATGAATTAAAGATAGCTAGCGAGCATGCAGCGCCACCTATCCATTGCTGCCCATAACAATGGTGATAGAGCTTGACTCACTTCTACCAGCTTGGACTATTTATATTGGCCAGTTGCACTGCCTTCTGTTTCGAAGTCACTTATTACTTACTTTTAGTTCTGAAGATTGCTCATAAAACTGTATTTTAAAATTGTTATCATTAAGTGGCATCACAGAGGACGAACCGACACCAAACGAATAACGCTTTTTGTTGTTAAATGTTCTCAAAGGTAACACCCTCCTAAGCACGGTAGCACCCATGAAATGTTGCCACAATTGACACCATAAATCGACCGCCCCTGTTGTTGCTTAACTCTGTCGATCACATAGAATTAACGCTAGTCATTGGGCTATGGACGCTACGGTAAATTGTAGCTCTAAATCAGAGCAATGGAAACGCACTCGTATCACATTACCGGGAGCTGCATCGCGCTGCGTTTTCGCCTACTCTGTGTCATTACTTCCCGCCTCACTCGCTGATCACATCGCCCCGACGGTTTTACACTTCGATCTGCGTTTGATCTTTTCGATGCTGATTGAAATTCTTTTATGCATCTCTCAGCACGCCCTGTACGTAAACATGAGTCCCGAGAGATTATTTTTCATTTGTAGGTATTAGGTCTGGAGCAGGTACTGTTAACATTTAGTTGTGAGTTGGTATTATTAATAGTCTAGTTAGTAATTGTTAAAAGAGTCTCGTTCTAAGTCACTTTATACTTAGTCATTTTATACAGTGTTTTATAACATGGATAAACAGACAGACAGACGAGGCTGATGGTAAGTCGATGGTCACCATTTACTATACATCACGGACTACACACTATACATACGAGTACCTACGTGTGACAATTTTTTCAATATGAACGCCTTGTTTGGTTTCCACGAAAACTATATAAATCGACGGGCCCGTCGGCGCAATCGGTAGTGAGTCTGCCCGTTTTAAATATCCGTTAAATAAATATCTTGGACATTCTCACACACGGCCATCTGACCTCAAAGTAGGCGCGAGTCTGTGATATGGGTGTCAGAGACTGATATACATACTTAGATATTTTTTTAAATACATACTTCAATAGATAATATTAACATCCAGACACAGAACAAATACATGTGTTCGTCACACGAATATTTGTCCTGAGTGGGATTCGAACCCACGACCCCTGGCGTAACAGACAGGGTCACCACCGATTGCGCCATCGGGCCCGTCATAGTGACTGCCCACCACTTCGAGGAAATATAAGCGCGATGAATGTTTATTACTATGTAAATTGATTCGCGAGCGAAAAAAGATTCGTAATAAAAGAGCACGTTATATCTTCACTCTATCTCACGTATCTTCCATTGATAAGATTGAAAATGTATGAGGAGTCTATGGTAAGAAGTTCACATCAATCTGACCTTAACTTTTCTTCTTCCCGTAGTTTCGCCCCTAAGTAAAAATAGATGAGCCCGCACCGCCCGAATTGAATAACTCTTGAATACGTAATGCCTATCGTAGACTCGAAGCTTCATGGGAATGAATACTGTATCGGAAGTAAGTATTTGATTTCCTAGTGTTTGTGACTTGAGAACGACTTGAGTGGTGAACTGTATTGTACACCGTGTGATCGAGTTTTTAAAACCAAATTTGGTCTAGCCAGCATATAAGAGCTCATGCAAGAAAATAACGACATTTCAATCGTGACTTAGAGCTTAACTTAGTGGTAGGTAATTATTGTAAATTTATCCTAAGGCAAGTTAGGCACCTGTGTAGGATTAGCTATTCATTCAATGATCAATAGCTAATCCTTTGCCTTATATAGATCAGTTAGTTTTTAGTTACCTAGACTTTCGATAAGCGTGTCTAATCACCTCATAGCGAAATAAATTTTTGACTTTGACTTTGACTTTGTCGCATTGATAATTAGTTAGGGTCGCCGTCATCGAAATCGATGAGGAGGACTATTATGCCTCTATCTCTTGATAGGAAACAGATAGAAATCTTTTTTAAACTAGTATTTAAGCTTTTAAACAGTTCTTTTAGATATACTAAACCATTTTTAATTCTATCTGTGCTTGAATAATTGCACAGAAAAAAAACAATGTAAGTACTGTTACGTCACACTAAGGTTTGTAATAAAAATGATAAAATGGCAGTAATTTTACACACGGGCTCGACACACGCATATCAACAAACACCACTATTTAACTGCCCTCAACTTATCACGACACTATTCACCAATTCGCACTTTACTTTCTTCCTTTGTATCATTTCAGATCTTCGCTTATCGCTCGGATCACTGACCCTTCCGTGTTGCCGGCGCCCTGAGAAGTTTCTCGAATAGAACAGAACATAACAGTTCATCTGTCCGTATCACAATTGTTCTGGAAGACGTCACATTTGATTTTGAACGTACATCTATTTCTTTCACGAACATTCTGGAAGATGTCACTTTTCACATTGTCACGCGAAATTACATAGTCTATGCACAGCGGTATTTCCGCAGAGTAATGAATGCATAGAGCTTTAACTTTAGCGACGTCCTAACAGTACCAAATAGAAAAGATTCACCGATTTTTCAAGTAAACATCTTCACCAACCAGGAATCGAACTCAGACCAATTAGATGATCCAGTGACCACATTTCTCCAATGCACTGCAACTTTAACCCCAATCACACGAAAGTTCGCGAACGCAATTACCGCCGTCTGAATAGTTTGTAAGAGTCCTCTTCATTTAGAAAACTCTCGAAACTTCCAAAGACACTTTTATTCGCTATTAGAGCCCCATTGCAATTTCAACTTTGGTTATTGAAGTAACGAGTTGGCTGAAGGAATATGAAACCATTTTTATGATTATTTAACAAACTGTTTGAATGTTTTTGTCGCGCGACTTCTTAACCGAACGATAGTCAAGCAACATCGGTTGCGGCCAGCAAGTGGTTGAACGTGGTAGAGCCATAATGTTAGTGCACAGAGAATGAAAGAAAAACAAAGAGTTATACGAGTTTATAATTTACTAGTGGCCGCCTGCAGCATCGCTCGCGTCGAATTACACATAACAATAGTTTCGTTTACACCTAGTAATATTAAATAGCCTATTTCACTCGGTGAAGATGCAACTTTCTAATGGTGAAAGAATTTTTGAAATCGGTCCTGTAGTTTTTGTGTGAAAACATTATAAACAAATGTTTCCTCTTTATAATATTAGTATAGATAATATTCACTCATTATAACCTGTAGAAGATCCTAGAGCGACGAAGTCATGCCCTATACTTTGATCGGTCTTAGAACTTTCGAGCCGAAACTCGATCTATTGTTTACGAACACCTCTCATTAACATTTGAGCGAGTTCCCCGTAATCGATAGGTTTCCGACTCGAGTTGGAAACTCCGCTAGTTTTAGAGAATCCTTTGGATTTTATTTAATCTTGATAAAAAAGTTGTTTTTTAACACTCTTTGCGGCTTCGGAGGGGCTTGGGTGTCTGGTTATTACTGCTTCAGATATTGAATGATATTGCCTTATTATCGGGTTGCCTGGAAGAAATCGCTAGTTAGCGATAAGGCCACCTATTGTTCCTACGTAGTTTTTAGTCCTTATTCCATGTAATTGTTATTTTATGACTTGGTGTGCAATAAAGAGTTAATATTAATAATTATATTAATATCAAATATCATGGACATTTTCACACACGGCCATCTGACCCCAAACTAAGCAGAGCCTGTACTATGGGTGTCAGAGACTGATATACACACATACATATTTTTAAATATATACTTGTATATATATTGAGATCCAGATACATAACACAAGTTAAATAGTTTAATAGGTCTTAAATCGTAAACCGCAATTTACCTTTCATTCAATCAACTATTAAAACATCGATCAAAGTTACAACGAACTACAAGAACTTTTATATTATGTTACTATGTGCTATGTGCTGCTACGGAACCCTTCATGGGCGAGTCCGACTCGCACTTGGCCGCTTTGTATACTATTTTTATGTGTAAAAGGCACAGCTGCGTTAGAAGCTGGGCAATTGATGTAAATGATGAAATTAGTATAATTTATAGCCGGCAGAAGAAGATGGGCGTGACGGAGCGCCTCCGAGCAGCAGCAAACGAGGACAATACGTCAGGGCGGCGCTCAGATGCTGCTAATGTAATTGGCGAACGGACAGGCAGAGCGGAGCAAACGAGCATACACTTAACCGGTGCCCGTGAGGTTTGTGGATGTAGTGTTACGAAGTACGGAAGGGAGGCGTGGTATCTGTGAAGGTGTATGAAATTAAATATTATGTTTTGTAATTACCACGACTCTTCATTAGGTATCATCATAATCTTAATATGTATATAGTATATTTCTTGTGTGTGTGTATGACAGTGAACTCGTCCTAAACAGCTGGATGGATGTTGATGAAATTTTTTGTGTGTTCAAGAGGATTCGAGAATGGTTTAGATTCACAATTTGGTACAATGAAAAAGGTGTTTTAAACACTATTTTAGTATTTTTATTTTAAACCGTCGTTCATTGACGTGACGTCGCGTAACTTTGACACTTCATATGTCAGAACAACGTTTGCGGGGTCAGCTAGTTCCTTATAAAAATCTTTAAACCTAGTATAATCATACCCTCCAACCCTCAGCGTTTATGGGATACGCCACGGGATAGCCTGCTTGCGCGACTGCAACTTCGTATATCTATGCAGATAATTTAACTTTTGTAGGTGTTCTCTGTCTCTTCTCCTATCAGTTTTGTCTGCTTGTTTGTTTATAATAAATAAAAAATACATAAAATATACTCGTAAGTAGGCGTAGCGTCCATAGCCCAATGGCTCGCGTCGATTCAATGTGATCGAAAGAGTTAAGCAACGACGGGCGCGGTCGGTTTGTGGCTAGTGGCAAAATTTCATGGACGCTACCGTGCTTCGGAGGGCACGTAAAGCCGTCGGTCCCGGTTATTTTCAATGCTGGAAACAGTCGTTAAGCCTTGTCGAAGACCTTCGGGTGGCTTGAGAACATTCGACACTGGGTTGGCCACTAACCCCTCCACCAATCCTTCACCACCAATCATTGAGGCAGCGTGGTGGAGTATGCTCTAGACCTCCCAGTGACCTCAGACCGACAGTGTCTGTGGGGGAGACCCGTGCCCAGCAGTGGGACGTATATGGGTCGCAGCGAGGCATATAAGGCACCGGGCCTTTCTTCGGGCACACCTGCCGCTGATCATTTGTCTCTCGCGCTAATGATAAACATTAGTATTCAGTTTCAGACGCGGCGTAGTAAATAAAAATTGCAATCGTTGCCACCAGGTGGCGCGCCATTAGCGCGCGCGTGACGCGCCGCTATTCGATTTATTCTACGTGTAAACATACGGGGGTATTTCATGTACGGGACCGCTGCGGTTTAGACTCCCTTCTATTTTAATTTTTGTTTAGTAATAAAGATCTTTTTTTATCTATGTCCAGCAGTGGACCCAAAAAGGCTGATGGATGGATGGATGGATGATAAAGATCTAATGAATAAAGAAGATTGCTCCAAAGCAACTATAGCCCCAAATGAAGGGACTGATTGAAAATCAGCGCAGTTCTCTCAGCCGCGTTTTTACTAACGCGGCTGAGTCAGTTCCGTTTGCCAGAACTACTACCTACCTAGTAAGAGACCTGCGTGGTTCCATTCTTTGAAAATTATGCTTAGCATTAGTGTTGATCTTGTTTTTGTATTTGTGATTGTTGTACTTATGGCAATAAATTCGTTTTATTATTATTATTCCCTTTCACAAGTGGCGCCACCATATTGTCGCACAGTCAGTGATCACTCAGCCGGATAGAAATATATTTTGCAAATAAATATTAGTAATCGATTTATCGTTTTGTGTTGTTTTCTATAATGCTGCATCAAAGAGCGGTACTTTCACTTGACATTCTTGGTCCTGACACCATTTTTTTGGGATATGTAAACATAAGGTTTTTGATAAAATGAAAAAAATTTTTTTCTATATTTTCAGAACGAGGAGTTATCTGATAGATCAACTTCTCTAAAGCTCATTAAAGATCAAATGATATGAAATAATTTGCCGTATGTTTCATGTCCAGAATGTTTGACATATTTACGTAAAATATTTGCATCCATTGCAGAGTATATTAAAGACTGAACCAAATTGGACTCACAGAAACAGCAATGTATTACAATTTTGTACGAACCTCTCAAAATTCTCGAGACAGTTTAATATCCGCCCAGATATTGTAGGTCGTTAGTGACGTCCCAAACAAGAGGGGAAATAAGGGCTGGAGAAGCTTCCTGGGGGAACTTAGCCTGGAATATTCATCAAGATGACCCCGGGTTAGGCTGATTAATGCTGGAATTGGATGTTATCGCTAGATTGGAAAAGGACCCGTCCTTTATTTAGGACATCAAGATTGGATTCTTTCAGGATAGAAAGTTCGATAGGCTGTGAAAAAATATTAGCCTTAATTCTGAAAGGCTTACGGTTCATATTTCAGTCTTTACTACCTACTACTTTTCTATGAAACGTTCTACATTCCTATTTAAGTGTGTCCTTATTTGTTCATTTCCTTTTCCAATAAAGTATTTTTGTTCCAATAAAGTTGTTATATTGTATTGTTCTGTAATATCAATATTAAAACATAACCTAACACATCGCACATCGATACATATAGTCGAGATAGATCAATAAGTATGTGTTTAATAGAAATTCAGCAATAATTGGGAATATTGCTTAATTTCAGACTTGAGTCCCTTTCACTGTCCAGGGTCTCATGAGGGACCCAGCGTGGGGCTGCAGAACTGCATGTCTGGGGTCACATGTCGTCCCCGTTGGGTTAGACTGCATAATAATGCCTTGGACTCTACGAAATACTACTCTATCAAGCATTAGACTCGTGGGGCATATAACAAGGAAATTAAAAACCTTATGTATCGTCAAATTATCTTTATTCTTGAGTTAGTAATAAACGAAACATTAATATCTTAATATATTATTTCTTGTGTACGTGTGTATGACAATGAACTCCTCCTAAACGGCTGGATAGATGTTGATGAAATTTTTTGTGTGTGTTCAAGGGGATTGGAGAATGGTTTAGATTCACATTTTTTTCTACTGGAAAATGTTTTTTAAACACTATTTTAGTATTTATATTTTTAACCGTCGTTCATTGACGTGGAGCGTCGCGTCACTTTGACATTTCATATGGCAGAACAACGTTTGCGGGGTCAGCTAGTATTTACTATGTATTTAAAAATATAAATACATAATAATTCTAATATGTGTTTACATTTTTAAATACCTATATTTAGACACCCATTACAGAGGCGCTGTCTAGTTTGTGGTCAGATGGGTGTGTGAGGATGTCTATGATATGATATGATGATCCATAACTGTCCCGGCAGGCACTCGAATCTGGGTCACAGCTAAGCAGCAGTAACCATTGCGCTACGGAGTCGTCAAAAAGAATTAACAAAAGCCTCCGCCCAGTAGCCGCTTCATAGCCCCCGCCAGGACCTTCGGACGTCCAAACCGCCTTAATTTCCAATTAAAAGCCCTTTAATCTTCCCGTCCACAGAGTCCTTGTTAATTCCGCTAAAATATAACAAACCCGCCGTTACGATGGACATTAAAATATACGAATGAATAATCTAGGACAATTTCGCGTCACCGCTGAAATATATCTGTCTGGCGTGGTACAAGGCAAAGGCTGGAGTAATATGAAACACAACTGTCCAGATAATCTAAGTTATATATATACTAGTGGACGCCCGCAGCTTCGCTCGCGTGGATTAGACATTCAATAACTTTAAAAACGGCAAAGTTTCATACTAACTTTGCACCCCCGTTTTACCCCCTTAGGGGATGAATTTTCAAAAAATCCTTTTTAATGCTCCCCTACGTTATAAAAGGAACACCTGTGCAAAATTTCAACTTTCTAACCCTTATAGTTTAGACCCTGCGTTGATATGTCAGTCAGTCAGTCAGTCAGTCAGCATCTCCTTTTATATACATACTAGTGGACGCCCGCAGCTTCGCTCGCGTAGAATTAGACCCATTAACGACGTCTACCCGTCTAACGACTACAAAAACGGCAAAGTTTCATACTAACTTTGCACCCCCGTTTTACCCCCTTAGGGGGTGAATTTTCAAAAATCCTTTCTTAGTGCTCCCCTACGTTATAAAAGGAACACCTGTGCAAAATTTCAAGTTTCTAGCCCTTATAGTTTAGGCCCTGCGTTGATATGTCAGTCAGTCAGTCAGTCAGTCAGTCAGTCAGTCAGTCAGTCAGTCACCTTCTCCTTTTATATATATAGATTACTAGTGGACGCCCGCAGCTTCGCTCGCGTAGAATTAGACCCATTAATGACGTCTGCCCGCGTTCGGGTTGCCCACTTGACTTCATAAACGGCAGTTTCATACTACCTTTGCACCCCCGTCTTACCCCCTTAGGGGGTGAATTTTCAAAAATCCTTTCTTAGTGCTCCCTACGTTATAAAAGGAACCCCTGTGCAAAATTTCAAGTTTCTAACCCTTAAAGTTTAGGCCCTGCGTTGATATGTCAGTCAGTCAGTCAGTCAATCAGTCAGTCAACTTCTCCTTTTATATATATAGATAAACATCTTAAGACCGTTTTTCTTGAATTGTCATATTTGGTAATTAATTTTTAATTTTTTAAAATAATATTTCAATATTAGATTAAAAATTTTTGCTTTTTCTATATATAGATAGCTTCAGTGGAAGTGGGTGAAATATTGATTGCAAGATTCCAGGACATACATACATAGATACACACGAGTGAAGTTAAATAAAAGCTTTTAAAAAAATGGTTTATACGAAGAGACATTCGGTTAGAACGCTATATCTCGTAACTCGTACCACAAGCCAGCTGTAAAAAGCTTTTGCGATAATCGGCCCGTTATTTGCGGCGATATTTTTCCGCTCGCCGCTCGGGGCGAGGTTAAAAATCTGCTCTCCAACTGATTGCGCCGGTTTTTGCGCGTGACGCGGACAGAGTGGCTGCAGACACCTGCGGTTGAGCCGCGTCCCTGGCACCGGGAGCAGATAAGGAAACCTAAAAACGTTTTGATAAACCTCACTGCCGAACCGCCGGTCCTGGGTTTGAAACGGTAGTCGAAACTGTTGTCCCACTGTTGGGTTTACGGGGTTAGGCTTTCGGGTCATGGATGTTTAATTGTGTTATTTTCTGTATTTGTTGGTCACCGGCAACACAGGCCTAACCATTTTTTGTAAGCTTCCCGGCTACAGGAGGGCTCCGGAATCTCTGATAGATCGCGCCGGTCCCCTCCGGCGCTGCGCCCAAGACGGGCTCTTCCCGGTTTACACAACGCTGTGCAGCCACAAACAGCGTCGTCTTTCCCGGGGTCACAAGGTGGACGGTTCGAGCTCCCCCTCTCACCGCCCGCAACCCCAGAAGTCCCCTTTTAGTCGTCTTTTACGACAGGCAGGGACTACGGTAGCACTATTCTGGTCCCGAGCTACATGGACGACAAGTCTAACCCTGCCGTGTGGGTGCGTTTTATTATTTTATTTAAACGACGTTGTTCCATCATAACGACATCGTTGATATTAAATCATAGCTGCTATAAAACGCGAGTGATAACTCGCCCTTTTATTCGCAAGAACACGTACATTAAATGACAATTCGTTTGCGTTAAAAGGCACCCCATACCGACAATAACTGTCCTTATTGTAACTGACAACTCCCTAGTACTACTAGTACTATTCCTACCTCCACTGACTAGGTCCCTACTAGTAATTTGATCAATTTTAATCGATTGATGGCTATCTCGGATAATGATACGTGGAACTACGGACAAAGATTTTAATTGACGGGCCCGTTGGCGCAATCGATAGTGACCCTAACTGTTGCGCCAGGGGTCGTGGGTTCGAATCCCACTCAGGACAAACATTCGTGTGACGAACACTTGTGTTTGTTCTGTGTCTGGATGTCAATGTTATCTATTTACTTGGACTTGGAACGAGAGTCTTACTAAAAATTACTAACAAGAATATTACTAACACCAACTAACAGGATTAGCCATCACTAACAGCCCCTAGTCCTTATACCCACTAACGAACTGACTAACTAATGTTCTAATTAACTCTCTTAGCTAACTGGACTAACCGTCTATGATACTCTCCAGGCCTATGCAAAAAATCACTTCCATCCATAATTCCGTTGAGGAGAAGAAGGACAAACCAACATACCAACAAACACACTTTTATATTATTTAGAACTCCAAGAATCTGTTCTAGAGTCAAGTTATGAAGACGAACGTTTAATAACGTGAAAAACCTCTTGAAGCATACCGCTGTACTACAGTTGGATACTAACATTAGATTAGCTGATTTTCGCACTTTTTTCATTAAACTCGCTCCGGGCGAAGCTTTGAGGGCCTCAAAGTTGAAAAAGTTAATCTGATTACGAGCGGTTGAATACACAGAACGTTACATTTTTCACTTTTGAGCATTATTTATTACGAAAAATGAAGATGTGAGATAATTTTTTACAGCGAAAAGCTTGATGTTTATTTAAAGGATAACGATAAAACATATTATTCTCTTATTTAATTTTGAACTGAGTGGCGCTGTGAGCTTTAGTGGCGCGTGTTCGAGAGAGATGCGTAAGCGATGAACGACGATTTGTACGACATACGATGATACATATAGCAACATTCTCATAATGTACAGTCATATAATTCAATAGGAAAATGGACATTAACAAATAGCCTCTCAATGCAGGCTTTTCACAATCACACAGGCGGCAGATTGGTGAAAGTTTTAAGCCGCCCAAAGGCCTGGCTTAGTGTCTGTCATTTTACGAAAGCAAATGAGCAACGGCTTAACGTGCCTTCTGAAGTACGGCAGCGATCAAGAAATTCTATCGGTGAAACCGGTGTAGCTTAATTCTATCGATCCGTTAGTCAAACTCCGAGCCGCTACTGATAATTTCAAGCTATAAAAACCCAATTACTTTGCGTGAACCGGGAATCGAACCCAGGACCTCTAGCTTAGCAGTCACTGGACCAACGAGGCAGTACTTAATACATCTCGCACTTGGCCGATTACTGTTTTTTTATCATGCCCTTAAGTGGCATGACATATAGATTAACTTCTTCGAGTTTTACACTTTCACATTACACAAAACTGTTTATTGGGCACGCCCTAATTAATGTAAGAGAAACTAAGGCTTGGATACCAAAACAAATTATTTTAAACATTGATTCTCGTTAACCGCTTGTGGTGTGACAGGCAAGTGCTTAATACCGTCGAAAAATAAGTCTGGCAAAAAACGGTGTTTAAAGTTTATGATATTAAATTAAATTAATTTTGTCTGTACTTAATTAATTATGCTTTACTAGGGTTCCCCGCGGCTCTGCAGGCGTGAAATTGTTTTGAGTGCAATATTACCACTCCATCGAGGGCTGTTATAAAATCTACACCACTACCACTCCCAACGTAGGCTGCACTGAAAATCAGCGCTGTTGGTTTCATTCTCAGAGCCAACTGCATAATGCTGAGTGTAGACCATTTTGTTGCACTCACTGCAACAGGGATAATGTTTAGATATAAACTGTAATATTTTTTTAATATAGACGAACAGAATTGTATAGAGTCTATGTGTTATCTTTGTTGCAATCATGGTGCACAAAATAAAGTTTTTCTTTCTTTTTTTCTTTCGTTTTTACTTATTAAAATCTAGCTTCACCCGCAGTTCTACCGATTAGGCCTATAATTCGAGATAACCGATTAATCGATAAGATATTAATCGATTAAAAATTTAAAATTATTTCAGTGTTTTGTCACGGGCTCAATTTTCCGGGATAAAAAGCCTATATCCTACTCACCAGGCCGCTTTCTATACATGTATAAAATATCAAATAGATCCAGCAATTAGTTGAGTAAGAGAAGAAGGACAAATCAACAAAAATAATCGATTAAATATCGAATGATTATTACAAGTTCTTGTTAATTTCCATGAGAACGTTGCAATTTTGAAGGATAAAAATAGCTTATGGCACTCTTCAGGCCCTACACTAAATCTATGCAATAAATCATGTCCATCAATCATTCCGTCGAGGCAGAACACACTTTCCCATTTATGTATTAGTAGAGAGGTAGACAGGGTCACAGGTATTACATATTACACTCGCTGCTTCGCCCTTGAGATAGAACAGCAGTGTCAGAGTAGATTCAATACTACAAGTATTCTAATTTTAAGGACGTAGAAACCCGTATTTAATGTTTTTTAGCAGTGTTCGGAGAACAACATACCGGAATATAGCAACACTGGGAGCGTCCCTTTTCTACACTATAATAAGTTACTCTATGCTTGTTTATCGCAATACGATCTGTCACTCTTCTGTTCTATTTTAATTAATTCTGTAATTCTGTTGCCTAAATACATTTAAATACATATATTAATCCGTTGTCATCAAGGCCTTTCACTCACAAAGTATAATCCTCAACAAGCAGTATCAATTTAAAGACAATTCGACATTAGATAGACTGTCTCGCACTCAGTGGTCTCGCAAGTCTAGTCGCACGCGCGACTGTTAAGCTAGATGTCCAAGGTTTGTACCCCGGAACGGGAAAAGTGGATTTTTCTTGAAATTCATATAAGTTACGAGTAGAAGCTGTATTCAGATTTCCACCACCTACTACATCGGACCAAAACATAACTTATGCACAGTGGGTCAGTACTTCTGCATACCCGTTCTAGTAAATTCAAGTGTGATATTATGTTTACGATACTATGTTCAACAATTTTAAGAAAGGATTATGTACAACTAGCTGACCCAGCAAACGTTGTTTTGCCATATAGATAATTTTTAGTGAATATTTTGGGAGAACATAATGTAAGTGTGTGGATTACTACTACCACTACCACTACCAATACCACTACCACTACAACTACCACTACCACTACCACTACTATTACCACTACCACTACTACTACCACTACCACTACCCCTATCACTACCACTACCCCTACCACTACCACTACCATTACCACTACCACTACCACTACCACTACCATTACTTATAATCGAAAGCGTTCAATAAAAGTAGGAAATTATTAAAAATTAATATTATTACGTTGATACAACTCTTAACAAATGCATTAATTTCGACCAAATTTGATTACCATAAAAACGGTTCTAGTGAGTTGATCTTAAAAGATAGACATATACTGTCGTGGACATTTTTTTAGATCATTTCAAGAGGAATAATTCTTTTATACATATATTTTTGATATCTTGAACCGTTTTCGCAGCGCACGCAACGGAAGCCCTCAAGGATGAATAATTTTCCCCGTTTTTTTCACATTTTCCATTATTTCTTCGCTCCTAATAGTTGCAGCGTGATGTTATATAGCCTAAAGCCTTCCTCGATAAATGGTTTATTGAACACAAAAAGATTTTTTCAATTCGAACCAGTAGTTCCTGAGATTAGCGCGTTCAAACAAACAAACAAACAAACAAACAAACTCTTCAGCTTTATAATATTAGTATAGATACAGACAACTTTGGTTTGGACGTGCCAAGTTGTATCTGCAAAACAAGATGGCGGATGAACGTTAGTTCTCAAGAGCCGGTCGTAAAACTGTGTTGTTTTCGTGTAACCCACACAACTACCTAAGCGCAGAGCATAGACCGCTGGCGACTGAATATTTGGGACGATCTATACGAATAAAGCAACCTAAATATACATATCAGACACTTTTAAACACACAAAAGCAAGAATCTGAAAAGGATCCGGGCACTTAATATAACCAAATTGAAAAAAGGGACTCCGGGATCCAATAAAAACGCCGAAAAACGTAATCCGGGGTAAGATATTCATTGAAATACATTGAAATCGGTCATAAAAGTGGTATTGGATCTATTCATATCTGTCGACTAGCGCTCGCCCGGCGACTCCGGCCGCGGCGGGGGCTGCTTGTGGATTGATTTCATACAGCAGTGCTAAATAATTCAACTATCTTAGAGTTATGTGGTAGTAAGCTTTTAAAGTAACTTTTAAAGTTAAATATTTTTGCGCTTATTTTCCAATCTATATAAATAAAAAAAATGAATGTTGGTAAGCGCATAACTCAAGAATGGTTGGACCAATTCGGCAAATTTATTTTTTGTATGTTCCATAAGGTCTAAAAAAAACTAATATCCTCTAAGGCGGAACAAAGCCTAATTCCACGCGAGCGGAGCTGCGGGCGTCCACTAGTATTGCAATAATTGTGACGTAAACCACCGGACTTCTGCCACCGACGTAGTAAATTTATCAAAATACCTACTCTATGTACAAAACCCTGCTATACTTTTTCGTCCGTAAGTCAAAATCAAAAGGAAATACCAAACAAGGTCCTAAAGGAGTCTATTCACGAACTACGATCACAAAACATAAAAGCAGGCCATTCAATGACCTGCTCTATAATAAAGTACCCTTTCACTCTGTAAATCCGAAAAAGTCCATAATAATACGCAACATTTCTCGCGTACTGAAATAACCTATGCCTCAACCATGGGTTTTCTATAAACTAAGTCGGCATTCGATGATTCATCACAACCCTTTCTTTGTCCCACTGTTGGGCACGGGTCTCCTCTCAGAATGGGAGGGATTAGGCCTTAGTCCACCACGCTGGCCAAATGCAGATTGGCAGACTTCACATGCCTTGGAGAACATTATGATGAACTCTCAGGCATGCAGGTTTCCTCACAATGTGTCCTTCACCGTTATAGCAAGTGATATTTAATTTCTTAAATCGCACATAACTTAGAAAAGTCATTGGTGCGTGCCGCTAGGGTTTGAACCCGGACCGCTCGAGTGAGAGGCGAGTTCGATAGCCACGGGGCTGTCACTGCTTTCGATGATTAATAATATAAGTAATAGATTGTAAAGCAGAAACGATAGATCAAAATAATTTATTTGTCAAATAAGTCAGTACGTATTTATTCTTTCACTTTAACCCACTAAGCTGCAACCTATAGACGTCGCACTGCTGGGCACGGGTCTCCCCCACAGATAAATCAGCTAGAGGACTGGTGGAGGGGTTAGTGACCAACTCAGTGTCGAGTATTCTCGAGTCCCGAAAGTCAAGTCTGTCAATCAGCCCTTGGCTGGCGGTAGACTTTAGCCTGAAGTCTGTCATTTTAAACCACGCCCATGTAAGTACTAAACTAGGTATGAATGTAACGGAATCTTTGAACTTCAAAACGTTGGATTAATTTGAAACTTTGCACACTTATCGAGGACCGATGACAATGCTATTCTGAAAAAAAAAAAACGTTTTAATTTTTTTTAATCTACATTTTGGTTCTGTTATCAAACGTTACTTATGTTAACGTTATTTATGTGTTTTTTTTAAATTTTACTAGGAATGTTATTTATGTGTTACGTGAGTCCGACGGGACGATGGTTGAGCTCCAGAGCCCGTATAATAGAATCTATGAAATTATGATTCGGAAGAAATAAAAAATGTTGACAATACAGGCAGGATTTACGATATTGCGGGGACCGACTGGATCAGTTTTCCGCCCCGATAGAGATGTGAGATACTGGGCCCGCCCCTGGCTTCGCCTGGTTTCTGTGAACTATGTCAGTGGTCATCATCCTCCTTATATTTTACTAGTGGACGCCCGCAGCTTCGCTCGCGTGGAATTAGACATAACAATAGTTTCATTTACACCTAGTAATATTATATAACCTATGTCACTCAGTGAAGATTTTTTGAAATCGGTCCAGTAGTTTTTGTGTGAAAATATTACAAACAAAATATGTTACCTCTTTATAATATTAGCATACTCAAACTCCTGAAGATGATCATCGTAATAGAACGAAACTAGTCGGCCTAATTCCAACTTAAATCACACGTGAGTAATAGTAGGGGAGCCCAAGAGGGGATTTTGCGGGATACTCAAGCGCGTCAGTTTAATATACAGTGGGATACCTTGTACCCGGTTAAGTACCTCCACCAAATATGAGCCCCATATATAAATGGGACCGTCAAGGATAAAGGATCAGAATAAGAAAAAAATAAAATTTGTCATCAGAAATTCTTGAGCGCGTCAGATTAAGGTAGGGTGAGTTAATTACATGCTAAAAAGTGTATATTCCACTAATCTTACAATTTGAGAGTAACGTAAAGAAAGGGGAGGGCTACAACATCAGAATAAGAAAAAAATAAAATTTGTCATCAGAAATTCTTGAGCGCGTCAGATTAAGGTAGGGTGAGTTAATTACATGCTAAAAAGTGTATATTCCACTAATCTTACAATTTGAGAGTAACGTAAAGAAAGGGGAGGGCTACAAAGTTGCTACAAAGTTGTAGCCCTCCCCTTTCTTTACGTTACTCTCAAATTGTAAGATTAGTGGAATATACACTTTTTAGCATGTAATTAACTCACCCTACCTTAATCTTACGCGCTCAAGAATTTCTGATGACAAATTTTATTTTTTTCTTATTCTGATCCTTTATCCTTGACGGCCCCATTTATATATGGGGCTCATATTTGGTGGAGGTACTTAACCGGGTACAAGGTATCCCACTGTATATTAAACTGACGCGCTTGAGTATCCCGCAAAATCCCCTCTTGGGCTCCCCTACTATAAGCCGGTAACTCCAACTATGAATAGACACTCACGAATCGTTCAGTAATAAAATATTAGCATAGATGAGCATTACATCAAAGCACATCATTTATCACGCCCAGTCTAAGCTCGCAAACAGATATTCCCGACAACTTCCAACCACCCATTTCCTTCCAAAGTGAGTGTAATAACCCTAATTTTCCGGAATTGAAAACTACTGTACAGTCAATAAAACATGCACGCATCGAGACCGCGTACTTACAGCACTGGCGAGCGTCCAAGCTTGTTGGGGAGGTGTACCACTGAGAAAGATCTAGAAGCTAGAAACTAGTCATCTAGAATTGATTTGATTATGACAAGCCTCCGTACAGTCGCTGCCATAGACGTCCCACTGCTGGGCACGGTTTTCCCCCACAGACACTGCTGCGGGAGGTCTACAGCATACTCCATCACACTACTCTAATGCAGATTGGTTAGTCGCCAACGCAGTGTCGAATGTTCTCAAGCCACCCAAAGGTCTTCGACAAGGCTTAACGACTGTTTCCAGCATTAAAAACAACCGGGACCGACGTTTTTACGTGCCCTCCGAAGCACGGTAGCGTCCATGAAACTTTGCCTCTAGCAGTCACCCATCCACAAACCGACTGCGCCTGTCGTTGCTTAACTCTTTCGATCACATTGAATCGACGCGAGGCATTGGGCTATGGACGCTGCAGTAAACGGTGATAACCTTTTGAATTTGGCGTCATTTCGTGAGGTCGGGGTTCAAATCTCACGCACTAACCGGACTAACGTAAATCTCAACACTTTTCTGATTTGTTTGAAGTTGTCATTGACGGCACCGGTTGAGTTCGAGCATGCTTGTTTGCTAGTTTATATCAATAAAACAAACATAATATGTACCTCCTTCTCCTATACAATAGAATTGTGAAGCAGAAACAGTGAGTGAGAGATAGTTGGGCTAGTGATTTTTACTCAGTCTCATTAATAATAGTCCCAGTTGTTTTCGATTGTAAAAAACTAAGCCTAGTCGAAAACCTTCGAGAGTTTGGACGTGGGTTCACACCCACCTGCATTGGAGCAGCGTGGGTATGCTCTATGGCTTCAGTCCCCGCTCCAAACAATAGGACGCCCATGGTATTTAGCTAAACTAAGTCAAACAATACGATGAGCAAAATCGATATTGATAATGTTTAAAAGCATCATTCGGATCGTATATGCCCAGAATCTCTTAAAACACCCACGTGAACTTTTACGATCATTGTTATAGCCATCTCTGGCGATCAGACCGTGCCCTCGAGGACCCTTCCCTGCTCACCGTCTAGAAATAACGACCTCACTAGACTTACACGGAACCCAATATCATTTACCACTCCGTACTACAAAATTCGCCTCTATTCTCACGCCACTACAAGCGTATTGAACGCAAATGCATGTTTGTTAAAACGACTTCTGAAGATACCTGCCAAGATTGCATTAGCGGGTGGAATAGCTATTTTAAACCTTATTCCCTTGAGATAAAGAGGTGGCGGGCCGCTAGAGTGGCTTGGCTTGAAATTGAATAAGAGAATCGGATCTCCGTCAAGTTATCGCGGATTGCATTAAGGTCGGAGAAGTTTTTTAGTTCCGAGTATTTTACATTTCAGCAACAAATCGTGTGGAACGTCGTGAATTTGTATTCAGTTGCGCCACAGAGTAAGTAATCCGTAGCTTAAGTAGTATTATACTAGTAGCGTTTTTAAATATAAAAAGTCATAATTGCTTTTTTCAACGGTAAGCTAGATTTTGGTAAGTTTCAGCTATCAAAATCTAGCTTCATCCGCGGTTGGCCGATCAAAATACGAGATATCGATCAATAATCCATTCATCCCATCCATCAGCCCTTTGGGGTCCACTGCTGGACATAGGCTTCCCTCAATCGTCGCCACTCCTCCCGATCCTGCGCCCTCTGAATCCAACGGTTTCCCGCTGTCTTCTTCAGGTCGTCAGTCCACCTCGTCGGGGGGCGGCCAATACTTCGTTTTCCGAGACGCGGTCTCCACTCGAGGACTTTTCTTAAGACGATCAATAATATCGATTCTTAGATCGATCAATAATATCGACTAATAAATAAAAGAGTTACTCTACTGCCTTTTTTTTTTTTTGTTTAACGAGTGGGAAACCTTGAAAAGGTACCCGAACGTCGTGGGAGCGACGCCGGGTTATGTGGGACTTTCACCCACTAAAACCCACTCGGTGGCCTACTCCGGCGCTACAGGAGGGCTCCGGGATCTCTTGTAGAACGCGCCGGTGCCCTCCAGCGCTGCGCCCAAGACGGGCTCTTCCCGGTTTCACAACGCTGTGCAGCCACAAACAGCGTCGTCTTTCCCGGGGTCACATCGATGGACGGTTCGAGCTCCCCCTCTCACCGCCCGCAACCCCAGAAGTCCCCTTTTAGTCGCCTTTTACGACAGGCAGGGGCTACCGTAGCACTATTCTGGTCCCGAGCTACAGGGACGGCGGCGGTGGACGTTAGCTACGCCCGCCGCGGTGGCTTCTTCTCCGAGTGGGATCAGCTCGCTCTCTGGCTCGTTCAGCATCCTCCTTCGCAAACATAACGGCGTCGCAGAAGACAACAACGCTGCGCCATGCTTCCGCGCAATGCGTCATTGATTGTATGACCGCCTCCGGGGATAGGTCATGCCCAACTTTTTGGACGAGGATCCGCCGCTCTGACTCCCACGCAGGGCAGTGTTCGAGCGTGTGCTGCGCGGTGTCCTCGTCGTTCCCGCAGTGGTAGCACTGTGCTGTCTCTTCTCTGCCTATCCTGTTCAGATACTCACCGAAGCAGCCATGTCCGGTAAGTATCTGAGTGAGGTGATAGGTGACACGTCCGTCGCACTTGAGAAAGGCCTCGAAGCTGGGCAGGACAGCTCTGATAACCCGTTGGCGTATGGCCCGGGGTTCCTGCAAACGCTCACTCCAGCGCTGTAGAGCGCTTCGTCTGGCACTTCGCCTGAGCATCTCAACCGACTCATCGGGTTCAGCCATCTGACGGAGGACGCGGATCTTACGAAAGAGCTCTGCGTCCATATCCGCCAGGATGTCCAGCGGAGGGAACCGCGCCAGGACTGTAGCCGCCTCAAACGAGATGGTTCTGTAGCCGCGGGCGACTCGTATAGCGATCGCTCTCTGCGCAGCGTTGAGCTTTGCTGCTCGACGCCGGCTACTCGATAGTCTATCCGACCATACGGGTGCGCCATAGAGTGCGATAGAGCGCACAACGCCTGCGTAGAGGCGGCGGACCTCTTCCCTTGGTCCCCCTAGATTCGGCAGCAGTCTGTGCATTGCACCCGCTACTTTGTGAATCCGGGGGATGAGACGGCTGAAATGCTCGTCAAAGCTCCAGCGACTGTCCAGCACCAGCCCCAGATACCTCATATGTCGGCCAATTTGTACGTTCATGTCACCTATACGTACTGACATGCAGGGTGGTTCTTCACTTTTCCGGAGACCGTGAAACCAAAGTGCCTCGGTCTTTTGTGGCGCTATTTGAAGCCCTAGTGAGCGGATCGCAGCAATGATGCGTTCCACCCCTAGCTCTGCCAGTCTTATCGTCCTTAGAAATGCCTCCCCCTCGGTCAATACCAGGGTGTCATCGGCGTAACAAATGATGTTACCTTCCGGCGGGAGCACTGTTCGCAGAACTGTATCGTAAGCGAGGTTCCACAGCAAAGGACCCAAAACAGACCCCTGTGGAACCCCGCATACGACACTCTTTTCCTGTATGCTTGCATAACGACCAGTGTAGCAGACGCTTCTTTCTGACAGGTAAACCTTCAGGACATTCCTCAGGTAACAAGGCACTTGGTGGTATGCGAGCGCCTCTTCGATCACTTTCCAGGGAACAGAGTTAAAAGCATTGACAATGTCAAGGCTAACTGCCAAGACAACTCTTCCTCTGGAAACGGCATGCTCAGAAAGCGCTCGTACCCGTAGAATGGCTTCCACAGTCGAGCGCTGCCGCCTGAAGCCATACTGGTGCTGCGACAGATCTGGACCACTGTTGGCAAGATGATCGTTAATGCGTTTGGCGATGATACGCTCAAAGAGCTTGCCTACCTCGTCCAACAGACAAATCGGCCGGTAGGCTGATGGCGAATCCGTTGGCCTGCCTGGTTTGTGCAGGAGCACCAGTTTTGCTTTCCTCCAGTCAGCCGGATAACATCCTAGGCGAAGACAGTTGGTAAGCAATCTCTGTAACCTGTCACCTAGGATGGAGAGAGCAATAACCCAAGCCCGACCTGGGATTCCGTCAGGCCCAGGAGCGGTGTTGCGTGCAGCCATGCGCTTCACTGCCCATCGAAGCTCAGCATCAGTGACTGACAGCTCGTCTGACCAGTCGGTAGGAGACACCGATATTGTCCGCAGATCAGGATCCTGTGCAATCCTGGGGAACAGTGTATTTATGATCGTGGTCACTAAGCCAGGATCAAGGGTCTCTGTAAGTGGCGGAACCCAGGGACGCAACTTACTTAAAACCATTTTATAGGGACGTCCCCAGGGATCATTATTTAGTCCATTGAGGAGGTCATTCCAGCTTCTCTTTTTACTTTCCGCAATGGCGTGTTGCAGCGTCATAGTTGCTGAGCGGTATTCCGTGTATTTTTGTTCCTTTTCCTCGGCCGTAGAACTTCGTCGCCTTCGCGCACGAGTGTATCTGCGCCGGGAGCTCAGGCAAGCAACACGCAGCTGGGCGATCCTCTCCGACCACCAGTATGCCGGTCCCTTCCTAGATGGTTTTACCCGTGGCATTGCTGTGTCGCAGATGGCCACCATATCTTCGCGAAGGCGGGAAGCTGCTGCCTCTGGATTTTCATCTTCAGGCGAGAACTTAGACCAGTCTGCTATATGTGCAGCAGCAATAAGCATATCCTTGTCTAGACGCTTTAGTGCCCAACGCCGTGGAAGGACATCAACACGGCGAGAGAACTCTACTGCCTAGTACTGCATTTGTCGTAACATGCACGAGTTTTAGAGTGTCTCGATTTACTGGGATTAAACCGCTATTTTGCAAGAGTTCGATGAGAGGCACCGGTGACCGCCTACTTTTCACAGAATAACAAGTTCCTAAAACATCTACTGTTGCAATACCTTTGACAACTTTACACTTTGACCAACTTTTGATTTGGGCGCGTTTAATTATCAACAAACGACGAGCGCAAAGTTTACAGAACTTGGTTGTTAATGAACTTCGGCGCTATCGGGTATTGAGTGTCGCCATTGCGTTAATAAAGTGTTTACAACAGACATATTGGTGTATGAAATGAAATTAAAATTGACTAATTAGATGGCGTCACGCTAAATCCTTCCATCCATCCATCCATCCATCCTTAAGCCTTTTAAAGTCTACCGCTGGACATAGGCCTCCCTTAACCGACGCCAATCCTTCGATCCTATGCCTTCTTAATCCAGCGGTTATCCACTGACTTCTTCAGGTTATCAGTCCATCTTTTTGGAGGCCTGTGCTCCGTTACCCGAGGCGTGGTTTCCATTCGAGGGCTTTTCTCCCCCACCGGTTATCAGTCCTTCGAACGAAGTGGCCTGCCCATTGCCACTTCAACTTGCTAACTCTGCGAACTATGGCGGTAAGCGTCTACGGATTTCATCATTCCTGATTCGTAGAATTTTTTCATGAAATTTATAAGGGACCACCATCAATATTTTGTTCTATTAAACACAAAAGTATTCATCAAAATCGGTCAATAAACGACGAAGTTATCGTTGCATACACATTAAAAAATAAAATACAGTCCGTAGTTCTTTGCTTTAAGTAGAAACCGAACTGAACATGAAAACCAAAATAAGATTTGTATCTTTATTGGAAAGTGGTTTGACAATGATAACAGATGGCGCTGTCACTAATTTTAATACGCAGTTACGACTATATATCGTACTTTCATTAAAGGGACCGGATTATGTACCTACTGCTGCTGATTTGATTTAAACCATCCCTCTATAGGTATATTATCTATAGGTACTACGGTTTCTGAAGCAGAGTAACAGCGAGTCAGAAGCAAGGTAAAACAAGTAGCCATTTAAAAACATCTACTTGTGTAAATGAGTCTACAGTCTCCTAAGAAAGTTGAAATGGAATCGTCTCAGTTTTAATGCTGAATATCATTTAGAAAACTACTTTCTACAAATTATACGACTCCAGACCGACGTTTTAAAATATCGCCGCTTTCATGAATACGAAGTTAGCCAAAGAAATTAGTTTATTATACTTTTCTGACGTTGAATCCATTACAATACTTTAGATGAAATTTGGACTCTACTGAGACACATGTATTTAATAATGGTATGGTATATATTGCTTAGAGGTATTATTTTACTAACAAAGTACCGATAATGAGTCTATAATTTTCTCAAAAATCTGCAATTGTAATTTCATGTTGCAAATTCAATCGGGGACTTATCCAAACAGTGGTCTCTACCGCTCTCATTCTTATTTCACTGGCGATTTAATTTGTGTAATATACTTTTCGCAGAGTAAGGCTTATAGATCGTATTCATAAAATGTAGCGTCCACAACTCAATAGCTCGCGTCGATTCAATGTGATCGACATAGTAGAGAAACGAAGGGCGCCGTCGGTTTGTGGATGGGTGACCGCTCGTGGCAAAATTTCAAGGGCTACCGTGCTTCGGAGGGCACCTTAAGCCGTCGGTCCCGGCTGTTATCAATTGTAAAAATAATATAAGCCTTGTCAAAGACCTTCGGGTGGCTTGATAATATTTGATTTGATGATAACATTGATTGTTTTAGTCATTATATTATTACAATTCTAGCCTTTTATTAAAAGTTAAATTTAACTGTACATTATATTATGTAAAATTCAAAATTTTAACGACTGCAAGACTTATTTATACCGTTTTTGTTTGTTGTTTTAAATGTTGGTGTGCCTAATTTAAATAAATAAATAAATACAGGTTCGTCTAGAAACCAAACGCATTCTGAAGGGTCACCAGTTCGATTCCCCCAACTAACTGCATTCATGCTCAACAAATCTTGCACTTCATAGGAGTATTATGTAAATACATTCGGTAAGGTTTCGTATCTGAGCATCGCGGCGTAACTGTTTAACATCTACACGAGCTGACTCGGCGGAGGGTCTCCAGCTGACTGGGCGGAACAAGCTTAAATGCAATTTCGCTCACATTACCAGGATATCATTTTTATGCTTCTGTATAAGAATGTAACTTTGACGTTATGATCTTATCGTGGTTAAATTTAAATCATATTTGATGTGCATTCTGTACTTTATGATTGGCACGACTAATTATCACTTAGTTAAAACAGTTAAGGCGCCTAGTGGTGCAAAATGACCTTGAGAATCGGTGCACACATTCTCACAAACGACAACAGCGCCTCTAACGGAAAACCTCAGAACTACCTTACAGAGCATACAATGACATGTCATGAGGTACTGTATTAATCGCCTGTATAACCCGCGCAGATAGAGAATAGATCTGAAAATGGCACTTAAAATACAAGCACAACACACAACACAAGCAAGGGTACTTAAAACACTGGATTGTAAAATTTGCCTTTATTAATTGTGACATTTCAGAATCAGATTATAAAAATAAAGAACAATAGGATGGGAATGGTATCAAAGGTTTTATAAACCGCTTGGTCCAGCAGTGTCCTGGTCATCTGTACCCATTACTGGTTCAATTCCCTCCATGAATTGGTTAAAATCTTCCATGGACTGGTCAATTGTAAAATTTGCCTTTATTAATTGTGACATTTCAGAATCAGATTATAAAAATAAAGAACAATAGGATGGGAATGGTATCAAAGGTTTTATAAACCGCTTGGTCCAGCAGTGTCCTGGTCATCTGTAGTATCTGTACCCATTACTGGTTCAATTCCCTCCATGAATTGGTTAAAATCTTCCATGGACTGGTCACTTTCACAGTCCTGGTCTTCAGAGTCGTCACTTTCATCTTCGGTGTTGCTGTTCAATTACATCACAAAATGTCAACGTTCGTAACAAAAACTTAACGAAAATAAATAACAATCAAATGTAACGCAAACAAAAACAACAATATCAACGAAAACAACAATTACTCGGAGTGCGTCAAGTAGCTTAGAAAGCGAATCCCGACTGATTATTTGTTTGCAGCTCGTACTTCACTGTGTGAGTATAGACAGCGATAGAGAGTGAGCGAGAACGCATGCGAGAGGACGCCATTTTCAAATCTATTCTCTATCTGCGCGGCTTATACGGGGAAGTGTTTCAGTAGATGGCGTTTATTTTAAGTAATAATTGACCTAACAAAAAATTTATAGGAAGGTACGACAACGTAATGAAATTAGATTTATGCAATTTTTTTAGTTACTTAAAATAATAACAAAAAAAAAGTCATAAAAAAATAAAGAAAAAATTGAAAAAGAAAGGAAGTGTAACTGGAATTTGAACCCGAGTCTCTAGAGCGAGATTCTTACTCACTGCTAATGTCTATAATTTCCCCGTTATTGATATTATCTTTGGATTCTCTTTTCCTGTAATAAATACATATTATGACATATATAAATATTATTAGCTTTTTATTTCATTTGCATAAAATAATAACAAAAAAAAAGTCATAAAAAATAAAGAAAAAATTGAAAAAGATAGGAAGTGTAACTGGGATTTGAACCCGAGTCTCTGGAGCGAGATTCTTACTCGCCGCAAACTCCAATTACGCCATTTACAGCTATACGATTAGGGTTGAAAAACTGTGTACGTATCTATCTTTTTGTACTCTGCAGGATTGCAGAGAACAATGAAAATTAATAAATGTTTGACAAAATTTAAATCTTTACGTCATTCATGTGTGTGACGTTTGCTTTATATGAACACTTTTGATTTATTTCCCATGTTTATTTACAAAATAGGAGTCCGTTTACGCCCTTCTAACTTAAAAAAATACTTATAACGTTAAATTATTTATATAAATTAACCTAATGTAATAACCAATCAATAAAAGTAATGAAATAACGTTGGAATCTTGCAGAAATTTTGCGGCAGAAAGCGCGACACGCCCGTCTAGCAAGAGGCCTCAGCCGCGACTGTCGGTACACGGCGTTTACACACACATGCTCGCGAGTTATGTTCAAAAACTCTGCGCAAATGAGAACAAGGGTTTTTTGGAAATTCTACAAAATGGATTTAAAAAGTGGTATAACTGATATATTGTATTTATTGTGATGAAAAATATATGTTAAATTGAAAAAAAAAACACGTATTTTAGAAGGGATTTGATTGTTTAGAAGATTATTTTAGAGGTATCTTCGTGATTTTTTTCTATCGAGTCAACATTAATGTATTATGTTTTGAAGGCCGTAGCAATCTAACATATATCCCCAAGAATACCATATATTTTTTTTATTTGATTCTCTGCAATGGTTCGTGTGATATCTTGTTTATAAAACTCGCGTTTAGCCTCTGTAGTCCTCTTAATGTTACAACCATTGCATTTTGTTAGATAGCAAACGAGTATGGAGCTTGGAACAACAACAAATCCCATCGGCACGCACAAATTACTTTTCAAAGTTATGTGCTTTTGTAAAATTTTAATGTCATGCTCGGTGCGGTGAAGGAAAACATCATTAAGAAACCTGCATGCCTGAGAGATCTTCATAATGTTCTCTAAGGCGTGTAAAGTTCACCAAACCGCGATTGGCCAGCGTGGTGGACTGGCCTGAATCCTGCTCATTCTGAGAGGAGACCCGACCCTGCAGTGCTCACTAACAACTTTGCAATAGCTCAATAGCTTGAGTACACATTTCATTGTTCTTTCTAGAGTTATTAAGCTCTCATAATACTCAAAAACAAAATATCACTCACATTTGACTTGCATAAAATATGAGTACTCTATGATGTCTCTGTATTTGATTGCTATATTATGTAAATAGCATTTAGGAAGGCGAGTCTATGCGAGAGCGGCGCACCTACCTACCTACTTAACATTTATACGAGCCTGACTCGGCTGAGTCGAGAGACCTCGAGCTGACTTCGCCGAGTGGAAGTTTGAATGCTATTCCAAGTGCAGGAAACATTTTAGCCTGTAATATAAGCTTCTAAATTACGCGCTCTCTATGCGCTGATTTATAAGCTTAACCCTAACTTATTGCTATGGCTACTTCTCTCGGCGCTAAGTCGTTCAAATTTTTTTTTATGGATATAAGATAGCAAACGAGCTCGCAGCACCACCCATCCGCTGCCGCCCATGACAACTGTGACTGGCTTTGAACAAGACTCAATTAGGGACTGGACTGAAAAGCTGAGAAAGTTAATAAGAAAGTTAATTTAAGACGTTATAGCTGCAGAACAGGTATTTACTCGTATGTAGGATGTTTGCTCCAACTGGGCATCGAACATGGGTCGATTAACATTTTTAAATTTTTTTTCTTTATATTATAGACGGACAAACAGACATACCGGCCACCTGATGGTAAGTGGTCACCGTGGCCTATGGACACGTGCGACACCAGGGGTATCACAGGTGCGTTGTCTGCCTTGAAGGTGGCGTTTCACACTCTTTTTTTCACTTTCAAATGAAGCTTAACTCACCTGGGTTTGTTTTGAGAAAAAAATTTAAATGTTAGAAATTACTTTTTAAATAGTTCTGTAAATTGATTCAATAGATAACGGTTCCTTTAAAATTAAATTAGTTTAACTTTATATGACTAATATTTTTCATGGCTAACGTACTTATGACTTTAGAAAATTTCCAGAGTGTCATTCATAGAGTAAAATGATACCGGAATATAATCTAAGCACTCCAGTTTATTTAAAAACATCATTCATATTATCTCTTATTCCCCTTGCGGCGGCGAGAACGTTTTTTGCGCGAGTCCCTGGGCTATGCCGAGTTTACTCACTGACCTAGTAAGATGGAAATATTTTATCTTCTGAACTAAAACTGCTACATAAGGAATTAAATTATTTTAGGTCACCTTTATGAAGAGTGTAAATAATTATTTTTTGCAGCAAGCTTATGATTTATGGAGTGACATTAATTTCTGTACTTTTCTGAAAGACTTAAAATGGCTATTGAAAACTTTAAAAATTTAAAACCTGTGATAAATTTAGTAAATTTTAAATGTTCATAAAACCTTAGGTACTAATATGTGTGTGAGTGTGTTTGTAGCTCCCGCCCCCTCGTGCCTTCTTGACGGCGAGAAGAGAACCTGTGCATGAGTTGTAGTTCAGCTGCCTTGATGCTCCATCATTAGCAGTAGCGTGTTTTCACCAGGGCCTCACCACAGCTGTCCGTCTCTTGCCCGTAGGCCACGGTGTCTACTACCATCAGCTCGCCCGAACGCTTGCTGGGCGGTTGTTTATATCTGTAATAATGTTATTCTGTTCTCGAATTTAGTCGCGCACTGGTTAGGGAAGTATGTAAGTATGAAATTAATATGTAATACCATCTCATCGTTCGAATACTGTTTCCAAGGCTGCACTGAAAACCAGCGCTACGGTTACTGCCGTAGCGTATGCTGAGTGTAGTGCCTTTTTGGCACAGGAGATGAAAAAAATTTGCTACCCACAAAAGTTGATAATTAGTTTATAAAATTCTTCGAATGTTAATTGTTTTATTTTCAGTATGTACCAAATAAATATTTTGTATTTATATTTCTACAAAAAAATCTCTCTAACTATATCTATCTGTCTCTCTATCTATACCTATCTGTGTTAGTAAATATATCAGTGTTATTATAGTTAGATATTTCAGACTTAAATTTTCTTTTTCTGTTTTTAAACCATAATCCCACTAAAGCAAAAGTAATAATGGCATATCATTACAGTACTAAGCCTGTTAAATATGTTTTACGAAACAGAATAACAAGTATGTAATTGGATATAATGATATTGTTTCATCATTATAGCATATCGTGAGTAACTTATGCGTAGGCATTTCTGAATAATACAAAGGTATTACGAAGAAAAACAAACCTTTGAGTAACTAATGAATTTATTTACATATTCACATATAGTATTCTGTAACATTTAAGTAAATAAGTATAATAATTATATAAATATCTTATAGACTAGTAGATACGGCAACAGAGTCGTGTTGGTTACGCAAATTGACAATTATCTTACAAAATATTTTCAACCTTACATAGAACAAGTCCTTTCCATCAACAAATTATACAGAACACTGGTCTCGCCAAACCGTCTAATGAGAATCAGATGTGGGCACTAATTATCAGTTATATTAAAGTCCCACGTAGGAGTCAAGACACATTACCAAGCCCGGGAACCCAAGCCCTGTCGCGTCCAGCCGCACTAGACTAGTGCGCAGTGTAGTGTATTCGGCACCGGACAGTCACGCGCTAGCTGTGAGCAAGTTCGGACGTGCGCCGGACGCATTAACTACTCCACCTATTGAGTGATCAAAGGCGTGCTTTATTTATCCGGGTCCCTACACGCAGCATTTTTTTTATGGGTACAAGATAGCAAACGAGCTTGCAGCACCAACCATCCGCTGCCGCCCATGACAACTGTGACTGACTTTGAACAAGACTCAATTAGGGACTGGGATGGTTAGTCTAATTAGTTGAGAGAGTTAATTAGAACATTAGTTGGTCAGTTCGTTAGTAGGTAAGAGGACTGAGGACTGTTAGTAGTTAGTCCTGTTAGTTGGTGTTAGTAATAGTCCAGTTAGTACTTGTTAGTAAGTCTCGTTCTAAGTCAGTTACAGATGTGTTGCTACCCTTGAGGACTAAGATGGTCGCCTCTAAAGAAGTGTAACCGGAAACCACACCTTTCCAACCGGACCATAATTGCTTTAAAAACAATTATTACACGGCAGAAATGGTACTAGGTACCGTGGTGGGCAGTGGTACTGCCCTGAGCGAACTCTATATGGAACCAATTGGGTTTCATATAAAACCTATTTGGTTCCCTATAGGCTCCTACACATATTCAGACACGATTATCATAAGATATATTCCGCAATCTACCAGTATTTATCATCATTCAGATATTTAGTAAGACTGCTATCAGTGTTCTGTATAATCCGCGGATGTTTCCCTGAGATATCAATACTGTTCGCCAACAGCCTCCGTTGCCGTCTATACATGTAGCTCAACTAATATTAACAAAGCCATACAATGGAGTCACAGCTGTGTTTGCGATCCATTTTAATCCGCGAGGAGGAAAGTAATCACACCAGCTACTGTACCGTTTGGGAACAGTTCAAAGTATGATCATAGATAAATTAAGTCTGGCGGAGTGACCCAAGGCGCTCGACAGGCGCTCGACGGGCGCTCGACGGGCGCTCGACGGGCGCTCGACGTGCGCTCGACAGGCGCTCGACGGGCGCTCGACGGGCGCTCGACGGGCGCTCGACGTGCGCTCGACGGGCGCTCGACGGGCGCGTCGGTTTGTGGATGGGTGGAAAAAAATTCATGGGCGCTACCTGCTTCGGAAGACATGTAAAGCCGTTTTTCAATTGTAAAAAATATCGTTAAACTTTGTCGATGACCTTCGGGTAGCTTTAGAGCATTCGACACGGTACACACCCCTCCACCAATCCGCATTGGAGCAGCGTGGTGGAGCTGCGCCTGTGGGTGAGAGCCGTGCCCAACAGTGGAACAACTGTGGGTTGTATCTAGCTAGCCTGTGTAATAAAGGTGGGTTAGTTGTTACCTACAGATGGCACACGAAATCTATTCTTTGTGAACCTTTTTCTTTGTTTTTGTCAGTAGGTACGTGAGGTAGTATATTATAGAGAGTAGGTATAGATTCTAACGTCAACCAAATGTACATTTTATGAGCTATGACGGTAACGTATCTAATCTATCCTTTTCTTACACTTCGTATATTAATGAGTACAGTAAACGGCATGAAATTTTAGTTCTAATCTTGAATGTCGAAATTAAGGTATCTTGTGACGCGGGGCGAGTGAGTTGGTTGACGTAAGCGCTGATTGGTTCGCTAGCCGTTTTATGTCCCCGCCATCAACTTCCAGATTTAGTTAAGAGCTAAAGTTTCGTGCCGACAGCTGTATGGTGTCTTCAATTTTTTTACCTAACTAGAGTAGCAAACGAGGCTTACCTTCTGCCGGACACTATAAATTCCTGTTAGTGCGTATAGCTAGTATTTTTTTAATAAGTGCCCTGTTCTAAGTTGGTCACTGATGCGTTGCTACCCTTGAGGGCTATCGATTGTATATGTAGCCTATTTTCTTTATTCGTTTGGGTTTAGAACTTAATCTACGAAGACTAGAGTATCGCGTACTGAGTATCTATCCGCGAGATGTAATTTGTATTGTCATCTGGATCATTATTCAAATTAAACTTTTGGCAACTTCGGATATCATTATTAACTCACAGAATAATAATCATTATTATTCTATGAGTTGATGACGTAAACATAACGAATTTTATGACGTTTCGGAAATGGATTATTAAACTACCACATTTTCCTTAACTAAATAATAGTTTCCATTTCTTCATATTGAACATCCAGGACAGTATTACGGCCCTACTTATATAAAATAGTATAATTTGGCACAGGTTTTCAATTAACTAACTTAATTTTTTTATTATAAACGGCCAGAACGGGCAATCGTCATATAAACTAAGCTCGTTCGATTGTACTATTAATTTCTGAAATGAATTTGTTAGTACGTTTAAGGATTGATAATTTATTCGCATGTTCCAATACATTGAAAACAAATTACTATCGATTACTTAAAATTCTAATTAACATCACCAAACTATGTATCTACAAATAAGCAATTGTTATATACTTATCAGGGAAATTATTGTCGAAATTATGATTTAGATTTAGTTTTATTGTATTCATTTAGCTTAAGTAAAGTACGTTTTATAATACAAAATGTATTTATTTTTCAAATTAATTTTAATTTAGTTAAAAATACCTTCCTACAACAATAGTAATACGGCACCAAGCTTCTCCATACATGTTCTCGAGTTTTTAGTTTTAGTTAGTTTTAGTCGAGTTATTCATTATTATTGTTAATTATTAATAATAAACCCCGGACGCAAACCCAGCTGTGTTCCCGGCTGTTAGTCTATCACAACATTCAGTTTCTCTTAGTACCTGACGTAATATTATTACGTCTATGCTTAGTACTGTGCCGCTGGCGGCGATAGTTGCGTTGCAGCGCCGTAGGGGGCGCTACAGTCGGACCCTAAATCGTAGAGACTAACGACTTACTCAAAACAAAAGAAAAGTTAAGTGCTTTTCTGTTTCCGATTCCGATTTTGGTTCGTAAACTAAAGTAAAACTAAATAACTATTACCGTTAAATACAATAAATAATAAATCTAATCTATTCGGTATTTTATAAAATAAATGATTACATAAACGATATAAACCCTTGGGGCGAAGTGCTCTTCTCGGTGACATCAACTTTGTGACGTTCATAAAGCGTATACAAATACCGTGTAGTGAATAATATTTTAATTTGAATATAATCTAAAAAGTAATTTACCTAACTCATTTGAATTTCGGGCATACTTTCGCAAATAAAGATACAAAAAATTGTAATAAGTTAAGTTCCGGCTTACTTCCGATTGCAGTCCTTACTTTAATACCCATCCGAAACTGTCCCGTGAAGTCAGTCTAGTCTTTACGATTTGAGGACGGACTATATGGCGCAATGAGTGGCGCTGAGTCACCACATGACGAAACCTTAGTTTAACGTGGCAGCGCCATCTGGCGCCATCTGGTGCGATGTTGGGGCGTTACGCGGCGAGAGGGCGCAGTTGCGCAGTGGGCGGGGCGCGGGGCGCGGGGATCATAACGCGTGCAACAGAGCTGCGCACGCGCACGCGTACACGACGGCCGCGCTTATGACCGGCACTGCTCCTGCGAACATATTTTTTTTATTTATAAATGTTTTATTTTAGCTAAATATGGTACAAAAGGCGGACTATTAATGCTAAGAGCATTTTCTGCCAGTCAACCTTGTATTACCAATCATACAAGGTTGACGGCTGTAGGTTATATCGCTGCGACCCATAGAAGTTCCACGGCTGGGCACGGGTCTCCCCCACAGACACAGCAGCACCGGTCGGTCGGTTTGTGGATAGGTGACCGCTATTGGCAAAAATTTCATGGACGCTACCGTGCTTCGGAGGGCACGTAAAGCCGTCGGTCCCGGTTGTTTTCAATGGTGGAAACAGTCGTTAAGTCTTGTCGAAGACCTTCGGGTGGCTTGAGAACATTCGACACTGGGTTGGCCATTAACCCCTCCACCAATCCGCATTAGAGCAGCGTGGTGGACTAAGGCCTAATCCCTGCCGTTCTTAGAGGACACCCGTGCCCAACAGTGGAAAGGGTTGTGATGATGATGATGATATAAGTGTTCATGATGGGTACCCGCGGAGTCCTCTCCCGTGACGGAGGCGGGGCGCGGCGCGTCCTCCTTGATGTACACCGGCTCGCTCTTGCGCGCGTAGATGTCGAAGATGGTGGCCACGCAGCCCAGCGCGAACTGCCCGCCGGCCGGCGGCGCCATCGTGTACCTGCGGCGGCCGTTGAAACAAATTAGTTGCTTCTTTTTAGAATTATTCGCATGAATCATTGAAACTTCTATGATTTTTTTTAAGTAAAAACTTCGTGGTTGGTGTTTTCTTTTTACATTGTTTTGACAGTTGGGAAAGAGAACGCACGAGTTCGGAAAAGGTAAAGAAAAAGCACGAGTGTGTAATAGCTCACTTCCCGAACGCTATACGTCCCAGCAATACGCCACTTTTTGAACAACTGTATTAATTTTTTTTTTTAAAAGCATATTTTTAAATTTTTATTTATTTTCATGCATTGTCATCGGAACCAAATATGTGTGGCGAATTTCAGCTCAATAGCTTCAGTGGAAGTGGGTGAAATATTGATTGCAAGATTTCAGGACATACATACATACATACATACTTACAAGTGAAGTTAAATAAAAGCTTTTAAAAAGTATAAAACTACTACTATACTAGCAGCCTGTTACCATACACAGACCCCGATCTACTACTCGGAATTTCAAGTTAGAATAACTCAATGCCCGACCTGGGAATAGAATCCAGGAGGAGTACAACGCGAAGTTCGAAAAATTTACCTTGCATGGAGACCCCCTTGAGAATATTTTTAGTGACTGCTTTTATTATTTGTCCCGAAGGAAGCTTGAATAATACGTGCTTTGTTAAAATTTCTAGTCTTGACCTATGACGGTTTAAAATATATCGAAAATCGAAGAAAGACCTAAAAGAAACTTTTTTTAATGTTTGTTGTATTAACGACCATAGCGGAACTCTAAAAACTTATTTACCCATATTTTGTATTTCTTCATAGCAAACCTAGTACAATCAGTAATTACGGTAATCCAAAACCAGTCTTAAACCCAAGCAGGAAAGTCGAAATCGGCAACGTTCATCAGAAACATTCAGATGTAATTCTGAATGAGAACAGAACAGCAAATTTCTCGGAAGACGTTATGGCCCCTGGGAATTGCTTTGTCCAATCGCTCGTAAGAAAAGGCAAAAATATGCACTAGCCTGTAGACAATCATGACAATAAAAAATTACATTATAGAAAACAAGTATAAAGCGCTCGCGGCGTGGCTTGAAACATTTGCACCGGATTAAATTATTGTTAAGCTGCACCACAATGCATGAAGGAGTAGTATTAGTAGTAGGTACTAGTAAGTAGTCTTAGTCTTAGACTTCATAAGATATATTCAAGAATACAGTCAAGTGCAAGCCGGACTCGCACACCTATGGTTTTGTACCAACGATTGTATTTTTTTACTTGTATGGGGACCCCGTTTGGTATCAAATTTTTAACAGCTGGAGCTGATATACTCGAGACTCACTCCACAGTGCCCTGCCTGGACTATCCAGAGACCGAAGCACCCACCTCAAGACATCCTTGTCGGTCTCCTCGCGGCCGTACACGGCGTGGTCCTGGTAGGCGCGCGGCAGGCTGGCGCTGGTGTAAGCCAGCCCCACGCGGTAGTGCTCGGCCTCCAGCACGGTCAGCTCCAGGCGGCTGGACGCGCCGCGCTCCTTGAAGTCCTGCTCCGGGACCCAGGACACGCTCTCAGCTATCTGCAGGGAGTGCAGTTTCAAATGAATGGATTATTGGTGAACAGTGATCACGACTCGGAAAACGGAGCACAGGCTGCCCTCCAGCCGGGTGGACAGATGACCTGGAGAAGTCAGCAGGTAACCGCTGGATTCAAAGGTCACAAGACCCGGGAGCTGTATCACCGATAAAGGGCCTATGTCCAACAGCGGACTTTTAAGGTTGATGGAACAATAATAGCTTAACGGTGATAGCCAATCTCGCCTCTCACTTTTAAGGTCCGGGTTCAAATCCAAGCGGCACACACCAAAGACAATTGCCTTACCCTTCCCATTCTGAGAGAAGACAGCAGCAGTTGGACAAAGAATGGGTTATGGTGGTAGTGGTGATGATAGCTCAGTAGCCATGATTTAGCCGTGCGTGACCGTGCGCCTACTGCGGTGCAGCCCAGGGTTATCGAACCCAACTTTCATTTTAGAGATCTGGACTGAAATCCTCGCTACACACAGTAGTGACTTTTGCTTATTATATTTGTTTTAAGAAATTAAATGACACAACGCTGAAAATAACATATAATCATGTTGGTAATAATAATATACTCATTGAAAGAAAATTGACGTGAAACCTGTACACAGTATACGTCAAATGGTTACCAACTCGCATTAGCCAAGCCAAGAGATATGACCATTGATGTCAAACTGAACATGTGGAATCGTTATGTTCGTTATAATATCCTTGTTCCCAAAATTCCCAAAAACAAAGCAAGAATGCGGCCCCATGCCATGTAACAATAACAAAAAAATCACTTTGTTTCACAAATTCATCTAGAAATCTGTAAACCATTAAAACTAAATGCGTAATTAAGTGGTCAATTATTCAATATTTGCTGAAACAATCTAAGCACTTTAAAACTTTCCATATTTCAAAATGAATTCTACAAAAGAGAAGAGTAGACAGTTCGTGCTCAAAAGGGAAAAATCCATGCCATTACCAATTTAATCCCTTTGATAGGAGCAATTGATTTCCTTAATTTGCATCCGATATCCCCACAATTTCTTTGCTGTTTCAACGATTGCAAGACCGAAACCACTCCATAACTGAACAAATCTATGGACAAAGCGAAAATGCAAATAGGGGTTCGTTCAAGATGAATAAAAATCTATGAATTACTCTCATTGCCCCCGGCAGCAGAGCTGGACGGTGGATATCGATATCGAGATCCAATGTGAAATTGAAAGCAATCAAAGATCGAGTTTATGACGACGACGATAAGATAAATGAAATTGTGTCCCAAGTTGAAATTATGAAAAACATAAGTACCTCTCAGAATCAGAAGAGTTTAAGGTAATAGCTGCTTCAGAAGGCAAATGCGAAATATCTATAGTATGTCATAAGCGGCAGCGGACGGGTAGTGCTGCAAGCTTGTTTGCTACTATATATCCATAAAAATAGTATTTTTTTTATAAATACCGACTAATCATGATGGTAAACGAAATTAGTAATTAAAAAAGGAATGTGTCAAAACATTTACTAAAGTATTTAGAACTATTTACATGCCCCTTTCGTCGTATTGATGATACGATATGATTACGATTACCTTTAGATATAAAATTTCAATTTAATATTTACAAAAAAACGAAATATTTACTTATAAACAATTTCATGCGCATCTAATGGACCCAAGATCCACCCAAGTCTACTACTACGAGTCTACTACTTTTGTTTTCATTTCACTTTTGTACTCAATCGGCTGTGTAACCGTTCTTTAATACAAAAAAAAAGTTAAAACGTCGTCATCAAGAAAATTACCACACTCAATCGACTTGCTAAATTCCAAACAGCAACATCACTAAACACGAACTCAGAATCCTGCAAACGTAGCCGCGTATTCGCTATGGAAATGTCTCCGTTTCGTTAAGTCCTGGATTTGTTAGAGCCACCAAGTTTTCTGATTGTTCATGAATTTTAAATACACTGTTTGTGTGATTTGCAGATACGGCGATGTTTTCACGTGCCAGGACTTCGGGAAACGGTGGAACTTTCGCCGAATATCTAAAGGCAGGTACATAAGTCAAACAAATAAAAATATATTCTTGGCAAAAGTTCTATCCGAATCAACTTTACCGAATGTTAAATGAAGTCAATATTTAAGCTTAAAATAACAAGTACGTTGATCAGTATTGAACTTTATTATGCGGTATATTATACAGTTAAACATGCTAGGTATGACCTGAAGGTACCTACGGGGCGTACAATTATTCGCATGCAAAAAACATGATTTTGAAAATAATCCTGAAGAAAAATTGGAGAGGAATCTAAAGTTTAATAATGGCCGACGTTATATCTTTGTCTGAAGCAACTACAGTTTGTCCCTTGGCGACCAACCAAGTCAGATCAACTCAGTATAAAAAGAAGCCTGTTCTCTGAAACTACAAAAAACTTAATCAACCAGCTTCCTGACTTTCGAATCTAGTGTAAAAAATCCTAATACAGGCCGAAGCTCGTTACGAAATTAAAAGTTTCAACGAAAGTAAACTAGCAGACTATATTACCCAGACAGTTGGAAAATACGTCCTCTCGATGTAAAAGGATTCCAACTGGAGCGGAAAAACTCCCGATGGAGTTTTCCAAAGTCTAAGTATCATTCTATTGGGTTCATTAGACCCTTTAGTTAGCTAATGGGCTTTAGCAGTTAGACTTCAGATGTCACTACCAGGCAAATGACATGACGGAACATTATAGTGATTTCTGCACTTCAAAGCAGAGGCTTGCGATAATAATATTTGACAAATATTTGACTGCGAAACGCTCGATATTGAATAATGAAGGCTATGCCCTGGAGAAAAAGTCCATGAACAATTTCTGCTAAGCATTTATTATACTCTTAAGCTTCCGTCCCGCCAACTAATGTTGCTTCTCCGATTAAATTTCTGCGGTTTCATCCGGCGGCATCCCCCAAGGGACGGTCTTTGCGCCGTTGTTCTTGCAATTTGTAGTGGCTTACAATTTACTCTGATTCTACTAGGTAATTATACTTTATTGCTAGATTTGCTGTGATATTCTATGGTAATGAAAATAGAAACTTGCAGCAGAAACTCTATTAAACCAGCCACATAAGGCAAGCGAGGGTTCAATTACCAAAACACAAAAAAAAAAATGTTCGGAGTTTACGCACATTCGTTGTGTATAACATACAACTGAATGAGTTTTATATTTAAAATTTGGTTTTTCCATCATATTTTAATCCAAGTTAAATTCGCGTGCAATTGCATATCCTGGAGGAATTCAAAAAAGAAAAAAATACTTACCATATCCAAATACGTCAATTACCACTTTTCTCATTTGATCAGCGGACATATTTACAGAACATTTTAAAAACAGTATACTACGTTACGTCTAGCTTGTCAGCTAACACCGCTTGAAAAATATAAATTCTATCGTTGCACCAATCAGAAGATTCTCAGAGAGTCAAATAAGAACGCATATTCCTATGGGATGGCCCCACAACATTGTTTCTGCAATTCGCTTCGATTTGCTGACTTTGTTATCATTGTTTAAATGAACCTGGTTTATTTTGTCCTCTTGAGATTTTGTTCTACTAGCAATTCGTATTTTATGCGATGTTAGCAAAATAACATTTTTTTTTTTTTATCGCTGGAAAATCCTCATGGATACCCGACAGGCGCGGTGTCGGGTTATGCCGGACTCTTACCGGCTAAAAACCAGCGGTGTTCCTCCTCGCCGTCTTCCGGCGGAGCTGCGGAAACGCTTTCGCACACTTCCGCTGGTTAGCAAAATTACATGTGGCGCATAATTTGTAGATAGATAATTAATAAGGTAAATATAAATATATCTTTAACTTTTATATTAAGTATATTTTTATTTTTAGAATTTTTTAGGGGTGCATGGAGCGTCAATAGCCCAATGGCTCGCGTCGATACAATGTGATTGGCAGAGTTAAGCAACATCGATTGCGGTCGGTCTGTGGATGGGTGGCCGTTAGAGGTAAAATTTCATGGACGCTACCGTGCTTCGAAGGGCACGTTAAGCCGTGGGTCCTGGTTGTTTTCAAGTGTGAAAACAATCGTTACGCCTTGACGAAGTACTTCGGGTGGCTTGAGAACATTCGACACTGGGTTGGCTACTAACCCCTCCGCCAATCCGCATTAGAGCAGCGTGGTGGCTCTAGTCTCCCGCAGTTTTGTCTGTGCCCAGCACTGAGACGTCTATGAGTTGCAACTAAAATATGTAATTTTAAACGATTACAAAGATTCTTGTGAATAACATATCACGGATTGTGGCGGGATGTTGGAGAGTAATGACTCCACTGATCCTAGTTCCTCGAGACTTGATCGGCCACCCATTTCCGGCTTGCCCTTACTGGCTGGACGAAGTGGACCCAGGAGGGGCCGCAGGATTCTCGCCTCTGGTTTGCCTTTACCGGCCATCCAGAGTGGGGTGTCAGAGCGATATGCTCGCAGGGTGGAAATGAAACATGCGTAAGTCGCGAGTTGGTTGCTACGAGTAGCTACCGGGCTGTTTAACCATAACCCTAAAATATCCATTTACGTTGGCAAAGTTAGAACACAAACCTCCTGCGACATGAAACTCCGTTCTTAACAAGAGTTCCCTTGAGGTGGTGAGAGAATAGATTCTAGTTGTGAATCACAACACCTCCAGGCCACTGCAAATTGCAGGACTTACGTCAGTGTCCCCGGGGACGCGCTGCAAGACAGTTCGTAGTAATTTAATCGGGGAAGAAGTCTGGCTTCTGGGTAACCTCGGAATAAAGGTCGCGTTGCGCTGAGGGGGAAACTTGCGTCTAAACGTCTGGGACATAGCTTCTATATTCCAAGCATACGTTTTGTTATAATACTCGTGGAATAACATACGATACCTACACGGAAAGCGGATATATTACTTCCACGTGTGAAACATCAGTTGCCTGTGTCAAACGGCTGTAACCTCTTATAATTTTGAACAGAAGAAACGTACAATACGTGACCATACAAATAAGCACGTGAGAACTGGAGCGGGGACTGTTAGTGCTAGATAGTCAAGTTAGTTATTGTTAGTATGAGTGTCGTGATAAGTCATTCACAGATGCGTTGCTACCCTCGAGGCCTAAGATGGTCGCCTCTAATTCTTTCACACAAGCGGTGATAACCCAGCGGTTATCAAACTCGCCTCTCGCTCGAGCGGTCCGGGTTCAAACCCAAGCGGCACGCACCAATGACTTTTCTAAGTGTGCGATTTATGAAATCAAATATCACTTGCTGTAACGGTGAAGGACACTTCGTGAGGAGCCTGAGAGTTCTTCATAATTTTCTCGAAGGCACATGAAGTCTGCCTATCCGCACTTGGCCAGCGTAGTGGACTAGGCCTAATCCCTCCCATTCTGACAGGAGACCCGCTCCCAACAGTGGGACAAAGATAGGATGATGCTTAATGTATATAACCTTGTGCTAGATAATTAAAATTGTGTTTGATCTGCCATGTTTACCCGTCAAGAATGAGGTTGAGAATTATTAGGTACACCAACTATGAAGGTGGGCTTAATTTATGTTTTCCAAACAAAATTAATATAAATTACAATTTTTTTTTTTTTTTAAAAAGGTTTATTTAAAATAAAAATAAAATAATTATTATTGAAGATAAATAATAATTATTTTATTTTTATTTGCATTGTCATTTTTATTTTTATTTTATTTTTATTTGCATGTTTTATTTTATTGCATTGTCATCGGAACCAAATATATGTGCCAAATTTCAGCTCGATAGCTTCAGTGAAAGTGGGTGAAATTTTAATATTGATTGCAAGATTCCAGGACATACATAGATACATAGATACATACATACATACTGTTACGTGTCAGGATAGGGTCCGAGTAAAATGCCACTAATTTCGCAGAAAATGTCTTTATTCCTCGACGTTATTCGCGCACAGTACTTATACTACACTTAAATACACTCTACACTGCACTATCACTCGCGTATTACTAGGTCACTTCACTGTTTTCTTCACTTCGCAGTTGCCACTTTTCTTGATCGCGTTTCTGAACTGAACTGACTCTCGCCTCGCGCATTACCGCTTTTATACCCACTTAGTTAATCGAGAAACTTCTCGTCTTTTTCTAATTCAAATATTGTGTTCGATGACAATTGACGAATGTCATCATTAAGGCGTTCGCACACTCACGTTCGGTAATGCCAGCCTCACACTCTCGACCGTAACAATACATACGAGTGAAGTTAAATAAAAGCTTTTAAAATGCCTAATCCCACCATTCTGATGTTGTTATTGGTGTGTGTATGTGGGTGTGTGTGTGTATGCAAGCAAGCCTTACCTTATGGTCGTCCAGGACCCAGGTGATGTTGGGCGCGGGGTAGGCCTCGTCGACGGAGCAGTTGGCCGTGATGACGTCGCCGCGCGCGTAGCTGGCGCGGGACACGGCGAGCCGCGGCGCGCGGAACGGCGGGTCTGTGGCAACAGTACTGGTCAGCAGAATAGAAGCAGACCTGCCGTAGTCAGCTGAACGTTAGAAGACCGCCCAACTTGGGACGTCTTCTAACGTTCTTCTGCTGCAGCTAAAGCTTGCCCCAAGTGCCCTTACTCTCTCTCTCTCAATCTTTCACACTATAGCTCTCTCACGCTCGCGCTTTCTCACTCTTTCTCAATGGTTTTTAATCGCCCATCCGTCTTCTCTTCTTCGTCACGAACGTTGCATGCTGCGTGACGCATTATTGCGTCACATCCGTTTCATCCGTATAAATTTTACCCTCATGCGCCTAAATAAGTTTCACTTCAATAAAAAATTACATTTCATTTTACAAATTCAGTGAAAAATTCGATGGCGCGCGCGCGTGACGTGACCGCGGCCCGCGGTGCAGTAACTCATCGCCCCACCGCTTCGGTTTTATTTAGCGCCTGTTTAATGCCTCCACACGTTTTATTATCGTTTGACCCACTTTGTTTTATTGTTATTGTTTGTTTATTTTAATTACCAAGTGCTCAAGTTCTTTCTCTTCTTTTACGAGGAGCGAACGGCGTTACAATAAATTGTCGCGTTTAAACGTAACTTTTACTTGCTCAAGGTCTGTTTCAATTGTAGTGGGACATGCTGGTGGTGTTGCATGATCCTTGGCTATCTCAGTCCAAAAAAATTACCTCGGATAGCAGGTGAGTGTGAAAATGTAAATGACTTTTTATGTGACAAGAATAGCAATGCATCTCCCGGTAATACTTTTTTAAGTTATTTGTTACTTTCATTCTAGTGCTATCGCTTGTACTTGTAAAGTTGATTAATGTATTTTGATTACAAAGCTAAAGCTATTATTAAAAGCAATTGGGATGGTTGGAAGGTAGTGGCCTAGGATATAACTCAGTGCAAACTAAGATAGATGTTGAGGCACTATGAACAGACAGTGTACCAAAAATATAAAATTAAAGATTGGTTCTATTCTATTCGTATTTTTTTCACAATTTTCATGCCGGATGGTATTATTATGTTCATTTGCTATCTTATCAGGTCTGAAAAAAATATTTTTTAATACAGAATTATAAGAAAGAGATACAGTATGAATTGAAGGTCTCAACCTCCAGCCAAGAAAACGTCTTCAAGGCGACAATAAACGCACAGATTAAATAATACATAAAGTTGCCAAATCAAAATATATGGCGTAATATGCACGTACTAGTGCTGGCACCTAAACTAAGTGCCAAGCGATCGGTTGAACGGCGTCCAAGTACGAGCCCATTTCGTCTCATTGCAGACTCGCCGGCAGGATACTGAGCAGTTCACTTTAATATCATCACCATAATGAAAAGTTTCTCTTTTCGGACATGTCGGGCCCATATTTCACCAAGCCGGACAAGTGCTGATAGATAGACAGAGAATACAGGCAAATAAAAGAAAGAAATCCTTTATTATGCCAAACATTGCAACGACATGAAATACAATACAATGACATTATGTAGTAATACATGTAGTACTACTACAAATCTTATGACAAGTTTGGGCGCTACCCAAAGCAATTTAAATTAAAAAATACGACAACAGAGGCATCGGTCTCTCGCGATCATTTATGTAGTAACAACCACCTGTCAAGCTTAGTATTAAAAGATAAAAATTGCTTAAACTTGGTGCATCAAAACATGCAAGGCTTACTAGGCAAAGAACACGAGTTAGAACTTTTTTTAGGAAATTATAATATTGATGTAATTTGCATTACTTACAGAGCATTGGCTGAAAGATTGCCAAATTGTTTTCAATTTTGCCAAGCACCAAGTTGCGAGTTCGTTCAGTAGGAAGACAGCGATACACGGTGGCTCTTTAATCATTTTAAAAAAGGACCTGACATTTAAGGTCCGTAAAGACATTGTGAGCCTTTCCATTGAACGAACTATAGAGATAGCCTGTGTAGAGTTAACGCATTGTATTATAGTAAGTATCTATAGACCACCTAGTGCATGTTATGAAGAATTTGAATTAGTTTTGGAACAATTATTATTAAAAGTATCAGGAAAAAAAGACAAGGACATAATAGTGTGTGGAGATTTTAATATTAATTTATTGGACAATACATCTTTAAGTGTTAAATTTCTATCTTTATTCAAATGTAATAATCTTATTAACCAGTTCTTAGAACCAACTCGAATAACAGATACCACAGCAACATGTATTGATAACATTTTCACAGATGGAACACCTGTCTACTAGGGTATTATCCATAAACTCAGTTCTGATCACAGTGGTCAGTTGGTTTCTTTTAAGTATAATAAGGATAAACAGGTTAGTAAGAGCAGTGTGGTCGTTCCTGTGACTAAAAAACGAATGGAGAGGTTTAGAAACATGATTACGGACCGGATTACAATACCATTGAATGAAACTGTAAATGAGCAATATAGTTTATTATGTTTTCATATAAATAACGCCTATAAATCTGTATTTACTGCAAAAAAAATCTCTCCAAAGAATTGTAAATCGTTCAATGATTGGGCGACTACGGGAATCTTTAGAAGTAGGCAAAAGTTATATGACCTTTTACATGAGAAGTCATATAATACAAGTAAAGCCTTTAGCGACTATGTAAGAAATTACTCTAAAATATTTAAGGTAGTATGTTCCACGGCCAAGTCGATTCACATAAGAAACAAGATTAGAAATAGCTGTAATAAAATTAAAATGACTTGGAATATTATTAATGCGGAAACTGGAAGAGTCAGAAAACGCGATGGTGTCAGTGAGCTTTTCATTGACAATTCTTATATTAAAACCGATAAACAGATAGCATCAGCATTTGAAAAGTACTTTGCTGACGTTCCAGTTTTAACCACTAAATCACTGAGGTCTTCTCCCGACGTCGCCGAATCGTTGCTCAAGAAAAATGTAAATGCATGCAAGGGTATTTTTTCTTTCCGACCCACAGACGCCAATGAAATTATCAAAATGTTTAAATCATTAGAAATTAAGAACACCACAGATCTTTGGGGTATATCGGTTAAACTTATAAGTACAATTATAGATGTAATAGCACCCCACCTAGCTTTAATATTTAAAAACTGTATTAAAAGTGGAGAGTTTCCTGACCTAATGAAGCAAAGCAAAGTAATACCTTTATTCAAGTCCGGAAATAGCACAGATCCAACTAACTATAGGCCGATTTCCATTTTACCGGCTTGTAGTAAGATATTTGAGAAAATAATTCTCCAGCAACTCCTTAGCTACTTTACAAGTAATAAACTCCTACGCAACAAACAGTTTGGCTTCACAAAAGGCCGTTCAACAACTGATGCGGGAGTTGAATTATTTACTGATATTGTCAATGCTTGGGAGAATTCATTGGATGCTCTGGGCATATTCTGTGATTTGTCCAAGGCATTTGATTGTGTACAGCATGAAACCTTAATCAGGAAACTCAATCACTATGGCATTAAAAATACCGCGCTGAATCTTCTGATTTCTTATCTCAGCGAAAGAACTCAGAAAGTCGAAGTAAGCGGTACAAGATCGTCTGGGTCTTTAGTACAGATGGGGGTCCCACAAGGATCGATTCTGGGTCCGTTCCTGTTTTTAATATATATTAACGATCTACCTTATATGGTAGAGAATAATAACGAGATTGTATTGTTTGCAGATGACACCTCATTAATTTTCAAATTAAACAGGCAACAAACTAACTATGACGATGTAAACAATGCTCTCTCTGAAGTTGTGCATTGGTTTAGCGTAAATAACCTACTCTTAAATAGCAATAAAACCAATTGCATAAAATTTTCAGCACCTAATGTGAAACAAGTAGATAAGCAACCGGAACTAAATGGTGAAAAACTGAACTTAGTTAGCTCGACTGTTTTCCTTGGAATCACCATTGATGCGAAGTTGCAGTGGGGACCCCATATCTGTCGACTGGCGGATAGACTAAGTTCTGCAGCTTACGCGGTTAAAAGGATACGCTGTTTGGCGGATGTCGATACCGCTAGATTGGTATATTTTAGTTACTTTCACAGTGTAATGTCCTATGGCATTTTACTCTGGGGTAATGCAGCTGATGCTAATATTATTTTTATTTTGCAGAAGAGGGCTATCCGTTATATATACAAAATGAATAGTAGAGACTCCCTTAGAGAAAAATTTAAGGAAATAAACATCCTAACCCTTGCATCGCAGTACATCTATGAGAATATTATGTATATTCGTAAAAATAGGCATCAGTTTGTAAGTCGTAGTGACCTAAATGCCTTACGCAATGTAACACTAAGGAACGGCCACAAATTAGCGTTTCCTAAATGCCGGCTTAGTAAGAAAAGTCGTTCCTTCATAGGAATGTCTATTCTAATATTCAATAAAGTCCCGGCTGCGGTTCAGTCTCTGCCTTTACAACGGTTTAAAAAAACCATCAAACAAACATTATGTCGAAAAGCTTATTATAATATTCAGGAGTATTTGGATGATATAAAGGCATGGGACTGAATTAAACTCTGACAGGCTATCACTATGCTTCTGTATTAATTATACTAAAAATTGTAAGCAGGTGGCATATGGGGTGATTCTTGGCATACACGATTGGCTGTCTCGTGTCTGACTTAATCATGTCATGGTCATACTGTGCATTTTTCTGTAAAAATTAATTTGAATTTTAAAAGAGTACCGAGAGTTTTTTCCTCCGGCTTTTTTCTCTCTCGGCCTACACTAGGGCATAGGATAAGAATATTGTAAATTCTTCCTAAAGCCGATGACCATATAGATAGTCTATCGTGACTTAGAGCTTAGCTTAGTGGTAGGTAATTATTGTAAATTTATCTTAAGGCAAGTTAGACACCTGTGTAGGATTAGCTATTCATTCAATAATCAATAGCTAATCCTTTGCCTTATATAGATCAGTTAGTAGTTTAAGTAGTTTTTAGTTAGGTACCTAGACTTTCGTTAAGCGTGTCTAATCACCTCATAGCGAAATAAATTATTTGACTTTGACTTTGAAATACCTTGGACATTCTCACACACGGCCATCTGACCCCAAAGTAGGCGCGAGCCTGTGATATGGGTGTCAGAGACTAATATACATACATTTTTAAATACATATGTACTTAAATAGATAATATTAACATCCAGACACAGAACAAATACAAGTTTTCGTCACACGAATATTTGTCCGAGTTGTCACGAGTGGGCTTCGAACCCACGACCCCTGGCGCAACAGACAGGGTCACTACCGATTGCGCCAACGGGTCTGTCAATTACATTACATTATTTTTTATTACATTAACATACAAGCCAAATAACAAAAAGTAAATACATAATACATTGTGTTTGTCAAAGTAATACTTGACGAAAATGGGTCGCACTCAGTACTGGCCACGGGGTATTATAACCACAGCCGTGGTGGTAGGCTCACCACACATAAGTGGTGGTAGGCAACATACACACATCGGCCATCTGATGATGAAAGGCTTCTTAAGAGGGTTGATACAGCAAACGTGCATGATTAACTTTCAGTAAATAGAGATATGAGTCCAGAAATCATAAATATGGATGGCTGGATGAATGATTGAACATTTCATGCCGGAGAACTGAATCCGAAGGTCCGCCCGTATTTTTAGCCATACCTTAGTCAAGACGGATAACTTTAAATTAAATTTTAGTTAAAGAGGAAGATATTTATTTAAAAGTTTCACTTCGAGTTAATATTGCGAGCAAATGAAGTTTCGTTGAACTTTGTTCAACAAAATAGTTTTAATAGTTTCATTCCTTAATTACCTCCGAGTCTTAGCGGTGTGCGGTGGGTTAGATGTGCCACGTTTTGTAAGTACTTACATAGGTACCTAGTATATGACAAGAGTATTATGAGTAAAATTGTAATAAGCTACTAAGTGTTGCCTACAAATCAGCCAACGATAAACTCGTGTTTGTAATATTTCTTTACTTTACTTTAATTCTTTATTGTACACACAAAAAAACAGCTTATTTTATAGAAAAGACATTACAAGGGCGAGCTTATCTCTATAAGAGATCTCTTCCAGCTAACCTATCGAGTGAGAAATCTTGATCCAGGAGGATAGTATAAATATTGTGTACACACATTAAGTTACTGAGCTACATAACAAACACATAAATAACATATAAACAAATATATACATACAAATATATAAAAATACATAAATACATACATACATCCATACATACATATAAATACATACATACAGACAAACAAAATATCTAGATAATATATATGATGTATAACAATTGAATTGATATATAAAAATATAACTAAAGTGTAAGGATATTGGTTAATCGACGTTTGATAATAGGTGGACTTTAAGTTTCTTCTTTAAGTTTCTTCTTTAACCATATGAAGGCGTACCTGTGTGTGTTACCGGGGTCCTGCACGAAGTTTTGCGAAATTATGGGTTTGAAAATCACTGGTTGGTACTATGCTATGCTAAATTGGCAATTTAACAACTTAAGAAATTTTTCAAACATATATGTATAAAGCTAAATTGAGTTATTTATATTAACTCATCGATATATTATTAAGTTTAAAAAGAGGTAGATGTCATATTACGCGCTCTGATAGTGGTACACTAAAATCCAATATTCACACCTTAAGCTTAGTTTCACGTCCGTACAGAACATATCATAACGTGAATGAAATGTACCAATTGTCAACACTGAATCGAGTGGGATTCGAACCCACGACCCCAGTTCAACAGGGTCACTACCGATTACGCCAACGGGCCTGTCAGACTTTGATTCATAACTTTAATATATTTACTGCAGTAGACGCTGCAACACCACCGACGCCATGCAAAGCCATAAGGAACATAATGACATCCAAAGTCCACCTTTATACATATGTATGTACGAACAAGAAACTTACACCAACAGTAGGCAAATGCTATGTACGTAAAGCGATCGACTCGAAGACGAACTTCGATTTCGGCAGCCCTCACATGGCTTTTACGAGGGACTAAAGGAACAATTTAGTGAAGGTACTGCCCGGACACATCATCATCAGCTCCAAGTGACTCACCGACGACAGTGAGCGGCGCGCTCCTGATGTCGGTGTGAAAGAGCGGCGCGTCGGCCGACACCTCGCACTGGTAGACCCCGCTCAGCCGCCGGTTCAGGTACTGCCCGGACACATCATCATCAGCTCCAAGTGACTCACCGACGACGGTGAGCGGCGCGCTCCTGATGTCGGTGTGGAAGAGCGGCGCGTCGGCCGACACCTCGCACTGGTAGACCCCGCTCAGCCGCCGGTTCAGGTACTGCCCGGTCACATCATCATCAGCTCAAGGTGACTCACCGACGACGGTGAGCGGCGCGCTCCTGATGTCGGTGTGGAAGAGCGGCGCGTCGGCCGACACCTCGCACTGGTAGACCCCGCTCAGCCGCCGGTACAGGTTCACGATGCGCACTTAGTGGTGATCCGACTGGGCCAGCTGTTCGACACATCATCATCAGCTCTAAGGTGACTCACCGACGACAGTGAGCGGCGCGCTCCTGATGTCGGTGTGAAAGAGCGGCGCGTCGGCCGACACCTCGCACTGGTAGACCCCGCTCAGCCGCCGGTTCAGGTTCACGATGCGCACTTGCTGGTGATCCGACTGGGCCAGCTGTTCGACAAACAATCACATTACATACTCTAAACGTTACCATGAAAGTCCAGTTGTTAATGCGTTAAATTACGCAGATTATAAGAACCCCGTGTATGTATATATCTCTCGCTTTATCGGTGAGGGTGGTACTTTTGAATGCTTGAGTTCTTAATAAAAATTTTAAACACTTAACTGTGGCAGCATAAGCTTATGATTGATGATCTTACACCTTGTGTCTGAGGCGGAATTAGCTTTTATATTTTGTCTGTAGGCATGGGGTTCTTCTAAAAAGGCGTAAAAAGGGCTCTCTTCTCCTTATTTAGAAGAAAAGTAACCTACAGATTCGAATGTAAAGTCTCAGAAACTTTTCCGAAGTCAGCACCATTTGATCCTTTCTTACCTTTAAAAAGAAGTGCATTTTTCTTAAAAACAAATTTGCGAAGGATTAGCAGACCACTGAGTGCTCGACGACTAGTTAAATCTCTTTAAAACTTCAATTGAAATAAACTAAAATTCTATTTGACCCCGTAAGCGTGTCTTGAGAAGCTTCCATTATTCTCCGGTGACGACAAAGTGTAGGCGTTTTTGTTTACAAGCTCTCAGCCTTGACACAATGAACGTTACATTGTCTCTCCGAGCACAAGGTCTCACGTGTGTGCGAGTTAACTCGCTTTGTATCACATCAGGGCATCATTATATAGCAAACATGCTAAATTAACTTTTCTGTAGTCTTAAGGCTGTGTAGAAGAAAGACTTGCAATTACGTGGGATTGTTGAATCTTTTTTAATATGCTGCCTCATTTCTAAGGCCCAAAATCAATATCCTTATATGAATCGCTCCTGAGATGAATCACTTCACACATAATTTGTTAGAGGTTCGTGAAAGACCTAGCGAGAGGACCTAGCGACAGGATCTGGCGTAGAGGTCGGCGGCAACGCCTGACTGCGTCCAATAAATGCGTCACCAAATCCGCCAAACATTGTGAAGTGAAATTTTAATGGTGATGGGAGCTATTTCTTTTTAAAGAAAGAAAGTCCAGCAGTTGCTAAAGAGTGGATGAACAGAACGGAATAACCGTATTGAAGCTGTTTCCCACCGTCTTCTTCAGTGTATCGGCCTACGTAGTTGAAGGGCAATAATCTGTTTTTATTCCAAGATTTATATAAATCTTCACCACCAACCGAACCAAGAGACTCATGCAAGTCATATTTCTTAAAAAATAATATCTACACTAACATCTCTTTGTATTTTTAATGTACTATCTTCATAAAAACCATCAGTGAAATTTTTAAATTTAGATTTAGAGAGAATATTTAAGTACCTTAGCTGTTATTGTACGACATTTTGCCAGAACTTTTTGTGTGTGTGTCTTTTATATTTTTATTTATTTACGTACACACAATACATTGGGAAATCTTAAATATTAAAGGGTACAGGCACAGATTACCCCGAGAATCTGTGGTACAAGGGTACTACCTATTTCAAAGTGAAATGCCTTCAAGTAGACCCGATGGTACTGGTATTTGCTCCAGAATACTCACATCGACGGACGTGCCAGGCATGGAGAAGACCATGGTGGGCGGCATCTCCCTCGGCACGTAGCGGTAGAACTCTATCTCGGCGCGGTACCAGCGGATGGAGTACAGCGCGGCGCCCTCCAGGTCGTACGAGCAGCGGAGGACCGCGGCCTGGCCCTCGCCGGAGAGGACCGCGCGGGGCACCGATATGGAGAGGTTCCGGAGAGACCACACTCCTCCTGGAAGAGAAACTTCGATTACATTCAAGAGGAAGGTAGGAAACATGATATGATTGCATCGACTGATATCGTCGAAACCACATAGCTTTTAAGAGTATGATTTCACTAGTTAAAGTCGTTTCTTGCAGAGAAGAACGTCTGAACCGTTTTGTCGAGAACCTTCGTCCAGTCGATGTGGGAGAAACGTCAGTCTTCGGCGAGTAGTCGTGCTATCTCTCACATAAATTATATTAATACGTAGGTATGTGAGTAACATCATGAAGTTCTTCGCGTCATCCAAATAGCAACAATTTGTGAATGCTATATTAATGTATCTTTTATTATTCGTGAATCCCGAAAATTACCAAGGTGTTCCTGTAGCGAACAAAACAGACACCGCTCATAATTCATAAGTACAAGGTAAGTAACTTTGGAAGTTTGCAGACGAGAAAAACCGTCTAACAATAAACCGGCCCCAGAGGTCACAGGGCGGGTCGAGCAGGTGTCACTGTCGCAGACATATTGCTACCGGACGTTCGTCTCGTGGGAAACCAGACAATGGTAGCTCCCGAAATACCGGGAATATCGGGAATACCGGCGAAGTTTGGGGATAACTTAGTGAATGTTTGACGCAAACAAAGCGCTGTTTTGTCCTCGCGGGACAGGTAAATCTTACTTGTTTGACTTTGGGAATCCGATTTTATCGAGAGTGTCTCGCTTACATTCCCTTTGTGGTTTACTAACATGCTAACAGTAAAACTGTTTTATTAGAATTCAGTGAAGTAGGTGCTTCTGTTAATTAACAATTACTAACTGGAGTCTTAGAACTGAAACTTAACTGGGCTAAAGGGTCGGAGTGGTGTCGTTTAGGAGAGGCCTATGTCCAGTGGTGGACCTCGAAAGCGGTGGACCTAGGTGTAAACGAAACTATTATTATGTCTAATTCCACGCGAGCGAAGCTGCGGGCGTACACTATGCAATATAAATTTGGTGTATAACACACCGCCCTTTTTATGTCTATGTATGTATATCCATTCTTGACAGTTGTATAAATCGGCACTTGGTCTCAGCAAGTTGCTAACAAACCGGTCCACTTATCTCCCCAGATGACATCTAACGATAGATATCTGGCCCCATCGAGCGGGCGGTAATGGCGACCGCACACTAGCCGCCCCGGCTCTTTATTGCCAATTATGGTGTTTGTCCCGCCGTGACGCTGCTAGAGAGAGTTATGGGAGTTATGCGTTTCGGCGCTCCAGCCTCTGCCTTGATAGAGAGCTACTGGCTACCGTGATGTGACGTAAGGGATTAAGTTAGCGATGCCTTCAAATGCGACCTACTGCAGTGCCTTTTGACAACTGTTGGAAGTCTTTATTACTTAACGACTAAACATACGATAGCAATCGGCATTATCTTTTAAAAATTGAGAATATGACTATACTTTAAGTGCCAAATACGCATACACGGTGTTAACCAGTGGCTGTATCATTCGAGTAGGTCCTAATTCAAATCTCTGCAATGCATTTTAGTAGTGAAGGCGTCGTGAGGAAACCTGTACGATACCGTACAGTTCTGCATAAATACAAATACACTTTATTGTACACCATAATACGTTTTTTTATGGATACAAGATAGCAAACGAGCTTGCTACTTGTTAGTAGGAGTCTCGTTCTAAGTCAGTCACAGATGTGTTGCTAACCTTGAGGACTAAGATGGTCGCCTCTAAAGAAGTGTAACCGGAAACCACACCTTTCCAACCGGACCATAATTGCTTTAAGAACAATTATTACACGGCAGAAATGGTACTAGGTACCGTGGCGGGCGGTGGTACTGCCCCAGGCGAAATCAATAATGATAGGTACACATTAAAAAAAGTGATGGCTTTAAGGCGGCCTTATCGCTTCCAGTAGCCATTTATCTGCATAATGTTCTCCAAGGAACGTGAAGTAGGTATATCTGCACGTGGCCAGCGACCTTAGCTACTATTACCCTTGGAGGCATTTGGAGCATTTCAGTTAAACGTTTGGACTATCAATAGCGTTGGTCGCTCAATGGTTTACGTCGCAGATCTGCATCCGTGGAGAGATAATATGCATGTGCAGCCAACCCTCGCATTCATTGCAAAAGTACTGATTTAAAGTAAAACATCTATAGAGAACATCGGTATCTAGTATAGAATAATAAATCTATGGTATTGACGCAATTTTTTCTATCTCTTCAAAACTTTCTCTCTCTCCACAGCCACAGCTAAGTGTCGTCTAGAACATATTCCACCACTCTGCTCCAATGCGAATTGATGGAGGGGATAATGGTAACCCATTGTAAAATGTTTTATATAATATTCTATAGATTTTTTCACCTTAAAAACAGACATTGAACAAGACTAAAGGTCTGCTATGGTCAGCCCGTCCTTGAGGCCCTTCTGTTTCATGCCTGCAACTCGCATCACCCGAAGTTTTCCCCGCGAACCGGTGATGTCACTCGCTGGCCGCACGTTTCATCGCACGTCGCACCTTACGCCGCTCCTCGCATAAATTATTCAAACCCACCGCACACGCGCTTCAATACCCAGCTTAAGTGACCACAAGCTCATCTAGTAATTATTCACGCCCACAGACAAACATAGGCAGAATAGGCACCGCTACAAACACGGCCAAAACTACAAAGGCCAAATCGATTCACAAAGCGCTGTTTGCGCTATTGTAGACACAATCTCCTCAGGATAGGTATCAAATTGGCCTGCTTATGTCATTAGTAATATTGTTCAAAGTGACCACAATCTCATCTCAAGTTGTTGGTGAATTATGCACGCCTTCATTCACAAACAGACGAGGGCTGCAAGCCGTTTTAGATTCACCCGTCGTGACCTAAAGGTCAAGCTTAATTCACGTTGGCTATAACTTGGTAAAAGAATTGTAGGATTTCAAAAATGTTTTTATTTAATTGCTTTAAAACGTGTTTACAAACTTCGGCGTTTATTAAATTTCCATTGTTCAAGTGCCATTGTCTCTAGATTAAACGCAATTCATTTTAAATCATTCGAGGACGGGAGTCATGATTTTTAAAGTAGAATAGTCTTTGGTACACTCTGATTTAAAAATTACATTAGTGTCCTCTAAAAGGAGTTCGATGTCTCCTTAATTACAGGTACACTGCTGGAGAGCCTCTCCTTAACGATGCCACTCCGCCTGTTCCTGTGCCTTCTGAATCGAGCTGATTTTCCACCGACTTCTTCACGTCGTCTGCCAGGCCACCCATCGACAAGATAGACGTTGTCGATGGGCGCCTGTGCACCTTTTTCCGAGTCATGGTCCTCATTCGAGGACTTTTTAGTAATATCTATAACAGTATTATGTATCTAATAATTGTAACAAAAACATTCACAGCACTTTCTCTAGGTCCTATAGACTCGCCGATTTTACTTTGGACCCAATTTCGAATTCCCTTTCATATATGAGTACAAAGACTCGATATTTTTGTATGTTCCACTTCGATGACGTTATTCTACGGATGAAAGCTCACATCTCGAGTATCCACCGGCATTTCTGAGCGCAGACAAAATTCTATTTAAGCCTATCTTACAGTTTATCTTTAAGGTCGAAAATTGTTTGGCTCCTCCTGATTTAAGGAGTCAGGAGTCCACCTACGAGTAACGAGTAAAGATCTAAACATTGTTATGGTTACAACTTTAGATAATTTTATCAGCGTTTGCTTTCCTTGGCGTTGGCTAGATTAATTACAATCGGCCGAGAAGTGCAGATTGAGACGTAGTGATTTTGCAAGAATTACACAGACCTAGGTTGAGAAGACAGTTGAAATTTTCCATATGTAGCTATTGAATGGGAACCTGAAAATCGGCCGACCCACTGGGAGTATCGGTAACCGCTTTTCACCAGTTATATTAAGATCCCATGTAATATGTGGTCAGCCTATTTCCATACACCGGGCACAAATCCAGAATCCGAGCTACTGCTAGGCATTTTAAGTTAAAAAAAAAAACAATATTACTTCTTCCGACCCAGGGATTGAATCTAAGACCTCTATCTCAGTAGTACCGCTTGCTACCAATAAACCAACGAGGTAGTGTTCTCGGGTCATGAATATAGATTGTGTTTCCTGGCCGCCATCCGCAGCCTAGGCCTACCGCGGGGTTGGGACTGTATTTAAACGATTATGATAGCTCCTCTCTTCACGTGTGCTGGTGGTGAAGTGCCCCAGCACAGACTGAAGTCCCCAAGTACGGGCGTTTGTCCAGCATTTTCTGGAATAGCCGGATCGCTCGTCCCTATCGGCCGTAATAGGCGGAATGAGGTAACCAAATTACCTCCAAGCTTCGGAGAAGAATTCGTTTTTCGCAACTATTCAAATAAAGTTTCCCTTATTGAGTTCTTGCTGCGCTGGCTTATTGTTTTGATCGATTTCAATAAATTAGTTTTGATATTGCTGGGTAAAAATTATATCTTCAAACATTTTTCTTTTAGCTTTGTATCCTTAATATTATATTTAACACCAACCTTGCCCACAGTTCTACCTCTACCATCCAGGGATGGCTTAAAACATAATAAGTGAGTATAGCTTTAAACAACGGCAAGTCGCACGAAACTACTACTACTAATCAAAATCTAGCTTTAATCACCCTTAATCTGAGAAGAAGAGAATCCGGCCGATCATAATCTGAGACAGACAATCGATCGACAGATTGAAAAGTCGAATGAATATTTCAGTATTCTGTCTATTCCACGGGAACCGTGCAATATTCTGGGATAAAAATTAGCCTTTGTCACTCTCCAGTCCCTACACTACATCGGTGCAAAAAATTACGTCGATCCATCCTTTTGTGGATTTGGTCGATGAAGGATAAACCCACAAATCAACAAACATACTTTCGCATATTAGTAAGGATAAGGGTAATAATGAAGGCATTGCCGTTGATACTTCTCTGAATTCGTAAATAACATGGCAGTCAACAACGGTTGAGTTCCACTGGCTGATCACCAACTCCTCAGCCTATACCCAACGTTGGTTACGAGAGCCCTGTTGAATTGACAGCATCCACACTTGGAGATTCATAGATTGTTGGAAGAATAAACCCGTAGCCTTAAATATTATTACTAACGACTCCGAGGAGCGGCGGTGGCTGACCTCGCCTGCCGAACCGCGGGTCCCGGGTTGCAATCCCGGTCGTATTTCTTTTGGCACGAAGGAGGTGTGAATGTATAAACGTTTCATATCATAATTAGGTACCTACTTCACAAGACTCTCAAAATAGAAACCATCTCATTCATAAAAAAAAATCGATTAAAATATCAGAATAATCAACACTCAGTAATTCCATACAATCCCGCGGTTCCCCGAACCCCGAAGGCTCTGAGAGCTCAGGGGAACAATAGAAGTCTCGGGAGGATATAAATTAAAGCCCTCTTCATCCGTTACTCGATGAAATGAAGACAATGAATACGGCGAGGGTTTAGAGACCACAGAAGAGAAAAGAGGGGCAGAGACTGGTGATAGTGCGTGATGTCGCGACGTGTTTTGACGAGTCGATCGGTTGGCGTTTGAGCAGTGGCTCCACCACCATACCACCACGATAACCCTTTTTTTGTCCCACTGTTGGGCACGGGTCTCCTCTCAGAATGGGAGGGATTAGGCCTTAATCCACCACGCTGGCCAAGTGCGGATTGGCAGATTTCACATGCCTTCGAGAACATTATGAAAAACAATGCATGCAGGTTTGCTCACAATGTGCAGCAAACAGCAAGTGACATTTGATTTCTTAAATCGCACATAACAGAAAAGTCATCGGTGCGTGCCGGGTTTGAACCCGGACCGCTCGAGTGAGAGGCGAGTTCGATAGCTGGGCTGTCACCGCTTAGACCGCTCTGTCGCCGATAGACAATACAATAGATATAGTATATAGATCAGGTAAACGGGTCTCCTTTTAATATTTTCCTGTGCGGAGGTTCCTCCGACGCACGCCGCGCCCATTTCCCCGCGCCGTTACCCAGACCGTCATAAAACCAAATGTTCCAGCACTTTAGACAGCGCCAACAAACTCATTAACTATAACTCTACTTTGCCTAATCTCACCCGAGCAATGAGACTCGCCCATACGTCATAATAACCCTCTCAGTTCAAACTCATGCAAATTTAAACCCTACCCCCCGGCGATAAAGACCAGCGATCCGACAGACGGGAATTATGACGGAGATTAGACCAAGTTTGGCGGAGCGTTAATTAAGTGTGATTGTAAAAGCTTTCGATTCGGTACTTAGTGGGGATCTTAATTAAGTTAGTGAAAATGACCGTTAGTTAGTTAGTGCTTTAGATTAAGAAGCGCTCATTGACATGCGCCTCGACAATCAATCGACGGCGCTTCCGTGTTTGCACGATACACACACACAAAGACAAACACACACACAACAACCCATTCTTTGTTGTTTGTTTGTTGTGTTTTAAATATTTTACAAACTATGTTTTTTTTTCTTTTCATATTTTATGACTTTTCCTAATTTGTTATTATTAGCCTAAATCTATAAAAAAAACTATTAAATTATATGTTGTTTATGAGATTCGTTTACAAATACCTACTAAGACCGCACACCGTCAAAGTGACGGCATATGAAGGTGAAGGCGTTATTTCCATCAAAAACTCGCTGTCTTACAATGTTACTTTTACTTAATGATGTGTGTATCTTCACCTCATCTTCCATAATTATAGTCAAGCGTGGCCAAGTGTTAACTTATCCATTACCGCAATATCTTGTTAACACCGCATTACATCGTGTAATATCCGTGAAATGTTTGACTAATGCTTAGCGTGGAAACATGCTGTATAATAATCGGTACAGTCAGCAGAAACGTGCGGTTATGTCTCAAGACAATGATGTTTGAGCAAGTTATTACTTGTCGCAATTAGTAGCGGTTAATTAGTCGCGTACGTCGACTAATCTGGACTAACGGATGGGACGCGAGACATGTTGCAAACAGTTCGTTTGATTTATGTGCCAATTGTTACTGAGTGGTTATAATTTTGACAGGAAAACCTCGAAACCAAGACGTTAATAGGTTTGCCTCGTCAAACCTCAGGTCTTAAAAGTGATCTTAGCTATAGTCCAAATCAATATCGTAATTTTTGACAAACAAGTTTTTTGGTAATCCTAGGAGACTAACTGGACAGTCTAACTCCGAAACTAAATTAAGAAATAGAATAGAAATAGAAATATATTTATTTACACCAGCGAGCACAGCATTACAAAAAAAAATTAAACTTAAATCTAAAGAAAAAAAACAATACAAAAAATAAAAATTATAATCAAGTCCAGATCCAGTAGTTTTTGTGTGAAAACATTACAACCAAATGTTTCATCTTTATAATATTAGTATAGAAGTATAGATAGTAATCTAAACACTATTTCATTTCATTTCTCTCTATGCTTAACATAAGTTAGGGATGAATGATGGTTACAGAAAAAAATAACTGTTATAATATGAAATAAGACTCCCTCGATTTATTCATCTTATTACAAAACAAAACTTTTCACGGTCTCCAAAGTACGAAACGGAGAAGTCTATAATATCTAAACGCTTCGAATATTCCAACTCAAATGATAATAAATCAAAAACATTAAATAAATACTGTGACCTTCCAAATGTTGATACCGCTTACATAACGAGACGTGAAAGTGAAAGTTTCTTCAAAGAAATACAAATGTTTCTTTCAAAAGTAACCTAAGCCTGAGAATCTGAGCAGAGGTGGATCTCTCGGCATAATGGGGTGAGTTACAAGAGATTCACTAGAGCGAATGGCGTTTAATAGCAGACGACCCCCCTTTTAAGTGTAAAAAAAGACCTTCGGCTGCGCCTCGGCTCGGGTAGACATTTGTCTGAACTCTTTGCAATGACAGGCTTTCCGCATTCGTAATGAAATATACGTATCCATCATCACCATCCATAGCCCAATGGATCGGGTCGATTCAATGTGATCAAAAGAGTTAAGCAACGACGGGCGCGGTCGGTTTGTGGATGGGTGACCGCTAGTGGCAAAATTTCATGGACGCTACCGTGCTTCGGAGGGCACGTACAGCCGTCGGTCCCGGTTGTTTTCAACGTTGGAAACAGTCGTTAAGCCTTGTCAGAGACCTTCGGGTGGCTTGAGAACATTCGACACTGGGTTGGTCACTAACCCCTCCACCAATCCGCATTGGAGCAGCGTGATGGAGTATGCTCTAGACCTCCCGCAGCTGCGTCTGTGGGGGAGACCCGTGCCCAGCAGTGGGACGTCTATGGGTCGCAGCGAATGAAATATACTATTTCGAATTACAATGTGTCCACGAATGTCGTTTCATATTCTACTATATAAAAATAAGTCGGGTTTTCCTTCCTGACGCTATAACTCCAGAACGCACGAACCGATTTCCACGGTTTTGCATTCGTTGGAAAGGTCTCGGGCTCCGTGAGGTTTATAGCAAAGAAAATTCAGGAAAAATTTCAACAGAAAAGCGGGAAAATATTTTTTCACATGCAGCGCCATCTCTGATACATAGCATGTACTACAAACCAATATTTTAAGTAGATGGCGCCGGTGCGTGATAGGTAGTGGTAGGGGTAGTGGTGACAGCCCAGTGGCTAACGAACTCGCCTCTCACTCGAGCGGTCCGGGTTCAAACCCCAGTGGCACGCACCAATGACTTTTCTAAGTTATGTGCGATTTAAGAAATTAAATGTCACTTGCTATAACGGTGAAGGACACATCGTGAGGAAACCTGCATGCCTGAGAGTTCATCATAACGTTCTCGAAGGTATGCGAAGTCTGCCAATCCGCACTTGGCCAGCGTGGTGGACTAAGGCTTAATCCCTCCCATTCTCAGAGGAGACCCGAGCCCAACAGTGGGACAAAGAAAGGGTTGTGACGACGACGACGAAGGGTAGTGGTAGTGGTAGGGGTAGTGGTAGATGTAGGGGTAGTGGTAGATGTAGGGGTAGTGGTAGTGGTAGGGGTAGTGTTAGTGGTAGGGGTAGGGGTAGTAGTAGTGGTAGGGGTAGTGGTAGTGGTAGGGTGGTAGTGGTAGGGGTAGTGGTAGTGGTAGTGGTAATGGTAGTGGTAGTGGTATTGGTAGTGGTAATGGTAGTGGTAGTGGTAGGGGTAGTGGTAAGGGTAGGGGTAGTGGTAGTGGTAGGAGTAGTGGTAGTTGTAGTCCACACACTTACATGAAGTTCTCCCAAAATATTCAGTAAAAATTATTTATATGGCAAAACAACGTTTGCCGGGTCAGCTAGTCTTTTTTAATATTCACATGGGTGCCTTAGACCTTTCGCGCACGGCCTCGCGTCGTATCGTAACGTATGCGTATCAATAAATTGTAATCACCGACCTCATCTCTATCGCCAGTGACACCATGATTTCAATGACGATTCGTTTGTAGGACTCTGTAGGTCTCGGACTCGTTGCAACACAACGATATGCTTTCGAGGCGACTACGCTACGTTATCGTGTCCGAAGGCGAATAGATTCGCTTCGCGATAATATATGTAAGCTAAGGTAGCTATAACTCATACGCGTCTCACTGTTGGGCACGAGTCTTTCCCACAGCCATAGGTTAAGTATAGTACATAAAGTAATGAATTAAGCCGGTTAGACTCAAAGTTTGCTTGTAATTCCTCTGATAGTCTAACTTGAGCTGGTCACTACGCTGCACCAAGGCGGATGGTTGGAGGGGTTAGTGGCCAGCCCAGGGTCGAATGTTTAAGCCACCCGAAGGTTTAACGTGCCTTCCGAAGCACGGAAGCGTCCATGATAATTTACCACTACCGGTAACCCATCACACCACATACTTCTCGCGCTCTTAGTTTACGACGTTTACGATCATGTAAGATCGACGTGAGCCATAGGCCCATGTGTGCATCAAACCTGTTAGTAACCATTAGTACTTAACGGACGTAAGTAAGTTAATTTTCTACTTAACGGACGCATTGTACCCTTGAGAGTTATAGCAAAAACACATTTTTGAACTCAATTATATCAGAAAGGGGTTTAGCGTACACAATTACCCACTTGTAATACTAGCCCTTCCAAAGTATAAAAATGTAAAATTTCGGTCGCTAGAGCCAAAGGAGATTAAATTCCTCTCCACTCGTTAAACAGAGGCATTTCGCCGTTTATATTGATAAAATAGTATAGTTTTTTGCTGAGACCCATCTTCTCGATGGGGGATATCGAGTGGGCACTTAATTAAATTCTGAATGCCTATATTTTAGGGCCGCTGTTGCTGTTCGTGATTTATGTTTTTTTTATCCTGCCATGAAAATTTTACTAGAAATGTTTTGTTTGTTATCGCAAATGGAAATGCTTATTAGAATTTTACAGGGTGCGGTGCCGCGCGGGCGTTTTGTCTGCAGATTTTCGTTGTCACCTGGCCACAAGCGTGTTTTTTTACATACGCCATTTTTGTACAATGGCAATAAAGAGTAAGACTGTAATAAAGATCACTTAGTACTGGCATAACATCAAGCCTGCCATTTTTCTCTAGTGATGTGTAGGTCCTATGTGATATTCAGCCAATAGGCGGGCATAAATACACACTATAAGTTACTGGAAATTTCAATCAATTCGACCCGGCGATTGAACCCAGGCCTGATTTTTAGTAGTCGACACTTACACTTGCAATCGACCTAACCAACGAAGTAGGTATCTAATTAAAGTAAGTAAGTAAATAAAGGAGACGATCAATTTTGGGCCAAACGATGTACCGAGGTACAAAGTATTGGTAAAAATTCCTTACAATATACTAAAACTAATGGTCGATCAATTATTTTTAGAATCCTTATAGTTAGCTTGTAATAAAATAATAAAAAATACAACATTTCGTACCACAAAACTTCACATAGTAGTAACCACAAACTAATAAGGGATACTACGTGGTAACTACTCTGCACTGTTTATGTCATTGGCCAACTTCAGTTTTAGTGACAGACGTCAGTCACACATTATAGGTCTATTAACCTGTATTCAATTTACAAATTATTACTAGTTTAAAAACGATTTCAAGAAAAAATTAGCCTTTAATGGTAATTAATAGAATATTTAAATCAATATAGGATACTATGATTCTGTTTCCTAGGGTAGTTTATTAATACAATGCGCTTATTGTATATTTTATAAATGGGTATAGAGTAATTACAGATTTAGTAACAACCGAAACGCAATGTTATGATAGATTGAATTAGATTGCCATAACTTGCAGTGTTGCAATACATAAATTATCTTTTAAAGTTAATTTTAGGTGGTACAAATGCAGTAAAAAATCTAATTTATTTTTTTAATAAAATAACGCATTTTTTTCTCCAAAAATCAATTTTTTTTCCCGAGGTACATCTCATGGCCCAAGTTGTATGGAAAGATAAACGTGTCCTTTAAGATATACAACATAGTAGGTACTAAAATAAGTATAATATTTGTAAGGTCCACGAGAACTGCTGCCGACAAACTTCTGCAGTTTGGCAGGAATGAATATTACCAATTTTGATTTACCTTAAGAATAAATAAATAAATTAAAAATTAGTTTACTACCGTCATGCAACAAGTACAACATACTAAGCAACTCCACCAGTATAGTAGAAAAACAAAAAAAACTCATAAAAAGAACAGACACGAACAAAGTATATGAACATTAAAATAATGATTCGAACAAAAGAAATGTTGGGAGATTCCCTCAAGCGGTGATTAATATCGGAGAAAATAAATCAACCCATGCATTTCTATGGAGGCTTCATTGTACTCTTTTGTAAGTTACATTTCAATACGAGTCCTCGCTGATTGATATACGGGCGATCCTCGGAACCAATGAAATTTGGCACAAAGCAATACATTGCTTTGTACATCTGCGGAGTTGAGTAGATGTCTGTCGGTGAAGATGTCTTATTGTTCAATATATCATAGTGTTTCATTGTTCTTGACGCGCCCGCCATCCATCACGGGTTGCCAGTGATTTGTGGATCTGTCGATATTTTGAATCTAGAAACTGCTTTTGACTTTCGTCAAGTTGCTCAAGATAGTGTTATATGATTAATGATTGTTTGGTTGAGAATTGAAGTAAAATATATTTATTTGCTACATACACAATTATTTTTTTAAACAACTTTTTAGTGTTCCATACGCAATGGGTGACAAACGGAATCCTATTAATAAGACCACCTCTGTCTCCCCATGTAGCGCCCTGTGCTATATCTCTTGAACGGCAATAGGTAGTATAGTATACCTATAATATCGTTGCATGTAGTTAGATAGTCTGTGGGTGATACAGCAGGAGTTATCGGCCGCCCTCGCTAGCTGTCAGTGTCAAATAAAGTTGGGTTATGTTAGAATGGTGGTTTCATTAAAAGATCTCGGGCCTAAACCGGGAATATTACAGGTAGGAACTAAAAATGTCACAGAATGTGCTCGTATCACGAGTCGCGCCAATACATCTTAAAAACTTTAAAGTTTGACCGCATTACGCAGTTGTACGCCGGAGATTAAAATACGACATCAGAACAATCCCAACTTCATCCCGAATCGCGACAACTTTCCGCACACAATAATAATAATAATGAATCCCCGAATTGTTATTTCCATAACTCACAAAAGTCACCCGTTAACAAAACTACAGCATTTCAGTTTTATTTCGGAAACAAACTGCAGTTATATTTTCACATTTACTAAATCTTGCACCGGCGCGGCGACCACTGACCTACTTTCGCTGTAACTTACTGACGTGTCCTTTGTCCTCCATTGGACCTTATGTGTAACTAGGAAAGATTTAATTTCAAATGCAGCCCGGATCACTTGGGACTTTCATTAAATTAGTAGCATGTGTGGAAGACATTGCTTCAGATTTAAATCTAAACTTCTAACGCGTTAGGTCTCTTTTAGCTCAACGGATAAAGTTTGAGGGAAACATTTTAAGAGGGAGTGGAGTGTTTATTAAATAATGGTGGAGGGTCGTGAGGGCGAATCTTTGAGCTTGGAAGCCTTCCAGGCGTTATCAAAACTAATTGATACGAGTGGCAAACGTGGCGAGACTTGGCAATCACTGGACAAGTGGCCATGGCATACAGTGACACCAGGGTCCCTATCCTTACTAATGTATAAAAGGAAAGGTGTGTTTGTTGGTATGTAACGAAGTGATTTATACATAAATATAGTACACGGCGAGAAGAGTGACATAGGATACTTTTTATCGATGAAAATTGTGTTCCCGTGAAATGCGCAACACTGAAACAATCGTTATTATAATTTTAAACATCTCTTGATGCTCGCGGTAATTGTAGACGTAAAAGTGTGTTTTCGAAATTGCATGATAAGTCAAAGTCAAAGTCAAATAATTTATTTCGCTATGAGGTGATTAGACACGCTTACCGAAAGTCTAGGTACCTAACTAAAAACTACTTAAACTACTAACTGATCTATATAAGGCAAAGGATTAGCTATTGATTATTGAATGAATAGCTAATCCTACACAGGTGTCTAACTTGCCTTAAGATAAATTTACAATAATTACCTACCACTAAGCTAAGCTCTAAGTCACGATAGACTATCTATATGGTCATCGGCTTTAGGAAGAATTTACAATATTCTTATCCTATGCCCTAGTGTAGGCCGAGAGAGAAAAAAGCCGGAGGAAAAAACTCTCGGTACTCTTTTAAAATTCAAATTAATTTTTACAGAAAAATGCACAGTATGACCATGACATGATTAAGTCAGACACGAGACAGCCAATCGTGTATGCCAAGAATCACCCCATATGCCACCTGCTTACAATTTTTAGTATAATTAATACAGAAGCATAGTGATAGCCTGTCAGAGTTTAATTCAGTCCCATGCCTTTATATCATCCAAATACTCCTGAATATTATAATAAGCTTTTCGACATAATGTTTGTTTGATGGTTTTTTTAAACCTTTGTAAAGGCAGAGACTGAACCGCAGCCGGGACTTTATTGAATATTAGAATAGACATTCCTATGAAGGAACGACTTTTCTTACTAAGCCGGCATTTAGGAAACGCTAATTTGTGGCCGTTCCTTAGTGTTACATTGCGTAAGGCATTTAGGTCACTACGACTTACAAACTGATGCCTATTTTTACGAATATACATAATATTCTCATAGATGTACTGCGATGCAAGGGTTAGGATGTTTATTTCCTTAAATTTTTCTCTAAGGGAGTCTCTACTTTTCATTTTGTATATATAACGGATAGCCCTCTTCTGCAAAATAAAAATAATATTAGCATCAGCTGCATTACCCCAGAGTAAAATGCCATAGGACATTACACTGTGAAAGTAACTAAAATATACCAATCTAGCGGTATCGACATCCGCCAAACAGCGTATCCTTTTAACCGCGTAAGCTGCAGAACTTAGTCTATCCGCCAGTCGACAGATATGGGGTCCCCACTGCAACTTCGCATCAATGGTGATTCCAAGGAAAACAGTCGAGCTAACTAAGTTCAGTTTTTCACCATTTAGTTCCGGTTATATAGCAAACGAACATGCAGAACGAACCATTTGCTGGTCATATCCCATTGCCCAAGATAACTAAAACAGACCCTGAACATAACTCATAACATAAATGAAATATTTAAAAAAAAAATGAATCTGAATCTGAATCTAACATACGAGTAAGTCTCCTTAAAGTGAGTCTCAGATGCGATTGTAAACAAGAAACACTTTACCACCTGGATTATCAATTATAAATCGGGTCCAAATATTTTCAAGTAATAATAGTGATAGTAAAGATAGCGCTTAAGCTCTTAAGCCCGGTAGTCGTCAGGCGGTCTTAATGGCTGCTAGAGGTTATCGCAAGTGATAAAATTAATTTTACGGGGACTCGTAACGAACTTGAAGTGGTGTCTATATCTACGTGCAATCCGAAGTGTCGGAAATTAAAACTATCAGGCATTGACATTAGACAGAAAAATTATAAGGCAAAGACAGGTCAGAAGTACCTTGAATCGGCATGCATGTATGAAGACACTAATAAAAGAAGTATAATTATGAACCGAATGGCAGCGTCCATAGTCTAATGGCTCGCGTCGATTCAATGTGATCGACAGAGATAAGCAAACATGAGCGCTACCGTGCTTCCGAGGCCACGTAATGAAGTCGGTCCCAAGTGTTTTCAAAACAATCGTTAAAACTCTCGAAGACCTTCGCGTGGCTTGAGAGCATTCGACAGTGAGTTGGCCACTAACTCCTCCACTAATCCGCATTGGAGTTGTGTGGTGGAGTATGCTCTAGACCTCCCGCAGATTTGTCTGTAGGGGAGACCCGTGCCTAGCAGTGGAACGTCTGTAGTAGCTAATCATCACAACGCTTCCTTTGTTCTATAGAATGGGAAGGATTAGTACCTTAGTACCATGCTGGCCAAGTGCGGATTGGAAGAATTTTTAAAAAGAGTAACTACGAGTTCATTGCCGTGTTCTTCTCGATAATAATGAATATTAGTAGGTAATAACAGTAGCTAATAATGAATAGAATGAACCGAAACACATGTCAGGATATAATCAAGTGGAAATTCACTCTCTGCCTAACCCAGTGGGAATCTGGCACCATGCTATTTATGTATTACATGTTAAAATTTTATAAACCTCCGAGCAATGTGCTCTTTGAATGAATATTCAATGAATATTAATGTTATACTTTGGCTTGGTTGCTGACAGTGTTACCACAGCTGAACTATCAGTGGAACAATGAAATTAGAATTTGTTCCATTTCTTTGCAATGCACCATCGCCTTTGAAGTCTCGCAAAAGCTGTCTTTGCCGCAGGGTTGTCACATTGTTTTGTTAGTTTGTTTGTTAGTACAATCACTCAAATGTGACACACGACTGAGTAGCAGGTACTTAACGGATGTTAGGTGGTTCGGTACGGCTTACCCACGCTCGCCCCGCGCACCCGCACAATTGCTCTGTGCAGACGTGTCCGATGGCTTGTGAAGAAAGAGGGATGATGCATAACGCCAATATAAATACTTTTATTTTTGCATTGTATCCTTTTATCTCTCTTCCTTACCATTGCACCTTTGTACGTCATGTAATATTCTTTCTTATTGAACTATCAACCCCCAATGAAAATAGCCTCTCGAGGACAGAGGGAACTTCGTAAATAATTTAACAACCTCGCTACTGGGTCGGGCTGTAAACTCAAATACTTACGGTCTCGGAGGGAACCTAAAGTCAACAATACAGTACATGCAACACACATTATGTATAGATGTAGCTGGGCGAAGGATTCGGTAGCAACGGTTGTAACATTGCCTAAAGCTGAAATTCTACTCATTCACCTTCTTAATTCGACGCAGTAAAATCATCATTGGCATTTGGAATGAGGCAAACATTATTGATGAATAGCCGACAAGGCTGCATGCCCAAGCAAGTACGTGAAAGGGTCTTTATATAATATTCATTAAAGTTGCATATAAGAAATACTTATGGTTTGTTGCGTATGAAAAATTATGGCATTTAAATTGTATTGGATTAGCACAAGGCAGAATCTTAGGGCCACATTCCTCCGTGAATGAAGTCAAATGAATCATACCCTACTGTTTTAAGAAGATTTAGATCTAGACTCTCTACACAGTAAGATAGTGTAGATCTTCAGAACAGGATCTCCCAAGAGAAAGGCGGAACATAAGGTTAGACGTGGAGATTGTTCTTCAACCAAACATCAAAAGACAAAGACGTATTTCTGCATCACTGTAAAGCCAGAAATCATAGATCAAAGGCAAAATTGTCAGGAAAATTTACAGATTTTACGGTAATTTCTATATTATGTGTTTCTATATTAATTTTGTTTTACTTGTGATTAGAAAACATAAACTTAAGCCCCACTTCATAATTGGTATAGTTATTTTCTACCTCTTTAAATTCATCATTTCATTCATTTAAAATCAACCTTTTTAATTCTTGCCGGGTAAACATGGTCTATCAAACACAATTTTATGTATCTAGCACAAGGTTACATTCAGTAAGCATTATCACAATCCTTTCTTTGTCCCACTGTTAGGCACGGGCTCCTCTCAGAATTAGGCCTTAGTCCACCACGCTGGCCATGTGCGGATTGGCACTTCACGTGCCTTCGAGAACATTATGAAGAACTCTCAGGTATGCAGGTATCCTCACAATGTGTCCTTCACTGTTATAGCAAGTGACATTTAAATTCTTAAATCGCATACAGAATAAGCATAGACAAACAAAAAGCACCTTATTACCATAGTATAAAGAGTCGCTCCGGTAAAGCGGAGCGACTCTTTATTCTATGTTAATACTGTAGAAACACAAGAAATGAAACTAGCATATAGTTAAGGTACAGTTGAACTTATTGTGGTACCGTTTACCCTTTGGAGTGCGGAACTCTAAAGGCCTATTGACAATAATAAGCTCGTGGCAGGAATTTAGTCCCCGACCCTAAGCAGAACTTCAGCCGACAAAGAAGCGGAAAAGTAACGAAACACTACATAAAATATACGCCTCTTAAGAAAGTTTTGATAGCTGTTGTGAAGTAACTTCGAGATCTCGCTAGGGGTGCCGGATCAGGAATAGTCCAGAACATTCGGGAACGTTCGGGAACGTTCGGGAACATTCGGGAACATTCTGGAATGGACACTAACAAACGATCACGTGGATCATGTTGGTAGCAACTGAAGCCTACTCTCTAACGCTGGATTTCAATAACCTATCTACAGATAGATTTGACTATCGGAGATAGAAATTCGACACATTTTATATTGAACTTTTGTCAAATTTCTATCTCCGATAGCCAAATCTATCCGTAGATAGGTTATTGAAATCCAGCGTAAGCAACACGAAATCTTTTTCTCTAGTCGTGGCTTGGCCCTCAAATACCAGTAGGTGATGTAACACCTTGAACAAGACTTCAGCAAGACCTTATATGAGACATAAAGAGTTGATCAACGTCTGTAATAGTTGGCAGTAACTGCATGCTCCATCATGCAGTTACTCGCCTCTCACTCGAGCGGTCCGGGTTCAAACCCAAGCGGCACGCACCAATAACTTTTCTAAGTTATGTGCGATTTAAGAATGGAGTATGGTCACAGACCCACTAATAATTATTTATTTATCTAAATATTGCAAATCTATAACTTAAATTTTATTCTTGTTGTTTCTAATTATAATCGAACAAATATTAATTTCTTCATATTTCTCGTGCATGCATAATTATCACCAATACGTTAACATACTGGGGTAACCAATAACACTTTTCATACAATGATGCTTTAAATTCTGAATGAGTTTAATATTACAAAAAATTACAAAATTTGAGTTAAATATTGACATTAAATAAAAAATAAATAAGTTAAATATTGAGTTAAATATTGACATAAAATTTGACATAATAATTCCTACGTGATCGGATTACTCATAAAGTCTTTTCTTTAATATCCCCAAAATTTTTCTTCTAAGTCGTTCCACTGACCCCATTTTCAAACGAAGTCCCAAAGCAAGAGAGTTAAGCATTCCCTTACGAACGCGACACAATACGGACTGTGTAAAAGTTCATTAGAGTTAAGAAGTCTTAGTCTTACTAACAAAGGCTTCTCACCGACTTATCCTACATTTCGCTGAGTGGTGAGTGTTGGCTCAACTCGTAGGTAAGCCGATTACACACTCGTTTGGAGAAAATGCAATTTATTAGATAAATAATACATCCAATACTCACAATCCTCAGTGATGATTTTAAAAATCTTTATTTTAGCGTCCATAGCCCAATGGCTCGCGTTGTTGAATCGACAGAGAGACAGGTCATTTGTGGATGCGTGCGGTACACTAGAGGAAAAAATTCATGGGCGCTACCGTGCTTCGGTCACGTTAAGCCGTCGGCCCCGGTTGTTTCCGGGCGAAAACAATTGTGAAGCCTTGTCGAAGACTTTCGGATTTTGAGAACATTCGACACTGGGTTGGCCACTAACCAATCAGCATTGGAACAACCTGGTGGAGTATGCTCTAGACCACCCGCAGATTTGCCTGTGGCCATAGGAGGTGCTGCAAGCTCTTTTGCTATCTTATTTACATCAAAAAAACTTTGTTGCTACTGTCTGGCGTAGCAGAGGATATGCTGTGGTAGCATGCTTATTTGCTATCTTGTATACATGAAAATTGATTAGCATTATGGCTCGCGTCGATCGCAAGTGATCGGCCGTACTTCGAGACTGTGTGGACACTGAATTGGCCATTAATCCGAATTAGAACACTGGTGGAGTATGGTCTAGTCTAGAGCTCCGCAGCTGTGTCTGTGGGGGAGACCAATGCCCAGCAGTGGGACGTCTACGGGTTGTAGCTAATGTGTTTCTGCATACTCAAATGAATATTCAATTTCACTGAAACAGCGCCGAACTCAATTCAGCTGAGTGCTCTCCGAACTTCGAGAGTTGGTTAATCTTAAATGTTGTTCGGAAGTACTTAATTATGTAATTATCTTTTGTCAATTCGTAACATAATATATTGCTAACGCAACCACCGGGCGAATTATACCTCGTATTGTAACCGAACGTATGTTACAAACATACGACATGACGAACACTTGTATTTGTCTGTATGTTAATATTATCTATTTAAGTATGTATTTAAAAATATCTATGTATGAATATCAGTCTCTGACACCCATATTGTAGGCTCGCGCCTACTTTGGGGCTAGGTGGCCGTGTGTGAGAATGTCCAAGATATTTATTAATTATAATTTATTTCAGCGTTTATGAAGTAACACATACTCTGCCAATGAATCAACATCATGCCCTGAACCAGGCATACAGATCGTCGCTGGCAATAGTGTGTGTTGCTTAAGATGACCTATGGTTCCTACGTGAACAGCCTCATTCATAAGCTCATAGTCGCTCCACGCGCTAGGGAAAGATAGCTTAAAAAGATATCTAACTAATATTTAAATGGGCAGAATGTAGCTCGTTTCTGTCAAACAGGCTGCGGAATATACGCAATGTCTCGGAATGGGACCTAGGCCGTAGTTCAAAAGATCATGAAATTAAAATCAAATCAAACATCTATCAAACTATAATGTCCAACGTACAAAAATAAAAAATAAAAGATATTATGTATGTCAAAATGTTAAAATGAAAATAAAAATTTGTCAAAATGGGTCAATTACATAATAAGTAGTTATCATAAATTAAATCTGTGTGATGACATGTTAAAAATAATAGATAGATAGAGAATAGAATAGTAGATAATAGTTTTTTTGGTTTTTTTTTTGTGTGCAGTAGACTTAATATGCATATAGATAGATAGATCTTGAAATGTTTACAGCTAGTTTTCCGACACAGAATTTCAATAGAAACAGCAGTTTAACAGCTCGCTCGCGTCGTAATTTAATATCCGTTGGGGCTGCCTCCATGCCTCGCTGTCTGCCGCCTCCGCTCGACTTGTTTGTAGCGATTTTTTACTGACTTTTACTGTAGGAAGTTCACTACTAAGTTTAACTATTCGCTACTAAAGGATTCTCGAGCTTCCATTTTATAAGAATACCAGCTGACCCGGCAAACGTTGTTTTGCCATATAAATAATTTTTGGTTGATCGTAGAGGGTTGAAAATTCAGGGTTGTATGTATTTTCTAATGTTGTATCATAAAAAAATACAAAAATAAAAATGTATCTAACAATTTAAAAAAAAAAATTTGGGATGGACTACCCTTAACATTAAGGGGGATGAAAAATAGATGTTAGTCGATTCTCAGACCTACTGAATACGCATATAAAATTTGGTAAAAATCGGTAAAGCCGTTTCGGAGGAGTACTGCAACAAACATTGTGACACGAAAATTTTATATTATATTATATATATTAGAAGATGACGAAACGTTTGCCCGCAACACTGCAACATACTTCTTCTTTGCCTTTGCTCATTCACACTTGAGGTATGGTCGGCTCTTCTAATTAATTTGAGTCGGCTAAAGTAAAGGCTTTATCTAAGTTAATCCCCTGCAATAGCTCGTAGTAGTAGTAGCTTGATGATCTGTTCATTGGTCAATGGCTCGCGTCGATTCAATGCGATCGAAAAAATTAAGCAACGAAGGGCGGTTCGGTTTTTGGATACCCATCCACAAACCGAACCGCCGTTAGCTTAATTTTTGACCGCTTGTGAAAGAATTTCATGGACGCTACCGTGCTTCAGAAGGCACGTATAGCCGTCGGTCCCGGTTGTTTTCAATGGTGTTAAACTAGTGTTACACTCTTGTTACACTATTGTTACACTAGTTACACTAATGTTACACTCTTGTTACACTCATGTTACACTCATGTTACACTCTTGTTACACTCTTGTTAGATTCCACCATCTTAATCCCGTATTTACTCAACTTAAATAAATACGAGTCCTCCCCTTTGCTCCGTTAACAAAGGCGCGTGTATATTGGAACCGGTCCTCAGTTCCGGCGCGCGATAATTTAATATCCATCGGAGCTTCACTAGCGCTTGTCTCGTCTTCCTTGTAACGAATTCCAGTCGTGAAGCGTTCATTCTTGTATTTACTTGTTCTGCGGCAATCTGTCTTGACTTTTGCGATTTTTCTACTGCTTGTCGGTTGAAAAGCGATACTTTTTTACCGACTTCGAAAAAAGGAGGGGTTGTTCGACTGTTTCTAAAATTTTTTTATGTGTGTACAGGGATAACTACGACGTTTATTAACCGATTTTGATGATTCTGTTTTCGTTTGGTAGAATATATGAAGGGAGTCCCATCATGAAAAATTCTATAGCAATGTTAGTATGTTTAACAGTTGCGTTAATTGCCCTGTAGCGTTTATGTATGGATTTTGATGATTCTACTTTTATTTAAAATGTCTGATTGCAGAGTAGGTCTTCTAAGCATTTCAAGAACAAATTCTACCAAGAGTATAAATAGGCATAAAAAGAGTAGTAATGTGTTCTTCGTGTTCTTTGCCCTGTGGCATATCGTATATGGACGGTGATGTATTAGACCATTATTAGACAGTCAAGGTACTGCTGTATGAGCAACGTTGTATTGGTTCTAATGTATGTGCAAGAAATTAAGAGTCCCAGCTGTTCTATTCAGTCACAGATGCGTTGCTACATTTGCTTTGTCACCACTAAATAAATGATACCGGCAATCAAGCCTTTCATTCGAATCGGGATACAATTTTTTTTTTTAAATTAATTTCACCTAAACCCAATAACAAAACCTTGTTTAGCCTTGTAAAAGCCTGTAATGTGGGTACACATCGACTTACAAGTCCGTATTTAGGTTTATAATGGACGCAATTTGTTCGACAAAATTTATGACTTTCTCCCTTCTCGACAATCTTTAGACCACTTAAATTACACCCGCAATCTTTGCAAATATCACATAAACGTTGACCCGGATTTCCCGACTAAATCAGCAGTAGGGGGAGGCTGTTCCTCTCATGCGGAGATAAATAAAATTTACATAAAGAAATATACAAATTTTACGACACATAAAAGGGATGTTAAGATAAATCGACGGCCATAGACGACCATAGACGCGGGGAGAAACGTTAAAAGCAAACATTGATTAACAGATAGAAAGAAAGAGGAATGGGGCCGATAGAGGAAAAGAAGCGATTGTATAAAAGATAAAAAATAAATCTAAGATAGGAAGGAGCTGCCGGCGATAGGTTAGGGTTCCGTACCCAAAGGGTGACAAGCGGAACCCTATTAACATGCCGCCGTCTGTCACGTGGATCTATCTATTGAATGGAAATAGGCAGACACCTGAATTGTCACGTGTGTTACTGTGGTGACTACAACATAATTAAAAAAAATGTAATTATACTGTAAATTTTTTTTTTAAACTTGTCATTGTCATCGGCACCAAATATGTGTGCCGAATTTCAGCTCGATAGCTTCAGTGGAAGTGGGAGAAATATTGATTGCAAGATTCCAGGACATGGATACATACGAGTGAAGATAAATAAAAGCTTTTAAAACTATAGATCTCGAAGGGATTCCCATACAAGTAACCTTAAAAATCGCTCCGTGTTACAGAACCCTACGTGTGCAAGTTCAACTCAAACTTGAGCGGTTTTATATTTTGCACGGAACGTTTTTATCGTTGCCGTCCTCTTGTAAGCGTGTAGTAAGCAGGACGCAAACGTGCAAAACATTTTCGTAATAAGTGGTACAAAGTGCTTCACGTCTGCTTACTTACTATTAAGTTAATTAATAAGATAACAGCTGGTTACTAAGTTATGTTAAACTATTAACATCATTTTATAACGTTAGTGAGTATAATGTCTTTGCAATGATCAAGGTGTAACGCAGTAATAATCCATACTAATATTATAAATGTGAAAGTGTGTTTGTTTATTTATTTATTTGTTTGTTTGTTTGTTTGTCCGGCTTTCACGTCGCAACGAAGCTATTAAATGGTATGGTTTTTGTGTGTGGAGATAGTGAGGAGGGTGGAGAGTGACGTAGGCTACTTTTTACCCCGGTAAAACATCCCCATGGAAAGATATCGATGTTTTGTTATTTGCGAGATATTTAGTTCCGGTTGTTGTTAATAGATGGCGTTAGTAAAATTCATTTGCATGTTCTGAATCACGCTAACAAATGATACATGTAAATTAATTAAGTCATAGGCAACTAATAAATTGAATTGAATTTAGAATTCGCGCTGGATAAATTGTTGTTTTGGTTTAAAATTAATATGGTTAAGGACATACGCTTTGATTTTGGTTTTCGCTTATTGAATTGGGTTTGTCGACTGTTGGTGTTTTGGCTTAAAATAATAATAACATAAGTCGTCTACTCTATGGAACTCTAAGAAAAAAATCAGTCTCACAACAAATAAGAGGATGCATCTGTACAATGACATGAATGCTGGAAACTATGCTGAAACACTCTTGAAAATTGGAGATGGGCGTTTCTGAAAACTGATGCCGAGGGCTGTGTGACACTAACGGAAAATTTTTGTAACTTAGTACAGAGTAATTCAGAACTGATTGCAAGTGTTTACCCAGGTTTACAAAACAATATATATGAAGATCAATATCTATGTCAAAGGGGGATTCTAGCACGTAAAAACGATATTGTAAACAAAATTTTTTCACAATTTGAGTAAAGTAGCAAGAGATACGACAGAATATTTATCAATAGACACAGTAATGGACACAGCACAGACTGATGTACCACAGATGTGTCATGTATGATAAAAAAGTCATTGTTAATTCCCTTTGACCACGCGGGCGGAGCCGCGGGCAAAAGCTAGTCTATATATATAAAAGGAGAAGCTGACTGACTGACTGACTGACATATCAACGCAGGGCCTAAAACATAAGGGTTAGAAACTTGAAATTTTGCACAGGGGTTCCTTTTATAACGTAGGGGAGCACTAAAAAAGATTTTTGAAAATTCATCCCCTAAGGGGGTAAAACGGGGGTGCAAAGTTAGTATGAAACTTTGCCGTATTTGATGTCAAATGGGCAACCCGAACGCGGGCAGACGTCGTTAATGGGTCCAACTCTACGCGAGCGAAGCTGCGGGTGTCCACTAGTCGTAATTATTTCGATAATGTATGGTAAGTAAACATTTATATTTCCAATCACAACATGAAATTAATGATAGCAAACAACAGCTGTAACGCGAGCCTGAACAATGTTCCCTACAATTTTCTCTGTAATGGATATTTTTGTTTAATCGTACGATGTATTAATGCGATACTTTTCACGTGTTCCATTTTCGGTGCTTTTGTTTACCTGAACAATTCATGTATAACCACCGCTGCTTCAATGCGGATTAGTGGAGGTGTTAGTGGCCAACCTAGTCGAATGTTATCGAGCCAGCCGAAGGTTAGCGACAAGGCTTAACGACTGTTTTAACAATTGAAAATAGACGGTTTAACATACCCTCTGGAGCACGGAAGCGTCCACAAACCGTCTGTACCCGTCGTTGCCTGACTCGGTCGATCACTTAGTATCGACATGAGCCAATGGGCTATGGACGCTTCATTAAGGTTTTCTTATAGATATTAAATAGCGAACGAGCCAGCAGGACCACATCGGCTGCCGCCAGTTAAAACTGTGATAAACTATGAATAAGTGCAGTTAGGATTTGTCAATGACAATAATTATTTATTATTCTAATTGTCATTCACATCAACATTGTTTTAATAAGGAGATAATGAACGTCTAATCTAATCCAGCATTCCTTAGTGACTTCAAAGTGTAACAATTTTAGAAATTAATTAAACATTTAATAGTCTTACGGTGTTCTTGCTAATTGTTCGCCTGTCGCGGGCCCCAGGGAGAGATGTGAATTGAAAACGACCTCTTAGCGGGTACTCTAAAATAAATATCAAACTGGAAAACTGAAAATCAAATATTATCATTTCACTAAAAGATCACGCCTTAGGAACGTCATCCTTACTTATATAAACTAGTGGACGCCCGCAGCTTTCCACTTTGTAATTCATCCGTAAATGTTATCCCCAATGTTTATTTTAAACCCTTAAGGGAAACATTTTTACAAGTTTTCTTTTTTTTTTTGTTGAATGCCATATTTATTTATATCTAATCAACAGCCTAAAATATAAATTTTTTGCTTTTTAATAATGACAATACTTTCGTACAACCTTTCATCCCCCTTTTCAACCTTTTAAAATACTTTTTTCTAATTAAAAAGTAGCCATGTCCTTTCTCAGGCTCTAGACTATCTGTGTACCAAATTTCATTTAAATCCGTTCAGTAGTTTTGGCGTGAAAGCGAGACAGACAGAGTTACTTTCGCATTTATAATATTAGTATGGATTTATTAAAATTTACCCTATCCATCCATCACCCTTTTATCGTCCAATGCTGAAAATAGATCGTCAATCGAAAATACATAAAACAATAAATAGAACACAATACAAAAACAACAAGGTGCCTTGGTGCATGCCGCTTGGATCTGAACCCACACCCCTAGCGTGCGAGAGGAGAGGTCGATAGCCACTGGCTGTCAACATAATATCATGTTGTAATTTAATAACATGAGCACCCACGTCACTCCGCTGACGTGAAGCGACGGAGCCTCACGTCAGCCTGAATAGGCTTGGCTCCTATTATGAATCCTATAACGTTACAAGTGAAATGCTCACGGTGATGGAGAATAACTAGATTATTAAAGTAATATTAATTTTATTTTCTTTCAGCACAATAAGAATTGTTTATATAATTTTTCTGCGGCCGAAGCAGTGGGCATAACCTTGTATATCAATAAAAAAGTTAAGTCATTACAGGTCACCAGTATGACGTAAACTACGACGCTTGAAGTGCAATGTTTTAAGAGCGTAAATAAAATTTAGTTGCATTAATTGACGGGCCCGTTGGCGCAATCGGTAGTGACTCTGTTGCGCCAGGGGTCGTGGGTTCGAATCCCACTCAGGACAAATATTCGTGTGACGAAAACTTGTATTTGTTCTGTGTCTGGATGTTAATATTATAAGTATGTATTTAAAAATATCTATGTATGTGATGTATGAGTGAATCAGATTCTTTTAACTATGTTTATTTTTATTGACTTGTAATATGTACCTTTTATATATTGTAATTAGTGTAAGTGGTATATCCGTACTAATTAAATTAATTAAATTAAATAAATAATATCAGTCTCTAGCCCAATTTGGGGTCAGATGGCCGTGTGTGAGAATGTCCAAGATATTAATATTTATAGTGGATGCCCGCAGTTTCGCTCGCGTTAGGTCTAACCGCGTTCGAGTTGCCCACTTGACTTTAAAAAACGGCAAAGTTTCATACTAACTTTGCACCCCCGTTTTACCCCCTTAGGAGATGAATTTTCAAAAATCCTTTCTTAGTGCTCCCCTACGTTATAAAAGGAACCCCTGTGCAAAATTTCAAGTTTCTAACTCTTATAGTTTAGGCCCTGCGTTGATATGCCAGTCAGTCAGTCACCTTCTCCTTTTATATATATAGATATAGATTTATTAATTACCGTCACAATTTCATTCAAAATCAATGTATACCTACCAGTAGGCTTTATTTATTTTAATTTGTGTGTTTGATATAATTGTTTGACAGCAATCTTATCCGAGCACCGCGGCCGTTCACCCGTCAACTCCCGTGAAAGGCCCTTAATCCGGGAACAATGTATCGCGGGTGAAACAATGTCCCGGGATTCGTATCGAAGACGCAATCGGGACGTCTATTGTCTCGCAATTCGATGATTAATGGGTTTCTTTGTAACACCCTAACAACCTTATAAGTTGGAAACAGTTACAGCGATAGCCCTGTGGCGGCAACCCGAGTTCTGGTTCAAATCCAGGCACGTCAGTGCCTTATCTAAGTTATGTGCGTTTTCATAGTTAAAGTTAACGGATTACTCGCGTGTGATTTAAGTCGGATATAGGCCGACTAGTTTCGATCTATTACGATGATCATCTTCAGGAGTGAACGCGCTCGCGGCGGGGACGGCGTACACTGTAGTAAACTACACTACTGTAGTACAATTTCCGTCTTATATAGCAAGTGAGTAAGCCGGTAACTTTACTTTGAATATACAAACACGAATCGTTCAGTAATAAAAATAGCTATGATATAATGTATATCACTCTGACACCCATAGTACAGACTCGCGTCTAGTTTGGGGTCAGGTGGCCGTGTGTGAGAATGTCCAAGATATTTATTTACATACTAAAAAGCTATAAAAATACTAAGAACCTATTTCACGATGCTAATTTTCTTGTTAATTTCAGAATTTTCTCAACAGAACATGTTACAATATTCCGATTTATGTTTTATGGATATGACGAGACGCCGTGATTCGTAAGTTTAGATGAAGTTGCTCGAGTTTCTTTGGAAGCGCTATTCATGAGATAACTTAATTCAGGTGGAAATATTAAATTGGAGGAAGGCGTGGAATTTCAAGCGCTTACGTTGGTGTGCTGCATACTGTAACATACATTTTTAAGCACCTTTTTTACCGCAAATCCGAAGATCGGTTCGCAGCTGGTCGGTCAAAAAAGGCAACGTTTCAAACATCATTATTCTAGCGTTAGATCTGTAGGTGGTAGAGCCTATAGGGAACCAAATAGGTTTTATACGAAACCTCGCTGCGAACCATTGACGTCCCACTGCTGGGCACGGGTCTCCCCCACAGACGCGCTGCGGGAGGTCTAGAGCATACACCACCACCGCTGCTCCAATGCGGATTGGTGGAGAGGAAACCTAACTGGTTCCATATAGAGTTCGCGAGACATTGTTGACGATTCCATCCATTCATCCATCAGCGTTTTTGTGTCCACTGCTGGGCATAATCCTGCCTTAATCGGTACCACTACTCCCAGTCCTGTGCCCTTTTAATCCGGTGGTTTCACAACAGTGGCCAGTTCTTCGACCGATGTGCCTCTTCAGTTTGCTAGCACGGCGAGCTATGTCGTTGACTTTTGTTTATATACGGATTTCATCGCTACGCCTGTCTCATAGCGGAATACCGAGCAAATTACGCCAAGCAACTTTGAGCTTGCCAATGAGGCTGACGGTAAAGAACCAACTTCATAAGTCATCGCCGGCGACCAACACTTACACGACTCGGACGCTTTCAAGTACTGTCTTGACGATGTCGACTTTCTATGTTTAGATGTGAATCGATTCTCAAAGCTTCAGTCAGCTCAATCACCCAATTTGTCCAAACAATACTCATTCAAAGCAATAAAGTGATAAGGAATCCAAATTGATTTCTTTCAACCGGGAACACGCGGCAAAGGAAACTTTAGCTCGCAGCGCTGTCGAACGCTCTTCACAAAACAACGAGGAGGTTCGACGAAAGAATTCGTTTTCAAATCTAAGCGGTTTTATGATTTTTCACGTAACTAGCAAACTAGGACGCTGATATAACACTGCCTTTACATTATTTAAAAATGGAACGAGTCTTACTAACAATAACTCAATGGATAACAATTAACAATACTACCTGTCAATAGGTAACTCCACCCCAGCCCTACCTAATAATGAACCTATTAAGAATGCTGTGCCCCTAAGGTTGGCTGGTAGAGAATGCTTCGGGTAGCTTAAGATTCAACACTGGGTTGGCCACTCACCCCTCCACCAATACCACAATGGAGTAGCGTGGTGGTTGCTCTAGACCTCCGTGCCCAACAGTGGGACGGGTCGCAGCTGAGCTTTATTGTAGCTGTTCCGTTATAAGTGCTTCCTTTCATACTTAAACCAGGGCTATCTGGTCGTATCCAGTTATTATCGGAGTAATAAAATAATAAGGAGGCGCTGAGCCCCCGCTGGATAAGAGCCGTAATATTTTCATTTATAGCCACTTAATCGGGGCTTGCACGGTGCAAGGCATGAGCGGGTGTCCGCCAATTATAATGATACAAAATATCAAATGAATAAAATGAGAATATGGAATGAGCTTCCGACTGAGGTTTTCCCTTCGAGCTACGACATGGAGCGCTTCAAAAAGAGTGTGAAACGTTTCCTTCAAGGCAGGCAACGCACCTGTGATACCCCTGGTGACCACTTACCATCAGGCCCGTAAGTCTGTTCGTCCGTCCTATACTAAAAATAAATATCACTTAATAGCATCGCATTACATACATATCACGTAATAAAATTTAAAAAATGATTTATTGAAATAAGTAGCTGAAGCTGTCGAACATATAGAGCATACACTATCACGCTGCTCCAATGCGGATTGGTGGAGGGGTTACTGGCCCAGTCAGTTCTCAAGTTCACCCGAAGGTCTTTGTTTTTACAATTGAAAACTACCGGGACCGACGTCTTAACGTGCCCTTTGCATCACAGAAGCGCCCATGAATGTTTGCTACTAGCGGCCGCCCATCCACAAATTGGCTGCCCATCCATCCATTGAGGAGTAGAAGAAGAACAAACCAACAAACACACTGCATACCGCCGCCGCCCGCACCTCGCGCCGGGCTACGATTAGCGCGAAACAGTGGGCATTAACATCGCGTACTAATTGAGCAGTGTTCCCCGGCTCAACTCACTGTGGCGGAAACTCTGGAATCGTTCATGACCGGTTAGTATGTGTGACTAACTTTGGATAGGGCTACTAAACTCTATGTGCCTTATTTTTGTATCATTTTGACTAATTATGTATTCATTATTATTATTTTTATTAGCAGTGTCCACCACATAATGGAACTGCAAAAAAAAGCGTTGCGCTGAAAATCAGCAGCCTTATGTCACATGGCAGTATGCTGAGCGTAACCCATTTTTGCACGCAAGACACTGTACATACCTTTTATATATAGTTATAAGTTCATTGTTAAAATGTCAATTTGTACCTATAGCGTTTTGTGTGAAAAATAAATATCTTTTTCTCCTTCTTCTTCTAACAGTCGTTTTAAGTCAGGTATGAAGATGTCAAAGCAATATAAGGGGCAAGGGTTTATATTTGTGCAATTAGATTAGTCTACTGATATAATAAATGTGAGTTTTGTTTCAATGTTTCATGTAAGGATGTTTGTAGGTAAATCACACAAAAACCACAAAAGGGATTCGAATGAAAAATGGCACATAGAATAGATGTTAAACTAGGAGGAAAAGAAGTAAACCAACAAAAACTCTTTCCTATTTATATGTTTGTAAGGATATCCTAAATAATATAAATCTACGCACGGATGAACCTCGTGCTTCTTACAAATCAATAATTGCAACGAACCACACCAGCCTGACATTAGGCAAATAAATAAAAAACAATAAAAGTTGATTCCCGTATATAAAACAGAACAAAATGCGCCTCACGGACTGCGGCAAGGAAAAACAAAAATACGAGGGAGTTCCGTCAAAGAAATTCGCTCGCAAAAAAATCCCGGCAAATTTCATAACCGTCACTCTATAGAGGCGTCAGTCGCGGGAAGCGTCCGTATAAATCTATCGAGGAATTCTGTTATGGAACAAACTTCGTCTATTGAGTTGCAAACTTTATACATAAGCGTAAAGCAAATGATAATTCCTTTTCTACTTGTGTTTTTTGGAGCGGATTGGCATCTCTCGAAACAAAATACGTAACACAATACGACACTACGCCGGCGTCTCCGGGGAGGGGTAGGGTAGGGTACCCAATATTCACCAGTTATGTTTCGTTTCGGGTGGCTTGAGAACATTCGACACTGGGTTGGCCACTAACCCCTCCACCAATCCGCATTGGAGCAGCGTGGTGGAGTATGCTCTAGACCTCCCGCAGCAGTGTCTGTGGGGGAAACAGCAGCCCAGCCGTGCCCAGCAGTGGGACGTCTATGGGTCGCAGCGAGCGATGTTTCGGTCCCATGAAAGTGGTGATTCTATTGCCTTGCACCAGACACCGAGCAGCAGCCTAGTTATTTGGAATTTCAATTTAGAAAAAACCCGGGACCTCCAAGCCAGCAGTCGTACTTGTGACTACAACAACAAAGCAGTCACAATAATATAAAATAATAATATGATATGCACACAGGAGCTGCAGCAAGAAATAGTACCTACTAATAAATACTACCTACCTTCCGGATATTAACAATATTCATAAGCCCGCAGAAGGTTTGCGGATAGCTATTTGGGTAACATCCCACAGACCCGAGTTCCCCGACATTCGATCAGGCATCCACCATCCCCGTACTAGCTGGTAGCCCCGATAGACCGTGGTAGACCGTGTTAAACCGTGGTAGACCGTGGTAGACCGCGGTAGACCGCGGTAGACCGCGAGAGTCTCGCCTCAGGCTTGCCGGCCGTCCAGAATGGGGCGTTAGAGCTATATGCGCACAGGGTAGAAGAAACGAGTGTAAACGCGATTGGTGAGGTAGGTGACGCTTGCAGCCGTGTTCCTTCCTACCTTTGGCACCCAGGGCAATACGTTTGGGTAGCATGTTAGAGTGAATGACAAGTCACCACCTGCCGCTAATTGAAATTTTCAATCATTCCCAATATGTCACATCCACCAGGCTAACTATAAGTCGCTCGCTGCGACCCATAGACGTTCCACTGCTGGGCACGGGTCTCCCCCACAGACACTTCTGCGGGAGGTCTAGAGCATACTCCACCACGCTGCTCCAATGCGGATTGGTGGAGGGGTTAGTGGCCAACCCAGTGTCGAATGTTCTCAAGCCACCCGAAGGTCTTCGACAAGGCTTAACGACTGTTTCCACCATTGAAAACAACCGGGACCGACGGCTATACGTGCCCTCCGAAGCACGGTAGCGCCCATGAAATTTTTGCCACTAGCGGTCACCCATCCACAAACCGACCGCGCCCGTCATTGCTTAACACTTTCGATCACATTGAATCGACGCAAGCTACTGGGCTATGGACGCTACGCTAACTATAAGTAGTAAGACTAAAGTATTAACTTCAGATATACTTCAGATACAGCGCCCATATTCTTCACGACACACAAACACCTTTGCCAAACTGTGACGTTGTGGATGACGTAATTACAATAACAGTTAAACTGGCGTCTGATAAATGGCCCAGTCTCCATACCCATTCGGAATACTAAACTCCCTCTTGGAAGCGTGCCCGACGGGGAATTTAATAACTTATGTCACATTATAAAGTCTATAATGTAGACTCAACAGTTAAAATTAGTTTTGTGCATGTGAAGAATTCGCCTGGTGGTAATATTTGGTGCGAACTATGTCAATTAGCTGCGTTTTGCTAGCCAGTGACACAATAACTAAAGGTTAAAGTTAAGCCATGTTCGAAGTCTTCGAGTGGCATAAAAACTTCCGCAAATACACCCTGGAACAGTGTGGTGGAGTAAGCTACGGGCCGTTATTGCGAGAAGAGAATATTGTCCTGATGTTAGCCGCTAATTGAAGGGTTAATTTTTGTAAGCTTAATAAGAACGGTTTAGCAAATTTGCGAAGTCAATTTTTTTAATTCTTAGGCTAATTTGTATTTTTCAATGAGATGTTCGTCAATAAAATAAAGTCAGAAATTATCACATAATACATAATATGTAAAATCAGTATTTAAGACATTCCGCGACAATAAACGTTGTAACAATAAAATTTCTGTGTTTGTCTGATGTCTGAATGAAATGAAATGAAATGAATGATTTATTAGTAAACACAACAATAATAAAATAAATATAGGTTACACATTACCATAATGGGCTCTGCTCAGCTTTATGCTGGGGTCCGAAGACAACCAACGCCGGTCTTCCGCAGGCCCCATATGGTGATGCCACGGAGGTCTATCAGCTGTATCTGTCTGTATCTGTATTTGTCTGAATCGATGTCTGAATCACTGTCCGCGAAAGTGTTAGTGAATATAAATGAATGGTAGGTACATCATTATTTAACTTCATAAATGCGTTATTATTCAGTGTACAAAATCTGGTATCAGACTTTGATCGTTATGTATTTCGGATGTAACTTTTAATTTGAGACTACAGCGCGTACTTCTAAAAGATGAATTTAGAAACGTATTTTGATATTTGTAAGACTTCTCTGAAGATTTCGTAGCGAACTACGCGGCGGCGACCAATTGGATGAAAAGAGCCTTTGTCCGGCAGTGGACTGGTTTTGGCTAAAGGGAGAGAGATAGAGTTAGAGAGAGAGAGAGAGAGAATGTACCCTTGGAATCTTAATATCAAACCTAATTGCGATTGAATTTGGATCTTTACATAGTGTTTCCTTTTCTAAGTCTTCTGTAAGCTTTGCAGCATCTTACCTGCAACAAAAGAATATACAGTAAAAAAAATGTAAATTTTGTCCCAGTACAAAACTTTGGTATAACAGCGGGTTTCCTAACAAAGGTACAGAATGGATAAGAGATACTAAAGGTAATCACTACATAGTATAAAACAAAGTCGCTTTCTCTGTCCCTATGTAGGCTTCGTTGCGACCCATAGACGTCCCACTGTTGGGCACGGGTCTCCTCTCAGAATGGGAGGGATTAGGCCTTAGTTCACCACGCTGGCCAAGTGCGGATTGGCAGACTTCACATACCTTCGAGAACGTTATGATGAACTCTCAGGCATGCAGGTTTCCTCACGATGTGTCCTTCACCGTTATAGCAAGTGACATTTAATTTCTTAAAACGCACATAACTTAGAAAAGTCATTGGTGCGTGCCACTGGGGTTTGAACCCGGACCGCTCGAGTGAGAGGCGAGTTCGAGAGCCGCTGGGCTGTCACCGCTATGTAGGTATGCTTAAATCTTTAAAACTACGCAACGGATTTTGATGCGGTTGTTTTTAATAGATAGAGTGATTGAAGAGGAAGGTTTATATGTATATAATGTGCATTATATAGTAGTATCAGCATTGCACACGTGCGGAGCCGGGGCGGGTCGCTAGTACGTATAGGCACTATTACTCAAATTACCAGCATTCCGGTGTTAAAATCCAAGATAAAGGTTAGCTATGCATTTTGTATGATAATTATGGATTTCATCTCTTGAAACATTCCAGTTTATGATTACCCAATTCAAACCCCAAGGATTTTCGAAGTGGTTTACATTTTTCGAAATTAACCTAGTAAGATATCGGGAATTTAGAGTTAGAAAACCCCAATAATACTTTGGTCGAACCAGGGAACGAACCCAGGACCTATACTAAGCAGTCGCGTTTGCGACCACCAGACCACCGAGGCAGCCAAATATTAATTCAATCACATATTTTTTAAATTTTTTCCTGTTATTATGTCACTTAATAAAAGTATTTTCTACTGATATATTTTTTTAAATATGTATACAATACAAAAATAATGTTTCTGAACAATTATCTGTAGACATTATAAAGAAGGGTGCTTGTAAATCCATCAGAAGGGCTTAAATAGAGAATTTTCTTGTGCGGAAAATTTCCGGAAAACCCTTTAATATTCAACACAACCCTTTACTATTTAATTGGAAAAGTATACCTCAGTAAGAAGACCAAAATTATAATAAATCCTATTTGAAAAGCTCCTGGGAGGCAACGGTGGTACGTGGTACCTATTATAAAATTCATCTTATTTCTGAAAATACCACAATCAATTTTTTCCGCTTTCTGTTTCTGTTGGTTTTATTAATGAAATATTTTAATAATAACCTTATTCAAGATGGCCGTTACAGAAAAATATTAAAGACAACGGGATACAAACAATATTTAACGCTCTTAAAATATAATATAATAAATAATAGGTATAATAATAATATATTTATAAGTTGATAGTAAAAGTTTAAAACTAAAAGTTTATTTTATTATTTTTAGCGCATATAAATAGAAGCTTGTTCTTAACAAAGGTTTTTTACTTTTAATTTTTAATACAAAACATAATTACAAACAACCAAACTTCACAGAACACAAACCATAAACACGATTATATATTAAGGTTTAAGACATTAATTCCCACAAAAGACTTCAGTCACTTTCATGAGAAATTAATTTAAATATAAAATAATTTACAAACATTGCCATTAGATATATTTGATTGAATACTCAATTAATTAATGCACTTCAAAATGATTTATATAGTTCATAATATAATCTAGTTGTGGTAGTTTTAGTAGTTTTCTGCCAATTTTATCCCAGTAGCTTACAGGATAGTTCCTACACTACAGCAGCCAAAATGACTTTTTTCCGTCTACCAACGACGATAAGAGTAAACAAAATCTCTGCTGTTATCAACAATCTTGGTCCACACACTCTTCAGCAAATATTTTCGAAATCGCATAACAGGGATGTCCTAGAACATGAATGTAATAAACCGAAAAAACCGAGATATAGCAAATTCTCTAAACGTCTCGCTACATTGAGGCACGGAAATGGGCCGCGCACGTGGAATGAAATGAAAAAAGGATTCTGTAAGCGCTTGTCCTTGTTTGAAGCGTCCATAGCTCAGTGGCTCGCGCCGATCATATGTGACCGGGATGTGGATGGGTGACCGCTAGTGGCAACATTTCATCATCATCATCTTATCAAACAAAAATAATAGATCAAATTCGGTTCATCTGGTTGGGAGCTATGGTGTCACAGACATACAGATATACCACGTCAAAATTATACCTTAATAGTGGACGCCCGCAGCTTCGCTCGCGTAGAATTAGACCCATCAACGACGTCTGCCCGCGTTCGGGTTGCCCACTTGACTTCAAAAACGGCAAAGTTTCATACTAACTTTGCACCCCCGTTTTAACCCCTTAGACGGTGAATTTTCAAAAATCCTTTCTTAGTGCTCCCCTACGTTATAAAAGGAACCCCTGTGCAAAATTTCAAGTTTCTAACCCTTATAGTTTAGGCCCTGCGTTTATATGTTAGTCAGTCACCTTCTCCTTTTATATATATAGATATAGAAGATATACCCCTGTAAATGTACCCATTAACGTCTGGGCTTAAAAAATTCCTTGGAGTACGAAACACTACAAACGCTTCCAGAATTCTTAGTAGTGAGGGCGAGCTCTTAACGCGTTCCGGACGAACAGTTTTTCTATTACCACTGCTGGGGTCACGCAGTTAATATTTAGTGGGCATAAAGCGGCCGCAGGTAGGCTTCGGCGGGTAGGCTGTTTATAAAATACTTGGTTTTAAATTAGTAATGAGGATAACGCTGAGAGGCTGAGAAGCGCTCATGGAATGGCATACTTTATTTGTAAAATAGTGACCGCAGCCCAGCTGGCTACAACCCTATTGACGTCCCACTGTTGGGCTCGGGTCTCCCCACAGCCACGGCTGCGTGAGTTCTACAGCATAGGTACACCACCAACCGGTTAGGTGGCCCCAGTCGAATGTCGTATAGTCGAATATTCTCAAGCTACCCGAAGGTCTACGTCAAGGCTTAACGATAGTTTGTGCACTTGAAAACGAATGAGACCGACGGCTTAACGTGCCCTTCGAAGCACGGAAGTGCCCATGATGTGTAACTAGAGGAAAAAGGTGTCAAGTTTGGATCCGCTTCGTTTCCGCAAAATCCAGTAGACTGCCAAGATATAAATCTAGATCACTACATTGTATGTACCTAAGTACACACACTTGAGAAACTATAGCGGTTTGGCGAGGTAACTTCTGAAAATTTTCTGATTTTCTTTTCTTTCTAAAACCTGAGAGCGCCTGAGACCTTGAATCCTAATCCGGCTATTTCCTTACTCAACTAACTCCTTTTGACCGGGAATTTCTTAATATTTCTTACGCGTTACGTCTTGATGTTGAGCGCGCCCTAGTTGAGACATCAATACCGGGTATTAAGCTCTAGCTTAACAAACTAATTTCGAGTACCGTTGTTACAGACCATTCGTTTTCATGACGGAATGTGAATATTTTTAATAGACTTTATGTATAATTGGAAACAAACGTACACTGACAAAAAATAATTATAAACAAAAATACGCAAACTTGTAATTATAAAATGAACTACATTTAAAGCCCTTATTTTAGTGAAATTACATTTACAATCTCATAAAATAAAAATTGTTTTTTCTATAGTAATATCATGTTGAAAATTCTGTATATTCATTGAAAATTTTTTGAAAAATAAATCTAACGCAACTATAGAAAATGTTTTATGCTATTTTCTATAAGATAAACAATTGCACCCCGTTTTTTGCAACCCTTATAAAAGTTGGTCATAACCATAACCAACTATGTAGTTTGCAACAGTTGTAAACTAACTTTTTTATGCATATAATATAATAGCAAACGAGCATTCACCGTCACCCATTCTCTGCCGCACATGACAACCATGATCCGCGGGAAATCGCTGGATTTAGAGGGCACTATTGATACTTATTGAATTTAAAAAAACAATTTTCTCTCTCTCTCTTCATCCCACATTAGTCCACTGTGGAACATAAGCCTCTTCTACGGCACGCCATTGAGACTGAAAAAAACAATTCTTCTAAAGTAAATTGCGAAAAATACTAGCTTTATAAATGCCAGCAACGCGACCGTTACGCCAGCGAGCGCGGTGTTCCGACAAAAATACGATGGGCTTAAAACCGCGTAATTCTCACAGCGCCGCAATAACCGGCCGGCGCGGGTACCGCGGGGCACTGATGACTCACATTTATTACAGTACATTGTGAAGCTGCACTGACCTGCAGGGCACAAGTCTGGCGCGTACTCCATGCTGCTCCATTGCGGATTGGCAGAGGGGGCAAACGATTATCGGGAGCGTATGGACCGCTCAAAGGCCTGAATTAACTTCTGTTATATTGTGACTATATTTTTTTTATCTTAGCTACGAATACTCTCGATCAAAACGTAATCAATATTAGTTCATTCGATAGAGTGCTATAATGCAATAGACAGGGTTCATACCAGTGTTAGTGTAATATACTAGATAGCACTACTATTACTAATAAGTCTGTAACAGTCCTGTTTATTTTATTTTTAACTAATTGTTTTTAATGTCGTTTCTAAATCATCTAAATAGCGATTTTGTGCTATGGTAGGTATTCAACCAATGATCAATTAGGATTAGCTAATCCTGCAGTAAATTTTATTGGCATGTGACGTAGATTAATTAGAATTTAATATTTCCTTTATTAGACACTATTCCAACTCTTATCTTTATCAACCAGAGGATGTTCCCAATCATCTTATATAAAAATAAAATATTTGTTTTTTATATTTTTATCAACTACTAGTGGACGCGCGCGGCTTCGCTCGCGTGGAATTTTATAATAAGCAATAGTTCCTAAATACAACTAATGAAGTAGGTGTATACGCAGCTTCCTTCGGGGAAATAGAGGCCTGATGTTGTGTTATGCTTTTTGTTTAGGTATGTAATTGTTTTATACAGCCTCTCTCTTCCTAGTGTAAAACAAGCCTGCAGCGCGCGCCAGACAGCCGTACACTCGCGAGCAAGAAAAATAGGATAATAACGGAGGAAGGGCTCTTGAAATCGCTTCAGCGTGAGAGGAATTTACAAGTGCCTTATTTTGCCGCTGCTGCCTTATTAGGGTCCAGCGTTAGAGCGAGGCCCTGGAAAGGTAGCGTTTATTCGAGAATGTATTGTTGAGTGATATAAAGTGTCTTTAGAAAACATAATATGAAAGTCCTTTGATCTTTTAGTGACTCGCCGTCAGTTTTTTTACTTTAATAAAATATAGAAGTACCTATAAGAAATTTGAATATTCGGAAAAGATAATAATAATCAGATACTGTTTAAAGTATAATTTTTAATAATTACTGTGCAAGTTCAAATTAAATTAAATTATATTATGACGGGCCCGTTGGCGCAATCGGTAGTGACCCTGTCTGTTGCGCCAGGGGTCGTGGGTTCGAATTCCACTCGGGACAAATATTCGTGTGACGAACACTTGTATTTGTTCTGTGTCGGGATGTTAATATTATCGCGAATTAAAAAAATATTACACGAATACACATACCAAACCCCATTGTAGCAGCGTGGTGGAGTATGCTTTAGACCGAAATGTGCCCAGCAGTGGACCACCTATGGGATTTAGTGTAGCTAACTAGCAAACGAATTTATTGATACTATTTACTTTTAAGGTTTTGTAAGTATCGGTTTGTGGATGGGTGACCGCTAGTGGCAATATTTCATGGGCGCTACCGTGCTTCGGAGGGCATGTTAAGCCGTCGGTCCCGGTTGCTTTCAAGGCTGTGTTCGTTAAGCCTTACCGAAGCGCTTCGGGTGGCTTGAACATTCGTCATTGGTTGGCCACTAACCCCTCCACCTTCACCTACACCCTAACTACCTCCCTGATCTGTCTATGGGGGAGACCCAAACCCAGTAGTGGCACGTCTATGGGTTGCAGCTTAGCTTAGTCAGTCACACTTAGGTCTGTGTTTAAAAACAAATTGCCCCATCCATATCCCGGGGCATCCAGTCAGGTCGCGCCACGGACTCATATACGAGTAACATTGCTAACATTGTTCCTACGGAACGCTCCAACCGTACTGCCGACTCGCGCTTGTCAGTTTTCCTTCACCTCGTTCGTTCGTTTGATTCGAGTGCGTTTTGTTCCTCTAATGGAGTTATTCCCCGGATTCCATCCCCTCGGCTCTTCAAATTGACCGATGAGATTTCTTTTTGTTTTCAGGAACATTCCTTTCATTTACCAAGTAATGTATATTTGTACACAAAAATATCCTATCACAAATGTGCGAATAATTTTTGCGATAAGCTGTTCGTGTTTAGGTTTTGTCTCTATGTCTCCAGTTAATTTTGCTCCGAATTTTATGTACCTAATCTGTAGTCTCACGTTTCTTTTTTAAGGATTTGTTCGAAATATGGTATTTGATGTTACGATGGTAATTTCTATAATAATAAGCCTAGTGAATACCATTGAGAACTTAACGGAGAGAGCACCAATCCACACATGGGCAGTGTGGTGGACTATGTTGCTATAGCCTCAAAGGTATTTCCATGTTAAAAGCTTTTACTTAACTTCACTCGTATGTATTCATTCATGTATGTATATGTCCTGGAATCTTGCAATCGATATTTCACCCACTTCCACTGAAGCTATCGAGTTGACATTTGGCACACATATTAGGTTCCGATGACAATGCAATAATATGGTACTGTCAAACTGATCTGATGATGGAGCCGGAAGATATTAACTGGAACTTCATGATGGAATATCGTATCATAGTCGTGTTTGCACTTGTGGTAAAGTCTTGTAATGAACTTTGACCACGATTAGGTTTCAAGGTCAAGTTACAAAAGCTTTTTAAAAAAAAAATTTTTTTACAGTATAGTTATTTTATTTTAATTTTGTACGAAATTTAATTTCCTAAACATCATATCAATAAAAACTTTCATTGATGCCTGCCTCTTGGCTGCCACCGCTCGTACTTGGTAGCTACTCAGTAATCCACAATAGTTAGGTTGTGTAAGCAATGAGTACAGTACAGTAGGTCATTCCCCTCAGTACTAATTGGATTCGTGTTAGCTTCCGTAATTGATTCAGTTGAGCCATCGGGCCACAGACTAATCACTGACGGCTAACGAACACAGACGAATAGATGCGGACAACTATCCATCAGTCTTTGAAGGCCCACTGCTGGGGTAGGCATAACAGGCCTGCTCTTGAAACTCCGCCCATCCAACTGTACAATACAATACAATATAATTTATTGCACCAGAAAAGAACTGAAAAACACAATAAAGAAAAATAAGTTTTGCAAAAGGCTGTCCTTATTGCTCAACTGTATTCTGTTCCTAATAATCAATTTCGTATGAACTTCGATTGGATCGAGAACGCTGGCTTAGCCACTTACCTCTCTTCCAATCCGCATTGGAGCAGCGTGGTAGAGTATGCTTCGGGTGGGAGACCTGGCCCGACTGAGACACCAATAGGCTGTATGTTAGTATTAACGAAAAATTTCCACAACCTCCGGAAAAAACCTTGTTAGCACGAAGTATGTAAGTATAATATAATACAATATTTTCCTCAAACAGTGTTGTACACATCGTATCATTATTGTTTGAGTTTCACTTGGTAAGCTTTAAATAACCTTGTTGCCCCACATCAAAGAAGCTTCCTTCTCGAAAATCAGAGAAAAGGCCAAATGAGGATTACAATACCACTCAAATTTCCTGCGCCCAAATACTTTTGACAGAAGTGGTCGCAAACATTCAGTATTTATCTCACGAGACCGTCGAGAGGGTCGTCCTGTCTGGAGGCATCCGTCTGATGTCGAGAGAGCATCGAGTACTTTATAAATCACTGGTTTATGGCCCGCCCTGCGTGTCAAAGTCAAAGTCAAAGTCAAATAATTTATTTCGCTATGAGATGATTGGACACGCGTAGCGACAGTCTAGGTAACTACAAACTACTTAAAGAAAATATTTTTAATGCTATTCTAAACTGATCAATATAAGCGACCGCGCCTGTCGTTGCTTAACTCTTTCGATCTCTTTGTATCGATTCGAGCTATTGGGCTGTGGACGTTACAGTAGGAAGTGTAACGTATTCTGGTTATTAGATAAGGCTTAAACCCTAATTATAACTTTATCAACAAAATTTTACATATTTGAAATGACTAGGTATTAACATTTAGATGACATGACATTACAAACGTTTTAAGAAAATAACAAACTGCCTACTGGATGAGAATTATTATAATATTCAAGAATATTTAGATCAGGAAAATAAACAAGCGTTTCACATTCTTTTGACTTATACTTAATTTACTTTGAATGTTAATTTATTTTATAAGTAGCCTTCATTATGTTACCTTATAACTTATTACAATATTTGCATGCCAGCTAGTTAGCTGAATAATGAATGTAACTTAAATATTTTAAGACCTTTTGATGTATGTGTTTAAAGCATATAAAAACACTTGAAACATGAAACTGGCTTCATTAAAGATGAAGACGCGCCCAAAATAATGACATATCTACTTAACACAACTTGAGCGAGACTCATGAGTCTCATTCTGGTCTTGTCACGGATGTCATGGCGGCTATTGATGATTGATGCTGCATGCTCGATCGCAATCTTATCAATAGAAATAAACTGTGGAAACTTCGCTTATTTCTGCATCATTATGTCGGTTTCATATTTAACATTTTTAAAATATTGTATATTTCCAAAATATTACTTAATAAAAAAAAAATTACTTATAAATATGTAGATATGTTTAATCTTTTCATTCATAATTAATTTCATTAGATAGTGAGGGCTATTATTAATAGTTATAAGAATACTTATGTTATAAGAAGCTAATAATGATTGACTCATATTTGCATGCCTGAAATAGGATAAGTACTTTTGTACTTATGAACAAATAAATTGAATTGAATTGAATAAAAAAAAATCAAAATCCATGCCCAAAAATAGTCTGTTAAAAGTATTCAACACTTACAATACGAGTACACAACGAGAGCACAAGTTTCGTTAAAAGTATTCAATACTTACAATACTAGTACAAGTCGAGAGCACAAGTCAACTTGTGCCAACAATACCGGCGGCAGGCCGCGGAATAATAAAGAGGCGGGCAAACAAATTGGCGTAGAACAATGCGGGATAGAAGCCCCACATTTGCATCTAAAGAGAACTTGCCCGGGATACTATTCAGAGTTTTAAGCGTGGCATTATACTGCTGAGGGCTGGCTGGCGGTGTCGATTGTTACTGATCGGCGTGCATGCGCATAACTCGCACTTTAATTGTTCCAAAAAACAGCAGTTAAAATTAGCCTTTCTAATAATGTAATAATCTGTACCTAAATCTATATATATAAAAGGAGAAGCTGGACTGACTGACATATCAACGCAGGGCCTAAACTATAAGGGTTAGAAACTTGAAATTTTGCACAGGGGTCCCTTTTATAACGTAGGGGAGCAATAAGAAAGGATTTCAAGAAGATTTAAAGAAAAATTCACACCCTAAGGGGGTAAAACGGGGATGCAAAATTAGTATGAAACTTTGCCGTTTTTGAAGTCAAGTGGGCAACCCGAACGCGGGCAGACGTCGTTAATGGGTGTAATTCTACGCGAGCGAAGCTGCGGGCGTCCACTAGTTTTCTAATATTTGTTTTCGACTCGACTGTACCACGGGACTTAAACGACTTCGAAAACGGAGTTATGACTTCCCTAAGTACAGGTAGACCGACGAACTGATGGAAACAGCATGAAAAGGATCGGGAGAAGTTGGTATTGGGAAGACCTCTGTCCATCACTGGACCCTTAAAGGCTAATGGCTAATTTGCTTTTAAGGGTCCAGGATTCGGTTACGTTGAGTCGATAAGAAAACATCGAAGTACATAATATTATGTAGAATAGTAAATAATATGGAGAATATTATTTAAATATAAAATAGGACATTCATGCTGCGGTGCGACCCGCCCGCCAATAGGTAAGTATCAGAACAACACTCATAAGAGTTTCGTTCAAATTAAACAACAGATCGATGCTACCCTTGATTCTGATCACAATGGCTTAAAAAAAGTTATCACACGGCAGAAATGACGCTCGGTAAGTAGGCGAACTCTGAATGAACCGTGGGAAGGTACCATCCAAACTACAAAGCTTACGTAAACGCTCCACTTATAAATTCTATAACGCAAAAAAAGTGTGAAAATACTTTCGCACAAACATTTTGATATCAAAGCGAATAAGTCATAGTATCATTATTTTCTTTTTTTACGTCAGCTAATGAATGCCAACCCGAGCAATTATATCCACGAGGGCGCCGTCAAAGGCAGGTGACATTTGTTCCTTCGCACGTGAAGCGCCGCTTAGCGAGCGACGAGCGACGAGAGGCACACAGGGAGATTTATCTTGCATTGAAATGAAAAATGTTTTCTTAGAAAATGATGTATTATTAGAACAAGCCACGCATCTTCGCTGATATACGACCATTTGAGAATACTGTACGATCTCCGTGACCTGAGAACAAACGTAAAATTTATTTTGTCACGTACACTATAAAAACGTCGGTAAATAGTAATGCTTAGGTTTATTAGTGAGAATATTACATAATGTTCTGAGCTTTCAAACAAAGAACGGTTTTTATCTTCTTTCATCTTACCTAATGAACGTAGTACAATTATATTTTGTTTTGTATCAAAGGTGGCGAGAGGTAAATGTTGTTCATCTGTTGTTCCCCGTTGTTCAACGTTGTGCTACGTTGTTCTTCATTCAGTCGAGCGTTTGTGCAAGGTGTCTCATTCAAATTGCACCGCGACGGTTTTCAGCTCGCATTCAGATGAAAAACGTTTTGAAATGGTGTTGGTATCGCATTGTTCACGTGTAATAACGAGAAAAGTATATCCAGTTCATTTGCGAAGCGGCCTTGCGCCGGCTTCGAGCTGACTAGTATGAGTATAATGAAGTTCTGATTGCTCAGCTTGGATTCATAAAACTTTAATTGTATGCCAGTTTTATCAAGTACCGATCCCACATGGGGAACACCACAGGGGAACACAATGGTACAGTACTTTCACATTCATGTTGAGCGTTGTAATATTTCCCATGCATTATGGCATAAGACATCATACTGAGCACGGGTCTCCCCCACAGACAAATCTGCGGGAGGTCTAGAGCATAATCCACCACGCTGCTCCAATGCGAATTAGTAGAGAGGTTAGTGGCCAACCCAGTGTCGAATGTTCTCAAGCCCCCAGAATGTCTTCGACAAGGCTTAAAGATAGTTTTCACCATTGAAAACAACCGGGACCGACGGCTTAACGTCCAAAGCACGGTAGCGTCCATGAAATTTTGCCACTAGCGGTCCCCCGACCGCGCCCCTCGTAGCTTAACTCTGTTAATCACATTGAATCGACGCGAGCCATTGGGCCATGGACGCTACATATTATGGCATACTCGGGCACTAAATCCTGACTCCAAGAGCGAGAGTTTCAAGAAAGAAAAACCCGATACAGTTTTGCTCAGACATGCTCAATGGTCGCTTTCGACTTGACCAACAAGGTACTCTCGTCAGACACGCTCATGGTCCAATAATTAAAAAAAAAGTGATTTTATTATACTTGTTACCTTGAGGTAATAAACACATCTCGGCAAACTATATCAATGGAATTGACAGGCTATCTCACATACTTGTTTTTACAAACTCTTACCGAAACAAAAGGTTTAAAAAACTTCTTTTTACAGCACCCACGGTTACGCTTTATTTTATATTTGACAAAAAGGTACAATGGCTTTTTAAATATACGTTTACGAATAAAAGGATTAGGAGGAACATCAAAAAGATAGGTATCGAGTGACTGGGGGCGATGGCGCGGGAGACGCGGGAATGGGTGTTATTAAACACACGGAAGTGGCTCGGTGATCGCTCTCCCATAGACTTGAAAGGGATAGACGCCGCAAGACTTTTCTCGCGTCAATCGTACGGGATTCACAGATTTAAATAAACAAAATAAATCTTTATTCCAAACTAGTGGACGTCCAGCAGCTTCGCTCGCGTAGAATTAGACCCATTAACGACGTCTGCCCGCGTTCGGGTTGCCAACTTGACTTCAAAAACGGCAAAGTTTCATACAAACTTTGCACCCCCGTTTTACCCCCTTAGAGGGTGAATTTTCAAAAATCCTTTCTTAGTGCTCGCTCCCCTACGTTATAAAAGGAACCCCTATGCAAACTTTCAAGTTTCTAACCCTTATAGTTTAGGCCCTGCGTTGATACTCGTATGTCAGCCAGTCAGGTCAGTCAGTCAGCCAAATAACACAGTCGTCACGCAACGTCGGGGGCGGTCCGCACGTGGATGTGATCACTAGTATATAAATACGCTTGTGCGTGCGGTATCTAGCTCCTCAGTCTGTGGCCTACCGTATCTCCCCAATTCACCTCGAGATCGATCCTTTCATACGCGACGGGTTGAAAAGATCGGCTAATGCGTCAGAATCATTCCCCTGGATTGCTGAACTCCGGGCGTATTTTTCTTCTTATTGTGATAAAATGGCCACTTAGCAGGAATTGATTCGTGAAAGCCTTGATAGCAATCGTTTAATACTGTGTGCAAGACTTTGGTAGTTCATTCGCTGTACGTAGAATCATTTTTGTCACTAGCTGCAGCCCACGGCTTTGCCTGCGTGAAATTTATATATTTAAATAATATTGAAATTGATTTTTTATCCCAAAGAAACACAGTATACTTTATGTTAATGGGGTGTCAGCTACCTCCATATCAAATTTTATCAAAATTGATCAAGCCGTTTGAGCGTGAAGAAGTTACAAACATACAAAAACATTGACAAACTATCGCCTGTCTAATAAGAGTGTAATAGTGTAATTTAATGTACTAGAATATAATAACCACAGTGTGATAACTACTGGGCAATATTTAGGTGTTTTGTCGTCAAGAAACTTTAGTTGTGACATTGTCAGACACATGCCTTGGTTGGTGGCTGTTTCAGATTTTATTGCAGCCACTACCACTGCTGTGGACCTAAGGTTTCACGCTATATCCAATGAACAGTATATATTGACAGTAAATATCAGACACTAGGCTCTTCACACCTCGCCTGAGAAGACGAGAGAAATTTTGTCTCGTGGCCGAGCTCTCAGCGACAAAAGTCGGCCGTGTGCGCCACCACTTACAGTCACAATATAAAATTCAAGTTCAGTGTTATTAAAAGGGCAGAAGTAGCGTATTTTCGTCGAGACCCCATCAACTTTTTTTCGTAATCCATTAGAATTAGAAGAATAATTGCGTCGATTTAAAAGAAATTTATTGCGAAATCAATTACCCGCCCTGTCTTATTGCGCCCCTCGAGAGCCTGCGTTAATTACAATTAAGAATTCCAATTTGCTGAAAAAATACCTTTCAAATTAACGAAGTTGATTTTTACTAAGCGGGATTTCAGTTTTTTCGCCAGTAAAGCGCTCAGTCACTCCTGTTGCTACTTCAATGGCGACTTCGCAATAATTTGTAATAATGTCCGCGGGATTTCTGCGATATTTATTTTGCAATTTCAATTGAATGGGATCGAATTGCTTTGCTGCTATTTTTAGATTAAATCTCTGTGCCTTTTATTTATTTATTTATTTAATTTTTATGTCACCTTATAGGCTAACATAGGGCCAACATAATGCCTAATGGCATTTTCTACCAGCCAACCGTAGGTGGATATAGAAAATTTGCTGGTGGCAGGTAAAAACTAACTTTTTTTAACTTTTAGTTTAGATCTAAACTAGTGGACGCCCGCAGCTTCGCTCGCGTAGAATTAGACTCATTAAGAGGATATCACAAGCGAACAAGTCGACACTTTTTCCATACAAACGTAGTCCCCTGTTTCCTCCTAGGATAAAGAAGTTACAGAAGAGAAAAAAATACCATACGATTTATACGTACCTCTGCCATGACTGTACGTTTTGTTTTTTTTTCATAATTTGATTAATAGAAGAGAAAAAAAAATCTTTTAAAATCAAAAAAATCGACTTTTTTTACATACATTTTCAAACATCAAGCAAACTGGTAATTACTAACATATCCCAAAAAAGCAAAACGTACGGGCATAGCTTAGACCCTGTTCTACATTTTAACTGAAAGAAATATTGAAATCGGTCTAGATTTCGAGGAGGAAACAGGGGATTACGAAAGGACGATTTTCTTAATTTTACGTAGGTAAAATCAGTTCGAGACTGCACTTCTCTCTATCGCACGCTAAGGGGCTCAGCGCGACGGCAATATTTTTGGTAAAAACCTATTCTTCAAAAGTGACGGTCGACTGATATCCTCTTAACGACCTCTGCCCGCGTTCGGGTTGCCCACTTGACTTCAAAAACGGCAATGTTTCATACTAACTTTGCACCCCCGTTTTACCCCCTTAGGGGATGAATTTTCAAAAACCCTTTTTTATGAAATTTTTATGAAATACGAATTTTTTAATTAAGAATTTACGAAGTTAAGTGTACCTATTTAATTGAATGTTTTCCTTTGCTGTTCGTTAAAACTAAACAGTGCACTGATATGGCACCGATCGTTCGCTCGGGATGTACCCGGCGTGTAGCGGACCGTTAGCAAGTAATAATGTTACACATTAGTGTAACTCTCTCCCGCCGGTTGGCTGGTTGGCACAGAACCAACGATATCGGGTTTTTACCGGTAAGTACACCGATTGCACCGATTGGAGCGGGCTGAGCGTTGGTAGCTCACTTAATAAAGCTTTGCTTACTTCGCTGCGACCCACTGCTGGGTACGGGTCTCCCCCACAGACACTTCTGCGGGAGGTCTAGAGCATACTCCACCACGCTACTCCAATGCGGATTGGTGGAGGGGTTAGTGGCCAACCCGGTGTCGAATGTTCTCAAGCCACCCGAAAGTCTTCGACAAGGCTTATGGTTTGTTTTCACCATTGAAAATAACCGGGACTGTCACAAACCGACCGGGCCCGTCGTTGCTAAACACTGTCGATCACATTGAATCAACGCGAGCTATTGGACTATGGACGCTTTTCAACGATGTTGTTATTAGAGTATGTAATAAATAATAATAATAATAAATATCTTGGACATTCTCACACACGGCCATCTGACCCCAAAGTAGGCGCGAGCCTGTGTTATGGGTGTCAGAGACTGATATACATACATATATATTTTTAAATACATACTTAAATAGATAATATTGACATCCAGACACAGAACAAATACAAGTGTTCGTCACACGAATATTTGTCCTGAGTGGGATTCGAACCCACGACCTTTGGCGCAACAGACAGGGTCACTACCGATTGCGCCAACGGGCCTGTCGTAATGTACATGTATACTAAGCTTGGATTAGATGGACGGATAGATGGACATTTATCCCGTTAATACCTCTTCTATCTAAACTTCAATTGAGTTTTTCCGAATATTTCCTAGAGAAGGAAAGGAATTAAAAAAAAATTCGTTGTATCTAATCCAAGCAAGCGAAGCTAGTTACACATAACTTGAACTAAACTTTGCATTGCTAATTCAGTCTTGTTAATGAGGTGCATGTAAGTAGAGATGTGCTAAGTTAGCATCCATTTCTGCTAAGGGATTACTAACTAGACACAAACGCTACTTCATAAACAGGTTATTAGCAGCTTTTTGATATTAGCATGCTTGCCAAGCCAACATGCGCCTTATATCTATGTGTGTAAGAACTCACAGCCCGACAAACTTGGAAGTCTTGGATTAGACATGTAAACGAATGTCGGTCTTGTTCCCATTAGAATAAAGATTATTTCCGATGCACCGAAACAGCAGTCCCGGTGCTTCCCAGGGGAAATTACGGTCATCCCGACAACAAACCAGTCCACGAGTTATTACTATGCACAGTATCAACATCCAAATATTAATTGGACTATCCCTGTTTAGGGCCGCGACTAATTATTCGATATAATTATTGGAGTCTTGATGAATATTAAAATTTGCCGTCAGCGTAAATTGAGGCAGAACACAGGGCTTTTGAGCAAAGATGTGCTTCATCAATTTCATCATCATAATTCATACATACAAATATTAAGAACTAGTTGCCACACGCCCACAGCTTCGCTTGCGTGAAATTAGACATAACAATAGCTTCGTTTACACCTTGTAATATCGATACCTTGAATCTCAAATGGCGTAATCACCATTTTGGCCAAAATGACTTTTGAATGCTGTCTTTCTTAGTTTTTTTTTCTCTATCGATCTGTCCAATCAGAGTTTTAAAATTCGCAAAAAAGTGGTGATTACGGCCCACGTTTTTTTCGTCGATAAACAAGAATTTTCTTATTGTTTAGTCGTAAATACCTTTAAAAAAATAATTATTAAGATTTCGGTCGATACACCCGTTAAAATTATAATTATGTGAGAAATACTGACTATCGAGTTAGGCGTATAGGACTGATATGTTTAACTGTGGCGTTTACGACTCAAGTTATTTTAAGAATTGCATTTAATATGGCGTTTACGACCCATGGAACTTTAAAATATGTTTTTTACTTTTGTCTTATCAACCATGTTGTATGAAATGTTACGCCAAAAAAATCTGTATTATAAAATGAATTGGCTCTTACGCCCCATAATTTTTAAAAATAATATTTCACGAAGAGTATCGTCGTTTGCCTTCAGATAAAAAGGTACTCGACTTATTAGCAGAAACCGATGAAGAGGACGAAGAAGGTGAATATGAAGAAAATTCAGTTTAATTCTTATCATTACGTTTTCCTTTCATGTTCATGTTAGTTCATGGTGGTTCATGTTGACGATAATTTAAGTCTGTGATTTATAATTAAACTCATTAAATTCTAGTTAGTATAGTGAAATTGACGAGTTTTATTTATTTTGCCCAATACGACTCGTAATGAAGATTGTTTAGTTGTTTACTCTTATTAACTAGGCTTTTGTATAATATAAATATTAATTTATCAACCCAAAACTCATCTTTACTTTAAACTGTGTGCACACAACAAGTGAACGCAATGTTAATTTATATTCTCATTCAGTGAAATGTTATTTCTTTTGAGAATAAAGTTTATTTGACCACAAGTGGCTGGAGTGTTGCTAGCGCCTAAATCTTATACAGATCTTAGATCCTACCTTTAACATTTTAAAATGTTCGTTTTATTTCTTTACACACTAGAAGACTATCTAGAATCTAGGCGCTAAGCAAGACTCCTGTCAGTGTTTTAGTAAGTAGCCTTAGTTCATGCGAAGTATAATAATATGTCTATCCTGATTAGGATTGACATAATATTATACTACTTTTAGATTTAAAAACAAAACAGAATTACTATACTACACAATAATTTAATTTATACAAAGTGGTTAATATTGTAATTTTTTATTTGAGGATAGAATAATACATACAATAGTTTTAGTTTGAACTGCAACCCAAAATTATTATGCTTGGATAGTTGAAGTACCTAATAAAATCTATTTCATTGTTGCACATGCTATTCATTTTGGAATAATCAAATTACCTATATTTGTCTCTTTTCTTGTATCTTCCTTATAGTGCTTTTTTATTAATAACCTAAAATAGCTTTTTAAAAAGTGTATTTTTATAATGCAACTAGGCTCTTACACCGTAACTTTTTACAGAACAGCCTTTTTTTTGGGTCGTAAACTCCAAGTTAGCAAATTTTTTTTGGCGTAATCACAAATCATTTTTGTAAATATTGGTTGAATTTTTAATACCGTATTACTGTGTTATAAAGCTCCCTATATAAGTTAATTACATCCAATGTTCATTTAAATAGCATTATTAGTTGAAAAGATATGAATTTTAATCTTAGATTTTTTTTTTGTTTCGGCTCTCCTGAAAAATGACGATTTGGTGATTACGCCATTTGAGATTCAAGGTATCGATATTATATAGCCTATGTCATTCAGTGAAGATGCAGCTTCGAATGGTGAAAGAATTTTTGAAATCGGTGCAGTAGTTTTTGTGTGGAAACATTACAAACAAATCTTTCCTCTTTATAATATTAATCTAGATGTACAACGTTCGTACGTAAGTAAAGCTTAGTTAGGTTTAGATTAGTTAAAATACCCATGAGAGGAGAAGAAGAAGAAGAATGAAGATGTCTGGAAGAAATCGCTACTGGAGCGATAAGACCGCCTTTTGGCCACCACTTTTTTATGTACCATTGTTTTACTATTAATGTTTTTTTGTGGTGTACAATAAAGTGTATTTGTATTTGTACGTACCGAGCCTACCTGCTCACCATGAATTCGATTCAGGCGCCGATTCAAAGTGAAAAGAGTGAGATTATATTTTGCAGTTCATACAAAACGGAATATCTTCCAACACATAATTCGCGCGCACATTTTCTCCGTATTCTATTATTAAATACGTTGTAAAACCCTCAAAGGGAGTGCGTCGCCCCCGTTTGTAGCGATCCCTCAGTCCTCCCGGCGACAATTCGTTACCATTAGCAATTTGTATCGACACCTTGGCGATACGATCGCTCGGGCTGTCAACAAGGAGGACACAAATTATGTTAGATAGACTTGTGAAGAGGCCTTTCTAAGGAAATTAATCGGGAAAAGATAATGGCGATGAGCGTACCTCATCGGAAGACCGAGTGAATGTTGTTACTCTTATCTTCTAACACATGCAAATTTGGAAGGAGATTGAAAATAATTTAAGTACTAAGTAATAGCAAGTAAATGATTATAATTAGCTCCTAAACTAATTAGATCATACATTACTATAAACATGAATCTTAACATGAATCTTAAACTGTTATTTTGCGTACTCTGTCAGTCGCCCTGTTCAGTGACGCACTAAAGCCTGTAGGGCCAACGGCAACTGATAATTCGAAAAAAGAACAGCCGATAACTTAAAAACAAGCTTCATCCTAGTCTTATTATATTCCAAATTGTACCTGAACGTTGTTTTACCGTGTTGAATAAATAAATGATTTATCTATGTACAGCTTTAACCTGAAGCTAGACAATAGGTGACCGCACTGAAGTCGTATAAAATAAGCTCTTAAGAGTAATCGCTCCGTTTTTCACATCCTATTTCCCGGCCGCACAATACCGGGCTAATTGACGCCATTTGCCGGAGATAACGCGCGCCCGCCGTTTATGTGGCGCGCAGTATGTTGTTATTCTGAGAAATAATTGGGTTCGTAGGAATTCATATCAGTGGAATAGAAAAGGTGGAGTGATTGCGACATAGCCGTTACATTACTAGCTCTTCCCGCGTCTCGCTCTCTATGGTAGGTACCTATTTTTGATGTGAAACATCTTTAGGCGGAGGGTAAACCAAATTTTTGGCGTGGCGAGCGCGGCGAGCGTGGCGAGCGAATATGGAATATATATACTATCGCCTCGGACTATACAGTTCCTACAAATGACGGTCGGAAATTATTTTATTAATAAAATATTATAATATTTTTTTTTTTGTTTTTTTTTTTTCTTATATGTTTTAGTTCCTGTCATAATCTGTACTTTTGTGCATACTACTTGTACAAAATAATTTCGATGTTTCACATCTGCCAGGCGTCCCGTGACGGCTCACAATTTTTTTATTTATTTATTTACTAACAATAAGTTACCGCTAACATTACAGGTCTGTGCCTATTGCGTTAGCGTAAACATAAACCGGGGCCCACAGTCAGCACTGCAGTCAGGGTCACTGACCACCCGTCACTGAGTCGTCACACACATTTATTACAAGGTTTTTTCTACAAAATATTCTCCTGCCGAACTGCGAAAAACAGCTATAGGCGTACAGAAGATATCTATACTGGGATTCCATGCCACTTTGTTGAGTAAAGTTAACGCCCTAACCAACGGGGACTCCCTTAGCAGCATCAGCCTACATCTAAGGACAGCAAATAGAGTATGGCGCCGAATTTATGGAGCCAGAGCAGTCTCGTTTGATACTCTACCAAGCCCTCGCCGACGCAGCAGGGCTACGAGTGTCTCCAAGTGAATCTTTCGCTAGAGTCGCTTAGCGTTATTCCCAGCTCACACTTCGCATTGTTCATTTAGATGGCAGCCTCCAATTTAGAGCAGACAGGATTCAATTTCCGAGATGTTTCAATCCAGCGCTGTTTGTTTCCGCATTAATTCGGAAATGGTCTGACTGCGAGCGATGCTTCTTTAGGTAATCGATTTTAAATCGATTTAAAATTGTATAGTGTTAACCGAATAAAGTTTAATACTTAATATAAGTATGACCGATTTAAGAAATTAAATGTCACTTGCATGTGACACCGTTATAACGGTGACAACACATCGTGAGGAAACCTTCATTCCTGAGAGTTCATCATTATGGTTCTCGAAGGCATGTGAACTCTGCCAACAAACACACTTTCACATTTATAATATAGAATGGATTTGTTAAAATGCACATAACATTATGTCACAGTCAGCTAATTTGCATACCTACCCTTGAAAGGGTGTAGCATTAAGATGAGAGAACCAATTACAAGTATTGAGTACATTTAAATTTCATACATCAACTAATATCATCATACATCTAAATTATTTACATTCTATATTATTTACGATTAGGTCATTTAATATAACAATTTCTAAAAATAAGTGAAATTAACATCTTTCAATATATTCTATAAATGTCAATAATTAATAACAAATGTCAAGATAGATTATTGTACTATATGTATTTGAATCCGGGACTTCGAGTCTAGTCATGTTCACCCGGCTACAATGTATGTTGACAAAATCGTTAGATTAATTCGCTCGAAGATGTTATTAGATTCGCCGGCAGTGGGACCCCAGCAAATGTTAAATCGCCTGTGACTTGTATTTTGATTACCGCCAGACTGTTTGCCCACTTGTGGTAACGAGAACTCGGTCCCGAGACGGAGCAGATGAGGTTTGTTAATTGCAATTCTACCAGCTTTCGTGTGATCAACACGGTGGTTTTAATACTAAAAACTTCATTAAACAAGGTATTTAAATTGAAAATGGCGTTTAGTTCGGAGACTTGACTGTGAATCAACTGAGATAATAATGATTTTCGCATTAATTTATTCTGTTTGATAAAAAAAAATGTTTAGGTGGTGGCCTAGGTTTTACAAGAAATATATTTTGTATAGGGTGCCTATTACCATTTCTACCGTTTCATTTCTTTAAAACAATTGTGGTCCAGTTGGAAAGGTGTGGTTTCCGGTTACACTTCTTTAGAGGCGACCATCTTAGTCCTCAAGGGTAACAACACATTTGTGATTGACTTGGAACGGGACCCTTACTAACAATTACTAACTGGACTATTACTAACACCAACTAACAGGACTAACTATCACTAACAGTCCCCAGTCCTCATATCCACTAACGAAGTGACCAATGTTCAAATGAAATCTCTCAGCTAACTGGACTAACCATCCCAGTCCCTATTTGAGTCTTGTTCTAAGTCAATCACAGTTGTCATGGGGGCATATCATCATATCATCATATAGGAACATACAAAAAAAAACAAATAAAGCATTTCTGCAAAAGGCCTAGCGCAGACAGACGTTTTAAGTTCAACGGCAAAGTTAGACGAGATGAACTGGATAAATCCAAGAAGATAATACGAGCTAGCAGCTCGCGAAATACAACTCACTCAATTCACAAATGAATGAATAAATCAATAAAACTCGTAGCACAACAAAAAATTTGTATGCAGTAGGTATATTTGCATAAATAACCTTAATAATAATGCCCTGAGTGTTTTCTGTAAATTATGTTTTAGGCTGCAGACGGGAGTCTGAGAGAAACTCAAAATGACTTTACTTAAATTTATTAGTTACTAATTTTACAATTATATTCGTGACGATTGTTCGAAGTATGAATCAAAAGTGCACGTGAAGATCACAGCGTGAGAAAGCTGTCCGTCCCAGGCTGATAAGCAACTTGCGACGCTGCATTTCTACGTAGACTCCAGGGCCGCACTTTATGCAGGGCCGTATTATAACACCTCCCCCCGTAGTTCAGCGGCTATTCGGCTAGTTTACTTGAGAATGCAGCTGAAATATTTCTTTGATCCACTTTAATTTCGCTGGGTTCCATTGGCGTTGTAGTCGCTTCAGGATTGGGATTCTGGTCTACATTCTGGAGTCGCTTTCCTCGGAACCGGCGGTAAGTTACCGTAATGATAAGTGCTCCTGCACCCAGTAGAATGATGTACATAGGAATTGTGGTGTGATATACAATTGTATCTGTAGCTCGATCCAGGCGTACAGTGGATTGTAGCGATATTTTTGAGTTCAAAGAATGGATTGTCTCAAGGCTTGGAGAATCTAAAACTACAGGTGATGGATGTTCAATTTGCCCCGACTCATCATACGGAGGCATTTCCATAACTTTAATGACATGTCCTTTAATTTGATCATTAGTATTGGAGATAGTGAGTCCCGGAGTTCTAAGATAGCAGTTGGCTGGAATAACAACCAGGTATGTTCCTTGAAGAGTCCGATATTCTTCTTCCCCGCAGAATATTTTGACTTTAGTTGGAATAGGGAAGTGCAAGGTGTAGTGCTTTTCATCCAGTTGCTCGAGAGCTTCGTTTGTCAAAATTACTGATGTAAGTTTACAGGATTGGTTAAGTTCTTGATGGGAGATCAGTTGATGAACGCAATCAGGTTTTCGTTGGAGCCCGTAGTCTGACTTGGGTTCGCAGAGAAACCAGGAATTTACCTTCGGACATTCTGTCTCCATGTATCTAGAATCTTTTCCAGAGATTGCTATATAGGGAAAGGTAGGTATAAGGACTTTATTATTTTTATTGGGCACGGTAGATAATTTATAGAAATCATAGGTTATGGGATAGGCAATCGGAACTTTGATTACTATAACTACTTTTTCATCTAAATAAAAATATCCTAATTTAATGATCTCATAAAAATCTCTATAATCTATATCAAGGACTTCATCTCTTAAATATAAAGTCCTTATTCTAACTAACATATTTTTAAGCTCTGTAAGACTAATTACCGAGTGCGGAGTGCTTGATGTGCGAATAAATGCTAAAGTATATTCTAATCTACGCAATTCGTCTGCCAAATCCTCAAGATTATCTCCTAAAATCAACAGATGTTGTGCAAAATGGGCGTATTTAACTGAATCAGTAAGTTTATCACTTTGATTTTTCAAAATGTGGTCAAGAACTTTACTCATCTTATTTTGATTTTGTAAAATAGATTCAATTATTCTAGAGTTTTGAGATACCCAGTCTTTATTTAGAGTGACATGATTATTTAGTTCTGTTTCGAGTATTTTTTCATTATGTTGGAGTACTTGGATGGCTTTATCATATTTTATGGCGTCGGAATAATCTAAATTACCAGAGATTCCTTTGATTATAGAACCTAGACCATTGATCAAGCCTCGCTTAACACGACCGGGTTTAAAAGTAAGTAGTAATTCACAAATTTGTTCAAGTTTAGAATTAAGATGATTTACATGAGGATTAAAAAGTTCTGAAGTTTTATTATTAAGTAAAGGTAAAAGGTCAAGTAATTGAGTTTTGACCAATTCAATTTGTGACTGAATGTCTTTTAAATCGATATAATTTAGAAAGGAATGATAGTGTGACACGATTTTTGCAGGTCCCAGTTTAAAAGGTAAGAGTCCTGGTCCGTTGTCCAAAGATTCAATGGTCAATTCTTGTCCTCGGGTGAGATGCAGCAGCAGTATTGTCGTCAGAAGTCGTCTGTAACAAGTTGGAACGCTTCAGTCGTGACTTTGCTACCGGGCCACGATTTCTTTTTGTATAAATATGAATGGGAAGATCAGCAAGAACAGTGTCCTGGGTGTACCGCGGGGCCAGTTTTTGTCGGGCTGCTAAGGGATTTCGTATGAAGACTTGGTCATCTATTGCATATTCTCTTTCAGCTTCTCTACCTTTGTTACTATTGTCTATGAGTCGCGTTCTTTCGCTTAAGGAACTTTCATTTATAATACTGTACACCTTTTGTATCCTTTCTTTATGAGTATGTAAGTATTGTTGAAGAAGATGGGCAGTTAGGTCTATGTCTAATGGGTCGCGCGGGTCAAAGTGTCCAGTTATCAAATCTAAAGGTTTACATTTGGTGAAACTATGTATAGAACAATTATATCCTAATACAGCATACGGCATAATATTAAATAACGGTTCATTCGGTTTTTCTAGCTTTAGTATCCGTAAATGTTCTAGAATGGTTGAGTGGAATCTTTCGATTATGCCATTTTCATTAGGTGTATGAGCGAGGGTCTTGTGGTGTTGAATTTTATGTAGTCGTGTGAATTCGGAAAATATGTGGTTGGTGAATTCAGTCCCTTGGTCAGTCACTAAAGTCAATGGAAAACCATGGTGTGTAGAAAAAATTAATAGAGCTTGAACGATACTTGGAGCGGTGCTATCTCTTAGATGATACGCTTGAGCGTATTTCGAGAAAGCGTCCACTAACGTAAGATATTTTTCATTTTGAACCGTGAAGAGGTCAAGATGAACTATCTCAAATGGCTTATTTGGTGGTGGAACCACGTTAAATCTCTGCCTAATGGGATGACGGTCATACTTAGCTTGGCCGCAGATGACACATTCATTTATGAATTTTGTAATGCAATCTCTCATTTTGGGCCAAAAATATTTAGAAGATAGTGCCAAATAGCATTCGGTAATGCCACGGTGGTTAGTTTTTCCCTCATGGTATTTCTTTATGATATCCTGTTGTTTTATGTAGTCTTTAACATTTTCTAATTCTATTTTAGTGAAAACCAAATTCATAGCTGAATTTCTAAATTTTTCTTGAATTATTGGAATAATTTTGAACATGGCCGAAACAGGACGAACTATTAGACCAGTTTTAATTTTGGGTTTGACATGTTCTTTTAATGCATCAATGACGTCATTTTCAAAATTAGATTCAGACAATTGAATTTCAATCCGGGTATGAGTGTCAAACGGTTTAGTCAATTTTGGTCGTTTCTTTATGTCACCTACTGTAACGAAGCTAATTTGTCTTGTAAATTTATTTAGGGGATAGTCAGTTATAGGGATTTCCAGTATAGGATTTTCTACACTTGTGTGTTCTGTACCAGGGGAACAATTTGCAATCTTTTCAGAACTACCCGTAACGGTAGAAGAGCCAGCCGTAACGGTTGCCGAATCAGCAGTGACAGTTCTAGAATCTGCTGAATCTGTGGCAGAGCCAGATAAAGAAGGAGGGTTTTCAGTGGGGTTTACTATGACAGAGCTTAAATCCTCGTTATTAATTTCAATGCGGGACAAAGCATCTGCGTTGGTATTAATTTTACCTTGCTTGTATATCGTAGTAAAATTGTATTCGCTCAATCTGAGTCGCCAACGTGTGAGTCTCGACCCTGGCTCCTTTAGGTTCATTACCCACTGTAATGGTTTATGATCGGTTACAATTTTGAATTTTCTGCCAAATAAGTATGGCCGGAAATATTTAGTAGCCCAAACAATAGCCAAAAGTTCTTTTTCTATTGTACTGTAGTTAATTTCGCTTGAATTTAATGTTCTTGATGCAAAAGCTATCGGTTTATCGCTGCCTATGATACCTTGTGAAAGAACTGCACCAATAGCAAAGTTAGATGCATCAGTCGTCAGTATGAAGTCTTTGTCAAAGTCCGGATATTGTAGAATTGGGTCATTTACGAGCAACGTCTTACATTTTTCAAAACAGTTAATATAGTTAATGTCCTCTGGTACTATCTTAGAGCCCTTTTTTAAGCAATTCGTCATTGGTTTCGTTATCTTAGCAAATTCGGGAATAAATTTCCGGTAATAACCGAGTAAACCTAGAAAACGTTTAATTTCAGTGGCGGTCTTCGGTAAAGGAAATTTTTGGATGGCTATAATTTTGTCGGGGTTAGGTTTAATTCCATCTTTACTGATAATGTGGCCTAGGTACGCAGTTTCTAACTTTAGGAATTCTGATTTATCCATTTGTATCTTGAAATTTGACTCTCTTAAACGTTTAAAAACCTTTTCTAAATTAACAATGTGCTCCTGCAAAGAAACGCCGAATACGATGATGTCATCTAGATAAACTAAGCAGATTTGATTTTGGAGACCTCTGAGAACATTGTCCATCACACGTTGGAAGGTAGATGGAGAATTCTTCAAACCCATAGGCATCCGGACATATTCGAAGTGGCCATGTTCTACATTGAAAGCTGTTTTAGAGATGTCCTCTGGGTTCATTTCCACTTGATAGAATCCACTAGCAAGGTCTAGTGTCGTGAAGTAATGGCACTTCCCTAGTTTATCCAGTACGTCATTAATATTGGGAATTGGGTACTTGTCGTCAATAGTTTTTTCGTTCAGTTTTCGAAAGTCAACGACAAGACGCCATTTAGCTTTACCGGAAGCATCTGACTTTTTTGGAACAACCCAGATGGGGGAGCTCCATGCTGACTGTGAGGGGCGAATTATTCCTTGCTCTAGCATTTTTGAGATTTGTTCCTGAACCTCCTGTCTGTGAACGAATGGGTATCTATAGCTTTTGGTATAGACAGGTACTTCATCAGTGGTGCGAATGCTATGTTTAATTTGGTTTGTGAAAGTTAGCGGTTCTCCTTCAATGTAAAAGACATCAGCGTATTGAGCACACAGAGATTCTAAATTAGCCCGTTCTTCAGGATTCAAATGGTTAGTTCTTAATTTTGAAAGTACCTCAGTAGCGCGGTTACGTTTTTCATCACTATATGTACAATTAAAATTATAAAGTTCTGCATCAATTGGTCTATCCATTGAAAAAACTACATCAAATCGGGTCGGATTTACTACTTCTACAATTCCGCGACTATTCTTTACAGTGGTAATACAATCACGTATGGTACAATTTGATATGACTTGTTCGCTTACAAAAACATCGGTATCGTGAAAGTTAATAGGTACTCTTACTAATTTTGACGTATAGGCCGGGATTATTTCTTCATATAGGTTGCAATTCCTGGAATCATACATTAACAAAGGGATGGAAGATTGTCGGGTTACCAGGATTTTATTTTTTAAGTCAATGCTAGATTCTAATTTCTCTAAAAGATCATAACCAATCAACCCGTCAAAGTAATCATGGAATTTATAAATGAATAGAGTGATATCAATTTTTTCATTAAATTCTGGAAAGCAAGGTAGGGTAATAGAATAATAATTTTTTGTTGTTGCATGAATATTCGTGACTTCGAAGGGGTTGTAATTACAAGGTAAATGTGAGAAAAATTGGTCCACTGCATCGGGGCTTATGAAAGACTGGTTAGCACCTGTATCTATAAGTAGTTTTAAGGGTGGATTTTCTATATAAATGTATGGTAGTTGTCTTTGAGTCTGTAAGTTGATCTCTATTTTGGCCTTTTTGATTTCGTGCTTATCTGAAAAACCTCATTTTCTGCAGGTTCATCGTGCGACTCCTCGACAAATGCTGGGGTGTAATCTGAGTCATCAGGCTGCTGCTCGTAGGTCACATGACAATTTTGTGCTAGACCGTCGTAACTGTCCGAATAATAATACTGGTTATCATGGTCACCGTAGTTGTCGTAATTGTACTGTTGGTCATATAAGTCATTAAAGTTTACCTCACGGGTCCTAAAATAATTCGAGGGTGGTGGATTTCCTTGTTTGGTCCAATCGTGATGGGGTCGGAATGGTATTGATTTCGCTACGTAAGGACTAACGCCACTCATAGGTCGAGGGCCTGTCATATTAGGGGACTGGTAGTTATACCTAGCCTGCGGCATTCTAAAAACTTCACCTTGTGGTCTGTAAGTAGGTAGAGGTGCACCAAACATTTGTTGAGTGCGGGTCGGTCCTGGGTTAACTGGCATTTGGGGTCTCCAAATTTGCATTGGCCTCGGTGGTTGTGAAATAAATTGTCTCGAGGGACCTGGCATATTCGTGGGTGGTAAAAACAACGCTCGTGAGGGCGGTAAACCTGCCGACGGCTGCTTGCTCTCCGGCAGATGTCCATTCCTACGCTGCATGTACACGGTATTCATCTCTTCATGCACAAATTCCAAAGCCTTTTCGATGGATTCAGGTCGCATGCACCGTATTCGAGAACCTATTGGGTCGCGTAGACCACGTAAGTATGCCTGAAGGGTTAACTTTTTATAAAGAGTGCGTTTCGCCTCAATAGTACTCTCGACAGTCTCATGCAAACTGATATAAGTCATAATAGTGGCAAATAAATTTTGACATTTCTCATAATATTCTTGTGGTGTCTCGGAACCCTGTATGAGAAGTGCTAAATCGTTATACAACGAGGTCTCATCGCGGTGATCTGCGAAGTTATTAATTAAAGCACTGCGTATACCACTCCAGGTTTCCGGGATACCATTTGAATTTATAGTACGGGCCGCGGGCCCAGTAACTTTGTTTAAAATGCCGTTTAAAAGTGATAGATTACTTAGTTCATGTCCGGGATCATCTTTTATATATTTTTTTACTAACTGGTCACACAAATGTATGAACCGGGTCAGAACGTTTGCATTCCCGTCAAATTCGGGAAGTAGCCTGAGGGCTTTATAAATTTGGTCGACAAGTGTGTCACTCATCGTACTCGCTAAAGTATCACTATCACTATCAATAGTCCTATAACTATCGTAGTCTAAAGACCTACGATTTGTTTCTAACCTAGGGGTCCGCGATTGCCTTGGATGGAAAATCTTGGAATGATTATAGGAACACTTATATTAAAATAAAAGGAAAGCAGCTCTAGATAGATCTAGGTACTTACATTAACATTTTGGTTTCCCTGCGTGTATCGAAGGTCAGATACTCTTCCAGCACTGCAGCACTTTAGGTTCTAAATCGTAGACCTGGCCGTGATCTATTCACTGACTTTAATTACTACGATCCTACAACGACTGCGCCAATTATGTTTTAGGCTGCAGACGGGAGTCTGAGAGAAACTCAAAATGACTTTACTTAAATTTATTAGTTACTAATTTTACAATTATATTCGTGACGATTGTTCGAAGTATGAATCAAAAGTGCACGTGAAGATCACAGCGTGAGAAAGCTGTCCGTCCCAGGCTGATAAGCAACTTGCGACGCTGCATTTCTACGTAGACTCCAGGGCCGCACTTTATGCAGGGCCGTATTATAACATGTATGATGTTTTTTATACATTACAATGATTACCTCCATTGTTCCTTTTCAATTGTTTAATTTAGTAACTACGAGTATTTTACCTTAATTATTGCCTACAATATTCCTTTTCAATTGTTCGATTTAGTAACTATTTTACTCTGTAGGATTCAAACGGTTTAAAATTGGAAAGGAAACCTGTCATCAGAAGTGTACTCGTGACAATCCGTCATATTCTCTTGTGGATATCAATCTATGTGGAGTCGTCTGCGCTAGGCCTGCAAAGTAAAGCAAGTTTGAAGCATTCTCGGTGCAACCTTCATAGTTCAGGCAAACCACGAACAGATACTCCGCTTGCCCGAGATGAGAACTTTCCAGAACTCCACAAGTATGTACCTCGGTAACATTCAAGTGTGCTCTCGAGCTATTTTAAACTAGTGGACGCCCGCAGCTTCGCTCGCGTAGAATTAGACACATTAACGAAAGGCTTAGGAAGCAACCTAATGACGCTGGTTTGCAATGACGCTGGTTTGCAGGATGATCCCTCAATGACTCGCTCAGCTGCTCCGCAGCCACAGCTCGGCGGGTCACGCGTGTAAAACAACGCGAATTAAAAGTCAGCGAGCGCGAAGCCCGATGACGCGGCGTTCCCTACATTTGTTACATTTGTTACGTTTTATTAAAACCAGCCGACGCCATAAATCCACGGCGTCCCGATTCCAACCGGTATTGGATTCCGGGATAATTGGAAGCGCTATATTTCTTGTAGCTCACCATGATCAACTCAACATGAGTATCTATCTAAACTTACCTATCTTGACGGGCCCGTTGACGCAATCGGTAGTGACCCTGCTTGTTGCGCCAGGGGTCGTGGGTTCGAATCCCACTCAGGACAAACATTCGTGTGACGAACACTTGTTGTTCTGTGTCTGGTTGTTAATATTATCTATTTATGTATGTATTTAAAATTATATATGTATGTATACTCTATACTAATGTATACTCTATACTCTATACTAATTTGGGGTGAGATGGCCGTGTGTGAGAATGTCCATAATTTTTATTATTGTTATTATTTGGAATGCTTGACTTAGCACGAACCTCTTGTAAAATCGAAGTCATCATCAACTTTTTAAAGACACTTTCGTCCTTCAGATTAGGACAGAGGAATGATAACATCATTATATTGTGATGTGAGTTTGTTCTCTGTTGTCCGGTTTAATAAAAGATACGGTAGATTAACAATCTAGGTAATTTTTTTCGTTAAGAAATTGCAACCTGCCAGTCTGCCAATCCACACTTGGCCAGCATGGTGGACTACGACGTAGCTCCTCCCACTCCGAGATATCGCAACCGTCAGAATTAGACAAGACAAGGTTGTCACCCTACCTGTAATATTACCAACGTAATACACTATTTACCGGATTAACCCAACAAATCCGGTAAGTAGGTACGACAAATCCGGTAAATCACAGCCTAAACAACCCTCCCCGAACACATCATATCGCCATCTGTCTGTTTGTGCACAACTCTCTGCAATATTCTCCCCGTTATGTATATTTATGAGCGGTCATCAAGCTCCTGCCGCAGTGCCGGCGATAAGCAAACATAAATATTAATATTTATTTATTTGCACAACTTTATTGTCACCTCTAAAGAGATATACAATGTATATTTTTCTAATTAATTGTATCAGGCGTTACTTTGCGGATGCACGCAGCACCTCCCTCCCTCCCTTTGCGATTAACCATCGTGGAGTCTACTTACCCTGAGGATGCCTTGTTTTGGGGCGAAACACGTGTTGGTGTGTGTGTGTTGGTGTGGGAATTCATTTATCGCATGTGCATGTTTTCCTGTGTGGGAGGGAGGTGCTACGTACATGAAAGTATACATACATCACCATACATTTTTGTTCGCGGATTGTTGCAAAGTAGATTAATTCTTGGTTTGTATATTTTAAAAGCTTTTATTTAACTTCACTCGTATGTATCTATGTATGTATGTACGTCCTGGAATCTTGCAATCAATATTCGCTCACTTCCACTGAAGCTATCGAGCTGAAATTTGGCACACATATTAGGTTCCGATGACAATGCACGAAAATAAAATAAAAATAAAGTTATAAAAAGCTTTTTAAAAAAAAAATTAATTAATTAGTTATTTCTATTACGCTTATATATACCTGTAAAAAATAATAAAAATAAGATAAAGGCGATGGAAACAACTTGTTTTTTGCTTGAATTTCTTATTATTAATGACAACAGGTAGGTACATACAAAGTACGTAACTCTACACTGCGCGTGGCTCAACACGCCATTGGTCGATTTTAATTATTGATTCGCTCGGGTATCGCTTGTAGTCGGCAGCCGCCGGTGAAGCGAGCGCCTGCCTGTAGTCCGGTCCGCTTCGTTACGGAATAAATTGGCCTGTCTCCAACCAACTCGTGTATTTTTCTTCCGGGAATAACAATTTTGTCCCGTCTTCGCCGAGCGGTTGCTTGAGGACGCGAGACTGTTATAATTTTGTTGTCTTTTACGTTCAACCAGAACATAGCAGGGAACGGCGAGTCGGACGGTGACGGTGAGTCGTAATCGTAACTGATCGACTTGTCAGAATAATTAGGTCACAAAGATGATTTTTTATTGGTGCCATATTAATAATATTAATATAGGTATCTGATGTTTTATCACATTTGCTCTATACAGACAAAATTGATCTATGATTGGGTACGTTCATCCTCCTTTACTTCAACTCCTTTTTGTGCAAACTGCTGCACAAAATGCTGATACTGTGTTTTTTTAATAATATTCATTATTCACAGGCTTAAGTAATTTTTTTTTTGTATCTCTGCATGTCTTATTATATTCTGTATAATTTTATGTTACTCTTTGTGCTGTTGTATTTTGTATGAATAAATCATTCATTCATTCATTCATTCAAGTTCTGATGGTTAGACCTCATATTGGATTATTTGAATTTGTTTTGTATTTACTCGTGTAAACAGGCATTGAAGGAGCCACGCCCATATAAGACAGTTCATAAATCAGGCCGCAGGTGTCCTGTAGGACGCTTGTTAGACGCGCGTCCCGAGAGACCGTGTTTTATATTCCATTGTGCTGCCGTCTTTGTTAGGAAGACATTTTGAAATTATAATTCGCATAGAGTAACTTCCTGTCTGCTGCAGAGTTATAGATACAATTATTTTATTTTAAAATTTCATACAATACAATACAAATACTCTTTATTTGTATACTGAAGAAGAGCATGTTACAAGTACAAACAATTAGGTTCTACAAAAAGGCGGCCTTATCGCTTATCGCGCGATATTAAGCGATCTCTTCCAGGCAACCTTTGGGTAAAGGAACATTTAAATAGTAATGCATATAACGCAGCATGTAGTTATTTTGCGTATGTTGTATATGTACGCGCATGTGTAGAACAAAGACAGTTCATAAGATATGTTTCCCGTGGATCTGAACAGACGCAAGGATCTATTACTTCCATGATATTTCTTCAAATAAGATTGGAATGCGCTTTCTTTCCACGCGTAAACAGCGGAAGTTGCATGTGAGTTGTATGAAAACAACGCTTCGGTCCGCAGAGCTGCATCTGTGGTAGCACCCCCTTAAGCCAGAGAAACATTCACACACAGGCACACAGAGACATTCATTTTATTATATTTTTTTCTTGAAATATTCATTTATTCATTGTCATTCATTCATTCAAACCTATCCAGCAGGAGACCTAAACACTGATGGATGGGATTATTGATTTGATAGTACTTTATATATTACTAGCTGCCGCCCGCACCTGAAAAAATATTGAAATAATTTTTTATCCCAAGGGAGCAAGCACATTCATCCATCCATCCATCAGCCTTTTGAGGTCCACTGCTGGACATAGGCCTCTCTTAAACAACACCACTCCGACCGGTCCTGTGCCTTCTGAATCCTTCATTATTGGTGGTGACATGATATGCGTTAACCTGCGATATCCATGTGATTTCTCTCTATGGTCCTCCATGTCCCGCCCAACACGAAATGATAATAAACTTGTCACGTGAATAGCCCGCGACTCAGGGCTGACACATACATTAATGTGTGCCGGATTGCCCCGCGCGACCCTTCTCCCCCTCTCTCCCCCTCCTCATCCTCCTCATTTCTCCCTCTCGTAAGATTTAAGCATTTTTTCGCGCACCTGTGTCTTTTTACTAATGTGTATGCTTTCATACGTCGGTGCAAAGTAGATATCATCTTAGTCCAGGTAGCAACACATCTGTGACTTGGAACGAGAATTTTACGAACAATTACTAACAACAACTAACAGGACTAACTATGATTAACAACTACACCTTGTTGTTTGTAGGGGCTGACACAATGTCATGAGGATTGCGTCCTACCCGCCAAAGATCTGATCAACTAATGTTCTTATTAACTGGACAACCCCCATTTGAGGCTTGTTCAAAGTCGGTCACAGTTGTCATAAGCGGCAGCCGATGGATGGTGCTGCGTGTTCGTTTGCTCTATCTTATATCCCAAAACAAAACCTGTACTTATATCCATCCATCCTTTACTTATTTTACCCACAGCGGAACGTACAAACTCCAATTACCAATCAAGATTACTTACCGCTCTTCCATTCATTAAACGAAATGGAAGCCAAAATTACGCTCCGAGGAATAACATTTACACGTCACGATCACGACACGACTTGGACTCAAATAATGCTATAAAAGGCATATGACATGTCGCCGTATCTCCGCTGAATCGAGTAACAAATTTAATAATGTCTTATTACTTAATCCGGTAATCATTGTCCTACTTATTGGTATCTGCTCGTAAGGAAAATTCTCTTCTAACAAGCGATCATACTTAATTTAATTAGTTGGACTATGACATACTTTTGGTCAATAATATTTTACATTAATGATATTTATTCATCGCTTCAAATTAAGTGGTGTATAAATAGGCTCACTTCACATCACTTTATATTACATGGAACCTAAAAATAACTGGATTTATTACACTTATGCCTACCCCTACGGAGACATACTTACATGTATTTGACACGCTGCAACCCATAGACGTCCCACTGCTGAGCAGGTCCTCCGCAGACAAAGCTGCGGCAGGTTTAGAGCATCCACCACGCTGCTCCAATGCGGATTGGTGGAGGGGTTCATGGCCAACCCAGGGCTGAATGCTCTCTAGCCTTCGACGGCTAGACGTGTCCTGTAGCACGGTAGCACCCATGAAAATTTTGCTAATAGCTGTCACCGATCCACAAGCTGACCGCGCCCTTTGTTGCTTAACTCTGTCGATCACATTGAATCGAGGCGAGCCATTAATTGGGCCATGGACGCTACATATTTTTATATATTGAACTGTATTGATTGGTATTGGACATAACAATTCGTACACGTTATTTCAATGTACATTTATTACATCGAAAACTGTAGTTGTCTCTAGATAAAGGACTGTTGTTTTGCTGTATTTTTGTGCACTCGAAGAGGAAACGCCCGATGTTGCTCTATTTCCCGGCCATTCGCAACAAATAAAACGTTTATTGATATATACTGCTGCTCTGTCGAGTTACTGGGAAGCAATGCTTCATTAAGATGTAAGTTAATGCTTCGTTGTTATTGAACAACACTCGTAAGACTTCCGTTAAGCACGCGTTGGCTGTCAGGCGTTTATTTCTCCGTTGATTATAAAGAGGGAGTTGAAGTGGCAAAATGTAAACCTATGCTCGATTTTGATCTCGTATCGTAGATGACCCAAAGAAAAAAAAATTAAAACTTTTCATCAAATTAAATTGTATGTCAAAACGTAAGTATGACACCTCTGGATATTAAAAGCTAACTAAGTTTACAATAAGACATAATTTCTCAACTTTTTTGATTGAAGTAGCAACGCATTTGTGACCAAAATTGAATACTCGAGTACCTATTTTATTTAAAAGGCCTGTTTTGCCTTTTAAAGAAAGTAAGGCACGTGTAAATTGAACTTGATCGAAAACATTTCTAAAGGCAATCAATTAACTCGGAAAGCACTTGGAAATTTGAGGCGCCTTCTGAATAGTTGAAAAGTTTCTGCAACTATGGGAAGGGTGATCTTAATTATATTACTAAGAAAACGGGAATAATTTCCCGTAGCGTTGCTGAATAGAAATTAGTGTTCACGACTTATCGTAGTCGATTAAAATAACGATATTAAAATATCAAAAAACCAACATAAAAACTAAACAGTCAGAAATAATTTACAATCAAACGACCTTAGTTCGTTTGTAATTATGTGTACGATTTAATCATTATGAAATTTGATTCTTAGTCACAGTTCAAAGTCAAAGTCAAAGTCAAATAATTTATTTCGCTATGAGGTGATTAGACACGCTTAACGAAAGTCTAGGTACCTAACTAAAAACTACTTAAACTACTAACTGATCTATATAAGGCAAAGGATTAGCTAGTTGTTATCGAGATCGTATTTTTTTTAAATTTATATATTTTTTTAAATAGTACCACCGAGTTTCTTGCCGTGTTCTTGTCGGTAACATCAACTTTATTGTGGTAAATAAATAATGTAATATAATATAAATAATGTTCGCGGCGTTTTCTTAGCTTTTGACCTAGAAAAGCTTTTAGTATCCTAAAACTATTTGGTATCCTAAAAGCTTAAATCGAATTGCATCAGCGTGTAACCGCGAGCTATTAAAGCTACAGGAAGATGAAGCGTCGCTCGCAAAGTGGTTTTGTTCTGCACTCAACGAGGCGCTCGCTGTTACTCAGCTGCCGCTGTTGCTATCATTTGATGGTATATTAGTAGTTCATCGATCGCTGCGACCCATAGACGTCCCACTGCTGGGCACGGGTCTCCCCCGCAGACACTGCTGCGGGAGGTCTAGAGCATACTCCACCACGCTGCTCCAATGCGGATTGGTGGAGGGGTTAGTGGCCAACCCAGTGTCGAATGTTCTCAAGCCACCCGAAGGTCTTCGACAAGGCTTAACGACTGTTTCCAACATTGAAAACAACCGGGACCGACGGCTTTGCGTGCCCTCCGAAGCACGGTAGCGTCCATGAAATTTTTGCCACTAGCGGTCACCCATCCACAAACCAACCGGGCCCGTCGTTGCTTAACTCTTTCGATCACATTGAATCGAACCGAGCCATTGGGCTATGGACGCTACGATTGTGAGTATTTACATAGATGTAGTGTACGGCCTGGAGGCTACATAAGCTTCTTTAGATTGCATGGTTGCCGTAAAATAGACTAAACACTCATCTTAACGTCTGTGACGCCTGTGTCGCACGTAGGCGACGGTGACCACTCACCATAAAGTGGCCCGCATGCCAGTTTGCCTGGCTGTGTTGTAAGAAAACATCAGCAGACAGGTTTAGGGATTCTTTATAATATTTATTACTAAGCGCATAGGTACTATCCATCCATCCATCCATCCATCAGCCCTTTGGGTCCACTGCTGGACATAGGCCTCCCTCAATCGACGCCACTACTCCCGATCCTGCGTCCTCTGAATCCAACGGTTTCCCGCTGTCTTCTTCAGGTCATCAGTCCACCTCGTGTAGGTACTATACAAATACAGAAATAAGGGAATCCGAAATGTACTAGTTCATACATAGGTTAAATCATGATAAATTAACTACGAGATGTCATTTTATACCACGCCTTGGTTGGAAAACAAAATGCATTTTGTTACAAACTAAAATCAGACTGACTAAGAGAGACTGCAATGTCTTTGCATCGATTGTACCGCGGTACCGCTACGAAATATTACTGAAGTGGATAGCGCTAATGCTCTGAGTTTCCATACTCTGTGTCTTACTCTCGTATGTCCAGCGGTAACTGTAGAACTATGCTGTGTAAAATAAACGATATTCGAGTTGTTTTGCTTTGCACTTAACGATATACCCGTCGGTATTTCTCGGTTAAAAGTATTCTGCTATAAATAAAGCGTCGATTGATAGTAATTGTTGTTCATGTAGCAGTTATAAGGATAGATGCTATGGATTGGATTTTTGGAGGATTCTATATACGAACCGTCTAGTAATTGTAGCCAACGCATCTGTGACATGAATGAGACTATTACAGATTAAGAGTCTAGTCTCTAGGCGCCTGTCTCGGATCTTATCGTAAGATAACACTCGTGCCATATCGGAGGCCTTCGGGTAGCCCAAAAACCTACGATAGGTTTGGTCTTAACACCTACGGTCGTCTGCACGCTCCAGGCCTGGTCGGGTGTGTGACCAGTACCTACCCAGCAGTGGGCTACTTTTTAATAATATAGACGGACAAACATACATACTGTCCACCTGATGGTAAGTGGTTACCGTCATTATTTGTCACAGTGGGACAAAGAATGGGTTGATGGGTTGGCAGGGCGTCACACAATGTAGTCGTCAAACATTTGTCAGCCGGATTCGCTCGTTAGCTCCCGTGTGATCTCCGCTATACCTAATTGCAAAAAGCTGCCGACAGTTCATTCGCTCGCGAGGGCGCGATCGACACTTTGAACTGATTTGCTTTATTTACTTCACGGCAGCCATTAGCTCACTTCATTACACGTACCCGGCTCGACTGTAGATATTACTGTGTAATGAGCCAGCACCTACTATTTTTATGGATACGAAAAAAGGAAAATCAATTTAAGAGACCTCGGCTCGGAGAAAGGAGCACAGGGGGCCTAGACAAGTGGCAAAAACGCTAGTAGAATAGATTAGCAAATGTATAGGATTGACATTCGCTTACGACTAATTAGTCGATAGCGATAGATTTGTTAAATCTATTCTACTTCTATTCTACTAGCGTTTTGCCACTTGTATAGGCCCCCAGGTCGCCCTTCGACTAGGTGGACAGACGACCTGAAGAAGACGGCGGGAAACCGCTGGTTTCAGAAGGCACAAGACCGGTCGGAGTGGTGTCGTTTAGGAGAGGCCTGAACATAGGTGGTGGACCTCCAAAGGCTGATGGATGGATGGATGAATTTAGGAAACCATTAAATTGTATATTGGCTCTTTTATTAGAATTAACCGATTTGGCGCTTAGTACCGCTGAATTTCAAAACACGTGTTTAATGAAATTTCTTTCATTACAATTTTAGTAAGTACCTACCACAGTATAATGGTTACTCTTGCTTACCATTCATTTGTGATGTTAAGTTGTTAATCTAAAAGAAATAATAATGTGTCAAAACAACTAAATCATACTTCTCGATCTTAACTCATCATGGAGATACTTTATTTTACTCAGGATAGATATTAAATTAATATGGCATAGAATAACCTACTAACAACACCAGAGTAAAATTGAAAAATATACGCAGATCGATACATTTTTTTCCCCCATTTGATCTCAAAGTAGTAACTACATATCGAGTCGATAAAGGCAGTCGTAACGATAACCCTTCTGTCAATAAAACTGTCGAGCCCGCCGTAACCCGGGAGCGACGGGCGCGCCGCGACCGGGCATGGTGGCCATCGCGGGAAACAATTAAACAATCACAAAACGAATCGTTTCTCGCCCAATGGTTTTTAATTACGCACAGAACAAAACCAATTTGCGAACGGTGGTGAAAGGTGATTTTTCAGTGAAACGTACTTTTGAGGTAATGACCATTTTTTAATCTATCAAATCCAAAGTTTTTTTCTTATGACGTTATTACCTAAATTATCGTCCGTAAACCGACTTTACAGACAACCGTTATTTATTTTTGAAGTTATTAAATAGTTGTCTTCAGTTTAGTTTATTTAAAACACTAAAATAATATCTTAAATGATGACAACCGGGCACTAATTAGATCATGAAATTAATAAACACTTATGAATCAGATTCAAAAACTAGATTACATAAAACGACAGATTAGAGAAGTCAATATAACTCTAATGTGGCGTTACGTTACTCAAAAGATACGGCCGTGTGGCTTAAACTACGACTATCGTATCGAGAGCAGACGGCAAACGAAATGAGGTTTACGACACTCATATCACAGATCCACCGAGACCCGACACCCGGTTTAATTAGTCCCGTCCGTGTAATTACCGAAGACCCTAAAATAATATTCCACTTAATTGCCAACAGTGCCAACTGACACACATTGACTTTTATTGAGCAACCTCGTCGAATTAAGCCGCTCGGATACATTTTCTCTCAATAAAAGGATCTCAATTGAGCCTGACGTCGTTAACAGGGTAGTTAGCAGAACATGTCGGGACACGGAGTCGAGTTCGAGCTTTGGGTGGCAAGCAAACATGTTTATTGGCGCAGTTTGCCAATTAAGGTGCGCTAATTTAGAATTGAAAGTGGGTGGCAGCAGTAAGCGCGATTGGACGGTATCGGGGCTAATCGGACTCTCATTAGCTTTCGTGAGTGCACATTTTATCCCAACAAAATCGTGAATGTGAAAATTAAGGCAGTTGAATAAAATCCTGTCTTCCGCGGCCTTCTGGTGGGCATACATAAGCACTGGAACACGCAATAAAGGGATTTTACTCGTCAACAACTTTACTGAGTCAAGACCACAACTTCTCTTACACTTGCATTCTTTCTTACTTTGCGTTCCTAGCTTACTCACTATAACGTGTGAGAAGATAGTTCAGTTCCATATAGAATTCAGGATGTTTTCTATGCTTTATTTAACTTCAAATCAGAATTCGAATGAAAGTGACAAACCACTCCATAGCTACACTATTATAACAGGTTTAATAATTCGTCTTGAATGGTGAAGTTGCAAAATCATTGACATCAAATTCCTTACATAAGACTCAAACAATACTTTTTATTTGAGACTGCACAATCCCAAAGAAAAATACATATTTGATTCATTATTTGAGATTCACTATCGCTTTGTACGTATTTAAATTTTGTAAGGCCGCTATTCCAGCAAAGATACTTTAAAAGAGATCCTCTAAAGGCTCTCTTATATTTCGTTCCGGTCTTCGAGAACTTTACAAAAGTTAATTTTTCCCTAGATGAAGCATAATGATCTTCGCTCTTGATATCTCGTTCCATTTCAGTTCTCAGCTCGAGTTCATTTTGTGTTTTGTTAATGATGACGTAACAGTGCTTATTTAATGATATTTAATTGACATTTCATATGGCAGAATAACGTTTGCGGGGTCAGCTAGTATATTTATACAACTTTTTTGACACCTCTAAAGAGATATAAATGGGCGGACTTAATGCCCTATGGCATGTTCTACCAGTCAAACCATATTGCCGGTGTATTACATTACATTGTATGACGTACTGAATCAATAGCCGACCTAGTATAGAATTATTAAATCTATGGCTGCGCATGATTTTGATTTTAGAACATGTAACACTATGAATATCTTCACATGATATAAGTCACTATGAAGATGCATATATGTCTCATACTATTATTGCTTAAATAATAGGCGGCGATTTGCGATGAGACGGGAACAGCGAAACGACATAAACGTGGAATGGCTACATTATTATCGAAAATTTGGCGATAGTCTGGAGATGACATGCTGACAATTGACATTTGTAATTTACGCCCTCAAGTGAAGCTGTAATGTAACCGCCTATAGCAAGCACCCTATTTGAAACAGCCAGATACTTAATCTGCGATCGCGATGAGTGTAAGCATAATGTAGCTCAATCGAACTCGTGAAAGCGACAATTTCTCGCTTCAATTTCGCTGATAGGTTGATGTATCCACTGCCGTGATTACTCCGATTTTGTTCCTGTCGCGTGAACATATCAAAGATTGCTAGCGATATTTGGCGTACAGTACAGCCAGCCATAAACGTGAATATTAACTATTTTTGTTATCAAGGTTGGTTATATATTTAATTTCGTTGTTTATTTACTTGACAAATCTTACTTAATCGATATATACAAAAGGAGAAGCTAACTGACTGCAGGGCCTAAACTATAAGGGTTAGAAACTTGAAATTTTGCACAGAGGTTCCTTTTATAACGTAGGGGAGCTCTAAGAAAGGATTTTTGAAAATTCGTCCCCTAAGGGGTTAAAACGGGGGTGCAAAGTTAGTAAACTTTTTTTGAAGTCAAGTGGGCAACCCGAACGCGGGCAGACGTCGTTAATGGGTCTAATTATACGCGAGCGAAGCTGCAGGCGTCCACTAGTATTACCATATTAAGAAACGAAGTTTATTTCATGAAGTGTGTAATGATTGAATTTGATATACTTAGAACTGAGAAAGGACACTCGCAGTGGGCGTGCAAGCTTGGAAGGTCTCCTGAACTCTATTTTGAAAACTTCACTGTTCAAAAAAGAATCTGAGCCAATCAGCCACCTGTTACACCTGCCATAAACTTACATTAAAATGAATCTAATATTATGTAAAATACAATTTATCCGACACAGGGTTACTGTCGCGGATTATACCTACCTATTCAATTTCCAGTGGAATGGTGAATACTGAATAGTTTCTCAATTAATATTAATAGCGGGCAAACAACTGTCAGACGAGGGTTCGCTCGCGGACTGTTGTTGATTTGTCTATCTCGCCGATGTGACGGTGCAAAAACTAAGATACGAATTAATGGGATTTTCCGCCAGTCTATAGAAAAAACGCAACATATCAACGCGCCCGCTATTCCCTGGCGAGGTAGGTAGGCACATCCATTTGTCAATATATTGTTTTGTGTTTTTATACGTCCCAGTCTAATCGGGTGAGGCTATTTTCACATCGGCCACAAATACAGACCCTATCCCAAGTTTTTTTTATGGATACAGGATAGCAAACGAGCTTGCAGCACCACCTATCCGCTGCCGCCCATGACAACTGTGACTGACTTTGAACAAGACTCAAACAGGGACTGGGATGGTTAGTCCAATTAGTTGAGAGAGTTAATTAGAAGAACATTAGTTGGTCAATTTGTTAGTAGGTGTGAGGACTGGGGACTGTTAGTGATAGTTAGTCCTGTTAGTTAGTGTTAGTCCAGTTAGTACCTACTTGTTGGTAGGAGTCTCGTTCTAAGTCAGTCACAGATGTGTTGCTATCCTTGAGGACTAAGATGGTCGCCTCTAAAGAAGTGTAACCGGAAACCACACCTTTCCAACCGGACTATAATTGCTTTAAAAACAATTATTACACGGCAGAAATGGTACTAGGTACCGTGGCGGGCGGTGGTACTGCCCCGGTTAGATGAACCCTAATATTCCCGAGCTGGGGGTCGAACCAGATCTCTTGCACAACAATGCTTGAGACCATTGAACTAGCTATTAGAAAATTGTTTTTGAATTTGATAGTCCTCTTCTTGTAGCAATACTTAGGCAGCGGCAAGATTTCACAATTCATAAATTATTTTAATTAAGAAGATTCAGGTACCCGTCTCTCGTCACCGGTTGTAATAATAAAGCATTAACTTTTACAGGGTTAGTAAAACTTCATTAGGAACTAATGGAAAGCTTACAATTAATATTAAATTTGTCATCCACTACAGGGTGTCAGCGCGGCAAAATATTCAAATTACGCGCCATTGTCTCGGCCGACCTAATGGCTTCTCGCTTCCGGGAGCGAATTAATTCGCGGCCTCAGAACAATGAGATGTGTTAGATTGTGTCCCGACAGGCTCCGACAAGTTTCGGAATCGTTTGTCACGGCGGAGCGCCTCTTAGTGCTCTCGGTACTCTCAGTGATCTCAGTCCTCTCAGAGCTCTCGGTACTCTCAGTTCTCTCAATCCTCTCAGTTCTCTCAGTCCTCTCAGTCCTATCAGTACTCTTAGTCCTCTCGGTACTCTCAGCTATCAGCTAATGGTGACGGCGCGGGAGCATGGTTTACGCTTCAACATACAGTTGTTGCGTGACTACGTACTGTGAATACATAAGTATTGCCATTTTTTGGGTCAGAGTAACAGCACTGCCGATGTTATTAAATATTAGTAATTATTAGTAATTATTTTCTGTTATTTCCAGTTTGTCTCTACGGTCAGTTCAGTGTTAGCTAATTATTTTCAAATGAACTATTCCGTTAAGCACAGTTGGCTGGTGAATCTGTTAGTTCATCTAATTTGCTAGACTTTCCAGGCATATGCGATGCACCGTCAGCCAGTGTCAGGTCAGTGTGCCAAGCCAGAGATCCCACCAATTCAAACTTAAGTCTTATGACAAGGAAAGCAGTTTGCAGTTTGAATTCCTTCGACTTCAGCTGAAAATAAAATTGCAGAGCTATCTGAGGCGATTCGGTTTTGTTCTTAGTTTTGATATCTCGAGCAAGTTTGGCAAGGAAGATGCTTTGCTGGGAATTCCGCGCCGAAAGCGGCTTATCATTTCACGGTTTTTCCACTAAAATATTTCTGCCAATAATATTTTTCTTCTTACCTTCTGGAGTTTATTAGAGACGAGGGAGGGAGGGAGCTCTGGAATATGTTCATTGAAGCTATTTTGAACCACGTAAATTATATGGAATTAAAAGGGTCTTTATTTTTAACGTCTAAGCACTGTTATTATACGAGTGTAAAAATATTATAAATATTTGATCAAATTAGCTACTGATTCTTATAAATGTAAACTATGTGTACTAATGATTCTTTAATTAGGCAGTTGTTGACGAAAAGGGGTCAAAATTTTCGAGCGCCGATTTTCAGTGCACCTTTTTGGTTCCCTATTGGCTAAATTGTATTGTTTTCTGTGTGTCCGGGTGGCGACCCGCAACACAGGCCAACCGGGGAAGTGGGTTTGTAAGCGTTTTTTAAAAAAAAATTATAAAAAAATGAGACAAAATATCATATAAGCGACACCATAAAATTGAAAACTGAAATCAGTTTAATTACTTTTAAAGCACTAGAGCATCGCCAGCTGTGTTATTCCGCCACTCTATAGAAATTCCAGCACAAAGCCAAACGTTTGGGAATTGGGTTTTTCAGTGGCCGCTATCAGCTGTCGTTAAAATGATAGAAGCGACGCCGAACTTTGTCGCTGAAGAAATAAATTGAATCCGACGGTAACGATCCAATAACTTGGCGGAGTTTTGCACAAACAGCGGCACTGGGACCTACCTTTGAAGGATTGCATGCGAATTTGGGTCGATAACGTTCAGTAAATTACTGATGGAGGCATTTAAAGTATTTCAATACCGTGGTGCCGGGATATTATTTATACGTAGTAGAACTGCATAGCGTCCATAGCCCAATGGCTCGCGTCGATTCAATGTGATCGAAAGAGCTAAGCAACGACGGGCGCGGTCGGTTTGTGGATGGGTGACCTAGTGGCAAAATTTCATGGACGCTACCGTGCTTCGGAGGGCACGTAAAGCCGTCGGTCCCGGTGGTTATCAATGTAGGAAACAGTCGATAAGCCTCTACGAAGACCTTCGGGTGGCTTATGAACATTCGACACTGGGTTGGCCACTAACCCCTCCACCAATCCGCATTGGAGCAGCGTGGTGGAGTATGTTCTAGACCTTCCGCAGCTGTGGGGGAGACCCGTGCCCAGCAGTGGGACGTCTATGGGTCGCGAGTAGAAAAGCTGTACACCGGGGGTCGGTGGGGAGGACGGGCCACCAAGGAGGCGGCGGGAACCAACTCTGAGGGCTTAGCTTCCCAAGTGGGAAAGCCTGTGTAGCAGTGAAACAAAAAGGGATGGTTGAGGTGACGACAAAGATAACTAAGAGACTTTCCTTCTCTCTATCGAGAAGATTCTAGAACAATGTATACTAACTGCGGCCAAAAAACAGTTTTGTCAAACACGGGTGCTACGGCTACAACTTATGGACCTTCAAAGCTTGTAAATGGTGAGAGGGATGGCTGCATGTCATCATGTGGCTCGGTTAGTAACGCAACAATAAGTTTTGTGCGTTGAAATCATCGACCCGAGTACAAATATTTATTTAAATCTAAATTAGGCAGGTGTAGTATCATAAAACCCGAGTTTAAAACTGAGCTTATGTAAGTATATATGTCTCTGTCTAGCAGCGGTGTGTGCAAATCTGACATCTTTGCCTTTAGTTTCCGAAATCGCCATTTAATTAATTTCGATTGATTAAAAACTGAGGCCATTTAAAGGAACCCCTTCTAAGTAAAATTATTTTTAGTAACTGTGTAATCCATTTTTGGCTTTAGTATATCGTATATTGTATTAACTATTGTACTTTTATTGCTGTTGTATTGCCTACTAAAATAAATAAATAAATAAAGTCGAGTTTTATTACAATTCATTTCAACAACAATAACTTTCAATCACATTATAACATTATCGCTCACGCAAACGAGCGATGTCATCTACCAGGCTGACATGAGTCAGCAGAAGTTCGGAAGAGACTTCATATATCATGCTTAGATTAAAACTGTGAAAGAATGTTTCCGCGCCTACGCCCGTGCATTGTTATCGTTCAGGCTATCTCATCCATCGCGTGATGTGACGTGATAACGCGCATCATGATACGGCGGAATAGATGCTACAACCCATAGACGTGCTGTTGGAACGAGTCTCCCCCATTAATTCTTTTAAGCTAAACTATTGTTTTACCAGTGTACGCCGGGCCCCCGCGAGCGCGTTCACTCCTGAAGATGATCATCGTAATAGATCGATACTAGTCGGCCTATTTCCGACTTAAATCACACGTGAGTAAGCCGGTAACTTCAACTATGAATATTGTTTTACCATTGAAAACAATGCCTGAAAAAAGCCTGAGTAAGACATAGTTTTCGTGAAGTATATGTTTCCCTCAAGAAGTTATTCAGTCGCTAAATTGGCTGCTTTTGTCGTGTTCGCGCCTCACCGGCCGCCGAGCACTGCGGCTCGGTACGGCTGTATTTACCACAGACAATTTATTCTTACACGCAGGATATGGGGAAAAACACTTTTCTAAAGATGTTTGATAGCAAACAAGCATGCAGCACCACCATCCGAAGGCCGCCCTTAACAACTATAACAGTCCTGGAACGAATTCATAATTCAAATTCGATAACATATGCGTTCCTACTTTTTGACTTTCGTACAGCCAGTACACCAACTTTTTTCGTGGAGGTTTAAAACCTCATGCATTCGTCCCCACATTAGAAAAACTCAGTAGTTGTTGCCCGACCTGGGGTTGAACAAAGGACCTCAAGCTTAGCAGGCGCGGCTACGACCACTACACCAAATATACAGGGTTATTGGTAATTCGACGTATTCCCGTTAGGAGGTGATAGGGGTGACTATTTGTGATAATTTTAACCCCCATATGTATGATGCAAAAGTGAACCATTTTCGAGTTATCAAGCTTTTCAGCTTTTTTCAAAATAAGTCAGAAATGCAACATCAAAAATTTATTTAAAAAAAAGTATCAATTAAAATCTATTTTTTTCTTCTGATTTATAAAAACGATTAAACAATGGTTATTTATCAACATTAAAACTACAATTATCGGTCCAACTTTAAAAATGCGAGACGATTAACGATATTACTTCAATATTTTTTGAGATTTTTGTCCACTAAAATGCCTTAAAAACAAAAAAAACTTATATCAAACTTGGCTTGCAGATTATTTTAAAAACATAACCGTTTTCTTAGCTTTCCAACAAGGCATAACAACTATGAACTTATTTTAAAAAAACTGAGAAAATCCGATCACAAAGGAAGCAGGCGGAAATTTGTATTCGAACTAAACTTATGGTCGTTCTTTAAAATTTCAAAAAAAGTAATTAAAAACAATGCCCAGTGTAAATAAAACAAAAAATATAAATATAAAATTAAATTTAGAACCAGTAAAAGTTTAGTAATAATAACAATTAATAATAAGTAGCAATTAAGACATTTTGTAATTTAGCCTAATTAAAGTTCTTGCTCGAAGGGACTTCCCCTATTGCGTACGCAAAGTCTCATTATTTTTTTGAGGTGTAACTTAACTACCGATTCCGAATCACATTTGCAGGACATCCGTCTTGCTAGTATATCATGTTTTGCCTTATAGCCAAAGGCACGTCTTCAAGCATTTCATTTGTTAAAAAAATTCGTAAGAGAGCAAAATTGGTTCATCGATAAATTCTTGCACATTATGCAGAATAATTTGACTACTTCGGTAGTTAAGTTACACCTCAGAAAAATAATGAGACTTTGCGTATGCAATAGGGGAAGTCCCTTCGAGCAAGAACTTTAATTAGGCTAAATTACAAAATGTCTTAATTGTTACTTATTATTAATTGTTATTATTACAAAGCTTTTACTGGTTCTAAATTTAATTTTATATTTATATTTTTTGTTTTATTTACACTGGGCATTGTTTTTAATTACTTTTTTTGAAATTTTAAAGAACGACCATAAGTTTAGTTCGAACACAAATTTCCGCCTGCTTCCTTTGTGATCGGATTTTCTCAGTTTTTTTAAAATAAGTTCATAGTTGTTATGCCTTGTTGGAAAGCTAAGAAAACGGTTATGTTTTTAAAATAATCTGCAAGCCAAGTTTGATATAAGTTTTTTTTGTTTTTAAGGCATTTTAGTGGACAAAAATCTCAAAAAATATTGAAGTAATATCGTTAATCGTCTCGCATTTTTAAAGTTGGACCGATAATTGTAGTTTTAATGTTGATAAATAACCATTGTTTAATCGTTTTTATAAATCAGAAGAAAAAAATAGATTTTAATTGATACTTTTTTTTAAATAAATTTTTGATGTTGCATTTCTGACTTATTTTGAAAAAAGCTGAAAAGCTTGATAACTCGAATATGGTTCACTTTTGCATAATGCATATGGGGGTTAAAATTATCATAAATAGTCACCCCTATCACCTCCTAACGGGAATACGTCGAATTACCAATAACCCTGTATATTTGAGTTACACAAAATGCATGTAGTTGCAGCATCAGTTTGAAATTCAACGATAATGCTGTTAATGATAATGTCATTAATTATATAAACATGGGCGTGTTAACGTGGTAATTTCTGGAATTAATTAATGGACAGATTATTGCGGCTCGCGTGACGTGACGGGTCGTGGTGGTCCAGCGAGCGGCTGTGATCCGATTACAATACTGGCATTCACTGGTGGGCCAGTGGGCCAGTGGGCGAGTGGGCAAGTGGGCGAGTGGACGAGAGTGGGCGAGTGGTATATTGTCCATATTCCAAAAGCTATGTAGGCAGTGGAATTATTTGATGTGTCACTTGAATTACAACCTACTCGGTTGGACACTCGACAGGTTGCGTTTTATTGTGTTCCCCCAAGATTCCATCCCTCAGGACTTCCTCTCCCTGTGGCCAGGGATATAACAACTGGCTAAATTTATGTGTGAATCCTTATTACTTTTTTTTGATTACTTTTTAAACCCACCACCCACCAATTACTTTTTTAAGTAAAAATATACGACAGAAATCTGGTACAACGAGGCGATATCAGAATCTAGTGTGGTACACCCGTGGATCCAAGACTGCAAACGCAAAATAAATATATAGGCGTCCCACTGTTGGGCACGCTCTCCCACAGATACAGCTGAGCAATACCACCACGCTGCTCCAAAGCGGATTGGTGTAGGTGAAGGTATTTCTGCGGTATTTCTGCTGAATTAACTAAAGCTAGAACAAAAGTTATTCACCACCTCTACTGCTACCGTATGGTATGGACACTTGATAGATTCAGATTCAGATTCATTTATTTTTAATTATATGGTATTTTGTATGCATAATGAACGTTATAACATTTCTATATTTCGATATAAGTTCGATTCATTCCATTGAAGGAAGTTGAACAGAGTTTAAAATAGCAGGAATGTAGTAGACCGTTCCTTGCCACCTGACTGAACCAGGAGTGGTGGGCTTCGAGACTGAGCACTGCGCGTACTTGGGGTTCGATTTTTGAATTTCACCGATACCACTTTACATATTCGTATACGAAAAAGTATTGTAAGCGAGTTTATAATGAAAACTAAAAATTAAACTTTAATACTGCGAATGAAATCTGCACACAGATTGTGTTCGGGACAGAATGCAGATCGTCGGGCGAAATTTGAATTTGAGTGGCAAATAGAATAAAATACAATATTGGTGGTTTGAAAAGTAGGGACGACAATGAATTCGTAGACGCTATGACGATTTTGGTAGTGACATTCGTAAATACGGCCTGTGGCATAATAATATCCGAAAAAACGGCCTGTGGCATATCCGAAAATAAACTTCGAGAATCCACTTCTAGCGCCCCATTAGATCCTTGAGCTATCGGCCAGGCGAGCGAATGGACATGACATGAAAGCCGAAAAGCAAAACATTCCCTTTGCGGAACGTAAACCGCTCCCAACTATAGCGGGAAGCAATAGTTAAGAGCAGTTCAGAGCTCTGCAAAACAAAATCGTCGCACCTACGCGACCCGTAACTCAGACCGGTAACTCAACCCCCCACCTCCCCCCGTGTGAAAAATTTATTTTCCAATACGGACATCGCCGGTCCGTGAACAGAAACCAAAGGGCATTCGGACGGAGTTTATTCTAAACTAATCCTGTTTGCACGCCGGCTCTGGCGATGGAATAAATTGTCGGTGGATTGGCGAATTTTCGGTTAATCGCATTGCTTGGTCGACGGGAGTGACAAGCGATTTGTTTCTGGTAAGTTGTAGGTAAGTTAAGCGTTTCTAGTTAAGCGACCTAGTAACTAGTGGTCAATTGCGAAGAATAGAAAATCATGAACAGTTTAAAAAAGTTCTTGTCAATGTCTGGTCCACGAGTAGTAAAGTTTTATTACCGATCTTGAAAGAGTCTCATGTCACAGTTACAGATAGTAGTTACAGATAAAAGATAGCAAACGCGAATGCAGCATCCCATCCGCTGCCTCCCATGACAACTGTAACAAATTTTGAACAAGACTCAAATAGGACTGGAAGGTGCAGCTAGCGGATGTTATGAAAATTTGGTTTTTTCAGTTCGCTACGACCGCTTGTGATAATTTACTAGTTAAGTCCTATAAAAAAACCACACATAGGTACATGACCACAAGGTAGAATGGTATCTCTCTAATATTTTATCTGTAATTTTTAATGCTAAAATCCTGTGTATTGCCACCTAACGCGTAACATAGTCTGACTGTATCGGTTAACAGACTCGAGTATCGGAAACAAGCGCTGTCGACTAATGGCGACACAAACACTCGTCCTGGGGGCAAACACAAGGGGGACACTCCTATGAGGGGGCAAAAGGGGGAAGCTAAACGGACGTGTTAGCATTGTTAGCGGCGCTGCGCGGCATGGCTGATCGGGATAACACATTCTAAAGTATTTACTGCCGCTGCGAGTCGAGAGCCACGGGGTAGTGTTGCAGTCAGTATAAAACTAAGCTTACCCACACTCTTGGTCACAAGACTCTTCTACAGCTACAGCTGAGATAGTCTAAATAACCGGCTTGCTCACGTGTGATTGAAGTCGGAAATAGGCCGACTAGTTTCGGTCTATTACGATGATCATCTTCAGGAGTGAACGCGTAGTGTACGCCGTGCTTGCTGCGAGCGCTATCTACTATGAACATAGACACTCACGAATCGTTCAGTAATACAGCTGAGATTTAGAGAGATTTATTTTTCTCCACTGCGCTGCTCCAATGCGGAATTGTGAAGGTATCAGTGGCCAACCCAGGGTCTAATGGTCTCGAGCCACTTCGAGGTCGAGGTGTTCGACGAGGTTAACTATTGTTGGACCTGTATCAATACGCAAGCCTTCCAAATTACCGGGTCCACATCTGACCCCGTGAAATTTAAAGAGAAAAAAATAATAACAATAGTCGCCCCAAACCATTTTTATTTTCTTTCGCTGCGACCCATAGACCCACTGCTGGGCACGGGTCTCCCCCACAGACGCAGCTGCGGGAGGTCTATAGCATATTCCACCACGCTGCTCCAATGCGGATTGGTGGAGGGGTTAGTGGCCAACCCAGTGTCGAATGTTCTCAAGCCACCCGAAGGTCTTCGACAAGGCTTAACGACTGTTTCCAACATTGAAAACAACCGGGACCGACAGCTTTACGTGCCCTCCGAAGCACGGTGGCGTCCATGAAATTTTTGCCGCTAGCGGTCACCCACCTACAAACCGACCGCGCCCGTCGTTGCTTAACTCTTTCGATCACATTGAATCGACCCGATCCATTGGGCTATGGACGCTATTATAAAATAACAATAGTCGTCCCAAACCATTTTTATTTTCTTTACTTCTACCCAAATGGGTTGTCATAACCAGCACAAGCGCCGCTGTATCCGAACGCGGACACCCGCGCCGCGGGCTATACCATAACTCAGGCAGCCTCGCTCGGGCTCCTGATATATTTACGGCGACAATTCAGAGCTGATCTGCTGCTGCACGCGTGCTTTTATTGCCGGGACGAGGTTTACTTTGTGGAGTTCCGTAGTGCGGTAGAGAAAACGCGATCTTTGAAATTACCTACCTACTTTTAAAAATGTATTTATTTTATCATTTACATTCATGTACAAAAAGGATAACAAGAAATATAAACTTAAAGTAACACATATTATGTACAAGAAAGAAAAAAAATACTTTATTTGTACTGCATGACTGCAACAAAGATGGCACACACAGCTAACTACCTATAATTTAAAAAATTGCAGCTTATATCTATAACTAGTGGACGCCCGCAGCTTCGCTCGCGTGGAATTAGACATTCACTAACTTCAAAAACGGCAAAGTTTCATACTAACTTTGCACCCCCGTTTTACCCCCTTAGGGGGTGAATTTTCAAAATCCTTTCTTAGTGCTCCCCTACGTTATAAAAGGAACCCCTGTGCAAAGTTTCAAGTTTCTAGCCCTTATAGTTTAGGCCCTGCGTTGATATGTCAGTCAGTCAGTCAGTCAGTCAGTCAGTCAGTCAGTCAGTCAGTCAGTCACCTTCTCCTTTTATATATATAGATATATGTTATCCCTGTTGCAGTGAGTGCAACAAAACTGTCTACATTCAGCATTATGCAGTTGGCTCTGAAAAAAAAAACAACAGCGCTGATTTTCAGAGCAGCCTACGTTGGGACTGTAAAGTTCGGCCAAACGAAAAGCCTACTCATCTTTATTTCATATTTGAATTTATTCGTGTTGTAAAGTGATACTAAGGTATTGCTTATTTCTCCAAGAAATATCATCCCGCGCACCTGCCGCAGGAGACATGCAAATGAGTGGTAGAATAAGCGGCACGCCACACACCGTTTCTTGTTTTGCGGGTTTAATTTAAGTATGTATGGGGAAACCAACTTTAATTTATGTTCATCCTCAGCGCTTGTAGGAGAACCCCGAGATCTCTGTTAAAACGATCTGGCGCCCACCAATGAGGCAAGAGGCTCGCATCCAAAGAGAAATAAAGTACCTACTAGCATCATCTGTCTGACACTGTGAAGCTACACACAAAAATAACGTACGGAACATCCCTTATGTAAGTATCGCTCAGACATGCCACTTTTTGTTACTTATTGGGTTTGCTTTGATTCCACAGTATATTTGTAGATAGTATTGCGCGATTTAGGCGTATGATGGCATATACTCATGCATACAGCACCTCCACACCTCCCACATAGGAGAGCATGCACACATACAACAACAACATATAACAATGAAAATATGGGGTACATATACACGATCTAACACCAACACGTGCTTTGCTCCCAAACGGAGCGTCATAAGGGTAAGTTGACTCTACGACGGCTAGTGGCAAACCGTCAAAAAACGTCAAATTCGACCTTGCCACTAAAACTAACTTTATCACAATTGATTTCGACAAATCTAGGCCTGATAAACTTAGTTAACTATATTTTTTTTGTTATCGACATAAGGCGATACGTTGGTTACGATGTGGTTGGTATCATCGATAAGGACACCCATTTTTTATGGTACTATACATGTCAAAAAGGGTTAATCTTTATCTTCGAGACTGTAGGTTTCATAAATCAATTCTTTGTTTCAGATTCCAGACATAATATTATCCTTCCAATACCTTGAAGTTATAAACAAATCAGAAGTTTTCTCAATAATTACTTACATTTATCTATCTTTAAATCATTACACAACATCTCTAAACCCTCTTAAAGTCTTGCCAGTAAACAACAAGAAAAGCAAATCGTATTTTATCGACGAAGCAAAGCAACAAGTACATCCTTACTATAGAATAACACAGATTGCACTGAACGCAGTTTTATTGTACCACGTCGACGTTGCAATGATCGTAGCGCCGCGTGCGGACGCGGCCTTAGCACAAACAGGCTTATTAATAAAAGATTCTCCACTCCGCCATATCCAGGGAAAACACTCGCTATTGCCAACAACACATGCTAGAGACGTCTATAAAATAAGGTTATTGCGATGTAATCCCGGGAGAGTTACTCCCACAGAAGGGATTACGGCGCCTCAAAACTATGTATTCACGAAACGCTCGGCCAGGAATATTATGTTTGCAACATTTATCGCGTATCTGTGCGATTGTAGAAGAACCAGACATGTTATTACTGAAACCGCAGACGGGGCTTTGCATTGTAAGTTATCAAACAGACGCTGTGTTGCAAATGCTAAACGAATGAGTATGCGAATGGGTAACATAAAATTATTTAGTTTGCAATTTTGCTGCTACGTCGCAGCAAAATTCCGCGGCAAAGCACATCGCTTCCTAATTGAATAAGGTACCTCAACCACTCCTTTACATTAATTTATCCAATCTTACGGATTACAATCTAAAGCTAAAGTCGGAACAAGTCATAACAAGTATGTTTTAGGTAATTTGTTTTCGAAGATGTTAATTCTTAGCACGGCAAAGTAAGGCCTTATATATCATTATGAGCGAGAAGCTAAGAGCAATGAGACCTTTATAAATGGCAGAAGATACAATTCCGTGTTGCGCGGATTGTCAAGGAGACAAGTAATAAGAAATGTTTTTCTGCAGTAGGCGCCGGTTTGCGATGTAAATAAGATGTACATAAAGATTACACTCATACTAAAAATAAATAAATCTGAGTCAGAATATTCTATACAATAATTTTATATGTCTTGGCTAACGTAAAATAAAGGCCGAAGTAAAAGCAACTCTATATTTTGTACCTCACTGTATACCAGTGGGTTTCAAATCTTTACCGCAGATGTTAAATCTGGTTCACACGCGCGGTAGGAGAGGTATTAGACGAGCGTTAAAATCCTCGTCATGTACATTAAATACGTAACACTGTTAATTGAAATGTTATAATTACGTCATGCGATTTAATCAATGCAGGGAGTGTAGCATCAAAGTCTAGCTCTGGCCTTGAACAGTCGAAACAAAGGTGTCCTCTGGTGCGAGCGAGTTGTCAGTCGTTAGCACTGATTGGTTGCCAGCCGTATTATGTCCCCCACTTTGATACCCCATGCGCAGCTATCCCTTCTGAATTTCGTTCAGCTCTAAACTTTCGCGAACAATATTTAAGATGTGAATAGACTAGTAGATTCAATTAATTCGAATCTAAACTACGTGTATATAATTTTATTGTATATTTGTGTATACATCCTTGGCCTCAAAATGTATGACTGATTAGGATTAGTAGCAAATATTGTTGTAGACCCTGGGTAAGGCTGAGCAAAATTGAACTTCGCAGTATTAAGTATTCAGATCATCTGCGCTAAATTATGTATTTATCTGTGTGAATTCTAGTGTCGAAATCTGAGTTGGAAAGCGTTGAATGAGCATTGTAAACGTCAAGCGGCGCAGTCAAAAGTAGAACGTTGTTAAAACCGCGCGTTTAAAAACCGCGCGTCTGAACCGCCCGGTGCGAGCGAGCCCTGTCCCACACGCGACGCCGGACCTTTGATAATTGCATCCGCGCTTCCGCATTAATTTGCTTCAGAAATGTTCCAGAATTTCAGACCGAATATTATTATGCTAAATTCTGGTTGGACTGGTTTTAGGGGTCGGCTCACCGCACCTCTTGCTTTTTCATTCATTCATTCATAATGTGCAGTGCACGTGTTCAATTACAGTTTGAATGGTGTGGTAAGTGGTGGACAAGGCTTGGAATTGTCAAGTAGGGTGCTACAGTACTATTGGCACACGAAATGTTGTATCACATTTGAAAAGAGTTATGTAGCAGGTTTTGGAGAGAAAGATGTTTTGGTTGGTACAAGGAGTATATTTTGGTTCTATACTCTAAGTAGTTATATGGTAAATGGTATGGTAGGGGTGAGGGGATGTTATGGTAGTACGACGATTATACGCAGATATGGTAAATGGTATGGAATACGCGGCGCCTCGAGCGCCTGCTGGTCTCGTACTGCAGTTAAATTCTATTAAATTAAGTAAAGCGATTGCGCGTTAATGCAAGCTCAGCAAAACGCACAGTCGCTGAGCCTGGCCCGCGAAGGCATGTTCCCGAACAACATCTGTTTGCTGAAATGTACGACGAACACACATACATATCGTTAAGCCTTCGTTGTCCTTCGGGCGACTTGATAACATGGCCAGTAATCCTTTCACCTTTCAGCTCAGTGGAGTGTGCTCTAGACCTCAGCGGCCGTCTGGCCGTGGGACAGCCCCGTGCCCCACAGTGGGACGCTCTGGTGGGTAACATGGCTTTCCTCGTCTGAGAACTCTGCCCGTCCCCGGCGACTCACTCTTGGCGATCTGTGTAAATGAGACAAGCTCGTTGAACGATCTTTTTAACGCGCCCGTATTAGTTTGACCTCAAATTGAGTTTGCATGCAGACATTTGCAATTCAATTCTAATGTTTGCTGCTTGTTTATCTTGTTCGTTGAAAAATATGTTGAGGTTTTATATTTTACATAGCGGGTTCTAGAGGGCACATCGCCTTACAGACATTTGCGCTACAACCCATCGACGCTCCACTGTTGGACACCGGTTTCCCCCACAACCGAAAGCTCTAGATAATAATCCACTGTGCTGCTCCAAATATTCGTACCAAATGCAAGCATAGTATTCTTCTCATTTTCATCCTATTGGACAATAAGCTTCTGTGTTTCGTCTATTCATTACCTTCCTTAGTAACCAGCACAACCGCATTTAAACTAACGCAGGCCGTACCAACGCATCGTGCAATAACGCCACACAACGCATTAACGCAGCGACGCCACAAGTCACCGGAATGCCTCGATTAGCGCCTTGCAGCCGCGCGGCGTGCATTTGATACAGCACAAATTTAACTGTTATACCACACACGCCCTGTTTCCTGAATAAGGGTGAATATTTTAGCGACCATGACAGGCTCTAACCGCGACTCTATGCTACGGTAATAAGAGCTATACTCCCGCGACGGAGAGGTGCTAGATTTTCCAGGCAATTTGGCAAGCGCTAGTGACACGCAGGCATGTATGGCAAAGGCTTAATATATGGCAACGGTATGTCTTATTTGGTAGCTTAAATGTTTGTTTCAGCGCGGCTGCCGTACGTCATTTTGTAATTAGTCTCCGCGCGTGCAGCGGCGAGATACGATTTGTTTGGTATTTGGTTGGAATTTAATAACAGCGTATGTGTCATTCGCTTGTAAGCAACTGTGTGTGAAGGAGGACATCTCAGTGTACGTAATACGGTCAGTGCCACTGGCCATGGCATGCCAAAACCTTTCAAATTATAAAGTTAGAAGTGAAAATGGCATTCCATTCCTATTTTGAATCCTTTAGCTTTTTTTAAAGAACCACTATTGGTTTCGATAGAATTTTTTTTACATACGACGGCCTAAATTTTTATTCAACAACAATTAAATAGCGTCGTTTGCACCGCGATGACGGGCGGTAGACTTACTATGAATATGAATATGTGAATGTGAATTTTTAACCATCGATTTTTAATCGATTGATGGCTTGCTGTTGATAAAGGCTATATTTATCATATTTTAAATCATACCTGGATGATAGAGGCAATTCTGCGCGAAAAACGATTAGAATTGCATAAAATAGAATAGAAAGGTTGATTTGGTTCAGAAATTACAGCTATTTACTTACATTATTCCTTACCCTTACCCTAAAACTACTTACAATTTTAAATATGTATATCTTAGTACTACCTATTTATCTTATTTATCTTATATTCTGCACTTCCTGTCCCAAAAAGGCATTCACTCAGCATTTTGCTGTGGCAGTATTGGCACAATTGGCCCTGATTTTTAGTGGTGCCTATGGGTGATTAGACACGGGCGTAGCGGCGGGTTAGATAGGGACAACCCACCAACCACCCATGGCCCCACCGACCTCATGTCATGAGGGCCGAATCATGGGAGACAAGCTCCCTACAAATTATTTCTCTCCTCCTTGTCCCTTTTCTCTACTCATCTGGCCCCCGCGGGGGCTGGACGTCACATGTACGCCTCTGGCGTCGGCGCATACTTCCTCCGTCTTTTTCGCGTTCCTAAGTGCGTGCCATTTGTAGCAGAAAGCTACAAGATTCCTATAGTTGCCCGCTGCGCTCACCAAGTCCGGGTAGTAAACCGGACCTTCCTCCGCTCGTTGTATCCCCTCCATCATCTTCTTGCGTGCATCATCATACAACGGACACTCCCAAAGTGCGTGGTGCCTATCTTCCACTGCTGCACCGCACTCGCAACTACTGTCATCCCTCAGTTTCAGTCTGCTCAATCTACCATTAAAACAGCCATGCCCGGTGAGGATCTGTGAGACCACATAATTCGGCTCTACCCATGTGGCCTCTAACCGTTCCCTGATGTCCGGGAAAAAGTCATACAGCTCCCTTCCGTCCGCGCTGGAGTCCCACCTCCGCTGCCATTGGGCGACGACGTCGTCCCTTATCCGCTGCCGGGCTCCGTCCAGCTCATCCTCCTTCCGACGGGCGTCATATTCCCTACCGGCTCGGGCCACCTCGAGGTCTGCCGGCAGGACACCCGCAAGTACCGGCAGGGCAGCAGAACTGGTCGTTCTGTAGGCCTTTGTGAGCAATATAAGTGCTGGCCGCTGAGTTCTGATTAGTACGCTGCGGACAGCGTACTGATCGACTCGATGGTAGGTAGCGGCGGGTTAGTGCAAATTAATTAATGTCCGTAATGTATAATTTGGACGGCTGAGCATTCTCAGGCTACCTGTAAACTCATAAGTTTACAGGTAGCCTGAGTATGCTCAGCCGTCCACGTCACGCTTTGAAACAGCTGACTTGTAGCGAGATTTAAAAATAATTTTCCCGCCAGCGCCGCTCGGGAAGTTCTGCAATAAAAGTTTGGCGCCGCTAAACTTTCGGCTCTACCCATGTGGCCTCTAACCGTTCCCTGATGTCCGGGAAAAAGTCATACAGCTCCCTTCCGTCCGCGCTGGAGTCCCACCTCCGCTGCCATTGGGCGACGACGTCGTCCCTTATCCGCTGCCGGGCTCCGTCCAGCTCATCCTCCTTCCGACGGGCGTCATATTCCCTACCGGCTCGGGCCACCTCGAGGTCTGCCGGCAGGACACCCGCAAGTACCGGCAGGGCAGCAGAACTGGTCGTTCTGTAGGCCTTTGTGAGCAATATAAGTGCTGGCCGCTGAGTTCTGATTAGTACGCTGCGGACAGCGTACTGATCGACTCGATGGTAGGTAGCGGCGGGTTAGTGCAAATTAATTAATGTCCGTAATGTATAATTTGGACGGCTGAGCATTCTCAGGCTACCTGTAAACTCATAAGTTTACAGGTAGCCTGAGTATGCTCAGCCGTCCACGTCACGCTTTGAAACAGCTGACTTGTAGCGAGATTTAAAAATAATTTTCCCGCCAGCGCCGCTCGGGAAGTTCTGCAATAAAAGTTTGGCGCCGCTAAACTCCGGGTAAGCAGCGTCGAGCGCGAGCGATGGAGGGAAGATTTCCCTATAACTTATAACGGTCGTGTGCCATTTAGCCTCTTTCTACAACTCCTCTTAATACCGGACGAGAAAAAGCTTTTCCATAGCGCACTGAGCGACTTTGAGCTTACAAACCAAAGATTAATTTACTTTAATCGCAAAGTGCAATTTGCTATTAACCGTCGTGGAGTCTACTAACCCTGAGAATGCCTTGTTTTGGGGCGAAACACGTGTTGGTTTGATGTTGGTGTATGTATTCATTGATTGCGTGTGGGAGGGAGGGAGGTGCTGCGTGCATGAAGGTATACATATGTCACAGGAAAATAACAAGAACCGCAAGTTTATAAATTTCCTAGGAAATTTTAGGAAATTTATAAACCTTCGTAGGATTCTAAACGAGAGATAAATTGTATTATTTTACGCCCACATTTTCGCAAATTGATAAACTTACCGAACTGACGCGTAAAATAATAAATAAGCAACATTTGTTGACGAACTGAAATTTACCACAGAGCTACGAAATTTTTATAGTGGCGATGACCAAAATAGTAAGAATTACTACTTACATAAACTTTTAAGTTTCAATTTCCTTAAATAAATAATTTCTAATCTTGTCAGATAGTAAGCGGGGGGAACGGGGGGCCACAGGCCCCCCGGAAAAAAAAGGGGGGCTCGGGGGGCGAAGCCCCCTGCCAAGAAAAAATGACACAATTAACTCCAAATTTTGTTAGGTTAGGTTCAGGTTTTGTCTATGATTATTTACGCAAAAAAAGGAACCCCGCTTGCGGGGTTCCGTCGACATTTATGACAGAGTCCGACTTGTCTCACAAGAAATAAAATTCCTATTATTATTATACAATTTGTTTTATTTAATTCCTTCAATCAAAGCAAAAGTAATTTAATTTTTCATTACTATTTAAGTACCTACTGTTTTGTAATCGAAACTGATAAAGTTACAGTTTGGCAAGTCTGATTGTACCTAAGTCTATGAACACAAGCATTGCCACTGTCAACATTGACCAATCAGAGAGCAGTGCGTTATTTGCCTTATTTTAAAGAAGCGTAAAATTAAAAGCTCTTTTGTGATTGGTCAAACCGTTTTGAATCTTACGGATTGATATCCGTTAGTTTATAAATTTACCAAGAGACGTCGCAAATTGATAAAGGACACGTTTATCTTTCCATACAACTTGGGCCATGAGATGTACCTCGGGAAAAAAAATTGGTTTTTGGAGAAAAAAATGCGTTATTTTATTAAAAAAATAAATTAGATTTTTTACTGCATTTGTACCACCTAAAATTAACTTTAAAAGATAATTTATGTATTGCAACACTGCAAGTTATGGCAATCTAATTCAATCTATCATAACATTGCGTTTCGGTTGTTACTAAATCTGTAATTACTCTATACCCATTTATAAAATATACAATAAGCGCATTGTATTAACTACCTTAAGAAACAGAATCATATTATCCTATATTGATTTAAATATTCTATTAATTATCATTAAAGGCTAATTTTTTCTTGAAATCGTTTTTAAACTAGTAATAATTTGTAAATTGAATACAGATTAATAGATCTATAATGTGTGACTGACGTCTGTCACTAAAACTGAAGTTGGCAAATGACATAAACAGGGCAGAGTAGTTACCACGTAGTATCCCTTATTAGTTTGTGGTTACTGCTATGTGAAGTTTTGTGGTACGAAATGTTGTATTTTTTATTATTTTATTACAAGCTAACTATAAGGATTCTAAAAATAATTGATCGACCATTAGTTTTAGTATATTGTAAGGAATTTTTACCAATACTTTGTACCTCGGTACATCGTTTGGCCCAAAATTGATCGTCTCCTTTGCGAAAATGTGGGCGTAAAATAATACAATTTATCTCTCGTTTAGAATCCTACGAAGGTTTATAAATTTCCTAGGAAATTTATAAACTTGCGGATCTTGTTATCTTCCGGTGACACATACACCATCATACGGTTTTGTTCGCGGATTATTGCAAAGTAGATTAATCTTTGGTTTGTAATAATGGAGTTCCGCAAAGTAACGCCTGATACAATTAATTGACTTTGAGCTTGTGAAGATCGACGGTAAAGGACGTCTCGGATGTAGGTACAGGTCATTACTGGCAACATGCTGCTCGAACACTCATCTTCAGGCGCTGAGGTAGGTTAAAGCCAAATCTTACCAACGCTTTATCTCTCAGGGCCAATTCATCATAAAAGACCAGTATGAAATCTTGTTTATTTTATAACCTTTTCAGGTGACAGAACTTTTACACAGAGAAAGTAATATTACAGTTTGCTTTTATTCAACTTCTAGAACGATGTTAGGCAATGATCATAGATTAAACGAAAAACTGAGTTCCTTGTATAGTAAAGATTAAATCTTTACTATACAAGGAACGATAAAATCTTTACTAACAATTCAGAGTAACGTCGCCACTATAACATCAATAACTTGATTTTACTTTATTATAAATAGCGGACGCCCGCAGCTTCGCTTGCGTAGAATTAGACCCATTAACGACGTTTTCCCTCGATCGGGTTGCCCACTTGACTTCAAAAACGGCAAAGTTTCATAATAACTTTGCACCCCCGTTTTACCCCCTTAGGGGATGAATTTTCAAAAATCCTTTCTTTGTGCTCCCCTACGTTATAAAAGGAATCCCTGTGCAAAATTTCAAGTTTCTAACCCTTATAGTTTAGGCCCTGCGTTGATATGTCAGTCAGTCAGTCAGTCAGCTTCTCCTTTTATACGCTGACGTTATACGTGGACGCTCGCAGCTTCGCTCGCGTGGAATTAGACATTCACTAACTTCAAAAACGGCAAAGTTTCATACTAACTTTGCACCCCCGTTTTACCCCCTTAGGGGGTGAATTTTCAAAAATCCTTTCTTAGTGCTCCCCTATGTTATAAAAGGAACCCCTGTGCAAAATTTCAAGTTTCTAGCCCTTATAGTTTAGGCCCTGCGTTGATATGTCAGTCAGTCAGTCAGTCAGTCACCTTCTCCTTTTATATATATAGACTAGAACGATAAGTGTTTTCGGGTCTTGGTCATCATATGGAATTTATATTGGACGAGTCCTTGTAAGCTCGATGGGTTCATAATATCCTAGTACCAACCAACCATCGCTAAATGCATGTTGACAATCGTGTTGTCTAATTCCGCAAATAGATTCCCATCCATTCGAGTCACGCTCGTTCGCAAACAGACGTCAACCCGAAGCACAATCCCGAAGTTACTTCGCAAATCGCTACACACGCGAAGTTGCGAAGCTAATTGGGCCGCGGCCAGCGAAGCATTCTGCGCAACTACTCACTTCTCGCTGATATTAATCGACCCGGAATGATACGGGCTTATTAATTTGAGTACTTACGAAGCGGATTTGGGGTTGCAACTTAGGTACCAGTTTCGCTACAACGTCGCAGGACCACTGTTGGGCACCGTTTCAGAACAGGTCACAGTTAACCACGCTGGCCAAGTGCAGATTGGCACACTTCATTAGCCTTCATATCTTTGGAATTTGGTTTGACGACCCTGCGGCGGCGGTTGATATTTTGTTGATATAGCTTAGTTCTGCTATAAACTACACGGATTTTTAGAAAATCATTTGTCATTTGTCTAGAGCATACTCCACCACGCTGCTCCAATGCGGATTGGTGGAGGAATTTGTGGCCAATCTAGTGTCGAATGTTCTCAAGCCACCCGAAGGTCTTCGACAAGGCTTAACGACTGTTTCCACCATTAAAAGCAACTGGGACCGACGGCTTTACGTGCCCTTTGAAGCACGGTAGCGTCCATGAAATTTTGCCACAAGCGGTCACCCATTCACAAACCGACGACTTTCGATCACATTGAATCGACGCGAGTCATTGGACTATGGACGCTACGAAACGCTCCAGCAGTGGCCATCAACAGGAAAATGTGTGCGAAGATTCAATTCACTAATTCGCCGCAACTCAGTCACAGGAAATATAATCCCGAACTTATTGCGAGCACATATCGCTACAGATACGCCAAGTAACAAGTTGTCCCCTGATAGGACGCCGGCCAGCGCGGCGGAGAAGTTGATGGGAATGGGGCGGCGATTCCCTGATGCTCGTATTTATGAGTCAGTATTGTTAATATGTAGCGTCCATAGCCCAATGGGTCGCGTCGATTCAATGTGATCGAAAGAGTTAAGCAACGACGGGCGCGGTCGGTTTGTGGATCGGTGACCGCTAGTGGCAAAATTTCATGGACGCTATCGTGCTTCGGAGGGCACGTTAAGCCGTCGGTCCCGGTTGTTTTCAATGCTGGAAACAGTCGTTAAGCCTTGTCGGAGACCTTCGGGTGGCTTGAGAACATTCGACACTGGGTTGGCCACTAACCCCTCCACCAATCCGCATTGGAGCAGCGTGGTGGAGTATGCTCTAGACCTCCCGCAGAAGTGTCTGTAGGGGAGACCCGTGCCCAGCAGTGGGACGTCTATGGGTCGCAGCGATTGTTAATATGCGATGCTAAATTAATCCGGGATTACCATGTAGAAGTGGTAGCGGTAGGCCAGTCGAAGAACCTTTGAAACATGCGCAAAGAATGCTGTCAATAGCGTTTGGTGGAACTTATACAAACATCCGTTCGTCATTAACACCTATCGTAAGTCAACTATAAATCACAAATTAAATTGGGCTATGGACGCAAATAAATCTAATATAATAATCTAATATATAAAATTTCCGTGTCACAATGTTTGTTGCAGTAGGTACTCCTCCGAAACGGCTTTACCGATTTTTACCAAAGTTTATATGCGTATTCAGTAGGTCTGAGAATCGACTAACATCTATTTTTCATCCCCTTAAATGTTAAGGGTAGTCCATCCCAAATTTTTTTTTTTTAATTTTTAGATAAATTTTTATTTTTGTATTTTTTTATGATACAACATTAGAAAATACATACAACCCTGAATTTTCAACCCTCTACGATCAACTAAAAATTATTTATATGGCAAAACAACGTTTGCCGGGTCAGCTGGTCTTAATATCTATATATATAAAAGGAGAAGGTGACTGACTGACTGACTGACTGACATATCAACGCAGGGCCTAAACTATAAGGGCTAGAAACTTGAAATTTTGCACAGGGGTTCCTTTTATAATGTAGGGGAGCACTAAGAAAGGATTTCTGAAAATTCACCCCCTAAGGGGGTAAAACGGGGGTGCAAAGTTAGTATGAAACTTTGCCGTTTTTGAAGTCTTTAGACGGGTAGACGTCGTTAATGGGTCTAATTCTACGCGAGCGAAGCTGCGGGCGTCCACTAGTAGGTATATATTTCTTGTGTACGTGTGTATGACAGTGAACTCCTCCTAAACGGCTGGATAGATGTTGATGAAATTTTTTGTGTGCGTTCAAGGGGATTCGAGAATGATTTAGATTCACAATTTGGTCCACTGGAAAATGTTTTTTAAACGTTGTTTTTGTTTTACATTTACATGAAGTGTCGCGTCACTTTGACATTTCATATGGCAGAACAACGTTTGCGGGGTCAGCTAGTCTAAAATATAAAAAATTACATACTAAATGTGAGTAATTTATATTAACTGAAAATGCACATCACTTAAAAATGTACTTGGCTTCTAATCCAGACCTGGAGCCGAATCCTCAACCACTAAGCTATCGCGGCGTTAGTCAAAGCGCCGGTAATGTATCGCTATTGAATAGTTCTTTTCTCGCTTCGAGTTTCCGATCCACGGGGAGGATGGGAAACTCGGCGGGCTAGAAGTGTTTATGTCATAAATAACCCATGATCGATGGTTAGGGCGGTGATTGACTGGCTCGCTCGCTGCTTGCCAACAGGAGCTATAGAGATATAGAGATATAGGGTACATCACGGCGAGCAACAATGATAAAATTGAGCAATGATGACACATCAATTTCTTGGTCCACTGGAGATCCTAACATAGGTACCTACCTATATTATATGCAAAAAAGCAAGCTCTCTCTGTTTCATCTACTCTGCCGTATCGTGTTTTATATTCAAATGTTCGAAATACGAAATTCACCTTGAGAAAGATCGAGAATCTTAATTGTACCTTGAATTCGTCTAGAAAGGTAACCAATCAGGCGCGAGTATTATTGCGTAGATGTACGTTTAAAACGATAGTTAATTGGTTAGTTATAGTTGGTTCTATAGTTTTAATTAGTAATAGCACAGTTAGACTTGTGACTAAGAGTCTCGTTCCAAGTCGGCCACAGATTCTGATGTGTTGCACCTTTGAGAACTAAGATAATTACTTTTTTAATTTTAATTAATTAGGTAATTACTCCTTTCCGGCCGGAACACAACTGCTGTAAAATCAATTTAATAATGATAGATATGCTATTAAGTACCGTGCCGGGTGGTGGCACTGCCCCGGACCAACTCTATACAAAACCTATATAAACAGGTAGACTCTACCTCATATAAACCTTTCTAGTAAAATATACCTAATTGCTGTTTTATACGGCAGTGCCCCGGGTGAAGCCAAAACAGAACCTACTCGTATTTCAGGTTATACACATATCCTTAAGGTTTGATAATAATCGCGCGCCAATCCACAGATAATTAAATCTGTAAATGCTAGCTATAAAATTTCGACGAAAAACGATATTTTTTATGGATACAAGATAGCAAACGAGCTTGCAGCACCGCCCATCCGCTGCCGCACAAGACAACTGATTTTGAACAAGACTCAATTAGGGACTGGGATGGTTATTCCAATTAGTTGAGAGAGTTAACTAGAACATAAGTTGGTCAGTTCGTTAGTAGGTATGGGACTGGGGACTGTTAGTGTTAGTTACTCATGTTAGTTGGCGTTAGTAATTCCAGTTAGTACTTGTTAGTAGGAGTCTTGTTCTAAGTCAGTTACAGATATGTTGCTACGCTTGAGGACTAAGATAGTCGCTTCTAAAGAAGTGTAAACGGAAACCACACCTTTCCAACCGGACCATAATTGCTTAACAATAATTATCACACGGCTGAAATGGTACTAGGCCTGCCACGGTTGGCAGGCGGTGGTATTGTACTATTATGGAATCAATTAGGTTTCATATAAAACATATTTGGTTCCCTATAAGCTCTACCACCTACACGATACGATATCTACGTGTATCTAAATATAAGTAATATCTAAATGATAATAACTCGTAAATGAGTCGACAAATGAGAGCGGAGATCGCACGCGAAGCCAGTAAAAAAAGCTTTTGATGTCAGCGTCACCCCATCCATCCCATCCGCCGCTCAATAAACATTTAGGATGTTTCGAGAATTCTCCGCGAGACGCTCGCAAGCAGCCGTTTGAGAGTCGTCAATGAGGCGCGCGGCTCAAACGGGCTGTTCCTAATGCGCGCAACTCGTTCGCTGGGTAATGAGCGATGCGCGAACGGCAAACGGGCGGTAAGAACGCGGCGGTTTTTAACTGATGCATTGATTCTCAATTTATACGATGCGTAAAGGTTTTTTAAAATTCTCTCGCATCTTTATTTGGGGCAGTCTCAGGTCTCTCACGGCGAACTTAGGTGATCGATCTTAGTTAAGCAACGTCGGTTCTGGTCGGTATGTGATCGACTGCTTGCGGCAACACATCCGTGCATCGGAGAGGTACCGAAATTTTATGCTGTACATATCATTTCAATTCGTTATATAAAGGTTAAATAGAAGCGAAATTAAATAGAATAGAATAGAATAGAAAGAATTTTATTTGCTAAAATATAAAAAAAATTATAGCAAATGGGTCTGCATTCAGCCCAGTTGCGACATAAAACCGCAACACTGATTTTCAGTACAGCCTGTTAAGTAAAGGTAGCTCGAACTGTAATAAAGGACTGCCGTTGGTCTAGTTGGTGCAATGCACATCTCTGCCTACCCCTTGATGTTATGTTGTAATTAGAACTGGAAGGATTTTGATTATTTCTATCAAAACAGGAGGCATTGCACAGGATTATAATTATTCACAGTCATAACGCCACAGGATTTTATAGATAAACTAGTGGACGCCCGCAGCTTCGCTCGCGTAGAATTAGACCCATTAACGACGTCTACCCGTCTAAAGACTTCAAAAACGGCAAAGTTTCATACTAACTTTGCACCCCCGTTTTACCCCCTTAGGGGGTGAATTTTCAGAAATCCTTTCTTAGTGCTCCCCTACATTATAAAAGGAACCCCTGTGCAAAATTTCAAGTTTCTAGCCCTTGTAGTTTAGGCCCTGCGTTGATATGTCAGTCAGTCAGTCAGTCAGTCAGTCAGTCAGTCAGTCAGTCAGTCAGTCAGTCAGTCAGTCAGTCAGTCAGTCAGTCAGTCACCTTCTCCTTTTATATATATAGATTCTGTATTATTGGTTTTATACGGAATTTGTAAAATATTTTTAATCATTGTAACAACTCCATTGTTTCAAAAAACCCTCAAAGATAATGGGGGATCCAACGCCATGGTCGTCATTATTACTCCAGGCTTGTCACATCAATTACGGGCCCATGAAAAGGAAGAATGGTGCGAAAAATACGTATCATAACATGACAGGAGGGAACCGTCACGGGGATAAACTTGGTGATTTTATTAGGAAACTTCGCATAAAGCCGCCTCGCCGACGTTTACTTAGTAATGAAATTCCAGCCATTTAGAATTAATTATAAACTTTGTCGAGTGCAATGCTTGCTTATCCGCTGTCGACTGCTTGTCGTGTTAACATGGAAATGTATCTTTGTTAAACTTCACGACCCTATGTTTCGTTGGATCATCATTGCCTTAGCTCATAACTTTCCTAGTACTGCGGGACTCTCATTACGTCAATAATTATTATCATTATATATTTAGATAAGTATCACAATTATAAATATAAATATTTTATAATACATTCTCACACACGGCCATCTGACCCCAAATGCGCTAGCCTGTACCTACTAGGGGTGACATAGACTGATATACATTCATAGATATTTTGAATACATACTTAAATAGATATTAACATCCAGACAAAAGTTTTGCAAAAGGCTGTCTTATTGCTTTGAACTATTTTTTAAAATAAGTGATACAATAACATTAATGAAAAAAAACTAATGTTAAATTATAATAATACTAGTGGACGTCCGCAGCTTCGCTTGCGTGGAATTAGATATAACAATAGTTTACACATTAATCGTTTACACCTAGTAATATTATATAGCCTATGTCACTCATTCAAGATGAAGCTTTCTAATGGTGAAAGAATGTTTGAAATCGGTCCATTAGTTTTTATCTGAAAACATTACAAACACATATTTCCTCTTTATAATATTAGTATATATAAATTTTATTTATTATTGGTACAACCTTCGGGTGTACCAATTGATGGTACAGTCGATCGAGGGTGGTATCCGCCCCGTGTATCATAATCACAACTCATTGTAATGTCTCGAAGAGACCTGTGTCCCCACGCAAGCTTCCGAATTACCGGGTCCACATCTGGACCCGCGAAATTTAAAGACATACAAAATAATAATAATGTAAAATTAATAATAAGTTATTAAAATGTTCGTAGTCAGTAGTAGTAGTAGAACTACAAATATTTAAACTATCATATTGTAACAGCTAAGAAATTAAAACTAATAATAGATATTAAAATTTATCACCGGTAATTCATATAGCAAAAGTTGTAGTTCTAAACGTTTACATAACATTGAATCTACCGGTAAATTCGAATGCAAGCAAAAAGTTTTGCAAACTTTCGTAATAACGGCACGGCCAGCCTTGCAATGTTTGTCTGAAAACTAGCGTAATTACACTAATGCCATTGTTATAAACCGCTGCCATTAGCAAGCACCAGTCGAATTGAGGCTATTTGACAAGCGTATTTTAGCGGTGACTGACTATGACAGCTGCGTGTTTAACTAAGTAGGAATTACACACGTAAACTGGATCTACGCCAGACTATATCATCCGGGATATTTTGTACTTTGTTATTACATTACAAAGATAATAAATTGATTGTTTTTAAGCATGAACATATAATGTTTCAGAAGGTACAGGACCGGTCGGCGTGGTGTCGTTTAGGAGAGGCCTATGTCCAGCAGTGGACCTCAAAAGGCTGATGGATGGATGGATGATATAATGTTTACCATAATTTGTCGGGAAAATTGCATTGTTCTGATGTCAAAAATTGTGAATTTATGGTCAAATACCAGTTTCAAATATGTACATCAAAAAAAGAAAAGAAAAAAAAAGAAATAAAAGCTTTTCTTTCTTTCTTTCTTTAGTTACATAACATAAAATCTCACGCCAGTCAGCCATTGGGTTAGGCTGAGGTCAGACCGCCAAGAGGTTCGGTTCAAACGTAGAGAAGCTCTTACCGACCTTCAAGACAGGCAACGCACAGGTGATCCTCCTGGTGTCGCGACGGTGACCACTTACCATCAAGGCATACTCATACGGATGTTCGTATAACCGCCTTTCCTTGCCAAACACGCCCACATAATGATTATACGTTGGAAGTAATTGTTTTTATTTATACAATAAAATTAAGTTCGAGTGCTTTTTTTTCCAATAGGTGGCTATCACCTCCATATACGACATCAAGGCGCGGTGGTGACTGAGCCTGATTCCTGAACTGCGGATCCCTAGTTCGAGTCCCGGCCGGTGCAGTTATTTATTTCACATATGAATATTTATAGGTACTTGATCCCGTGATGTCAAATAGTGATGTTTTCGGTGTGTTCACCGCTCGCATCACAGACCTACCGCGGAGGTGAGTGGGTAAGCGTTTTAATAAATATAGAATTACCAAGCATTTTTTTAAAAACCGCTGGTCTATGCCGCCAGATAATGAGCACTTGGAACCAACCGACCGTGTGACGCCGCAAGACGGCCCGTTTGCTTCACACATTACACCGCCAACCGCTCTCACATATTTGAACCCTGCCACATGATGTGAGTAACCCTATCTTTATTTGGAAAGATAAACTTGAGAGTTTCAACTCAACCATATATTATTGTACAATTTGGAAACCTTTTAAAGGAACAAGGAACATCAGAAGCTAAGCACCAACGAAACGCGAGACTCGATTCGCGAAACTTCAAAGGCTCTGTATATCGTACATGTTTCCTTATGCATGCCAAATTGAACTCAATCAATATTTCAATCCATATAATCAAATCCATTATATCAAGATTTCTTGTTAGTACAAATGATTAATTCCTGTTTTCATTTTGTGCATGCGATGAACACACCGAGGCGAGATGCTGAACAGCTCAAAGTTAACCCTAAACCAGTCCATCGCAACCAAGCTACGAGCCAGTTTAGCGAAGGTTAACCACCGTAACCAGGTTACGGGCAGCTTGAAAGTGTTTCCCGTCAGCAACTGCGCACGTACCGCACGCCACGTTTCTGGATCCGCCATTATTCGATTGTCCCGCGTCACTAACGCCTGTCTGCATTGCCGCCTGTCTTCATTGCCGCCTGTCTTCATTGCCGCCTGTCTTCATTGCCGCCTATCTTCGTTGTCACCTGTCTTCGTTCCGCTTGTCTCATTGGAAGTCGTACAATCAAGGATTACGGTTAGTTAGGTACGAAGCGTTCGTGGCCATATCATTCGCTTCGATCGTATGTGATACAAACCGTCGGGCGCGGTCGATATGCATAATTTTTTACGGGTTTTACGGGTGCCCTGTTCACGTGCCTCCGAGCGCACGGTAAACCGATTTTCCCGGTTGTTTTCAATTTTATGACCAACGTTAGGCTTTCGGTGGCTTGAAAATATTGGACTCGACTAGCCACTAATCCGTTCTCGCGCAGCGTGGTGCACTACACTCCAAACTGTCCAGACCTAGAGCTCAGCTGTTGCTGTAGAGAAGACCCATGCCCAGCAGTGGGACGCCTGTTGTATTGTAGTGTAGCAGTACTTAGCTAGCTTATCATTCGGTACAGCGTGACAGTTGAAGCTGTGGCTGAACTTCGGCTTCTCATTCGAGTGGAGCCGCATTCAATTCCAGCATGTCTTAAATGTGCGCGTTTCAAGCATCGATTCTCAGATCAAATCTTTGGTTTTAAGCAAATTAAACGTATGTTGAGAAGGTGAAAGGAGCTAAAAGAAAATTTCATTTCATTATCTTTGGATCTTGATAAAATTGATTGTTAAAAAATTGATTTGTTATTAATTAGTTAGTAGATATGGAAAGAATATTCCTCTTATCTCTGGACCAGAAATAGTGCTCCGGCGCTCCCGCCTGCAACTAAAAGACGTCTGATGACTCCTTGGGGCGTTGCTGAGTGACCCTGACGACAGAGCCGCGGGTCCCGGGTTCGAATCCCCGCCAGTTATTGAAACCATGCATCTGAGCAGCGTGTTCAATTTGACATTTCATACGACTATTATACTAAGAGCTTTCAAGAGCTTGAAATCAAGACAACATTTAAACGAAGAATGCAAACGAAAGTCTATTTACTCCAACATGTGTTGTTATGACGTGTTTAAAATGACGAGATGAGTAACGATTTAATTTCTTAATTACCTGTTAAAGACCAATTAGCAGCAAATTATTACGAACAACACTTCGCACTTGATTGAAGCCAAATCGAAAGCGTTGTAAGCATGTTTCTCATCAGCAGTGATCCTTGTACCTGCGAGAGTTTAATTGTCAGCTGGTTTACTGCTAATCTAAACGCGACTGTATCTCACCGACTTAGTGTTAGTATTAGTACGCGTCTCGAATCTAAAGGACTTCGGAGACAATCGCCATTAAACGCTTCCGGATTTGCGGATCCGATCGCAGGATCCGAGTGACGGGGGTTTAATTAGGTGTGGGGGATCCGGAACAGAAAGAGAAAGATCTGGAGGAAAACGGAATTGTTGCAGGTTGATCGACTTTGGTAGTACGCCGCAGGAAATTGTGGAATGGCTTTCTTCTGAGGATTTCTGGGAATTCTTCATGAAAGATAAGGATAAAATGTAGAAGAGATGGGATAAGATATGGCAAGAGAAGAGAAGAAGCTTCTCAGCTCTAAGGCATGACAGTCGTGACACGAAGTTCTAATATATCCGAAATCTGTATTTTTTACCCATATGGTAAAATGTTACAACGCCAGATATTGGCACTATTATAGCGGTATCCCATCAAACCAGCAGTTTCCACAGGACTGAAGGATCAGTCTCAACTGATTGAAAAAGTAGTTTGATTAGTTTGGGGGGTTTGCTTCCCTGTCTGTGTGTCTGCCACTGTATTTATCTACTCAATATCAATTGGTAACCTCTTACAGCGTGATCAACCTCATTTCTTACGTTCTTCCGCGGTTCTTGAGGTCATATTTTGTGCAACTACCACCACAAAACTTTCATTGCCCCCCTGTGGGGTCGGGTCCTCTCGATATTGCTGGGATTAGGCTACCACTAAGGATATAGTCAACCGCGCTGTCCAAGTGCAGATTGGCAGACTTCAAATGCCTCTTAGCACAATATGGAAAAAACTCTCATGCACCACAATGTTATTCTTCAGTGTTACAGTAGGTGCCATTTGATAGCTAGTGGGTGCCTCTGTAATATGTTTTGTCAACGTCACGTAACATGGAGAACGAGAACGAATACAAAGTGTTGTTTGTTCGGAAACTTCACTTCTGTTCACTAGAAGTCAGCGGTGCCTGTGATTTGAGTTCGTGCCTCCGCGTATCGACCCACGATATTTACAGCCAGCGGAAGAAATATTATTGTGCCGCGAACTTCTGATAGCATAATGGTGATGGATGGCTCGGCCGGCGCTGCAGATAGCCGTTGATTTATGCTCCTTATCCCGATCTCAGGTAGCTGCCGCTTTTCCGATCACTTTGTTTTTCGCGAACTCCGTTACTCATCTCTGATTGTCTTAGCGGTGGCAAAACGTTTCTTGAGGCGCGAATCAATATTTCGCTCGTTCGAAAACATGTTGTTGGATGTTGCCATAAAGATTACGTTATAAAAAATAATCAATCGATTTAACTGGTAGATATAAACAAATCAGTCTTTCTTCTCAATAAATCTTTTTTGGGTAGGTATATATACCTAAGCTTTTAACATTTATTATTCGCATAAAGTCGACGCGCGAGAAAGTGTCTACGTGTATAAATAATTGATGCAAGGAGGATTTCCTTAGATTTGTACTGATTTTTGTTCTTGATGTTGTTTTGTAGAAATTTATAACGAGCAGTCATATAGCTCGAAGTAGCAACAAGATGGCTGTTTCCGAATTCGCTACGATGCCACATACAGACAGATAGTCACATAGACACAGGCACGGCAAACTAATAACACCCCTCTTTTGCTTCTATATAGCCCAATGGCTCGCGTCGATTCAATGTGATCGACAGCGACAGCGTTAAGCAACGACGAGCGAGTCTATAAATATTTTAACTGTCAACACATTTATGAAAATATTAGCTATCCATACTATCCATACTAATATTATAAATGGGAAAGTGTGTTTGTTTGTTTGTCCGGCTTTCACGTCGCAACGAAGCTATTATATGGTATGGTTTTTGTGTGTGGAGATAGTGAGGAGGGTGGAGAGTGACGTAGGCTACTTTTTACCGCGGTAAAACATCCCCATGGAAAGATATCGATGTTTTGATATTTTCTAGATATTTAGTTCCGGATGTTGTTAATAGATGGCGTTAGTAAAATTCATTTGCAAGTTCTGAATTTCGCTAACAAATTATACACTATACAAATGTGTCATGATAAACAACTCATTGTTAATTTCCTTTGACCACGCGGGCGGAGCCGCGGGTATAAGCTAGTGAGTATATAGTTAAAAATCATAACAAAAAACAGTGTAGGTAATCTTTTATACAAGATTTAAAGATAAATTAATTGTTCCCAGGTCTAGCCTAAGAAAAGTAACCAAAATCTCATGGGAAACTGTGTTCGCTTCTACAATAAAATACCTACCTGAAAATATTACTTCTCTTCCAGAAATTTTTATTTAAATTTAACATTAAACAATAACTCCATAATGAACCTGCATTAAATTATCAAATTGATTTACAATTTGAAAAGAGTAACTACCGGCTAGATAAAAATGTAATGACGTTCATTAAGCGCATGCAAATAACATAATACTTAATATAATGAAAAATAATTGAATTTGAATCTGAATATTACAATTACGAACTGCGAAGTACTCTCACCCGCTGCACTTGACTAGATAAATTGCAATTGACTGCTGGCTTATTAGTTTGAAACTAGGCGAGTTGTTTTCAAGTGCTCGTCTAGAATGTTCTTCCTGCACCGTTGCTTAGATACAACCAGTTAATTTACACCGGTATTGATATTTTTTTTATTAAAACGGCAGTCTTAAAAATATTCATACTATCCCCTCGTCCACGATAGACCATAGACTCGTGTCGATCGTATGTGATCGATCGAGTTAAGCAACGACGAGCGGGGTCGGCTTATGGAATTTGTGGATAGGTCACCGTTGGTGGCAAACCTTCGTTAAGCCGTTTGTCCCGGTTGTTGTCAGTTGTAAAAATAATCTTTGAGCCATGTCGAAGATCTTCGGGTTGCTCGAGAACATTCGACGCTAGCTTGCCTACTAACCCCCCCACCAATCCGCATTGGGGCAGCGTTGAGCAGCGCGTGTGCTATAGATTGCAGCTGTGTGGGCGAGCCGCGCCCAGCAGTGGGCGGGATAGCGTTGTATCGAAGCTAAAGTGTACTATTATATCGTTCGCTAACCCGCTACAGACCTATTACAGTTACATCCGTTCCAACAATCGTAAATATAAACATTTCCATCGCAGGCATTAACCGCACAAAGAACTTTAGCAGGAATTAATTTACATGAAGAAAGAATTTCTCCATTATTTCTATTAGCATCTCCTTTCACGCCGCTAAAAGCTAAAAAACGTTAATTTCGAAACCATTTTGCTGTTACCTTGAGACTAGTATTTACCGGTGATAGTCGTCATTTCATGTCATAATAGCTGATGCTACCTGCGGCCGCGCAAGCTACGGAAGGTATAGACATACTGCACCATGCTGCTCCAGCGCGTGTTGGTTCTACTGTATTTATTTTAATGTCGCTTATAAACCGATTTTGGTGGTTCTTTTTGTGTTTGATACAATATACATCGAACTCCCATATAAATTTCATTCAAAAAAATTCTACCCTACGATCCGTACCTACCTCCTGACCTAAAAAAATTTATTGTGACTTCTGTTATCCATACTTCCATATCCATACTAATATTATAAATGTGAAAGTGTGTTTGTTTATTTATTTGTTTGTTTGTCCGGCTTTCACGTCGCAACGAAGCTATTTTATGGTATGGTTTTTGTGTGTGGAGATAGTGAGGAGGGTGGATAGTGACGTAGGCTACTTTTTACCGCGGTAAAACATCCCCATGGGAAGATATCGATGTTTTGTTATTTGCTAGATATTTAGTTCCGGATGTTGTTAATAGATGGCGTTTATTTAGCGAAAATTTAGTTAAGTAGTTAGTATAGCAGTTAAGTAGTTAGTATCTTTTAATCGTGGAACTGTCACTATTCATCCACCAATAAATGTGTCATGTATGATAAACAACTCATTGTTAATTCCCTTTGACCACGCGGGCGGAGCCGCGGGCAAAAGCTAGTATTGAAATATTTTTACAAATGCTACATATCTATTATTAATCATATTATTCACTGACACATACACACACATTGGGACAGACAGACAGTAAATTTGGAAAAAATATCTGTATCGATTACTTATCAACCCGTGAGTATTTTTTTTAATTTTATTCAATGAACATAGGCGGACTCGCTAGAGTTTTAATATATTTATAGTTCGGAAACTGTATTATCATTGTTTGAAATTAATAATGTGGTTTTAAATCAAGTTATAAAACATACTCACATCACAATTATACGCCACAAATGAAAACTGAGAAACTCACAATGAGCCCGACACCCACACAACTCACGAGCCGCCGTAGGGTCACAATGAGCCCGAACCTATTGAAGCAGAAATGAAATGAATCCAGACATTTATTTGCATGTGATATTTTATGTTCACTAGTTTTTAATTAATGGAGTGTTCCACCGACAGCGGCGATCGGTAAACTATGCGATATACTTTAAATTAATAAACGTCTCTAAATTAGTTATGTTTTATTTAAAAAATATAAAAACCACTTAATAGTTCAAAATTCATCAATATCAATTGATGTTGATGGTGATATCATTCATCGTCACCTTTCTTTGTCCCACTATTGGGCACGGGTCTACTCTCAGAATGGGAGGGATTAAGCTTTAGTCCACCACGCTAGCCAAGTGCGGATTGGCAGACTTCACATGCCTTGGAAAACGTTATGAAGAACTCTCAGGCATGCAGATTTCCTCTAAGTTATTCACCGTTATAGCAAGTGACATTTAATTTCTTAAATCGCACATAACTTAGAAAAGTTATTGGTGCGTGCCGGGGTTTGTAACCCGACCGTTCGAGTGAGAGGCGAGTTCGATAGCCACTAGGCTATCACCGTTTAGACCAGTGGAGATAAGATATAGGATAAGGAGATAATAATATGTATTATCAATGAAACCGTTAAATTTAAAAAAAAAAAAAGGTTTTTATAATTTTTATTTTTTTGCGTTGTCTTCGGAACCAAATGTGTGCCAAATTTCAGCTCGATAGCTTCAGTGGAAGTGGGTGAAATATTGATTGCAAGATTCCAGGACATACATACATACATAGATACATACATACATACGAGTGAAGTTAAATAAAAGCTTTTAATAAAAATGTCTGCTGCCTACGCAGTACGCAGCGGCGCGCCTCGCTGCCGTCAGGCCGCGGGCGCGGGAGCGCGCTGGTGTCGGCATAAACAAACCGTATTCACCAGCTTTTGATTAAACCCTTGCGTTTGATGGAAATAATTCTCGAACAACAAACGGGCGAGTATGCAAATAGTGCTGGACAGCTGTCCTGCCTCCGTTATAATGGATATTACGGCGCAGGACAAATTGCAGGACACGCCGGATTATAATTAAAAACAAATTGGCAAGGCGCAAGTTTGATTCGCGCTGTAAAATTTGTTTGTGAGCTTTTATTTAACTAAGCTTTTCTGCCTAAAAGTTAATGAATCTTGTCGTATAAGACCAGAGTACATTCTGTGTTTCAGGACATTCGCGAATAAGAGACACCAAGCCACCCTGACCACATATGGCAAGTCGTTTGTAGGTATACAGGGTGTCCCAGAATGAATGGATAATCCTTGAGTCCTGCACAGAACAGCTCTCCAGCGCTTAGAAAAAAATATCAAAAAAAATAAATTCCAAGTGATACCCAAAATATGATTTTTTTTAGAAAAACATACGTTATTTTTGCTTTACTTCACATTAATGTGCACAACTGCCACAAATTAATGAAATTCTTGGTGTTTTTGGTGTCATTTTATTCCTGATAGACCATACTACTAGAAATACATTAAATAATATAAGTATCTGTGATACTTTTTTTATAAAAAAAATAAGAACTTGAATTTTTAACATGAAATTTGATACCAAAATAATTTTGACATAGTTTGAGAGTGTTTCATGTAAAAAAAAAGTATGAAAACGTAAGTGTCCAGCTATTTTAAAAACATGCGCAGTTAATACAGATTAAAAAATGGTATAATACATCATTTTATCTAATACTACTACGAAGTTATTGCTATTGAGATGCAAAACGAGTAAATACGACTAAAATTAAAAAGTTAATGTCTTAATACATTTTAATAATAATAAAACATTTCAGGTGTCGCTGCGACCCATAGACGTTCCACTGCTGGGCACGGGTCTCCCCCACAGACACTGCTGCTGCGGGAGGTCTAGAGCATACTCCACCACGCTGCTCCAATGCGGATTGGTGGAGGGGTTAGTGGCCAACCCAGTGTCGAATGTTCTCAAGCCACCCGCACCCACTAGCGCTTACGCATCCACAAACCGACCGCGCCCGTCGTTGCTTAACTCTTAATTATTAACATTGAATCGACGCGAGCCATTGGGCTATGGACGCTACATTTCAGGTGTACATAACATCAATCTTTATTCACAACAGGTGTTCAATTCTGCCACCGATTCTAATACACGCTCGACATCTTCTTTTATAGGCTCTACTAAGAAACCGTGCGTAGAGTCATTCATTTATTTTTGAAGCGGCCTCTTGAACACGGCTGCGTAATTGCTCATTTGAAATTGTTTTCGAGTACACTTCTTCCTTTAGACAGCACCAGTAAAAAACATCCTGTCAGTTTAAATCTGGAGATCGAGGAGGCCACAGAATGGGACCCAAACGACCAATCCATTTGTTTGGATACGTGGCATTTAAATAAGCCCGGACGTTTGTACCATAATATGCAGGGCAGCCATCATTCTGTAACCAATGGGATTCCATTACCTCCTACGAAACAGTCGCTAAGCCTTGTCGAAGACCTTCGGGTGGCTTGAGAACATTCGACACTGGGTTGGCCATTAACCCCTCCACCAATCCGCATTGGAGCAGCGTGGTGGAGCATGCCCTAGGGCCAACCCAGTGTCGAATGTTCTCAAGCCACCCGAAGGTCTTCGAAAAACCTCCCGCAGCAGCAGTGTCTGTGTGGGAGACCCGTGCCCAGCAGTGGGACGTCTATGGGTCGCAGCGATACCTGAAATGTTTTATTATTATTAAAATGTATTAAGACATTAACTTTTTAATTTTAGTCGTATTTACTCGTTTTGCATCTCAATAGCAATAACTTCGTAGTAGTATTAGATAAAATGATGTATTACACCATTTTTTAATCTGTATTAACTGCGCATGTTTTTAAAATAGCTGGACACTTACGTTTTCATACTTTTTTTTTACATGAAACACTCTCAAACTATGTCAAAATTATTTTGGTATCAAATTTCATGTTAAAAATTCAAGTTCTTATTTTTTTTATAAAAAAAGTATCACAGATACTTATATTATTTAATGTATTTCTAGTAGTATGGTCTATCGGGAATAAAATGACACCAAAAACACCAAGAATTTCATTAATTTGTGGCAGTTGTGCACATTAATGTGAAGTAAAGCTAAAATAACGTATATTTTTCTAAAAAAAATCATATTTTGGGTATCACTTGGAATTTTTTTTTTTTTGATATTTTTTTCTAAGCGCTGGAGAGCTGTTCTGTGCGGGGCTCAAGGATTATCCATTCATTCTGGGACACCCTGTATATGAATGAAAAGCTGACTGACGCCTGAGTATGTAAAGGACGATCTTGAATTATTGTACACTTTTTGTAAATGTATATTCGAGTTTGCCACTTCAGATGTGAGAAGAGGCCCTTGCCCAGCAGTGAGCCGCAGTGAGCCGCAGTGGGTTGTTCTAGAAGTAAATACATAAACATCATTTCATTTTCTAAAACTATATTTTCTAAAACATCTCTGAAACAATGACTACAATGGCGGCTCCGCGACAAACACATTTATTTGGAGATCGGTCTAACAGGTCAGAACAGGTCAGAGCAGGTCAGACTTGACAAAGTGTCATCGGCCGCTTTGTTCGCGAACTTGTTTCAACTTGTTTGTTTTGGGGAAACGCATTTCAAAATAGTGTCTAATGGACGACTGAAACAGGCGCTGCAAGAAAATGGATTTGGAATTTCTGTTTTTAAAACTGTGATTCATTTTTGTTCAGTAGAAACAAGTACCTACAGGAAAGTAAACAAATATATTTGGGGTAGGTACCTACTAGGTATTCCATATTTGGTTAGTTTCCGCTCATATGGAATTTTGTCGCATGTCCTACCGCAATTCGCTAGCTCGCTGCGACCCATAGACGTCCCACTGCTGGGCACGGGTCTCCCCCACAGACACTGCTGCGGGAGGTCTAGAGCATACTCCACCACGCTGCTTCAATGCGGATTGGTGGAGGGGTTAGTGGCCAACCCAGTGTCGACTGTTTTCAAGCCACCTGAAGGTCTTCGACATGGCTTAACGACTGTTTCCACAATTGAAAACAACCGGGACCGACGGCTTTACGTGCCCTCCGAAGCACGGTCTTATTTTCTCTTTCGATTCAAAAATAGAACTATTAACCTGACCAGTATCACCAGTGTCTGGTGGAGTCGTAAAGAAGAGTTATGTGTTTGAAACACTAGCTTTACGGCCGGCCGGCGGCTCTCGGCTTCACGAATAGCTCAATGTTATAATGGCGCAGTTAACGCAGCCTCCTACAGTAGACTAAGGTCCTTTAATTTTAGAGGAGATTCCATTATCTTGACGATTAGGAATAACAATAAAATATACACAAAAAGGAAAGGTACATAACATACTCCACTTGCCTTCGAATGCCTATGAAGAACCCTCGATTATATAAAGTGGTGAAAAATCCGTCATGCAGGTAAGATATATCTAATTCTAGTGGACGCCCGCAGGTTCGCTCGCGTGGAATTAGACATTCACTAACTTAAAAACGGCAAAGTTTCATACTAACTTTGCACCCCCGTTTTACCCCCTTAGGGGGTGAATTTTCAAAAATCCTTTCTTAGTGCTCCCCTACGTTATAAAAGGAACCCATGTGCTAAATTTCAAGTTTCTAACCCTTATAGTTTAGGCCCTGCGTTGATATGTCAGTCAGTCAGTCAGTCAGTCAGTCAGCTTCTCCTTTTATATACCTATATAGATTCCATAAACGTTTTGACGCAAACCTTAACAGATACCTACTTCCCGCCACGCTCGACACCCTCAACACTCCCTGCAAAGCTCTAATCCCCTGCCATCTTGATTCCGCCTAATCCCCAGTCTTAGCGGGTTCCAACAGACTGGCTGCCGCACGATAATTTCAATTTAACTCATGTGGGAACCTTAAAAGCTCCCCAAATTGTTCGAGACACCCGTCGGAGAGTGTTTGGCGCGCAATTAAAACACTGTAGGGCACCTCTTGGCAAATTAATTTAGCGGAAACGTTCCCCAACCATGATGCGTTGGAAGAAAAACATTATCGAGAAATGGCGCTGTCAGCGCTCGTGTTGCGTCGTGGCGCTTTGTCGTGCGTCGCGGCGCTTTGTCGTGCGTCGCGGCGCTTTGTCCAATTCAAGAGTTATTTATTTATTTATTTATTTATTTTAAGCTTCTTGTACACATGTACAAAGGGCGTACTTAATGCCGGGCGGCATTTTCCACCAGTCAGCCCTTGGTGATGGTTAAAGCTTGGTGGTAGGTGGACAGCTTAAAATTAAGCTTGTTTAAAACTTTGGTAAATTTAAAAAACAAACATACTTAAATTGTACATACATACATACATACATACATACATACATACATACATACATACATACATACATACAAAACATACATACATACATACATACATAGATACATACATTTACATACATACATACTATTATATTTACGTAACTAATATATATATAAACACATAAACAACTGATTTTAAAATTTGAAAACAAATACAAACATTTGCTAAAACTAATCAGCCTGGGCAGCAGAAAACATATGCTCACGTATTTTCCTCTTGAAGGACCATAAGTTAGTCGCTTTCCTAATTTCTTCAGGTAGGTTGTTCCAGTGTAGTATGGCCTGAATAGTAAAAGAGTAATGGAAAAAGCCAGATTTATGCGGTAGAATTCTAGCCCTTAAGTTCGTAGATGATCGAAGTACCCTGTCATGAGTGTCACAGACGTACTGAAAGTTCTCCTTAAGATATGGAGGGAAAGCTGAATTATTTAGGATGTTAAATAGAACATGGAGAATTCTGGAGTTCCGTCTTTGTCGAATAGGGAGCCAATTCAGTTGGCGACGATATTGGGAAACATGGTCATACTTGAGTAGGCCGAAAATATACCGGATATTATGTTAACATTAAAATTCTACTAACTATAAATAGCTGGACTATATCAACACCAACTAATAGGATGAACTGTCACTAACAGTCCCTGCCCTAATTCTCGTACTTTCTAACTGACCAACGTTTCAATAGACAACTAAAATATTTACAAATTAAACATGTCATCCAAAACCAGGCCTTGTGGCATTGTGCCCAGACCACTGGCAGCGGTGCCCACTGCATGGCAAGGATAAGTTTTTGGGCAAAAAAGGTGCTACCCTCCGGTCACCTGAATAGATACTGACCAAGTACCTAATCTTATACTACCTACCCTCACTTAGTGTTTACGAGGGTATCAATGTTGCTGTGTACACTTATTCGCTGTACATTGTTTTTTCCCAGGAATATCAGCCGGTCACCGCCACGGATGTATGTTGATTTGATTTTTAAACAAACACAGAAAAACTCTGCTCGTAATACTGAACGGTTTCCAAAGCTCCTATAAAGCCATTTTGCTCGTGCAAATGAAATTTGCTGCTTGTTACAAAAAAGTTTCGGCTTCATAGCGCGATAGAGCAACTTTTTGTTGAGCTCGCGTTAAATAAATATAAAAAATCGCTCGCACAAAACATGCTATTTTTAAAAGTTATTAGTTCTGAAGTTATTACATAGCAAACGAGAGCTGCAATTTATTTATTTATTTGTACGAGTAAATAGTAAACATTACAGATATAAATCTATGCGTTTACATAATTTAAACATAAAATTTGATAAAAAAAATCTTAATAAAAATGTTAGTATCGCGGCTACTTACGCTACAACTTACTTAATAATATAAGTAGAAAAGTGTGTTTGTCCTTCTTCGCCTCCTCAATGATGGATGCGGACGGATTATTTTGCATCGAAGTAGTGTCGACTTTTTATCCCGGAAAATTGCACCGTTCCCTTTGAAATGGACATAAACCTGTAATAATCGTTAGATTTTTAATCGATAATTAGCTCTCATGATGGCTATTTCGGATAATGATCGGCCGGACTGCGGGTGAAGCTAGATTTTGATTGATGGTAATCGTTGATAAACGCTATACTTATTAAAGTTTAAAGCATCCCTGAATGGTAGCAGAATTCCACGCGAGCGAAGCTGCGGGCGTCCACTAGTAGAAAATAAACCTGTACAAAATGGTTTTGATTCTAATTGTAATCCGAATTTCATCCCGTATGCAATATGTTGATTTTGTAAATAAAAAAAAAATTGGCAGTTATTCTGAATGGATTTTGAAGCTTCTATAAAATCCATTTGCACGTGCAAATTTGTTTTCCGGTAAAATGTGAGGACTTCATGGGGCGCCCGCCGCAGTATCGCTCGTGAATGATTCAGTAGATACCTAATACAAAAATGAAATTTGTATAACACTCCTCTTTAAGTGGACTAAAAAGATTTTTAAATCATTAAGTTATCGAGTAAATCCATAGATTTATCATTACTCTATACTAGAGAAACTATTGACTGACTGACTGACTGACTGACTGACTGACTGACATATCAACGCAGGGCCTAAACTATAAGGGCTAGAAACTTGAAATTTTGCACAGGGGTACCTTTTATAACGTAGGGGAGCACTAAGAAAGGATTTTTGAAAATTCACCCCCTAAGGGGGTAAAACGGGTGTGCAAAGTTAGTATGAAAGTTTGCCGTTTTTGATGTCGTTAGACGGGTAGACGTCGTTAATGGGTCTAATTCTACGCGAGCGAAGCTGCGGGCGTCCACTAGTCTATATATATAAAAGGAGAAGGTGACTGACTGCCTGACTGACATATCAACGCAGGGCCTAAACTAAGGATTACAAACTTGAAATTTTGCACAGGGGTTCCTTTTATAACGTAGGGGAGCACTAAGAAAGGATTTTTGAAAATTTATCCCCTAAGGGGGTAAAACGGGGGTGCAAAGTTAGTGTGAAACTTAGCCGTTTTTGAAGTCAAGTGGGCAACCCGAACGCGGGCAGACGTCGTTAATGGGTCTAATTCTACGCGAGCGAAGCTGCGCGTCCACTAGTTTATATAATAGTAGATTATTTGTTATTGTTCCCTATTCTCTAGTTCCTCCTTCATTGACATCCTACCTTCCCTGTTCCCCCGACACGAGGACACCGATGTCCCCAATACGAGGATCTCTGCGATGGGACGTGACTTGTGCCTCCTAGGGCACGCGCAGTTTTGATGCCAATTTGTTTCGTACATACGTATGATCGTGGTCCTAAGTGCGCACACTGAATTTATTTTTCCCCGTTAAATACATAGATCCCTTAAAATATCCTCTTAAGATGTGATATCCTCTTAGAATGTGATATCCTCTCAGGATGTGAAGTCGTTGGATGGAGACCTCCTTAATATCTACAACGGGCTTCGGTTCTCCGGCCAAAGTGTGTATGTGTCTATTGCCTACAGCTATACAAGTGTATCTATTGGCCAGTGAAAATTAAAATAGGTATTAATGTATAATTAAAATAGAGAGGTAAATGGCTTCTCAATAATTTCAACTATAAGCTTCTCTCAATACATTCCATTACAATCGAAGTGGAGTGAACCATTAGTCATCTGAAAAAGACTTCGTTTGATGGAAACTGTCATGCTTTATTCCCAAGCATACCTACTGCTCTTTGATATTCCAACATCATAATTCTTCAAGAAGATAAATTATATTAAACACAACATATTTTCCTCGACACAAAACGCGGCATTGAAAATATTATCTGAGAAGTTTGCAAATACACGAGTTGACACTGCAATTGTAGATTCTGGATGGCGTCTGGATTTATGCGTTGGCCGCGCGCCGGCTCAGCGGGTTGCTGGAATAAACATTTTTGGGAACAGCCTATATCGCACTGCTGGCTGCATAACAAAACTACAAACAAATAGGTCGGTCGCATAGCGTCACTTGTCTTGAGAAATGGTCGCCTAGCCAGAAACTGTACAGCTACGAACAGAAAGAGCACATATCATTAATTGCAGTACGCAATGTCTACCACACCAAGACCGTCGACCAAGATCTTCAAGCCGGTATCCGAGAGATAATGAGGGAATCTTCAATGTATAATTATTTCGCGTGACGCTCCGCGTGCGCCTGAGAAGTATTAAACTACTCTTTCTAAGTATTATTGGCTTAATTTCCGGGCGCACTTGCTGCTTCTGTGCTTAGAGCATGTCATATACATAATGCGTGAAAGACACGAAGGTAAAGTACTAATTGTAAAAGCAGATAATTGTCATGGATTTGACAGTGAACTCTCCGGTTGTGGGTACTTATTATGTAATGGATAAGACTAAAACATAGGAAACATAAACTCTTGCAAGTCACGCTAAGAATACTTCCTACGGAGCCGGTGCTCTGTTTGCTAAGCTGCACAAAATCATTACCCAAACCATAGAGTATAGTGTGTAGTCCGTGCCCAAACCTTTTACCAAACATTTGTTCGTCACACTAACCAACAATTGGACCAAGTACGCTTTATATAAATCATTGTCTCGACCAAGCGAAGCGATGTTCACAGCGGCAAGCCGTCCGCTCTGACGTCGCTCCGGAGTTACTTACACTGGAACCCACCACACACTTACCTGTAAAGAAAACAACGATATCATTTAAACAATTCCTCTTATTAAGAACAGTAAAGTTGACTGGGCTCTAGATTTGACTGTTGATTTATCACATTTTTTGTGCAACGATATTGGGAAATGCGAGATATCACCGCCACAACCCTTTCTTTGTCCCACTGTTGGGCCATTGTCATTAAATATAACAGTGTATATTATACCATTCCCGCGCCACCAAAAGCGTGGTAACAAACAAAAGGAAATCTATTCCTCTGACGGAAATAAAGAGAGTCATTCATTACATTGCATTGTTGATTTATTAAGTTTTCAGCTAATGAATGGCCGGCGGCGCGGCGGCGCTGGCGAGGGAATCTTCTCGGCGGTTGATTTCATGGTCACATTCGTCTACTAATTAATTACATTACTAGAAGCGCGAATTTCTTCAAAGGACCACTGATCGACTCCCCCAATCCGCATTGGAGCAGCGTGGTGGTGTATTCCCTAGACCTCCCACAGGGAGACCCGTGCCCAGCAGTGGGACGTCAATGGGATGTAGCTTAGCTATCTGAATAACTTGTTATTAAAACATGCTCACGAAATAAGTTTCTTTATGAGTACCGCGTGAATACCGCTATACCTCCCGGAACGATAATAACAATGATTATATTGTTTCATAATGAGTAGTTTAGCACGATTCAGTAACAAAAGATGCATTATTCACGGCTAACTTTGGCATCCGCCTTTAAATACAAAAGTTTGCGGCGCTGGAAGAGTTACGGCTAACTACGTATCTTCTTGGGACAGATAATAAAACGTTTGCGATCATTAGTGAATTATGATTACAGTTTTTGGCTACAGTTCATGTATAATCTGTGGGTAGCTACAATAGATATTTTTATGTCGCATTGGCTTGTGGGCATTATGGCCCACACCCTAGTCTGGGGTAATGGCGTATTAGAAGAAGAAGAAGAAGAAAAATATTTTATTTTCACCAACAAGTTATATTATTCTTATGATATTCTTTTTCTACTTAATTTGATTCATGTACGCTGTCCATTTAAGAATGTTAAATGTGCCTGTAATTGAGGTAGGTAACACTTCATTTGTATATTTAACTATGTGATGTATCTTATACATATTAGTGTTTACCTTGTGGGCGCATTTAATAATAAATTAATAACATGTACATACGGATATTTGTCCTTTTTGTTGTCTATTGTCATGGACTATGGTAGCCAAGTCGCCATCTCCCTGACTTTAACACGGACATTGCGGCTTTCGCCACATGCTCTATGGCCGGCAGTGATATGTATAAAGTGTAAAATGGGTATGTATGTTAGTATGTATGTAGTATGAATGTTTTCTCAGTTCGTGAGTTCAGTCGTCATTGTAGGAATACAAAAAGAATTAATAACACTGCAATTTATTGTCATAATTATACAAATTCTATTGCAAGGCGAAATTAGCAATTTTTTAAAGAGTGACATTTAAAATTGGAATGACCAATGACACCTACCACATTCCTAATTATAAAAGAAATTCTTACTTAATTTATTTTTGAGGTGAAGTTATTTGCGAGCAAATTGGACACAAAAAAACATTAAAAGACCTTTTCGGTAATTTAAATAACGAAAAGTAATTTTGAATTTGAGAGCCGCCGACCTCATTGAAGTCGGATTAACATTAAGAAATAGCTTTGAATAACTATTTTGGTTATTAGGTACACAAAAAACTCAATCTTCGTATTTTAAAGAACAAAGTTGGGCTGAAATTGGAGAATTAGTTTACATTTATGTCATACGCTCACTGTTAGTAAGTTGGAATATCCAAGTGCAGAGTTAGCTATTACTTATTATTAGCATTGCACTGCTGGGCGTGGGCAGGCATATCTTCTCACGAGAAGGCTAAGAGTGCTTCACCAGGCTGGCCCCGTGCGGATTGGTTTGGTTACTGTTTATATTTATCGACATTTGAACTCTTGGAGATTATTATGAATTAAGTTATTCGAGTGCCAAGCCGAACAGAAAGAACTTGAAATGCCCGGTAGCATCTAGGAGTTTGAATTTGTGCCCGGTGAATGGCGATAGGCTCACCACCTATTAAATGAGACCTGAACATAACTCCTCCAATCCGCATTGGAGCAGCGTGGTGGAGTATGTTTATACCTCCCGCAGCTGTGTCTGTGGGGGAGACCCGTGCCAGGCAGTGGGGCGTCTATGGGTTAAAGCAAAACATAACGGGTGGTTCCTGGGTGTGTACACCTCAGACTATCCCTACGGGGAAATACAGTCGTGATGTTATGTAATGTTTTCTATTTAAATAATCTAACAATATATAAAGAGCTTCAAGAAAGTAAAACAATGAATGTAAAGCCAAGTTCTTAGCGGGCTTAACTCGTAGCCGTAAGACATAAATCATTAGATGATTGCAATATCTGAAGCTAATCGCAACAAAGACTTAGAAAAAACCGACTTAAAACTAAAAAGTCAGATATAATAGTAATAAGTTTGTGGGTTGTGTACCTCCCACAGACACAGCTGCGGGAGGTCGAGAGCATACTCCACCACGCTGCTCCAATTGATTCGTTTATTCACGTAGAATTATTCAGGCAACTTATTACATTGCTATCCTTTTATGCATATTTATACTTTTGGGGGTAGAATTTGTTCTTGAAATTTATAGAGAACCTAGTCTGTAATCAGATCTTCCATAATCCATAAAAACATTAAAATCCAGACACAAACACCGACGCTACAGGGCATTTAATAAAATACACACAGTCGAACATAGAACCTCCTCCTTTTTCCAGAGTCGGTTAAAATTAAAGCGATCTAAGAAAGTGATTTTCTTATAACACAATAGACCGATGTTCGTAGCTCCATTCTTTTATAATGAATAATTATCTCAAGCATTTGCATAAAGACATCGCGGAGAGGAAGGGTTCGTGTTTTCATTACCCGGTTATTACCTAACCCTGCATAATAATTACGTAATGAGAGCAAATTGACTTCGCCGAGAGGCTATTTGCTCGATAAAGGATGAGCGTACTTTATTTGTAATTTACTGTTTTTGTTGACAGCGCCGTCGACAAGGGCTGAGGCAATAGCGTGCCTTAGCGGCGACAGCCCAGTGGCTGACAAGCTTCTCATTCGAGGGGATCTGGGTTCAAATCACATCTTCCTGTACAAAAGTCTTCTATGGATTTTGCTATTTAAAAAATAATTGTCATGTGTCAAAATGTGATGGAAGACATCATGAAGCCTTCTCCATAATGTTATCCAAGGTATGTTGATGTCAATCCGCACTTGACAGATGTGGTGGGCTGTGGCCTAACCCCTCCCATTCCGAGAGGAGCGCCGAGCCCAACAGTGGGACAAAGGCAAGGTTGTAGTGGTGGAACAGAGATCGTATTCAGATGACTGGCTGAGATTCGTACTTTCTCTCGTGAGGGTTCAGGGAAGTTAAATTTTTTGATTGATTTTAGGTCCGACTTAACAACTGATTAATATTCTATTGAAAATATACCTAATGAAAATAATTTATTCATTACTTCTACTTCTATTTCAGTACTTATTACTCAGTAAGTATTTCCACCAATCGTAATAAATCAAACAAGTAAGAAATAATATTTGTACATAGGTAGTAATCTCTTTCATCTTGATTGAACATTTTAGAGAAAATAATTCATAGAAATAATTATATTTCTTGTGAGAGGTTACATAACATCACGCCAGCATTTTCCCGAAGGGGTAGGCAGAGGTAATACATTTATTATTTGGCAGTTATATTTGGCTGTCAAGTTACAGGTTCCAGGGAATCTATTGCCATATTTACCAAACTCAAGCCTCTACTGGGAATATCAAGTTAGAGAATCCTATATATAAGACTAAAATGAGACAGTTTTTCTTGCGGAAACAGAAATAAAAAATTGATGATGAAAGTGTCAAAGCATTTTCTGAACTAAAATCTAAAATAGAATGTATCAAGTCACATGAAAATGTAAATTTCGACGAAGTGAACAAACAAAGCGACGAAGTGAACAAACAGAGAAGGGAAAGTAAGGGAAGTTTCATTTATATTTAAATTGAAATGACTTCGACAGCCTGTTGTTGCGCTGCTCCACACAGAACTGGGGACACCGATGGCAGGTAATAGTTGTACTACGGAACCGTAGATTAACTTAGATATTTTATTAAAGTGTAAACAATTTTTAAGGTTTCACACATAAAGGGTGACTAACGGAACCCTATTAATGTGCCTCCGCTGTCTGTGCGCCACAGGGCTCAATCTTTGGAACGGAAATGGGTAGCATAACATAATAACATCTCATCAGCGCAACCTTTGTCTCCTCGCAGAATGGGAGGGATTATTTATTTATTCATAATAACATACCAACAGCGGTACATACAATTTGTTGACGAGCAGTTTTATACATATTATTATGGTATAGATAGAGTATAGACAAAAGTCAGGTACCTACATATGCCAATTGCAATCGCGAATAACATAAGTACGACAATTATAGATTAGGCCTTACTCCACCACGCTGGCCAAGTGCGGATTGGCAGGCTTCACTGAGACATAATAACATCACCTGTATTTCCCTGAAAGAGTAGGCAGTGGTGTTTAGGTACATACCTTTTAATTACTTATAGATCCCATATAACAGGTGATAAGCCTATTGCCTCACACCGAGCACAAACCCAGACTCCCGAGCGACTAGGAGATTCAAGTTTGAAAAAGATATCTCGAGACTTAGATTATTAATATGTCGAGAATCGAACCCAGAATCTCTAGCTTCCCAGAACCTGAGCAGTGCCGCGTGCAGCCACTGCACCGACGAGGCAGCATTTAAAATATAAATAAAATACTATACATATTAATCTCTGTCCGCCGCGAGTGAACCGCGCCTGAGCCGCTGACTGTTAATACTGTTAATACTGTTAATACCTGTGACTGGTAAATCACCAGTGATTACTATTTGACGCGCCATTACACGCAAGCCGCGGCTTTCGCGCATTTAAACTGCGGATTTAGTAACTTCAATAGCGTAAACTAGCTAAATGATTGAGTACATACGTTTCACTACATTCAATAACGATACATTATTTGTGAAAATTACTAATGTGCTGTTAAACCAGGTAATGTTATAGCGTGGATAAATAATATGCCATTTAATGTAAGGTACTTCTTAAACTTACTTTTACTATGTCCTTTGAGGAGTTACTTCTTCTGGTGCCAACCTTGGACTATTCTAATGTAATTCTACAGAATGCTTTGAAAATTGCTTGTAGGTTTCCATACCCAAAGGGTGACAAATGTATCACTATTAATATGTCTCCCCTATCTGTCTGTCACAGGGCTTGAAGAGAAATAGAAACCTGACATTTTCACAGAAAGCATGTTACTGTGACCGCTATCAAAATAAATAATAAATTATTGAAAAATAGCACACGAATGTTGTCCTAAGTGGTATTCGGTCCCGCGACCCCCGGCGCAACAGGCAGGGCCACTACCGATTGCGCCAGTGGGTCATGTGCTTTTTCTTTTAGCTCTTTTACTTCATTTGCAAACGTGGATCGTCGCCCCGGGGTATACGCAGCTCCAGCCTCCAGAACCTTGTGATTTCAGCAGTAATGCCTCGCTCTGTTTTCATACATTAGTGCGCTTCAATGTTTGCACAGAGTAAGCTCGGGTCAGAGGTTTGCTCTCGCTGAGAATTTCACTCTGCGGTGACGTGTGCATGCAAGTATCGAGTCGTTGAAGTTGATCAGGTAAACCAACTTTATATTACTTCTACTATTAATATTAATATTGACTATCAATATTTCCGCAAAGTAACGCATGATGCAACTAACCCTAAATAATCTTTAGTAAATGTTGACGCATGAAATACATACTATGAGTATGGTAGGATCGGAATCTACAGTTTGGAAGGTCAGAGAACAAAATGGGCAAACTAATAAAACTCCACTGCAGGCTGAAATACCTTAAATCGCAGTCGAGCATGCGGCGGCTCGTGTTTTGTCGAGTCCGCAGCGCGCTGCCAGTGCCTGCACCAACTTTCTGGCGAAAAAAACCTTATATTCAGATCCGGGGTGGAGCTTCACCGCTAGCGAAGCGATGCAGCGATACTTAATTAATGTTGACATAACATAAATGACGCCGGCATTTCCCTGATAAGGCAGACGGAGGTGTACCCACATTTCAGTATTATGTATAACCGCGTCGACAATGGGCCACATCCCCATTTAAGGGGGATAGCGCTGCTGCACGCGCTGACTGCAGTAGTACTGCGAACGACTGGTTCCCACGCTCAACAGCGACGGGGTTTACCCCTGGAGCAATTGACCGGATAGAGAGGATCTCCCCTAATTCCGAATTCCCTCAAAGCAAGAACGCCCACAGCGCCGGGGAAGAGGAGGAAAGGTCTGTCTTTCTGCCTGTCCACATTTCACCATTAACGTATTACCAGATTCAATGTATTGCCATGAACAATTCTAGACTTCGAGCTGATTGGCAACTTCAAGTAAGATTCACTAACTTTGTCAACGTCTGAAAGCAGCGGCCGGTGAGTTATCCATCCCATATTGCATCGCTAGCCCGGAGAGGCCTGGCCATACGCCCGGTCGTGAGCCAACAGCCGGCGGTAAGCAGCAACACAAATATTTGAGGCCGCGCTAATGTCTGCCGGCTCGCTACTGTCTGCTTCTTGTTTCATTTTGCGTCGCTCGGCTGGAGACGGAGCTTAAGCGCGGTCTCGCCGCTGGGACCTCCGAATACGTTTGTTACTCGACCGTAGTCGCAGTGCTCATTATTAGGTGTACGTCACTGAGTACCCATCTTATTACGTAGCTTGCAAGCAATGCGAAATGTTGTTCCATTCATTGTTTTGCTAAATGAAATGGGCATGGAATTAGTGAGTACGGAAGGTGCGCTCTGTTTTGTCTTTCGGCAATGAAAAAATGAAGTTGGAGTTCACCTGTCGTCATCGTCATCGTCACAACCCTGTCTTTGTGTGGTGTTGGGCACGGGTCTTCTCTGAGAATGGGAGAGATTAGGCCTTAGTTCACCACGCTGGCCAAGTGCGGATTGGCAGACTTCACTTGCCTTCAAGCACGTTATGCACGTATAATCGCACATTACTTAGAATAGTAATTGGTGCGTGCCGCTGGGGTTTGACCTGAACTGCTCGAGTGGGAGACGAGTTCGATAGCCATGTTCAGCTGTACCATCGAATCAATAAAATTTAGGGGGAATTAGTAAGTATTTCTAGGGATATGACGTTTGTTTTTATCGACTCCACCTTCCTACATCAGATTAAAGACGGCCATCTATAAACAATTTAACGCAATTGATCCTTAGGGTTTCCTCGAATGAGAGGTGAGGTTCAGCCACTGAGTCGTAGTTAACACACGACCAGTGCTCGCGATAGGCGCCGCGTCACCATTCCGCATTCCGCTCTCCGCACTCCGCTCTCTGCACTCCGCTCTTCGCTCTCCGCTCTCCGCTCTACGCTCTCTGCACTCCGCTCTCCGCTCTCCGCACTCCGCAAGGCCGCATCCGGCGCGGGACGCGGGAAATAATAAAAATCACACAAAACTCGGCGACAGATAAAAATATAATTTATAGCGACGGCTGCGGGCGGCGGGCGGCGGGCGGCGGCGCGTGGAGTGCCGCGCGATGCAATCTCGCCGCGGGATTGTTACAGGAGAGATGACCTCACGCTATTGTTGATCTCGAAATTAAACTGAACATTTTTATGAACATAAGGTAGTGACCCAGAGGCGAATGCGGGTGGTGCGATGTGGAATCTATGTGGGGGTGACCTGTGGCTCTAACACAGATCCTGGGGTACTCCACCAGCGCCGAAGTCACCGGCAGGGTACTTGTAAAGTTTAAAAAATACTAAGTGTCCAGATATGTACCACTCATGCTACCCCTATCTATTATGTAACTGAAGGAGAGCCTATCGCCTTGCACTGAGTGAAAATCCAGACTCCAATATACGGGGAATTTCAAGGTAGAAAAACTCAATAGCCAATACTTGTCCCGACCAGAGGAATGAACCTAAGACCTCTTGAATGTAACGAAGAACCTAAGGCTCAGCAGTCGTATTTGCTCCTACTAGACCATCTAGGCATAAGTTTTAATCCAAATATGGTTTTCAGAAAACATGTAAAAATATTCGTATTCGATAAGTCGTACGACCGGTATGGGATCCATTCTAACGTCAAAAACTTCAAACGCAACATTTCCGCCATTGCTAGCTCGGCTGAGCGCAAGCTCGAATCAAATATTTTCTCAAAAATACATTGAATCGTTTTTGAAAAGGAAATTATGGTATTGAAGAGTTGCGTGACGTCAGAGCGCCAAAATAACTGTACAATAGATTGAATGGGCGCATCGATCACCTAGAAACTAGGGGCAGGCAGAACACTAGGCAGGGAGGGCGGGACGCCGGGGGAAGTACTAGTTGTTACTAAACATTCTTATTTTAAAATGATATCTTATTTTTTTAATTCATAAGATAAAAATTTCATAAATCTATTTATTTACTACTTTTAGTTTTACCTATTTTTTAATTTAGTTTGGGTAAAGCATAGTACCTAATATGAATATTGTTTCTTAATTGTTACTTAGATTTAAAATCAAAATAAAATCTAAATTTTAGATTGTTCGAAATTACATAGATTGTAATTAGTCATTAGTCACCGAGGGTCCCAGGTTCGAGTCCCAGGCTGGGGCAGATATCTGTTTCACAGACAAATATTTACGTTTCGGATCGTGGATTGTGTTGTTTCCTGTGTGTGTGTTGTGCCACCCGCAACACAGACGGGAGTGTGTGTGTAAGCGTTTTACTCGTTGAGCTTGTCCGATTACGTGGTAGTGAAATATTTAACTAGACTTCAATGGATGGATGAATGTATGGATGGGTGGATGACATAATCCGAGGCGCTCACGTCGCGCCCGAAAGCTCCCGCACGAGCGCCGCGTCAAGTGTTCCTGAGCTTACATTTAAGCACAAGTGAGTGGCATAAAGTTTCCGCCCCGCAGCACTGAAAGCTGCACATCAAAAGCTCTTTGAAATTAAAAGGCAGCTCAAAAAAGAGAAGGCTTACAGCATTCGGCGCCGCCCGCACCGTGCGGCGGAGCGGCTTATGGTGGGCGGCAGGTGTTGTTTGAGAATAGCGTTTAAGTATTGGGTAACTGTAGGGTTTATAGTGACCGTTGGGTCAATAAAACACGCCTTTGATCATTCAATAGGTGGAGTAGGTAATGCGTCCCGCGCACGTCCGAACTTGCTCACAGCTAGCGATCGTCACATACCCACATACACTACAGTAACCCACGCCTGAACCTGGCCGTGGTGTAGTGTAGCGGGACACAGCGACCATTCTGCGCTCCGCTGTCGCCCGGCTCGCCCTGGCTAGCGCATGGGTAAGGTTAGTCTAGTTAGTGCGGATGGGCAGGTCCACACGCCTTCAAGGACATTATGGAGAAATCTCAGACCCGCAGTTTTCCTAGCGATGACCTCCTCCACAACGACTTCCTGGTTCATACACCTCCATCCACGTTATTTCCGCAAGGCGTCGAAAGTTTTTGCTTGTAGATGTGATTGAAATTACAGAAACAAATATAGCATTCCCTTTCATTCTTGAAGTTGCCTGTTTAAGTGGTTATTTATTTTATTACCACCAATAACAACTAAGTACCTTAATAATAAACAAAACTGTAAACCGTCTGTCGTTTCGTGCGACGAATCACCAGAGTTTCTTCCATAAAAGAACAAAAAAAAAAACTTTGAATTGGTGGAACAATAAAACAAAAGAACAACTTGTGTAAAGCGAAAGAACATAAAAGGTTCTTTTGTAAACAATCCAATTAATGTAGCGAGACGGGAGGTGACAATTACGCGATGTTTGATATCGGAAGCCGGGGCGGCGTGTCAAGCAAGATTAAAGCTTTGGGAAAATAAAAAAGATTCAAAAAGAGATTTTATTTGTACAGCTCCGCCTCAAGGGGCACCGGTGGTCTACATGTAGAGTGGTGCTATGAAATCTCCTTCACAAAAAATGCACTACCTAACCGGTGTCCCCAGTGATACTCGTAACTGTGACAGTCTTTGAACAAGACTCAAATAGGTACCGATTAGTTAATCGGTGACAGCCCAGCGGCTATCGAACTCGCCTCTCACTCGAGCGGTCCGGGTTCAAACCCCAGCGACACGCACCAATGACTTTTCTAAGTTATGTGCGATTTAAGAAATTAAATGTCACTTGCTATAACGGTGAAGGACACGTCGTGATGAAACCTTCATGCCTGAGAGTTCATCATAACGTTCTCGAAGGTATGTGAAATCTGCCAATCCGCACTTGGCCAGCATGGTAGACTAAGGCCTAATCCCTCCCATGCTGAGAGGAGACCCGTGCCCATCAGTGGGACGTCTATGGGTCGCAGCGAGTGTTATTATGAACATTCGTTGTCGTTGTTTTTAAACATTTTTAGCCTAACAACTACCAGCAACATTTTTAAGTTATGCGCGTTGTAAACAATTAACTGTCATATTTTTAAACAGTGAAGGTGTAATACATATTGTGATCCAGTGCTGAATATTCTCCATCCACCTGAAGGCCGATAGACAAGCCTTACAATAATGATTGTTTGTTTCACTTACAGGTACGGGCGTAGCGTGACCTCTGAAGCACAGAAGCGGCCGTGAAACTTCACGGCCGCTGACACTAAGGGTCACCCAGAAGATCTCTCCACCAACCTCTAACTAAAGGAATTAGCCAACTAAGCGGTAGAGCCAATAGCATCGAAGCGCCTTTTAGCTTGATAGCGTTGGTTTCGATTTGCTCTCAATTTTAAATAAGCTGACCAAAACGTGAACTGAACAAGTGAAAACGTGATGATCGTGTAGATGATGGACCAGGGGGCCGCTAATCGGCCCCTAGAGGGCACAGCGAGAGGACGAAGTGCTGTTACAGTTCATAATGACACTTGGAGAAATTAAAGTCCCCCCAACATCCCGCGGGAAACATTTTTCTGACAGTTCGCTTGAGAATGCCTGCAAATATTTCAATGAAACGGACGGTTATATTCTTTTGTTGAGTCGCAAACAGGCATTATACATAATCCTTACTAATACTTATATGGGAAAGTGTGTTTTTTTGTTTGTTGGTACTTTTAATGCCGGAAAGTTGTACGGTTCCCGTGAAATTGACATAAATTGGAAGAATCCTTCGATTTTTAATCTTCAAAATCGGTATAAGAACTAAGAATTTATCGTAAACATAAATACTAACAGTCGAACATCGAACCTCCTTCTTCCTTGGAAGTCGGGTAAAAAAAATTTTTAATTTTCACACAAAATTTTGTTGGGCAAAATATTGAATTTAACATGCTGCATAAATAGTTAAAGTTTCATTACAATCCATCTCGAATTTAGGAGATAAAACTATTCTAGTGCAATTAAGACCTTAGCAATATTTTGTATCGAGATAATATCCTGCACTGCTCCTCCCACCTGGACATCGGAGAGCGGCGCCGGGTTATGTGGGACTTCCACCCACTGAAACCCCCTCGGTGGCCTGCCTCGGCGCTTGTTAGGGCTCCGGGGTCTCTGATAGAACGCACCGGAGCCCCAGCGCTGTGCCCATGACAGGCTCGTCTCAGACATCGAAAATGTCAGCATCCACAGGATCTATTCACAACATCGTGCAGCCACACACAACGTCGTCTTTCGTGAGGTCACGGTATGGACGGTTCGAGCTCCCCCTCTTGCTGCCCGTAACCCCAGAAGCCCCCTTGTAGTCGCCTCTTACGACAGCCAGGCGATACCGTCGCACTGTTCTGGCCACAGGAGCAAAAAAATTATAATCCTGGGACAATTAATTACTAACCAACTCATACCAATCAAACGGACAATAATAAATAACTTCATTTATTTATTCAATTACAGCCCACAAACGCTACGTTGCTTAGTCCTACAAGGTAAGTAGCCTCTGCGATTAACCGTCGTGGAGTCTACTTACCCTGAGGATGCCTTGTTTTGGGGCGAAACACGTGTTGGTGTGTGTGTTGGTGTATGTACCTATTCATTAATCGCATGTGTATGTTTTCCTGTGTGGGAGGGAGGGAGGTGCTGCGTGCAAGATTGTATACATTCATCACCATACATTTTTGTTCGCGGATTAGTTGCAAAGTAGATTAATTTTTGGTTTGTGACTGTTCACGTGGCATGGGATGCCACGGGTGCCGGGTTGGTTGCATACTCGTTCGCTATTTTGTTTCCCTGAAAATACATTTTCAAATTCACAAATTTGTATTGAGATTCGCCTTAAGGCCTAATTAATTTAATTAAATAAACTTGGCAAATCCTTCTATTCATTGTTTAGGAGTTCTACGATCTATGATCTTCATTTAGTCTCTGGTAATTCCATGGTAACTAGCAATGCTTTATGAAAATGTTTCTCACATTTTGCGAACTTGTTCCTAGAAAGATCTACTTAATCTTGTTTTATCATGTTATCTCGGATCTCGGATAATATTTGAGATTATATTAAGACTCATTATGTAAATATTAGGTAATCTTAAGGTATAATATCGAATATCAGCTAACAGCTAAGGTACTAAGAGAATATTTTGAACTGTGATAATAAGCAACGGCGATAGCCCAGTGGCTGTAAGATGGTTTCATCAGGATCCGGTTTCAATTTCATACGACACGAGCAATGCACACGCACACAAGAAAATCTACATGTTTCATAGTGGAAGTCTACATATTTGACAAGTGGACAACCTAAAATATTATTATTAATATTGTATGCTTCTTGTTCTGAAAATGACAATACTTTCATACAACCTTTCATCCCCCTTTTCAACCCTTTACAACACTTTTTTCCAATTAAAAAGTAGCTCAGATCCTATCTCAGGAGTCTAGACTATCTGTGTACCAAATTTTATTTAAATCGGTTCAGTAGTTTTGGCGTGAAAGCGAGACAGACAGACAGACAGACAGAGTTACTTTCGCATTTATAATATTAGTATGGATTAAATATTTAACAAATTACTAGATTCTAAAATGGGACTTGATCCGTTTTGTTAAGGTTGATTTCTGTGGGTTCGTAAGATATATCTCTTAAGGCAGGAAGTTAGGGGAAGATTTAAATCACCCAGCGGCGAATTAATGGTTTCTATTGTTTGCTTGATCGTAGCTTAACGTGGTGTAATGGTGACGTATGGCCAGCGGTTCATTGCGTGACGACAGTGTTACATAAAAGTATTTATAAGAAATCGATTTGAACCCAGATCTCTCAAGAAGTAGGCTGGTGGTGCTGCCGGTAGTGTCGCGGGGAATGAACCAGGCGGCGTTGTTACCGCTGTGGTAGGCTGTCTTCCCACAGGGTCTAGATCCCAACGGCAGCGGCACGCGTCAATTCCTTTTCTGATAAGCTTCAGGAATAAGGCAGAGGTCGGCCCCGGCTTCGCTCGCGTGGAGCTGCACCGAATCTGAATCAGTTCTCGAAGGCATGTGAAGGCATGTGAAGACGTGGTGGATGTTAGATTATAGGTAAAATAGTATAAAACGTTTGTGATTTAATTAGGTTTATTAATCGTATGAACACAAGTTACAAGGCGAACAGAAAGACAAGTTGACAAGACGGAACGGAATAGAATGATGGAATGACATTAACAGAGTATCCGCAAACAAGAATAGACTACAGATCAATACATAAATGTATTGCGTTTATACAGACAACATATTTGTTCCAACAGTGGACATAACCATCCGAGAGCAGAGCCGTGGCAACCAGAGGGACATTGAAAGGTGATGTCGGTGGTACCGTGATTATATCACAGTGCCGGTGCTAGCGGTGGTACCGAAACCCTTTCAATGTGCCACTACTGGGACGGTCCATTCATCCGTCGTCTATAACCTAAGCCTTACGTCTGTATCTTGTAGAGAGAATATATTACGTCGCTTCACTAAGCGCAGCTATTCAGACGGACGTCGGCGCCGGGACACGCTCAAAGGCCTCGTGACGTGATAACATGCAGTTGCAGTTGAACAGCTGACTTGCTGATGTTGCTGAGAAATTGGCTTATGTATGCCTGTATTAGAATAATTCAAATTTCGAGTATGTAAGATCCTTACCCTTAATTATAATTAGGTACTTAATATTATAATCTCTCATCGCAAGCGTACGCTTTCTCTGAGTCCTCTATTTTGGCTATAATGAGAGCCGCTTCATAGAATGTAGAATGTAGTAGTAGTGTAGAATTATGAAAAATTTACGTCCTATTCTCAGACCTACTGAATATACACACAAAATTTCATAAGAATCGGTCAAGCCGTTTCGGTTGAGTTTTGTTACAAACACTGTGACACGAGAATCTATATATATAAAAGGAGAAGGTTACTGACTGACTGACTGACTGACTGACTGACTGACTGACATATCAACGCAGGGCCTAAACTATAAGAGTTAGAAACTTGAAATTTTGCACAGGGGTTCCTTTTATAGCGTAGGGGAGCACTAAGAAAGGATTTTTGAAAATTCACCCCCTGAGGGGGTAAAACGGGGGTGCAAAGTTAGTATGAAACTTTGCCGTTTTTTAAGTCAAGTGGGCAACCCGAACGCGGGCAGACGTCGTTAATGGGTCTAATTCCACGCGAGCGAAGCTGCGGGCGTCCACTAGTTTTATATAACAGAGATAAACCCTTTCCTGTGCTATCATACTACCCGCTTGCCCAGCTCGAGCTACGGAGTACCGACCCCTCATATCGTTCATGACTTTAATCGATTCTCCGAATAAATAACGGCTGCATCAGCAAAGTCGACGATAATTCCAGAAAAAAACAATCTATATATATAAAAGGAGAAGGTGACTGACTGACTGACTGACTGACTGACTGACTGACTGACTGACTGACATATCAACGCAGGGCCTAAACTATAAGGGCTAGAAACTTGAAATTTTGCACAGGGGTTCCTTTTATAACGTAGGGGAGCACTAAGAAAGGATTTTTGAAAATTCACCCCCTACGGGGTAAAACGGGGGTGCAAAGTTAGTATGAAACTTTGCCGTTTTTGATGTCAAATGGGCAACCCGAACGCGGGCAGACGTCGTTAATGGGTCCAACTCTACGCGAGCGAAGCTGCGGGGGTCCAACTCTACGCGAGCGAAGCTGCGGGCGTCCACTAGTTAAATGAATAAAATCGCGGATAATGGCTGTAGTTGGAATATTATTGAATCAATTGCTGAGTCATGTTCCGGACAATCACGTGGTACTTTTTGTACGTGTTGTAAGTAAAGACGTGCCACTTTTTCGTGCGTATTTTCGGCGGTTATCGATTTATAAGACGTTAACACGTCAAAAAATTAAAACAATTAATAACTGCCTTCGTAATTCGATTAAACCATTAAATCATTTCAGTCGCAGTAATCAACAAACTTATCTATCAGAAATAATACACATTTATCTACCAATTAACAATTATTGGAATCCCAACGTGACTGTAGTCCATGACGGAAACCGCAGATTTGCTTTCGCGGTGTATTTGTTCACGATGATAGTTATTCAATTAATTGGCTAAACCAGTCAGGTGCATTTTTAAACACCGCTCGCTACAATGTATCAATTAACAATGGATCGTAAACAACGTTTACTAATAATAAACCTTGTTTATTTTTGATACATGTTAAATTATTATGTTGCCAATATTGATTTACCTACTGATAATGTATGCTGAAAACTAATGCAGTTTAACGAACTGTTGAAAATTATGTGAGGGATTCTGGTGTTTAGGTCACCCGATCTGGTACGAACCAGGCAGCACTAGTAGCATTACTTTCATCAGTGTCGATTTAAACTGATGAGGAAATATGATGCCGCTGTCACGGTCGGCCATTGTATCGCTGCGACCCATAGACGTCCCACTGTTGGGCACGGGTCTCCTCCACAGATTCTGCTGGTCTAGAGCATACTCTACCACGCTGCTCTAATACTGATTGGTGGAGTGGCGGTGCAAGTGTCACTCGTCCAAAAAAATTAAATATACTTCAAAAATCCATATTACGGATAAATTAATAGAATGACATAAATTCAATGATCAAGTTAACTTAATCACCAATATTAATTATACCGTTGACCCGTACACATTAATAACTGCTATTATCACTGAGACAATTCACGTCGCGCGAACCAGCAATACATCAGTGCGGCACAAAGGCGTCGCTGATTCATGCGACTTTCCGGCGACTTTCCGGCGACTGTCGCGCGACCGCGTCGCCGGCGCGATAAGCGCACCGCCGCACCTGCTTGCTGCGCTGTTAATTCGCTCATTTATCACGCGTACGTGGTGCGACTACTGATGTGGCGATAGGATGGCGGTTCTGATATATTGTGGCGATTCTGCGGCAAGCTGAGGAGCCCGGGTTTGAATCCGGAAGGCCATAAATGAATATGTTGGCTAACTATGGAGGCTAAATGAGGTTGTTTTCTGAACCTCCTGCAAAACAGGGTATCATCGTCATCAGATATTCCTCTGAATGTCCCACTGTTGGGCATTGTCTCCTCTCGAAATGGGATTAGGCCAGCAGGTTGCCAGTTACCTACGCACCCCTTTTAAAGTTACTTATAATCAACTTACTATCCATAAAAGTGTTAGAAGAAGGTCTTCGACAAGGCTTAACGAGTGTGGTAAAACAACCGGTACCGGCGTCAAAGCGGTAAATTTTGTCATCAGCGTAACCCATCCACAAACCGAGCGAGTCCGTCGTTGCTTAACTCTGTCAATCACATAGAAAATAAGCGAGCCATCGGGCAGGGAAGCTACTAGAAACGTGTGATCGAGAACCACACCTCGAAATCCATCCCATCCATCAGCCTTTGAGGTCCACTGCTGGACATAGGCCTCTCCTAAACGATACCACTCCGACCGGTCCTGTGCCTTCTGAAACCAGCGGTTTCCCGCCGTCTTCCTCAGGTCGTCTGTCCACCTTGTCGAAGGGCGGCCTGTGCTCCTTTTTCCGAGTCGTGGTCTCCATTCGAGGACTTTTCTCCCCCACCGGTTGTCAGTCCTTCGAACGACGTGGCCTGCCCATTGCCACTTCAACTTACTAAGTCTGCGCACTATGTCGGTGAGCTTTGTTCGCCTCAAAATACAATTTCATAGTAATTATTACTGCGGGGCAGGTACTCGGTGCCGGGCCGCGCAGTCGCCTCTCTGCTGCCTCGAGCGATGCTCACAACAAGCCGCCGAAGCCCAGCGAAGCAATAACATTCTCCAAATTAAATTTGTTTTCCTCCGAAACCTTTGTTAGCCTCCGCCCGCGGCCGCTGCCGGCCCGGAGCCGTCCACTCGCCCGCGCTTGAAACACATCTAAAGATCACCGCACACGACCACTTTTGTGCGATTTTCAGACCAACTCAAAGTGGTGACAAGGACGTTTTGTAGATAATTAAAAGTTTCAAGTGCTAATTAAAAGTAAGGATAAAGGTAAGCAGGGGTTACAGGAAAGGATGGCACCCCTCTCTATAATAATGGCCATGACTAGGGAACGCCCGCAGCGTCGCTTGGTAGCTTGGTTTATTGTTGTTTTATCATCGCTGAGCTTTGATCCCGACGCACCTCTCCGACGGTCGCCAGGCTCGCCGCCCCGCCCGCCGCCCCGCGCGCCGCTAATACAATTATCACTGTTTATCTCGCACGACGTGTAAGCATCCAGATTTTATCGTCGACTGATTTTAACCGCTACTTGCCTGTAAATAATTTACGCGCGGTTTTGAAACGGCTTTATAAATACCCGCGTTTAATTATTAAGGGCGCGGACATGTACTTTACCTTTTCATTTGTGTTATCTCAATATACGAGTACATATAAACTTGAGAGAACTTCGTTTTATCTTACTTTTAAACTACTACACTTGCCTATGTATGTATGCCTTATGTATGACTTTATGAGATTATGTACTCATTATATGGATACTTAGATAAATTACTGGAATATTTATATAGCAAAACATTTTTATTGAATGTTTTATTGGAGTAGACTCGGAGATACTAGAATTAATTCGAATCTCGAAGCCACTCGATGTTCAAACTTGTACGCCCCTTGATCCGCGCAAGCCTTTCCGATGTTTTGTGTCTGACGTGAAGGGCCTTTGACGGCGAAGCTCTGCGGTGTGAGAGCGAGCTTTGAAAGCTTCCAATATTAAAAACGCCAGATAAGGAAATATTTATCAAGCAGGCATTAGATTCAGGAATACCTAACAGTATATTTTATATTCCAGGATCTAAAACTTTTCCCGGTAGTAATTTCAATTAAAAGTGAAATTCAAATCATTTATTTTGCTATGAGGTGATTGGGAACGCATAAGGAAGGAATAGGTAACTACTAAAATTTTGCTTTTCTAGTATGCGTACTAAAATGTAAATTGTTTTTATTTTTAAAATTCTTGTAATTGTCATCGGCAAGTAAGTATAAGTATGAAGAATGTGTGCAAAGTTTCAAATTAATCCGACGTTTAGAAGTAGACGAAAATCACTTTTAAAGATTCCGTTACATACGAGTACACCTCGCTGCGACCCATAGACGTCCCACTGTTGGGCACGGGTCTCCTCTCAGAATGGGAGGAATTAGGCCTTAGTCCACCACGCTGGCCAAGTGCGGATTGGCAGACTTCACATACCTTCGAGAACGTTATGATGAACTCTCAGGCATGCAGGTTTCCTCACGATGTGTCCTTCACCGTTATAACAAGTGACATTTAATTTCTCGTTTCGGTTGTCATCGTTACATACATACTTATTTATAAATACATGCCAACAAAAATAAGATATAATACTACCTAATCTAAATTGACTCATAATAAACTATCATTAAAATTTGACAAAAATACACGGTTTAATAAATTCCACAGTTTGTAACAGACGTCACGTTTCCTACTCCCCTAGTACAATTCGACGCTATGTGTTTTTAATTCAAAATATCAATGTTTGGTCCATTTAGCAATCCCGTACCTACTATTCGTGCCGATGCTTTGTGTCGCTCTCGAAAGCTGGTCGTGAAAGCTCGCGGTGTCGAGAGCGCGAGCTTTGAAAAGCTCCCAAGATTAAAAATACTTTACTGGAACATATTTTCAAAGACTTGTGCAGCTTAATACATAAATATGAAATAAAAGACATTCAATGGAACGTTTTTATATGAAATTATTTTCCATAGAAATTAATGACGACAGTGTATAATTGGTTAACAGCAGGCGCGGGCGAGCATTGCTCCGGTGAAGTCGTGACTCGCTCGCTGCGACCCATAGACGTGGGGGGGACCCGTGCCCACTGCTGGGCACGGGTCGCCCCCACAGACACAGCTGCGGGAGGTCTAGAGCATACTCCACCACGCTGCTCCAGTGCGGATTGGTGGAGGAAGTCATGACTACTTACATTCTATTTGAGATAATTGTACGATTTATGATTTAACTGTAGCATTAGCTATTGATACAATGATCGATAGCTAATCCTATATAACATTTCACGTCAGAGCGTTTATAAGTAAACAAAGGTTTTGTTGCTTCATATTAATCAATTAACATTATATCTCTATTCTGTAGTTTGTAGTTACCTGACTTTCGTTAAGCGTGTCCAATCACCTCATGGCGACATAAATTATTTGACTTTGACTTAGACCCAACACGTCTAATCCATATCAAATTACGCAGTTCCAATACTAGAATCGAACGCGCGACGACGATGCGACGAACGACTGATGCCCGCGACTCTTGACAGTCCATCCATTATCCACTCTTGACAGTAATGTCCATCAATCAGCTTATTCCCAGGCGGCTTGCATTTTTTCGACATTTTCAACAACTACACAAAACCTTAACGAATTATATACCTACTCGTAAACCTTTCTTTTGAATCTCTCTGTTTATTGGTGAAAACCACATGAAAATCCCTTCAGTAGTTTTTAAGTTGATCGCGTACAAAACGACTGACTGCGGCGGGGACTCTGTTGCATAATAAGTATTGACCTCTTCGAGGAAACACAGCGATGATGTTACGTATCTTCATAGCAAACCCACGTTAAGTAGCCCCCTACCAACGAAACCGTCACATCCCCGAAGCTCCCACTACAATACATTTCCACTAATTAATGGCTCAAATTATTCAGGACGTCCGCCTCGCGCCTCTTAACGGTTTTTTCCACAAAAAATAAAGCTCTTTTAAAGAGGGCATTAAATATTTAAAATTCTTATTCATGTTTTTCTTGCGCTCTTAACGATGTCACTGGAAGTTATAATAATATTGCAATAGTGGGTATTAGTGAGCTGCTAGCGGCGCCACCTGCCAGCTCACTTCAGCTCATTCCAGAGGGTCCAGGTTCAAATATTTGCGGCTCTGACGACTATTTTAATAATTAATGTACCACCATTACAGCATAATGGTGGATCTACATCGTAAGAAATCCAGCATATCTGAGAGTTCTCTGTGATTTTCGCGAAGGTATGCAGGCATGCGATCTCTGATAATCGGCTAGTGTGGTCATCTACAATTCCCATACTGAAACCCGTGCCCAACAGTGGGCTAATGCTATGGTTCTGATGCTACTGATCCAGGAATTCCCTATGAACTGGTACGTGAATAAACTGCGGAAATTTTAGTCCTGAATGAACTCATGTAATTATGAAACGATTAAAGAAAGCACTTCTTCTCTACGAACTGGAACCCCTCGAGCCCTACAGCTGTCCCCAAAGTGACCCAAAATGTACCAACACTGTCCCATTCAATGCAACTGAAACATTCTTCTGACAGCAGGACCCCGTAAATCAATGTTTCACAATAATTTATTGTAGCTGTACGAAGCAATTCCTCCTGCAATTTTGCTAAATTACTTTTTTCATGACCTGAGCGCTGTATGTAACGTAAGTCTCGTAAGGCTGGTAGGCGAGGTCCAGGGTTCGATCCTCGGGTCGGCCAAAGTATTATTAGGTTTTTCTAACTTGAAATTCTCAGTAGCTTGGGTTCTGGGTTTTGCCCCCTTGTATGGCTATAAGCTGGTACAACATGGGAATTTATCTGGGACGAAAAGGACACTCCTCTGCCTAACCCTTCAGGGAACATCCTGTATGTTCCCTGAAGGGGACCTTAAAGGATGTTTAACCCTTTTACCCCTTCAGGGATGTTAAATTGAATCTTTATCAGTTACCACACTAACAAACAGCGTGCAACCTCGGCTTCCGAACCCTTCAAAATCGATACCTAGATGGTTGCAGAAAACCATTCATCGTATGTATAGCTGAATAGCGTGGAATGGGAATGCAAAATTTGTTATTATAATCCTAAATGTTTTCAGGGCCGCCCCTTTCGCGTATGCTACAATATCCTCATGGTCCGCAAGTGTAATGGAACTAATCTGGGGGGCGGAGCAGAGAGTACGCAATGATTAAACGAGCCCACCTGCACGTGACAGCGATCCATCATTGTAAGTGTGTGCCGTGTGCCGCGTGCTCGCTCCGGCCGAAAGAGCTTAGCCTTTAATTAACTTCCGGACGACCCCAGGATAGGTACCTTGGGTAAGAATATCCTATATTTTATCTTTCAAAGCTACTTTCTGTCTTGATAAGTGATAGGTGTTCCAAATTAGCATAATCATCCGATTCATAACCCCTTTCATTGTCCCACTGTTCAGGGGTTTCTAGGAATGGGGGAGTTAGTGAAATTTCTCAGCTGTGCTTTAATTTTCTTAATATGTTTTCCTTCATGGTTCAAAGGTTAGGTTAGTCCTCCACTTGCTTAGTGTCATTTTACTAAACATTTATTTTATCACATCAGTAGTTTGTCGTTTATCTTCGTAAGGTGAACCGAGATTCCCAACAATATAATATATATATAAATACAAGTCGAAAACACTTTTATCTGTGACCAAACGCGACCGAGACGTGAGACAGCTGTCCCGCTCGGAGCCAAGTAACTTTATCTTATACTGGTAGATAGCGGTAGTTATTTTTCCGTGATCAAATGGCGCGGTGCAGTGCTGGCGCCGAAGAAGTCTGCGTTTTACCTTCAACACGGTTGTAAAGATCGTAATAAAATATAAACAAACGAATTATTTAAGTACTTAAGCCTACGTCTACGTCAATTACTAAGAATTGTTTCACGGACACTTTTAGTCACTTAAATTAACTTTGCTTTAAAACAAGATTGTACTCTTTTAAAAGACTTGTCAAAATGCTATCGCCGGTAAAGGCCTACCTTGAGGGACGCCGCTGAGCCTCGGTGGATATCCCACATGACTCAGTTACTCTTGCAAGAAATTCGGGTGCCTTTGAAAGGTCAAATATTCATTGTAGGTACAAAAATGTCAAAAAAGACCCTCCGAATCTTACTTCTGACTACTGCAGTAAAGCGCACATTACATAATGCATTTCCTGGTTTGTATAAAAGCAGTGCCGCTCCCAGGAGTACCAGGACGGCATAAGTACCTACGAGGTCTCTTGATGACGTCATTAAAACTTTGCCAGCCTCACGCGAAGCCAGCTGCAAATGGAAAACTGTCATTTGGAGATAACAGTGTGGAAGTCTCGTGGCTGCTGGCAGACGCGGGAGAGAGACAGGTAGACTATGAAGAAGACACAAGAGTCTGGAATTAATGCTGTTTGAAATTCAATTTTGTTCTTATTTTCCGTCTTTCCTCACCGTCGTATCGATGATCCCTCGCTCCTTGGCTTGTCGTTTTTATAGTAAGTGGACAGTGTTCACAGCCCAGTGTCTGACATTCTGGCTCACTCGAGAGCGTCCGGGTTCAAATCCAGCTGCACGAATAATTTTTCTAGCTTATGTGAATTTTAAAAGTTAAATTAAACGTAACCTACTATTACGACTAAGAAGCAAAGTGAGGAAACCTGCACGCCTGAGAATCTACTTTGAGAAGATTGCCTGCGTGCGCTAGGAAATTACCTCACCCATTCCGACCGCGGGACATTATCGAGTTGTGGTAAAGAACTGTAAACATCAACAGCATAATACGCGAGGCAGCTAAGAATTGCTCGCGCGGCTCTATTCACCCGCATTAGGTTCTCCGAGGGCACATAAACCCTGTTTACGGCCTCGCAATCGATGTTCCGCAAATTTGACCCGCATTAGGAGAATGAATTCGCGGAGTACGGTCCAAACGACCCGCTCCCCGGATAGAATAGTTACGCTAGTTTAATATTGCCGGTCGTTCGGACCCGGGGTTCGAATTTCGAATAATAAACACGAACTAAGCCGATGCGACCGCATCTCTTAATTGTAGCTGAGGGTTAACCCTAAGTAAGTATTGGGGTGAGCGCTGTTTTTGAAGATTCAACGTGTATTGGCTGCAATATACTAGTGTCCACTGCAGGGCTCCACCTAAAGGGCTTAGTACTAACGTAGGTTAAGCTGTACTAACAAATTTTATTTTTACTATTCTATTTTTATTTTTTGTAATATTAGGTTTATAATTAACTAGTGGACGCCCGCAGCTTCGCTCACGTGGAATTAGACATAATAATAGATTAAAAAGTAGCCTATGTCCTTCCTCAGGCTCTAGACTATCTGTGTACCAAATTTCATTTAAATCGGTTCAGTAGGTTTGGCGTGAAAACGACACAGACAGACAGACAGAGTTACTTTCGCATTTATAATATTAGTATGGATTGTATTGATTACTGTTTATAATTAACGAATGTGTGTGTATGAGACTCTGTCTTGAAATAAATGAAATATTATTATATTAGTGGCCACGCGAACTCCTCACAATCGAGACCGACGGCTAAACGTGCCCTTGGAAGTACGGAATTCTCCATTAGGTATATTCCAAAATCTGCGAATCTGCGGTGGCGGTAGACACATTCACAGTCCGCTTACCGAATGCTACTCAATTGTTATAATTTGTAAGATACATAGTTAAAGCACGGAGTCAAGTGTTGAGCCTCTTGAGAGTCTGTACTACGGGTGTCAGAGACTGATATACATACATAGATATTTTTAAATACATACATAAATAGAGAATATTAACTTCCAGACACAGATCAAACACAAGTGTTCGTCACACGTATGTTTGTCCAGGCAGGATTCGAACCCACGACACTGGCGCAGTTAACCAATGAACGAGCCACGTTTTTGAGATTTAGGATATATAAATATCGTTTTCTGTGCACAATTACCTCTACGATCATGGGATGGTTTCAAATATAATAAGCATTGCCTTTATCAAGTAAAAATTGATTGATGGTTAATTATCGATTAAATTGAATGATTATTTCAATGTCTTGTCCATTTCACGGGAACCATGCATCTTCCATCTCACTCTTCAGGCCCTGTACTACATTGCAATAAATAACATCGATCCAGCATTTCCTTGAGAAGGAGAAAAAGGACAAACCAACAAACACACTTTATATATTAGTAAGTATGTTCTTGTACCAAAAACACAGCTGAAATGAAAAAAAATATCTTCAGTATATATATTCAGGATTTGGAACTGAAATCGCTCGAGAGCTCTGCACTATATTGGAATTTATCGGTATATTTAAACATTCCCTTACAAAATTCTGTAGCAATTAAATTTAACGAGTGTTCCCAGAATTCGGGCAGAGGCGGTGTATAAAGAACTGAAAGGGTGATCGTTATGGAAATACTTTTATTGCAAGGAATTAGGGTAAGTAACATTTAATTGGGCTGTGGCTAACTTAAATGTTGTATGGCCTGCGTACTCGACACAGTATAATGAGTTGCCTATAGTAGGACAGAAGTTTTAGTACTTAACATCCATGTATCCACTAGGTTCCTACGATAAGATAGTGTTGTTTTTTTTTAACTTTAAATGGAAAGAAAGTAAAGTGGGTTCAAACTAAAACTAATTAAAAAAATATTAAAAAAGAAGTTATTACAAAATGCGCAGCGGTGTACAGCGGTGACAGCCCAGTGGCTATCGAACTCGCTTCTCACTCGAGCGGTCCGGGTTCAAACCCAAGCGGCACGCACCAATGACTTTTCTAAGTTATGTGCGATTTAAGAAATTAAATGTCACTTGCTGTAACGGTGAAGGACACATCGTGAGGAAACCTGCATGCCTGAGAGTTCTTCTTATATTCTCGAAGTCATGTGAAGTCTGCCAATCTGCACTTGGCCAGCGTGGTGGACTAAGGCCTAATCTCTTCTATTCGGAGAGGAGACCCGTGCCCAACAGTGGGACAAAGAAGGGGTTGTGATGAATGATGAATGAATCACAAAATAAATATGTTATCCAGAAGCAGGCCTTGTGGCATTGCACCCAGCACGCTGGCAGCGTTGCCCCGCTGTATAGCGAGCCTAATAATTTGGGCAAAAAAGGTGCCAGCCCTCCGGTCACCTGAGACGGAAATGAGTCTGGTGGACAAGAATACCATGAAAGTCTTCATATCAGCTGACCAAGGACCTAAAGTTTCTACTGCAAGCGCCGCAAATTCATAATGTCTTTTGTCGTAACAAATTAGAATAGGACATTCTAAATTAGATGTAGCTCATATCAATGTGTTTGTGAATTGGTTTTACTCGTAGGTCTGGTTCCTTGTATTCCTTTATTTGTAACAAATAGCTCAAATACCAATTCTGATGGATATACCTTTAGGTTCCCGGGTTCAAATTCAGGCTGGCCTATATATTTTTAGATGCAAACATATTAATTTGTACTCGAGTTGCTTAATTATGTGTCTGTCACCAGCGACAGGGTTCTTTGTGGGAATGTCAGTCTGAAAGCGTTTGTATTCTCGTTTCATTTATTATGTAGTCTTGTACGTTATAACTATCACTCTGGTGGGCCCGGGTTCAAATCCCAATGGAACGCACCTATAAATAAACATCTAACGTAAAGTAACTCGTCTGCCTCATATTCTTCGTGCTGGTATTGTTTTAGGTACGCATCACTTTGTTTGACTAAAGTAAACATTAATAGATATTGTCATGTTGTTTTAATGTGATGTCTTTTGCCTAATCCCCCGTCAGCTGCCGCTAGAGGGCGCTAATGAACATTTGAAAGCCATTAATATTCAAGTATTGAATGCGATCGCTTCGGCATTAGCGCCGCGCTGTCGGTGGTCGGTGGGGGAGGAGTTAGGTGATTGCTTGCTAATGCTGGCTGTGCTTGCGGATCACACCGCATACAATATGTTTTCTGTACAAACAGGTGGTATAACCTTTTTTTTTTTTGTTGTCGAGGGGATACCTTCAAAAGGTACCCGGTGCCGTGGGAGCAACACAGGGTTATGTGGGATTTTTACCGCACAAAAACCCCCCGGTGGCCTTCTTCGGCGCTATGTGGAGGACTCCGGGATCTCCAATGGAACGCAACCGGAGTCCTCTTAGCGCGGTGCCCTTCATTTGGGCTCTGCTTGGGAGGTACTGTCCCATCTATGCTAAACTAAACTAACTGACACTTACAGCCCCAATCCCTATAGGTACACGAAAAACAGACCCATTTTTAGACCAAGTATTCACGCCCTTTGCTAAGTATTGAAGTAGTCGACGTCTGTAAGACATTTCACTAAAGCAAACAACATTTAGGTCGGTCTAATTGTCGTTACAGTGAAATACAGGCGTGATCTTATGTAAGCAGCCTGCTAAACGAAAGCATTTGGTCATATAGCGAGGTAGAAGGTTTGGAAACACTTAATAGAAATGTTAGTGCAAATCTGGGCAGTTATTTTAAATGGACGTAATAAATAGTTTCACACTTATCGAGACGATTCAAGTGTGAATTTATTTTTTATTATTCATCGCCAGCCAATGAGGCAATAAAAATTATCTGGAACTGAAAGAGCAGACGCTTATTGAAATGGGCTTCGGCTGAAGCAAAAAACCGGTCGTTATGAAGTAACAAGTCCGTTCAAATTACCGGTATTTCAATCTCAATAACGAAGGATGTGAGGCAAGGGAGATACGGAGAGACAGGGCAGGGAGACACGGGGAGACCATAAAATTAATCTTTTATATCTCCGCCCTCAATCGTATTAAAATTTTCATTCAGCTTGTGTAGCCTCATCGGTTGAGGCTCGTTACCCGCGGCTCCTGAGGGCTCTAGCAAATAGCCTCAAAGGAGATGTTTAGGTTTCATTAACTTGCAGTGCTCCCTGCCCTGCCTCCCTGATTGATCCACTGCTGTGGTCTCGGCGAGTTGTGCGCTATGGTCACTGAGGTTGTGCGCCATGATGAGCCCTCTCATATGATGTTGGGAAACTTGTTCAGTGAGATACCAACGATGTCCTTAACCTCAGTGGTTACTGTCACTTTCAGCCGATTATATTATCATATTCTATTTGAGAAGAATTTTTGAAATGAATATGAATGAAATGAAAGACTAATTTCGGATAACGAGGATCCACAAATTGTTAAAGACTTACGCATCCGATACCGTTAATACTTACATTTCTCGTCATCGTCCGCACACAATGCCTCATTAGCAAATCATATGTGCCATATGATCCATTAATGTTCGAAAATAACGAAAATACTTCCGTGGGATGTCAGCAAGGCGACTTCCAAGCCCTGTATTATTTAGTTTGGCAATAAATCCAATCATAACCCACTTAAATTCTAAATTTAATGTTGGTACCTTGATGACGGCACTTTGGGGAACTGCGTTAACTGTCTTCGAAGATTTTAAAATGATCATTGACCGCATTCATTCAATTGGCTTATACGTTAACTTCAACAAATGCGAACTCTTTATAGATAAAATCACTCAAGAACATCGAGCGGTCATTATATCGAAATTATCTACATTGACTCCATTGACTTCAATCAAAACTAAAGACAATTTGTAAGTTTGTCACTTATAACACAGTACTAAATTCAAAATTAGAATTGTTTAATAAATTATCTGGAAGACTTGATATTAAGCCACACGTGGCACTATATATTTTTCGCCTTTGACTATTAAATTTGGAGGGCTAGGAATAAGGACAACGGGAAGCATGGCTCTCCCTGCTTCTGGCAGTTTGGCGGGCATGGACTGTCCTGCACCAGAAGTGTTGGGCGCATATTTAGACATCCTAAATGATTTAATCCGCAGGGCTCTTATCACAGTCTCTATTGCAGCTTCACTAGAGTCACATGGTAAATGTACAGACGATGGCAAGAGACCTGATGGCATGACGCTGGTACCGCGGTGTGTGGGTCTCATCCGGTGTGGGATGTCACATGTATTGAGAGTGGCCCCTTCGTGTGGCCATGCGACTGCGAGTACAGCTGGGGCGCAGCTGAGCAGGCTCAATGTCTAAAGCGCCGCAAATACAGTAACATTTTAGAGAACTACGAATTTGTGGCGCTTGCGGTAGGAACATGGGGTCCATGGTCGGCTGAATGATTTTTTACATGAAGTACTTTATGAAGGACATGTCGACCAAATTGATCTTTGCTTCAGGTGACCGGACGGCTGGCAGCTTTCTGGCCCAATAAATTAGCTTAGTTGTACAGTGAGGCAAGCTGTCAGTGCTCTGGGTGCTGCGCCCCGCGGGGACAACTTGGATGACATATTTCGTTTATAAATATTTTTATATAGTTTACTTATTTAAATTACTTAATGTATATTTTCCTTGTATACTGCCTTCAAGTGTAAAATTTTAACCAAACAAATCTGTCTGCTTCAGTAGAAAATTAAAATTTCATTGGAACTCTTAACCAAAACAATCTTCATAACAACTCCACCTCAACATCCACTAATTAATTAATTAATTAATTAATTAATCCTGTTCCTGGCGTACTACTGGGCACATATCTCCTCTCGGCACGAGGAGGAGGGTTGAGGTGACGCCGGCCAAGGGCGGACTAGCGGTGTTCACAAGCCCTCCAAAAGTCATCGGTGTCACAAGAATTTTAAACCTCTCTCTGTCTCGAATGGTCAAACCGGTGTTTATTTAATCCAAAGAAGCATGTTGCTGAGTATTTCCACCTACACCCATGAGGTTCTTTGGTCTACCTTCGGATGTAATATTGGTTCAAATCGAGTTTCCTTTTGGTTGGTTCTTTGATGCCGGAAGCAGAAAATCTTTTCCTCAGGAAATGTTGCAATAAACGGTGAAAGTATTGAAGTTAACAGCCGGTTGGGTTTCAGTTCATCCACGTAATTTGAGAAACATTTTGAGAACGAAATGTATTACGTCTCCATGGAATCTTAGTCGGTGGCCCTGGCTGACACGGCGTCCATTGGCAGGCATCGTAGCCCGCTGGGGACAGTAAACTGTGGCAGGTAAAATGTTTTATCTCCACTGGATTTGACATAAATTGTGTAATTTTTGCGGTTGAGCTACATAGCAAAAGTAAGGACCTTTTCAGACCGGTGAAATAGACCACATTTCAATCGAGATGAAAAGTGAGTCCCTTAGAATTCCTATTAGGCTACCAACACCACACGGCTTTGTTCGTCCCACTGCTGGGCTCAGGTCTCCTCTCGGAATGACCACGCTGACCAAGTGCGGATTAACAGACATTTTTTTTTATTTAAAATAAAAAAATAAAATGTATATGTGATATATGATTTATTCAAGAAAGTACAGCAAAGGTTTACTTAAATCTACATGCCTTTGAGAATATTTAGAAGATCTATGAGGCATGCAGGTTTCCTTACGATGTTTTCCTTTCCAGTTACAGGTGACATTTAATTTCTTAAAACGCCCATAGAAAAGTCGTAACTGCATCCCACATGGATTTGACCACGGACCCTCGAGTGAACGGCGTGGTCGATAGCCGCTAGGCCGCTAGCTAAACTGTTTATTTGTTCAGTTAGTTTGCGTCGGTTGGACTCCGGCTCGGGTCCACGCGGCCCGTCTCAGCCATCAATAGTCATCCCGCAATTTAACAGTTCGGGTTCTTCTGACCCCTAATCAACAAACTATACCAATTCAAACCGCATCTCCCCTCATTGCAACCTTTAGGTATAAATCCGGTTGAGCCGGTTGGCCCCGTATTAAGATTTGTTTCGAAGTGCCCTCTCGACCACTATTAAACTGTTACGCTAATGTTCCCGTTAATTGGAATTCGCTCGCTTCGTGCAAAATAGCGGCGTTAAACATTTAAGTACAATTATTTCAATTAGGCTTCGAACGAGGCTTAACAAGCAATTACGAACTGAACTATTAGACAATAGATACTACCGAACGAACACACGAGTAAGTCGCTTCTCTTATAGCTCTCATTCTTAATGACTAACCAACTAATCTAACTAGACTAATACCACGGCGGAATCATTATGCTGTGCTAACAATACCGGTTCCTTTCTGAGTTCAGTTTGAGGTTTACAACAGACAGACCTATAAAATTACGATAATATGAGGACTCCGGGAGTAGGAACTGTAAGTGAAAATAATAAATTAATAATAATGAAAGTAATAAATGTCAGCACGTAAAAGTTAAGTTAGTAAAGTACCAAGATTTAAGTAAAAAAAAACGGTAAGAAATCTTGTTTGTCTTGTTAATCTTGAAATTCAACCTTAGGTGTGTTTTTACCCCTTCGGGATATACAGGCGTGACGTTAGGTTACGTTACAGGATATTCAGTTTCAACCATCTTAAAATGGCGAACACAAACCTTACCACGCCAAACTTTTACAGCGAGAGTTGATATAAAATATAGCCCTTCCTACTGCATAAACGTTCCAGGAGTTTCGCACTCGATCAGAATAAATCGGCGAATCTTCGGCAAAGAATCCTCGCGATCGCCGAAGTTGGCCGACTGTTCCAGCTTGCTTTATTGTTCGTCACTTCGGCATTTACATGCGGGGGCGGGAGGCAGGGGACCCTAGACCGGGTGATTGATGCGAGTAGGAGCAGAGACTGTTAGTGACAATTAGTTGGTAAGTATCTTTTATACATCTGAAATAAAAATAAAAAAACCTCAAAACAAATTAATCTGGATAGTGGAGTGAGAAAATAATTTTGTGTTTCCTTTTTTTGTAGTTACTTTATTAGCACCGCCGCAAAATATCGAGTTATCTGTTTAGCGCGCTGAACGACTTTGAGTTTGCGAATAAGGCTGACGATAAAAAACCACGTCCTAGATTCATAGATTATCACTGGCATTACAAACACAACTTGATCACTTTCGTCCTAAGGCATTGAGATAGCTTCGATGTCCAGAAGTAGCCTCATACAAGCTGATAGAGGGAGAATGTATTACCTACCTTGAGTGACCGTGGTACTGCTGCGGGATGAAAAATATCTTATGTACTGGTGTGCGTGATCTTCGGCTACTGAGCTCGTGAGCCGATGACGTCATACTCACAAGGAAACTCCCCAAAAGTTGTTTTCTCGGCAGAAACTAATTAATAAGAAAACAAAAGGGTTGTCGATAGCATGGCGGTGAGTGCGCGCGATGGCTGCGAACCAATTAGTGGGCGAATTAGCGCGTGAGCCAGACTTCCGCCGGCCTGAGAGACTCCGCTGCCTGCCAATGATTGGATAGGAATCGACTCGCGGGCCTTTTGCAGGTTTTGGTAACCAGGTTTGATTTCATAGCAATTTGAATATGGAATCTATTCGTTTCTTTAACCGACTTCGAAAAAGGAGGAGGTTCTACTGTTGTTTTACTATCCACATTAAGAATTGCTTGTAACTTTAGATTACAGGTGAGAAGCAAGGTCTATTACGATCTACCTGAAGGCTGGGCGGCCAGCATTTGTTTATGAAGGGTGGGACGAGAGCAGGCCAACAAATTTTTTACTGATTCATATTTCCGCCTAACGAATGATAGGTGGTCACCGTTGTTGAACACGTAAAACAGGTACAGAAGACCACTACACTACGGTGTCAACGTAATGATCATCATTGCGTCGTTGACCATGAAAAATATATCTTTTGCTTTGGTTTAACGAATGGGAAGCGGAACCCGAACGTCGTGGGAGCGACTGTGGGACTTTGACCCATTAAAACCCACTGGTGACCTATTCCGGCGCTATAGGCCTCCGGCATCTCTTGTAGAACGCGCCGGTTCCTTCGGTGCGAACAGCGACGTCTTTCCCGGGGTCACAAGATGGACGGTTCGAGCTCCCACCCCCGCAAACCCAGAAGTCCCCTCTTACGACAGTCAGGGGCTACCGTAGTACTGTTCTGGTCCCGAGCCACAAGGACACAGGCCTAGGCCCACGTTTTGCGTTTGTTTATTTAGTGTTGATATTTCTCCCACTCGAAAAGCGAGTGTAACTCAAGCACGAAGTAAACAGCCAAAGCCGAGAGGCATCGGGCACGGCGTAGCACGTAATCAGATTACGCATATCCATTGAATATTTTATCGCCGCGAACAAACACTTATGGAAGGCATCCAAGCTGTGGCCATAAGTCGCGATGGAATTAGCGGAGCGTCGTTTGAGCCGGCGGTGGCGGTGGCAGACGTCGAGCCTATCGGGTGTCGCCAGCGGGGCGGCCGGCGCCGGGCGGGAACAACAGGCGACAGCGCTGGCGCTGGTAGCACTTAATAATAAATCCCTTTTTATGGGCCGTCGCAAGTGACGAGCGCAGCGGGAGCGGGCGGGCTTTACTGCTACGGTTATTGTTATGAGGGTCTTGCGCTGATAAAGTGCCGATATTTTTAGGTTTGCACGAGTTTAGGAGTAAACGCTAGGAGCGGCTAGCGGTTGAGAATGCGAATTAAATAAATGTAATTATCAGTAAGTAGGTACTGATCCAACCACTCCCCAACTTCATAACCAACTCCCTACTAACACTTTGATCATTGATCAAGTTGGAGTTAGCATAAAATTATGAAAAAAGTTACATCTGCGTTATTATTAAAATAAAACCGTTTAAAGAGGACTGCTACTTTATAATTAAATGGAATTTTTATATATTTTTAATCTGTAAACGAGCAGAAAAGTGATGGTATTTATTAGATTTAGCTTATTTTGACTTTCTCATTAGGAAAGTTTCAGCAAAACAGGATAGTAAAAATTTTTTTTTCTATTTCTTTTCCTTTTTGCTCCATAATGTTCTCTATGGAATGTGAAGTTTGGAAATCTTCCATTCCGAGAGCAGACTCGTGCCCAACAATGGGACATAGAAAGGGTTGAAGAGAGCATCGTGTCCTCCACTGCCGCCCCCGCGCCCGGTCCCGCCTGTCCCTCGCGCTGCAGCAGCTGGTTGGTTCCCTGCCAGCGTGTTGTCGTCGTGTGAAGCGTCCCCGCGCTACTCGACGTGCCGTATAATGAGCGGCTGATCCGCCGCCTCCTGTCGCCGGGGCGGAGCCGATGCCAAGTTCTCGCGGCCCTGCGCTGCGCCGTTAAGTTCCTCAAATATTTCGCGTGTCGTGTCCTTTTGCTTAATATATTATACTAGTGGACGCCCGCAGCTTCGCTCGCGTAGAATTAGACCCATTAACGACGTCTGCCCGCGTTCGGGTTGCCCACTTGACTTCAAAAACGGCAAAGTTTCATTCTAACTTTGCACCCCCGTTTTACCCCGTTTTAGGGAGTGAAATTTCAAAAATCCTTTCTTAGTGCTCCCCTACATTATAAAAGGAACCCCTGTGCAAAATTTCAAGTTGCTAACCCTTATAGTTTAGGCCCTGCGTTGATATGTCAGTCAGTTAGTCAGTCAGTCAGTCAGTCAGTCAGTCAGCTTCTCCTTTGACATATATAGATATATAATTTGAAATTTGAAATATTTTATTGTTGTTAGTAAGGTCAACCACACCCACTGTTGTATGTCCGATTACAGTGCACCGCTACAGTACCTACGTGCGGTACGTATTGCTATGAAAGTGAAGTGAAGTGAAGTGTAGAAGCAAGAAGTAGTCGGAAGTGACCCAGCAGCTCGTCCGTCGCCACACGAGCGACCACTCCACACGCTCAACTTTTTCAATCCAGCCGCGCCAATCTAACTCCCCCCAGATCCAATCAACTTGTCAAAATGGATTTACCTAATGCGTTAGCAACTAACGCCGAAGTTTGCGCTGCTAACTAAATTACTACCCTCTGGGCCGCGCGGCGGGACCCCGGCCCGGCCATTGAGTTAATATTAATAGAGAAGCTTTCCGAAGCAAAACTTGTAGTACCCAATGTAGTTGCAGCGCTGCAACAGAAACAGCGCCAGAACGCTTCGAGAGTATGACTTGCCAGATATTTTATATTTATACCGTTTTATGTATAGTATATTTTATGATTTATTTTAGTTACAGGTTAGTGATGGTAAGTGAGTCGCCCCTGGTACGCGCACTGACATTGTTCGATGGTGTGCTGGCTTGGGATAAGATCTTGAACTTATTTTTTTCTTCACCTGCTGTATTTCACAGAGCGGCCGAAAGATATGTTCACGATTTGAAGTGACAATCTGTAATGTTTTTAAAGTATCTACTGTATTTTAAAGTAGTGAATAAATAAATGAATAAATGATTTAATGAGATAATAATAGACTTGCAAATGAAATGTTACTTCTTGTTGAATGTTCAATCTTTGCAGTACTTCCGTACATGGCCAGGTATAATTGTGGTTATTTTTTTATTTTATGCAGGAACCGTAATTGAAGCACGCGAGTACTAAGGCAGAAGAGTTACTTTGTGAGCAAAACGAACAGGTAAAGTCAAATTGCCCAGAGCTGAATATGCTGGAGCCAATTAATCCAAATACCTAGTAATGAGTAGGTAACTATTCTCTTATTCCATAAAGCTTATTCTTCACGGCGCTTCTAGTACGCCAGTAAATATTACTCCAATGACCTTGGCCCAGTGTTCACGCGTACCAACTTTGCATAAACCCCTGCGACACACGTGTCGCCTGGCTGGCTGCCTGCCTCGTTACGAGGATTCAGGCGTAATTACAAAATGACATTGACGTATGTAAATTTAATTTATGGCCTGCTAGTAACGCGTAACTTGTTATCTTTAAGGGATGAGACACTTCCGCGTTCCACCGAGTTCTATTTATTTTGGTTGTAAGATACTGGCAGCAAGCAAGCTTAGACCTCGACAGCAGAGACAAGCCTTTAAGAAGACTTGAGTGCAAGTAACTTTCAGTCACCAGGCGCTCATACAGTATGGTTTGGTGGATACACAACTTGTACTTTTAAATAAATCTTCTGTAAATAAGACTACTTCTGTGAGAGAAAATAAATAAAATCTTTATCTTATCTTATCTTAATCATGCGTTTCAAAGTTCACAAATGCGTAGCTACCCTTCGCCCATTGAAGTGTTTGAAAACCAAACCTTTCCGAGCGGAATATAAATAATTATACACTCCAAAAAAATGTTTTTTTAAAAAGCTTTTATAACTTTTATTTTTATTTTCATGCATTGTCATCGGAACCTAATATGTGTGCCAAATTTCAGCTCGATAGCTTCAGTGGAAGTGGGTGAAATATTGATTGCAAGATTCCAGGACATACATACATACGAGTGAAGTTAAATAAAAGCTTTTAACATGTTCTATTTATTTTGGTTGTAAGATACTGGCAGCAAGCAAGCTTAGACCTCGACAGCAGAGACAAGCCTTTAAGAAGACTTGAGTGCAAGTAACTTTCAGTCACCAGGCGCTCATACAGTATGGTTTGGTGGATACACAACTTGTACTTTTAAATAAATCTTCTGTAAATAAGACTACTTCTGTGAGAGAAAATAAATAAAATCTTTATCTTATCTTATCTTAATCATGCGTTTCAAAGTTCACAAATGCGTAGCTACCCTTCGCCCATTGAAGTGTTTGAAAACCAAACCTTTCCGAGCGGAATATAAATAATTATACACTCCAAAAAAATGTTTTTTTAAAAAGCTTTTATAACTTTTATTTTTATTTTCATGCATTGTCATCGGAACCTAATATGTGTGCCAAATTTCAGCTCGATAGCTTCAGTGGAAGTGGGTGAAATATTGATTGCAAGATTCCAGGACATACATACATACGAGTGAAGTTAAATAAAAGCTTTTAATATTTTCGACACAATAACTACACGGCAGATATTCTCTTAATAAAACATACACGGTTTCATATAAATCTCTGTTTAGGTAATAAATGCTTTGATAGAGAAATAAAAGCGTGTTAAAATAGGTTTGTGAAGGGAATCCTGCGTACTGCGGGAGAGCGTAGTTATTTTTTTATTTGTTCACTAAATCAATCTAAAGCTACAACCCATATAGGGACGTCCCACGGCTGGGCACGGGTCTCTCCCAGCCAGCTGCAGCAAGTCTAGAGCATGCTCCACCGCGCTGCTCCTATGCGGGTCGGTGGAGGGGCTGGAGGCTAGGGGCCGACCCAGTCCGCAGTTCATGCCACCCAAAGGTTTTTGACACGGCTTAGCGATTGGAAAAAGAATTGGGGCTTAACGTGCCCCGCGAAGCCACCCATTTGATAACCATAGTCCACTGATTGACAGAGGCCTCCTTTCACCCTGCTCCCGCTCCTGTTTCCTCTGAAACAGCTGGTCATTACTACTTCCCGCTCTGTACTCCACAAGATGACTACCGTCTGCTTCGCCGGCCCTTCAGATTAAATGAAGCTATCGTCGAGAGCCATCGTAACTGTGCACTGCATGAAGGCAGACATAATGGACGCCGCTGGCAGGGCACAAAGCGAAGTCGCGAAGCGAACGCCGATAAAATCGAAGCAACTCGTGCGAAGCAATCCAATTGAAACTCGCGATAAGCGTTACAGCCCCGTTATCCCCGGTTATCTCCGGTTATGCCCATAATGGGGATAACGAGACAGAGATAAGCGGCGTGCAGAGCAAAGTTTAACGTCAGGTGAAGTTGACTATGTTTTTGTTCTGCAGATATTTTACGGAGCGGAGACGAGAGCTGGCCGTGCGTCACACCGCTGTGTTGAAAGTTGTTCTGATTTCTGAGGGTCTGGGATACTACATGGAATTTTAGTCGTCCTGATGTGCTCAGAATTGCTATTTTGATGATAAATTGATACTGAAAGCGTGAGGAGGAAATCGTTTCTGTCGTATCATTTATTCATTTTCGAGTACTGGGACTCTATCTTCAAACTGCTCGCGCGACTCAATCGCTCGACTGCGACTCATATGTCGAACGACTCTGGAAATTCGGTATTTTTAATTCACTACAATCTAATCTAATAAGTGGTATTAAACACTAATAATAATTAATTTGGCATTATGATTTGTTTGACTTTTGTAAACCTTTACTGTATATAAAAATAAATTAAATTAATACGTGGCACAGGCACCTGAGGAAATAAATAACACTTCATAGTATGAGATCGAGAGAGTTTCATCGAACCTATCCACCACATAAACCTTTATGTCCACCACTGCTGGGCACAAGCCTTCCCTCAGACTGTCCACCACATTAGCCAAAAACGTATCAGTAGGTATAGGTTTTCTAGCACTATACTTATTTATTAGATACTTAAATTACACACAGATCTCGATCATTACCTGAATTGCTTTCGCCTCGGCCGCGGCACATGGAAGTCTGTATTTGAGTGTAGATTTTTTCCTAAATTCTCCTAAAGTGAACAGAGCCATTAAGCGAAGACGAGGGTAATGTAACCAAATCTTTGAATTCACTTTCTCAAAGGGGCGCACCCGGGTGTACCCGGGTATGCCCGGATGTGTCCGGATAAAGACTAACGACAAAAAGACGTCTCTCACGCCGATAGCACTCGCGGCGCACAAAGACGAGGAAATGTGTTCGTAGCGTGTGCTAGATTGAAAGTTTCAATTCAATACATCCTAAGGGTGTGAAAGATTATTTTTTCTTTACTAATATTATAAAGAGGAAACATTTGTTTGTAACGTTTTCACACAAGAACTACTGGACCGATTTCAAAAAATCTTGCACCAATAGAAAGCTGCATCTTCACTGATTGACATAGGCTATATAACATTACTAGGTGTAAACGAAACTATTGTTATGGCTAATTCCACGCGATCGAAGGTGCGGGCGTCCAGTGATCAATAACATGAATCTCTTACTAGTAACTCGATATCAGGAATTGAGCATATTTGTGTAGTATTCTACGCAGTCGCCTCTGCCTAACCGTTCGGGGATATAGGCGTGATGCTGTTACGTCATCCACCAAAAGGGTACCATAGACAATGCGTTGTGGCATGTGTTGTATCACGGCAGTATCGTGGAAAGGTAAGGAATGAATATGAAGTTGAAAACCCAGAGAACGAAAATGAAAACCCACATCATGGGTTTATCCCGTGTTTATCTGAAATCCAATCCCGGCGCCGCGGCGAGCGGATCTGTCATCGTGACGCTCTGTTCGATTTGTTTCTTGACACGCCACAGAGCACTCCTTGGATTTATGGTTTTTATTGTAGCTCTGGGAGCGATCCACACTTGATCGTTTCAGCTAATCTTCACGCACGAACAGTTTAAGGGGAACTTTGTATGCTTTGGGTAATTTTGGTACGAAAAATAAATTAAGACATCCGTATAATATTGTCAGCTTGTCAGAGGTTTCGTGAGCGTGAAGTGTGTAAGTTTTGTTTGCAATTAACGTTATTGGTTTTGTACCGTGTTGAATGAATGATGAATTGAATGAATTTTACATAGGCACCTACTTGTTCAAAGCATGTTACAGACTGCCATCCTGCAGTCTTATCGTTCACCAATTGCCACAACCTTCTAAAAATTAAAATAGCATGTCTCTGGTCACCCTACACCGTTTAATTGGAAGCGCACGGCAGAACACGGCACCGCGCGGCGCTCCCAAATCAAGGCACCCATCAAAAAACTCACCCCCTCACAACCCCTCCTCCCCCTCTCCCCCGACATGGGGTGGGCACCATGTATTATGGTTTTATCCGACGTTTATCGCTGTCATCGTCGCCCTATTTTTCAGCCTCAATAGGTTTATTGTTTTTAAATTTCCAAATCACCCCGCGCGCCCGCCGCGACAAATTGATGATCAGATTATTGCACGTTATATTTTGTTCGCGTCTCGGATTTGTCTACCGGGGAACCAGACAGGTGAGAGCTCTGGTTTATATCGCTGCGGGTACTGATCAGAGATCGAGCTGTAGTTGGTTCTGAACGCTATAACATAAATGGTCGTTAACCTTTTGGTCGTCAGAGTAAATCGTGTGTCTCTCCACTATCCACCGATTGATAGTGTTAAGCCGCCTCGGGTGCGGCCGACACTGCAATGAGTGACCACTAGTTACATTCCATTCGCGCCTCAGTTTTCGCGGCTCACGTTAAATCGTCGGGGCCTGTCATCGCAAGATGACGGTCGTTTAAAGTCGACCTTAACCGTCCGCCAATCTGGACTGGAGCAGCGTGGTGGAGTACGTTCAAGGCCTTTGAGAGAAATGCAGATAGTAGGTAGTGGTGGGGTGGCTACCTGCGTGCTCGTTTGCTACGTCCTCTCGTTCTACTCTTATACTATTTTTTAAAGGTGAAGAAAATTCTCTGTGTAAATCTGCACACTCGCAATGCTCTTTTAATAAATCCAGTATTTTAGTGGGATTGAATAAAATAACCTGCATTTATGGTTTAAATTACATTTGCAGCTTAAAAAATTAACAAGCTTTATGATTAAGGTCGTACGGCATTAATTAATAGCAGTGAAAGAGCTTACTATATAAAATCTCCCAAATTTAATAACATTAATAATTGAAGTCATGGCAGATTTATATAATTTGGAATAAAATGTGGCAACAATGACGTGAAGCGTGGTGGCAACTGGCCGGAAATAAGTTACTTATTTTATATTTAAAAAGGCGTGTGTTCCACACAGCGGTGGCAGCTGGCGAGCTCGCCCTTCACTCGAGGGATCCAGGTACAAATCCAAGAGTCATGGGTTAATGTTAATTTAAGAAATGAAATGACCTGCTGTAACGGTCAAGCTGAAATGTCCGAGGAAACCTGCATGCCTGAGAATTCTTCATGAAGCTCTCGAAGGCATGGTGAGAATAAAGCAATCCTCTTCGCGGGAACCATAAAATTTTCCGACGATCAACAGCAGCCATGCACCGTGCCGTATATGCATGCATGCAATGCAATCATGTCGGCTACGCGATGAGACCCGAGCATCCACGTCGGTTTATTTCCCGCTACAAATCAAAATTCTATCAACACCGCTACAAAACCACTGAAAAGATTATTAGTCGATACATCGACGACCCGACCGACGCAACTTCTCTGGACTTTGGACAGTTGTATTAGAGTTTAAATTCGCAGGTGAAGCCCCAACGTCCACGACTATCAATCACTGTCCGCCGAGCAAACCTCGAAGTGAATATCTCGCGCGAATCTTCTTTGTATGAATTGTTCATGAAGCGCACGTGTGAGGATTTCATTAGTTCAGCTCGTGCGCGGAGGAGCCGGTGCGGCGGGGAGCGGTGGCGAGCGGTAGGGAGCGGTGGCGAGCGGTAGGGAGCGGTGGCGAGCGGTAGGGAGCGGTGGCGAGCGGTAGGGAGCGGTGGCGAGCGGTAGGGAGCGGTAGGGAGCGGTAGGCAATCGTTTTCTAGCCACGACAAAGTCAAACATCAAAGTCGAGCGAAAGTCAAAACAAACTAAATACAATTAATTTACGTACCTGCCTTACATTAAATGTAATTAGATCGTAATTTTAATATAGGTGACATAGTTTTAAACTACAACGCATCAGTCACTCATTGCCTAACTTTATTTGTTTTGATTTATCATTTTAGTTTGTTGTTTGTTATGTTTTTAGTGTCTCCTTTACGAGACAGAGACAAACGAGGAGGCTGCTGGGGAAAATAACAATTTAAGCGATAAATTATCAAAATTACTAAATGAATGGCGAAGGGATCCTTGGTTTTGGTAGCACCTTATTTAGTTCCTTTTTTATTTTCTAAATCTCGTTGGAACGAGTTGAAACTCAAATAAAACATTTGATTCCTGTTTAGTTTTCGCGATATTTTTTCAAGGCTGAACGCTATCGTGTATTGAGTGAGGAGATATAGGGTCTAGGGTAGTTTATAATAATATTTTAATTTTTCAGAATTCATTTATTTTATTTTCATGAACAAAACAAATTCAAAAACACAATATATCCGCGAAACCTCACTTTAACTCGGTCAATCACATATGATCGACGCAGGCTGTTGGGACTATGACCCTCCACCAATCCGCATTGGAGCAGCGTGGTGGAGTATACTCTAGCTAGAACGTCCGCAGCTGTGGCTGTGAAGGACACCCGTGCCCGTCTATGGTTGTAGCTTTTATTGCGATCGTTTCATACTACATCAAATCAAATATTATTATAATAACCCTTAGCCTAGTGTGGGGAAGATCGTTCAGGCAGCGCAGGGTTAGACCGTAATAACGTAAAGTGGATAACTTGGATAATATGGATAACTTGGATAACTCGTCATCGTCTCGACAACTCGCGATTAAGATTAATTGTCAGACTGTCGAGCCGAGAGCCGAGAGCCGGCAGTACGGTCTTGATAATATTATAGTAGGACGAGGTACCTGCTCCACGCCGCCACGCTGCCCCATTGAGAGGTCCTGCCTTTATTTGATTTTAAATGTGATTGCATTGCGGTTGGGAAGGTGTTTCTTTGTTACTAAATAATCAACTTTTTGTGCATCTTTTGCTTTCTTTCACGTCAATATTTCACCTATTCTTATAAGACGAACGGGGCGTCCGTCTGTCCGCACACGGGCCACAGCATGCGTGTTACTGTGGCTGTTATCGTAACGAGTTTAATGTTTTAAAAAGAATAAAAAATAACTTTCTCAACATAACAAAACTACATTTTTGTTGTAAAAAGGACAAAAGTTACATAGAAGTAGGTAACCTTAAAAATCGCCCAGTGGAACTGACGAAACCGGAATCCGACTCGCACTTGACCGCTTCTACATGATATAGAAGAAGAAGAAGAACAAGAATAAATTTATTTGGCTCAGGAATTACAGCAAATTACTTATATTATTCCTTACCCTTACCATAAAACTACTTACATTTTTATATAAATGTGCTGTACCGAGCATGCTTTTGTTACAACCCTTTCACCGTGTTTCCTCCCCGAATGGCTGGAGTATAGCACGCTGACAAACATCAATTAGGCATTATTTATGCCGTCGTTACAGCCGCGACGTTAGCAGACGAGCCTCCGGCGACAGCCTTCGACAGCGGACAGCCTAATGGGTCGGGCGCGCCCGGACACGGGCTTAGTGCTAGCGTGTATCAATAAGTGTTTTTCTACGGATATGGTATATCAAACACGTTAGTACCTTTCGTACCTAGAAGATGTGGTAGCCAGTGACTGAATTTCGACCTCTTACTTGAAACGGTTCGTATTAAAATCACAGTGGAACCTATAACATTTCTTAGTAAAGTTGTACGTCTAATAAATTGTTACATCTAATTACTGAACGATTCGTGAGTGTCTATTCATAGTTGAAGTTACCGGCTTACTCACGTGTGATTGAAGTCGGAAATAGGCCGACTAGTTTCGATCCATTACGATGATCATCTTCAGGAGTGTAAGCCGGTAACTTCAACTATGAATTGTTACATCTCTTACGGTCAAAAAAACTTTTGGAACCTGCATGGCCGTGATATTCTTGAAGGTATGTGCCGTCTACCAATCTACACGTGGATAGCGTGGCTTTCATTCTAAACAAGCCTCGTGCCCAACAGTGGGATTACACTTGCGCCCGGCAGAAAGTTCATTAAAACAAGTTCCTTATTTGGACTATTGTACGAACTTATAGGACTCATTTTGGAATGAAAGGAGTGAGCACACCTTCGCTGGTCAAGTGCGGGCCTGGACTATACCACTGAGTCTAATATGCTACCGAGGACATTGTCTTGTTACCATCAGATGGCTCCAATGTCCGTTTGTCTATCATTGTTATAAAAAAAAACATTATGAAGAACTTTCAAGTATGCAGGTGCACTTGCCGAATACGAACATAACTTAAAAAAAACTCATTCATTATTTCAGGCTTGTTTGTCGCGGACCATCCGGAGAAGCATCTGGACATCCTAGTAACAGGGTTGTCCCCACCCAGCTTGCCACGAAATTGAAAAGGGGAGCCATTAGCGTCGAGCTTTCGATAACGCGGCGGTGACAGCCCTAATGGGAGCGGCGCGACCGGAAGATGGGTTTAGTGCTAACGTTTTTCGGACCCGCCTTTAGTTTGAAGGAATTTCGGGATACACCGGCGCCACGTACGGCTAAACGTCGCTCAATTTTTAACGAATGACCAAAATTCTATTTTGAATTGCGGTAATAACTAGAAAAATAGATGCAACTATAACTATTTTCAACAATTTTTTTCCAAGGGCCACCATCCAGAAATTACCGAACTCCCTGGAGGGAGATGCCGGGCAGTCATCTAGCAGATCAGCAGTAACTTGAGTTACATAGATCTATTTTACCGGTTACCCAGACTTTGGTCGTGGAATCCTGGTTCTACAGACAACTAATCTTAAAATAAATATTAATCAGTATAATTGAACTACAGACATTTCCAACCTCGTTTGTAAGCAGGGGTTCAGTAGTGACGAGGGCGGACAGCGGTTGACATGTACTCGGGCCGCCGGGCCGACACGCGACATGTTGACACCTGTTCCGATTTGAATACCCTCCGACATTTGTATCATGTCTTGTAAGGGCGGAAACATACTAACGTGTGTGGCTCGGCGGCTCGGCGCCCGCCGCGCGCGTCCACAGCGGTCGTCACCATTGTCGCGGGATGTAGAGGTCTTGTTTGGCATCAGTTCGTTAATCTAATCATTGTTCAGTGTTCCGTTGAATGGTGATACTTATCTAAACTAACTCTAATTACAAATAACTATAAGTAAGTAAGCGGAAACAGTCGTTAAGCCTTGTCGAAGACCTTCGGGTGGCTTGAGAAGCATTCGGCACTGGGTTGGCCACTAACCTCTCCACCAATCCCAATTGGAGCAGCGTAGTGGAGTATGCTCTAGCTAGACCTCCCGCAGCAGTGTCTGTGGGAGAGACCTTTGCCCAGCAGTGGGACGTCTATGGGTCGCAGCGAGCGATAAGTAAGTAAATAATAGAAATTTAGGCGTGAATGATTTCGCGGCACGATCTTTTGCTGTATGGTCATATAGACCTTTACGGTGTCATCAAATAGGGTGGTAAGCTTTAAAGAGCTCGAACCAAAAGGTAAAGGATTACTCCTACAAGTGTGTGGGTGCGGTTGATGTACGGGCCTGCCCCTGGGCGCGGACTTCGGCTTAGGTCACCGCTGTGTTTGTAACTATAGCAGGGGATCGACCAATCACTCGGGGATACCTCGTGTTGGCCGTTCGGTTGTGTCTTCGTCCGCTGGCGGAGCGGTGTTCTGTGCTGTGTTTTGTATCTGAGTCAGGGAGTCATCTCGTAGGTTGTTAGCGGTAGTGATTGCGTCTTCGGGGTCTTGAGGATGTCTAGGACGTATAATGAAGCTGTTTCACCCGATTCCTTCCGGGACGAAATCAGCTGATTGTACCACCAAAGGATTTAAATGGCCGTGGGTGACGTAAATGAACTAGTATGGCTGGCTAAAATGTAGGAAATTAAATTATTAAAAATTAAGTTATAACTTGTATTAGTATGACAAAATTTGATTTCAACTTTTCTTTATTTTTTTTAGTCTTACGGTCAATAGTTTCCAAGTATGTGAGATAAAACTGTTGAGACGCATTGTTAGAACTTTTTGCGATTTTTTGCTCGCGTGTAAAAATAATGTGTATTTGAAACAACTGCATTCTTGAACATACGAAGAAGCTTTTTTTTTCAACTCTAAATTACTGTGTGTATTTTGTATAAGATAAACCCAAATTTTCTAGATTTGGCTACTTACCGGGCCTTAAATAAATAAATCTTTATGATAAACCATTAAACTACTTAATCTATGCACTGTAACTAGTTGTGTGACAAGATAGTAGTAACTAGTCAATCAATTATGTCAAGACAGAATTAATAATTAGGCTCGATACTGTTGTATGTTGCTGTCGTATGTATCGCTCGCGTCTCGCATAACTCGCGTCACAAGATATCGATCAACCCTGTACGCTGACAATTTATCCGCGAATTATACCAAATCCGTCCTCTGGCGATCAATTAGGCTCGATATGAAGTAGCGCCCCGGCTGGGTTAGGGACGCATAAACTGTTATGTAATAACGATTATGTTATAAAGGTTATGTCGTTATCATGTTAATGGAGTCATTTCAGGGTTATTGCTATCGGCGCGAGGATAGGGTTCATTTGCGAGTATTAAAGGGTTAAGGCGTTCGGCGGAGGCAGGCGGAGGCAGGCGGAGGCAGGCGGAGGCAGTACTCTAGCTAGAGTAGTCAGCTACTTCCAGACCGTGATTGGTTGTAGAATGTCATGCTGTCTTTACTTTTACTTTTCCAGAAAATTCCATACTCAGATAAATAACTAGGAATTGTGTATGTTGCTTTGTCCTTCTTCTCCTCAACGAAATGATGGATCAATGTGATTCTTTGCATATACGTAGTTTAGCCTTTTATTTTCTCGTGAGGAAATGTGTCTGCGCATGCTGCCTGGTTTTATGAGAATGCAGACAGGTATGTGGGACTTGCTGAAAATGCAACGGAACTAAGGCCAATGCAACGGAATAAGGTGACGCTCAACGATGTCAAAAAATATATTATATTTCTCACTAGGTAGGTATCTGAATCGAGATAACACATTATATGTGTCGCCACAGAATAAGAACAGTACAGCGCTAGCTGAATTGTCGCATGAGGTACACACGAAGGTAGTTATTGTTAGCAGACGTTACGTTCCGAGCCGGTTACAGATGCGTTGCTACGGTTGAGGTCTACGATTTTCGGTTCTAGAAAATTGTCGCTGGGCTCCAGGAATGCTACTCAATGGATTCGTCATCATCTTTTCAATCCGCAGAGTGATTATTTTTAAATTAAATAACGAACAAAACATGTTTGACTTAACCTTTTTATTACTTCATTATTGTAACAAAAGCTTTATTCAATATTAATTTGCCGCTTGCAAAAGGAACATTTTACTCGTGTGCAGCTAATCCTCGTAGATCCGTGAAATAAAGATAGAAGGTGGATTGTCACGAGTCCTAAAGGATGCAATTAGTTGGTCGATCGCTGTAAGAGGACGTGAGAAATGGCGGCGTTTTGCAGAAAAATGTAGCGCCATAAGCCGCGCTGATGGATGACCCGCGGAGCTCCACTCCGGGGAATTACGGACTCTAGCCTGGACCGGCGCGTCTATACTACAACCCCTCGTCCCACTGTTGGGCTCGGAGTGGGAGGGGCCTTAGTTCAACATTCTGGCAAGTGTTGATTACAATTATCGCGAGGAACTCGGGCACGCAGGTTTCGTAACGCAGTTTTCCCGCACCGTTTGAGCAACTCTCTCCGATAATGTAAAGATTGCATTTTTCCAGATGCTCCAACTTCCGTCGTTCTCGCGCAATTGATCGAATGTTAACTATCGATTTAAAATCGAATGATTCTCTCAGTGTTGTGTCACGGGAGCAATGCAATTTTCCGGGATAAACAACCGTAGGTTATGTTACTCTCCAGGCCGGGGTCTATTTACTTATGTGTAAAAAGTCACATCCATCAACGACAATCACTCCTAATAACAATGAAATATAATGTTAAATGTAATTTGTTTGGATTTAATTAATAAAAATTTATCTGTATGGTTTAATACTAACAAGAACTCATAAATTCCATGACTATATCTTTTGTACGCCTGCCTGTCAGAGGAGCAATGTTCCGCGTAGCTTCCATCCATAGCGTCCACGGCTCGCAGACAGCATGTTACGTATCTACTATGGGGGCGAGTAATTACAACCGCCAAATCGAAATAATAATTAACAAATAATTGCTCCACTAATTCATCATTCGTTTTTTATTAACACAAGATTTAGGTACATTTAAATATTAACTGTATCTCGTTGCAATAAAGTCGAATGTTGAAGCTCGCGGCATAGCGGGCCGGACGGCGGGTGATTTATTTTGTTAACTTCTGGAATTGGGGCTGCGAAATTAATTGAGATCTGTAAGCGAATTAAGCTTATTAGCGATTTCGTTTTGATGTTATTGGCGGCGCGGCGGGGGGAGCGGCGGGCGGCGCGGCGCGGGCGGCGGCGCTTTATAATAACTAACGTTTTGAACGAACGAGGGGACTTCCTTGCCTTTCGGCTAAGGGACTTCGGGACTCTAGGACGGACCTCTCTACCCGGGCTGTTCTCCCGTGCCAATGGACACGGTGTTTTTTGTGTTTAATAAACACACACGGTTTACGCCGTTGGGCGATCCGCAAGGAATAAACCGTGTTGTTGCTTGCCAGCAACAACATAACGTTTTGTAAGAGCTTTTCCATGTACAGTAATAATGCGAGTACTTCTTTGCCGCGGCGTAAGGAGAGATGAAGTGCGTTACGGAAGTGACGTCACGAATGATTGTGGATAAGCTTTAACTGTTTTTAATAAAATGTTGCACAACAACCAACATAGACGTAGAGAACAATACAAGCAGGGCTAATTGTTTCAAATAAATACAATAGCATTCATATCGCTTCTACCGCAGCCAGAGTAAGCCTGACTGATGATTACGTTAGTTCTTTCGTCATCGCATGGCACTATCTGCTACCCATAGACGTCCCACTGCTGGGCACGGGACTCCCCCACAGACAAATCTGCGGGAGATCTAGCTAGAGCATACCACATCCACCACGCTGCAATGCGAATTGGAGGAGGGGTTAGTGCAACCCAGTGTCGAATATTCTCAAGCCACTCGAAGGTCTTCGACAAAGTTTAGTGAAAACATCACCAATAAAACCCACAAACACCGACGGCTTAACGTGTCCTACGAAGCAAGGTAGCGCCCATGAAATTTTGCTAGCGGTCACCCAACCGCAAACCGACCGCGCCCGTCGTTGCTTAACACTGTTGATCACATCGATTCAATGCGAGCCATTGGGCTATGGACGCCGCATGGCATTATCTCAAAAAAAGAAGATAAGTGGTCACAAGTTAATTCAAATGTTATGTTAATTCAACGCCATATTACCTCAGTTTGACGCAAAAATATAATTACAGTCTGACCACGTGAGCACGCGCCCTACAGCGGGCTGCGGCGCGATAGCGGCCTAATTAGAGCGAGGCGCCGGCCCGGGCAGCGCGAGATAGCAGGCCGAGCGCAGGAAACGCAGGACTCTCTCCCACAGAACAGTCCTTTATCTGTTCTGTGCTCTCTCCCATATTTTGATATAAATATGAATTTTAATAATAATATTTGGTACACGGTTTTCCAGACTTCTGAAAATTCATTTTCTAGTTAACGTGTTCCTTTGATGTGCCGAACCTGTCGTGATACGCCACGCGATGCACGGCGTGAGGGTAAGTCACCGGCTGCCAACCCTGGCCCGAACTGGTCGTAGCGCGGTCATTGTGTTTGCTTACTAACTATTCGGCACATCATTACTTAATTTCATACCATGAACGTGAGGACGTGCTGACAAACAAGGCGCATAACGCTTTTTACTTACGTGATTTTTTACAAATCAACCGCTACCGCAAGCCACAACACAGATCTCAGAAAGAAAGTGCTTTATTTTACAATAACAGCTTGTCCAGCGGCAAATGGAAGCCTTCAAAACTAGAATGAGCAAAGCTAACAGCTCACGCTTCTTCAGACACTCATCGAGCGCACGCTATTGTACACAGAATAAACACGAGGCCGTCGTCTCAGACGTCTTCCACCGTATCCAAACACCCGCCACCAGCTCTGAGTCAACAGTCGCACAGACGCAGGCGGCGCTTCGACAAACACGCGCTTAGCATTCTCGACTCTACCGAAGCGGTCGTAGGTGCTGTTTACTTTGTATACACTTTACGGGCCGCAGTTGACTGAAGCCAGCGCAGCAAGCATTAGATTCGACGCTACTAACTACTGGACCGATTTCAAAAATTATTTCACCGTTAGAAAGCTGCATCTTCACTGAGTGACATAGGCTTTATAATATTACTAAGTGTAAACGAAACTATTGTTGTCTAATTCCACGCGAGCGAAGCTGCGGACGTCCACTAGGTATGTATAAAAACGATAAATTCGATTTAGTACTCTCCATTTCTATACCGATTTAGTAGTGCTATGCATGCTTCGACGCGCAAGAGTCGTTGCTCGTCGCTTAGTTCGCGTGGCCCACTTATCTAGCTTTTTAAAAGCTTTTATTTAACTTCACTCGTATGTATCTTGTATGTATGTCCTGGAATCTTGCAATCAATATTTCACCCACTTCCACTGAAGCTATCGAGCTGAAATTTGGCACACATATTAGGTTCCGATGACAATGCATGAAAATAAAATAAAAAGTTATAAAAGGTCTTAAAAAAAAATTTTTTTTACAGTATATTATCATTTCGATTTGACGGAAGCGCTTCAATGTTGTTTTAACATAAACTCCAAGCCCGCAGCCAGCTCAGCCGTATATTGAGTTGGATTCGTTTCCACTATCGCCTTCAATCCGTCGTAGTCGACAATGGCACCGGCCGACCGCGAGGCTCGTTCTTCAACTCTAAATTCCCAGATTTAAAACGATTGAACCAACGACGGTCCGTGTTTATGCAAGCAGTGTTAAGCCCGTGCCCGGCGGTAATGGTTCGTGTTGTTTGCGCAGCAGTATTGTCCACGTAAGAACTCAGATTCGAAAATTGTACGAAATTTTAGTTGACCCATGGCGCCAAAAACTACCACGATTTCACCAAAAATAAAACACTATTTATTTGAATTAGTAATATTTGAATTAGTGCGCTAATCCACAGATAATTAAATATGAAAATGCTGGTTCTAAAATGTCCAATTTCATAACCTATCATCACCTATTATCGAGCTAAGTATGAGTAGAAGTTGATTTATCTAAAAAAACATGAGACGATCTCTACAAACATTCTCGTACACAACATTAGTAACAATATAAGTAGGAACTAGTTCAACAGCTCTACAAATATAAGCTTTCCGTTTTCCCCGAATAGCCGTCAAATTGACCTATTCTGCCTACCGTACGCTCAACGCGGGGCGAGGTGTACATTTGGATAATTAAACACAAACACTCGTCGATCGCGGATAAAAAGGGTCTTACACAAACAGCGCAAATCTGTTTCGGCGCAACTCTCGAGGACTCGCAAACAGTGGCCGCCCTCGGCTCGAGAGCTCTCACCTCGAGGGCTCTCGACGTCTTGACGAGCGGTGACAGCCGCCGTTTGCTCAGCGAATAAACTCAATGGCGCGCTGAGAGCTCGCGTAATCAGGTTAGATCGAGGGGAGCTGCCTCGATACGGCTGCTTATAGCGGCGACTGCGGGCGGGCGCGAGAGGCTCAGGAGAGCCTCCGGTGCTGTGCGAACTATGTCATGGAGCCTCCAGCCGGGACCGGGGAGGAACGTCGCGAGGAGAGTTCGGTGATCACAAATGGCACATTCGATAACATAAGAATCTGATAATACTTCACGTACTAACGCGAAATCTAGAAAAAGGTGCACAACATTTAATCAGATTAAAAAAGCTTAACGTATCTCCCTTTACACTTCACGATGTTGTGAAGCAAGAATGTAAGTGAGTGTCTCGACAGAAGCGATACTTGCTCGTAGTTCCGTGCAGCCCCGCGGCAGTCGGGGCTACAAAAAGACGGCAACAAAGGCAAGGCACAAGGCACTATTAACATTCCCCGCCTCCCGCCATAAGCAAAATTCTGAACTACTGACCCGGCGACTGAGTACAGTTTCTACCACTCAGGGTATACTTTCTCGTAGGAGCCCACAATTGCATTGCATTGTGACCCGGTATAACTAACACCTATAGCCGTAGTCTTTAAGGGTTGCAATGACTCCGTGACCGACATCAACGAAATTCTTTTGGGTGATATCGATGGTCAATTACAGTTGCCCAGGGCCGGCAGCAAACGGATGGCGCTGCATGCTCGTTTTCTATCTGATACCCATAAAAGAAGGTACCAAGTTATCCCGAAATTCCCGAAGCAATAAAAGCCGCTCCTCAGGCACCGGGAGCGGGCAGCGTAAGTGAATTAATGCAAGTTTATTGTAACTTATCGCAGCGCAACGCGGGTGCAAATGGCTTTTGATTGCAGCCAACTTTGAAAAACTAACTTCTTAATTCGGCCGCATTGCTGGAGCGCGCGACGTGCGTTGAGTTGCCGGCGTAGTTTAATTTATCGCAGTGAGTGCCGGGAGCGTATAAATATGTTTGGCATTCATTGAAAACTGGGGATTTCAATGGAATCTAAGCTACTTCCTGTAAACTATTACCATATATGTGGAAGTTCCGCATAACTTGGTTTTGCTCCAATGATATTGTTCAGTCGTTGTTTATTATCCCCTCGCAGTCCCCTTACTGCTTTTGTTGTTTGCCCGAAGATTGACTGGCACAGAATGCTCTACAGGCGGCCGTCGGACGCGTGTTAGGTTTGCGGAGCGAGGTATGGTACCGTATGATACTGGTATGGTAGTGGCAGGGTACCGGTATGGTACCGGCAACTGGAGTGTCACATTTTAATGACGAATTTTACTAAGAAATATGTAACAGGTTAAAGTCGATTTAATGTGATCAAAAGAATTAAGCAACGACGGACGCGGTCGACAGCAACGGCGGTCGGTTTGATGGGTGACCGGCAAAATTTCATGAGCGCTACCGTGCTCACGTTAAGCCGTCAGTCCCGGTTGTTTTCAATGGTGAAAACAACCTTCGGGTGGCTTGAGAACATTCGACCCTGGGTTGGCCACCAACCCCTCCACCAATCCGCATTGAAGGAGCCTGGCGGAGTATGTTCTAGACCTCTCCCAGATTTATCTGTGGAGTAGGAAATCTATATAGGGTTGGCTCTTTGGAGGAGAATAACTAAAAAAAAAAGGATTTAAATTTGACTACCTAGTCTCAGCGGCAATGGCAGCTTCTCGCAAGAATTCAGAGGCGACGACCCCACTGTAGGGAGATCCATACGTGAGTCTGTTCCCGCGGGGCAGCGGGCGTTACCTGGGACCCTGCGATATAGGACTGCTGCGTTCTTGATACCCACTGTGTTAAAAACTAAGTTTGATAAAAATTCACGATCATCGTCGCACTTCCGCCCCGCGAGCTCGCGAGGCAGCCAATCCGCGTGATGGCCGATGCGCCACGCATCGCATTCATAATTCAGGCTCACAGAACACGCAAAAACCGGCGCTCGAGCCGGAACGCGCACGAAATAATGCCGGCGAGAGCGCGCCGCATTAACGGTCGGAAAATTGTGACGCGAAAATAAATTTGGTATTTTAGCCGGCGCTCAAAAAAATTTAAATTCTTCCCTAATAGCGAGAGCACGAGTCGGAATATCCAACCCTTTTCACTTTATTACGAAATGTTGCTTTATTAAAATAGGCGTATTTTTTCTTGTAGTTCGGGGCGGATCGCATTTCCGGACGGCAGTCTGCCGCTCGCATCGTCGATAGCATTCCAGACAAACGCTTTACAATTTAAAATAATATACCGTTAATTTTTTTTTTTTTAAAAAGCTTTTTAAAACTTTTTTTTATTTTCATGCATTGTCATCGGAACCAAAATGTGTGAAATATTGACTGCAAGATCCCAGGACATACATACGAATGAAGTTAAATAAAAGCTTTTAAAAAAAATCTTGCCTTGATGATCAGTCATAACAATGTTGAGCAGAGCACGAGCTTTCAGCTCCGCCCGCGTCAAATCGTTTAACGTTTTATTATACTTGTAATTATATTTATCAACACTCTAAACTGTGTATAAGATGAACCTCATTATGATCTTACGGGGCCTTGATGCCATCCATGCGCACGAAACATCTTTCTTGAAAGTATTTAAAAAGTGCACTTAGAAGGTACGAAGTAAGGAAGGCACTGAGACAGCTTCTGTTGTCATTTTGTTTTTTTTTGTTTTCTTGTATTTCATTCCACTATGTCAAACCTATACCTAATGACAATAAAAAAAAATTATTATTATTAAGGTTAGTACGGACTGCTTTTACATTGAACTTCTCTGAAGGTGGAGCAGGACTAATTAAGATGATAAATATAAATATCATTTACATCTCACACTCGGCCATCTAACCCCATTTAGGCAGAGCCTATACTAGACTGTACAGAACAAACACAAATGTTCATCACACGGATATTTGTTCCGAGTGCTGATTGCGCCAACGAGCCCGTCAAGTTAACGTAATTATATTCCTAGCACCAAACCCGTCTGTCGCGACTGCGAAGTGAATTTCAATCAAACTTACTAATTTGATGGGCGAAGTTCGATCCCACCTGTGACGGGGACGGTCAGACGGCGCGTCGACCATGATCCACATTCGCGGAGCTCGACACATTAATGTGACGGCACGTCATGTGTTAGCTGACGAGGTCCTCGAGGGCCGTAACCTGCGAGCTGGTACGTCCCTCTCTCTTCGCTAGTCCTCTGCTGGAAGCAGGCCTCTCGTCCGCTTGTTGCCGCCACAGCGGAACGACTTAGCGGAGCCACAATATCGCGCGCATGTTCGTGTCGGGCTGCATTTATCACGATAACGCGAATATTCACCGATAGTGCCGCCCCGGCATTACACTAAGCCATCGCCTTTGAAGCCTTGAAGTGAACATTTTTAATTTTGACCGGATATAAATCGATAAACGCCGCTATATAGATGACGACAAGCGAAGACTTGTAATTAGGCTGTCTGCCGCCATGCGGAGATCGACACGGTTGTTGATCGATTGCCACCTAGCAGGAGATGGTTCCGTACGACGAGTAATGGAGTGTATATCGAAATAAGTACTCAATATTTATTTATGGAACAACCCACGACTGTATTGCTGAAGTGATGGTTTTGAAATACACACACTTTACACTTTACCCCGCCGGGGTACCCTACTCCGGCGGGGAAATCAGGCGTGACGTTAAGTTTTAAATTAGTTACGTTATTTAAGTATTAAAGTAGTTACGCCACCAGCAGGACAGGGGAAAACGAGCGGTCGTAGTACTACTGCGGCCAGTGCTGAGTGCGGCCCCTTTTCGTATAGATTTGATTGCATTTTTTTCATTTAATTTAATTTTACGAATAGTCATAATGAGCGCGCCACATAGTCTTTGAGCACCAAATTAATTAATTTCACAATTACGTGCCATTATAATGAGATACCGTTAGCCGAATACCGCACAAAACCGGTATTGTAACCAACCGGTATTGGCAAATTCAGAAGAGCTCCTTGTCACAAGCCGTCATTCACCGCCGCTCACAATGTGTACTCGTCCCCGGTATTGTCGCCGGCATCATAACAGGCGGGACTTTATTTTATTTAACATTTATTTTCATTGTTTGTATTCAATCTGCGTTTGATTGACTGATGAGCGCAGTGGGGATGTGAAATGGCTATTTTACCACTTCCAGTATCAGTAAAATACGTTGTATCATGTGACACTGTATCGGTACTAGTACCAAACGAGTGTTCGGTAGTTCGGTACGGCCACCCCCTCCCTCGCCGCAAGCACGTGTCCGATGGCTAACCGCACGGAAGAATACCTACTTCTTAGGCAGTGATAGTGTGTTAATTTTAAGATAGACTGGTCATTACTTCCACCTGAAACCTTGGATTGCAACTTATAACACGGAAAACTGCGAAGGTAACATTAGCCCTCGATAAATCAATGCGCAATTAATTATTAATTAACTGTGCTAACGATCTAATCTACTAAAATCCGGTCGCCCACCGCTGGGCGCGCCTCTTCCCAACAGTCCGGACGCTCCGCTGAACCCTTCGCCACCACATTCCAGTCATTATCGTTAATTCTATCGGCATTAAAATTAGCATTATTCGCGAAACCGAAGCTTGTTAGCGCTCATTACGTGTTTGTGGTCTCCCCCTCCCCCCTCCCCTCCCCCTCTCTCCCCCTCCCCTCCCCCCGGGCCGAACTGTTTACTGAACATGATAACGGGAGCCCGATAAGTACACTTGAGTTATTATATTTTTCCGAAGCCTCTTTGTTTCGGCTCTCTCGACCGCCGCGATCATCGGAACTTCGAACTATTATATTATGTCGTCTGTAAAAGCGCAGGGAAATTTGTAGCGGTGCGGCCGTCCGGTATCATAGGCCGTGCGTGATCTGCAGCGGACCGTGGGAAGCCGCTACTAGGTGGCTAACGAGCATGCAGCGTGACCTACCGTGCGTGCCCGTAACAAACGTTGATCGGAAGTGATCGTTGTAGGTGATAGTTGGTACAGTTAGTTTTTTAAGTAATACTTCTTTACTCGCGCTTGACTAGGGGTGTGACTAAGGAAATGTTGCCGGTGAGTGAGCGTTCATAAATGGCACAGTCGGCTGGAGTAGTCGCGTGACCCTGAGCACTGAGCTAAAACTGAGCAAAATGATGAAAATATTTGAAAATCCTTTAATTTTACTGTAAAGTATTGTAGTGGATATATCATGAGCCATGTCAAAGAACCCCTCCGGCCTGCTGCCTGCCTCGTGTCGGGTCGTGTCGGGTCATGTCGGGCTCCGAAAGCCACATGTCCAACATATTTGGGGCCGTGTTGCGGGCCGCACGGAACCTGAGGGTCCACTAACTATTTAGGTACTGAAACAAATTTAAACAAGGTTGAATGTATCTTCTTAGATGTCAGTGTTTGCCGCCGATTATCGCGCATATCCTACGTTCACCAATTTCGGTGGCTTGTAGGTATTACCTCTAGGTAACAAGAATTAAAACAAAAACTTGTAGGCCCCGTAACCTATCTTGTGTACCCGTTTAATGTCTTAAATGAAATGATTTCATTTCGACATCCTTTTTTACGTATTCTGAAATGTTAAAGATGTTAAATACCGGGCCCTTCCTGCTAAGAAATACAAGTTTATTAAGAAATGTCTGCAGTAAATTCCTGCTGCAGTTCTTGTTTTGCATCGGCTACGAAAGAAAGCGTGCAGCACAAACTATTCAGCTCTCGCAAATTCCAGGAGAAATGACGACAGCGGGGAAATGTTGAGCTGCTCGGGCGGCGCGGGCGGCGAGACGAGACGACGAAAGACGATTTTTTCTAGTTTACATAGCCCAATGGCTCGGTTCGTATCAATGTGATCGAAAGTGTTAAACAACGACGGGCGCGGTCGGTTTGTGGGTGGGTGACTGCTAGTGGCAAAATTTCATGGACGCTACCGTGCTTCGGAGGGCACGTAAAGCCGTCGGTCCCGGTTGTTTTCAATGTTGGAAAGAGTCGTTAAGCCTTGTCGAAGACCTTCGCCTGGCTTGAGAACATTCGACACTGGGTTGGCTACTAATCCCTCCACCAATCCACATTGGAGCAGCGTTGTGGAATATGCTCTAGAGCTCCCGCAGAAGTGTTTGTAGGGGAGACCCGTGCCCAGCAGTGGGACGTGTCGCAGCGAGCGATAGACAGCGGCGGCACCGTTCTCCCCGCCCGCGTCGCTCGTACATGTGTCAGATATACTATAGTGTTGTCATATTATCACACAGCTACCGAGCTGTGTGTTGTGTAATGCTAAACCGACTCAGTCGATATGTCGCGACGTACGTTCTCAGCTTCACACTTCATTTGGTACAATTTAGTTCCGCGTCGTTTTCTCTAAATAACGCGCGAGTTGCGGAAATTCAGTGGATGTGTTCGGGTGGTACGAACGATACCCTCGTCGGCATGTTTTAATGGACCTTAATGTATTTTATTTTAATAATTAAAATACCTGACTGTGAGTTGTTCATATTGTTATTGGAGGTCTGCAAAATATCAAGCAACGTTATACTTTATACTTTATACATGTCAAACGCTCACAATAACGTTTCCTGGATACGGAATGTACGCACGCCTCGCTGCGCCATCCGATACATCGCAGGAAATTGAATTTATAACACTTTGACATACAAATTCAGCGACGGCGCGCCGACCTGTTCTATTCAACGCGGCAAGCTGATGACTTAAATATTCGGTAATTACGCCTCCGTTGATCCTAACGCGTAGGAACAGGTATAAATCATACTTTTCAACAGATATGTTATCATCACATTACAATCACTTATTGTACGTGTACGGCCCAAATACTAGCTCTGTGCTAATACCACTAATAACCCTTTACACTACCCCGGGATTGAACCCGAGTCCTCTTGCTTCACAGTTGTTTTTGCAAATACTGGAGCAATTATTTCATTTTCATTTTACTAAACAAAGAACACTAAACGCAAATCTATTTCAAGGTTAATTAATTGCAACCTGGCGCAATGGGCCGATTGTGTCTCCGTTACACGGCGGCTTGCTCTAATTTGGCCACACACGCTATGTACAGGGTGGTACTTATTTATTTATTAAGTGCGATAGGTACATGATTTGCGCTAAGTTTCGCTAATTCTATCATACCTGGGAATATCTATTATACTCCAGATTGGCATTTAACGTATAATACATCAGGTGTAGTTCTAACTTGATGTAATTCCATCGACTGTGATGTCAAGGCCGCCCCGCGCAGCCTCGGTCCGGACCGGGGCCGCGCTTCCGGGACTCGGTGATTGATGGCCAAACATTCATGTGTCAGGTGACTTTCAGTTACAGTTAGGTTAATTTGTTTGTTTACAGTTTTATGGGATGATAAGCGAGCCCTAATACTTTGAGTTTTAATTTAATTAGTTTGCTTACACTTACAAAAAAATGTGCGTATGAAATTTGGATACAATTAATGTTTATATGGAGAGTTGAGTGGATCTAGCTAACATTATATAAAGAGCCTAAATTAATAGTAGAAAGAAAACATAACACACACAACCATTGGTTTGACACACAACTTATTTTGCAGTTACTTGTAGTTTTAGCTTTAGTTTCGTTGTTACCTGGATACGATGGCATGTTATTTGTAACATGTCACTTTGAACATTGGTTTGGATTAAGTCTATGAATAAAGAGACATTTATTGTCTTATAACTGTTAAGAATACGAATAATTTATTGTCATTTAAAATATACATACACCGCAGGTTATTACTTCAGCATAAATATAATTATGGGTCAAGTATTTTATTGTACAGTAAAATGGACCAATTTTCACATATTATTATGAAATGATTGTGTAATGTCACCGGCAAGTGTTATGTATCGTTATTATGATGCGGCCGTCTGCGCCGGGCCTGCCCGCTGTCCGGCGGCCGCGGGGACTGAACAACACGCCTAATGATGCCAGAGCAATGGTTGCAATCTACGAAGGTCCCAGGTTCGAATTCGGAGAGAACAATGTGTGTACCAGTGTGCGATTTACAAGTAATAGTTCTGTCATATTACTATTCAGCCTCCTTATTATCAATAGCTTCACTTGTGAACTAAAGAAATATTTCCTTTACTAAACACTGTTATTATCTTCCGGGCATCTCATGTATAAGGCTTCATTAGTTTGACAACCCATTTATAAAACAAAATGATTAAATTACCAATAACCCTCCTTCAATGTGGATAGAAATAGATATTATAATATATTTTACCTCGTTCGTTTAGACATCGGGTTTCAAAACTCGGGTCGGAATACTTCAATTATTTTCAATAGTCTTGCGATGATTTACACGCGAACAATTTTCCTGGAGCACAAAATATATCGTGCCGACCCCAAATGATTGAACTAAGGCCATGAATAGTTGACGACAGCGGCGACTGCGGTGACAGCGGCGACGGCAGCGACGGCGGTGACAGCGGCGACAGAGGCGACAGCGGTGACAGCGGCGACAGCGGCGCGCGACGGCTCAGTTTAATTGAATCAAACTGTGTTAAATGATGATCAAGTGCTATACTGACAATTATTATCGCAGTGTTTACATAAATCTGTCGTTGAATAATTATTATTAATTTTATTCCTTGTCCTGTTCCTTTGCCTAGTTCTTTGAAGATCAAAAAAATGGTTTTGTTACATTGTAACACGCAACACAAACTACCCGGCTCTTGAGAACTTAACTTACAGCTTTGCTGCACTAATCGTTGATCCCTACGCCTAGTTTATTACTCCAGCCTATCGCGACACTGATTTAGTGCTCCTCCGTTAAATGCTCAATAATGATAAACCAACTACTTAAAACTCCTTCGCTTATGTTCGCTGTTTGGCAGGTTTGAATATTGTACCAATGTTGATTTACCTTATAAATAAATAAATATTATTTCATAAAATACTTTTCATAAGTAGATGAGTTGGGAATGATTTCACTAGAATTTCCAATCGACATCTATTCTGTCTATTCATCTATTCTGTTGGTTAAAGTGATGACAGATAATGGTATGGAACCGCTGACACGGGCGACACGGCTGACACGGGCTGTCGCCAACATGGACACGGACATCGACGGCTCGACGCTTTGAAACTTGATTTTTACACGCTTGTGTTTTAAATAATTATTAATTTTGAAAATGTATTAATGGCTACAAAACCATCGCATATACTCGTATCCTGATTTGTACGCACTAACATTATTAATAATTAATAGAAAATTTGAATTTGAATTTAATTCAAATTTGAATTTAATTAATCGCATTGGACAATAGCAATCGAAGAATTGAAGCATTTTGAGAACTGGAACCCCATATGACGGTCAGTCATTAATCATGATAAACTAAGAAAACATCAAGTCTCGAATATACATATATAGATAGAAATAGGACATTGTTAATACAATTATTAACAATTAAGTACTTAAATAATAAAATAGTTAAGTTAGTTATATAATGTAATAATAGCATTGAAATATCGAATTTAAAGTTCGGACCTTCAAGCCGGATATTAGATTTAAAAAAAAATTGAAATGAAATTATATTGCAATCATATTAGGATGTTGTAAAGATAAACGAAAAGTGTAAATCGGTAGTGACCCTGCCTGTTACGCCGGGGGTCTTGGGTTCGAATCCCACTCAGGACAAATATTCGTGTGATGAACACTTGTATTTGTTCTGTGTCTGTAAAATATCTATATATGTATGTATAAAAAGCCTCTGACACCCATATCAGATGGCCGTGTGTGTGTGTCCAAGATATATTTATATATGAGACTGGCACAAATATTGTACAGTTAATTTTGGAATAAAAATACAAGTACAAAGACATATAATTTATTTCCTTCATGAAGCAATGATATAATGAAACATGCTCATTTTAATATCGGCGCTTCATCCTTAAACAGTGAAAGCAAACTTATCATTTTAATTCATCATTATACCCATGGGATGAACAAGCTAACTTTGTAGTCATATTCATTTACATAAATACCGGGCGTGTTTCCCAATGTGCACGCCGGGCCATTTCATTCAACAGAGTAACTAACGCTTTGTCCCATATTTACACTATCCCACTGCTCGCTCGGACAGGAAGTGGCGGGGCATGGGAACAGGCGCCGTCCCGGGAGGAAATTAAAACGTAACAAATGACCCCGGACCATGTGTGCACAGCCGGGACAGCCAGGACAGGCAGGACAGCCAGGACAGGCAGGACAGCCAGGACAGACAGGACAGGCAGGACAGGCAGGACAGGCAGGACAGCCAGGACAGACAGGACAGGCAGGACAGGCAGGACAGACAGGACAGGCCGCGTCGAGTCGCGAGCGGGGAGCGCGGCGCCGATACGAGTCGCTACTTGTTCTCATGTCGATGTAACATCTGTGGTTGAACATGTGTAATTCTAACAAACTAACTGTCGAACGTAATATACTCGTATCATAATGAACATGTATACACCCAACAGTAACATGTGAGTGTGTTAAATTATTGGTTGATTTTCATTCTTAATTGAACTCAAACATATCATTTGCAATCAGCAATATTTGGATAATTTAAATAACAGCAAACAAACCAACATAAACAGCGCCGCGACGCGCTTGCGGCGGACAGCTCGGGCCATAACATGAGTTAGTACATTATAATGAGGATTAATAAAAACAATTAATGTCCACAATAAGTCCAGGACCACACGGTTCCTACAATTTACACATGAACAAAGTGACTTCCCCTTAAATAGAAACAGTAAGATTGTGTTGTATTGTGTTGGACACATTCTCAGAAATAATTACGCAGCAGTTTAAGTTATAATAGAACATGTGAGCCAAAAATGGCTAGATTGTGCTTAAAATAAATCGTAAATATTCCGTTATTTGATCAAAACTTAACTCTTTCGTGGTTAATTGGGGCACCATTCGGTACTATCAAATTAAATCCACAGAAACTGAAAAATATATCGGAAAAGTTTAAATTAATAATAAAATGTAATGAAAAGACTCACCGTCGAGAAGAAACAGCAAGCGGAAGATGAGGTGACAAATCCTTTTCATCTTGATCATTTAATTTACCACTCTTAATTAACTCTACGACAAGGTTTTCCTCAAAAAATACACAAACCACCACTGGGCTTCGTTAACTCACTAATTACACTGAACTTTAAACTTTAAACAACACGTACTTCGATGCGATCGCACGAACATCAATTATTATGCGAAACACGTAAGATCGGGTTCAATTTAATTGAAATATGTGCGGAGCGTCGTAGCGGGCGTTCGCTACGCGGCGTGCGGCCGACTGCCGGCGTAGCGCCCGTAGCGAGCCCGTAGCAGCCCGTAGCGCGCGCTACGCCGTAGCGCTACGAGATTGCCCATTACGCCAGCGACTTAGGCCGCGTATTCACTACATTATTTCGTTTAATAAACTTCCAGCCTCGCGCATGCAGATGCGTTTACATACAGAATTCTGTAGGCTTCCTGCTTCGACGGAACCTGACTTACGACACGCAAGTGTCGCCCTTATCTCGAAGGAATAGAGGCGGAACTAGACCGAGCGGCAGTCATTAGCGCCGCGCTGAATTTCCATTATATTAAACGAGTTGTTTGATAAAATTTGCAGTTCATTTTAATATTAAACGACTTATCTTAAACACGGAATTTACACGACAGGAGGATGAATAATGAACCGCGGAGATTCATTACGAGGATTTAGTTTGTTACAGTCGTTGCCCGGGTTTTAATAGATTGTGCAAGGTGTGCACTATCAAGGTATATTTTTTCTATATCGATTGTATTCTACATAAAGAATATACATAAATGATGTAATATACAAGTAAACATTATTTTATTTTGATTTACATTAAAAAAAACTTAAATTCCAAGTTTACACCTTACAGGCTTATTAATAAAGAAAGAAACAAGGGGTAAATTTTAAGTTCGAATGCTATTAATGCTATAATCCTAGACTTAATCAAAACCGCTAGGTGGTAGAGCCTATAGGGAACCAAATAGGTTTTATATGAAAGCTAATTGGTTCCATATAGAGTTCGCCCGGGGCAGTACCACCGCCCACCACGGTACCTAGTACCATTTCTGCCGTGTAATAATTGTTTTTAAAGCAATTGTGGTCCGGTTGGAAAGGTGTGGATTCCGGTTACACTTCTTTAGAGGCGACCATCTTAGTCCTCAAGGGTAGCAACACATCTGTGACTGACTTAGAACAAGACTCCTACTAACAAGTACTAACTGGACTATTACTAACACCAAATAACAGGACTAACTATCACTAACAGTCCCCAGTCCTCATACCTACTAACGAACTGACCAACTAATGTTCTAATTAACTTTCTCAACTAATTGGACTAACCATGCCAGTCCCTAATTGAGTCTTGTTCAAGGTCAGTCACAGTTGTCATGGGCGGCAGCGGATGGGTGGTGCTGCAAGCTCGTTTGCTATCCTGTATCCATAAAAAAAAAAAACCAAAGTTCAAAATTACATGTGACAAATAACATGCCGTCGTATCCAGGTAACCAACTATTAAGGTATTATATAAAAACGTTAGCTTCCTGCACTAATTCTACATAATAACTGTATCGTTTCGTAAAAATGGATCGAAAGCTTTTGCTTCACATTTATATTACTAAGCAGGATTACCCACATAACATCAAATGTAGACGGTGCAGCACCTCGTCGCTGCGCTCGCAGCTCTACACGGTACTACTGTCGCACGGTTACAAACAAACAAACAAACAATGAACAAACAAAGGGAAATGTTGTCCTACACGTGAGCTGCGGGGCCTCATCAGCCCCGCGGGGCGGACAGTCGCGCACATATAAATCTGCTGATTAGTGATTGAATCACGCGATGTGATACATGTCCCGCGCTGTCGAGCCGACCGCTCCTCGGGTTGTTTGTTTGTATCATATTTGTGTATGTTGGGGTGTGATTTCTGCAATAAACTTTATTCTATTCTATTCTATTCACCGTATATTACTTGGGACCTATACATAACTGGTGAAGAGATGCACAGACATTGAGACACCTCTCTCGTAGACATAGAGACACCTCTTTCGTACACACACCTCTACTTACCCCTTCGGGGAAATACAGGCGGGATGGTATGTTATATTTAAATGACCAGTATGTTAACAAGGATGTCGACATCATGTGCATTTCGCTTTAAAAAAATCTTGAGCGGTGAAGGAACAGCGCGAGTTAGTCTGCATACGTCAAAGTGTTCCACAGAGATCTTTAAGGTACGTGACGTCTGCCGAGAATCAGGCGGACACAAGCGTGGTGGACTGAGACTAGAGTAGGCTTATATGTATATCTCATTTATTCCGACCGAGATCATGCAAGAGTGGCCGCATGATACCATAGTGACGAAGACATCGCACGAAATGGTTTTACGATTTCACTCTTGGTAATGTATAATTAGAACATTCCGTCTCAGTACCTACTGAAGAGTGCATGGACAACTTCGAATTGGGATAGCAAACGCAATCTGAATGTACTACTAATGAGTAGGTACAGGCGCCGACCGAGCTCGTCGGGCCCCGACGGCGGTACAGTCGCGCGGACACATTCATTAGCTGATCAGTTTTAGAATTTTGGAAACACTATATATCTCCAACACCTGATGTGGCAAAATATATACCTTTGTAAGAAGATCGAGTCAAACATATCTGTACGTTTTTTACTCCGCTCGCTGCGACCCATAGACGTCCCACTGCTGGGCACGGGTCTCCCCCACAGACGCAGCTGCGGGAGGTCTAGAGCATACTCCACCTAGCTGCTCCAATGCGGATTGGTGGAGGTTTTTTCTCAACTTGCAGTAATTAGTGCACCAACAAACCTCTTTCTTCGTCCCCGTTGGGCTCAGATCTTGTCGGAATAGGAGGGGTTACGCCATAGTCCGCCGTGATGGCCAAGCGTGGAATGGCAGTCATCACATGCCATTGAGAACATTATGAAGAATTCTCAGGCCGTTGCCGTATGTTTAATTTCTCAAATCGCACTTTACATAGAACTATGGGTGCATGCCGCTAGGATTTGTTCGCCACTGGGCTCTCACCGCTGTACTACAACCAAACTTATAACCGTTAGTTAAGAGTAACCTTTTTACTACTGACACTAACCTTGATACGCGCTAGCACCGTACAGTCGCGCGGACAGATACATTAGTTGATTAGTTATCGAGTCGGAGCACGACTAGATATCGGACGCGCGATTTATACCTTCCTCGAAACTGCGTTGGGAGTTTGGCATTCTGTTAGCGTTAGTTTAGGTTTCATTTCTGCAAAAGTTAACCCGCCCCTGCCTCATGTGCCAATCGATGCCATGCCGGTTAGTGTTGCTATCAGAAGTTATTAAAAACAGTTTTTTTTTTGACTGAACATAATATCATCCATTAGCCCGTTGGCCTACTGATGTGCCAGTCAGTACCTCAGTTAAAATGACATTGACAACTGGTGGTCCCCACGTCCAGTGTCGACCATTGCCGTGGCCGAACTCTATGACGATGTACGATAAATCAAAATTCCAAAAATTCCAGAGTAAATGAATTTTTTCTAGCAGTTTCACAAGCAACTTACACCCAAAAACCAAAGCAAAGGTAAAGTAGCGCCTGCCAGACCGAACAAATCGTTCCAATTGGTAACAGTTTTAACACCTCACAGATTTTTTTTCCAACACGAAAATTTCTACGAACATTAACCGCTGAAGTACACTCACATTCACAAGCGGTAGGATTGGCCACAAATTTTCATGAGGACACTTTTCTCACATCGAAACATCATACATTAACGTACATTCTGCGAAACAGTGTCATCTATATATATAAAAGGAGAAGGTGACTGACTGACTGACTGACTGACAGACTGACTAACTGACTGACTGACTGACTGACATATCAACGCAGGGCCTAAACTATAAGGGTTAGAAACTTGAAATTTTGCACAGGGGTTCCTTTTATAACGTAGGGGAGCACTAAGAAAGGATTTTTGAAAATTCAACCCCTAGGGGGGTAAAACGGGGGTGCAAAGTTAGTATGAATCTTTGCCGTTTTTGAAGTTAGTGAATGTCTAATTCCACGCGAGCGAAGCTGCGGGCGTCCACTAGTGTGATATAAAGCGATCGTTGAATTATTTTTAAAAAATCCTTAAAACGAAAATAGTTGAATAAATCTAATCCTAATCTTATTAGTTATATGCATCTATGATGCTGTTTTAATAACTAAGTAAGTGGCTTCTTAACTGAATTGCAGACCTTCAGTTCCACCCAGGACTGCACGTGGAACCCGCAATGTACGTGCAAGAGGCTGACGATTTCTTAAAACGTACCTACTTACTTATGTGGGCTCACGCGCGCGGTGTAAACCTCCGGCTGAAAGCCCGATACGAACACAAACAAATAAAAAATGGAGTGTTTCTTTGTTTATCGAATAAATTCAAATCTATTTTCCGTCGGTATTGAACGTACGGGATAATTTGTACGTATGTTTGTTCAGCTGAATTGAATATGGATACGGAATAAAGCTTTTTGCGCCGGCGTGTGCTATCGATCATTACTGTTGTTTGTCCCGTGTTGCATGGCTTCTTTGGTGCTGGTGTTTTATTTGCTGTAGGTTTGTTTAATTTTGATTAATTATGTCCGTTGCGGACTAGTGGGTCTATTCAAAACGTTTATTATTGGCGGTATTCTGACCCGGTCCCGCCGTGGCCTTGCGTGCGCAGGGAGGGGCCAGGATTGGGATAGAACGTTTTGGCGTTACCAGTTCGATAAAGAAAATAAAATGTATGGTTGTCTGTGAAGTCGGTTTAGGGAAGATAATTTTACGTGATAACGTCATAAGAAAAAGCGCAACTTTTATATAAATAAATGTAACGTAAATAAAAATTTGTGCAAACTCATTTTCCAAAGTTTCTCACAATATTTGTATTAAATATAAGAGTATTGCGAAAATGCAAATCATCTTAGTATCAAACAAAAAAATATCGCTAGCGCCATCTATGCACTGCCGGGTGAATCAGTTCCTGGATGCGTTATGGTACACAGTCACATCTTGTTTGTTACTACTGGCTGCTCACTAGATGGCGCTGCAAAATTGTATTCTGAAACACGTAATTTTATGCCGGTGTCATTTTCATGTACACTAGTGCAACCGATTGTTCGCTCTATTGCCTAGCCTATTCAATTTTAGTCTGTAACCTGTTACGTATGTAAGTGTATTAGTGTAGGTGTGTGAGTAAACCATCTGTAACTGTCAACACGATTAATAAAACAGTGCGTTGCGAACTAGCTTGCCTTTCACTCGTCGCTCCCTCCGTCCGTATATCCAACAGTGGCGACGTAGGGTACCTACCGCGAGTAAAAAAAATAAAAAGTTAAAGAAAAAATTGTTTTCTGTTCAAATGGCCAGTGTTCAGTTTGGAATTTTAAATACATTCGATCATAATTCGCAAACTTGGATAACATATAAAGGGCGCTTAGCGCAATACTTCATCGCGAATGATATTACCGAGAAGACGGATGCCACGGGGACAAGACGGAAGGCGATACTTCTGAGCGCACTCAGTGAGAGTACATTTAAATTGGCAACGGATTTAGCGGTACCTAAAGACATTTTAAATGTGCCCTATGAAGATCTGCTCAAACTGTTGGACGGGCATTTCACTCCAAAACGCGTCGGGTTCAGCGAGCGGCATAACTTCTACGCGGCCACACAACAGACCGGCGAAACGCACTCGCAGTGGGTAGCCAGGCTGCGTGGGCTAGCGGCCCACTGCGGGTTCTCGAATGTCGAAGATACGCTTCGGGATAAATTCATAATGGGCATGCGGCCGGGACCGGAGAGGGAGAAGCTGTATGGGCAGGAGCTCGAAGGCCTTTCGCTGGCGAGTGTTGTCCAGTTGGCGGAAAACATGAGCTGCGCGCGCGCCGCGGCGGCTGGCAGCGCGGGCGCCGCCGGCGCCGCCGCGGTGCTCGAGCCGCCGCTGTATAAGATTGTGGACGATGGAAGAAGTGTCGATGGAAAAAAAGTGAAGTGCAGTGTGTGTGGGTTCACAAATCATAAGTCGTCCCAGTGTAAATACAAAAATTTTGTTTGTAAAAAATGTCACAAGAAAGGCCACTTGCGTAAAATGTGTAAAGTGAATTACGTAGAGGTGGATAACGGTGACGATGGTGAGGATGACACCGATGACGGTAAGATTTGTTACATTCGCTCGTTCAGGGGGGAACCCATGGTGGAAACAGTTTCTATAAATAGTATTCCATTCAGGTTTGAGATAGATAGCGGATCCGCTGTCACAGTAATTTCTGAAACTTATTATAGAAATCATTTTAAAGATGTGCCCTTATCGAGAACGCAAAAACAATTAATGACGTATAATGGTAAAAGTATTGTTTGCGTAGGAACGATCCAATTGCCCGTGTGTTATGCGGGGCAAACGCACACTATTGTTTCACACGTAGTCCGCGACGGAGGCCCCCCACTCTTAGGCAGGGATTTTATAGCAAAATTTAACTTGCAGTTAGCCCCAGTAAATTATTGCCAGGAAAATGATATAATTGGGAAGTTGCAAAAAAAATATTCCAAATTATTTTCAGATAAACTGGGTACGTTTAACAAGTACACGGTTAAATTGTTACTGAAAGAAAATGCCAAACCGGTTTTTTTTAAAGCGCGGCCCATAGCATTTGCATTGCGTGAGAGGGTGGAAAAAGAAATCGATAGGTTGGTGGCGTTAGGTATTCTCGAGCCGGTCGAACACTCGGCCTATGCTTCGCCGGTAGTCCCTGTATTGAAGCGTGATGGTTCCGTCCGATTGTGTGCCGATTTTTCGGTAACTATAAATAAACAGTTGCTGGTGGAACAGTACCCGCTCCCTACGGTTCATGAGTTGTTTTGTAAAATCCATGGCGGCCAGGAATTTAGCAAACTGGATTTGTCGATGGCTTACAACCAGTTAATGCTAGATGACGAGTCCAAAAACTTAACGTGTATTAACACAAGCCGTGGGTTGTTTAGGCACCATCGTTTAGTTTTCGGGCTAGCCAGCTCGCCGGCTATCTTTCAGCGCGCTATCGAGGGGGTGTTGGCGGGTATAGACGGGGTCATGTGTTTGTTAGACGATATACTGGTCACGGGAAGGGACAGGGCGGAACATATCGAGAGACTGAACATGGTCCTGTCCCGGCTGCAGGACGCAGGGTTCACGTTGAGGAAGGAAAAATGTAGTTTTTTTAAAGACGAGGTTAGTTACTTAGGGTATATTATTTCTAAAGAAGGGTTGAAAAAAGAGCCGGGGAAAATTAAGGCCATGGTAGAAGCACCCATTCCTAAGAATGTCAGCCAGCTTCAATCGTTTTTAGGTCTAATAAATTACTACAGGAATTTTGTACCGAATGCGTCAAGTATACTTAGTCCTTTATATGAGTTATTGAAAAAGGGTAGCCGATGGAACTGGACTGGCATTCACGATGAGACTTTTAAAACTATTAAAAAATTAATGTCATCCAAGCAGGTTCTAGCACATTTTGACCCAAAGGCAAAAATAATACTGACCGTGGATGCTTCTCCTAATGGATTAGGGGCTATTCTTTCACAGATAGGGTCGGACGGGGTCGAGAGACCCGTTTCGTATGCGTCTCGAACCTTAAACGCGGCGGAAAAACGGTATGCCCAGATCCAAAAGGAGGCGACCGCCATTATCTTTGGCGTGCGGCGGTTCCACCAATACCTATATGGTAGATCGGATCCGTTCGTGTTAAAAACAGATCACAAGCCGTTGTTATCGATTTTTGGACCTTACAAGGGTATACCGGAGATGTCGGCTAATAGATTACAGCGTTACGCCTTGTTTCTTAGTAGTTATAATTATACTATAGAGTACATCCGTAGTGTTGAAAATAGTGCTGATTATTTTTCGCGTTCAAGTTTGCCTGCGCCAGCGCTGCCGGCCGCAGCGGGCGGGCCGCAGCCGCACGCCGCGTGCGCGTGCACCGAACAGTGCCGCGGCGAGACGGACTGCGAGTGCGAGCAGTGCGACCGAGCGACTTATGTTTGTTTCGTGGTAGACGGTAGCATGCCGATCACGTTAAATCGGTTGCGTGCAGAAACCGAGCGAGATACTGTTTTGCAGAGAGTGATAAACTTCATTATGAAGGGTTGGCCACCAAAATGTAATGACTTAGAATTAAAGCCGTATTATTTGTGTAGATCCCAATTATCTTACGAGAACGGTTGCGTGATGAGAGGTCACAAAGTAATTATTCCAGAGCAATTACAGAAAACAATTTTAAAGGAACTACATTCGTCACACTTAGGTATAGTAAAATGTAAAGCCGATGCACGTTCAAGATTTTGGTTTCCGGGTATTGACCGTGCGTTGGAGCAACTGATCGGGTCGTGCGAGGTTTGCATTCAGCTGCGACCCTCTCCTCCGCGCGCCCCTCCGGCACATTGGGAATCTCCTCCCCATCCCTTCTATAGAATTCACATCGATTTCTTAGGGCCTGTTAGGGGATGTGTTTATTTAGTAATAGTAGACGCATATACTATGTGGGTTGAGGCTTACAATATGAACAGTAGTACGTCATCCGCTGCGGTAATCGGGACGCTCTGCGAGTTCATATCGAGGTTTGGAGTCCCACAAGTAATAGTTAGCGATAACGGCACAGCTTTCTGCTCACAGGAATTTGAAAAATTTTGCGCGGTTAATGGTTGCAAGCATGTCACTTCGCCAGTCTACCACCCGCCCAGCAATGGGCAGGCTGAGAGCTTTGTAAAAATTATTAAAAGAGGCATTAAATCGTGTCTTTTGACGTGCCAGACTGTCAAAGAACAAACGACTAAATTACTAAAGTACCTGATGGATTATCGGAACTCTGTTCATACCACCACGGGGCTGTCGCCTGCGCAGATGGTGTTCGGGCGAAAGTTGCGATCGCGGTTAGATATGATTAATCCTAAATCATCGTCACACTCGTCACCGCCTACCTCACGTAATTCTAAGGTCGCTTGTAATCAACAGTGTACGCCAGTTAAACGTCATAGAAAAGGGTTTAAGCCGAGTGATTACGTACTTTATAAAAAATATATTAATCAGTCTAAATTCACTTGGGGCAAGGGAATTGTTGAAAAGAAGCTGGGGAAAGTTCTGTATCTAGTTAAGGACATTATAAGCTTGGAACGTCACAAGAGACATGTAAATCAGTTAGTTTTGTATAAAGGGACACGTAAAAGTGATGGGGGTGAAAGTAAAAACATAAATGTATCCATACCTGGGCCTGAGGATGCGCCGTCGCTGCCGTCCTCGCCGCCGCCGCCGCCCTCGCCGCCGCCGTCCTCCACGCTGTCGCCGCAGCCTCCCCTGTCGATGTCGTCGCCGCCCGTACCTGTACAGCCGCCGCCGTCGGGGATACCTGCAGTGGATTCTCCAGTGTGTCCACCACTCCCTTTGCCACAGTCCCAGGATGCAAGCTGCGATAATTCGCCATCACCTGATGCACATCGAACGATAAGAAAATCTTACAATAATGACGATTCAACTTCTTTAGGGGGAAGTGGAATGGGGAACGCTCAGATGTACGACGAGCAAGTAACTTCAGGCGACCCTTACCACCAAGAGGAAGGAGCAGGGCCTCAACATGATGTGGATGACGGCAAGGAGGAATTTCACGATGCTGAAGACGAGCGGCAGCCTCAGGTCACTGATCCGAATGCAACCCCGAGAAGGTTACGTAAACGCAATCCCGTTTGCTATCGGAAGTATCTTTAAGGTCAATGTCAATATGTATAGATAGTAAATATATTATCATGTACACTAAAATAATATATATACTAGGGGAAGGAATGTTACGTATGTAAGTGTATTAGTGTAGGTGTGTGAGTAAACCATCTGTAACTGTCAACACGATTAATAAAACAGTGCGTTGCGAACTAGCTTGCCTTTCACTCGTCGCTCCCTCCGTCCGTATATCCAACAGACTAAAACTGAATAGGCTTGGCGTAACACTTGGCGGTAAGCTTGGTGGTACGGGATGATGACGTCACACTTTCTTTCGTGTGTGTTGGCGTTCATCGATTTATAAGACGTTATCACGTCAAAAAGAAAAAATAACTGCAGATAATTTTAATTTTTTTTAAAGGCGTGACTGGTTACTTTTATCCTGGAATAAATTGATGTATCATTTATCAGAACACACATTGGTGTGTTCTGCAATGCAAATTTAGCGTTTTCGTATATTTATTCCACAAAGGGTTAAAAAAATGAGTGGAAATTTGTAACCAAAATGAATTAATTATTTATCTACTTCATGAAAACCTTTTGACGGATTTTGACAAATTTTGTACCTTGTTGCGAATACGCCTCCGCCATCCGCTGTGAATCTAACTTCAAAACAACCTTTAAAATAATATTTAAGCAAAGTAGCAATCGCAATCTAGGGGTAATACATATCCCAGTTTAAGCGAGCGAGTGTGGGGCCCTGTGTGGGGCACCGTGTGGGGCACTGTGGGGGCGAGGGACGTCACTAGCTTATTATGGATAGCGGCTGCGAAATAGGTTTCATTTAGGTATATTAAAATTGCTTATTTTCGTAGAAATTCCCCCGAGGGCAGGGCTTGTAAGAAGAAAGATATTAGAACACGCTTGCTTACACACGTCGCCGTCACTAAAGATACTTTTACTCTTGGCTGAATTTACTGAATGATTACGTTTTATATTAAATTCGCAGTCTTCAGTGACTGTTGACCGCGTGCGTACATTCGATATCTTAAAGTTATTTTTTCCGTCTTTTAATCTTAATTTTTGTTAGTGATAACACAATTAATTGTAATAATAGGTCTTTACAAATGAAACTGGACATATTCAGATTTAATTATCTGTGGATAGACGCGCAATTCGAAATTCAAATAAATTTTATTCGAAAGCCGTGTTATTATAATCACGAAGAATCGGTTGCACTAATTATAGAAGATATGAAAATTCTAGAAGAAGTCTCAACTGCGTGTTTCAGAATACAATATTGCAGTGCCATCTAGTGAATCAGTTCAGTAGTAACACACGAACTGACTAGGCCTACTTTGTTTATGGCGGCTGAAAATTGCAATATCTTTTAATTTGAGTTCAAAAGATATTGATTTCAGAAATACCGTAACATTCACCCCGGCCCGGATTAAACTCGCAACCATAGCTCAGCACACAGGATAACTGACCAGTCACTGGCCACGGAGTCGTGAACCATCAACGTGAACTTGAGACATAAAACTCATGTACCTAAGTGCGAAATATGCTGCTGAATTTCAGCGGGCCATTAAATGTATTATTATTTTGCATACCGGATCAGAAGTGACGACTTCCGCCTGCAGCCCAGGAGTTGGAAGGGTGCCGCCGGCGGCGCTACCCCGCGCTATAACCCGCCATAACCCGCCATAACCCGCCGTAACCCGCCATAACCCGCCGTAACCGCGCCGCGAGGGAACACGGCCGAGTAGAAAAGTTTCGATATGATTATTTAGCGGGAGCCATGCCAGGCCGGCGGCGCGGCCCCGTCTGTTACACCGCGAACATTACACCTAGTTTAATTCGTTATTCGACAATCTTTTACTTCACTTTTTCATTCTTATAACTTATACATACTTAGTTACATAAACTCATGCTGGTTTATTTTTTTTTTTTTTTGAAGTGCGTTTTATAGTAGCGCGGCCAGATTTTACAAAGAAAATAGAAAATTATCTACGATATTGCTTTGTTCAAAAAACTATATTTGTTAATAATATTTTAGCGTTAGCAAGCACATCACGAAGCTGTGAGGGGCTCCTACTCGGTGCAAATGTGTCATTGCGAATAGAATACAGAACTATGATACCACACGACCCACTATTACAGATGAGGATGCGTCGTAACAAGCAGAGGCGGTGGCGGCGTGCCAGAGCTGGCAGGGGGGAGGCCGACGCGAAACAACATGACACAACATTGCGCCTGTATATCCCCGAAGGGTTAGGCTGAGCAGTTAAATTAAAAGCTTAGTTCATTTGAAAACAGTCATTAGCTGGTCATGACACGTCGCGATATTTGAGCAGTTGAGCCGCCGCGGTCGCTCTCCAGTTATACAGCCGGACACAATGACCCAGTAAATGTCCTTTAGTAGCACTGCGATGGTAAATACTGTCTCCAAAATGCCCTGAGTAACATTCCAAATTAAATTACCTTTAGCATGATCAGGTGGGCAATAAGTAAAGGTTCTACCGCGATCATCGCATACTCGTATCATCATCGCACGGCGAACGCGCCCTCTGCGGCGAACCGTAGCTCGACGTCAGCAAAACGCCTCGCGCGCGCTAACAGCAGCTTCGCGTCAGGTTATTCGTATTTTTTGCGCTTTCGATAGTCATTACCGTTATTGTGTTTGTGAATAAGTAAGGCGCCAGGGCCGCGCGGGTACGTGTATCGTATCGGTGTCGCAATCGGGACTCCTAAAAAATGCAAACAAATACTTATACTTATCTCCCGCGCGCCGTTCCATGGAATTTGCTTGTTCAGGTAACGGGTGCATAAAAATTGATTCGTATTAACTGCGTCAAAGTCATTCCATTATAATGAAGGGGATTTTGTTTACTTTGGTCTTTCTCGATATGTTTTTTTATGGATATAAGACGGCAAACGAGCTTGCAGCACCACGCATTCGCTGCCGCCCTCGCCAACCGTGAAAGAATCAAAACAAGACTTTAAAAGGATTTGGAAGAGGCTACCGAGTCAACGATCATCATCACAGAATGAGATCGGTGAACAGAGCGGTCAAGCGCAGTGATGAAAGACTTTAGCGTGAACCATCCGACACCCAGCACCGTAAGCTATTAGCAAAGCTCCACCGCTGTTCCAACGAGCAATAAAATGTATTGTATGTAATGTACTTACAAATGTTCATGAGTATGAATAGCGACAGGTTTTCACTTGTACTGCGACTAGAACCGCGACGCGGGGCTCGGCGCGTGTCAATCAGTTAAGATTGACAATGCGCGCTCCATCAATCATTTAATATCGGAACTATCGCAGGCGGCCGCGGGGAGCGTGACGTCACGCCCAGCCACTCCGACGCTCATTTATATCTATTTGCCACTTCAGGACCCCCCCCCCCCTGCCATCTTGTATTATCGACGGCTAAAATGCGGGTTCCGACAGCCTTGAAGTATATAAGATACGAAGGTAATCGCGGCCAAGCCAGAGGATTGGCTATCGTCGCACCGTACGCTCGTTCTTTTTCCTGCGATAACTACCTGCGAGTACGTCGGTACTTTTCGCCGCTCACATTTTTACGCATCTCACTCCGATTTCTTTTAGAAATCGGATGTGAGATGTACCCACATTAGCAAGTGTGTGAGAAGAGTCCACCATACCCTCCGGAACCTGCTCCTGCAAAACGAGACGGTGACCCCATCCCAGGATGGATAAAAAAGGCCCTTCTCAGGGCCAAAAAGAAACCAAGAAACCCGCCCAAGCCCCGGAAGCCCCGCGTGCAGCGCAACGAACACGTTCGCGCTCCCGCACCGGCCAAGACGGAGCCCATCGCCGGGACAGAGGAGCTGCTGCGGAACCCGATGCCGTGGTCGCCGGTGAAATGCGGACTGGGGCGCTCGCTGATGCGCAACGCCCTTCCACATCAAGCCGACAGGCCGCCGTACCCGGACCGCAACGCTCCTCCGAAACCAAGAAGAGCAAAGCCGCCGCGACCGTGACGCCTACGCCCGCGCGCTCTGCCGCGCGCCCGCCTGCTCACGCGCCGCCCGCTACGCGACCGCCCGCGCCCGCCGCCGCGCACACCGCGCGCCCGCCGGCGCCCGCCACCGCGCCCACTACCGCGCGCCCGCCCGCGCCCCCCGCCGCACCTGACGCCGCGAGACCGCCCGCGTCCGCCGCCGCGTCCAGCGTTGCGACCGAAGCGAAGCCATCCGCCCCTGAGGCGAAGAAGACACCGTCGGCATCGAGACCGCCCCCACAGCCGCAGTCCCTATCACCCAAGGCCCGTTTGGAACGGGACCTAGTGATAACCGGACGCCTAGCGGAGGCAGGTCTCTGCAGTGAGGAACTGATGTCGCACATAGCTCAGTTCCTCAACGACAAGCAGAAGACTATGGAGGACACTTCTGACCCCGGAATAAGTGCTGAAGAGCGCTTCAGGCTGTCCGGGTGCATAGTGACGCCCGCCCCCAAGGAGCGTGGAGCCCGGAGACTCCGCAGCCCTGAAGAGGAGGAAGAGGAGGCCAAGCGTCTGTGCCTCGAGTCGGCTGCCCCGCGCGTTAGAGATCCGCGCCTAAACCGCGCGCCGCTGGGTCGGGTTGCATCGGACCCGGGCCCGCAACAAGAATTCCGGTTCCCTGCCCCCCGGCCGTATGCAGCGGTGCTATCTTCGGCGAATCCCTTCGCCACAGCCGCATACCCGCCGCTACCGCCCGCCGCCTCCGCCGCCGCGTGCCCGCCCAAGAAGGCTGTCACGCGCCCGCCGAAGACAACAGCCGCCGCGCCCGCCGCCACGCTCGACGCCGCGCCCGCCGCCGCGTCCGCCGCCACGCCCGCCGCCGCGCGCCCACCCAAGAAAACCGCCGCCGCATGCCCGCCTAAGCCTATCGCTGCTGCCCATGACGCCGCACGCACGCTATGGCCGACCACGGCCGCGCCCCCAGCCGCGCCTATGGACATCCCAGCCGAGATGCCCACCCAGCCCGCTGGCATCACACCAGAGGCCGCGCCCGCCGTCGTTGCTCCCGACGGTACATCCGCCGTAGCCGACCCCACTGATGCCCAGAGCAGCCAGCCGCGCCGCCCACGCTACCCGCCCATAGTGGTGGACGTCCTGCCAAACTGGACGCGCCACTTCAAGCGGCTACATGAACTGCTGGGCTATGCCCCGAATGCGCGCCCCCTAGGGAAAGGAGTGCGATTCACCCCAAAGGGCGATGAGGAGTACAGGACCATACAAGGGTACCTCGACTCCCTCCCTACCGAAGAAGCCGTGTCCTGGCACTCCTACTCGCTGCCCTCCGAGAAGAGTGCCAAGGTAGCAATCAGAGGACTCCCGGCCGACACAAGCCCGGCTGAAATCGTAGAAGCCCTACAGGAAAAAGGTTTTGATGCAGAATATTGCAAACCTATCAGGGCCAGGAAGGGCAGACCGGGCTGCATCTTCTTCGTGGCCCTCAGACCTGGAGCGGAAGTGCTCCCGCGCATATACGGAGTGGATGAGCTCCTGTATATGCCGGGAGTAAAGATAGAAGCCTGGAGGGGCAGGAAAGGCCCCTCCCAATGTCATCGCTGCCAGCTCTTCAGGCATAGCAGCCACCGTTGCCACCGGAAGATGGCCTGCGTCCGATGTGGGGAGGAGCACCCCGCCAAGGACTGCCCCAGGCCGCTCAATGAGCCTGCGACATGCGCCAACTGCAAAGGCGCACACCCGGCCAATCACATCGCCTGCCCAGCCTTCAGGAGGGAATTTAGAAACAGAAGAGCAGGACTGGCACCGAAGACTGGACCGGCCAGGAGACCTCCCAGCGCAAGGAGAGCCCCCCCCCCGAAGGAGCAGAGAGCAGAAGCCCCGAGCTCGGCCACCAATTTGATGGCCGAAGCTAACAACCCCACACCCCGAGGGCAACCGCTCCAAAGGAGAAAGGGCAAAAAGAGGGGGAAGAAGCAGAAGCAGCAGCCGGCCTCCGAAGTCCAGAAGCCAACAGCCCCCATTTCATCAGAGGGGCAAACTGCAGCAGGTGGCGTTAAGCGGGATACCCTCCGCACTGCCATAAGCCTGCTGCAGTCTATGCTCACCGCCCTGGACAAGAATGAGGACCCGGAAACAGTGGTCCTGGGGGTGGCTGAAGCCATGCTCAGTCAGCATGAATAGTAAGCCCCTCAGGATCATTCACTGGAATGCCTGCGGCCTGGCGCGCAAAAGGCAGCTACTGCGCGTCTGCCTTAAGGATCAGGACATTGACGCCGCGCTGATAAGCGAGACATTTTTGAGGCCGGAAGATACTCTAACCGTTCCAGGTTATATAACCTACCGGCGGGACGAGAAGAGTCCGCATGGAATTGCCTATAGAGGACTGGCCATTCTTGTTCGCAGAAGAATGGTGCACCAGCAGCTGCCCCGGATGGACTTGAATTCCATGTACGCGCTGGGGATTGAAGTGCTCGTGGGAGAAACCCCCCTGCACTTGTACGCGGCATACAGACCCCCCGGACTGAGACTGGACCTGGCTGATGTCCGACAGCTCCTTGACTCGCCAAACCCGGTCATAGTCGCGGGAGACTGGAACGTAAAGAATCCGGCATGGAATTCAAGTCTCACCTGTACAAATGGAAGACGGCTCTTCGAGGATGCGAGCAGGAATGGCTACGAAGTCGCCGGACCCGAACTGCCGACCCACTGGCCATCTAATCCTGCACACTCCCCCGATGTTATCGATATAGCGGTTCACCGAGGGGTAACGGTCCCCCTCTACCAAGAGGTGCTGCATGAAGAGATGGGTTCCGACCACCACCCGGTACTGCTGGTGATACCGACGCGAACAGAGAGAGTACCGTTCCCCACCTCCAGGAGGAGAGTGAACTGGGAAACATTCGCGTCGGTACTCACGGAGAGAACCACTACCCGGCCAGTAGAGAGTCCTGAGGATGTGGACCGCTATGTAGAGGACCTGACAGCAGACATCCAAAGCGCTGTAGAAGCCGCAACGGAGGAGGTGCCCTACAGGGGTACTTTGGATCCTCTCCCCCAGTCCATAAGGAAGATGCTCGCGGATAAACGTCGGATCCGAAAGGACTGGCAGAAATCAAGATGCCCTCAATTAAAGCGTCAGCTAAACAACATCACCGACAAGCTGAAGCTAGAACTGAGTGCCCATAATGGCCGGAACTGGGACAGGCGGATAGACGATGCCAAGGACGATTGGACGTCGGTCCATCGTCTATGCCGATCCCTAACAGGAGCAAGGGAGCCGGTGAGACCGCTTCTCCACGAGGATGGAACTGTTCGGTACAGAGCTGAAGACAGGGCGGAGATCTTCGCAGACCATCTTCAGAAACAGTTCCAACCCAACCCCGTCAGAGATCCAGAGCACGCTCGTGAAGTCCAGGAGAGTCTCCAGAGTTTCTTCCTGACGCCTGCGACCTGTGAAGCGAGAGGAATCTTCTTCACGCCGAGCATGGACAAGGGCGTCATCAAGACCTGCAAGCCAAGGAAGGCCCCGGGATCGGATGAGATCACGAACATGGCGTTGCGCCATCTGCCAAGACGTACAGTCGTCTCGGTCACACGGCTGTACAATGGCATCTTGCGGACGGGTAAATTCCCCGAAAGCTGGAAGATGGGGCACGTTATAATGATCGCCAAACCGAAGAAAAGCGTTCTCAGACCAGAAAGCTACCGACCGATCACCCTGCTTCCCACCTTGTCAAAGGTGTTTGAGGTCCTGGTGCTGAAGCACCTTAAACCTTGCGTCGAGCTGCGACAAGAGCAGTTCGGCTTTAGGGAGGGGCACAGCACCACGCTCCAGTTAACAAGAGTCCTATACGACATGACGGCCGCCTGGAACAAGAAAGAGAAGACTGCCTCTGTCTATCTAGATATAGAGAAGGCCTTCGACAGGGTGTGGCATGAGGGCATCCTCTACAAGTTGATGCGATTGGTGCCGCGGAACCTGCTGCTGCTACTGAAGAGCTTCTTAGAGGAGCGTAGATTCAGGGTACGAGTGGAGGGGAAGCTGTCTGCGGAACGGCACATTACCGCCGGGGTCCCGCAGGGCAGTTGCCTATCGCCCTGGCTCTACGCCACCTATACAGATGATATCCCGATAGCCGACGGCTGCAAACTGGCATTATTCGCCGATGACGCAGCCTACTATGCCACCTCAATCTCCATCAAGCACGCCATCGCGAAGCTACAGAGGAGCCTGGACGAGCTACCGCGGTGGCTTGCGAAATGGAGACTGACCGCCAACGTGACGAAGACGCAAGCCCTCGCCACAGGAGCCAGCATAAACCTGCCGAAGCTAACCATGGAGGGGCAGCCCATCTCCTGGAACCCCACGGTCAAGTACCTGGGCGTGCATATAGACAGACGCCTCACCATGGCAGCCCACGCAAAGAAGGCAATATCCTCCGCGAGAGTGGCCTTCAACCTACTGAGGCCAGCGCTCCGGTCAGAGCTGCCATTACGAACGAAGCTCGGGATCTACAAGTCGTACATTAGATCCCGACTCACTTACGCGTCCCCGGCATGGTACGCTCTGACCAGCGCCTCCACCCGGACGAACTTAGAAGCCGCACAAAACAAGATGTTGCGTACGATAGCTGAGGCTCCTCGCTACGTGCGTAACACCACAATTCGACGAGACCTCAAGACCCCGGAGTTGAAAGACTTCATCGGCGGACTTGCAAAACGCATGTTTTCTCGAGCGGATGCGTCAAGATTCGCACACTTGAGGGACTTGGCCCCGCTACACGCAAGACCACCGGATCGGAAAGGGCTCCCGCGTGACGTCATCACGCAGGAAGCCCCTCCACCACCCACATGAAGCCAAAGCCCCGATTTCTCCCACCGCTTCCAAGCCGCCTCTCGATCGCTGGCGGGCTCCTGCTGGGCTTCCCACAAGGATCAACCTGGTAGGGCCTGACCGCTCGGGAGGCGCGAAGAAAGCGGTTGAACAAAAGTAGAAGATACTACAAACGGGCAGCCAGCTGCCCAACCCAAGGACCAGCCCGTTGTCACGGGCTGCGACAGACACTGCAGGCAGGGGGATATAAAGGCCCCGAACCCTGCTTCCCCACGCCCCATGGGCGCGTGAGAAGACCCAGAAGGCGGCCAAGCCAGAGGTCCTGGCGCAATCCCAGGGACGGGCAAAGCATAGGTTTTAATAAATTGAAATACCCAGCATCAGACCTAAACATAACTGGCGAAATTTAATGTGGTAGTATGTGTAGTACAGAGGTGTGCCTCTGCCTACCCCTTCAAGAAAATACAAGTGTGATGTTATGTTATTTGATAAGAAAAAGAAAAAGTATTTGAGAAATAAATCTATACCAATATATTATTAGGGGTTAAACCTATGAAATTGGAAACTTGTGTGAAAATTTTAAAATATAAAAATGTTGGTACTATTTTTATTTAACTAATCGAACTACTGGCTCAAATCTATATAATAAAAATGAATCGCAAAATGTGTTGGTAAGCGCATAACTCAACAACGCCTGGACCAATTTGGCCAATTCTTTTTTTTAAATGTTCGTTGAAGTTCAAGGATGGTTTTTACGGCGAGAAAAATTTGAAAATTCATCCCCCAAGGGGGTAAAACGGGGGTGCAAAGTTAGTATGAAGCTTTGCCGTTTTTGAAGTTAGTGAATGTGTAACGCGAGCGAAGCTGCGGGCGTCCACTAGTAATCTATATAATTTTTCCATTTTGATGGCGGTTTGTTTGTCCCCTTACTGTAGGAGTCTGCCGGACGGGAGGCGATGACGTCTGCGAAACCGTTTAGCACTGCCTCTGGGTGTTGAACTTGTTCCCATTTAAATAAATGGTGAGGGAGAGCTTCCAGCTGCAACTCTTGTAGCGTTGCGGAGGTCAGTCGTGAAGTGTGAGCTCGCGCGCTGTCGTGCAGAAGCGATGGGGAGCGTTTGGGGTTTTATTGCATGTCATATTAATGCTCATGCTTTTGCATCAAGAAAACGGCGCGCACTGTACACTAATATTACATACTCCGACATCCGAACGGGACAGCCTTCTGCGTCCCGATCGCATAAAAAGGATATATCACGGGGCCTCCCTATACCATAAGCGTGTTGTCACACGCAAGATTCGTCACCTTCCATCCAATACGTGAACTCGCAGCGAACGTATTGAGCCGGCGATGGGCCGATATGCCCACAGGCGGCACAGGGCGGCGCATCCATCATGCTAGCAGCGACAAATTCGTCAATTATCGCGCGAGTGATTTAACGCAGCGAAGTAGGCTGGGTGCACGCTCGGCGGGCGTGGGGTAGAACCTGTGTACGCTTTGATCGAGAACTCCTAACGTCACACTGACTACTGCCGTGTACTGATGTTTTATAATTTTAAAGAACAACCGTTCTGATATCTGGCTAAACCAGTGGTGGGCAAACTTTTTTAATGGCGGGCCACAAAGGTTTAGAAATTCTAGAGGAGGGCCAGAATTATAGATAAAATGCATTTTGTGTTAAAGCTTTTAATATAATTTTATAAAACACAAATATTACAAAATACCTTTTACCCTAAAAAATAATACTAAAAATAATACAGGTTATGCATCTATTATTCTACTAAGTAGAATCCACTTTTTGTTCTCGACCGTCAAAACGTAATTTTAACGGGCCATATACTATCCATGTCGACGGACCCTCGGCGGGCCGGATTAAATACTTTCGCGGGCCGAAGTTGGCCCGCGGGCCGTAGTTTGCCCATCACTGGGCTAAACTGTAACCCATAGACGTCCCACTGCTGGGCACGGGTCTGCATGCTCTAGAACCCCACGGACAAATCTGCGAAAGGTCTAGAGCATGCTCCGTCACGCCGCTCGAATGCGGATTGGTGGAGGACTTAGTGGGCAACCCAGTGTCGAATGTTCTCGAGCCACCCGAAGGTATCCGATCTTCGGGCAAGCGATCTACATAAGAAAATGACAACTGTGACAAACTTTGAACAAGACCCAATAAGAGATTGCGTGCGAGCGGCCCGCGCGGATTACGCCATGACGTGGCGCAGTACAGAATACGATTCAATTTCTGATACAAAATAAACTACTGAATGGCAGCGCCTCGCGCCGCGCCATACCGCTCATATTAACGTAAGCTCTTGCCAGCTTCTGATTGCTCGGGATTCCCGGCTCTCCGCGCGCAAGGAGTTTTTATTCTTTTCGAACACAATAAGGTCGAAATTCAATTGCAGTCAGCGATGTCGATAGTGTGCGCAGGGAATTATAGTGATTTAATTTCAATTAAGAAGAAAAATATGCAGAGATTTAACGTTGTAATAACAATATGTACTTCATTACCTTATTTTGATCCGTTTTAATAATAAACTGAAATGAAATTTTCACATACTTTATATTTTGGTATAAGTACGTTTTATTCCTTGGTTCTTGGTACTGTTGTATACCACTGGGGTATCAGACAGCAGTGGATGATGATGGTGGGCGCCGGTTGGGATGACTGCCGGTGCTCGCGGACCTTCGTCGGATCCGTCGGACGGCCGCTCTTGGTGACGGTTGAGTTTCAGAGATTTACAGACAGACAGACCCTTCCTCCCCTCCCGCGGCGCCGTGGTTTCCCTCAACGCAGGGCCACCGCGCTGAGGAGGATCTTCAGCTATCGCCGGCCTACATCGCAAGCCCCTTTTACACCTTTGATGTGCCAAAAAGTGTTCAAAAAGGACTGATTAAGTGAAGATAATAGATTAAATCGTTGGATTCAAAAGACAGAACACGGCCTACACTTAGAGTTTCATCAAATACTTGTGACCTGTGTTCAGCATCGTCTCTGTGTGGGTAAGAAGGATGGTTATACCTAGCACCTGTTTATGTATTAGGAGTCACTTTAAACACTGTGTTACTACTACTGATACTGCTTGACTACTTATTTTCATGATGTATTGAATCTAGTTCTGTTTGAATTGTATTTGATTGGCGTGTCACTTCAGCGTGGGATATGACAAATAACATTTTCATGTTCTATCGCGTTCGCAAATAGAATGAAATCGAATTTAATCGCCATGGTAGACTCGCTGGCAGCTATTCTAAACAAAAAGAGTTTTTGCAAAAGCATTTAACATTTAATTTACAGTCAGGAGTTAGATATCGTTATTATGCATCAATTAAATACGGTTTGTGCAGCCGCTAGTAGCTTAATCCGTGTAATATCTACTCAATATTTCACACTGAAATTTCATAATAAAAATCACGCAATATCAAGTAAAAGACTTCCGAGTGAAACTCCGTCTGAATAAATTTCGTATTAGTTATAATATTGGCGGGAAAGATACAGCGCCGCTGAAGCGGGGCTCATTAGCTGTCGGCGCCGCTGCAGTTAGCCGGTAATCCGGTAGTCCGGTAGTCCGGTAATACGGGCGCGAGTCCGCGCGACGTGCCACGCGGTCCGCCGCGGACTACACCGGATTACCGGCTAACTCCGGCACGATCCACTAGAGCTTGGATGTTCTCTCTACTCAGTGTTATGGAGAGTTATAAACTCTTTAAGAAGTATTATAATATTATTTAAAGAAAAACAAAAAACCCGATTGCGTAAAGAAGAGACAGAAACGAGGTTGGATAATGATAATGATGGCTTGCAGTGTTCACACGCAGTCGGAGGCATCATACAAATAAATCGAATTAGAATTTCAATTTTAATATTTATTTATTTATTTATTTATTAAACCTTTATTGTATTTCTACAAAGAGCGGACTTAATACCAAAGGCATTCTCTACCAGTCAACTCTTGGTGATAAAGAAAAGTTTAGGCAGGCGTAATAAACATTTCAGTTCTCGTAGTTCAGTACTAAATTATCAGAAGAGTTCGTTTGTGGAGACCTTAAAAGTCTCTAAGGTCACTGACGCGTTGCTGTTACTATTAAGTGTTTTCACTTTGTTTAGCAAAAGCATTGGAGCTCTTTTCCGCCAAAATCAGGCGTTGTGAATACTTATCAGCTCAGTGTGCATTCCGTAAACACTCGCCGTCGTCGTTCGTCGTTGAAGTTCTGAATCGTTAGATGGCGCTGTACATGGTTCTGAATCGCGATAACTATGTTTGTTCTCAAATACTATAAAGCAAAAAACCTGCAAGCAAATGATGAAGATGATCAAGATGTTCTGCGGGCAGAGGTTGTGATGTATTTTTGAAGGCAAACTCTTTTTATGAGTTTGGCCAATATTTAGTTTAGTTTGGTTTGTTTTGTTTTGTTTTGTTTAGTAAGTAAGTGGCCTATCTAAAGCCTAATTCTAGATATTTCTCATGAATATTGTGAAAATAGAATATTAATTTAATTTAAATTAATTAATAGTATCAGTATAGATAGATCAAAGCAGAACAGATATTAAGTATTGTATGTAAACAGGAATAATTTTATTCAAGTTTGTGAGTCATTGATGATTTCCTATTCATATTTATTTATTTATTTATTTATTTATTTAACTTTATTGACACCTCTAAAGAGATATACAATATATTACATGAGACTTACACATAACTGCTGAATAGTGAGTGTACCACACTTCCGACTACCCCTAAATAAATCCATCACGCCTGTATTTAAGATAGACTAGTGGACGCCCGCAGCTTCGCTCGCGTAGAATTAGACCCATTAACGACGTCATCCCGCGTTCGGGTTGCCCACATAACTTCAAAAACGGCAAAGTTTCATACTAACTTTGCACCCCCGTTTTACCCCCCTAGGGGGTGAATTTTCAAAAATCCTTTCTTAGTGCTCCCGTACGTTATAAAAGGAACCCCTGTGCAAAATTTCAAGTTTCTAACCCTTATAGTTTAAGCCCTGCGTTGATATGTCAGCCAGTCAGTCAGTCAGTCAGTCACCTTCTCCTTTTATATATATAGACTAGTGGACGCCCGCAGCTTCGCTCGCGTAAAATTAGACCCATTAACGACGTCTGCCCGCGTTCGGGTTGCCCACCTGACTTCATAAACGGCAGTTTCATACTAACTTTTCACCCCCGTTTTACCCCATTAGGGGGTGAATTATCAAAAATCCTTTCTTAGTGCTCCCCTACGTTGTAAAAGGAACCCCTGTGCAAAATTTCAAGTTTCCAACCCTTGTAGTTTAGGCCCTGCGTTGATATGTCAGTCAGTCAGTCAGTCAGTCAGTAGTGGACGCCCGCAGCTTCGCTCGCGTGGAATTAGACGTAACATAACCTAAATACAAAATTTCATTGAAATAATGTAGGTATATACGAAAAACTTTTATACCTACTAACTTTGCACCCCCCCCCCCTTTTACCCCCCCTTAAGAGATAATTTTCGAAACTCAATAAAAAACCTTCATAGGTACTGAATTTGATTCGAATAACATCAAAAACGGCAAAGTTTCATACTAACTTTGCACCCTCATTTTACCCCCTTAGGGGGTGAATTTTCAAAAATCCTTTCTTAGTGCTCCCCTACGTTATAAAAGGAACCCCTGTGCAAAATTTCAAGTTTCTAGCCCTTATAGTTTAGGCCCTGCGTTGATATGTCAGTCAGTCAGTCAGTCAGTCAGTCAGTCAGTCAGTCAGTCAGTCAGTTACCTTCTCCTTTTATATATATAGATTTACATACATACATAACACAATTTGTCAGAGAAATTAAACTATTCCAGTTTCATTCCGGTAATGCTCACGGACTAGTTTTTGAAGAGTTCCTTACTAGGCGCCCTTCTAATTTGTTCGGGTAAGGCATTCCGAAGAAGTGTTGCCCGACAAGTGAAGGAATAACTGAAAAAACCGCTTTTAGGCGGTAGAGAATAAATTTTAAGATTAGACGACGAGCGAAGTTCTTTATCGTGAGTGGTATGTCGATACTGAAATTTCTCCTTAAGGTAAGAAGGATAATTTGGATCATTTAAGACCGAATATGTTGATGATATCAGAGAGTAACTATATCATTGCACCTACTACAGCCCAGCAAGCCTCACAACGACCATAAGGAATCAAAGCAGGTACCTATATTTTGAATAAAATACTCACACTCAACTAAACAATCATCTAAAACTTACTACTAGATGTGTTTGTTGGTTGTCCTTGCTCTCCTCCACAATGGATTGATAATTGAAGTGATAAAAGGTAAACCTAACACAGCCGCAGCATGCGCAGCAGCACGACGGCAGCACGACGGCAGCACTCGCCATGTTGCCGCACCCCTCTTCATATTTTTAGGTATACTTAGGTAATTTTTTTTCTCGACTTATTTTGAGAGCTATGTCGACCTCGACAGTAGCTCTGTATGAACGTACATACACATAATCACAAACAAACCATTTACATTTTCGTCTTATTCCAGTGTCAGCTACGGAATACAGCTCCGGCAAGATCTCAGAAGGGTCCGCCGGTGCCCTCGCACCGGTCCCACAGTCCGCCACCCTACACGAGCTCCCCAACCTCCTCATCAATGCATTGCGTGGCCTCCCTCGCCAGCTGCTCGTCTCCTGCAAGGTCCCAGTCGCGGCTGTCGGCCGACCGAGTTCGACCCATCAGAAAAGCAAACTGATTTAGATTTACATCAGTATTAAAGGAATTCGTTATCTCAACGTTGAAAGCGGGTGCTATTTTTCTTTATTTACTCTCTTTTCTCGCTTTTTCTCGCTGAACGGTCGTCCACCTGTTCAGTCGAGGCCATAACGCCTAACCGAGACACACGGGGCCCCCTCGGCGGACGTCATAGACATAAATACTCGGTACTCGATAAAACAACAAACAAGTACCTATTAAAAATAATGTTGCTATCAACGTTTCGGTAACTTTATTTTTAAGAATATAAAATTTTATAAAACACAAAGCCACCCACTGCTATCAGCCAGTTGTGATTCAAAAGAGTTTCGGTAAACAACATTTATCTCAACTTGACTTTTTTATTACACACCTACAGCAAGCACTGAGGCGAACAATGTGAAGTACCCTGAAACCACTACTAGTTAAGCTCTAAAATGCTGGTTTTATTATTTTTACTCATTATTTGAAGTTAGACATTATAAATATTACAGTTATTTGAAGTTAACAAAATCTGCCACGAAGCTAAGTACACTAATTAGCCAACCATGAGTTGTTTAAACTTGTCGCTTCTAGAAATGCTTTAAAGGAATATAGCAAATCGTTATTCCAACTGCAAATATCGCTGGCGAGAAATTAGGACCAACTTAGTTTATGTACCTCGCCATAACTTTAGATGTACATAAACCGACCGAATTGTATCTATCGCCTCCGACGGCCGGTCAAGTGGATGTCTAGTATCGAGGGTCGCAGAAGCACGACGCTTCTCTAGAATATCCTCGAAGGCCTGCGACGTCCCACCATTGATCATCGTATCACGCCGCGGTCGCTCGCAGCGCTCACACCGGGAGCGAGGCGAGCGGAGAGACTCGTGGAAGGAAGGATGATGATGGATGCGTGTATTAGCGTGTTATTGGCGGTACCCGGCGCGCCCACGCCGCAGCTGCCGCGCAAATTATCGGCCCTTCCCTCTAATTCTATTAAAAGCCAGCCATTTATTTGAGTCGCGCATTTATTCCGAGCGATGCCGCAATCTGCTTCGGGCAATCGAAATCTTTTACATCTTTCAGTCAACGACTTATCGTAAATTGCTCCCATTATAGCCTGCCGCTGCGAGCGCTGGAGGAAGTTTTTTATGCGTGCTCGTTATAAATATATTGCCCGAGAAATATATAAATATTATACTATGCTGGCGGCGACCACCGATAGTATGCCGCAGGAAGGTAATCTGTTCTTATTTCATCTCTACGTAAAGCGCAGTAACGATAACATGTATCAATGTAGCTGTAACAGACAGACAGACAGACGACGGACGGACAGACAGACAGACAGACACAATATTTTCGAAGAACATATTTTTAATAATGCTCCTGAATTGAAATTTTGAAAAGATATTCACTACTACAGAAAATGTTCCGATATTCGACGACGTCTGCGATGAGCTAAATATACAATTCATCTATTAATCTTTGTTCATTTGTTATCAAAGAGAGCGTGAAAAGTGACCGCCTTCTGCATCGCGTTAGTGGGCCACTGGGCCAGCCGGGCCCATTGTGTTGCGACCCCTCCGCCGTGCGTCTTACTATCTGGATATCGCATCGGTCATGCATAGATCTTTGATACCGGTGTGGGGGCGCGGGGGCGCAAGAACTCCACCCGAGCCGGAAGGTTACAGCCTTGTTGAATCTGTTAGAGTGTGGCACTGCGCTGCAGGCTCGCACCCATGTACACGCTTAATGTATTCATGATCCAGAGCTTATGTGCCTATACAAATACGAAGCCTCGGCTCGTCCGGCGCCGCCCGGCCCGCGGCCCGCGGCTATCTCGCTAAGCGTCGGAATTGAAATCTCCCAAACGATTCGCGTACAAAGAAATAAAATATTTTACTGCGCCATGTTTTTCTATTCCCCGAGATTTACGTCGAAATGGGGTCGTTTGGAAAAGCGGCAGTAAAGTGACTTTGTTCCCGGGCGCGCGCGGCGGAGTCTGTAATTTCTATGAACCCTTTGAACCGACTCACGCGGCCGCCGAATTATATTCCGATAAAAAGATAACGCGACCTCGCCGCCGGATCACCGGATTCTTTTTTGACCGCAAAAGCCTCCCACGCGCAGCCGAACTCCGTAAACAGTTGCGTAAGCTCTTGGAAGGTCGTAGCATACCGGCCCCGCCTTGATCTGCCATAAACAATCGCTGCGAACAAAACCTAGCAATAGTAAATTTCAGGAAGAGTCATCCGGGAAGAAATGGCCGAATTTTCTGATCGGCGGCGGCCTTCGCCCGAAAGAAAGCCGTATAACCTATTGATTTAGTTTGAAAGCTGGCTGCAGAGCGAGCGACGTTCTTCCGAGCTCGGCGCGATCCTGCGAGCGATAATAATGTTCACGGACGCACACGTTAGGGCGGGTATCGCGTGGCGCGGCGCGCGGCTGCGGCCCGGCGGTGCGGCGCGGCGTTTAATCTGCCTGTTATTTTTCCGGTCATACATCAAAGTGGCGACTCCTCGCGGCAAATTGTATCAAACTCGCTGATATATGGATGAATGCGACGGAGGCTGCGCGGGTGTGCGCGGGGTGGGGTCGGTGTCTCCCGCACCCGCACCCGCACCGCGATGGTGGGATTTGTAGTTCGACAGCTTTGTACTGTGCATGCTTCGTAACGTGACGGGACGAAGCTGAGGGATAACTGCTGTGATTTTGGAGACGATGTGCGGATGGCTGAGGTCGGTCCCACGCCCGTGGGCCGGGACAGACTGCGGAGACCTGGCGGCGGCGGGACGTCACTATTTTGGAGTCGATGTGCGGAGGGCTGAGGTCGGTCCCGCGCTTGTGGGCCGGGACAGACTGCGGAGACCTGGCGGCGGCGGGACGTCACTATTTTGGAGTCGATGTGCGGAGGGCTGAGGTCGGTCCCGCGCTTGTGGGCCGGGACAGACTGCGGAGACCTGGCGGCGGCGGGACGTCACTATTTTGGAGTCGATGTGCGGAGGGCTGAGGTCGGTCCCGCGCTTGTGGGCCGGGACAGACTGCGGAGACCTGGCGGCGGCGGGACGTCACTATTTTGGAGTCGATGTGCGGAGGGCTGAGGTCGGTCCCGCGCTTGTGGGCCGGGACAGACTGCGGAGACCTGGCGGCGGCGGGACGTCACTATTTTGGAGTCGATGTGCGGAGGGCTAAGGTCGGTCCCGCGCTTGTGGGCCGGGACAGACTGCGGAGATCTGGCGGCGGCGGGACGTCACTATTTTGGAGTCGATGTGCGGAGGGCTGAGGTCGGTCCCGCGCTTGTGGGCCGGGACAGACTGTGGAGACCTGGCGGCGGCGGGACGTCACTATTTTGGAGTCGATGTGCGGAGGGCTGAGGTCGGTCCCGCGCTTGTGGGCCGGGACAGACTGCGGAGACCTGGCGGCGGCGGGACGTCACTATTTTGGAGTCGATGTGCGGAGGGCTGAGGTCGGTCCCGCGCTTGTGGGCCGGGACAGACTGCGGAGACCTGGCGGCGGCGGGACGTCACTATTTTGGAGTCGATGTGCGGAGGGCTGAGGTCGGTCCCGCGCTTGTGGGCCGGGACAGACTGCGGAGACCTGGCGGCGGCGGGACGTCACTATTTTGGAGTCGATGTGCGGAGGGCTGAGGTCGGTCCCGCGCTTGTGGGCCGGGACAGACTGCGGAGATCTGGCGGCGGCGGGACGTCACTATTTTGGAGTCGATGTGCGGAGGGCTGAGGTCGGTCCCGCGCTTGTGGGCCGGCACAGACTGCGGAGACCTGGCGGCGGCGGGACGTCACTATTTTGGAGTCGATGTGCGGAGGGCTGAGGTCGGTCCCGCGCTTGTGGGCCGGGACAGACTGCGGAGACCTGGCGGCGGCGGGACGTCACTATTTAAGCTTTACACGAGTTTTTTTTTTTTTTTTTATTTATTTTATAACAACATTTCAACTTTTACATTAATATTTGGTATCCAATAAACCATACAAGGTTTGTCTAGGATACCGAGTCACCTTTGAGCTGCAAGAATATAGATGGGTTACATAAATGCTACGGCTGTAAACTGTTTCGTCCGATATAGCTTACATACAAATCTAATACTAATTATTTTTACCTAAAAACCAAAAATTTCCACCTTACACAAAATAATTATATTAATATGTACATGTAACAAATGAATATGAGGGAGTAATCTTTAACGGCACCAAAATCCCATATAGTGACACGGTTAAAAATTTAGGAATAACAATAGATTCGAGTCTTTCTTGGACCCCGCAAATTAATTCTGTATGCCGTAAGATGTATGGGACATGTCAAGCTTTACGACGGTTGAGAAACTTCCTACCCATTGCCACTAAAATTGCGCTGGCACAATCTTTAATGCACCCCATCCTTGATTATGCTGACATATGTTACCCCGACTTAACTGAGGAGCAACTAAATAAACTTGAGAGACTTCAAAATCTCTGTATAAGGTTCATATTTGGACTTCGAAAATATGACCATGTCTCCGAATTTCGCCGTAAACTCAAGTGGCTCCCAATCCGACTTCGCAGGAATACCCATATTCTTTCTGCTCTCTACTGTATCTTGTTCAATCCCTCTAGTCCCTCCTATTTGAAAGAGCGTTTTGAATATCTGGGGTCTTCTCATGATCGCCCCCTTCGGTCCAAAAACAGCCTTGCCCTTAGTTGTCCTGCCCACTCAACTTCCTTCTACCAGAAATCCTTCTCTGTCCTTTCTATGAAACTTTGGAATTCCTTGCCTCTATCCATCAGAAGTGCCCCGTCCCTGCATTCCTTTAAAAGCCAAATAAAATTATATTATATGTCACTTTAAATTTTTCTCATGTCTAGTAGTAATTTTAGTCTTTGTATTCAGTGGTTCCTGTTGTTGTTATATGTCATGTTCTATATATATTGCTCTATATTTTATATGTCAAATTTTTGTTCCTTTAGTATTATGTTGATGTTTGTAATTATTGTTATTTGTTTACCTGTCTTTGTTTGTGCACCCTACCGTTTTATTTTATACTTGTATCCTCTCTTGTTTGCCAGGCTGTCTGGAAGAAATTGCTCAAAGCAATAAGACAGCCTTTTGCAAAACTTCTTTTCTTTACTGTGTTCTCCTGTACTCTTTTTCTGGTGCAATAAATGATATTGTATTGAATATGAGGGAGGGGTAGTAAGGTTTAATTACTTCTATGTTATAACTAAATCATTGTGAACTTTTAAGTTATTTTTGTTGTAATATTGAGTAACAGAGATATTATACATTAGTTTATAGTAAGTAGTAGTAAGCTGCTATAATTATTATTGTGCTTTTTAATTCATACTTCTTTTAATTGTCATAATAGTTTGTTTACTACTTATCTTACAAGTACCTACCTACTTAAATAAAGAGATATTTAATAAGTCTAGACAGTTTTTTGGATTTTACATTGATTTTGTTATGAGTTTCCTAAAATGGTTATAGGTACTTTGATACCTTGGTATCAGTAGTGGACTTTACTTGATTACATATAGGTACATTCAATATAACTACGAGTATATTCATTTCTACAGTTTATCATAAAGATCAAAAAACCTGTTAAAATAAACTATTTTAAATTATAACTAACAGTTAGTAACTAGTTTAGTGTGTAGGTACTGCCGTCAACTTTTTCACTAAATTATTTATGTCAAAGAGTTCTAATTACGAATGGTTTATCTCTGTCTTCCTTGCGGACCAGAATCCTTCCTGATTGAAACCATATATATTTATGGGTTTCTTTTAATTTCTGCTTTGTCTGCCACAGCAGAGTCTTGTTTGCTTTAGTGAGAGCTCGGCGAACTATAACTTTATATTTTGCTTCAGAAGGTTTGTAATTAGAAACTGCCTCCTCGACAGCAATACTTTCTTTGCGTGATGACTGAATCCACTGATTAACTTGATCCTGTTGTTTCAACTTAATATTTATGACTCCTTCTTTGCCATCTCGCCCTCTTAATCTTTTGACACTGTGTATTTGTTTCTTATCTAACTTCAACTTGATAGCAAGCTTATTTGTAATAGATTCCAAATTCTCACCTTCAGTTTCAGGTACCCCACAGACTTCGACTATTTCTTCCAACTGTTTCTGTTCTAGATTTCTAATATTTTGCTCAAGTTCGTCAATTTTTAATTCCATTTGGGTATTTTTATTTGATAAGTTATCGTTTTTCTTCTCCAGTTCTTTAATTCGTTCGTTGTATATGTTTAGGGTACTGCTCATTTCCTCCATTTTCTTAAAAACAGACAAGGCTTCATGTAAGGACCAAATTTCTAATTTAAGAGCTTTTTTTACCTCTCTCGAAATATCTTGAATTAATTTATTGGTGTCAAAGCTGCTTGGGTGTTGATCGGTAAAGACATCGTCCTCTTCGTCATCCTTCTCCGGTACAATGAAAGATTTACGCGGGGGCGACTCCTGGAGACAATTATTGCACTTCCATTCTATGCTTTCTGCATTCCGCAGGGCAGAGAGCTGTTTTGGTGAAAGACCGGAGCAAACTTGATTTAAATGAACGCATTTATTACATTTGCTGCACTCTAGTCCAGGCCACTTTTTTGTGAATGTTTTTTCACAAATATCACACTTTTTCATGTTTTTTTGTTTTTTATTATATTGTCGGTAGAATGAAAAAATATTAAACTTATTAACGTTAGCAGCGCGCGCCCGTTGTGACAGCTCACAGGTGACTGATTTTATGATAATCAACTGATGGAATAAAAAATAAAAAAGTTATTTGCTACGTGCAACTTAAGTTAGTTATATTTGAGTAACCACACTGACGCCGTCGATCAGACTTTGCTTGCCTGTAATACAACCGGTACGTCTATTATGTTTCTGGATCGCATTTTTGAATTGCAATCTGTTCACTGCAAGACTGCAAGTTGCAGATGACAGATTGAGATATATAAACGGGTGGGTACGGTAACGAGACGAACGAAAGGAAACATGGGTATCTCGTGTAACTGGTAGTTTATTACTGAAGGTTAAAATGTCATATCGCCGCTGACCGGAGCGGCGCGTGCGCTGCACTGTAGATATATAGTACATACATATCACAGATGTTATGCTCGAATTATTAAATCTTCGCAATGGATATGTAGGGGTCCGCGTCCCGCGAGGAGGCGGCGCCGAGGACGGCCAGTACCAGTGGTAGTGCCAGTACCAGCGCCAGTACCAGTGCCAGTGCCAGTACCAGTGGTAGTGCCAGTACCAGTACCAGTGCAAATGCCAGTGCCAGTTAGTAGTTAGTTCAACTTTCCACGATAGCCGTCGCATCCTACTGCTGAACACCAAATATAACTTTTAGTTACCTACTTCATTGATATCCGAACTTATTTATTTTATCGTTCGTATGCGGATTATAATACAAAGTATCGGGTCGCGGCGGATTGTGTAATTGGAGGGAAATCGAGTTATTTATACACGCGTGTGGTGCGGGGGGCGGGGGGAGGGGGTGAGGGGGGAAGTGGGGGGGGGATACACCCTCTCGGAAGTTTGTTCGTAAGTGATATCTGGGCGGCAAAAAATTTTTTAACGGTATAATTCAAAGCTAGCTTCACCCGCGGCTCGGTCGGTCACACCCCGAGTAGCCATTGTTCGGTGAAAACACCGAACACCTGATTCAGCGGTCTGACCACACGTGTAGGCCGCGATCTAGTTCAGCAGCTCGTGGTACGCGAGTAGGCCACGATCTAGATTTAAGAGCGCATCAGTCGACCGACACTTCGACACTTTTTCCATACAAACGTAGTCCCCTGTTTCCTCCTAGGATAAAGAAGTTACAGAATAAAAAAAATACCATACGATTTATACGTACCTCTGCCATGCCTGTAAGTTTTGTTTTTTTTTCATAATTTGCTTAATAGAAGAGAAAAAAAATCTTTTAAAATCAAAAATATCGACTTTTTTTACATACATTTTCAAACATCAAGCAAACTGGTAATTACTAACATATCCCAAAAAAGCAAAACGTACGGGCATAGCTTAGATCCTGTTCTACATTTCAACTGAAAGAAATATTGAAATCGGTCTAGATTTCGAGGAGGAAACAGGGGATTACGAAAGGACGATTTTCTTAATTTTACGTAGGTAAAATCAGTTCGAGACTGCACTTCTCTCTATCGCACGCTAAGGGGTAAGGTTGGGGGTCAGCGCGACGGCAATATTTTTGGTAAAAACCTATTCTTCAAAAGTGACGGTCGACTGATGCGCCCTTAAGCTCCTGACTAAGCATCGCGAGACGCGCGTGTTGCCGTCGACGTAGGTTTCCTCACGGAGATGGAATCGAACAAGATTGCAGTCCAAAATCATCTAGCAACCGCGACGCGCAAATCATTTATCATTTATCATTAGCATTTATCATTGAGCATCTATCATTTAATAGCATTTTAATAGCATTTTATATCAGTTTTTGTTATACTAAGTTTTAGCATTTAAATCATAGTTTATTTAGTTATTTATCAAGTAAATCAATCCAGCACAAACTATCTTTGATATTGTTACGTGTAGGGTTCGAAGGATTTGGAGAGAAAGACCTGCTGACTCAATGAAGACTTTATTCACTAGCACTAACACAAAGCACTAGGTCAAACACTAAACACTAGGTCCAACACAATGCACTAGGTCCAAACACAAAGCACTAACGATGTCCTAGGTCGTAAGCCAAGTCGTAGGTTTCACTTGTTTCACTCCGGTATCACTAGTTTTCACTTCGAAGTCGCCTCGAAAGCTCGAACTGAACTGCACTCGCGGCCCTCCCCGCGACTATTTATACGTGCCGTCGCGAGTACTAGACGATTCTGGAAAGATACCGCGTGTTCCCGAACACGCGAGAATACAGGCCCACTAACGCCATCTAGTATCGAGTCGGGATATCACGTTGTCTATGCGTTCACTGAGTGGTTCCACCAGCGGCGCTAGATGGCGCTAGCTTCCCTGTGCCTTCGTAACACCACTCCCCTCTTAGCGATGCTCGTCCCGAGCATCGTTGTTACTGCCATGGTAACGCGCCAGACGGTCTATGTGTACCACTTTGAGTGCTCCTCTTGGTTGCTTTTGAATCCTATAAGTCACATCATTCAGTCGGGTAACCACTTTGTATGGACCGTCCCACTTGGTCTGCAACTTTGGAGATTTTCCTTTCCGGCGAGTTGGGTTATGCAGCCACACCAGTGACCCTTCCTCGAAGCCGCTCGTGTTCGATTTCCGGTCGTATCTGGTTTTCATGCCCTCACTTGACTGTAACCCATTTTCCCGTACCAAGGCGTGTATATAGCGCATTTTTTCCCTTAAATTGCAAACATAGTCTTGTACGGTCTCTGGTCCCTCCGGTGACCCTCCTGTCAATAGATCTACTGGTATTCGTAGTTCTCTACCGTAATTGACATACGCCGGGGTAGCTTTTATGCTCTCATGCTCGGCGGTTCGGTACGACAGAAGGAAGAGTGGTATATACTTGTCCCAATCCTTTTGTTTGTCGTCTACCACTTTTGCCAAATGCCTCTCCAGAGTCTGGTTAAACCTCTCAACCATTCCATCAGACTGTGGATGGTACGCGGTGGTCCTCGTCTTATGCATGCCCAAAATTTTGCACACTTCCTGGAATACTTGCGATTCGAAGTTCCTGCCCTGATCAGAATGGATTTCTAGAGGCACACCAAAGCGACATATCACTTCTTCGACTAACTTAGAAGCGACTGTTGTAGCTTCTTGGTTTGGTATGGCGAACACTTCGGGCCATTTGGTGAAGTAGTCCATGACGACCATAAAATACTTGTTACCCGATTCCGTTACAGGAAATGGCCCAGCTACGTCAACTGCTATTCGTTCCCACGGTGCACCGACGTTATACAACCGCAGGTTCCCACGGCTCCTGGTCTGTGGTCCTTTTACAGCAGCGCAGGTAGTACATTTGCGGCACCAATCCTGTACATCATCTCGACAATGCAACCAGTAGAATCGTTCTCGCACTTTTGTTAACGTCCTCTTGACACCTAGATGACCTCCTGATACGCCATCATGTATTTCACGGAGCACATCTGGTACTCTCGTTCTTGGGACAATGATCTGAAGATGAAACTCTCTGCCGTTAGTCTTCTCCCATTTCCGGTAGAGTATTCCGTTTTGCAGTATCAGACTGTCCCATTGCGCCCAGTACGCCTTAGTGACAGCGCCAGTGGGTGCAACCTCGCTCCAGATTGGTTTGACGTCACCCCGTTTCTTCCATGTGATGATGTGCCGAAGGTCGTCATCTCTTTCTTGAGCCTCCCTCATAGCATCATTCTCCCAGAGACCCAAAGGACTTGTTCTCGTTAGCTTTAATGTTATTTCGTTAGATTCCTGCTTAACACAATGTTTGCAGTCTTCCGAACACGGCCTTCGTGAGAGTGCATCGGCATTCCCATGTGTTTTTCCGCTGCGGTGTTCCGTCTCGAAGTCATACTCCTGGAGCTGTTCAATCCATCGAGCTACTTGACCTTCTGGGTTCTTGAATTGCAGTAGCCACTTCAAGGCTGCGTGATCAGTTCGCAGTAAAAACGGTCTGCCGATGAGATATTTGTTGAAGTGTTGTAGCGTCTTTACAACAGCGAAAAGTTCTCTTCTTGTCACACAGTAATTTCTCTCTGGCCTGGATAAAGATTTGCTGAAATATGCAATAACAACTTCTCTTTCACCCTGTTTCTGAGATAACACCCCTCCAATGGCCGTGTTGCTTGCATCCGTGTCGACTATAAACCGACCCTCCGGTTGTGGATACCCCAGGATTGGTGTTTCACACAGATGTTTCTTCAGTTTCTGAAAAGAATCTTCACAAGTCTCATCCCAACTAAATTGTCGTTTATCTTCTGTCAGCCGATGTAATGGCTTGGCTATCTCTGAAAATCCCTGAACAAAACGCCTGTAGTATGAGCATAGGCCGAGGAATGCCCGCACTTCGGTTTTGTCCTTAGGGGTAGGCCATTTTTGAACTGCTTCCAGTTTCTCCGGGTCTGTCTGGATTCCATCACTGGAGATAACATGGCCGAGATAATTGACCTTACTCCTGAATAAACGACACTTTTTCGGGTTCAACTTTAATTTGGCTCCCTCTATTTTGGCGAAAACTCGCTCCAAGTTTCGCAAATGGTCCTCGAAGTCATGGCCGACAATGATGACGTCATCTAAGTAGACTAAGCAAGCCTCTCCAACTAAGCCTGTCAGTACACACTCCATGAGTCGCTCAAATGTGGCAGGTGCGTTGCACAATCCGAAGGGCATGACGTTAAATTGCCATAAACCTTTTCCGGTCGAGAAAGCTGTCTTCTCCTTGTCCTTTGGATGAATTTCCACCTGCCAGTATCCAGATTTCAGGTCTAGGGTCGAGAACCATTTCATGCCACTCAAGGTATCCAAAGTGTCGTCGATTCGAGGTAACGGATAACTGTCCTTCTTAGTGACATCATTGAGACGCCTATAGTCCACACAAAATCTCGTGCTACCATCTTTCTTCTTCACTAATACAACAGGTGAGCACCACGGACTTGATGACGGTTCAATGATCTTATTCCTTCTCATGTCCTCCAAAAGGCCTTCAACTTCCTTTTCCTTTGCGATTGGTATCCGTCTTGCTCGTTGACGAATTGGTCTCTCGATTCCGGTATCTATCCTGTGCTGAACCATCGACGTTCTTCCAAGGTCCCCTTCTTGACTGGAGAAGATATTCGCGTAGCGCTGTAAAAGCTTCTTAGCTTTTATGCTCTGCGAATAAGTCAGATTACTCTTGCAGTCATCGAGTAGCTCAGTCACTAATCCATAGTTGTTGCTGTTTGCCGAGTCTGCGCCTGTCATCGAACTACACTTTTTCATCCAGACACCTTTCTCGCACTTCCCAATAACGTCACCTTTGTTCAAGCAGATCTCGCGATCACCAAGGTTCAAAACCTTGTCCACAGCGTTACTGCTTCCACTAAACACGGTTCTCGCCGTCATCCGTTTTTGCGCCGATGTCTTGGTAGGTGTGTCTTCGATCAACACGCATCTGTTTGACTTTTTCTTTCCCTGATCCCGCGCAGGGGATGAAGCCCCTTGCTTCTTCAGCTCCTCTATTTGCTTCTCCATCCTTTTCATCCTTGCCATCTGGGTCTCCTTCTGCGGGCAGTTGAGCTGAAGATGGCCCCTCTCACCACACTTGTAGCACATGACTCCATATCTTTTCTTCGTAGGAGCCCTATCCTCCTTGACTTCCTCAGAGACCTCGCGGATCTTATGGGTCTGCCGTATGTCATGGCGAACAGCCTCGACTTCCAAAGCATGCGCCAATGCCTCCTTTAGTGAGGTATGGTGACGAAGCCTCACTGCAGCTCTGACCTCCAGGTCTTTGATTCCGTCGACAAATGCTTGAACAATATTCGTGTTTACCATCTTGGTGTCGGCTCCTGGGTGTGCCTTCCTGACGAGTTTTTCAATTTCCAACGCCCATTGCTGTAGTCCTTCTCCTGAGCGTTGGACTCTGTCACGCAGTTGGGCACGGAACACGTGCTCCAGGTGTCGCTCCCCGTATCTGGATTCAAGTGCCTCCATCAGGTCTTGGAACCCATTTCCTGTATGTGGCAGTGCTTCTAGGACCGACAAAGCTTGCCCTCTGAGCGCAACAGTGAGAGCGGTCAGGCATTGTTCTTCCGTCCATCCGTTGGCAGTAGCAACAATCTGGAACTGCCTACGATAAGCGTACCAAGAAGTAGTGCCGTCGTATGGTGGCACTTTTACTCTTGGTCCTTGCACCACTCCGGTAGTTCCACTAGACATCGCAACTCCCATGGTTTCAAGCCGCACTACTTTCTTTTGTAGTTCAGCGAGGCCGGTTTTCACATTTTCAACATCCAATCCCAACCCAGTAACTCGTTCTTCCACTACGTCGAAATCTTTTCGAAGCTTAATCACCATGTTGCTAACATCATTTATAGCCCCAAGCACTTTTCCCTGGAGGTCTTTTTGTTGCTCTTGTAAAACGCCCAACTTGCGTTCCTGTGACTCTTGCATAGCACCGAGCTTGCGCTCTTGTGACTCTTGCAAAGCATGCAAAGCACCGAGCTTGCGTTCTTGTAACTCTTGCAAAGCACCGAGCTTGCGTTCTTGTGATTCCTTCATTTCCTGAATTAATTCAAATAAACTTCCTAATTGAAGAGCCACTTGAGGGGCTGTAGAAGCTACGGTGCCGCTGGTGGGCGTGGCCTGTCTGGTAGGCGTGGCAAGGTGGGCGGGGCCAGTGGGCGTGGCCATTGTGGACGGGGCTTGGCCCACAGTGGGCGGAGCTTGGTCCCCAGTTGTGGCCTCCGCAGCTCGTTGTGCCCTTGTCCTGACGCCCTCCTGTAAGTCCTCTCTCGGAGTCAATGGCATCTCCAAATCCCACTTCTGACACCAGTTGTTACGTGTTAGGGTTCGAAGGATTTGGAGAGAAAGACCTGCTGACTCAATGAAGACTTTATTCACTAGCACTAACACAAAGCACTAGGTCAAACACTAAACACTAGGTCCAACACAATGCACTAGGTCCAAACACAAAGCACTAACGATGTCCTAGGTCGTAAGCCAAGTCGTAGGTTTCACTTGTTTCACTCCGGTATCACTAGTTTTCACTTCGAAGTCGCCTCGAAAGCTCGAACTGAACTGCACTCGCGGCCCTCCCCGCGACTATTTATACGTGCCGTCGCGAGTACTAGACGATTCTGGAAAGATACCGCGTGTTCCCGAACACGCGAGAATACAGGCCCACTAACGCCATCTAGTATCGAGTCGGGATATCACGTTGTCTATGCGTTCACTGAGTGGTTCCACCAGCGGCGCTAGATGGCGCTAGCTTCCCTGTGCCTTCGTAACAATATCAACGAATCCCCCCAACACTACAAATCCCCCTACAGCCATCGATGTTTTAAAAATTGTCTTTTTCAAATGTTGCGCGGGTGAACTAGTCCCGAAACATTTTTACCTTATTGTTATAATAAATTGAACAAGAACAACAAAATATGACATCTATAAAATAAAGGAATACTTAGATTAGATGTTGTTCAGTTGTTAAGTGTCGGCAGTCAGGTCTGGTAGCAGAAGGGCTTCTCTTGAAGGAGCCGCGTTGGTATAGGTAGTGCGTGCTCCCTGGCGCCTCTCTATTGAAGGAGCCGCGTTGGTATAGTGCGTGCTCCTTGGCGCCTCTCTATTGAAGGTGCCGCGTTGGTATAGTGCGTGCTCCTTGGCGCCTCTCTATTGAAGGTGCCGCGTTGGTATAGTGCGTGCTCCTTGGCGCCTCTCTATTGAAGGTGCCGCGTTGGTATAGTGCGTGCTCCTTGGCGCCTCTCTATTGAAGGAGCCGCGTTGGTATAGTGCGTGCTCCTTGGCGCCTCTCTATTGAAGGTGCCGCGTTGGTATAGTGCGTGCTCCTTGGCGCCTCTCTATTGAAGGAGCCGCGTTGGTATAGTGCGTGCTCCTTGGCGCCTCTCTATTGAAGGTGCCGCGTTGGTATAGTGCGTGCTCCTTGGCGCCTCTCTATTGAAGGTGCCGCGTTGGTATAGTGCGTGCTCCTTGGCGCCTCTCTATTGAAGGAGCCGCGTTGGTATAGTGCGTGCTCCTTGGCGCCTCTCTATTGAAGGTGCCGCGTTGGTATAGTGCGTGCTCCTTGGCGCCTCTCTATTGAAGGTGCCGCGTTGGTATAGTGCGTGCTCCTTGGCGCCTCTATATTGAAGGTGCCGCGTTGGTATAGTGCGTGCTCCTTGGCGCCTCTCTATTGAAGGTGCCGCGTTGGTATATTGCGTGCTCCTTGGCGCCTCTCTATTGAAGGTGCCGCGTTGGTATAGTGCGTGCTCCTTGGCGCCTCTCTATTGAAGGTGCCGCGTTGGTATAGTGCGTGCTCCTTGGCGCCTCTCTATTGAAGGTGCCGCGTTGGTATAGTGCGTGCTCCTTGGCGCCTCTCTATTGAAGGTGCCGCGTTGGTATAGATAGTGCGTGCTCCTTGGCGCCTCTCTATTGAAGGTGCCGCGTTGGTATAGTGCGTGCTCCTTGGCGCCTCTCTATTGAAGGTGCCGCGTTGGTATAGTGCGTGCTCCTTGGCGCCTCTCTATTGAAGGTGCCGCGTTGTTATAGTGCGTGCTCCCTGGCGCCTCTCTATTTACCTTAATAATTCAAGTTCAAGTTTAAGTTTTACCGTTATTTTATGTTCAGTTTGTTGTCTAAAAAATTTAAAAAAATCTTACGTTTAAAAAAAATGGACGATCTGTTTTCTTTATAAGTAGGCTGGATGCATATTTTAATTTAGTCGCAAATAAATCACGATGAAGCAAGCACGTGTCTGATTCCTCAAACCGAACCCACCAGGTGAACCTTATCGCCACACCATATGGTCGAATTCGAGCCGCATTCACTCGGGTCGCGCGTCGTCAACAACATAATCCGCCGGCCGGCCGCGAGAACAATAGGAAGAGATAAGGGACCAGTCGAAGCAAAACATCTGGTGTTTTTATTCGAAGCAAAACATCTGGTGTATTTAAGTAAAGGAGTCATTTATGCATTATGGCTACTACGAGCGAGCAAGCGATTAATATTTTGGAAGATACATCGCTTATGTTAAAGAAAGTGCAAATTAATTTGAAAAAATGTCCGAAAGAGCGATTTACAAAGGGATACGTCGAATCAAGAATCAAAACACTTGATGAGTATTGGAACACTTTTAAGAAGGCACACGAAAGCTTAGTGAAGCATACTACGAGGGACCAACGAGGTATATTACCGTACTTCGTGAATGAAGAATTTTACCAAAGTGAGGATTTGTATCTACACTTATCGGCCGATCTTGCAGACATGCTGGCACTACAAACAAAGACGGCCATAGTTAGTGACGTTAATAATTCAAGCTCATCCCTCGTAGCTGCGGGTTCTGCGCAGGTGAAACTGCCTACTATACAGCTTCCTACATTCACGGGTAACTATGAAGAATGGCCCACTTATCAGGATATGTTCCTATCACTCGTGGATCAGAACACGTCGTTATCTCAAGTTCAGAAACTGCACTATTTAAAATCCACTGTCGACGGTGAAGCCGCTACCTTATTGAAGAACATACAAGTTACGGAATCGAATTATATACAAGCATGGGCAGCGCTGAAGCATCGTTATGGTAACTTACGCATTATAGTCAACTCTCTGCTTCGAAGATTATTTACTCAACGAAAATGTACTTCTCAGTCGGTTCAAATGTTGAAGTCTATTTTAGATACAACGAACGAATGCCTCAATAGTTTAAAAAACTTAAAAGTTTGTACGGACTCATGGGATCCTTTATTGATATTTCTGGTGGTACAGAAATTAGACCCTGAGACCCACCGGGACTGGGAGGAGTACGCCTATAAGACAGACTCAGAGAAATTACCTACGTGGGAACAATTGAAGAGTTTCCTTGAAACTAAATTTCGTACGTTAGAGCTTCTTACGCCTGCTGCTGCTACATCGAGAGAGAGAACTGCCAATAAGGAACGCACGTTTCACATAACCACGACTAGTAAACAATGCATTAAATGTAAAGGCGATCACACCCTAAGTCGATGCAAGGAATTTATTCAAATGTTACCTGATGACCGAAGTGGTTTTGCGAGAAATAATAGTGTATGTTTCAACTGTTTGAAGAAGGGACATAATGCATATAAATGTAAGATATCACAGTCGTGTCGCATATGCAAAAGGCGCCATCATTCCCTTCTGCACTTACCAAGTGTCGTGCACACGTCGGAGCCCGTAGAACCAAATCAGCCGACCGTGTCCACGGAATCCAATGCAGAGGAGGTACAAGTGAACACAGTGGTGGCGTCACAGTCGCAGTCACACCACACCAATGAAGGTAAGGTCGCGCTTCTGGCGACCGCATTGGTGATGGTTGAGGGTGAAGATGGACACGTCACAGTACTCAAAGCACTCATTGATAAAGGCTCACAAGCTTGCTTCATTAGTGAGAAGGCGGCTCAACTATTACATTTAAGAAGATGTCACACCACTAAAGTCGTTACCGGTATGGAGTCCATGAAGGTGACCATTAAGCACGAAGTCAATATCCAAGTGAAGACACGATGGGGGTCAGACTGCCTGTCTGTGCGGGCTTATGTTATGTCAGAACCGCTGGCCACCCACATACCTAAAAGTTGTTACACGAGGATTAACAAATGGCCACATATATCAGGTCTGAGGTTGGCAGACCCGGACTTTTGCATATCTGGAACGATAGATCTTTTGCTGGGAGTTAAAGAGTACGCAACCATTCTACAAGAAGGCTTAATCAAGGGTCCCCCAGGCACACCTGTAGCACAAAATACCAGCCTTGGGTGGATTATTTTTGGAGAGATAAATATGAAGGACAATGCACTCCAAGATACAGCCATTGTAATGCACCAGCAATTAGAAAGACACGAAGAAGAAGAGATAAATATGCAACATCTATTGAAGAGAATATGGGAAATTGATACAAATGCAAATAGAACGCTAACTAAAGAAGAAAATCAATGCGAAGAGTTATATGATAAGACACACAGTCGAGACAGTACAGGGCGTTACATAGTAAAATTACCATTCAAAAATGAAGAAATCAAATCAAGTGAAGGCGACACTAAAACGATAGCAATGAATAGAATGTTACACTTAGAAAGAAGATTTAAAAGAGATCTACATCTAAAAGAAGAGTACACGAAGGTGATAAAAGAATACGAAGAACTAAAGCACATGGAAGAAATACCTAAAGAAGAAATAAATAAAAAATGTGTATACTTACCTCACCACGCAGTCTGCCGCGAAGACAAAGAAAGCACGAAGACACGCATCGTTTTTGACGCCTCATGCAAGGGATCCAATGGCGTTTCCCTCAACGATGAACTGATGATAGGACCAGTACTGCAAGATGACCTCCGCAGTCTATTGATGAGATGGAGAATGCATCCTGTATGCTTCATAGCAGATATACATAAGATGTATCGTATGATATTGATCGACAAAGAACACTGTGACTTTCAAAGAATTCTTTGGAGAAGTGATCCATCTCAAGAAGTAACAGAGCATAGACTACTGAGAGTAACATTCGGTCTAGCACCCTCTCCTTATCTTGTTGTTAGAACTTTTCTTCAACTGGCAACAGATGAAGGTGTCAAATGTCCCGAGGCTGCTAAGATCCTAAGAGAAGATTTCTACGTCGATCGATTGTTGGGTACGACATCTACTAGCAAAGTCGCCATTCAAATTCACGGGTTTTGTGATGCCTCGATGAAAGATTACGCCGCTACAGTATATTGCCGAGTTGAAGACCCTGATGGTACCGTCAGCACCACACTTGTTGCTGCTAAAACACGAGTTGCCCCATTGAAAACTGGCTCATTGCCACGGTTGGAATTATGTGGAGCTGTTCTCCTTGCACAGCTAATGACACAAGTGGGTAATGCTACGAAGATACCTACAACAAAGATGTATGCGTGGACAGAGTCCACGATAGTAGTTGCGTGGCTGGCAGGAGAGCCCAGCAGATGGAAACGGTTTGTGGCAAACCGCACCGTAGAAATCCTGAGCAATATAAACATCAATCATTGGCATCACGTTTTGTCTCCTGATAACTCTGCTGATATCGCGTTGAGAAGAATGATGATAGAAGATCGGAAAAAATCAAGTTTACGGTGGAAAGGGTCAGAAAGGCTAACAAATCAACTACATATTATTATGGAAAATGTAATGAAATATAGTAAAGAAGAAATGAAGAAAATACAGTCACACTTAATCGAAGAAATTCAAGAAGTTCAAGGTCAAGAAAGGGAAGTGAGTAATTTTGAGAAATATTCAACATTGATAGAACTACAAAGACCTATAGTTTACTGCAAAATATTTATAAATTACAAGAGAGAAGAAAGGATTGGAAATGATATGAGAAAAGCAATTACTACAGAAGAATTACACAAAGCGTTAAAAATATGCATCATAAAATCTCAAAAGGAAAGTTTTAAAGAGGACATTAAGGTCATACAGCTAAAGAAAGATGTGAAAAGGAACAGTTGTATAAAATCACTAAATCCTTACCTGGATGAAGAAAAATTCTCATGGTGGGCGGACGACTTCGCAATGCAAACATTAGACCTGAAAATAAAAATCCTATAATCCTACTTGATAAAAATAAATTCACTTACCTTATCGCAGCTGAAGCTCACACGAAGACGTTGCACGAAGGTGTCGAACTGATGTTGTGCTATCTAAGATCAACATACTGGATGATCAAAGTGAAGAACTTGTGAAGAAATACAGTCTTAACTGTCTAATTTGCAAAGGAGCAGACACTATTACAAAGAGATCTATTAGAAAATTGTCTGTTGCGTGTGAACCAAGTTTATAAATTTCAATCTTACTTTCTTTATCTATGAATGTTTGTATGCCCACATTTTCACATTTGTTATGTAAATCAATCAGAGTAAGGTATAGGTAAATAGATTCTTCATTTAGTATTGTATAAAGTTTATCTAATTTGAAGTATGTAGTCATTTGAAAGGACTCCAAGAGTCCTTTGGTGGGCGGTATGGACGATCTGTTTTCTTTATAAGTAGGCTGGATGCATATTTTAATTTAGTCGCAAATAAATCACGATGAAGCAAGCACGTGTCTGATTCCTCAAACCGAACCCACCAGGTGAACCTTATCGCCACACCAAAAAATAATTTCCCTTTATTCCTTATTTTTGGAGAAGAAGGACAAAATAACAAACCAACGAACACACTTTCCCTTGTATGTATTAGTAAGGATGGGTATAATGTGTATGAAATAAGTCTTAAAATAGTTTGCATGTCTATGCATGTACCTACGTAATATTTCTATCGATACTTAACGGCGTCGTCTGCGACTGTCCAATACGCAGTTAATCAGTACCTACTATTAGTCTAGTCAACAAGTGCCTTTTAGGTCAAAATTTTTGCGCCTTCTCCGAAAATTATGATTGAGGTGTCATTCGATTCGGAATGGCATGTAGATAGTTTTTGAGAAAATTCGAAGCCCGCTCGCAAAAATTGCAATAGTTATAAACAATTAAGTGAAATAAAAAAAGGGGGTTTGGTATTTCGTTAATATCTCAAAAACTATTTGAGAAAATTTAAATTTGAAAAAAGATTCAAAAAGAGGAAGAAATTTCCTAAAAAAAGTCTCGACTCCCAAAATTGTCGGACTAATGTTTATAATGTTCCCAGAGGGTTGAAAATACGCTCGAAAACGGGTACTCCGGCTTACGTAAGCCACGGCCCCATCGGACCTGTAATGAATAAATATTATTTAAACTTATTAAATATGAAAATTAAAAATTGAAAAAATTCAGGCGCCTGTAGGATAGATCAATGAACAATAATCCGTAATCAAAAATTTTTTATCGCGATTTTTCAAAAAGTTATCCATTAATTAATTAACAATTTTTTGTAGCATGAACATTAACATTGCAAGTGCGATAATTGTTAAACTATTAATCTGAGATTTTTTTCCATTCGTGGAGCTATTTTTCAAAGGTCTTAGAATAGATTCCCGTTGGAAAAATTCAAAAATTGTTAATTTTCGTTTTGTTATTAACAATTTACTGAGGGAAAAAATTATAAAGCTTAATTAAACATTGAAAAAAATTCTTTTTTTGTAATATTATTATTGGTCCATTTTCTTATGATCAGAAGCTACTTAAAAATGATTTTTAATAATTTTTATCTCCTATTGTTTAAAAAATTGTTATAAACAAATGCGTTGTTTATGAGATAATTAAAAATTTTTTTTTGATATCATAATCTTTGATGATAATTATGTTTTTTTTTAAAAAAATTGTTTCTCTAAAAAAATTTTTTATTGCTTAAAAACGCATTTGTTGAATAACATTTTTTTTTAACACTTATTATGAAAATTAAGGAACCATTTTTTTTTTAAAAATCATTGTTTATCATGATCTTTGATAGTAAAAAAGAAAAATCGATTATTATTTAAATTTTCATTGTTTATTTAATACACAATTTGTTATTAACAAATTAATTATTTCTTTGTATTTTTTTCTTTTTCTACTTAAAAAAACAAAAACAACCATGTATTATTTTTTGAAAACAAAAATTGTTTATATTTTTTATTGAACGAAATATAAATAAAATTTTTTTTTCCAAATAATAATACATGGTTGTTTTTGTTTTTTTAAGTAGAAAAAGAAAAAAAATACAAAGAAATAATTAATTTGTTAATAACAAATTGTGTATAAAATAAACAATGAAAATTTAAATAATAATCAATTTTTCTTTTGTACTATCAAAGATCAAGATAAACAATGATTTTTTTTAAAAAAATGGTTCCTTAATTTTCATAATAAGTGTTAAAAAAAAATTGTTATTCAACAAATGCGTTTTTAAGCAATAAACAATTTTTTTAGAGAAACGATTTTTTTAAAAAAAATCATAATTATCATCAAAGATTATGATATCAAAAAAAAATTTTTAATTATCTCATAAACAACGCATTTGTTTATAACAATTTTTTAAACAATAGGAGATAAAAATTATAAAAAATCATTTTTAAGTAGCTTCTGATCATAAGAAAATGGACCAATAATAATATTACAAAAAAAGAATTTTTTTCAATGTTTAATTAAGCTTTATAATTTTTTCCCTCAGTAAATTGTTAATAACAAAACGAAAATTAACAATTTTTGAATTTTTCCACCGGGAATCTATTCTAAGACCTTTGAAAAATAGCTCCACGAAAGGAAAAAAATCTCAGATTAATAGTTTAACAATTATCGCACTTGCAATGTTAATGTTCATGCTACAAAAAATTGTTAATTAATTAATGGATAACTTTTTGAAAAATCGCGATAAAAATTTTTTGATTACGGATTATTGTTCATTGATCTATCCTACAGGCGCCTGAATTTTTTCAATTTTTAATTTTCATATTTAATAAGTTTAAATAATATTTATTCATTACAGGTCCGATGGGGCCGTGGCTTACGCAAGCCGGAGTACCCGTTTTCGAGCGTATTTTCAACCCTCTGGGAACATTATAAACATTAGTCCGACAATTTTGGGAGTCAAGACTTTTTTTAGGAAATTTCTTCCTCTTTTTGAATCTTTTTTCAAATTTAAATTTTCTCAAATAGTTTTTGAGATATTAACGAAATACCAAACCCCCTTTTTTTATTTCACTTAATTGTTTATAACTATTGCAATTTTTGCGAGCGGGCTTCGAATTTTCTCAAAAACTATCTACATGCCATTCCGAATCGAATGACACCTCAATCATAATTTTCGGAGAAGGCGCAAAAATTTTGACCTAAAAGGCACTTGTTGACTAGACTATATCTGTAGTTTTAGTTACAAATCATTCAGTCGAGATCCATTCCCCGGAGCGAGCCCGCGCGGCCGCCGGCAGGTCCCGGAATGCTCCGCAACTGCCGCAAAAAGTAAATTGCTAAAAAAGTATGCAGGTTCATTGTTCACTGAATTCATATTTCAAAAAGGTCTTAAACAAGATAACGCCGCCGCGCTGACGTCACAAGAAAACCATTAACTTCGCTTTTAAACTTCAGTTCCTTATGATTGTCAGAAATAACGACGTTTGTTAAATTACGTCACCGAAAGCCAGCAAAACGGACTTCCTTTAAACTGGGCGACGCGACGGCCGGAAGCGACGTCCGAGGTACAAACGAGAAACGCATTATTGTCTTTCATGTCGTTCGGAAACAGAAAATAAAAGTCGGGCGACACACGGCCGCCGGCTGTGCCGCGCGCTGTGCCGCTTGTTGTGCCGCGGGCAGTGTCGCGCGCTGTGCCGCGGGCTGTGCCGCGGGTTGTGCCGCGGGCTGTTCCGCGGGTTGTGCCGCGGGCTGTGCCGCGCGCTTTGCCACAGATTGGGGGAACTACCGAGCGAGAACCCCGCCTCTGCTGGATGGGGGATACATGGCTCGGCCAAAGATCTTTTGATAAGCTATGTCCCTAGACAGCCGAGCATGTACAGTGTTCTCCAAGAACAAACGAGCATCGAAATGTTAAACATTCGCACTGTAAAAACACTGAACAGTTATAGTCTGTTATTATTGTTGCATAGAAAGGTTGCGTTGAAGGAAAATTATATCTGAATGTCGTTGACAACGAGTAAGCCGCGGTACATCTTTGCTCCAATGTAAAAATGTCGATTCATATTTTAAGGTTTCAAAATTCTGATTTTCAGTGCAGCCCTAGTAGTATGTCAATAGTTGGGCCTGAAGATATACGAGTATATCGTGCCTTGAAATAAATGTAAAGGCGCGCAAAACAATCACAGACAAACAAGAGTGGGGCGGGGACGGCGAGATAACGTGTGTGCTGTGCGTGGCCTTCGATGAGATTACTGCCCCCCCCCCCCCTGGCATCCCCACCCCTGGCGCGTGGCCAGCGCTGCCCAGCTCCATCCTGATTAAGTGATGGCTTGATAAATATACCACGCCATTACTTAATATGGGGCATATCCCGACTTTGATTGATTGGGTGCGGCCGTCTAATGTTGCGCCGCGAATTCCGGGAGTGGTCGCGAGCCGGGAGCGGCGCGCGGGGACACGGGCAGGCCGGGAGCGGCGCACGGGGACACGGGCAGGCCGGGAGCGGCGCACGGGGACACGGGGGGCACGGGCAGGCCGGGAGCCGGGTTACCGAACAGTCCGACGCAGATGTAAACTGTAGAACCTCCAGGTCGTGCCACTGCGGGCCCACTGCTGTTGCAGAGGTCAAACAGGGGGCTGTCATCGCCGGTGACGGCGGTCAGCGGGCAGCGGTCGAGCGGGCCGCGGGCGCCGCGCGTATTGTTTAGGGCCATCTTTTGTCATCTGTTTCAATACGACTTCCCTCCGCGTCTCGAAAGGCGCCTCCCATTAAAACGGAGCATTCAAACCGAATAATTACATCACGAGTCATAATGGCGTCGCTGTCTACGGAGCCATTGTCGAGTGCCGGGGGTCTCTCCGAAGATATAAATATTGTTCTGGCGCCTCGCCAGCCGGAGGCGAGCTATTAAAAAGATTTTTATGCTAAGTAACTCACATACTGCGCACGAGATATTGATTTACGGGTGGCAGACCCGCGCACCGCGGTACCTTAGGTACCTCAGGTACCGCGGTGCACACATCCAGGTGAGTTATTTTTGGCATAGCATCGTGTTTGTGCTGCAAACAGACCTGATGGTACAGCGAAACGGTGTGTGCATTTCATCATAACTTGTGGCAGAGCTCGTTTGTATTACCTGCCTCGCTTGTACACGCACATCATCATAATTATTTACGCTGTAATGTTAGTTTTGTAAGTCATAACTTGTACGTATGACCACAGAATATGTGTATGTCGAGAACGAACGAAGCGCCCCCCAGCGTCGAGTAACTGCGCGTGAACACGCGTGGAGCGCGCGGTGCAGCGGTGTTGACCGCGTTGGAGAAGCGCGCGAGCGAGGCGCGGCTTGCCGGCATGAGTACCGCGAGTAGGGATGGGCCAGGACTAGGATTAGGATATAACGTTTCGTTTTTCTCCAAAGAATATGGAGAAGCAGGCAGCAGCTGTTTGTTTAGGATCTGAAATATCGTAATTTCTGTCGAAGTTATATTTTGCTTGCAAGAGACTTTCGAGACGGTAAGCAGTTTGGTCAACAGGATACTTGCTTCCAATGCCAAGGTCGATTGTCGAATGGCTCAGCGTGTTTTCATGGCCGCTGGATTCAGAGGGCACAGGATTGGGAGGTGTGGCGTCGATCGAGGGAGGCCTGTGTCCAGCGGTGGACTGTAAAAGGCTGACGGATTGATGGATGGATGCCGGATGCAGCTATAGATGTTTCAACATTCCTACTGAATTCTACCTTCTCTTTCACAACGACGACATTGTTGCCTCGCGTGAACTGCTCGCCTCTAGTCGCTATTACCCCTCAGTTGGCGGGAGGTGTAATGTCCGGCAGCCCCCGTGGGAGCGGCGCCTGCGGGAGGGCAGCCCCGGACGCGGCCACACGTCCAGTCCAGCTCAGTCTGGTCCATCACCTCGAAGAGTATTTTGTATTGTGGACTAAGGTGAGTGTAATCAGATGACATCATAAGATGCACCACAAGCCACAGCCCTTTCTTTGTCCCACTGTTGGGTTCCGGTCTCCGCTCGAAATAGAAGGGGCTTCGTTCCCACGCTGGCTAAGTGCGGATTGGTAGACTTCGCGTGCCTTCGAGAACATTATGCAGAATTTTCAGGCATGCAGGTTTCTTCCCGATGTTTTCCATCACAGTTAACGCGCATTACTTAGAAAACCCTAATAAAAAGAAAACTTGGTGCGTGCCGCTTGGATGTGAACCCAGACTGGGTCCAAATGGGTCGCCCTCCATTGAGAGGCGAGCTCGAAGGCTGGCACCCGGAGCTACCGACTAGAGTAGGTGAGCGGTTAGAAAATATAGAGGAAACAAATAATAGGTGAACTCTCGAATAGAAAACTCTATAATCGCAGTGCCGTGTTCCGAACAACGCACGGCGGGGACGACGAGAGAATAATTGACTCGCAGCCGAAGGTCGTTCCTACGAGCTGTCGCTGAAGAAATATTGCACAAATGGCGGGCAATACCTTGTACAGTTTGTGCAAAGAAATTATTTAGACGAAAGATAATATTTTACAACCTCTAGACTACTTTACCTGTATAGTTAACTGTTATCTGTTATGTTGTCTCGTTAATACTCCGGCGACTCGCTCGCCCTCTCGCTTGCGTCTTCCACAGCGTGGAACTGCAGGCCGTGCTCATTAGCCGTGGAGAACCACACCTGCTGGTTGTCAGTACAACCCCGTAATTGCAGTAGTGAACAAGAACTTTCGTTGTGCGGAATGTAACGCTCCTCAGTCAAGGACCGCCCGCTGGAGATAGTTTCTTTGTGGGATAATTTGAGAGAAACTGCATACATACCGACGAGTTCAACATTATTGTTGGCTGACGAGAGCAAGAGACGACGAGTTGGGACGCTCGCTCGGCTGATATTTCTTAGTTGTACGTTTTTTTTATTTTTCTCTCTCTCACACGGCACCGACACCGGGCCGGCGAAGGCTCGACAGTCGATGGTGGCTCTCCGACAAGCGATTCGATCTCTCCTCGTCTTCCCCTGTCGTTCAACCGAACACAAACTCGGCAGGAAGTAAAAATTAAACCAGATATCAGGGACGAAACGAAAATTTTATTAAAAGCTGCGGAAATTTTAATTCTCGTGTTCATTACGTCGCGTCGGCGCAGCGACCCTCGTAATTAAAAGGCACGTGAGATTGAGAGAAAGCAAATCAACCGGCCTCTCACGTGCCTCCCTCTCTCCCCCTCCCCCTCCCCCTCTCCCCCCACTCCCCCCGCCGCTCGACCAAAACAAGCGTCGCCTGCCCAACCCCCTTCGGTAAATGCCCTTTATAAGGCGCTTAATGTCTACAAAAACTCACGTGCCTCGGACAAATGAGCGGAGAGAAAAAATATTACCGGCGCGCTCACCGGCCGCTGCCTCGCCGGCTGCCCGCTGACACCGGTCGACAAACATCGATTGTTTTGTTCGAGTCGATCAGGCATCGATTCCACGTAATGTAATTGTAAATACGATTTGGACTCACTTTATCATTCGATGGCATGAAGTAACTTGTATTTGTGATATTTACGCGGGACATAAATGTTACTGATAAGAACCGCGTCGCCCGAGACCTCCGGCTTACAGGCACGTGTACGGCCCGGAACTGGAATAAAAATATACGGCCAAGGTTTAAAAAGTTTCTTAATGTGAACTGTGACATTTCTTTAAGCGTAAAGATAAAAGATAGGGCGATAGATAGTTATCATGTAAATAGATAACCCATACAACATAATAATTTGATAGACCAAATCCTAGAGTCCAGTGTCATTGATTATAGAAAAAGATGGGATAATTTGTTTCGTAGGTTCCTCGTAGTGAAGGAGATACTTTGTATTAAACATGACAGATATTATGAAATCTAAAAAGTGCAGTTATCAACTTCTGCAACAGAAGCTGTCGTCTTTGGATTATGTTTGCGGCGCCGTAAATCCTTGCGCGCCATTTTTGCAGGACCGGAGGCGCTCGAGACGCCATCTCGCGTAATTTATGATATTAAAATGGCTGCGCCGCGTCAGCGGGCGGCGGGCGGCCACAGCGCAGCGGGACCAGTAGGCCGGGTGGGCGCAAACAGAGCAGGTGCGCGTCGCGGACAGCAGTCGTGAGACTTTTTGGAAGTCGTCCTACTACTACTACTACTACTACTACTACTACTACTACTACTACTACTACTACCACTACTACTACTGCTACGTCACCGGCCGTCGACCGCGGCTGCCAGGCGCGCCTCTTTAGATGTGCGAGTGTGCTGCTACACGTGCCTCCGCTAGCGATTTGGCATAAGTTTCAATCATCTACCGCGACATAACAAAAACAGTTATTGATTTCTGGCAGTCCCGCAGGCGCAGGTCGCGGGCGGTGCTAGCAGCTAGCCAGGGCTGCGTGCGAGGAAGTAAAACTTCATAACGAAACGTGCCTGCCTAACGGTTCTCACGGACATCAAGAAGTATGCCAATCAACTCTTGGTCAGCGTGGTGAACTATGGCCTTAGCACTCGTATTTCGAGAAGAATACCGTATAGGTTTGGATTTTGCAAGCTTTTTTAAGCTTTGCTTTGCTTTGACGCCGGCGGCGCGCGACATATTGCGACTGTTGTAATCCAATTCCCTCCCCCCCTCCCCCCACACGCGAGATGTACTGCACGAAAACATTTCATATGAATCATACGAACAGACGTTTCTGTCCCTGCCTTCCTTACCTCTTATAGGTTTTATTAACTTTCATAATACTTTTTCGCATATTTCGCGTTTCATATTTTTTCGCCAAAATCGTTGACGTTTGATTGACGTTTGAAATACCCTGACGAAGAGAATAACTTGAGACTTTTATAACATACACCGATAAACGGTAAGTGGTCACCGTCGGCTGGTCGCTATACCGGCGACACCGGCGACACCGGCGACACCTGCCGGGCTCCACTTCAACGAGACTACTACAACGAGTTTCCAGTTCGATTTCTGGCTCCTGCCAAGCTTTGTTCAACAACCAGACCTTGCCTTATTATATGCCCGGTTTTAATAATCGTGTATTAAGTCCTGTCTTACGACGGGACCCGAGTTTCGCTACGGCGGACCGGTCCTTGCTGCAAGATGGCATCACTTGAATCGCATTTGCATCAGATAGGATGCGCTTTGGTTATTTTTGTTACAATCGGATAGTGAAATCCTCTTTTGTTTGCAAGGACGGGGCGGAAGGAAATTATTGTCTTAATTAAATTGGTATCTCCTATTTTCGATTCCAGCAACAGTTGCAGTTGCAGTCGCATTCGCGAGCCCGAGGCCTCCGGGGCGTCGGACCGCAGCTGCGTGTGCCGGGGTGTGTGGGGTCCTCCTGGGAGCCAACTCCTGGGAGCCGGCGGGTTAGCTTCTGAGATTCAACAATAGAGAACGTCGGAACCTTTTTTTACCTATTTAATTACCAGATGTACCACGTGTAAGAGATGTACCGGCGGCGGCAGTCGGGCGAGCCTGAAGTGTACACAGTGCATTGCAGAAGCTTACAATCGCATTGGAAGTAATTTGGCGGGTCCCATTCACTGGAGAATGGGTATCGCTCGGTTCGAGAAGGTTCCCTCACCGCCGGCAGCCTGCACTCGGCAGACCATTTCATATCCGACGGAATTATTGTGTAAAGAGCATATTTTTTACCGACAAATCTTCAGATTCAGGTATATCCTTTTCCTTCCTTCATAACGTGGACTCACGACGGGCTCGAGCTGAGATTCATCGTCAGTATACAAGTATACAGGTAGTATTTGAGTATACCGTGAATTTATGTAAGGAACGTTTGTCTGTCGTCGCCCGCTCAGTATTTTAGTATTTTAGGAGTTCGGTTTTTTAACTCGCTCGAATTCGCTCGTTGAAATAGTAGGTACCCATAAAATATTGGTAATGCGTTAAGTTATTTCGTTAGTACCTACCTACATATTTGAATCTAGGAGTTATTCGCCCCCAAAGTGCGTGGGCCCGCGTGGGCCCGCGTGGGCCGCGCTGGCGAGGTGCGCGACGTCGACGATCCTGCGGGCGGCGAGGAAAAGCCTTTTTACGTCCTGGCGGCTTTACAAGGCCATCAAATGTTTATTATGGTTTACATTCAGGCGGCCCGCGTTCCCTCGACCTCGTAAAATCTATTATCGGTATCGACTGGATTTTTATAGAAGAATAATCTGCGTAGTTCGGGAGGAGATCGAACACGTTCACGGTTACAGTTCGGTGGCTGCGTCGCGTCGCTGTGGCCCGGGGCGGGGACAGTGCGGCGGGGCCGCCCGGCTCGAGGACAGCGCGGCGGGGCCGCCCGGCTCGGGGACAGCGCGGCGGGGCCGCCCGGCTCGGGGACAGCGCGGCGGGGCCGCCCGGCTCGGGGACAGCGCGGCGGGGCTGCCCGGCTCGGGGACAGCTCAGGAGCCTGGCGTGTCCTACTCACCAAGCCATGGAAACATGGTCTAAGCATAAAAATGTGACAAGTGACGCTGAGCGCTGGAAGCCGACGGTGTGAGAGCTAAACCGAACTGCTCTCATATCGACTGTCGATTGATGAGCTCCAATCGATACCGCGCGCACATGTGGCGGACATGACACATATGCGAGCTGAAGGCGACAGGCCCTAAGGGCGGAGAGAAATCGGAACGGCAGTGCGATCTAGAATATAGTGTGAAGAGAGTGGGGGGTAAAACAAATGCGTGGTTTGGGAGGGAGGGGGGGGGGGTTATGTCGGTGATGGCGCTACATGTGTCCTCAAATATTTATGAACCACTCAAATGGGATCGGTTTCTGATATAGCATAGGCCGGGCGCTCGCGACCGTCTCGGAACACATATACAACATTTGTAACGTCAACAATGTTCGTGACGTTAAACAGTCTTAATCCATTCTACTCCCGGACAAACCTGTTTACGTCAAGGATTATTACCAGGACCGGGTAAGATATTAATTAAACGACCAAAATTGTGTGTAGGTACATTACATTAATAATAACAAATTATTAATATGCTTGTGCAATATGACTATAAGAGAAATTTCAGTAATTTACATTGGAAGGCAAGGCAAAAAATTTTTATAATGGGTTTCTTTGAAAACGCACAAATCCTCGCCGGCCCCCGGCCTACGTAAGTAAATTCTCCGCTGCGGTGTTTCGTGTGCTATTTGTATTGGCTTAGATGATTAATGTTTCAGCGCCGCGCTGCCGCGCCGCAGCCGCGAGCCGCAGCCGCGCGCCGCTGCGGCTCGCGGCCGCCACCCTTACGGCCAGCTCGAATTCATGTAGGCACGATAGAGAATCTGTCTCTCCCGAGGAAGGTCTAGAGCATATTCCACCACGCTGCTCCAATACCACATCCTCGTAATTCTTGGAGCGCTACTGATTCTGACCTACTCTAGAATAGTGAAGTTGTTAGCTTGGCGGCCGTCGAGTGTTGCCGGCCGGGCGGCGGCGGCGACGGCAGCGACGGGCGGCGGCGGGAGCGTAACTCGATAAGTCGTCGTAATTAAAACGGCCGCGGCGAGATTCCAGTTTCACAATTAAAACTTACCGCTGGTTTATTATCTATCCGCGCCAACTTCCACAATTATTCATCGCAGGCGAAGCCACTGAAAAAAGTTTTGGGTTAGAGTTGAGGCGGCGATTACGTTTCGGCTCAAGGAGGCGTGCAGGCGGGCGCGGTGTGGTCGCGGGGTGGTCGCGGTGTGGTCGCGGCGTGGTCGCGGAGTGGTCGCGGTGTGGCCGAGCGAACGCTGGGCCCCCACTAGCAAACGCTGCGCCCCCGGTGCAATACTTGCAGTATTCCGGCTCTCCCACTCCTCGGCCGGCCGGCCGGGCGCGGCTGGACGATGGCCGCGCCGCTAATGGCCGCCCGGGAGAGCCCCGGCGGAATATAATAAACAAAGACACTCGAAGATCTTTTCACGGACTCGTCGCCGTCCTATTCAATGAGTCCTGGAGGAAATTACGGCGCCCTCGGAGCGAACGGAACGGCCGGAGGAGGAGGTACAGCGTGCGCCATTTAAAATGTCGTCTGAAAATTTAAAGATAATGAACGACGACGCAGAATAGCAATGCGTTACGGAGGCCGGCAGTCTTGGGCCGCCGCTTGCCGTTAGTTATATCTCTCGTGGAAGCGCCGCCCGCTCCACAATTCAATTAACTAAAACCGAATGCAGAAAGAAACTCGCTCCTGCACTGATAAGTCGAATCCTCGTCCGGCAAATTGAATTGATTTTGTTCATTAATAGAAGAGATTTCTTTTACAACTTTTTGCCTCCGTAGATACTAAATCAGGATTCACTACGCTAGGCTATTTGAATATATTGTGTCGCTGCATTCATCCGTTAGTCTCCTGCAAATCGACCGGGATTCTGGTATATCTGGATCTGGTGTATTACGTTACGTGTCTGCCTGATCAATTAATTCAAATTCAAATTCAAATATCTTTATTCGTCATTTGGTATAGCAAAGGAACACTTAAACAACGTCAAAAACATAGTTAGTAATGTACCTAACATTACATTACAAGAGAAAAAAAAATAATTTGATACATGTCACAGTTTACAAATATTATAATAATTTAGGTATATACCCTGGAATTGTGACATATCTACCTAAAAAGACAGAAACTTTGTACTGTGCTCTACTTATTATATTAGCTTTAATGATACGTTTAAATTTATTTAACGACAATTTTTGGCAGACACGAGGTATTCTATTACAGAAATGAATACATCGTCCTATATAAGATTTAGGTACTCACTTTATGGAGCATTAAAGAAGGAAGTGTCAGCTTATTTCTATGTCTAGTATTATATATTTCTAGTATATTAAATTAATCAATATTTTTATATTAGGTTTTCCATGTATGAAAACGACATTTTCCATATATGATATTATTATGTTGTTTGCCATAATACCTATGATTTTGAACTTTTTACTTAGCGATTTCTAGGACCCATATTATAAATAGCGCGAATTACCCTCTCCTGCAACACGAATATCGTGTTTAAATCAGCAGCACATCCCCACAACAATATGCCATAGGACATAACGCTGTGGAAATAGCTGAAATACACCATTCCCGCCGTGTCTACGTCTGTGAGTAGACGAATTTTTTTACCGAATATGCTGCTGAACATCACGTATTCGATAGCGCATTTATATGTGGGCCAAATTGAAGCTTACAATCTAAGGTAATGCCCAGAAATACTGTGGTTTCGTCAAGTTTGAGTTGAATGTCTTTAATTTTTACGTTAGCTGCAACTTCTTTCCGATTTGGTATAGTAAACCTGACTTTTTTTTTCGTTAAATAATGAACTAGCTTTTACCCGCGGCTCCGCCCGCTTGGTCAAAGGGAATTAACAATGAGTTGTCTAACATACATGACACATTTGTGGGGGATGAATAGTGACAGTTCCACAATTAAAAGATACTTAGAGGAACCTGAGGTTCCTGAGGAGGCTGACCGCAGATAAAGTGTACGTAAGCTGACTTACTGGAGCAAATAAAAAAACATCGATATCTTCAAATGGGGATGTTTTACCGCGGTAAAAAGTAGCCTACGTCACTCTCCAGCCTCCTCACTATCACCACACACAAAAACCATACCATTTAATAGCTTTGTGGCGACGTGAAAGCCGGACAAACAAACAAATAAACAAACAAACACACTTTCACATTTATAATATTAGTATGGATTATTCACTCTAAACCAGTTTACAACTTTTGAGATTGTATTTTTCACTTCGTCATAATTTCTTTCGCAACGTTTTAATCTATATAAAAGGGACGTATCATCAGCAAACAAAACAATCTCATGATTTATGATAATAATGTATATGGTAAATCGTTAACATAAACTTGAAAATGAAATGGTCCCAGATTTGATCCCTGGGGCACACCCATTGTCAGTATAGCACCTGAAGAATATGTTCCATTTACATCTTCTTTTTGTAACCTGTTACTAAGATAGGAGCTTCGTCACAACCCTTTTTTTTTGTCCCACTGTTGGGCACGGGTCTCCTCTCACCTAAGAGGCCTCAGGCCTTAGTCCACCACGCTGGCCAAGTGCGGATTGGCAAACTGTAATGAGGGGGAGGAATCACTCATCCATACCATTGTATATGGTCAAAGCCGACTCAAGTCTATTGCTACAATGTAATTTTGCAACAATGTAAATGTAAGTAACTACTAATAATAGTTTAAAAAAAACTAAAAAACATGCTTTTATAAAAAATCGAACTAAAAAACAGATTTTTTTTATAAATTTGGATTAAGAATAGTGTAAAAAAGAAATAAATGTTCATCATTGTAAACAAGCGTGTGGTGATCACAACTGGAAATACTTTTCAGTTGAAGTGCTGAAACATTGCGTCGGCAGTTCGGTGGGAACATGTAGGAGCACGTAGGAACTTTCGCCGCTTAAAAATCGCTTCAAGTTATATATGAATATTTCACTATCTGTGGAGGCGAAGTTCTGCAACTTTTTATTAGGAAAGTTGTTCGGAGGCGGAGCGGGAGAGGTGCGTTGATGAACTTTTTTAATCAGCCGCGGCCCGGAGTCAGCCTCGCGCGCTCAGTCTGCTCAGGAGATCTCGCCAGATCATTGTCGCTCAATATAGCCGCTCGAGACTTAGCGGTCATCATTGCAAGGCGGTAAATGAGATGCCAATATAACCATAACCTTATTTACGTTTCTATTTTAATATAATAATCGTAACACGCATATTATTATTGGCTTGTCTCGTACGCGTAGAAATATTTAAATAAATGTCGGGCATGCCGCTTGGGCGCGTCGCTCCTGCCGCGTGACGCGCTGCCCGCACAGACGAGCTGCTCGCATATATTATGAAGATATACTAAACATTACTTATGGTATTAAAATTATTTGAACATGTGATTACTTGAGAGTGTGAGATTCTCGCAGAGGGCAGCACGAGTCGCCCGCTCCACCCTTCGCTCCACCAAACCTGTAAAGTTTGAGAGCGAGAAAGTTTCGTTAGACTTACCGACTAACCCGTAATTATCTAGAGAGGTAGTTCAAGCGTGTAAGATAAGTTTATAAAAAGACTGGAGACCGATGACTGCGAGGGGGAGGGGGAGAGGAGGGCACACTCACTCGCGCCTAATTAGAAAAGTTTCCAGGTTAAGCTAATTATTCATAAGAAACGACCCTGTCGTGCGGATGTCTCGCGCATTCCCGGAAACATTAGCGCTTCTCGTATGAATAAAACACCATCGGACGCCGCCAGGGCAACGAGCATGCGATGTAGGTCGGCAAACGATGTAGGCGAGACTACTTCCAGTTTCATAAGCGAGGCGTCGCAGCCGCCGGGTGCGCGCGCGCTCTTATAAATACTGTTATCAAACGTGACTGATTGCTTCGTCGGTCTAGCCTAGTGGTTAGGTGCAACTTCTAAGTTAGAAGCCCCGGACTCGATCCCCGGTCGGGTAAAGTATAATTGGGTTTTTCCAACTTGAAATTCATAGTAGCATGGAGTCTAGATTTGTGGCCGGTGTAAGCCAGAAGGACCGTCGCCTGTCACGCAGGACCTAAACAAAGCTAACCGGTGAAAAGTGGATGTATAACACACGCGCGCTACGCCAGACCTCACAGATAACTCTCTGAAGCCAACTCAGTGGCACTGGTCAGAAATAGTCATACTTATCATTACTTACTAGCCAACTAGATTTAGATAAATAGGTAACATTTTGAGTATTTGTACTTTCTCCCAAGTTCCAATTTCCAAGTAATTTCTTAATAATGAACGATGCGTGACTGCTGATGGCTAATGTCACAATCGCATCGATCGATTGACCATAGCCAAGGACCTATCTATCGGTGACCCACTGCAGCGCGTCTGGCTACCGAGGAGGGCTGGAGTACCGCAGCGGCCTTCACGCCGAGCGTACGGCGGAAGGCTCAGTCGGACCGACCCGCAGGCCCGCGCGGGCGGCGCCCCGCAAATACGGGCGCTCCTCGCCGCTTGCGCAAACAGCCCCGGCAAAAACACCCGCATTTGTCTTAACGAGCTCCCTTCTTTGAGCAATCGCGCCGCGCCGCTCCTTTGAACGCCTCATCGACACGCTTCAATATGTGTTTGAACGATATCCGCACCTTCCTTCGGCGGAGCTCAGTGCGGCGTCTACCTCTGTGCCTATATTATTATATCCTGTCAATAACGGGCGTGGTAACGTTCCTTAATAATACAGGTACTAATACTGTTACGTGTTATATATGGAGAGAAAGACCTGCTGACTCAATGAAGACTTTATTCACTAGCACTAACACAAAGCACTAGGTCCAAACACTAAACACTAGGTCCAACACAAAGCACTAGGTCCAAACACTAAGCACTAACGTTGTCCTAGGTCGTAGCCAAGTCGTAGGTTTCACTGGTATCACTCTTGATAACTAGTTTTCACTTCGAAGTATTCTCTATTACTAGTATTAGTAGGGGGCTTCATGTTGTCTTTGCGTTCTCTGAGTGGTTCCACCGGTCGACGCTAGATGGCGCCAGCTTCCCTGTGCCCCGCGTGTTCGTAACACTACTCCCCTCTTAGAGATGCTCGTCCCGAGCATCGTTGTTACTGCCATGGTAACGCGCCAGACGGTCTATGTGTACCACTTTGAATGTCCCTCTTGGTTGCTTTTGAATTCTTTTTCCTTTATTATTGGTATCCGTCTAGCTCGTTGACGAATTGGTCTCTCGCTTCCGGTATCTATCCTGTGCTGAACCATCGACGTTCTTCCATGGTCCCCTACTTGATGGAGAAGATATTCGCGTAGCGCTGTAAAAACTTCTTAGCTTTCATGCTTTACGAATAAGTGAGATTACTCTTGCAGTCATCGAGTAGCTCAGTCACTAATCCGAAGTTGTTGCTGTTTGCTGAGTCTGCGCCTGTCATCGAACCACACTTGTTCATCCGCACAACTTCCTCGCACTTTCCAATGACGTCACCTCTGCTTCCACTAACAAGGGTTTTCGCCGTCATCAGTTTTTGCGCCGATGTCTTGGTAGGTATGTCTTCTATGAGCCACTTGAGGGGCTGTAGAAGCTACGGTGCCGCTGGTGGGCGTGTCCTGTCTGGAAGGCGTAGCAAGGTGGGCGGGGCCAGTGGGCGTGGCTTGGGCCAAAGTGGGTGGGGTCTGAGGCGGAGTCTGAGGGGCGTGGTCAGTGGGCGGAGCCTGGTGGGCGGAGCCAGTGGGCGGAGCCTGAGGGGCGTGGTCAGTGGGTGGGGCCTGGTAGGCGGGACCAGTGAGCGGGGCTTGGTCCCCAGAGGGTGTGGCCTCCGCAGCTCATTGTGCCCGTGGTTGGGTTGGGTTGGGTTGGGTTGGGTTGGGTTGGGTTGGGTTGGGTTGGGTTGGGTTGGGTTGGGTTGGGTTGGGTTGGGTTGGGTTGGGTTGGGTTGGGTTGGGTTGGGTTGGGTTGGGTTGGGTTGGGTTGGGTTGGGTTGGGTTGGGTTGGGTTGGGTTGGGTTGGGTTGGGTTGGGTTGGGTTGGGTTGGGTTGGGTTGGGTTGGGTTGGGTTGGGTTGGGTTGGGTTGGGTTTCGGTTGGGTTGGGTTGGATTGGGTTGGGTTTCGGTTGGGTTGGGTTGGGTTGGGTTTCGGTTGGGTTGGGTTGGGTTGGGTTGGGTTTCGGTTGGGTTGGGTTGGGTTAGGTTAGGTTTCGGTTGGGTTGGGTTGGGTTAGGTTAGGTTAGGTTAGGTTTCTTCTGTTCTGTTTCTCTGCTTTCTTGGTAAGTCCGCTTAGACGGTGGGGGCTTAGACCGGCCCCCCCACCACCACCGGTTTACCTCGTAGCGCAGGACACGCTCGAGAACTGCCCTGCATGGGAGTCCGAGCGGCGGATCCTCACGGACGCAATCGGGCAAGATCTTTCCCCGGCAGCCGTGGTCGCGGCGATGCTCCGGAGCGGGGAAGCGTGGCGAAGCGTCACCTCCTTCTGCGACGCAGTAATGCTCGCGAAGGAGGACGCCGAGCGAAGGCGAGAACGCTCGGATCCCGCTCTGAGGAGGAGCCGCCGCGGCAGACGTCATGAACGTCCCGCGCCGGGGGAGTCTTGACTCCCGTGACGAGCCTGCCCAGGCACCGCGCTGGAGGGCACCGGTGCGTTCTACACAGAGATCCCGGAGCCCTCCCGGAGCGCTGAGGATGGTGGCCGATGGGTTTTAGTGGGTATTCCGGCAGTAGGCCGGCGAGTCCCACACTCCGTGCGTAAAGGCATTTCCCATCGTTAAAAAAAAAAAAAAAAAGGTTAGGTTAGGTTAGGTTAGGTTAGGTTAGGTTAGGTTAGGTTAGGTTAGGTTAGGTTAGGTTAGGTTAGGTTAGGTTAGGTTAGGTTAGGTTAGGTTTTTTTTTTTTTTTTTCCTTCCTTCCATGAGTACATTGCGATCGGTGGCGGCTCTAGGGTTTTGATGGAATTGTGTTTTCCTTCACTGTTTTAGTTTGCCTGTGCTGATCGCAGTGCACCCATGGCTATGCTTATTCACTGATATTGTTTATTCAGTGGTTTTTGTCTGTGATTTCTAATAACTAATTACTATTAACTGTTTTTTTTTTTTTTTCCGCGCTTATTTACTCTATTACATTAAAAACTGACACCAAATACGACATACATGGTACCTAAATACGTATTAAACAAAACCTAAGAGCTAGAGACGCAAATTAACACTAGGACAATACATTTTAACATAGCAGAGAGGCAAACAAAACTAAAACTAAAAACACAAATTAACACTATGACAACTAATTTGGCATGCAGTTGGGTCCCTAGAGACGAGGACGGGGAGGGGTGGGAGGTGGTTTTTTAGTGTTTTCCTTCACCTCGCCCGCTGCAGCGCAAAGAACCACTAAAGGCACATAGTGCCCCGAGTGGTCCCAGCTGCATGGGGCGGAATTGGGTGGTTTTATAGTGTTTTCCTTCACCTCACCCGCTGCAGCGCAAAGAACCACTGAGGGCACATGGTGTCCCGAGTGGTCCCGGCTACATGGGGTGGAACGGGGTGGTTTTTTAGTGTTTTCCTTCACCTCACCCGCTGCAGCGCAAAGAACCGCTGAAGGCACATAGTGCCCTGAGTGGTCCCAGCTACATGGGGTGGAACGGGGTGGTTTTATAGTGTTTTCCTTCACCTCACCCGCTGCAGCGCAAAGAACCACTGAGGACACATGGTGTCCCGAGTGGTCCCGGCTACATGGGGCGGAACGGGGTGGTTTTTTAGTGTTTTCCTTCACCTCACCCGCTGCAGCGCAAAGAACCGCTGAAGACACGCAGTATCTAGAGCGGTCCCGGCTACATGGGGTGGAAACTGGGAGGGGGGTGGGGTGTCTCTAGAGAACCACCTGCAAGGGGACAAACACGAAAAGGGACAAAACCTTATTCTACAGTTAACTATGCTAAAGAGGGACGCAGGGTGGCCGTGGGTGTTAGGACTCATTAAGACGGGGCCCTCAGGCCCCGAACGATAGTATATCCTGCGTCCCTCGCCTGCTTCTAACTTTAACCTATTACTTATTATAATTACAGTCTATGTCTGTTCTGTTTAATTGTCCAGTTTCACTTTGTCACTGCACAGTTCTTGGCACTCTCACTATAACCGTCACATTTACGTTTTACTCCCGGCGCGCTCCCTGCCCGCTACTCCATCCTCACCACTCCATGATCGTGGGAGGAGAGTTGCGGACAGACGATAGATCCTGTGCTGGTGTAGCTACACTTGATACTTGGTGTTTGCGTTGTCTTTCATGAGGTTCTACACAAGAGTCCTGGAGCCGTTTGCCCTGCCCGCTGATTTGACAGCATGCGTTGCAAACTCCAGGAAGTGATGGCGGCGCTCATCGTCGTCGACGGCTTCCCTGAGGCGGTGTAGGTCTAGGATAAGGCCAATTTTGGCTTCGCACTCCCATCTCTTACCAGTGAATCTGGGGCAGTCCAGAATAATGTGCTCTAACGTTTCACTGGTAGAGGTATCGCAGACGCAGTATGGATCGCTGCTCAAACCGAACCTGTGCAAGTAGGCCTTGAAGCCTCCATGTCCGGTGAACAGTTGAGCGATGCAGTTGTTAATTTGCATTTTGCGAATTACTTTGTAGGCCTGTGTAACGTCAGGGAAAAACAGCCTGGTGACGGCGCCTGTCGTATACTCGGAGTACCTTTTTTGCCACTTCTCTAGGGTCGCTGCTCTTACAGCCCGCTTTGCGAAGGAGAGAGGGTAGAAGTTATATGCAGGCACGGTTTTGGATTTTAGTGCCGCTTCCTTCGCCAATTCGTCGGCTCGTTCATTGCCTGGTATTCCGACGTGTGCCTTGACCCAGAACAAGGTCACAGTCCTGCCCTGAGCGGCTAGCTCCTGGATTTGGTGTCTGATGTCGACGGCCAACGGGTGGAGGCTGTGAGTTCCACACAGGCTTTCCAGTGACGATCTTGAGTCGCTCAGGATGTTCGCGTCGTTGAGTGCAGTCTTGTTCTTTATCGCCTTGATGCCCTCCAGGATTGCCAGAAGTTCTGCTTGGTAGACTGAGCAGTACGAAGCGAGAGACTTCTTCTTGTATAGGGACTCCTGTCCGTTAATCCAGATTGTAGCGGCTGCCCCAACCTTTCCTTCGATTTTGCTTCCGTCGGTGTAGATGTTAACTGAGGAAGCGTTAAGAGTCTCCAGGTCTTGGGTGTTAGTGACCTGCTTGAAGGAAAGGTTAAGTCGATGCGCGGGGTGGTCTAGGTCAAAAGGACTAATAGGGTTCTCGAGCTCACGGTCTGGAAGTTCTAACCAGGGTTTCCCTCTTTTGAGCTCAAAGATTTCCTTATTCTCGCTGGCACGCAGATCTAGAGGTAGGATGCCTGCGAGAATACAGCTCGATGGGAGTGAGACGGTGCGGTGCGACTTTGAGATCAGCAGGGCGAAGAGTCGAGTGACCGTATCTAGGCGTTTCCGTATGTGCTTTCTGTCGATGTTATGTGCCCATACACTTGACGCGTATAGTATGGTGGGCTCTATTACGGCTGTATAGATGGTCTTGACGACGTCAGAATTGAGTCCCCAATGTGCTCTTGCCATTCTCGAAACGGACTTGTAGATGTTTGCCGCTTTCTTGGCCACGTAGTCGATGTGGTTGGCGAAGCTTAGGTTCTTGTCCAGCACAAAGCCCAGCAGCTTGATGTCGTCGCTGTAAGTGAGCTCTGTGCTCCCCATTACGAGCTTCGGGGCGGTGAATTTCAGCTTCTTCGTAAATAGGATCACATGGGTTTTATGCGGGGCAAACTTGAGTTTGTTTAGTTTTCCCCACTCGAGAACTTTTGCCAGGGTATCGTTGATGGTAGATTGGAGCTTTTCACCGGACTGTCCTGTGGCGATAAGGAGGATGTCGTCTGCGAAGGCCTGTATGTGAATGTCTTCACCTCGTACTTGTTGAAGGAGTCCGTCGATCAGAATGTTCCACAGTAGAGGACCGCAAGTTGAACCCTGAATACAGCCTTTATTATTCTTTATGGCTACCTCTTCGCCGGCGTAACGCAAACGTACCTCTCTGTCAGACAAGTAGCTGGAGACAAGTCTAAGTATATTTGGTTACACGCCTTTTCCTGCGAGCTGGGAGATGATTGCTGGCCACCAAGCATTGTCGAATGCCCCCTCTATATCTAGGGACACTGCTATGGCTATCTTTTTCGTGTCCATGGCCTCTCTAATGACGGTGACTGCATCATACAGGGCATCCTCCGTTGATCTTTGCGGCATAAAGCCGTACTGTGCGGGGTGGAGCTCGCCAGAGTTTCCCAGTTGCCACATGATTCGATTGGCAAACATCTTTTCAAGGATTTTCCCAAGAACTGGTAGGAGGCCGATGGGGCGGTACGATTTAGGAATAGTGTAGTCATCCCGGCCGGATTTTGGAATGACTTTTATGGTGGCCGCCTTCCAGATGATCGGGAAGTGCCCAAGGCTTAAGCACCTGTTGTAGATTGCAAGCAGGGCTCCTGGTTCCGTTGTGTATGCCTGCTTGCAAATGTCCGCCGTAAAGCCGTCTGACCCTGGTGCTTTTTTGGTGCTCATGTTGTTAATAACGGTGAGAATTTCGGTCTCTGTGAAGGGCTCAGCTGCTGGGATGGTCGAGTCGATGCTTAGGTGTTCCGCGATCTTGGTTGCTTTTGTCCGGATTTGGGTTTGCTCTGGTGTGTCGGTTTCTGGTTCGTCCTTTGGGTAAAAAGTGTTCGCCAGAAGGAGGGCTGAGTCTTTGGGGGACAGGATGTTATTGTCCTCAAGGGATCTTAGCAGCTTGTCTTCTTTATTTTGCGAACAGCTCTTTATAATTCTGTAGGCGCTCTTCCAGACACCTTCCTTTTCCTGACCTGCACAGAAATCCTTCCAACTTTTGGTGATAGTGTCCAAAATGCTGGCCTTGTATGTTTGTAAGGCGTGCAGGTAGTCCTCTACAACAAATGGTCTGCGTCTAGGATTTGCGTGTTTAATTTTCCTACGCAGTCTGACCATCTCCCGTTTTTTCTCTGAGAGCTCTTTTGTCCACCACTTCTTTGTTCTAACTTTAACCTTGCTTGGGACTTCTGGCATGGCTGCATTGCAGGCGTTGGAAATGCAATCTTGATATACTTGTGCTACTCGTTCCAGCTCTTCCGGATTGTCGACGCTATTGATGTAACGGTCAAGCAGTTGATGTCCAGTTAGCTCGGTTCCCAGAAAATCTCTGAAGATCTGCCAGTTGGCTTTGGCGGAATTGTACTTCCGGGTAGAACTCCTGGCTACTTCCGTTGAATGTTCGTTAGCGGTGTAGACCTCAAAGCGTATGGCTCGATGATCCGACAGGGTGCAGAAGTCAGGGTCGACGCGCCAGTTGCGTACATTGTGTAGGATGCTTCCGGTGCAGGTAGTGACATCGACGAAACTCTGGTAGAGAGCATTACCCCGGTGTATATAAAAGGTCGGGGTGTTGCCCTCGTTTAAGATATTCAGGTTAAGCCTTGCCACTGAGTCCATAAATGTTTGTCCTCTGGTGTCTTCTTCGACTTCTCCCCACCAGGGACTTTTGGCGTTGAGGTCGCCTCCTACTATGACGTGTTTGGTACCCAATCGGTCGATGACGTTTGCGATGTGGTCCAGGTCCGTTCCAATGTCTTTTGTCTTGTCGAGATATATGCTTATGACTCCAATTTTGGTGTTCCCCACGGTTACCGCACATGCGACGATGTCTTCCGTAATTTAGGTTAGGTTAGGTTAGGTTTTTTTTTTTTTTTTTTTTATTTGTCCGGGCGCTCTTAGGCCCGGCCCGCGGTCTAAAATTTGTCCCCTGACATCGCTCGTCAGAGCCCTTTTTTGACTTATTTAAGTATTTCTTTCTTATTTATCCTAGTTGTTACTCTACTTAGCTTACTTTATGTTTTTGCCTACATTAGGTTGCGTGTTTTCTTATTTCTATTCTAATTTTAGTACTATTAATTTTTTTTTTTTTTTTATTGCTTATTATTCTAATCTTACATTTCTATTCTGCTTCGGTTCTATATAACGGTTTATATATATTTCATTATATATAGGCGTTATATATGCTACTGCTTTTATTCTTAATTGCTTACTTCTATTTTATTATCTATATCTATCTATTTACTCTATTATCATAAGATTTTTATGCGTCTTGTGTTGACTATTTATTTATATATCTCGATATATGTATATATATATGCATATATAAATATAGACGTTTGATTTGTTACTGCTACTTATTTCTACTTATCGCTCTATTTGCTACTTCTATACTATATTTTATAAATGTTTCTCTTTTTTCCTTATCTGCTAAAATTTCCACTAAGTTTTCTGGGCGTACTTGTAGGCTTAGTTTTTGCTCTACGTTATATTTTAGAACCAGGTTCGCAGGGCAGTCAAACAAGAGGTGCGTAACCGTCTCTTCAGTTTCAGGGTCGCAGATGCATGATGGGTTATCCTTACACCTGAATCTGTTCAGGTATTGGGCAAACCCACCGTGCCCCGTTAGTACCTGCGTGGTTACACCCGTCAGCTCCATCTTTCTAACTATGCCATAGGCCGACACCGCGTCCGGAAAGAAGAGTTTTGTTACTTTAGCAGTTTCTCCGTCCTTGTATCTCTTGTTCCATTCGTTAAGTGATCCCGCGCGGATATTTCGCTTGACGAATGAAACAGGGCAGAGGTCATACATGGGCTTTGTTTTAATCTTTAGCGCTGCCTCTTTTGCTAACTCGTCAGCTCTTTCATTGCCCTGCAGGCCTGCGTGTGCTTTAATCCAAAACAGGGATATTTCTCTGCCTTGGGTTGCGCCTGTTTTGATGTTTTGCCGAGTCTCAACAGCCAGATGGTGCATGGAGGCATAATTGACCACCGTTTCTAGGGCAGATCTTGAGTCGCTGAATATGCCGAAACTTGTCTCCTGGCGTTCAAGGGCTTTCCTTGTTGCGATACATATGGCTAGGAGTTCCGCCTGGTAGACCGTGCAGTACGGCGACAGTTTAAATTTGACGGCTTCGATCTCGGCTTCTCTATTCCACACGGATAGAGCAGCCCCGACCTGGCCGTCAATTTTGCTGCCGTCCGTGTATATTCTGATTGCCTGCAAGTTGTGGCAATCAACTTGCTCTTGGTTACTCAGGCTCACGAACTCCAGGCTCATATGCTCTGCAGGATGGGGAGTCTCGCCATATCCAGCGACCCGTTCCACTTCTCTGTCACTTAATTGCGCCACGGGTATGCCCCTCTTGGCCTCATAGAGTGCGGCTGCCTCTCTGATTCGGAGGTCCAAGGGGAGCAACCCAGACAAAATTAGGGCAGAGTGCAACGAGACCGTCCTGTACGCCTTGGTCAGTTTTTGTGCAAAACCTCTCTGTACATTATTAAGGTGCTTTTGCACCCCTAGCTTACCCGTTGATCTCGCCCAGGCGCTCGAGGCGTACATGATTATCGGCTCTACAGTAGCGGTGTATATGGTGCGGATGATTTCGGGATGGAGGCCCCAGCTTATCCGCGCAGCTCTTGAGAGTTGTTTATATATTGCTGTGGCCTTTTTGCACACTTCAACTACATGGTTATTGAAGGTGAGCTTTTGGTCGATGTGGAGCCCCAGGATCTTGATTTCCGTGGACATGCCAATGTCGACCCCACCCATCCTCAGAACCGGGACGTCATACTTGAGTTTTCTTGTCAAGACCATGGCCTTGGTTAGGTTAGGTTAGGTTAGCTTAGGTTAGGTTAGGTTAGGTTAGGTTAGGTTAGGTTAGGTTAGGTTAGGTTAGGTTAGGTTAGGTTAGGTTAGGTTAGGTTAGGTTAGGTTAGGTTAGGTTAGGTTAGGTTAGGTTAGGTTAGGTTAGGTTAGGTTAGGTTAGGTTAGGTTAGGTTAGGTTAGGTTAGGTTAGGTTAGGTTAGGTTAGGTTAGGTTAGGTTAGGTTAGGTTAGGTTAGGTTAGGTTAGGTTAGGTTAGGTTAGGTTAGGTTAGGTTAGGTTAGGTTAGGTTAGGTTAGGTTAGGTTAGGTTAGGTTAGGTTAGGTTAGGTTAGGTTAGGTTAGGTTAGGTTAGGTTAGGTTAGGTTAGGTTAGGTTAGGTTAGGTTAGGTTAGGTTAGGTTAGGTTAGGTTAGGTTAGGTTAGGTTAGGTTAGGTTAGGTTAGGTTAGGTTAGGTTAGGTTAGGTTAGGTTAGGTTAGGTTAGGTTAGGTTAGGTTAGGTTAGGTTAGGTTAGGTTAGGTTAGGTTAGGTTAGGTTAGGTTAGGTTAGGTTAGGTTAGGTTAGGTTAGGTTAGGTTAGGTTAGGTTAGGTTAGGTTAGGTTAGGTTAGGTTAGGTTAGGTTAGGTTAGGTTAGGTTAGGTTAGGTTAGGTTAGGTTAGGTTAGGTTAGGTTAGGTTAGGTTAGGTTAGGTTAGGTTAGGTTAGGTTAGGTTAGGTTAGGTTAGGTTAGGTTAGGTTAGGTTAGGTTAGGTTAGGTTAGGTTAGGTTAGGTTAGGTTAGGTTAGGTTAGGTTAGGTTAGGTTAGGTTAGGTTAGGTTAGGTTAGGTTAGGTTAGGTTAGGTTAGGTTAGGTTAGGTTAGGTTAGGTTAGGTTAGGTTAGGTTAGGTTAGGTTAGGTTAGGTTAGGTTAGGTTAGGTTAGGTTAGGTTAGGTTAGGTTAGGTTAGGTTAGGTTAGGTTAGGTTAGGTTAGGTTAGGTTAGGTTAGGTTAGGTTAGGTTAGGTTAGGTTAGGTTAGGTTAGGTTAG